>OY776097.1:7500-2771893 GCA_963675205.1 Catocala nupta
ATAAAATTTTGAATTTTCTACCCCATATAAAACCGAACCGAGGTGATGTGGTAGACCCACGTTCGAGTACATTTTCGGTCAAATTTCATATTTTTACATCGGGTTTTTTGCAAAACGTTGTGTCTTACTGTGTCTTGGCCAACGTTACAGATATTTTCAGTGTTGCCACCATTTTGGACCCTTTTATACGTATTTAACATCAAAAAAGTCTTCAAAATAGGCAAAATTTTCATCAAATTGTCAAATTTTTTCTAAATTATTCAGGTTTTTGTGTTTCAATCATCGTTATATAACGCCCGGAGTCTTCCCCCGTCGATTGGTACCACTTTGGACCCTCTCCGATAGTGGGAAGTGATAAAATTTTGAATTTTCTACCCCATATAAAACCGAACCGAGGTGATGTGGTAGACCCACGTTCGAGTACATTTTCGGTCAAATTTCATATTTTTACATCGGGTTTTTTGCAAAACGTTGTGTCTTACTGTGTCTTGGCCAACGTTACAGATATTTTCAGTGTTGCCACCATTTTGGACCCTTTTATACGTATTTAACATCAAAAAAGTCTTCAAAATAGGCAAAATTTTCATCAAATTGTCAAATTTTTTCTAAATTATTCAGGTTTTTGTGTTTCAATCATCGTTATATAACGCCCGGAGTCTTCCCCCGTCGATTGGTACCACTTTGGACCCTCTCCGATAGTGGGAAGTGATAAAATTTTGAAATTTACACCCCGCCCAACCCACCCTTTGAATATTATTAGGTATAGTCGGACGCTTTTTCAGTGATTATTCCACTGAACAGACACGGCAAACTGGATTCTATTTATACCTTTAAGTGGGAAAACTGACAAACAAAACCGCTATTATACCGCTTTGTTTATTTATACCTTACTAGTAATAATATAATAATACTGTAATTAGACCGCCTGACTAGCATAATAACTATTTATTATATCCAAACACTACACTCACACCTCGCATTCAGATACACATATCAATACACTACTTATTCATATATATATAATTGACAAATCTCTTCTGCTGATCTGGCATAGCAGTTGACTGTTGTTCTGACAACTTGACATTTTGCATGCCAACCAGCGAGGAGTTATTTGCTATACACACACACACGTACACATACACACACGTACACATACACACACACACACACACACACATATAAATATATAGTATAGTATTGTATCTAGTCTAGTTTTTTAAAGACGTTTACCATTGCTATTGCATAAAATTGTCGGTATTATTGACCGGTTTTTACCGATATAGTATTATTTTAGCACTAAGTAGAATAGCTATTGCAATCTACTTTTAGTTATAGTTTATATACACGGACCCTCTACACCCGGTTTTTATTAGTTAGTTAAGTATCTTTTATTTTACCAGTGTTAATTGATTATTTTAATATAAAAGGACAATTTTTCCCGATTACCCACTACACACACCGCACTCATAAACAAGTAAGATGTACCGCACACCCACAACCTCTGGCGCTGCCAAAAAGACCACCACTCCCAGCCCTACCACTACAATCGCAGTAGCGCAGGACGCTGCCAGGACTTTTATTAAAAGACCTGAAACGAAAAGGAGATCGCTCGACAATATGGATATATACAAGCAGCGCAAACAAGACTATGCTGCATTATCGAGTGATCAGCTCCTCCAGGATATTATGAGCACATTCGAAGATATACCAACAAAAGTCCAAGAGTACCCTCAGATGAGGAGGGACATCAAGCAATTTCTGGAGGTGCAGTCAGATAGGGGCATACGCGCAATATTCGAGCTCAGCAGACGCATAAAACGTCTAGAAGCAGAGGTCCCAACAACAAGGACACCCACAAAACTTTCGTCGTCCGATGGCCATGACGTCATGCTTAAGAAACTGGGAGAGGTGGAGGCGACACTGACCGAGCGTATAAAAGAGATGGAGCGAGGTCTAAAAACGGACATCGCAGGACTCCACGATGGAAACGACGAACGAGGCTCCGACATGATCGACAAGATCATCGAGAAGATCGAAGAGACTGGAGCCGCCATAGACCAAATGACCGAACAGGTCGAGAGTCGAACGCACAGTCTCTTTAAGGATCTGGTCGGAGGTATTGCCGGTGATGTCGTAGCAGCCAAACAAGAAATTATGGAGGTCGCAAAAGGACTGGCATGCGAAACAAACCTAGCCCCAGTCCCTAGGTCATACGCAAACGTTGCAGCAGCAAAACCCATCCACCGCCCTGCACTTCACTCGATGGCGGTCACCCTTGAAGGTGGTCTTGAGACTGCCGACGAGGTGCTCGCCAGGGTCAAAAAGGCGGTTGATGCCAGAGGCACTGGCCTCAAAATCAATAAGGTGCGCAAGGCCAAAAACCAAACAATTATATTGGGTTGCGACACTGAAGAAGAGAGAAAGAAAGTCCAGGAAATAATAGAAAGTCGTGGGGACGGATTGGTAGTAGCGCCCATGAGAAACAAAAACCCTCTCGTTGCATTAAAAGATGTTTTTTTTTTTTTTTTTTTTTTTTTTTTTTTTTTTTTTTTTATTGACAGCGAAGACGATACTATAATTGAGGCGCTCTACGCACAAAACAAAGATATTTTCATGGGCCTGCAGGAAGAGGACATAGAAATGGTTGTGAAATTCAAAAAACGCACAAGAAACCCAAAGACAGCGCACGTCATCTTACAGGTGAGACCAAAAGTTTGGCAAAGGATGACGGAGGCTGGAGCCCTCTATCTGGACCTGCAAAGGGTCAGAGTCGAGGACCAGACCCCGCTCATCCAATGCACGAAGTGCCTCGCGTTTGGGCATGGTCGGAAATTTTGTACTGAGAGTGTGGACAGATGTAGTCACTGTGGCGGACCTCATCTGCGCGATAAATGCGCAGATTTTACAGCAGGAAACGAACCGCAGTGCTGCAACTGCTCACACTCTGGGTTGCGAAAGACCGACCATAACGCGTTTAGTACCGAATGCCCTGTACGAAATAAATGGGACTACCTGGCTCGAGCAAACACAACCTATGCCTAATACATATGCAAGAACTCACAAAACGCGTACACACAGCCACAAAGCACACAGAAACATAAACACTACACACGAACATGGAATACATAAAAAACACGAACACAACTGATATACAAAATGTATATTGAATATACACGATCATATCAGTATATAAACACTTACAGGAACACAAACAGAACACAAACTAATGAAAAAACCAAGCATAAAATGAAATAAGGTAAAAGAAACAATCAATAAATATATATAATTGTAGTATATATATATTATTGCCTAGAATACTATTGTAAAAAATTAAAAGTAAAATATAAAATAATAAATAAAATAACAAAACACATACCAATCCTGCAAAGGCACAATTGATAAGATAATACTAAACTGTAAATAGTGAATATGATAAGTAAATAAATATAGGCACTAATAATTGTTGTAAAGCAAAAGACAATAGAATGAAACAGAAATAGCAAAATAAGAACATCAGAAATAAAAACAAGATAAGCAGAAAACATATACAGATGTAAGACCTAAAGATGTAGAAATAGAACAAAGATACAAAAATCTAGTATATAAGAATATAACAATAAGACAAAAGAATTATGTAAGAAAAATAGTTATTAGTAAAATAGCCAAAAGAAATTATGTATGAATAAATATGTAAACAATGTTAACAAAATAAGCCTAGAAGTAGCGGGAGTCCCACCCGGCAAAGAACTAACTAGTATGTATGAGAAATATAGATTAACAAGGTCCCGGTGTTCCTATGATCGGGGAAAAGCACAACACCCTGTGATGACGGGTGCAAAAAAAAAAAAAAAAAAAAAAAAAAAACCTAACCTAACCTAACCTAACCTAACCTAACCTAACCTAACCTAACCTAACCTAACCTAACCTAACCTAACCTAACCTAACCTAACCTAACCTAACCTAACCTAACCTAACCTAACCTAACCTAACCTAACCTAACCTAACCTAACCTAACCTAACCTAACCTAACCTAACCTAACCTAACCTAACCTAACCTAACCTAACCTAACCTAACCTAACCTAACCTAACCTAACCCAGTATGCATAAAACATCATCTAAATACACATCGCCTTAGTAGAGCTCCCACTCAAAAATTAATAAAAGTGGCATTTTCGAAGCTAGGCGCGTAAAAGTTTGTGTAGTGAAAGTGTAGTGTACGATTCACCAGGATTATCGTTTGCAGAGCGATCCATCATCAGGAAGAGAAGCAGAGTGGAGTAGAAGACCTGAAACTTCAACACCCAATAACTCTATGCAGGTCAGAGATACCATCACTATTTTACAATCACCATCTAGAGGCCGCGAATACCATCCTAACGACACCACCCACGTCCAGTTCGTCCTAGGCTCCAAAAAGTTATTAACAGCCAAACTTTTCAAAACCACGTTGTTGCCACCACGTGCTACCAAGAGGTTAAGTACTGAAGATAGGTTAAGTACTACACCGATACACGCGGCGAGTGACGACACGAGCAAGCGACGACCCCACGTGAAGACTCCAAAGCCGGCCCCAGGATTCCTTCAGCGAGCCATCATCGACCTGAAGCTACGGCTGAACACCATCAGGTACCGCTCGAGGGAACTCCTCAATCCCCACCCTTCACCCCTACCTGTTTGGGCTCTCCAAAATCGGGAAACTGTGACCTTTCCAAATAACCCAACAGATCCTTCATATTCCCTTCCCCACTACCCCCCCCCATCAAAATTTTACCCTACCCCCTCTCACGTCTATCAATCCCCCCGACCGCCGCTATACCCCCCTTACCCTCAAACCCCCTCCATACCCCTCGTTAATTTCCACTCCCCCTCCACGGTCAACCCCCTCCCCCACACCCTTACCCCACCCCCCAACCCCCCCTTGAACTTCCCCCCTCCCCCCTCCCCCCCTTCACCCCCTTTGGACGACCCACGAAACCCCCTCCCCCCCAACCCCCCTCGGGCTTACCTCACCCCCCCTTGCCCTATCTCCGGAGCCGAAGCACCTAGACCACCGTGCTTGGGCTCATTTGAAACGGGAAGAGAAGACCTATCTTTTGGCCCCGACGAAACAAGGAAATTCGCCATACCATCCTGCGAAACGGAGATAGATTTCGGGAATCAGCACCTACACAAATCACACAACTACAAGTCAGACCATCGACTTAGTCGCACTGCATACCAGTCAGCATCACAACAAATAGGTTTTAAGGAACACCAAACAACACCAACAAAATGTCATCCTCTTCGAAAACATCGAAGACAAACACAAAAGACGCAAAATGCACAGAAGCGCAGACAGGACCCTCGGCCAGTGTTCGAACTAGGTCATTGCGAGAAAAGGTACTCACAAAAACTGCGAGTGCCAAACCCACCCAATCCACCAGCGTTGCCTCTAGCACCATCGAGGCAACGGAAGCACCAAGAGTACCTGCGCAAACCGATGTCCTGGAGAGAGTGCTTGCCTGGAAGCAGGATGAGCAGACGTCACACCCCAATAACTCCGAAGACGACGCGATCTCCGTCGCATCAGCACCAGAGTCGGAGTCGGTATGCTCGGACGTCTCACGCATCCGCAGCGGACGGCCGAGCCTACTTTATACCACCAACCGGGGAACAGGCGTAGAAATGGACCTCGCGACGAAGGCAGCGAACACCCTGCTACTAAGAGGGAAAGAAGCCCTGGAACAGGCCGGGAACATGAAGAAGGAGTGTAAACTCACTGCACTGGACTGCCTTCAATCTCTTTACGAGACAGTTCTTTCCCTCTCAGACTCCAGGTCCAGGCACAAACTCAACCTGGAGAAAGAAAGGTCCAGGCACGCTCAAGAGCTCGTCCGGACTGAAAGAGCCCACAATAAACAGCTTGCGGCACTCACAGAGGAGCTCATCCGAACTCGAGAGCAAGTGTCAGCCGGTCTGCAAGAGACGAGAGACATTAGAAAATGGCTCGAATTCGAGACGCAAGAGCCTCACCGTCTCATTAAAGAAACGAACATCAACTTCAAAAAATTTGAACAAAGCATTACAACATTGAAAACCACAATAAATAAACAGACAACAGGCGAGTCACAACTAACACCAATTAACACGAAGATAGGAAGTATATCCGCGGATACCAAAGCGATTCAAACACGTATGGACGAGCTCAGACAGGGACTCACCAAGATCGAGTCCCGAACCAGAGGTCTCCAAGAAGGCGTAGAAGCCCTCAAGCACAAAGACACCTCCACAGTCCTGTCACAACAACAAGAGAGCCTATCCAATAGACTTGAGGAAGAACTGACAGGGCTCAGAACAAAACTGGAGGAAATAGGCAATTCAATTGCTAAAGCTAACTCCACCCCGCGCGAACCACCAAAAATAGAGCTGGGCGACCAACTCCAGCCCATCACGGAGAGGCTCAAGGCGGTGTCTAGCGAGTTAAAAACTATTCGCGAACAACAAAATGAGACACCGCCCCCACCATCGATGAGCATCGAAACGGAGATGGCACTGGCGGAAATAATAAAAACTCAAGCCAGTGCAAAAGGAACGTACGCGCAAGCAGCCGCGAAAAAGCCTCCTCCACCACCAATAAGGAGGCAAAACCACAGCCTGATCGTGTCCTCCACCGACAAAACCAACAGTGGGGACAAGATCATAAAGATCTTGCGCGCAACGATAGACCCCAAGAACTCCGGAGCGAGGGTGGATAGAGTAAAAACAGTAAAAAATCAAAAAGTTATCATTAGCTGCGCCAACAAAGAAGACCTAAATATAATATCGAACAGGCTCAAACAAAACAAAACCTTAAAAGCAGAGGCGGCGAGAAGCAACAACCCTCTTGTCATCGTGAGGGATGTGCTTGCTTACCATACCGACGCCGAGATAGTGGAGCACATACTGGCCCAAAATCCACAGGTGCTAAACGGCGTCGAGGCAAAGGAGCGAGTAATAAGAGTACGCTATAGGAAACGGGCAAGAAACAGTCTGGAATGCCATCCAGTGTTGGAAGTGTCTCCAAAAGTACACAAGCAGATGCTTGAGACGGGAAAACTATACATCGATCTGCAGAGGAGACCCGTCGCAGACCATTCTCCACTCGTGCAATGCACAAATTGTCTGGGCTTCGGACACACAAAGGCTCTCTGCCATGAGAAGGAGGGCAGATGCAGCCACTGTGGGAAGCCCCATACATGGGAGAAGTGCCCGTCGAGACTGGAAGGAAAGCCCCCAACCTGTATCAATTGCCTGAAAATCCCAAAACCACCGGGACACCCACATCCTACAGACACCAACCACAATGCCTTCAGCGGCGACTGTATAGAGAGGCAGAAATGGGATGCTATAGCTCGCTCAAAAATCTCGTACCTATGCTAAGGTCCTCGCCATCGAACATCGCTCAACATCTCCCCGAACACCAACCAAGAGGCTGACCATCGTTCAAGCAAACCTCCAAAGATCCAAATTAGCGACGGCGGAATTACTCCAAGCGGCGAGGCACCAAGGCATAACAATAGCCTTGGTGCAAGAGCCGTACACCGGCAAAAGTGGGGTAATCAAACAACACCCGGGTACGACCATCATTCAATGTACCCTAAACCGCCAGAAACCAAACAAGGCAGCCATTATCATCTTTGGCGACCTGCTGGAGACCATCCATGACCCGCAACTGGTAACAGAAACGGAGGCAGCAGTGGTCATACAAGCGGGAGGACTCAAGCTTGGACTGATATCGGTCTACTTCGAGGGAGATCAGGACATCAACGAGAATCTCGACAGAGTCAAGGCACAAATGAGCAAGATGTCGACCACCAACACAATTGTGGCAGGTGACGTAAATGCCTGGAGTCACTGGTGGGGTAGCTCCTCGGAAGACCAGAGAGGAGCAACCTATAGTGCCTTTTTAGACGAAATGGACCTACATATACTGAACACAGGAGACACTCCGACGTTTGAAACATACAGGAGAGGCAGGTTGTACTCAAGCATAGTTGACGTCACAGCTTGTAGCCTACCACTACTGGGAAAAATAGAAGAGTGGACCGTCAACAAGACCCTAACGACTTCGGACCACAACGCAATCACATTTACGCTCCGTGTTGAAAGGGCACTAACACCTCTAAAGCCCCAAACAACACGGGTTTACAACACCAGAAAGGCGAAGTGGTCAGAATTTAGGTCACTCTTCACGTCCACCCTAGCAGAGAAAAACATCACTCCTGTAAAAGTCAAATCAGTATCATCACCATCAGAGTTAGAGTCCATAGTAGGATCCTATATAAAGTCAATCACAGAGACCTGTGAAACAACCATCCCAAGGACAGGATCCTACAAAGGCCAACCGACACCCCCATGGTGGACGCCGTCTCTAGGGAGACTCAAAAGAGAAGTCCTTAGAAGAAAGAGACGCATCCGCAATGCGGCACCAACCAGAAGGCAAAGCGTCATCGACGAATATGTAGAGGCAAAACAAGAATATAGTCAGAAAGCAGCAGAGGAGCAGACAAAAAGTTGGAAGGAATTCTGCACCACCCAGAAGAAGGAGAGTATGTGGGACGGAATCTACAGAGTCATCAGAAAATCAGCCAGAAGACAAGAGGACACCCTTCTAAGAGACGCTAGCGGCACAACACTCAGTCCGCAAAGCTCGGCGGATCTTCTGGCGAAAACTTTCTACCCAGACGACACCACGGACACCGACACCCCATACCACACTCAACTTCGGGATTTGGCGGAAGAGAGTCACCTGGAACAGCTAAAAGAGGACGACCCCGCCTTCACACAAGGGGAACTGGAGTCAGTGCTCCAAGCACTAAACCCCAAAAAGGCTCCTGGGCCAGATGGCATAACATCGGATATCATCACCCAAGCCATCACTTGCGAGAGGGAAGTTTTTCTGGCGATAGCTAACGCCTGCTTAAAGCTAGAATACTTCCCTAAAGCATGGAAGGAAGCCCACGTCGTCATCCTAAGAAAACCGGGCAAAGAAGACTACACTCACCCCAAATCCTACAGACCCATAGGCCTCCTATCAGTCATCGGGAAGATAGTAGAAAAGATGATGATAGGAAGAATTCAGTGGCACATCCTCCCAACTTTAAACAAAAACCAGTATGGCTTCATACCCCAACGAGGCACAGAGGATGCCCTTTACAATCTAGTGGAACTAGTCAAAGAGGAAATTCTGGAAAAGAAGCTAGTACTCCTAGTCTCACTGGACATAGAGGGGGCATTCGACAACGCTTGGTGGCCAGCCCTCAAACATCAGTTGCTGCAGAAAAAGTGCCCTAGAAACTTGTACAACATGGTCGGCTCATATCTCCAAGACCGCAGGATCATCGTCAACTACGCCAGGACGACATGCGAGAAGAACACCACCAAAGGGTGCGTACAAGGCTCCATAGGGGGCCCAACATTTTGGAACATCATCCTCGACTCCCTCTTACAACATCTATCTGAGGAGGGAGTGACATGTCAAGCGTTCGCAGACGATGTAGTCCTATTTTTCTCCGCCCACACGGTAAGCGCCCTAGAGCAAACAGCCAACAAAACGTTGCAGACAGTAGTAGAATGGGGAAAGAAAAACAAACTCAACTTCGCAGCACACAAGACCAGTGCCATGATAATGACGAAGAAATTAAAATTCGAACCCCCTGCGATCTACATGTCCGGCAACCAGATAAGCTTAGTTGAGGAAATAAAGCTCTTGGGCCTCATCATCAACCGTTCACTCACGTTCACATCACACGTATCCGCAATTTGTAAGAAGGCCGCGGATATCTATAAGCAGCTTGCGTGTGCAGCAAAAGTGACGTGGGGACTAAACGGAGAAATAATAAGAACCATATATACGGCGGTCATCGAGCCAATCATAACATACGCCTCCAGTGTTTGGGCTCATGCCACAGAGCTGAACACAGTAAACGACATCCTAAATTCCATCCAAAGAGGCTTTGCCCTAAAGATTTGCAAAGGATACAGGACAGTTTCACTAACATCAGCCTTGGCCCTAACAGGCTTGCTGCCCATTGATCTTAGGATCCAAGAAACGGCAAGCCTTTATAAGATCAAAAAGGGCCACAGTCAAGACTACCTCCCACCAGGGAAACAGCTAGAGCGCAAGGTGAATCACGCGGACCAACCTCACCCAAGCGAACTCATAACAACAGAGTTCGCGCTCCTAGAGAACATGGATCCCGAAACCATCAAATCCCACCACATTACAGGCCCCCAAATATACACAGATGGCAGCAAAATCGAGGGGAAGACCGGAGCTGCCCTAACGTGGTGGGAAGGAGGCAAGGAAGTCACCAGCAAAACCTTTAGTCTTGACCATTTTTGCTCTGTCTTTCAAGCAGAAATGTATGCGCTGCATAGAGCAGTGGAGATGGCGAGTCTCGGCAGTGAACCAATGATCAACATCCTCAGCGACTCAAGATCTTCGCTGGAACTGCTGAGAAACCCCCAGTACACCACTGCCCTCACAAGGACCATCAAGCAGAGCATAAAGGACATAACATCCCAAGGCAGAGAAATGAGATTGTTCTGGCTCAGAGCGCACGCGGGCACAATCGGCAACGAGCGTGCAGACGAACTCGCGAAACAAGCAGCCTTAACACCAACATCGAGGCCGGACTACGACAAAGTCCCACTGTCATTTGTAAAGAGGATGATTCGAGAGGAATCCATCAAAAAATGGCAGGACAGATATGAGACCTCCAGCACAGGAGCAGTCACCAAAAAGTTCCTCCCCCAGGTGCACATAGCATATCGCTTAGTGAGAGGAACCAAACTGACACCTATCCAAGTGCAAGCACTCACCGGTCATGGAGGTATAGGCGAATACTTACACCGATTCAAACTCATATCTAGCCCAGGCTGCGAGTGCGATCCCAATATCTCTGAGTCAGCACCGCACATAATTTTCGACTGTCCTCGTTTTCTAACTCATCGCTACGATCTCGAAACTCAATTAAACACCAAATTGACAGAGACAAACCTGCAAGTGATGCTGGAAAACGCAACAACGAGACCAAAGATCCTTTGCTTTATGGAAAACATCTTTAGAATCGCGAAAATAAGGCACAGCAAAGACAAAGATAATACCATCAACCTACCACCACAAGAGCCAAACATCCAAGACACTATCCCTATCACCCATCAAGGACCCGTACAACCGCATAGACCCTGCGCCCATTTCTCTTCAGAACAAGAACTACTGGAGAGTGGAGAGCGCGGAGCCCCAGGGCTAAGAACCAGGAACGTGGTCCTTTTCATGAACACCAACTATGAGCGACTAGGGATAGGATTCTGCAACGCCAACGGACCCAAGAGAGTGGCAATTTCTCCAGGAGTGGCTCTGATAATGAAAGGAAGTACGACCAGAACCAGCATGAAGCGCAAGAGGTACGATGCGCTCAGTGAACTCGAAGTAGCGGGACTAAAGAGTCGTCTAGTGCGTGCACGGAACAAGACGATTCTTCTCTTCGATTGGCACGCCAACAAGTCCCAGTTCACTCAAGCATGCTGCCTACTCCAGAAGTTATCAGAGGCTAGCAAGGGCCAACCCACCATCCCACGCATCATCAGCGTGGACGCCATGACGGCTGATTTCGACAGAGGAGAGGTCACAGATTATGTCGGGTGCATTGAGGCCTCCGAATACCACGAGATTGTTGTGTACGAAGGAAGAAACCAAAACCTGAACTTCCTGAGGCCTTCACAACCACCCACACCTCTACCCTCCCCACCATCGACGTCACTTGCACTGCAAATTGCTACTCCCTCCAGCGGATCAGAAAAGCTCCAACAACGGCTACTAAAAGAAAGGGAGAGAAAAACACCCACATCGCCAAAACATCCAAAAATTACGCCATTCCTCAAGACCATCTGCTCACTCACTCAAAATGTTCCCACAACCCTGAGAAGAATACTGCCACAACACCCGGCACCATCAACATCTACATCCAGAGCAAAGGAATACGTAATATCGAAGGCAACGAAGGCAACCACTAAGAGAACCAAAGCGGACACAGGACAAGTCCGAGCGCCAAACCTCAAACAGGCTGTCACAGCAGTAGATCATATGGCAAACGCGTTCCTCGAATACACTGCTATATTAAAAGCTACAAGGCAAACTAACATCTTTAAATGTAGAAATATACTTAAGGCCTACAAATACGACCAAGAAGGCCTACTCACAGTAAGACTCGAGGAAGCAGAGGCCACGATCTACAACAATCACACCTCGACAGTCATAAAAGGGAAGAAGATGTCCAGACACATGGTGGCATACAGCGCTACGGCAGGCATCATACCCCTAGACAGAGAAGAGACGAAGCGCACGGGCAGAATAACTTACCAAACCCCGGAGAACGACCCTATCGTCGTCACTACCCAAGACATGGTGATATGGCTAGAAGACACAATCCTCGAAAGAGCGCAAAAGATGTCAGAAAGCGACCCACCGGAAAATTGGGCAGTACCAAAATTAACGTGGGTAAATGGAGTCCCAGGGTGCGGTAAAACAACGTGGATTATAAGAAACTTTGAAAGCTCAAAGGACATCGTAGCCACTACAACAACAGAAGCGAAAAGAGATTTGGTAGAAAGGATCACACGTCGAGCAGGAGCGGACGCAGCAACAAAGATACGCACAATAGCATCAATTCTCGCAAATGGCATTAAAGAGCAGGACAGAACACAGTGCAGTCGTCTACTAGTCGACGAAGCACTCATGAACCATTTCGGAGCCATTGTGATGATTTTGCGTATCGTGGGAGCAAACGAGCTGCTATTGATCGGCGACGTAAATCAGCTGCATTTTATAGATCGAGAAAATCTTTTTAAAATCACATACATGCGTCCAAATCTCTTAACCAACATCTCGCAAGAACTGCTCTGCACACACAGATGCCCGATGGATGTAGCGTACGCCCTCAGTGAAGTCTACAATGGCATATACTCGTCAAGTAGCGTAACTAAGTCCCTACACCTAGCAACGTACAGAGGCGTTGAGATCCCCAAGACCCAGGCCAACACACTTTTCCTTACATATACACAGGCGGAAAAGGAAACCCTACAAGACCAAGGGTTTGGTAGCGGAAAAGGATCCAACACTCTCACAATCCACGAAGCGCAAGGACTGGCGTACGATTCGGTCATCCTAATAAAATGTGCAAGCAGGAGGCTACAACTCCACGACAGTGTCCCCCACGCAGTGGTTGCCATATCGCGTCACACTAGGTTCTTCGTCTACCACACCGACGACAGCGATGACGCAGTAGGAAATCTGGTGAAGAGGGCTATAACATCAGCAACCAAAAGCTTTCTGGATTACAACCTCAAAATGGCGATCCACCATAGAGACCATCAAACTATGGATCGACTGGTCGTCAAACATCGAGACGACACACTTAATCCAGAACACGCACAGGAAGAACGCCCTCCAAATCAAGGTCCCTAAACAAAAAGAACTACGTTGCCCACCTACACACAGTACGACACCGCAAAACCATGAAGGTCACCTCCCAACATCAATGGCCCTCAGCCCAACAAAAGGCCTTCAGCCTTCCCAAAAAAGGCCTTCAGCCTCCCAATTAGAGCCTAAACTAGATATTCTCAAATTACAAAAGGCCCTCAGCCTAAAATATGTAGGCCTTCAGCCCACCTTAGAAGGCCTATTAAATATCCTAGACAAAAATACACCTAGCTCAAAGATATAGGCCTTCAGCCCATCTTCGAAGGCCTTTTCGAAATTTAATATAGATAAAGAATAAACAGGCCCTCAGCCTAAAGATATAGGCCTTCAGCCCATCTTAGAAGGCCACCATAAAAACCGGCATTAACAACAAAAGCCGAAGATAGGCCATCAGCCTAAATAGTGTTCCCTTTAATCTTTTTAAAAATTGTGATGCTGCCTGGTATGTCAAATGCAGGCACATCAATAGACAAGATCAAATAGAAATAAAACTCTCCCAAAGGCACGGACACAATGTCTGTGGAGTAAAAATATACTTAATAAAAAAAAAAAAAAAACCTAACCTAACCTAACCTAACCTAACCTAACCTAACCTAACCTAACCTAACCTAACCTAACCTAACCTAACCTAACCTAACCTAACCTAACCTAACCTAACCTAACCTAACCTAACCTAACCTAACCTAACCTAACCTAACCTAACCTAACCTAACCTAACCTAACCTAACCTAACCTAACCTAACCTAACCTAACCTAACCTAACCTAACCTAACCTAACCTAACCTAACCTAACCTAACCTAACCTAACCTAACCTAACCTAACCTAACCTAACCTAACCTAACCTAACCTAACCTAACCTAACCTAACCTAACCTAACCTAACCTAACCTAACCTAACCTAACCTAACCTAACCTAACCTAACCTAACCTAACCTAACCCAGTCTCGTGCATCCCGCCGCCGGAAACACCACGATTTTCAGTAGCTCCGCGCTAAAAATATTAAAATAGTGGGTAAAAGTGCGTTTTTAAGGCCGTGCCATATACCGTTAGAAGCGGAAAAACGAAGCGCATCTAAATCTGCAAGCAGTTTCACCCGCACGCGAACGGAAAAAAAGTTATCGCAGAAAAATAGTGATTTATAGGTTATAACATCCTTTTAAAGTGTTATATCTTAAGAACAAGTTTAGTGACAAAGTTTGTGAGACTGCCAGGGGAAGGACCTCTGGGAGCCCTATTCACGGTCACTTTGATCGGAATTTTCCGGCGAGGGATAACGAACTTATTGAGGAAAAACCTGCAACCACGTGGCCACGTGGTCATTGAAGGAAGGGAGCCCGGAAGCTGACGCCGTGCCTCCAGGTACTGTGCATCACCCACATCAATTTCCCGGTCACAGAAAATTTTTACTACGAACAGTTTTCCAGTGAAAAATTTATTTATATCAAAACTTTAAGACTATCTGACGCCGGAGCGCGATCTATTACATACTGTTTTTTCGGTGGTTTCGGATGCGCGCTAAAGTGGTAAACACCATATTTTGCACTCATATTTTTCTCTAAGAATTTTGTACCCCCTGGGGAGAAAAAACCAACTTTTTAGTTTTTATTTATTATTATTAAGACTATCATTTTCATGTGCATCCCAATAGCGGGTCTAGTATAGAGACCAATTTCCAAATTTAATTACATTTTTTTCGAAATTTTTATTGCTTTATTTTTATTTTTATTAAAATATTTTCGAATTTCTCATTTAATATTAAAAATTTGTAAATTATTATATTACCACAGGAAAGGAAATTGGTTTCTGAACAAAACGAGCCCAAACTCGGCCTATTTCGAGTAATTAGGTCCCAAATAACACCCGGTCAAAGGTTTTGGCTGCCATATTGGTCGCCATCTTGGAATATTGAAACACCCATAACTCGGTCAATTTGACCCGTAGAAAATTGCGGTTTTCGGGTTCGGGACTCGCTTAGGCTGGGCTATTGGGCTAAATACATATCGCCTCTACATAGAGACTCCAAAAACGCATTGAATTTGACCTCTGCGCGGGGAAGAGGAACTCAGCCCGAACGGAACGAGCCGTCGCACGTCAATCTGCGTCGAGTGGTTGCCGAGATATAAGGCAAATAAGTCTCTGCCAAAATTCCGTCCGCCATCTTGGAAAATTAGAATCCACGATATCTCGGTAACCGTTCGTCGTAGCGGGACGCGGTTTTCTGCAAAGCCATCAGCTTATCCAGGGCTAATCCGCGTGACTATTTTGGGGTCTCTACGTAGAGTCCAAGACTGACTCTACTTAGTAGAGCAAAAATAAATCCTAAAGCTATAGATAGTATAAGATGTATAAGATTTGTTGTGACCCCTGTTGCAATTGCAAGGGTCATTAGTTCTAAGACTCGTATAAATTATACACAATTTAAGACTTAGACAAAAAGTTTATTGCTTTTTATTCTTTCTTGTATATTTTTGTATTTTATACACTCTTTTCGACATTTGACAATACTGCTTCATAACCCTTCACTAACACTACAATAAAAATGTTTGGTCACCGCACACCGGCCAAAAAACCGATACTAGAGCAGGTTCAGTCCAAAACCCCGCCGCAAGACATGGAGATGGCAGGACCATCCCAAAAAGAGGTGGATTCACAGCAGGCGCTCCCCTCACAAAAAGTTAGACGTAGCATAGGGGAGTGGGAAGCGGGCAAACCTGACGGCAAGACCAGAAGCCCACCACCAATCGCTACTGCCCGAGCCGCCCCCACAAAAAGCCTGCTCCAAAGCTCCATTCCTGGTGGGGATAGGACTGCTGAGGCAAAGGCCTGCATAATTAAAGCGAAGACCCACCTCAGCAGTTCTAGAAACACCAGGACGGACATAAAGGAGGCCATAATTGCGGCTCTGGATAGGCTCTACCAGCTCGTAAAGGAGGCAGAGGCAGCCCGCCTAAAAAGCGGTAAATCGCAGAGCGAAGACTGGAAACCAGCCTCGCAAACTATACCACCTCACCCATTAGCGCTGGCAAACAAAAATGAAACGACAGAACTAACTAAAGTCCTAGAAGAGCATACAAAGCTCTTACAAGAAACGTCGGGAAAAATGAAAACCCTACAAGAGTGCTTAGACAAACAGCAGTCAAGCTACGCGAGTGTAGCAGCGACGCCGAGGAGGCAGCCACCCGCGACGACCGCGCTGCACTCGCTGATTATTTCGTCGAAAAACGAAAATGATACGGGTGAGGACGTCCTTAAAAAGGTCAGAGATTCTGTGAAAGCAAAAGAAGGCGGCATCGCAATAGAAAGGGTGCGAAAAGGTAGGGATCGGAAAATTATCGTTGGCTGTCACAGCAAGGACGAAACTGACAGATTACGGGAACGACTGAAGGGCACAGAGGATCACCTCCTGGTTGAGGGCGTGAAGAACCAAGACCCACTGATCGTACTTAGGGACGTGCTGACGTGCCTCAGTGATGAGGACGTCATCATGGCCCTGAGGAACCAGAATGGGGCGGTCTTTTGCGACCTCAAAAAGGAGGACGATCGCGCAGTTGTGCGCTACAGGCGTAAAGCCAGAAACCCCCACCTTTGCCATATCGTGCTGAGGGTGTCGCCCCCAGTGTGGTCAAGGACCATAGGCCTAGGAGCGCTGCACATCGACATGCAAAAAGTCAGGGTGGAGGACCAATCTCCGCTCGTGCAGTGCTCCATGTGCCTGGGATATGGTCACAGCAGACGATTCTGTAAGGAGACCGTACCCAGGTGCAGCCACTGTGGGGGACTGCACCTAAAGGACAAGTGCGCTGACTGGCTCGCTGGCGCGGCCCCTACCTGTTGCAACTGTACCTCGGCGAAGATGGGTGCTATCGAGCATGGCGCTTTCAGCGTCGAGTGTGCGGTGCGGCGGAAGTGGGACGCGCTAGCCAGAGCAAAAGTCGCGTACTGCTAAGGTGGTACCAAGCAGTTCCCGAGCTTTGTACAGAGCTGTGCAGGCCAACCTCCAGCGGAAAGAACTGGCCACCACGGAACTTATGCTCGAAGCGCAAAAGCGCAAATACGCGTTCGCTCTCATACAGGAGCCCTATGTGGGAGGTATAAAGGCAATGAAGGCGTACGGAGGGGCGAGGATATTCCAGAAGACCGGTAGCAGTGGGGGCACTGTAAAGGCCGCAATTGCAGTTTTTTATGACGGTATTAGGGTGGTACATTGCCCTCAATTCACCACCGACAATATCGTGGTGGTGAAAATGCAAACCGAAGCCTGGGAGCTCCTTGCCGTTTCGTATTACTTTGAGCCGGACCTCCCCATAGAAGCGTACCTAGAACAACTAACTAATATAATACGCGCAACAGGCCATTCAAAAATCATTATAGGCGGAGACGCGAATGCAAAGAGTCCGTGGTGGTGCAGTATAAAACAAGACTCAAGAGGTGATCTAATGGCCGGAGTCTTGGCTGAGCTGGGCTTCCACGTGCTCAACAACGGCACAACCCCCACTTTTGATACTGTGAGAGGGGGTAAGCGACTGACGAGTTATGTGGATGTAACCGCTTGCAGCGAGGACCTGTTGGACCTGGTTGACGACTGGAGGGTCGTGGAGGACCTGACTAGCTCGGACCACAATGGAATGGAATTTAAAATTAGACTGCGGCGTGACAAAAATAAAGAGATAAAAAGAACTACAAGAAAATACAACACCAGGAAGGCCAATTGGGCACTCTTCAACAGCAAACTGGTTGAGACTTTTGAACAAAAATGCATAAACCTGAATATAATAGAAAACATTAGAGCTAAATACGACCTAGATGTACTTATAGGAAAAATAACAACATCAATTACATCCGCATGCATAGCGTCAATGCCACAAAAGTCACTGAAACAAAAATTAGCCATTCCATGGTGGTCCGAGGAGTTGGAGGCCATGAAACGTGTGGTCGTCACCAGAAAACGCAGGATCCGATGCGCAGCGACTGTCCGCAGAGCTGCAGTCGTTGATGATTACCTGGAGGCAAAGGCTCAATACGAGACTGAGGCCAAGGCTGCACAGATCCGAAGTTGGAAGTCTTTTTGTGAACGCCAAGACAAGGAAGGCCTTTGGGAAGGCATATACCGTGTGATAAAGTACACTGGGAAAAGAGAGGAGGACTCACCGCTGGCCAAAGACGGGAGAATGGTAGAGCAGGAGGAGTCCGCGAGAATGTTAGCGGAAGCATTTTATCCGGATGACAAGGATGAGGAAGATAATTCTGACCATCGCCGAATAAGAAGTGAAGCAGACCGGCTAAATGAACTGGCTCAAAATGAGTTTTGTGACCCAGCATTTACAGAGGAAGAGCTCAGATCGGCGATGGTCAGCTTTAATCCAAAAAAAGCCCCTGGTGCAGACGGTTTCACAGCGGACATCTGTTCACGTGTCATCCTGGGTGACCTGCGGCTACATCTCGCGGTCTTCAACAAATGCCTCCACTTAAAATATTTTCCACGTGTGTGGAAAGAAGCCACCGTGGTCATTATAAGAAAAACAGGAAAGGACAACTACACCAATCCCAAGGCATACAGACCGATAGGCCTATTACCACTAATGGGGAAAGTCCTTGAGAAAATGATGGTCCGGAGACTGATGTGGCATCTGGTGCCACGGACAAGCCCTCACCAGTACGGCTTTACACCACAACGTAGCACCGAGGACGCCCTCTACGACCTAGTGGCCCATGTGAGGGGTGAACTCAAAAAGAGGAAACTCATCACAATGGTGTCGCTGGACATAGAGGGCGCCTTCGATAGCGCATGGTGGCCTGCCATACAGGTCAGGTTGGCTGAGGAGCAGTGTCCCGGGGCACTCAGATGCCTCATCAATAGCTACCTCACTGACCGACGTGTCCGACTTAGGTATGCTGGTTGTGAATATACTAAGTCGACACAGAAAGGATGCGTGCAGGGTTCAATAAGTGGTCCCATACTGTGGAATCTCCTACTGGACCCATTGCTGCGGGGCCTTAAGAAACGAGGCGACTACTGTCAAGCCTTTGCGGACGACATAGTTCTCGTGTTCTCGGGGGACTCAGCAATGGAGATCCAGAGACAGGGTAATGCCACTCTCGAGTGTGTTCGGAGGTGGGGAGTCGTAAACAAGCTGAAGTTTGCGCCACACAAAACTTGTGCCATGATAATAACCAACAAGCTGAAGTACGACACCCCACATCTGAGCATGGCGGGAGTGGACATTGCCATGTCTAAGGAGATTAAACTTCTGGGGCTAACGATAGACAGCGGGTTAACGTTCAATGCACACACTGCAAATGTCTGCAGAAAAGCATTGGGCGTCTACAAGCAGCTATCGAAAGCCGCCAGGACCAGTTGGGGCCTCCACCCTGAGGTAGTAAGGACTATTTATAATGCCGCGGTGGAACCAATCATCACGTATGCGGCCAGTGCTTGGGCACCAGCGACGAATAAAAAGATGGTCCAGCGGCAGCTCAATACTGTCCAAAGACTCTTTGCGCAGAAGCTCTGCAAGGCCTACCGGACAGTCTCGCTGAACGCGGTTCTGGTGCTGGCTGGATTGCTCCCGCTTGACATACGCATAAGGGAGAACGCCTCTCTGTACGAGGCCAAGAGGGGAGTGACCGAGTCGACACCAGGGCACGCTGAGGTTGAGACCCGGGTTGCGTACTCCACGAGACCCCACCCTGCGAAGCATATACGCCGACAATTCGTTAGCCTCCAAAGTGACGCGGAGGTCGCCGAGTACACTCGGGACTGTACAGTGATCTACACTGACGGCAGTAAAATTGGTGGTGGGGTTGGCGCCTCATTATCCGTATGGATAAATGGGGTGGAAACTAAAGCAGCCAAACTAAAACTGCCGTCTTACTGTACCGTGTACCAGGCAGAATTGTTGGCTATATGTGAAGCATCAAGGTTGGCGTTTACAGGAGCCCAAACAAAATACGCAATCGTTAGTGACTCACGATCAGCATTAGAGTCCGTGATCAGCTATGATGCCCTCCATCCCCTAGCCAGCCAAGCCAGGCTACATTTAGATATGGGCAAAAGCCAGAACAAGGATATATCCTTGTTCTGGATCAAAGCACATGCCGGGTTGGAGGGTAACGAAAGAGCTGACCAATTGGCCAAGGAGGCTGCGCAGAGACTTAAAACGCAGCCGAAATATGATAAGTGCCCGGTTTCATTCGTCAAGCGACAGATCCGGAAGGACTCGCTTGACGAATGGAATCGGAGGTATCAAGACGCGGAGGTCGCTGGGACCACAAAGGTCTTTTTTCCAGATGCCGTAGAGGCATACAGAATTGTTAGGAGGGTAGAGCTGAGCAACAGTCTTACACAAGTTTTTACGGGGCACGGTGGATTCTCCGAATATTTGCACAGATTCAAGTGTAAGGAGAGTCCATCGTGTACCTGTGAACCGAGCAAAGGCGAGAGTATCACCCATCTATTGTTTGACTGCCCCGTCTTCACAAGCGACAGACTAACACTAGAAAACAAACTTAATACAGACATAACACCTAACACTGTGGGAGCAGTACTAAGTACAGAGAAAAGTAGAAACATGTTTATTAACTACTGTATAAAAATTGCAAAAATAGTCGCAACTAGAAATAAAAGCACATAACTTATGCTAATTAACATATACTTATATATGTAAATGTAGTATAGAAATTTTTCTTTTAGTAAATAAGCAATATAAACATTACATAGGTTAAGTATCATATATTCTAATGCATAAAAAATTGTTTTTATAAGTTTATAAACGCATTCCATAAATTTACCCGAATGGCTGTTAGTATTAAGTAAATAAAATATAAGTAAATTATAAATTAGTATAACACGTGTTCCGTAAGAAATCTAGAATAAGGCATGTTTAAGAAAGTTGCAAATAACAAAATATAGTAACCAATAATACAATAACTTAAAATAAAGTCTCTGATCCTCACGTCAGAGGAGGCTGCAACACCCTGCGATGGCGGGTGCCTATTAAAAAAAAAAAAAAAAAAAAAAAAAAAACCTAACCTAACCTAACCTAACCTAACCTAACCTAACCTAACCTAACCTAACCTAACCTAACCTAACCTAACCTAACCTAACCTAACCTAACCTAACCTAACCTAACCTAACCTAACCTAACCTAACCTAACCTAACCTAACCTAACCTAACCTAACCTAACCTAACAAACTAACCTAACCTAAAAACTTTTGATTGTCACACCTAACCTAACCTAGTCTTTCGGTACCTAAATATTCATATTTTCAGCGGGTTTTTGTCATATCTTGTATTCTACCTTGTTTTGATCAACGCTATAGAAATTTTCAATGCTGCCAAAATTTAAGAGCTTTTTATACTACAAAAAGAACATTAAAAATTCGTCAAAGAAATGCAAATTTTTAATAAATTATCAAAATTTGTCTCAAATTATTCAAAGTTTTTGTCTGAACCATCATTAAATAACGCCCAGAGTTTTGCCCCGTCGTTTGGTACCACTCTCGACCACCCCCTATTGTGGGAAGTGCAAAACTTTTGATTGTCACACCTAACCTAACCTAATCTTTCGGTACCTAAATATTCATATTTTTCAGCGGGTTTTTGTCATATCTTGTATTCTACCTTGTCTTGATCAACGCAATAGAAATTTTCAGTGCTGCCAAAATTTAAGATTTTTATACAACAAAACGAACATTAAAATTATTCGTCAAAGAAATGCAAATTTTTTAATAAATTGTCAAAATTTGTCTCAAATTATTCAAAGTTATTCTCTGAACCATCATTAAATAACGCCCGGAGTTTTCCCCGTCGTTTGGTACCACACTCGACCACCCCCTATTGTGGGAAGTGCAAAACTTTTGATTTTTACACCTAACCTAACCTAATCTTTCGGTACCTAATTATTCATATTTTTCAGCGGATTTTTGTCATATCTTGTATTCCACCTTGTCTTGATCAACGCTATAGAAATTTTCAGTGCTCCCAAAATTTAAGTTTTTTATACTACAAAAAGAACATTAAAAATTCGTCAAAGAAATGCAAATTTTTAATGAATTGTCAAAATTTGTCTCAAATTATTCAAAGTTTTTGTCTGAACCATCATTAAATAACGCCCAGAGTTTTGCCCCGTCGTTTGGTACCTCTCTCGACCACTCCCTATTGTGGGAAGTGCAAAACTTTTAATTTTCACACCTAACCTAACCTAATCTTTCGGTACCTAAATATTCATATTTTTAAGCGGGTTTTTGTCATATCTTGTATTCTACCTTGTCTTGATCAACGCTATAGAAATTTTCAATGCTGCCAAAATTTAAGAGCTTTTTATACTACAAAAAGAACATTAAAAATTCGTCAAAGAAATGCAAATTTTTTAATAAATTATCAAAATTTGTCTCAAATTATTCAAAGTTTTTGTCTGAACCATCATTAAATAACGCCCAGAGTTTTGCCCCGTCGTTTGGTACCTCTCTCGACCACCCCCTATAGTGGGAAGTGCAAAACTTTTGATTGTCACACCTAACCTAACCTAATCTTTCGGTACCTAAATATTCATATTTTTCAGCGGGTTTTTGTCATATCTTGTATTCTACCTTGTCTTGATCAACGCAATAGAAATTTTCAGTGCTGCCAAAATTTAAGTTTTTATACTACAAAAAGAACATTAAAAATTCGTCAAAGAAATGCAAATTTTTAATGAATTGTCAAAATTTGTCTCAAATTATTCAAAGTTTTTGTCTGAACCATCATTAAATAACGCCCAGAGTTTTGCCCCGTCGTTTGGTACCTCTCTCGACCACTCCCTATTGTGGGAAGTGCAAAACTTTTAATTTTCACACCTAACCTAACCTAATCTTTCGGTACCTAAATATTCATATTTTTCAGCGGGTTTTTGTCATATCTTGTATTCTACCTTGTCTTGATCAACGCAATAGAAATTTTCAATGCTGCCAAAATTTAAGAGCTTTTTATACTACAAAAAGAACATTAAAAATTCGTCAAAGAAATGCAAATTTTTTAATAAATTATCAAAATTTGTCTCAAATTATTCAAAGTTTTTGTCTGAACCATCATTAAATAACGCCCGGAGTTTTCCCCGTCGTTTGGTACCACTTTCGACCACCCCCTATAGTGGGAAGTGCAAAACTTTTGATTGTCACACCTAACCTAACCTAGTCTTTCGGTACCTAAATATTCATATTTTCAGCGGGTTTTTGTCATATCTTGTATTCTACCTTGTTTTGATCAACGCAATAGAAATGTTCAGTGCTGCCAAAATTTAAGTTTTTATACTACAAAAATAACATTAAAAATTCGTCAAAGAAATGCAAATTTTTTAATAAATTGTCAAAATTTGTCTCAAATTATTCAAAGTTATTCTCTGAACCATCATTAAATAACGCCCGGAGTTTTCCCCGTCGTTTGGTACCACACTCGACCACCCCCTATTGTGGGAAGTGCAAAACTTTTGATTTTTACACCTAACCTAACCTAATCTTTCGGTACCTAATTATTCATATTTTTCAGCGGATTTTTGTCATATCTTGTATTCCACCTTGTCTTGATCAACGCTATAGAAATTTTCAGTGCTCCCAAAATTTAAGTTTTTTATACTACAAAAAGAACATTAAAAATTCGTCAAAGAAATGCAAATTTTTAATGAATTGTCAAAATTTGTCTCAAATTATTCAAAGTTTTTGTCTGAACCATCATTAAATAACGCCCAGAGTTTTGCCCCGTCGTTTGGTACCTCTCTCGACCACTCCCTATTGTGGGAAGTGCAAAACTTTTAATTTTCACACCTAACCTAACCTAATCTTTCGGTACCTAAATATTCATATTTTTAAGCGGGTTTTTGTCATATCTTGTATTCTACCTTGTCTTGATCAACGCTATAGAAATTTTCAATGCTGCCAAAATTTAAGAGCTTTTTATACTACAAAAAGAACATTAAAAATTCGTCAAAGAAATGCAAATTTTTTAATAAATTATCAAAATTTGTCTCAAATTATTCAAAGTTTTTGTCTGAACCATCATTAAATAACGCCCAGAGTTTTGCCCCGTCGTTTGGTACCACTCTCGACCACCCCCTATAGTGGGAAGTGCAAAACTTTTGATTGTCACACCTAACCTAACCTAATCTTTCGGTACCTAAATATTCATATTTTTCAGCGGGTTTTTGTCATATCTTGTATTCTACCTTGTCTTGATCAACGCAATAGAAATTTTCAGTGCTGCCAAAATTTAAGTTTTTATACTACAAAAAGAACATTAAAAATTCGTCAAAGAAATGCAAATTTTTAATGAATTGTCAAAATTTGTCTCAAATTATTCAAAGTTTTTGTCTGAACCATCATTAAATAACGCCCAGAGTTTTGCCCCGTCGTTTGGTACCTCTCTCGACCACTCCCTATTGTGGGAAGTGCAAAACTTTTAATTTTCACACCTAACCTAACCTAATCTTTCGGTACCTAAATATTCATATTTTTCAGCGGGTTTTTGTCATATCTTGTATTCTACCTTGTCTTGATCAACGCAATAGAAATTTTCAATGCTGCCAAAATTTAAGAGCTTTTTATACTACAAAAAGAACATTAAAAATTCGTCAAAGAAATGCAAATTTTTTAATAAATTATCAAAATTTGTCTCAAATTATTCAAAGTTTTTGTCTGAACCATCATTAAATAACGCCCGGAGTTTTCCCCGTCGTTTGGTACCACTTTCGACCACCCCCTATAGTGGGAAGTGCAAAACTTTTGATTGTCACACCTAACCTAACCTAGTCTTTCGGTACCTAAATATTCATATTTTCAGCGGGTTTTTGTCATATCTTGTATTCTACCTTGTTTTGATCAACGCAATAGAAATGTTCAGTGCTGCCAAAATTTAAGTTTTTATACTACAAAAATAACATTAAAAATTCGTCAAAGAAATGCAAATTTTTTAATAAATTGTCAAAATTTGTCTCAAATTATTCAAAGTTTTTGTCTGAACCATCATTAAATAACGCCCAGAGTTTTGCCCCGTCGTTTGGTACCACTTTCGACCACCCCCTATTGTGGGAAGTGCAAAACTTTTGATTGTCACACCTAACCTAACCTAGTCTTTCGGTACCTAAATATTCATATTTTCAGCGGGTTTTTGTCATATCTTGTATTCTACCTTGTTTTGATCAACGCTATAGAAATTTTCAATGCTGCCAAAATTTAAGAGCTTTTTATACTACAAAAAGAACATTAAAAATTCGTCAAAGAAATGCAAATTTTTTAATAAATTATCAAAATTTGTCTCAAATTATTCAAAGTTATTCTCTGAACCATCATTAAATAACGCCCGGAGTTTTCCCCGTCGTTTGGTACCACACTCGACCACCCCCTATTGTGGGAAGTGCAAAACTTTTGATTGTCACACCTTTTTTTTTTTTTTCTTTTTTTTTTTTTTTATTTTTTTTTTTTTTTTTGATACCCAGGAAAAAATGCTTGATGCACTACCCGCCGGCTAGGGGACGGCACCGGCGGGGCGTGTGGGACTCACCAGCCTATTGCTGGTATACCCACTAAAAAAACCTGGGGTGTTCCCTCTCTCACCCAGTGGGGGGGGCCTGTTGGGAGTCTAAAAAGATTCATCCATAGCAGGCCCCCCCGTGTGGGTGCCGGCCGGGTCAATGGGACCCGACCTCCTCTCGTCCCCGGGGGAGAGCATTTCGCAGCTCTCCCCTTTCGACGTTAGAAGGCGCGCGGGAACACCGCGCGCGCCCTCTATGGGTTCTTACTCACGGGTGGCAGGGTCCCCTGAGGCCTTGCCACCCGATAACCCCGAGACAAACTGCCTCGGGTTCCCTACGCGCGTGCCAGAGTATTAGCCACGAGTAATAATGCCCCCGAAAGGACATTATTACCCGTGTTGCCCGGGGTGTACCGGCCCAACGACTACCGTTCCAATCCACTAAAAATGTAGAAAGGACCAGCAGCCGTCAGGCACACTAGGAGGTTCTCTGGCCACACACCCCTTGATTGTCACACCTAACCTAACCTAATCTTTCGGTACCTAAATATTCATATTTTTCAGCGGGTTTTTGTCATATCTTGTATTCTACCTTGTTTTGATCAACGCTATAGAAATTTTCAATGCTGCCAAAATTTAAGAGCTTTTTATACTACAAAAAGAACATTAAAAATTCGTCAAAGAAATGCAAATTTTTAATGAATTGTCCAAATTTGTCTCAAATTATTCAAAGTTTTTGTCTGAACCATCATTAAATAACGCCCAGAGTTTTGCCCCGTCGTTTGGTACCTCTCTCGACCACTCCCTATTGTGGGAAGTGCAAAACTTTTAATTTTCACACCTAACCTAACCTAATCTTTCGGTACCTAAATATTCATATTTTTCAGCGGGTTTTTGTCATATCTTGTATTCTACCTTGTTTTGATCAACGCTATAGAAATTTTCAATGCTGCCAAAATTTAAGAGCTTTTTATACTACAAAAAGAACATTAAAAATTCGTCAAAGAAATGCAAATTTTTTAATAAATTATCAAAATTTGTCTCAAATTATTCAAAGTTTTTGTCTGAACCATCATTAAATAACGCCCAGAGTTTTGCCCCGTCGTTTGGTACCACTCTCGACCACCCCCTATTGTGGGAAGTGCAAAACTTTTGATTGTCACACCTAACCTAACCTAATCTTTCGGTACCTAAATATTCATATTTTTCAGCGGGTTTTTGTCATATCTTGTATTCTACCTTGTTTTGATCAACGCTATAGAAATTTTCAATGCTGCCAAAATTTAAGAGCTTTTTATACTACAAAAAGAACATTAAAAATTCGTCAAAGAAATGCAAATTTTTTAATAAATTATCAAAATTTGTCTCAAATTATTCAAAGTTTTTGTCTGAACCATCATTAAATAACGCCCAGAGTTTTGCCCCGTCGTTTGGTACCACTCTCGACCACCCCCTATTGTGGGAAGTGCAAAACTTTTGATTGTCACACCTAACCTAACCTAGTCTTTCGGTACCTAAATATTCATATTTTCAGCGGGTTTTTCTCATATCTTGTATTCTACCTTGTTTTGATCAACGCTATAGAAATTTTCAATGCTGCCAAAATTTAAGAGCTTTTTATACTACAAAAAGAACATTAAAAATTCGTCAAAGAAATGCAAATTTTTTAATAAATTATCAAAATTTGTCTCAAATTATTCAAAGTTTTTGTCTGAACCATCATTAAATAACGCCCAGAGTTTTGCCCCGTCGTTTGGTACCTCTCTCGACCACCCCCTATTGTGGGAAGTGCAAAACTTTTTATTTTTACACCTAGCCTAACCTAATCTTTCGGTACCTAAATATTCATATTTTCCAGCGGGTTTTTGTCATATCTTGTATTTTACCTTGTTTTGATCAACGCTATAGAAATTTTCAATGCTGCCAAAATTTAAGATTTTTATACTACAAAACGAACATTAAAAATTCGTCAAAGAAATGCAAATTTTTTAATAAATTGTCAAAATTTGTCTCAAATTATTCAAAGTTATTCTCTGAACCATCATTAAATAACGCCCGGAGTATTCCCCGTCGTTTGGTACCACTCTCGACCACCCCCTATTGTGGGAAGTGCAAAACTTTTGATTTTTACACCTAACCTAACCTAATCTTTCGGTACCTAAATATTCATATTTTTCAGCGGGTTTTTGTCATATCTTGTATTCTACCTTGTCTTGATCAACGCAATAGAAATTTTCAGTGCTGCCAAAATTTAAGATTTTTATACTACAAAACGAACATTAAAAATTCGTCAAAGAAATACAAATTTTTTAATAAATTGTTAAAATTTGTCTCAAATTATTCAAAGTTATTCTCTGAACCATCATTAAATAACGCCCGGAGGTTTCCCCGTCGTTTGGTACCACTCTCGACCACCCCCTATTGTGGGAAGTGCAAAACTTTTGATTTTTACACCTAACCTAACCTAATCTTTCGGTACCTAAATATTCATATTTTTCAGCGGGTTTTTGTCATATCTTGTATTCTACCTTGTCTTGATCAACGCAATAGAAATTTTCAGTGCTGCCAAAATTTAAGATTTTTATACTACAAAACGAACATTAAAAATTCGTCAAAGAAATGCAAATTTTTTAATAAATTGTCAAAATTTGTCTCAAATTATTCAAAGTTTTTGTCTGAACCATCATTAAATAACGCCCAGAGTTTTGCCCCGTCGTTTGGTACCACTTTCGACCACCCCCTATTGTGGGAAGTGCAAAACTTTTGATTGTCACACCTAACCTAACCTAATCTTTCGGTACCTAAATATTCATATTTTCAGCGGGTTTTTGTCATATCTTGTATTCTACCTTGTTTTGATCAACGCTATAGAAATTTTCAGTGCTGCCAAAATTTAAGATTTTTATACAACAAAACGAACATTAAAATTATTCGTCAAAGAAATGCAAATTTTTTAATAAATTATCAAAATTTGTCTCAAATTATTCAAAGTTTTTGTCTGAACCATCATTAAATAACGCCCAGAGTTTTGCCCCGTCGTTTGGTACCTCTCTCGACCACCCCCTATTGTGGGAAGTGCAAAACTTTTTATTTTTACACCTAACCTAACCTAATCTTTCGGTACCTAAATATTCATATTTTCCAGCGGGTTTTTGTCATATCTTGTATTTTACCTTGTTTTGATCAACGCTATAGAAATTTTCAATGCTGCCAAAATTTAAGATTTTTATACTACAAAACGAACATTAAAAATTCGTCAAAGAAATGCAAATTTTTTAATAAATTGTCAAAATTTGTCTCAAATTATTCAAAGTTATTCTCTGAACCATCATTAAATAACGCCCGGAGTTTTCCCCGTCGTTTGGTACCACTCTCGACCACCCCCTATTGTGGGAAGTGCAAAACTTTTGATTTTTACACCTAACCTAACCTAATCTTTCGGTACCTAAATATTCATATTTTTCAGCGGGTTTTTGTCATATCTTGTATTCTACCTTGTCTTGATCAACGCAATAGAAATTTTCAGTGCTGCCAAAATTTAAGTTTTTATACTACAAAAATAACATTAAAAATTCGTCAAAGAAATGCAAATTTTTTAATAAATTGTCAAAATTTGTCTCAAATTATTCAAAGTTTTTGTCTGAACCATCATTAAATAACGCCCAGAGTTTTGCCCCGTCGTTTGGTACCACTTTCGACCACCCCCTATTGTGGGAAGTGCAAAACTTTTGATTGTCACACCTAACCTAACCTAGTCTTTCGGTACCTAAATATTCATATTTTCAGCGGGTTTTTGTCATATCTTGTATTCTACCTTGTTTTGATCAACGCTATAGAAATTTTCAATGCTGCCAAAATTTAAGAGCTTTTTATACTACAAAAAGAACATTAAAAATTCGTCAAAGAAATGCAAATTTTTTAATAAATTATCAAAATTTGTCTCAAATTATTCAAAGTTTTTGTCTGAACCATCATTAAATAACGCCCGGAGTTTTCCCCGTCGTTTGGTACCACTTTCGACCACCCCCTATTGTGGGAAGTGCAAAACTTTTGATTGTCACACCTAACCTAACCTAATCTTTCGGTACCTAAATATTCATATTTTCAGCGGGTTTTTGTCATATCTTGTATTCTACCTTGTTTTGATCAACGCTATAGAAATTTTCATTGCTGCCAAAATTTAAGAGCTTTTTATACTACAAAAAGAACATTAAAAATTCGTCAAAGAAATGCAAATTTTTTAATAAATTATCAAAATTTGTCTCAAATTATTCAAAGTTTTTGTCTGAACCATCATTAAATAACGCCCAGAGTTTTGCCCCGTCGTTTGGTACCTCTCTCGACCACCCCCTATTGTGGGAAGTGCAAAACTTTTTATTTTTACACCTAACCTAACCTAATCTTTCGGTACCTAAATATTCATATTTTCCAGCGGGTTTTTGTCATATCTTGTATTTTACCTTGTTTTGATCAACGCTATAGAAATTTTCAATGCTGCCAAAATTTAAGATTTTTATACTACAAAACGAACATTAAAAATTCGTCAAAGAAATGCAAATTTTTTAATAAATTATCAAAATTTGTCTCAAATTATTCAAAGTTTTTGTCTGAACCATCATTAAATAACGCCCAGAGTTTTGCCCCGTCGTTTGGTACCACTTTCGACCACCCCCTATTGTGGGAAGTGCAAAACTTTTGATTGTCACACCTAACCTAACCTAATCTTTCGGTACCTAAATATTCATATTTTTCAGCGGGTTTTTGTCATATCTTGTATTCTACCTTGTTTTGATCAACGCTATAGAAATTTTCAATGCTGCCAAAATTTAAGAGCTTTTTATACTACAAAAAGAACATTAAAAATTCGTCAAAGAAATGCAAATTTTTAATGAATTGTCCAAATTTGTCTCAAATTATTCAAAGTTTTTGTCTGAACCATCATTAAATAACGCCCAGAGTTTTGCCCCGTCGTTTGGTACCTCTCTCGACCACTCCCTATTGTGGGAAGTGCAAAACTTTTAATTTTCACACCTAACCTAACCTAATCTTTCGGTACCTAAATATTCATATTTTTCAGCGGGTTTTTGTCATATCTTGTATTCTACCTTGTTTTGATCAACGCTATAGAAATTTTCAATGCTGCCAAAATTTAAGAGCTTTTTATACTACAAAAAGAACATTAAAAATTCGTCAAAGAAATGCAAATTTTTTAATAAATTATCAAAATTTGTCTCAAATTATTCAAAGTTTTTGTCTGAACCATCATTAAATAACGCCCAGAGTTTTGCCCCGTCGTTTGGTACCACTCTCGACCACCCCCTATTGTGGGAAGTGCAAAACTTTTGATTGTCACACCTAACCTAACCTAATCTTTCGGTACCTAAATATTTATATTTTTCAGCGGGTTTTTGTCATATCTTGTATTCTACCTTGTCTTGATCAACGCAATAGAAATTTTCAGTGCTGCCAAAATTTAAGTTTTTATACTACAAAAATAACATTAAAAATTCGTCAAAGAAATGCAAATTTTTTAATAAATTGTCAAAATTTGTCTCAAATTATTCAAAGTTTTTGTCTGAACCATCATTAAATAACGCCCAGAGTTTTGCCCCGTCGTTTGGTACCACTTTCGACCACCCCCTATTGTGGGAAGTGCAAAACTTTTGATTGTCACACCTAACCTAACCTAGTCTTTCGGTACCTAAATATTCATATTTTCAGCGGGTTTTTGTCATATCTTGTATTCTACCTTGTTTTGATCAACGCTATAGAAATTTTCAATGCTGCCAAAATTTAAGAGCTTTTTATACTACAAAAAGAACATTAAAAATTCGTCAAAGAAATGCAAATTTTTTAATAAATTATCAAAATTTGTCTCAAATTATTCAAAGTTTTTGTCTGAACCATCATTAAATAACGCCCAGAGTTTTGCCCCGTCGTTTGGTACCTCTCTCGACCACCCCCTATTGTGGGAAGTGCAAAACTTTTTATTTTTACACCTAACCTAACCTAATCTTTCGGTACCTAAATATTCATATTTTCCAGCGGGTTTTTGTCATATCTTGTATTTTACCTTGTTTTGATCAACGCTATAGAAATTTTCAATGCTGCCAAAATTTAAGATTTTTATACTACAAAACGAACATTAAAAATTCGTTAAAGAAATGCAAATTTTTTAATAAATTGTCAAAATTTGTCTCAAATTATTCAAAGTTATTCTCTGAACCATCATTAAATAACGCCCGGAGTATTCCCCGTCGTTTGGTACCACTCTCGACCACCCCCTATTGTGGGAAGTGCAAAACTTTTGATTTTTACACCTAACCTAACCTAATCTTTCGGTACCTAAATATTCATATTTTTCAGCGGGTTTTTGTCATATCTTGTATTCTACCTTGTCTTGATCAACGCAATAGAAATTTTCAGTGCTGCCAAAATTTAAGATTTTTATACTACAAAACGAACATTAAAAATTCGTCAAAGAAATACAAATTTTTTAATAAATTGTTAAAATTTGTCTCAAATTATTCAAAGTTATTCTCTGAACCATCATTAAATAACGCCCGGAGGTTTCCCCGTCGTTTGGTACCACTCTCGACCACCCCCTATTGTGGGAAGTGCAAAACTTTTGATTTTTACACCTAACCTAACCTAATCTTTCGGTACCTAAATATTCATATTTTTCAGCGGGTTTTTGTCATATCTTGTATTCTACCTTGTCTTGATCAACGCAATAGAAATTTTCAGTGCTGCCAAAATTTAAGATTTTTATACTACAAAACGAACATTAAAAATTCGTCAAAGAAATGCAAATTTTTTAATAAATTGTCAAAATTTGTCTCAAATTATTCAAAGTTTTTGTCTGAACCATCATTAAATAACGCCCAGAGTTTTGCCCCGTCGTTTGGTACCACTTTCGACCACCCCCTATTGTGGGAAGTGCAAAACTTTTGATTGTCACACCTAACCTAACCTAGTCTTTCGGTACCTAAATATTCATATTTTCAGCGGGTTTTTGTCATATCTTGTATTCCACCTTGTTTTGATCAACGCTATAGAAATTTTCAGTGCTGCCAAAATTTAAGATTTTTATACAACAAAACGAACATTAAAATTATTCGTCAAAGAAATGCAAATTTTTTAATAAATTGTCAAAATTTGTCTCAAATTATTCAAAGTTATTCTCTGAACCATCATTAAATAACGCCCGGAGTTTTCCCCGTCGTTTGGTACCACACTCGACCACCCCCTATTGTGGGAAGTGCAAAACTTTTGATTTTTACACCTAACCTAACCTAATCTTTCGGTACCTAATTATTCATATTTTTCAGCGGATTTTTGTCATATCTTGTATTCCACCTTGTCTTGATCAACGCTATAGAAATTTTCAATGCTGCCAAAATTTAAGATTTTTATACTACAAAACGAACATTAAAAATTCGTCAAAGAAATGCAAATTTTTTAATAAATTGTCAAAATTTGTCTCAAATTATTCAAAGTTATTCTCTGAACCATCATTAAATAACGCCCGGAGTTTTCCCCGTCGTTTGGTACCACTCTCGACCACCCCCTATTGTGGGAAGTGCAAAACTTTTGATTTTTACACCTAACCTAATCTAATCTTTCGGTACCTAAATATTCATATTTTTCAGCGGGTTTTTGTCATATCTTGTATTCTACCTTGTCTTGATCAACGCAATAGAAATTTTCAGTGCTGCCAAAATTTAAGATTTTTATACTACAAAACGAACATTAAAAATTCGTCAAAGAAATACAAATTTTTTAATAAATTGTTAAAATTTGTCTCAAATTATTCAAAGTTATTCTCTGAACCATCATTAAATAACGCCCGGAGGTTTCCCCGTCGTTTGGTACCACTCTCGACCACCCCCTATTGTGGGAAGTGCAAAACTTTTGATTTTTACACCTAACCTAACCTAATCTTTCGGTACCTAAATATTCATATTTTTCAGCGGGTTTTTGTCATATCTTGTATTCTACCTTGTCTTGATCAACGCAATAGAAATTTTCAATGCTGCCAAAATTTAAGAGCTTTTTATACTACAAAAAGAACATTAAAAATTCGTCAAAGAAATGCAAATTTTTTAATAAATTATCAAAATTTGTCTCAAATTATTCAAAGTTTTTGTCTGAACCATCATTAAATAACGCCCGGAGTTTTCCCCGTCGTTTGGTACCACTTTCGACCACCCCCTATTGTGGGAAGTGCAAAACTTTTGATTGTCACACCTAACCTAACCTAGTCTTTCGGTACCTAAATATTCATATTTTCAGCGGGTTTTTGTCATATCTTGTATTCTACCTTGTTTTGATCAACGCTATAGAAATTTTCAATGCTGCCAAAATTTAAGAGCTTTTTATACTACAAAAAGAACATTAAAAATTCGTCAAAGAAATGCAAATTTTTTAATAAATTATCAAAATTTGTCTCAAATTATTCAAAGTTTTTGTCTGAACCATCATTAAATAACGCCCGGAGTTTTCCCCGTCGTTTGGTACCACTTTCGACCACCCCCTATTGTGGGAAGTGCAAAACTTTTGATTGTCACACCTAACCTAACCTAATCTTTCGGTACCTAAATATTCATATTTTTCAGCGGGTTTTTGTCATATCTTGTATTCTACCTTGTCTTGATCAACGCAATAGAAATTTTCAGTGCTGCCAAAATTTAAGTTTTTATACTACAAAAATAACATTAAAAATTCGTCAAAGAAATGCAAATTTTTTAATAAATTGTCAAAATTTGTCTCAAATTATTCAAAGTTTTTGTCTGAACCATCATTAAATAACGCCCAGAGTTTTGCCCCGTCGTTTGGTACCACTTTCGACCACCCCCTATTGTGGGAAGTGCAAAACTTTTGATTGTCACACCTAACCTAACCTAGTCTTTCGGTACCTAAATATTCATATTTTCAGCGGGTTTTTGTCATATCTTGTATTCTACCTTGTTTTGATCAACGCTATAGAAATTTTCAATGCTGCCAAAATTTAAGAGCTTTTTATACTACAAAAAGAACATTAAAAATTCGTCAAAGAAATGCAAATTTTTTAATAAATTATCAAAATTTGTCTCAAATTATTCAGTTTTTGTCTGAACCATCATTAAATAACGCCCGGAGTTTTCCCCGTCGTTTGGTACTACTTTCGACCACCCCCTATTGTGGGAAGTGCAAAACTTTTGATTGTCACACCTTTTTTTTTTTTTTTTTTTTTTTTTATTCCCAGGAAAAATGCTTCATGCACTACCCGCCGGCTAGGGGACGGCACCGGCGGGGCGTGTGGGACTCCCAGCTAGAAAACGCGCTGGTCTACCCACTAAAAAACCTGGGGTGTTCCCTCTCTTACCCAATGGGGGGGGCCAGTTGGGAACTTAAAAGATTCAACCATAGCAGGCCCCCCCGTGTGGGTGCCGGCCGGGTCATTTTTTTTTTCGGACCCGACCACCTCTCGTCCCCAGGGGAGAGCCTGACTGCTCTCCCCTTTCGACATCAGAAAGGCGCGCGGGAACACCGCGCGCGCCCTCTCGGGGCTTTTAGTTTACGGGTGGCAGGGTCCCCTGAGGCCCCGCCACCCGGAGCCCCTAGGTGGGGGGCAGGAGAGCGACATAAGCGCGTCTCCTGCGCCCCATCCTCCGGCGGCGGACGTCCGGGGCGTAAGGATCGTCCTCACGCCCCCGCTCCGCCGCCTCCTTCTGCGAGATGACAGTCTCGCAGAAGGAACTCATTGCGCCCCAGCACCTGTCGTCGCCGACCATCTTGGATATGACGGTCGGCAACGAGAGGTCGGGGCCAATCACGGTGACCAGGGCACAGCGCTCCGCGGCCCACGCCGGGCACTCCTCCAGCGTGTGCTGCGCCGTGTCCCGGTCACACACCTCACAATGGTGACATCTGGTTGTCGGCTCCCTACCGGCTATCTTGCAGAGGTACTCTCCGAAACACCCGTGTCCGGAGAGCACCTGAGTAAGCCGGTAGGTGAGCGGTCCGCGCCGTCTGTCCGTCCACTCCCTTAACACTGGACGGACAGCCTCGACTGTCCTCACCCCATAGCGGGGCTGGGCCAGCCTCTCCTGCCATTTGGCCTCCAGGACCAATCGAGCCTGGGACCTTCGCATCTCCACCGCCCTGATTGATTGTCACACCTAACCTAACCTAATCTTTCGGTACCTAAATATTCATATTTTCAGCGGGTTTTTGTCATATCTTGTATTCTACCTTGTTTTGATCAACGCTATAGAAATTTTCAATGCTGCCAAAATTTAAGAGCTTTTTATACTACAAAAAGAACATTAAAAATTCGTCAAAGAAATGCAAATTTTTTAATAAATTATCAAAATTTGTCTCAAATTATTCAAAGTTTTTGTCTGAACCATCATTAAATAACGCCCAGAGTTTTGCCCCGTCGTTTGGTACCTCTCTCGACCACCCCCTATTGTGGGAAGTGCAAAACTTTTTATTTTTACACCTAACCTAACCTAATCTTTCGGTACCTAAATATTCATATTTTCCAGCGGGTTTTTGTCATATCTTGTATTTTACCTTGTTTTGATCAACGCTATAGAAATTTTCAATGCTGCCAAAATTTAAGATTTTTATACTACAAAACGAACATTAAAAATTCGTCAAAGAAATGCAAATTTTTTAATAAATTATCAAAATTTGTCTCAAATTATTCAAAGTTTTTGTCTGAACCATCATTAAATAACGCCCGGAGTTTTCCCCGTCGTTTGGTACCACTTTCGACCACCCCCTATTGTGGGAAGTGCAAAACTTTTGATTGTCACACCTAACCTAACCTAATCTTTCGGTACCTAAATATTCATATTTTCAGCGGGTTTTTGTCATATCTTGTATTCTACCTTGTTTTGATCAACGCTATAGAAATTTTCAATGCTGCCAAAATTTAAGAGCTTTTTATACTACAAAAAGAACATTAAAAATTCGTCAAAGAAATGCAAATTTTTTAATAAATTATCAAAATTTGTCTCAAATTATTCAAAGTTTTTGTCTGAACCATCATTAAATAACGCCCGGAGTTTTCCCCGTCGTTTGGTACCACTTTCGACCACCCCCTATTGTGGGAAGTGCAAAACTTTTGATTGTCACACCTAACCTAACCTAATCTTTCGGTACCTAAATATTCATATTTTCCAGCGGGTTTTTGTCATATCTTGTATTTTACCTTGTTTTGATCAACGCTATAGAAATTTTCAATGCTGCCAAAATTTAAGATTTTTATACTACAAAACGAACATTAAAAATTCGTCAAAGAAATGCAAATTTTTTAATAAATTGTCAAAATTTGTCTCAAATTATTCAAAGTTATTCTCTGAACCATCATTAAATAACGCCCGGAGTTTTCCCCGTCATTTGGTACAACTCTCGACCACCCCCTATTGTGGGAAGTGCAAAACTTTTGATTTTTACACCTAACCTAACCTAATCTTTCGGTACCTAAATATTCATATTTTTCAGCGGGTTTTTGTCATATCTTGTATTCTACCTTGTCTTGATCATCGCAATAGAAATTTTCAGTGCTGCCAAAATTTAAGATTTTTATACTACAAAACGAACATTAAAAATTCGTCAAAGAAATACAAATTTTTTAATAAATTGTTAAAATTTGTCTCAAATTATTCAAAGTTATTCTCTGAACCATCATTAAATAACGCCCGGAGGTTTCCCCGTCGTTTGGTACCACTCTCGACCACCCCCTATTGTGGGAAGTGCAAAACTTTTGATTTTTACACCTAACCTAACCTAATCTTTCGGTACCTAAATATTCATATTTTTCAGCGGGTTTTTGTCATATCTTGTATTCTACCTTGTCTTGATCAACGCAATAGAAATTTTCAGTGCTGCCAAAATTTAAGATTTTTATACTACAAAACGAACATTAAAAATTCGTCAAAGAAATGCAAATTTTTTAATAAATTATCAAAATTTGTCTCAAATTATTCAAAGTTTTTGTCTGAACCATCATTAAATAACGCCCGGAGTTTTCCCCGTCGTTTGGTACCACTTTCGACCACCCCCTATTGTGGGAAGTGCAAAACTTTTGATTGTCACACCTTTTTTTTTTTTTTTTTTTTTTGTTTTTTTTGATTCCCAGGAAAAATGCTTCATGCACTACCCGCCGGCTAGGGGACGGCACCGGCGGGGCGTGTGGGACTCCCAGCTAGAAAACGCGCTGGTCTACCCACTAAAAAACCTGGGGTGTTCCCTCTCTTACCCAATGGGGGGGGCCAGTTGGGAACTTAAAAGATTCAACCATAGCAGGCCCCCCCGTGTGGGTGCCGGCCGGGTCATTTTTTTTTTCGGACCCGACCACCTCTCGTCCCCAGGGGAGAGCCTGACTGCTCTCCCCTTTCGACATCAGAAAGGCGCGCGGGAACACCGCGCGCGCCCTCTCGGGGCTTTTAGTTTACGGGTGGCAGGGTCCCCTGAGGCCCCGCCACCCGGAGCCCCTAGGTGGGGGGCAGGAGAGCGACATAAGCGCGTCTCCTGCGCCCCATCCTCCGGCGGCGGACGTCCGGGGCGTAAGGATCGTCCTCACGCCCCCGCTCCGCCGCCTCCTTCTGCGAGATGACAGTCTCGCAGAAGGAACTCATTGCGCCCCAGCACCTGTCGTCGCCGACCATCTTGGATATGACGGTCGGCAACGAGAGGTCGGGGCCAATCACGGTGACCAGGGCACAGCGCTCCGCGGCCCACGCCGGGCACTCCTCCAGCGTGTGCTGCGCCGTGTCCCGGTCACACACCTCACAATGGTGACATCTGGTTGTCGGCTCCCTACCGGCTATCTTGCAGAGGTACTCTCCGAAACACCCGTGTCCGGAGAGCACCTGAGTAAGCCGGTAGGTGAGCGGTCCGCGCCGTCTGTCCGTCCACTCCCTTAACACTGGACGGACAGCCTCGACTGTCCTCACCCCATAGCGGGGCTGGGCCAGCCTCTCCTGCCATTTGGCCTCCAGGACCAATCGAGCCTGGGACCTTCGCATCTCCACCGCCCTGTGCGTGGGCTCCTCGCCCTGGAGCCGGAGGTCAGCGCGCCAGTAATACACTGACGCTTGGACCTCCGCCTCCAAATCCCAGGGCGGCGATGCCGCCAAAACGCACGCCGCCTCGTAGGAGACGGTGCGGTACGCCCGCGACACCCTGATCGCCATCGCCCTCTGAGGTCTCATTAGGAGGGCGACATTTCGGCGATCCAGGGCGCCAGCCCAAATGGGCGACCCATAAAGGGCCATCGACCGCACCACCCCCAAATAGAGGCGGCGGCAGATGACACTCGGCCCCCCGATATTCGGCAGCAGAGAGCTAAGCGCTCCCGCCGCCGACATCAGCCGGGGGGCCAGGCGGCTAAAATGGACGCGAAAGTTCCAGCGGCCGTCGAGGTGGAGCCCCAAGTATTTCATACTCGGCTCCACCCCGATGCGGACCCCTCCAACGATGATGTGGGCATCTGGTGGCGGCGCCCGCCGAGGCCCGTGAAATAGAAGGGCCTCGGACTTTTCCAGCGCCACCTCCAGTCCCAACATCCTAATCCTGCCGACAACCAGAGCCACTCCAGCCGTGGCAAGACGGGCAGCTGCCCCGTAGTCCTCTCCCCGGGCCGTAACCAGCGTGTCGTCGGCGTAACAAGTTACGCCGACGCCCGGGGGCAGGGCGCCCCGCAGCACCCAGTCGTAACCGATGTTCCACAGGAGCGGACCCAGAACCGATCCTTGTGGAACACCGCACGACACCTCCCTCCGGAACGTCTCTCCGTTCCGCCCCACACAGAATACACTCCTTTGGTGCAGGTAGTCCCCGACTACTCGGCGCAGGTAGGGAGGCACCCCATGAAATCGGAGCGCCTCCCTAATAGTCGCCCACGGCAGGGTGTTAAACGCGTTGGCGATGTCCAAGGACACCGCCAACAGCACCCCGCGCGAGGCGACCGCCTCTTCCGAGAGGGCCTTGACGCGGCTAATCGCGTCAATCGTCGATCGGCCCTCTCGGAATCCGAATTGGTGTTCGGATAAGTCGGGGCCCACCCGCACCAGGTGCCTGGAGAGACGGGCAGCCAACACACGCTCAAAGAGCTTGCCCACCTCATCCAACAGCACTATGGGGCGGTACGCGGAGGGAGAGTCCGCGGGGCGGCCCTCCTTTCTCAGAAGGACCAGCTTGCCCGTCTTCCACATGGAAGGGAACCGTCCCGACTCCAAGCAGGCGCTAAACAGCCTGAGGAGTCGGTCCCCTAGGGCGTCAAAGGCCAAAACCCAGGCGCGGCCAGGAATCCCGTCCGGCCCCGGAGCGGTGTTTTTGCCCCGGAGCCGTACCATTGCCGCGCTGAGCTCCGCCATTGTTACTACTGGCGCCCCGGCATCAGCACCGCCCTCCTCAACTTCGGGCGGCGCCATTATAGGAGGCGTGTGCTCCGCCCTCGAAGGAAAGAGAGCGGAGACCACCCCCTCCAATTGCCGGGGCTGGAGACTCTCGGTGACCGGCGGGGCCCAGGGGCGCAACTTGCCCCTGACCGTCTTATACGGACGGCCCCACGGGTCTGCCTCGAGAGTCCCCAGGAACTCTTCCCATCTTTGGGCTTTGGCCTCGCTGATGGCGGACTGCAGGGCGTGCTTCCGCTGTACGTATTCGCCCCGCAGCCGTGCCTCCACGGTCGGGTCACGGTACCGCCTGCGTCGGCGGTACCTAGTGTACTGGCGACGCGCCGCAATGCAAGCGGCGCGTTTCTGACTAATGTCGTCAGACCACCAGTACACCTGACGCCTTGGAGGTCGAGCACTGGTCCGGGGCATCGACGCGTCGCAAATCTGCGTCATCGCGCCCCGGAACCACTCCGCCTCCGACTCAACCTCCACAGGCCCTTCACCCATCGGGGTCCAGGCCTGGACGATGGAGGCTTCCACCAGCACGTCTACGTCGAGACGTTTCAACGCCCATCGTGGGGACGACGGGGTGTGCCCTCTCCTCGGGCGATCGTCCGGGATCGCCGGCGAGGCGGAGATGTCGAACCGTACGTAACGATGGTCCGACAGTGACTCCGCCTCGACCAGCACTCGCCAGTCCCGGACGTGGCGCGCTATGGCAGGGCTTGCAAACGAAATGTCCACAATGGACTCGCCCTGCCAGCGCACGCAAGTGGCGACCGACCCCCGGTTAAGAACCACGAGGCCGGTCGCAATCGCCCACTCCTCCAGCGCGTCGCCGCGAGCGTTGGTGACAGGGGATCCCCAAGCCGACGATTTGGCATTGAAGTCCCCCGCCACCACGACCGGACGCGATGGGTACCGATTGATCACGGCCCCCACCGCGCCTAAAAATCGCTCAAACTCGGCGAGGCGCCGGTTTGGAGAAAAGTACACCCCGATCAGGACGGTTCCCTCCCAATCAACACAAATATACCCCTCGCCCCTGTCTGTCATCACCAGGAGCGAGGGTCCGGACGAAACAATGGCCGCCGAGCCCCCGAGGTCCCCAAACCAGTTGTATCGGCTGGGGATGCAGTAAGGCTCGGCGACCACGGCGATGTCTATTGACCACTCCGCCATGTGCTGCAGCAAGATATCCTGCGCCCTGGCGGAGTGGTTAATGTTCACCTGTAGGAGGCGATGGACCATAATTAATTAGGTTTCCATCGCCTCCCTACTGCTCCCTGTTTGGGACGGGGCTGGAGCGGCCGGAGTCCCGGCAGCCGCCCCTCTGGCCCTTCGTCTTTTGGGTGGGGAGCAAGATTTGCTCCCCATCCGGTGCCCCGCCGGCCTTCCTGCAGCCAAACAGATGCTGCAGGAAGATTTAATAGCGGAGCAGGCGGCGGCCTTGTGGCCGGGCTGACCGCAGCGAAAACAAAAGTCGCTGCGATCAGTTTCGGCGGTGCATTGCTGCCTCACGTGCCCCGGTTCGAGGCAGCGGTAGCACCGCCTAGGCCTCGGCTCCAGGAGGTTCACCTGAGCCGAGACCATCCCGACCAGCAAACGGCCGGCCGCCACCTTCTTCGCCGCGGCGATGGGGCAGCGCACCATCACTGTGCACAGACCACCATTGCCGCGGCGCACCTCCCCCACCCTGACCTGCGCCTGAGGGCAGGCGCCGGTTTTTGCCACCGCAGCGGCGACATCCTCGGAGGAGGCCGAGTCGTCCAGCCCGGTTATACGCATTTCCGCGGACTTCACCGGGCGGGAGACCTTGACCTCCTCAGGCGTGAAAAGTGACCGAATTTTTTCGGCCACCCTGTCCGCCTTGTCGCCGGAGGTGGCACCTGGGACCTCCAGTATTCTGGCCCCAGTGGCGGCAACCTTGAAGAGGACGCCTCCGGCGAGGCCCATCCCCGCGAGATCGCCTTTTATGGCCTCAGTGGCCCGCTGGAGGACGCCCGCATAGCTGACGCCTTGCCGGAGTCCCTCCTCCGTCAGCTCCACCACAACGGCGGTGGAGCGCGGGGGGCGCAGGTCAGCCGGGGTGGGGCCCTTCTTTTTATTTGAAACCGGGGGAGCCCGGGAAACCTTCTTCTTCCTCTTCTGTCTCCTCTTCTTCCTCCCGACGACCTCTGTCCATGGCTGCTCAGCCGAAGCAGAGGCCACCGGGGCGGGTCGGGGCTGGGAGGCTTGGCGCCGCGGCGCTACAGTGGCGGTAGCCCTCCCTCCGCCCCTCCCCTTCCTCTTAGAAGAGGAAGCCGATGGTGCGGGGGCAGATGTCTGCCGCGGCGGGCCCGAGGTCGTCGGGCCAGCCGGCGTGCCCCCGACCATCCGGGGACGGCCCCCGAGTGGAGGGCCTGGGGTCGGAACGGGTGCGAGGCCATAGTTGGCCAGGCACGCTTCCACCACGTTGCGCGCCTGAGCCACCGTGGCCCGCATTAGGTCGTTCGCCCAAGCGGGTCGCTGGTCCTCCGCGGAAGCGAGGGGCCGCGTTGTGCGTCGCGGGAGAGGCGGGAAATCCTCCCGTGGCCTCCCGGCAGGTGCCCCGGCGGCGGCCGAGGGCGTCTTCGCGACCTTGGCCCGAGTGGCAGTGGCAGCGGCCGCCTTCATGGCCGCTACCTCCGCCCGGAGCTCCGCCAGCTGCCTATGCAGCCCCTCATTCTCCGACCTCCAGCGCCTCTGAAGGTCGGAGGAAGTCCGTCCCCACAAATGGAAGAAGGCTTCCCTCATCTCCTCTGTAGCTTGCTTAAGGTCCCGGACGAACTCCCCCTTTAGGTTACCGGACCGGGCCGCCACCCTCAGGACGGTCTCGGCGCCAGCCTCGAACCGTTGCCTGAGGTCGGCAACCGAGTCCTCTCCCAAGGGGGACGCATCCGCGACCCCAGCCGTCCTCAAGATGGCTCGACGGGCAGGCAGAGGCTGCCCGAGGAGCTTCCCCGCAGAGGGAGGTGGCATCGGGGAACCGGCCCTTCCTCCACAGGGCATCCCCTTCTCCACCTCCACCTCCGTGTCCGACCCAGAGTCGGACAGCGCATGGTGCGACGTCTTCTGGCGCTTTGCAGAAGCGCCGGGTGCACCCCAGAACTTGAGGGTGAGGGAAGCAGGGCTATCCCCCCCCTCCTCTCTCTCCCGTCGTGCCGCCGACGAGCACCGGCTCTGAGGCCGACTGGCCTCCGAGCCCGAGCCCGCCCGCGACCCGACATCTATATCAGTGCCGGTGCCGGCGCCAGACACGCTCGACACGGAGTCGCTGCGTGCCAGCGCCGCCGCCCGACACCTCGACCGTGTCCTTGGCACGGCCGGGACACCATCCCGGATTGACGGCGGGGTCATATCCCCCCCTGCCTTCCCCTTTTTGGGATCCTGAAGTCTTGCCTTGTTCGGGCTGGAGCCCAAGGCCACTCTCATCGCAGAGTCAGCACTTGACCCTGCGGAAACTTTGGTGCCAGATATTTCGCGCGGCACTGCGCTGTGATGGCGGTTGCCCCCCCCAGAATACGAGGGGCAGACGGAGCCAGAAGGCTCCGTGAGGGATTCTCCGGGCGCGGCGCACCCGGTACCCTCCTGGGGTAGTTCAAAACCTTTACCGGACATCTTCATGTATTGAGTTTTTGGGTGGCCCTAATGACTGGGTTCCCCCCAGCCATACAGCCCCTCGCCGGGCCACCAAAAACTTGGGCTTTGGGTAATTTTTATAGAGGTTTTCTTCCTCGCAGCCCGAAGGCCCCCGGTCCTGTCAGTTCAGGATTACGGGTTGGGCCGGATGGGGGTCCATGCTGGACCGATCCACCCGCCCCAAGACCGCCCGACTGGGCAGGAAGCCTAAGCTTCAAACCCTGGCCTAACGGCCACCACTAGTGATTTTTTAGAGAGGTTGTCTTCCTCTATCCCCCCCGTGTTGAGCCGGATGGGGGTCCATACTGGACCGATCCACCCGCCCCAAAGCCGCTCGACGGGGCAGGACGCACACGCAACCCGCCCCGGCCTTACGGCCCCCACTGGTAATTTTTTAGAGAGGTTGTCTTCCTCTATGCCCCCGTGTTGGGCCGGATGGGGGTCCATGCTGGACCGATCCACCCGCCCCAAGACCGCCCGACTGGGTAGGACGCCTACGCTCCCCACCCCGGCCTAGCGGCCCCCACTGGTAATTTTTTATAGAGGTTTTCTTCCTCTATCCCCCCCGTCTCATCCACGTGTCCTCTGCTAATCAGAGGAACACGTGGAGAGACCCCCAAACGCGGCCCTCGCGGGCCGATAACCTCGAGACAAGATGCCTCGGGTTCCCTACGCGCGTGCCAGAGTATTAGCCACGAGTAATAATGCCCCCGAAAGGACATTATTACCCGTGTTGCCCGGGGTGTACCGGCCCAACGACTACCGTTCCAATCCACTAAAAATGTAGAAAGGACCAGCAGCCGTCAGGCACACTAGGAGGTTCTCTGGCCACACACCCCTTGATTGTCACACCTAACCTAACCTAATCTTTCGGTACCTAAATATTCATATTTTTCAGCGGGTTTTTGTCATATCTTGTATTCTACCTTGTTTTGATCAACGCTATAGAAATTTTCAATGCTGCCAAAATTTAAGAGCTTTTTATACTACAAAACGAACATTAAAAATTCGTCAAAGAAATGCAAATTTTTTAATAAATTGTCAAAATTTGTCTCAAATTATTCAAAGTTTTTGTCTGAACCATCATTAAATAACGCCCAGAGTTTTGCCCCGTCGTTTGGTACCACTTTCGACCACCCCCTATTGTGGGAAGTGCAAAACTTTTGATTGTCACACCTAACCTAACCTAGTCTTTCGGTACCTAAATATTCATATTTTCAGCGGGTTTTTGTCATATCTTGTATTCTACCTTGTCTTGATCAACGCTATAGAAATTTTCAGTGCTCCCAAAATTTAAGTTTTTTATACTACAAAAAGAACATTAAAAATTCGTCAAAGAAATGCAAATTTTTAATGAATTGTCAAAATTTGTCTCAAATTATTCAAAGTTTTTGTCTGAACCATCATTAAATAACGCCCAGAGTTTTGCCCCGTCGTTTGGTACCTCTCTCGACCACTCCCTATTGTGGGAAGTGCAAAACTTTTAATTTTCACACCTAACCTAACCTAATCTTTCGGTACCTAAATATTCATATTTTTCAGCGGGTTTTTGTCATATCTTGTATTCTACCTTGTCTTGATCAACGCTATAGAAATTTTCAATGCTGCCAAAATTTAAGAGCTTTTTATACTACAAAAAGAACATTAAAAATTCGTCAAAGAAATGCAAATTTTTTAATAAATTATCAAAATTTGTCTCAAATTATTCAAAGTTTTTGTCTGAACCATCATTAAATAACGCCCAGAGTTTTGCCCCGTCGTTTGGTACCACTCTCGACCACCCCCTATTGTGGGAAGTGCAAAACTTTTGATTGTCACACCTAACCTAACCTAATCTTTCGGTAGGTACCTAAATATTCATATTTTCAGCGGGTTTTTGTCATATCTTGTATTCTACCTTGTCTTGATCAACGCTATAGAAATTTTCAGTGCTGCCAAAATTTAAGTTTTTATACTACAAAAATAACATTAAAAATTCGTCAAAGAAATGCAAATTTTTTAATAAATTGTCAAAATTTGTCTCAAATTATTCAAAGTTTTTGTCTGAACCATCATTAAATAACGCCCAGAGTTTTGCCCCGTCGTTTGGTACCACTTTCGACCACCCCCCATTGTGGGAAGTGCAAAACTTTTGATTGTCACACCTAACCTAACCTAGTCTTTCGGTACCTAAATATTCATATTTTCAGCGGGTTTTTGTCATATCTTGTATTCTACCTTGTTTTGATCAACGCTATAGAAATTTTCAGTGCTGCCAAAATTTAAGAGCTTTTTATACTACAAAAAGAACATTAAAAATTCGTCAAAGAAATGCAAATTTTTTAATAAATTATCAAAATTTGTCTCAAATTATTCAAAGTTTTTGTCTGAACCATCATTAAATAACGCCCGGAGTTTTCCCCGTCGTTTGGTACCACTTTCGACCACCCCCTATTGTGGGAAGTGCAAAACTTTTGATTGTCACACCTAACCTAACCTAATCTTTCGGTACCTAAATATTCATATTTTCAGCGGGTTTTTGTCATATCTTGTATTCTACCTTGTTTTGATCAACGCTATAGACATTTTCAATGCTGCCAAAATTTAAGAGCTTTTTATACTACAAAAAGAACATTAAAAATTCGTCAAAGAAATGCAAATTTTTTAATAAATTATCAAAATTTGTCTCAAATTATTCAAAGTTATTCTCTGAACCATCATTAAATAACGCCCGGAGGTTTCCCCGTCGTTTGGTACCACTCTCGACCACCCCCTATTGTGGGAAGTGCAAAACTTTTGATTTTTACACCTAACCTAACCTAATCTTTCGGTACCTAAATATTCATATTTTTCAGCGGGTTTTTGTCATATCTTGTATTCTACCTTGTCTTGATCAACGCAATAGAAATTTTCAGTGCTGCCAAAATTTAAGATTTTTATACTACAAAACGAACATTAAAAATTCGTCAAAAAAATGCAAATTTTTTAATAAATTGTCAAAATTTGTCTCAAATTATTCAAAGTTATTCTCTGAACCATCATTAAATAACGCCCGGAGGTTTCCCCGTCGTTTGGTACCACTTTCGACCACCCCCTATTGTGGGAAGTGCAAAACTTTTGATTTTAACACCTAGCCTAACCTAATCTTTCGGTACCTAAATATTCATATTTTTCAGCGGGTTTTTGTCATATCTTGTATTCTACCTTGTCTTGATCAACGCAATAGAAATTTTCAGTGCTGCCAAAATTTAAGATTTTTATACTACAAAACGAACATTAAAAATTCGTCAAAGAAATGCAAATTTTTTAATAAATTGTCAAAATTTGTCTCAAATTATTCAAAGTTTTTGTCTGAACCATCATTAAATAACGCCCAGAGTTTTGCCCCGTCGTTTGGTACCACTTTCGACCACCCCCTATTGTGGGAAGTGCAAAACTTTTGATTGTCACACCTAACATAACCTAATCTTTCGGTACCTAAATATTCATATTTTTCAGCGGGTTTTTGTCATATCTTGTATTCTACCTTGTTTTGATCAACGCTATAGAAATTTTCAATGCTGCCAAAATTTAAGAGCTTTTTATACTACAAAACGAACATTAAAAATTCGTCAAAGAAATGCAAATTTTTTAATAAATTGTCAAAATTTGTCTCAAATTATTCAAAGTTTTTGTCTGAACCATCATTAAATAACGCCCAGAGTTTTGCCCCGTCGTTTGGTACCACTTTCGACCACCCCCTATTGTGGGAAGTGCAAAACTTTTGATTGTCACACCTAACCTAACCTAGTCTTTCGGTACCTAAATATTCATATTTTCAGCGGGTTTTTGTCATATCTTGTATTCTACCTTGTTTTGATCAACGCTATAGAAATTTTCAATGCTGCCAAAATTTAAGAGCTTTTTATACTACAAAAAGAACATTAAAAATTCGTCAAAGAAATGCAAATTTTTAATAAATTATCAAAATTTGTCTCAAATTATTCAAAGTTTTTGTCTGAACCATCATTAAATAACGCCCAGAGTTTTGCCCCGTCGTTTGGTACCACTCTCGACCACCCCCTATTGTGGGAAGTGCAAAACTTTTGATTGTCACACCTAACCTAACCTAATCTTTCGGTACCTAAATATTCATATTTTTCAGCGGGTTTTTGTCATATCTTGTATTCTACCTTGTCTTGATCAACGCAATAGAAATTTTCAGTGCTGCCAAAATTTAAGATTTTTATACAACAAAACGAACATTAAAATTATTCGTCAAAGAAATGCAAATTTTTTAATAAATTGTCAAAATTTGTCTCAAATTATTCAAAGTTATTCTCTGAACCATCATTAAATAACGCCCGGAGTTTTCCCCGTCGTTTGGTACCACACTCGACCACCCCCTATTGTGGGAAGTGCAAAACTTTTGATTTTTACACCTAACCTAACCTAATCTTTCGGTACCTAATTATTCATATTTTTCAGCGGATTTTTGTCATATCTTGTATTCCACCTTGTCTTGATCAACGCTATAGAAATTTTCAGTGCTCCCAAAATTTATGTTTTTTATACTACAAAAAGAACATTAAAAATTCGTCAAAGAAATGCAAATTTTTAATGAATTGTCAAAATTTGTCTCAAATTATTCAAAGTTTTTGTCTGAACCATCATTAAATAACGCCCAGAGTTTTGCCCCGTCGTTTGGTACCTCTCTCGACCACTCCCTATTGTGGGAAGTGCAAAACTTTTAATTTTCACACCTAACCTAACCTAGTCTTTCGGTACCTAAATATTCATATTTTCAGCGGGTTTTTGTCATATCTTGTATTCTACCTTGTTTTGATCAACGCTATAGAAATTTTCAATGCTGCCAAAATTTAAGAGCTTTTTATACTACAAAAAGAACATTAAAAATTCGTCAAAGAAATGCAAATTTTTTAATAAATTGTCAAAATTTGTCTCAAATTATTCAAAGTTTTTGTCTGAACCATCATTAAATAACGCCCAGAGTTTTGCCCCGTCGTTTGGTACCACTTTCGACCACCCCCTATTGTGGGAAGTGCAAAACTTTTGATTGTCACACCTAACCTAACCTAATCTTTCGGTACCTAAATATTCATATTTTCAGCGGGTTTTTGTCATATCTTGTATTCTACCTTGTTTTGATCAACGCTATAGAAATTTTCAATGCTGCCAAAATTTAAGAGCTTTTTATACTACAAAAAGAACATTAAAAATTCGTCAAAGAAATGCAAATTTTTTAATAAATTATCAAAATTTGTCTCAAATTATTCAAAGTTTTTGTCTGAACCATCATTAAATAACGCCCAGAGTTTTGCCCCGTCGTTTGGTACCTCTCTCGACCACCCCCTATTGTGGGAAGTGCAAAACTTTTTATTTTTACACCTAACCTAACCTAATCTTTCGGTACCTAAATATTCATATTTTCCAGCGGGTTTTTGTCATATCTTGTATTTTACCTTGTTTTGATCAACGCTATAGAAATTTTCAATGCTGCCAAAATTTAAGATTTTTATACTACAAAACGAACATTAAAAATTCGTCAAAGAAATGCAAATTTTTTAATAAATTGTCAAAATTTGTCTCAAATTATTCAAAGTTATTCTCTGAACCATCATTAAATAACGCCCGGAGTTTTCCCCGTCGTTTGGTACCACTCTCGACCACCCCCTATTGTGGGAAGTGCAAAACTTTTGATTTTTACACCTAACCTAACCTAATCTTTCGGTACCTAAATATTCATATTTTTCAGCGGGTTTTTGTCATATCTTGTATTCTACCTTGTCTTGATCAACGCAATAGAAATTTTCAGTGCTGCCAAAATTTAAGATTTTTATACTACAAAACGAATATTAAAAATTCGTCAAAGAAATGCAAATTTTTTAATAAATTGTCAAAATTTGTCTCAAATTATTCATAGTTATTCTCTGAACCATCATTAAATAACGCCCGGAGGTTTCCCCGTCGTTTGGTACCACTTTCGACCACCCCCTATTGTGGGAAGTGCAAAACTTTTGATTTTTACACCTAACCTAACCTAATCTTTCGGTACCTAAATATTCATATTTTTCAGCGGGTTTTTGTCATATCTTGTATTCTACCTTGTCTTGATCAACGCAATAGAAATTTTCAGTGCTGCCAAAATTTAAGATTTTTATACTACAAAACGAACATTAAAAATTCGTCAAAGAAATGCAAATTTTTTAATAAATTGTCAAAATTTGTCTCAAATTATTCAAAGTTTTTGTCTGAACCATCATTAAATAACGCCCAGAGTTTTGCCCCGTCGTTTGGTACCACTTTCGACCACCCCCTATTGTGGGAAGTGCAAAACTTTTGATTGTCACACCTTTTTTTTTTTTTTTTTTGATACCCAGGAAAAAATGCTTGATGCACTACCCGCCGGCTAGGGGACGGCACCGGCGGGGCGTGTGGGACTCACCAGCCTATTGCTGGTATACCCACTAAAAAAACCTGGGGTGTTCCCTCTCTCACCCAGTGGGGGGGGCCTGTTGGGAGTCTAAAAAGATTCATCCATAGCAGGCCCCCCCGTGTGGGTGCCGGCCGGGTCAATGGGACCCGACCTCCTCTCGTCCCCGGGGGAGAGCATTTCGCAGCTCTCCCCTTTCGACGTTAGAAGGCGCGCGGGAACACCGCGCGCGCCCTCTATGGGTTCTTACTCACGGGTGGCAGGGTCCCCTGAGGCCTTGCCACCCAGAACCCTTAGGTGGGGGGCAGGAGAGCGACATAAGCGCGTCTCCTGCGCCCCCTCCTCCGGCGGCGGATGTCCGGGGCGTAAGGATCTTCCTCACGCCCCCGCTCCGCCGCCTCCTTCTGCGAGATGACAGCCTCGCAGAAGGACCTCATTGCGCCCCAGCACCTGTCGTCGCCGACCATCATGGATACGACGGTCGGCAACGAGAGGTCGGGGCCAATCACGGCGACCAGGGCACAGCGCTCCTCGGCCCACGCCGGGCACTCCTCCAGCGTGTGCTGCGCCGTGTCCCGGTCGCACTCCTCGCAGTGGTGACACCTGGTTGTCGGCTCCCTACCGGCTATCTTGCACAGGTACTCTCCGAAACAGCCGTGTCCAGAGAGCACCTGAGTAAGCCGGTAGGTGAGCGGTCCGCGCCGTCTGTCCGTCCATTGCCTTAGCACCGGACGGACAGCCTCGACTGTCCTCACCCCGTAGCGGGGCTGGGCCAGTCTTTCCTCCCACTTGGCCTCGAGGACCAGTCGAGCCTGGGACCTTCGCGTCTCCACCGCCCCGTGAGTGGGTTCCTCACCATGGAGCCGGAGGTCCACGCGCCAGTGATACACCGACGCTTGGACCTCCGCCTCCAAATCCCAGGGCGGCGATGCCGCCAGGACGCACGCCGCCTCAAAGGAGACGGTGCGGTACGCCCGCGACACCCTGATCGCCATCGCCCTCTGAGGTTTCCTCAAGAGGGCGATGTTTCGGCGATCGAGGGCGCCGGCCCAAATGGGCGACCCGTAAAGGGCCATCGACCGCACCACCCCCAAATAGAGGCGGCGGCAGACGACACTCGGCCCCCCGATATTCGGCAGCAGAGAGCTAAGCGCTCCCGCCGCCGACATCAGCCGGGGGGCCAGGCGGCTAAAATGGACGCGAAAGTTCCAGCGGCCGTCGAGGTGGAGCCCCAAGTATTTCATACTCGGCTCCACCCCGATGCGGACCCCTCCAACTATGATGTGGGCATCTGGTGGCGGCGCCCGCCGAGGCCCATGAAATAACAGGGCCTCGGACTTTTCCAGCGCCACCTCCAGTCCCAACATCCTAATTCTACCGACAACCAGGGCCACCCCTGCCATGGCAAGACGGGCAGCTGCCCCGTAATCCTCTCCCCGGGCCGTGACCAGCGTGTCGTCGGCGTAACAAGTTACGCCGACGCCCGGGGGCAGGGCGCCCCGCAGAACCCAGTCGTAGCCGATGTTCCACAGGATCGGTCCAAGAACGGAACCCTGCGGAACACCGCACGACACCTCCCTCCGGAACGTCTCTCCGTTCCGCCCCACACAGAATACGCTCCTCTGGTGCAGGTAGTCCCCGACTATTCGGCGCAGGTAGGGAGGCAACCCATGAAATCGGAGCGCCTCCCTAATAGTCGCCCACGGTAGGGTGTTGAACGCGTTGGCGATGTCCAAGGACACCGCCAACAGCACCCCGCGCGAGGCGACAGCCTCTTCCGAGAGGGCCTTGAGGACCAATCGAGCCTGGAACCTTCGCGTCTCTTGATTGTCACACCTAACCTAACCTAATCTTTCGGTACCTAAATATTCATATTTTTCAGCGGGTTTTTGTCATATCTTGTATTCTACCTTGTTTTGATCAACGCTATAGAAATTTTCAATGCTGCCAAAATTTAAGAGCTTTTTATACTACAAAACGAACATTAAAAATTCGTCAAAGAAATGCAAATTTTTTAATAAATTGTCAAAATTTGTCTCAAATTATTCAAAGTTTTTGTCTGAACCATCATTAAATAACGCCCAGAGTTTTGCCCCGTCGTTTGGTACCACTTTCGACCACCCCCTATTGTGGGAAGTGCAAAACTTTTGATTGTCACACCTAACCTAACCTAGTCTTTCGGTACCTAAATATTCATATTTTCAGCGGGTTTTTGTCATATCTTGTATTCTACCTTGTTTTGATCAACGCTATAGAAATTTTCAATGCTGCCAAAATTTAAGAGCTTTTTATACTACAAAAAGAACATTAAAAATTCGTCAAAGAAATGCAAATTTTTAATAAATTATCAAAATTTGTCTCAAATTATTCAAAGTTTTTGTCTGAACCATCATTAAATAACGCCCAGAGTTTTGCCCCGTCGTTTGGTACCACTCTCGACCACCCCCTATTGTGGGAAGTGCAAAACTTTTGATTGTCACACCTAACCTAACCTAATCTTTCGGTACCTAAATATTCATATTTTTCAGCGGGTTTTTGTCATATCTTGTATTCTACCTTGTCTTGATCAACGCAATAGAAATTTTCAGTGCTGCCAAAATTTAAGATTTTTATACAACAAAACGAACATTAAAATTATTCGTCAAAGAAATGCAAATTTTTTAATAAATTGTCAAAATTTGTCTCAAATTATTCAAAGTTATTCTCTGAACCATCATTAAATAACGCCCGGAGTTTTCCCCGTCGTTTGGTACCACACTCGACCACCCCCTATTGTGGGAAGTGCAAAACTTTTGATTTTTACACCTAACCTAACCTAATCTTTCGGTACCTAATTATTCATATTTTTCAGCGGATTTTTGTCATATCTTGTATTCCACCTTGTCTTGATCAACGCTATAGAAATTTTCAGTGCTCCCAAAATTTAAGTTTTTTATACTACAAAAAGAACATTAAAAATTCGTCAAAGAAATGCAAATTTTTAATGAATTGTCAAAATTTGTCTCAAATTATTCAAAGTTTTTGTCTGAACCATCATTAAATAACGCCCAGAGTTTTGCCCCGTCGTTTGGTACCACTTTCGACCACCCCCTATTGTGGGAAGTGCAAAACTTTTGATTGTCACACCTAACCTAACCTAGTCTTTCGGTACCTAAATATTCATATTTTCAGCGGGTTTTTGTCATATCTTGTATTCTACCTTGTTTTGATCAACGCTATAGAAATTTTCAATGCTGCCAAAATTTAAGAGCTTTTTATACTACAAAAAGAACATTAAAAATTCGTCAAAGAAATGCAAATTTTTAATAAATTATCAAAATTTGTCTCAAATTATTCAAAGTTTTTGTCTGAACCATCATTAAATAACGCCCAGAGTTTTGCCCCGTCGTTTGGTACCACTCTCGACCACCCCCTATTGTGGGAAGTGCAAAACTTTTGATTGTCACACCTAACCTAACCTAATCTTTCGGTACCTAAATATTCATATTTTTCAGCGGGTTTTTGTCATATCTTGTATTCTACCTTGTCTTGATCAACGCAATAGAAATTTTCAGTGCTGCCAAAATTTAAGATTTTTATACAACAAAACGAACATTAAAATTATTCGTCAAAGAAATGCAAATTTTTTAATAAATTGTCAAAATTTGTCTCAAATTATTCAAAGTTATTCTCTGAACCATCATTAAATAACGCCCGGAGATTTCCCCGTCGTTTGGTACCACACTCGACCACCCCCTATTGTGGGAAGTGCAAAACTTTTGATTTTTACACCTAACCTAACCTAATCTTTCGGTACCTAATTATTCATATTTTTCAGCGGATTTTTGTCATATCTTGTATTCCACCTTGTCTTGATCAACGCTATAGAAATTTTCAGTGCTCCCAAAATTTAAGTTTTTTATACTACAAAAAGAAGATTAAAAATTCGTCAAAGAAATGCAAATTTTTAATGAATTGTCAAAATTTGTCTCAAATTATTCAAAGTTTTTGTCTGAACCATCATTAAATAACGCCCAGAGTTTTGCCCCGTCGTTTGGTACCTCTCTCGACCACTCCCTATTGTGGGAAGTGCAAAACTTTTAATTTTCACACCTAACCTAACCTAATCTTTCGGTACCTAAATATTCATATTTTTCAGCGGGTTTTTGTCATATCTTGTATTCTACCTTGTCTTGATCAACGCTATAGAAATTTTCAATGCTGCCAAAATTTAAGAGCTTTTTATACTACAAAAAGAACATTAAAAATTCGTCAAAGAAATGCAAATTTTTTAATAAATTATCAAAATTTGTCTCAAATTATTCAAAGTTTTTGTCTGAACCATCATTAAATAACGCCCAGAGTTTTGCCCCGTCGTTTGGTACCACTCTCGACCACCCCCTATTGTGGGAAGTGCAAAACTTTTGATTGTCACACCTAACCTAACCTAATCTTTCGGTACCTAAATATTTATATTTTTCAGCGGGTTTTTGTCATATCTTGTATTCTACCTTGTCTTGATCAACGCAATAGAAATTTTCAGTGCTGCCAAAATTTAAGTTTTTATACTACAAAAATAACATTAAAAATTCGTCAAAGAAATGCAAATTTTTTAATAAATTGTCAAAATTTGTCTCAAATTATTCAAAGTTTTTGTCTGAACCATCATTAAATAACGCCCAGAGTTTTGCCCCGTCGTTTGGTACCACTTTCGACCACCCCCTATTGTGGGAAGTGCAAAACTTTTGATTGTCACACCTAACCTAACCTAGTCTTTCGGTACCTAAATATTCATATTTTCAGCGGGTTTTTGTCATATCTTGTATTCTACCTTGTTTTGATCAACGCTATAGAAATTTTCAATGCTGCCAAAATTTAAGAGCTTTTTATACTACAAAAAGAACATTAAAAATTCGTCAAAGAAATGCAAATTTTTTAATAAATTATCAAAATTTGTCTCAAATTATTCAAAGTTTTTGTCTGAACCATCATTAAATAACGCCCGGAGTTTTCCCCGTCGTTTGGTACCACTTTCGACCACCCCCTATTGTGGGAAGTGCAAAACTTTTGATTGTCACACCTAACCTAACCTAATCTTTCGGTACCTAAATATTCATATTTTCAGCGGGTTTTTGTCATATCTTGTATTCTACCTTGTTTTGATCAACGCTATAGAAATTTTCAATGCTGCCAAAATTTAAGAGCTTTTTATACTACAAAAAGAACATTAAAAATTCGTCAAAGAAATGCAAATTTTTTAATAAATTATCAAAATTTGTCTCAAATTATTCAAAGTTTTTGTCTGAACCATCATTAAATAACGCCCAGAGTTTTGCCCCGTCGTTTGGTACCTCTCTCGACCACCCCCTATTGTGGGAAGTGCAAAACTTTTTATTTTTACACCTAACCTAACCTAATCTTTCGGTACCTAAATATTCATATTTTCCAGCGGGTTTTTGTCATATCTTGTATTTTACCTTGTTTTGATCAACGCTATAGAAATTTTCAATGCTGCCAAAATTTAAGATTTTTATACTACAAAACGAACATTAAAAATTCGTCAAAGAAATGCAAATTTTTTAATAAATTGTCAAAATTTGTCTCAAATTATTCAAAGTTATTCTCTGAACCATCATTAAATAACGCCCGGAGTTTTCCCCGTCGTTTGGTACCACTCTCGACCACCCCCTATTGTGGGAAGTGCAAAACTTTTGATTTTTACACCTAACCTAACCTAATCTTTCGGTACCTAAATATTCATATTTTTCAGCGGGTTTTTGTCATATCTTGTATTCTACCTTGTCTTGATCAACGCAATAGAAATTTTCAGTGCTGCCAAAATTTAAGATTTTTATACTACAAAACGAATATTAAAAATTCGTCAAAGAAATGCAAATTTTTTAATAAATTGTCAAAATTTGTCTCAAATTATTCAAAGTTATTCTCTGAACCATCATTAAATAACGCCCGGAGGTTTCCCCGTCGTTTGGTACCACTTTCGACCACCCCCTATTGTGGGAAGTGCAAAACTTTTGATTTTTACACCTAACCTAACCTAATCTTTCGGTACCTAAATATTCATATTTTTCAGCGGGTTTTTGTCATATCTTGTATTCTACCTTGTCTTGATCAACGCAATAGAAATTTTCAGTGCTGCCAAAATTTAAGATTTTTATACTACAAAACGAACATTAAAAATTCGTCAAAGAAATGCAAATTTTTTAATAAATTGTCAAAATTTGTCTCAAATTATTCAAAGTTTTTGTCTGAACCATCATTAAATAACGCCCAGAGTTTTGCCCCGTCGTTTGGTACCACTTTCGACCACCCCCTATTGTGGGAAGTGCAAAACTTTTGATTGTCACACCTAACCTAACCTAATCTTTCGGTACCTAAATATTCATATTTTTCAGCGGGTTTTTGTCATATCTTGTATTCTACCTTGTTTTGATCAACGCTATAGAAATTTTCAATGCTGCCAAAATTTAAGAGCTTTTTATACTACAAAACGAACATTAAAAATTCGTCAAAGAAATGCAAATTTTTTAATAAATTGTCAAAATTTGTCTCAAATTATTCAAAGTTTTTGTCTGAACCATCATTAAATAACGCCCAGAGTTTTGCCCCGTCGTTTGGTACCACTTTCGACCACCCCCTATTGTGGGAAGTGCAAAACTTTTGATTGTCACACCTAACCTAACCTAGTCTTTCGGTACCTAAATATTCATATTTTCAGCGGGTTTTTGTCATATCTTGTATTCTACCTTGTTTTGATCAACGCTATAGAAATTTTCAATGCTGCCAAAATTTAAGAGCTTTTTATACTACAAAACGAACATTAAAAATTCGTCAAAGAAATGCAAATTTTTTAATAAATTGTCAAAATTTGTCTCAAATTATTCAAAGTTTTTGTCTGAACCATCATTAAATAACGCCCAGAGTTTTGCCCCGTCGTTTGGTACCACTTTCGACCACCCCCTATTGTGGGAAGTGCAAAACTTTTGATTGTCACACCTAACCTAACCTAGTCTTTCGGTACCTAAATATTCATATTTTCAGCGGGTTTTTGTCATATCTTGTATTCTACCTTGTTTTGATCAACGCTATAGAAATTTTCAATGCTGCCAAAATTTAAGAGCTTTTTATACTACAAAAAGAACATTAAAAATTCGTCAAAGAAATGCAAATTTTTAATAAATTATCAAAATTTGTCTCAAATTATTCAAAGTTTTTGTCTGAACCATCATTAAATAACGCCCAGAGTTTTGCCCCGTCGTTTGGTACCACTCTCGACCACCCCCTATTGTGGGAAGTGCAAAACTTTTGATTGTCACACCTAACCTAACCTAATCTTTCGGTACCTAAATATTCATATTTTTCAGCGGGTTTTTGTCATATCTTGTATTCTACCTTGTCTTGATCAACGCAATAGAAATTTTCAGTGCTGCCAAAATTTAAGATTTTTATACAACAAAACGAACATTAAAATTATTCGTCAAAGAAATGCAAATTTTTTAATAAATTGTCAAAATTTGTCTCAAATTATTCAAAGTTATTCTCTGAACCATCATTAAATAACGCCCGGAGTTTTCCCCGTCGTTTGGTACCACACTCGACCACCCCCTATTGTGGGAAGTGCAAAACTTTTGATTTTTACACCTAACCTAACCTAATCTTTCGGTACCTAATTATTCATATTTTTCAGCGGATTTTTGTCATATCTTGTATTCCACCTTGTCTTGATCAACGCAATAGAAGTTTTCAGTGCTGCCAAAATTTAAGTTTTTATACTACAAAAATAACATTGAAAATTCGTCAAAGAAATGCAAATTTTTTAATAAATTGTCAAAATTTGTCTCAAATTATTCAAAGTTTTTGTCTGAACCATCATTAAATAACGCCCAGAGTTTTGCCCCGTCGTTTGGTACCACTCTCGACCACCCCCTATTGTGGGAAGTGCAAAACTTTTGATTGTCACACCTAACCTAACCTAATCTTTCGGTACCTAAATATTCATATTTTTCAGCGGGTTTTTGTCATATCTTGTATTCTACCTTGTCTTGATCAACGCTATAGAAATTTTCAATGCTGCCAAAATTTAAGAGCTTTTTATACTACAAAAAGAACATTAAAAATTCGTCAAAGCAATGCAAATTTTTTAATAAATTATCAAAATTTGTCTCAAATTATTCAAAGTTTTTGTCTGAACCATCATTAAATAACGCCCAGAGTTTTGCCCCGTCGTTTGGTACCACTCTCGACCACCCCCTATTGTGGGAAGTGCAAAACTTTTGATTGTCACACCTAACCTAACCTAATCTTTCGGTACCTAAATATTCATATTTTTCAGCGGGTTTTTGTCATATCTTGTATTCTACCTTGTCTTGATCAACGCAATAGAAGTTTTCAGTGCTGCCAAAATTTAAGTTTTTATACTACAAAAATAACATTAAAAATTCGTCAAAGAAATGCAAATTTTTTAATAAATTGTCAAAATTTGTCTCAAATTATTCAAAGTTTTTGTCTGAACCATCATTAAATAACGCCCAGAGTTTTGCCCCGTCGTTTGGTACCACTTTCGACCACCCCCTATTGTGGGAATTGCAAAACTTTTGATTGTCACACCTAACCTAACCTAGTCTTTCGGTACCTAAATATTCATATTTTCAGCGGGTTTTTGTCATATCTTGTATTCTACCTTGTTTTGATCAACGCTATAGAAATTTTCAATGCTGCCAAAATTTAAGAGCTTTTTATACTACAAAAAGAACATTAAAAATTCGTCAAAGAAATGCAAATTTTTTAATAAATTATCAAAATTTGTCTCAAATTATTCAAAGTTTTTGTCTGAACCATCATTAAATAACGCCCGGAGTTTTCCCCGTCATTTGGTACCACTTTCGACCACCCCCTATTGTGGGAAGTGCAAAACTTTTGATTGTCACACCTAACCTAACCTAATCTTTCGGTACCTAAATATTCATATTTTTCAGCGGGTTTTTGTCATATCTTGTATTCTACCTTGTTTTGATCAACGCTATAGAAATTTTCAATGCTGCCAAAATTTAAGAGCTTTTTATACTACAAAACGAACATTAAAAATTCGTCAAAGAAATGCAAATTTTTTAATAAATTGTCAAAATTTGTCTCAAATTATTCAAAGTTTTTGTCTGAACCATCATTAAATAACGCCCAGAGTTTTGCCCCGTCGTTTGGTACCACTTTCGACCACCCCCTATTGTGGGAAGTGCAAAACTTTTGATTGTCACACCTAACCTAACCTAGTCTTTCGGTACCTAAATATTCATATTTTCAGCGGGTTTTTGTCATATCTTGTATTCTACCTTGTTTTGATCAACGCTTTAGAAATTTTCAATGCTGCCAAAATTTAAGAGCTTTTTATACTACAAAAAGAACATTAAAAATTCGTCAAAGAAATGCAAATTTTTAATAAATTATCAAAATTTGTCTCAAATTATTCAAAGTTTTTGTCTGAACCATCATTAAATAACGCCCAGAGTTTTGCCCCGTCGTTTGGTACCACTCTCGACCACCCCCTATTGTGGGAAGTGCAAAACTTTTGATTGTCACACCTAACCTAACCTAGTCTTTCGGTACCTAAATATTCATATTTTCAGCGGGTTTTTGTCATATCTTGTATTCTACCTTGTTTTGATCAACGCTATAGAAATTTTCAATGCTGCCAAAATTTAAGAGCTTTTTATACTACAAAAAGAACATTAAAAATTCGTCAAAGAAATGCAAATTTTTTAATAAATTATCAAAATTTGTCTCAAATTATTCAAAGTTTTTGTCTGAACCATCATTAAATAACGCCCAGAGCTTTGCCCCGTCGTTTGGTACCTCTCTCGACCACCCCCTATTGTGGGAAGTGCAAAACTTTTTATTTTTACACCTAACCTAACCTAATCTTTCGGTACCTAAATATTCATATTTTCCAGCGGGTTTTTGTCATATCTTGTATTTTACCTTGTTTTGATCAACGCTATAGAAATTTTCAATGCTGCCAAAATTTAAGATTTTTATACTACAAAACGAACATTAAAAATTCGTCAAAGAAATGCAAATTTTTTAATAAATTGTCAAAATTTGTCTCAAATTATTCAAAGTTATTCTCTGAACCATCATTAAATAACGCCCGGAGTTTTCCCCGTCGTTTGGTACCACTCTCGACCACCCCCTATTGTGGGAAGTGCAAAACTTTTGATTTTTACACCTAACCTAACCTAATCTTTCGGTACCTAAATATTCATATTTTTCAGCGGGTTTTTGTCATATCTTGTATTCTACCTTGTCTTGATCAACGCAATAGAAATTTTCAGTGCTGCCAAAATTTAAGATTTTTATACTACAAAACGAACATTAAAAATTCGTCAAAGAAATGCAAATTTTTAATAAATTGTCAAAATTTGTCTCAAATTATTCAAAGTTATTCTCTGAACCATCATTAAATAACGCCCAGAGTTTTGCCCCGTCGTTTGGTACCTCTCTCGACCACTCCCTATTGTGGGAAGTGCAAAACTTTTGATTTTTACACCTAACCTAACCTAATCTTTCGGTACCTAAATATTCATATTTTTCAGCGGGTTTTTGTCATATCTTGTATTCTACCTTGTCTTGATCAACGCAATAGAAATTTTCAGTGCTGCCAAAATTTAAGATTTTTATACTACAAAACGAACATTAAAAATTCGTCAAAGAAATGCAAATTTTTTAATAAATTGTCAAAATTTGTCTCAAATTATTCAAAGTTTTTGTCTGAACCATCATTAAATAACGCCCAGAGTTTTGCCCCGTCGTTTGGTACCACTTTCGACCACCCCCTATTGTGGGAAGTGCAAAACTTTTGATTGTCACACCTAACCTAACCTAATCTTTCGGTACCTAAATATTCATATTTTTCAGCGGGTTTTTGTCATATCTTGTATTCTACCTTGTTTTGATCAACGCTATAGAAATTTTCAATGCTGCCAAAATTTAAGAGCTTTTTATACTACACAACGAACATTAAAAATTCGTCAAAGAAATGCAAATTTTTTAATAAATTGTCAAAATTTGTCTCAAATTATTCAAAGTTATTCTCTGAACCATCATTAAATAACGCCCGGAGTTTTCCCCGTCGTTTGGTACCACACTCGACCACCCCCTATTGTGGGAAGTGCAAAACTTTTGATTTTTACACCTAACCTAACCTAATCTTTCGGTACCTAATTATTCATATTTTTCAGCGGATTTTTGTCATATCTTGTATTCCACCTTGTCTTGATCAACGCTATAGAAATTTTCAGTGCTCCCAAAATTTAAGTTTTTTATACTACAAAAAGAACATTAAAAATTCGTCAAAGAAATGCAAATTTTTAATGAATTGTCAAAATTTGTCTCAAATTATTCAAAGTTTTTGTCTGAACCATCATTAAATAACGCCCAGAGTTTTGCCCCATCGTTTGGTACCTCTCTCGACCACTCCCTATTGTGGGAAGTGCAAAACTTTTAATTTTCACACCTAACCTAACCTAATCTTTCGGTACCTAAATATTCATATTTTTCAGCGGGTTTTTGTCATATCTTGTATTCTACCTTGTCTTGATCAACGCTATAGAAATTTTCAATGCTGCCAAAATTTAAGAGCTTTTTATACTACAAAAAGAACATTAAAAATTCGTCAAAGAAATGCAAATTTTTTAATAAATTATCAAAATTTGTCTCAAATTATTCAAAGTTTTTGTCTGAACCATCATTAAATAACGCCCAGAGTTTTGCCCCGTCGTTTGGTACCACTCTCGACCACCCCCTATTGTGGGAAGTGCAAAACTTTTGATTGTCACACCTAACCTAACCTAATCTTTCGGTACCTAAATATTTATATTTTTCAGCGGGTTTTTGTCATATCTTGTATTCTACCTTGTCTTGATCAACGCAATAGAAATTTTCAGTGCTGCCAAAATTTAAGTTTTTATACTACAAAAATAACATTAAAAATTCGTCAAAGAAATGCAAATTTTTTAATAAATTGTCAAAATTTGTCTCAAATTATTCAAAGTTTTTGTCTGAACCATCATTAAATAACGCCCAGAGTTTTGCCCCGTCGTTTGGTACCACTTTCGACCACCCCCTATTGTGGGAAGTGCAAAACTTTTGATTGTCACACCTAACCTAACATAGTCTTTCGGTACCTAAATATTCATATTTTCAGCGGGTTTTTGTCATATCTTGTATTCTACCTTGTTTTGATCAACGCTATAGAAATTTTCAATGCTGCCAAAATTTAAGAGCTTTTTATACTACAAAAAGAACATTAAAAATTCGTCAAAGAAATGCAAATTTTTTAATAAATTATCAAAATTTGTCTCAAATTATTCAAAGTTTTTGTCTGAACCATCATTAAATAACGCCCAGAGTTTTGCCCCGTCGTTTGGTACCACTCTCGACCACCCCCTATTGTGGGAAGTGCAAAACTTTTGATTGTCACACCTAACCTAACCTAATCTTTCGGTACCTAAATATTTATATTTTTCAGCGGGTTTTTGTCATATCTTGTATTCTACCTTGTCTTGATCAACGCAATAGAAATTTTCAGTGCTGCCAAAATTTAAGTTTTTATACTACAAAAATAACATTAAAAATTCGTCAAAGAAATGCAAATTTTTTAATAAATTGTCAAAATTTGTCTCAAATTATTCAAAGTTTTTGTCTGAACCATCATTAAATAACGCCCAGAGTTTTGCCCCGTCGTTTGGTACCACTTTCGACCACCCCCTATTGTGGGAAGTGCAAAACTTTTGATTGTCACACCTAACCTAACATAGTCTTTCGGTACCTAAATATTCATATTTTCAGCGGGTTTTTGTCATATCTTGTATTCTACCTTGTTTTGATCAACGCTATAGAAATTTTCAATGCTGCCAAAATTTAAGAGCTTTTTATACTACAAAAAGAACATTAAAAATTCGTCAAAGAAATGCAAATTTTTTAATAAATTATCAAAATTTGTCTCAAATTATTCAAAGTTTTTGTCTGAACCATCATTAAATAACGCCCGGAGTTTTCCCCGTCGTTTGGTACCACTTTCGACCACCCCCTATTGTGGGAAGTGCAAAACTTTTGATTGTCACACCTAACCTAACCTAATCTTTCGGTACCTAAATATTCATATTTTCAGCGGGTTTTTGTCATATCTTGTATTCTACCTTGTTTTGATCAACGCTATAGAAATTTTCAATGCTGCCAAAATTTAAGAGCTTTTTATACTACAAAAAGAACATTAAAAATTCGTCAAAGAAATGCAAATTTTTTAATAAATTATCAAAATTTGTCTCAAATTATTCAAAGTTTTTGTCTGAACCATCATTAAATAACGCCCAGAGTTTTGCCCCGTCGTTTGGTACCTCTCTCGACCACCCCCTATTGTGGGAAGTGCAAAACTTTTTATTTTTACACCTAACCTAACCTAATCTTTCGGTACCTAAATATTCATATTTTCCAGCGGGTTTTTGTCATATCTTGTATTTTACCTTGTTTTGATCAACGCTATAGAAATTTTCAATGCTGCCAAAATTTAAGATTTTTATACTACAAAACGAACATTAAAAATTCGTCAAAGAAATGCAAATTTTTTAATAAATTGTCAAAATTTGTCTCAAATTATTCAAAGTTATTCTCTGAACCATCATTAAATAACGCCCGGAGGTTTCCCCGTCGTTTGGTACCACTCTCGACCACCCCCTATTGTGGGAAGTGCAAAACTTTTGATTTTTACACCTAACCTAACCTAATCTTTCGGTACCTAAATATTCATATTTTTCAGCGGGTTTTTGTCATATCTTGTATTCTACCTTGTCTTGATCAACGCAATAGAAATTTTCAGTGCTGCCAAAATTTAAGATTTTTATACTACAAAACGAACATTAAAAATTCGTCAAAGAAATGCAAATTTTTTAATAAATTGTCAAAATTTGTCTCAAATTATTCAAAGTTTTTGTCTGAACCATCATTAAATAACGCCCAGAGTTTTGCCCCGTCGTTTGGTACCACTTTCGACCACCCCCTATTGTGGGAAGTGCAAAACTTTTGATTGTCACACCTAACCTAACCTAATCTTTCGGTACCTAAATATTCATATTTTCAGCGGGTTTTTGTCATATCTTGTATTCTACCTTGTTTTGATCAACGCTATAGAAATTTTCAATGCTGCCAAAATTTAAGAGCTTTTTATACTACAAAAAGAACATTAAAAATTCGTCAAAGAAATGCAAATTTTTTAATAAATTATCAAAATTTGTCTCAAATTATTCAAAGTTTTTGTCTGAACCATCATTAAATAACGCCCAGAGTTTTGCCCCGTCGTTTGGTACCTCTCTCGACCACCCCCTATTGTGGGAAGTGCAAAACTTTTTATTTTTACACCTAACCTAACCTAATCTTTCGGTACCTAAATATTCATATTTTCCAGCGGGTTTTTGTCATATCTTGTATTTTACCTTGTTTTGATCAACGCTATAGAAATTTTCAATGCTGCCAAAATTTAAGATTTTTATACTACAAAACGAACATTAAAAATTCGTCAAAGAAATGCAAATTTTTTAATAAATTGTCAAAATTTGTCTCAAATTATTCAAAGTTATTCTCTGAACCATCATTAAATAACGCCCGGAGGTTTCCCCGTCGTTTGGTACCACTCTCGACCACCCCCTATTGTGGGAAGTGCAAAACTTTTGATTTTTACACCTAACCTAACCTAATCTTTCGGTACCTAAATATTCATATTTTTCAGCGGGTTTTTGTCATATCTTGTATTCTACCTTGTCTTGATCAACGCAATAGAAATTTTCAGTGCTGCCAAAATTTAAGATTTTTATACTACAAAACGAACATTAAAAATTCGTCAAAGAAATGCAAATTTTTTAATAAATTGTCAAAATTTGTCTCAAATTATTCAAAGTTTTTGTCTGAACCATCATTAAATAACGCCCAGAGTTTTGCCCCGTCGTTTGGTACCACTTTCGACCACCCCCTATTGTGGGAAGTGCAAAACTTTTGATTGTCACACCTAACCTAACCTAATCTTTCGGTACCTAAATATTCATATTTTTCAGCGGGTTTTTGTCATATCTTGTATTCTACCTTGTTTTGATCAACGCTATAGAAATTTTCAATGCTGCCAAAATTTAAGAGCTTTTTATACTACAAAAAGAACATTAAAAATTCGTCAAAGAAATGCAAATTTTTTAATAAATTATCAAAATTTGTCTCAAATTATTCAAAGTTTTTGTCTGAACCATCATTAAATAACGCCCGGAGTTTTCCCCGTCGTTTGGTACCACTTTCGACCACCCCCTATTGTGGGAAGTGCAAAACTTTTGATTGTCACACCTAACCTAACCTAATCTTTCGGTACCTAAATATTCATATTTTCAGCGGGTTTTTGTCATATCTTGTATTCTACCTTGTTTTGATCAACGCTATAGAAATTTTCAATGCTGCCAAAATTTAAGAGCTTTTTATACTACAAAAAGAACATTAAAAATTCGTCAAAGAAATGCAAATTTTTTAATAAATTATCAAAATTTGTCTCAAATTATTCAAAGTTTTTGTCTGAACCATCATTAAATAACGCCCAGAGTTTTGCCCCGTCGTTTGGTACCTCTCTCGACCACCCCCTATTGTGGGAAGTGCAAAACTTTTTATTTTTACACCTAACCTAACCTAATCTTTCGGTACCTAAATATTCATATTTTCCAGCGGGTTTTTGTCATATCTTGTATTTTACCTTGTTTTGATCAACGCTATAGAAATTTTCAATGCTGCCAAAATTTAAGATTTTTATACTACAAAACGAACATTAAAAATTCGTCAAAGAAATGCAAATTTTTTAATAAATTGTCAAAATTTGTCTCAAATTATTCAAAGTTATTCTCTGAACCATCATTAAATAACGCCCGGAGGTTTCCCCGTCGTTTGGTACCACTCTCGACCACCCCCTATTGTGGGAAGTGCAAAACTTTTGATTTTTACACCTAACCTAACCTAATCTTTCGGTACCTAAATATTCATATTTTTCAGCGGGTTTTTGTCATATCTTGTATTCTACCTTGTCTTGATCAACGCAATAGAAATTTTCAGTGCTGCCAAAATTTAAGATTTTTATACTACAAAACGAACATTAAAAATTCGTCAAAGAAATGCAAATTTTTTAATAAATTGTCAAAATTTGTCTCAAATTATTCAAAGTTTTTGTCTGAACCATCATTAAATAACGCCCAGAGTTTTGCCCCGTCGTTTGGTACCACTTTCGACCACCCCCTATTGTGGGAAGTGCAAAACTTTTGATTGTCACACCTAACCTAACCTAATCTTTCGGTACCTAAATATTCATATTTTTCAGCGGGTTTTTGTCATATCTTGTATTCTACCTTGTTTTGATCAACGCTATAGAAATTTTCAATGCTGCCAAAATTTAAGAGCTTTTTATACTACAAAAAGAACATTAAAAATTCGTCAAAGAAATGCAAATTTTTTAATAAATTATCAAAATTTGTCTCAAATTATTCAAAGTTTTTGTCTGAACCATCATTAAATAACGCCCGGAGTTTTCCCCGTCGTTTGGTACCACTTTCGACCACCCCCTATTGTGGGAAGTGCAAAACTTTTGATTGTCACACCTAACCTAACCTAATCTTTCGGTACCTAAATATTCATATTTTCAGCGGGTTTTTGTCATATCTTGTATTCTACCTTGTTTTGATCAACGCTATAGAAATTTTCAATGCTGCCAAAATTTAAGAGCTTTTTATACTACAAAAAGAACATTAAAAATTCGTCAAAGAAATGCAAATTTTTTAATAAATTATCAAAATTTGTCTCAAATTATTCAAAGTTTTTGTCTGAACCATCATTAAATAACGCCCAGAGTTTTGCCCCGTCGTTTGGTACCTCTCTCGACCACCCCCTATTGTGGGAAGTGCAAAACTTTTTATTTTTACACCTAACCTAACCTAATCTTTCGGTACCTAAATATTCATATTTTCCAGCGGGTTTTTGTCATATCTTGTATTTTACCTTGTTTTGATCAACGCTATAGAAATTTTCAATGCTGCCAAAATTTAAGATTTTTATACTACAAAACGAACATTAAAAATTCGTCAAAGAAATGCAAATTTTTTAATAAATTGTCAAAATTTGTCTCAAATTATTCAAAGTTATTCTCTGAACCATCATTAAATAACGCCCGGAGGTTTCCCCGTCGTTTGGTACCACTCTCGACCACCCCCTATTGTGGGAAGTGCAAAACTTTTGATTTTTACACCTAACCTAACCTAATCTTTCGGTACCTAAATATTCATATTTTTCAGCGGGTTTTTGTCATATCTTGTATTCTACCTTGTCTTGATCAACGCAATAGAAATTTTCAGTGCTGCCAAAATTTAAGATTTTTATACTACAAAACGAACATTAAAAATTCGTCAAAGAAATGCAAATTTTTTAATAAATTGTCAAAATTTGTCTCAAATTATTCAAAGTTTTTGTCTGAACCATCATTAAATAACGCCCAGAGTTTTGCCCCGTCGTTTGGTACCACTTTCGACCACCCCCTATTGTGGGAAGTGCAAAACTTTTGATTGTCACACCTAACCTAACCTAATCTTTCGGTACCTAAATATTCATATTTTCAGCGGGTTTTTGTCATATCTTGTATTCTACCTTGTTTTGATCAACGCTATAGAAATTTTCAATGCTGCCAAAATTTAAGAGCTTTTTATACTACAAAAAGAACATTAAAAATTCGTCAAAGAAATGCAAATTTTTTAATAAATTATCAAAATTTGTCTCAAATTATTCAAAGTTTTTGTCTGAACCATCATTAAATAACGCCCAGAGTTTTGCCCCGTCGTTTGGTACCTCTCTCGACCACCCCCTATTGTGGGAAGTGCAAAACTTTTTATTTTTACACCTAACCTAACCTAATCTTTCGGTACCTAAATATTCATATTTTCCAGCGGGTTTTTGTCATATCTTGTATTTTACCTTGTTTTGATCAACGCTATAGAAATTTTCAATGCTGCCAAAATTTAAGATTTTTATACTACAAAACGAACATTAAAAATTCGTCAAAGAAATGCAAATTTTTTAATAAATTGTCAAAATTTGTCTCAAATTATTCAAAGTTATTCTCTGAACCATCATTAAATAACGCCCGGAGGTTTCCCCGTCGTTTGGTACCACTCTCGACCACCCCCTATTGTGGGAAGTGCAAAACTTTTGATTTTTACACCTAACCTAACCTAATCTTTCGGTACCTAAATATTCATATTTTTCAGCGGGTTTTTGTCATATCTTGTATTCTACCTTGTCTTGATCAACGCAATAGAAATTTTCAGTGCTGCCAAAATTTAAGATTTTTATACTACAAAACGAACATTAAAAATTCGTCAAAGAAATGCAAATTTTTTAATAAATTGTCAAAATTTGTCTCAAATTATTCAAAGTTTTTGTCTGAACCATCATTAAATAACGCCCAGAGTTTTGCCCCGTCGTTTGGTACCACTTTCGACCACCCCCTATTGTGGGAAGTGCAAAACTTTTGATTGTCACACCTAACCTAACCTAATCTTTCGGTACCTAAATATTCATATTTTTCAGCGGGTTTTTGTCATATCTTGTATTCTACCTTGTTTTGATCAACGCTATAGAAATTTTCAATGCTGCCAAAATTTAAGAGCTTTTTATACTACAAAAAGAACATTAAAAATTCGTCAAAGAAATGCAAATTTTTTAATAAATTATCAAAATTTGTCTCAAATTATTCAAAGTTTTTGTCTGAACCATCATTAAATAACGCCCGGAGTTTTCCCCGTCGTTTGGTACCACTTTCGACCACCCCCTATTGTGGGAAGTGCAAAACTTTTGATTGTCACACCTAACCTAACCTAATCTTTCGGTACCTAAATATTCATATTTTCAGCGGGTTTTTGTCATATCTTGTATTCTACCTTGTTTTGATCAACGCTATAGAAATTTTCAATGCTGCCAAAATTTAAGAGCTTTTTATACTACAAAAAGAACATTAAAAATTCGTCAAAGAAATGCAAATTTTTTAATAAATTATCAAAATTTGTCTCAAATTATTCAAAGTTTTTGTCTGAACCATCATTAAATAACGCCCAGAGTTTTGCCCCGTCGTTTGGTACCTCTCTCGACCACCCCCTATTGTGGGAAGTGCAAAACTTTTTATTTTTACACCTAACCTAACCTAATCTTTCGGTACCTAAATATTCATATTTTCCAGCGGGTTTTTGTCATATCTTGTATTTTACCTTGTTTTGATCAACGCTATAGAAATTTTCAATGCTGCCAAAATTTAAGATTTTTATACTACAAAACGAACATTAAAAATTCGTCAAAGAAATGCAAATTTTTTAATAAATTGTCAAAATTTGTCTCAAATTATTCAAAGTTATTCTCTGAACCATCATTAAATAACGCCCGGAGGTTTCCCCGTCGTTTGGTACCACTCTCGACCACCCCCTATTGTGGGAAGTGCAAAACTTTTGATTTTTACACCTAACCTAACCTAATCTTTCGGTACCTAAATATTCATATTTTTCAGCGGGTTTTTGTCATATCTTGTATTCTACCTTGTCTTGATCAACGCAATAGAAATTTTCAGTGCTGCCAAAATTTAAGATTTTTATACTACAAAACGAACATTAAAAATTCGTCAAAGAAATGCAAATTTTTTAATAAATTGTCAAAATTTGTCTCAAATTATTCAAAGTTTTTGTCTGAACCATCATTAAATAACGCCCAGAGTTTTGCCCCGTCGTTTGGTACCACTTTCGACCACCCCCTATTGTGGGAAGTGCAAAACTTTTGATTGTCACACCTAACCTAACCTAATCTTTCGGTACCTAAATATTCATATTTTTCAGCGGGTTTTTGTCATATCTTGTATTCTACCTTGTTTTGATCAACGCTATAGAAATTTTCAATGCTGCCAAAATTTAAGAGCTTTTTATACTACAAAACGAACATTAAAAATTCGTCAAAGAAATGCAAATTTTTTAATAAATTGTCAAAATTTGTCTCAAATTATTCAAAGTTTTTGTCTGAACCATCATTAAATAACGCCCAGAGTTTTGCCCCGTCGTTTGGTACCACACTCGACCACCCCCTATTGTGGGAAGTGCAAAACTTTTGATTTTTACACCTAACCTAACCTAATCTTTCGGTACCTAATTATTCATATTTTTCAGCGGATTTTTGTCATATCTTGTATTCCACCTTGTCTTGATCAACGCTATAGAAATTTTCAGTGCTCCCAAAATTTAAGTTTTTTATACTACAAAAAGAACATTAAAAATTCGTCAAAGAAATGCAAATTTTTAATGAATTGTCAAAATTTGTCTCAAATTATTCAAAGTTTTTGTCTGAACCATCATTAAATAACGCCCAGAGTTTTGCCCCGTCGTTTGGTACCTCTCTCGACCACTCCCTATTGTGGGAAGTGCAAAACTTTTAATTTTCACACCTAACCTAACCTAATCTTTCGGTACCTAAATATTCATATTTTTCAGCGGGTTTTTGTCATATCTTGTATTCTACCTTGTCTTGATCAACGCTATAGAAATTTTCAATGCTGCCAAAATTTAAGAGCTTTTTATACTACAAAAAGAACATTAAAAATTCGTCAAAGAAATGCAAATTTTTTAATAAATTATCAAAATTTGTCTCAAATTATTCAAAGTTTTTGTCTGAACCATCATTAAATAACGCCCAGAGTTTTGCCCCGTCGTTTGGTACCACTCTCGACCACCCCCTATTGTGGGAAGTGCAAAACTTTTGATTGTCACACCTAACCTAACCTAATCTTTCGGTACCTAAATATTTATATTTTTCAGCGGGTTTTTGTCATATCTTGTATTCTACCTTGTCTTGATCAACGCAATAGAAATTTTCAGTGCTGCCAAAATTTAAGTTTTTATACTACAAAAATAACATTAAAAATTCGTCAAAGAAATGCAAATTTTTTAATAAATTGTCAAAATTTGTCTCAAATTATTCAAAGTTTTTGTCTGAACCATCATTAAATAACGCCCAGAGTTTTGCCCCGTCGTTTGGTACCACTTTCGACCACCCCCTATTGTGGGAAGTGCAAAACTTTTGATTGTCACACCTAACCTAACATAGTCTTTCGGTACCTAAATATTCATATTTTCAGCGGGTTTTTGTCATATCTTGTATTCTACCTTGTTTTGATCAACGCTATAGAAATTTTCAATGCTGCCAAAATTTAAGAGCTTTTTATACTACAAAAAGAACATTAAAAATTCGTCAAAGAAATGCAAATTTTTTAATAAATTATCAAAATTTGTCTCAAATTATTCAAAGTTTTTGTCTGAACCATCATTAAATAACGCCCGGAGTTTTCCCCGTCGTTTGGTACCACTTTCGACCACCCCCTATTGTGGGAAGTGCAAAACTTTTGATTGTCACACCTAACCTAACCTAATCTTTCGGTACCTAAATATTCATATTTTCAGCGGGTTTTTGTCATATCTTGTATTCTACCTTGTTTTGATCAACGCTATAGAAATTTTCAATGCTGCCAAAATTTAAGAGCTTTTTATACTACAAAAAGAACATTAAAAATTCGTCAAAGAAATGCAAATTTTTTAATAAATTATCAAAATTTGTCTCAAATTATTCAAAGTTTTTGTCTGAACCATCATTAAATAACGCCCGGAGGTTTCCCCGTCGTTTGGTACCACTCTCGACCACCCCCTATTGTGGGAAGTGCAAAACTTTTGATTTTTACACCTAACCTAACCTAATCTTTCGGTACCTAAATATTCATATTTTTCAGCGGGTTTTTGTCATATCTTGTATTCTACCTTGTCTTGATCAACGCAATAGAAATTTTCAGTGCTGCCAAAATTTAAGATTTTTATACTACAAAACGAACATTAAAAATTCGTCAAAGAAATGCAAATTTTTTAATAAATTGTCAAAATTTGTCTCAAATTATTCAAAGTTATTCTCTGAACCATCATTAAATAACGCCCGGAGGTTTCCCCGTCGTTTGGTACCACTCTCGACCACCCCCTATTGTGGGAAGTGCAAAACTTTTGATTTTTACACCTAACCTAACCTAATCTTTCGGTACCTAAATATTCATATTTTTCAGCGGGTTTTTGTCATATCTTGTATTCTACCTTGTCTTGATCAACGCAATAGAAATTTTCAGTGCTGCCAAAATTTAAGATTTTTATACTACAAAACGAACATTAAAAATTCGTCAAAGAAATGCAAATTTTTTAATAAATTGTCAAAATTTGTCTCAAATTATTCAAAGTTTTTGTCTGAACCATCATTAAATAACGCCCAGAGTTTTGCCCCGTCGTTTGGTACCACTTTCGACCACCCCCTATTGTGGGAAGTGCAAAACTTTTGATTGTCACACCTAACCTAACCTAATCTTTCGGTACCTAAATATTCATATTTTCAGCGGGTTTTTGTCATATCTTGTATTCTACCTTGTTTTGATCAACGCTATAGAAATTTTCAATGCTGCCAAAATTTAAGAGCTTTTTATACTACAAAAAGAACATTAAAAATTCGTCAAAGAAATGCAAATTTTTTAATAAATTATCAAAATTTGTCTCAAATTATTCAAAGTTTTTGTCTGAACCATCATTAAATAACGCCCAGAGTTTTGCCCCGTCGTTTGGTACCTCTCTCGACCACCCCCTATTGTGGGAAGTGCAAAACTTTTTATTTTTACACCTAACCTAACCTAATCTTTCGGTACCTAAATATTCATATTTTCCAGCGGGTTTTTGTCATATCTTGTATTTTACCTTGTTTTGATCAACGCTATAGAAATTTTCAATGCTGCCAAAATTTAAGATTTTTATACTACAAAACGAACATTAAAAATTCGTCAAAGAAATGCAAATTTTTTAATAAATTGTCAAAATTTGTCTCAAATTATTCAAAGTTATTCTCTGAACCATCATTAAATAACGCCCGGAGGTTTCCCCGTCGTTTGGTACCACTCTCGACCACCCCCTATTGTGGGAAGTGCAAAACTTTTGATTTTTACACCTAACCTAACCTAATCTTTCGGTACCTAAATATTCATATTTTTCAGCGGGTTTTTGTCATATCTTGTATTCTACCTTGTCTTGATCAACGCAATAGAAATTTTCAGTGCTGCCAAAATTTAAGATTTTTATACTACAAAACGAACATTAAAAATTCGTCAAAGAAATGCAAATTTTTTAATAAATTGTCAAAATTTGTCTCAAATTATTCAAAGTTTTTGTCTGAACCATCATTAAATAACGCCCAGAGTTTTGCCCCGTCGTTTGGTACCACTTTCGACCACCCCCTATTGTGGGAAGTGCAAAACTTTTGATTGTCACACCTAACCTAACCTAATCTTTCGGTACCTAAATATTCATATTTTTCAGCGGGTTTTTGTCATATCTTGTATTCTACCTTGTTTTGATCAACGCTATAGAAATTTTCAATGCTGCCAAAATTTAAGAGCTTTTTATACTACAAAAAGAACATTAAAAATTCGTCAAAGAAATGCAAATTTTTTAATAAATTATCAAAATTTGTCTCAAATTATTCAAAGTTTTTGTCTGAACCATCATTAAATAACGCCCGGAGTTTTCCCCGTCGTTTGGTACCACTTTCGACCACCCCCTATTGTGGGAAGTGCAAAACTTTTGATTGTCACACCTAACCTAACCTAATCTTTCGGTACCTAAATATTCATATTTTCAGCGGGTTTTTGTCATATCTTGTATTCTACCTTGTTTTGATCAACGCTATAGAAATTTTCAATGCTGCCAAAATTTAAGAGCTTTTTATACTACAAAAAGAACATTAAAAATTCGTCAAAGAAATGCAAATTTTTTAATAAATTATCAAAATTTGTCTCAAATTATTCAAAGTTTTTGTCTCAACCATCATTAAATAACGCCCAGAGTTTTGCCCCGTCGTTTGGTACCTCTCTCGACCACCCCCTATTGTGGGAAGTGCAAAACTTTTTATTTTTACACCTAACCTAACCTAATCTTTCGGTACCTAAATATTCATATTTTCCAGCGGGTTTTTGTCATATCTTGTATTTTACCTTGTTTTGATCAACGCTATAGAAATTTTCAATGCTGCCAAAATTTAAGATTTTTATACTACAAAACGAACATTAAAAATTCGTCAAAGAAATGCAAATTTTTTAATAAATTGTCAAAATTTGTCTCAAATTATTCAAAGTTATTCTCTGAACCATCATTAAATAACGCCCGGAGGTTTCCCCGTCGTTTGGTACCACTCTCGACCACCCCCTATTGTGGGAAGTGCAAAACTTTTGATTTTTACACCTAACCTAACCTAATCTTTCGGTACCTAAATATTCATATTTTTCAGCGGGTTTTTGTCATATCTTGTATTCTACCTTGTCTTGATCAACGCAATAGAAATTTTCAGTGCTGCCAAAATTTAAGATTTTTATACTACAAAACGAACATTAAAAATTCGTCAAAGAAATGCAAATTTTTTAATAAATTGTCAAAATTTGTCTCAAATTATTCAAAGTTTTTGTCTGAACCATCATTAAATAACGCCCAGAGTTTTGCCCCGTCGTTTGGTACCACTTTCGACCACCCCCTATTGTGGGAAGTGCAAAACTTTTGATTGTCACACCTTACCTAACCTAATCTTTCGGTACCTAAATATTCATATTTTTCAGCGGGTTTTTGTCATATCTTGTATTCTACCTTGTTTTGATCAACGCTATAGAAATTTTCAATGCTGCCAAAATTTAAGAGCTTTTTATACTACAAAACGAACATTAAAAATTCGTCAAAGAAATGCAAATTTTTTAATAAATTGTCAAAATTTGTCTCAAATTATTCAAAGTTTTTGTCTGAACCATCATTAAATAACGCCCAGAGTTTTGCCCCGTCGTTTGGTACCACTTTCGACCACCCCCTATTGTGGGAAGTGCAAAACTTTTGATTGTCACACCTAACCTAACCTAATCTTTCGGTACCTAAATATTCATATTTTTCAGCGGGTTTTTGTCATATCTTGTATTCTACCTTGTCTTGATCAACGCAATAGAAATTTTCAGTGCTGCCAAAATTTAAGATTTTTATACTACAAAACGAACATTAAAAATTCGTCAAAGAAATGCAAATTTTTTAATAAATTGTCAAAATTTGTCTCAAATTATTCAAAGTTTTTGTCTGAACCATCATTAAATAACGCCCAGAGTTTTGCCCCGTCGTTTGGTACCACTTTCGACCACCCCCTATTGTGGGAAGTGCAAAACTTTTGATTGTCACACCTAACCTAACCTAATCTTTCGGTACCTAAATATTCATATTTTTCAGCGGGTTTTTGTCATATCTTGTATTCTACCTTGTTTTGATCAACGCTATAGAAATTTTCAATGCTGCCAAAATTTAAGAGCTTTTTATACTACAAAACGAACATTAAAAATTCGTCAAAGAAATGCAAATTTTTTAATAAATTGTCAAAATTTGTCTCAAATTATTCAAAGTTTTTGTCTGAACCATCATTAAATAACGCCCAGAGTTTTGCCCCGTCGTTTGGTACCACTTTCGACCACCCCCTATTGTGGGAAGTGCAAAACTTTTGATTGTCACACCTAACCTAACCTAATCTTTCGGTACCTAAATATTCATATTTTCAGCGGGTTTTTGTCATATCTTGTATTCTACCTTGTTTTGATCAACGCTATAGACATTTTCAATGCTGCCAAAATTTAAGAGCTTTTTATACTACAAAAAGAACATTAAAAATTCGTCAAAGAAATGCAAATTTTTTAATAAATTATCAAAATTTGTCTCAAATTATTCAAAGTTATTCTCTGAACCATCATTAAATAACGCCCGGAGGTTTCCCCGTCGTTTGGTACCACTCTCGACCACCCCCTATTGTGGGAAGTGCAAAACTTTTGATTTTTACACCTAACCTAACCTAATCTTTCGGTACCTAAATATTCATATTTTTCAGCGGGTTTTTGTCATATCTTGTATTCTACCTTGTCTTGATCAACGCAATAGAAATTTTCAGTGCTGCCAAAATTTAAGATTTTTATACTACAAAACGAACATTAAAAATTCGTCAAAAAAATGCAAATTTTTTAATAAATTGTCAAAATTTGTCTCAAATTATTCAAAGTTATTCTCTGAACCATCATTAAATAACGCCCGGAGGTTTCCCCGTCGTTTGGTACCACTTTCGACCACCCCCTATTGTGGGAAGTGCAAAACTTTTGATTTTAACACCTAGCCTAACCTAATCTTTCGGTACCTAAATATTCATATTTTTCAGCGGGTTTTTGTCATATCTTGTATTCTACCTTGTCTTGATCAACGCAATAGAAATTTTCAGTGCTGCCAAAATTTAAGATTTTTATACTACAAAACGAACATTAAAAATTCGTCAAAGAAATGCAAATTTTTTAATAAATTGTCAAAATTTGTCTCAAATTATTCAAAGTTTTTGTCTGAACCATCATTAAATAACGCCCAGAGTTTTGCCCCGTCGTTTGGTACCACTTTCGACCACCCCCTATTGTGGGAAGTGCAAAACTTTTGATTGTCACACCTAACATAACCTAATCTTTCGGTACCTAAATATTCATATTTTTCAGCGGGTTTTTGTCATATCTTGTATTCTACCTTGTTTTGATCAACGCTATAGAAATTTTCAATGCTGCCAAAATTTAAGAGCTTTTTATACTACAAAACGAACATTAAAAATTCGTCAAAGAAATGCAAATTTTTTAATAAATTGTCAAAATTTGTCTCAAATTATTCAAAGTTTTTGTCTGAACCATCATTAAATAACGCCCAGAGTTTTGCCCCGTCGTTTGGTACCACTTTCGACCACCCCCTATTGTGGGAAGTGCAAAACTTTTGATTGTCACACCTAACCTAACCTAGTCTTTCGGTACCTAAATATTCATATTTTCAGCGGGTTTTTGTCATATCTTGTATTCTACCTTGTTTTGATCAACGCTATAGAAATTTTCAATGCTGCCAAAATTTAAGAGCTTTTTATACTACAAAAAGAACATTAAAAATTCGTCAAAGAAATGCAAATTTTTAATAAATTATCAAAATTTGTCTCAAATTATTCAAAGTTTTTGTCTGAACCATCATTAAATAACGCCCAGAGTTTTGCCCCGTCGTTTGGTACCACTCTCGACCACCCCCTATTGTGGGAAGTGCAAAACTTTTGATTGTCACACCTAACCTAACCTAATCTTTCGGTACCTAAATATTCATATTTTTCAGCGGGTTTTTGTCATATCTTGTATTCTACCTTGTCTTGATCAACGCAATAGAAATTTTCAGTGCTGCCAAAATTTAAGATTTTTATACAACAAAACGAACATTAAAATTATTCGTCAAAGAAATGCAAATTTTTTAATAAATTGTCAAAATTTGTCTCAAATTATTCAAAGTTATTCTCTGAACCATCATTAAATAACGCCCGGAGTTTTCCCCGTCGTTTGGTACCACACTCGACCACCCCCTATTGTGGGAAGTGCAAAACTTTTGATTTTTACACCTAACCTAACCTAATCTTTCGGTACCTAATTATTCATATTTTTCAGCGGATTTTTGTCATATCTTGTATTCCACCTTGTCTTGATCAACGCTATAGAAATTTTCAGTGCTCCCAAAATTTATGTTTTTTATACTACAAAAAGAACATTAAAAATTCGTCAAAGAAATGCAAATTTTTAATGAATTGTCAAAATTTGTCTCAAATTATTCAAAGTTTTTGTCTGAACCATCATTAAATAACGCCCAGAGTTTTGCCCCGTCGTTTGGTACCTCTCTCGACCACTCCCTATTGTGGGAAGTGCAAAACTTTTAATTTTCACACCTAACCTAACCTAGTCTTTCGGTACCTAAATATTCATATTTTCAGCGGGTTTTTGTCATATCTTGTATTCTACCTTGTTTTGATCAACGCTATAGAAATTTTCAATGCTGCCAAAATTTAAGAGCTTTTTATACTACAAAAAGAACATTAAAAATTCGTCAAAGAAATGCAAATTTTTTAATAAATTGTCAAAATTTGTCTCAAATTATTCAAAGTTTTTGTCTGAACCATCATTAAATAACGCCCAGAGTTTTGCCCCGTCGTTTGGTACCACTTTCGACCACCCCCTATTGTGGGAAGTGCAAAACTTTTGATTGTCACACCTAACCTAACCTAGTCTTTCGGTACCTAAATATTCATATTTTCAGCGGGTTTTTGTCATATCTTGTATTCTACCTTGTTTTGATCAACGCTATAGAAATTTTCAATGCTGCCAAAATTTAAGAGCTTTTTATACTACAAAAAGAACATTAAAAATTCGTCAAAGAAATGCAAATTTTTTAATAAATTATCAAAATTTGTCTCAAATTATTCAAAGTTTTTGTCTGAACCATCATTAAATAACGCCCGGAGTTTTCCCCGTCGTTTGGTACCACTTTCGACCACCCCCTATTGTGGGAAGTGCAAAACTTTTGATTGTCACACCTAACCTAACCTAATCTTTCGGTACCTAAATATTCATATTTTCAGCGGGTTTTTGTCATATCTTGTATTCTACCTTGTTTTGATCAACGCTATAGAAATTTTCAATGCTGCCAAAATTTAAGAGCTTTTTATACTACAAAAAGAACATTAAAAATTCGTCAAAGAAATGCAAATTTTTTAATAAATTATCAAAATTTGTCTCAAATTATTCAAAGTTTTTGTCTGAACCATCATTAAATAACGCCCAGAGTTTTGCCCCGTCGTTTGGTACCTCTCTCGACCACCCCCTATTGTGGGAAGTGCAAAACTTTTTATTTTTACACCTAACCTAACCTAATCTTTCGGTACCTAAATATTCATATTTTCCAGCGGGTTTTTGTCATATCTTGTATTTTACCTTGTTTTGATCAACGCTATAGAAATTTTCAATGCTGCCAAAATTTAAGATTTTTATACTACAAAACGAACATTAAAAATTCGTCAAAGAAATGCAAATTTTTTAATAAATTGTCAAAATTTGTCTCAAATTATTCAAAGTTATTCTCTGAACCATCATTAAATAACGCCCGGAGTTTTCCCCGTCGTTTGGTACCACTCTCGACCACCCCCTATTGTGGGAAGTGCAAAACTTTTGATTTTTACACCTAACCTAACCTAATCTTTCGGTACCTAAATATTCATATTTTTCAGCGGGTTTTTGTCATATCTTGTATTCTACCTTGTCTTGATCAACGCAATAGAAATTTTCAGTGCTGCCAAAATTTAAGATTTTTATACTACAAAACGAATATTAAAAATTCGTCAAAGAAATGCAAATTTTTTAATAAATTGTCAAAATTTGTCTCAAATTATTCATAGTTATTCTCTGAACCATCATTAAATAACGCCCGGAGGTTTCCCCGTCGTTTGGTACCACTTTCGACCACCCCCTATTGTGGGAAGTGCAAAACTTTTGATTTTTACACCTAACCTAACCTAATCTTTCGGTACCTAAATATTCATATTTTTCAGCGGGTTTTTGTCATATCTTGTATTCTACCTTGTCTTGATCAACGCAATAGAAATTTTCAGTGCTGCCAAAATTTAAGATTTTTATACTACAAAACGAACATTAAAAATTCGTCAAAGAAATGCAAATTTTTTAATAAATTGTCAAAATTTGTCTCAAATTATTCAAAGTTTTTGTCTGAACCATCATTAAATAACGCCCAGAGTTTTGCCCCGTCGTTTGGTACCACTTTCGACCACCCCCTATTGTGGGAAGTGCAAAACTTTTGATTGTCACACCTTTTTTTTTTTTTTTTTTTGATACCCAGGAAAAAATGCTTGATGCACTACCCGCCGGCTAGGGGACGGCACCGGCGGGGCGTGTGGGACTCACCAGCCTATTGCTGGTATACCCACTAAAAAAACCTGGGGTGTTCCCTCTCTCACCCAGTGGGGGGGGCCTGTTGGGAGTCTAAAAAGATTCATCCATAGCAGGCCCCCCCGTGTGGGTGCCGGCCGGGTCAATGGGACCCGACCTCCTCTCGTCCCCGGGGGAGAGCATTTCGCAGCTCTCCCCTTTCGACGTTAGAAGGCGCGCGGGAACACCGCGCGCGCCCTCTATGGGTTCTTACTCACGGGTGGCAGGGTCCCCTGAGGCCTTGCCACCCAGAACCCTTAGGTGGGGGGCAGGAGAGCGACATAAGCGCGTCTCCTGCGCCCCCTCCTCCGGCGGCGGATGTCCGGGGCGTAAGGATCTTCCTCACGCCCCCGCTCCGCCGCCTCCTTCTGCGAGATGACAGCCTCGCAGAAGGACCTCATTGCGCCCCAGCACCTGTCGTCGCCGACCATCATGGATACGACGGTCGGCAACGAGAGGTCGGGGCCAATCACGGCGACCAGGGCACAGCGCTCCTCGGCCCACGCCGGGCACTCCTCCAGCGTGTGCTGCGCCGTGTCCCGGTCGCACTCCTCGCAGTGGTGACACCTGGTTGTCGGCTCCCTACCGGCTATCTTGCACAGGTACTCTCCGAAACAGCCGTGTCCAGAGAGCACCTGAGTAAGCCGGTAGGTGAGCGGTCCGCGCCGTCTGTCCGTCCATTGCCTTAGCACCGGACGGACAGCCTCGACTGTCCTCACCCCGTAGCGGGGCTGGGCCAGTCTTTCCTCCCACTTGGCCTCGAGGACCAGTCGAGCCTGGGACCTTCGCGTCTCCACCGCCCCGTGAGTGGGTTCCTCACCATGGAGCCGGAGGTCCACGCGCCAGTGATACACCGACGCTTGGACCTCCGCCTCCAAATCCCAGGGCGGCGATGCCGCCAGGACGCACGCCGCCTCAAAGGAGACGGTGCGGTACGCCCGCGACACCCTGATCGCCATCGCCCTCTGAGGTTTCCTCAAGAGGGCGATGTTTCGGCGATCGAGGGCGCCGGCCCAAATGGGCGACCCGTAAAGGGCCATCGACCGCACCACCCCCAAATAGAGGCGGCGGCAGACGACACTCGGCCCCCCGATATTCGGCAGCAGAGAGCTAAGCGCTCCCGCCGCCGACATCAGCCGGGGGGCCAGGCGGCTAAAATGGACGCGAAAGTTCCAGCGGCCGTCGAGGTGGAGCCCCAAGTATTTCATACTCGGCTCCACCCCGATGCGGACCCCTCCAACTATGATGTGGGCATCTGGTGGCGGCGCCCGCCGAGGCCCATGAAATAACAGGGCCTCGGACTTTTCCAGCGCCACCTCCAGTCCCAACATCCTAATTCTACCGACAACCAGGGCCACCCCTGCCATGGCAAGACGGGCAGCTGCCCCGTAATCCTCTCCCCGGGCCGTGACCAGCGTGTCGTCGGCGTAACAAGTTACGCCGACGCCCGGGGGCAGGGCGCCCCGCAGAACCCAGTCGTAGCCGATGTTCCACAGGATCGGTCCAAGAACGGAACCCTGCGGAACACCGCACGACACCTCCCTCCGGAACGTCTCTCCGTTCCGCCCCACACAGAATACGCTCCTCTGGTGCAGGTAGTCCCCGACTATTCGGCGCAGGTAGGGAGGCAACCCATGAAATCGGAGCGCCTCCCTAATAGTCGCCCACGGTAGGGTGTTGAACGCGTTGGCGATGTCCAAGGACACCGCCAACAGCACCCCGCGCGAGGCGACAGCCTCTTCCGAGAGGGCCTTGAGGACCAATCGAGCCTGGAACCTTCGCGTCTCTTGATTGTCACACCTAACCTAACCTAATCTTTCGGTACCTAAATATTCATATTTTTCAGCGGGTTTTTGTCATATCTTGTATTCTACCTTGTTTTGATCAACGCTATAGAAATTTTCAATGCTGCCAAAATTTAAGAGCTTTTTATACTACAAAACGAACATTAAAAATTCGTCAAAGAAATGCAAATTTTTTAATAAATTGTCAAAATTTGTCTCAAATTATTCAAAGTTTTTGTCTGAACCATCATTAAATAACGCCCAGAGTTTTGCCCCGTCGTTTGGTACCACTTTCGACCACCCCCTATTGTGGGAAGTGCAAAACTTTTGATTGTCACACCTAACCTAACCTAGTCTTTCGGTACCTAAATATTCATATTTTCAGCGGGTTTTTGTCATATCTTGTATTCTACCTTGTTTTGATCAACGCTATAGAAATTTTCAATGCTGCCAAAATTTAAGAGCTTTTTATACTACAAAAAGAACATTAAAAATTCGTCAAAGAAATGCAAATTTTTAATAAATTATCAAAATTTGTCTCAAATTATTCAAAGTTTTTGTCTGAACCATCATTAAATAACGCCCAGAGTTTTGCCCCGTCGTTTGGTACCACTCTCGACCACCCCCTATTGTGGGAAGTGCAAAACTTTTGATTGTCACACCTAACCTAACCTAATCTTTCGGTACCTAAATATTCATATTTTTCAGCGGGTTTTTGTCATATCTTGTATTCTACCTTGTCTTGATCAACGCAATAGAAATTTTCAGTGCTGCCAAAATTTAAGATTTTTATACAACAAAACGAACATTAAAATTATTCGTCAAAGAAATGCAAATTTTTTAATAAATTGTCAAAATTTGTCTCAAATTATTCAAAGTTATTCTCTGAACCATCATTAAATAACGCCCGGAGTTTTCCCCGTCGTTTGGTACCACACTCGACCACCCCCTATTGTGGGAAGTGCAAAACTTTTGATTTTTACACCTAACCTAACCTAATCTTTCGGTACCTAATTATTCATATTTTTCAGCGGATTTTTGTCATATCTTGTATTCCACCTTGTCTTGATCAACGCTATAGAAATTTTCAGTGCTCCCAAAATTTAAGTTTTTTATACTACAAAAAGAACATTAAAAATTCGTCAAAGAAATGCAAATTTTTAATGAATTGTCAAAATTTGTCTCAAATTATTCAAAGTTTTTGTCTGAACCATCATTAAATAACGCCCAGAGTTTTGCCCCGTCGTTTGGTACCACTTTCGACCACCCCCTATTGTGGGAAGTGCAAAACTTTTGATTGTCACACCTAACCTAACCTAGTCTTTCGGTACCTAAATATTCATATTTTCAGCGGGTTTTTGTCATATCTTGTATTCTACCTTGTTTTGATCAACGCTATAGAAATTTTCAATGCTGCCAAAATTTAAGAGCTTTTTATACTACAAAAAGAACATTAAAAATTCGTCAAAGAAATGCAAATTTTTAATAAATTATCAAAATTTGTCTCAAATTATTCAAAGTTTTTGTCTGAACCATCATTAAATAACGCCCAGAGTTTTGCCCCGTCGTTTGGTACCACTCTCGACCACCCCCTATTGTGGGAAGTGCAAAACTTTTGATTGTCACACCTAACCTAACCTAATCTTTCGGTACCTAAATATTCATATTTTTCAGCGGGTTTTTGTCATATCTTGTATTCTACCTTGTCTTGATCAACGCAATAGAAATTTTCAGTGCTGCCAAAATTTAAGATTTTTATACAACAAAACGAACATTAAAATTATTCGTCAAAGAAATGCAAATTTTTTAATAAATTGTCAAAATTTGTCTCAAATTATTCAAAGTTATTCTCTGAACCATCATTAAATAACGCCCGGAGATTTCCCCGTCGTTTGGTACCACACTCGACCACCCCCTATTGTGGGAAGTGCAAAACTTTTGATTTTTACACCTAACCTAACCTAATCTTTCGGTACCTAATTATTCATATTTTTCAGCGGATTTTTGTCATATCTTGTATTCCACCTTGTCTTGATCAACGCTATAGAAATTTTCAGTGCTCCCAAAATTTAAGTTTTTTATACTACAAAAAGAAGATTAAAAATTCGTCAAAGAAATGCAAATTTTTAATGAATTGTCAAAATTTGTCTCAAATTATTCAAAGTTTTTGTCTGAACCATCATTAAATAACGCCCAGAGTTTTGCCCCGTCGTTTGGTACCTCTCTCGACCACTCCCTATTGTGGGAAGTGCAAAACTTTTAATTTTCACACCTAACCTAACCTAATCTTTCGGTACCTAAATATTCATATTTTTCAGCGGGTTTTTGTCATATCTTGTATTCTACCTTGTCTTGATCAACGCTATAGAAATTTTCAATGCTGCCAAAATTTAAGAGCTTTTTATACTACAAAAAGAACATTAAAAATTCGTCAAAGAAATGCAAATTTTTTAATAAATTATCAAAATTTGTCTCAAATTATTCAAAGTTTTTGTCTGAACCATCATTAAATAACGCCCAGAGTTTTGCCCCGTCGTTTGGTACCACTTTCGACCACCCCCTATTGTGGGAAGTGCAAAACTTTTGATTGTCACACCTAACCTAACCTAGTCTTTCGGTACCTAAATATTCATATTTTCAGCGGGTTTTTGTCATATCTTGTATTCTACCTTGTTTTGATCAACGCTATAGAAATTTTCAATGCTGCCAAAATTTAAGAGCTTTTTATACTACAAAAAGAACATTAAAAATTCGTCAAAGAAATGCAAATTTTTTAATAAATTATCAAAATTTGTCTCAAATTATTCAAAGTTTTTGTCTGAACCATCATTAAATAACGCCCGGAGTTTTCCCCGTCGTTTGGTACCACTTTCGACCACCCCCTATTGTGGGAAGTGCAAAACTTTTGATTGTCACACCTAACCTAACCTAATCTTTCGGTACCTAAATATTCATATTTTCAGCGGGTTTTTGTCATATCTTGTATTCTACCTTGTTTTGATCAACGCTATAGAAATTTTCAATGCTGCCAAAATTTAAGAGCTTTTTATACTACAAAAAGAACATTAAAAATTCGTCAAAGAAATGCAAATTTTTTAATAAATTATCAAAATTTGTCTCAAATTATTCAAAGTTTTTGTCTGAACCATCATTAAATAACGCCCAGAGTTTTGCCCCGTCGTTTGGTACCTCTCTCGACCACCCCCTATTGTGGGAAGTGCAAAACTTTTTATTTTTACACCTAACCTAACCTAATCTTTCGGTACCTAAATATTCATATTTTCCAGCGGGTTTTTGTCATATCTTGTATTTTACCTTGTTTTGATCAACGCTATAGAAATTTTCAATGCTGCCAAAATTTAAGATTTTTATACTACAAAACGAACATTAAAAATTCGTCAAAGAAATGCAAATTTTTTAATAAATTGTCAAAATTTGTCTCAAATTATTCAAAGTTATTCTCTGAACCATCATTAAATAACGCCCGGAGTTTTCCCCGTCGTTTGGTACCACTCTCGACCACCCCCTATTGTGGGAAGTGCAAAACTTTTGATTTTTACACCTAACCTAACCTAATCTTTCGGTACCTAAATATTCATATTTTTCAGCGGGTTTTTGTCATATCTTGTATTCTACCTTGTCTTGATCAACGCAATAGAAATTTTCAGTGCTGCCAAAATTTAAGATTTTTATACTACAAAACGAATATTAAAAATTCGTCAAAGAAATGCAAATTTTTTAATAAATTGTCAAAATTTGTCTCAAATTATTCAAAGTTATTCTCTGAACCATCATTAAATAACGCCCGGAGGTTTCCCCGTCGTTTGGTACCACTTTCGACCACCCCCTATTGTGGGAAGTGCAAAACTTTTGATTTTTACACCTAACCTAACCTAATCTTTCGGTACCTAAATATTCATATTTTTCAGCGGGTTTTTGTCATATCTTGTATTCTACCTTGTCTTGATCAACGCAATAGAAATTTTCAGTGCTGCCAAAATTTAAGATTTTTATACTACAAAACGAACATTAAAAATTCGTCAAAGAAATGCAAATTTTTTAATAAATTGTCAAAATTTGTCTCAAATTATTCAAAGTTTTTGTCTGAACCATCATTAAATAACGCCCAGAGTTTTGCCCCGTCGTTTGGTACCACTTTCGACCACCCCCTATTGTGGGAAGTGCAAAACTTTTGATTGTCACACCTAACCTAACCTAATCTTTCGGTACCTAAATATTCATATTTTTCAGCGGGTTTTTGTCATATCTTGTATTCTACCTTGTTTTGATCAACGCTATAGAAATTTTCAATGCTGCCAAAATTTAAGAGCTTTTTATACTACAAAACGAACATTATAAATTCGTCAAAGAAATGCAAATTTTTTAATAAATTGTCAAAATTTGTCTCAAATTATTCAAAGTTTTTGTCTGAACCATCATTAAATAACGCCCAGAGTTTTGCCCCGTCGTTTGGTACCACTTTCGACCACCCCCTATTGTGGGAAGTGCAAAACTTTTGATTGTCACACCTAACCTAACCTAGTCTTTCGGTACCTAAATATTCATATTTTCAGCGGGTTTTTGTCATATCTTGTATTCTACCTTGTTTTGATCAACGCTATAGAAATTTTCAATGCTGCCAAAATTTAAGAGCTTTTTATACTACAAAAAGAACATTAAAAATTCGTCAAAGAAATGCAAATTTTTAATAAATTATCAAAATTTGTCTCAAATTATTCAAAGTTTTTGTCTGAACCATCATTAAATAACGCCCAGAGTTTTGCCCCGTCGTTTGGTACCACTCTCGACCACCCCCTATTGTGGGAAGTGCAAAACTTTTGATTGTCACACCTAACCTAACCTAATCTTTCGGTACCTAAATATTCATATTTTTCAGCGGGTTTTTGTCATATCTTGTATTCTACCTTGTCTTGATCAACGCAATAGAAATTTTCAGTGCTGCCAAAATTTAAGATTTTTATACAACAAAACGAACATTAAAATTATTCGTCAAAGAAATGCAAATTTTTTAATAAATTGTCAAAATTTGTCTCAAATTATTCAAAGTTATTCTCTGAACCATCATTAAATAACGCCCGGAGTTTTCCCCGTCGTTTGGTACCACACTCGACCACCCCCTATTGTGGGAAGTGCAAAACTTTTGATTTTTACACCTAACCTAACCTAATCTTTCGGTACCTAATTATTCATATTTTTCAGCGGATTTTTGTCATATCTTGTATTCCACCTTGTCTTGATCAACGCAATAGAAGTTTTCAGTGCTGCCAAAATTTAAGTTTTTATACTACAAAAATAACATTGAAAATTCGTCAAAGAAATGCAAATTTTTTAATAAATTGTCAAAATTTGTCTCAAATTATTCAAAGTTTTTGTCTGAACCATCATTAAATAACGCCCAGAGTTTTGCCCCGTCGTTTGGTACCACTCTCGACCACCCCCTATTGTGGGAAGTGCAAAACTTTTGATTGTCACACCTAACCTAACCTAATCTTTCGGTACCTAAATATTCATATTTTTCAGCGGGTTTTTGTCATATCTTGTATTCTACCTTGTCTTGATCAACGCTATAGAAATTTTCAATGCTGCCAAAATTTAAGAGCTTTTTATACTACAAAAAGAACATTAAAAATTCGTCAAAGCAATGCAAATTTTTTAATAAATTATCAAAATTTGTCTCAAATTATTCAAAGTTTTTGTCTGAACCATCATTAAATAACGCCCAGAGTTTTGCCCCGTCGTTTGGTACCACTCTCGACCACCCCCTATTGTGGGAAGTGCAAAACTTTTGATTGTCACACCTAACCTAACCTAATCTTTCGGTACCTAAATATTCATATTTTTCAGCGGGTTTTTGTCATATCTTGTATTCTACCTTGTCTTGATCAACGCAATAGAAGTTTTCAGTGCTGCCAAAATTTAAGTTTTTATACTACAAAAATAACATTAAAAATTCGTCAAAGAAATGCAAATTTTTTAATAAATTGTCAAAATTTGTCTCAAATTATTCAAAGTTTTTGTCTGAACCATCATTAAATAACGCCCAGAGTTTTGCCCCGTCGTTTGGTACCACTTTCGACCACCCCCTATTGTGGGAATTGCAAAACTTTTGATTGTCACACCTAACCTAACCTAGTCTTTCGGTACCTAAATATTCATATTTTCAGCGGGTTTTTGTCATATCTTGTATTCTACCTTGTTTTGATCAACGCTATAGAAATTTTCAATGCTGCCAAAATTTAAGAGCTTTTTATACTACAAAAAGAACATTAAAAATTCGTCAAAGAAATGCAAATTTTTTAATAAATTATCAAAATTTGTCTCAAATTATTCAAAGTTTTTGTCTGAACCATCATTAAATAACGCCCGGAGTTTTCCCCGTCATTTGGTACCACTTTCGACCACCCCCTATTGTGGGAAGTGCAAAACTTTTGATTGTCACACCTAACCTAACCTAATCTTTCGGTACCTAAATATTCATATTTTCAGCGGGTTTTTGTCATATCTTGTATTCTACCTTGTTTTGATCAACGCTATAGAAATTTTCAATGCTGCCAAAATTTAAGAGCTTTTTATACTACAAAAAGAACATTAAAAATTCGTCAAAGAAATGCAAATTTTTTAATAAATTGTCAAAATTTGTCTCAAATTATTCAAAGTTATTCTCTGAACCATCATTAAATAACGCCCGGAGGTTTCCCCGTCGTTTGGTACCACTTTCGACCACCCCCTATTGTGGGAAGTGCAAAACTTTTGATTTTTACACCTAACCTAACCTAATCTTTCGGTACCTAAATATTCATATTTTTCAGCGGGTTTTTGTCATATCTTGTATTCTACCTTGTCTTGATCAACGCAATAGAAATTTTCAGTGCTGCCAAAATTTAAGATTTTTATACTACAAAACGAACATTAAAAATTCGTCAAAGAAATGCAAATTTTTTAATAAATTGTCAAAATTTGTCTCAAATTATTCAAAGTTTTTGTCTGAACCATCATTAAATAACGCCCAGAGTTTTGCCCCGTCGTTTGGTACCACTTTCGACCACCCCCTATTGTGGGAAGTGCAAAACTTTTGATTGTCACACCTAACCTAACCTAATCTTTCGGTACCTAAATATTCATATTTTTCAGCGGGTTTTTGTCATATCTTGTATTCTACCTTGTTTTGATCAACGCTATAGAAATTTTCAATGCTGCCAAAATTTAAGAGCTTTTTATACTACAAAACGAACATTAAAAATTCGTCAAAGAAATGCAAATTTTTTAATAAATTGTCAAAATTTGTCTCAAATTATTCAAAGTTTTTGTCTGAACCATCATTAAATAACGCCCAGAGTTTTGCCCCGTCGTTTGGTACCACTTTCGACCACCCCCTATTGTGGGAAGTGCAAAACTTTTGATTGTCACACCTAACCTAACCTAGTCTTTCGGTACCTAAATATTCATATTTTCAGCGGGTTTTTGTCATATCTTGTATTCTACCTTGTTTTGATCAACGCTTTAGAAATTTTCAATGCTGCCAAAATTTAAGAGCTTTTTATACTACAAAAAGAACATTAAAAATTCGTCAAAGAAATGCAAATTTTTAATAAATTATCAAAATTTGTCTCAAATTATTCAAAGTTTTTGTCTGAACCATCATTAAATAACGCCCAGAGTTTTGCCCCGTCGTTTGGTACCACTCTCGACCACCCCCTATTGTGGGAAGTGCAAAACTTTTGATTGTCACACCTAACCTAACCTAGTCTTTCGGTACCTAAATATTCATATTTTCAGCGGGTTTTTGTCATATCTTGTATTCTACCTTGTTTTGATCAACGCTATAGAAATTTTCAATGCTGCCAAAATTTAAGAGCTTTTGATACTACAAAAAGAACATTAAAAATTCGTCAAAGAAATGCAAATTTTTTAATAAATTATCAAAATTTGTCTCAAATTATTCAAAGTTTTTGTCTGAACCATCATTAAATAACGCCCAGAGCTTTGCCCCGTCGTTTGGTACCTCTCTCGACCACCCCCTATTGTGGGAAGTGCAAAACTTTTTATTTTTACACCTAACCTAACCTAATCTTTCGGTACCTAAATATTCATATTTTCCAGCGGGTTTTTGTCATATCTTGTATTTTACCTTGTTTTGATCAACGCTATAGAAATTTTCAATGCTGCCAAAATTTAAGATTTTTATACTACAAAACGAACATTAAAAATTCGTCAAAGAAATGCAAATTTTTTAATAAATTGTCAAAATTTGTCTCAAATTATTCAAAGTTATTCTCTGAACCATCATTAAATAACGCCCGGAGTTTTCCCCGTCGTTTGGTACCACTCTCGACCACCCCCTATTGTGGGAAGTGCAAAACTTTTGATTTTTACACCTAACCTAACCTAATCTTTCGGTACCTAAATATTCATATTTTTCAGCGGGTTTTTGTCATATCTTGTATTCTACCTTGTCTTGATCAACGCAATAGAAATTTTCAGTGCTGCCAAAATTTAAGATTTTTATACTACAAAACGAACATTAAAAATTCGTCAAAGAAATGCAAATTTTTAATAAATTGTCAAAATTTGTCTCAAATTATTCAAAGTTATTCTCTGAACCATCATTAAATAACGCCCAGAGTTTTGCCCCGTCGTTTGGTACCTCTCTCGACCACTCCCTATTGTGGGAAGTGCAAAACTTTTGATTTTTACACCTAACCTAACCTAATCTTTCGGTACCTAAATATTCATATTTTTCAGCGGGTTTTTGTCATATCTTGTATTCTACCTTGTCTTGATCAACGCAATAGAAATTTTCAGTGCTGCCAAAATTTAAGATTTTTATACTACAAAACGAACATTAAAAATTCGTCAAAGAAATGCAAATTTTTTAATAAATTGTCAAAATTTGTCTCAAATTATTCAAAGTTTTTGTCTGAACCATCATTAAATAACGCCCAGAGTTTTGCCCCGTCGTTTGGTACCACTTTCGACCACCCCCTATTGTGGGAAGTGCAAAACTTTTGATTGTCACACCTAACCTAACCTAATCTTTCGGTACCTAAATATTCATATTTTTCAGCGGGTTTTTGTCATATCTTGTATTCTACCTTGTTTTGATCAACGCTATAGAAATTTTCAATGCTGCCAAAATTTAAGAGCTTTTTATACTACACAACGAACATTAAAAATTCGTCAAAGAAATGCAAATTTTTTAATAAATTGTCAAAATTTGTCTCAAATTATTCAAAGTTATTCTCTGAACCATCATTAAATAACGCCCGGAGTTTTCCCCGTCGTTTGGTACCACACTCGACCACCCCCTATTGTGGGAAGTGCAAAACTTTTGATTTTTACACCTAACCTAACCTAATCTTTCGGTACCTAATTATTCATATTTTTCAGCGGATTTTTGTCATATCTTGTATTCCACCTTGTCTTGATCAACGCTATAGAAATTTTCAGTGCTCCCAAAATTTAAGTTTTTTATACTACAAAAAGAACATTAAAAATTCGTCAAAGAAATGCAAATTTTTAATGAATTGTCAAAATTTGTCTCAAATTATTCAAAGTTTTTGTCTGAACCATCATTAAATAACGCCCAGAGTTTTGCCCCGTCGTTTGGTACCTCTCTCGACCACTCCCTATTGTGGGAAGTGCAAAACTTTTAATTTTCACACCTAACCTAACCTAATCTTTCGGTACCTAAATATTCATATTTTTCAGCGGGTTTTTGTCATATCTTGTATTCTACCTTGTCTTGATCAACGCTATAGAAATTTTCAATGCTGCCAAAATTTAAGAGCTTTTTATACTACAAAAAGAACATTAAAAATTCGTCAAAGAAATGCAAATTTTTTAATAAATTATCAAAATTTGTCTCAAATTATTCAAAGTTTTTGTCTGAACCATCATTAAATAACGCCCAGAGTTTTGCCCCGTCGTTTGGTACCACTCTCGACCACCCCCTATTGTGGGAAGTGCAAAACTTTTGATTGTCACACCTAACCTAACCTAATCTTTCGGTACCTAAATATTTATATTTTTCAGCGGGTTTTTGTCATATCTTGTATTCTACCTTGTCTTGATCAACGCAATAGAAATTTTCAGTGCTGCCAAAATTTAAGTTTTTATACTACAAAAATAACATTAAAAATTCGTCAAAGAAATGCAAATTTTTTAATAAATTGTCAAAATTTGTCTCAAATTATTCAAAGTTTTTGTCTGAACCATCATTAAATAACGCCCAGAGTTTTGCCCCGTCGTTTGGTACCACTTTCGACCACCCCCTATTGTGGGAAGTGCAAAACTTTTGATTGTCACACCTAACCTAACATAGTCTTTCGGTACCTAAATATTCATATTTTCAGCGGGTTTTTGTCATATCTTGTATTCTACCTTGTTTTGATCAACGCTATAGAAATTTTCAATGCTGCCAAAATTTAAGAGCTTTTTATACTACAAAAAGAACATTAAAAATTCGTCAAAGAAATGCAAATTTTTTAATAAATTATCAAAATTTGTCTCAAATTATTCAAAGTTTTTGTCTGAACCATCATTAAATAACGCCCGGAGTTTTCCCCGTCGTTTGGTACCACTTTCGACCACCCCCTATTGTGGGAAGTGCAAAACTTTTGATTGTCACACCTAACCTAACCTAATCTTTCGGTACCTAAATATTCATATTTTCAGCGGGTTTTTGTCATATCTTGTATTCTACCTTGTTTTGATCAACGCTATAGAAATTTTCAATGCTGCCAAAATTTAAGAGCTTTTTATACTACAAAAAGAACATTAAAAATTCGTCAAAGAAATGCAAATTTTTTAATAAATTATCAAAATTTGTCTCAAATTATTCAAAGTTTTTGTCTGAACCATCATTAAATAACGCCCAGAGTTTTGCCCCGTCGTTTGGTACCTCTCTCGACCACCCCCTATTGTGGGAAGTGCAAAACTTTTTATTTTTACACCTAACCTAACCTAATCTTTCGGTACCTAAATATTCATATTTTCCAGCGGGTTTTTGTCATATCTTGTATTTTACCTTGTTTTGATCAACGCTATAGAAATTTTCAATGCTGCCAAAATTTAAGATTTTTATACTACAAAACGAACATTAAAAATTCGTCAAAGAAATGCAAATTTTTTAATAAATTGTCAAAATTTGTCTCAAATTATTCAAAGTTATTCTCTGAACCATCATTAAATAACGCCCGGAGGTTTCCCCGTCGTTTGGTACCACTCTCGACCACCCCCTATTGTGGGAAGTGCAAAACTTTTGATTTTTACACCTAACCTAACCTAATCTTTCGGTACCTAAATATTCATATTTTTCAGCGGGTTTTTGTCATATCTTGTATTCTACCTTGTTTTGATCAACGCTATAGAAATTTTCAATGCTGCCAAAATTTAAGAGCTTTTTATACTACAAAACGAACATTAAAAATTCGTCAAAGAAATGCAAATTTTTTAATAAATTGTCAAAATTTGTCTCAAATTATTCAAAGTTTTTGTCTGAACCATCATTAAATAACGCCCAGAGTTTTGCCCCGTCGTTTGGTACCACTTTCGACCACCCCCTATTGTGGGAAGTGCAAAACTTTTGATTGTCACACCTAACCTAACCTAATCTTTCGGTACCTAAATATTCATATTTTCAGCGGGTTTTTGTCATATCTTGTATTCTACCTTGTTTTGATCAACGCTATAGAAATTTTCAATGCTGCCAAAATTTAAGAGCTTTTTATACTACAAAAAGAACATTAAAAATTCGTCAAAGAAATGCAAATTTTTTAATAAATTATCAAAATTTGTCTCAAATTATTCAAAGTTTTTGTCTGAACCATCATTAAATAACGCCCAGAGTTTTGCCCCGTCGTTTGGTACCTCTCTCGACCACCCCCTATTGTGGGAAGTGCAAAACTTTTTATTTTTACACCTAACCTAACCTAATCTTTCGGTACCTAAATATTCATATTTTCCAGCGGGTTTTTGTCATATCTTGTATTTTACCTTGTTTTGATCAACGCTATAGAAATTTTCAATGCTGCCAAAATTTAAGATTTTTATACTACAAAACGAACATTAAAAATTCGTCAAAGAAATGCAAATTTTTTAATAAATTGTCAAAATTTGTCTCAAATTATTCAAAGTTATTCTCTGAACCATCATTAAATAACGCCCGGAGGTTTCCCCGTCGTTTGGTACCACTCTCGACCACCCCCTATTGTGGGAAGTGCAAAACTTTTGATTTTTACACCTAACCTAACCTAATCTTTCGGTACCTAAATATTCATATTTTTCAGCGGGTTTTTGTCATATCTTGTATTCTACCTTGTCTTGATCAACGCAATAGAAATTTTCAGTGCTGCCAAAATTTAAGATTTTTATACTACAAAACGAACATTAAAAATTCGTCAAAGAAATGCAAATTTTTTAATAAATTGTCAAAATTTGTCTCAAATTATTCAAAGTTTTTGTCTGAACCATCATTAAATAACGCCCAGAGTTTTGCCCCGTCGTTTGGTACCACTTTCGACCACCCCCTATTGTGGGAAGTGCAAAACTTTTGATTGTCACACCTAACCTAACCTAATCTTTCGGTACCTAAATATTCATATTTTTCAGCGGGTTTTTGTCATATCTTGTATTCTACCTTGTTTTGATCAACGCTATAGAAATTTTCAATGCTGCCAAAATTTAAGAGCTTTTTATACTACAAAAAGAACATTAAAAATTCGTCAAAGAAATGCAAATTTTTTAATAAATTATCAAAATTTGTCTCAAATTATTCAAAGTTTTTGTCTGAACCATCATTAAATAACGCCCGGAGTTTTCCCCGTCGTTTGGTACCACTTTCGACCACCCCCTATTGTGGGAAGTGCAAAACTTTTGATTGTCACACCTAACCTAACCTAATCTTTCGGTACCTAAATATTCATATTTTCAGCGGGTTTTTGTCATATCTTGTATTCTACCTTGTTTTGATCAACGCTATAGAAATTTTCAATGCTGCCAAAAGAAAACGGATCACAATCCATACAAAATTACCCCACGTCCTATAACAAAGTGATGTTTCTAGAAAAAAAGATAAAAATGTATAAAAAAATATGGCATACTCCCTAACTTCATTTTTTTAGACCTTCATATGAAAAATTGCTTTAAAAATAGTTCAGGCGCTGTTATGAAAAATTCGTTCGTATGAGTATTTTTATGGACCGATTTTAAAAATTCTTTTCTTGTTTGTAAGCGTACCCCCAAGGTAGTCCGACGGCCATAAAGTCAGGTCTCCGGTCTCCAGGATCCCGGAGAAATGAAAGTAAAATCTCAAAAATAAGCACATTTTTGTACTTCACATTATTAATTTTTCACTCTCTTGTTATTTCTTTTGACTTATTGCATTATGATGAGACAGAAACGTCAGTGGTAACGTGAGGGAGTGGTCGACAGAGCTTGTTTCACTTAAATTAACACAAATGAGGGAGACGAATAACGATAGCGACGCGACGCGGCAAGCGAAGCTAAGGAAATGCAAGTGAATAATGTTGTTTCACTCGTTCTAATGCGAGTGACTGAGATGCATAGTGACGCCAAGGACATGAAAGGAACAATTAAATGGCGCTGTCAGTCCATCCTGCGCTTGCGTTGAGTGTGCTACTTCTTTGCGTTTTCTTTTCTGTGAATCTTGAGATTTTTTAACGACATAGCTAACTCTTACCGGACCTGATAATTGCCTAGTGATTTGGTTTCTTTTGTTTAAATGGAAGATTTCTTTACTACAGTTCTGTAAAACACTGGTGGAATGGAGAACAATTGTGTTGTGTGTGAGCACTCGCTACGGCGGCGACGGCGTCATAGACATATTTTGAATGCAGAATTCTTATTATCACGACCGGACTTCCGTGAACATATAGACCAAGCGGTATGTACTATTTTTGCAATAACTTTTTTACAGTACACGTAGTTGTAGTGTTCTATTGTAGCAATATTAAAATGTGTACCTAATTAAAAGGTGCCAAAACAAATATTTTTATTGTTTTTACTTCTGCTATGGACTAGTCTCGATACGCGGAACTGGAAAAATACCTACCACAAACACCCGAAACCAGATTTGCGGGCTGTAGGAAATATGTATTTTTAGAGTGGCGCATATCGAGACTAGTCTAGAGTAGGATGCGAGCAACGTTATTCGTATCTGAACAATTATATTTTTTACAGGTACCGTTTGACGGAACGAGATCAATATGTAATTCTTGTTGGCGTTTGATTAACTATCGTATAGCCCGACAAGCGGGTGAAGCAGCTCCTGTTCATAACATAGAAGCGCACAATCATTGTGTTTCATGCCAGCATCCAATACTACGAGGACGTCAAAGACATGTTCTTAACGCGAATATTTTGGAAGTACGACGAAACATTGCAGAATATATCCTACGCAACATACAACCACCACAAGAGGTATGTTTTGTACTATAGAAACATAATCTTTGATGATAACCTCCGCGACGAATAGCAAAACTATATTTTAATAGGTAGATAATATAATAAACACACATTTTTACACTTTTACGCGCGATATTAATTATTTATTAATATCGCGCGTAAAACCGTAAAAATGTGTGTTTATAATAACAACCGCGGAAACCTAAAAGTGTTCAAATAATATTATATTCATTTTGTCATTTATAGTGTATTATAGAGCCATTGGAGTGTACGCTTTGAGCAAGAAACTAACCAGAATTATTTATTTTACAGATCGCGTTTGATGGCACGAGATTTGTGTGCCATACGTGCTGGGTCCGAATTGAAGCTACTCTAAATAGACCTCCACCTGCTCAACCAGTACCAGCTCCGGCTTCTATAGTAGTCCCTGGATTAACTAGAGCCGCCAATACGTCCCGTCGATGCATGATTGCTAACTGCAACAACCAACAACTTGGCGTTATGTCAAATGTAATAAAAGTGCATCTCCTGAGTTACTACAATCTGTATATACCAGCACGAGCCCGCATCTGCCAGCAACACATAAGATCACTTTCTATTGAAGAGTTGAGTGAACAGATAGTTCATGATCAAAATGAAATCACTGCTGAATGTGTACAAGACATAATTAACATGTTCGCGAGAGACCGAGAGAACAGATGCAATCTTGATTTCGAAAATATAGACGAAATATCAGAAAATGATCTGAAGTTTTGGACGGGCCTAAACCATGAAAACTTCAACATATTACTAAATGCAGTTCCATCACTTCAAGAACGGTCTTCAACTCCGAAACAAGATTTAGGTGTGTATTTGTGCAAGATCGGAAATGGGGAACCCAACACAAGAATCGGTACTATATTTGGATTTTCCAAATCCACCGTAGCTCGTAAAATAAGAAGAGCAAGATCCTGTCTAAAGACAGATTTTGTGCCGCTGCACATGGGATTCAACCACATAACCCGGGATGAAGTTGTAAGACGAAATAGGTTACTACCTCAACACATATTTGGTAGCGAAGAAGATCCTAAAGCGATCGTTATTCTTGACGGCACTTACCTTTTTGTGGAAAAAAGTAGTAACTTTTTGTTTCAACGCCAGAGTTATAGTCTCCATAAGTACCGTAACTTAGTTAAACCGTTTATGATAGTGTGCGCAGACGGTCATATAATTGACATAGCCGGACCGTACGCAGCTACCACTACAGATGCAGACATACTGAGGCAGTTTTTAACAAATGACAATGTCTGGCAAGACTTTTTCAAGAAAATGACGTTTTAGTGCTAGATAGAGGCTTCCGTGACGCTGTGCCAGTTGCAGAAGAATCCGGTTTTCAAGTGCATGTGCCTCCATCAACTGTTCGAGGTGAAAGACAGTTAAGCACAGAGGCTTCCAACAAATCAAGGCTCGTCACTATATGCCGATGGGTCGTAGAAGCAATCAATGGCCGCCTTAAAAGGGATTTTAAAATGTTTCGGCACCGCACATTTAATCGCGACTTGCCACACATTTTTGACGATTTTAAAATAGCAGGTGCAATAATAAACTGTTTCCAACAGCCATTTCATGATAGTCAATACACGGAAGAGTTCATCGAAACTATTAACCGCAACGTGCATAAACCAAATCTGTTAGCAGATTTTGTAGAACAGAATAACCTGAATCAAAGGAGAGTGGCTTTCATAAGACTAAATGCAAACAGCGAAGAAGTAAGCGACTTCCCAAGTTTAACGTATGAAGATTTGATCATGCTATCCATTGGTACGTACCACCCCAGAATCGCACGCTCTTATAGCAGCGAACATATAAACGAAACAGGTGTATATGATATAGACATATACAGACATCCAGAAAGAATTAATATTAATGTTAATGATATACAAAATAACGTTCTGTTGAGATGCAGGATTCAATCACGGCATATCCGAAGAAAGGAGTACCACACCTATGTGCTTTATAATAGACGAAATGAAGGAAGGAATGCCGTGGTTGAATACTGTTGTTCTTGTATACATGGGCGCAGGACATTGGGGGTATGCGCCCATGTTATGAGTGTAATATTTTATTTGGGCTGGATGCGGAACCAGCCCGAAGAAATGAACCACCCGGCAGGTTTTTTGAACCATGTTTTAAGGGATTTAGAAAATGAATGAATTAATAAATGAATGTTGAGAAAATGACGTGACGAACTGTGAGTTATGCTCGCCATTTATTGCACATGTCCTGTCCGAATTCGTTGTAACGTGTGTATAATAGATAATAAACAATAGAAAAATGTTTTCTTTTCTTTGTATCCTTAAATTCCCGGTCCACTCATTTTTTAAACTAAATCACCAAAAGCGCCTTTTTTAATTACACATAAAGAAACGATTTCAGTATTATTATATAGTATTCAAAGTAATATTTGAATTCTGTATACTAATATAGTATAGTATTCAAGCTCAAGCTTTTATTCTCACGTTTTCATAATCAGATGAATAAGGAGATAATCGTTAGTTGATCGTTGATTGATCAAAATAAATGTAATATATTAAAAACTACCTTAAATGAAAAAAATGAGATTATTTTTGAGATTTTACTTTTATTTCTCCAGGATCCTGGAGACCGGAGACCTGACTTTATGGCCGTGGGACTACCTTGGGGGTACCCTTTCAAACAAAAAAATAATTTTTAAAATCACTCCATAAATACTCATACGCACGAATTTTTCGTAACAGCGCCTGAACTATTTTCATAGCAATTTTTTCATATGAAGGTGTAAAAAAATGAACTTAGGAAGTATGCCATATTTTTTTATACATTTTTATCTTTTTTTTGAGATATGTCACTTTGTTATAGACCGTGGGGCAATTTTGATCCATGTTCTTTAAGAGCTTTTTATACTACAAAAAGAACATTAAAAATTCGTCAAAGAAATGCAAATTTTTTAATAAATTATCAAAATTTGTCTCAAATTATTCAAAGTTTTTGTCTGAACCATCATTAAATAACGCCCAGAGTTTTGCCCCGTCGTTTGGTACCTCTCTCGACCACCCCCTATTGTGGGAAGTGCAAAACTTTTTATTTTTACACCTAACCTAACCTAATCTTTCGGTACCTAAATATTCATATTTTCCAGCGGGTTTTTGTCATATCTTGTATTTTACCTTGTTTTGATCAACGCTATAGAAATTTTCAATGCTGCCAAAATTTAAGATTTTTATACTACAAAACGAACATTAAAAATTCGTCAAAGAAATGCAAATTTTTTAATAAATTGTCAAAATTTGTCTCAAATTATTCAAAGTTATTCTCTGAACCATCATTAAATAACGCCCGGAGGTTTCCCCGTCGTTTGGTACCACTCTCGACCACCCCCTATTGTGGGAAGTGCAAAACTTTTGATTTTTACACCTAACCTAACCTAATCTTTCGGTACCTAAATATTCATATTTTTCAGCGGGTTTTTGTCATATCTTGTATTCTACCTTGTCTTGATCAACGCAATAGAAATTTTCAGTGCTGCCAAAATTTAAGATTTTTATACTACAAAACGAACATTAAAAATTCGTCAAAGAAATGCAAATTTTTTAATAAATTGTCAAAATTTGTCTCAAATTATTCAAAGTTTTTGTCTGAACCATCATTAAATAACGCCCAGAGTTTTGCCCCGTCGTTTGGTACCACTTTCGACCACCCCCTATTGTGGGAAGTGCAAAACTTTTGATTGTCACACCTAACCTAACCTAATCTTTCGGTACCTAAATATTCATATTTTTCAGCGGGTTTTTGTCATATCTTGTATTCTACCTTGTTTTGATCAACGCTATAGAAATTTTCAATGCTGCCAAAATTTAAGAGCTTTTTATACTACAAAACGAACATTAAAAATTCGTCAAAGAAATGCAAATTTTTTAATAAATTGTCAAAATTTGTCTCAAATTATTCAAAGTTTTTGTCTGAACCATCATTAAATAACGCCCAGAGTTTTGCCCCGTCGTTTGGTACCACTTTCGACCACCCCCTATTGTGGGAAGTGCAAAACTTTTGATTGTCACACCTAACCTAACCTAGTCTTTCGGTACCTAAATATTCATATTTTCAGCGGGTTTTTGTCATATCTTGTATTCTACCTTGTTTTGATCAACGCTATAGAAATTTTCAATGCTGCCAAAATTTAAGAGCTTTTTATACTACAAAAAGAACATTAAAAATTCGTCAAAGAAATGCAAATTTTTAATAAATTATCAAAATTTGTCTCAAATTATTCAAAGTTTTTGTCTGAACCATCATTAAATTACGCCCAGAGTTTTGCCCCGTCGTTTGGTACCACTCTCGACCACCCCCTATTGTGGGAAGTGCAAAACTTTTGATTGTCACACCTAACCTAACCTAATCTTTCGGTACCTAAATATTCATATTTTTCAGCGGGTTTTTGTCATATCTTGTATTCTACCTTGTCTTGATCAACGCAATAGAAATTTTCAGTGCTGCCAAAATTTAAGATTTTATACAACAAAACGAACATTAAAATTATTCGTCAAAGAAATGCAAATTTTTTAATATATTGTCAAAATTTGTCTCAAATTATTCAAAGTTATTCTCTGAACCATCATTAAATAACGCCCGGAGTTTTCCCCGTCGTTTGGTACCACACTCGACCACCCCCTATTGTGGGAAGTGCAAAACTTTTGATTTTTACACCTAACCTAACCTAATCTTTCGGTACCTAATTATTCATATTTTTCAGCGGATTTTTGTCATATCTTGTATTCCACCTTGTCTTGATCAACGCTATAGAAATTTTCAGTGCTCCCAAAATTTAAGTTTTTTATACTACAAAAAGAACATTAAAAATTTGTCAAAGAAATGCAAATTTTTAATGAATTGTCAAAATTTGTCTCAAATTATTCAAAGTTTTTGTCTGAACCATAATTAAATAACGCCCAGAGTTTTGCCCCGTCGTTTGGTACCACTTTCGACCACCCCCTATTGTGGGAAGTGCAAAACTTTTGATTGTCACACCTAACCTAACCTAATCTTTCGGTACCTAAATATTCATATTTTTCAGCGGGTTTTTGTCATATCTTGTATTCTACCTTGTTTTGATCAACGCTATAGAAATTTTCAATGCTGCCAAAATTTAAGAGCTTTTTATACTACACAACGAACATTAAAAATTCGTCAAAGAAATGCAAATTTTTTAATAAATTGTCAAAATTTGTCTCAAATTATTCAAAGTTATTCTCTGAACCATCATTAAATAACGCCCGGAGTTTTCCCCGTCGTTTGGTACCACACTCGACCACCCCCTATTGTGGGAAGTGCAAAACTTTTGATTTTTACACCTAACCTAACCTAATCTTTCGGTACCTAATTATTCATATTTTTCAGCGGATTTTTGTCATATCTTGTATTCCACCTTGTCTTGATCAACGCTATAGAAATTTTCAGTGCTCCCAAAATTTAAGTTTTTTATACTACAAAAAGAACATTAAAAATTCGTCAAAGAAATGCAAATTTTTAATGAATTGTCAAAATTTGTCTCAAATTATTCAAAGTTTTTGTCTGAACCATCATTAAATAACGCCCAGAGTTTTGCCCCGTCGTTTGGTACCTCTCTCGACCACTCCCTATTGTGGGAAGTGCAAAACTTTTAATTTTCACACCTAACCTAACCTAATCTTTCGGTACCTAAATATTCATATTTTTCAGCGGGTTTTTGTCATATCTTGTATTCTACCTTGTCTTGATCAACGCTATAGAAATTTTCAATGCTGCCAAAATTTAAGAGCTTTTTATACTACAAAAAGAACATTAAAAATTCGTCAAAGAAATGCAAATTTTTTAATAAATTATCAAAATTTGTCTCAAATTATTCAAAGTTTTTGTCTGAACCATCATTAAATAACGCCCAGAGTTTTGCCCCGTCGTTTGGTACCACTCTCGACCACCCCCTATTGTGGGAAGTGCAAAACTTTTGATTGTCACACCTAACCTAACCTAATCCTTCGGTACCTAAATATTCATATTTTTCAGCGGGTTTTTGTCATATCTTGTATTCTACCTTGTCTTGATCAACGCAATAGAAATTTTCAGTGCTGCCAAAATTTAAGTTTTTATACTACAAAAATAACATTAAAAATTCGTCAAAGAAATGCAAATTTTTAATAAATTGTCAAAATTTGTCTCAAATTATTCAAAGTTTTTGTCTGAACCATCATTAAATAACGCCCAGAGTTTTGCCCCGTCGTTTGGTACCACTTTCGACCACCCCCTATTGTGGGAAGTGCAAAACTTTTGATTGTCACACCTAACCTAACCTAGTCTTTCGGTACCTAAATATTCATATTTTCAGCGGGTTTTTGTCATATCTTGTATTCTACCTTGTTTTGATCAACGCTATAGAAATTTTCAATGCTGCCAAAATTTAAGAGCTTTTTATACTACAAAAAGAACATTAAAAATTCGTCAAAGAAATGCAAATTTTTTAATAAATTATCAAAATTTGTCTCAAATTATTCAAAGTTTTTGTCTGAACCATCATTAAATAACGCCCGGAGTTTTCCCCGTCGTTTGGTACCACTTTCGACCACCCCCTATTGTGGGAAGTGCAAAACTTTTGATTGTCACACCTAACCTAACCTAATCTTTCGGTACCTAAATATTCATATTTTCAGCGGGTTTTTGTCATATCTTGTATTCTACCTTGTTTTGATCAACGCTATAGAAATTTTCAATGCTGCCAAAATTTAAGAGCTTTTTATACTACAAAAAGAACATTAAAATTCGTCAAAGAAATGCAAATTTTTTAATAAATTATCAAAATTTGTCTCAAATTATTCAAAGTTTTTGTCTGAACCATCATTAAATAACGCCCAGAGCTTTGCCCCGTCGTTTGGTACCTCTCTCGACCACCCCCTATTGTGGGAAGTGCAAAACTTTTTATTTTTACACCTAACCTAACCTAATCTTTCGGTACCTAAATATTCATATTTTCCAGCGGGTTTTTGTCATATCTTGTATTTTACCTTGTTTTGATCAACGCTATAGAAATTTTCAATGCTGCCAAAATTTAAGATTTTTATACTACAAAACGAACATTAAAAATTCGTCAAAGAAATGCAAATTTTTTAATAAATTATCAAAATTTGTCTCAAATTATTCAAAGTTATTCTCTGAACCATCATTAAATAACGCCCGGAGTTTTCCCCGTCGTTTGGTACCACTCTCGACCACCCCCTATTGTGGGAAGTGCAAAACTTTTGATTTTTACACCTAACCTAACCTAATCTTTCGGTACCTAAATATTCATATTTTTCAGCGGGTTTTTGTCATATCTTGTATTCTACCTTGTCTTGATCAACGCAATAGAAATTTTCAGTGCTGCCAAAATTTAAGATTTTTATACTACAAAACGAACATTAAAAATTCGTCAAAGAAATGCAAATTTTTTAATAAATTGTCAAAATTTGTCTCAAATTATTCAAAGTTATTCTCTGAACCATCATTAAATAACGCCCGGAGGTTTCCCCGTCGTTTGGTACCACTCTCGACCACCCCCTATTGTGGGAAGTGCAAAACTTTTGATTTTTACACCTAACCTAACCTAATCTTTCGGTACCTAAATATTCATATTTTTCAGCGGGTTTTTGTCATATCTTGTATTCTACCTTGTCTTGATCAACGCAATAGAAATTTTCAGTGCTGCCAAAATTTAAGATTTTTATACTACAAAACGAACATTAAAAATTCGTCAAAGAAATGCAAATTTTTTAATAAATTGTCAAAATTTGTCTCAAATTATTCAAAGTTTTTGTCTGAACTGTAGCGACAGGATGACGTCGCGATTATCTTACGAGGCACATTTCACGAGTGGGCTAAGTAGTCGTCCCGCGCCCGCCTCTGAGTCAGGTTGCGCATACAATCCGCGCAATATAATTAAATTAGCTTAAGAGTGAATGTAACCGTGTGAGTGACAATAAACATTTATCTAGAATACCACCTTTGATTTTATCTTCCCACTATACGAACACAAGTGTGTAGAGTGCCTAAGACATCTCTACAAGTGGTGACCCCGAACGCGTTTGTGGGAAGTTTATAATAAACTATTGGTTTGGCGGACGACTCAAATTTAGACTGGCTCGGAGCGGGTAAAATAAATTGGCATATACGATGGAAGATAAAAGTATCAAGCGCGTTTTAACCGAAGAACAACAGATAACTAGTATAGCCGTAACTGCGCGGATTCCTGAGTTTTGGCGAGATGAGCCGAAGTTATGGTTCATTCAGGCGGAGGCTGTCATGAACCCCCAGAAGGCGTCCGACGAGGCGAGGTACCAAATTGTTGTCTCAAAACTAGGAAAGGAAGTTCTTACGCAAGTAACTGACATACTTCTCGAACCCCCCGCATCGGGAAAATATGAGGCATTGAAAAAGAGACTCTGTGACATCTATGCACAATCTGAAGCACGGCAAGTGCAAAAACTCATAAGTGAAATGGAACTTGGAGATCAGAAACCATCTCAACTCCTAAGAAAAATGAGAGACCTGGCACGTGGTAAGGTCACTGATGAAACCTTGACAATACTATGGCAGAACCATTTGCCAACTACTGTCAGAGGTGTTTTGGCGGCCACAGAAACCAAGGACATCGATATATTAGCGAGCGTCGCCGACAAAATTATGGAAACTATAACACAGAAGGAAATTGTTAACAGGATAGACTCGCCAGCGGAAACATCGAGAAACAACTCAACAGATTTAATAGCGGAAATAAGAAATTTAAGTGAGCGCATCAAAGGGTTAGAATATCGTCAGTCAAGGCCAAGATACAACAGCCAAAGAGGAGGCAGGTTTCGACAGAGATCGCAACGACGTAGCGCCAGCCGTCGACGTACTCCAGAAGATCCAGACTGGCTGTGCGACTATCATTTCCGTTATCGGCATCGGGCTAATAAGTGCGTTGAACCGTGTAGCTGGGATAAGAAGAAATCGGAAAACTAGGAGCGGAACAGGAAGTGGCGGAGACCTGCATTCCGCAAGTGAACCATCGCCTTAGTGTTATGGACCAAAAAACCGGCATATACTACTTAATAGATAGTGGTGCGAATGTGTCTGTATATCCGCGAAAATTTGTTAGTGCAAAAGATACGTCAAGTGATAACGAATCGAGTAAATACAGTTTATTTGCAGCGAATGGTACAAAAATAAAAACCTATGGACATATAGTAAGACAACTAGATTTTAAATTACGTCGTGACTTAAGATGGGTATTCATTATAGCCGATGTCAAACAACCGATAATCGGTGCAGATTTTTTAGTAAAATATAAATTGTTAATAGATCTTAGTGGGCGTAAACTAATTGATAGTGAAACAAACCTAAAGGTAATTGGTTGCATTTCTGACTGTGGGCAGCCCACAATTAGAACCGTAGTAGAAAATCACCCTTATATCGATATACTTTCCAAGTACCCAGACATAACCAAACCTTTTTCATTTAAGGAAGTACCCAAGCATAATGTGTGTCACCACATCGAGACAACCGGCGCACCGGTGCATGCTCGTGCACGCCCGCTGCCACCAGACAGGTATGCTAAAGCTAAGAACGAGTTTCAGTTAATGATGGACTTAGGTATTTGTAGGCCTAGCAAGAGTGCATGGGCCAGTCCGTTACACATCGTACCCAAAAAAGATGGCAACATTAGGCCATGCGGCGACTACAGAATGTTAAACGCAATAACGAAACCAGACCGGTACCCAGTACCGAGATTACAAGATTTCACGTATCTCTTGGCAGGCAAAAAGGTATTCTCCAGTTTAGATATAAATAGAGCTTACAATTGCATCCCTGTCCATAATTCGGATATAGAGAAGACAGCAGTGATAACTCCTTTCGGATTATATGAATTTAATAGGATGCCATTTGGCCTGCGAAACGCAGCACAGACCTTCCAGAGGTTCATGGACCATAGTGTACTACAAGGGCTAGATTTTTTATTCTGTTTCGCTGACGATGTACTTGTAGCGTCTGAGGATATCACAACGCACAAAAAACACCTCGCAATGGTTTTTAGTCGCTTTAACGAATTTGGCATTACTATAAATATCTCTAAGTGTTGTTTTGGACAGCAAAAACTGAACTTTTTAGGTTACGAGGTTTCTGCGGAAGGCATTAAACCCCTTCAGGACAAGGTTAAGGCCATAATGGATATCCCAAGACCAAAAACCATCGAAGAATTACGCAGGTACTTAGGCATGCTTAATTTTTATAGGGCACATATTCCTAATGCAGCACAGGGCCAGGCAGAGATGAATAAATACTTACACAACTCAAAGCGTAAAGATAAAACGGTCATCGTATGGACAGACATGGCGAACCGCGAGTTCGAGAATAGTAAGGTATGTTTACAAAAGGCTACATTACTGGTACATCCTTTACCTGACTCCCAGTTAGCATTGATGACAGATGCATCAGATAGCAGCGTGGGAGCAGTTCTTCAACAGCATGTAGGTAATCATTGGAGACCCTTAGGTTTCTTTTCTAAGCGGCTAACAGAGACTCAAAGGAAATATAGCACTTATGATCGGGAATTATTAGGTATATATTTAGCGATAATACATTTCAGAAATTTCATAGAAGGCCGCGACCTAGTAGTTTTTACAGATCACAAGCCATTAACATTTTTATTTAGTAAATTAGGCAGCGAGAAAGAAACGCCTAGGCGCACGAGACAAATTATGTTTATTAGCGAATTCACGAATAAAATTAGGCATATTACCGGTAAAAATAACATTGTAGCAGATACATTGTCGCGCATAGAGGCGATAACTTGTCCCACAGGTATCAATTTCACAGAGCTTGCTCGAGCACAGGAAGCCGATAAGCAGCTCTCGGAATTGTTACACAGCTGTAATAACAGTAGCTTGCATTTTAAACGACTTAAACTAAGCGGTAGCGATACCGAGAATTATGTTTATTGTGAAACATCAACCAACAAGTCTAGGCCGTACTTACCTGAAAAATTTCGCAAAATTACCTTTGATATGATACATAACCTTAGTCATCCCGGCATTAGAACCACCAGACGCTTGATAACTGATCGATTTTTCTGGGCAGGCATGAATAAGGACATAAATAGATGGGCAAGAGCGTGTGTACGATGCCAAAAAGCAAAGGTTCATCGGCATACACTATCGGCATTAGGCCAGTTTCCCGAGTGTGATCGTTTCGAGCACATACATATAGATATCGTAGGTCCATTACCCACTTCACGGGCAGGCCACAGATATTTGATAACAATTATAGACAGAGCCACCTCTTGGCCCGAGATCATCCCAACGATAGACATTTCGGCGAAAACAGTAGCTAAAGTAGTTTTTGAAAATTGGTTCGTGCGTTTTGGGGTGCCTTTGAGATTGACTAGTGACAATGGGAAACAGCTGGAGAGTGACATTTTTAGGCATTTAATGCAGTTTTTAGGAGTAGAAAAACTACATACTACCACGTATCATCCACAGTCGAATGGTGTGTGTGAAAGAATGCATAGATCGTTAAAGGCAGCCCTTAGAGCAAAGCTAAATGATGAAAATTGGTTAGATGAATTACCAGCAATATTATTAGGCCTCAGAGCGGCACCGAGGTGCGATACTAATGTAAGTGCGGCGCAGCTAGTGTATGGTGCCACCTTACGATTACCAGGCGAATTCTATGATAATACAAATAGAAAATTTTATGACTCTTATGAATATGTACAGCATCTAAAGGACGTCATTAGTAGTTTAAAACCTAAACCTATGAAACAGAGAGATTCTAGAACAATTTTTGTGCACCCCGAACTTAAAGTTTGTAGTCACGTATTCATTAGACGAGAAATTAAAAAACAGACACTCCAACCGCCATACGAAGGCCCGTTCAAAGTTATTAAGAGAAACGATAAGGTGTTTACGGTACAATTACCAGATAGAATTAGTAATATATCTATTGATCGAATCAAACCAGCGTATTTATTAAATTCATATGACGAACAAAATAATGATAGGTCATTATATGCAGGGCTACGGGGTAATCATTATTCAGGAAGCCTGGAGTCAGAAAATGCAACCATACCCGGAAGTAGTCATAAGAGCATATTAATTAATAGAAACGCTATATACAAAAACTCTACTGAAAACGCTAACACTCGCACCACACGCAGTGGCCGAGCAATAAAGCGCCCAGTAAGGTTTAATATTTAACGTGACAATGTATTAGGTATTTACATAACTTGTGTTTAAAATAGTTTTATATTACTTACAGGAAATTTCGAAAGACGGTATCGAATATTATGATGAAATGGAATATTGTAATTGGACTCTGGAATTGCTCAGTTGACAGTATTTAGGTACATGTTAAATTATTATTTTAAAATACATTTTGTTCATTTACTAGCAAAGCACTCGACTCACGATCATTAACCATGGGTAAAAACCAAAGTAAAGAGCAAGTCATAATTGCTCAAGGAGGCTCTAACATTTCAGACATAGAGAAGCAATTAGCGCATTTTAATATAATTTCAATAGCAGTGCTAGCCATTATAAGTACATCCATAGCGTATTTTATCTATAAAAAGTGTAACACCAGAACCAAGAAATGGATAAGTAAACAGATGTTGGCCGCATCGACAACACCTGAGAGAATTCAAAGCGTATCGAGAGCAATTCCACTTTCCAACGTCGTCGTCACTTAATAGGTACGTGTGTGATAATGATAAGATAGTTAATAAATAGAATAAGCATCCTGATGGTAGTCTAGCTGACCAAAAAAAAAAAAAAAAAAAAAAAAAAAAAAAAAAAAAAAAAAAAAAAAAAAAAAGTACTTAAATATATGGTTGTAATTTGATGTTCATTAAAATATATAGAGTGGTATGGAAAACAAGGATAAAGATACTTTTAAAATAATATTTTTTCCACGTTATTTATGTTTAATTAACTACGAAATAACTTGATGTACATTGTAAAGCTTAAAACTACATCAAAAATAGTACAGAGAATAGTTGGTTAAGTCAAAATATTAACATAAGATAACATTTTATTCCAGAACAATGTTTACATTTAACTTCCGATGCAACACGACTCGGCATGCGTCATGCGACGATAGCGACCACAACATTGCAAACATTAGGCCAGTTACACGCTAGAATTTGATTAAGAATAAACTGAATGATTTATTTTATATTTTCTTTTTTTTTGAACTGTATAATTTTCTTTTTAAAATAAGGGGGGAATACTGTAGCGACAGGATGACGTCGCGATTATCTTACGAGGCACATTTCACGAGTGGGCTAAGTAGTCGTCCCGCACCCGCCTCTGAGTCAGGTTGCGCATACAATCCGCGCAATATAATTAAATTAGCTTAAGAGTGAATGTAACCGTGTGAGTGACAATAAACATTTATCTAGAATACCACCTTTGATTTTATCTTCCCACTATACGAACACAAGTGTGTAGAGTGCCTAAGACATCTCTACATGAACCATCATTAAATAACGCCCAGAGTTTTGCCCCGTCGTTTGGTACCACTTTCGACCACCCCCTATTGTGGGAAGTGCAAAACTTTTGATTGTCACACCTAACCTAACCTAATCTTTCGGTACCTAAATATTCATATTTTTCAGCGGGTTTTTGTCATATCTTGTATTCTACCTTGTTTTGATCAACGCTATAGAAATTTTCAATGCTGCCAAAATTTAAGAGCTTTTTATACTACACAACGAACATTAAAAATTCGTCAAAGAAATGCAAATTTTTTAATAAATTGTCAAAATTTGTCTCAAATTATTCAAAGTTTTTGTCTGAACCATCATTAAATAACGCCCAGAGTTTTGCCCCGTCGTTTGGTACCACTTTCGACCACCCCCTATTGTGGGAAGTGCAAAACTTTTGATTGTCACACCTAACCTAACCTAGTCTTTCGGTACCTAAATATTCATATTTTCAGCGGGTTTTTGTCATATCTTGTATTCTACCTTGTTTTGATCAACGCTATAGAAATTTTCAATGCTGCCAAAATTTAAGAGCTTTTTATACTACAAAAAGAACATTAAAAATTCGTCAAAGAAATGCAAATTTTTAATAAATTATCAAAATTTGTCTCAAATTATTCAAAGTTTTTGTCTGAACCATCATTAAATAACGCCCAGAGTTTTGCCCCGTCGTTTGGTACCACTCTCGACCACCCCCTATTGTGGGAAGTGCAAAACTTTTGATTGTCACACCTAACCTAACCTAATCTTTCGGTACCTAAATATTCATATTTTTCAGCGGGTTTTTGTCATATCTTGTATTCTACCTTGTCTTGATCAACGCAATAGAAATTTTCAGTGCTGCCAAAATTTAAGATTTTTATACTACAAAACGAACATTAAAAATTCGTCAAAGAAATGCAAATTTTTTAATAAATTGTCAAAATTTATCTCAAATTATTCAAAGTTATTCTCTGAACCATCATTAAATAACGCCGGGAGTTTTCCCCGTCGTTTGGTACCTCTCTCGACCACTCCCTATTGTGGGAAGTGCAAAACTTTTAATTTTCACACCTAACCTAACCTAATCTTTCGGTACCTAAATATTCATATTTTTCAGCGGGTTTTTGTCATATCTTGTATTCTACCTTGTCTTGATCAACGCTATAGAAATTTTCAATGCTGCCAAAATTTAAGAGCTTTTTATACTACAAAAAGAACATTAAAAATTCGTCAAAGCAATGCAAATTTTTTAATAAATTATCAAAATTTGTCTCAAATTATTCAAAGTTTTTGTCTGAACCATCATTAAATAACGCCCAGAGTTTTGCCCCGTCGTTTGGTACCACTCTCGACCACCCCCTATTGTGGGAAGTGCAAAACTTTTGATTGTCACACCTAACCTAACCTAATCTTTCGGTACCTAATGTTTCGGGCAGAAACAAGGAGATAAAATAAAATCGTTGATCCTTAAAATACTTGTATTTTCTATAAAATTTATCTGTTTAGTTGGCGTGTTCGAATGCAAGGCGTTAAGTGTTTTTTTGTGTGCTGTTACGTATGCGCGTGGCCTGTGAGGAATTATGTCATTGGTTAAAACAAATATGTTGTGATGTGTAAGTGTTTTGATTGGTGGAAGTTATACAAAGCAAATTAGATGTTAATGTAATAGTGTAAGGGTCATGTTTCTATTACTATTTACGGAGCGGCGCGAACATCTTCCCGGCTCTTGAAAGCTACCACAAAGCTTTCAAGTTTAGTTGTCGAGAGGCAGCAAACATAAGCGATTGAGAGCCCGGCGAATGGTTCCGTTGGCGGTTTTTATGTCCGCGACGCGCGGGATTCCATCTGGCCCAGGGAATATTCCGGTGACTCGTCCCAAGCGCCAACATAATGGTGGAGACTCATCCTTGATAAGCACCAAGTCGTCTAGGTTTAAATCTTGACCTTTCAATCGCCATTTGGTGCGATGTTGCAATTCGGATATATATTCGCTTGACCATCGTTTCCAAAAATGTTGGCGAATTTGCTCAATGCGCTGGAATCTGTTGCGAAGCGGAGTGCTGTCAGTGCTGTAGTTCGCAGTAGGCAGAGATGTAAGGGGTCTGAAAATCAAGAAGTGACCCGGTGTGAGCGGTTGTAGGTCGTTAGATGAAGGACTCAGGGGACATAAGGGTCGGCTATTGAGGATAGCTTCAACTTGTGTAAAAAGGGAAGACAGTTCCTCAAACGTGAAATGAGTCATTCCTAATATTCGTCGGATGTGAAATTTGGCTGATTTGACACCTGCCTCAGCTAGGCCGTTGAAATGAGGAGCGTACGCGGGAGAAAATTTAAATTTAATACTACGTTGAGCTGCAAAGTCACAAATGGAGTCGATATTATTTTTTAAAAAATCCTTTATCTCCCTAGCTGCAGCCACATAATTTTTACCGTTATCGCAGTATATGACTTTAGGTCTACCTCTGCGTGCAATAAAGCGATTAAGGGTTAAAATGAATGCGTCTTTGCTCAACTCACTTACGGCTTCCAGATGCATACACTTAAATCTAAAACAAATAAAAATGCACAAATAACATTTGGTTATTTTGCATCCACGGCCTTTTCGGTCCGTGATAAAAAATGGACCAGCAAAATCAGTAGCACAAGTAATAAAAGGGTAATCCTCTTCGACGCGGTCGGGGGGCAATTGACCCATAATATTAACCATGCCATTGCCTGCCAATCGACGGCATTTGAAGCAGTGCCGATAGACGTCTCGTGCAAGCTTGCGGCCTCCTATAGGCCAATACTGATCACGAATACTGGTGTACAATAATTGGGGCGCAGCGTGTAACAAACGTAAGTGTTCATGCTCAAACAATAATTTGGTTAAGTGATGCTTGCTTCTTAATAAGATGGGGTGCCGTTTATCATAAGGATGATTTGAAGCATCGATTCTACCCCCGACACGAATTAACCCTTCCTTGTCAATAAATATATTAAATTGTATTAAATTAGATTTACTAGGCAATGGTTTCTTATCCTTTAAGCATTCTATTTCTATTGGAAATGATTCCAACTGAGCAGTTCTAATGAGTTGATTTAAAGCCTTTTGAAGCTCATCTACTGATAATATACCGAAAAATTTATTATGCGGATTTTTAAAATTATAAATTGATCTGAGAACCCAAGCTACCACTCTCTGTGCCCTGAGTAGCCTTGAGAACCTGGTAATGTCTATAAATGATACCGTAGGTGAAGGCGCCGCTATCAAGGCAGGCATTGCTTTCAATTCGGGAAGCTCGACAGCCTGAAACTCTGAACTTGGCCATAAACCTTCATCCAGTTCAAGAAAGGCAGGGCCATGCCACAAGAGGCTACACTTACTAACATTTTGGGGATCTACTCCACGCGAACACATGTCAGCTGGATTCTCTGCTGTTGGCACATACCGCCAGCTTTCAGGGTTAGACAGCTCTGTAATAGCGGCTACTCTATTGGCAACAAAAGTCTTGGTTTTGCTAGCTGATTGTATCCAACATAGCTACCTTTGAGTCTGACCAATACACGTGACGATCTACCTTACAGCGTAGAGCTTGAGTGACAACCGCGCTAACTTGACATCCTAACAATGCGCTACAAAGCTCAAGTCGGGGAATAGTTGTGGTTTTAAGGGGTGCAACGCGGGCCTTGGCGCACAATAAACTTACTTGCAATTTCCCGGTAGCATCAATCGACTTGAGATAAATGCACGCACCGTAAGCACTTTGAGACGCGTCACAAAAGGTATGCATTTCGATGTACTTGGGTTCATTGATAAGAACATGTCTTGGTAATTGAAGTGTAGAAAGTAAATTTAAACCTTTTGTAAATTTAAGCCACGAGTTTTTAATATTTAAAGGTACTTCTTCGTCCCAATCTAAATTTAGTGACCATACATTTTGTAAAAGAATTTTAGGCCTTATTGTAAACAAAGCTAGGAGCCTGAGTGGGTCAAAAATTTTGAAAGTCGAGGATAACATAGACCTCTTAGTTAATTTATCTGTTGGCTTATAGTCTATTTGAAATTGCAACATATCTAATTTTGCGGACCAGTCTATACCTAAAATGCTAGTGGCATTACTTATAATAAGATCATCCTCTGCGGGTGAAGAACAACACTCAATCAGAGAGGACAAGTTTGATCTATATTTTCGGAGATAAAAACCCCCTTTGGCGAGCTCCTCTGACACTTGACGCTGAATGCACTTCAAAGTTTCTTCATCGTCCGCTCCAGTTAATAAATCATCACAATAAAAATCATTTTGGATTATCGTTTTTATTTTCTGGTCAGTACATTCATCACCAAGTTGCCAAATACACCTAGTAGCAAGAAAACTAGCACTTGCAAAACCGTAGGTAACCGTGCTCAACCTTAAAGTGCGTAAAGGCTCGTTTTCATTGTCACGCCATAGAATGAGTTGCATGTCCCTATCCGTCTCCCTTATAAGAACTTGGCGGTACATTTTTTCAATGTCTCCTGAGAGTATATATTTATATTGACGAAAACGAATAAGAATATTGAATAAGGAATCCTGTATGACAGGTCCTACCATTTGCAAGTCGTTTATTGAGAATCCAGAGGTAGTGGGAGCGGAAGCATCAAAAACGACACGGAGTTTTGTTGACTCACTTTTAGCCCTGATAACAGGATGGTGAGGAAGAAAATAGGAATTGACAGGTTTGTGAAGTGGAGATTCCGATAGATGGCCGAGTTTACCGTACTCGTGAATGAAATCAACATATAACCTTTTGAGTTCTGGCTGTTTTCTGAAACGTGCTTCGAGGCTCAAAAACCTTTTCTTTGCCAAAGTATAAGAGTCACCTAAGCAGTCCCTCTCAGAATGCAAAGGAAGACCAACGCAGAATCGACCATTTTCCAACCTATAGGTATTTGAGAGATAGTGCTGTTCGCAAAGTTTTTCTTCTCTGGATAAAGGATGAACTTGTGGGACATTTTCCAGCTCCCAAAATCTTTGCAGTTCATCCTTGATATTAGATGAGTCAGATTGGTTAAAAAGAAAATTACAGTGTGTAATTTGATTGGATAGTTTTGAATTAGATTGTGGTAAAGTAGGCAGCGGTCCAGCAATGAGCCACCCTAATTTGGAACTCCGAAGAATAGGCCTATTAGTACCTAAAGAGTGCTGAGAGGAACCTATCAAATCCCAAAATAAATCAGCACCAATAAGCATATCAATAGAAGATGACTCAAAAAATGTAGGGTCCGCTAGTTGAAATTTAGTAAGATCAAACTGACTGACATCTAGTGTGACCTTGGGCAATTTATCTGATATTTTTGGAATTACTAGGCATGTCAAACTGACATTAAATGGGTCGGTTAATGATTGAAAATGAAGTGCACAACGCTTTGTCTTTTTTGCTAATGGAGTGTCTGACAATCCTATTACGTTGATATTTGTAGACCGTGGAGCCAAGTTTAACATACTTTGTACTCGTTCAGTAATAAATGTAGACTGACTGCCGCTGTCAAGCAAGGCTCGTGCTATTATCATTTGATTGTTATCAGGATTCTTTAGCTGAACCTGAGCAGTGCTCAGAAGTACCTCTGAATTAGAACTAGTAGTAATAGCAGCTAAGTTTTGTGATAAAGTTGAGCTAGCACTAGAAGGTTTGTTAGCTTCTGAGACATGCAATAACGTATTGTGCTTTTGCTTGCAAGAACGGCAAGAACCCGGCAGCCTACAGCTTTGAACTTTGTGACCGGGCCTTAAGCAATTTTCACATAAATTTAGTTTCAACACTAGAGCAATCCTTTCCTCAGAAATTTTGTTTTTAAATGAGTTGCATTCATAAAGGCGATGTGTACCTTTACATAACAAACATTGAATATTAGGCGACGACGAGTTGCGCTCAGTCGTCAAGGCAAATGATTTGGTTTGAGCTTTAGATTGGGATGACGTGGCTAACATTCTAGGTTTGTCTTGCCTTTGCCTACTGACAGTCTCTAAGACATTTGCACGATTTTTTAAGAAATCAAAAAAATTTTCTAATGTAGGTATATCTGGTAGAGTATTCCTAGCCTCCTCCCATTTATAACACGTATTGCTATCCAATTTAGCTGTCACCATATAAATTAAAAGGACATCCCATTGCTCGACAGGCAAACCTAAAGTGCGAAGAGCCCGTAAATTTTTATTTACGTGATCAACTATAAAACGAAGCGACTTGTCGATCTCTCGTACTGTTTCAACGCTGAACAATGCCTTTAGATGATTATTAATTAACTGCCTTTTATTATCAAAACGCTTACAAAGTAGTTGCCAAGCCTCTGAGTAATTAGCCTCAGACACTTCTAAATTGCAAAGAACACGGGCAGCTTCACCCTCTAAATACGAGAGAAGATAATGAAACTTATGAATATTTTTTATTTTTTCGTTTTCATGTACTAGGGAGATAAAAGTTTCCCTAAATTCGAGCCATTTAAAATATGTGCCATCAAAAGTGGGGATTTTTATGACAGGTAATTTAAAACCTAATCCACCACAATTAGCATGATTACATTGAGAAACACTAGAATTTACATTACAAGATGAAAACTGTTCTTTATGGGTCGAATTAGATTCTATAAAATTTTGAGCAAGAGAAATGTAGCTATCAAACTCCTGTTCAAAAGTGTCGCGAATGTTTAATTCCTCGGTTTGGTTACATCCTTCACAAATCTCCAATTGACTTTGCACCTCATCGAATTCACTTAGTAAGGCTTGTATTCTCGATAACTTTAACGAAAGCTTACTTATGTCTAACGGTGTAATGTTTTCTAAAACAGAAATATCGTCTAAATAATTCTTAAACTTCGTTAAACGACCTTTTATATTGCTACGCTTAGTTTTTAATTGTTTAGGCTCAGCCATAACGCTGAATTATCGAGAAACAAGCAACAAAGATGTGAACAAATAATAAAAATAATAGTTACGATACGCTCCTCACTTCAAGTCGACAGCTGATCGGCGCGGAGTTGCAGCTCGCCTTATCAGCAGACGCAAGCGCAGACAACAAACGTCGCGTCGATGACGTGCGGCCGGTCCGCGATGTATGTATTTCGCTGTAAATGCAAAGATGCGCACGCTGATTACTCAGTTATATACATTTGGTTCCATGTGAAGTTTACGTTTGGAATAGCTTATTAATATGTAGTTATTAATTTAATTTTACTGAAGACCAAAGGCTCGCTAAATACCTAGTTATGAATGTGAGATAAACAAAACAATTTTAAAACAACTAAAAGAATAACTGATTGTGTATATGCGTAGGAAAGTTGGCTAATGTTGACTATAGGACACAAACTGTAGTCACAATTTAAGATGGATGACTTGCATATCACATCTTAATTATGCACTATTAATAGTTGGGTAAGTATAAACTTTTATGCCTCGTTTACGTTAATTAAAAGATGAAATGTTATGAAATCTTAGAATGTCTTGTATTAAGCACTAAAACCTAAATGCATCCGGTAACAAAATCTAGATAAAGGTTAGGCTAGAACATTTAAGAAACCGAAAATCACAATTTACACAAGTCAAAGAGGAGTGAACTTAGGAAATAGTCAGGAACGGGCTCACTTGATTTAGGGCAGGCTTGTAAATGGACTTTGAGAAGTGCTGATGAAGACTGCGGCGTGGATCCGGCGCCGCCTGGCACGACCTGGAGATGCTAGTGAATGGCGGTCTGGCTGCACGTTGTAGGCACCTAGGCGCAGCTGATTGCCGTGGTATTTGCCCAGGAATCTAGGCGCTGCACGGTGTCCTCGTGGCGATGACCCCTTCTTCCACTCGCGTGCACTGGTAACTTGTTGTGTTTGGAGACTTCGGTGTCCTGTCACGGTCGCCAATTTGTTTCGGGCAGAAACAAGGAGATAAAATAAAATCGTTGATCCTTAAAATACTTGTATTTTCTATAAAATTTATCTGTTTAGTTGGCGTGTTCGAATGCAAGGCGTTAAGTGTTTTTTTGTGTGCTGTTACGTATGCGCGTGGCCTGTGAGGAATTATGTCATTGGTTAAAACAAATATGTTGTGATGTGTAAGTGTTTTGATTGGTGGAAGTTATACAAAGCAAATTAGATGTTAATGTAATAGTGTAAGGGTCATGTTTCTATTACTATTTACGGAGCGGCGCGAACACCTAAATATTCATATTTTTCAGCGGGTTTTTGTCATATCTTGTATTCTACCTTGTCTTGATCAACGCAATAGAAATTTTCAGTGCTGCCAAAATTTAAGTTTTTATACTACAAAAATAACATTAAAAATTCGTCAAAGAAATGCAAATTTTTTAATAAATTGTCAAAATTTGTCTCAAATTATTCAAAGTTTTTGTCTGAACCATCATTAAATAACGCCCAGAGTTTTGCCCCGTCGTTTGGTACCACTTTCGACCACCCCCTATTGTGGGAAGTGCAAAACTTTTGATTGTCACACCTAACCTAACCTAGTCTTTCGGTACCTAAATATTCATATTTTCAGCGGGTTTTTGTCATATCTTGTATTCTACCTTGTTTTGATCAACGCTATAGAAATTTTCAATGCTGCCAAAATTTAAGAGCTTTTTATACTACAAAAAGAACATTAAAAATTCGTCAAAGAAATGCAAATTTTTAATGAATTGTCAAAATTTGTCTCAAATTATTCAAAGTTTTTGTCTGAACCATCATTAAATAACGACCAGAGTTTTGCCCCGTCGTTTGGTACCTCTCTCGACCACTCCCTATTGTGGGAAGTGCAAAACTTTTAATTTTCACACCTAACCTAACCTAATCTTTCGGTACCTAAATATTCATATTTTTCAGCGGGTTTTTGTCATATCTTGTATTCTACCTTGTCTTGATCAACGCTATAGAAATTTTCAATGCTGCCAAAATTTAAGAGCTTTTTATACTACAAAAAGAACATTAAAAATTCGTCAAAGAAATGCAAATTTTTTAATAAATTATCAAAATTTGTCTCAAATTATTCAAAGTTTTTGTCTGAACCATCATTAAATAACGCCCAGAGTTTTGCCCCGTCGTTTGGTACCACTCTCGACCACCCCCTATTGTGGGAAGTGCAAAACTTTTGATTGTCACACCTAACCTAACCTAATCTTTCGGTACCTAAATATTTATATTTTTCAGCGGGTTTTTGTCATATCTTGTATTCTACCTTGTCTTGATCAACGCAATAGAAATTTTCAGTGCTGCCAAAATTTAAGTTTTTATACTACAAAAATAACATTAAAAATTCGTCAAAGAAATGCAAATTTTTTAATAAATTGTCAAAATTTGTCTCAAATTATTCAAAGTTTTTGTCTGAACCATCATTAAATAACGCCCAGAGTTTTGCCCTGTCGTTTGGTACCACTTTCGACCACCCCCTATTGTGGGAAGTGCAAAACTTTTGATTGTCACACCTAACCTAACCTAGTCTTTCGGTACCTAAATATTCATATTTTCAGCGGGTTTTTGTCATATCTTGTATTCTACCTTGTTTTGATCAACGCTATAGAAATTTTCAATGCTGCCAAAATTTAAGAGCTTTTTATACTACAAAAAGAACATTAAAAATTCGTCAAAGAAATGCAAATTTTTTAATAAATTATCAAAATTTGTCTCAAATTATTCAAAGTTTTTGTCTGAACCATCATTAAATAACGCCCGGAGTTTTCCCCGTCGTTTGGTACCACTTTCGACCACCCCCTATTGTGGGAAGTGCAAAACTTTTGATTGTCACACCTAACCTAACCTAATCTTTCGGTACCTAAATATTCATATTTTCAGCGGGTTTTTGTCATATCTTGTATTCTACCTTGTTTTGATCAACGCTATAGAAATTTTCAATGCTGCCAAAATTTAAGAGCTTTTTATACTACAAAAAGAACATTAAAAATTCGTCAAAGAAATGCAAATTTTTTAATAAATTATCAAAATTTGTCTCAAATTATTCAAAGTTTTTGTCTGAACCATCATTAAATAACGCCCAGAGTTTTGCCCCGTCGTTTGGTACCACTTTCGACCACCCCCTATTGTGGGAAGTGCAAAACTTTTGATTGTCACACCTAACCTAACCTAATCTTTCGGTACCTAAATATTCATATTTTCAGCGGGTTTTTGTCATATCTTGTATTCTACCTTGTTTTGATCAACGCTATAGAAATTTTCAATGCTGCCAAAATTTAAGAGCTTTTTATACTACAAAAAGAACATTAAAAATTCGTCAAAGAAATGCAAATTTTTTAATAAATTATCAAAATTTGTCTCAAATTATTCAAAGTTTTTGTCTGAACCATCATTAAATAACGCCCAGAGTTTTGCCCCGTCGTTTGGTACCTCTCTCGACCACCCCCTATTGTGGGAAGTGCAAAACTTTTTATTTTTACACCTAACCTAACCTAATCTTTCGGTACCTAAATATTCATATTTTCCAGCGGGTTTTTGTCATATCTTGTATTTTACCTTGTTTTGATCAACGCTATAGAAATTTTCAATGCTGCCAAAATTTAAGATTTTTATACTACAAAACGAACATTAAAAATTCGTCAAAGAAATGCAAATTTTTTAATAAATTGTCAAAATTTGTCTCAAATTATTCAAAGTTATTCTCTGAACCATCATTAAATAACGCCCGGAGTTTTCCCCGTCGTTTGGTACCACTCTCGACCACCCCCTATTGTGGGAAGTGCAAAACTTTTGATTTTTACACCTAACCTAACCTAATCTTTCGGTACCTAAATATTCATATTTTTCAGCGGGTTTTTGTCATATCTTGTATTCTACCTTGTCTTGATCAACGCAATAGAAATTTTCAGTGCTGCCAAAATTTAAGATTTTTATACTACAAAACGAATATTAAAAATTCGTCAAAGAAATGCAAATTTTTTAATAAATTGTCAAAATTTGTCTCAAATTATTCAAAGTTATTCTCTGAACCATCATTAAATAACGCCCGGAGGTTTCCCCGTCGTTTGGTACCACTCTCGACCACCCCCTATTGTGGGAAGTGCAAAACTTTTGATTTTTACACCTAACCTAACCTAATCTTTCGGTACCTAAATATTCATATTTTTCAGCGGCTTTTTGTCATATCTTGTATTCTACCTTGTCTTGATCAACGCAATAGAAATTTTCAGTGCTGCCAAAATTTAAGATTTTTATACTACAAAACGAACATTAAAAATTCGTCAAAGAAATGCAAATTTTTTAATAAATTGTCAAAATTTGTCTCAAATTATTCAAAGTTTTTGTCTGAACCATCATTAAATAACGCCCAGAGTTTTGCCCCGTCGTTTGGTACCACTTTCGACCACCCCCTATTGTGGGAAGTGCAAAACTTTTGATTGTCACACCTAACCTAACCTAATCTTTCGGTACCTAAATATTCGTATTTTTCAGCGGGTTTTTGTCATATCTTGTATTCTACCTTGTTTTGATCAACGCTATAGAAATTTTCAATGCTGCCAAAATTTAAGAGCTTTTTATACTACAAAACGAATATTAAAAATTCGTCAAAGAAATGCAAATTTTTTAATAAATTGTCAAAATTTGTCTCAAATTATTCAAAGTTATTCTCTGAACCATCATTAAATAACGCCCAGAGTTTTGCCCCGTCGTTTGGTACCACTTTCGACCACCCCCTATTGTGGGAAGTGCAAAACTTTTGATTGTCACACCTAACCTAACCTAGTCTTTCGGTACCTAAATATTCATATTTTCAGCGGGTTTTTGTCATATCTTGTATTCTACCTTGTTTTGATCAACGCTATAGAAATTTTCAATGCTGCCAAAATTTAAGAGCTTTTTATACTACAAAAAGAACATTAAAAATTCGTCAAAGAAATGCAAATTTTTAATGAATTGTCCAAATTTGTCTCAAATTATTCAAAGTTTTTGTCTGAACCATCATTAAATAACGCCCAGAGTTTTGCCCCGTCGTTTGGTACCTCTCTCGACCACTCCCTATTGTGGGAAGTGCAAAACTTTTAATTTTCACACCTAACCTAACCTAATCTTTCGGTACCTAAATATTCATATTTTTCAGCGGGTTTTTGTCATATCTTGTATTCTACCTTGTCTTGATCAACGCAATAGAAATTTTCAGTGCTGCCAAAATTTAAGATTTTTATACTACAAAACGAACATTAAAAATTCGTCAAAGAAATGCAAATTTTTTAATAAATTGTCAAAATTTGTCTCAAATTATTCAAAGTTTTTGTCTGAACCATCATTAAATAACGCCCAGAGTTTTGCCCCGTCGTTTGGTACCACTCTCGACCACCCCCTATTGTGGGAAGTGCAAAACTTTTGATTGTCACACCTAACCTAACCTAATCTTTCGGTACCTAAATATTCATATTTTTCAGCGGGTTTTTGTCATATCTTGTATTCTACCTTGTCTTGATCAACGCAATAGAAATTTTCAGTGCTGCCAAAATTTAAGATTTTTATACAACAAAACGAACATTAAAAATTCGTCAAAGAAATGCAAATTTTTATTGAATTGTCAAAATTTGTCTCAAATTATTCAAAGTTTTTGTCTGAACCATCAATAAATAACGCCCAGAGTTTTGCCCCGTCGTTTGGTACCTCTCTCGACCACTCCCTATTGTGGGAAGTGCAAAACTTTTAATTTTCACACCTAACCTAACCTAATCTTTCGGTACCTAAATATTCATATTTTTCAGCGGGTTTTTGTCATATCTTGTATTCTACCTTGTCTTGATCAACGCTATAGAAATTTTCAATGCTGCCAAAATTTAAGAGCTTTTTATACTACAAAAAGAACATTAAAAATTCGTCAAAGCAATGCAAATTTTTTAATAAATTATCAAAATTTGTCTCAAATTATTCAAAGTTTTTGTCTGAACCATCATTAAATAACGCCCAGAGTTTTGCCCCGTCGTTTGGTACCACTCTCGACCACCCCCTATTGTGGGAAGTGCAAAACTTTTGATTGTCACACCTAACCTAACCTAATCTTTCGGTACCTAAATATTCATATTTTTCAGCGGGTTTTTGTCATATCTTGTATTCTACCTTGTCTTGATCAACGCAATAGAAATTTTCAGTGCTGCCAAAATTTAAGTTTTTATACTACAAAAATAACATTAAAAATTCGTCAAAGAAATGCAAATTTTTTAATAAATTGTCAAAATTTGTCTCAAATTATTCAAAGTTTTTGTCTGAACCATCATTAAATAACGCCCAGAGTTTTGCCCCGTCGTTTGGTACCACTTTCGACCACCCCCTATTGTGGGAAGTGCAAAACTTTTGATTGTCACACCTAACCTAACCTAGTCTTTCGGTACCTAAATATTCATATTTTCAGCGGGTTTTTGTCATATCTTGTATTCTACCTTGTTTTGATCAACGCTATAGAAATTTTCAATGCTGCCAAAATTTAAGAGCTTTTTATACTACAAAAAGAACATTAAAAATTCGTCAAAGAAATGCAAATTTTTTAATAAATTATCAAAATTTGTCTCAAATTATTCAAAGTTTTTGTCTGAACCATCATTAAATAACGCCCGGAGTTTTCCCCGTCGTTTGGTACCACTTTCGACCACCCCCTATTGTGGGAAGTGCAAAACTTTTGATTGTCACACCTAACCTAACCTAATCTTTTGGTACCTAAATATTCATATTTTCAGCGGGTTTTTGTCATATCTTGTATTCTACCTTGTTTTGATCAACGCTATAGAAATTTTCAATGCTGCCAAAATTTAAGAGCTTTTTATACTACAAAAAGAACATTAAAAATTCGTCAAAGAAATGCAAATTTTTTAATAAATTATCAAAATTTGTCTCAAATTATTCAAAGTTTTTGTCTGAACCATCATTAAATAACGCCCAGAGTTTTGCCCCGTCGTTTGGTACCTCTCTCGACCACCCCCTATTGTGGGAAGTGCAAAACTTTTTATTTTTACACCTAACCTAACCTAATCTTTCGGTACCTAAATATTCATATTTTCCAGCGGGTTTTTGTCATATCTTGTATTTTACCTTGTTTTGATCAACGCTATAGAAATTTTCAATGCTGCCAAAATTTAAGATTTTTATACTACAAAACGAACATTAAAAATTCGTCAAAGAAATGCAAATTTTTTAATAAATTGTCAAAATTTGTCTCAAATTATTCAAAGTTATTCTCTGAACCATCATTAAATAACGCCCGGAGTTTTCCCCGTCGTTTGGTACCACTCTCGACCACCCCCTATTGTGGGAAGTGCAAAACTTTTGATTTTTACACCTAACCTAACCTAATCTTTCGGTACCTAAATATTCATATTTTTCAGCGGGTTTTTGTCATATCTTGTATTCTACCTTGTCTTGATCAACGCAATAGAAATTTTCAGTGCTGCCAAAATTTAAGATTTTTATACTACAAAACGAATATTAAAAATTCGTCAAAGAAATGCAAATTTTTTAATAAATTGTCAAAATTTGTCTCAAATTATTCAAAGTTATTCTCTGAACCATCATTAAATAACGCCTGGAGGTTTCCCCGTCGTTTGGTACCACTCTCGACCACCCCCTATTGTGGGAAGTGCAAAACTTTTGATTTTTACACCTAACCTAACCTAATCTTTCGGTACCTAAATATTCATATTTTTCAGCGGGTTTTTGTCATATCTTGTATTCTACCTTGTCTTGATCAACGCAATAGAAATTTTCAGTGCTGCCAAAATTTAAGATTTTTATACTACAAAACGAACATTAAAAATTCGTCAAAGAAATGCAAATTTTTTAATAAATTGTCAAAATTTGTCTCAAATTATTCAAAGTTTTTGTCTGAACCATCATTAAATAACGCCCAGAGTTTTGCCCCGTCGTTTGGTACCACTTTCGACCACCCCCTATTGTGGGAAGTGCAAATCTTTTGATTGTCACACCTAACCTAACCTAATCTTTCGGTACCTAAATATTCATATTTTTCAGCGGGTTTTTGTTATATCTTGTATTCTACCTTGTTTTGATCAACGCTATAGAAATTTTCAATGCTGCCAAAATTTAAGAGCTTTTTATACTACAAAACGAACATTAAAAATTCGTCAAAGAAATGCAAATTTTTTAATAAATTGTCAAAATTTGTCTCAAATTATTCAAAGTTTTTGTCTGAACCATCATTAAATAACGCCCAGAGTTTTGCCCCGTCGTTTGGTACCACTTTCGACCACCCCCTATTGTGGGAAGTGCAAAACTTTTGATTGTCACACCTAACCTAACCTAGTCTTTCGGTACCTAAATATTCATATTTTCAGCGGGTTTTTGTCATATCTTGTATTCTACCTTGTGTTGATCAACGCTATAGAAATTTTCAATGCTGCCAAAATTTAAGAACTTTTTATACTACAAAAAGAACATTAAAAATTCGTCAAAGAAATGCAAATTTTTTAATAAATTATCAAAATTTGTCTCAAATTATTCAAAGTTTTTGTCTGAACCATCATTAAATAACGCCCAGAGTTTTGCCCCGTCGTTTGGTACCTCTCTCGACCACCCCCTATTGTGGGAAGTGCAAAACTTTTTATTTTTACACCTAACCTAACCTAATCTTTCGGTACCTAAATATTCATATTTTCCAGCGGGTTTTTGTCATATCTTGTATTCTACCTTGTTTCGATCAACGCTATAGAAATTTTCAATGCTGCCAAAATTTAAGATTTTTATACTACAAAACGAACATTAAAAATTCGTCAAAGAAATGCAAATTTTTTAATAAATTGTCAAAATTTGTCTCAAATTATTCAAAGTTATTCTCTGAACCATCATTAAATAACGCCCGGAGTTTTCCCCGTCGTTTGGTACCACACTCGACCACCCCCTATTGTGGGAAGTGCAAAACTTTTGATTTTTACACCTAACCTAACCTAATCTTTCGGTACCTAATTATTCATATTTTTCAGCGGATTTTTGTCATATCTTGTATTCCACCTTGTCTTGATCAACGCTATAGAAATTTTCAGTGCTCCCAAAATTTAAGTTTTTTATACTACAAAAAGAACATTAAAAATTCGTCAAAGAAATGCAAATTTTTAATGAATTGTCAAAATTTGTCTCAAATTATTCAAAGTTTTTGTCTGAACCATCATTAAATAACGCCCAGAGTTTTGCCCCGTCGTTTGGTACCTCTCTCGACCACTCCCTATTGTGGGAAGTGCAAAACTTTTAATTTTCACACCTAACCTAACCTAATCTTTCGGTACCTAAATATTCATATTTTTCAGCGGGTTTTTGTCATATCTTGTATTCTACCTTGTCTTGATCAACGCTATAGAAATTTTCAATGCTGCCAAAATTTAAGAGCTTTTTATACTACAAAAAGAACATTAAAAATTCGTCAAAGAAATGCAAATTTTTTAATAAATTATCAAAATTTGTCTCAAATTATTCAAAGTTTTTGTCTGAACCATCATTAAATAACGCCCAGAGTTTTGCCCCGTCGTTTGGTACCACTCTCGACCACCCCCTATTGTGGGAAGTGCAAAACTTTTGATTGTCACACCTAACCTAACCTAATCTTTCGGTACCTAAATATTCATATTTCTCAGCGGGTTTTTGTCATATCTTGTATTCTACCTTGTCTTGATCAACGCAATAGAAATTTTCAGTGCTGCCAAAATTTAAGATTTTTATACTACAAAACGAATATTAAAAATTCGTCAAAGAAATGCAAATTTTTTAATAAATTGTCAAAATTTGTCTCAAATTATTCAAAGTTATTCTCTGAACCACCATTAAATAACGCCCGGAGGTTTCCCCGTCGTTTGGTACCACTCTCGACCACCCCCTATTGTGGGAAGTGCAAAACTTTTGATTTTTACACCTAACCTAACCTAATCTTTCGGTACCTAAATATTCATATTTTTCAGCGGGTTTTTGTCATATCTTGTATTCTACCTTGTTTCGATCAACGCTATAGAAATTTTCAATGCTGCCAAAATTTAAGATTTTTATACTACAAAACGAACATTAAAAATTCGTCAAAGAAATGCAAATTTTTTAATAAATTGTCAAAATTTGTCTCAAATTATTCAAAGTTATTCTCTGAACCATCATTAAATAACGCCCGGAGGTTTCCCCGTCGTTTGGTACCACTCTCGACCACCCCCTATTGTGGGAAGTGCAAAACTTTTGATTTTTACACCTAACCTAACCTAATCTTTCGGTACCTAAATATTCATATTTTTCAGCGGGTTTTTGTCATATCTTGTATTCTACCTTGTCTTGATCAACGCAATAGAAATTTTCAGTGCTGCCAAAATTTAAGATTTTTATACTACAAAACGAACATTAAAAATTCGTCAAAGAAATGCAAATTTTTTAATAAATTGTCAAAATTTGTCTCAAATTATTCAAAGTTTTTGTCTGAACCATCATTAAATAACGCCCAGAGTTTTGCCCCGTCGTTTGGTACCACTTTCGACCACCCCCTATTGTGGGAAGTGCAAATCTTTTGATTGTCACACCTAACCTAACCTAATCTTTCGGTACCTAAATATTCATATTTTTCAGCGGGTTTTTGTTATATCTTGTATTCTACCTTGTTTTGATCAACGCTATAGAAATTTTCAATGCTGCCAAAATTTAAGAGCTTTTTATACTACAAAACGAACATTAAAAATTCGTCAAAGAAATGCAAATTTTTTAATAAATTGTCAAAATTTGTCTCAAATTATTCAAAGTTTTTGTCTGAACCATCATTAAATAACGCCCAGAGTTTTGCCCCGTCGTTTGGTACCACTTTCGACCACCCCCTATTGTGGGAAGTGCAAAACTTTTGATTGTCACACCTAACCTAACCTAGTCTTTCGGTACCTAAATATTCATATTTTCAGCGGGTTTTTGTCATATCTTGTATTCTACCTTGTGTTGATCAACGCTATAGAAATTTTCAATGCTGCCAAAATTTAAGAGCTTTTTATACTACAAAAAGAACATTAAAAATTCGTCAAAGAAATGCAAATTTTTTAATAAATTATCAAAATTTGTCTCAAATTATTCAAAGTTTTTGTCTGAACCATCATTAAATAACGCCCAGAGTTTTGCCCCGTCGTTTGGTACCTCTCTCGACCACCCCCTATTGTGGGAAGTGCAAAACTTTTTATTTTTACACCTAACCTAACCTAATCTTTCGGTACCTAAATATTCATATTTTCCAGCGGGTTTTTGTCATATCTTGTATTCTACCTTGTTTCGATCAACGCTATAGAAATTTTCAATGCTGCCAAAATTTAAGATTTTTATACTACAAAACGAACATTAAAAATTCGTCAAAGAAATGCAAATTTTTTAATAAATTGTCAAAATTTGTCTCAAATTATTCAAAGTTATTCTCTGAACCATCATTAAATAACGCCCGGAGTTTTCCCCGTCGTTTGGTACCACACTCGACCACCCCCTATTGTGGGAAGTGCAAAACTTTTGATTTTTACACCTAACCTAACCTAATCTTTCGGTACCTAATTATTCATATTTTTCAGCGGATTTTTGTCATATCTTGTATTCCACCTTGTCTTGATCAACGCTATAGAAATTTTCAGTGCTCCCAAAATTTAAGTTTTTTATACTACAAAAAGAACATTAAAAATTCGTCAAAGAAATGCAAATTTTTAATGAATTGTCAAAATTTGTCTCAAATTATTCAAAGTTTTTGTCTGAACCATCATTAAATAACGCCCAGAGTTTTGCCCCGTCGTTTGGTACCTCTCTCGACCACTCCCTATTGTGGGAAGTGCAAAACTTTTGATTGTCACACCTAACCTAACCTAATCTTTCGGTACCTAAATATTCATATTTCTCAGCGGGTTTTTGTCATATCTTGTATTCTACCTTGTCTTGATCAACGCTATAGAAATTTTCAATGCTGCCAAAATTTAAGAGCTTTTTATACTACAAAAAGAACATTAAAAATTCGTCAAAGAAATGCAAATTTTTTAATAAATTATCAAAATTTGTCTCAAATTATTCAAAGTTTTTGTCTGAACCATCATTAAATAACGCCCAGAGTTTTGCCCCGTCGTTTGGTACCACTCTCGACCACCCCCTATTGTGGGAAGTGCAAAACTTTTGATTGTCACACCTAACCTAACCTAATCTTTCGGTACCTAAATATTCATATTTCTCAGCGGGTTTTTGTCATATCTTGTATTCTACCTTGTCTTGATCAACGCAATAGAAATTTTCAGTGCTGCCAAAATTTAAGATTTTTATACTACAAAACGAATATTAAAAATTCGTCAAAGAAATGCAAATTTTTTAATAAATTGTCAAAATTTGTCTCAAATTATTCAAAGTTATTCTCTGAACCACCATTAAATAACGCCCGGAGGTTTCCCCGTCGTTTGGTACCACTCTCGACCACCCCCTATTGTGGGAAGTGCAAAACTTTTGATTTTTACACCTAACCTAACCTAATCTTTCGGTACCTAAATATTCATATTTTTCAGCGGGTTTTTGTCATATCTTGTATTCTACCTTGTTTCGATCAACGCTATAGAAATTTTCAATGCTGCCAAAATTTAAGATTTTTATACTACAAAACGAACATTAAAAATTCGTCAAAGAAATGCAAATTTTTTAATAAATTGTCAAAATTTGTCTCAAATTATTCAAAGTTATTCTCTGAACCATCATTAAATAACGCCCGGAGTTTTCCCCGTCGTTTGGTACCACACTCGACCACCCCCTATTGTGGGAAGTGCAAAACTTTTGATTTTTACACCTAACCTAACCTAATCTTTCGGTACCTAATTATTCATATTTTTCAGCGGATTTTTGTCATATCTTGTATTCCACCTTGTCTTGATCAACGCTATAGAAATTTTCAGTGCTCCCAAAATTTAAGTTTTTTATACTACAAAAAGAACATTAAAAATTCGTCAAAGAAATGCAAATTTTTAATGAATTGTCAAAATTTGTCTCAAATTATTCAAAGTTTTTGTCTGAACCATCATTAAATAACGCCCAGAGTTTTGCCCCGTCGTTTGGTACCTCTCTCGACCACTCCCTATTGTGGGAAGTGCAAAACTTTTAATTTTCACACCTAACCTAACCTAATCTTTCGGTACCTAAATATTCATATTTTTCAGCGGGTTTTTGTCATATCTTGTATTCTACCTTGTCTTGATCAACGCTATAGAAATTTTCAATGCTGCCAAAATTTAAGAGCTTTTTATACTACAAAAAGAACATTAAAAATTCGTCAAAGAAATGCAAATTTTTTAATAAATTATGAAAATTTGTCTCAAATTATTCAAAGTTTTTGTCTGAACCATTATTAAATAACGCCCAGAGTTTTGCCCCGTCGTTTGGTACCACTCTCGACCACCCCCTATTGTGGGAAGTGCAAAACTTTTGATTGTCACACCTAACCTAACCTAATCTTTCGGTACCTAAATATTCATATTTTTCAGCGGGTTTTTGTCATATCTTGTATTCTACCTTGTCTTGATGAACGCAATAGAAATTTTCAGTGCTGCCAAAATTTAAGTTTTTATACTACAAAAATAACATTAAAAATTCGTCAAAGAAATGCAAATTTTTTAATAAATTGTCAAAATTTGTCTCAAATTATTCAAAGTTTTTGTCTGAACCATCATTAAATAACGCCCAGAGTTTTGCCCCGTCGTTTGGTACCATTTTCGACCACCCCCTATTGTGGGAAGTGCAAAACTTTTGATTGTCACACCTAACCTAACCTAGTCTTTCGGTACCTAAATATTCATATTTTCAGCGGGTTTTTGTCATATCTTGTATTCTACCTTGTTTTGATCAACGCTATAGAAATTTTCAATGCTGCCAAAATTTAAGAGCTTTTTATACTACAAAACGAACATTAAAAATTCGTCAAAGAAATGCAAATTTTTTAATAAATTGTCAAAATTTGTCTCAAATTATTCAAAGTTTTTGTCTGAACCATCATTAAATAACGCCCAGAGTTTTGCCCCGTCGTTTGGTACCACTTTCGACCACCCCCTATTGTGGGAAGTGCAAAACTTTTGATTGTCACACCTAACCTAACCTAGTCTTTCGGTACCTAAATATTCATATTTTCAGCGGGTTTTTGTCATATCTTGTATTCTACCTTGTTTTGATCAACGCTATAGAAATTTTCAATGCTGCCAAAATTTAAGAGCTTTTTATACTACAAAAAGAACATTAAAAATTCGTCAAAGAAATGCAAATTTTTAATGAATTGTCCAAATTTGTCTCAAATTATTCAAAGTTTTTGTCTGAACCATCATTAAATAACGCCCAGAGTTTTGCCCCGTCGTTTGGTACCTCTCTCGACCACTCCCTATTGTGGGAAGTGCAAAACTTTTAATTTTCACACCTAACCTAACCTAATCTTTCGGTACCTAAATATTCATATTTTTCAGCGGGTTTTTGTCATATCTTGTATTCTACCTTGTCTTGATCAACGCTATAGAAATTTTCAATGCTGCCAAAATTTAAGAGCTTTTTATACTACAAAAAGAACATTAAAAATTCGTCAAAGAAATGCAAATTTTTTAATAAATTATCAAAATTTGTCTCAAATTATTCAAAGTTTTTGTCTGAACCATCATTAAATAACGCCCAGAGTTTTGCTCCGTCGTTTGGTACCACTCTCGACCACCCCCTATTGTGGGAAGTGCAAAACTTTTGATTGTCACACCTAACCTAACTTAATCTTTCGGTACCTAAATATTTATATTTCTCAGCGGGTTTTTGTCATATCTTGTATTCTACCTTGTCTTGATCAACGCAATAGAAATTTTCAGTGCTGCCAAAATTTAAGTTTTTATACTACAAAAATAACATTAAAAATTCGTCAAAGAAATGCAAATTTTTTAATAAATTGTCAAAATTTGTCTCAAATTATTCAAAGTTTTTGTCTGAACCATCATTAAATAACGCCCAGAGTTTTGCCCCGTCGTTTGGTACCACTTTCGACCACCCCCTATTGTGGGAAGTGCAAAACTTTTGATTGTCACACCTAACCTAACCTAGTCTTTCGGTACCTAAATATTCATATTTTCAGCGGGTTTTTGTCATATCTTGTATTCTACCTTGTTTTGATCAACGCTATAGAAATTTTCAATGCTGCCAAAATTTAAGAGCTTTTTATACTACAAAAAGAACATTAAAAATTCGTCAAAGAAATGCAAATTTTTTAATAAATTATCAAAATTTGTCTCAAATTATTCAAAGTTTTTGTCTGAACCATCATTAAATAACGCCCGGAGTTTTCCCCGTCGTTTGGTACCACTTTCGACCACCCCCTATTGTGGGAAGTGCAAAACTTTTGATTGTCACACCTAACCTAACCTAATCTTTCGGTACCTAAATATTCATATTTTCAGCGGGTTTTTGTCATATCTTGTATTCTACCTTGTTTTGATCAACGCTATAGAAATTTTCAATGCTGCCAAAATTTAAGAGCTTTTTATACTACAAAAAGAACATTAAAAATTCGTCAAAGAAATGCAAATTTTTTAATAAATTATCAAAATTTGTCTCAAATTATTCAAAGTTTTTGTCTGAACCATCATTAAATAACGCCCAGAGTTTTGCCCCGTCGTTTGGTACCTCTCTCGACCACCCCCTATTGTGGGAAGTGCAAAACTTTTTATTTTTACACCTAACCTAACCTAATCTTTCGGTACCTAAATATTCATATTTTCCAGCGGGTTTTTGTCATATCTTGTATTTTACCTTGTTTTGATCAACGCTATAGAAATTTTCAATGCTGCCAAAATTTAAGATTTTTATACTACAAAACGAACATTAAAAATTCGTCAAAGAAATGCAAATTTTTTAATAAATTGTCAAAATTTGTCTCAAATTATTCAAAGTTATTCTCTGAACCATCATTAAATAACGCCCGGAGTTTTCCCCGTCGTTTGGTACCACTCTCGACCACCCCCTATTGTGGGAAGTGCAAAACTTTTGATTTTTACACCTAACCTAACCTAATCTTTCGGTACCTAAATATTCATATTTTTCAGCGGGTTTTTGTCATATCTTGTATTCTACCTTGTCTTGATCAACGCAATAGAAATTTTCAGTGCTGCCAAAATTTAAGATTTTTATACTACAAAACGAATATTAAAAATTCGTCAAAGAAATGCAAATTTTTTAATAAATTGTCAAAATTTGTCTCAAATTATTCAAAGTTATTCTCTGAACCATCATTAAATAACGCCCGGAGGTTTCCCCGTCGTTTGGTACCACTCTCGACCACCCCCTATTGTGGGAAGTGCAAAACTTTTGATTTTTACACCTAACCTAACCTAATCTTTCGGTACCTAAATATTCATATTTTTCAGCGGGTTTTTGTCATATCTTGTATTCTACCTTGTCTTGATCAACGCAATAGAAATTTTCAGTGCTGCCAAAATTTAAGATTTTTATACTACAAAACGAACATTAAAAATTCGTCAAAGAAATGCAAATTTTTTAATAAATTGTCAAAATTTGTCTCAAATTATTCAAAGTTTTTGTCTGAACCATCATTAAATAACGCCCAGAGTTTTGCCCCGTCGTTTGGTACCACTTTCGACCACCCCCTATTGTGGGAAGTGCAAAACTTTTGATTGTCACACCTAACCTTTTTTTTTTTTTTTTTTTTTTTTACGTGGGGGAATGCAATGACGCATATCCCTCCGCGGGGGCGGGCGGAGGGATTATGTCGGACTCGCCGGGGTAAAAGAAGATGGAAAAGAAATAATGTACCTCCCGGAATACCGACTAAACCTACCACGGTGTTCCTCACCAAAACCACTATCGGCGGGGCCGCGCGAATCGCTTTCGCATGCGGTCGCGACCCCGCCGAGGTTACGGCCCGCCGTGTGAAACGGCAGGCCACTACACAACAAGACCTACCCATAATAGGCAGACTTTACGCCACTAGTAAACCCTACTGTCCCCCCTCTGAAAAGAGGGGAGACGGACTCGACACAGAGGCGCGCGTGGGAACACGCACGCCGCCTCTCGGACCTGGTGATGAACGGATGGCGGGCAGGCCCACAAAGCCCGCCACCCCCAGGTCAAACCTCAGGGTGGCTGGAGGTCATCTCGCGCCCTCCGGCGCCCGGCTCTGCGGTTGGGGAGAGGGTTTAAACGCTCCCTCTCCCGCTCCGCCGCCTCCTTGATGGAAATCACTTCCTCGCAAAAGGAGGCGACGGCGTTCCACGACCTCTCACTCTTGTCACACCTAACCTAACCTAATCTTTCGGTACCTAAATATTCATATTTTTCAGCGGGTTTTTGTCATATCTTGTATTCTACCTTGTTTTGATCAACGCTATAGAAATTTTCAATGCTGCCAAAATTTAAGAGCTTTTTATACTACAAAACGAACATTAAAAATTCGTCAAAGAAATGCAAATTTTTTAATAAATTGTCAAAATTTGTCTCAAATTATTCAAAGTTTTTGTCTGAACCATCATTAAATAACGCCCAGAGTTTTGCCCCGTCGTTTGGTACCACTTTCGACCACCCCCTATTGTGGGAAGTGCAAAACTTTTGATTGTCACACCTAACCTAACCTAGTCTTTCGGTACCTAAATATTCATATTTTCAGCGGGTTTTTGTCATATCTTGTATTCTACCTTGTGTTGATCAACGCTATAGAAATTTTCAATGCTGCCAAAATTTAAGAGCTTTTTATACTACAAAAAGAACATTAAAAATTCGTCAAAGAAATGCAAATTTTTTAATAAATTATCAAAATTTGTCTCAAATTATTCAAAGTTTTTGTCTGAACCATCATTAAATAACGCCCAGAGTTTTGCCCCGTCGTTTGGTACCTCTCTCGACCACCCCCTATTGTGGGAAGTGCAAAACTTTTTATTTTTACACCTAACCTAACCTAATCTTTCGGTACCTAAATATTCATATTTTCCAGCGGGTTTTTGTCATATCTTGTATTCTACCTTGTTTCGATCAACGCTATAGAAATTTTCAATGCTGCCAAAATTTAAGATTTTTATACTACAAAACGAACATTAAAAATTCGTCAAAGAAATGCAAATTTTTTAATAAATTGTCAAAATTTGTCTCAAATTATTCAAAGTTATTCTCTGAACCATCATTAAATAACGCCCGGAGTTTTCCCCATCGTTTGGTACCACACTCGACCACCCCCTATTGTGGGAAGACTTTTGATTTTTACACCTAACCTAACCTAATCTTTCGGTACCTAATTATTCATATTTTTCAGCGGGTTTTTGTCATATCTTGTATTCTACCTTGTCTTGATCAACGCAATAGAAATTTTCAGTGCTGCCAAAATTTAAGATTTTTATACTACAAAACGAATATTAAAAATTCGTCAAAGAAATGCAAATTTTTTAATAAATTGTCAAAATTTGTCTCAAATTATTCAAAGTTATTCTCTGAACCATCATTAAATAACGCCCGGAGGTTTCCCCGTCGTTTGGTACCACTCTCGACCACCCCCTATTGTGGGAAGTGCAAAACTTTTGATTTTTACACCTAACCTAACCTAATCTTTCGGTACCTAAATATTCATATTTTTCAGCGGGTTTTTGTCATATCTTGTATTCTACCTTGTCTTGATCAACGCAATAGAAATTTTCAGTGCTCCCAAAATTTAAGTTTTTTATACTACAAAAAGAACATTAAAAATTCGTCAAAGAAATGCAAATTTTTAATGAATTGTCAAAATTTGTCTCAAATTATTCAAAGTTTTTGTCTGAACCATCATTAAATAACGCCCAGAGTTTTGCCCCGTCGTTTGGTACCTCTCTCGACCACTCCCTATTGTGGGAAGTGCAAAACTTTTAATTTTCACACCTAACCTAACCTAATCTTTCGGTACCTAAATATTCATATTTTTCAGCGGGTTTTTGTCATATCTTGTATTCTACCTTGTCTTGATCAACGCTATAGAAATTTTCAATGCTGCCAAAATTTAAGAGCTTTTTATACTACAAAAAGAACATTAAAAATTCGTCAAAGAAATGCAAATTTTTTAATAAATTATCAAAATTTGTCTCAAATTATTCAAAGTTTTTGTCTGAACCATTATTAAATAACGCCCAGAGTTTTGCCCCGTCGTTTGGTACCACTCTCGACCACCCCCTATTGTGGGAAGTGCAAAACTTTTGATTGTCACACCTAACCTAACCTAATCTTTCGGTACCTAAATATTCATATTTTTCAGCGGGTTTTTGTCATATCTTGTATTCTACCTTGTCTTGATCAACGCAATAGAAATTTTCAGTGCTGCCAAAATTTAAGTTTTTATACTACAAAAATAACATTAAAAATTCGTCAAAGAAATGCAAATTTTTTAATAAATTGTCAAAATTTGTCTCAAATTATTCAAAGTTTTTGTCTGAACCATCATTAAATAACGCCCAGAGTTTTGCCCCGTTTTGGTACCATTTTCGACCACCCCCTATTGTGGGAAGTGCAAAACTTTTGATTGTCACACCTAACCTAACCTAGTCTTTCGGTACCTAAATATTCATATTTTCAGCGGGTTTTTGTCATATCTTGTATTCTACCTTGTTTTGATCAACGCTATAGAAATTTTCAATGCTGCCAAAATTTAAGAGCTTTTTATACTACAAAAAGAACATTAAAAATTCGTCAAAGAAATGCAAATTTTTAATGAATTGTCCAAATTTGTCTCAAATTATTCAAAGTTTTTGTCTGAACCATCATTAAATAACGCCCAGAGTTTTGCCCCGTCGTTTGGTACCACTTTCGACCACCCCCTATTGTGGGAAGTGCAAAACTTTTGATTGTCACACCTAACCTAACCTAGTCTTTCGGTACCTAAATATTCATATTTTCAGCGGGTTTTTGTCATATCTTGTATTCTACCTTGTTTTGATCAACGCTATAGAAATTTTCAATGCTGCCAAAATTTAAGAGCTTTTTATACTACAAAAAGAACATTAAAAATTCGTCAAAGAAATGCAAATTTTTTAATAAATTGTCAAAATTTGTCTCAAATTATTCAAAGTTTTTGTCTGAACCATCATTAAATAACGCCCAGAGTTTTGCCCCGTCGTTTGGTACCACTTTCGACCACCCCCTATTGTGGGAAGTGCAAAACTTTTGATTGTCACACCTAACCTAACCTAGTCTTTCGGTACCTAAATATTCATATTTTCAGCGGGTTTTTGTCATATCTTGTATTCTACCTTGTTTTGATCAACGCTATAGAAATTTTCAATGCTGCCAAAATTTAAGAGCTTTTTATACTACAAAAAGAACATTAAAAATTCGTCAAAGAAATGCAAATTTTTAATGAATTGTCCAAATTTGTCTCAAATTATTCAAAGTTTTTGTCTGAACCATCATTAAATAACGCCCAGAGTTTTGCCCCGTCGTTTGGTACCTCTCTCGACCACTCCCTATTGTGGGAAGTGCAAAACTTTTACTTTTCACACCTAACCTAACCTAATCTTTCGGTACCTAAATATTCATATTTTTCAGCGGGTTTTTGTCATATCTTGTATTCTACCTTGTCTTGATCAACGCTATAGAAATTTTCAATGCTGCCAAAATTTAAGAGCTTTTTATACTACAAAAAGAACATTAAAAATTCGTCAAAGAAATGCAAATTTTTTAATAAATTATCAAAATTTGTCTCAAATTATTCAAAGTTTTTGTCTGAACCATCATTAAATAACGCCCAGAGTTTTGCTCCGTCGTTTGGTACCACTCTCGACCACCCCCTATTGTGGGAAGTGCAAAACTTTTGATTGTCACACCTAACCTAACCTAATCTTTCGGTACCTAAATATTTATATTTCTCAGCGGGTTTTTGTCATATCTTGTATTCTACCTTGTCTTGATCAACGCAATAGAAATTTTCAGTGCTGCCAAAATTTAAGATTTTTATACTACAAAACGAACATTAAAAATTCGTCAAAGAAATGCAAATTTTTTAATAAATTGTCAAAATTTGTCTCAAATTATTCAAAGTTATTCTCTGAACCATCATTAAATAACGCCCGGAGTTTTCCCCGTCGTTTGGTACCACTCTCGACCACCCCCTATTGTGGGAAGTGCAAAACTTTTGATTTTTACACCTAACCTAACCTAGTCTTTCGGTACCTAAATATTCATATTTTCAGCGGGTTTTTGTCATATCTTGTATTCTACCTTGTTTTGATCAACGCTATAGAAATTTTCAATGCTGCCAAAATTTAAGAGCTTTTTATACTACAAAAAGAACATTAAAAATTCGTCAAAGAAATGCAAATTTTTAATGAATTGTCCAAATTTGTCTCAAATTATTCAAAGTTTTTGTCTGAACCATCATTAAATAACGCCCAGAGTTTTGCCCCGTCGTTTGGTACCTCTCTCGACCACTCCCTATTGTGGGAAGTGCAAAACTTTTAATTTTCACACCTAACCTAACCTAATCTTTCGGTACCTAAATATTCATATTTTTCAGCGGGTTTTTGTCATATCTTGTATTCTACCTTGTCTTGATCAACGCTATAGAAATTTTCAATGCTGCCAAAATTTAAGAGCTTTTTATACTACAAAAAGAACATTAAAAATTCGTCAAAGAAATGCAAATTTTTTAATAAATTATCAAAATTTGTCTCAAATTATTCAAAGTTTTTGTCTGAACCATCATTAAATAACGCCCAGAGTTTTGCTCCGTCGTTTGGTACCACTCTCGACCACCCCCTATTGTGGGAAGTGCAAAACTTTTTATTTTTACACCTAACCTAACCTAATCTTTCGGTACCTAAATATTCATATTTTCCAGCGGGTTTTTGTCATATCTTGTATTTTACCTTGTTTTGATCAACGCTATAGAAATTTTCAATGCTGCCAAAATTTAAGATTTTTATACTACAAAACGAACATTAAAAATTCGTCAAAGAAATGCAAATTTTTTAATAAATTGTCAAAATTTGTCTCAAATTATTCAAAGTTATTCTCTGAACCATCATTAAATAACGCCCGGAGTTTTCCCCGTCGTTTGGTACCACTCTCGACCACCCCCTATTGTGGGAAGTGCAAAACTTTTGATTTTTACACCTAACCTAACCTAATCTTTCGGTACCTAAATATTCATATTTTTCAGCGGGTTTTTGTCATATCTTGTATTCTACCTTGTCTTGATCAACGCAATAGAAATTTTCAGTGCTGCCAAAATTTAAGATTTTTATACTACAAAACGAATATTAAAAATTCGTCAAAGAAATGCAAATTTTTTAATAAATTGTCAAAATTTGTCTCAAATTATTCAAAGTTATTCTCTGAACCATCATTAAATAACGCCCGGAGGTTTCCCCGTCGTTTGGTACCACTCTCGACCACCCCCTATTGTGGGAAGTGCAAAACTTTTGATTGTCACACCTAACCTAACCTAATCTTTCGGTACCTAAATATTTATATTTCTCAGCGGGTTTTTGTCATATCTTGTATTCTACCTTGTCTTGATCAACGCAATAGAAATTTTCAGTGCTGCCAAAATTTAAGTTTTTATACTACAAAAATAACATTAAAAATTCGTCAAAGAAATGCAAATTTTTTAATAAATTGTCAAAATTTGTCTCAAATTATTCAAAGTTTTTGTCTGAACCATCATTAAATAACGCCCAGAGTTTTGCCCCGTCGTTTGGTACCACTTTCGACCACCCCCTATTGTGGGAAGTGCAAAACTTTTGATTGTCACACCTAACCTAACCTAGTCTTTCGGTACCTAAATATTCATATTTTCAGCGGGTTTTTGTCATATCTTGTATTCTACCTTGTTTTGATCAACGCTATAGAAATTTTCAATGCTGCCAAAATTTAAGAGCTTTTTATACTACAAAAAGAACATTAAAAATTCGTCAAAGAAATGCAAATTTTTAATGAATTGTCCAAATTTGTCTCAAATTATTCAAAGTTTTTGTCTGAACCATCATTAAATAACGCCCAGAGTTTTGCCCCGTCGTTTGGTACCTCTCTCGACCACTCCCTATTGTGGGAAGTGCAAAACTTTTAATTTTCACACCTAACCTAACCTAATCTTTCGGTACCTAAATATTCATATTTTTCAGCGGGTTTTTGTCATATCTTGTATTCTACCTTGTCTTGATCAACGCTATAGAAATTTTCAATGCTGCCAAAATTTAAGAGCTTTTTATACTACAAAAAGAACATTAAAAATTCGTCAAAGAAATGCAAATTTTTTAATAAATTATCAAAATTTGTCTCAAATTATTCAAAGTTTTTGTCTGAACCATCATTAAATAACGCCCAGAGTTTTGCTCCGTCGTTTGGTACCACTCTCGACCACCCCCTATTGTGGGAAGTGCAAAACTTTTGATTGTCACACCTAACCTAACCTAATCTTTCGGTACCTAAATATTTATATTTCTCAGCGGGTTTTTGTCATATCTTGTATTCTACCTTGTCTTGATCAACGCAATAGAAATTTTCAGTGCTGCCAAAATTTAAGTTTTTATACTACAAAAATAACATTAAAAATTCGTCAAAGAAATGCAAATTTTTTAATAAATTGTCAAAATTTGTCTCAAATTATTCAAAGTTTTTGTCTGAACCATCATTAAATAACGCCCAGAGTTTTGCCCCGTCGTTTGGTACCACTTTCGACCACCCCCTATTGTGGGAAGTGCAAAACTTTTGATTGTCACACCTAACCTAACCTAGTCTTTCGGTACCTAAATATTCATATTTTCAGCGGGTTTTTGTCATATCTTGTATTCTACCTTGTTTTGATCAACGCTATAGAAATTTTCAATGCTGCCAAAATTTAAGAGCTTTTTATACTACAAAAAGAACATTAAAAATTCGTCAAAGAAATGCAAATTTTTTAATAAATTATCAAAATTTGTCTCAAATTATTCAAAGTTTTTGTCTGAACCATCATTAAATAACGCCCGGAGTTTTCCCCGTCGTTTGGTACCACTTTCGACCACCCCCTATTGTGGGAAGTGCAAAACTTTTGATTGTCACACCTAACCTAACCTAATCTTTCGGTACCTAAATATTCATATTTTCAGCGGGTTTTTGTCATATCTTGTATTCTACCTTGTTTTGATCAACGCTATAGAAATTTTCAATGCTGCCAAAATTTAAGAGCTTTTTATACTACAAAAAGAACATTAAAAATTCGTTAAAGAAATGCAAATTTTTTAATAAATTATCAAAATTTGTCTCAAATTATTCAAAGTTTTTGTCTGAACCATCATTAAATAACGCCCAGAGTTTTGCCCCGTCGTTTGGTACCTCTCTCGACCACCCCCTATTGTGGGAAGTGCAAAACTTTTTATTTTTACACCTAACCTAACCTAATCTTTCGGTACCTAAATATTCATATTTTCCAGCGGGTTTTTGTCATATCTTGTATTTTACCTTGTTTTGATCAACGCTATAGAAATTTTCAATGCTGCCAAAATTTAAGATTTTTATACTACAAAACGAACATTAAAAATTCGTCAAAGAAATGCAAATTTTTTAATAAATTGTCAAAATTTGTCTCAAATTATTCAAAGTTATTCTCTGAACCATCATTAAATAACGCCCGGAGTTTTCCCCGTCGTTTGGTACCACTCTCGACCACCCCCTATTGTGGGAAGTGCAAAACTTTTGATTTTTACACCTAACCTAACCTAATCTTTCGGTACCTAAATATTCATATTTTTCAGCGGGTTTTTGTCATATCTTGTATTCTACCTTGTCTTGATCAACGCAATAGAAATTTTCAGTGCTGCCAAAATTTAAGATTTTTATACTACAAAACGAATATTAAAAATTCGTCAAAGAAATGCAAATTTTTTAATAAATTGTCAAAATTTGTCTCAAATTATTCAAAGTTATTCTCTGAACCATCATTAAATAACGCCCGGAGGTTTCCCCGTCGTTTGGTACCACTCTCGACCACCCCCTATTGTGGGAAGTGCAAAACTTTTGATTTTTACACCTAACCTAACCTAATCTTTCGGTACCTAAATATTCATATTTTTCAGCGGGTTTTTGTCATATCTTGTATTCTACCTTGTCTTGATCAACGCAATAGAAATTTTCAGTGCTGCCAAAATTTAAGATTTTTATACTACAAAACGAACATTAAAAATTCGTCAAAGAAATGCAAATTTTTTAATAAATTGTCAAAATTTGTCTCAAATTATTCAAAGTTTTTGTCTGAACCATCATTAAATAACGCCCAGAGTTTTGCCCCGTCGTTTGGTACCACTTTCGACCACCCCCTATTGTGGGAAGTGCAAAACTTTTGATTGTCACACCTAACCTAACCTAATCTTTCGGTACCTAAATATTCATATTTTTCAGCGGGTTTTTGTCATATCTTGTATTCTACCTTGTTTTGATCAACGCTATAGAAATTTTCAATGCTGCCAAAATTTAAGAGCTTTTTATACTACAAAACGAACATTAAAAATTCGTCAAAGAAATGCAAATTTTTTAATAAATTGTCAAAATTTGTCTCAAATTATTCAAAGTTTTTGTCTGAACCATCATTAAATAACGCCCAGAGTTTTGCCCCGTCGTTTGGTACCACTTTCGACCACCCCCTATTGTGGGAAGTGCAAAACTTTTGATTGTCACACCTAACCTAACCTAGTCTTTCGGTACCTAAATATTCATATTTTCAGCGGGTTTTTGTCATATCTTGTATTCTACCTTGTGTTGATCAACGCTATAGAAATTTTCAATGCTGCCAAAATTTAAGATCTTTTTATACTACAAAAAGAACATTAAAAATTCGTCAAAGAAATGCAAATTTTTTAATAAATTATCAAAATTTGTCTCAAATTATTCAAAGTTTTTGTCTGAACCATCATTAAATAACGCCCAGAGTTTTGCCCCGTCGTTTGGTACCTCTCTCGACCACCCCCTATTGTGGGAAGTGCAAAACTTTTTATTTTTACACCTAACCTAACCTAATCTTTCGGTACCTAAATATTCATATTTTCCAGCGGGTTTTTGTCATATCTTGTATTCTACCTTGTTTCGATCAACGCTATAGAAATTTTCAATGCTGCCAAAATTTAAGATTTTTATACTACAAAACGAACATTAAAAATTCGTCAAAGAAATGCAAATTTTTTAATAAATTGTCAAAATTTGTCTCAAATTATTCAAAGTTATTCTCTGAACCATCATTAAATAACGCCCGGAGTTTTCCCCGTCGTTTGGTACCACACTCGACCACCCCCTATTGTGGGAAGACTTTTGATTTTTACACCTAACCTAACCTAATCTTTCGGTACCTAATTATTCATATTTTTCAGCGGATTTTTGTCATATCTTGTATTCCACCTTGTCTTGATCAACGCTATAGAAATTTTCAGTGCTCCCAAAATTTAAGTTTTTTATACTACAAAAAGAACATTAAAAATTCGTCAAAGAAATGCAAATTTTTAATGAATTGTCAAAATTTGTCTCAAATTATTCAAAGTTTTTGTCTGAACCATCATTAAATAACGCCCAGAGTTTTGCCCCGTCGTTTGGTACCTCTCTCGACCACTCCCTATTGTGGGAAGTGCAAAACTTTTAATTTTCACACCTAACCTAACCTAATCTTTCGGTACCTAAATATTCATATTTTTCAGCGGGTTTTTGTCATATCTTGTATTCTACCTTGTCTTGATCAACGCTATAGAAATTTTCAATGCTGCCAAAATTTAAGAGCTTTTTATACTACAAAAAGAACATTAAAAATTCGTCAAAGAAATGCAAATTTTTTAATAAATTATCAAAATTTGTCTCAAATTATTCAAAGTTTTTGTCTGAACCATCATTAAATAACGCCCAGAGTTTTGCCCCGTCGTTTGGTACCTCTCTCGACCACTCCCTATTGTGGGAAGTGCAAAACTTTTAATTTTCACACCTAACCTAACCTAATCTTTCGGTACCTAAATATTCATATTTTTCAGCGGGTTTTTGTCATATCTTGTATTCTACCTTGTCTTGATCAACGCTATAGAAATTTTCAATGCTGCCAAAATTTAAGAGCTTTTTATACTACAAAAAGAACATTAAAAATTCGTCAAAGAAATGCAAATTTTTTAATAAATTATCAAAATTTGTCTCAAATTATTCAAAGTTTTTGTCTGAACCATCATTAAATAACGCCCAGAGTTTTGCCCCGTCGTTTGGTACCACTTTCGACCACCCCCTATTGTGGGAAGTGCAAAACTTTTGATTGTCACACCTAACCTAACCTAGTCTTTCGGTACCTAAATATTCATATTTTCAGCGGGTTTTTGTCATATCTTGTATTCTACCTTGTTTTGATCAACGCTATAGAAATTTTCAATGCTGCCAAAATTTAAGAGCTTTTTATACTACAAAACGAACATTAAAAATTCGTCAAAGAAATGCAAATTTTTTAATAAATTGTCAAAATTTGTCTCAAATTATTCAAAGTTTTTGTCTGAACCATCATTAAATAACGCCCAGAGTTTTGCCCCGTCGTTTGGTACCACTTTCGACCACCCCCTATTGTGGGAAGTGCAAAACTTTTGATTGTCACACCTAACCTAACCTAGTCTTTCGGTATCTAAATATTCATATTTTCAGCGGGTTTTTGTCATATCTTGTATTCTACCTTGTTTTGATCAACGCTATAGAAATTTTCAATGCTGCCAAAATTTAAGAGCTTTTTATACTACAAAAAGAACATTAAAAATTCGTCAAAGAAATGCAAATTTTTAATGAATTGTCCAAATTTGTCTCAAATTATTCAAAGTTTTTGTCTGAACCATCATTAAATAACGCCCAGAGTTTTGCCCCGTCGTTTGGTACCTCTCTCGACCACTCCCTATTGTGGGAAGTGCAAAACTTTTAATTTTCACACCTAACCTAACCTAATCTTTCGGTACCTAAATATTCATATTTTTCAGCGGGTTTTTGTCATATCTTGTATTCTACCTTGTCTTGATCAACGCTATAGAAATTTTCAATGCTGCCAAAATTTAAGAGCTTTTTATACTACAAAAAGAACATTAAAAATTCGTCAAAGAAATGCAAATTTTTTAATAAATTATCAAAATTTGTCTCAAATTATTCAAAGTTTTTGTCTGAACCATCATTAAATAACGCCCAGAGTTTTGCCCCGTCGTTTGGTACCACTTTCGACCACCCCCTATTGTGGGAAGTGCAAAACTTTTGATTGTCACACCTAACCTAACCTAGTCTTTCGGTACCTAAATATTCATATTTTCAGCGGGTTTTTGTCATATCTTGTATTCTACCTTGTTTTGATCAACGCTATAGAAATTTTCAATGCTGCCAAAATTTAAGAGCTTTTTATACTACAAAACGAACATTAAAAATTCGTCAAAGAAATGCAAATTTTTTAATAAATTGTCAAAATTTGTCTCAAATTATTCAAAGTTTTTGTCTGAACCATCATTAAATAACGCCCAGAGTTTTGCCCCGTCGTTTGGTACCACTTTCGACCACCCCCTATTGTGGGAAGTGCAAAACTTTTGATTGTCACACCTAACCTAACCTAGTCTTTCGGTATCTAAATATTCATATTTTCAGCGGGTTTTTGTCATATCTTGTATTCTACCTTGTTTTGATCAACGCTATAGAAATTTTCAATGCTGCCAAAATTTAAGAGCTTTTTATACTACAAAAAGAACATTAAAAATTCGTCAAAGAAATGCAAATTTTTAATGAATTGTCCAAATTTGTCTCAAATTATTCAAAGTTTTTGTCTGAACCATCATTAAATAACGCCCAGAGTTTTGCCCCGTCGTTTGGTACCTCTCTCGACCACTCCCTATTGTGGGAAGTGCAAAACTTTTAATTTTCACACCTAACCTAACCTAATCTTTCGGTACCTAAATATTCATATTTTTCAGCGGGTTTTTGTCATATCTTGTATTCTACCTTGTCTTGATCAACGCTATAGAAATTTTCAATGCTGCCAAAATTTAAGAGCTTTTTATACTACAAAAAGAACATTAAAAATTCGTCAAAGAAATGCAAATTTTTTAATAAATTATCAAAATTTGTCTCAAATTATTCAAAGTTTTTGTCTGAACCATCATTAAATAAAGCCCAGAGTTTTGCCCCGTCGTTTGGTACCACTCTCGACCACCCCCTATTGTGGGAAGTGCAAAACTTTTGATTGTCACACCTAACCTAACCTAATCTTTCGGTACCTAAATATTTATATTTCTCAGCGGGTTTTTGTCATATCTTGTATTCTACCTTGTCTTGATCAACGCAATAGAAATTTTCAGTGCTGCCAAAATTTAAGTTTTTATACTACAAAAATAACATTAAAAATTCGTCAAAGAAATGCAAATTTTTTAATAAATTGTCAAAATTTGTCTCAAATTATTCAAAGTTTTTGTCTGAACCATCATTAAATAACGCCCAGAGTTTTGCCCCGTCGTTTGGTACCACTTTCGACCACCCCCTATTGTGGGAAGTGCAAAACTTTTGATTGTCACACCTAACCTAACCTAGTCTTTCGGTACCTAAATATTCATATTTTCAGCGGGTTTTTGTCATATCTTGTATTCTACCTTGTTTTGATCAACGCTATAGAAATTTTCAATGCTGCCAAAATTTAAGAGCTTTTTATACTACAAAAAGAACATTAAAAATTCGTCAAAGAAATGCAAATTTTTTAATAAATTATCAAAATTTGTCTCAAATTATTCAAAGTTATTCTCTGAACCATCATTAAATAACGCCCGGAGTTTTCCCCGTCGTTTGGTACCACTTTCGACCACCCCCTATTGTGGGAAGTGCAAAACTTTTGATTGTCACACCTAACCTAACATAATCTTTCGGTACCTAAATATTCATATTTTCAGCGGGTTTTTGTCATATCTTGTATTCTACCTTGTTTTGATCAACGCTATAGAAATTTTCAATGCTGCCAAAATTTAAGAGCTTTTTATACTACAAAAAGAACATTAAAAATTCGTCAAAGAAATGCAAATTTTTTAATAAATTATCAAAATTTGTCTCAAATTATTCAAAGTTTTTGTCTGAACCATCATTAAATAACGCCCAGAGTTTTGCCCCGTCGTTTGGTACCTCTCTCGACCACCCCCTATTGTGGGAAGTGCAAAACTTTTTATTTTTACACCTAACCTAACCTAATCTTTCGGTACCTAAATATTCATATTTTCCAGCGGGTTTTTGTCATATCTTGTATTTTACCTTGTTTTGATCAACGCTATAGAATTTTTCAATGCTGCCAAAATTTAAGATTTTTATACTACAAAACGAACATTAAAAATTCGTCAAAGAAATGCAAATTTTTTAATAAATTGTCAAAATTTGTCTCAAATTATTCAAAGTTATTCTCTGAACCATCATTAAATAACGCCCGGAGGTTTCCCCGTCGTTTGGTACCACTCTCGACCACCCCCTATTGTGGGAAGTGCAAAACTTTTGATTTTTACACCTAACCTAACCTAATCTTTCGGTACCTAAATATTCATATTTTTCAGCGGGTTTTTGTCATATCTTGTATTCTACCTTGTCTTGATCAACGCTATAGAAATTTTCAATGCTGCCAAAATTTAAGAGCTTTTTATACTACAAAAAGAACATTAAAAATTCGTCAAAGAAATGCAAATTTTTTAATAAATTATCAAAATTTGTCTCAAATTATTCAAAGTTTTTGTCAGAACCATCATTAAATAACGCCCAGAGTTTTGCCCCGTCGTTTGGTACCACTCTCGACCACCCCCTATTGTGGGAAGTGCAAAACTTTTGATTGTCACACCTAACCTAACCTAGTCTTTCGGTACCTAAATATTCATATTTTCAGCGGGTTTTTGTCATATCTTGTATTCTACCTTGTTTTGATCAACGCTATAGAAATTTTCAATGCTGCCAAAATTTAAGAGCTTTTTATACTACAAAAAGAACATTAAAAATTCGTCAAAGAAATGCAAATTTTTTAATAAATTATCAAAATTTGTCTCAAATTATTCAAAGTTTTTGTCTGAACCATCATTAAATAACGCCCAGAGTTTTGCCCCGTCGTTTGGTACCACTTTCGACCACCCCCTATTGTGGGAAGTGCAAAACTTTTGATTGTCACACCTAACCTAACCTAGTCTTTCGGTACCTAAATATTCATATTTTCAGCGGGTTTTTGTCATATCTTGTATTCTACCTTGTTTTGATCAACGCTATAGAAATTTTCAATGCTGCCAAAATTTAAGAGCTTTTTATACTACAAAAAGAACATTAAAAATTCGTCAAAGAAATGCAAATTTTTTAATAAATTATCAAAATTTGTCTCAAATTATTCAAAGTTTTTGTCTGAACCATCATTAAATAACGCCCGGAGTTTTCCCCGTCGTTTGGTACCACTTTCGACCACCCCCTATTGTGGGAAGTGCAAAACTTTTGATTGTCACACCTAACCTAACCTAATCTTTCGGTACCTAAATATTCATATTTTCAGCGGGTTTTTGTCATATCTTGTATTCTACCTTGTTTTGATCAACGCTATAGAAATTTTCAATGCTGCCAAAATTTAAGATTTTTATACTACAAAACGAACATTAAAAATTCGTCAAAGAAATGCAAATTTTTTAATAAATTGTCAAAATTTGTCTCAAATTATTCAAAGTTATTCTCTGAACCATCATTAAATAACGCCCGGAGTTTTCCCCGTCGTTTGGTACCACTCTCGACCACCCCCTATTGTGGGAAGTGCAAAACTTTTGATTTTTACACCTAACCTAACCTAATCTTTCGGTACCTAAATATTCATATTTTTCAGCGGGTTTTTGTCATATCTTGTATTCTACCTTGTCTTGATCAACGCAATAGAAATTTTCAGTGCTGCCAAAATTTAAGATTTTTATACTACAAAACGAATATTAAAAATTCGTCAAAGAAATGCAAATTTTTTAATAAATTGTCAAAATTTGTCTCAAATTATTCAAAGTTATTCTCTGAACCATCATTAAATAACGCCCGGAGGTTTCCCCGTCGTTTGGTACCACTCTCGACCACCCCCTATTGTGGGAAGTGCAAAACTTTTGATTTTTACACCTAACCTAACCTAATCTTTCGGTACCTAAATATTCATATTTTTCAGCGGGTGTTTGTCATATCTTGTATTCTACCTTGTCTTGATCAACGCAATAGAAATTTTCAGTGCTGCCAAAATTTAAGATTTTTATACTATAAAACGAACATTAAAAATTCGTCAAAGAAATGCAAATTTTTTAATAAATTATCAAAATTTGTCTCAAATTATTCAAAGTTTTTGTCTGAACCATCATTAAATAACGCCCAGAGTTTTGCCCCGTCGTTTGGTACCACTTTCGACCACCCCCTATTGTGGGAAGTGCAAAACTTTTGATTGTCACACCTAACCTAACCTAATCTTTCGGTACCTAAATATTCATATTTTTCAGCGGGTTTTTGTCATATCTTGTATTCTACCTTGTTTTGATCAACGCTATAGAAATTTTCAATGCTGCCAAAATTTAAGAGCTTTTTATACTACAAAACGAACATTAAAAATTCGTCAAAGAAATGCAAATTTTTTAATAAATTGTCAAAATTTGTCTCAAATTATTCAAAGTTATTCTCTGAACCATCATTAAATAACGCCCGGAGTTTTCCCCGTCGTTTGGTACCACTCTCGACCACCCCCTATTGTGGGAAGTGCAAAACTTTTGATTTTTACACCTAACCTAACCTAATCTTTCGGTACCTAAATATTCATATTTTTCAGCGGGTTTTTGTCATATCTTGTATTCTACCTTGTCTTGATCAACGCAATAGAAATTTTCAGTGCTGCCAAAATTTAAGATTTTTATACTACAAAACGAACATTAAAAATTCGTCAAAGAAATGCAAATTTTTTAATAAATTATCAAAATTTGTCTCAAATTATTCAAAGTTTTTGTCAGAACCATCATTAAATAACGCCCAGAGTTTTGCCCCGTCGTTTGGTACCACTCTCGACCACCCCCTATTGTGGGAAGTGCAAAACTTTTGATTGTCACACCTAACCTAACCTAATCTTTCGGTACCTAAATATTTATATTTCTCAGCGGGTTTTTGTCATATCTTGTATTCTACCTTGTCTTGATCAACGCAATAGAAATTTTCAGTGCTGCCAAAATTTAAGTTTTTATACTACAAAAATAACATTAAAAATTCGTCAAAGAAATGCAAATTTTTTAATAAATTGTCAAAATTTGTCTCAAATTATTCAAAGTTTTTGTCTGAACCATCATTAAATAACGCCCAGAGTTTTGCCCCGTCGTTTGGTACCACTTTCGACCACCCCCTATTGTGGGAAGTGCAAAACTTTTGATTGTCACACCTAACCTAACCTAGTCTTTCGGTACCTAAATATTCATATTTTCAGCGGGTTTTTGTCATATCTTGTATTCTACCTTGTTTTGATCAACGCTATAGAAATTTTCAATGCTGCCAAAATTTAAGAGCTTTTTATACTACAAAAAGAACATTAAAAATTCGTCAAAGAAATGCAAATTTTTTAATAAATTGTCAAAATTTGTCTCAAATTATTCAAAGTTATTCTCTGAACCATCATTAAATAACGCCCGGAGGTTTCCCCGTCGTTTGGTACCACTTTCGACCACCCCCTATTGTGGGAAGTGCAAAACTTTTGATTGTCACACCTAACCTAACCTAGTCTTTCGGTACCTAAATATTCATATTTTCAGCGGGTTTTTGTCATATCTTGTATTCTACCTTGTCTTGATCAACGCAATAGAAATTTTCAGTGCTGCCAAAATTTAAGATTTTTATACTACAAAACGAATATTAAAAATTCGTCAAAGAAATGCAAATTTTTTAATAAATTGTCAAAATTTGTCTCAAATTATTCAAAGTTATTCTCTGAACCATCATTAAATAACGCCCGGAGGTTTCCCCGTCGTTTGGTACCACTCTCGACCACCCCCTATTGTGGGAAGTGCAAAACTTTTGATTTTTACACCTAACCTAACCTAATCTTTCGGTACCTAAATATTCATATTTTTCAGCGGGTTTTTGTCATATCTTGTATTCTACCTTGTCTTGATCAACGCAATAGAAATTTTCAGTGCTGCCAAAATTTAAGATTTTTATACTACAAAACGAACATTAAAAATTCGTCAAAGAAATGCAAATTTTTTAATAAATTATCAAAATTTGTCTCAAATTATTCAAAGTTTTTGTCTGAACCATCATTAAATAACGCCCAGAGTTTTGCCCCGTCGTTTGGTACCTCTCTCGACCACCCCCTATTGTGGGAAGTGCAAAACTTTTTATTTTTACACCTAACCTAAACTAATCTTTCGGTACCTAAATATTCATATTTTCCAGCGGGTTTTTGTCATATCTTGTATTTTACCTTGTTTTGATCAACGCTATAGAAATTTTCAATGCTGCCAAAATTTAAGATTTTTATACTACAAAACGAACATTAAAAATTCGTCAAAGAAATGCAAATTTTTAATGAATTGTCAAAATTTGTCTCAAATTATTCAAAGTTTTTGTCTGAACCATCATTAAATAACGCCCAGAGTTTTGCCCCGTCGTTTGGTACCTCTCTCGACCACTCCCTATTGTGGGAAGTGCAAAACTTTTAATTTTCACACCTAACCTAACCTAATCTTTCGGTACCTAAATATTCATATTTTTCAGCGGGTTTTTGTCATATCTTGTATTCTACCTTGTCTTGATCAACGCTATAGAAATTTTCGATGCTGCCAAAATTTAAGAGCTTTTTATACTACAAAAAGAACATTAAAAATTCGTCAAAGAAATGCAAATTTTTTAATAAATTATCAAAATTTGTCTCAAATTATTCAAAGTTTTTGTCAGAACCATCATTAAATAACGCCCAGAGTTTTGCCCCGTCGTTTGGTACCACTCTCGACCACCCCCTATTGTGGGAAGTGCAAAACTTTTGATTGTCACACCTAACCTAACCTAGTCTTTCGGTACCTAAATATTCATATTTTCAGCGGGTTTTTGTCATATCTTGTATTCTACCTTGTTTTGATCAACGCTATAGAAATTTTCAATGCTGCCAAAGATTTTTATACTACAAAACGAACATTAAAAATTCGTCAAAGAAATGCAAATTTTTAATGAATTGTCAAAATTTGTCTCAAATTATTCAAAGTTTTTGTCTGAACCATCATTAAATAACGCCCAGAGTTTTGCCCCGTCGTTTGGTACCTCTCTCGACCACTCCCTATTGTGGGAAGTGCAAAACTTTTAATTTTCACACCTAACCTAACCTAATCTTTCGGTACCTAAATATTCATATTTTTCAGCGGGTTTTTGTCATATCTTGTATTCTACCTTGTCTTGATCAACGCTATAGAAATTTTCAATGCTGCCAAAATTTAAGAGCTTTTTATACTACAAAAAGAACATTAAAAATTCGTCAAAGAAATGCAAATTTTTTAATAAATTATCAAAATTTGTCTCAAATTATTCAAAGTTTTTGTCAGAACCATCATTAAATAACGCCCAGAGTTTTGCTCCGTCGTTTGGTACCACTCTCGACCACCCCCTATTGTGGGAAGTGCAAAACTTTTGATTGTCACACCTAACCTAACCTAGTCTTTCGGTACCTAAATATTCATATTTTCAGCGGGTTTTTGTCATATCTTGTATTCTACCTTGTTTTGATCAACGCTATAGAAATTTTCAATGCTGCCAAAATTTAAGAGCTTTTTATACTACAAAAAGAACATTAAAAATTCGTCAAAGAAATGCAAATTTTTTAATAAATTATCAAAATTTGTCTCAAATTATTCAAAGTTTTTGTCTGAACCATCATTAAATAACGCCCAGAGTTTTGCCCCGTCGTTTGGTACCTCTCTCGACCACTCCCTATTGTGGGAAGTGCAAAACTTTTAATTTTCACACCTAACCTAACCTAATCTTTCGGTACCTAAATATTCATATTTTTCAGCGGGTTTTTGTCATATCTTGTATTCTACCTTGTCTTGATCAACGCTATAGAAATTTTCAATGCTGCCAAAATTTAAGAGCTTTTTATACTACAAAAAGAACATTAAAAATTCGTCAAAGAAATGCAAATTTTTTAATAAATTATCAAAATTTGTCTCAAATTATTCAAAGTTTTTGTCTGAACCATCATTAAATAACGCCCAGAGTTTTGCCCCGTCGTTTGGTACCACTCTCGACCACCCCCTATTGTGGGAAGTGCAAAACTTTTGATTGTCACACCTAACCTAACCTAATCTTTCGGTACCTAAATATTTATATTTCTCAGCGGGTTTTTGTCATATCTTGTATTCTACCTTGTCTTGACCAACGCAATAGAAATTTTCAGTGCTGCCAAAATTTAAGTTTTTATACTACAAAAATAACATTAAAAATTCGTCAAAGAAATGCAAATTTTTTAATAAATTGTCAAAATTTGTCTCAAATTATTCAAAGTTTTTGTCTGAACCATCATTAAATAACGCCCAGAGTTTTGCCCCGTCGTTTGGTACCACTTTCGACCACCCCCTATTGTGGGAAGTGCAAAACTTTTGATTGTCACACCTAACCTAACCTAGTCTTTCGGTACCTAAATATTCATATTTTCAGCGGGTTTTTGTCATATCTTGTATTCTACCTTGTTTTGATCAACGCTATAGAAATTTTCAATGCTGCCAAAATTTAAGAGCTTTTTATACTACAAAAAGAACATTAAAAATTCGTCAAAGAAATGCAAATTTTTTAATAAATTATCAAAATTTGTCTCAAATTATTCAAAGTTTTTGTCTGAACCATCATTAAATAACGCCCGGAGTTTTCCCCGTCGTTTGGTACCACTTTCGACCACCCCCTATTGTGGGAAGTGCAAAACTTTTGATTGTCACACCTTTTTTTTTTTTTTTTTGATTCCCAGGAAAAATGCTTCATGCACTACCCGCCGGCTAGGGGACGGCACCGGCGGGGCGTGTGGGACTCCCAGCAAGAAAACGCGCTGGTCTACCCACTAAAAAACCTGGGGTGTTCCCTCTCTCACCCAATGGGGGGGGCCAGTTGGGAACTTAAAAGATTCAACCATAGCAGGCCCCCCCGTCTGGGTGCCGGCCGGGTCATTTTTTTTTTTTTTTTTTTTTTTTTTTTTCGGACCCGACCACCTCTCGTCCCCAGGGGAGAGCCTGACTGCTCTCCCCTTTCGACATCAGAAAGGCGCGCTGGAACACCGCGCGCGCCCTCTCGGGGCTTTTAGTTTACGGGTGGCAGGGTCCCCTGAGGCCCCGCTACCCGGAGCCCCTAGGTGGGGGGCAGGAGAGCGACATAAGCGCGTCTCCTGCGCCCCATCCTCCGGCGGCGGACGTCCGGGGCGTAAGGATCGTCCTCACGCCCCCGCTCCGCCGCCTCCTTCTGCGAGATGACAGTCTCGCAGAAGGAACTCATTGCGCCCCAGCACCTGTCGTCGCCGACCATCTTGGATATGACGGTCGGCAACGAGAGGTCGGGGCCAATCACGGTGACCAGGGCACAGCGCTCCGCGGCCCACGCTGGGCACTCCTCCAGCGTGTGCTGCGCCGTGTCCCGGTCACACACCTCACAATGGTGACATCTGGTTGTCGGCTCCCTACCGGCTATCTTGCAGAGGTACTCTCCGAAACACCCGTGTCCGGAGAGCACCTGAGTAAGCCGGTAGCTGAGCGGTCCGCGCCGTCTGTCCGTCCACTCCCTTAACACTGGACGGACAGCCTCGACTGTCCTCACCCCATAGCGGGGCTGGGCCAGCCTCTCCTGCCATTTGGCCTCCAGGACCAATCGAGCCTGGGACCTTCGCGTCTCCACCGCCCTGTGCGTGGGCTCCTCGCCCTGGAGCCGGAGGTCAGCGCGCCAGTAATACACTGACGCTTGGACCTCCGCCTCCAAATCCCAGGGCGGCGATGCCGCCAAAACGCACGCCGCCTCGTAGGAGACGGTGCGGTACGCCCGCGACACCCTGATCGCCATCGCCCTCTGAGGTCTCCTTAGGAGGGCGACGTTTCGGCGAACCAGGGCGCCAGCCCAAATGGGCGACCCATAAAGGGCCATCGACCGCACCACCCCCAAATAGAGGCGGCGGCAGATGACACTCGGCCCCCCGATATTCGGCAGCAGAGAGCTAAGCGCTCCCGCCGCCGACATCAGCCGGGGGGCCAGGCGGCTAAAATGGACACGAAAGTTCCAGCGGCCGTCGAGGTGGAGCCCCAAGTATTTCATACTCGGCTCCACCCCGATGCGGACCCCTCCAACGATGATGTGGGCATCTGGTGGCGGCGCCCGCCGAGGCCCGTGAAATAAAAGGGCCTCGGACTTTTCCAGCGCCACCTCCAGTCCCAACATCCTAATCCTGCCGACAACCAGAGCCACTCCAGCCGTGGCAAGACGGGCAGCTGCCCAGTAGTCCTCTCCCCGGGCCGTAACCAGCGTGTCGTCGGCGTAACAAGTTACGCCGACGCCCGGGGTTTGATTGTCACACCTAACCTAACTTAATCTTTCGGTACCTAAATATTCATATTTTCAGCGGGTTTTTGTCATATCTTGTATTCTACCTTGTTTTGATCAACGCTATAGAAATTTTCAATGCTGCCAAAATTTAAGAGCTTTTTATACTACAAAAAGAACATTAAAAATTCGTCAAAGAAATGCAAATTTTTTAATAAATTATCAAAATTTGTCTCAAATTATTCAAAGTTTTTGTCTGAACCATCATTAAATAACGCCCAGAGTTTTGCCCCGTCGTTTGGTACCTCTCTCGACCACCCCCTATTGTGGGAAGTGCAAAACTTTTTATTTTTACACCTAACCTAACCTAATCTTTCGGTACCTAAATATTCATATTTTCCAGCGGGTTTTTGTCATATCTTGTATTTTACCTTGTTTTGATCAACGCTATAGAAATTTTCAATGCTGCCAAAATTTAAGATTTTTATACTACAAAACGAACATTAAAAATTCGTCAAAGAAATGCAAATTTTTTAATAAATTGTCAAAATTTGTCTCAAATTATTCAAAGTTATTCTCTGAACCATCATTAAATAACGCCCGGAGTTTTCCCCGTCGTTTGGTACCACTCTCGACCACCCCCTATTGTGAGAAGTGCAAAACTTTTGATTTTTACACCTAACCTAACCTAATCTTTCGGTACCTAAATATTCATATTTTTCAGCGGGTTTTTGTCATATCTTGTATTCTACCTTGTCTTGATCAACGCAATAGAAATTTTCAGTGCTGCCAAAATTTAAGATTTTTATACTACAAAACGAATATTAAAAATTCGTCAAAGAAATGCAAATTTTTTAATAAATTGTCAAAATTTGTCTCAAATTATTCAAAGTTATTCTCTGAACCATCATTAAATAACGCCCGGAGGTTTCCCCGTCGTTTGGTACCACTCTCGACCACCCCCTATTGTGGGAAGTGCAAAACTTTTGATTTTTACACCTAACCTAACCTAATCTTTCGGTACCTAAATATTCATATTTTTCAGCGGGTGTTTGTCATATCTTGTATTCTACCTTGTCTTGATCAACGCAATAGAAATTTTCAGTGCTGCCAAAATTTAAGATTTTTATACTACAAAACGAACATTAAAAATTCGTCAAAGAAATGCAAATTTTTTAATAAATTGTCAAAATTTGTCTCAAATTATTCAAAGTTTTTGTCTGAACCATCATTAAATAACGCCCAGAGTTTTGCCCCGTCGTTTGGTACCACTTTCGACCACCCCCTATTGTGGGAAGTGCAAAACTTTTGATTGTCACACCTAACCTAACCTAATCTTTCGGTACCTAAATATTCATATTTTTCAGCGGGTTTTTGTCATATCTTGTATTCTACCTTGTTTTGATCAACGCTATAGAAATTTTCAATGCTGCCAAAATTTAAGAGCTTTTTATACTACAAAACGAACATTAAAAATTCGTCAAAGAAATGCAAATTTTTTAATAAATTGTCAAAATTTGTCTCAAATTATTCAAAGTTTTTGTCTGAACCATCATTAAATAACGCCCAGAGTTTTGCCCCGTCGTTTGGTACCACTTTCGACCACCCCCTATTGTGGGAAGTGCAAAACTTTTGATTGTCACACCTAACCTAACCTAGTCTTTCGGTACCTAAATATTCATATTTTCAGCGGGTTTTTGTCATATCTTGTATTCTACCTTGTTTTGATCAACGCTATAGAAAGGACATGGCCAAGTTTTGTATGGGCGTTTGCCTAGTTGTAGAATTTAATTTACAGCAATGATTTTTGTTATTTTATATTCGTGAATATTGGCACATTAAGTTGCTACATGTAAAAATCTCAAAGAACTTGTCAGTACAACGTACTAGACGTAAACAGTTTCACTGAACCTGCAATCAGATTGCAGACAAATGTGTAGAGAATAACATTTGCTATTAAAAAAACTCTAGGCGCTTTATTAAAGTAACGAAGATTATTGTGAATTATTATTATTACGGTTAAGTGAAATGATTTTGGAGTAACTAAGCATGTAAACTAAGTACAGGTCATCTGAATTAAGACTTTTTAACTTCTTATTGATAAACATTGATGCAACTGGGTAAGAGTCTCAAACAAATGTGACAATAATAACATTCGAAACTTATGTTTTTCTATAAAGTACATTTCAGCAGGCCAAAACCAAGGCCATATCCTTAAATGTATTTTTATAGTTTAATTACCAATTAATGAGGAAAACACAAAACAAAAGGCATCCCTGCAAGTCAATTCCAATAGAAACCCAAAATAGCGTCCAAAACAGAATATCTACAAAATAAAACCAAAAAATACCTGTAAATAATTATTTATTTGTTATAGGAAATACATATACTTAGGTACACTAATCGGCAATGAGTGTACATTTGTATACAATATAGAATATTAAGTAAAATAATCTAAAGATTTTGTTAGAATGTTCTAATATTCTTGAATTGGTACTAATATGTTGTCTAAAAATCCTGCTGGAGCTTGAATATCATTTTGGTGTCTTGCCCAACCAAGGTACCAGATTATTGTCATAACGTGACAACAACAACCAACAGTCCTGTTCCCTACAAGGCAATTACAATAGTAACCCAAAATAGCGTCCAAGACAGAATCACTACTGTGTTCAGTGTCATATAAAACATACGATTTGAGACGTGATTTAATACGTCCTCTTAATAAATAAGGATTATTACCACCAACTCGAATTATCATTTCAAGGGAGTGTTCAACTTCTGGACACACTTCAACAACATAGATACCATTATCCCTAACATGTTCACCGAAGTATGAACGTGCTTGTTTCACCTGATATGGGCCAAGTGCAAATAACATTAGATCATTGTATGTAAAAACGGGGAAATTATTTAGTTGAGGTAAGTTACCATCAATACGGGAAAACATAACTCGTCTTCTGTTTAAGTTATAATCATTGATAAATTGTCCAAGATGGTTAGGTTCATCCATAAATCGCAATGCCCTTTGTATTATACTTTCAGCATTAGGACCATCCCTTAAGACAGGATGGAATTTATTTAATAGAGCCCCAGCAATTCTGAAGTCAACCATTAAATGTGTTGAGGCATTATTAAAATATCTTTGTCTGAACAGTTTAAAATCTCGTTTAAACCTTCCGTTCACGACTTCCACAACCCATCTACATAGTGTCACCTTACGGCTTTTATTAGCTTGTGAACATGTAAGTTGGCTTGCCCCATCATCTAATGATTCAGGTTTATATACACGGTAATTACAATTTTGCGGCAAAGGGAGGGCATCCCTGAAACCCCTATCTAAAACAAAAATGTCATTTTCTCTAAAAAGTCTTCGAAACAAACCATTTTCATTTTGAAACAAGTGTGTCATAATTTCAGCATCGGTTTGGGTGGCAGCATAAGGTCCTACTGCATCGATGATGTGACCATCACAAAATACAATCAGGAATGGTTTAATCAAATTGTCATATTTGTGCAAACTATATGTCTTCGTTTGAAACATATAGTTTGCACTTTTCTGTAAGTATATATAAGTCCCATCAAATATTGCGATTGCAGGTCTATCTCCACTTATAGGCTCCTCAGGATCACCTAATAAAGCTTGAGGTATCCTCAAGTTTCTATCAGATATTTCCCTATGGGAGATATGGTTTACACCAATATTATTGGGTACAAAATGCTCATTGAGACATAACCTAACTCTTTTCATTATTAGTTCCAATGTTGACCTAGGTAAATCAAAAAGAGTGGCCAAGCGTCTATTACTATCACCTGTTCTTAGTTTAATTAAATATATAGCTAAAGCTCGTTTAGGTTGCTTAACATTTAAATGAGGTAAAAGATTATATAGAATTAAAAACTGGGGTACTGTAAGACCTGTCCAATAATGACATAAGTGGTTCGGCATTTCAGAGACATTTTCAAAGTTCAAAAAATTGTCTTTTGACTTCATAATATTAATTATGTCTTCTATATGGAAAGCGCTAAATGTAGAATGTGTCTCATTCATTTGAGGCAATAAATGCCATTGGTCACTGTATAAATGTGTTTCACACACTCTACAGCTCCGAGGAACATAGAAATTATGCTCTTGCAATAACACTTTTTTAAGGAATTGTGGGATCAAATGCAATGTTATATTTCTACATTGTTGAAATATACAGTGAGCAGATGTAATTGAAGCCCGCATATAACTAGGTAATGATATAACATTTTCCCTTCGAAGTGGCACATTTTGAACAGGCGGTAACGGTGGTGGCTCTGGTGGGTTAATCACTTGAACATTGGGGGTTGCTACATTGCTGTCCGAAGCCAATTCCTGTATGTCTCTTGATGAGTCAAGCCCTGCCTGTCTATGGGCTCGCATCCAACACAGATGACAAACATAGTTGTTTCTTGAAAGCTGAAAATAAACACAGATTAAAGCTTATGTTGTATGTATATATGTTTATATATTATTAAAGATGGAAAATACATAACGAAAATATAAAATATAAATATTTGATTACAATCATAAATACATGAAAGATAATTTTTTTATAGATTGATACAATTAGATATTTACAATGACGAAAACAAAGTGCTTACCAGGTAATTAGTACTTTGAGGCACTAGAACTGCCAGCAATGGACTATCCATACTGACATTATGGTGCCTTATTTTTCTAACCGATTTTCCACAACCAAGGCAAACCAAGTTATGTCCCAGTAGTCTCCCATGTTCACCAGCTTCAGTATTTAATAATAAGAAGCACGGATGACAAATAAATGTTTCCAGAGGCAACTGAAAATAACATGCACTGTTAATGTCGCGTAACCAAAAATATAAAAATCTGATTAAGTTTTTCTACTTCAAATTCATACCTGAGTTTGAGCATTGGTTATCCAACGCGAAAGTCTTGTTTGATGGTGTGCAGAAAGCGAGGATATGAGATGCCTCTGCAACCTTTGCACGGCTATCCCGCAGTTAATGCACCTCATATTGATCCACAACACAAATCCGATAATATCCAAAAAGTAAGTATCAGTCCGTAGAGATAAGCCAGGGTCAAATATATCAGAATATAATATCAGTCCGTAGCGATAAGCCAGGGTCAAAAATATTAGAAAATAATCGCACGCAAAACACAAACACAGTACTCGTATGTAACGACGAATCTGAATGACATTACTTTGACATTGGACATAGACATAGATTGTCAAGCAACTACACGCGTTCCGTTATGCGCATTATTTTTTAGTATTAAATAAAAAAATAAAAACTAACTTACGCCTCAACATTATATATTACTATATAATTATTTTATTTAAGGTAAGAAATACCTACTCGAATAGTTTAAATTAATAAAATAAGATCATTTCTCGTCCTTATCCGCACGTAGTAAGCATGTAAGGTACGAAACGTCCATTACTATATTATTTTTTTCTGTGGTCCATTATGGCGGATGTTCTTCGGTATATTGTATTTCAATAGCGTGACTTCATATTTTGAAATAAAATCTGACAAGTTCAGAGAGGCTAAAAACTATGTGTTAATACATTTTTCTATTTCTGTTTTACAATGTATTTACTATGTTTGTGTAAATGGAATGTCATTTTTTGTCCACATCCTTTTCAATGCTGCCAAAATTTAAGAGCTTTTTATACTACAAAAAGAACATTAAAAATTCGTCAAAGAAATGCAAATTTTTAATAAATTATCAAAATTTGTCTCAAATTATTCAAAGTTTTTGTCTGAACCATCATTAAATAACGCCCAGAGTTTTGCCCCGTCGTTTGGTACCACTCTCGACCACCCCCTATTGTGGGAAGTGCAAAACTTTTGATTGTCACACCTAACCTAACCTAATCTTTCGGTACCTAAATATTCATATTTTTCAGCGGGTTTTTGTCATATCTTGTATTCTACCTTGTCTTGATCAACGCAATAGAAATTTTCAGTGCTGCCAAAATTTAAGATTTTTATACTACAAAACGAACATTAAAAATTCGTCAAAGAAATGCAAATTTTTTAATAAATTGTCAAAATTTGTCTCAAATTATTCAAAGTTATTCTCTGAACCATCATTAAATAACGCCCGGAGGTTTCCCCGTCGTTTGGTACCACTTTCGACCACCCCCTATTGTGGGAAGTGCAAAACTTTTGATTGTCACACCTAACCTAACCTAATCTTTCGGTACCTAAATATTCATATTTTCAGCGGGTTTTTGTCATATCTTGTATTCTACCTTGTGTTGATCAACGCTATAGAAATTTTCAATGCTGCCAAAATTTAAGAGCTTTTTATACTACAAAAAGAACATTAAAAATTCGTCAAAGAAATGCAAATTTTTTAATAAATTATCAAAATTTGTCTCAAATTATTCAAAGTTTTTGTCTGAACCATCATTAAATAACGCCCAGAGTTTTGCCCCGTCGTTTGGTACCTCTCTCGACCACCCCCTATTGTGGGAAGTGCAAAACTTTTTATTTTTACACCTAACCTAACCTAATCTTTCGGTACCTAAATATTCATATTTTCCAGCGGGTTTTTGTCATATCTTGTATTCTACCTTGTTTTGATCAACGCTATAGAAATTTTCAATGCTGCCAAAATTTAAGATTTTTATACTACAAAACGAACATTAAAAATTCGTCAAAGAAATGCAAATTTTTTAATAAATTGTCAAAATTTGTCTCAAATTATTCAAAGTTATTCTCTGAACCATCATTAAATAACGCCCGGAGTTTTCCCCGTCGTTTGGTACCACACTCGACCACCCCCTATTGTGGGAAGTGCAAAACTTTTGATTTTTACACCTAACCTAACCTAATCTTTCGGTACCTAATTATTCATATTTTTCAGCGGATTTTTGTCATATCTTGTATTCCACCTTGTCTTGATCAACGCTATAGAAATTTTCAGTGCTCCCAAAATTTAAGTTTTTTATACTACAAAAAGAACATTAAAAATTCGTCAAAGAAATGCAAATTTTTAATGAATTGTCAAAATTTGTCTCAAATTATTCAAAGTTTTTGTCTGAACCATCATTAAATAACGCCCAGAATTTTGCCCCGTCGTTTGGTACCACTTTCGACCACCCCCTATTGTGGGAAGTGCAAAACTTTTGATTGTCACACCTAACCTAACCTAATCTTTCGGTACCTAAATATTCATATTTTTCAGCGGGTTTTTGTCATATCTTGTATTCTACCTTGTTTTGATCAACGCTATAGAAATTTTCAATGCTGCCAAAATTTAAGAGCTTTTTATACTACAAAACGAACATTAAAAATTCGTCAAAGAAATGCAAATTTTTTAATAAATTGTCAAAATTTGTCTCAAATTATTCAAAGTTATTCTCTGAACCATCATTAAATAACGCCCGGAGTTTTCCCCGTCGTTTGGTACCACACTCGACCACCCCCTATTGTGGGAAGTGCAAAACTTTTGATTTTTACACCTAACCTAACCTAATCTTTCGGTACCTAATTATTCATATTTTTCAGCGGATTTTTGTCATATCTTGTATTCCACCTTGTCTTGATCAACGCTATAGAAATTTTCAGTGCTCCCAAAATTTAAGTTTTTTATACTACAAAAAGAACATTAAAAATTCGTCAAAGAAATGCAAATTTTTAATGAATTGTCAAAATTTGTCTCAAATTATTCAAAGTTTTTGTCTGAACCATCATTAAATAACACCCAGAGTTTTGCCCCGTCGTTTGGTACCTCTCTCGACCACCCCCTATTGTGGGAAGTGCAAAACTTTTTATTTTTACACCTAACCTAACCTAATCTTTCGGTACCTAAATATTCATATTTTCCAGCGGGTTTTTGTCATATCTTGTATTTTACCTTGTTTTGATCAACGCTATAGAAATTTTCAATGCTGCCAAAATTTAAGATTTTTATACTACAAAACGAACATTAAAAATTCGTCAAAGAAATGCAAATTTTTTAATAAATTGTCAAAATTTGTCTCAAATTATTCAAAGTTATTCTCTGAACCATCATTAAATAACGCCCGGAGTTTTCCCCGTCGTTTGGTACCACTCTCGACCACCCCCTATTGTGGGAAGTGCAAAACTTTTGATTTTTACACCTAACCTAACCTAATCTTTCGGTACCTAAATATTCATATTTTTCAGCGGGTTTTTGTCATATCTTGTATTCTACCTTGTCTTGATCAACGCAATAGAAATTTTCAGTGCTGCCAAAATTTAAGATTTTTATACTACAAAACGAATATTAAAAATTCGTCAAAGAAATGCAAATTTTTTAATAAATTGTCAAAATTTGTCTCAAATTATTCAAAGTTATTCTCTGAACCATCATTAAATAACGCCCGGAGGTTTCCCCGTCGTTTGGTACCACTCTCGACCACCCCCTATTGTGGGAAGTGCAAAACTTTTGATTTTTACACCTAACCTAACCTAATCTTTCGGTACCTAAATATTCATATTTTTCAGCGGGTTTTTGTCATATCTTGTATTCTACCTTGTCTTGATCAACGCAATAGAAATTTTCAGTGCTGCCAAAATTTAAGATTTTTATACTACAAAACGAACATTAAAAATTCGTCAAAGAAATGCAAATTTTTTAATAAATTGTCAAAATTTGTCTCAAATTATTCAAAGTTTTTGTCTGAACCATCATTAAATAACGCCCAGAGTTTTGTCCCGTCGTTTGGTACCACTTTCGACCACCCCCTATTGTGGGAAGTGCAAAACTTTTGATTGTCACACCTAACCTAACCTAATCTTTCGGTACCTAAATATTCATATTTTTCAGCGGGTTTTTGTCATATCTTGTATTCTACCTTGTTTTGATCAACGCTATAGAAATTTTCAATGCTGCCAAAATTTAAGAGCTTTTTATACTACAAAACGAACATTAAAAATTCGTCAAAGAAATGCAAATTTTTTAATAAATTGTCAAAATTTGTCTCAAATTATTCAAAGTTTTTGTCTGAACCATCATTAAATAACGCCCAGAGTTTTGCCCCGTCGTTTGGTACCACTTTCGACCACCCCCTATTGTGGGAAGTGCAAAACTTTTGATTGTCACACCTAACCTAACCTAGTCTTTCGGTACCTAAATATTCATATTTTCAGCGGGTTTTTGTCATATCTTGTATTCTACCTTGTTTTGATCAACGCTATAGAAATTTTCAATGCTGCCAAAATTTAAGAGCTTTTTATACTACAAAAAGAACATTAAAAATTCGTCAAAGAAATGCAAATTTTTAATGAATTGTCAAAATTTGTCTCAAATTATTCAAAGTTTTTGTCTGAACCATCATTAAATAACGCCCAGAGTTTTGCCCCGTCGTTTGGTACCTCTCTCGACCACTCCCTATTGTGGGAAGTGCAAAACTTTTAATTTTCACACCTAACCTAACCTAATCTTTCGGTACCTAAATATTCATATTTTTCAGCGGGTTTTTGTCATATCTTGTATTCTACCTTGTCTTGATCAACGCTATAGAAATTTTCAATGCTGCCAAAATTTAAGAGCTTTTTATACTACAAAAAGAACATTAAAAATTCGTCAAAGAAATGCAAATTTTTTAATAAATTGTCAAAATTTGTCTCAAATTATTCAAAGTTTTTGTCTGAACCATCATTAAATAACGCCCAGAGTTTTGCCCCGTCGTTTGGTACCACTTTCGACCACCCCCTATTGTGGGAAGTGCACAACTTTTGATTGTCACACCTAACCTAACCTAATCTTTCGGTACCTAAATATTCATATTTTCAGCGGGTTTTTGTCATATCTTGTATTCTACCTTGTTTTGATCAACGCTATAGAAATTTTCAATGCTGCCAAAATTTAAGAGCTTTTTATACTACAAAAAGAACATTAAAAATTCGTCAAAGAAATGCAAATTTTTAAATAAATTATCAAAATTTGTCTCAAATTATTCAAAGTTTTTGTCTGAACCATCATTAAATAACGCCCAGAGTTTTGCCTCGTCATTTGGTACCTCTCTCGACCACCCCCTATTGTGGGAAAAGCAAAACTTTTGATTGTCACACCTAACCTAACCTAATCTTTCGGTACCTAAATATTCATATTTTTCAGCGGGTTTTTGTCATATCTTGTATTCTACCTTGTCTTGATCAACGCAATAGAAATTTTCAGTGCTGCCAAAATTTAAGATTTTTATACTACAAAACGAATATTAAAAATTCGTCAAAGAAATGCAAATTTTTTAATAAATTGTCAAAATTTGTCTCAAATTATTCAAAGTTATTCTCTGAACCATCATTAAATAACGCCCGGAGGTTTCCCCGTCGTTTGGTACCACTCTCGACCACCCCCTATTGTGGGAAGTGCAAAACTTTTGATTTTTACACCTAACCTAACCTAATCTTTCGGTACCTAAATATTCATATTTTTCAGCGGGTTTTTGTCATATCTTGTATTCTACCTTGTCTTGATCAACGCAATAGAAATTTTCAGTGCTGCCAAAATTTAAGATTTTTATACTACAAAACGAACATTAAAAATTCGTCAAAGAAATGCAAATTTTTTAATAAATTGTCAAAATTTGTCTCAAATTATTCAAAGTTTTTGTCTGAACCATCATTAAATAACGCCCAGAGTTTTGCCCCGTCGTTTGGTACCACTTTCGACCACCCCCTATTGTGGGAAGTGCAAAACTTTTGATTGTCACACCTAACCTAACCTAATCTTTCGGTACCTAAATATTCATATTTTTCAGCGGGTTTTTGTCATATCTTGTATTCTACCTTGTTTTGATCAACGCTATAGAAATTTTCAATGCTGCCAAAATTTAAGAGCTTTTTATACTACAAAACGAACATTAAAAATTCGTCAAAGAAATGCAAATTTTTTAATAAATTGTCAAAATTTGTCTCAAATTATTCAAAGTTATTCTCTGAACCATCATTAAATAACGCCCGGAGTTTTCCCCGTCGTTTGGTACCACTCTCGACCACCCCCTATTGTGGGAAGTGCAAACTTTTGATTTTTACACCTAACCTAACCTAATCTTTCGGTACCTAAATATTCATATTTTTCAGCGGGTTTTTGTCATATCTTGTATTCTACCTTGTCTTGATCAACGCAATAGAAATTTTCAGTGCTGCCAAAATTTAAGATTTTTATACTACAAAACGAATATTAAAAATTCGTCAAAGAAATGCAAATTTTTTAATAAATTGTCAAAATTTGTCTCAAATTATTCAAAGTTATTCTCTGAACCATCATTAAATAACGCCCGGAGGTTTCCCCGTCGTTTGGTACCACTCTCGACCACCCCCTATTGTGGGAAGTGCAAAACTTTTGATTTTTACACCTAACCTAACCTAATCTTTCGGTACCTAAATATTCATATTTTTCAGCGGGTTTTTGTCATATCTTGTATTCTACCTTGTCTTGATCAACGCAATAGAAATTTTCAGTGCTGCCAAAATTTAAGATTTTTATACTACAAAACGAACATTAAAAATTCGTCAAAGAAATGCAAATTTTTTAATAAATTGTAAAAATTTGTCTCAAATTATTCAAAGTTTTTGTCTGAACCATCATTAAATAACGCCCAGAGTTTTGCCCCGTCGTTTGGTACCACTTTCGACCACCCCCTATTGTGGGAAGTGCAAAACTTTTGATTGTCACACCTAACCTAACCTAGTCTTTCGGTACCTAAATATTCATATTTTCAGCGGGTTTTTGTCATATCTTGTATTCTACCTTGTTTTGATCAACGCTATAGAAATTTTCAATGCTGCCAAAATTTAAGAGCTTTTTATACTACAAAAAGAACATTAAAAATTCGTCAAAGAAATGCAAATTTTTAATAAATTATCAAAATTTGTCTCAAATTATTCAAAGTTTTTGTCTGAACCATCATTAAATAACGCCCAGAGTTTTGCCCCGTCGTTTGGTACCACTTTCGACCACCCCCTATTGTGGGAAGTGCAAAACTTTTGATTGTCACACCTAACCTAACCTAGTCTTTCGGTACCTAAATATTCATATTTTCAGCGGGTTTTTGTCATATCTTGTATTCTACCTTGTTTTGATCAACGCTATAGAAATTTTCAATGCTGCCAAAATTTAAGAGCTTTTTATACTACAAAAAGAACATTAAAAATTCGTCAAAGAAATGCAAATTTTTAATAAATTGTCAAAATTTGTCTCAAATTATTCAAAGTTTTTGTCTGAACCATCATTAAATAACGCCCAGAGTTTTGCCCCGTCGTTTGGTACCTCTCTCGACCACTCCCTATTGTGGGAAGTGCAAAACTTTTAATTTTCACACCTAACCTAACCTAATCTTTCGGTACCTAAATATTCATATTTTTCAGCGGGTTTTTGTCATATCTTGTATTCTACCTTGTCTTGATCAACGCTATAGAAATTTTCAATGCTGCCAAAATTTAAGAGCTTTTTATACTACAAAAAGAACATTAAAAATTCGTCAAAGAAATGCAAATTTTTTAATAAATTATCAAAATTTGTCTCAAATTATTCAAAGTTTTTGTCAGAACCATCATTAAATAACGCCCAGAGTTTTGCCCCGTCGTTTGGTACCACTCTCGACCACCCCCTATTGTGGGAAGTGCAAAACTTTTGATTGTCACACCTAACCTAACCTAGTCTTTCGGTACCTAAATATTCATATTTTCAGCGGGTTTTTGTCATATCTTGTATTCTACCTTGTTTTGATCAACGCTATAGAAATTTTCAATGCTGCCAAAATTTAAGAGCTTTTTATACTACAAAAAGAACATTAAAAATTCGTCAAAGAAATGCAAATTTTTAATAAATTATCAAAATTTGTCTCAAATTATTCAAAGTTTTTGTCAGAACCATCATTAAATAACGCCCAGAGTTTTGCCCCGTCGTTTGGTACCACTCTCGACCACCCCCTATTGTGGGAAGTGCAAAACTTTTGATTGTCACACCTAACCTAACCTAATCTTTCGGTACCTAAATATTCATATTTTCAGCGGGTTTTTGTCATATCTTGTATTCTACCTTGTCTTGATCAACGCTATAGAAATTTTCAATGCTGCCAAAATTTAAGAGCTTTTTATACTACAAAAAGAACATTAAAAATTCGTCAAAGAAATGCAAATTTTTTAATAAATTATCAAAATTTGTCTCAAATTATTCAAAGTTTTTGTCAGAACCATCATTAAATAACGCCCAGAGTTTTGCCCCGTCGTTTGGTACCACTCTCGACCACCCCCTATTGTGGGAAGTGCAAAACTTTTGATTGTCACACCTAACCTAACCTAGTCTTTCGGTACCTAAATATTCATATTTTCAGCGGGTTTTTGTCATATCTTGTATTCTACCTTGTTTTGATCAACGCTATAGAAATTTTCAATGCTGCCAAAATTTAAGAGCTTTTTATACTACAAAAAGAACATTAAAAATTCGTCAAAGAAATGCAAATTTTTAATAAATTATCAAAATTTGTCTCAAATTATTCAAAGTTTTTGTCAGAACCATCATTAAATAACGCCCAGAGTTTTGCCCCGTCGTTTGGTACCACTCTCGACCACCCCCTATTGTGGGAAGTGCAAAACTTTTGATTGTCACACCTAACCTAACCTAATCTTTCGGTACCTAAATATTCATATTTTCAGCGGGTTTTTGTCATATCTTGTATTCTACCTTGTTTTGATCAACGCTATAGAAATTTTCAATGCTGCCAAAATTTAAGAGCTTTTTATACTACAAAAAGAACATTAAAAATTCGTCAAAGAAATGCAAATTTTTTAATAAATTATCAAAATTTGTCTCAAATTATTCAAAGTTTTTGTCAGAACCATCATTAAATAACGCCCAGAGTTTTGCCCCGTCGTTTGGTACCTCTCTCGACCACTCCCTATTGTGGGAAGTGCAAAACTTTTAATTTTCACACCTAACCTAACCTAATCTTTCGGTACCTAAATATTCATATTTTTCAGCGGGTTTTTGTCATATCTTGTATTCTACCTTGTCTTGATCAACGCTATAGAAATTTTCAATGCTGCCAAAATTTAAGAGCTTTTTATACTACAAAAAGAACATTAAAAATTCGTCAAAGAAATGCAAATTTTTTAATAAATTATCAAAATTTGTCTCAAATTATTCAAAGTTTTTGTCTGAACCATCATTAAATAACGCCCAGAGTTTTGCCCCGTCGTTTGGTACCACTCTCGACCACCCCCTATTGTGGGAAGTGCAAAACTTTTGATTGTCACACCTAACCTAACCTAATCTTTCGGTACCTAAATATTTATATTTCTCAGCGGGTTTTTGTCATATCTTGTATTCTACCTTGTCTTGATCAACGCAATAGAAATTTTCAGTGCTGCCAAAATTTAAGTTTTTATACTACAAAAATAACATTAAAAATTCGTCAAAGAAATGCAAATTTTTTAATAAATTGTCAAAATTTGTCTCAAATTATTCAAAGTTTTTGTCTGAACCATCATTAAATAACGCCCAGAGTTTTGCCCCGTCGTTTGGTACCACTTTCGACCACCCCCTATTGTGGGAAGTGCAAAACTTTTGATTGTCACACCTAACCTAACCTAGTCTTTCGGTACCTAAATATTCATATTTTCAGCGGGTTTTTGTCATATCTTGTATTCTACCTTGTTTTGATCAACGCTATAGAAATTTTCAATGCTGCCAAAATTTAAGAGCTTTTTATACTACAAAAAGAACATTAAAAATTCGTCAAAGAAATGCAAATTTTTTAATAAATTATCAAAATTTGTCTCAAATTATTCAAAGTTTTTGTCTGAACCATCATTAAATAACGCCCGGAGTTTTCCCCGTCGTTTGGTACCACTTTCGACCACCCCCTATTGTGGGAAGTGCAAAACTTTTGATTGTCACACCTTTTTTTTTTTTTTTTTGATTCCCAGGAAAAATGCTTCATGCACTACCCGCCGGCTAGGGGACGGCACCGGCGGGGCGTGTGGGACTCCCAGCAAGAAAACGCGCTGGTCTACCCACTAAAAAACCTGGGGTGTTCCCTCTCTCACCCAATGGGGGGGGCCAGTTGGGAACTTAAAAGATTCAACCATAGCAGGCCCCCCCGTGTGGGTGCCGGCCGGGTCATTTTTTTTTTTTTTTTTTTTTTTTTTTTCGGACCCGACCACCTCTCGTCCCCAGGGGAGAGCCTGACTGCTCTCCCCTTTCGACATCAGAAAGGCGCGCTGGAACACCGCGCGCGCCCTCTCGGGGCTTTTAGTTTACGGGTGGCAGGGTCCCCTGAGGCCCCGCTACCCGGAGCCCCTAGGTGGGGGGCAGGAGAGCGACATAAGCGCGTCTCCTGCGCCCCATCCTCCGGCGGCGGACGTCCGGGGCGTAAGGATCGTCCTCACGCCCCCGCTCCGCCGCCTCCTTCTGCGAGATGACAGTCTCGCAGAAGGAACTCATTGCGCCCCAGCACCTGTCGTCGCCGACCATCTTGGATATGACGGTCGGCAACGAGAGGTCGGGGCCAATCACGGTGACCAGGGCACAGCGCTCCGCGGCCCACGCTGGGCACTCCTCCAGCGTGTGCTGCGCCGTGTCCCGGTCACACACCTCACAATGGTGACATCTGGTTGTCGGCTCCCTACCGGCTATCTTGCAGAGGTACTCTCCGAAACACCCGTGTCCGGAGAGCACCTGAGTAAGCCGGTAGCTGAGCGGTCCGCGCCGTCTGTCCGTCCACTCCCTTAACACTGGACGGACAGCCTCGACTGTCCTCACCCCATAGCGGGGCTGGGCCAGCCTCTCCTGCCATTTGGCCTCCAGGACCAATCGAGCCTGGGACCTTCGCGTCTCCACCGCCCTGTGCGTGGGCTCCTCGCCCTGGAGCCGGAGGTCAGCGCGCCAGTAATACACTGACGCTTGGACCTCCGCCTCCAAATCCCAGGGCGGCGATGCCGCCAAAACGCACGCCGCCTCGTAGGAGACGGTGCGGTACGCCCGCGACACCCTGATCGCCATCGCCCTCTGAGGTCTCCTTAGGAGGGCGACGTTTCGGCGAACCAGGGCGCCAGCCCAAATGGGCGACCCATAAAGGGCCATCGACCGCACCACCCCCAAATAGAGGCGGCGGCAGATGACACTCGGCCCCCCGATATTCGGCAGCAGAGAGCTAAGCGCTCCCGCCGCCGACATCAGCCGGGGGGCCAGGCGGCTAAAATGGACACGAAAGTTCCAGCGGCCGTCGAGGTGGAGCCCCAAGTATTTCATACTCGGCTCCACCCCGATGCGGACCCCTCCAACGATGATGTGGGCATCTGGTGGCGGCGCCCGCCGAGGCCCGTGAAATAAAAGGGCCTCGGACTTTTCCAGCGCCACCTCCAGTCCCAACATCCTAATCCTGCCGACAACCAGAGCCACTCCAGCCGTGGCAAGACGGGCAGCTGCCCAGTAGTCCTCTCCCCGGGCCGTAACCAGCGTGTCGTCGGCGTAACAAGTTACGCCGACGCCCGGGGTTTGATTGTCACACCTAACCTAACTTAATCTTTCGGTACCTAAATATTCATATTTTCAGCGGGTTTTTGTCATATCTTGTATTCTACCTTGTTTTGATCAACGCTATAGAAATTTTCAATGCTGCCAAAATTTAAGAGCTTTTTATACTACAAAAAGAACATTAAAAATTCGTCAAAGAAATGCAAATTTTTTAATAAATTGTCAAAATTTGTCTCAAATTATTCAAAGTTTTTGTCTGAACCATCATTAAATAACGCCCAGAGTTTTGTCCCGTCGTTTGGTACCACTTTCGACCACCCCCTATTGTGGGAAGTGCAAAACTTTTGATTGTCACACCTAACCTAACCTAATCTTTCGGTACCTAAATATTCATATTTTTCAGCGGGTTTTTGTCATATCTTGTATTCTACCTTGTTTTGATCAACGCTATAGAAATTTTCAATGCTGCCAAAATTTAAGAGCTTTTTATACTACAAAACGAACATTAAAAATTCGTCAAAGAAATGCAAATTTTTTAATAAATTGTCAAAATTTGTCTCAAATTATTCAAAGTTTTTGTCTGAACCATCATTAAATAACGCCTAGAGTTTTGCCCCGTCGTTTGGTACCACTTTCGACCACCCCCTATTGTGGGAAGTGCAAAACTTTTGATTGTCACACCTAACCTAACCTAGTCTTTCGGTACCTAAATATTCATATTTTCAGCGGGTTTTTGTCATATCTTGTATTCTACCTTGTTTTGATCAACGCTATAGAAATTTTCAATGCTGCCAAAATTTAAGAGCTTTTTATACTACAAAAAGAACATTAAAAATTCGTCAAAGAAATGCAAATTTTTAATGAATTGTCAAAATTTGTCTCAAATTATTCAAAGTTTTTGTCTGAACCATCATTAAATAACGCCCAGAGTTTTGCCCCGTCGTTTGGTACCTCTCTCGACCACTCCCTATTGTGGGAAGTGCAAAACTTTTAATTTTCACACCTAATCTAACCTAATCTTTCGGTACCTAAATATTCATATTTTTCAGCGGGTTTTTGTCATATCTTGTATTCTACCTTGTCTTGATCAACGCTATAGAAATTTTCAATGCTGCCAAAATTTAAGAGCTTTTTATACTACAAAAAGAACATTAAAAATTCGTCAAAGAAATGCAAATTTTTTAATAAATTATCAAAATTTGTCTCAAATTATTCAAAGTTTTTGTCTGAACCATCATTAAATAACGCCCAGAGTTTTGCCCCGTCGTTTGGTACCACTCTCGACCACCCCCTATTGTGGGAAGTGCAAAACTTTTGATTGTCACACCTAACCTAACCTAATCTTTCGGTACCTAAATATTTATATTTCTCAGCGGGTTTTTGTCATATCTTGTATTCTACCTTGTCTTGATCAACGCAATAGAAATTTTCAGTGCTGCCAAAATTTAAGTTTTTATACTACAAAAATAACATTAAAAATTCGTCAAAGAAATGCAAATTTTTTAATAAATTGTCAAAATTTGTCTCAAATTATTCAAAGTTTTTGTCTGAACCATCATTAAATAACGCCCAGAGTTTTGCCCCGTCGTTTGGTACCACTTTCGACCACCCCCTATTGTGGGAAGTGCAAAACTTTTGATTGTCACACCTAACCTAACCTAGTCTTTCGGTACCTAAATATTCATATTTTCAGCGGGTTTTTGTCATATCTTGTATTCTACCTTGTTTTGATCAACGCTATAGAAATTTTCAATGCTGCCAAAATTTAAGAGCTTTTTATACTACAAAAAGAACATTAAAAATTCGTCAAAGAAATGCAAATTTTTTAATAAATTATCAAAATTTGTCTCAAATTATTCAAAGTTTTTGTCTGAACCATCATTAAATAACGCCCGGAGTTTTCCCCGTCGTTTGGTACCACTTTCGACCACCCCCTATTGTGGGAAGTGCAAAACTTTTGATTGTCACACCTAACCTAACCTAATCTTTCGGTACCTAAATATTCATATTTTCAGCGGGTTTTTGTCATATCTTGTATTCTACCTTGTTTTGATCAACGCTATAGAAATTTTCAATGCTGCCAAAATTTAAGAGCTTTTTATACTACAAAAAGAACATTAAAAATTCGTCAAAGAAATGCAAATTTTTAAATAAATTATCAAAATTTGTCTCAAATTATTCAAAGTTTTTGTCTGAACCATCATTAAATAACGCCCAGAGTTTTGCCTCGTCGTTTGGTACCTCTCTCGACCACCCCCTATTGTGGGAAGTGCAAAACTTTTGATTGTCACACCTAACCTAACCTAATCTTTCGGTACCTAAATATTCATATTTTTCAGCGGGTTTTTGTCATATCTTGTATTCTACCTTGTCTTGATCAACGCAATAGAAATTTTCAGTGCTGCCAAAATTTAAGATTTTTATACTACAAAACGAATATTAAAAATTCGTCAAAGAAATGCAAATTTTTTAATAAATTGTCAAAATTTGTCTCAAATTATTCAAAGTTATTCTCTGAACCATCATTAAATAACGCCCGGAGGTTTCCCCGTCGTTTGGTACCACTCTCGACCACCCCCTATTGTGGGAAGTGCAAAACTTTTGATTTTTACACCTAACCTAACCTAATCTTTCGGTACCTAAATATTCATATTTTTCAGCGGGTTTTTGTCATATCTTGTATTCTACCTTGTCTTGATCAACGCAATAGAAATTTTCAGTGCTGCCAAAATTTAAGATTTTTATACTACAAAAAGAACATTAAAAATTCGTCAAAGAAATGCAAATTTTTTAATAAATTGTCAAAATTTGTCTCAAATTATTCAAAGTTTTTGTCTGAACCATCATTAAATAACGCCCAGAGTTTTGCCCCGTCGTTTGGTACCACTTTCGACCACCCCCTATTGTGGGAAGTGCAAAACTTTTGATTGTCACACCTAACCTAACCTAATCTTTCGGTACCTAAATATTCATATTTTTCAGCGGGTTTTTGTCATATCTTGTATTCTACCTTGTTTTGATCAACGCTATAGAAATTTTCAATGCTGCCAAAATTTAAGAGCTTTTTATACTACAAAACGAACATTAAAAATTCGTCAAAGAAATGCAAATTTTTTAATAAATTGTCAAAATTTGTCTCAAATTATTCAAAGTTATTCTCTGAACCATCATTAAATAACGCCCGGAGTTTTCCCCGTCGTTTGGTACCACTCTCGACCACCCCCTATTGTGGGAAGTGCAAAACTTTTGATTTTTACACCTAACCTAACCTAATCTTTCGGTACCTAAATATTCATATTTTTCAGCGGGTTTTTGTCATATCTTGTATTCTACCTTGTCTTGATCAACGCAATAGAAATTTTCAGTGCTGCCAAAATTTAAGATTTTTATACTACAAAACGAATATTAAAAATTCGTCAAAGAAATGCAAATTTTTTAATAAATTGTCAAAATTTGTCTCAAATTATTCAAAGTTATTCTCTGAACCATCATTAAATAACGCCCGGAGGTTTCCCCGTCGTTTGGTACCACTCTCGACCACCCCCTATTGTGGGAAGTGCAAAACTTTTGATTTTTACACCTAACCTAACCTAATCTTTCGGTACCTAAATATTCATATTTTTCAGCGGGTTTTTGTCATATCTTGTATTCTACCTTGTCTTGATCAACGCAATAGAAATTTTCAGTGCTGCCAAAATTTAAGATTTTTATACTACAAAACGAACATTAAAAATTCGTCAAAGAAATGCAAATTTTTTAATAAATTGTAAAAATTTGTCTCAAATTATTCAAAGTTTTTGTCTGAACCATCATTAAATAACGCCCAGAGTTTTGCCCCGTCGTTTGGTACCACTTTCGACCACCCCCTATTGTGGGAAGTGCAAAACTTTTGATTGTCACACCTAACCTAACCTAGTCTTTCGGTACCTAAATATTCATATTTTCAGCGGGTTTTTGTCATATCTTGTATTCTACCTTGTTTTGATCAACGCTATAGAAATTTTCAATGCTGCCAAAATTTAAGAGCTTTTTATACTACAAAAAGAACATTAAAAATTCGTCAAAGAAATGCAAATTTTTAATAAATTATCAAAATTTGTCTCAAATTATTCAAAGTTTTTGTCTGAACCATCATTAAATAACGCCCAGAGTTTTGCCCCGTCGTTTGGTACCACTTTCGACCACCCCCTATTGTGGGAAGTGCAAAACTTTTGATTGTCACACCTAACCTAACCTAGTCTTTCGGTACCTAAATATTCATATTTTCAGCGGGTTTTTGTCATATCTTGTATTCTACCTTGGTTTGATCAACGCTATAGAAATTTTCAATGCTGCCAAAATTTAAGAGCTTTTTATACTACAAAAAGAACATTAAAAATTCGTCAAAGAAATGCAAATTTTTAATAAATTATCAAAATTTGTCTCAAATTATTCAAAGTTTTTGTCTGAACCATCATTAAATAACGCCCAGAGTTTTGCCCCGTCGTTTGGTACCACTCTCGACCACCCCCTATTGTGGGAAGTGCAAAACTTTTGATTGTCACACCTAACCTAACCTAATCTTTCGGTACCTAAATATTCATATTTTTCAGCGGGTTTTTGTCATATCTTGTATTCTACCTTGTCTTGATCAACGCAATAGAAATTTTCAGTGCTGCCAAAATTTAAGATTTTTATACTACAAAACGAATATTAAAAATTCGTCAAAGAAATGCAAATTTTTTAATAAATTGTCAAAATTTGTCTCAAATTATTCAAAGTTTTTGTCTGAACCATCATTAAATAACGCCCAGAGTTTTGCCCCGTCGTTTGGTACCACTTTCGACCACCCCCTATTGTGGGAAGTGCAAAACTTTTGATTGTCACACCTAACCTAACCTAATCTTTCGGTACCTAAATATTCATATTTTTCAGCGGGTTTTTGTCATATCTTGTATTCTACCTTGTTTTGATCAACGCTATAGAAATTTTCAATGCTGCCAAAATTTAAGAGCTTTTTATACTACAAAACGAACATTAAAAATTCGTCAAAGAAATGCAAATTTTTTAATAAATTGTCAAAATTTGTCTCAAATTATTCAAAGTTTTTGTCTGAACCATCATTAAATAACGCCCAGAGTTTTGCCCCGTCGTTTGGTACCTCTCTCGACCACTCCCTATTGTGGGAAGTGCAAAACTTTTAATTTTCACACCTAACCTAACCTAATCTTTCGGTACCTAAATATTCATATTTTTCAGCGGGTTTTTGTCATATCTTGTATTCTACCTTGTCTTGATCAACGCTATAGAAATTTTCAATGCTGCCAAAATTTAAGAGCTTTTTATACTACAAAAAGAACATTAAAAATTCGTCAAAGAAATGCAAATTTTTTAATAAATTATCAAAATTTGTCTCAAATTATTCAAAGATTTTGTCTGAACCATCATTAAATAACGCCCAGAGTTTTGCCCCGTCGTTTGGTACCGCTCTCGACCACCCCCTATTGTGGGAAGTGCAAAACTTTTGATTGTCACACCTAACCTAACCTAATCTTTCGGTACCTAAATATTCATATTTTTCAGCGGGTTTTTGTCATATCTTGTATTCTACCTTGTCTTGATCAACGCAATAGAAATTTTCAGTGCTGCCAAAATTTAAGTTTTTATACTACAAAAATAACATTAAAAATTCGTCAAAGAAATGCAAATTTTTTAATAAATTGTCAAAATTTGTCTCAAATTATTCAAAGTTTTTGTCTGAACCATCATTAAATAACGCCCAGAGTTTTGCCCCGTCGTTTGGTACCACTCTCGACCACCCCCTATTGTGGGAAGTGCAAAACTTTTGATTGTCACACCTAACCTAACCTAATCTTTCGGTACCTAAATATTCATATTTTTCAGCGGGTTTTTGTCATATCTTGTATTCTACCTTGTCTTGATCAACGCAATAGAAATTTTCAGTGCTGCCAAAATTTAAGATTTTTATACTACAAAACGAATATTAAAAATTCGTCAAAGAAATGCAAATTTTTTAATAAATTGTCAAAATTTGTCTCAAATTATTCAAAGTTTTTGTCTGAACCATCATTAAATAACGCCCAGAGTTTTGCCCCGTCGTTTGGTACCACTTTCGACCACCCCCTATTGTGGGAAGTGCAAAACTTTTGATTGTCACACCTAACCTAACCTAATCTTTCGGTACCTAAATATTCATATTTTTCAGCGGGTTTTTGTCATATCTTGTATTCTACCTTGTCTTGATCAACGCTATAGAAATTTTCAATGCTGCCAAAATTTAAGAGCTTTTTATACTACAAAAAGAACATTAAAAATTCGTCAAAGAAATGCAAATTTTTTAATAAATTATCAAAATTTGTCTCAAATTATTCAAAGATTTTGTCTGAACCATCATTAAATAACGCCCAGAGTTTTGCCCCGTCGTTTGGTACCGCTCTCGACCACCCCCTATTGTGGGAAGTGCAAAACTTTTGATTGTCACACCTAACCTAACCTAATCTTTCGGTACCTAAATATTCATATTTTTCAGCGGGTTTTTGTCATATCTTGTATTCTACCTTGTCTTGATCAACGCAATAGAAATTTTCAGTGCTGCCAAAATTTAAGTTTTTATACTACAAAAATAACATTAAAAATTCGTCAAAGAAATGCAAATTTTTTAATAAATTGTCAAAATTTGTCTCAAATTATTCAAAGTTTTTGTCTGAACCATCATTAAATAACGCCCAGAGTTTTGCCCCGTCGTTTGGTACCACTTTCGACCACCCCCTATTGTGGAAAGTGCAAAACTTTTGATTGTCACACCTAACCTAACCTAGTCTTTCGGTACCTAAATATTCATATTTTCAGCGGGTTTTTGTCATATCTTGTATTCTACCTTGTTTTGATCAACGCTATAGAAATTTTCAATGCTGCCAAAATTTAAGAGCTTTTTATACTACAAAAAGAACATTAAAAATTCGTCAAAGAAATGCAAATTTTTTAATAAATTATCAAAATTTGTCTCAAATTATTCAAAGTTTTTGTCTGAACCATCATTAAATAACGCCCGGAGTTTTCCCCGTCGTTTGGTACCACTCTCGACCACCCCCTATTGTGGGAAGTGCAAAACTTTTTATTTTTACATCTTACCTAACCTAATCTTTCGGTACCTAAATATTCATATTTTTCAGCGGGTTTTTGTCATATCTTGTATTCTACCTTGTTTTGATCAACGCTATAGAAATTTTCAATGCTGCCAAAATTTAAGAGCTTTTTATACTACAAAACGAACATTAAAAATTCGTCAAAGAAATGCAAATTTTTTAATAAATTGTCAAAATTTGTCTCAAATTATTCAAAGTTTTTGTCTGAACCATCATTAAATAACGCCCAGAGTTTTCCCCGTCGTTTGGTACCACTCTCGACCACCCCCTATTGTGGGAAGTGCAAAACTTTTGATTTTTACACCTAACCTAACCTAATCTTTCGGTACCTAAATATTCATATTTTTCAGCGGGTTTTTGTCATATCTTGTATTCTACCTTGTCTTGATCAACGCAATAGAAATTTTCAGTGCTGCCAAAATTTAAGATTTTTATACTACAAAACGAATATTAAAAATTCGTCAAAGAAATGCAAATTTTTTAATAAATTGTCAAAATTTGTCTCAAATTATTCAAAGTTATTCTCTGAACCATCATTAAATAACGCCCGGAGGTTTCCCCGTCGTTTGGTACCACTCTCGACCACCCCCTATTGTGGGAAGTGCAAAACTTTTGATTTTTACACCTAACCTAACCTAATCTTTCGGTACCTAAATATTCATATTTTTCAGCGGGTTTTTGTCATATCTTGTATTCTACCTTGTCTTGATCAACGCAATAGAAATTTTCAGTGCTGCCAAAATTTAAGATTTTTATACTACAAAACGAACATTAAAAATTCGTCAAAGAAATGCAAATTTTTTAATAAATTGTCAAAATTTGTCTCAAATTATTCAAAGTTTTTGTCTGAACCATCATTAAATAACGCCCAGAGTTTTGCCCCGTCGTTTGGTATGACTTTCGACCACCCCCTATTGTGGGAAGTGCAAAACTTTTGATTGTCACACCTAACCTAACCTAATCTTTCGGTACCTAAATATTCATATTTTCCAGCGGGTTTTTGTCATATCTTGTATTTTACCTTGTTTTGATCAACGCTATAGAAATTTTCAATGCTGCCAAAATTTAAGATTTTTATACTACAAAACGAACATTAAAAATTCGTCAAAGAAATGCAAATTTTTTAATAAATTGTCAAAATTTGTCTCAAATTATTCAAAGTTATTCTCTGAACCATCATTAAATAACGCCCGGAGTTTTCCCCGTCGTTTGGTACCACTCTCGACCACCCCCTATTGTGGGAAGTGCAAAACTTTTGATTTTTACACCTAACCTAACCTAATCTTTCGGTACCTAAATATTCATATTTTTCAGCGGGTTTTTGTCATATCTTGTATTCTACCTTGTCTTGATCAACGCAATAGAAATTTTCAGTGCTGCCAAAATTTAAGATTTTTATACTACAAAACGAATATTAAAAATTCGTCAAAGAAATGCAAATTTTTTAATAAATTGTCAAAATTTGTCTCAAATTATTCAAAGTTATTCTCTGAACCATCATTAAATAACGCCCGGAGGTTTCCCCGTCGTTTGGTACCACTCTCGACCACCCCCTATTGTGGGAAGTGCAAAACTTTTGATTTTTACACCTAACCTAACCGAATCTTTCGGTACCTAAATATTCATATTTTTCAGCGGGTTTTTGTCATATCTTGTATTCTACCTTGTCTTGATCAACGCAATAGAAATTTTCAGTGCTGCCAAAATTTAAGATTTTTATACTACAAAACGAACATTAAAAATTCGTCAAAGAAATGCAAATTTTTTAATAAATTGTCAAAATTTGTCTCAAATTATTCAAAGTTTTTGTCTGAACCATCATTAAATAACGCCCAGAGTTTTGTCCCGTCGTTTGGTACCACTTTCGACCACCCCCTATTGTGGGAAGTGCAAAACTTTTGATTGTCACACCTAACCTAACCTAATCTTTCGGTACCTAAATATTCATATTTTTCAGCGGGTTTTTGTCATATCTTGTATTCTACCTTGTTTTGATCAACGCTATAGAAATTTTCAATGCTGCCAAAATTTAAGAGCTTTTTATACTACAAAACGAACATTAAAAATTCGTCAAAGAAATGCAAATTTTTTAATAAATTGTCAAAATTTGTCTCAAATTATTCAAAGTTTTTGTCTGAACCATCATTAAATAACGCCCAGAGTTTTGCCCCGTCGTTTGGTACCACTTTCGACCACCCCCTATTGTGGGAAGTGCAAAACTTTTGATTGTCACACCTAACCTAACCTAGTCTTTCGGTACCTAAATATTCATATTTTCAGCGGGTTTTTGTCATATCTTGTATTCTACCTTGTTTTGATCAACGCTATAGAAATTTTCAATGCTGCCAAAATTTAAGAGCTTTTTATACTACAAAAAGAACATTAAAAATTCGTCAAAGAAATGCAAATTTTTAATGAATTGTCAAAATTTGTCTCAAATTATTCAAAGTTTTTGTCTGAACCATCATTAAATAACGCCCAGAGTTTTGCCCCGTCGTTTGGTACCTCTCTCGACCACTCCCTATTGTGGGAAGTGCAAAACTTTTAATTTTCACACCTAATCTAACCTAATCTTTCGGTAACTAAATATTCATATTTTTCAGCGGGTTTTTGTCATATCTTGTATTCTACCTTGTCTTGATCAACGCTATAGAAATTTTCAATGCTGCCAAAATTTAAGAGCTTTTTATACTACAAAAAGAACATTAAAAATTCGTCAAAGAAATGCAAATTTTTTAATAAATTATCAAAATTTGTCTCAAATTATTCAAAGTTTTTGTCTGAACCATCATTAAATAACGCCCAGAGTTTTGCCCCGTCGTTTGGTACCACTCTCGACCACCCCCTATTGTGGGAAGTGCAAAACTTTTGATTGTCACACCTAACCTAACCTAATCTTTCGGTACCTAAATATTTATATTTCTCAGCGGGTTTTTGTCATATCTTGTATTCTACCTTGTCTTGATCAACGCAATAGAAATTTTCAGTGCTGCCAAAATTTAAGTTTTTATACTACAAAAATAACATTAAAAATTCGTCAAAGAAATGCAAATTTTTTAATAAATTGTCAAAATTTGTCTCAAATTATTCAAAGTTTTTGTCTGAACCATCATTAAATAACGCCCAGAGTTTTGCCCCGTCGTTTGGTACCACTTTCGACCACCCCCTATTGTGGGAAGTGCAAAACTTTTGATTGTCACACCTAACCTAACCTAGTCTTTCGGTACCTAAATATTCATATTTTCAGCGGGTTTTTGTCATATCTTGTATTCTACCTTGTTTTGATCAACGCTATAGAAATTTTCAATGCTGCCAAAATTTAAGAGCTTTTTATACTACAAAAAGAACATTAAAAATTCGTCAAAGAAATGCAAATTTTTTAATAAATTATCAAAATTTGTCTCAAATTATTCAAAGTTTTTGTCTGAACCATCATTAAATAACGCCCGGAGTTTTCCCCGTCGTTTGGTACCACTTTCGACCACCCCCTATTGTGGGAAGTGCAAAACTTTTGATTGTCACACCTAACCTAACCTAATCTTTCGGTACCTAAATATTCATATTTTCAGCGGGTTTTTGTCATATCTTGTATTCTACCTTGTTTTGATCAACGCTATAGAAATTTTCAATGCTGCCAAAATTTAAGAGCTTTTTATACTACAAAAAGAACATTAAAAATTCGTCAAAGAAATGCAAATTTTTAAATAAATTATCAAAATTTGTCTCAAATTATTCAAAGTTTTTGTCTGAACCATCATTAAATAACGCCCAGAGTTTTGCCTCGTCGTTTGGTACCTCTCTCGACCACCCCCTATTGTGGGAAGTGCAAAACTTTTGATTGTCACACCTAACCTAACCTAATCTTTCGGTACCTAAATATTCATATTTTTCAGCGGGTTTTTGTCATATCTTGTATTCTACCTTGTCTTGATCAACGCAATAGAAATTTTCAGTGCTGCCAAAATTTAAGATTTTTATACTACAAAACGAATATTAAAAATTCGTCAAAGAAATGCAAATTTTTTAATAAATTGTCAAAATTTGTCTCAAATTATTCAAAGTTATTCTCTGAACCATCATTAAATAACGCCCGGAGGTTTCCCCGTCGTTTGGTACCACTCTCGACCACCCCCTATTGTGGGAAGTGCAAAACTTTTGATTTTTACACCTAACCTAACCTAATCTTTCGGTACCTAAATATTCATATTTTTCAGCGGGTTTTTGTCATATCTTGTATTCTACCTTGTCTTGATCAACGCAATAGAAATTTTCAGTGCTGCCAAAATTTAAGATTTTTATACTACAAAAAGAACATTAAAAATTCGTCAAAGAAATGCAAATTTTTTAATAAATTGTCAAAATTTGTCTCAAATTATTCAAAGTTTTTGTCTGAACCATCATTAAATAACGCCCAGAGTTTTGCCCCGTCGTTTGGTACCACTTTCGACCACCCCCTATTGTGGGAAGTGCAAAACTTTTGATTGTCACACCTAACCTAACCTAATCTTTCGGTACCTAAATATTCATATTTTTCAGCGGGTTTTTGTCATATCTTGTATTCTACCTTGTTTTGATCAACGCTATAGAAATTTTCAATGCTGCCAAAATTTAAGAGCTTTTTATACTACAAAACGAACATTAAAAATTCGTCAAAGAAATGCAAATTTTTTAATAAATTGTCAAAATTTGTCTCAAATTATTCAAAGTTATTCTCTGAACCATCATTAAATAACGCCCGGAGTTTTCCCCGTCGTTTGGTACCACTCTCGACCACCCCCTATTGTGGGAAGTGCAAAACTTTTGATTTTTACACCTAACCTAACCTAATCTTTCGGTACCTAAATATTCATATTTTTCAGCGGGTTTTTGTCATATCTTGTATTCTACCTTGTCTTGATCAACGCAATAGAAATTTTCAGTGCTGCCAAAATTTAAGATTTTTATACTACAAAACGAATATTAAAAATTCGTCAAAGAAATGCAAATTTTTTAATAAATTGTCAAAATTTGTCTCAAATTATTCAAAGTTATTCTCTGAACCATCATTAAATAACGCCCGGAGGTTTCCCCGTCGTTTGGTACCACTCTCGACCACCCCCTATTGTGGGAAGTGCAAAACTTTTGATTTTTACACCTAACCTAACCTAATCTTTCGGTACCTAAATATTCATATTTTTCAGCGGGTTTTTGTCATATCTTGTATTCTACCTTGTCTTGATCAACGCAATAGAAATTTTCAGTGCTGCCAAAATTTAAGATTTTTATACTACAAAACGAACATTAAAAATTCGTCAAAGAAATGCAAATTTTTTAATAAATTGTAAAAATTTGTCTCAAATTATTCAAAGTTTTTGTCTGAACCATCATTAAATAACGCCCAGAGTTTTGCCCCGTCGTTTGGTACCACTTTCGACCACCCCCTATTGTGGGAAGTGCAAAACTTTTGATTGTCACACCTAACCTAACCTAGTCTTTCGGTACCTAAATATTCATATTTTCAGCGGGTTTTTGTCATATCTTGTATTCTACCTTGTTTTGATCAACGCTATAGAAATTTTCAATGCTGCCAAAATTTAAGAGCTTTTTATACTACAAAAAGAACATTAAAAATTCGTCAAAGAAATGCAAATTTTTAATAAATTATCAAAATTTGTCTCAAATTATTCAAAGTTTTTGTCTGAACCATCATTAAATAACGCCCAGAGTTTTGCCCCGTCGTTTGGTACCACTTTCGACCACCCCCTATTGTGGGAAGTGCAAAACTTTTGATTGTCACACCTAACCTAACCTAGTCTTTCGGTACCTAAATATTCATATTTTCAGCGGGTTTTTGTCATATCTTGTATTCTACCTTGGTTTGATCAACGCTATAGAAATTTTCAATGCTGCCAAAATTTAAGAGCTTTTTATACTACAAAAAGAACATTAAAAATTCGTCAAAGAAATGCAAATTTTTAATAAATTATCAAAATTTGTCTCAAATTATTCAAAGTTTTTGTCTGAACCATCATTAAATAACGCCCAGAGTTTTGCCCCGTCGTTTGGTACCACTCTCGACCACCCCCTATTGTGGGAAGTGCAAAACTTTTGATTGTCACACCTAACCTAACCTAATCTTTCGGTACCTAAATATTCATATTTTTCAGCGGGTTTTTGTCATATCTTGTATTCTACCTTGTCTTGATCAACGCAATAGAAATTTTCAGTGCTGCCAAAATTTAAGATTTTTATACTACAAAACGAATATTAAAAATTCGTCAAAGAAATGCAAATTTTTTAATAAATTGTCAAAATTTGTCTCAAATTATTCAAAGTTATTCTCTGAACCATCATTAAATAACGACCGGAGGTTTCCCCGTCGTTTGGTACCACTCTCGACCACCCCCTATTGTGGGAAGTGCAAAACTTTTGATTTTTACACCTAACCTAACCTAATCTTTCGGTACCTAAATATTCATATTTTTCAGCGGGTTTTTGTCATATCTTGTATTCTACCTTGTTTTGATCAACGCTATAGAAATTTTCAGTGCTCCCAAAATTTAAGTTTTTTATACTACAAAAAGAACATTAAAAATTCGTCAAAGAAATGCAAATTTTTAATGAATTGTCAAAATTTGTCTCAAATTATTCAAAGTTTTTGTCTGAACCATCATTAAATAACGCCCAGAATTTTGCCCCGTCGTTTGGTACCACTTTCGACCACCCCCTATTGTGGGAAGTGCAAAACTTTTGATTGTCACACCTAACCTAACCTAATCTTTCGGTACCTAAATATTCATATTTTTCAGCGGGTTTTTGTCATATCTTGTATTCTACCTTGTTTTGATCAACGCTATAGAAATTTTCAATGCTGCCAAAATTTAAGAGCTTTTTATACTACAAAACGAACATTAAAAATTCGTCAAAGAAATGCAAATTTTTTAATAAATTGTCAAAATTTGTCTCAAATTATTCAAAGTTTTTGTCTGAACCATCATTAAATAACGCCCAGAGTTTTCCCCGTCGTTTGGTACCACTCTCGACCACCCCCTATTGTGGGAAGTGCAAAACTTTTGATTTTTACACCTAACCTAACCTAATCTTTCGGTACCTAAATATTCATATTTTTCAGCGGGTTTTTGTCATATCTTGTATTCTACCTTGTCTTGATCAACGCAATAGAAATTTTCAGTGCTGCCAAAATTTAAGATTTTTATACTACAAAACGAATATTAAAAATTCGTCAAAGAAATGCAAATTTTTTAATAAATTGTCAAAATTTGTCTCAAATTATTCAAAGTTTTTGTCTGAACCATCATTAAATAACGCCCAGAGTTTTGCCCCGTCGTTTGGTACCACTTTCGACCACCCCCTATTGTGGGAAGTGCAAAACTTTTGATTGTCACACCTAACCTAACCTAATCTTTCGGTACCTAAATATTCATATTTTTCAGCGGGTTTTTGTCATATCTTGTATTCTACCTTGTTTTGATCAACGCTATAGAAATTTTCAATGCTGCCAAAATTTAAGAGCTTTTTATACTACAAAACGAACATTAAAAATTCGTCAAAGAAATGCAAATTTTTTAATAAATTGTCAAAATTTGTCTCAAATTATTCAAAGTTTTTGTCTGAACCATCATTAAATAACGCCCAGAGTTTTGCCCCGTCGTTTGGTACCTCTCTCGACCACTCCCTATTGTGGGAAGTGCAAAACTTTTAATTTTCACACCTAACCTAACCTAATCTTTCGGTACCTAAATATTCATATTTTTCAGCGGGTTTTTGTCATATCTTGTATTCTACCTTGTCTTGATCAACGCTATAGAAATTTTCAATGCTGCCAAAATTTAAGAGCTTTTTATACTACAAAAAGAACATTAAAAATTCGTCAAAGAAATGCAAATTTTTTAATAAATTATCAAAATTTGTCTCAAATTATTCAAAGTTTTTGTCTGAACCATCATTAAATAACGCCCAGAGTTTTGCCCCGTCGTTTGGTACCGCTCTCGACCACCCCCTATTGTGGGAAGTGCAAAACTTTTGATTGTCACACCTAACCTAACCTAATCTTTCGGTACCTAAATATTCATATTTTTCAGCGGGTTTTTGTCATATCTTGTATTCTACCTTGTCTTGATCAACGCAATAGAAATTTTCAGTGCTGCCAAAATTTAAGTTTTTATACTACAAAAATAACATTAAAAATTCGTCAAAGAAATGCAAATTTTTTAATAAATTGTCAAAATTTGTCTCAAATTATTCAAAGTTTTTGTCTGAACCATCATTAAATAACGCCCAGAGTTTTGCCCCGTCGTTTGGTACCACTTTCGACCACCCCCTATTGTGGAAAGTGCAAAACTTTTGATTGTCACACCTAACCTAACCTAGTCTTTCGGTACCTAAATATTCATATTTTCAGCGGGTTTTTGTCATATCTTGTATTCTACCTTGTTTTGATCAACGCTATAGAAATTTTCAATGCTGCCAAAATTTAAGAGCTTTTTATACTACAAAAAGAACATTAAAAATTCGTCAAAGAAATGCAAATTTTTTAATAAATTATCAAAATTTGTCTCAAATTATTCAAAGTTTTTGTCTGAACCATCATTAAATAACGCCCGGAGTTTTCCCCGTCGTTTGGTACCACTTTCGACCACCCCCTATTGTGGGAAGTGCAAAACTTTTGATTGTCACACCTAACCTAACCTAATCTTTCGGTACCTAAATATTCTTATTTTCAGCGGGTTTTTGTCATATCTTGTATTCTACCTTGTTTTGATCAACGCTATAGAAATTTTCAATGCTGCCAAAATTTAAGAGCTTTTTATACTACAAAAAGAACATTAAAAATTCGTCAAAGAAATGCAAATTTTTAAATAAATTATCAAAATTTGTCTCAAATTATTCAAAGTTTTTGTCTGAACCATCATTAAATAACGCCCAGAGTTTTGCCTCGTCGTTTGGTACCTCTCTCGACCACCCCCTATTGTGGGAAGTGCAAAACTTTTGATTGTCACACCTAACCTAACCTAATCTTTCGGTACCTAAATATTCATATTTTTCAGCGGGTTTTTGTCATATCTTGTATTCTACCTTGTCTTGATCAACGCAATAGAAATTTTCAGTGCTGCCAAAATTTAAGATTTTTATACTACAAAACGAATATTAAAAATTCGTCAAAGAAATGCAAATTTTTTAATAAATTGTCAAAATTTGTCTCAAATTATTCAAAGTTATTCTCTGAACCATCATTAAATAACGCCCGGAGGTTTCCCCGTCGTTTGGTACCACTCTCGACCACCCCCTATTGTGGGAAGTGCAAAACTTTTGATTTTTACACCTAACCTAACCTAATCTTTCGGTACCTAAATATTCATATTTTTCAGCGGGTTTTTGTCATATCTTGTATTCTACCTTGTCTTGATCAACGCAATAGAAATTTTCAGTGCTGCCAAAATTTAAGATTTTTATACTACAAAAAGAACATTAAAAATTCGTCAAAGAAATGCAAATTTTTTAATAAATTGTCAAAATTTGTCTCAAATTATTCAAAGTTTTTGTCTGAACCATCATTAAATAACGCCCAGAGTTTTGCCCCGTCGTTTGGTACCACTTTCGACCACCCCCTATTGTGGGAAGTGCAAAACTTTTGATTGTCACACCTAACCTAACCTAATCTTTCGGTACCTAAATATTCATATTTTTCAGCGGGTTTTTGTCATATCTTGTATTCTACCTTGTTTTGATCAACGCTATAGAAATTTTCAATGCTGCCAAAATTTAAGAGCTTTTTATACTACAAAACGAACATTAAAAATTCGTCAAAGAAATGCAAATTTTTTAATAAATTGTCAAAATTTGTCTCAAATTATTCAAAGTTATTCTCTGAACCATCATTAAATAACGCCCGGAGTTTTCCCCGTCGTTTGGTACCACTCTCGACCACCCCCTATTGTGGGAAGTGCAAAACTTTTGATTTTTACACCTAACCTAACCTAATCTTTCGGTACCTAAATATTCATATTTTTCAGCGGGTTTTTGTCATATCTTGTATTCTACCTTGTCGTGATCAACGCAATAGAAATTTTCAGTGCTGCCAAAATTTAAGATTTTTATACTACAAAACGAATATTAAAAATTCGTCAAAGAAATGCAAATTTTTTAATAAATTGTCAAAATTTGTCTCAAATTATTCAAAGTTATTCTCTGAACCATCATTAAATAACGCCCGGAGGTTTCCCCGTCGTTTGGTACCACTCTCGACCACCCCCTATTGTGGGAAGTGCAAAACTTTTGATTTTTACACCTAACCTAACCTAATCTTTCGGTACCTAAATATTCATATTTTTCAGCGGGTTTTTGTCATATCTTGTATTCTACCTTGTCTTGATCAACGCAATAGAAATTTTCAGTGCTGCCAAAATTTAAGATTTTTATACTACAAAACGAACATTAAAAATTCGTCAAAGAAATGCAAATTTTTTAATAAATTGTAAAAATTTGTCTCAAATTATTCAAAGTTTTTGTCTGAACCATCATTAAATAACGCCCAGAGTTTTGCCCCGTCGTTTGGTACCACTTTCGACCACCCCCTATTGTGGGAAGTGCAAAACTTTTGATTGTCACACCTAACCTAACCTAGTCTTTCGGTACCTAAATATTCATATTTTCAGCGGGTTTTTGTCATATCTTGTATTCTACCTTGTTTTGATCAACGCTATAGAAATTTTCAATGCTGCCAAAATTTAAGAGCTTTTTATACTACAAAAAGAACATTAAAAATTCGTCAAAGAAATGCAAATTTTTAATAAATTATCAAAATTTGTCTCAAATTATTCAAAGTTTTTGTCTGAACCATCATTAAATAACGCCCAGAGTTTTGCCCCGTCGTTTGGTACCACTTTCGACCACCCCCTATTGTGGGAAGTGCAAAACTTTTGATTGTCACACCTAACCTAACCTAGTCTTTCGGTACCTAAATATTCATATTTTCAGCGGGTTTTTGTCATATCTTGTATTCTACCTTGGTTTGATCAACGCTATAGAAATTTTCAATGCTGCCAAAATTTAAGAGCTTTTTATACTACAAAAAGAACATTAAAAATTCGTCAAAGAAATGCAAATTTTTAATAAATTATCAAAATTTGTCTCAAATTATTCAAAGTTTTTGTCTGAACCATCATTAAATAACGCCCAGAGTTTTGCCCCGTCGTTTGGTACCACTCTCGACCACCCCCTATTGTGGGAAGTGCAAAACTTTTGATTGTCACACCTAACCTAACCTAATCTTTCGGTACCTAAATATTCATATTTTTCAGCGGGTTTTTGTCATATCTTGTATTCTACCTTGTCTTGATCAACGCAATAGAAATTTTCAGTGCTGCCAAAATTTAAGATTTTTATACTACAAAACGAATATTAAAAATTCGTCAAAGAAATGCAAATTTTTTAATAAATTGTCAAAATTTGTCTCAAATTATTCAAAGTTATTCTCTGAACCATCATTAAATAACGACCGGAGGTTTCCCCGTCGTTTGGTACCACTCTCGACCACCCCCTATTGTGGGAAGTGCAAAACTTTTGATTTTTACACCTAACCTAACCTAATCTTTCGGTACCTAAATATTCATATTTTTCAGCGGGTTTTTGTCATATCTTGTATTCTACCTTGTCTTGATCAACGCAATAGAAATTTTCAGTGCTGCCAAAATTTAAGATTTTTATACTACAAAACGAACATTAAAAATTCGTCAAAAAAATGCAAATTTTTTAATAAATTGTCAAAATTTGTCTCAAATTATTCAAAGTTATTCTCTGAACCATCATTAAATAACGCCCGGAGGTTTCCCCGTCGTTTGGTACCACTTTCGACCACCCCCTATTGTGGGAAGTGCAAAACTTTTGATTGTCACACCTAACCTAACCTAATCTTTCGGTACCTAAATATTCATATTTTTCAGCGGGTTTTTGTCATATCTTGTATTCTACCTTGTTTTGATCAACGCTATAGAAATTTTCAATGCTGCCAAAATTTAAGAGCTTTTTATACTACAAAACGAACATTAAAAATTCGTCAAAGAAATGCAAATTTTTTAATAAATTGTCAAAATTTGTCTCAAATTATTCAAAGTTTTTGTCTGAACCATCATTAAATAACGCCCAGAGTTTTCCCCGTCGTTTGGTACCACTCTCGACCACCCCCTATTGTGGGAAGTGCAAAACTTTTGATTTTTACACCTAACCTAACCTAATCTTTCGGTACCTAAATATTCATATTTTTCAGCGGGTTTTTGTCATATCTTGTATTCTACCTTGTCTTGATCAACGCAATAGAAATTTTCAGTGCTGCCAAAATTTAAGATTTTTATACTACAAAACGAATATTAAAAATTCGTCAAAGAAATGCAAATTTTTTAATAAATTGTCAAAATTTGTCTCAAATTATTCAAAGTTTTTGTCTGAACCATCATTAAATAACGCCCAGAGTTTTGCCCCGTCGTTTGGTACCACTTTCGACCACCCCTATTGTGGGAAGTGCAAAACTTTTGATTGTCACACCTAACCTAACCTAATCTTTCGGTACCTAAATATTCATATTTTTCAGCGGGTTTTTGTCATATCTTGTATTCTACCTTGTTTTGATCAACGCTATAGAAATTTTCAATGCTGCCAAAATTTAAGAGCTTTTTATACTACAAAACGAACATTAAAAATTCGTCAAAGAAATGCAAATTTTTTAATAAATTGTCAAAATTTGTCTCAAATTATTCAAAGTTTTTGTCTGAACCATCATTAAATAACGCCCAGAGTTTTGCCCCGTCGTTTGGTACCTCTCTCGACCACTCCCTATTGTGGGAAGTGCAAAACTTTTAATTTTCACACCTAACCTAACCTAATCTTTCGGTACCTAAATATTCATATTTTTCAGCGGGTTTTTGTCATATCTTGTATTCTACCTTGTCTTGATCAACGCTATAGAAATTTTCAATGCTGCCAAAATTTAAGAGCTTTTTATACTACAAAAAGAACATTAAAAATTCGTCAAAGAAATGCAAATTTTTTAATAAATTATCAAAATTTGTCTCAAATTATTCAAAGTTTTTGTCTGAACCATCATTAAATAACGCCCAGAGTTTTGCCCCGTCGTTTGGTACCGCTCTCGACCACCCCCTATTGTGGGAAGTGCAAAACTTTTGATTGTCACACCTAACCTAACCTAATCTTTCGGTACCTAAATATTCATATTTTTCAGCGGGTTTTTGTCATATCTTGTATTCTACCTTGTCTTGATCAACGCAATAGAAATTTTCAGTGCTGCCAAAATTTAAGTTTTTATACTACAAAAATAACATTAAAAATTCGTCAAAGAAATGCAAATTTTTTAATAAATTGTCAAAATTTGTCTCAAATTATTCAAAGTTTTTGTCTGAACCATCATTAAATAACGCCCAGAGTTTTGCCCCGTCGTTTGGTACCACTTTCGACCACCCCCTATTGTGGAAAGTGCAAAACTTTTGATTGTCACACCTAACCTAACCTAGTCTTTCGGTACCTAAATATTCATATTTTCAGCGGGTTTTTGTCATATCTTGTATTCTACCTTGTTTTGATCAACGCTATAGAAATTTTCAATGCTGCCAAAATTTAAGAGCTTTTTATACTACAAAAAGAACATTAAAAATTCGTCAAAGAAATGCAAATTTTTTAATAAATTATCAAAATTTGTCTCAAATTATTCAAAGTTTTTGTCTGAACCATCATTAAATAACGCCCGGAGTTTTCCCCGTCGTTTGGTACCACTCTCGACCACCCCCTATTGTGGGAAGTGCAAAACTTTTTATTTTTACATCTTACCTAACCTAATCTTTCGGTACCTAAATATTCATATTTTTCAGCGGGTTTTTGTCATATCTTGTATTCTACCTTGTTTTGATCAACGCTATAGAAATTTTCAATGCTGCCAAAATTTAAGAGCTTTTTATACTACAAAACGAACATTAAAAATTCGTCAAAGAAATGCAAATTTTTTAATAAATTGTCAAAATTTGTCTCAAATTATTCAAAGTTTTTGTCTGAACCATCATTAAATAACGCCCAGAGTTTTCCCCGTCGTTTGGTACCACTCTCGACCACCCCCTATTGTGGGAAGTGCAAAACTTTTGATTTTTACACCTAACCTAACCTAATCTTTCGGTACCTAAATATTCATATTTTTCAGCGGGTTTTTGTCATATCTTGTATTCTACCTTGTCTTGATCAACGCAATAGAAATTTTCAGTGCTGCCAAAATTTAAGATTTTTATACTACAAAACGAATATTAAAAATTCGTCAAAGAAATGCAAATTTTTTAATAAATTGTCAAAATTTGTCTCAAATTATTCAAAGTTATTCTCTGAACCATCATTAAATAACGCCCGGAGGTTTCCCCGTCGTTTGGTACCACTCTCGACCACCCCCTATTGTGGGAAGTGCAAAACTTTTGATTTTTACACCTAACCTAACCTAATCTTTCGGTACCTAAATATTCATATTTTTCAGCGGGTTTTTGTCATATCTTGTATTCTACCTTGTCTTGATCAACGCAATAGAAATTTTCAGTGCTGCCAAAATTTAAGATTTTTATACTACAAAACGAACATTAAAAATTCGTCAAAGAAATGCAAATTTTTTAATAAATTGTCAAAATTTGTCTCAAATTATTCAAAGTTTTTGTCTGAACCATCATTAAATAACGCCCAGAGTTTTGCCCCGTCGTTTGGTATGACTTTCGACCACCCCCTATTGTGGGAAGTGCAAAACTTTTGATTGTCACACCTAACCTAACCTAATCTTTCGGTACCTAAATATTCATATTTTCAGCGGGTTTTTGTCATATCTTGTATTCTACCTTGTGTTGATCAACGCTATAGAAATTTTCAATGCTGCCAAAATTTAAGAGCTTTTTATACTACAAAACGAACATTAAAAATTCGTCAAAGAAATGCAAATTTTTTAATAAATTGTCAAAATTTGTCTCAAATTATTCAAAGTTTTTGTCTGAACCATCATTAAATAACGCCCAGAGTTTTGCCCCGTCGTTTGGTACCACTTTCGACCACCCCCTATTGTGGGAAGTGCAAAACTTTTGATTGTCACACCTAACCTAACCTAGTCTTTCGGTACCTAAATATTCATATTTTCAGCGGGTTTTTGTCATATCTTGTATTCTACCTTGTTTTGATCAACGCTATAGAAATTTTCAATGCTGCCAAAATTTAAGAGCTTTTTATACTACAAAAAGAACATTAAAAATTCGTCAAAGAAATGCAAATTTTTAATGAATTGTCAAAATTTGTCTCAAATTATTCAAAGTTTTTGTCTGAACCATCATTAAATAACGCCCAGAGTTTTGCCCCGTCGTTTGGTACCTCTCTCGACCACTCCCTATTGTGGGAAGTGCAAAACTTTTAATTTTCACACCTAACCTAACCTAATCTTTCGGTACCTAAATATTCATATTTTTCAGCGGGTTTTTGTCATATCTTGTATTCTACCTTGTCTTGATCAACGCTATAGAAATTTTCAATGCTGCCAAAATTTAAGAGCTTTTTATACTACAAAAAGAACATTAAAAATTCGTCAAAGAAATGCAAATTTTTTAATAAATTATCAAAATTTGTCTCAAATTATTCAAAGTTTTTGTCAGAACCATCATTAAATAACGCCCAGAGTTTTGCCCCGTCGTTTGGTACCACTCTCGACCACCCCCTATTGTGGGAAGTGCAAAACTTTTGATTGTCACACCTAACCTAACCTAATCTTTCGGTACCTAAATATTTATATTTCTCAGCGGGTTTTTGTCATATCTTGTATTCTACCTTGTCTTGATCAACGCAATAGAAATTTTCAGTGCTGCCAAAATTTAAGTTTTTATACTACAAAAATAACATTAAAAATTCGTCAAAGAAATGCAAATTTTTTAATAAATTGTCAAAATTTGTCTCAAATTATTCAAAGTTTTTGTCTGAACCATCATTAAATAACGCCCAGAGTTTTGCCCCGTCGTTTGGTACCACTTTCGACCACCCCCTATTGTGGGAAGTGCAAAACTTTTGATTGTCACACCTAACCTAACCTAGTCTTTCGGTACCTAAATATTCATATTTTCAGCGGGTTTTTGTCATATCTTGTATTCTACCTTGTTTTGATCAACGCTATAGAAATTTTCAATGCTGCCAAAATTTAAGAGCTTTTTATACTACAAAACGAACATTAAAAATTCGTCAAAGAAATGCAAATTTTTTAATAAATTGTCAAAATTTGTCTCAAATTATTCAAAGTTTTTGTCTGAACCATCATTAAATAACGCCCAGAGTTTTGCCCCGTCGTTTGGTACCACTTTCGACCACCCCCTATTGTGGGAAGTGCAAAACTTTTGATTGTCACACCTAACCTAACCTAGTCTTTCGGTACCTAAATATTCATATTTTCAGCGGGTTTTTGTCATATCTTGTATTCTACCTTGTTTTGATCAACGCTATAGAAATTTTCAATGCTGCCAAAATTTAAGAGCTTTTTATACTACAAAAAGAACATTAAAAATTCGTCAAAGAAATGCAAATTTTTTAATAAATTATCAAAATTTGTCTCAAATTATTCAAAGTTTTTGTCTGAACCATCATTAAATAACGCCCGGAGTTTTCCCCGTCGTTTGGTACCACTTTCGACCACCCCCTATTGTGGGAAGTGCAAAACTTTTGATTGTCACACCTAACCTAACCTAATCTTTCGGTACCTAAATATTCATATTTTCAGCGGGTTTTTGTCATATCTTGTATTCTACCTTGTTTTGATCAACGCTATAGAAATTTTCAATGCTGCCAAAATTTAAGAGCTTTTTATACTACAAAAAGAACATTAAAAATTCGTCAAAGAAATGCAAATTTTTTAATAAATTATCAAAATTTGTCTCAAATTATTCAAAGTTTTTGTCTGAACCATCATTAAATAACGCCCAGAGTTTTGCCCCGTCGTTTGGTACCTCTCTCGACCACCCCCTATTGTGGGAAGTGCAAAACTTTTTATTTTTACACCTAACCTAACCTAATCTTTCGGTACCTAAATATTCATATTTTCCAGCGGGTTTTTGTCATATCTTGTATTTTACCTTGTTTTGATCAACGCTATAGAAATTTTCAATGCTGCCAAAATTTAAGATTTTTATACTACAAAACGAACATTGAAAATTCGTCAAAGAAATGCAAATTTTTTAATAAATTGTCAAAATTTGCCTCAAATTATTCAAAGTTATTCTCTGAACCATCATTAAATAACGCCCGGAGTTTTCCCCGTCGTTTGGTACCACTCTCGACCACCCCCTATTGTGGGAAGTGCAAAACTTTTGATTTTTACACCTAACCTAACCTAATCTTTCGGTACCTAAATATTCATATTTTTCAGCGGGTTTTTGTCATATCTTGTATTCTACCTTGTCTTGATCAACGCAATAGAAATTTTCAGTGCTGCCAAAATTTAAGATTTTTATACTACAAAACGAATATTAAAAATTCGTCAAAGAAATGCAAATTTTTTAATAAATTGTCAAAATTTGTCTCAAATTATTCAAAGTTATTCTCTGAACCATCATTAAATAACGCCCGGAGGTTTCCCCGTCGTTTGGTACCACTCTCGACCACCCCCTATTGTGGGAAGTGCAAAACTTTTGATTTTTACACCTAACCTAACCTAATCTTTCGGTACCTAAATATTCATATTTTTCAGCGGGTTTTTGTCATATCTTGTATTCTACCTTGTCTTGATCAACGCAATAGAAATTTTCAGTGCTGCCAAAATTTAAGATTTTTATACTACAAAACGAACATTAAAAATTCGTCAAAGAAATGCAAATTTTTTAATAAATTGTCAAAATTTGTCTCAAATTATTCAAAGTTTTTGTCTGAACCATCATTAAATAACGCCCAGAGTTTTGCCCCGTCGTTTGGTACCACTTTCGACCACCCCCTATTGTGGGAAGTGCAAAACTTTTGATTGTCACACCTAACCTAACCTAATCTTTCGGTACCTAAATATTCATATTTTTCAGCGGGTTTTTGTCATATCTTGTATTCTACCTTGTTTTGATCAACGCTATAGAAATTTTCAATGCTGCCAAAATTTAAGAGCTTTTTATACTACAAAACGAACATTAAAAATTCGTCAAAGAAATGCAAATTTTTTAATAAATTGTCAAAATTTGTCTCAAATTATTCAAAGTTTTTGTCTGAACCATCACTAAATAACGCCCAGAGTTTTGCCCCGTCGTTTGGTACCACTTTCGACCACCCCCTATTGTGGGAAGTGCAAAACTTTTGATTGTCACACCTAACCTAACCTAGTCTTTCGGTACCTAAATATTCATATTTTCAGCGGGTTTTTGTCATATCTTGTATTCTACCTTGTTTTGATCAACGCTATAGAAATTTTCAATGCTGCCAAAATTTAAGAGCTTTTTATACTACAAAAAGAACATTAAAAATTCGTCAAAGAAATGCAAATTTTTAATAAATTATCAAAATTTGTTTCAAATTATTCAAAGTTTTTGTCTGAACCATCATTAAATAACGCCCAGAGTTTTGCCCCGTCGTTTGGTACCACTCTCGACCACCCCCTATTGTGGGAAGTGCAAAACTTTTGATTGTCACACCTAACCTAACCTAATCTTTCGGTACCTAAATATTCATATTTTTCAGCGGGTTTTTGTCATATCTTGTATTCTACCTTGTCTTGATCAACGCAATAGAAATTTTCAGTGCTGCCAAAATTTAAGATTTTTATACTACAAAACGAACATTAAAAATTCGTCAAAGAAATGCAAATTTTTTAATAAATTGTCAAAATTTGTCTCAAATTATTCAAAGTTATTCTCTGAACCATCATTAAATAACGCCCGGAGGTTTCCCCGTCGTTTGGTACCACTTTCGACCACCCCCTATTGTGGGAAGTGCAAAACTTTTGATTTTTACACCTAACCTAACCTAATCTTTCGGTACCTAAATATTCATATTTTTCAGCGGGTTTTTGTCATATCTTGTATTCTACCTTGTCTTGATCAACGCAATAGAAATTTTCAGTGCTGCCAAAATTTAAAGGCTTTTTATACTACAAAAAGAACATTAAAAATTCGTCAAAGAAATGCAAATTTTTAATGAATTGTCAAAATTTGTCTCAAATTATTCAAAGTTTTTGTCTGAACCATCATTAAATAACGCCCAGAGTTTTGCCCCGTCGTTTGGTACCTCTCTCGACCACTCCCTATTGTGGGAAGTGCAAAACTTTTAATTTTCACACCTAACCTAACCTAATCTTTCGGTACCTAAATATTCATATTTTTCAGCGGGTTTTTGTCATATCTTGTATTCTACCTTGTCTTGATCAACGCTATAGAAATTTTCAATGCTGCCAAAATTTAAGAGCTTTTTATACTACAAAAAGAACATTAAAAATTCGTCAAAGAAATGCAAATTTTTTAATAAATTATCAAAATTTGTCTCAAATTATTCAAAGTTTTTGTCAGAACCATCATTAAATAACGCCCAGAGTTTTGCCCCGTCGTTTGGTACCACTCTCGACCACCCCCTATTGTGGGAAGTGCAAAACTTTTGATTGTCACACCTAACCTAACCTAATCTTTCGGTACCTAAATATTTATATTTCTCAGCGGGTTTCTGTCATATCTTGTATTCTACCTTGTCTTGATCAACGCAATAGAAATTTTCAGTGCTGCCAAAATTTAAGTTTTTATACTACAAAAATAACATTAAAAATTCGTCAAAGAAATGCAAATTTTTTAATAAATTGTCAAAATTTGTCTCAAATTATTCAAAGTTTTTGTCTGAACCATCATTAAATAACGCCCGGAGTTTTCCCCGTCGTTTGGTGCCACTTTCGACCACCCCCTATTGTGGGAAGTGCAAAACTTTTGATTGTCACACCTAACCTAACCTAATCTTTCGGTACCTAAATATTCATATTTTCAGCGGGTTTTTGTCATATCTTGTATTCTACCTTGTTTTGATCAACGCTATAGAAATTTTCAATGCTGCCAAAATTTAAGAGCTTTTTATACTACAAAACGAACATTAAAAATTCGTCAAAGAAATGCAAATTTTTTAATAAATTGTCAAAATTTGTCTCAAATTATTCAAAGTTTTTGTCTGAACCATCATTAAATAACGCCCAGAGTTTTGCCCCGTCGTTTGGTACCACTTTCGACCACCCCCTATTGTGGGAAGTGCAAAACTTTTGATTGTCACACCTAACCTAACCTAGTCTTTCGGTACCTAAATATTCATATTTTCAGCGGGTTTTTGTCATATCTTGTATTCTACCTTGTTTTGATCAACGCTATAGAAATTTTCAATGCTGCCAAAATTTAAGAGCTTTTTATACTACAAAAAGAACATTAAAAATTCGTCAAAGAAATGCAAATTTTTTAATAAATTATCAAAATTTGTCTCAAATTATTCAAAGTTTTTGTCTGAACCATCATTAAATAACGCCCGTAGTTTTCCCCGTCGTTTGGTACCACTTTCGACCACCCCCTATTGTGGGAAGTGCAAAACTTTTGATTGTCACACCTAACCTAACCTAATCTTTCGGTACCTAAATATTCATATTTTCAGCGGGTTTTTGTCATATCTTGTATTCTACCTTGTTTTGATCAACGCTATAGAAATTTTCAATGCTGCCAAAATTTAAGAGCTTTTTATACTACAAAAAGAACATTAAAAATTCGTCAAAGAAATGCAAATTTTTTAATAAATTATCAAAATTTGTCTCAAATTATTCAAAGTTTTTGTCTGAACCATCATTAAATAACGCCCAGAGTTTTGCCCCGTCGTTTGGTACCTCTCTCGACCACCCCCTATTGTGGGAAGTGCAAAACTTTTTATTTTTACACCTAACCTAACCTAATCTTTCGGTACCTAAATATTCATATTTTCCAGCGGGTTTTTGTCATATCTTGTATTTTACCTTGTTTTGATCAACGCTATAGAAATTTTCAATGCTGCCAAAATTTAAGATTTTTATACTACAAAACGAACATTGAAAATTCGTCAAAGAAATGCAAATTTTTTAATAAATTGTCAAAATTTGCCTCAAATTATTCAAAGTTATTCTCTGAACCATCATTAAATAACGCCCGGAGTTTTCCCCGTCGTTTGGTACCACTCTCGACCACCCCCTATTGTGGGAAGTGCAAAACTTTTGATTTTTACACCTAACCTAACCTAATCTTTCGGTACCTAAATATTCATATTTTTCAGCGGGTTTTTGTCATATCTTGTATTCTACCTTGTCTTGATCAACGCAATAGAAATTTTCAGTGCTGCCAAAATTTAAGATTTTTATACTACAAAACGAATATTAAAAATTCGTCAAAGAAATGCAAATTTTTTAATAAATTGTCAAAATTTGTCTCAAATTATTCAAAGTTATTCTCTGAACCATCATTAAATAACGCCCGGAGGTTTCCCCGTCGTTTGGTACCACTCTCGACCACCCCCTATTGTGGGAAGTGCAAACCTTTTGATTTTTACACCTAACCTAACCTAATCTTTCGGTACCTAAATATTCATATTTTTCAGCGGGTTTTTGTCATATCTTGTATTCTACCTTGTCTTGATCAACGCAATAGAAATTTTCAGTGCTGCCAAAATTTAAGATTTTTATACTACAAAACGAACATTAAAAATTCGTCAAAGAAATGCAAATTTTTTAATAAATTGTCAAAATTTGTCTCAAATTATTCAAAGTTTTTGTCTGAACCATCATTAAATAACGCCCAGAGTTTTGCCCCGTCGTTTGGTACCACTTTCGACCACCCCCTATTGTGGGAAGTGCAAAACTTTTGATTGTCACACCTAACCTAACCTAATCTTTCGGTACCTAAATATTCATATTTTTCAGCGGGTTTTTGTCATATCTTGTATTCTACCTTGTTTTGATCAACGCTATAGAAATTTTCAATGCTGCCAAAATTTAAGATTTTTATACTACAAAACGAACATTAAAAATTCGTCAAAGAAATGCAAATTTTTTAATAAATTGTCAAAATTTGTCTCAAATTATTCAAAGTTTTTGTCTGAACCATCATTAAATAACGCCCAGAGTTTTGCCCCGTCGTTTGGTACCACTTTCGACCACCCCCTATTGTGGGAAGTGCAAAACTTTTGATTGTCACACCTAACCTAACCTAGTCTTTCGGTACCTAAATATTCATATTTTCAGCGGGTTTTTGTCATATCTTGTATTCTACCTTGTTTTGATCAACGCTATAGAAATTTTCAATGCTGCCAAAATTTAAGAGCTTTTTATACTACAAAAAGAACATTAAAAATTCGTCAAAGAAATGCAAATTTTTTAATAAATTATCAAAATTTGTCTCAAATTATTCAAAGTTTTTGTCTGAACCATCATTAAATAACGCCCGGAGTTTTCCCCGTCGTTTGGTACCACTTTCGACCACCCCCTATTGTGGGAAGTGCAAAACTTTTGATTGTCACACCTAACCTAACCTAATCTTTCGGTACCTAAATATTCATATTTTCAGCGGGTTTTTGTCATATCTTGTATTCTACCTTGTTTTGATCAACGCTATAGAAATTTTCAATGCTGCCAAAATTTAAGAGCTTTTTATACTACAAAAAGAACATTAAAATTCGTCAAAGAAATGCAAATTTTTTAATAAATTATCAAAATGTGTCTCAAATTATTCAAAGTTTTTGTCTGAACCATCATTAAATAACGCCCAGAGTTTTGCCCCGTCGTTTGGTACCTCTCTCGACCACCCCCTATTGTGGGAAGTGCAAAACTTTTTATTTTTACACCTAACCTAACCTAATCTTTCGGTACCTAAATATTCATATTTTTCAGCGGGTTTTTGTCATATCTTGTATTCTACCTTGTCTTGATCAACGCAATAGAAATTTTCAGTGCTGCCAAAATTTAAGATTTTTATACTACAAAACGAACATTAAAAATTCGTCAAAGAAATGCAAATTTTTTAATAAATTGTCAAAATTTGTCTCAAATTATTCAAAGTTATTCTCTGAACCATCATTAAATAACGCCCGGAGTTTTCCCCGTCGTTTGGTACCACACTCGACCACCCCCTATTGTGGGAAGTGCAAAACTTTTGATTTTTACACCTAACCTAACCTAATCTTTCGGTACCTAATTATTCATATTTTTCAGCGGATTTTTGTCATATCTTGTATTCCACCTTGTCTTGATCAACGCTATAGAAATTTTCAGTGCTCCCAAAATTTAAGTTTTTTATACTACAAAAAGAACATTAAAAATTCGTCAAAGAAATGCAAATTTTTAATGAATTGTCAAAATTTGTCTCAAATTATTCAAAGTTTTTGTCTGAACCATCATTAAATAACGCCCAGAATTTTGCCCCGTCGTTTGGTACCACTTTCGACCACCCCCTATTGTGGGAAGTGCAAAACTTTTGATTGTCACACCTAACCTAACCTAATCTTTCGGTACCTAAATATTCATATTTTTCAGCGGGTTTTTGTCATATCTTGTATTCTACCTTGTTTTGATCAACGCTATAGAAATTTTCAATGCTGCCAAAATTTAAGAGCTTTTTATACTACAAAACGAACATTAAAAATTCGTCAAAGAAATGCAAATTTTTTAATAAATTGTCAAAATTTGTCTTAAATTATTCAAAGTTTTTGTCTGAACCATCATTAAATAACGCCCAGAGTTTTCCCCGTCGTTTGGTACCACTCTCGACCACCCCCTATTGTGGGAAGTGCAAAACTTTTGATTTTCACACCTAACCTAACCTAATCTTTCGGTACCTAAATATTCATATTTTTCAGCGGGTTTTTGTCATATCTTGTATTCTACCTTGTCTTGATCAACGCAATAGAAATTTTCAGTGCTGCCAAAATTTAAGATTTTTATACTACAAAACGAATATTAAAAATTCGTCAAAGAAATGCAAATTTTTTAATAAATTGTCAAAATTTGTCTCAAATTATTCAAAGTTATTCTCTGAACCATCATTAAATAACGCCCGGAGGTTTCCCCGTCGTTTGGTACCACTCTCGACCACCCCCTATTGTGGGAAGTGCAAAACTTTTGATTTTTACACCTAACCTAACCTAATCTTTCGGTACCTAAATATTCATATTTTTCAGCGGGTTTTTGTCATATCTTGTATTCTACCTTGTCTTGATCAACGCAATAGAAATTTTCAGTGCTGCCAAAATTTAAGATTTTTATACTACAAAACGAACATTAAAAATTCGTCAAAGAAATGCAAATTTTTTAATAAATTGTCAAAATTTGTCTCAAATTATTCAAAGTTTTTGTCTGAACCATCATTAAATAACGCCCAGAGTTTTGCCCCGTCGTTTGGTACCACTTTCGACCACCCCCTATTGTGGGAAGTGCAAAACTTTTGATTGTCACACCTAACCTAACCTAATCTTTCGGTACCTAAATATTCATATTTTTCAGCGGGTTTTTGTCATATCTTGTATTCTACCTTGTCTTGATCAACGCTATAGAAATTTTCAATGCTGCCAAAATTTAAGAGCTTTTTATACTACAAAAAGAACATTAAAAATTCGTCAAAGAAATGCAAATTTTTTAATAAATTATCAAAATTTGTCTCAAATTATTCAAAGTTTTTGTCTGAACCATCATTAAATAACGCCCAGAGTTTTGCCCCGTCGTTTGGTACCACTCTCGACCACCCCCTATTGTGGGAAGTGCAAAACTTTTGATTGTCACACCTAACCTAACCTAATCTTTCGGTACCTAAATATTTATATTTCTCAGCGGGTTTTTGTCATATCTTGTATTCTACCTTGTCTTGATCAACGCAATAGAAATTTTCAGTGCTGCCAAAATTTAAGTTTTTATACTACAAAAATAACATTAAAAATTCGTCAAAGAAATGCAAATTTTTTAATAAATTGTCAAAATTTGTCTCAAATTATTCAAAGTTTTTGTCTGAACCATCATTAAATAACGCCCAGAGTTTTGCCCCGTCGTTTGGTACCACTTTCGACCACCCCCTATTGTGGGAAGTGCAAAACTTTTGATTGTCACACCTAACCTAACCTAGTCTTTCGGTACCTAAATATTCATATTTTCAGCGGGTTTTTGTCATATCTTGTATTCTACCTTGTTTTGATCAACGCTATAGAAATTTTCAATGCTGCCAAAATTTAAGAGCTTTTTATACTACAAAAAGAACATTAAAAATTCGTCAAAGAAATGCAAATTTTTTAATAAATTATCAAAATTTGTCTCAAATTATTCAAAGTTTTTGTCTGAACCATCATTAAATAACGCCCGGAGTTTTCCCCGTCGTTTGGTACCACTTTCGACCACCCCCTATTGTGGGAAGTGCAAAACTTTTGATTGTCACACCTAACCTAACCTAATCTTTCGGTACCTAAATATTCATATTTTCAGCGGGTTTTTGTCATATCTTGTATTCTACCTTGTTTTGATCAACGCTATAGAAATTTTCAATGCTGCCAAAATTTAAGAGCTTTTTATACTACAAAAAGAACATTAAAAATTCGTCAAAGAAATGCAAATTTTTTAATAAATTATCAAAATTTGTCTCAAATTATTCAAAGTTTTTGTCTGAACCATCATTAAATAACGCCCAGAGTTTTGCCCCGTCGTTTGGTACCTCTCTCGACCACCCCCTATTGTGGGAAGTGCAAAACTTTTTATTTTTACACCTAACCTAACCTAATCTTTCGGTACCTAAATATTCATATTTTTCAGCGGGTTTTTGTCATATCTTGTATTCTACCTTGTCTTGATCAACGCAATAGAAATTTTCAGTGCTGCCAAAATTTAAGATTTTTATACTACAAAACGAATATTAAAAATTCGTCAAAGAAATGCAAATTTTTTAATAAATTGTCAAAATTTGTCTCAAATTATTCAAAGTTATTCTCTGAACCATCATTAAATAACGCCCGGAGGTTTCCCCGTCGTTTGGTACCACTCTCGACCACCCCCTATTGTGGGAAGTGCAAAACTTTTGATTTTTACACCTAACCTAACCTAATCTTTCGGTACCTAAATATTCATATTTTTCAGCGGGTTTTTGTCATATCTTGTATTCTACCTTGTCTTGATCAACGCAATAGAAATTTTCAGTGCTGCCAAAATTTAAGATTTTTATACTACAAAACGAACATTAAAAATTCGTCAAAGAAATGCAAATTTTTTAATAAATTGTCAAAATTTGTCTCAAATTATTCAAAGTTTTTGTCTGAACCATCATTAAATAACGCCCAGAGTTTTGCCCCGTCGTTTGGTACCACTTTCGACCACCCCCTATTGTGGGAAGTGCAAAACTTTTGATTGTCACACCTAACCTAACCTAGTCTTTCGGTACCTAAATATTCATATTTTCAGCGGGTTTTTGTCATATCTTGTATTCTACCTTGTTTTGATCAACGCTATAGAAATTTTCAATGCTGCCAAAATTTAAGAGCTTTTTATACTACAAAAAGAACATTAAAAATTCGTCAAAGAAATGCAAATTTTTTAATAAATTATCAAAATTTGTCTCAAATTATTCAAAGTTTTTGTCTGAACCATCATTAAATAACGCCCGGAGTTTTCCCCGTCGTTTGGTACCACTTTCGACCACCCCCTATTGTGGGAAGTGCAAAACTTTTGATTGTCACACCTAACCTAACCTAATCTTTCGGTACCTAAATATTCATATTTTCAGCGGGTTTTTGTCATATCTTGTATTCTACCTTGTTTTGATCAACGCTATAGAAATTTTCAATGCTGCCAAAATTTAAGAGCTTTTTATACTACAAAAAGAACATTAAAATTCGTCAAAGAAATGCAAATTTTTTAATAAATTATCAAAATGTGTCTCAAATTATTCAAAGTTTTTGTCTGAACCATCATTAAATAACGCCCAGAGTTTTGCCCCGTCGTTTGGTACCTCTCTCGACCACCCCCTATTGTGGGAAGTGCAAAACTTTTTATTTTTACACCTAACCTAACCTAATCTTTCGGTACCTAAATATTCATATTTTTCAGCGGGTTTTTGTCATATCTTGTATTCTACCTTGTCTTGATCAACGCAATAGAAATTTTCAGTGCTGCCAAAATTTAAGATTTTTATACTACAAAACGAACATTAAAAATTCGTCAAAGAAATGCAAATTTTTTAATAAATTGTCAAAATTTGTCTCAAATTATTCAAAGTTATTCTCTGAACCATCATTAAATAACGCCCGGAGTTTTCCCCGTCGTTTGGTACCACACTCGACCACCCCCTATTGTGGGAAGTGCAAAACTTTTGATTTTTACACCTAACCTAACCTAATCTTTCGGTACCTAATTATTCATATTTTTCAGCGGATTTTTGTCATATCTTGTATTCCACCTTGTCTTGATCAACGCTATAGAAATTTTCAGTGCTCCCAAAATTTAAGTTTTTTATACTACAAAAAGAACATTAAAAATTCGTCAAAGAAATGCAAATTTTTAATGAATTGTCAAAATTTGTCTCAAATTATTCAAAGTTTTTGTCTGAACCATCATTAAATAACGCCCAGAATTTTGCCCCGTCGTTTGGTACCACTTTCGACCACCCCCTATTGTGGGAAGTGCAAAACTTTTGATTGTCACACCTAACCTAACCTAATCTTTCGGTACCTAAATATTCATATTTTTCAGCGGGTTTTTGTCATATCTTGTATTCTACCTTGTTTTGATCAACGCTATAGAAATTTTCAATGCTGCCAAAATTTAAGAGCTTTTTATACTACAAAACGAACATTAAAAATTCGTCAAAGAAATGCAAATTTTTTAATAAATTGTCAAAATTTGTCTTAAATTATTCAAAGTTTTTGTCTGAACCATCATTAAATAACGCCCAGAGTTTTCCCCGTCGTTTGGTACCACTCTCGACCACCCCCTATTGTGGGAAGTGCAAAACTTTTGATTTTCACACCTAACCTAACCTAATCTTTCGGTACCTAAATATTCATATTTTTCAGCGGGTTTTTGTCATATCTTGTATTCTACCTTGTCTTGATCAACGCAATAGAAATTTTCAGTGCTGCCAAAATTTAAGATTTTTATACTACAAAACGAATATTAAAAATTCGTCAAAGAAATGCAAATTTTTTAATAAATTGTCAAAATTTGTCTCAAATTATTCAAAGTTATTCTCTGAACCATCATTAAATAACGCCCGGAGGTTTCCCCGTCGTTTGGTACCACTCTCGACCACCCCCTATTGTGGGAAGTGCAAAACTTTTGATTTTTACACCTAACCTAACCTAATCTTTCGGTACCTAAATATTCATATTTTTCAGCGGGTTTTTGTCATATCTTGTATTCTACCTTGTCTTGATCAACGCAATAGAAATTTTCAGTGCTGCCAAAATTTAAGATTTTTATACTACAAAACGAACATTAAAAATTCGTCAAAGAAATGCAAATTTTTTAATAAATTGTCAAAATTTGTCTCAAATTATTCAAAGTTTTTGTCTGAACCATCATTAAATAACGCCCAGAGTTTTGCCCCGTCGTTTGGTACCACTTTCGACCACCCCCTATTGTGGGAAGTGCAAAACTTTTGATTGTCACACCTAACCTAACCTAATCTTTCGGTACCTAAATATTCATATTTTTCAGCGGGTTTTTGTCATATCTTGTATTCTACCTTGTCTTGATCAACGCTATAGAAATTTTCAATGCTGCCAAAATTTAAGAGCTTTTTATACTACAAAAAGAACATTAAAAATTCGTCAAAGAAATGCAAATTTTTTAATAAATTATCAAAATTTGTCTCAAATTATTCAAAGTTTTTGTCTGAACCATCATTAAATAACGCCCAGAGTTTTGCCCCGTCGTTTGGTACCACTCTCGACCACCCCCTATTGTGGGAAGTGCAAAACTTTTGATTGTCACACCTAACCTAACCTAATCTTTCGGTACCTAAATATTTATATTTCTCAGCGGGTTTTTGTCATATCTTGTATTCTACCTTGTCTTGATCAACGCAATAGAAATTTTCAGTGCTGCCAAAATTTAAGTTTTTATACTACAAAAATAACATTAAAAATTCGTCAAAGAAATGCAAATTTTTTAATAAATTGTCAAAATTTGTCTCAAATTATTCAAAGTTTTTGTCTGAACCATCATTAAATAACGCCCAGAGTTTTGCCCCGTCGTTTGGTACCACTTTCGACCACCCCCTATTGTGGGAAGTGCAAAACTTTTGATTGTCACACCTAACCTAACCTAGTCTTTCGGTACCTAAATATTCATATTTTCAGCGGGTTTTTGTCATATCTTGTATTCTACCTTGTTTTGATCAACGCTATAGAAATTTTCAATGCTGCCAAAATTTAAGAGCTTTTTATACTACAAAAAGAACATTAAAAATTCGTCAAAGAAATGCAAATTTTTTAATAAATTATCAAAATTTGTCTCAAATTATTCAAAGTTTTTGTCTGAACCATCATTAAATAACGCCCGGAGTTTTCCCCGTCGTTTGGTACCACTCTCGACCACCCCCTATTGTGGGAAGTGCAAAACTTTTGATTTTTACACCTAACCTAACCTAATCTTTCGGTACCTAAATATTCATATTTTCAGCGGGTTTTTGTCATATCTTGTATTCTACCTTGTTTTGATCAACGCTATAGAAATTTTCAATGCTGCCAAAATTTAAGAGCTTTTTATACTACAAAAAGAACATTAAAAATTCGTCAAAGAAATGCAAATTTTTTAATAAATTATCAAAATTTGTCTCAAATTATTCAAAGTTTTTGTCTGAACCATCATTAAATAACGCCCAGAGTTTTGCCCCGTCGTTTGGTACCTCTCTCGACCACCCCCTATTGTGGGAAGTGCAAAACTTTTTATTTTTACACCTAACCTAACCTAATCTTTCGGTACCTAAATATTCATATTTTTCAGCGGGTTTTTGTCATATCTTGTATTCTACCTTGTCTTGATCAACGCAATAGAAATTTTCAGTGCTGCCAAAATTTAAGATTTTTATACTACAAAACGAATATTAAAAATTCGTCAAAGAAATGCAAATTTTTTAATAAATTGTCAAAATTTGTCTCAAATTATTCAAAGTTATTCTCTGAACCATCATTAAATAACGCCCGGAGGTTTCCCCGTCGTTTGGTACCACTCTCGACCACCCCCTATTGTGGGAAGTGCAAAACTTTTGATTTTTACACCTAACCTAACCTAATCTTTCGGTACCTAAATATTCATATTTTTCAGCGGGTTTTTGTCATATCTTGTATTCTACCTTGTCTTGATCAACGCAATAGAAATTTTCAGTGCTGCCAAAATTTAAGATTTTTATACTACAAAACGAACATTAAAAATTCGTCAAAGAAATGCAAATTTTTTAATAAATTGTCAAAATTTGTCTCAAATTATTCAAAGTTTTTGTCTGAACCATCATTAAATAACGCCCAGAGTTTTGCCCCGTCGTTTGGTACCACTTTCGACCACCCCCTATTGTGGGAAGTGCAAAACTTTTGATTGTCACACCTAACCTAACCTAATCTTTCGGTACCTAAATATTCATATTTTTCAGCGGGTTTTTGTCATATCTTGTATTCTACCTTGTTTTGATCAACGCTATAGAAATTTTCAATGCTGCCAAAATTTAAGAGCTTTTTATACTACAAAACGAACATTAAAAATTCGTCAAAGAAATGCAAATTTTTTTAATAAATTGTCAAAATTTGTCTCAAATTATTCAAAGTTTTTGTCTGAACCATCATTAAATAACGCCCAGAGTTTTGCCCCGTCGTTTGGTACCACTTTCGACCACCCCCTATTGTGGGAAGTGCAAAACTTTTGATTGTCACACCTAACCTAACCTAGTCTTTCGGTACCTAAATATTCATATTTTCAGCGGGTTTTTGTCATATCTTGTATTCTACCTTGTTTTGATCAACGCTATAGAAATTTTCAATGCTGCCAAAATTTAAGAGCTTTTTATACTACAAAAAGAACATTAAAAATTCGTCAAAGAAATGCAAATTTTTAATAAATTATCAAAATTTGTCTCAAATTATTCAAAGTTTTTGTCTGAACCATCATTAAATAACGCCCAGAGTTTTGCCCCGTCGTTTGGTACCACTCTCGACCACCCCCTATTGTGGGAAGTGCAAAACTTTTGATTGTCACACCTAACCTAACCTAATCTTTCGGTACCTAAATATTCATATTTTTCAGCGGGTTTTTGTCATATCTTGTATTCTACCTTGTCTTGATCAACGCAATAGAAATTTTCAGTGCTGCCAAAATTTAAGATTTTTATACTACAAAACGAATATTAAAAATTCGTCAAAGAAATGCAAATTTTTTAATAAATTGTCAAAATTTGTCTCAAATTATTCAAAGTTATTCTCTGAACCATCATTAAATAACGCCCGGAGGTTTCCCCGTCGTTTGGTACCACTCTCGACCACCCCCTATTGTGGGAAGTGCAAAACTTTTGATTTTTACACCTAACCTAACCTAATCTTTCGGTACCTAAATATTCATATTTTTCAGCGGGTTTTTGTCATATCTTGTATTCTACCTTGTTTTGATCAACGCTATAGAAATTTTCAGTGCTCCCAAAATTTAAGTTTTTTATACTACAAAAAGAACATTAAAAATTCGTCAAAGAAATGCAAATTTTTAATGAATTGTCAAAATTTGTCTCAAATTATTCAAAGTTTTTGTCTGAACCATCATTAAATAACGCCCAGAATTTGGCCCCGTCGTTTGGTACCACTTTCGACCACCCCCTATTGTGGGAAGTGCAAAACTTTTGATTGTCACACCTAACCTAACCTAATCTTTCGGTACCTAAATATTCATATTTTTCAGCGGGTTTTTGTCATATCTTGTATTCTACCTTGTTTTGATCAACGCTATAGAAATTTTCAATGCTGCCAAAATTTAAGAGCTTTTTATACTACAAAACGAACATTAAAAATTCGTCAAAGAAATGCAAATTTTTTAATAAATTGTCAAAATTTGTCTCAAATTTCTCAAAGTTTTTGTCTGAACCATCATTAAATAACGCCCAGAGTTTTCCCCGTCGTTTGGTACCACTCTCGACCACCCCCTATTGTGGGAAGTGCAAAACTTTTGATTTTTACACCTAACCTAACCTAATCTTTCGGTACCTAAATATTCATATTTTTCAGCGGGTTTTTGTCATATCTTGTATTCTACCTTGTCTTGATCAACGCAATAGAAATTTTCAGTGCTGCCAAAATTTAAGTTTTTATACTACAAAAATAACATTAAAAATTCGTCAAAGAAATGCAAATTTTTTAATAAATTGTCAAAATTTGTCTCAAATTATTCAAAGTTTTTGTCTGAACCATCATTAAATAACGCCCAGAGTTTTGCCCCGTCGTTTGGTACCACTTTCGACCACCCCCTATTGTGGGAAGTGCAAAACTTTTGATTGTCACACCTAACCTAACCTAGTCTTTCGGTACCTAAATATTCATATTTTCAGCGGGTTTTTGTCATATCTTGTATTCTACCTTGTTTTGATCAACGCTATAGAAATTTTCAATGCTGCCAAAATTTAAGAGCTTTTTATACTACAAAAAGAACATTAAAAATTCGTCAAAGAAATGCAAATTTTTTAATAAATTATCAAAATTTGTCTCAAATTATTCAAAGTTTTTGTCTGAACCATCATTAAATAACGCCCGGAGTTTTCCCCGTCGTTTGGTACCACTTTCGACCACCCCCTATTGTGGGAAGTGCAAAACTTTTGATTGTCACACCTAACCTAACCTAATCTTTCGGTACCTAAATATTCATATTTTCAGCGGGTTTTTGTCATATCTTGTATTCTACCTTGTTTTGATCAACGCTATAGAAATTTTCAATGCTGCCAAAATTTAAGAGCTTTTTATACTACAAAAAGAACATTAAAAATTCGTCAAAGAAATGCAAATTTTTTAATAAATTATCAAAATTTGTCTCAAATTATTCAAAGTTTTTGTCTGAACCATCATTAAATAACGCCCAGAGTTTTGCCCCGTCGTTTGGTACCTCTCTCGACCACCCCCTATTGTGGGAAGTGCAAAACTTTTTATTTTTACACCTAACCTAACCTAATCTTTCGGTACCTAAATATTCATATTTTTCAGCGGGTTTTTGTCATATCTTGTATTCTACCTTGTCTTGATCAACGCAATAGAAATTTTCAGTGCTGCCAAAATTAAAGATTTTTATACTACAAAACGAATATTAAAAATTCGTCAAAGAAATGCAAATTTTTTAATAAATTGTCAAAATTTGTCTCAAATTATTCAAAGTTATTCTCTGAACCATCATTAAATAACGCCCGGAGGTTTCCCCGTCGTTTGGTACCACTCTCGACCACCCCCTATTGTGGGAAGTGCAAAACTTTTGATTTTTACACCTAACCTAACCTAATCTTTCGGTACCTAAATATTCATATTTTTCAGCGGGTTTTTGTCATATCTTGTATTCTACCTTGTCTTGATCAACGCAATAGAAATTTTCAGTGCTGCCAAAATTTAAGATTTTTATACTACAAAACGAACATTAAAAATTCGTCAAAGAAATGCAAATTTTTTAATAAATTGTCAAAATTTGTCTCAAATTATTCAAAGTTTTTGTCTGAACCATCATTAAATAACGCCCAGAGTTTTGCCCCGTCGTTTGGTACCACTTTCGACCACCCCCTATTGTGGGAAGTGCAAAACTTTTGATTGTCACACCTAACCTAACCTAATCTTTCGGTACCTAAATATTCATATTTTTCAGCGGGTTTTTGTCATATCTTGTATTCTACCTTGTTTTGATCAACGCTATAGAAATTTTCAATGCTGCCAAAATTTAAGAGCTTTTTATACTACAAAACGAACATTAAAAATTCGTCAAAGAAATGCAAATTTTTTTAATAAATTGTCAAAATTTGTCTCAAATTATTCAAAGTTTTTGTCTGAACCATCATTAAATAACGCCCAGAGTTTTGCCCCGTCGTTTGGTACCACTTTCGACCACCCCCTATTGTGGGAAGTGCAAAACTTTTGATTGTCACACCTAACCTAACCTAGTCTTTCGGTACCTAAATATTCATATTTTCAGCGGGTTTTTGTCATATCTTGTATTCTACCTTGTTTTGATCAACGCTATAGAAATTTTCAATGCTGCCAAAATTTAAGAGCTTTTTATACTACAAAAAGAACATTAAAAATTCGTCAAAGAAATGCAAATTTTTAATAAATTATCTAAATTTGTCTCAAATTATTCAAAGTTTTTGTCTGAACCATCATTAAATAACGCCCAGAGTTTTGCCCCGTCGTTTGGTACCACTCTCGACCACCCCCTATTGTGGGAAGTGCAAAACTTTTGATTGTCACACCTAACCTAACCTAATCTTTCGGTACCTAAATATTCATATTTTTCAGCGGGTTTTTGTCATATCTTGTATTCTACCTTGTCTTGATCAACGCAATAGAAATTTTCAGTGCTGCCAAAATTTAAGATTTTTATACTACAAAACGAATATTAAAAATTCGTCAAAGAAATGCAAATTTTTTAATAAATTGTCAAAATTTGTCTCAAATTATTCAAAGTTATTCTCTGAACCATCATTAAATAACGCCCGGAGGTTTCCCCGTCGTTTGGTACCACTCTCGACCACCCCCTATTGTGGGAAGTGCAAAACTTTTGATTTTTACACCTAACCTAACCTAATCTTTCGGTACCTAAATATTCATATTTTTCAGCGGGTTTTTGTCATATCTTGTATTCTACCTTGTTTTGATCAACGCTATAGAAATTTTCAGTGCTCCCAAAATTTAAGTTTTTTATACTACAAAAAGAACATTAAAAATTCGTCAAAGAAATGCAAATTTTTAATGAATTGTCAAAATTTGTCTCAAATTATTCAAAGTTTTTGTCTGAACCATCATTAAATAACGCCCAGAATTTGGCCCCGTCGTTTGGTACCACTTTCGACCACCCCCTATTGTGGGAAGTGCAAAACTTTTGATTGTCACACCTAACCTAACCTAGTCTTTCGGTACCTAAATATTCATATTTTCAGCGGGTTTTTGTCATATCTTGTATTCTACCTTGTTTTGATCAACGCTATAGAAATTTTTAATGCTGCCAAAATTTAAGAGCTTTTTATACTACAAAAAGAACATTAAAAATTCGTCAAAGAAATGCAAATTTTTAATGAATTGTCAAAATTTGTCTCAAATTATTCAAAGTTTTTGTCTGAACCATCATTAAATAACGCCCAGAGTTTTGCCCCGTCGTTTGGTACCTCTCTCGACCACTCCCTATTGTGGGAAGTGCAAAACTTTTAATTTTCACACCTAACCTAACCTAATCTTTCGGTACCTAAATATTCATATTTTTCAGCGGGTTTTTGTCATATCTTGTATTCTACCTTGTCTTGATCAACGCTATAGAAATTTTCAATGCTGCCAAAATTTAAGAGCTTTTTATACTACAAAAAGAACATTAAAAATTCGTCAAAGAAATGCAAATTTTTTAATAAATTATCAAAATTTGTCTCAAATTATTCAAAGTTTTTGTCTGAACCATCATTAAATAACGCCCAGAGTTTTGCCCCGTCGTTTGGTACCACTCTCGACCACCCCCTATTGTGGGAAGTGCAAAACTTTTGATTGTCACACCTAACCTAACCTAATCTTTCGGTACCTAAATATTTATATTTCTCAGCGGGTTTTTGTCATATCTTGTATTCTACCTTGTCTTGATCAACGCAATAGAAATTTTCAGTGCTGCCAAAATTTAAGTTTTTATACTACAAAAATAACATTAAAAATTCGTCAAAGAAATGCAAATTTTTTAATAAATTGTCAAAATTTGTCTCAAATTATTCAAAGTTTTTGTCTTAACCATCATTAAATAACGCCCAGAGTTTTGCCCCGTCGTTTGGTACCACTTTCGACCACCCCCTATTGTGGGAAGTGCAAAACTTTTGATTGTCACACCTAACCTAACCTAGTCTTTCGGTACCTAAATATTCATATTTTCAGCGGGTTTTTGTCATATCTTGTATTCTACCTTGTTTTGATCAACGCTATAGAAATTTTCAATGCTGCCAAAATTTAAGAGCTTTTTATACTACAAAACGAACATTAAAAATTCGTCAAAGAAATGCAAATTTTTTTAATAAATTGTCAAAATTTGTCTCAAATTATTCAAAGTTTTTGTCTGAACCATCATTAAATAACGCCCAGAGTTTTGCCCCGTCGTTTGGTACCACTTTCGACCACCCCCTATTGTGGGAAGTGCAAAACTTTTGATTGTCACACCTAACCTAACCTAGTCTTTCGGTACCTAAATATTCATATTTTCAGCGGGTTTTTGTCATATCTTGTATTCTACCTTGTTTTGATCAACGCTATAGAAATTTTCAATGCTGCCAAAATTTAAGAGCTTTTTATACTACAAAAAGAACATTAAAAATTCGTCAAAGAAATGCAAATTTTTAATAAATTATCTAAATTTGTCTCAAATTATTCAAAGTTTTTGTCTGAACCATCATTAAATAACGCCCAGAGTTTTGCCCCGTCGTTTGGTACCACTCTCGACCACCCCCTATTGTGGGAAGTGCAAAACTTTTGATTGTCACACCTAACCTAACCTAATCTTTCGGTACCTAAATATTCATATTTTTCAGCGGGTTTTTGTCATATCTTGTATTCTACCTTGTCTTGATCAACGCAATAGAAATTTTCAGTGCTGCCAAAATTTAAGATTTTTATACTACAAAACGAATATTAAAAATTCGTCAAAGAAATGCAAATTTTTTAATAAATTGTCAAAATTTGTCTCAAATTATTCAAAGTTATTCTCTGAACCATCATTAAATAACGCCCGGAGGTTTCCCCGTCGTTTGGTACCACTCTCGACCACCCCCTATTGTGGGAAGTGCAAAACTTTTGATTTTTACACCTAACCTAACCTAATCTTTCGGTACCTAAATATTCATATTTTTCAGCGGGTTTTTGTCATATCTTGTATTCTACCTTGTCTTGATCAACGCAATAGAAATTTTCAGTGCTGCCAAAATTTAAGTTTTTATACTACAAAAATAACATTAAAAATTCGTCAAAGAAATGCAAATTTTTTAATAAATTGTCAAAATTTGTCTCAAATTATTCAAAGTTATTCTCTGAACCATCATTAAATAACGCCCAGAGTTTTGCCCCGTCGTTTGGTACCACTTTCGACCACCCCCTATTGTGGGAAGTGCAAAACTTTTGATTGTCACACCTAACCTAACCTAGTCTTTCGGTACCTAAATATTCATATTTTCAGCGGGTTTTTGTCATATCTTGTATTCTACCTTGTTTTGATCAACGCTATAGAAATTTTTAATGCTGCCAAAATTTAAGAGCTTTTTATACTACAAAAAGAACATTAAAAATTCGTCAAAGAAATGCAAATTTTTAATGAATTGTCAAAATTTGTCTCAAATTATTCAAAGTTTTTGTCTGAACCATCATTAAATAACGCCCAGAGTTTTGCCCCGTCGTTTGGTACCTCTCTCGACCACTCCCTATTGTGGGAAGTGCAAAACTTTTAATTTTCACACCTAACCTAACCTAATCTTTCGGTACCTAAATATTCATATTTTTCAGCGGGTTTTTGTCATATCTTGTATTCTACCTTGTCTTGATCAACGCTATAGAAATTTTCAATGCTGCCAAAATTTAAGAGCTTTTTATACTACAAAAAGAACATTAAAAATTCGTCAAAGAAATGCAAATTTTTTAATAAATTATCAAAATTTGTCTCAAATTATTCAAAGTTTTTGTCTGAACCATCATTAAATAACGCCCAGAGTTTTGCCCCGTCGTTTGGTACCACTCTCGACCACCCCCTATTGTGGGAAGTGCAAAACTTTTGATTGTCACACCTAACCTAACCTAATCTTTCGGTACCTAAATATTTATATTTCTCAGCGGGTTTTTGTCATATCTTGTATTCTACCTTGTCTTGATCAACGCAATAGAAATTTTCAGTGCTGCCAAAATTTAAGTTTTTATACTACAAAAATAACATTAAAAATTCGTCAAAGAAATGCAAATTTTTTAATAAATTGTCAAAATTTGTCTCAAATTATTCAAAGTTTTTGTCTTAACCATCATTAAATAACTCCCAGAGTTTTGCCCCGTCGTTTGGTACCACTTTCGACCACCCCCTATTGTGGGAAGTGCAAAACTTTTGATTGTCACACCTAACCTAACCTAGTCTTTCGGTACCTAAATATTCATATTTTCAGCGGGTTTTTGTCATATCTTGTATTCTACCTTGTTTTGATCAACGCTATAGAAATTTTCAATGCTACCAAAATTTAAGAGCTTTTTATACTACAAAAAGTACATTAAAAATTCGTCAAAGAAATGCAAATTTTTTAATAAATTATCAAAATTTGTCTCAAATTATTCAAAGTTTTTGTCTGAACCATCATTAAATAACGCCCGGAGTTTTCCCCGTCGTTTGGTACCACTTTCGACCACCCCCTATTGTGGGAAGTGCAAAACTTTTGATTGTCACACCTAACCTAACCTAATCTTTCGGTACCTAAATATTCATATTTTCAGCGGGTTTTTGTCATATCTTGTATTCTACCTTGTTTTGATCAACGCTATAGAAATTTTCAATGCTGCCAAAATTTAAGAGCTTTTTATACTACAAAAAGAACATTAAAAATTCGTCAAAGAAATGCAAATTTTTTAATAAATTATCAAAATTTGTCTCAAATTATTCAAAGTTTTTGTCTGAACCATCATTAAATAACGCCCAGAGTTTTGCCCCGTCGTTTGGTACCTCTCTCGACCACCCCCTATTGTGGGAAGTGCAAAACTTTTTATTTTTACACCTAACCTAACCTAATCTTTCGGTACCTAAATATTCATATTTTCCAGCGGGTTTTTGTCATATCTTGTATTTTACCTTGTTTTGATCAACGCTATAGAAATTTTCAATGCTGCCAAAATTTAAGATTTTTATACTACAAAACGAACATTAAAAATTCGTCAAAGAAATGCAAATTTTTTAATAAATTGTCAAAATTTGTCTCAAATTATTCAAAGTTATTCTCTGAACCATCATTAAATAACGCCCGGAGTTTTCCCCGTCGTTTGGTACCACTCTCGACCACCCCCTATTGTGGGAAGTGCAAAACTTTTGATTTTTACACCTAACCTAACCTAATCTTTCGGTACCTAAATATTCATATTTTTCAGCGGGTTTTTGTCATATCTTGTATTCTACCTTGTCTTGATCAACGCAATAGAAATTTTCAGTGCTGCCAAAATTTAAGATTTTTATACTACAAAACGAATATTAAAAATTCGTCAAAGAAATGCAAATTTTTTAATAAATTGTCAAAATTTGTCTCAAATTATTCAAAGTTATTCTCTGAACCATCATTAAATAACGCCCGGAGGTTTCCCCGTCGTTTGGTACCACTCTCGACCACCCCCTATTGTGGGAAGTGCAAAACTTTTGATTTTTACACCTAACCTAACCTAATCTTTCGGTACCTAAATATTCATATTTTTCAGCGGGTTTTTGTCATATCTTGTATTCTACCTTGTCTTGATCAACGCAATAGAAATTTTCAGTGCTGCCAAAATTTAAGATTTTTATTCTACAAAACGAACATTAAAAATTCGTCAAAGAAATGCAAATTTTTTAATAAATTATCAAAATGTGTCTCAAATTATTCAAAGTTTTTGTCTGAACCATCATTAAATAACGCCCAGAGTTTTGCCCCGTCGTTTGGTACCTCTCTCGACCACCCCCTATTGTGGGAAGTGCAAAACTTTTTATTTTTACACCTAACCTAACCTAATCTTTCGGTACCTAAATATTCATATTTTTCAGCGGGTTTTTGTCATATCTTGTATTCTACCTTGTCTTGATCAACGCAATAGAAATTTTCAGTGCTGCCAAAATTTAAGATTTTTATACTACAAAACGAACATTAAAAATTCGTCAAAGAAATGCAAATTTTTTAATAAATTGTCAAAATTTGTCTCAAATTATTCAAAGTTATTCTCTGAACCATCATTAAATAACGCCCGGAGTTTTCCCCGTCGTTTGGTACCACACTCGACCACCCCCTATTGTGGGAAGTGCAAAACTTTTGATTTTTACACCTAACCTAACCTAATCTTTCGGTACCTAATTATTCATATTTTTCAGCGGATTTTTGTCATATCTTGTATTCCACCTTGTCTTGATCAACGCTATAGAAATTTTCAGTGCTCCCAAAATTTAAGTTTTTTATACTACAAAAAGAACATTAAAAATTCGTCAAAGAAATGCAAATTTTTAATGAATTGTCAAAATTTGTCTCAAATTATTCAAAGTTTTTGTCTGAACCATCATTAAATAACGCCCAGAATTTTGCCCCGTCGTTTGGTACCACTTTCGACCACCCCCTATTGTGGGAAGTGCAAAACTTTTGATTGTCACACCTAACCTAACCTAATCTTTCGGTACCTAAATATTCATATTTTTCAGCGGGTTTTTGTCATATCTTGTATTCTACCTTGTTTTGATCAACGCTATAGAAATTTTCAATGCTGCCAAAATTTAAGAGCTTTTTATACTACAAAACGAACATTAAAAATTCGTCAAAGAAATGCAAATTTTTTAATAAATTGTCAAAATTTGTCTTAAATTATTCAAAGTTTTTGTCTGAACCATCATTAAATAACGCCCAGAGTTTTCCCCGTCGTTTGGTACCACTCTCGACCACCCCCTATTGTGGGAAGTGCAAAACTTTTGATTTTCACACCTAACCTAACCTAATCTTTCGGTACCTAAATATTCATATTTTTCAGCGGGTTTTTGTCATATCTTGTATTCTACCTTGTCTTGATCAACGCAATAGAAATTTTCAGTGCTGCCAAAATTTAAGATTTTTATACTACAAAACGAATATTAAAAATTCGTCAAAGAAATGCAAATTTTTTAATAAATTGTCAAAATTTGTCTCAAATTATTCAAAGTTATTCTCTGAACCATCATTAAATAACGCCCGGAGGTTTCCCCGTCGTTTGGTACCACTCTCGACCACCCCCTATTGTGGGAAGTGCAAAACTTTTGATTTTTACACCTAACCTAACCTAATCTTTCGGTACCTAAATATTCATATTTTTCAGCGGGTTTTTGTCATATCTTGTATTCTACCTTGTCTTGATCAACGCAATAGAAATTTTCAGTGCTGCCAAAATTTAAGATTTTTATACTACAAAACGAACATTAAAAATTCGTCAAAGAAATGCAAATTTTTTAATAAATTGTCAAAATTTGTCTCAAATTATTCAAAGTTTTTGTCTGAACCATCATTAAATAACGCCCAGAGTTTTGCCCCGTCGTTTGGTACCACTTTCGACCACCCCCTATTGTGGGAAGTGCAAAACTTTTGATTGTCACACCTAACCTAACCTAATCTTTCGGTACCTAAATATTCATATTTTTCAGCGGGTTTTTGTCATATCTTGTATTCTACCTTGTCTTGATCAACGCTATAGAAATTTTCAATGCTGCCAAAATTTAAGAGCTTTTTATACTACAAAAAGAACATTAAAAATTCGTCAAAGAAATGCAAATTTTTTAATAAATTATCAAAATTTGTCTCAAATTATTCAAAGTTTTTGTCTGAACCATCATTAAATAACGCCCAGAGTTTTGCCCCGTCGTTTGGTACCACTCTCGACCACCCCCTATTGTGGGAAGTGCAAAACTTTTGATTGTCACACCTAACCTAACCTAATCTTTCGGTACCTAAATATTTATATTTCTCAGCGGGTTTTTGTCATATCTTGTATTCTACCTTGTCTTGATCAACGCAATAGAAATTTTCAGTGCTGCCAAAATTTAAGTTTTTATACTACAAAAATAACATTAAAAATTCGTCAAAGAAATGCAAATTTTTTAATAAATTGTCAAAATTTGTCTCAAATTATTCAAAGTTTTTGTCTGAACCATCATTAAATAACGCCCAGAGTTTTGCCCCGTCGTTTGGTACCACTTTCGACCACCCCCTATTGTGGGAAGTGCAAAACTTTTGATTGTCACACCTAACCTAACCTAGTCTTTCGGTACCTAAATATTCATATTTTCAGCGGGTTTTTGTCATATCTTGTATTCTACCTTGTTTTGATCAACGCTATAGAAATTTTCAATGCTGCCAAAATTTAAGAGCTTTTTATACTACAAAAAGAACATTAAAAATTCGTCAAAGAAATGCAAATTTTTTAATAAATTATCAAAATTTGTCTCAAATTATTCAAAGTTTTTGTCTGAACCATCATTAAATAACGCCCGGAGTTTTCCCCGTCGTTTGGTACCACTTTCGACCACCCCCTATTGTGGGAAGTGCAAAACTTTTGATTGTCACACCTAACCTAACCTAATCTTTCGGTACCTAAATATTCATATTTTCAGCGGGTTTTTGTCATATCTTGTATTCTACCTTGTTTTGATCAACGCTATAGAAATTTTCAATGCTGCCAAAATTTAAGAGCTTTTTATACTACAAAAAGAACATTAAAAATTCGTCAAAGAAATGCAAATTTTTTAATAAATTATCAAAATTTGTCTCAAATTATTCAAAGTTTTTGTCTGAACCATCATTAAATAACGCCCAGAGTTTTGCCCCGTCGTTTGGTACCTCTCTCGACCACCCCCTATTGTGGGAAGTGCAAAACTTTTTATTTTTACACCTAACCTAACCTAATCTTTCGGTACCTAAATATTCATATTTTTCAGCGGGTTTTTGTCATATCTTGTATTCTACCTTGTCTTGATCAACGCAATAGAAATTTTCAGTGCTGCCAAAATTTAAGATTTTTATACTACAAAACGAATATTAAAAATTCGTCAAAGAAATGCAAATTTTTTAATAAATTGTCAAAATTTGTCTCAAATTATTCAAAGTTATTCTCTGAACCATCATTAAATAACGCCCGGAGGTTTCCCCGTCGTTTGGTACCACTCTCGACCACCCCCTATTGTGGGAAGTGCAAAACTTTTGATTTTTACACCTAACCTAACCTAATCTTTCGGTACCTAAATATTCATATTTTTCAGCGGGTTTTTGTCATATCTTGTATTCTACCTTGTCTTGATCAACGCAATAGAAATTTTCAGTGCTGCCAAAATTTAAGATTTTTATACTACAAAACGAACATTAAAAATTCGTCAAAGAAATGCAAATTTTTTAATAAATTGTCAAAATTTGTCTCAAATTATTCAAAGTTTTTGTCTGAACCATCATTAAATAACGCCCAGAGTTTTGCCCCGTCGTTTGGTACCACTTTCGACCACCCCCTATTGTGGGAAGTGCAAAACTTTTGATTGTCACACCTAACCTAACCTAATCTTTCGGTACCTAAATATTCATATTTTTCAGCGGGTTTTTGTCATATCTTGTATTCTACCTTGTTTTGATCAACGCTATAGAAATTTTCAATGCTGCCAAAATTTAAGAGCTTTTTATACTACAAAACGAACATTAAAAATTCGTCAAAGAAATGCAAATTTTTTTAATAAATTGTCAAAATTTGTCTCAAATTATTCAAAGTTTTTGTCTGAACCATCATTAAATAACGCCCAGAGTTTTGCCCCGTCGTTTGGTACCACTTTCGACCACCCCCTATTGTGGGAAGTGCAAAACTTTTGATTGTCACACCTAACCTAACCTAGTCTTTCGGTACCTAAATATTCATATTTTCAGCGGGTTTTTGTCATATCTTGTATTCTACCTTGTTTTGATCAACGCTATAGAAATTTTCAATGCTGCCAAAATTTAAGAGCTTTTTATACTACAAAAAGAACATTAAAAATTCGTCAAAGAAATGCAAATTTTTAATAAATTATCAAAATTTGTCTCAAATTATTCAAAGTTTTTGTCTGAACCATCATTAAATAACGCCCAGAGTTTTGCCCCGTCGTTTGGTACCACTCTCGACCACCCCCTATTGTGGGAAGTGCAAAACTTTTGATTGTCACACCTAACCTAACCTAATCTTTCGGTACCTAAATATTCATATTTTTCAGCGGGTTTTTGTCATATCTTGTATTCTACCTTGTCTTGATCAACGCAATAGAAATTTTCAGTGCTGCCAAAATTTAAGATTTTTATACTACAAAACGAATATTAAAAATTCGTCAAAGAAATGCAAATTTTTTAATAAATTGTCAAAATTTGTCTCAAATTATTCAAAGTTATTCTCTGAACCATCATTAAATAACGCCCGGAGGTTTCCCCGTCGTTTGGTACCACTCTCGACCACCCCCTATTGTGGGAAGTGCAAAACTTTTGATTTTTACACCTAACCTAACCTAATCTTTCGGTACCTAAATATTCATATTTTTCAGCGGGTTTTTGTCATATCTTGTATTCTACCTTGTTTTGATCAACGCTATAGAAATTTTCAGTGCTCCCAAAATTTAAGTTTTTTATACTACAAAAAGAACATTAAAAATTCGTCAAAGAAATGCAAATTTTTAATGAATTGTCAAAATTTGTCTCAAATTATTCAAAGTTTTTGTCTGAACCATCATTAAATAACGCCCAGAATTTGGCCCCGTCGTTTGGTACCACTTTCGACCACCCCCTATTGTGGGAAGTGCAAAACTTTTGATTGTCACACCTAACCTAACCTAATCTTTCGGTACCTAAATATTCATATTTTTCAGCGGGTTTTTGTCATATCTTGTATTCTACCTTGTTTTGATCAACGCTATAGAAATTTTCAATGCTGCCAAAATTTAAGAGCTTTTTATACTACAAAACGAACATTAAAAATTCGTCAAAGAAATGCAAATTTTTTAATAAATTGTCAAAATTTGTCTCAAATTTCTCAAAGTTTTTGTCTGAACCATCATTAAATAACGCCCAGAGTTTTCCCCGTCGTTTGGTACCACTCTCGACCACCCCCTATTGTGGGAAGTGCAAAACTTTTGATTTTTACACCTAACCTAACCTAATCTTTCGGTACCTAAATATTCATATTTTTCAGCGGGTTTTTGTCATATCTTGTATTCTACCTTGTCTTGATCAACGCAATAGAAATTTTCAGTGCTGCCAAAATTTAAGTTTTTATACTACAAAAATAACATTAAAAATTCGTCAAAGAAATGCAAATTTTTTAATAAATTGTCAAAATTTGTCTCAAATTATTCAAAGTTTTTGTCTGAACCATCATTAAATAACGCCCAGAGTTTTGCCCCGTCGTTTGGTACCACTTTCGACCACCCCCTATTGTGGGAAGTGCAAAACTTTTGATTGTCACACCTAACCTAACCTAATCTTTCGGTACCTAAATATTCATATTTTCAGCGGGTTTTTGTCATATCTTGTATTCTACCTTGTTTTGATCAACGCTATAGAAATTTTCAATGCTGCCAAAATTTAAGAGCTTTTTATACTACAAAAAGAACATTAAAAATTCGTCAAAGAAATGCAAATTTTTTAATAAATTATCAAAATTTGTCTCAAATTATTCAAAGTTTTTGTCTGAACCATCATTAAATAACGCCCAGAGTTTTGCCCCGTCGTTTGGTACCTCTCTCGACCACCCCCTATTGTGGGAAGTGCAAAACTTTTTATTTTTACACCTAACCTAACCTAATCTTTCGGTACCTAAATATTCATATTTTTCAGCGGGTTTTTGTCATATCTTGTATTCTACCTTGTCTTGATCAACGCAATAGAAATTTTCAGTGCTGCCAAAATTTAAGATTTTTATACTACAAAACGAATATTAAAAATTCGTCAAAGAAATGCAAATTTTTTAATAAATTGTCAAAATTTGTCTCAAATTATTCAAAGTTATTCTCTGAACCATCATTAAATAACGCCCGGAGGTTTCCCCGTCGTTTGGTACCACTCTCGACCACCCCCTATTGTGGGAAGTGCAAAACTTTTGATTTTTACACCTAACCTAACCTAATCTTTCGGTACCTAAATATTCATATTTTTCAGCGGGTTTTTGTCATATCTTGTATTCTACCTTGTCTTGATCAACGCAATAGAAATTTTCAGTGCTGCCAAAATTTAAGATTTTTATACTACAAAACGAACATTAAAAATTCGTCAAAGAAATGCAAATTTTTTAATAAATTGTCAAAATTTGTCTCAAATTATTCAAAGTTTTTGTCTGAACCATCATTAAATAACGCCCAGAGTTTTGCCCCGTCGTTTGGTACCACTTTCGACCACCCCCTATTGTGGGAAGTGCAAAACTTTTGATTGTCACACCTAACCTAACCTAATCTTTCGGTACCTAAATATTCATATTTTTCAGCGGGTTTTTGTCATATCTTGTATTCTACCTTGTTTTGATCAACGCTATAGAAATTTTCAATGCTGCCAAAATTTAAGAGCTTTTTATACTACAAAACGAACATTAAAAATTCGTCAAAGAAATGCAAATTTTTTTAATAAATTGTCAAAATTTGTCTCAAATTATTCAAAGTTTTTGTCTGAACCATCATTAAATAACGCCCAGAGTTTTGCCCCGTCGTTTGGTACCACTTTCGACCACCCCCTATTGTGGGAAGTGCAAAACTTTTGATTGTCACACCTAACCTAACCTAGTCTTTCGGTACCTAAATATTCATATTTTCAGCGGGTTTTTGTCATATCTTGTATTCTACCTTGTTTTGATCAACGCTATAGAAATTTTCAATGCTGCCAAAATTTAAGAGCTTTTTATACTACAAAAAGAACATTAAAAATTCGTCAAAGAAATGCAAATTTTTAATAAATTATCAAAATTTGTCTCAAATTATTCAAAGTTTTTGTCTGAACCATCATTAAATAACGCCCAGAGTTTTGCCCCGTCGTTTGGTACCACTCTCGACCACCCCCTATTGTGGGAAGTGCAAAACTTTTGATTGTCACACCTAACCTAACCTAATCTTTCGGTACCTAAATATTCATATTTTTCAGCGGGTTTTTGTCATATCTTGTATTCTACCTTGTCTTGATCAACGCAATAGAAATTTTCAGTGCTGCCAAAATTTAAGATTTTTATACTACAAAACGAATATTAAAAATTCGTCAAAGAAATGCAAATTTTTTAATAAATTGTCAAAATTTGTCTCAAATTATTCAAAGTTATTCTCTGAACCATCATTAAATAACGCCCGGAGGTTTCCCCGTCGTTTGGTACCACTCTCGACCACCCCCTATTGTGGGAAGTGCAAAACTTTTGATTTTTACACCTAACCTAACCTAATCTTTCGGTACCTAAATATTCATATTTTTCAGCGGGTTTTTGTCATATCTTGTATTCTACCTTGTTTTGATCAACGCTATAGAAATTTTCAGTGCTCCCAAAATTTAAGTTTTTTATACTACAAAAAGAACATTAAAAATTCGTCAAAGAAATGCAAATTTTTAATGAATTGTCAAAATTTGTCTCAAATTATTCAAAGTTTTTGTCTGAACCATCATTAAATAACGCCCAGAATTTGGCCCCGTCGTTTGGTACCACTTTCGACCACCCCCTATTGTGGGAAGTGCAAAACTTTTGATTGTCACACCTAACCTAACCTAATCTTTCGGTACCTAAATATTCATATTTTTCAGCGGGTTTTTGTCATATCTTGTATTCTACCTTGTTTTGATCAACGCTATAGAAATTTTCAATGCTGCCAAAATTTAAGAGCTTTTTATACTACAAAACGAACATTAAAAATTCGTCAAAGAAATGCAAATTTTTTAATAAATTGTCAAAATTTGTCTCAAATTTCTCAAAGTTTTTGTCTGAACCATCATTAAATAACGCCCAGAGTTTTCCCCGTCGTTTGGTACCACTCTCGACCACCCCCTATTGTGGGAAGTGCAAAACTTTTGATTTTTACACCTTTTTTTTTTTTTTTTTTTTTTTTTTTTTGATTCCCAGGAAAAATGCTTCATGCACTACCCGCCGGCTAGGGGACGGCACCGGCGGGGCGTGTGGGACTCCCAGCAAGAAAACGCGCTGGTCTACCCACTAAAAAACCTGGGGTGTTCCCTCTCTCACCCAATGGGGGGGGCCAGTTGGGAACTTAAAAGATTCAACCATAGCAGGCCCCCCCATGTGGGTGCCGGCCGGGTCATTTTTTTTCGGACCCGACCACCTCTCGTCCCCAGGGGAGAGCCTGACTGCTCTCCCCTTTCGACATCAGAAAGGCGCGCGGGAACACCGCGCGCGCCCTCTCGGGGCTTTTAGTTTACGGGTGGCAGGGTCCCCTGAGGCCCCGCCACCCGGAGCCCCTAGGTGGGGGGCAGGAGAGCGACATAAGCGCGTCTCGCGAAAGTTCCAGCGGCCGTCGAGGTGGAGCCCCAAGTATTTCATACTCGGCTCCACCCCGATGCGGACCCCTCCAACGATGATGTGGGCATCTGGTGGCGGCGCCCGCCGAGGCCCGTGAAATAGAAGGGCCTCGGATTTTTCCAGCGCCACCTCCAGTCCCAACATCCTAATCCTGCCGACAACCAGAGCCACTCCAGCCGTGGCAAGACGGGCAGCTGCCCAGTAGTCCTCTCCCCGGGCCGTAACCAGCGTGTCGTCGGCGTAACAAGTTACGCCGACGCCCGGGGGCAGGGCGCCCCGCAGCACCCAGTCGTAACCGATGTTCCACAGGAGCGGACCCAGAACCGATCCCTGTGGAACACCGCACGACACCTCCCTCCGGAACGTCTCTCCGCTCCGCCCCACACAGAATACACTTCTCTGGTGCAGGTAGTCCCCGACTATTCGGCGCAGGTAGGGAGGCACCCCATGAAATCGGAGCGCCTCCCTAATAGTCGCCCACGGCAGGGTGTTGAACGCGTTGGCGATGTCCAAGGACACCGCCAACAGCACCCCGCGCGAGGCGACAGCCTCTTCCGAGAGGGCCTTGACGCGACTGATCGCGTCAATCGTCGATCGGCCCTCCCGGAATCCGAACTGGAGTTCGGATAAGTCGGGGCCCACCCGCACCAGGTGCTTGGAGAGGCGGGCAGCCAACACACGCTCAAAGAGCTTGCCCACCTCATCCAATAACACTATGGGGCGGTACGCGGAGGGAGAGTCCGCGGGGCGGCCCTCCTTTCTCAGGAGGACCAGCTTGCCCGTCTTCCACATGGAAGGGAACCGTCCCGACTCCAAGCAGGCGCTAAACAGCCTGAGGAGCCGGTCCCCTAGGGCGTCATAGGCCAAAACCCAGGCGCGGCCAGGAATCCCGTCCGGCCCCGGAGCAGTGTTTTTGCCCCGGAGCCGCACCATTGCCGCGCCGAGCTCCGCCATTGATACTACTGGCGCCCCGGCATCGGCGCCGTCCTCCTCGACTTCGGGCGGCGCCATTACGGGAGGTGTGTGCTCCGCTCTCGAAGGAAAGAGAGCGGAGACCACCCCCTCCAATTGCCGGGGCTGGAGACTCTCGGTGACCGGTGGGGCCCAGGGGCGCAACTTGCCCCTGACCGTCTTATACGGACGGCCCCACGGGTCTGCCTCGAGAGTCCCCAGGAACTCTTCCCATCTTTGGGTTTTGGCCTCACTGATGGCGGACTGCAGGGCGTGCTTCCGCTGTACGTAATCGCCCCGCAGCCGTGCCTCCACGGTCGGGTCACGGTACCGCCTGCGTCGGCGGTACCTAGTGTACTGGCGACGCGCCGCAATGCAAGCGGCGCGTTTCTGACTAATGTCGTCAGACCACCAGTACACCTGACGCCTTGGAGGTCGAGCACTGGCCCGGGGCATCGACGCGTCGCAAATCTGCGTCATCGCGCCCCGGAACCACTCCGCCTCCGACTCAACCTCCACAGGCCCTTCACCCATCGGGGTCCAGGCCTGGACGATGGAGGCTTCCACCAGCACGTCTACGTCGAGACGTTTCAACGCCCATCGTGGGGACGACGGGGTGTGCACTCTCCTCGGGCGATCGTCCGGGATCGCCGGCGAGGCGGAGATGTCGAACCGCACGTAGCGGTGGTCCGACAGTGACTCCGCCTCGACCAGCACTCGCCAGTCCCGGACTTGGCGCGCTACGGCAGGGCTTGCGAACGAAATGTCCACGATGGACTCGCCCTGCCAGCGCACGCACGTGGCGACCGACCCCCGGTTAAGAACCACGAGGCCGGTCGCAATCGCCCACTCCTCCAGCGCGTCGCCGCGAGCGTCGGTGACAGGGGATCCCCAAGCCGATGATTTGGCATTGAAGTCCCCCGCCACCACTACCGGACGCGATGGGTACCGATTAATCACGGCGCCCACCGCGTCCAAAAAGCGCTCAAACTCGGCGAGGCGCCGGTTCGGAGAAAAGTACACCCCGATCAGGACGGTTCCCTCCCAATCAACACAAATATACCCCTCGCCCCTGTCTGTCATCACCAGGAGCGAGGGTCCGGACGAAACAATGGCCGCCGAGCCTCCGAGGTCCCCAAACCAGTTGTGTCGGCTGGGGACGCAGTAAGGCTCGGCGACCACGGCGATGTCTATTGACCACTCCGCCATGTGCTGCAGCAAAATATCCTGCGCCCTGGCGGAGTGGTTAATATTCACCTGTAGGAGGCGATGGGCCATAATTAATTACGTGTCCATCGCCTCCGTACTGCTCCCTGCTTGGGACGGGGCCGGGGCGGCCGGAGTCCTGGTGACCGCCCCTCTGGCCTTATGCCTTTTGGGTGGGGAGCAAGATTTGCTCCCCATCCGGTGCCCCGCCGGCCTTCCTGCAGCCAAGCAGATGCTGCAGGTAGCTTTTGCCGCGGAGCATGCGGCGGCCTTGTGGCCGGGCTGGCCACAGCGATAACATGAGTCGCTGCGGTCAGTTTCGGCGGTGCATTGCTGCCTCACGTGCCCCGGTTCGAGGCAGCGGTAGCACCGCCTAGGCCTCGACTCCAGGAGATTTACCTGAGCCGAGACCATCCCGACCAGCAAACGGCCGGCCGCCACCTTCTTCGCCGCGGCGATGGGGCAGCGCACCATCACCGTGCACAGACCACCATTGCCGCGGCGCACCTCCCCCACCCTGACCTGCGCCTGAGGGCAGGCTCCGGCTTTTGCCACCGCAGCGGCGACATCCTCGGAGGAGGCCGAGTCGTCCAGCCCGGTTATCCGCATTTCCGCGGACTTCACCGGACGGGAGACCTTGACCTCCTCAGGCGTGAAAAGTGACCGAATTTTTTCAGCCACCCTGTCCGCCTTGTCGCCGGAGGTGGCACCTGGGACCTCCAGTATTCTGGCCCCAGTGGCGGCAACCTTGAAGAGGACGCCTCCGGCGAGGCCCATCCCTGCGAGATCGCCTTTTATGGCCTCAGTGGCCCGCCGGAGGACGCCCGCATAGCTGACGCCTTTCCGGAGTCCCTCCTCCGTCAGCTCCACCACAACGGCGGTGGAGCGCGGGGGGCGCAGGTCAGCCGGGGTGGGGCCCTTCTTTTTGTTCAGCACCGGGGGAGCTCGGGATGCCTTCTTCTGCTTCCTCTTCCTCCTCTTCCTCCCGACGACCTCTGTCCACGGCTGCTCAGCCGAGGCAGAGGCCACCGGGGCGGGTTGGGGCTGGGCAGCGGGGCGCGGAGGCGCCACAGTGGTGGTCGTCTTCCTCTTGCCCTTCCCTTTCCCCTTGAGAGAGGAAACCGACGCTGTGTGGACAGACCTCTGACGTGCCACCGGCTGGCCGGAGGGCGCCGGGCCAGCCGGCGCGCCCCCGACCATCCGGGGGCGGCCCCCGAGCGAAGGGCCCGGGGTCGGGACAGGCGCGAGGCCACAGTTGGCCAGACACGCCTCCACAACGTTGCGCGCCTGAGCCACCGTGGCCCGCATCAAATCGTTCGCCCAGGCGGGCCGCTGGTCCTCCGCGGGAGTGAGGGGCTGCACTGTGCGCCGCGGGAGGGGCGGGAACTCCTCCCGCTGCCTCCCGGCAGGCGCCCTGGCGGTGGCCGAGGGCGTCTTGGCGGCGCTGGCCCGAGCGGCAGTGGCAGCGGCCGCCTTCATGGCCGCCACCTCCGCTCGGAGCTCCGCGAGCTGCCTATGCAGCCCCTCGTTCTCCGACCTCCAGCGCCTCTGGAGGTCGGAGGAAGCCCGTCCCCACATGCCGAAGAAGGCCTCCCTCATTTCCTCCGTGGCAACTTTGAGGTCCCGAACGAATCCCCCCTTCAAGTTGCCGGACCGGGCTGCCACCCTCAGGACGGTCTCGGCGCCAGCCTCGAACCGTTGCCTGAGGTCGGCAACCGAGTCCCCTCCCAAGGGGGACGCATCCGCGACCCCAGCAATCTTCTTGAAGTCTCGACGGGCAGGCAGAGGCTGCCCGAGGAGCTTCCTTGCGGAGGGAGGTGGCATCGGGGAACCAGCCCTTCCTCCGCAGGGCGTCCCTTCTACCACCTCCACCTCCGTGTCCGACCCAGAATCGGAGTGCACGTGGTGCGACGTCTTCCGGCGCTTCACGGAAGCGCCGGGCGCACCCCAGAATTTGAGGGTGAGGGAAGCAGGGCTTTCCCCCCCCTCCTCCCTCTCCCGTTGGGCCGCCGACGAGCACCGGCTCCGAGGCCGACTGGCCTCCGAACCCGAGCCCGCCCGCGACTCGACGTCCATATCAGTGCCGGTGTCAGCGCTGAGCACGCTCGACACGGAGTCACTGCGTGCCAGCGCCGCCACCCGGGACCTCGACCGTGTCCTCGGCACGGCCGGAACGCTACTTACAAATGTCGGCGGGGGCATACCCCCCCCAACCATCCCTTTTTTGGGATCTTCCATCTTTGTCTTGTTCGGGCCGGAGCCCAAGACAACTCTCCTCGCAGGGTCAGTACTTGACCCTGCGGCAATTTCGGTGCCGGATATTTCGCGCGGCACTGCGCTGTGATGGCGGTTGCCCCCCCCAGAATACGAGGGGCAGACGGAGCCAGAAGGCTCCGTGAGGGATTCTCCGGGCGCGGCGCACCCGGTACCCTCCTGGGGTAGGTTAAGACCTTTAGCCGACATCTTCATAGTAGTTTTTGGGTGGCCCTAATGACTGGGTTCCCCCCAGCCATACAGCCCCTCGCCAGGCCACCAAAAACTTGGGCTTTGGGTAATTTTTATAGAGGTTTTCTTCCTCGCAGCCCGAAGGCCCCCGGTCCTGTCAGTTCAGGATTACGGGTTGGGCCGGATGGGGGTCCATGCTGGACCGATCCACCCGCCCCAAGACCGCCCGGCCGGGCAGGAAGCCTAAGCTTCACATCCCGGCCTGACGGCCCCAGCTAGTGATTTTTTAGAGAGGTTGTCTTCCTCTATCCCCTCGTGTTGGGCCGGATGGGGGTCCATGCTGGACCGATCCACCCGCCCCAAGACCGCCCGACTGGGTAGGACGCCTACGCTCCCCACCCCGGCCTAGCGGCCCCCACTGGTAATTTTTTATAGAGGTTTTCTTCCTCTATTCCCCCCGTCTCATCCACGTGTCCTCTGCTAATCAGAGGAACACGTGGAGAGACCCCCAAACGCGGCCCTCGCGGGCCGATAACCCCGAGACAAGATGCCTCGGGTTCCCTACGCGCGTGCCAGAGTATTAGCCACGAGTAATAATGGCTCCGAAAGGACATTATTACCCGTGTTGCCCGGGGTGTACCGGCCCAACGACTGCTGTTCCAATCCACTAAAATGTAGAAAGGACCAGCAGCCTTCGAGCGCACGGGGAGGTTCTCTGGCCACACACCCCTTGATTTTTACACCTAACCTAACCTAATCTTTCGGTACCTAAATATTCATATTTTTCAGCGGGTTTTTGTCATATCTTGTATTCTACCTTGTCTTGATCAACGCAATAGAAATTTTCAGTGCTGCCAAAATTTAAGTTTTTATACTACAAAAATAACATTAAAAATTCGTCAAAGAAATGCAAATTTTTTAATAAATTGTCAAAATTTGTCTCAAATTATTCAAAGTTTTTGTCTGAACCATCATTAAATAACGCCCAGAGTTTTGCCCCGTCGTTTGGTACCACTTTCGACCACCCCCTATTGTGGGAAGTGCAAAACTTTTGATTGTCACACCTAACCTAACCTAGTCTTTCGGTACCTAAATATTCATATTTTCAGCGGGTTTTTGTCATATCTTGTATTCTACCTTGTTTTGATCAACGCTATAGAAATTTTCAATGCTGCCAAAATTTAAGAGCTTTTTATACTACAAAAAGAACATTAAAAATTCGTCAAAGAAATGCAAATTTTTTAATAAATTATCAAAATTTGTCTCAAATTATTCAAAGTTTTTGTCTGAACCATCATTAAATAACGCCCGGAGTTTTCCCCGTCGTTTGGTACCACTTTCGACCACCCCCTATTGTGGGAAGTGCAAAACTTTTGATTGTCACACCTAACCTAACCTAATCTTTCGGTACCTAAATATTCATATTTTCAGCGGGTTTTTGTCATATCTTGTATTCTACCTTGTTTTGATCAACGCTATAGAAATTTTCAATGCTGCCAAAATTTAAGAGCTTTTTATACTACAAAAAGAACATTAAAAATTCGTCAAAGAAATGCAAATTTTTTAATAAATTATCAAAATTTGTCTCAAATTATTCAAAGTTTTTGTCTGAACCATCATTAAATAACGCCCAGAGTTTTGCCCCGTCGTTTGGTACCTCTCTCGACCACCCCCTATTGTGGGAAGTGCAAAACTTTTTATTTTTACACCTAACCTAACCTAATCTTTCGGTACCTAAATATTCATATTTTTCAGCGGGTTTTTGTCATATCTTGTATTCTACCTTGTCTTGATCAACGCAATAGAAATTTTCAGTGCTGCCAAAATTTAAGATTTTTATACTACAAAACGAATATTAAAAATTCGTCAAAGAAATGCAAATTTTTTAATAAATTGTCAAAATTTGTCTCAAATTATTCAAAGTTATTCTCTGAACCATCATTAAATAACGCCCGGAGGTTTCCCCGTCGTTTGGTACCACTCTCGACCACCCCCTATTGTGGGAAGTGCAAAACTTTTGATTTTTACACCTAACCTAACCTAATCTTTCGGTACCTAAATATTCATATTTTTCAGCGGGTTTTTGTCATATCTTGTATTCTACCTTGTCTTGATCAACGCAATAGAAATTTTCAGTGCTGCCAAAATTTAAGATTTTTATACTACAAAACGAACATTAAAAATTCGTCAAAGAAATGCAAATTTTTTAATAAATTGTCAAAATTTGTCTCAAATTATTCAAAGTTTTTGTCTGAACCATCATTAAATAACGCCCAGAGTTTTGCCCCGTCGTTTGGTACCACTTTCGACCACCCCCTATTGTGGGAAGTGCAAAACTTTTGATTGTCACACCTAACCTAACCTAATCTTTCGGTACCTAAATATTCATATTTTTCAGCGGGTTTTTGTCATATCTTGTATTCTACCTTGTTTTGATCAACGCTATAGAAATTTTCAATGCTGCCAAAATTTAAGAGCTTTTTATACTACAAAACGAACATTAAAAATTCGTCAAAGAAATGCAAATTTTTTTAATAAATTGTCAAAATTTGTCTCAAATTATTCAAAGTTTTTGTCTGAACCATCATTAAATAACGCCCAGAGTTTTGCCCCGTCGTTTGGTACCACTTTCGACCACCCCCTATTGTGGGAAGTGCAAAACTTTTGATTGTCACACCTAACCTAACCTAGTCTTTCGGTACCTAAATATTCATATTTTCAGCGGGTTTTTGTCATATCTTGTATTCTACCTTGTTTTGATCAACGCTATAGAAATTTTCAATGCTGCCAAAATTTAAGAGCTTTTTATACTACAAAAAGAACATTAAAAATTCGTCAAAGAAATGCAAATTTTTAATAAATTATCTAAATTTGTCTCAAATTATTCAAAGTTTTTGTCTGAACCATCATTAAATAACGCCCAGAGTTTTGCCCCGTCGTTTGGTACCACTCTCGACCACCCCCTATTGTGGGAAGTGCAAAACTTTTGATTGTCACACCTAACCTAACCTAATCTTTCGGTACCTAAATATTCATATTTTTCAGCGGGTTTTTGTCATATCTTGTATTCTACCTTGTCTTGATCAACGCAATAGAAATTTTCAGTGCTGCCAAAATTTAAGATTTTTATACTACAAAACGAATATTAAAAATTCGTCAAAGAAATGCAAATTTTTTAATAAATTGTCAAAATTTGTCTCAAATTATTCAAAGTTATTCTCTGAACCATCATTAAATAACGCCCGGAGGTTTCCCCGTCGTTTGGTACCACTCTCGACCACCCCCTATTGTGGGAAGTGCAAAACTTTTGATTTTTACACCTAACCTAACCTAATCTTTCGGTACCTAAATATTCATATTTTTCAGCGGGTTTTTGTCATATCTTGTATTCTACCTTGTTTTGATCAACGCTATAGAAATTTTCAGTGCTCCCAAAATTTAAGTTTTTTATACTACAAAAAGAACATTAAAAATTCGTCAAAGAAATGCAAATTTTTAATGAATTGTCAAAATTTGTCTCAAATTATTCAAAGTTTTTGTCTGAACCATCATTAAACAACGCCCAGAATTTGGCCCCGTCGTTTGGTACCACTTTCGACCACCCCCTATTGTGGGAAGTGCAAAACTTTTGATTGTCACACCTAACCTAACCTAATCTTTCGGTACCTAAATATTCATATTTTTCAGCGGGTTTTTGTCATATCTTGTATTCTACCTTGTTTTGATCAACGCTATAGAAATTTTCAATGCTGCCAAAATTTAAGAGCTTTTTATACTACAAAACGAACATTAAAAATTCGTCAAAGAAATGCAAATTTTTTAATAAATTGTCAAAATTTGTCTCAAATTATTCAAAGTTTTTGTCTGAACCATCATTAAATAACGCCCAGAGTTTTCCCCGTCGTTTGGTACCACTCTCGACCACCCCCTATTGTGGGAAGTGCAAAACTTTTGATTTTTACACATAACCTAACCTAATCTTTCGGTACCTAAATATTCATATTTTTCAGCGGGTTTTTGTCATATCTTGTATTCTACCTTGTCTTGATCAACGCAATAGAAATTTTCAGTGCTGCCAAAATTTAAGATTTTTATACTACAAAACGAATATTAAAAATTCGTCAAAGAAATGCAAATTTTTTAATAAATTGTCAAAATTTGTCTCAAATTATTCAAAGTTATTCTCTGAACCATCATTAAATAACGCCCGGAGGTTTCCCCGTCGTTTGGTACCACTCTCGACCACCCCCTATTGTGGGAAGTGCAAAACTTTTGATTTTTACACCTAACCTAACCTAATCTTTCGGTACCTAAATATTCATATTTTTCAGCGGGTTTTTGTCATATCTTGTATTCTACCTTGTCTTGATCAACGCAATAGAAATTTTCAGTGCTGCCAAAATTTAAGGTTTTTATACTACAAAACGAACATTAAATATTCGTCAAAGAAATGCAAATTTTTTAATAAATTGTCAAAATTTGTCTCAAATTATGCAAAGTTTTTGTCTGAACCATCATTAAATAACGCCCAGAGTTTTGCCCCGTCGTTTGGTACCACTTTCGACCACCCCCTATTGTGGGAAGTGCAAAACTTTTGATTGTCACACCTAACCTAACCTAATCTTTCGGTACTTAAATATTTATATTTCTCAGCGGGTTTTTGTCATATCTTGTATTCTACCTTGTCTTGATCAACGCAATAGAAATTTTCAGTGCTGCCAAAATTTAAGTTTTTATACTACAAAAATAACATTAAAAATTCGTCAAAGAAATGCAAATTTTTTAATAAATTGTCAAAATTTGTCTCAAATTATTCAAAGTTATTCTCTGAACCATCATTAAATAACGCCCAGAGTTTTGCCCCGTCGTTTGGTACCACTTTCGACCACCCCCTATTGTGGGAAGTGCAAAACTTTTGATTGTCACACCTAACCTAACCTAGTCTTTCGGTACCTAAATATTCATATTTTCAGCGGGTTTTTGTCATATCTTGTATTCTACCTTGTTTTGATCAACGCTATAGAAATTTTTAATGCTGCCAAAATTTAAGAGCTTTTTATACTACAAAAAGAACATTAAAAATTCGTCAAAGAAATGCAAATTTTTAATGAATTGTCAAAATTTGTCTCAAATTATTCAAAGTTTTTGTCTGAACCATCATTAAATAACGCCCAGAGTTTTGCCCCGTCGTTTGGTACCTCTCTCGACCACTCCCTATTGTGGGAAGTGCAAAACTTTTAATTTTCACACCTAACCTAACCTAATCTTTCGGTACCTAAATATTCATATTTTTCAGCGGGTTTTTGTCATATCTTGTATTCTACCTTGTCTTGATCAACGCTATAGAAATTTTCAATGCTGCCAAAATTTAAGAGCTTTTTATACTACAAAAAGAACATTAAAAATTCGTCAAAGAAATGCAAATTTTTTAATAAATTATCAAAATTTGTCTCAAATTATTCAAAGTTTTTGTCTGAACCATCATTAAATAACGCCCAGAGTTTTGCCCCGTCGTTTGGTACCACTCTCGACCACCCCCTATTGTGGGAAGTGCAAAACTTTTGATTGTCACACCTAACCTAACCTAATCTTTCGGTACCTAAATATTTATATTTCTCAGCGGGTTTTTGTCATATCTTGTATTCTACCTTGTCTTGATCAACGCAATAGAAATTTTCAGTGCTGCCAAAATTTAAGTTTTTATACTACAAAAATAACATTAAAAATTCGTCAAAGAAATGCAAATTTTTTAATAAATTGTCAAAATTTGTCTCAAATTATTCAAAGTTTTTGTCTTAACCATCATTAAATAACGCCCAGAGTTTTGCCCCGTCGTTTGGTACCACTTTCGACCACCCCCTATTGTGGGAAGTGCAAAACTTTTGATTGTCACACCTAACCTAACCTAGTCTTTCGGTACCTAAATATTCATATTTTCAGCGGGTTTTTGTCATATCTTGTATTCTACCTTGTTTTGATCAACGCTATAGAAATTTTCAATGCTACCAAAATTTAAGAGCTTTTTATACTACAAAAAGTACATTAAAAATTCGTCAAAGAAATGCAAATTTTTTAATAAATTATCAAAATTTGTCTCAAATTATTCAAAGTTTTTGTCTGAACCATCATTAAATAACGCCCGGAGTTTTCCCCGTCGTTTGGTACCACTTTCGACCACCCCCTATTGTGGGAAGTGCAAAACTTTTGATTGTCACACCTAACCTAACCTAATCTTTCGGTACCTAAATATTCATATTTTCAGCGGGTTTTTGTCATATCTTGTATTCTACCTTGTTTTGATCAACGCTATAGAAATTTTCAATGCTGCCAAAATTTAAGAGCTTTTTATACTACAAAAAGAACATTAAAAATTCGTCAAAGAAATGCAAATTTTTTAATAAATTATCAAAATTTGTCTCAAATTATTCAAAGTTTTTGTCTGAACCATCATTAAATAACGCCCAGAGTTTTGCCCCGTCGTTTGGTACCTCTCTCGACCACCCCCTATTGTGGGAAGTGCAAAACTTTTTATTTTTACACCTAACCTAACCTAATCTTTCGGTACCTAAATATTCATATTTTCCAGCGGGTTTTTGTCATATCTTGTATTTTACCTTGTTTTGATCAACGCTATAGAAATTTTCAATGCTGCCAAAATTTAAGATTTTTATACTACAAAACGAACATTAAAAATTCGTCAAAGAAATGCAAATTTTTTAATAAATTGTCAAAATTTGTCTCAAATTATTCAAAGTTATTCTCTGAACCATCATTAAATAACGCCCGGAGTTTTCCCCGTCGTTTGGTACCACTCTCGACCACCCCCTATTGTGGGAAGTGCAAAACTTTTGATTTTTACACCTAACCTAACCTAATCTTTCGGTACCTAAATATTCATATTTTTCAGCGGGTTTTTGTCATATCTTGTATTCTACCTTGTCTTGATCAACGCAATAGAAATTTTCAGTGCTGCCAAAATTTAAGATTTTTATACTACAAAACGAATATTAAAAATTCGTCAAAGAAATGCAAATTTTTTAATAAATTGTCAAAATTTGTCTCAAATTATTCAAAGTTATTCTCTGAACCATCATTAAATAACGCCCGGAGGTTTCCCCGTCGTTTGGTACCACTCTCGACCACCCCCTATTGTGGGAAGTGCAAAACTTTTGATTTTTACACCTAACCTAACCTAATCTTTCGGTACCTAAATATTCATATTTTTCAGCGGGTTTTTGTCATATCTTGTATTCTACCTTGTCTTGATCAACGCAATAGAAATTTTCAGTGCTGCCAAAATTTAAGATTTTTATTCTACAAAACGAACATTAAAAATTCGTCAAAGAAATGCAAATTTTTTAATAAATTGTCAAAATTTGTCTCAAATTATTCAAAGTTTTTGTCTGAACCATCATTAAATAACGCCCAGAGTTTTGCCCCGTCGTTTGGTACCACTTTCGACCACCCCCTATTGTGGGAAGTGCAAAACTTTTGATTGTCACACCTAACCTAACCTAATCTTTCGGTACCTAAATATTCATATTTTTCAGCGGGTTTTTGTCATATCTTGTATTCTACCTTGTTTTGATCAACGCTATAGAAATTTTCAATGCTGCCAAAATTTAAGAGCTTTTTATACTACAAAACGAACATTAAAAATTCGTCAAAGAAATGCAAATTTTTTTAATAAATTGTCAAAATTTGTCTCAAATTATTCAAAGTTTTTGTCTGAACCATCATTAAATAACGCCCAGAGTTTTGCCCCGTCGTTTGGTACCTCTCTCGACCACTCCCTATTGTGGGAAGTGCAAAACTTTTAATTTTCACACCTAACCTAACCTAATCTTTCGGTACCTAAATATTCATATTTTTCAGCGGGTTTTTGTCATATCTTGTATTCTACCTTGTCTTGATCAACGCTATAGAAATTTTCAATGCTGCCAAAATTTAAGAGCTTTTTATACTACAAAAAGAACATTAAAAATTCGTCAAAGAAATGCAAATTTTTTAATAAATTATCAAAATTTGTCTCAAATTATTCAAAGTTTTTGTCTGAACCATCATTAAATAACGCCCAGAGTTTTGCCCCGTCGTTTGGTACCACTCTCGACCACCCCCTATTGTGGGAAGTGCAAAACTTTTGATTGTCACACCTAACCTAACCTAATCTTTCGGTACCTAAATATTTATATTTCTCAGCGGGTTTTTGTCATATCTTGTATTCTACCTTGTCTTGATCAACGCAATAGAAATTTTCAGTGCTGCCAAAATTTAAGTTTTTATACTACAAAAATAACATTAAAAATTCGTCAAAGAAATGCAAATTTTTTAATAAATTGTCAAAATTTGTCTCAAATTATTCAAAGTTTTTGTCTTAACCATCATTAAATAACGCCCAGAGTTTTGCCCCGTCGTTTGGTACCACTTTCGACCACCCCCTATTGTGGGAAGTGCAAAACTTTTGATTGTCACACCTAACCTAACCTAGTCTTTCGGTACCTAAATATTCATATTTTCAGCGGGTTTTTGTCATATCTTGTATTCTACCTTGTTTTGATCAACGCTATAGAAATTTTCAATGCTGCCAAAATTTAAGAGCTTTTTATACTACAAAAAGAACATTAAAAATTCGTCAAAGAAATGCAAATTTTTTAATAAATTATCAAAATTTGTCTCAAATTATTCAAAGTTTTTGTCTGAACCATCATTAAATAACGCCCGGAGTTTTCCCCGTCGTTTGGTACCACTTTCGACCACCCCCTATTGTGGGAAGTGCAAAACTTTTGATTGTCACACCTAACCTAACCTAATCTTTCGGTACCTAAATATTCATATTTTCAGCGGGTTTTTGTCATATCTTGTATTCTACCTTGTTTTGATCAACGCTATAGAAATTTTCAATGCTGCCAAAATTTAAGAGCTTTTTATACTACAAAAAGAACATTAAAAATTCGTCAAAGAAATGCAAATTTTTTAATAAATTATCAAAATTTGTCTCAAATTATTCAAAGTTTTTGTCTGAACCATCATTAAATAACGCCCAGAGTTTTGCCCCGTCGTTTGGTACCTCTCTCGACCACCCCCTATTGTGGGAAGTGCAAAACTTTTTATTTTTACACCTAACCTAACCTAATCTTTCGGTACCTAAATATTCATATTTTCCAGCGGGTTTTTGTCATATCTTGTATTTTACCTTGTTTTGATCAACGCTATAGAAATTTTCAATGCTGCCAAAATTTAAGATTTTTATACTACAAAACGAACATTAAAAATTCGTCAAAGAAATGCAAATTTTTTAATAAATTGTCAAAATTTGTCTCAAATTATTCAAAGTTATTCTCTGAACCATCATTAAATAACGCCCGGAGTTTTCCCCGTCGTTTGGTACCACTCTCGACCACCCCCTATTGTGGGAAGTGCAAAACTTTTGATTTTTACACCTAACCTAACCTAATCTTTCGGTACCTAAATATTCATATTTTTCAGCGGGTTTTTGTCATATCTTGTATTCTACCTTGTCTTGATCAACGCAATAGAAATTTTCAGTGCTGCCAAAATTTAAGTTTTTATACTACAAAAATAACATTAAAAATTCGTCAAAGAAATGCAAATTTTTTAATAAATTGTCAAAATTTGTCTCAAATTATTCAAAGTTTTTGTCTTAACCATCATTAAATAACGCCCAGAGTTTTGCCCCGTCGTTTGGTACCACTTTCGACCACCCCCTATTGTGGGAAGTGCAAAACTTTTGATTGTCACACCTAACCTAACCTAGTCTTTCGGTACCTAAATATTCATATTTTCAGCGGGTTTTTGTCATATCTTGTATTCTACCTTGTTTTGATCAACGCTATAGAAATTTTCAATGCTACCAAAATTTAAGAGCTTTTTATACTACAAAAAGTACATTAAAAATTCGTCAAAGAAATGCAAATTTTTTAATAAATTATCAAAATTTGTCTCAAATTATTCAAAGTTTTTGTCTGAACCATCATTAAATAACGCCCGGAGTTTTCCCCGTCGTTTGGTACCACTTTCGACCACCCCCTATTGTGGGAAGTGCAAAACTTTTGATTGTCACACCTAACCTAACCTAATCTTTCGGTACCTAAATATTCATATTTTCAGCGGGTTTTTGTCATATCTTGTATTCTACCTTGTTTTGATCAACGCTATAGAAATTTTCAATGCTGCCAAAATTTAAGAGCTTTTTATACTACAAAAAGAACATTAAAAATTCGTCAAAGAAATGCAAATTTTTTAATAAATTATCAAAATTTGTCTCAAATTATTCAAAGTTTTTGTCTGAACCATCATTAAATAACGCCCAGAGTTTTGCCCCGTCGTTTGGTACCTCTCTCGACCACCCCCTATTGTGGGAAGTGCAAAACTTTTTATTTTTACACCTAACCTAACCTAATCTTTCGGTACCTAAATATTCATATTTTCCAGCGGGTTTTTGTCATATCTTGTATTTTACCTTGTTTTGATCAACGCTATAGAAATTTTCAATGCTGCCAAAATTTAAGATTTTTATACTACAAAACGAACATTAAAAATTCGTCAAAGAAATGCAAATTTTTTAATAAATTGTCAAAATTTGTCTCAAATTATTCAAAGTTATTCTCTGAACCATCATTAAATAACGCCCGGAGTTTTCCCCGTCGTTTGGTACCACTCTCGACCACCCCCTATTGTGGGAAGTGCAAAACTTTTGATTTTTACACCTAACCTAACCTAATCTTTCGGTACCTAAATATTCATATTTTTCAGCGGGTTTTTGTCATATCTTGTATTCTACCTTGTCTTGATCAACGCAATAGAAATTTTCAGTGCTGCCAAAATTTAAGATTTTTATACTACAAAACGAATATTAAAAATTCGTCAAAGAAATGCAAATTTTTTAATAAATTGTCAAAATTTGTCTCAAATTATTCAAAGTTATTCTCTGAACCATCATTAAATAACGCCCGGAGGTTTCCCCGTCGTTTGGTACCACTCTCGACCACCCCCTATTGTGGGAAGTGCAAAACTTTTGATTTTTACACCTAACCTAACCTAATCTTTCGGTACCTAAATATTCATATTTTTCAGCGGGTTTTTGTCATATCTTGTATTCTACCTTGTCTTGATCAACGCAATAGAAATTTTCAGTGCTGCCAAAATTTAAGATTTTTATTCTACAAAACGAACATTAAAAATTCGTCAAAGAAATGCAAATTTTTTAATAAATTGTCAAAATTTGTCTCAAATTATTCAAAGTTTTTGTCTGAACCATCATTAAATAACGCCCAGAGTTTTGCCCCGTCGTTTGGTACCACTTTCGACCACCCCCTATTGTGGGAAGTGCAAAACTTTTGATTGTCACACCTAACCTAACCTAATCTTTCGGTACCTAAATATTCATATTTTTCAGCGGGTTTTTGTCATATCTTGTATTCTACCTTGTTTTGATCAACGCTATAGAAATTTTCAATGCTGCCAAAATTTAAGAGCTTTTTATACTACAAAACGAACATTAAAAATTCGTCAAAGAAATGCAAATTTTTTTAATAAATTGTCAAAATTTGTCTCAAATTATTCAAAGTTTTTGTCTGAACCATCATTAAATAACGCCCAGAGTTTTGCCCCGTCGTTTGGTACCTCTCTCGACCACTCCCTATTGTGGGAAGTGCAAAACTTTTAATTTTCACACCTAACCTAACCTAATCTTTCGGTACCTAAATATTCATATTTTTCAGCGGGTTTTTGTCATATCTTGTATTCTACCTTGTCTTGATCAACGCTATAGAAATTTTCAATGCTGCCAAAATTTAAGAGCTTTTTATACTACAAAAAGAACATTAAAAATTCGTCAAAGAAATGCAAATTTTTTAATAAATTATCAAAATTTGTCTCAAATTATTCAAAGTTTTTGTCTGAACCATCATTAAATAACGCCCAGAGTTTTGCCCCGTCGTTTGGTACCACTCTCGACCACCCCCTATTGTGGGAAGTGCAAAACTTTTGATTGTCACACCTAACCTAACCTAATCTTTCGGTACCTAAATATTTATATTTCTCAGCGGGTTTTTGTCATATCTTGTATTCTACCTTGTCTTGATCAACGCAATAGAAATTTTCAGTGCTGCCAAAATTTAAGTTTTTATACTACAAAAATAACATTAAAAATTCGTCAAAGAAATGCAAATTTTTTAATAAATTGTCAAAATTTGTCTCAAATTATTCAAAGTTTTTGTCTTAACCATCATTAAATAACGCCCAGAGTTTTGCCCCGTCGTTTGGTACCACTTTCGACCACCCCCTATTGTGGGAAGTGCAAAACTTTTGATTGTCACACCTAACCTAACCTAGTCTTTCGGTACCTAAATATTCATATTTTCAGCGGGTTTTTGTCATATCTTGTATTCTACCTTGTTTTGATCAACGCTATAGAAATTTTCAATGCTGCCAAAATTTAAGAGCTTTTTATACTACAAAAAGAACATTAAAAATTCGTCAAAGAAATGCAAATTTTTTAATAAATTATCAAAATTTGTCTCAAATTATTCAAAGTTTTTGTCTGAACCATCATTAAATAACGCCCGGAGTTTTCCCCGTCGTTTGGTACCACTTTCGACCACCCCCTATTGTGGGAAGTGCAAAACTTTTGATTGTCACACCTAACCTAACCTAATCTTTCGGTACCTAAATATTCATATTTTCAGCGGGTTTTTGTCATATCTTGTATTCTACCTTGTTTTGATCAACGCTATAGAAATTTTCAATGCTGCCAAAATTTAAGAGCTTTTTATACTACAAAAAGAACATTAAAAATTCGTCAAAGAAATGCAAATTTTTTAATAAATTATCAAAATTTGTCTCAAATTATTCAAAGTTTTTGTCTGAACCATCATTAAATAACGCCCAGAGTTTTGCCCCGTCGTTTGGTACCTCTCTCGACCACCCCCTATTGTGGGAAGTGCAAAACTTTTTATTTTTACACCTAACCTAACCTAATCTTTCGGTACCTAAATATTCATATTTTCCAGCGGGTTTTTGTCATATCTTGTATTTTACCTTGTTTTGATCAACGCTATAGAAATTTTCAATGCTGCCAAAATTTAAGATTTTTATACTACAAAACGAACATTAAAAATTCGTCAAAGAAATGCAAATTTTTTAATAAATTGTCAAAATTTGTCTCAAATTATTCAAAGTTATTCTCTGAACCATCATTAAATAACGCCCGGAGTTTTCCCCGTCGTTTGGTACCACTCTCGACCACCCCCTATTGTGGGAAGTGCAAAACTTTTGATTTTTACACCTAACCTAACCTAATCTTTCGGTACCTAAATATTCATATTTTTCAGCGGGTTTTTGTCATATCTTGTATTCTACCTTGTCTTGATCAACGCAATAGAAATTTTCAGTGCTGCCAAAATTTAAGATTTTTATACTACAAAACGAATATTAAAAATTCGTCAAAGAAATGCAAATTTTTTAATAAATTGTCAAAATTTGTCTCAAATTATTCAAAGTTATTCTCTGAACCATCATTAAATAACGCCCGGAGGTTTCCCCGTCGTTTGGTACCACTCTCGACCACCCCCTATTGTGGGAAGTGCAAAACTTTTGATTGTCACACCTAACCTAACCTAATCTTTCGGTACCTAAATATTCATATTTTTCAGCGGGTTTTTGTCATATCTTGTATTCTACCTTGTTTTGATCAACGCTATAGAAATTTTCAATGCTGCCAAAATTTAAGAGCTTTTTATACTACAAATCGAACATTAAAAATTCGTCAAAGAAATGCAAATTTTTTTAATAAATTGTCAAAATTTGTCTCAAATTATTCAAAGTTATTCTCTGAACCATCATTAAATAACGCCCAGAGTTTTGCCCCGTCGTTTGGTACCACTTTCGACCACCCCCTATTGTGGGAAGTGCAAAACTTTTGATTGTCACACCTAACCTAACCTAGTCTTTCGGTACCTAAATATTCATATTTTCAGCGGGTTTTTGTCATATCTTGTATTCTACCTTGTTTTGATCAACGCTATAGAAATTTTCAATGCTGCCAAAATTTAAGAGCTTTTTATACTACAAAAAGAACATTAAAAATTCGTCAAAGAAATACAAATTTTTAATAAATTATCAAAATTTGTCTCAAATTATTCAAAGTTTTTGTCTGAACCATCATTAAATAACGCCCAGAGTTTTGCCCCGTCGTTTGGTACCACTCTCGACCACCCCCTATTGTGGGAAGTGCAAAACTTTTGATTGTCACACCTAACCTAACCTAATCTTTCGGTACCTAAATATTCATATTTTTCAGCGGGTTTTTGTCATATCTTGTATTCTACCTTGTCTTGATCAACGCAATAGAAATTTTCAGTGCTGCCAAAATTTAAGATTTTTATACAACAAAACGAACATTAAAATTATTCGTCAAAGAAATGCAAATTTTTTAATAAATTGTCAAAATTTGTCTCAAATTATTCAAAGTTATTCTCTGAACCATCATTAAATAACGCCCGGAGTTTTCCCCGTCGTTTGGTACCACACTCGACCACCCCCTATTGTGGGAAGTGCAAAACTTTTGATTTTTACACCTAACCTAACCTAATCTTTCGGTACCTAATTATTCATATTTTTCAGCGGATTTTTGTCATATCTTGTATTCCACCTTGTCTTGATCAACGCTATAGAAATTTTCAGTGCTCCCAAAATTTAAGTTTTTTATACTACAAAAAGAACATTAAAAATTCGTCAAAGAAATGCAAATTTTTAATGAATTGTCAAAATTTGTCTCAAATTATTCAAAGTTTTTGTCTGAACCATCAATAAATAACGCCCAGAGTTTTGCCCCGTCGTTTGGTAACTCTCTCGACCACTCCCTATTGTGGGAAGTGCAAAACTTTTAATTTTCACACCTAACCTAACCTAATCTTTCGGTACCTAAATATTCATATTTTTCAGCGGGTTTTTGTCATATCTTGTATTCTACCTTGTCTTGATCAACGCTATAGAAATTTTCAATGCTGCCAAAATTTAAGAGCTTTTTATACTACAAAAAGAACATTAAAAATTCGTCATAGCAATGCAAATTTTTTAATAAATTATCAAAATTTGTCTCAAATTATTCAAAGTTTTTGTCTGAACCATCATTAAATAACGCCCAGAGTTTTGCCCCGTCGTTTGGTACCACTCTCGACCACCCCCTATTGTGGGAAGTGCAAAACTTTTGATTGTCACACCTTTTTTTTTTTTTTTTTTTTTTTTTTGATACCCAGGAAAAAATGCTTGATGCACTACCCGCCGGCTAGGGGACGGCACCGGCGGGGCGTGTGGGACTCACCAGCCGACTGCTGGTATACCCACTAAAAAAACCTGGGGTGTTCCCTCTCTCACCCAATGGGGGGGGCCTGTTGGGAGTCTAAAAAGATTCATCCATAGCAGGCCCCCCCGTGTGGGTGCCGGCCGGGTCAATAGGACCCGACCTCCTCTCGTCCCCGGGGGAGAGCAATTTCACCGCTCTCCCCTTTCGACGTTAGAAGGCGCGCGGGAACACCGCGCGCGCCCTCTGTGGGTTCTTACTCACGGGTGGCAGGGTCCCCTGAGGCCTTGCCACCCAGAACCCTTAGGTGGGGGGCAGGAGAGCGACATAAGCGCGTCTCCTGCGCCCCCTCCTCCGGCGGCGGATGTCCGGGGCGTAAGGATCTTCCTCACGCCCCCGCTCCGCCGCCTCCTTCTGCGAGATGACAGCCTCGCAGAAGGACCTCATTGCGCCCCAGCACCTGTCGTCACCGACCATCATGGATACGACGGTCGGCAACGAGAGGTCGGGGCCAATCACGGCGACCAGGGCACAGCGCTCCTCGGCCCACGCCGGGCACTCCTCCAGCGTGTGCTGCGCCGTGTCCCGGTCGCACTCCTCGCAGTGGTGACACCTGGTTGTCGGCTCCCTACCGGCTATCTTGCACAGGTACTCTCCGAAACAGCCGTGTCCAGAGAGCACCTGAGTAAGCCGGTAGGTGAGCGGTCCGCGCCGTCTGTCCGTCCATTGCCTTAGCACCGGACGGACAGCCTCGACTGTCCTCACCCCGTAGCGGGGCTGGGCCAGTCTTTCCTCCCACTTGGCCTCGAGGACCAGTCGAGCCTGGGACCTTCGCGTCTCCACCGCCCCGTGAGTGGGTTCCTCACCATGGAGCCGGAGGTCCACGCGCCAGTGATACACCGACGCTTGGACCTCCGCCTCCAAATCCCAGGGCGGCGATGCCGCCAGGACGCACGCCGCCTCAAAGGAGACGGTGCGGTACGCCCGCGACACCCTGATCGCCATCGCCCTCTGAGGTTTCCTCAAGAGGGCGATGTTTCGGCGATCGAGGGCGCCGGCCCAAATGGGCGACCCGTAAAGGGCCATCGACCGCACCACCCCCAAATAGAGGCGGCGGCAGACGACACTCGGCCCCCCGATATTCGGCAGCAGAGAGCTAAGCGCTCCCGCCGCCGACATCAGCCGGGGGGCCAGGCGGCTAAAATGGACGCGAAAGTTCCAGCGGCCGTCGAGGTGGAGCCCCAAGTATTTCATACTCGGCTCCACCCCGATGCGGACCCCTCCAACTATGATGTGGGCATCTGGTGGTGGCGCCCGCCGAGGCCCATGAAATAACAGGGCCTCGGACTTTTCCAGCGCCACCTCCAGTCCCAACATCCTAATTCTACCGACAACCAGGGCCACCCCTGCCGTGGCAAGACGGGCAGCTGCCCCGTAATCCTCTCCCCGGGCCGTGACCAGCGTGTCGTCGGCGTAACAAGTTACGCCGACGCCCGGGGGCAGGGCGCCCCGCAGAACCCAGTCGTAGCCGATGTTCCACAGTATCGGTCCAAGAACGGAACCCTGCGGAACACCGCACGACACCTCCCTCCGGAACGTCTCTCCGTTCCGCCCCACACAGAATACGCTCCTCTGGTGCAGGTAGTCCCCGACTATTCGGCGCAGGTAGGGAGGCACTCCATGAAATCGGAGCGCCTCCCTAATAGTCGCCCACGGCAGGGTGTTGAACGCGTTGGCGATGTCCAAGGACACCGCCAACACCACCCCGCGCGAGGCGACCGCCTCATCCGAGAGGGCCTTGACGCGACTGATCGCGTCAATCGTCGATCGGCCCTCTCGGAATCCGAACTGCAGTTCGGACAAGTCGGGGCCCACCCGCACCAGGTGCCTGGAGAGGCGGGCAACTACTACACGCTCAAAGAGCTTGCCCACCTCATCCAACAGCACTATGGGGCGGTACGCGGAGGGAGAGTCCGCGGGGCGGCCCTCCTTTCTCAGGAGGACCAGCTTACCCGTCTTCCACATGGCAGGGAACCGTCCCGTTGATTGTCACACCTAACCTAACCTAATCTTTCGGTACCTAAATATTCATATTTTTCAGCGGGTTTTTGTCATATCTTGTATTCTACCTTGTCTTGATCAACGCAATAGAAATTTTCAGTGCTGCCAAAATTTAAGTTTTTATACTACAAAAATAACATTAAAAATTCGTCAAAGAAATGCAAATTTTTTAATAAATTGTCAAAATTTGTCTCAAATTATTCAAAGTTTTTGTCTGAACCATCATTAAATAACGCCCAGAGTTTTGCCCCGTCGTTTGGTACCACTTTCGACCACCCCCTATTGTGGGAAGTGCAAAACTTTTGATTGTCACACCTAACCTAACCTAGTCTTTCGGTACCTAAATATTCATATTTTCAGCGGGTTTTTGTCATATCTTGTATTCTACCTTGTTTTGATCAACGCTATAGAAATTTTCAATGCTGCCAAAATTTAAGAGCTTTTTATACTACAAAAAGAACATTAAAAATTCGTCAAAGAAATGCAAATTTTTTAATAAATTATCAAAATTTGTCTCAAATTATTCAAAGTTTTTGTCTGAACCATCATTAAATAACGCCCGGAGTTTTCCCCGTCGTTTGGTACCACTTTCGACCACCCCCTATTGTGGGAAGTGCAAAACTTTTGATTGTCACACCTAACCTAACCTAATCTTTCGGTACCTAAATATTCATATTTTCAGCGGGTTTTTGTCATATCTTGTATTCTACCTTGTTTTGATCAACGCTATAGAAATTTTCAATGCTGCCAAAATTTAAGAGCTTTTTATACTACAAAAAGAACATTAAAAATTCGTCAAAGAAATGCAAATTTTTTAATAAATTATCAAAATTTGTCTCAAATTATTCAAAGTTTTTGTCTGAACCATCATTAAATAACGCCCAGAGCTTTGCCCCGTCGTTTGGTACCTCTCTCGACCACCCCCTATTGTGGGAAGTGCAAAACTTTTTATTTTTACACCTAACCTAACCTAATCTTTCGGTACCTAAATATTCATATTTTCCAGCGGGTTTTTGTCATATCTTGTATTTTACCTTGTTTTGATCAACGCTATAGAAATTTTCAATGCTGCCAAAATTTAAGAGCTTTTTATACTACAAAAAGAACATTAAAAATTCGTCAAAGAAATGCAAATTTTTTAATAAATTATCAAAATTTGTCTCAAATTATTCAAAGTTTTTGTCTGAACCATCATTAAATAACGCCCGGAGTTTTCCCCGTCGTTTGGTACCACTTTCGACCACCCCCTATTGTGGGAAGTGCAAAACTTTTGATTGTCACACCTAACCTAACCTAATCTTTCGGTACCTAAATATTCATATTTTCCAGCGGGTTTTTGTCATATCTTGTATTTTACCTTGTTTTGATCAACGCTATAGAAATTTTCAATGCTGCCAAAATTTAAGATTTTTATACTACAAAACGAACATTAAAAATTCGTCAAAGAAATGCAAATTTTTTAATAAATTGTCAAAATTTGTCTCAAATTATTCAAAGTTATTCTCTGAACCATCATTAAATAACGCCCGGAGTTTTCCCCGTCGTTTGGTACCACTCTCGACCACCCCCTATTGTGGGAAGTGCAAAACTTTTGATTTTTACACCTAACCTAACCTAATCTTTCGGTACCTAAATATTCATATTTTTCAGCGGGTTTTTGTCATATCTTGTATTCTACCTTGTCTTGATCAACGCAATAGAAATTTTCAGTGCTGCCAAAATTTAAGATTTTTATACTACAAAACGAATATTAAAAATTCGTCAAAGAAATGCAAATTTTTTAATAAATTGTCAAAATTTGTCTCAAATTATTCAAAGTTATTCTCTGAACCATCATTAAATAACGCCCGGAGGTTTCCCCGTCGTTTGGTACCACTCTCGACCACCCCCTATTGTGGGAAGTGCAAAACTTTTGATTGTCACACCTAACCTAACCTAATCTTTCGGTACCTAAATATTCATATTTTTCAGCGGGTTTTTGTCATATCTTGTATTCTACCTTGTTTTGATCAACGCTATAGAAATTTTCAATGCTGCCAAAATTTAAGAGCTTTTTATACTACAAATCGAACATTAAAAATTCGTCAAAGAAATGCAAATTTTTTTAATAAATTGTCAAAATTTGTCTCAAATTATTCAAAGTTATTCTCTGAACCATCATTAAATAACGCCCAGAGTTTTGCCCCGTCGTTTGGTACCACTTTCGACCACCCCCTATTGTGGGAAGTGCAAAACTTTTGATTGTCACACCTAACCTAACCTAGTCTTTCGGTACCTAAATATTCATATTTTCAGCGGGTTTTTGTCATATCTTGTATTCTACCTTGTTTTGATCAACGCTATAGAAATTTTCAATGCTGCCAAAATTTAAGAGCTTTTTATACTACAAAAAGAACATTAAAAATTCGTCAAAGAAATGCAAATTTTTAATAAATTATCAAAATTTGTCTCAAATTATTCAAAGTTTTTGTCTGAACCATCATTAAATAACGCCCAGAGTTTTGCCCCGTCGTTTGGTACCACTCTCGACCACCCCCTATTGTGGGAAGTGCAAAACTTTTGATTGTCACACCTAACCTAACCTAATCTTTCGGTACCTAAATATTCATATTTTTCAGCGGGTTTTTGTCATATCTTGTATTCTACCTTGTCTTGATCAACGCAATAGAAATTTTCAGTGCTGCCAAAATTTAAGATTTTTATACAACAAAACGAACATTAAAATTATTCGTCAAAGAAATGCAAATTTTTTAATAAATTGTCAAAATTTGTCTCAAATTATTCAAAGTTATTCTCTGAACCATCATTAAATAACGCCCGGAGTTTTCCCCGTCGTTTGGTACCACACTCGACCACCCCCTATTGTGGGAAGTGCAAAACTTTTGATTTTTACACCTAACCTAACCTAATCTTTCGGTACCTAATTATTCATATTTTTCAGCGGATTTTTGTCATATCTTGTATTCCACCTTGTCTTGATCAACGCTATAGAAATTTTCAGTGCTCCCAAAATTTAAGTTTTTTATACTACAAAAAGAACATTAAAAATTCGTCAAAGAAATGCAAATTTTTAATGAATTGTCAAAATTTGTCTCAAATTATTCAAAGTTTTTGTCTGAACCATCAATAAATAACGCCCAGAGTTTTGCCCCGTCGTTTGGTAACTCTCTCGACCACTCCCTATTGTGGGAAGTGCAAAACTTTTATTTTCACACCTAACCTAACCTAATCTTTCGGTACCTAAATATTCATATTTTTCAGCGGGTTTTTGTCATATCTTGTATTCTACCTTGTCTTGATCAACGCTATAGAAATTTTCAATGCTGCCAAAATTTAAGAGCTTTTTATACTACAAAAAGAACATTAAAAATTCGTCATAGCAATGCAAATTTTTTAATAAATTATCAAAATTTGTCTCAAATTATTCAAAGTTTTTGTCTGAACCATCATTAAATAACGCCCAGAGTTTTGCCCCGTCGTTTGGTACCACTCTCGACCACCCCCTATTGTGGGAAGTGCAAAACTTTTGATTGTCACACCTAACCTAACCTAATCTTTCGGTACCTAAATATTCATATTTTTCAGCGGGTTTTTGTCATATCTTGTATTCTACCTTGTCTTGATCAACGCAATAGAAATTTTCAGTGCTGCCAAAATTTAAGTTTTTATACTACAAAAATAACATTAAAAATTCGTCAAAGAAATGCAAATTTTTTAATAAATTGTCAAAATTTGTCTCAAATTATTCAAAGTTTTTGTCTGAACCATCATTAAATAACGCCCAGAGTTTTGCCCCGTCGTTTGGTACCACTTTCGACCACCCCCTATTGTGGGAAGTGCAAAACTTTTGATTGTCACACCTAACCTAACCTAGTCTTTCGGTACCTAAATATTCATATTTTCAGCGGGTTTTTGTCATATCTTGTATTCTACCTTGTTTTGATCAACGCTATAGAAATTTTCAATGCTGCCAAAATTTAAGAGCTTTTTATACTACAAAAAGAACATTAAAAATTCGTCAAAGAAATGCAAATTTTTTAATAAATTATCAAAATTTGTCTCAAATTATTCAAAGTTTTTGTCTGAACCATCATTAAATAACGCCCGGAGTTTTCCCCGTCGTTTGGTACCACTTTCGACCACCCCCTATTGTGGGAAGTGCAAAACTTTTGATTGTCACACCTAACCTAACCTAATCTTTCGGTACCTAAATATTCATATTTTCAGCGGGTTTTTGTCATATCTTGTATTCTACCTTGTTTTGATCAACGCTATAGAAATTTTCAATGCTGCCAAAATTTAAGAGCTTTTTATACTACAAAAAGAACATTAAAAATTCGTCAAAGAAATGCAAATTTTTTAATAAATTATCAAAATTTGTCTCAAATTATTCAAAGTTTTTGTCTGAACCATCATTAAATAACGCCCAGAGCTTTGCCCCGTCGTTTGGTACCTCTCTCGACCACCCCCTATTGTGGGAAGTGCAAAACTTTTTATTTTTACACCTAACCTAACCTAATCTTTCGGTACCTAAATATTCATATTTTCCAGCGGGTTTTTGTCATATCTTGTATTTTACCTTGTTTTGATCAACGCTATAGAAATTTTCAATGCTGCCAAAATTTAAGATTTTTATACTACAAAACGAACATTAAAAATTCATCAAAGAAATGCAAATTTTTTAATAAATTGTCAAAATTTGTCTCAAATTATTCAAAGTTATTCTCTGAACCATCATTAAATAACGCCCGGAGTTTTCCCCGTCGTTTGGTACCACTTTCGACCACCCCCTATTGTGGGAAGTGCAAAACTTTTGATTGTCACACCTAACCTAACCTAATCTTTCGGTACCTAAATATTCATATTTTCAGCGGGTTTTTGTCATATCTTGTATTCTACCTTGTTTTGATCAACGCTATAGAAATTTTCAATGCTGCCAAAATTTAAGAGCTTTTTATACTACAAAAAGAACATTAAAAATTCGTCAAAGAAATGCAAATTTTTTAATAAATTATCAAAATTTGTCTCAAATTATTCAAAGTTTTTGTCTGAACCATCATTAAATAACGCCCAGAGTTTTGCCCCGTCGTTTGGTACCTCTCTCGACCACCCCCTATTGTGGGAAGTGCAAAACTTTTTATTTTTACACCTAACCTAACCTAATCTTTCGGTACCTAAATATTCATATTTTCCAGCGGGTTTTTGTCATATCTTGTATTTTACCTTGTTTTGATCAACGCTATAGAAATTTTCAATGCTGCCAAAATTTAAGATTTTTATACTACAAAACGAACATTAAAAATTCGTCAAAGAAATGCAAATTTTTTAATAAATTGTCAAAATTTGTCTCAAATTATTCAAAGTTATTCTCTGAACCATCATTAAATAACGCCCGGAGTTTTCCCCGTCGTTTGGTACCACTCTCGACCACCCCCTATTGTGGGAAGTGCAAAACTTTTGATTTTTACACCTAACCTAACCTAATCTTTCGGTACCTAAATATTCATATTTTTCAGCGGGTTTTTGTCATATCTTGTATTCTACCTTGTCTTGATCAACGCAATAGAAATTTTCAGTGCTGCCAAAATTTAAGATTTTTATACTACAAAACGAATATTAAAAATTCGTCAAAGAAATGCAAATTTTTTAATAAATTGTCAAAATTTGTCTCAAATTATTCAAAGTTATTCTCTGAACCATCATTAAATAACGCCCGGAGGTTTCCCCGTCGTTTGGTACCACTCTCGACCACCCCCTATTGTGGGAAGTGCAAAACTTTTGATTTTTACACCTAACCTAACCTAATCTTTCGGTACCTAAATATTCATATTTTTCAGCGGGTTTTTGTCATATCTTGTATTCTACCTTGTCTTGATCAACGCAATAGAAATTTTCAGTGCTGCCAAAATTTAAGATTTTTATTCTACAAAACGAACATTAAAAATTCGTCAAAGAAATGCAAATTTTTTAATAAATTGTCAAAATTTGTCTCAAATTATTCAAAGTTATTCTCTGAACCATCATTAAATAACGCCCGGAGTTTTCCCCGTCGTTTGGTACCACTCTCGACCACCCCCTATTGTGGGAAGTGCAAAACTTTTGATTTTTACACCTAACCTAACCTAATCTTTCGGTACCTAAATATTCATATTTTTCAGCGGGTTTTTGTCATATCTTGTATTCTACCTTGTCTTGATCAACGCAATAGAAATTTTCAGTGCTGCCAAAATTTAAGATTTTTATACTACAAAACGAATATTAAAAATTCGTCAAAGAAATGCAAATTTTTTAATAAATTGTCAAAATTTGTCTCAAATTATTCAAAGTTATTCTCTGAACCATCATTAAATAACGCCCGGAGGTTTCCCCGTCGTTTGGTACCACTCTCGACCACCCCCTATTGTGGGAAGTGCAAAACTTTTGATTTTTACACCTAACCTAACCTAATCTTTCGGTACCTAAATATTCATATTTTTCAGCGGGTTTTTGTCATATCTTGTATTCTACCTTGTCTTGATCAACGCAATAGAAATTTTCAGTGCTGCCAAAATTTAAGATTTTTATTCTACAAAACGAACATTAAAAATTCGTCAAAGAAATGCAAATTTTTTAATAAATTGTCAAAATTTGTCTCAAATTATTCAAAGTTTTTGTCTGAACCATCATTAAATAACGCCCAGAGTTTTGCCCCGTCGTTTGGTACCACTTTCGACCACCCCCTATTGTAGGAAGTGCAAAACTTTTGATTGTCACACCTAACCTAACCTAATCTTTCGGTACCTAAATATTCATATTTTTCAGCGGGTTTTTGTCATATCTTGTATTCTACCTTGTTTTGATCAACGCTATAGAAATTTTCAATGCTGCCAAAATTTAAGAGCTTTTTATACTACAAAACGAACATTAAAAATTCGTCAAAGAAATGCAAATTTTTTTAATAAATTGTCAAAATTTGTCTCAAATTATTCAAAGTTTTTGTCTGAACCATCATTAAATAACGCCCAGAGTTTTGCCCCGTCGTTTGGTACCACTTTCGACCACCCCCTATTGTGGGAAGTGCAAAACTTTTGATTGTCACACCTAACCTAACCTAGTCTTTCGGTACCTAAATATTCATATTTTCAGCGGGTTTTTGTCATATCTTGTATTCTACCTTGTTTTGATCAACGCTATAGAAATTTTCAATGCTGCCAAAATTTAAGAGCTTTTTATACTACAAAAAGAACATTAAAAATTCGTCAAAGAAATGCAAATTTTTAATAAATTATCAAAATTTGTCTCAAATTATTCAAAGTTTTTGTCTGAACCATCATTAAATAACGCCCAGAGTTTTGCCCCGTCGTTTGGTACCACTCTCGACCACCCCCTATTGTGGGAAGTGCAAAACTTTTGATTGTCACACCTAACCTAACCTAATCTTTCGGTACCTAAATATTCATATTTTTCAGCGGGTTTTTGTCATATCTTGTATTCTACCTTGTCTTGATCAACGCAATAGAAATTTTCAGTGCTGCCAAAATTTAAGATTTTTATACAACAAAACGAACATTAAAATTATTCGTCAAAGAAATGCAAATTTTTTAATAAATTGTCAAAATTTGTCTCAAATTATTCAAAGTTTTTGTCTGAACCATCATTAAATAACGCCCGGAGTTTTCCCCGTCGTTTGGTACCACACTCGACCACCCCCTATTGTGGGAAGTGCAAAACTTTTGATTTTTACACCTAACCTAACCTAATCTTTCGGTACCTAATTATTCATATTTTTCAGCGGATTTTTGTCATATCTTGTATTCCACCTTGTCTTGATCAACGCTATAGAAATTTTCAGTGCTCCCAAAATTTAAGTTTTTTATACTACAAAAAGAACATTAAAAATTCGTCAAAGAAATGCAAATTTTTAATGAATTGTCAAAATTTGTCTCAAATTATTCAAAGTTTTTGTCTGAACCATCAATAAATAACGCCCAGAGTTTTGCCCCGTCGTTTGGTAACTCTCTCGACCACTCCCTATTGTGGGAAGTGCAAAACTTTTAATTTTCACACCTAACCTAACCTAATCTTTCGGTACCTAAATATTCATATTTTTCAGCGGGTTTTTGTCATATCTTGTATTCTACCTTGTCTTGATCAACGCTATAGAAATTTTCAATGCTGCCAAAATTTAAGAGCTTTTTATACTACAAAAAGAACATTAAAAATTCGTCAAAGCAATGCAAATTTTTTAATAAATTATCAAAATTTGTCTCAAATTATTCAAAGTTTTTGTCTGAACCTTCATTAAATAACGCCCAGAGTTTTGCCCCGTCGTTTGGTACCACTCTCGACCACCCCCTATTGTGGGAAGTGCAAAACTTTTGATTGTCACACCTAACCTAACCTAATCTTTCGGTACCTAAATATTCATATTTTTCAGCGGGTTTTTGTCATATCTTGTATTCTACCTTGTCTTGATCAACGCAATAGAAATTTTCAGTGCTGCCAAAATTTAAGTTTTTATACTACAAAAATAACATTAAAAATTCGTCAAAGAAATGCAAATTTTTTAATAAATTGTCAAAATTTGTCTCAAATTATTCAAAGTTTTTGTCTGAACCATCATTAAATAACGCCCAGAGTTTTGCCCCGTCGTTTGGTACCACTTTCGACCACCCCCTATTGTGGGAAGTGCAAAACTTTTGATTGTCACACCTAACCTAACCTAGTCTTTCGGTACCTAAATATTCATATTTTCAGCGGGTTTTTGTCATATCTTGTATTCTACCTTGTTTTGATCAACGCTATAGAAATTTTCAATGCTGCCAAAATTTAAGAGCTTTTTATACTACAAAAAGAACATTAAAAATTCGTCAAAGAAATGCAAATTTTTTAATAAATTATCAAAATTTGTCTCAAATTATTCAAAGTTTTTGTCTGAACCATCATTAAATAACGCCCGGAGTTTTCCCCGTCGTTTGGTACCACTTTCGACCACCCCCTATTGTGGGAAGTGCAAAACTTTTGATTGTCACACCTAACCTAACCTAATCTTTCGGTACCTAAATATTCATATTTTCAGCGGGTTTTTGTCATATCTTGTATTCTACCTTGTTTTGATCAACGCTATAGAAATTTTCAATGCTGCCAAAATTTAAGAGCTTTTTATACTACAAAAAGAACATTAAAAATTCGTCAAAGAAATGCAAATTTTTTAATAAATTATCAAAATTTGTCTCAAATTATTCAAAGTTTTTGTCTGAACCATCATTAAATAACGCCCAGAGCTTTGCCCCGTCGTTTGGTACCTCTCTCGACCACCCCCTATTGTGGGAAGTGCAAAACTTTTTATTTTTACACCTAACCTAACCTAATCTTTCGGTACCTAAATATTCATATTTTCCAGCGGGTTTTTGTCATATCTTGTATTTTACCTTGTTTTGATCAACGCTATAGAAATTTTCAATGCTGCCAAAATTTAAGATTTTTATACTACAAAACGAACATAAAAAATTCGTCAAAGAAATGCAAATTTTTTAATAAATTGTCAAAATTTGTCTCAAATTATTCAAAGTTATTCTCTGAACCATCATTAAATAACGCCCGGAGTTTTCCCCGTCGTTTGGTACCACTCTCGACCACCCCCTATTGTGGGAAGTGCAAAACTTTTGATTTTTACACCTAACCTAACCTAATCTTTCGGTACCTAAATATTCATATTTTTCAGCGGGTTTTTGTCATATCTTGTATTCTACCTTGTCTTGATCAACGCAATAGAAATTTTCAGTGCTGCCAAAATTTAAGATTTTTATACTACAAAACGAACATTAAAAATTCGTCAAAGAAATGCAAATTTTTTAATAAATTGTCAAAATTTGTCTCAAATTATTCAAAGTTATTCTCTGTGAAGAAAGTAGTGTTTACTTGTCCGCGGCGCTATGGTGACCTAAGAGTCCTAAGACACTACTTTCTGTTTAGAGTTTTATGGTACGGTAAATGCATTTAAATAAAAAATGTAATTTGCGAGTAATTACGTAATATAATTAACACAAGATTTCAATAACTATTAACAAAAGTCACGTAAACTAAAATTATGCTAATTGAACAAAATATACTTGACTAATACTATAAATTAGTAAAATAAATGGTAAATGGTATAAATGGTTAATGGTTTTGGTTTGAGCACGCGGTGTCTCAACGAGAATCGATCGCGAACTGGTTAAAAGATTTAACTAAAACGCTAATGAGCATAATTGCTAGCGATGCATTTATGCGCATTAGCTGAGTGTTCGATTTTAACTCGAACATATTCCCTACAGCAAGATGAGATGCGTGAGGATGAGTGTGCGTGATATGAAATATCATATATATTATATGCACTTATAAGTGCATACAAAAACAAACATATTAAAGACATAAAAAAAGTTAAAAATACAATGTTTTATAATAAAAATATTAGAAGAAAAGATTATTATAACTATGGTAAGCAGCTGTCTCTAACGCATTACACAATGGTATCTTCAACATTCAATCCGTTATTATCAACACCCGTGTCCGTATTTTTGTTTCGTTTGATGGAACTATACTTAGCACTAGGCCAGCGTTTGGCATAAGAGTGTAAACAAATATCTGAGTCATCTTTCTCACATAAATCACCCGCACTAAGCACTACACTATTCACTGGCCCACTGTTTAGCCTCGGCTTTGGCACTGTTGGTTCTTTCCGACATGTGCTCTCGCAACAACGTTGAGTTCTCTGAGGCGGCGGGGTCGGCGCAGATTCCTGTCGGCACCGACCCTCGCCGCGGCGCACGCCAGCAGGTTCGCGGCGCGCGCGACATTGACCGCTCCTCCACACGTACGCTACAACTGCGCACACTACGCTTGCTATCAATGCATATATGATAACGTAGTGATGAATATCATGAGGCGATATGGTATTGACTTCCGTGTTTTCCATCTTTAATTCCCTTATGTGTTCTTCCAGACTGGTCATGGATGCGTTTAAGTTTTCCACTTCGCTAGATTGCCTTTCGTCGGGAAATGTTATGTTGACGATGTGATTTATTTGGTCAAATTCAGGCACATAAACGGTTGGAAGAAAATCGATTTGGTTTGACTCGTGACGTACTGAATATAATGAAAAGTCCTTGCCCTTGATTACACATTCTTGACTAATAGCAATGACCCCTGCTTGGCTCAGCTTACGTACGGTAACTTGATCGCCGCATATGATTTTTATTGTGTATGTATCACAACAAAAGTAAATGTGCTGCGCTGTTATGTGTAATTCTACCCAGTTATTAGCACAGGTGGATTGTTCAAATAAACATTTATTAGTTACTAAGTCTAATTTACAGAAACCTTCATCATTTTTGAGATTTAAGATTGGTTTGAGCAATTGACACATGTACGTTGGTCCACGGTGCAAACATGTCGCTAGTTCGTTTGTACTCATGCTGAAGTAAGAGTCTTTCCTGAGATTAACGGCAACATAATCCGATATTGGTATTATTCTGGTCATATTAATTTTTACTTGGTGTGGGATTGGTATCAGGTTGTAGAGTTGGAAGCTCTCTCTTGATATGAGCGGGAACGTAACTTCAATCAGGACATATTTCTTCATTGCTCTAGCCTTGACCTTCATCAATTTATAGATATATTGAAGATCAGTGTTTATATCACTGATTGGTAGTGTCAGTTCGCTAGGAATGTGGCCGTATATGGTTTGAAGCTCACGTTTAAGTTGAGTTGGCGTCAACAAATGAGTACTTATTTGGCCACGATAAATATCCGTAATTGTTTCAAGCAATGTATCTTGAAGTCGCCTTAAACTGTGCAACAAGTTGTTACCAGCTATTGCCGTTAGAGTAAAGTCTTGGATATAAGTTATATTTTGAACTTCGCGCCTGAGGGTGCTTATATTGTCTTGCAAGTCAAATAGGTTCTTGTTGATAATTTTGTGTTGTCTATCGATTGTGGATTCCATTTTTTTTATAAGATTGAATTCCGCTTCGATTATGGAGGTTTGATTTTTCCATAAATTAGACAGGTGTTTCTCGTTGCTTTGTAAGACTTCGATATCCTTGACATATTGTTCTGCAAAACGTGAATCCAACACTCCGAACAGGTCATTGGCAAGATATCCAACACCGTTGATAAGCCCGCGTCGGCGTCTTACTGTCTGTGACGTATTACGACGTCGCCGTCTAGCGTGAACGTCAAAATGCTGTGTTAACAAAAGTTGGTTGTAGTATTGCAATTCTTGGTAATCGTGCTGGCCTTGTTGTACGATCGTATTACAATGATATTGTCTTTCAATGGCTACACAAAGTTTATTTAAATAGTTTGATATCTTGTTATATGTATTTATACCGGTCCAGTACGGCCCCATGTCGTAATACACTATCAAAGACCATTTGTCTCTAATTAATTGTAATTTTGATATAGGATCGAAATACAAAGTCTGGTTGCTTGGTAGTGGTTTGATGTCATACATGCCGTATATTGGTAAAAGAAATGTCATTAAAATAAAGAAAATGGTAGCCATTGTATTCATCTTTGATCTAGGTTTTCTTCTCCGAACTGACGATCTAGTCGTATGTTCTATTTTGTCTGGTTTCGGTGCTGGTTTGTTCTCTTGGTTAATAGGCAACAGGGAAATTTTTACTATAGGGCGTTTCATTACCCCATTTTTGGTTTTTAATGACACTGCTCTGGTTAAGCCATCATTTCCCGGGTAGGTATCGATTACACGCCCAAGAGCCCATTTTCCTGGGGGTGAATTGTCGTCGTGAATTACGACTAAATCGCCAATACTAATATTATTTTGTACCTTTGACCACTTTTGTCTGGATGAAAGTTGTACCAAATATTCAGACTTCCATCTTCCCCACAGATCTTGAAATAATTTTGATGTGAGGTGCCATCTGGTTCTGGCATCTTGCTCAGTTTCTATTATGGTTGCTCCTGGTCTTCCTGTTAGGAAATGGGCTGGCGTCAGGAAATCAAGGTCATCAGGATCTTCTTTTAGAGCGCAGAGAGGACGTGAGTTGAGGCATGCTTCTAGTTTAGCCAGCAATGTAGAATACTCTTCAAAGGTTAGTTTTTGCTGACCAATAACTCTCTTTAGGTGATGTTTAAGACTGCGCACTGCTCTTTCCCATAATCCACCAGCATTGGGCCAGCTTGGTATGTTAAAATGCCATTTAATACCCATTTCAGTAACTTCTTTCATGAAGCTCTCGTTATAAACTTGCTGGAGCTGGTTATATTCATCCTGCAACATCCTGTTCGCTCCTACGAAGTTGGTTCCATTGTCACTGTACATGTGACGCGGAGCTCCTCGACGTGCAGCCATTCTGCTAAGAGCAGCTAAAAATGCTGAACTGCTCAAGTCTGACACGAGCTCTAGGTGAACAGCTTTCGTAGCCATGCACACGAAAATTGCTATATAGCCCTTCATGGTTTTAATACCTCGTCCTTTATTCGCTTTCACTTCGACGAATCCTGTGTAATCGACGCCGCAGTGATGGAATGCGTTTTCAGGATTGACTCTTGGTTCCGGTAGGTCTCCCATAAGTTGGTAGTGCTTACTAGGATCTTGCCTTCTACATGTAACGCATTTCCTTACGAACTTTTTCGTGGCCATGTAACCGCCGATAATCCAATATTGTTGCCGAAGATTCGCTAAGGTAAGACGTACTCCACCGTGAAATGTTAGTTTATGGGCTTGGTCAATCAATAACGTGGTAAGCCTATGCTCGTGAGGCAATATAATAGGATGTTTCATGTCGTGACTTATGTGAGCGTTCCTCAGTCTTCCTCCAACTCGTAAGATTCCATATTCATCTATGGTAGGATTTAAATTTAAAATCTTACTTTTAGAGTGCACATTTCCGTGTTTATTTATATAATCTAGATCGCATGCAAATTCTGTTTGTTGCACGTATTTAATAATCAGCAGTTTTGCGCGACGAAGCTCGTGTATTTCAAGGTATTGTTGATACAATTGTTTTTTAGATGTGACTAATCGCATAATTCTAGCAAAAATACGAACGACTTTTGTTATTGTGCTGTTTTCGTGTAGTAAGCGTTTTATAATATCGGTTACTAGGACATGACCTTTGGTTTGTTTATAAATAACAACGTTCGATTGTTTCGAATCGGATGATTTTTCCTCTAATTGTGTTTTATATACGATAGCATGTGGTTTTTCTGGTTTGTATGATGGGAGCCATGAAGGCCCTCGCCACCATAATTTATGGTTAATAAGTTGCTGGACGGTTAAACCACGACTTGCACAATCTGCTGGGTTATCCATGGTATTAACATATTGCCAATGTTTAGATGGTAATATTCGGTTTATTGCCGTAACTCGATTTGATACGAACGGTTTCCACCGGGCTGGGTCACCCTGTATCCAGCCTAATACTGCAGTTGAATCGGTCCAACAATATACGTCCTTAGGGTAATCATGCAAGCATTCTAATACCTTTTGCATTAGCTGTGATAGTAGTAGTGCTCCCATCAACTCTAATCTAGGAATAGTCATGACCTTGTTAAGGGGCCCTAATCTAGCTTTCCCAGCAACTAATGTTATGGTTGTTTGCCCATTTTTTACGGTCTTGCAATAGATTACGCAAGCGTAGGCTTTGTTCGACGCGTCGCAGAACCCGTGCAACTCTATATTTTGGTTTTCACCCATTCCTAGCCACCTGGTAACTTCTATGTTTTTCAAATATGTGAATTCAGATTTCAATTTAGCCCATCCCGCGTTTATTTCCTCTGGTAGTTTATCGTCCCATTCTATCTTTGACATCCAAACATTCTGAAATAATATCTTCATGGAAGTGCTGAGGGGAGTTAACCACCCTAATGGATCGAATAGCCTTGAGATATCCGATAGTAAAGACCTTTTGGTTGCGATAAGAGGTGATTCAACATTAAATTTCATATTAAATATAAAATTATCGCTTTGTGGTTTCCAACCTAGACCCAACGTTTTTGTCGAATCAGTTTGTTTGAATTCGTAGGTCGCTTCATTGCACTGTGCTCTCTCTAAGTCGGTTAAAAGCTCTGGTTTGTTCGAGGTCCATTTCCTGAGATTAAATCCTCCTAATTGCAGTAGCTGTATGAGATCAGATTTCAGCTTGCGCGCTTTATCAATGGAATGACTGCCTCCACAATAATCATCCATGTAGAAGTTTTCCTCTAACTCCTTTGCTGCCTTAGGAAATTTATGCCTTTCATCGACCGCCAGCTGTTTTAGGCACATCATTGCGAGAAATCCTGCTGGTTTAGTACCGTAAGTGAGAGTGACGAGCTGAAACGATTGAATAGTTTGGTTTTTTGAATCCCTCCAAAGTATTTTTTGGTAAACTTGATCGTCCTTGTGAACAAGTATCATTCTGTACATTTTTTCGATATCAGAAGTGTAAACAAATTGGTACTGTCTCCACTTCAGAATAAGGTCTTGTAAATCTTTCTGTATATTTGGGCCTCTATACAGTATATCGTTAAGACTGTACCGTGACGACGACTTTGCTGACGCGTTGAAAACTACCCTCAGCTTCGTAGTGGTTGATTCCGCTCGGGTTACTGCGTGGTGGGGTAAGTAACACTCAGGCGAGTGGTTGTTGGTTGATATTATCATATGGTTCAAGTTATAATATTCTTTCATAAATGTTTGGTAATCTTCCTTCAACTGACTGTTTTTCTCAAACTTATTCTCCAAGTTTCTAAACTGAGCTAAAGCTTGCGGTTTCGTAGCACCCAATTTTTCCTTAAGCGATGTGTTAAATGGTAATCGAACTTCGTACTTGCCGTTTCCTAGTCTAGTGGTGGTTTTTGAAAAATGTTCAAGACACTCGTAGTCGTCGTTAGACATTTCGATATTTTGGTGTATGTCTTCATTTTCCCAAAACTTAAGCAAGTCCTTAATGTTATTAAGAACGACATTGCATTGGTATTGTGGTTTCATGGATCCACAGAGCAGCCAACCTAACTGCGTTTGTTGGGCGATAGGTTCGTCTTCGTTTCCTTTTAATATACCGCCTAACATTATTTTACTGTAGACGTCTGCGCCTAGCAGCAAATCCACTCTTTTGTTTACATTAAATTCGGGGTCAGCCAAACTAATTCCTTTTATGTGTTTCCATGACGATGGTGTGGCAAACGTCTTATTGGGCAGGCTTTTGATTAAACTATTCATAATAACAACATTCGTCTTCAAGGAATAATCACTGTGAATTGATTGTATGGTTAATTCAATCATTCCTTTGCAGTTGTTTGATTTAATGCCTACTCCGAAAACTTGACCTTTGAACTGTGTCCTTTTCAATCCTAAAATCTGAGCTGCATTCTCGCTGATTAAGGATAGTTGCGATCCTTGGTCAATCAATGCTCTCACGCTATGCTGAGTACCATCTGTACTTGTAACCTTGACTACAGCGGTTGCTAAGAGCACATCTGACATGTCGTCATAGGAAGTGTGTGTTGACCTAGATGAATTCTCTCTGTTTGCTATGTCATTCGGTTTTGTCGACGTAGGTACACTTTGATTTACAAATGATTCGTGTAATAAAGTGTTATGAGCACCTAAGCACTTCCGGCATCGTTTTGTTGACACGCACGGTTTTTTGAAGTGACTGCATAAACAGTTGACACAAAAGTTTAATTGTTTAATTTTATGCAATTTTTGTTCGTGAGTCATCTGTAAGAATTCAGGGCACTGCCATAAACCGTGTTCATTATTGCATAACGCGCAGCTAGTTGAACGCGATACATGAAATGCACCCGTATTCGCTTTCCAATTTTCCTTGTTGGTTTGGCTATTGCGTTGAAAATTTTTCTTTTGATAGCTTTGGTTGTTATGGTCTGATTTTGGTGCGGTTTTTTGATTTATAGGCTCCTGTTTGCGACGAGACGCTTCCATTGCAGTGAATTTCATCTCTAAGTACTCTAAGAACTCCTGTAAAGAGGGAAGCTCTCTGGGCTTTTTGATGGATTCTGTATAATCGGTAAATGTCTCGTTGTCTAATTTTTGCGCTAATAGATGTACTAAAAGCGGATCCCACGTTGAAATATCCACACTCAGATTCTGGATAGCGTGTAAGGACTCCTTCGTGACGTCGTGCAGTTTCTTAATCATATTAGATGATTGCTGTTGTATGTTGGGAAGGCTAAGCAGTGTGGTGATATGGGATGTGAAAATCAATTTTTTGTTGTCATATCGATGGTTAAGTATTTCCCAGCATACCTTGTAATTCTCAGAGCTGATCTGTAAATGGTGTATCAGACGTTCCGCTTCACCAGAAACTTTGCTCTTTAGAAACTGCATTTTCTGAGCATTGGACATCGACGGGTTTTTATCAATCGCTTCGCTAAACAAATCTTTGAACGGCACCCACTGGTTGTAACTTCCGTGAAATACGGGAATGCTCATTTGAGGTGTTGACTTTTCCCGATGCTTAACTGCCCACATTTTTGTATTGATATTTTCAGTCAACTCTCCATAAATTTCTTCGTGCTTTGTGAACTCTTCTTGGTAATCAGAATTTTCAGCTCCATTCTCACCTTCGATTTCCCAATGCAGCTTATCGATCTCACCCCAGCGGCTATCTAATGATTTTAATGCGTTTTCAAACTGCCATTTGTTCTCAAACTTGTCAACTTGAATTTTACTTACAGTTCTCATAAGTGCCTTGAAGTTGATATACTGCTTCTTTACTAACTCGCTCATTCTGTTGGACCCTCTCGATGCGTAGGAAGAGTGTTCATAATGAGATGTCATACCTGGTTGTGACTGCTTAGCCTCTTGGGCTGCACTTTGGTCAGCACCGATTTGTCGCCTAGCTTGAGTACCTGGTGACGGGTTCGATACCTCCCCTTCTGGTCCACGGGGGCTCACGCCAAGCTGCTGTTTCTTGGTTAACTGGCTCATGGTTTTGTCGATTATTTCTTTGATATCTTAATAAACTTCCTGAGCGGTATCAAAACAGTTCTTTTTAAAATATACATGGTCGAATTCAGCTAACTCACACATGTTTCTATGGTTGTCTTGGTAATCCTGCCAATAAGCTTCCAACATATCAGCCTTCCGCTTATAGTTATCGACAGTTTTTCTCTCGGAGCCATCCTTCTTAATGTTAATTAAAAACTTTTTAAGAATTTCATAAAGCTCAGTTTGGTTCATAAACAGAGTTGCGGAATCCATATTTGGTATTGGCAATAAAAATGTTTGGTGCGATTAAGAAAATGGTTTGATCTGACCTTATTTGCTCCAACCGACAGCCTCTGCAGCCAAACTTACTCGCTGCATCTTTCTAATAACTCGTGGCACTGTTTCACTTGATTAGCACTGGTTCGTATTTCGAAGGACCATGAAGAAAGTAGTGTTTACTTGTCCGCGGCGCTATGGTGACCTAAGAGTCCTAAGACACTACTTTCTGTTTAGAGTTTTATGGTACGGTAAATGCATTTAAATAAAAAATGTAATTTGCGAGTAATTACGTAATATAATTAACACAAGATTTCAATAACTATTAACAAAAGTCACGTAAACTAAAATTATGCTAATTGAACAAAATATACTTGACTAATACTATAAATTAGTAAAATAAATGGTAAATGGTATAAATGGTTAATGGTTTTGGTTTGAGCACGCGGTGTCTCAACGAGAATCGATCGCGAACTGGTTAAAAGATTTAACTAAAACGCTAATGAGCATAATTGCTAGCGATGCATTTATGCGCATTAGCTGAGTGTTCGATTTTAACTCGAACACTCTGAACCATCATTAAATAACGCCCGGAGGTTTCCCCGTCGTTTGGTACCACTCTCGACCACCCCCTATTGTGGGAAGTGCAAAACTTTTGATTTTTACACCTAACCTAACCTAATCTTTCGGTACCTAAATATTCATATTTTTCAGCGGGTTTTTGTCATATCTTGTATTCTACCTTGTCTTGATCAACGCAATAGAAATTTTCAGTGCTGCCAAAATTTAAGATTTTTATACTACAAAACGAACATTAAAAATTCGTCAAAGAAATGCAAATTTTTTAATAAATTGTCAAAATTTGTCTCAAATTATTCAAAGTTTTTGTCTGAACCATCATTAAATAACGCCCAGAGTTTTGCCCCGTCGTTTGGTATGACTTTCGACCACCCCCTATTGTGGGAAGTGCAAAACTTTTGATTGTCACACCTAACCTAACCTAATCTTTCGGTACCTAAATATTCATATTTTTCAGCGGGTTTTTGTCATATCTTGTATTCTACCTTGTTTTGATCAACGCTATAGAAATTTTCAATGCTGCCAAAATTTAAGAGCTTTTTATACTACACAACGAACATTAAAAATTCGTCAAAGAAATGCAAATTTTTTAATAAATTGTCAAAATTTGTCTCAAATTATTCAAAGTTTTTGTCTGAACCATCATTAAATAACGCCCAGAGTTTTGCCCCGTCGTTTGGTACCACTTTCGACCACCCCCTATTGTGGGAAGTGCAAAACTTTTGATTGTCACACCTAACCTAACCTAGTCTTTCGGTACCTAAATATTCATATTTTCAGCGGGTTTTTGTCATATCTTGTATTCTACCTTGTTTTGATCAACGCTATAGAAATTTTCAATGCTGCCAAAATTTAAGAGCTTTTTATACTACAAAAAGAACATTAAAAATTCGTCAAAGAAATGCAAATTTTTAATAAATTATCAAAATTTGTCTCAAATTATTCAAAGTTTTTGTCTGAACCATCATTAAATAACGCCCAGAGTTTTGCCCCGTCGTTTGGTACCACTCTCGACCACCCCCTATTGTGGGAAGTGCAAAACTTTTGATTGTCACACCTAACCTAACCTAATCTTTCGGTACCTAAATATTCATATTTTTCAGCGGGTTTTTGTCATATCTTGTATTCTACCTTGTCTTGATCAACGCAATAGAAATTTTCAGTGCTGCCAAAATTTAAGATTTTTATACTACAAAACGAACATTAAAAATTCGTCAAAGAAATGCAAATTTTTTAATAAATTGTCAAAATTTATCTCAAATTATTCAAAGTTATTCTCTGAACCATCATTAAATAACGCCGGGAGTTTTCCCCGTCGTTTGGTACCACACTCGACCACCCCCTATTGTGGGAAGTGCAAAACTTTTGATTGTCACACCTAACCTAACCTAATCTTTCGGTACCTAAATATTCATATTTTTCAGCGGGTTTTTGTCATATCTTGTATTCTACCTTGTCTTGATCAACGCAATAGAAATTTTCAGTGCTGCCAAAATTTAAGTTTTTATACTACAAAAATAACATTAAAAATTCGTCAAAGAAATGCAAATTTTTTAATAAATTGTCAAAATTTGTCTCAAATTATTCAAAGTTTTTGTCTGAACCATCATTAAATAACGCCCAGAGTTTTGCCCCGTCGTTTGGTACCACTTTCGACCACCCCCTATTGTGGGAAGTGCAAAACTTTTGATTGTCACACCTAACCTAACCTAGTCTTTCGGTACCTAAATATTCATATTTTCAGCGGGTTTTTGTCATATCTTGTATTCTACCTTGTTTTGATCAACGCTATAGAAATTTTCAATGCTGCCAAAATTTAAAGGCTTTTTATACTACAAAAAGAACATTAAAAATTCGTCAAAGAAATGCAAATTTTTTAATAAATTATCAAAATTTGTCTCAAATTATTCAAAGTTTTTGTCTGAACCATCATTAAATAACGCCCAGAGTTTTGCCCCGTCGTTTGGTACCACTTTCGACCACCCCCTATTGTGGGAAGTGCAAAACTTTTGATTGTCACACCTAACCTAACCTAGTCTTTCGGTACCTAAATATTCATATTTTCAGCGGGTTTTTGTCATATCTTGTATTCTACCTTGTGTTGATCAACGCTATAGAAATTTTCAATGCTGCCAAAATTTAAGAGCTTTTTATACTACAAAAAGAACATTAAAAATTCGTCAAAGAAATGCAAATTTTTTAATAAATTATCAAAATTTGTCTCAAATTATTCAAAGTTTTTGTCTGAACCATCATTAAATAACGCCCAGAGTTTTGCCCCGTCGTTTGGTACCTCTCTTGACCACCCCCTATTGTGGGAAGTGCAAAACTTTTTATTTTTACACCTAACCTAACCTAATCTTTCGGTACCTAAATATTCATATTTTCCAGCGGGTTTTTGTCATATCTTGTATTCTACCTTGTTTCGATCAACGCTATAGAAATTTTCAATGCTGCCAAAATTTAAGATTTTTATACTACAAAACGAACATTAAAAATTCGTCAAAGAAATGCAAATTTTTTAATAAATTGTCAAAATTTGTCTCAAATTATTCAAAGTTATTCTCTGAACCATCATTAAATAACGCCCGGAGTTTTCCCCGTCGTTTGGTACCACACTCGACCACCCCCTATTGTGGGAAGTGCAAAACTTTTGATTTTTACACCTAACCTAACCTAATCTTTCGGTACCTAATTATTCATATTTTTCAGCGGATTTTTGTCATATCTTGTATTCCACCTTGTCTTGATCAACGCTATAGAAATTTTCAGTGCTCCCAAAATTTAAGTTTTTTATACTACAAAAAGAACATTAAAAATTCGTCAAAGAAATGCAAATTTTTAATGAATTGTCAAAATTTGTCTCAAATTATTCAAAGTTTTTGTCTGAACCATCATTAAATAACGCCCAGAGTTTTGCCCCGTCGTTTGGTACCTCTCTCGACCACTCCCTATTGTGGGAAGTGCAAAACTTAATTTTCACACCTAACCTAACCTAATCTTTCGGTACCTAAATATTCATATTTTTCAGCGGGTTTTTGTCATATCTTGTATTCTACCTTGTCTTGATCAACGCTATAGAAATTTTCAATGCTGCCAAAATTTAAGAGCTTTTTATACTACAAAAAGAACATTAAAAATTCGTCAAAGAAATGCAAATTTTTTAATAAATTATCAAAATTTGTCTCAAATTATTCAAAGTTTTTGTCTGAACCATCATTAAATAACGCCCGGAGTTTTCCCCGTCGTTTGGTACCACTCTCGACCACCCCCTATTGTGGGAAGTGCAAAACTTTTGATTGTCACACCTAACCTAACCTAATCTTTCGGTACCTAAATATTCATATTTTTCAGCGGGTTTTTGTCATATCTTGTATTCTACCTTGTCTTGATCAACGCAATAGAAATTTTAAGTGCTGCCAAAATTTAAGTTTTTATACTACAAAACGAACATTAAAAATTCGTCAAAGAAATGCAAATTTTTTAATAAATTATCAAAATTTGTCTCAAATTATTCAAAGTTTTTGTCTGAACCATCATTAAATAACGCCCAGAGTTTTGCCCCGTCGTTTGGTACCTCTCTCGACCACCCCCTATTGTGGGAAGTGCAAAACTTTTTATTTTTACACCTAACCTAACCTAATCTTTCGGTACCTAAATATTCATATTTTCCAGCGGGTTTTTGTCATATCTTGTATTTTACCTTGTTTTGATCAACGCTATAGAAATTTTCAATGCTGCCAAAATTTAAGATTTTTATACTACAAAACGAACATTAAAAATTCGTCAAAGAAATGCAAATTTTTTAATAAATTGTCAAAATTTGTCTCAAATTATTCAAAGTTATTCTCTGAACCATCATTAAATAACGCCCGGAGGTTTCCCCGTCGTTTGGTACCACTCTCGACCACCCCCTATTGTGGGAAGTGCAAAACTTTTGATTTTTACACCTAACCTAACCTAATCTTTCGGTACCTAAATATTCATATTTTTCAGCGGGTTTTTGTCATATCTTGTATTCTACCTTGTCTTGATCAACGCAATAGAAATTTTCAGTGCTGCCAAAATTTAAGATTTTTATACTACAAAACGAACATTAAAAATTCGTCAAAGAAATGCAAATTTTTTAATAAATTGTCAAAATTTGTCTCAAATTATTCAAAGTTATTCTCTGAACCATCATTAAATAACGCCCGGAGGTTTCCCCGTCGTTTGGTACCACTCTCGACCACCCCCTATTGTGGGAAGTGCAAAACTTTTGATTTTTACACCTAACCTAACCTAATCTTTCGGTACCTAAATATTCATATTTTTCAGCGGGTTTTTGTCATATCTTGTATTCTACCTTGTCTTGATCAACGCAATAGAAATTTTCAGTGCTGCCAAAATTTAAGATTTTTATACTACAAAACGAACATTAAAAATTCGTCAAAGAAATGCAAATTTTTTAATAAATTGTCAAAATTTGTCTCAAATTATTCAAAGTTTTTGTCTGAACCATCATTAAATAACGCCCAGAGTTTTGCCCCGTCGTTTGGTACCACTTTCGACCACCCCCTATTGTGGGAAGTGCAAAACTTTTGATTGTCACACCTAACCTAACCTAATCTTTCGGTACCTAAATATTCATATTTTTCAGCGGGTTTTTGTCATATCTTGTATTCTACCTTGTTTTGATCAACGCTATAGAAATTTTCAATGCTGCCAAAATTTAAGAGCTTTTCATACTACAAAACGAACATTAAAAATTCGTCAAAGAAATGCAAATTTTTTAATAAATTGTCAAAATTTGTCTCAAATTATTCAAAGTTATTCTCTGAACCATCATTAAATAACGCCCGGAGTTTTCCCCGTCGTTTGGTACCACTCTCGACCACCCCCTATTGTGGGAAGTGCAAAACTTTTGATTTTTACACCTAACCTAACCTAATCTTTCGGTACCTAAATATTCATATTTTTCAGCGGGTTTTTGTCATATCTTGTATTCTACCTTGTCTTGATCAACGCAATAGAAATTTTCAGTGCTGCCAAAATTTAAGATTTTTATACTACAAAACGAACATTAAAAATTCGTCAAAGAAATGCAAATTTTTTAATAAATTGTCAAAATTTGTCTCAAATTATTCAAAGTTATTCTCTGAACCATCATTAAATAACGCCCGGAGGTTTCCCCGTCGTTTGGTACCACTCTCGACCACCCCCTATTGTGGGAAGTGCAAAACTTTTGATTTTTACACCTAACCTAACCTAATCTTTCGGTACCTAAATATTCATATTTTTCAGCGGGTTTTTGTCATATCTTGTATTCTACCTTGTCTTGATCAACGCAATAGAAATTTTCAGTGCTGCCAAAATTTAAGTTTTTATACTACAAAAATAACATTAAAAATTCGTCAAAGAAATGCAAATTTTTTAATAAATTGTCAAAATTTGTCTCAAATTATTCAAAGTTTTTGTCTGAACCATCATTAAATAACGCCCAGAGTTTTGCCCCGTCGTTTGGTACCACTTTCGACCACCCCCTATTGTGGGAAGTGCAAAACTTTTGATTGTCACACCTAACCTAACCTAGTCTTTCGGTACCTAAATATTCATATTTTCAGCGGGTTTTTGTCATATCTTGTATTCTACCTTGTTTTGATCAACGCTATAGAAATTTTCAATGCTGCCAAAATTTAAGAGCTTTTTATACTACAAAAAGAACATTAAAAATTCGTCAAAGAAATGCAAATTTTTTAATAAATTATCAAAATTTGTCTCAAATTATTCAAAGTTTTTGTCTGAACCATCATTAAATAACGCCCGGAGTTTTCCCCGTCGTTTGGTACCACTTTCGACCACCCCCTATTGTGGGAAGTGCAAAACTTTTGATTGTCACACCTAACCTAACCTAATCTTTCGGTACCTAAATATTCATATTTTCAGCGGGTTTTTGTCATATCTTGTATTCTACCTTGTTTTGATCAACGCTATAGAAATTTTCAATGCTGCCAAAATTTAAGAGCTTTTTATACTACAAAAAGAACATTAAAAATTCGTCAAAGAAATGCAAATTTTTTAATAAATTATCAAAATTTGTCTCAAATTATTCAAAGTTTTTGTCTGAACCATCATTAAATAACGCCCAGAGTTTTGCCCCGTCGTTTGGTACCTCTCTCGACCACCCCCTATTGTGGGAAGTGCAAAACTTTTTATTTTTACACCTAACCTAACCTAATCTTTCGGTACCTAAATATTCATATTTTCCAGCGGGTTTTTGTCATATCTTGTATTTTACCTTGTTTTGATCAACGCTATAGAAATTTTCAATGCTGCCAAAATTTAAGATTTTTATACTACAAAACGAACATTAAAAATTCGTCAAAGAAATGCAAATTTTTTAATAAATTGTCAAAATTTGTCTCAAATTATTCAAAGTTATTCTCTGAACCATCATTAAATAACGCCCGGAGGTTTCCCCGTCGTTTGGTACCACTCTCGACCACACCCTATTGTGGGAAGTGCAAAACTTTTGATTTTTACACCTAACCTAACCTAATCTTTCGGTACCTAAATATTCATATTTTTCAGCGGGTTTTTGTCATATCTTGTATTCTACCTTGTCTTGATCAACGCAATAGAAATTTTCAGTGCTGCCAAAATTTAAGATTTTTATACTACAAAACGAACATTAAAAATTCGTCAAAGAAATGCAAATTTTTTAATAAATTGTCAAAATTTGTCTCAAATTATTCAAAGTTATTCTCTGAACCATCATTCAATAACGCCCGGAGGTTTCCCCGTCGTTTGGTACCACTCTCGACCACCCCCTATTGTGGGAAGTGCAAAACTTTTGATTTTTACACCTAACCTAACCTAATCTTTCGGTACCTAAATATTCATATTTTTCAGCGGGTTTTTGTCATATCTTGTATTCTACCTTGTCTTGATCAACGCAATAGAAATTTTCAGTGCTGCCAAAATTTAAGATTTTTATACTACAAAACGAACATTAAAAATTCGTCAAAGAAATGCAAATTTTTTAATAAATTGTCAAAATTTGTCTCAAATTATTCAAAGTTTTTGTCTGAACCATCATTAAATAACGCCCAGAGTTTTGCCCCGTCGTTTGGTACCACTTTCGACCACCCCCTATTGTGGGAAGTGCAAAACTTTTGATTGTCACACCTAACCTAACCTAATCTTTCGGTACCTAAATATTCATATTTTTCAGCGGGTTTTTGTCATATCTTGTATTCTACCTTGTTTTGATCAACGCTATAGAAATTTTCAATGCTGCCAAAATTTAAGAGCTTTTTATACTACAAAACGAACATTAAAAATTCGTCAAAGAAATGCAAATTTTTTAATAAATTGTCAAAATTTGTCTCAAATTATTCAAAGTTTTTGTCTGAACCATCATTAAATAACGCCCAGAGTTTTGCCCCGTCGTTTGGTACCACTTTCGACCACCCCCTATTGTGGGAAGTGCAAAACTTTTGATTGTCACACCTAACCTAACCTAGTCTTTCGGTACCTAAATATTCATATTTTCAGCGGGTTTTTGTCATATCTTGTATTCTACCTTGTTTTGATCAACGCTATAGAAATTTTCAATGCTGCCAAAATTTAAGAGCTTTTTATACTACAAAAAGAACATTAAAAATTCGTCAAAGAAATGCAAATTTTTAATAAATTATCAAAATTTGTCTCAAATTATTCAAAGTTTTTGTCTGAACCATCATTAAATAACGCCCAGAGTTTTGCCCCGTCGTTTGGTACCACTCTCGACCACCCCCTATTGTGGGAAGTGCAAAACTTTTGATTGTCACACCTAACCTAACCTAATCTTTCGGTACCTAAATATTCATATTTTTCAGCGGGTTTTTGTCATATCTTGTATTCTACCTTGTCTTGATCAACGCAATAGAAATTTTCAGTGCTGCCAAAATTTAAGATTTTTATACAACAAAACGAACATTAAAATTATTCGTCAAAGAAATGCAAATTTTTTAATAAATTGTCAAAATTTGTCTCAAATTATTCAAAGTTATTCTCTGAACCATCATTAAATAACGCCCGGAGTTTTCCCCGTCGTTTGGTACCACACTCGACCACCCCCTATTGTGGGAAGTGCAAAACTTTTGATTTTTACACCTAACCTAACCTAATCTTTCGGTACCTAATTATTCATATTTTTCAGCGGATTTTTGTCATATCTTGTATTCCACCTTGTCTTGATCAACGCTATAGAAATTTTCAGTGCTCCCAAAATTTAAGTTTTTTATACTACAAAAAGAACATTAAAAATTCGTCAAAGAAATGCAAATTTTTAATGAATTGTCAAAATTTGTCTCAAATTATTCAAAGTTTTTGTCTGAACCATCATTAAATAACGCCCAGAGTTTTGCCCCGTCGTTTGGTACCTCTCTCGACCACTCCCTATTGTGGGAAGTGCAAAACTTTTAATTTTCACACCTAACCTAACCTAATCTTTCGGTACCTAAATATTCATATTTTTCAGCGGGTTTTTGTCATATCTTGTATTCTACCTTGTCTTGATCAACGCTATAGAAATTTTCAATGCTGCCAAAATTTAAGAGCTTTTTATACTACAAAAAGAACATTAAAAATTCGTCAAAGAAATGCAAATTTTTTAATAAATTATCAAAATTTGTCTCAAATTATTCAAAGTTTTTGTCTGAACCATCATTAAATAACGCCCGGAGTTTTCCCCGTCGTTTGGTACCACTTTCGACCACCCCCTATTGTGGGAAGTGCAAAACTTTTGATTGTCACACCTAACCTAACCTAATCTTTCGGTACCTAAATATTCATATTTTCAGCGGGTTTTTGTCATATCTTGTATTCTACCTTGTTTTGATCAACGCTATAGAAATTTTCAATGCTGCCAAAATTTAAGAGCTTTTTATACTACAAAAAGAACATTAAAAATTCGTCAAAGAAATGCAAATTTTTTAATAAATTATCAAAATTTGTCTCAAATTATTCAAAGTTTTTGTCTGAACCATCATTAAATAACGCCCAGAGTTTTGCCCCGTCGTTTGGTACCTCTCTCGACCACCCCCTATTGTGGGAAGTGCAAAACTTTTTATTTTTACACCTAACCTAACCTAATCTTTCGGTACCTAAATATTCATATTTTCCAGCGGGTTTTTGTCATATCTTGTATTTTACCTTGTTTTGATCAACGCTATAGAAATTTTCAATGCTGCCAAAATTTAAGATTTTTATACTACAAAACGAACATTAAAAATTCGTCAAAGAAATGCAAATTTTTTAATAAATTGTCAAAATTTGTCTCAAATTATTCAAAGTTATTCTCTGAACCATCATTAAATAACGCCCGGAGTTTTCCCCGTCGTTTGGTACCACTCTCGACCACCCCCTATTGTGGGAAGTGCAAAACTTTTGATTTTTACACCTAACCTAACCTAATCTTTCGGTACCTAAATATTCATATTTTTCAGCGGGTTTTTGTCATATCTTGTATTCTACCTTGTCTTGATCAACGCAATAGAAATTTTCAGTGCTGCCAAAATTTAAGATTTTTATACTACAAAACGAACATTAAAAATTCGTCAAAGAAATGCAAATTTTTTAATAAATTGTCAAAATTTGTCTCAAATTATTCAAAGTTATTCTCTGAACCATCATTAAATAACGCCCGGAGGTTTCCCCGTCGTTTGGTACCACTCTCGACCGCCCCCTATTGTGGGAAGTGCAAAACTTTTGATTTTTACACCTAACCTAACCTAATCTTTCGGTACCTAAATATTCATATTTTTCAGCGGGTTTTTGTCATATCTTGTATTCTACCTTGTCTTGATCAACGCAATAGAAATTTTCATTGCTGCCAAAATTTAAGATTTTTATACTACAAAACGAACATTAAAAATTCGTCAAAGAAATGCAAATTTTTTAATAAATTGTCAAAATTTGTCTCAAATTATTCAAAGTTTTTGTCTGAACCATCATTAAATAACGCCCAGAGTTTTGCCCCGTCGTTTGGTACCACTTTCGACCACCCCCTATTGTGGGAAGTGCAAAACTTTTGATTGTCACACCTAACCTAACCTAATCTTTCGGTACCTAAATATTCATATTTTTCAGCGGGTTTTTGTCATATCTTGTATTCTACCTTGTTTTGATCAACGCTATAGAAATTTTCAATGCTGCCAAAATTTAAGAGCTTTTTATACTACAAAACGAACATTAAAAATTCGTCAAAGAAATGCAAATTTTTTAATAAATTGTCAAAATTTGTCTCAAATTATTCAAAGTTTTTGTCTGAACCATCATTAAATAACGCCCAGAGTTTTGCCCCGTCGTTTGGTACCACCTTCGACCACCCCCTATTGTGGGAAGTGCAAAACTTTTGATTGTCACACCGTTTTTTTTTTTTTTTTTGATTCCCAGGAAAAAATGTTTCGGTACCTAAATATTCATATTTTCAGCGGGTTTTTGTCATATCTTGTATTCTACCTTGTTTTGATCAACGCTATAGAAATTTTCAATGCTGCCAAAATTTAAGAGCTTTTTATACTACAAAAAGAACATTAAAAATTCGTCAAAGAAATGCAAATTTTTAATAAATTATCAAAATTTGTCTCAAATTATTCAAAGTTTTTGTCTGAACCATCATTAAATAACGCCCGGAGTTTTCCCCGTCGTTTGGTACCACTTTCGACCACCCCCTATTGTGGGAAGTGCAAAACTTTTGATTGTCACACCTAACCTAACCTAATCTTTCGGTACCTAAATATTCATATTTTCAGCGGGTTTTTGTCATATCTTGTATTCTACCTTGTTTTGATCAACGCTATAGAAATTTTCAATGCTGCCAAAATTTAAGAGCTTTTTATACTACAAAAAGAACATTAAAAATTCGTCAAAGAAATGCAAATTTTTTAATAAATTGTCAAAATTTGTCTCAAATTATTCAAAGTTTTTGTCTGAACCATCATTAAATAACGCCCAGAGTTTTGCCCCGTCGTTTGGTACCTCTCTCGACCACCCCCTATTGTGGGAAGTGCAAAACTTTTTATTTTTACACCTAACCTAACCTAATCTTTCGGTACCTAAATATTCATATTTTCCAGCGGGTTTTTGTCATATCTTGTATTTTACCTTGTTTTGATCAACGCTATAGAAATTTTCAATGCTGCCAAAATTTAAGATTTTTATACTACAAAACGAACATTAAAAATTCGTCAAAGAAATGCAAATTTTTTAATAAATTGTCAAAATTTGTCTCAAATTATTCAAAGTTATTCTCTGAACCATCATTAAATAACGCCCGGAGTTTTCCCCGTCGTTTGGTACCACTCTCGACCACCCCCTATTGTGGGAAGTGCAAAACTTTTGATTTTTACACCTAACCTAACCTAATCTTTCGGTACCTAAATATTCATATTTTTCAGCGGGTTTTTGTCATATCTTGTATTCTACCTTGTCTTGATCAACGCAATAGAAATTTTCAGTGCTGCCAAAATTTAAGATTTTTATACTACAAAACGAACATTAAAAATTCGTCAAAGAAATGCAAATTTTTTAATAAATTGTCAAAATTTGTCTCAAATTATTCAAAGTTATTCTCTGAACCATCATTAAATAACGCCCGGAGGTTTCCCCGTCGTTTGGTACCACTCTCGACCGCCCCCTATTGTGGGAAGTGCAAAACTTTTGATTTTTACACCTAACCTAACCTAATCTTTCGGTACCTAAATATTCATATTTTTCAGCGGGTTTTTGTCATATCTTGTATTCTACCTTGTCTTGATCAACGCAATAGAAATTTTCATTGCTGCCAAAATTTAAGATTTTTATACTACAAAACGAACATTAAAAATTCGTCAAAGAAATGCAAATTTTTTAATAAATTGTCAAAATTTGTCTCAAATTATTCAAAGTTTTTGTCTGAACCATCATTAAATAACGCCCAGAGTTTTGCCCCGTCGTTTGGTACCACTTTCGACCACCCCCTATTGTGGGAAGTGCAAAACTTTTGATTGTCACACCTAACCTAACCTAATCTTTCGGTACCTAAATATTCATATTTTTCAGCGGGTTTTTGTCATATCTTGTATTCTACCTTGTTTTGATCAACGCTATAGAAATTTTCAATGCTGCCAAAATTTAAGAGCTTTTTATACTACAAAACGAACATTAAAAATTCGTCAAAGAAATGCAAATTTTTTAATAAATTGTCAAAATTTGTCTCAAATTATTCAAAGTTTTTGTCTGAACCATCATTAAATAACGCCCAGAGTTTTGCCCCGTCGTTTGGTACCACCTTCGACCACCCCCTATTGTGGGAAGTGCAAAACTTTTGATTGTCACACCTTTTTTTTTTTTTTTTTTCGATTCCCAGGAAAAAATGTTTCGGTACCTAAATATTCATATTTTCAGCGGGTTTTTGTCATATCTTGTATTCTACCTTGTTTTGATCAACGCTATAGAAATTTTCAATGCTGCCAAAATTTAAGAGCTTTTTATACTACAAAAAGAACATTAAAAATTCGTCAAAGAAATGCAAATTTTTAATAAATTATCAAAATTTGTCTCAAATTATTCAAAGTTTTTGTCTGAACCATTATTAAATAACGCCCAGAGTTTTGCCCCGTCGTTTGGTACCACTCTCGACCACCCCCTATTGTGGGAAGTGCAAAACTTTTGATTGTCACACCTAACCTAACCTAATCTTTCGGTACCTAATTATTCATATTTTTCAGCGGATTTTTGTCATATCTTGTATTCCACCTAGTCTTGATAAACGCTATAGAAATTTTCAATGCTGCCAAAATTTAAGAGCTTTTTATACTACAAAAAGAACATTAAAAATTCGTCAAAGAAATGCAAATTTTTTAATAAATTATCAAAATTTGTCTCAAATTATTCAAAGTTTTTGTCTGAACCATCATTAAATAACGCCCAGAGTTTTGCCCCGTCGTTTGGTACCACTCTCGACCACCCCCTATTGTGGGAAGTGCAAAACTTTTGATTGTCACACCTAACCTAACCTAATCTTTCGGTACCTAAATATTCATATTTTTCAGCGGGTTTTTGTCATATCTTGTATTCTACCTTGTCTTGATCAACGCAATAGAAATTTTCAGTGCTGCCAAAATTTAAGTTTTTATACTACAAAAATAACATTAAAAATTCGTCAAAGAAATGCAAATTTTTTAATAAATTGTCAAAATTTGTCTCAAATTATTCAAAGTTTTTGTCTGAACCATCATTAAATAACGCCCAGAGTTTTGCCCCGTCGTTTGGTACCACTTTCGACCACCCCCTATTGTGGGAAGTGCAAAACTTTTGATTGTCACACCTAACCTAACCTAGTCTTTCGGTACCTAAATATTCATATTTTCAGCGGGTTTTTGTCATATCTTGTATTCTACCTTGTTTTGATCAACGCTATAGAAATTTTCAATGCTGCCAAAATTTAAGAGCTTTTTATACTACAAAAAGAACATTAAAAATTCGTCAAAGAAATGCAAATTTTTTAATAAATTGTCAAAATTTGTCTCAAATTATTCAAAGTTTTTGTCTGAACCATCATTAAATAACGCCCAGAGTTTTGCCCCGTCGTTTGGTACCACTTTCGACCACCCCCTATTGTGGGAAGTGCAAAACTTTTGATTGTCACACCTAACCTAACCTAGTCTTTCGGTACCTAAATATTCATATTTTCAGCGGGTTTTTGTCATATCGTGTATTCTACCTTGTTTTGATCAACGCTATAGAAATTTTCAATGCTGCCAAAATTTAAGATTTTTATACTACAAAACGAACATTAAAATTATTCGTCAAAGAAATGCAAATTTTTTAATAAATTATCAAAATTTGTCTCAAATTATTCAAAGTTTTTGTCTGAACCATCATTAAATAACGCCCGGAGTTTTCCCCGTCGTTTGGTACCACTTTCGACCACCCCCTATTGTGGGAAGTGCAAAACTTTTGATTGTCACACCTAACCTAACCTAATCTTTCGGTACCTAAATATTCATATTTTCAGCGGGTTTTTGTCATATCTTGTATTCTACCTTGTTTTGATCAACGCTATAGAAATTTTCAATGCTGCCAAAATTTAAGAGCTTTTTATACTACAAAAAGAACATTAAAAATTCGTCAAAGAAATGCAAATTTTTTAATAAATTATCAAAGTTTGTCTCAAATTATTCAAAGTTTTTGTCTGAACCATCATTAAATAACGCCCAGAGTTTTGCCCCGTCGTTTGGTACCTCTCTCGACCACCCCCTATTGTGGGAAGTGCAAAACTTTTTATTTTTACACCTAACCTAACCTAATCTTTCGGTACCTAAATATTCATATTTTCCAGCGGGTTTTTGTCATATCTTGTATTTTACCTTGTTTTGATCAACGCTATAGAAATTTTCAATGCTGCCAAAATTTAAGATTTTTATACTACAAAACGAACATTAAAAATTCGTCAAAGAAATGCAAATTTTTTAATAAATTGTCAAAATTTGTCTCAAATTATTCAAAGTTTTTGTCTGAACCATCATTAAATAACGCCCAGAGTTTTGCCCCGTCGTTTGGTACCACTTTCGACCACCCCCTATTGTGGGAAGTGCAAAACTTTTGATTGTCACACCTAACCTAACCTAGTCTTTCGGTACCTAAATATTCATATTTTCAGCGGGTTTTTGTCATATCTTGTATTCTACCTTGTTTTGATCAACGCTATAGAAATTTTCAATGCTGCCAAAATTTAAGAGCTTTTTATACTACAAAAAGAACATTAAAAATTCGTCAAAGAAATGCAAATTTTTAATAAATTATCAAAATTTGTCTCAAATTATTCAAAGTTTTTGTCTGAACCATCATTAAATAACGCCCAGAGTTTTGCCCCGTCGTTTGGTACCACTCTCGACCACCCCCTATTGTGGGAAGTGCAAAACTTTTGATTGTCACACCTAACCTAACCTAATCTTTCGGTACCTAAATATTCATATTTTTCAGCGGGTTTTTGTCATATCTTGTATTCTACCTTGTCTTGATCAACGCAATAGAAATTTTCAGTGCTGCCAAAATTTAAGATTTTTATACAACAAAACGAACATTAAAATTATTCGTCAAAGAAATGCAAATTTTTTAATAAATTGTCAAAATTTGTCTCAAATTATTCAAAGTTATTCTCTGAACCATCATTAAATAACGCCCGGAGTTTTCCCCGTCGTTTGGTACCACACTCGACCACCCCCTATTGTGGGAAGTGCAAAACTTTTGATTTTTACACCTAACCTAACCTAATCTTTCGGTACCTAATTATTCATATTTTTCAGCGGATTTTTGTCATATCTTGTATTCCACCTTGTCTTGATCAACGCTATAGAAATTTTCAGTGCTCCCAAAATTTAAGTTTTTTATACTACAAAAAGAACATTAAAAATTCGTCAAAGAAATGCAAATTTTTAATGAATTGTCAAAATTTGTCTCAAATTATTCAAAGTTTTTGTCTGAACCATCATTAAATAACGCCCAGAGTTTTGCCCCGTCGTTTGGTACCTCTCTCGACCACTCCCTATTGTGGGAAGTGCAAAACTTTTAATTTTCACACCTAACCTAACCTAATCTTTCGGTACCTAAATATTCATATTTTTCAGCGGGTTTTTGTCATATCTTGTATTCTACCTTGTCTTGATCAACGCTATAGAAATTTTCAATGCTGCCAAAATTTAAGAGCTTTTTATACTACAAAAAGAACATTAAAAATTCGTCAAAGAAATGCAAATTTTTTAATAAATTATCAAAATTTGTCTCAAATTATTCAAAGTTTTTGTCTGAACCATCATTAAATAACGCCCGGAGTTTTCCCCGTCGTTTGGTACCACTTTCGACCACCCCCTATTGTGGGAAGTGCAAAACTTTTGATTGTCACACCTAACCTAACCTAATCTTTCGGTACCTAAATATTCATATTTTCAGCGGGTTTTTGTCATATCTTGTATTCTACCTTGTTTTGATCAACGCTATAGAAATTTTCAATGCTGCCAAAATTTAAGAGCTTTTTATACTACAAAAAGAACATTAAAAATTCGTCAAAGAAATGCAAATTTTTTAATAAATTATCAAAATTTGTCTCAAATTATTCAAAGTTTTTGTCTGAACCATCATTAAATAACGCCCAGAGTTTTGCCCCGTCGTTTGGTACCTCTCTCGACCACCCCCTATTGTGGGAAGTGCAAAACTTTTTATTTTTACACCTAACCTAACCTAATCTTTCGGTACCTAAATATTCATATTTTCCAGCGGGTTTTTGTCATATCTTGTATTTTACCTTGTTTTGATCAACGCTATAGAAATTTTCAATGCTGCCAAAATTTAAGATTTTTATACTACAAAACGAACATTAAAAATTCGTCAAAGAAATGCAAATTTTTTAATAAATTGTCAAAATTTGTCTCAAATTATTCAAAGTTATTCTCTGAACCATCATTAAATAACGCCCGGAGTTTTCCCCGTCGTTTGGTACCACTCTCGACCACCCCCTATTGTGGGAAGTGCAAAACTTTTGATTTTTACACCTAACCTAACCTAATCTTTCGGTACCTAAATATTCATATTTTTCAGCGGGTTTTTGTCATATCTTGTATTCTACCTTGTCTTGATCAACGCAATAGAAATTTTCAGTGCTGCCAAAATTTAAGATTTTTATACTACAAAACGAACATTAAAAATTCGTCAAAGAAATGCAAATTTTTTAATAAATTGTCAAAATTTGTCTCAAATTATTCAAAGTTATTCTCTGAACCATCATTAAATAACGCCCGGAGGTTTCCCCGTCGTTTGGTACCACTCTCGACCGCCCCCTATTGTGGGAAGTGCAAAACTTTTGACTTTTACACCTAACCTAACCTAATCTTTCGGTACCTAAATATTCATATTTTTCAGCGGGTTTTTGTCATATCTTGTATTCTACCTTGTCTTGATCAACGCAATAGAAATTTTCATTGCTGCCAAAATTTAAGATTTTTATACTACAAAACGAACATTAAAAATTCGTCAAAGAAATGCAAATTTTTTAATAAATTGTCAAAATTTGTCTCAAATTATTCAAAGTTTTTGTCTGAACCATCATTAAATAACGCCCAGAGTTTTGCCCCGTCGTTTGGTACCACTTTCGACCACCCCCTATTGTGGGAAGTGCAAAACTTTTGATTGTCACACCTAACCTAACCTAATCTTTCGGTACCTAAATATTCATATTTTTCAGCGGGTTTTTGTCATATCTTGTATTCTACCTTGTTTTGATCAACGCTATAGAAATTTTCAATGCTGCCAAAATTTAAGAGCTTTTTATACTACAAAACGAACATTAAAAATTCGTCAAAGAAATGCAAATTTTTTAATAAATTGTCAAAATTTGTCTCAAATTATTCAAAGTTTTTGTCTGAACCATCATTAAATAACGCCCAGAGTTTTGCCCCGTCGTTTGGTACCACCTTCGACCACCCCCTATTGTGGGAAGTGCAAAACTTTTGATTGTCACACCTAACCTAACCTAATCTTTCGGTACCTAAATATTCATATTTTCAGCGGGTTTTTGTCATATCTTGTATTCTACCTTGTTTTGATCAACGCTATAGAAATTTTCAATGCTGCCAAAATTTAAGAGCTTTTTATACTACAAAAAGAACATTAAAAATTCGTCAAAGAAATGCAAATTTTTAATAAATTATCAAAATTTGTCTCAAATTATTCAAAGTTTTTGTCTGAACCATTATTAAATAACGCCCAGAGTTTTGCCCCGTCGTTTGGTATGACTTTCGACCACCCCCTATTGTGGGAAGTGCAAAACTTTTGATTGTCACACCTAACCTAACCTAATCTTTCGGTACCTAAATATTCATATTTTTCAGCGGGTTTTTGTCATATCTTGTATTCTACCTTGTTTTGATCAACGCTATAGAAATTTTCAATGCTGCCAAAATTTAAGAGCTTTTTATACTACACAACGAACATTAAAAATTCGTCAAAGAAATGCAAATTTTTTAATAAATTGTCAAAATTTGTCTCAAATTATTCAAAGTTTTTGTCTGAACCATCATTAAATAACGCCCAGAGTTTTGCCCCGTCGTTTGGTACCACTCTCGACCACCCCCTATTGTGGGAAGTGCAAAACTTTTGATTTTTACACCTAACCTAACCTAATCTTTCGGTACCTAATTATTCATATTTTTCAGCGGATTTTTGTCATATCTTGTATTCCACCTAGTCTTGATAAACGCTATAGAAATTTTCAATGCTGCCAAAATTTAAGAGCTTTTTATACTACAAAAAGAACATTAAAAATTCGTCAAAGAAATGCAAATTTTTTAATAAATTATCAAAATTTGTCTCAAATTATTCAAAGTTTTTGTCTGAACCATCATTAAATAACGCCCAGAGTTTTGCCCCGTCGTTTGGTACCACTCTCGACCACCCCCTATTGTGGGAAGTGCAAAACTTTTGATTGTCACACCTAACCTAACCTAATCTTTCGGTACCTAAATATTCATATTTTTCAGCGGGTTTTTGTCATATCTTGTATTCTACCTTGTCTTGATCAACGCAATAGAAATTTTCAGTGCTGCCAAAATTTAAGATTTTTATACAACAAAACGAACATTAAAATTATTCGTCAAAGAAATGCAAATTTTTTAATAAATTGTCAAAATTTGTCTCAAATTATTCAAAATTATTCTCTGAACCATCATTAAATAACGCCCGGAGTTTTCCCCGTCGTTTGGTACCACACTCGACCACCCCCTATTGTGGGAAGTGCAAAACTTTTGATTTTTACACCTAACCTAACCTAATCTTTCGGTACCTAATTATTCATATTTTTCAGCGGATTTTTGTCATATCTTGTATTCCACCTAGTCTTGATAAACGCTATAGAAATTTTCAATGCTGCCAAAATTTAAGAGCTTTTTATACTACAAAAAGAACATTAAAAATTCGTCAAAGAAATGCAAATTTTTTAATAAATTATCAAAATTTGTCTCAAATTATTCAAAGTTTTTGTCTGAACCATCATTAAATAACGCCCAGAGTTTTGCCCCGTCGTTTGGTACCACTCTCGACCACCCCCTATTGTGGGAAGTGCAAAACTTTTGATTGTCACACCTAACCTAACCTAATCTTTCGGTACCTAAATATTCATATTTTTCAGCGGGTTTTTGTCATATCTTGTATTCTACCTTGTCTTGATCAACGCAATAGAAATTTTCAGTGCTGCCAAAATTTAAGTTTTTATACTACAAAAATAACATTAAAAATTCGTCAAAGAAATGCAAATTTTTTAATAAATTGTCAAAATTTGTCTCAAATTATTCAAAGTTTTTGTCTGAACCATCATTAAATAACGCCCAGAGTTTTGCCCCGTCGTTTGGTACCACTTTCGACCACCCCCTATTGTGGGAAGTGCAAAACTTTTGATTGTCACACCTAACCTAACCTAGTCTTTCGGTACCTAAATATTCATATTTTCAGCGGGTTTTTGTCATATCTTGTATTCTACCTTGTTTTGATCAACGCTATAGAAATTTTCAATGCTGCCAAAATTTAAGAGCTTTTTATACTACAAAAAGAACATTAAAAATTCGTCAAAGAAATGCAAATTTTTTAATAAATTGTCAAAATTTGTCTCAAATTATTCAAAGTTTTTGTCTGAACCATCATTAAATAACGCCCAGAGTTTTGCCCCGTCGTTTGGTACCACTTTCGACCACCCCCTATTGTGGGAAGTGCAAAACTTTTGATTGTCACACCTAACCTAACCTAGTCTTTCGGTACCTAAATATTCATATTTTCAGCGGGTTTTTGTCATATCGTGTATTCTACCTTGTTTTGATCAACGCTATAGAAATTTTCAATGCTGCCAAAATTTAAGATTTTTATACTACAAAACGAACATTAAAATTATTCGTCAAAGAAATGCAAATTTTTTAATAAATTATCAAAATTTGTCTCAAATTATTCAAAGTTTTTGTCTGAACCATCATTAAATAACGCCCGGAGTTTTCCCCGTCGTTTGGTACCACTTTCGACCACCCCCTATTGTGGGAAGTGCAAAACTTTTGATTGTCACACCTAACCTAACCTAATCTTTCGGTACCTAAATATTCATATTTTCAGCGGGTTTTTGTCATATCTTGTATTCTACCTTGTTTTGATCAACGCTATAGAAATTTTCAATGCTGCCAAAATTTAAGAGCTTTTTATACTACAAAAAGAACATTAAAAATTCGTCAAAGAAATGCAAATTTTTTAATAAATTATCAAAGTTTGTCTCAAATTATTCAAAGTTTTTGTCTGAACCATCATTAAATAACGCCCAGAGTTTTGCCCCGTCGTTTGGTACCTCTCTCGACCACCCCCTATTGTGGGAAGTGCAAAACTTTTTATTTTTACACCTAACCTAACCTAATCTTTCGGTACCTAAATATTCATATTTTCCAGCGGGTTTTTGTCATATCTTGTATTTTACCTTGTTTTGATCAACGCTATAGAAATTTTCAATGCTGCCAAAATTTAAGATTTTTATACTACAAAACGAACATTAAAAATTCGTCAAAGAAATGCAAATTTTTTAATAAATTGTCAAAATTTGTCTCAAATTATTCAAAGTTTTTGTCTGAACCATCATTAAATAACGCCCAGAGTTTTGCCCCGTCGTTTGGTACCACTTTCGACCACCCCCTATTGTGGGAAGTGCAAAACTTTTGATTGTCACACCTAACCTAACCTAGTCTTTCGGTACCTAAATATTCATATTTTCAGCGGGTTTTTGTCATATCTTGTATTCTACCTTGTTTTGATCAACGCTATAGAAATTTTCAATGCTGCCAAAATTTAAGAGCTTTTTATACTACAAAAAGAACATTAAAAATTCGTCAAAGAAATGCAAATTTTTAATAAATTATCAAAATTTGTCTCAAATTATTCAAAGTTTTTGTCTGAACCATCATTAAATAACGCCCAGAGTTTTGCCCCGTCGTTTGGTACCACTCTCGACCACCCCCTATTGTGGGAAGTGCAAAACTTTTGATTGTCACACCTAACCTAACCTAATCTTTCGGTACCTAAATATTCATATTTTTCAGCGGGTTTTTGTCATATCTTGTATTCTACCTTGTCTTGATCAACGCAATAGAAATTTTCAGTGCTGCCAAAATTTAAGATTTTTATACAACAAAACGAACATTAAAATTATTCGTCAAAGAAATGCAAATTTTTTAATAAATTGTCAAAATTTGTCTCAAATTATTCAAAGTTATTCTCTGAACCATCATTAAATAACGCCCGGAGTTTTCCCCGTCGTTTGGTACCACACTCGACCACCCCCTATTGTGGGAAGTGCAAAACTTTTGATTTTTACACCTAACCTAACCTAATCTTTCGGTACCTAATTATTCATATTTTTCAGCGGATTTTTGTCATATCTTGTATTCCACCTTGTCTTGATCAACGCTATAGAAATTTTCAGTGCTCCCAAAATTTAAGTTTTTTATACTACAAAAAGAACATTAAAAATTCGTCAAAGAAATGCAAATTTTTAATGAATTGTCAAAATTTGTCTCAAATTATTCAAAGTTTTTGTCTGAACCATCATTAAATAACGCCCAGAGTTTTGCCCCGTCGTTTGGTACCTCTCTCGACCACTCCCTATTGTGGGAAGTGCAAAACTTTTAATTTTCACACCTAACCTAACCTAATCTTTCGGTACCTAAATATTCATATTTTTCAGCGGGTTTTTGTCATATCTTGTATTCTACCTTGTCTTGATCAACGCTATAGAAATTTTCAATGCTGCCAAAATTTAAGAGCTTTTTATACTACAAAAAGAACATTAAAAATTCGTCAAAGAAATGCAAATTTTTTAATAAATTATCAAAATTTGTCTCAAATTATTCAAAGTTTTTGTCTGAACCATCATTAAATAACGCCCGGAGTTTTCCCCGTCGTTTGGTACCACTTTCGACCACCCCCTATTGTGGGAAGTGCAAAACTTTTGATTGTCACACCTAACCTAACCTAATCTTTCGGTACCTAAATATTCATATTTTCAGCGGGTTTTTGTCATATCTTGTATTCTACCTTGTTTTGATCAACGCTATAGAAATTTTCAATGCTGCCAAAATTTAAGAGCTTTTTATACTACAAAAAGAACATTAAAAATTCGTCAAAGAAATGCAAATTTTTTAATAAATTATCAAAATTTGTCTCAAATTATTCAAAGTTTTTGTCTGAAACATCATTAAATAACGCCCAGAGTTTTGCCCCGTCGTTTGGTACCTCTCTCGACCACCCCCTATTGTGGGAAGTGCAAAACTTTTTATTTTTACACCTAACCTAACCTAATCTTTCGGTACCTAAATATTCATATTTTCCAGCGGGTTTTTGTCATATCTTGTATTTTACCTTGTTTTGATCAACGCTATAGAAATTTTCAATGCTGCCAAAATTTAAGATTTTTATACTACAAAACGAACATTAAAAATTCGTCAAAGAAATGCAAATTTTTTAATAAATTGTCAAAATTTGTCTCAAATTATTCAAAGTTATTCTCTGAACCATCATTAAATAACGCCCGGAGTTTTCCCCGTCGTTTGGTACCACTCTCGACCACCCCCTATTGTGGGAAGTGCAAAACTTTTGATTTTTACACCTAACCTAACCTAATCTTTCGGTACCTAAATATTCATATTTTTCAGCGGGTTTTTGTCATATCTTGTATTCTACCTTGTCTTGATCAACGCAATAGAAATTTTCAGTGCTGCCAAAATTTAAGATTTTTATACTACAAAACGAACATTAAAAATTCGTCAAAGAAATGCAAATTTTTTAATAAATTGTCAAAATTTGTCTCAAATTATTCAAAGTTATTCTCTGAACCATCATTAAATAACGCCCGGAGGTTTCCCCGTCGTTTGGTACCACTCTCGACCGCCCCCTATTGTGGGAAGTGCAAAACTTTTGATTTTTACACCTAACCTAACCTAATCTTTCGGTACCTAAATATTCATATTTTTCAGCGGGTTTTTGTCATATCTTGTATTCTACCTTGTCTTGATCAACGCAATAGAAATTTTCATTGCTGCCAAAATTTAAGATTTTTATACTACAAAACGAACATTAAAAATTCGTCAAAGAAATGCAAATTTTTTAATAAATTGTCAAAATTTGTCTCAAATTATTCAAAGTTTTTGTCTGAACCATCATTAAATAACGCCCAGAGTTTTGCCCCGCCGTTTGGTACCACTTTCGACCACCCCCTATTGTGGGAAGTACAAAACTTTTGATTGTCACACCTAACCTAACCTAATCTTTCGGTACCTAAATATTCATATTTTTCAGCGGGTTTTTGTCATATCTTGTATTCTACCTTGTTTTGATCAACGCTATAGAAATTTTCAATGCTGCCAAAATTTAAGAGCTTTTTATACTACAAAACGAACATTAAAAATTCGTCAAAGAAATGCAAATTTTTTAATAAATTGTCAAAATTTGTCTCAAATTATTCAAAGTTTTTGTCTGAACCATCATTAAATAACGCCCAGAGTTTTGCCCCGTCGTTTGGTACCACCTTCGACCACCCCCTATTGTGGGAAGTGCAAAACTTTTGATTGTCACACCTTTTTTTTTTTTTTTTTTCGATTCCCAGGAAAAAATGTTTCGGTACCTAAATATTCATATTTTCAGCGGGTTTTTGTCATATCTTGTATTCTACCTTGTTTTGATCAACGCTATAGAAATTTTCAATGCTGCCAAAATTTAAGAGCTTTTTATACTACAAAAAGAACATTAAAAATTCGTCAAAGAAATGCAAATTTTTAATAAATTATCAAAATTTGTCTCAAATTATTCAAAGTTTTTGTCTGAACCATTATTAAATAACGCCCAGAGTTTTGCCCCGTCGTTTGGTACCACTCTCGACCACCCCCTATTGTGGGAAGTGCAAAACTTTTGATTGTCACACCTAACCTAACCTAATCTTTCGGTACCTAAATATTCATATTTTTCAGCGGGTTTTTGTCATATCTTGTATTCTACCTTGTCTTGATCAACGCAATAGAAATTTTCAGTGCTGCCAAAATTTAAGATTTTTATACAACAAAACGAACATTAAAATTATTCGTCAAAGAAATGCAAATTTTTTAATAAATTGTCAAAATTTGTCTCAAATTATTCAAAATTATTCTCTGAACCATCATTAAATAACGCCCGGAGTTTTCCCCGTCGTTTGGTACCACACTCGACCACCCCCTATTGTGGGAAGTGCAAAACTTTTGATTTTTACACCTAACCTAACCTAATCTTTCGGTACCTAATTATTCATATTTTTCAGCGGATTTTTGTCATATCTTGTATTCCACCTAGTCTTGATAAACGCTATAGAAATTTTCAATGCTGCCAAAATTTAAGAGCTTTTTATACTACAAAAAGAACATTAAAAATTCGTCAAAGAAATGCAAATTTTTTAATAAATTATCAAAATTTGTCTCAAATTATTCAAAGTTTTTGTCTGAACCATCATTAAATAACGCCCAGAGTTTTGCCCCGTCGTTTGGTACCACTCTCGACCACCCCCTATTGTGGGAAGTGCAAAACTTTTGATTGTCACACCTAACCTAACCTAATCTTTCGGTACCTAAATATTCATATTTTTCAGCGGGTTTTTGTCATATCTTGTATTCTACCTTGTCTTGATCAACGCAATAGAAATTTTCAGTGCTGCCAAAATTTAAGTTTTTATACTACAAAAATAACATTAAAAATTCGTCAAAGAAATGCAAATTTTTTAATAAATTGTCAAAATTTGTCTCAAATTATTCAAAGTTTTTGTCTGAACCATCATTAAATAACGCCCAGAGTTTTGCCCCGTCGTTTGGTACCACTTTCGACCACCCCCTATTGTGGGAAGTGCAAAACTTTTGATTGTCACACCTAACCTAACCTAGTCTTTCGGTACCTAAATATTCATATTTTCAGCGGGTTTTTGTCATATCTTGTATTCTACCTTGTCTTGATCAACGCTATAGAAATTTTCAATGCTGCCAAAATTTAAGAGCTTTTTATACTACAAAAAGAACATTAAAAATTCGTCAAAGAAATGCAAATTTTTTAATAAATTGTCAAAATTTGTCTCAAATTATTCAAAGTTTTTGTCTGAACCATCATTAAATAACGCCCAGAGTTTTGCCCCGTCGTTTGGTACCACTTTCGACCACCCCCTATTGTGGGAAGTGCAAAACTTTTGATTGTCACACCTAACCTAACCTAGTCTTTCGGTACCTAAATATTCATATTTTCAGCGGGTTTTTGTCATATCGTGTATTCTACCTTGTTTTGATCAACGCTATAGAAATTTTCAATGCTGCCAAAATTTAAGATTTTTATACTACAAAACGAACATTAAAATTATTCGTCAAAGAAATGCAAATTTTTTAATAAATTATCAAAATTTGTCTCAAATTATTCAAAGTTTTTGTCTGAACCATCATTAAATAACGCCCGGAGTTTTCCCCGTCGTTTGGTACCACTTTCGACCACCCCCTATTGTGGGAAGTGCAAAACTTTTGATTGTCACACCTAACCTAACCTAATCTTTCGGTACCTAAATATTCATATTTTCAGCGGGTTTTTGTCATATCTTGTATTCTACCTTGTTTTGATCAACGCTATAGAAATTTTCAATGCTGCCAAAATTTAAGAGCTTTTTATACTACAAAAAGAACATTAAAAATTCGTCAAAGAAATGCAAATTTTTTAATAAATTATCAAAGTTTGTCTCAAATTATTCAAAGTTTTTGTCTGAACCATCATTAAATAACGCCCAGAGTTTTGCCCCGTCGTTTGGTACCTCTCTCGACCACCCCCTATTGTGGGAAGTGCAAAACTTTTTATTTTTACACCTAACCTAACCTAATCTTTCGGTACCTAAATATTCATATTTTCCAGCGGGTTTTTGTCATATCTTGTATTTTACCTTGTTTTGATCAACGCTATAGAAATTTTCAATGCTGCCAAAATTTAAGATTTTTATACTACAAAACGAACATTAAAAATTCGTCAAAGAAATGCAAATTTTTTAATAAATTGTCAAAATTTGTCTCAAATTATTCAAAGTTATTCTCTGAACCATCATTAAATAACGCCCGGAGGTTTCCCCGTCGTTTGGTACCACTCTCGACCACCCCCTATTGTGGGAAGTGCAAAACTTTTGATTGTCACACCTAACCTAACCTAATCTTTCGGTACCTAAATATTCATATTTTTCAGCGGGTTTTTGTCATATCTTGTATTCTACCTTGTCTTGATCAACGCAATAGAAATTTTCAGTGCTGCCAAAATTTAAGTTTTTATACTACAAAAATAACATTAAAAATTCGTCAAAGAAATGCAAATTTTTTAATAAATTGTCAAAATTTGTCTCAAATTATTCAAAGTTTTTGTCTGAACCATCATTTAATAACGCCCAGAGTTTTGCCCCGTCGTTTGGTACCACTTTCGACCACCCCCTATTGTGGGAAGTGCAAAACTTTTGATTGTCACACCTAACCTAACCTAGTCTTTCGGTACCTAAATATTCATATTTTCAGCGGGTTTTTGTCATATCTTGTATTCTACCTTGTTTTGATCAACGCTATAGAAATTTTCAATGCTGCCAAAATTTAAGAGCTTTTTATACTACAAAAAGAACATTAAAAATTCGTCAAAGAAATGCAAATTTTTAATAAATTATCAAAATTTGTCTCAAATTATTCAAAGTTTTTGTCTGAACCATCATTAAATAACGCCCGGAGTTTTCCCCGTCGTTTGGTACCACTTTCGACCACCCCCTATTGTGGGAAGTGCAAAACTTTTGATTGTCACACCTAACCTAACCTAATCTTTCGGTACCTAAATATTCATATTTTCAGCGGGTTTTTGTCATATCTTGTATTCTACCTTGTTTTGATCAACGCTATAGAAATTTTCAATGCTGCCAAAATTTAAGAGCTTTTTGTAGTACAAAAAGAACATTAAAAATTCGTCAAAGAAATGCAAATTTTTTAATAAATTATCAAAATTTGTCTCAAATTATTCAAAGTTTTTGTCTGAACCATCATTAAATAACGCCCAGAGTTTTGCCCCGTCGTTTGGTACCTCTCTCGACCACCCCCTATTGTGGGAAGTGCAAAACTTTTTATTTTTACACCTAACCTAACCTAATCTTTCGGTACCTAAATATTCATATTTTCCAGCGGGTTTTTGTCATATCTTGTATTTTACCTTGTTTTGATCAACGCTATAGAAATTTTCAATGCTGCCAAAATTTAAGATTTTTATACTACAAAACGAACATTAAAAATTCGTCAAAGAAATGCAAATTTTTTAATAAATTGTCAAAATTTGTCTCAAATTATTCAAAGTTATTCTCTGAACCATCATTAAATAACGCCCGGAGTTTTCCCCGTCGTTTGGTACCACTCTCGACCACCCCCTATTGTGGGAAGTGCAAAACTTTTGATTTTTACACCTAACCTAACCTAATCTTTCGGTACCTAAATATTCATATTTTTCAGCGGGTTTTTGTCATATCTTGTATTCTACCTTGTCTTGATCAACGCTATAGAAATTTTCAATGCTGCCAAAATTTAAGAGCTTTTTATACTACAAAAAGAACATTAAAAATTCGTCAAAGAAATGCAAATTTTTTAATAAATTATCAAAATTTGTCTCAAATTATTCAAAGTTTTTGTCTGAACCATCATTAAATAACGCCCAGAGTTTTGCCCCGTCGTTTGGTACCACTCTCGACCACCCCCTATTGTGGGAAGTGCAAAACTTTTGATTGTCACACCTCACCTAACCTAATCTTTCGGTACCTAAATATTCATATTTTTCAGCGGGTTTTTGTCATATCTTGTATTCTACCTTGTCTTGATCAACGCAATAGAAATTTTCAGTGCTGCCAAAATTTAAGTTTTTATACTACAAAAATAACATTAAAAATTCGTCAAAGAAATGCAAATTTTTTAATAAATTGTCAAAATTTGTCTCAAATTATTCAAAGTTTTTGTCTGAACCATCATTAAATAACGCCCAGAGTTTTGCCCCGTCGTTTGGTACCACTTTCGACCACCCCCTATTGTGGGAAGTGCAAAACTTTTGATTGTCACACCTAACCTAACCTAGTCTTTCGGTACCTAAATATTCATATTTTCAGCGGATTTTTGTCATATCTTGTATTCCACCTAGTCTTGATAAACGCTATAGAAATTTTCAGTGCTCCCAAAATTTAAGTTTTTTATACTACAAAAAGAACATTAAAAATTCGTCAAAGAAATGCAAATTTTTAATGAATTGTCAAAATTTGTCTCAAATTATTCAAAGTTTTTGTCTGAACCATCATTAAATAACGCCCAGAGTTTTGCCCCGTCGTTTGGTACCTCTCTCGACCACTCCCTATTGTGGGAAGTGCAAAACTTTTAATTTTCACACCTAACCTAACCTAATCTTTCGGTACCTAAATATTCATATTTTTCAGCGGGTTTTTGTCATATCTTGTATTCTACCTTGTCTTGATCAACGCTATAGAAATTTTCAATGCTGCCAAAATTTAAGAGCTTTTTATACTACAAAAAGAACATTAAAAATTCGTCAAAGAAATGCAAATTTTTTAATAAATTATCAAAATTTGTCTCAAATTATTCAAAGTTTTTGTCTGAACCATCATTAAATAACGCCCAGAGTTTTGCCCCGTCGTTTGGTACCACTCTCGACCACCCCCTATTGTGGGAAGTGCAAAACTTTTGATTGTCACACCTAACCTAACCTAATCTTTCGGTACCTAAATATTCATATTTTTCAGCGGGTTTTTGTCATATCTTGTATTCTACCTTGTCTTGATCAACGCAATAGAAATTTTCAGTGCTGCCAAAATTTAAGTTTTTATACTACAAAAATAACATTAAAAATTCGTCAAAGAAATGCAAATTTTTTAATAAATTGTCAAAATTTGTCTCAAATTATTCAAAGTTTTTGTCTGAACCATCATTAAATAACGCCCAGAGTTTTGCCCCGTCGTTTGGTACCACTTTCGACCACCCCCTATTGTGGGAAGTGCAAAACTTTTGATTTTTACACCTAACCTAACCTAGTCTTTCGGTACCTAAATATTCATATTTTCAGCGGGTTTTTGTCATATCTTGTATTCTACCTTGTTTTGATCAACGCTATAGAAATTTTCAATGCTGCCAAAATTTAAGAGCTTTTTATACTACAAAAAGAACATTAAAAATTCGTCAAAGAAATGCAAATTTTTAATAAATTATCAAAATTTGTCTCAAATTATTCAAAGTTTTTGTCTGAACCATCATTAAATAACGCCCGGAGTTTTCCCCGTCGTTTGGTACCACTTTCGACCACCCCCTATTGTGGGAAGTGCAAAACTTTTGATTTTTACACCTAACCTAACCTAATCTTTCGGTACCTAAATATTCATATTTTTCAGCGGGTTTTTGTCATATCTTGTATTCTACCTTGTTTTGATCAACGCTATAGAAATTTTCAATGCTGCCAAAATTTAAGAGCTTTTTATACTACAAAACGAACATTAAAAATTCGTCAAAGAAATGCAAATTTTTTAATAAATTGTCAAAATTTGTCTCAAATTATTCAAAGTTTTTGTCTGAACCATCATTAAATAACGCCCAGAGTTTTGCCCCGTCGTTTGGTACCACTTTCGACCACCCCCTATTGTGGGAAGTGCAAAACTTTTGATTGTCACACCTAACCTAACCTAGTCTTTCGGTACCTAAATATTCATATTTTCAGCGGGTTTTTGTCATATCTTGTATTCTACCTTGTTTTGATCAACGCTATAGAAATTTTCAATGCTGCCAAAATTTAAGAGCTTTTTATACTACAAAAAGAACATTAAAAATTCGTCAAAGAAATGCAAATTTTTAATAAATTATCAAAATTTGTCTCAAATTATTCAAAGTTTTTGTCTGAACCATCATTAAATAACGCCCAGAGTTTTGCCCCGTCGTTTGGTACCACTCTCGACCACCCCCTATTGTGGGAAGTGCAAAACTTTTGATTGTCACACCTAACCTAACCTAATCTTTCGGTACCTAAATATTCATATTTTTCAGCGGGTTTTTGTCATATCTTGTATTCTACCTTGTCTTGATCAACGCAATAGAAATTTTCAGTGCTGCCAAAATTTAAGATTTTTATACAACAAAACGAACATTAAAATTATTCGTCAAAGAAATGCAAATTTTTTAATAAATTGTCAAAATTTGTCTCAAATTATTCAAAGTTATTCTCTGAACCATCATTAAATAACGCCCGGAGTTTTCCCCGTCGTTTGGTACCACACTCGACCACCCCCTATTGTGGGAAGTGCAAAACTTTTGATTTTTACACCTAACCTAACCTAATCTTTCGGTACCTAATTATTCATATTTTTCAGCGGATTTTTGTCATATCTTGTATTCCACCTTGTCTTGATCAACGCTATAGAAATTTTCAGTGCTCCCAAAATTTAAGTTTTTTATACTACAAAAAGAACATTAAAAATTCGTCAAAGAAATGCAAATTTTTAATGAATTGTCAAAATTTGTCTCAAATTATTCAAAGTTTTTGTCTGAACCATCATTAAATAACGCCCAGAGTTTTGCCCCGTCGTTTGGTACCTCTCTCGACCACTCCCTATTGTGGGAAGTGCAAAACTTTTAATTTTCACACCTAACCTAACCTAATCTTTCGGTACCTAAATATTCATATTTTTCAGCGGGTTTTTGTCATATCTTGTATTCTACCTTGTCTTGATCAACGCTATAGAAATTTTCAATGCTGCCAAAATTTAAGAGCTTTTTATACTACAAAAAGAACATTAAAAATTCGTCAAAGAAATGCAAATTTTTTAATAAATTATCAAAATTTGTCTCAAATTATTCAAAGTTTTTGTCTGAACCATCATTAAATAACGCCCGGAGTTTTCCCCGTCGTTTGGTACCACTTTCGACCACCCCCTATTGTGGGAAGTGCAAAACTTTTGATTGTCACACCTAACCTAACCTAATCTTTCGGTACCTAAATATTCATATTTTCAGCGGGTTTTTGTCATATCTTGTATTCTACCTTGTTTTGATCAACGCTATAGAAATTTTCAATGCTGCCAAAATTTAAGAGCTTTTTATACTACAAAAAGAACATTAAAAATTCGTCAAAGAAATGCAAATTTTTTAATAAATTATCAAAATTTGTCTCAAATTATTCAAAGTTTTTGTCTGAACCATCATTAAATAACGCCCAGAGTTTTGCCCCGTCGTTTGGTACCTCTCTCGACCACCCCCTATTGTGGGAAGTGCAAAACTTTTTATTTTTACACCTAACCTAACCTAATCTTTCGGTACCTAAATATTCATATTTTCCAGCGGGTTTTTGTCATATCTTGTATTTTACCTTGTTTTGATCAACGCTATAGAAATTTTCAATGCTGCCAAAATTTAAGATTTTTATACTACAAAACGAACATTAAAAATTCGTCAAAGAAATGCAAATTTTTTAATAAATTGTCAAAATTTGTCTCAAATTATTCAAAGTTATTCTCTGAACCATCATTAAATAACGCCCGGAGTTTTCCCCGTCGTTTGGTACCACTCTCGACCACCCCCTATTGTGGGAAGTGCAAAACTTTTGATTTTTACACCTAACCTAACCTAATCTTTCGGTACCTAAATATTCATATTTTTCAGCGGGTTTTTGTCATATCTTGTATTCTACCTTGTCTTGATCAACGCAATAGAAATTTTCAGTGCTGCCAAAATTTAAGATTTTTATACTACAAAACGAACATTAAAAATTCGTCAAAGAAATGCAAATTTTTTAATAAATTGTCAAAATTTGTCTCAAATTATTCAAAGTTATTCTCTGAACCATCATTAAATAACGCCCGGAGGTTTCCCCGTCGTTTGGTACCACTCTCGACCGCCCCCTATTGTGGGAAGTGCAAAACTTTTGATTGTCACACCTAACCTAACCTAATCTTTCGGTACCTAAATATTCATATTTTTCAGCGGGTTTTTGTCATATCTTGTATTCTACCTTGTTTTGATCAACGCTATAGAAATTTTCAATGCTGCCAAAATTTAAGAGCTTTTTATACTACAAAACGAACATTAAAAATTCGTCAAAGAAATGCAAATTTTTTAATAAATTGTCAAAATTTGTCTCAAATTATTCAAAGTTTTTGTCTGAACCATCATTAAATAACGCCCAGAGTTTTGCCCCGTCGTTTGGTACCACCTTCGACCACCCCCTATTGTGGGAAGTGCAAAACTTTTGATTGTCACACCTTTTTTTTTTTTTTTTTTTGATTCCCAGGAAAAAATGTTTCGGTACCTAAATATTCATATTTTCAGCGGGTTTTTGTCATATCTTGTATTCTACCTTGTTTTGATCAACGCTATAGAAATTTTCAATGCTGCCAAAATTTAAGAGCTTTTTATACTACAAAAAGAACATTAAAAATTCGTCAAAGAAATGCAAATTTTTTAATAAATTGTCAAAATTTGTCTCAAATTATTCAAAGTTTTTGTCTGAACCATCATTAAATAACGCCCAGAGTTTTGCCCCGTCGTTTGGTACCTCTCTCGACCACCCCCTATTGTGGGAAGTGCAAAACTTTTTATTTTTACACCTAACCTAACCTAATCTTTCGGTACCTAATTATTCATATTTTTCAGCGGATTTTTGTCATATCTTGTATTCCACCTAGTCTTGATAAACGCTATAGAAATTTTCAGTGCTCCCAAAATTTAAGTTTTTTATACTACAAAAAGAACATAAAAAATTCGTCAAAGAAATGCAAATTTTTAATGAATTGTCAAAATTTGTCTCAAATTATTCAAAGTTTTTGTCTGAACCATCATTAAATAACGCCCAGAGTTTTGCCCCGTCGTTTGGTACCTCTCTCGACCACTCCCTATTGTGGGAAGTGCAAAACTTTTAATTTTCACACCTAACCTAACCTAATCTTTCGGTACCTAAATATTCATATTTTTCAGCGGGTTTTTGTCATATCTTGTATTCTACCTTGTCTTGATCAACGCTATAGAAATTTTCAATGCTGCCAAAATTTAAGAGCTTTTTATACTACAAAAAGAACATTAAAAATTCGTCAAAGAAATGCAAATTTTTTAATAAATTATCAAAATTTGTCTCAAATTATTCAAAGTTTTTGTCTGAACCATCATTAAATAACGCCCAGAGTTTTGCCCCGTCGTTTGGTACCACTCTCGACCACCCCCTATTGTGGGAAGTGCAAAACTTTTGATTGTCACACCTAACCTAACCTAATCTTTCGGTACCTAAATATTCATATTTTTCAGCGGGTTTTTGTCATATCTTGTATTCTACCTTGTCTTGATCAACGCAATAGAAATTTTCAGTGCTGCCAAAATTTAAGTTTTTATACTACAAAAATAACATTAAAAATTCGTCAAAGAAATGCAAATTTTTTAATAAATTGTCAAAATTTGTCTCAAATTATTCAAAGTTTTTGTCTGAACCATCATTAAATAACGCCCAGAGTTTTGCCCCGTCGTTTGGTACCACTTTCGACCACCCCCTATTGTGGGAAGTGCAAAACTTTTGATTGTCACACCTAACCTAACCTAGTCTTTCGGTACCTAAATATTCATATTTTCAGCGGGTTTTTGTCATATCTTGTATTCTACCTTGTTTTGATCAACGCTATAGAAATTTTCAATGCTGCCAAAATTTAAGAGCTTTTTATACTACAAAAAGAACATTAAAAATTCGTCAAAGAAATGCAAATTTTTTAATAAATTGTCAAAATTTGTCTCAAATTATTCAAAGTTTTTGTCTGAACCATCATTAAATAACGCCCAGAGTTTTGCCCCGTCGTTTGGTACCACTTTCGACCACCCCCTATTGTGGGAAGTGCAAAACTTTTGATTGTCACACCTAACCTAACCTAGTCTTTCGGTACCTAAATATTCATATTTTCAGCGGGTTTTTGTCATATCTTGTATTCTACCTTGTTTTGATCAACGCTATAGAAATTTTCAATGCTGCCAAAATTTAAGATTTTTATACTACAAAACGAACATTAAAATTATTCGTCAAAGAAATGCAAATTTTTTAATAAATTATCAAAATTTGTCTCAAATTATTCAAAGTTTTTGTCTGAACCATCATTAAATAACGCCCGGAGTTTTCCCGTCGTTTGGTACCACTTTCGACCACCCCCTATTGTGGGAAGTGCAAAACTTTTGATTGTCACACCTAACCTAACCTAATCTTTCGGTACCTAAATATTCATATTTTCAGCGGGTTTTTGTCATATCTTGTATTCTACCTTGTTTTGATCAACGCTATAGAAATTTTCAATGCTGCCAAAATTTAAGAGCTTTTTATACTACAAAAAGAACATTAAAAATTCGTCAAAGAAATGCAAATTTTTTAATAAATTATCAAAATTTGTCTCAAATTATTCAAAGTTTTTGTCTGAACCATCATTAAATAACGCCCAGAGTTTTGCCCCGTCGTTTGGTACCTCTCTCGACCACCCCCTATTGTGGGAAGTGCAAAACTTTTTATTTTTACACCTAACCTAACCTAATCTTTCGGTACCTAAATATTCATATTTTCCAGCGGGTTTTTGTCATATCTTGTATTTTGCCTTGTTTTGATCAACGCTATAGAAATTTTCAATGCTGCCAAAATTTAAGATTTTTATACTACAAAACGAACATTAAAAATTCGTCAAAGAAATGCAAATTTTTTAATAAATTGTCAAAATTTGTCTCAAATTATTCAAAGTTATTCTCTGAACCATCATTAAATAACGCCCGGAGGTTTCCCCGTCGTTTGGTACCACTCTCGACCACCCCCTATTGTGGGAAGTGCAAAACTTTTGATTGTCACACCTAACCTAACCTAATCTTTCGGTACCTAAATATTCATATTTTTCAGCGGGTTTTTGTCATATCTTGTATTCTACCTTGTCTTGATCAACGCAATAGAAATTTTCAGTGCTGCCAAAATTTAAGTTTTTATACTACAAAAATAACATTAAAAATTCGTCAAAGAAATGCAAATTTTTTAATAAATTGTCAAAATTTGTCTCAAATTATTCAAAGTTTTTGTCTGAACCATCATTAAATAACGCCCAGAGTTTTACCCCGTCGTTTGGTACCACTTTCGACCACCCCCTATTGTGGGAAGTGCAAAACTTTTGATTGTCACACCTAACCTAACCTAGTCTTTCGGTACCTAAATATTCATATTTTCAGCGGGTTTTTGTCATATCTTGTATTCTACCTTGTTTTGATCAACGCTATAGAAATTTTCAATGCTGCCAAAATTTAAGAGCTTTTTATACTACAAAAAGAACATTAAAAATTCGTCAAAGAAATGCAAATTTTTAATAAATTATCAAAATTTGTCTCAAATTATTCAAAGTTTTTGTCTGAACCATCATTAAATAACGCCCGGAGTTTTCCCCGTCGTTTGGTACCACTTTCGACCACCCCCTATTGTGGGAAGTGCAAAACTTTTGATTGTCACACCTAACCTAACCTAATCTTTCGGTACCTAAATATTCATATTTTCAGCGGGTTTTTGTCATATCTTGTATTCTACCTTGTTTTGATCAACGCTATAGAAATTTTCAATGCTGCCAAAATTTAAGAGCTTTTTGTACTACAAAAAGAACATTAAAAATTCGTCAAAGAAATGCAAATTTTTTAATAAATTATCAAAATTTGTCTCAAATTATTCAAAGTTTTTGTCTGAACCATCATTAAATAACGCCCAGAGTTTTGCCCCGTCGTTTGGTACCTCTCTCGACCACCCCCTATTGTGGGAAGTGCAAAACTTTTTATTTTTACACCTAACCTAACCTAATCTTTCGGTACCTAAATATTCATATTTTCCAGCGGGTTTTTGTCATATCTTGTATTTTACCTTGTTTTGATCAACGCTATAGAAATTTTCAATGCTGCCAAAATTTAAGATTTTTATACTACAAAACGAACATTAAAAATTCGTCAAAGAAATGCAAATTTTTTAATAAATTGTCAAAATTTGTCTCAAATTATTCAAAGTTATTCTCTGAACCATCATTAAATAACGCCCGGAGTTTTCCCCGTCGTTTGGTACCACTCTCGACCACCCCCTATTGTGGGAAGTGCAAAACTTTTGATTTTTACACCTAACCTAACCTAATCTTTCGGTACCTAAATATTCATATTTTTCAGCGGGTTTTTGTCATATCTTGTATTCTACCTTGTCTTGATCAACGCTATAGAAATTTTCAATGCTGCCAAAATTTAAGAGCTTTTTATACTACAAAAAGAACATTAAAAATTCGTCAAAGAAATGCAAATTTTTTAATAAATTATCAAAATTTGTCTCAAATTATTCAAAGTTTTTGTCTGAACCATCATTAAATAACGACCAGAGTTTTGCCCCGTCGTTTGGTACCACTCTCGACCACCCCCTATTGTGGGAAGTGCAAAACTTTTGATTGTCACACCTAACCTAACCTAATCTTTCGGTACCTAAATATTCATATTTTTCAGCGGGTTTTTGTCATATCTTGTATTCTACCTTGTCTTGATCAACGCTATAGAAATTTTCAATGCTGCCAAAATTTAAGAGCTTTTTATACTACAAAAAGAACATTAAAAATTCGTCAAAGAAATGCAAATTTTTTAATAAATTATCAAAATTTGTCTCAAATTATTCAAAGTTTTTGTCTGAACCATCATTAAATAACGCCCGGAGTTTTCCCCGTCGTTTGGTACCACTTTCGACCACCCCCTATTGTGGGAAGTGCAAAACTTTTGATTGTCACACCTAACCTAACCTAATCTTTCGGTACCTAAATATTCATATTTTCAGCGGGTTTTTGTCATATCTTGTATTCTACCTTGTTTTGATCAACGCTATAGAAATTTTCAATGCTGCCAAAATTTAAGAGCTTTTTATACTACAAAAAGAACATTAAAAATTCGTCAAAGAAATGCAAATTTTTTAATAAATTATCAAAATTTGTCTCAAATTATTCAAAGTTTTTGTCTGAACCATCATTAAATAACGCCCAGAGTTTTGCCCCGTCGTTTGGTACCTCTCTCGACCACCCCCTATTGTGGGAAGTGCAAAACTTTTTATTTTTACACCTAACCTAACCTAATCTTTCGGTACCTAAATATTCATATTTTCCAGCGGGTTTTTGTCATATCTTGTATTTTACCTTGTTTTGATCAACGCTATAGAAATTTTCAATGCTGCCAAAATTTAAGATTTTTATACTACAAAACGAACATTAAAAATTCGTCAAAGAAATGCAAATTTTTTAATAAATTGTCAAAATTTGTCTCAAATTATTCAAAGTTATTCTCTGAACCATCATTAAATAACGCCCGGAGTTTTCCCCGTCGTTTGGTACCACTCTCGACCACCCCCTATTGTGGGAAGTGCAAAACTTTTGATTTTTACACCTAACCTAACCTAATCTTTCGGTACCTAAATATTCATATTTTTCAGCGGGTTTTTGTCATATCTTGTATTCTACCTTGTCTTGATCAACGCAATAGAAATTTTCAGTGCTGCCAAAATTTAAGATTTTTATACTACAAAACGAACATTAAAAATTCGTCAAAGAAATGCAAATTTTTTAATAAATTGTCAAAATTTGTCTCAAATTATTCAAAGTTATTCTCTGAACCATCATTAAATAACGCCCGGAGGTTTCCCCGTCGTTTGGTACCACTCTCGACCGCCCCCTATTGTGGGAAGTGCAAAACTTTTGATTGTCACACCTAACCTAACCTAATCTTTCGGTACCTAAATATTCATATTTTTCAGCGGGTTTTTGTCATATCTTGTATTCTACCTTGTTTTGATCAACGCTATAGAAATTTTCAATGCTGCCAAAATTTAAGAGCTTTTTATACTACAAAACGAACATTAAAAATTCGTCAAAGAAATGCAAATTTTTTAATAAATTGTCAAAATTTGTCTCAAATTATTCAAAGTTTTTGTCTGAACCATCATTAAATAACGCCCAGAGTTTTGCCCCGTCGTTTGGTACCACCTTCGACCACCCCCTATTGTGGGAAGTGCAAAACTTTTGATTGTCACACCTTTTTTTTTTTTTTTTTTTGATTCCCAGGAAAAAATGTTTCGGTACCTAAATATTCATATTTTCAGCGGGTTTTTGTCATATCTTGTATTCTACCTTGTTTTGATCAACGCTATAGAAATTTTCAATGCTGCCAAAATTTAAGAGCTTTTTATACTACAAAAAGAACATTAAAAATTCGTCAAAGAAATGCAAATTTTTAATAAATTATCAAAATTTGTCTCAAATTATTCAAAGTTTTTGTCTGAACCATTATTAAATAACGCCCAGAGTTTTGCCCCGTCGTTTGGTACCACTCTCGACCACCCCCTATTGTGGGAAGTGCAAAACTTTTGATTGTCACACCTAACCTAACCTAATCTTTCGGTACCTAAATATTCATATTTTTCAGCGGGTTTTTGTCATATCTTGTATTCTACCTTGTCTTGATCAACGCAATAGAAATTTTCAGTGCTGCCAAAATTTAAGATTTTTATACAACAAAACGAACATTAAAATTATTCGTCAAAGAAATGCAAATTTTTTAATAAATTGTCAAAATTTGTCTCAAATTATTCAAAATTATTCTCTGAACCATCATTAAATAACGCCCGGAGTTTTCCCCGTCGTTTGGTACCACACTCGACCACCCCCTATTGTGGGAAGTGCAAAACTTTTGATTTTTACACCTAACCTAACCTAATCTTTCGGTACCTAATTATTCATATTTTTCAGCGGATTTTTGTCATATCTTGTATTCCACCTAGTCTTGATAAACGCTATAGAAATTTTCAGTGCTCCCAAAATTTAAGTTTTTTATACTACAAAAAGAACATAAAAAATTCGTCAAAGAAATGCAAATTTTTAATGAATTGTCAAAATTTGTCTCAAATTATTCAAAGTTTTTGTCTGAACCATCATTAAATAACGCCCAGAGTTTTGCCCCGTCGTTTGGTACCTCTCTCGACCACTCCCTATTGTGGGAAGTGCAAAACTTTTAATTTTCACACCTAACCTAACCTAATCTTTCGGTACCTAAATATTCATATTTTTCAGCGGGTTTTTGTCATATCTTGTATTCTACCTTGTCTTGATCAACGCTATAGAAATTTTCAATGCTGCCAAAATTTAAGAGCTTTTTATACTACAAAAAGAACATTAAAAATTCGTCAAAGAAATGCAAATTTTTTAATAAATTATCAAAATTTGTCTCAAATTATTCAAAGTTTTTGTCTGAACCATCATTAAATAACGCCCAGAGTTTTGCCCCGTCGTTTGGTACCACTCTCGACCACCCCCTATTGTGGGAAGTGCAAAACTTTTGATTGTCACACCTAACCTAACCTAATCTTTCGGTACCTAAATATTCATATTTTTCAGCGGGTTTTTGTCATATCTTGTATTCTACCTTGTCTTGATCAACGCAATAGAAATTTTCAGTGCTGCCAAAATTTAAGTTTTTATACTACAAAAATAACATTAAAAATTCGTCAAAGAAATGCAAATTTTTTAATAAATTGTCAAAATTTGTCTCAAATTATTCAAAGTTTTTGTCTGAACCATCATTAAATAACGCCCAGAGTTTTGCCCCGTCGTTTGGTACCACTTTCGACCACCCCCTATTGTGGGAAGTGCAAAACTTTTGATTGTCACACCTAACCTAACCTAGTCTTTCGGTACCTAAATATTCATATTTTCAGCGGGTTTTTGTCATATCTTGTATTCTACCTTGTTTTGATCAACGCTATAGAAATTTTCAATGCTGCCAAAATTTAAGAGCTTTTTATACTACAAAAAGAACATTAAAAATTCGTCAAAGAAATGCAAATTTTTTAATAAATTGTCAAAATTTGTCTCAAATTATTCAAAGTTTTTGTCTGAACCATCATTAAATAACGCCCAGAGTTTTGCCCCGTCGTTTGGTACCACTTTCGACCACCCCCTATTGTGGGAAGTGCAAAACTTTTGATTGTCACACCTAACCTAACCTAGTCTTTCGGTACCTAAATATTCATATTTTCAGCGGGTTTTTGTCATATCTTGTATTCTACCTTGTTTTGATCAACGCTATAGAAATTTTCAATGCTGCCAAAATTTAAGATTTTTATACTACAAAACGAACATTAAAATTATTCGTCAAAGAAATGCAAATTTTTTAATAAATTATCAAAATTTGTCTCAAATTATTCAAAGTTTTTGTCTGAACCATCATTAAATAACGCCCGGAGTTTTCCCGTCGTTTGGTACCACTTTCGACCACCCCCTATTGTGGGAAGTGCAAAACTTTTGATTGTCACACCTAACCTAACCTAATCTTTCGGTACCTAAATATTCATATTTTCAGCGGGTTTTTGTCATATCTTGTATTCTACCTTGTTTTGATCAACGCTATAGAAATTTTCAATGCTGCCAAAATTTAAGAGCTTTTTATACTACAAAAAGAACATTAAAAATTCGTCAAAGAAATGCAAATTTTTTAATAAATTATCAAAATTTGTCTCAAATTATTCAAAGTTTTTGTCTGAACCATCATTAAATAACGCCCAGAGTTTTGCCCCGTCGTTTGGTACCTCTCTCGACCACCCCCTATTGTGGGAAGTGCAAAACTTTTTATTTTTACACCTAACCTAACCTAATCTTTCGGTACCTAAATATTCATATTTTCCAGCGGGTTTTTGTCATATCTTGTATTTTGCCTTGTTTTGATCAACGCTATAGAAATTTTCAATGCTGCCAAAATTTAAGATTTTTATACTACAAAACGAACATTAAAAATTCGTCAAAGAAATGCAAATTTTTTAATAAATTGTCAAAATTTGTCTCAAATTATTCAAAGTTATTCTCTGAACCATCATTAAATAACGCCCGGAGGTTTCCCCGTCGTTTGGTACCACTCTCGACCACCCCCTATTGTGGGAAGTGCAAAACTTTTGATTGTCACACCTAACCTAACCTAATCTTTCGGTACCTAAATATTCATATTTTTCAGCGGGTTTTTGTCATATCTTGTATTCTACCTTGTCTTGATCAACGCAATAGAAATTTTCAGTGCTGCCAAAATTTAAGTTTTTATACTACAAAAATAACATTAAAAATTCGTCAAAGAAATGCAAATTTTTTAATAAATTGTCAAAATTTGTCTCAAATTATTCAAAGTTTTTGTCTGAACCATCATTAAATAACGCCCAGAGTTTTACCCCGTCGTTTGGTACCACTTTCGACCACCCCCTATTGTGGGAAGTGCAAAACTTTTGATTGTCACACCTAACCTAACCTAGTCTTTCGGTACCTAAATATTCATATTTTCAGCGGGTTTTTGTCATATCTTGTATTCTACCTTGTTTTGATCAACGCTATAGAAATTTTCAATGCTGCCAAAATTTAAGAGCTTTTTATACTACAAAAAGAACATTAAAAATTCGTCAAAGAAATGCAAATTTTTAATAAATTATCAAAATTTGTCTCAAATTATTCAAAGTTTTTGTCTGAACCATCATTAAATAACGCCCGGAGTTTTCCCCGTCGTTTGGTACCACTTTCGACCACCCCCTATTGTGGGAAGTGCAAAACTTTTGATTGTCACACCTAACCTAACCTAATCTTTCGGTACCTAAATATTCATATTTTCAGCGGGTTTTTGTCATATCTTGTATTCTACCTTGTTTTGATCAACGCTATAGAAATTTTCAATGCTGCCAAAATTTAAGAGCTTTTTGTAGTACAAAAAGAACATTAAAAATTCGTCAAAGAAATGCAAATTTTTTAATAAATTATCAAAATTTGTCTCAAATTATTCAAAGTTTTTGTCTGAACCATCATTAAATAACGCCCAGAGTTTTGCCCCGTCGTTTGGTACCTCTCTCGACCACCCCCTATTGTGGGAAGTGCAAAACTTTTTATTTTTACACCTAACCTAACCTAATCTTTCGGTACCTAAATATTCATATTTTCCAGCGGGTTTTTGTCATATCTTGTATTTTACCTTGTTTTGATCAACGCTATAGAAATTTTCAATGCTGCCAAAATTTAAGATTTTTATACTACAAAACGAACATTAAAAATTCGTCAAAGAAATGCAAATTTTTTAATAAATTGTCAAAATTTGTCTCAAATTATTCAAAGTTATTCTCTGAACCATCATTAAATAACGCCCGGAGTTTTCCCCGTCGTTTGGTACCACTCTCGACCACCCCCTATTGTGGGAAGTGCAAAACTTTTGATTTTTACACCTAACCTAACCTAATCTTTCGGTACCTAAATATTCATATTTTTCAGCGGGTTTTTGTCATATCTTGTATTCTACCTTGTCTTGATCAACGCTATAGAAATTTTCAATGCTGCCAAAATTTAAGAGCTTTTTATACTACAAAAAGAACATTAAAAATTCGTCAAAGAAATGCAAATTTTTTAATAAATTATCAAAATTTGTCTCAAATTATTCAAAGTTTTTGTCTGAACCATCATTAAATAACGCCCAGAGTTTTGCCCCGTCGTTTGGTACCACTCTCGACCACCCCCTATTGTGGGAAGTGCAAAACTTTTGATTGTCACACCTAACCTAACCTAATCTTTCGGTACCTAAATATTCATATTTTTCAGCGGGTTTTTGTCATATCTTGTATTCTACCTTGTCTTGATCAACGCAATAGAAATTTTCAGTGCTGCCAAAATTTAAGTTTTTATACTACAAAAATAACATTAAAAATTCGTCAAAGAAATGCAAATTTTTTAATAAATTGTCAAAATTTGTCTCAAATTATTTAAAGTTTTTGTCTGAACCATCATTAAATAACGCCCGGAGTTTTGCCCCGTCGTTTGGTACCACTTTCGACCACCCCCTATTGTGGGAAGTGCAAAACTTTTGATTGTCACACCTAACCTAACCTAGTCTTTCGGTACCTAAATATTCATATTTTCAGCGGATTTTTGTCATATCTTGTATTCCACCTAGTCTTGATAAACGCTATAGAAATTTTCAGTGCTCCCAAAATTTAAGTTTTTTATACTACAAAAAGAACATTAAAAATTCGTCAAAGAAATGCAAATTTTTAATGAATTGTCAAAATTTGTCTCAAATTATTCAAAGTTTTTGTCTGAACCATCATTAAATAACGCCCAGAGTTTTGCCCCGTCGTTTGGTACCTCTCTCGACCACTCCCTATTGTGGGAAGTGCAAAACTTTTAATTTTCACACCTAACCTAACCTAATCTTTCGGTACCTAAATATTCATATTTTTCAGCGGGTTTTTGTCATATCTTGTATTCTACCTTGTCTTGATCAACGCTATAGAAATTTTCAATGCTGCCAAAATTTAAGAGCTTTTTATACTACAAAAAGAACATTAAAAATTCGTCAAAGAAATGCAAATTTTTTAATAAATTATCAAAATTTGTCTCAAATTATTCAAAGTTTTTGTCTGAACCATCATTAAATAACGCCCAGAGTTTTGCCCCGTCGTTTGGTACCACTCTCGACCACCCCCTATTGTGGGAAGTGCAAAACTTTTGATTGTCACACCTAACCTAACCTAATCTTTCGGTACCTAAATATTCATATTTTTCAGCGGGTTTTTGTCATATCTTGTATTCTACCTTGTCTTGATCAACGCAATAGAAATTTTCAGTGCTGCCAAAATTTAAGTTTTTATACTACAAAAATAACATTAAAAATTCGTCAAAGAAATGCAAATTTTTTAATAAATTGTCAAAATTTGTCTCAAATTATTCAAAGTTTTTGTCTGAACCATCATTAAATAACGCCCAGAGTTTTGCCCCGTCGTTTGGTACCACTTTCGACCACCCCCTATTGTGGGAAGTGCAAAACTTTTGATTGTCACACCTAACCTAACCTAGTCTTTCGGTACCTAAATATTCATATTTTCAGCGGGTTTTTGTCATATCTTGTATTCTACCTTGTTTTGATCAACGCTATAGAAATTTTCAATGCTGCCAAAATTTAAGAGCTTTTTATACTACAAAAAGAACATTAAAAATTCGTCAAAGAAATGCAAATTTTTAATAAATTATCAAAATTTGTCTCAAATTATTCAAAGTTTTTGTCTGAACCATCATTAAATAACGCCCGGAGTTTTCCCCGTCGTTTGGTACCACTTTCGACCACCCCCTATTGTGGGAAGTGCAAAACTTTTGATTGTCACACCTAACCTAACCTAATCTTTCGGTACCTAAATATTCATATTTTCAGCGGGTTTTTGTCATATCTTGTATTCTACCTTGTTTTGATCAACGCTATAGAAATTTTCAATGCTGCCAAAATTTAAGAGCTTTTTGTAGTACAAAAAGAACATTAAAAATTCGTCAAAGAAATGCAAATTTTTTAATAAATTATCAAAATTTGTCTCAAATTATTCAAAGTTTTTGTCTGAACCATCATTAAATAACGCCCAGAGTTTTGCCCCGTCGTTTGGTACCTCTCTCGACCACCCCCTATTGTGGGAAGTGCAAAACTTTTTATTTTTACACCTAACCTAACCTAATCTTTCGGTACCTAAATATTCATATTTTCCAGCGGGTTTTTGTCATATCTTGTATTTTACCTTGTTTTGATCAACGCTATAGAAATTTTCAATGCTGCCAAAATTTAAGATTTTTATACTACAAAACGAACATTAAAAATTCGTCAAAGAAATGCAAATTTTTTAATAAATTGTCAAAATTTGTCTCAAATTATTCAAAGTTATTCTCTGAACCATCATTAAATAACGCCCGGAGTTTTCCCCGTCGTTTGGTACCACTCTCGACCACCCCCTATTGTGGGAAGTGCAAAACTTTTGATTTTTACACCTAACCTAACCTAATCTTTCGGTACCTAAATATTCATATTTTTCAGCGGGTTTTTGTCATATCTTGTATTCTACCTTGTCTTGATCAACGCTATAGAAATTTTCAATGCTGCCAAAATTTAAGAGCTTTTTATACTACAAAAAGAACATTAAAAATTCGTCAAAGAAATGCAAATTTTTTAATAAATTATCAAAATTTGTCTCAAATTATTCAAAGTTTTTGTCTGAACCATCATTAAATAACGCCCAGAGTTTTGCCCCGTCGTTTGGTACCACTCTCGACCACCCCCTATTGTGGGAAGTGCAAAACTTTTGATTGTCACACCTAACCTAACCTAATCTTTCGGTACCTAAATATTCATATTTTTCAGCGGGTTTTTGTCATATCTTGTATTCTACCTTGTCTTGATCAACGCAATAGAAATTTTCAGTGCTGCCAAAATTTAAGTTTTTATACTACAAAAATAACATTAAAAATTCGTCAAAGAAATGCAAATTTTTTAATAAATTGTCAAAATTTGTCTCAAATTATTCAAAGTTTTTGTCTGAACCATCATTAAATAACGCCCAGAGTTTTGCCCCGTCGTTTGGTACCACTTTCGACCACCCCCTATTGTGGGAAGTGCAAAACTTTTGATTGTCACACCTAACCTAACCTAGTCTTTCGGTACCTAAATATTCATATTTTCAGCGGGTTTTTGTCATATCTTGTATTCTACCTTGTTTTGATCAACGCTATAGAAATTTTCAATGCTGCCAAAATTTAAGAGCTTTTTATACTACAAAAAGAACATTAAAAATTCGTCAAAGAAATGCAAATTTTTAATAAATTATCAAAATTTGTCTCAAATTATTCAAAGTTTTTGTCTGAACCATCATTAAATAACGCCCGGAGTTTTCCCCGTCGTTTGGTACCACTTTCGACCACCCCCTATTGTGGGAAGTGCAAAACTTTTGATTGTCACACCTAACCTAACCTAATCTTTCGGTACCTAAATATTCATATTTTCAGCGGGTTTTTGTCATATCTTGTATTCTACCTTGTTTTGATCAACGCTATAGAAATTTTCAATGCTGCCAAAATTTAAGAGCTTTTTGTAGTACAAAAAGAACATTAAAAATTCGTCAAAGAAATGCAAATTTTTTAATAAATTATCAAAATTTGTCTCAAATTATTCAAAGTTTTTGTCTGAACCATCATTAAATAACGCCCAGAGTTTTGCCCCGTCGTTTGGTACCTCTCTCGACCACCCCCTATTGTGGGAAGTGCAAAACTTTTTATTTTTACACCTAACCTAACCTAATCTTTCGGTACCTAAATATTCATATTTTCCAGCGGGTTTTTGTCATATCTTGTATTTTACCTTGTTTTGATCAACGCTATAGAAATTTTCAATGCTGCCAAAATTTAAGATTTTTATACTACAAAACGAACATTAAAAATTCGTCAAAGAAATGCAAATTTTTTAATAAATTGTCAAAATTTGTCTCAAATTATTCAAAGTTATTCTCTGAACCATCATTAAATAACGCCCAGAGTTTTGCCCCGTCGTTTGGTACCTCTCTCGACCACTCCCTATTGTGGGAAGTGCAAAACTTTTAATTTTCACACCTAACCTAACCTAATCTTTCGGTACCTAAATATTCATATTTTTCAGCGGGTTTTTGTCATATCTTGTATTCTACCTTGTCTTGATCAACGCTATAGAAATTTTCAATGCTGCCAAAATTTAAGAGCTTTTTATACTACAAAAAGAACATTAAAAATTCGTCAAAGAAATGCAAATTTTTTAATAAATTATCAAAATTTGTCTCAAATTATTCAAAGTTTTTGTCTGAACCATCATTAAATAACGCCCAGAGTTTTGCCCCGTCGTTTGGTACCACTCTCGACCACCCCCTATTGTGGGAAGTGCAAAACTTTTGATTGTCACACCTAACCTAACCTAATCTTTCGGTACCTAAATATTCATATTTTTCAGCGGGTTTTTGTCATATCTTGTATTCTACCTTGTCTTGATCAACGCAATAGAAATTTTCAGTGCTGCCAAAATTTAAGTTTTTATACTACAAAAATAACATTAAAAATTCGTCAAAGAAATGCAAATTTTTTAATAAATTGTCAAAATTTGTCTCAAATTATTCAAAGTTTTTGTCTGAACCATCATTAAATAACGCCCAGAGTTTTGCCCCGTCGTTTGGTACCACTTTCGACCACCCCCTATTGTGGGAAGTGCAAAACTTTTGATTGTCACACCTAACCTAACCTAGTCTTTCGGTACCTAAATATTCATATTTTCAGCGGGTTTTTGTCATATCTTGTATTCTACCTTGTTTTGATCAACGCTATAGAAATTTTCAATGCTGCCAAAATTTAAGAGCTTTTTATACTACAAAAAGAACATTAAAAATTCGTCAAAGAAATGCAAATTTTTTAATAAATTATCAAAATTTGTCTCAAATTATTCAAAGTTTTTGTCTGAACCATCATTAAATAACGCCCGGAGTTTTCCCCGTCGTTTGGTACCACTTTCGACCACCCCCTATTGTGGGAAGTGCAAAACTTTTGATTGTCACACCTAACCTAACCTAATCTTTCGGTACCTAAATATTCATATTTTCAGCGGGTTTTTGTCATATCTTGTATTCTACCTTGTTTTGATCAACGCTATAGAAATTTTCAATGCTGCCAAAATTTAAGAGCTTTTTATACTACAAAAAGAACATTAAAAATTCGTCAAAGAAATGCAAATTTTTTAATAAATTATCAAAATTTGTCTCAAATTATTCAAAGTTTTTGTCTGAACCATCATTAAATAACGCCCAGAGTTTTGCCCCGTCGTTTGGTACCTCTCTCGACCACCCCCTATTGTGGGAAGTGCAAAACTTTTTATTTTTACACCTAACCTAACCTAATCTTTCGGTACCTAAATATTCATATTTTCCAGCGGGTTTTTGTCATATCTTGTATTTTACCTTGTTTTGATCAACGCTATAGAAATTTTCAATGCTGCCAAAATTTAAGATTTTTATACTACAAAACGAACATTAAAAATTCGTCAAAGAAATGCAAATTTTTTAATAAATTGTCAAAATTTGTCTCAAATTATTCAAAGTTATTCTCTGAACCATCACTAAATAACGCCCGGAGTTTTCCCCGTCGTTTGATACCACTCTCGACCACCCCCTATTGTGGGAAGTGCAAAACTTTTGATTTTTACACCTAACCTAACCTAATCTTTCGGTACCTAAATATTCATATTTTTCAGCGGGTTTTTGTCATATCTTGTATTCTACCTTGTCTTGATCAACGCAATAGAAATTTTCAGTGCTGCCAAAATTTAAGATTTTTATACTACAAAACGAACATTAAAAATTCGTCAAAGAAATGCAAATTTTTTAATAAATTGTCAAAATTTGTCTCAAATTATTCAAAGTTATTCTCTGAACCATCATTAAATAACGCCCGGAGGTTTCCCCGTCGTTTGGTACCACTCTCGACCACCCCCTATTGTGGGAAGTGCAAAACTTTTGATTTTTACACCTAACCTAACCTAATCTTTCGGTACCTAAATATTCATATTTTTCAGCGGGTTTTTGTCATATCTTGTATTCTACCTTGTCTTGATCAACGCAATAGAAATTTTCAGTGCTGCCAAAATTTAAGATTTTTATACTACAAAACGAACATTAAAAATTCGTCAAAGAAATGCAAATTTTTTAATAAATTGTCAAAATTTGTCTCAAATTATTCAAAGTTTTTGTCTGAACCATCATTAAATAACGCCCAGAGTTTTGCCCCGTCGTTTGGTACCACTTTCGACCACCCCCTATTGTGGGAAGTGCAAAACTTTTGATTGTCACACCTAACCTAACCTAGTCTTTCGGTACCTAAATATTCATATTTTCAGCGGGTTTTTGTCATATCTTGTATTCTACCTTGTTTTGATCAACGCTATAGAAATTTTCAATGCTGCCAAAATTTAAGAGCTTTTTATACTACAAAAAGAACATTAAAAATTCGTCAAAGAAATGCAAATTTTTTAATAAATTATCAAAATTTGTCTCAAATTATTCAAAGTTTTTGTCTGAACCATCATTAAATAACGCCCAGAGTTTTGCCCCGTCGTTTGGTACCACTTTCGACCACCCCCTATTGTGGGAAGTGCAAAACTTTTGATTGTCACACCTAACCTAACCTAGTCTTTCGGTACCTAAATATTCATATTTTCAGCGGGTTTTTGTCATATCTTGTATTCTACCTTGTTTTGATCAACGCTATAGAAATTTTCAATGCTGCCAAAATTTAAGAGCTTTTTATACTACAAAAAGAACATTAAAAATTCGTCAAAGAAATGCAAATTTTTAATAAATTATCAAAATTTGTCTCAAATTATTCAAAGTTTTTGTCTGAACCATCATTAAATAACGCCCGGAGTTTTCCCCGTCGTTTGGTACCACTCTCGACCACCCCCTATTGTGGGAAGTGCAAAACTTTTGATTTTTACACCTAACCTAACCTAATCTTTCGGTACCTAAATATTCATATTTTTCAGCGGGTTTTTGTCATATCTTGTATTCTACCTTGTTTTGATCAACGCTATAGAAATTTTCAATGCTGCCAAAATTTAAGATTTTTATACTACAAAACGAACATTAAAAATTCGTCAAAGAAATGCAAATTTTTTAATAAATTGTCAAAATTTGTCTCAAATTATTCAAAGTTTTTGTCTGAACCATCATTAAATAACGCCCAGAGTTTTGCCCCGTCGTTTGGTACCACTTTCGACCACCCCCTATTGTGGGAAGTGCAAAACTTTTGATTGTCACACCTAACCTAACCTAGTCTTTCGGTACCTAAATATTCATATTTTCAGCGGGTTTTTGTCATATCTTGTATTCTACCTTGTTTTGATCAACGCTATAGAAATTTTCAATGCTGCCAAAATTTAAGAGCTTTTTATACTACAAAAAGAACATTAAAAATTCGTCAAAGAAATGCAAATTTTTAATAAATTATCAAAATTTGTCTCAAATTATTCAAAGTTTTTGTCTGAACCATCATTAAATAACGCCCGGAGTTTTCCCCGTCGTTTGGTACCACTTTCGACCACCCCCTATTGTGGGAAGTGCAAAACTTTTGATTGTCACACCTAACCTAACCTAATCTTTCGGTACCTAAATATTCATATTTTCAGCGGGTTTTTGTCATATCTTGTATTCTACCTTGTTTTGATCAACGCTATAGAAATTTTCAATGCTGCCAAAATTTAAGAGCTTTTTGTAGTACAAAAAGAACATTAAAAATTCGTCAAAGAAATGCAAATTTTTTAATAAATTATCAAAATTTGTCTCAAATTATTCAAAGTTTTTGTCTGAACCATCATTAAATAACGCCCAGAGTTTTGCCCCGTCGTTTGGTACCTCTCTCGACCACCCCCTATTGTGGGAAGTGCAAAACTTTTTATTTTTACACCTAACCTAACCTAATCTTTCGGTACCTAAATATTCATATTTTCCAGCGGGTTTTTGTCATATCTTGTATTTTACCTTGTTTTGATCAACGCTATAGAAATTTTCAATGCTGCCAAAATTTAAGATTTTTATACTACAAAACGAACATTAAAAATTCGTCAAAGAAATGCAAATTTTTTAATAAATTGTCAAAATTTGTCTCAAATTATTCAAAGTTATTCTCTGAACCATCATTAAATAACGCCCGGAGTTTTCCCCGTCGTTTAGTACCACTCTCGACCACCCCCTATTGTGGGAAGTGCAAAACTTTTGATTTTTACACCTAACCTAACCTAATCTTTCGGTACCTAAATATTCATATTTTTCAGCGGGTTTTTGTCATATCTTGTATTCTACCTTGTCTTGATCAACGCTATAGAAATTTTCAATGCTGCCAAAATTTAAGAGCTTTTTATACTACAAAAAGAACATTAAAAATTCGTCAAAGAAATGCAAATTTTTTAATAAATTATCAAAATTTGTCTCAAATTATTCAAAGTTTTTGTCTGAACCATCATTAAATAACGCCCAGAGTTTTGCCCCGTCGTTTGGTACCACTCTCGACCACCCCCTATTGTGGGAAGTGCAAAACTTTTGATTGTCACACCTAACCTAACCTAATCTTTCGGTACCTAAATATTCATATTTTTCAGCGGGTTTTTGTCATATCTTGTATTCTACCTTGTCTTGATCAACGCAATAGAAATTTTCAGTGCTGCCAAAATTTAAGTTTTTATACTACAAAAATAACATTAAAAATTCGTCAAAGAAATGCAAATTTTTTAATAAATTGTCAAAATTTGTCTCAAATTATTCAAAGTTTTTGTCTGAACCATCATTAAATAACGCCCAGAGTTTTGCCCCGTCGTTTGGTACCACTTTCGACCACCCCCTATTGTGGGAAGTGCAAAACTTTTGATTGTCACACCTAACCTAACCTAGTCTTTCGGTACCTAAATATTCATATTTTCAGCGGGTTTTTGTCATATCTTGTATTCTACCTTGTTTTGATCAACGCTATAGAAATTTTCAATGCTGCCAAAATTTAAGAGCTTTTTATACTACAAAAAGAACATTAAAAATTCGTCAAAGAAATGCAAATTTTTTAATAAATTATCAAAATTTGTCTCAAATTATTCAAAGTTTTTGTCTGAACCATCATTAAATAACGCCCGGAGTTTTCCCCGTCGTTTGGTACCATTTTCGACCACCCCCTATTGTGGGAAGTGCAAAACTTTTGATTGTCACACCTAACCTAACCTAATCTTTCGGTACCTAAATATTCATATTTTCAGCGGGTTTTTGTCATATCTTGTATTCTACCTTGTCTTGATCAACGCTATAGAAATTTTCAATGCTGCCAAAATTTAAGAGCTTTTTATACTACAAAAAGAACATTAAAAATTCGTCAAAGAAATGCAAATTTTTTAATAAATTATCAAAATTTGTCTCAAATTATTCAAAGTTTTTGTCTGAACCATCATTAAATAACGCCCAGAGTTTTGCCCCGTCGTTTGGTACCTCTCTCGACCACCCCCTATTGTGGGAAGTGCAAAACTTTTTATTTTTACACCTAACCTAACCTAATCTTTCGGTACCTAAATATTCATATTTTCCAGCGGGTTTTTGTCATATCTTGTATTTTACCTTGTTTTGATCAACGCTATAGAAATTTTCAATGCTGCCAAAATTTAAGATTTTTATACTACAAAACGAACATTAAAAATTCGTCAAAGAAATGCAAATTTTTTAATAAATTGTCAAAATTTGTCTCAAATTATTCAAAGTTATTCTCTGAACCATCATTAAATAACGCCCGGAGTTTTCCCCGTCGTTTGATACCACTCTCGACCACCCCCTATTGTGGGAAGTGCAAAACTTTTAATTTTCACACCTAACCTAACCTAATCTTTCGGTACCTAAATATTCATATTTTTCAGCGGGTTTTTGTCATATCTTGTATTCTACCTTGTCTTGATCAACGCTATAGAAATTTTCAATGCTGCCAAAATTTAAGAGCTTTTTATACTACAAAAAGAACATTAAAAATTCGTCAAAGAAATGCAAATTTTTTAATAAATTATCAAAATTTGTCTCAAATTATTCAAAGTTTTTGTCTGAACCATCATTAAATAACGCCCAGAGTTTTGCCCCGTCGTTTGGTACCACTCTCGACCACTCCCTATTGTGGGAAGTGCAAAACTTTTGATTGTCACACCTAACCTAACCTAATCTTTCGGTACCTAAATATTCATATTTTTCAGCGGGTTTTTGTCATATCTTGTATTCTACCTTGTCTTGATCAACGCAATAGAAATTTTCAGTGCTGCCAAAATTTAAGTTTTTATACTACAAAAAGAACATTAAAAATTCGTCAAAGAAATGCAAATTTTTTAATAAATTATCAAAATTTGTCTCAAATTATTCAAAGTTTTTGTCTGAACCATCATTAAATAACGCCCAGAGTTTTGCCCCGTCGTTTGGTACCTCTCTCGACCACCCCCTATTGTGGGAAGTGCAAAACTTTTTATTTTTACACCTAACCTAACCTAATCTTTCGGTATCTAAATATTCATATTTTCCAGCGGGTTTTTGTCATATCTTGTATTTTACCTTGTTTTGATCAACGCTATAGAAATTTTCAGTGCTGCCAAAATTTAAGATTTTTATACTACAAAACGAACATTAAAAATTCGTCAAAGAAATGCAAATTTTTTAATAAATTGTCAAAATTTGTCTCAAATTATTCAAAGTTTTTGTCTGAACCATCATTAAATAACGCCCGGAGTTTTCCCCGTCGTTTGGTACCACTTTCGACCACCCCCTATTGTGGGAAGTGCAAAACTTTTGATTGTCACACCTTTTTTTTTTTGTTTCCCAGGAAAAATGCTTCATGCACTACCCGCCGGCTAGGGGACGGCACCGGCGGGGCGTGTGGGACTCCCAGCTAGAAAACGCGCTGGTCTACCCACTAAAAAACCTGGGGTGTTCCCTCTCTCACCCAATGGGGGGGGCCAGTTGGGAACTTAAAAGATTCAACCATAGCAGGCCCCCCCTTAATTGTCACACCTAACCTAACCTAATCTTTCGGTACCTAAATATTCATATTTTCAGCGGGTTTTTGTCATATCTTGTATTCTACCTTGTTTTGATCAACGCTATAGAAATTTTCAATGCTGCCAAAATTTAAGAGCTTTTTATACTACAAAAAGAACATTAAAATTCGTCAAAGATATGCAAATTTTTTAATAAATTATCAAAATTTGTCTCAAATTATTCAAAGTTTTTGTCTGAACCATCATTAAATAACGCCCAGAGTTTTGCCCCGTCGTTTGGTACCACTCTCGATCACCCCCTATTGTGGGAAGTGCAAAACTTTTTATTTTTACACCTAACCTAACCTAATCTTTCGGTACCTAAATATTCATATTTTCCAGCGGGTTTTTGTCATATCTTGTATTTTACCTTGTTTTGATCAACGCTATAGAAATTTTCAATGCTGCCAAAATTTAAGATTTTTATACTACAAAACGAACATTAAAAATTCGTCAAAGAAATGCAAATTTTTTAATAAATTGTCAAAATTTGTCTCAAATTATTCAAAGTTATTCTCTGAACCATCATTAAATAACGCCCGGAGTTTTCCCCGTCGTTTGGTACCACTCTCGACCATCCCCTATTGTGGGAAGTGCAAAACTTTTGATTGTCACACCTAACCTAACCTAATCTTTCGGTACCTAAATATTCATATTTTTCAGCGGGTTTTTGTCATATCTTGTATTCTACCTTGTCTTGATCAACGCAATAGAAATTTTCAGTGCTGCCAAAATTTAAGTTTTTATACTACAAAAATAACATTAAAAATTCGTCAAAGAAATGCAAATTTTTTAATAAATTGTCAAAATTTGTCTCAAATTATTCAAAGTTTTTGTCTGAACCATCATTAAATAACGCCCAGAGTTTTGCCCCGTCGTTTGGTACCACTTTCGACCACCCCCTATTGTGGGAAGTGCAAAACTTTTGATTGTCACACCTAACCTAACCTAGTCTTTCGGTACCTAAATATTCATATTTTCAGCGGGTTTTTGTCATATCTTGTATTCTACCTTGTTTTGATCAACGCTATAGAAATTTTCAATGCTGCCAAAATTTAAGAGCTTTTTATACTACAAAAAGAACATTAAAAATTCGTCAAAGAAATGCAAATTTTTTAATAAATTATCAAAATTTGTCTCAAATTATTCAAAGTTTTTGTCTGAACCATCATTAAATAACGCCCGGAGTTTTCCCCGTCGTTTGGTACGACTTTCGACCACCCCCTATTGTGGGAAGTGCAAAACTTTTGATTGTCACACCTAACCTAACCTAATCTTTCGGTACCTAAATATTCATATTTTCAGCGGGTTTTTGTCATATCTTGTATTCTACCTTGTTTTGATCAACGCTATAGAAATTTTCAATGCTGCCAAAATTTAAGAGCTTTTTATACTACAAAAAGAACATTAAAAATTCGTCAAAGAAATGCAAATTTTTTAATAAATTATCAAAATTTGTCTCAAATTATTCAAAGTTTTTGTCTGAACCATCATTAAATAACGCCCAGAGTTTTGCCCCGTCGTTTGGTACCTCTCTCGACCACCCCCTATTGTGGGAAGTGCAAAACTTTTTATTTTTACACCTAACCTAACCTAATCTTTCGGTACCTAAATATTCATATTTTCCAGCGGGTTTTTGTCATATCTTGTATTTTACCTTGTTTTGATCAACGCTATAGAAATTTTCAATGCTGCCAAAATTTAAGATTTTTATACTACAAAACGAACATTAAAAATTCGTCAAAGAAATGCAAATTTTTTAATAAATTGTCAAAATTTGTCTTAAATTATTCAAAGTTATTCTCTGAACCATCATTAAATAACGCCCGGAGTTTTCCCCGTCGTTTGATACCACTCTCGACCACCCCCTATTGTGGGAAGTGCAAAACTTTTGATTTTTACACCTAACCTAACCTAATCTTTCGGTACCTAAATATTCATATTTTTCAGCGGGTTTTTGTCATATCTTGTATTCTACCTTGTTTTGATCAACGCTATAGAAATTTTCAATGCTGCCAAAATTTAAGAGCTTTTTATACTACAAAACGAACATTAAAAATTCGTCAAAGAAATGCAAATTTTTTAATAAATTGTCAAAATTTGTCTCAAATTATTCAAAGTTTTTGTCTGAACCATCATTAAATAACGCCCAGAGTTTTGCCCCGTCGTTTGGTACCACTTTCGACCACCCCCTATTGTGGGAAGTGCAAAACTTTTGATTGTCACACCTAACCTAACCTAGTCTTTCGGTACCTAAATATTCATATTTTCAGCGGGTTTTTGTCATATCTTGTATTCTACCTTGTTTTGATCAACGCAATAGAAATTTTCAATGCTGCCAAAATTTAAGAGCTTTTTATACTACAAAAAGAACATTAAAAATTCGTCAAAGAAATGCAAATTTTTAATGAATTTTCAAAATTTGTCTCAAATTATTCAAAGTTTTTGTCTGAACCATCATTAAATAACGCCCAGAGTTTTGCCCCGTCGTTTGGTACCTCTCTCGACCACTCCCTATTGTGGGAAGTGCAAAACTTTTAATTTTCACACCTAACCTAACCTAATCTTTCGGTACCTAAATATTCATATTTTTCAGCGGGTTTTTGTCATATCTTGTATTCTACCTTGTCTTGATCAACGCTATAGAAATTTTCAATGCTGCCAAAATTTAAGAGCTTTTTATACTACAAAAAGAACATTAAAAATTCGTCAAAGAAATGCAAATTTTTAATAAATTATCAAAATTTGTCTCAAATTATTCAAAGTTTTTGTCTGAACCATCATTAAATAACGCCCAGAGTTTTGCCCCGTCGTTTGGTACCACTCTCGACCACCCCCTATTGTGGGAAGTGCAAAACTTTTGATTGTCACACCTAACCTAACCTAATCTTTCGGTACCTAAATATTCATATTTTTCAGCGGGTTTTTGTCATATCTTGTATTCTACCTTGTCTTGATCAACGCAATAGAAATTTTCAGTGCTGCCAAAATTTAAGTTTTTATACTACAAAAATAACATTAAAAATTCGTCAAAGAAATGCAAATTTTTTAATAAATTGTCAAAATTTGTCTCAAATTATTCAAAGTTTTTGTCTGAACCATCATTAAATAACGCCCAGAGTTTTGCCCCGTCGTTTGGTACCACTCTCGACCACCCCCTATTGTGGGAAGTGCAAAACTTTTGATTGTCACACCTAACCTAACCTAATCTTTCGGTACCTAATTATTCATATTTTTCAGCGGATTTTTGTCATATCTTGTATTCCACCTTGTCTTGATCAACGCTATAGAAATTTTCAGTGCTCCCAAAATTTAAGTTTTTTATACTACAAAAAGAACATTAAAAATTCGTCAAAGAAATGCAAATTTTTAATGAATTGTCAAAATTTGTCTCAAATTATTCAAAGTTTTTGTCTGAACCATCATTAAATAACGCCCAGAGTTTTGCCCCGTCGTTTGGTACCTCTCTCGACCACTCCCTATTGTGGGAAGTGCAAAACTTTTAATTTTCACACCTAACCTAACCTAATCTTTCGGTACCTAAATATTCATATTTTTCAGCGGGTTTTTGTCATATCTTGTATTCTACCTTGTCTTGATCAACGCTATAGAAATTTTCAATGCTGCCAAAATTTAAGAGCTTTTTATACTACAAAAAGAACATTAAAAATTCGTCAAAGAAATGCAAATTTTTTAATAAATTATCAAAATTTGTCTCAAATTATTCAAAGTTTTTGTCTGAACCATCATTAAATAACGCCCAGAGTTTTGCCCCGTCGTTTGGTACCACTCTCGACCACCCCCTATTGTGGGAAGTGCAAAACTTTTGATTGTCACACCTAACCTAACCTAATCTTTCGGTACCTAAATATTCATATTTTTCAGCGGGTTTTTGTCATATCTTGTATTCTACCTTGTCTTGATCAACGCAATAGAAATTTTCAGTGCTGCCAAAATTTAAGTTTTTATACTACAAAAATAACATTAAAAATTCGTCAAAGAAATGCAAATTTTTTAATAAATTGTCAAAATTTGTCTCAAATTATTCAAAGTTTTTGTCTGAACCATCATTAAATAACGCCCAGAGTTTTGCCCCGTCGTTTGGTACCACTTTCGACCACCCCCTATTGTGGGAAGTGCAAAACTTTTGATTGTCACACCTAACCTAACCTAGTCTTTCGGTACCTAAATATTCATATTTTCAGCGGGTTTTTGTCATATCTTGTATTCTACCTTGTTTTGATCAACGCTATAGAAATTTTCAATGCTGCCAAAATTTAAGAGCTTTTTATACTACAAAAAGAACATTAAAAATTCGTCAAAGAAATGCAAATTTTTTAATAAATTATCAAAATTTGTCTCAAATTATTCAAAGTTTTTGTCTGAACCATCATTAAATAACGCCCGGAGTTTTCCCCGTCGTTTGGTACCACTTTCGACCACCCCCTATTGTGGGAAGTGCAAAACTTTTGATTGTCACACCTAACCTAACCTAATCTTTCGGTACCTAAATATTCATATTTTCAGCGGGTTTTTGTCATATCTTGTATTCTACCTTGTTTTGATCAACGCTATAGAAATTTTCAATGCTGCCAAAATTTAAGAGCTTTTTATACTACAAAAAGAACATTAAAAATTCGTCAAAGAAATGCAAATTTTTTAATAAATTATCAAAATTTGTCTCAAATTATTCAAAGTTTTTGTCTGAACCATCATTAAATAACGCCCAGAGTTTTGCCCCGTCGTTTGGTACCTCTCTCGACCACCCCCTATTGTGGGAAGTGCAAAACTTTTTATTTTTACACCTAACCTAACCTAATCTTTCGGTACCTAAATATTCATATTTTCCAGCGGGTTTTTGTCATATCTTGTATTTTACCTTGTTTTGATCAACGCTATAGAAATTTTCAATGCTGCCAAAATTTAAGATTTTTATACTACAAAACGAACATTAAAAATTCGTCAAAGAAATGCAAATTTTTTAATAAATTGTCAAAATTTGTCTCAAATTATTCAAAGTTATTCTCTGAACCATCATTAAATAACGCCCGGAGTTTTCCCCGTCGTTTGGTACCACTCTCGACCACCCCCTATTGTGGGAAGTGCAAAACTTTTGATTTTTACACCTAACCTAACCTAATCTTTCGGTACCTAAATATTCATATTTTTCAGCGGGTTTTTGTCATATCTTGTATTCTACCTTGTCTTGATCAACGCAATAGAAATTTTCAGTGCTGCCAAAATTTAAGATTTTTATACTACAAAACGAACATTAAAAATTCGTCAAAGAAATGCAAATTTTTTAATAAATTGTCAAAATTTGTCTCAAATTATTCAAAGTTATTCTCTGAACCATCATTAAATAACGCCCGGAGGTTTCCCCGTCGTTTGGTACCACTCTCGACCACCCCCTATTGTGGGAAGTGCAAAACTTTTGATTTTTACACCTAACCTAACCTAATCTTTCGGTACCTAAATATTCATATTTTTCAGCGGGTTTTTGTCATATCTTGTATTCTACCTTGTCTTGATCAACGCAATAGAAATTTTCAGTGCTGCCAAAATTTAAGATTTTTATACTACAAAACGAACGTTAAAAATTCGTCAAAGAAATGAAAATTTTTTAATAAATTGTCAAAATTTGTCTCAAATTATTCAAAGTTTTTGTCTGAACCATCATTAAATAACGCCCAGAGTTTTGCCCCGTCGTTTGGTACCACTTTCGACCACCCCCTATTGTGGGAAGTGCAAAACTTTTGATTGTCACACCTAACCTAACCTAATCTTTCGGTACCTAAATATTCATATTTTTCAGCGGGTTTTTGTCATATCTTGTATTCTACCTTGTTTTGATCAACGCTATAGAAATTTTCAATGCTGCCAAAATTTAAGAGCTTTTTATACTACAAAACGAACATTAAAAATTCGTCAAAGAAATGCAAATTTTTTAATAAATTGTCAAAATTTGTCTCAAATTATTCAAAGTTTTTGTCTGAACCATCATTAAATAACGCCCAGAGTTTTGCCCCGTCGTTTGGTACCACTTTCGACCACCCCCTATTGTGGGAAGTGCAAAACTTTTGATTGTCACACCTAACCTAACCTAGTCTTTCGGTACCTAAATATTCATATTTTCAGCGGGTTTTTGTCATATCTTGTATTCTACCTTGTTTTGATCAACGCTATAGAAATTTTCAATGCTGCCAAAATTTAAGAGCTTTTTATACTACAAAACGAACATTAAAAATTCGTCAAAGAAATGCAAATTTTTAATAAATTATCAAAATTTGTCTCAAATTATTCAAAGTTTTTGTCTGAACCATCATTAAATAACGCCCAGAGTTTTGCCCCGTCGTTTGGTACCACTCTCGACCACCCCCTATTGTGGGAAGTGCAAAACTTTTGATTGTCACACCTAACCTAACCTAATCTTTCGGTACCTAAATATTCATATTTTTCAGCGGGTTTTTGTCATATCTTGTATTCTACCTTGTCTTGATCAACGCAATAGAAATTTTCAGTGCTGCCAAAATTTAAGATTTTTATACAACAAAACGAACATTAAAAATTCGTCAAAGAAATGCAAATTTTTTAATAAATTGTCAAAATTTGTCTCAAATTATTCAAAGTTATTCTCTGAACCATCATTAAATAACGCCCGGAGGTTTCCCCGTCGTTTGGTACCACTTTCGACCACCCCCTATTGTGGGAAGTGCAAAACTTTTGATTTTTACACCTAACCTAACCTAATCTTTCGGTACCTAAATATTCATATTTTTCAGCGGGTTTTTGTCATATCTTGTATTCTACCTTGTCTTGATCAACGCAATAGAAATTTTCAGTGCTGCCAAAATTTAAGATTTTTATACTACAAAACGAACATTAAAAATTCGTCAAAGAAATGCAAATTTTTTAATAAATTGTCAAAATTTGTCTCAAATTATTCAAAGTTTTTGTCTGAACCATCATTTAATAACGCCCAGAGTTTTGCCCCGTCGTTTGGTACCACTTTCGACCACCCCCTATTGTGGGAAGTGCAAAACTTTTGATTGTCACACCTAACCTAACCTAATATTTCGGTACCTAAATATTCATATTTTTCAGCGGGTTTTTGTCATATCTTGTATTCTACCTTGTTTTGATCAACGCTATAGAAATTTTCAATGCTGCCAAAATTTAAGAGCTTTTTATACTACAAAACGAACATTAAAAATTCGTCAAAGAAATGCAAATTTTTTAATAAATTATCAAAATTTGTCTCAAATTATTCAAAGTTTTTGTCTGAACCATCATTAAATAACGCCCAGAGTTTTGCCCCGTCGTTTGGTACCTCTCTCGACCACCCCCTATTGTGGGAAGTGCAAAACTTTTTATTTTTACACCTAACCTAACCTAATCTTTCGGTACCTAAATATTCATATTTTCCAGCGGGTTTTTGTCATATCTTGTATTTTACCTTGTTTTGATCAACGCTATAGAAATTTTCAATGCTGCCAAAATTTAAGATTTTTATACTACAAAACGAACATTAAAAATTCGTCAAAGAAATGCAAATTTTTTAATAAATTGTCAAAATTTGTCTCAAATTATTCAAAGTTATTCTCTGAACCATCATTAAATAACGCCCGGAGTTTTCCCCGTCGTTTGGTACCACTCTCGACCACCCCCTATTGTGGGAAGTGCAAAACTTTTGATTTTTACACCTAACCTAACCTAATCTTTCGGTACCTAAATATTCATATTTTTCAGCGGGTTTTTGTCATATCTTGTATTCTACCTTGTCTTGATCAACGCAATAGAAATTTTCAGTGCTGCCAAAATTTAAGATTTTTATACTACAAAACGAACATTAAAAATTCGTCAAAGAAATGCAAATTTTTTAATAAATTGTCAAAATTTGTCTCAAATTATTCAAAGTTATTCTCTGAACCATCATTAAATAACGCCCGGAGTTTTCCCCGTAGTTTGGTACCACACTCGACCACCCCCTATTGTGGGAAGTGCAAAACTTTTGATTTTTACACCTAACCTAACCTAATCTTTCGGTACCTAATTATTCATATTTTTCAGCGGATTTTTGTCATATCTTATATTCCACCGTGTCTTGATCAACGCTATAGAAATTTTCAGTGCTCCCAAAATTTAAGTTTTTTATACTACAAAAAGAACATTAAAAATTCGTCAAAGAAATGCAAATTTTTAATGAATTGTCAAAATTTGTCTCAAATTATTCAAAGTTTTTGTCTGAACCATCATTAAATAACGCCCAGAGTTTTGCCCCGTCGTTTGGTACCTCTCTCGACCACTCCCTATTGTGGGAAGTGCAAAACTTTTAATTTTCACACCTAACCTAACCTAATCTTTCGGTACCTAAATATTCATATTTTTCAGCGGGTTTTTGTCATATCTTGTATTCTACCTTGTCTTGATCAACGCTATAGAAATTTTCAATGCTGCCAAAATTTAAGAGCTTTTTATACTACAAAAAGAACATTAAAAATTCGTCAAAGAAATGCAAATTTTTTAATAAATTATCAAAATTTGTCTCAAATTATTCAAAGTTTTTGTCTGAACCATCATTAAATAACGCCCAGAGTTTTGCCCCGTCGTTTGGTACCACTCTCGACCACCCCCTATTGTGGGAAGTGCAAAACTTTTGATTGTCACACCTTTTTTTTTTTTTTTTTTTTTTTTTAACGTGGGGGAATGCTAAACCTAACCTAATCTTTCGGTACCTAAATATTCATATTTTTCAGCGGGTTTTTGTCATATCTTGTATTCTACCTTGTCTTGATCAACGCAATAGAAATTTTCAGTGCTGCCAAAATTTAAGTTTTTATACTACAAAAATAACATTAAAAATTCGTCAAAGAAATGCAAATTTTTTAATAAATTGTCAAAATTTGTCTCAAATTATTCAAAGTTTTTGTCTGAACCATCATTAAATAACGCCCAGAGTTTTGCCCCGTCGTTTGGTACCACTTTCGACCACCCCCTATTGTGGGAAGTGCAAAACTTTTGATTGTCACACCTAACCTAACCTAGTCTTTCGGTACCTAAATATTCATATGTTCAGCGGGTTTTTGTCATATCTTGTATTCTACCTTGTTTTGATCAACGCTATAGAAATTTTCAATGCTGCCAAAATTTAAGAGCTTTTTATACTACAAAAAGAACATTAAAAATTCGTCAAAGAAATGCAAATTTTTTAATAAATTATCAAAATTTGTCTCAAATTATTCAAAGTTTTTGTCTGAACCATCATTAAATAACGCCCGGAGTTTTCCCCGTCGTTTGGTACCACTTTCGACCACCCCCTATTGTGGGAAGTGCAAAACTTTTGATTGTCACACCTAACCTAACCTAATCTTTCGGTACCTAAATATTCATATTTTCAGCGGGTTTTTGTCATATCTTGTATTCTACCTTGTTTTGATCAACGCTATAGAAATTTTCAATGCTGCCAAAATTTAAGAGCTTTTTATACTACAAAAAGAACATTAAAATTCGTCAAAGAAATGCAAATTTTTTAATAAATTATCAAAATTTGTCTCAAATTATTCAAAGTTTTTGTCTGAACCATCATTAAATAACGCCCAGAGTTTTGCCCCGTCGTTTGGTTCCTCTCTCGATCACCCCCTATTGTGGGAAGTGCAAAACTTTTTATTTTTACACCTAACCTAACCTAATCTTTCGGTACCTAAATATTCATATTTTCCAGCGGGTTTTTGTCATATCTTGTATTTTACCTTGTTTTGATCAACGCTATAGAAATTTTCAATGCTGCCAAAATTTAAGATTTTTATACTACAAAACGAACATTAAAAATTCGTCAAAGAAATGCAAATTTTTTAATAAATTGTCAAAATTTGTCTCAAATTATTCAAAGTTATTCTCTGAACCATCATTAAATAACGCCCGGAGTTTTCCCCGTCGTTTGGTACCACTCTCGACCACCCCCTATTGTGGGAAGTGCAAAACTTTTGATTTTTACACCTAACCTAACCTAATCTTTCGGTACCTAAATATTCATATTTTTCAGCGGGTTTTTGTCATATCTTGTATTCTACCTTGTCTTGATCAACGCAATAGAAATTTTCAGTGCTGCCAAAATTTAAGATTTTTATACTACAAAACGAACATTAAAAATTCGTCAAAGAAATGCAAATTTTTTAATAAATTGTCAAAATTTGTCTCAAATTATTCAAAGTTATTCTCTGAACCATCATTAAATAACGCCCGGAGGTTTCCCCGTCGTTTGGTACCACTCTCGACCACCCCCTATTGTGGGAAGTGCAAAACTTTTGATTTTTACACCTAACCTAACCTAATCTTTCGGTACCTAAATATTCATATTTTTCAGCGGGTTTTTGTCATATCTTGTATTCTACCTTGTCTTGATCAACGCAATAGAAATTTTCAGTGCTGCCAAAATTTAAGGTTTTTATACTACAAAACGAACATTAAAAATTCGTCAAAGAAATGCAAATTTTTTAATAAATTGTCAAAATTTGTCTCAAATTATTCAAAGTTTTTGTCTGAACCATCATTAAATAACGCCCAGAGTTTTGCCCCGTCGTTTGGTACCACTTTCGACCACCCCCTATTGTGGGAAGTGCAAAACTTTTGATTGTCACACCTAACCTAACCTAGTCTTTCGGTACCTAAATATTCATATTTTCAGCGGGTTTTTGTCATATCTTGTATTCTACCTTGTTTTGATCAACGCTATAGAAATTTTCAATGCTGCCAAAATTTAAGAGCTTTTTATACTACAAAAAGAACATTAAAAATTCGTCAAAGAAATGCAAATTTTTAATGAATTGTCAAAATTTGTCTCAAATTATTCAAAGTTTTTGTCTGAACCATCATTAAATAACGCCCAGAGTTTTGCCCCGTCGTTTGGTACCTCTCTCGACCACTCCCTATTGTGGGAAGTGCAAAACTTTTAATTTTCACACCTAACCTAACCTAATCTTTCGGTACCTAAATATTCATATTTTTCAGCGGGTTTTTGTCATATCTTGTATTCTACCTTGTCTTGATCAACGCTATAGAAATTTTCAATGCTGCCAAAATTTAAGAGCTTTTTATACTACAAAAAGAACATTAAAAATTCGTCAAAGAAATGCAAATTTTTTAATAAATTATCAAAATTTGTCTCAAATTATTCAAAGTTTTTGTCTGAACCATCATTAAATAACGCCCAGAGTTTTGCCCCGTCGTTTGGTACCACTCTCGACCACCCCCATTGTGGGAAGTGCAAAACTTTTGATTGTCACACCTAACCTAACCTAATCTTTCGGTACCTAAATATTCATATTTTTCAGCGGGTTTTTGTCATATCTTGTATTCTACCTTGTCTTGATCAACGCAATAGAAATTTTCAGTGCTGCCAAAATTTAAGTTTTTCTACTACAAAAATAACATTAAAAATTCGTCAAAGAAATGCAAATTTTTTAATAAATTGTCAAAATTTGTCTCAAATTATTCAAAGTTTTTGTCTGAACCATCATTAAATAACGCCTAGAGTTTTGCCCCGTCGTTTGGTACCACTTTCGACCACCCCCTATTGTGGGAAGTGCAAAACTTTTGATTGTCACACCTAACCTAACCTAGTCTTTCGGTACCTAAATATTCATATTTTCAGCGGGTTTTTGTCATATCATGTATTCTACCTTGTTTTGATCAACGCTATAGAAATTTTCAATGCTGCCAAAATTTAAGAGCTTTTTATACTACAAAAAGAACATTAAAAATTCGTCAAAGAAATGCAAATTTTTTAATAAATTATAAAAATTTGTCTCAAATTATTCAAAGTTTTTGTCTGAACCATCATTAAATAACGCCCGGAGTTTTCCCCGTCGTTTGGTACCACTTTCGACCACCCCCTATTGTGGGAAGTGCAAAACTTTTGATTGTCACACCTAACCTAACCTAATCTTTCGGTACCTAAATATTCATATTTTCAGCGGGTTTTTGTCATATCTTGTATTCTACCTTGTTTTGATCAACGCTATAGAAATTTTCAATGCTGCCAAAATTTAAGAGCTTTTTATACTACAAAAAGAACATTAAAAATTCGTCAAAGAAATGCAAATTTTTTAATAAATTATCAAAATTTGTCTCAAATTATTCAAAGTTTTTGTCTGAACCATCATTAAATAACGCCCAGAGTTTTGCCCCGTCGTTTGGTACCTCTCTCGACCACCCCCTATTGTGGGAAGTGCAAAACTTTTTATTTTTACACCTAACCTAACCTAATCTTTCGGTACCTAAATATTCATATTTTTCAGCGGGTTTTTGTCATATCTTGTATTCTACCTTGTTTTGATCAACGCTATAGAAATTTTCAATGCTGCCAAAATTTAAGAGCTTTTTATACTACAAAACGAACATTAAAAATTCGTCAAAGAAATGCAAATTTTTTAATAAATTGTCAAAATTTGTCTCAAATTATTCAAAGTTTTTGTCTGAACCATCATTAAATAACGCCCAGAGTTTTGCCCCGTCGTTTGGTACCACTTTCGACCACCCCCTATTGTGGGAAGTGCAAAACTTTTGATTGTCACACCTAACCTAACCTAGTCTTTCGGTACCTAAATATTCATATTTTCAGCGGGTTTTTGTCATATCTTGTATTCTACCTTGTTTTGATCAACGCTATAGAAATTTTCAATGCTGCCAAAATTTAAGAGCTTTTTATACTACAAAAAGAACATTAAAAATTCGTCAAAGAAATGCAAATTTTTAATAAATTATCAAAATTTGTCTCAAATTATTCAAAGTTTTTGTCTGAACCATCATTAAATAACGCCCAGAGTTTTGCCCCGTCGTTTGGTACCACTCTCGACCACCCCCTATTGTGGGAAGTGCAAAACTTTTGATTGTCACACCTAACCTAACCTAATCTTTCGGTACCTAAATATTCATATTTTTCAGCGGGTTTTTGTCATATCTTGTATTCTACCTTGTCTTGATCAACGCAATAGAAATTTTCAGTGCTGCCAAAATTTAAGATTTTTATACAACAAAACGAACATTAAAATTATTCGTCAAAGAAATGCAAATTTTTTAATAAATTGTCAAAATTTGTCTCAAATTATTCAAAGTTATTCTCTGAACCATCATTAAATAACGCCCGGTGTTTTCCCCGTCGTTTGGTACCACACTCGACCACCCCCTATTGTGGGAAGTGCAAAACTTTTGATTTTTACACCTAACCTAACCTAATCTTTCGGTACCTAAATATTCATATTTTTCAGCGGGTTTTTGTCATATCTTGTATTCTACCTTGTCTTGATCAACGCTATAGAAATTTTCAATGCTGCCAAAATTTAAGAGCTTTTTATACTACAAAAAGAACATTAAAAATTCGTCAAAGAAATGCAAATTTTTTAATAAATTATCAAAATTTGTCTCAAATTATTCAAAGTTTTTGTCTGAACCATCATTAAATAACGCCCAGAGTTTTGCCCCGTCGTTTGGTACCACTCTCGACCACCCCCTATTGTGGGAAGTGCAAAACTTTTGATTGTCACACCTAACCTAACCTAATCTTTCGGTACCTAAATATTCATATTTTTCAGCGGGTTTTTGTCATATCTTGTATTCTACCTTGTCTTGATCAACGCAATAGAAATTTTCAGTGCTGCCAAAATTTAAGTTTTTATACTACAAAAATAACATTAAAAATTCGTCAAAGAAATGCAAATTTTTTAATAAATTGTCAAAATTTGTCTCAAATTATTCAAAGTTTTTGTCTGAACCATCATTAAATAACGCCCAGAGTTTTGCCCCGTCGTTTGGTACCACTTTCGACCACCCCCTATTGTGGGAAGTGCAAAACTTTTGATTGTCACACCTAACCTAACCTAGTCTTTCGGTACCTAAATATTCATATTTTTCAGCGGGTTTTTGTCATATCTTGTATTCTACCTTGTTTTGATCAACGCTATAGAAATTTTCAATGCTGCCAAAATTTAAGAGCTTTTTGTACTACAAAAAGAACATAAAAAATTCGTCAAAGAAATGCAAATTTTTTAATAAATTATCAAAATTTGTCTCAAATTATTCAAAGTTTTTGTCTGAACCATCATTAAATAACGCCCGGAGTTTTCCCCGTCGTTTGGTACCACTTTCGACCACCCCCTATTGTGGGAAGTGCAAAACTTTTGATTGTCACACCTAACCTAACCTAATCTTTCGGTACCTAAATATTCATATTTTCCAGCGGGTTTTTGTCATATCTTGTATTTTACCTTGTTTTGATCAACGCTATAGAAATTTTCAATGCTGCCAAAATTTAAGATTTTTATACTACAAAACGAACATTAAAAATTCGTCAAAGAAATGCAAATTTTTTAATAAATTGTCAAAATTTGTCTCAAATTATTCAAAGTTATTCTCTGAACCATCATTAAATAACGCCCGGAGTTTTCCCCGTCGTTTGGTACCACTCTCGACCACCCCCTATTGTGGGAAGTGCAAAACTTTTGATTTTAACACCTAACCTAACCTAATCTTTCGGTACCTAAATATTCATATTTTTCAGCGGGTTTTTGTCATATCTTGTATTCTACCTTGTCTTGATCAACGCAATAGAAATTTTCAGTGCTGCCAAAATTTAAGATTTTTATACTACAAAACGAACATTAAAAATTCGTCAAAGAAATGCAAATTTTTTAATAAATTGTCAAAATTTGTCTCAAATTATTCAAAGTTATTCTCTGAACCATCATTAAATAACGCCCGGAGGTTTCCCCGTCGTTTGGTACCACTCTCGACCACCCCCTATTGTGGGAAGTGCAAAACTTTTGATTTTTACACCTAACCTAACCTAATCTTTCGGTACCTAAATATTCATATTTTTCAGCGGGTTTTTGTCATATCTTGTATTCTACCTTGTCTTGATCAACGCAATAGAAATTTTCAGTGCTGCCAAAATTTAAGATTTTTATACTACAAAACGAACATTAAAAATTCGTCAAAGAAATGCAAATTTTTTAATAAATTGTCAAAATTTGTCTCAAATTATTCAAAGTTTTTGTCTGAACCATCATTAAATAACGCCCGGAGTTTTCCCCGTCGTTTGGTACCACTTTCGACCACCCCCTATTGTGGGAAGTGCAAAACTTTTGATTGTCACACCTAACCTAACCTAATCTTTCGGTACCTAAATATTCATATTTTCAGCGGGTTTTTGTCATATCTTGTATTCTACCTTGTTTTGATCAACGCTATAGAAATTTTCAATGCTGCCAAAATTTAAGAGCTTTTTATACTACAAAAAGAACATTAAAAATTCGTCAAAGAAATGCAAATTTTTTAATAAATTATCAAAATTTGTCTCAAATTATTCAAAGTTTTTGTCTGAACCATCATTAAATAACGCCCAGAGTTTTGCCCCGTCGTTTGGTACCTCTCTCGACCACCCCCTATTGTGGGAAGTGCAAAACTTTTTATTTTTACACCTAACCTAACCTAATCTTTCGGTACCTAAATATTCATATTTTTCAGCGGGTTTTTGTCATATCTTGTATTCTACCTTGTTTTGATCAACGCTATAGAAATTTTCAATGCTGCCAAAATTTAAGAGCTTTTTATACTACAAAACGAACATTAAAAATTCGTCAAAGAAATGCAAATTTTTTAATAAATTGTCAAAATTTGTCTCAAATTATTCAAAGTTTTTGTCTGAACCATCATTAAATAACGCCCAGAGTTTTGCCCCGTCGTTTGGTACCACTTTCGACCACCCCCTATTGTGGGAAGTGCAAAACTTTTGATTGTCACACCTAACCTAACCTAGTCTTTCGGTACCTAAATATTCATATTTTCAGCGGGTTTTTGTCATATCTTGTATTCTACCTTGTTTTGATCAACGCTATAGAAATTTTCAATGCTGCCAAAATTTAAGAGCTTTTTATACTACAAAAAGAACATTAAAAATTCGTCAAAGAAATGCAAATTTTTAATAAATTATCAAAATTTGTCTCAAATTATTCAAAGTTTTTGTCTGAACCATCATTAAATAACGCCCAGAGTTTTGCCCCGTCGTTTGGTACCTCTCTCGACCACCCCCTATTGTGGGAAGTGCAAAACTTTTTATTTTTACACCTAACCTAACCTAATCTTTCGGTACCTAAATATTCATATTTTCCAGCGGGTTTTTGTCATATCTTGTATTTTACCTTGTTTTGATCAACGCTATAGAAATTTTCAATGCTGCCAAAATTTAAGATTTTTATACTACAAAACGAACATTAAAAATTCGTCAAAGAAATGCAAATTTTTTAATAAATTGTCAAAATTTGTCTTAAATTATTCAAAGTTATTCTCTGAACCATCATTAAATAACGCCCGGAGTTTTCCCCGTCGTTTGATACCACTCTCGACCACCCCCTATTGTGGGAAGTGCAAAACTTTTGATTTTTACACCTAACCTAACCTAATCTTTCGGTACCTAAATATTCATATTTTTCAGCGGGTTTTTGTCATATCTTGTATTCTACCTTGTTTTGATCAACGCTATAGAAATTTTCAATGCTGCCAAAATTTAAGAGCTTTTTATACTACAAAACGAACATTAAAAATTCGTCAAAGAAATGCAAATTTTTTAATAAATTGTCAAAATTTGTCTCAAATTATTCAAAGTTTTTGTCTGAACCATCATTAAATAACGCCCAGAGTTTTGCCCCGTCGTTTGGTACCACTTTCGACCACCCCCTATTGTGGGAAGTGCAAAACTTTTGATTGTCACACCTAACCTAACCTAGTCTTTCGGTACCTAAATATTCATATTTTCAGCGGGTTTTTGTCATATCTTGTATTCTACCTTGTTTTGATCAACGCAATAGAAATTTTCAATGCTGCCAAAATTTAAGAGCTTTTTATACTACAAAAAGAACATTAAAAATTCGTCAAAGAAATGCAAATTTTTAATGAATTGTCAAAATTTGTCTCAAATTATTCAAAGTTTTTGTCTGAACCATCATTAAATAACGCCCAGAGTTTTGCCCCGTCGTTTGGTACCTCTCTCGACCACTCCCTATTGTGGGAAGTGCAAAACTTTTAATTTTCACACCTAACCTAACCTAATCTTTCGGTACCTAAATATTCATATTTTTCAGCGGGTTTTTGTCATATCTTGTATTCTACCTTGTCTTGATCAACGCTATAGAAATTTTCAATGCTGCCAAAATTTAAGAGCTTTTTATACTACAAAAAGAACATTAAAAATTCGTCAAAGAAATGCAAATTTTTAATAAATTATCAAAATTTGTCTCAAATTATTCAAAGTTTTTGTCTGAACCATCATTAAATAACGCCCAGAGTTTTGCCCCGTCGTTTGGTACCACTCTCGACCACCCCCTATTGTGGGAAGTGCAAAACTTTTGATTGTCACACCTAACCTAACCTAATCTTTCGGTACCTAAATATTCATATTTTTCAGCGGGTTTTTGTCATATCTTGTATTCTACCTTGTCTTGATCAACGCAATAGAAATTTTCAGTGCTGCCAAAATTTAAGTTTTTATACTACAAAAATAACATTAAAAATTCGTCAAAGAAATGCAAATTTTTTAATAAATTGTCAAAATTTGTCTCAAATTATTCAAAGTTTTTGTCTGAACCATCATTAAATAACGCCCAGAGTTTTGCCCCGTCGTTTGGTACCACTCTCGACCACCCCCTATTGTGAGAAGTGCAAAACTTTTGATTGTCACACCTAACCTAACCTAATCTTTCGGTACCTAATTATTCATATTTTTCAGCGGATTTTTGTCATATCTTGTATTCCACCTTGTCTTGATCAACGCTATAGAAATTTTCAGTGCTCCCAAAATTTAAGTTTTTTATACTACAAAAAGAACATTAAAAATTCGTCAAAGAAATGCAAATTTTTAATGAATTGTCAAAATTTGTCTCAAATTATTCAAAGTTTTTGTCTGAACCATCATTAAATAACGCCCAGAGTTTTGCCCCGTCGTTTGGTACCTCTCTCGACCACTCCCTATTGTGGGAAGTGCAAAACTTTTAATTTTCACACCTAACCTAACCTAATCTTTCGGTACCTAAATATTCATATTTTTCAGCGGGTTTTTGTCATATCTTGTATTCTACCTTGTCTTGATCAACGCTATAGAAATTTTCAATGCTGCCAAAATTTAAGAGCTTTTTATACTACAAAAAGAACATTAAAAATTCGTCAAAGAAATGCAAATTTTTTAATAAATTATCAAAATTTGTCTCAAATTATTCAAAGTTTTTGTCTGAACCATCATTAAATAACGCCCGGAGTTTTCCCCGTCGTTTGGTACCACTTTCGACCACCCCCTATTGTGGGAAGTGCAAAACTTTTGATTGTCACACCTAACCTAACCTAATCTTTCGGTACCTAAATATTCATATTTTCAGCGGGTTTTTGTCATATCTTGTATTCTACCTTGTTTTGATCAACGCTATAGAAATTTTCAATGCTGCCAAAATTTAAGAGCTTTTTATACTACAAAAAGAACATTAAAAATTCGTCAAAGAAATGCAAATTTTTTAATAAATTATCAAAATTTGTCTCAAATTATTCAAAGTTTTTGTCTGAACCATCATTAAATAACGCCCAGAGTTTTGCCCCGTCGTTTGGTACCTCTCTCGACCACCCCCTATTGTGGGAAGTGCAAAACTTTTTATTTTTACACCTAACCTAACCTAATCTTTCGGTACCTAAATATTCATATTTTCCAGCGGGTTTTTGTCATATCTTGTATTTTACCTTGTTTTGATCAACGCTATAGAAATTTTCAATGCTGCCAAAATTTAAGATTTTTATACTACAAAACGAACATTAAAAATTCGTCAAAGAAATGCAAATTTTTTAATAAATTGTCAAAATTTGTCTCAAATTATTCAAAGTTATTCTCTGAACCATCATTAAATAACGCCCGGAGTTTTCCCCGTCGTTTGGTACCACTCTCGACCACCCCCTATTGTGGGAAGTGCAAAACTTTTGATTTTTACACCTAACCTAACCTAATCTTTCGGTACCTAAATATTCATATTTTTCAGCGGGTTTTTGTCATATCTTGTATTCTACCTTGTCTTGATCAACGCAATAGAAATTTTCAGTGCTGCCAAAATTTAAGATTTTTATACTACAAAACGAACATTAAAAATTCGTCAAAGAAATGCAAATTTTTTAATAAATTGTCAAAATTTGTCTCAAATTATTCAAAGTTATTCTCTGAACCATCATTAAATAACGCCCGGAGGTTTCCCCGTCGTTTGGTACCACTCTCGACCACCCCCTATTGTGGGAAGTGCAAAACTTTTGATTTTTACACCTAACCTAACCTAATCTTTCGGTACCTAAATATTCATATTTTTCAGCGGGTTTTTGTCATATCTTGTATTCTACCTTGTCTTGATCAACGCAATAGAAATTTTCAGTGCTGCCAAAATTTAAGATTTTTATACTACAAAACGAACATTAAAAATTCGTCAAAGAAATGAAAATTTTTTAATAAATTGTCAAAATTTGTCTCAAATTATTCAAAGTTTTTGTCTGAACCATCATTAAATAACGCCCAGAGTTTTGCCCCGTCGTTTGGTACCACTTTCGACCACCCCCTATTGTGGGAAGTGCAAAACTTTTGATTGTCACACCTAACCTAACCTAATCTTTCGGTACCTAAATATTCATATTTTTCAGCGGGTTTTTGTCATATCTTGTATTCTACCTTGTTTTGATCAACGCTATAGAAATTTTCAATGCTGCCAAAATTTAAGAGCTTTTTATACTACAAAACGAACATTAAAAATTCGTCAAAGAAATGCAAATTTTTTAATAAATTGTCAAAATTTGTCTCAAATTATTCAAAGTTTTTGTCTGAACCATCATTAAATAACGCCCAGAGTTTTGCCCCGTCGTTTGGTACCACTTTCGACCACCCCCTATTGTGGGAAGTGCAAAACTTTTGATTGTCACACCTAACCTAACCTAGTCTTTCGGTACCTAAATATTCATATTTTCAGCGGGTTTTTGTCATATCTTGTATTCTACCTTGTTTTGATCAACGCTATAGAAATTTTCAATGCTGCCAAAATTTAAGAGCTTTTTATACTACAAAACGAACATTAAAAATTCGTCAAAGAAATGCAAATTTTTAATAAATTATCAAAATTTGTCTCAAATTATTCAAAGTTTTTGTCTGAACCATCATTAAATAACGCCCAGAGTTTTGCCCCGTCGTTTGGTACCACTCTCGACCACCCCCTATTGTGGGAAGTGCAAAACTTTTGATTGTCACACCTAACCTAACCTAATCTTTCGGTACCTAAATATTCATATTTTTCAGCGGGTTTTTGTCATATCTTGTATTCTACCTTGTCTTGATCAACGCAATAGAAATTTTCAGTGCTGCCAAAATTTAAGATTTTTATACAACAAAACGAACATTAAAAATTCGTCAAAGAAATGCAAATTTTTTAATAAATTGTCAAAATTTGTCTCAAATTATTCAAAGTTATTCTCTGAACCATCATTAAATAACGCCCGGAGGTTTCCCCGTCGTTTGGTACCACTTTCGACCACCCCCTATTGTGGGAAGTGCAAAACTTTTGATTTTTACACCTAACCTAACCTAATCTTTCGGTACCTAAATATTCATATTTTTCAGCGGGTTTTTGTCATATCTTGTATTCTACCTTGTCTTGATCAACGCAATAGAAATTTTCAGTGCTGCCAAAATTTAAGATTTTTATACTACAAAACGAACATTAAAAATTCGTCAAAGAAATGCAAATTTTTTAATAAATTGTCAAAATTTGTCTCAAATTATTCAAAGTTTTTGTCTGAACCATCATTTAATAACGCCCAGAGTTTTGCCCCGTCGTTTGGTACCACTTTCGACCACCCCCTATTGTGGGAAGTGCAAAACTTTTGATTGTCACACCTAACCTAACCTAATATTTCGGTACCTAAATATTCATATTTTTCAGCGGGTTTTTGTCATATCTTGTATTCTACCTTGTTTTGATCAACGCTATAGAAATTTTCAATGCTGCCAAAATTTAAGAGCTTTTTATACTACAAAACGAACATTAAAAATTCGTCAAAGAAATGCAAATTTTTTAATAAATTATCAAAATTTGTCTCAAATTATTCAAAGTTTTTGTCTGAACCATCATTAAATAACGCCCAGAGTTTTGCCCCGTCGTTTGGTACCTCTCTCGACCACCCCCTATTGTGGGAAGTGCAAAACTTTTTATTTTTACACCTAACCTAACCTAATCTTTCGGTACCTAAATATTCATATTTTCCAGCGGGTTTTTGTCATATCTTGTATTTTACCTTGTTTTGATCAACGCTATAGAAATTTTCAATGCTGCCAAAATTTAAGATTTTTATACTACAAAACGAACATTAAAAATTCGTCAAAGAAATGCAAATTTTTTAATAAATTGTCAAAATTTGTCTCAAATTATTCAAAGTTATTCTCTGAACCATCATTAAATAACGCCCGGAGTTTTCCCCGTCGTTTGGTACCACTCTCGACCACCCCCTATTGTGGGAAGTGCAAAACTTTTGATTTTTACACCTAACCTAACCTAATCTTTCGGTACCTAAATATTCATATTTTTCAGCGGGTTTTTGTCATATCTTGTATTCTACCTTGTCTTGATCAACGCAATAGAAATTTTCAGTGCTGCCAAAATTTAAGATTTTTATACTACAAAACGAACATTAAAAATTCGTCAAAGAAATGCAAATTTTTTAATAAATTGTCAAAATTTGTCTCAAATTATTCAAAGTTATTCTCTGAACCATCATTAAATAACGCCCGGAGTTTTCCCCGTAGTTTGGTACCACACTCGACCACCCCCTATTGTGGGAAGTGCAAAACTTTTGATTTTTACACCTAACCTAACCTAATCTTTCGGTACCTAATTATTCATATTTTTCAGCGGATTTTTGTCATATCTTATATTCCACCGTGTCTTGATCAACGCTATAGAAATTTTCAGTGCTCCCAAAATTTAAGTTTTTTATACTACAAAAAGAACATTAAAAATTCGTCAAAGAAATGCAAATTTTTAATGAATTGTCAAAATTTGTCTCAAATTATTCAAAGTTTTTGTCTGAACCATCATTAAATAACGCCCAGAGTTTTGCCCCGTCGTTTGGTACCTCTCTCGACCACTCCCTATTGTGGGAAGTGCAAAACTTTTAATTTTCACACCTAACCTAACCTAATCTTTCGGTACCTAAATATTCATATTTTTCAGCGGGTTTTTGTCATATCTTGTATTCTACCTTGTCTTGATCAACGCTATAGAAATTTTCAATGCTGCCAAAATTTAAGAGCTTTTTATACTACAAAAAGAACATTAAAAATTCGTCAAAGAAATGCAAATTTTTTAATAAATTATCAAAATTTGTCTCAAATTATTCAAAGTTTTTGTCTGAACCATAATTAAATAACGCCCAGAGTTTTGCCCCGTCGTTTGGTACCACTCTCGACCACCCCCTATTGTGGGAAGTGCAAAACTTTTGATTGTCACACCTTTTTTTTTTTTTTTTTTTTTTTAACGTGGGGGAATGCTAAACCTAACCTAATCTTTCGGTACCTAAATATTCATATTTTTCAGCGGGTTTTTGTCATATCTTGTATTCTACCTTGTCTTGATCAACGCAATAGAAATTTTCAGTGCTGCCAAAATTTAAGTTTTTATACTACAAAAATAACATTAAAAATTCGTCAAAGAAATGCAAATTTTTTAATAAATTGTCAAAATTTGTCTCAAATTATTCAAAGTTTTTGTCTGAACCATCATTAAATAACGCCCAGAGTTTTGCCCCGTCGTTTGGTACCACTTTCGACCACCCCCTATTGTGGGAAGTGCAAAACTTTTGATTGTCACACCTAACCTAACCTAGTCTTTCGGTACCTAAATATTCATATGTTCAGCGGGTTTTTGTCATATCTTGTATTCTACCTTGTTTTGATCAACGCTATAGAAATTTTCAATGCTGCCAAAATTTAAGAGCTTTTTATACTACAAAAAGAACATTAAAAATTCGTCAAAGAAATGCAAATTTTTTAATAAATTATCAAAATTTGTCTCAAATTATTCAAAGTTTTTGTCTGAACCATCATTAAATAACGCCCGGAGTTTTCCCCGTCGTTTGGTACCACTTTCGACCACCCCCTATTGTGGGAAGTGCAAAACTTTTGATTGTCACACCTAACCTAACCTAATCTTTCGGTACCTAAATATTCATATTTTCAGCGGGTTTTTGTCATATCTTGTATTCTACCTTGTTTTGATCAACGCTATAGAAATTTTCAATGCTGCCAAAATTTAAGAGCTTTTTATACTACAAAAAGAACATTAAAATTCGTCAAAGAAATGCAAATTTTTTAATAAATTATCAAAATTTGTCTCAAATTATTCAAAGTTTTTGTCTGAACCATCATTAAATAACGCCCAGAGTTTTGCCCCGTCGTTTGGTTCCTCTCTCGATCACCCCCTATTGTGGGAAGTGCAAAACTTTTTATTTTTACACCTAACCTAACCTAATCTTTCGGTACCTAAATATTCATATTTTCCAGCGGGTTTTTGTCATATCTTGTATTTTACCTTGTTTTGATCAACGCTATAGAAATTTTCAATGCTGCCAAAATTTAAGATTTTTATACTACAAAACGAACATTAAAAATTCGTCAAAGAAATGCAAATTTTTTAATAAATTGTCAAAATTTGTCTCAAATTATTCAAAGTTATTCTCTGAACCATCATTAAATAACGCCCGGAGTTTTCCCCGTCGTTTGGTACCACTCTCGACCACCCCCTATTGTGGGAAGTGCAAAACTTTTGATTTTTACACCTAACCTAACCTAATCTTTCGGTACCTAAATATTCATATTTTTCAGCGGGTTTTTGTCATATCTTGTATTCTACCTTGTCTTGATCAACGCAATAGAAATTTTCAGTGCTGCCAAAATTTAAGATTTTTATACTACAAAACGAACATTAAAAATTCGTCAAAGAAATGCAAATTTTTTAATAAATTGTCAAAATTTGTCTCAAATTATTCAAAGTTATTCTCTGAACCATCATTAAATAACGCCCGGAGGTTTCCCCGTCGTTTGGTACCACTCTCGACCACCCCCTATTGTGGGAAGTGCAAAACTTTTGATTTTTACACCTAACCTAACCTAATCTTTCGGTACCTAAATATTCATATTTTTCAGCGGGTTTTTGTCATATCTTGTATTCTACCTTGTCTTGATCAACGCAATAGAAATTTTCAGTGCTGCCAAAATTTAAGGTTTTTATACTACAAAACGAACATTAAAAATTCGTCAAAGAAATGCAAATTTTTTAATAAATTGTCAAAATTTGTCTCAAATTATTCAAAGTTTTTGTCTGAACCATCATTAAATAACGCCCAGAGTTTTGCCCCGTCGTTTGGTACCACTTTCGACCACCCCCTATTGTGGGAAGTGCAAAACTTTTGATTGTCACACCTAACCTAACCTAGTCTTTCGGTACCTAAATATTCATATTTTCAGCGGGTTTTTGTCATATCTTGTATTCTACCTTGTTTTGATCAACGCTATAGAAATTTTCAATGCTGCCAAAATTTAAGAGCTTTTTATACTACAAAAAGAACATTAAAAATTCGTCAAAGAAATGCAAATTTTTTAATAAATTGTCAAAATTTGTCTCAAATTATTCAAAGTTATTCTCTGAACCATCATTAAATAACGCCCGGAGGTTTCCCCGTCGTTTGGTACCACTCTCGACCACCCCCTATTGTGGGAAGTGCAAAACTTTTGATTTTTACACCTAACCTAACCTAATCTTTCGGTACCTAAATATTCATATTTTTCAGCGGGTTTTTGTCATATCTTGTATTCTACCTTGTTTTGATCAACGCTATAGAAATTTTCAATGCTGCCAAAATTTAAGAGCTTTTTATACTACAAAACGAACATTAAAAATTCGTCAAAGAAATGCAAATTTTTTAATAAATTGTCAAAATTTGTCTCAAATTATTCAAAGTTTTTGTCTGAACCATCATTAAATAACGCCCAGAGTTTTGCCCCGTCGTTTGGTACCACTCTCGACCACCCCCTATTGTGGGAAGTGCAAAACTTTTGATTGTCACACCTAACCTAACCTAATCTTTCGGTACCTAAATATTCATATTTTTCAGCGGGTTTTTGTCATATCTTGTATTCTACCTTGTCTTGATCAACGCAATATAAATTTTCAGTGCTGCCAAAATTTAAGTTTTTATACTACAAAAATAACATTAAAAATTCGTCAAAGAAATGCAAATTTTTTAATAAATTGTCAAAATTTGTCTCAAATTATTCAAAGTTTTTGTCTGAACCATCATTAAATAACGCCTAGAGTTTTGCCCCGTCGTTTGGTACCACTTTCGACCACCCCCTATTGTGGGAAGTGCAAAACTTTTGATTGTCACACCTTTTTTTTTTTTTTTTTTTTTTTTTTTTTTTTTTTTTTTTTTTTTTTTTTTTTTTTGCAACCTAACCTAGTCTTTCGGTACCTAAATATTCATATTTTCAGCGGGTTTTTGTCATATCATGTATTCTACCTTGTTTTGATCAACGCTATAGAAATTTTCAATGCTGCCAAAATTTAAGAGCTTTTTATACTACAAAAAGAACATTAAAAATTCGTCAAAGAAATGCAAATTTTTTAATAAATTATAAAAATTTGTCTCAAATTATTCAAAGTTTTTGTCTGAACCATCATTAAATAACGCCCGGAGTTTTCCCCGTCGTTTGGTACCACTTTCGACCACCCCCTATTGTGGGAAGTGCAAAACTTTTGATTGTCACACCTAACCTAACCTAATCTTTCGGTACCTAAATATTCATATTTTCAGCGGGTTTTTGTCATATCTTGTATTCTACCTTGTTTTGATCAACGCTATAGAAATTTTCAATGCTGCCAAAATTTAAGAGCTTTTTATACTACAAAAAGAACATTAAAAATTCGTCAAAGAAATGCAAATTTTTTAATAAATTATCAAAATTTGTCTCAAATTATTCAAAGTTTTTGTCTGAACCATCATTAAATAACGCCCAGAGTTTTGCCCCGTCGTTTGGTACCTCTCTCGACCACCCCCTATTGTGGGAAGTGCAAAACTTTTTATTTTTACACCTAACCTAACCTAATCTTTCGGTACCTAAATATTCATATTTTTCAGCGGGTTTTTGTCATATCTTGTATTCTACCTTGTTTTGATCAACGCTATAGAAATTTTCAATGCTGCCAAAATTTAAGAGCTTTTTATACTACAAAACGAACATTAAAAATTCGTCAAAGAAATGCAAATTTTTTAATAAATTGTCAAAATTTGTCTCAAATTATTCAAAGTTTTTGTCTGAACCATCATTAAATAACGCCCAGAGTTTTGCCCCGTCGTTTGGTACCACTTTCGACCACCCCCTATTGTGGGAAGTGCAAAACTTTTGATTGTCACACCTAACCTAACCTAGTCTTTCGGTACCTAAATATTCATATTTTCAGCGGGTTTTTGTCATATCTTGTATTCTACCTTGTTTTGATCAACGCTATAGAAATTTTCAATGCTGCCAAAATTTAAGAGCTTTTTATACTACAAAAAGAACATTAAAAATTCGTCAAAGAAATGCAAATTTTTAATAAATTATCAAAATTTGTCTCAAATTATTCAAAGTTTTTGTCTGAACCATCATTAAATAACGCCCAGAGTTTTGCCCCGTCGTTTGGTACCACTCTCGACCACCCCCTATTGTGGGAAGTGCAAAACTTTTGATTGTCACACCTAACCTAACCTAATCTTTCGGTACCTAAATATTCATATTTTTCAGCGGGTTTTTGTCATATCTTGTATTCTACCTTGTCTTGATCAACGCAATAGAAATTTTCAGTGCTGCCAAAATTTAAGATTTTTATACAACAAAACGAACATTAAAATTATTCGTCAAAGAAATGCAAATTTTTTAATAAATTGTCAAAATTTGTCTCAAATTATTCAAAGTTATTCTCTGAACCATCATTAAATAACGCCCGGTGTTTTCCCCGTCGTTTGGTACCACACTCGACCACCCCCTATTGTGGGAAGTGCAAAACTTTTGATTTTTACACCTAACCTAACCTAATCTTTCGGTACCTAAATATTCATATTTTTCAGCGGGTTTTTGTCATATCTTGTATTCTACCTTGTCTTGATCAACGCTATAGAAATTTTCAATGCTGCCAAAATTTAAGAGCTTTTTATACTACAAAAAGAACATTAAAAATTCGTCAAAGAAATGCAAATTTTTTAATAAATTATCAAAATTTGTCTCAAATTATTCAAAGTTTTTGTCTGAACCATCATTAAATAACGCCCAGAGTTTTGCCCCGTCGTTTGGTACCACTCTCGACCACCCCCTATTGTGGGAAGTGCAAAACTTTTGATTGTCACACCTAACCTAACCTAATCTTTCGGTACCTAAATATTCATATTTTTCAGCGGGTTTTTGTCATATCTTGTATTCTACCTTGTCTTGATCAACGCAATAGAAATTTTCAGTGCTGCCAAAATTTAAGTTTTTATACTACAAAAATAACATTAAAAATTCGTCAAAGAAATGCAAATTTTTTAATAAATTGTCAAAATTTGTCTCAAATTATTCAAAGTTTTTGTCTGAACCATCATTAAATAACGCCCAGAGTTTTGCCCCGTCGTTTGGTACCACTTTCGACCACCCCCTATTGTGGGAAGTGCAAAACTTTTGATTGTCACACCTAACCTAACCTAGTCTTTCGGTACCTAAATATTCATATTTTTCAGCGGGTTTTTGTCATATCTTGTATTCTACCTTGTTTTGATCAACGCTATAGAAATTTTCAATGCTGCCAAAATTTAAGAGCTTTTTGTACTACAAAAAGAACATAAAAAATTCGTCAAAGAAATGCAAATTTTTTAATAAATTATCAAAATTTGTCTCAAATTATTCAAAGTTTTTGTCTGAACCATCATTAAATAACGCCCGGAGTTTTCCCCGTCGTTTGGTACCACTTTCGACCACCCCCTATTGTGGGAAGTGCAAAACTTTTGATTGTCACACCTAACCTAACCTAATCTTTCGGTACCTAAATATTCATATTTTCCAGCGGGTTTTTGTCATATCTTGTATTTTACCTTGTTTTGATCAACGCTATAGAAATTTTCAATGCTGCCAAAATTTAAGATTTTTATACTACAAAACGAACATTAAAAATTCGTCAAAGAAATGCAAATTTTTTAATAAATTGTCAAAATTTGTCTCAAATTATTCAAAGTTATTCTCTGAACCATCATTAAATAACGCCCGGAGTTTTCCCCGTCGTTTGGTACCACTCTCGACCACCCCCTATTGTGGGAAGTGCAAAACTTTTGATTTTAACACCTAACCTAACCTAATCTTTCGGTACCTAAATATTCATATTTTTCAGCGGGTTTTTGTCATATCTTGTATTCTACCTTGTCTTGATCAACGCAATAGAAATTTTCAGTGCTGCCAAAATTTAAGATTTTTATACTACAAAACGAACATTAAAAATTCGTCAAAGAAATGCAAATTTTTTAATAAATTGTCAAAATTTGTCTCAAATTATTCAAAGTTATTCTCTGAACCATCATTAAATAACGCCCGGAGGTTTCCCCGTCGTTTGGTACCACTCTCGACCACCCCCTATTGTGGGAAGTGCAAAACTTTTGATTTTTACACCTAACCTAACCTAATCTTTCGGTACCTAAATATTCATATTTTTCAGCGGGTTTTTGTCATATCTTGTATTCTACCTTGTCTTGATCAACGCAATAGAAATTTTCAGTGCTGCCAAAATTTAAGATTTTTATACTACAAAACGAACATTAAAAATTCGTCAAAGAAATGCAAATTTTTTAATAAATTGTCAAAATTTGTCTCAAATTATTCAAAGTTTTTGTCTGAACCATCATTAAATAACGCCCGGAGTTTTCCCCGTCGTTTGGTACCACTTTCGACCACCCCCTATTGTGGGAAGTGCAAAACTTTTGATTGTCACACCTAACCTAACCTAATCTTTCGGTACCTAAATATTCATATTTTCAGCGGGTTTTTGTCATATCTTGTATTCTACCTTGTTTTGATCAACGCTATAGAAATTTTCAATGCTGCCAAAATTTAAGAGCTTTTTATACTACAAAAAGAACATTAAAAATTCGTCAAAGAAATGCAAATTTTTTAATAAATTATCAAAATTTGTCTCAAATTATTCAAAGTTTTTGTCTGAACCATCATTAAATAACGCCCGGAGTTTTCCCCGTCGTTTGGTACCACTTTCGACCACCCCCTATTGTGGGAAGTGCAAAACTTTTGATTGTCACACCTAACCTAACCTAATCTTTCGGTACCTAAATATTCATATTTTCAGCGGGTTTTTGTCATATCTTGTATTCTACCTTGTTTTGATCAACGCTATAGAAATTTTCAATGCTGCCAAAATTTAAGAGCTTTTTATACTACAAAAAGAACATTAAAAATTCGTCAAAGAAATGCAAATTTTTTAATAAATTATCAAAATTTGTCTCAAATTATTCAAAGTTTTTGTCTGAACCATCATTAAATAACGCCCAGAGTTTTGCCCCGTCGTTTGGTACCTCTCTCGACCACCCCCTATTGTGGGAAGTGCAAAACTTTTTATTTTTACACCTAACCTAACCTAATCTTTCGGTACCTAAATATTCATATTTTTCAGCGGGTTTTTGTCATATCTTGTATTCTACCTTGTTTTGATCAACGCTATAGAAATTTTCAATGCTGCCAAAATTTAAGAGCTTTTTATACTACAAAACGAACATTAAAAATTCGTCAAAGAAATGCAAATTTTTTAATAAATTGTCAAAATTTGTCTCAAATTATTCAAAGTTTTTGTCTGAACCATCATTAAATAACGCCCAGAGTTTTGCCCCGTCGTTTGGTACCACTTTCGACCACCCCCTATTGTGGGAAGTGCAAAACTTTTGATTGTCACACCTAACCTAACCTAGTCTTTCGGTACCTAAATATTCATATTTACAGCGGGTTTTTGTCATATCTTGTATTCTACCTTGTTTTGATCAACGCTATAGAAATTTTCAATGCTGCCAAAATTTAAGAGCTTTTTATACTACAAAAAGAACATTAAAAATTCGTCAAAGAAATGCAAATTTTTAATAAATTATCAAAATTTGTCTCAAATTATTCAAAGTTTTTGTCTGAACCATCATTAAATAACGCCCAGAGTTTTGCCCCGTCGTTTGGTACCACTCTCGACCACCCCCTATTGTGGGAAGTGCAAAACTTTTGATTGTCACACCTAACCTAACCTAATCTTTCGGTACCTAAATATTCATATTTTTCAGCGGGTTTTTGTCATATCTTGTATTCTACCTTGTCTTGATCAACGCAATAGAAATTTTCAGTGCTGCCAAAATTTAAGATTTTTATACAACAAAACGAACATTAAAATTATTCGTCAAAGAAATGCAAATTTTTTAATAAATTGTCAAAATTTGTCTCAAATTATTCAAAGTTATTCTCTGAACCATCATTAAATAACGCCCGGTGTTTTCCCCGTCGTTTGGTACCACACTCGACCACCCCCTATTGTGGGAAGTGCAAAACTTTTGATTTTTACACCTAACCTAACCTAATCTTTCGGTACCTAAATATTCATATTTTTCAGCGGGTTTTTGTCATATCTTGTATTCTACCTTGTCTTGATCAACGCTATAGAAATTTTCAATGCTGCCAAAATTTAAGAGCTTTTTATACTACAAAAAGAACATTAAAAATTCGTCAAAGAAATGCAAATTTTTTAATAAATTATCAAAATTTGTCTCAAATTATTCAAAGTTTTTGTCTGAACCATCATTAAATAACGCCCAGAGTTTTGCCCCGTCGTTTGGTACCACTCTCGACCACCCCCTATTGTGGGAAGTGCAAAACTTTTGATTGTCACACCTAACCTAACCTAATCTTTCGGTACCTAAATATTCATATTTTTCAGCGGGTTTTTGTCATATCTTGTATTCTACCTTGTCTTGATCAACGCAATAGAAATTTTCAGTGCTGCCAAAATTTAAGTTTTTATACTACAAAAATAACATTAAAAATTCGTCAAAGAAATGCAAATTTTTTAATAAATTGTCAAAATTTGTCTCAAATTATTCAAAGTTTTTGTCTGAACCATCATTAAATAACGCCCAGAGTTTTGCCCCGTCGTTTGGTACCACTTTCGACCACCCCCTATTGTGGGAAGTGCAAAACTTTTGATTGTCACACCTAACCTAACCTAGTCTTTCGGTACCTAAATATTCATATTTTTCAGCGGGTTTTTGTCATATCTTGTATTCTACCTTGTTTTGATCAACGCTATAGAAATTTTCAATGCTGCCAAAATTTAAGAGCTTTTTGTACTACAAAAAGAACATAAAAAATTCGTCAAAGAAATGCAAATTTTTTAATAAATTATCAAAATTTGTCTCAAATTATTCAAAGTTTTTGTCTGAACCATCATTAAATAACGCCCGGAGTTTTCCCCGTCGTTTGGTACCACTTTCGACCACCCCCTATTGTGGGAAGTGCAAAACTTTTGATTGTCACACCTAACCTAACCTAATCTTTCGGTACCTAAATATTCATATTTTCCAGCGGGTTTTTGTCATATCTTGTATTTTACCTTGTTTTGATCAACGCTATAGAAATTTTCAATGCTGCCAAAATTTAAGATTTTTATACTACAAAACGAACATTAAAAATTCGTCAAAGAAATGCAAATTTTTTAATAAATTGTCAAAATTTGTCTCAAATTATTCAAAGTTATTCTCTGAACCATCATTAAATAACGCCCGGAGTTTTCCCCGTCGTTTGGTACCACTCTCGACCACCCCCTATTGTGGGAAGTGCAAAACTTTTGATTTTAACACCTAACCTAACCTAATCTTTCGGTACCTAAATATTCATATTTTTCAGCGGGTTTTTGTCATATCTTGTATTCTACCTTGTCTTGATCAACGCAATAGAAATTTTCAGTGCTGCCAAAATTTAAGATTTTTATACTACAAAACGAACATTAAAAATTCGTCAAAGAAATGCAAATTTTTTAATAAATTGTCAAAATTTGTCTCAAATTATTCAAAGTTATTCTCTGAACCATCATTAAATAACGCCCGGAGGTTTCCCCGTCGTTTGGTACCACTCTCGACCACCCCCTATTGTGGGAAGTGCAAAACTTTTGATTTTTACACCTAACCTAACCTAATCTTTCGGTACCTAAATATTCATATTTTTCAGCGGGTTTTTGTCATATCTTGTATTCTACCTTGTCTTGATCAACGCAATAGAAATTTTCAGTGCTGCCAAAATTTAAGATTTTTATACTACAAAACGAACATTAAAAATTCGTCAAAGAAATGCAAATTTTTTAATAAATTGTCAAAATTTGTCTCAAATTATTCAAAGTTTTTGTCTGAACCATCATTAAATAACGCCCGGAGTTTTCCCCGTCGTTTGGTACCACTTTCGACCACCCCCTATTGTGGGAAGTGCAAAACTTTTGATTGTCACACCTAACCTAACCTAATCTTTCGGTACCTAAATATTCATATTTTCAGCGGGTTTTTGTCATATCTTGTATTCTACCTTGTTTTGATCAACGCTATAGAAATTTTCAATGCTGCCAAAATTTAAGAGCTTTTTATACTACAAAAAGAACATTAAAAATTCGTCAAAGAAATGCAAATTTTTTAATAAATTATCAAAATTTGTCTCAAATTATTCAAAGTTTTTGTCTGAACCATCATTAAATAACGCCCAGAGTTTTGCCCCGTCGTTTGGTACCTCTCTCGACCACCCCCTATTGTGGGAAGTGCAAAACTTTTTATTTTTACACCTAACCTAACCTAATCTTTCGGTACCTAAATATTCATATTTTTCAGCGGGTTTTTGTCATATCTTGTATTCTACCTTGTTTTGATCAACGCTATAGAAATTTTCAATGCTGCCAAAATTTAAGAGCTTTTTATACTACAAAACGAACATTAAAAATTCGTCAAAGAAATGCAAATTTTTTAATAAATTGTCAAAATTTGTCTCAAATTATTCAAAGTTTTTGTCTGAACCATCATTAAATAACGCCCAGAGTTTTGCCCCGTCGTTTGGTACCACTTTCGACCACCCCCTATTGTGGGAAGTGCAAAACTTTTGATTGTCACACCTAACCTAACCTAGTCTTTCGGTACCTAAATATTCATATTTTCAGCGGGTTTTTGTCATATCTTGTATTCTACCTTGTTTTGATCAACGCTATAGAAATTTTCAATGCTGCCAAAATTTAAGAGCTTTTTATACTACAAAAAGAACATTAAAAATTCGTCAAAGAAATGCAAATTTTTAATAAATTATCAAAATTTGTCTCAAATTATTCAAAGTTTTTGTCTGAACCATCATTAAATAACGCCCAGAGTTTTGCCCCGTCGTTTGGTACCACTCTCGACCACCCCCTATTGTGGGAAGTGCAAAACTTTTGATTGTCACACCTAACCTAACCTAATCTTTCGGTACCTAAATATTCATATTTTTCAGCGGGTTTTTGTCATATCTTGTATTCTACCTTGTCTTGATCAACGCAATAGAAATTTTCAGTGCTGCCAAAATTTAAGATTTTTATACAACAAAACGAACATTAAAATTATTTGTCAAAGAAATGCAAATTTTTTAATAAATTGTCAAAATTTGTCTCAAATTATTCAAAGTTATTCTCTGAACCATCATTAAATAACGCCCGGAGTTTTCCCCGTCGTTTGGTACCACACTCGACCACCCCCTATTGTGGGAAGTGCAAAACTTTTGATTTTTACACCTAACCTAACCTAATCTTTCGGTACCTAAATATTCATATTTTTCAGCGGGTTTTTGTCATATCTTGTATTCTACCTTGTCTTGATCAACGCAATAGAAATTTTCAGTGCTGCCAAAATTTAAGTTTTTATACTACAAAAATAACATTAAAAATTCGTCAAAGAAATGCAAATTTTTTAATAAATTATCAAAATTTGTCTCAAATTATTCAAAGTTTTTGTCTGAACCATCATTAAATAACGCCCGGAGTTTTCCCCGTCGTTTGGTACCACTTTCGACCACCCCCTATTGTGGGAAGTGCAAAACTTTTGATTGTCACACCTAACCTAACCTAATCTTTCGGTACCTAAATATTCATATTTTCAGCGGGTTTTTGTCATATCTTGTATTCTACCTTGTTTTGATCAACGCTATAGAAATTTTCAATGCTGCCAAAATTTAAGAGCTTTTTGTACTACAAAAAGAACATTAAAAATTCGTCAAAGAAATGCAAATTTTTTAATAAATTATCAAAATTTGTCTCAAATTATTCAAAGTTTTTGTCTGAACCATCATTAAATAACGCCCAGAGTTTTGCCCCGTCGTTTGGTACCTCTCTCGACCACCCCCTATTGTGGGAAGTGCAAAACTTTTTATTTTTACACCTAACCTAACCTAATCTTTCGGTACCTAAATATTCATATTTTCCAGCGGGTTTTTGTCATATCTTGTATTTTACCTTGTTTTGATCAACGCTATAGAAATTTTCAATGCTGCCAAAATTTAAGATTTTTATACTACAAAACGAACATTAAAAATTCGTCAAAGAAATGCAAATTTTTTAATAAATTGTCAAAATTTGTCTCAAATTATTCAAAGTTATTCTCTGAACCATCATTAAATAACGCCCGGAGTTTTCCCCGTCGTTTGGTACCACTCTCGACCACCCCCTATTGTGGGAAGTGCAAAACTTTTGATTTTTACACCTAACCTAACCTAATCTTTCGGTACCTAAATATTCATATTTTTCAGCGGGTTTTTGTCATATCTTGTATTCTACCTTGTCTTGATCAACGCAATAGAAATTTTCAGTGCTGCCAAAATTTAAGATTTTTATACTACAAAACGAACATTAAAAATTCGTCAAAGAAATGCAAATTTTTTAATAAATTGTCAAAATTTGTCTCAAATTATTCAAAGTTTTTGTCTGAACCATCATTAAATAACGCCCAGAGTTTTGCCCCGTCGTTTGGTACCACTTTCGACCACCCCCTATTGTGGGAAGTGCAAAACTTTTGATTGTCACACCTTTTTTATTTTTTTTTTTTGATTCCCAGGAAAAAATGCTTGATGCACTACCCGCCGGCTAGGGGACGGCACCGGCGGGGCGTGTGGGACTCACCAGCCTAGTGCTGGGATACCCACTAAAAAAACCTGGGGTGTTCCCTCTCCCACCCAATGGGGGGGGCCAGTTGGGAGTCTAAAAAGATTCATCCATAGCAGGCCCCCCCGTGTGGGTGCCGGCCGGGTCAATCGGACCCGACCTCCTCTCGTCCCCGGGGGATTGATTGTCACACCTAACCTAACCTAATCTTTCGGTACCTAAATATTCATATTTTTCAGCGGGTTTTTGTCATATCTTGTATTCTACCTTGTTTTGATCAACGCTATAGAAATTTTCAATGCTGCCAAAATTTAAGAGCTTTTTATACTACAAAACGAACATTAAAAATTCGTCAAAGAAATGCAAATTTTTTAATAAATTGTCAAAATTTGTCTCAAATTATTCAAAGTTTTTGTCTGAACCATCATTAAATAACGCCCAGAGTTTTGCCCCGTCGTTTGGTACCACTTTCGACCACCCCCTATTGTGGGAAGTGCAAAACTTTTGATTGTCACACCTAACCTAACCTAGTCTTTCGGTACCTAAATATTCATATTTTCAGCGGGTTTTTGTCATATCTTGTATTCTACCTTGTTTTGATCAACGCTATAGAAATTTTCAATGCTGCCAAAATTTAAGAGCTTTTTATACTACAAAAAGAACATTAAAAATTCGTCAAAGAAATGCAAATTTTTAATAAATTATCAAAATTTGTCTCAAATTATTCAAAGTTTTTGTCTGAACCATCATTAAATAACGCCCAGAGTTTTGCCCCGTCGTTTGGTACCACTCTCGACCACCCCCTATTGTGGGAAGTGCAAAACTTTTGATTGTCACACCTAACCTAACCTAATCTTTCGGTACCTAAATATTCATATTTTTCAGCGGGTTTTTGTCATATCTTGTATTCTACCTTGTCTTGATCAACGCAATAGAAATTTTCAGTGCTGTCAAAATTTAAGATTTTTATACAACAAAACGAACATTAAAATTATTCGTCAAAGAAATGCAAATTTTTTAATAAATTGTCAAAATTTGTCTCAAATTATTCAAAGTTATTCTCTGAACCATCATTAAATAACGCCCGGAGTTTTCCCCGTCGTTTGGTACCACACTCGACCACCCCCTATTGTGGGAAGTGCAAAACTTTTGATTTTTACACCTAACCTAACCTAATCTTTCGGTACCTAACTATTCATATTTTTCAGCGGATTTTTGTCATATCTTGTATTCCACCTAGTCTTGATCAACGCTATAGAAATTTTCAGTGCTCCCAAAATTTAAGTTTTTTATACTACAAAAAGAACATTAAAAATTCGTCAAAGAAATGCAAATTTTTAATGAATTGTCAAAATTTGTCTCAAATTATTCAAAGTTTTTGTCTGAACCATCATTAAATAACGCCCAGAGTTTTGCCCCGTCGTTTGGTACCTCTCTCGACCACTCCCTATTGTGGGAAGTGCAAAACTTTTAATTTTCACACCTAACCTAACCTAATCTTTCGGTACCTAAATATTCATATTTTTCAGCGGGTTTTTGTCATATCTTGTATTCTACCTTGTCTTGATCAACGCTATAGAAATTTTCAATGCTGCCAAAATTTAAGAGCTTTTTATACTACAAAAAGAACATTAAAAATTCGTCAAAGAAATGCAAATTTTTTAATAAATTATCAAAATTTGTCTCAAATTATTCAAAGTTTTTGTCTGAACCATCATTAAATAACGCCCGGAGTTTTCCCCGTCGTTTGGTACCACTTTCTACCACCCCCTATTGTGGGAAGTGCAAAACTTTTGATTGTCACACCTAACCTAACCTAATCTTTCGGTACCTAAATATTCATATTTTCAGCGGGTTTTTGTCATATCTTGTATTCTACCTTGTTTTGATCAACGCTATAGAAATTTTCAATGCTGCCAAAATTTAAGAGCTTTTTGTACTACAAAAAGAACATTAAAAATTCGTCAAAGAAATGCAAATTTTTTAATAAATTATCAAAATTTGTCTCAAATTATTCAAAGTTTTTGTCTGAACCATCATTAAATAACGCCCAGAGTTTTGCCCCGTCGTTTGGTACCTCTCTCGACCACCCCCTATTGTGGGAAGTGCAAAACTTTTTATTTTTACACCTAACCTAACCTAATCTTTCGGTACCTAAATATTCATATTTTCCAGCGGGTTTTTGTCATATCTTGTATTTTACCTTGTTTTGATCAACGCTATAGAAATTTTCAATGCTGCCAAAATTTAAGATTTTTATACTACAAAACGAACATTAAAAATTCGTCAAAGAAATGCAAATTTTTTAATAAATTGTCAAAATTTGTCTCAAATTATTCAAAGTTATTCTCTGAACCATCATTAAATAACGCCCGGAGTTTTCCCCGTCGTTTGGTACCACTCTCGACCACCCCCTATTGTGGGAAGTGCAAAACTTTTGATTTTTACACCTAACCTAACCTAATCTTTCGGTACCTAAATATTCATATTTTTCAGCGGGTTTTTGTCATATCTTGTATTCTACCTTGTCTTGATCAACGCAATAGAAATTTTCAGTGCTGCCAAAATTTAAGATTTTTATACTACAAAACGAACATTAAAAATTCGTCAAAGAAATGCAAATTTTTTAATAAATTGTCAAAATTTGTCTCAAATTATTCAAAGTTATTCTCTGAACCATCATTAAATAACGCCCGGAGGTTTCCCCGTCGTTTGGTACCACTCTCGACCACCCCCTATTGTGGGAAGTGCAAAACTTTTGATTTTTACACCTAACCTAACCTAATCTTTCGGTACCTAAATATTCATATTTTTCAGCGGGTTTTTGTCATATCTTGTATTCTACCTTGTTTTGATCAACGCTATAGAAATTTTCAATGCTGCCAAAATTTAAGAGCTTTTTATACTACAAAACGAACATTAAAAATTCGTCAAAGAAATGCAAATTTTTTAATAAATTGTCAAAATTTGTCTCAAATTATTCAAAGTTTTTGTCTGAACCATCATTAAATAACGCCCAGAGTTTTGCCCCGTCGTTTGGTACCACTTTCGACCACCCCCTATTGTGGGAAGTGCAAAACTTTTGATTGTCACACCTAACCTAACCTAGTCTTTCGGTACCTAAATATTCATATTTTCAGCGGGTTTTTGTCATATCTTGTATTCTACCTTGTTTTGATCAACGCTATAGAAATTTTCAATGCTGCCAAAATTTAAGAGCTTTTTATACTACAAAAAGAACATTAAAAATTCGTCAAAGAAATGCAAATTTTTTAATAAATTATCAAAATTTGTCTCAAATTATTCAAAGTTTTTGTCTGAACCATCATTAAATAACGCCCGGAGTTTTCCCCGTCGTTTGGTACCACTTTCGACCACCCCCTATTGTGGGAAGTGCAAAACTTTTGATTGTCACACCTAACCTAACCTAATCTTTCGGTACCTAAATATTCATATTTTCAGCGGGTTTTTGTCATATCTTGTATTCTACCTTGTTTTGATCAACGCTATAGAAATTTTCAATGCTGCCAAAATTTAAGAGCTTTTTGTACTACAAAAAGAACATTAAAAATTCGTCAAAGAAATGCAAATTTTTTAATAAATTATCAAAATTTGTCTCAAATTATTCAAAGTTTTTGTCTGAACCATCATTAAATAACGCCCAGAGTTTTGCCCCGTCGTTTGGTACCTCTCTCGACCACCCCCTATTGTGGGAAGTGCAAAACTTTTTATTTTTACACCTAACCTAACCTAATCTTTCGGTACCTAAATATTCATATTTTCCAGCGGGTTTTTGTCATATCTTGTATTTTACCTTGTTTTGATCAACGCTATAGAAATTTTCAATGCTGCCAAAATTTAAGATTTTTATACTACAAAACGAACATTAAAAATTCGTCAAAGAAATGCAAATTTTTTAATAAATTGTCAAAATTTGTCTCAAATTATTCAAAGTTATTCTCTGAACCATCATTAAATAACGCCCGGAGTTTTCCCCGTCGTTTGGTACCACTCTCGACCACCCCCTATTGTGGGAAGTGCAAAACTTTTGATTTTTACACCTAACCTAACCTAATCTTTCGGTACCTAAATATTCATATTTTTCAGCGGGTTTTTGTCATATCTTGTATTCTACCTTGTCTTGATCAACGCAATAGAAATTTTCAGTGCTGCCAAAATTTAAGATTTTTATACTACAAAACGAATATTAAAAATTCGTCAAAGAAATGCAAATTTTTTAATAAATTGTCAAAATTTGTCTCAAATTATTCAAAGTTATTCTCTGAACCATCATTAAATAACGCCCGGAGGTTTCCCCGTCGTTTGGTACCACTCTCGACCACCCCCTATTGTGGGAAGTGCAAAACTTTTGATTTTTACACCTAACCTAACCTAATCTTTCGGTACCTAAATATTCATATTTTTCAGCGGGTTTTTGTCATATCTTGTATTCTACCTTGTCTTGATCAACGCAATAGAAATTTTCAGTGCTGCCAAAATTTAAGATTTTTATACTACAAAACGAACATTAAAAATTCGTCAAAGAAATGCAAATTTTTTAATAAATTGTCAAAATTTGTCTCAAATTATTCAAAGTTTTTGTCTGAACCATCATTAAATAACGCCCAGAGTTTTGCCCCGTCGTTTGGTACCACTTTCGACCACCCCCTATTGTGGGAAGTGCAAAACTTTTGATTGTCACACCTAACCTAACCTAATCTTTCGGTACCTAAATATTCATATTTTTCAGCGGGTTTTTGTCATATCTTGTATTCTACCTTGTTTTGATCAACGCTATAGAAATTTTCAATGCTGCCAAAATTTAAGAGCTTTTTATACTACAAAACGAACATTAAAAATTCGTCAAAGAAATGCAAATTTTTTAATAAATTGTCAAAATTTGTCTCAAATTATTCAAAGTTTTTGTCTGAACCATCATTAAATAACGCCCAGAGTTTTGCCCCGTCGTTTGGTACCACTTTCGATCACCCCCTATTGTGGGAAGTGCAAAACTTTTGATTGTCACACCTAACCTAACCTAGTCTTTCGGTACCTAAATATTCATATTTTCAGCGGGTTTTTGTCATATCTTGTATTCTACCTTGTTTTGATCAACGCTATAGAAATTTTCAATGCTGCCAAAATTTAAGAGCTTTTTATACTACAAAAAGAACATTAAAAATTCGTCAAAGAAATGCAAATTTTTAATAAATTATCAAAATTTGTCTCAAATTATTCAAAGTTTTTGTCTGAACCATCATTAAATAACGCCCAGAGTTTTGCCCCGTCGTTTGGTACCACTCTCGACCACCCCCTATTGTGGGAAGTGCAAAACTTTTGATTGTCACACCTAACCTAACCTAATCTTTCGGTACCTAAATATTCATATTTTTCAGCGGGTTTTTGTCATATCTTGTATTCTACCTTGTCTTGATCAACGCAATAGAAATTTTCAGTGCTGCCAAAATTTAAGATTTTTATACAACAAAACGAACATTAAAATTATTCGTCAAAGAAATGCAAATTTTTTAATAAATTGTCAAAATTTGTCTCAAATTATTCAAAGTTATTCTCTGAACCATCATTAAATAACGCCCGGAGTTTTCCCCGTCGTTTGGTACCACACTCGACCACCCCCTATTGTGGGAAGTGCAAAACTTTTGATTTTTACACCTAACCTAACCTAATCTTTCGGTACCTAATTATTCATATTTTTCAGCGGATTTTTGTCATATCTTGTATTCCACCTTGTCTTGATCAACGCTATAGAAATTTTCAGTGCTCCCAAAATTTAAGTTTTTTATACTACAAAAAGAACATTAAAAATTCGTCAAAGAAATGCAAATTTTTAATGAATTGTCAAAATTTGTCTCAAATTATTCAAAGTTTTTGTCTGAACCATCATTAAATAACGCCCAGAGTTTTGCCCCGTCGTTTGGTACCTCTCTCGACCACTCCCTATTGTGGGAAGTGCAAAACTTTTGATTGTCACACCTAACCTAACCTAGTCTTTCGGTACCTAAATATTCATATTTTCAGCGGGTTTTTGTCATATCTTGTATTCTACCTTGTTTTGATCAACGCTATAGAAATTTTCAATGCTGCCAAAATTTAAGAGCTTTTTATACTACAAAAAGAACATTAAAAATTCGTCAAAGAAATGCAAATTTTTTAATAAATTATCAAAATTTGTCTCAAATTATTCAAAGTTTTTGTCTGAACCATCATTAAATAACGCCCGGAGTTTTCCCCGTCGTTTGGTACCACTTTCGACCACCCCCTATTGTGGGAAGTGCAAAACTTTTGATTTTTACACCTAACCTAACCTAATCTTTCGGTACCTAAATATTCATATTTTTCAGCGGGTTTTTGTCATATCTTGTATTCTACCTTGTCTTGATCAACGCAATAGAAATTTTCAGTGCTGCCAAAATTTAAGATTTTTATACTACAAAACGAACATTAAAAATTCGTCAAAGAAATGCAAATTTTTTAATAAATTGTCAAAATTTGTCTCAAATTATTCAAAGTTTTTGTCTGAACCATCATTAAATAACGCCCAGAGTTTTGCCCCGTCGTTTGGTACCACTTTCGACCACCCCCTATTGTGGGAAGTGCAAAACTTTTGATTGTCACACCTAACCTAACCTAATCTTTCGGTACCTAAATATTCATATTTTTCAGCGGGTTTTTGTCATATCTTGTATTCTACCTTGTTTTGATCAACGCTATAGAAATTTTCAATGCTGCCAAAATTTAAGAGCTTTTTATACTACAAAACGAACATTAAAAATTCGTCAAAGAAATGCAAATTTTTTAATAAATTGTCAAAATTTGTCTCAAATTATTCAAAGTTTTTGTCTGAACCATCATTAAATAACGCCCAGAGTTTTGCCCCGTCGTTTGGTACCACTTTCGACCACCCCCTATTGTGGGAAGTGCAAAACTTTTGATTGTCACACCTAACCTAACCTAGTCTTTCGGTACCTAAATATTCATATTTTCAGCGGGTTTTTGTCATATCTTGTATTCTACCTTGTTTTGATCAACGCTATAGAAATTTTCAATGCTGCCAAAATTTAAGAGCTTTTTATACTACAAAAAGAACATTAAAAATTCGTCAAAGAAATGCAAATTTTTAATAAATTATCAAAATTTGTCTCAAATTATTCAAAGTTTTTGTCTGAACCATCATTAAATAACGCCCAGAGTTTTGCCCCGTCGTTTGGTACCACTCTCGACCACCCCCTATTGTGGGAAGTGCAAAACTTTTGATTGTCACACCTAACCTAACCTAATCTTTCGGTACCTAAATATTCATATTTTTCAGCGGGTTTTTGTCATATCTTGTATTCTACCTTGTCTTGATCAACGCAATAGAAATTTTCAGTGCTGTCAAAATTTAAGATTTTTATACAACAAAACGAACATTAAAATTATTCGTCAAAGAAATGCAAATTTTTTAATAAATTGTCAAAATTTGTCTCAAATTATTCAAAGTTATTCTCTGAACCATCATTAAATAACGCCCGGAGTTTTCCCCGTCGTTTGGTACCACACTCGACCACCCCCTATTGTGGGAAGTGCAAAACTTTTGATTTTTACACCTAACCTAACCTAATCTTTCGGTACCTAATTATTCATATTTTTCAGCGGATTTTTGTCATATCTTGTATTCCACCTAGTCTTGATCAACGCTATAGAAATTTTCAGTGCTCCCAAAATTTAAGTTTTTTATACTACAAAAAGAACATTAAAAATTCGTCAAAGAAATGCAAATTTTTAATGAATTGTCAAAATTTGTCTCAAATTATTCAAAGTTTTTGTCTGAACCATCATTAAATAACGCCCAGAGTTTTGCCCCGTCGTTTGGTACCTCTCTCGACCACTCCCTATTGTGGGAAGTGCAAAACTTTTAATTTTCACACCTAACCTAACCTAATCTTTCGGTACCTAAATATTCATATTTTTCAGCGGGTTTTTGTCATATCTTGTATTCTACCTTGTCTTGATCAACGCTATAGAAATTTTCAATGCTGCCAAAATTTAAGAGCTTTTTATACTACAAAAAGAACATTAAAAATTCGTCAAAGAAATGCAAATTTTTTAATAAATTATCAAAATTTGTCTCAAATTATTCAAAGTTTTTGTCTGAACCATCATTAAATAACGCCCAGAGTTTTGCCCCGTCGTTTGGTACCACTCTCGACCACCCCCTATTGTGGGAAGTGCAAAACTTTTGATTGTCACACCTAACCTAACCTAATCTTTCGGTACCTAAATATTCATATTTTTCAGCGGGTTTTTGTCATATCTTGTATTCTACCTTGTCTTGATCAACGCAATAGAAATTTTCAGTGCTGCCAAAATTTAAGTTTTTATACTACAAAAATAACATTAAAAATTCGTCAAAGAAATGCAAATTTTTTAATAAATTGTCAAAATTTGTCTCAAATTATTCAAAGTTTTTGTCTGAACCATCATTAAATAACGCCCAGAGTTTTGCCCCGTCGTTTGGTACCACTTTCGACCACCCCCTATTGTGGGAAGTGCAAAACTTTTGATTGTCACACCTAACCTAACCTAGTCTTTCGGTACCTAAATATTCATATTTTCAGCGGGTTTTTGTCATATCTTGTATTCTACCTTGTTTTGATCAACGCTATAGAAATTTTCAATGCTGCCAAAATTTAAGAGCTTTTTATACTACAAAAAGAACATTAAAAATTCGTCAAAGAAATGCAAATTTTTTAATAAATTATCAAAATTTGTCTCAAATTATTCAAAGTTTTTGTCTGAACCATCATTAAATAACGCCCGGAGTTTTCCCCGTCGTTTGGTACCACTTTCGACCACCCCCTATTGTGGGAAGTGCAAAACTTTTGATTGTCACACCTAACCTAACCTAATCTTTCGGTACCTAAATATTCATATTTTCAGCGGGTTTTTGTCATATCTTGTATTCTACCTTGTTTTGATCAACGCTATAGAAATTTTCAATGCTGCCAAAATTTAAGAGCTTTTTGTACTACAAAAAGAACATTAAAAATTCGTCAAAGAAATGCAAATTTTTTAATAAATTATCAAAATTTGTCTCAAATTATTCAAAGTTTTTGTCTGAACCATCATTAAATAACGCCCAGAGTTTTGCCCCGTCGTTTGGTACCTCTCTCGACCACCCCCTATTGTGGGAAGTGCAAAACTTTTTATTTTTACACCTAACCTAACCTAATCTTTCGGTACCTAAATATTCATATTTTCCAGCGGGTTTTTGTCATATCTTGTATTTTACCTTGTTTTGATCAACGCTATAGAAATTTTCAATGCTGCCAAAATTTAAGATTTTTATACTACAAAACGAACATTAAAAATTCGTCAAAGAAATGCAAATTTTTTAATAAATTGTCAAAATTTGTCTCAAATTATTCAAAGTTATTCTCTGAACCATCATTAAATAACGCCCGGAGTTTTCCCCGTCGTTTGGTACCACTCTCGACCACCCCCTATTGTGGGAAGTGCAAAACTTTTGATTTTTACACCTAACCTAACCTAATCTTTCGGTACCTAAATATTCATATTTTTCAGCGGGTTTTTGTCATATCTTGTATTCTACCTTGTCTTGATCAACGCAATAGAAATTTTCAGTGCTGCCAAAATTTAAGATTTTTATACTACAAAACGAACATTAAAAATTCGTCAAAGAAATGCAAATTTTTTAATAAATTGTCAAAATTTGTCTCAAATTATTCAAAGTTATTCTCTGAACCATCATTAAATAACGCCCGGAGGTTTCCCCGTCGTTTGGTACCACTCTCGACCACCCCCTATTGTGGGAAGTGCAAAACTTTTGATTTTTACACCTAACCTAACCTAATCTTTCGGTACCTAAATATTCATATTTTTCAGCGGGTTTTTGTCATATCTTGTATTCTACCTTGTTTTGATCAACGCTATAGAAATTTTCAATGCTGCCAAAATTTAAGAGCTTTTTATACTACAAAACGAACATTAAAAATTCGTCAAAGAAATGCAAATTTTTTAATAAATTGTCAAAATTTGTCTCAAATTATTCAAAGTTTTTGTCTGAACCATCATTAAATAACGCCCAGAGTTTTGCCCCGTCGTTTGGTACCACTTTCGACCACCCCCTATTGTGGGAAGTGCAAAACTTTTGATTGTCACACCTAACCTAACCTAGTCTTTCGGTACCTAAATATTCATATTTTCAGCGGGTTTTTGTCATATCTTGTATTCTACCTTGTTTTGATCAACGCTATAGAAATTTTCAATGCTGCCAAAATTTAAGAGCTTTTTATACTACAAAAAGAACATTAAAAATTCGTCAAAGAAATGCAAATTTTTTAATAAATTATCAAAATTTGTCTCAAATTATTCAAAGTTTTTGTCTGAACCATCATCAAATAACGCCCGGAGTTTTCCCCGTCGTTTGGTACCACTTTCGACCACCCCCTATTGTGGGAAGTGCAAAACTTTTGATTGTCACACCTAACCTAACCTAATCTTTCGGTACCTAAATATTCATATTTTCAGCGGGTTTTTGTCATATCTTGTATTCTACCTTGTTTTGATCAACGCTATAGAAATTTTCAATGCTGCCAAAATTTAAGAGCTTTTTGTACTACAAAAAGAACATTAAAAATTCGTCAAAGAAATGCAAATTTTTTAATAAATTATCAAAATTTGTCTCAAATTATTCAAAGTTTTTGTCTGAACCATCATTAAATAACGCCCAGAGTTTTGCCCCGTCGTTTGGTACCTCTCTCGACCACCCCCTATTGTGGGAAGTGCAAAACTTTTTATTTTTACACCTAACCTAACCTAATCTTTCGGTACCTAAATATTCATATTTTCCAGCGGGTTTTTGTCATATCTTGTATTTTACCTTGTTTTGATCAACGCTATAGAAATTTTCAATGCTGCCAAAATTTAAGATTTTTATACTACAAAACGAACATTAAAAATTCGTCAAAGAAATGCAAATTTTTTAATAAATTGTCAAAATTTGTCTCAAATTATTCAAAGTTATTCTCTGAACCATCATTAAATAACGCCCGGAGTTTTCCCCGTCGTTTGGTACCACTCTCGACCACCCCCTATTGTGGGAAGTGCAAAACTTTTGATTTTTACACCTAACCTAACCTAATCTTTCGGTACCTAAATATTCATATTTTTCAGCGGGTTTTTGTCATATCTTGTATTCTACCTTGTCTTGATCAACGCAATAGAAATTTTCAGTGCTGCCAAAATTTAAGATTTTTATACTACAAAACGAATATTAAAAATTCGTCAAAGAAATGCAAATTTTTTAATAAATTGTCAAAATTTGTCTCAAATTATTCAAAGTTATTCTCTGAACCATCATTAAATAACGCCCGGAGGTTTCCCCGTCGTTTGGTACCACTCTCGACCACCCCCTATTGTGGGAAGTGCAAAACTTTTGATTTTTACACCTAACCTAACCTAATCTTTCGGTACCTAAATATTCATATTTTTCAGCGGGTTTTTGTCATATCTTGTATTCTACCTTGTCTTGATCAACGCAATAGAAATTTTCAGTGCTGCCAAAATTTAAGATTTTTATACTACAAAACGAACATTAAAAATTCGTCAAAGAAATGCAAATTTTTTAATAAATTGTCAAAATTTGTCTCAAATTATTCAAAGTTTTTGTCTGAACCATCATTAAATAACGCCCAGAGTTTTGCCCCGTCGTTTGGTACCACTTTCGACCACCCCCTATTGTGGGAAGTGCAAAACTTTTGATTGTCACACCTAACCTAACCTAATCTTTCGGTACCTAAATATTCATATTTTTCAGCGGGTTTTTGTCATATCTTGTATTCTACCTTGTTTTGATCAACGCTATAGAAATTTTCAATGCTGCCAAAATTTAAGAGCTTTTTATACTACAAAACGAACATTAAAAATTCGTCAAAGAAATGCAAATTTTTTAATAAATTGTCAAAATTTGTCTCAAATTATTCAAAGTTTTTGTCTGAACCATCATTAAATAACGCCCAGAGTTTTGCCCCGTCGTTTGGTACCACTTTCGATCACCCCCTATTGTGGGAAGTGCAAAACTTTTGATTGTCACACCTAACCTAACCTAGTCTTTCGGTACCTAAATATTCATATTTTCAGCGGGTTTTTGTCATATCTTGTATTCTACCTTGTTTTGATCAACGCTATAGAAATTTTCAATGCTGCCAAAATTTAAGAGCTTTTTATACTACAAAAAGAACATTAAAAATTCGTCAAAGAAATGCAAATTTTTAATAAATTATCAAAATTTGTCTCAAATTATTCAAAGTTTTTGTCTGAACCATCATTAAATAACGCCCAGAGTTTTGCCCCGTCGTTTGGTACCACTCTCGACCACCCCCTATTGTGGGAAGTGCAAAACTTTTGATTGTCACACCTAACCTAACCTAATCTTTCGGTACCTAAATATTCATATTTTTCAGCGGGTTTTTGTCATATCTTGTATTCTACCTTGTCTTGATCAACGCAATAGAAATTTTCAGTGCTGCCAAAATTTAAGATTTTTATACAACAAAACGAACATTAAAATTATTCGTCAAAGAAATGCAAATTTTTTAATAAATTGTCAAAATTTGTCTCAAATTATTCAAAGTTATTCTCTGAACCATCATTAAATAACGCCCGGAGTTTTCCCCGTCGTTTGGTACCACACTCGACCACCCCCTATTGTGGGAAGTGCAAAACTTTTGATTTTTACACCTAACCTAACCTAATCTTTCGGTACCTAATTATTCATATTTTTCAGCGGATTTTTGTCATATCTTGTATTCCACCTTGTCTTGATCAACGCTATAGAAATTTTCAGTGCTCCCAAAATTTAAGTTTTTTATACTACAAAAAGAACATTAAAAATTCGTCAAAGAAATGCAAATTTTTAATGAATTGTCAAAATTTGTCTCAAATTATTCAAAGTTTTTGTCTGAACCATCATTAAATAACGCCCAGAGTTTTGCCCCGTCGTTTGGTACCTCTCTCGACCACTCCCTATTGTGGGAAGTGCAAAACTTTTGATTGTCACACCTAACCTAACCTAGTCTTTCGGTACCTAAATATTCATATTTTCAGCGGGTTTTTGTCATATCTTGTATTCTACCTTGTTTTGATCAACGCTATAGAAATTTTCAATGCTGCCAAAATTTAAGAGCTTTTTATACTACAAAAAGAACATTAAAAATTCGTCAAAGAAATGCAAATTTTTTAATAAATTATCAAAATTTGTCTCAAATTATTCAAAGTTTTTGTCTGAACCATCATTAAATAACGCCCGGAGTTTTCCCCGTCGTTTGGTACCACTTTCGACCACCCCCTATTGTGGGAAGTGCAAAACTTTTGATTGTCACACCTAACCTAACCTAATCTTTCGGTACCTAAATATTCATATTTTCAGCGGGTTTTTGTCATATCTTGTATTCTACCTTGTTTTGATCAACGCTATAGAAATTTTCAATGCTGCCAAAATTTAAGAGCTTTTTGTACTACAAAAAGAACATTAAAAATTCGTCAAAGAAATGCAAATTTTTTAATAAATTGTCAAAATTTGTCTCAAATTATTCAAAGTTATTCTCTGAACCATCATTAAATAACGCCCGGAGGTTTCCCCGTCGTTTGGTACCACTCTCGACCACCCCCTATTGTGGGAAGTGCAAAACTTTTGATTTTTACACCTAACCTAACCTAATCTTTCGGTACCTAAATATTCATATTTTTCAGCGGGTTTTTGTCATATCTTGTATTCTACCTTGTCTTGATCAACGCAATAGAAATTTTCAGTGCTGCCAAAATTTAAGATTTTTATACTACAAAACGAACATTAAAAATTCGTCAAAGAAATGCAAATTTTTTAATAAATTGTCAAAATTTGTCTCAAATTATTCAAAGTTTTTGTCTGAACCATCATTAAATAACGCCCAGAGTTTTGCCCCGTCGTTTGGTACCACTTTCGACCACCCCCTATTGTGGGAAGTGCAAAACTTTTGATTGTCACACCTAACCTAACCTAATCTTTCGGTACCTAAATATTCATATTTTTCAGCGGGTTTTTGTCATATCTTGTATTCTACCTTGTTTTGATCAACGCTATAGAAATTTTCAATGCTGCCAAAATTTAAGAGCTTTTTATACTACAAAACGAACATTAAAAATTCGTCAAAGAAATGCAAATTTTTTAATAAATTGTCAAAATTTGTCTCAAATTATTCAAAGTTTTTGTCTGAACCATCATTAAATAACGCCCAGAGTTTTGCCCCGTCGTTTGGTACCACTTTCGACCACCCCCTATTGTGGGAAGTGCAAAACTTTTGATTGTCACACCTAACCTAACCTAGTCTTTCGGTACCTAAATATTCATATTTTCAGCGGGTTTTTGTCATATCTTGTATTCTACCTTGTTTTGATCAACGCTATAGAAATTTTCAATGCTGCCAAAATTTAAGAGCTTTTTATACTACAAAAAGAACATTAAAAATTCGTCAAAGAAATGCAAATTTTTTAATAAATTATCAAAATTTGTCTCAAATTATTCAAAGTTTTTGTCTGAACCATCATTAAATAACGCCCGGAGTTTTCCCCGTCGTTTGGTACCACTTTCGACCACCCCCTATTGTGGGAAGTGCAAAACTTTTGATTGTCACACCTAACCTAACCTAATCTTTCGGTACCTAAATATTCATATTTTCAGCGGGTTTTTGTCATATCTTGTATTCTACCTTGTTTTGATCAACGCTATAGAAATTTTCAATGCTGCCAAAATTTAAGAGCTTTTTGTACTACAAAAAGAACATTAAAAATTCGTCAAAGAAATGCAAATTTTTTAATAAATTATCAAAATTTGTCTCAAATTATTCAAAGTTTTTGTCTGAACCATCATTAAATAACGCCCAGAGTTTTGCCCCGTCGTTTGGTACCTCTCTCGACCACCCCCTATTGTGGGAAGTGCAAAACTTTTTATTTTTACACCTAACCTAACCTAATCTTTCGGTACCTAAATATTCATATTTTCCAGCGGGTTTTTGTCATATCTTGTATTTTACCTTGTTTTGATCAACGCTATAGAAATTTTCAATGCTGCCAAAATTTAAGATTTTTATACTACAAAACGAACATTAAAAATTCGTCAAAGAAATGCAAATTTTTTAATAAATTGTCAAAATTTGTCTCAAATTATTCAAAGTTATTCTCTGAACCATCATTAAATAACGCCCGGAGGTTTCCCCGTCGTTTGGTACCACTCTCGACCACCCCCTATTGTGGGAAGTGCAAAACTTTTGATTTTTACACCTAACCTAACCTAATCTTTCGGTACCTAAATATTCATATTTTTCAGCGGGTTTTTGTCATATCTTGTATTCTACCTTGTCTTGATCAACGCAATAGAAATTTTCAGTGCTGCCAAAATTTAAGATTTTTATACTACAAAACGAACATTAAAAATTCGTCAAAGAAATGCAAATTTTTTAATAAATTGTCAAAATTTGTCTCAAATTATTCAAAGTTTTTGTCTGAACCATCATTAAATAACGCCCAGAGTTTTGCCCCGTCGTTTGGTACCACTTTCGACCACCCCCTATTGTGGGAAGTGCAAAACTTTTGATTGTCACACCTAACCTAACCTAATCTTTCGGTACCTAAATATTCATATTTTTCAGCGGGTTTTTGTCATATCTTGTATTCTACCTTGTTTTGATCAACGCTATAGAAATTTTCAATGCTGCCAAAATTTAAGAGCTTTTTATACTACAAAACGAACATTAAAAATTCGTCAAAGAAATGCAAATTTTTTAATAAATTGTCAAAATTTGTCTCAAATTATTCAAAGGTTTTGTCTGAACCATCATTAAATAACGCCCAGAGTTTTGCCCCGTCGTTTGGTACCACTTTCGACCACCCCCTATTGTGGGAAGTGCAAAACTTTTGATTGTCACACCTAACCTAACCTAGTCTTTCGGTACCTAAATATTCATATTTTCAGCGGGTTTTTGTCATATCTTGTATTCTACCTTGTTTTGATCAACGCTATAGAAATTTTCAATGCTGCCAAAATTTAAGAGCTTTTTATACTACAAAAAGAACATTAAAAATTCGTCAAAGAAATGCAAATTTTTTAATAAATTATCAAAATTTGTCTCAAATTATTCAAAGTTTTTGTCTGAACCATCATTAAATAACGCCCGGAGTTTTCCCCGTCGTTTGGTATCACTTTCGACCACCCCCTATTGTGGGAAGTGCAAAACTTTTGATTGTCACACCTAACCTAACCTAATCTTTCGGTACCTAAATATTCATATTTTCAGCGGGTTTTTGTCATATCTTGTATTCTACCTTGTTTTGATCAACGCTATAGAAATTTTCAATGCTGCCAAAATTTAAGAGCTTTTTGTACTACAAAAAGAACATTAAAAATTCGTCAAAGAAATGCAAATTTTTTAATAAATTATCAAAATTTGTCTCAAATTATTCAAAGTTTTTGTCTGAACCATCATTAAATAACGCCCAGAGTTTTGCCCCGTCGTTTGGTACCTCTCTCGACCACCCCCTATTGTGGGAAGTGCAAAACTTTTTATTTTTACACCTAACCTAACCTAATCTTTCGGTACCTAAATATTCATATTTTTCAGCGGGTTTTTGTCATATCTTGTATTCTACCTTGTCTTGATCAACGCAATAGAAATTTTCAGTGCAGCCAAAATTTAAGATTTTTATACAACAAAACGAACATTAAAAATTCGTCAAAGAAATGCAAATTTTTTAATAAATTGTCAAAATTTGTCTCAAATTATTCAAAGTTATTCTCTGAACCATCATAAAATAACGCCCGGAGGTTTCCCCGTCGTTTGGTACCACTCTCGACCACCCCCTATTGTGGGAAGTGCAAAACTTTTGATTTTTACACCTAACCTAACCTAATCTTTCGGTACCTAAATATTCATATTTTTCAGCGGGTTTTTGTCATATCTTGTATTCTACCTTGTCTTGATCAACGCAATAGAAATTTTCAGTGCTGCCAAAATTTAAGATTTTTATACTACAAAACGAACATTAAAAATTCGTCAAAGAAATGCAAATTTTTTAATAAATTGTCAAAATTTGTCTCAAATTATTCAAAGTTTTTGTCTGAACCATCATTAAATAACGCCCAGAGTTTTGCCCCGTCGTTTGGTACCACTTTCGACCACCCCCTATTGTGGGAAGTGCAAAACTTTTGATTGTCACACCTAACCTAACCTAATCTTTCGGTACCTAAATATTCATATTTTTCAGCGGGTTTTTGTCATATCTTGTATTCTACCTTGTTTTGATCAACGCTATAGAAATTTTCAATGCTGCCAAAATTTAAGAGCTTTTTATACTACAAAACGAACATTAAAAATTCGTCAAAGAAATGCAAATTTTTTAATAAATTGTCAAAATTTGTCTCAAATTATTCAAAGGTTTTGTCTGAACCATCATTAAATAACGCCCAGAGTTTTGCCCCGTCGTTTGGTACCACTTTCGACCACCCCCTATTGTGGGAAGTGCAAAACTTTTGATTGTCACACCTAACCTAACCTAGTCTTTCGGTACCTAAATATTCATATTTTCAGCGGGTTTTTGTCATATCTTGTATTCTACCTTGTTTTGATCAACGCTATAGAAATTTTCAATGCTGCCAAAATTTAAGAGCTTTTTATACTACAAAAAGAACATTAAAAATTCGTCAAAGAAATGCAAATTTTTTAATAAATTATCAAAATTTGTCTCAAATTATTCAAAGTTTTTGTCTGAACCATCATTAAATAACGCCCGGAGTTTTCCCCGTCGTTTGGTATCACTTTCGACCACCCCCTATTGTGGGAAGTGCAAAACTTTTGATTGTCACACCTAACCTAACCTAATCTTTCGGTACCTAAATATTCATATTTTCAGCGGGTTTTTGTCATATCTTGTATTCTACCTTGTTTTGATCAACGCTATAGAAATTTTCAATGCTGCCAAAATTTAAGAGCTTTTTGTACTACAAAAAGAACATTAAAAATTCGTCAAAGAAATGCAAATTTTTTAATAAATTATCAAAATTTGTCTCAAATTATTCAAAGTTTTTGTCTGAACCATCATTAAATAACGCCCAGAGTTTTGCCCCGTCGTTTGGTACCTCTCTCGACCACCCCCTATTGTGGGAAGTGCAAAACTTTTTATTTTTACACCTAACCTAACCTAATCTTTCGGTACCTAAATATTCATATTTTTCAGCGGGTTTTTGTCATATCTTGTATTCTACCTTGTCTTGATCAACGCAATAGAAATTTTCAGTGCAGCCAAAATTTAAGATTTTTATACAACAAAACGAACATTAAAAATTCGTCAAAGAAATGCAAATTTTTTAATAAATTGTCAAAATTTGTCTCAAATTATTCAAAGTTATTCTCTGAACCATCATTAAATAACGCCCGGAGGTTTCCCCGTCGTTTGGTACCACTCTCGACCACCCCCTATTGTGGGAAGTGCAAAACTTTTGATTTTTACACCTAACCTAACCTAATCTTTCGGTACCTAAATATTCATATTTTTCAGCGGGTTTTTGTCATATCTTGTATTCTACCTTGTCTTGATCAACGCAATAGAAATTTTCAGTGCTGCCAAAATTTAAGATTTTTATACTACAAAACGAACATTAAAAATTCGTCAAAGAAATGCAAATTTTTTAATAAATTGTCAAAATTTGTCTCAAATTATTCAAAGTTTTTGTCTGAACCATCATTAAATAACGCCCAGAGTTTTGCCCCGTCGTTTGGTACCACTTTCGACCACCCCCTATTGTGGGAAGTGCAAAACTTTTGATTGTCACACCTAACCTAACCTAATCTTTCGGTACCTAAATATTCATATTTTTCAGCGGGTTTTTGTCATATCTTGTATTCTACCTTGTTTTGATCAACGCTATAGAAATTTTCAATGCTGCCAAAATTTAAGAGCTTTTTATACTACAAAAAGAACATTAAAAATTCGTCAAAGAAATGCAAATTTTTTAATAAATTATCAAAATTTGTCTCAAATTATTCAAAGTTTTTGTCTGAACCATCATTAAATAACGCCCGGAGTTTTCCCCGTCGTTTGGTATCACTTTCGACCACCCCCTATTGTGGGAAGTGCAAAACTTTTGATTGTCACACCTAACCTAACCTAATCTTTCGGTACCTAAATATTCATATTTTCAGCGGGTTTTTGTCATATCTTGTATTCTACCTTGTTTTGATCAACGCTATAGAAATTTTCAATGCTGCCAAAATTTAAGAGCTTTTTGTACTACAAAAAGAACATTAAAAATTCGTCAAAGAAATGCAAATTTTTTAATAAATTATCAAAATTTGTCTCAAATTATTCAAAGTTTTTGTCTGAACCATCATTAAATAACGCCCAGAGTTTTGCCCCGTCGTTTGGTACCTCTCTCGACCACCCCCTATTGTGGGAAGTGCAAAACTTTTTATTTTTACACCTAACCTAACCTAATCTTTCGGTACCTAAATATTCATATTTTTCAGCGGGTTTTTGTCATATCTTGTATTCTACCTTGTCTTGATCAACGCAATAGAAATTTTCAGTGCAGCCAAAATTTAAGATTTTTATACAACAAAACGAACATTAAAAATTCGTCAAAGAAATGCAAATTTTTTAATAAATTGTCAAAATTTGTCTCAAATTATTCAAAGTTATTCTCTGAACCATCATTAAATAACGCCCGGAGGTTTCCCCGTCGTTTGGTACCACTCTCGACCACCCCCTATTGTGGGAAGTGCAAAACTTTTGATTTTTACACCTAACCTAACCTAATCTTTCGGTACCTAAATATTCATATTTTTCAGCGGGTTTTTGTCATATCTTGTATTCTACCTTGTCTTGATCAACGCAATAGAAATTTTCAGTGCTGCCAAAATTTAAGATTTTTATACTACAAAACGAACATTAAAAATTCGTCAAAGAAATGCAAATTTTTTAATAAATTGTCAAAATTTGTCTCAAATTATTCAAAGTTTTTGTCTGAACCATCATTAAATAACGCCCAGAGTTTTGCCCCGTCGTTTGGTACCACTTTCGACCACCCCCTATTGTGGGAAGTGCAAAACTTTTGATTGTCACACCTAACCTAACCTAATCTTTCGGTACCTAAATATTCATATTTTTCAGCGGGTTTTTGTCATATCTTGTATTCTACCTTGTTTTGATCAACGCTATAGAAATTTTCAATGCTGCCAAAATTTAAGAGCTTTTTATACTACAAAACGAACATTAAAAATTCGTCAAAGAAATGCAAATTTTTTAATAAATTGTCAAAATTTGTCTCAAATTATTCAAAGGTTTTGTCTGAACCATCATTAAATAACGCCCAGAGTTTTGCCCCGTCGTTTGGTACCACTTTCGACCACCCCCTATTGTGGGAAGTGCAAAACTTTTGATTGTCACACCTAACCTAACCTAGTCTTTCGGTACCTAAATATTCATATTTTCAGCGGGTTTTTGTCATATCTTGTATTCTACCTTGTTTTGATCAACGCTATAGAAATTTTCAATGCTGCCAAAATTTAAGAGCTTTTTATACTACAAAAAGAACATTAAAAATTCGTCAAAGAAATGCAAATTTTTTAATAAATTATCAAAATTTGTCTCAAATTATTCAAAGTTTTTGTCTGAACCATCATTAAATAACGCCCGGAGTTTTCCCCGTCGTTTGGTATCACTTTCGACCACCCCCTATTGTGGGAAGTGCAAAACTTTTGATTGTCACACCTAACCTAACCTAATCTTTCGGTACCTAAATATTCATATTTTCAGCGGGTTTTTGTCATATCTTGTATTCTACCTTGTTTTGATCAACGCTATAGAAATTTTCAATGCTGCCAAAATTTAAGAGCTTTTTGTACTACAAAAAGAACATTAAAAATTCGTCAAAGAAATGCAAATTTTTTAATAAATTATCAAAATTTGTCTCAAATTATTCAAAGTTTTTGTCTGAACCATCATTAAATAACGCCCAGAGTTTTGCCCCGTCGTTTGGTACCTCTCTCGACCACCCCCTATTGTGGGAAGTGCAAAACTTTTTATTTTTACACCTAACCTAACCTAATCTTTCGGTACCTAAATATTCATATTTTTCAGCGGGTTTTTGTCATATCTTGTATTCTACCTTGTCTTGATCAACGCAATAGAAATTTTCAGTGCAGCCAAAATTTAAGATTTTTATACAACAAAACGAACATTAAAAATGCGTCAAAGAAATGCAAATTTTTTAATAAATTGTCAAAATTTGTCTCAAATTATTCAAAGTTATTCTCTGAACCATCATTAAATAACGCCCGGAGGTTTCCCCGTCGTTTGGTACCACTCTCGACCACCCCCTATTGTGGGAAGTGCAAAACTTTTGATTTTTACACCTAACCTAACCTAATCTTTCGGTACCTAAATATTCATATTTTTCAGCGGGTTTTTGTCATATCTTGTATTCTACCTTGTCTTGATCAACGCAATAGAAATTTTCAGTGCTGCCAAAATTTAAGATTTTTATACTACAAAACGAACATTAAAAATTCGTCAAAGAAATGCAAATTTTTTAATAAATTGTCAAAATTTGTCTCAAATTATTCAAAGTTTTTGTCTGAACCATCATTAAATAACGCCCAGAGTTTTGCCCCGTCGTTTGGTACCACTTTCGACCACCCCCTATTGTGGGAAGTGCAAAACTTTTGATTGTCACACCTAACCTAACCTAATCTTTCGGTACCTAAATATTCATATTTTTCAGCGGGTTTTTGTCATATCTTGTATTCTACCTTGTTTTGATCAACGCTATAGAAATTTTCAATGCTGCCAAAATTTAAGAGCTTTTTATACTACAAAACGAACATTAAAAATTCGTCAAAGAAATGCAAATTTTTTAATAAATTGTCAAAATTTGTCTCAAATTATTCAAAGGTTTTGTCTGAACCATCATTAAATAACGCCCAGAGTTTTGCCCCGTCGTTTGGTACCACTTTCGACCACCCCCTATTGTGGGAAGTGCAAAACTTTTGATTGTCACACCTAACCTAACCTAGTCTTTCGGTACCTAAATATTCATATTTTCAGCGGGTTTTTGTCATATCTTGTATTCTACCTTGTTTTGATCAACGCTATAGAAATTTTCAATGCTGCCAAAATTTAAGAGCTTTTTATACTACAAAAAGAACATTAAAAATTCGTCAAAGAAATGCAAATTTTTTAATAAATTATCAAAATTTGTCTCAAATTATTCAAAGTTTTTGTCTGAACCATCATTAAATAACGCCCGGAGTTTTCCCCGTCGTTTGGTATCACTTTCGACCACCCCCTATTGTGGGAAGTGCAAAACTTTTGATTGTCACACCTAACCTAACCTAATCTTTCGGTACCTAAATATTCATATTTTCAGCGGGTTTTTGTCATATCTTGTATTCTACCTTGTTTTGATCAACGCTATAGAAATTTTCAATGCTGCCAAAATTTAAGAGCTTTTTGTACTACAAAAAGAACATTAAAAATTCGTCAAAGAAATGCAAATTTTTAATAAATTATCAAAATTTGTCTCAAATTATTCAAAGTTTTTGTCTGAACCATCATTAAATAACGCCCAGAGTTTTGCCCCGTCGTTTGGTACCTCTCTCGACCACCCCCTATTGTGGGAAGTGCAAAACTTTTTATTTTTACACCTAACCTAACCTAATCTTTCGGTACCTAAATATTCATATTTTTCAGCGGGTTTTTGTCATATCTTGTATTCTACCTTGTCTTGATCAACGCAATAGAAATTTTCAGTGCAGCCAAAATTTAAGATTTTTATACAACAAAACGAACATTAAAAATTCGTCAAAGAAATGCAAATTTTTTAATAAATTGTCAAAATTTGTCTCAAATTATTCAAAGTTATTCTCTGAACCATCATTAAATAACGCCCGGAGGTTTCCCCGTCGTTTGGTACCACTCTCGACCACCCCCTATTGTGGGAAGTGCAAAACTTTTGATTTTTACACCTAACCTAACCTAATCTTTCGGTACCTAAATATTCATATTTTTCAGCGGGTTTTTGTCATATCTTGTATTCTACCTTGTCTTGATCAACGCAATAGAAATTTTCAGTGCTGCCAAAATTTAAGATTTTTATACTACAAAACGAACATTAAAAATTCGTCAAAGAAATGCAAATTTTTTAATAAATTGTCAAAATTTGTCTCAAATTATTCAAAGTTTTTGTCTGAACCATCATTAAATAACGCCCAGAGTTTTGCCCCGTCGTTTGGTACCACTTTCGACCACCCCCTATTGTGGGAAGTGCAAAACTTTTGATTGTCACACCTAACCTAACCTAATCTTTCGGTACCTAAATATTCATATTTTTCAGCGGGTTTTTGTCATATCTTGTATTCTACCTTGTTTTGATCAACGCTATAGAAATTTTCAATGCTGCCAAAATTTAAGAGCTTTTTATACTACAAAACGAACATTAAAAATTCGTCAAAGAAATGCAAATTTTTTAATAAATTGTCAAAATTTGTCTCAAATTATTCAAAGGTTTTGTCTGAACCATCATTAAATAACGCCCAGAGTTTTGCCCCGTCGTTTGGTACCACTTTCGACCACCCCCTATTGTGGGAAGTGCAAAACTTTTGATTGTCACACCTAACCTAACCTAGTCTTTCGGTACCTAAATATTCATATTTTCAGCGGGTTTTTGTCATATCTTGTATTCTACCTTGTTTTGATCAACGCTATAGAAATTTTCAATGCTGCCAAAATTTAAGAGCTTTTTATACTACAAAAAGAACATTAAAAATTCGTCAAAGAAATGCAAATTTTTTAATAAATTATCAAAATTTGTCTCAAATTATTCAAAGTTTTTGTCTGAACCATCATTAAATAACGCCCGGAGTTTTCCCCGTCGTTTGGTATCACTTTCGACCACCCCCTATTGTGGGAAGTGCAAAACTTTTGATTGTCACACCTAACCTAACCTAATCTTTCGGTACCTAAATATTCATATTTTCAGCGGGTTTTTGTCATAATTATCTTGTATTCTACCTTGTTTTGATCAACGCTATAGAAATTTTCAATGCTGCCAAAATTTAAGAGCTTTTTGTACTACAAAAAGAACATTAAAAATTCGTCAAAGAAATGCAAATTTTTTAATAAATTATCAAAATTTGTCTCAAATTATTCAAAGTTTTTGTCTGAACCATCATTAAATAACGCCCAGAGTTTTGCCCCGTCGTTTGGTACCTCTCTCGACCACCCCCTATTGTGGGAAGTGCAAAACTTTTTATTTTTACACCTAACCTAACCTAATCTTTCGGTACCTAAATATTCATATTTTTCAGCGGGTTTTTGTCATATCTTGTATTCTACCTTGTCTTGATCAACGCAATAGAAATTTTCAGTGCAGCCAAAATTTAAGATTTTTATACAACAAAACGAACATTAAAAATTCGTCAAAGAAATGCAAATTTTTTAATAAATTGTCAAAATTTGTCTCAAATTATTCAAAGTTATTCTCTGAACCATCATTAAATAACGCCCGGAGGTTTCCCCGTCGTTTGGTACCACTCTCGACCACCCCCTATTGTGGGAAGTGCAAAACTTTTGATTTTTACACCTAACCTAACCTAATCTTTCGGTACCTAAATATTCATATTTTTCAGCGGGTTTTTGTCATATCTTGTATTCTACCTTGTCTTGATCAACGCAATAGAAATTTTCAGTGCTGCCAAAATTTAAGATTTTTATACTACAAAACGAACATTAAAAATTCGTCAAAGAAATGCAAATTTTTTAATAAATTGTCAAAATTTGTCTCAAATTATTCAAAGTTTTTGTCTGAACCATCATTAAATAACGCCCAGAGTTTTGCCCCGTCGTTTGGTACCACTTTCGACCACCCCCTATTGTGGGAAGTGCAAAACTTTTGATTGTCACACCTAACCTAACCTAATCTTTCGGTACCTAAATATTCATATTTTTCAGCGGGTTTTTGTCATATCTTGTATTCTACCTTGTTTTGATCAACGCTATAGAAATTTTCAATGCTGCCAAAATTTAAGAGCTTTTTATACTACAAAACGAACATTAAAAATTCGTCAAAGGAATGCAAATTTTTTAATAAATTGTCAAAATTTGTCTCAAATTATTCAAAGGTTTTGTCTGAACCATCATTAAATAACGCCCAGAGTTTTGCCCCGTCGTTTGGTACCACTTTCGACCACCCCCTATTGTGGGAAGTGCAAAACTTTTGATTGTCACACCTAACCTAACCTAGTCTTTCGGTACCTAAATATTCATATTTTCAGCGGGTTTTTGTCATATCTTGTATTCTACCTTGTTTTGATCAACGCTATAGAAATTTTCAATGCTGCCAAAATTTAAGAGCTTTTTATACTACAAAAAGAACATTAAAAATTCGTCAAAGAAATGCAAATTTTTTAATAAATTATCAAAATTTGTCTCAAATTATTCAAAGTTTTTGTCTGAACCATCATTAAATAACGCCCGGAGTTTTCCCCGTCGTTTGGTATCACTTTCGACCACCCCCTATTGTGGGAAGTGCAAAACTTTTGATTGTCACACCTAACCTAACCTAATCTTTCGGTACCTAAATATTCATATTTTCAGCGGGTTTTTGTCATATCTTGTATTCTACCTTGTTTTGATCAACGCTATAGAAATTTTCAATGCTGCCAAAATTTAAGAGCTTTTTGTACTACAAAAAGAACATTAAAAATTCGTCAAAGAAATGCAAATTTTTTAATAAATTATCAAAATTTGTCTCAAATTATTCAAAGTTTTTGTCTGAACCATCATTAAATAACGCCCAGAGTTTTGCCCCGTCGTTTGGTACCTCTCTCGACCACCCCCTATTGTGGGAAGTGCAAAACTTTTTATTTTTACACCTAACCTAACCTAATCTTTCGGTACCTAAATATTCATATTTTTCAGCGGGTTTTTGTCATATCTTGTATTCTACCTTGTCTTGATCAACGCAATAGAAATTTTCAGTGCAGCCAAAATTTAAGATTTTTATACAACAAAACGAACATTAAAAATTCGTCAAAGAAATGCAAATTTTTTAATAAATTGTCAAAATTTGTCTCAAATTATTCAAAGTTATTCTCTGAACCATCATTAAATAACGCCCGGAGGTTTCCCCGTCGTTTGGTACCACTCTCGACCACCCCCTATTGTGGGAAGTGCAAAACTTTTGATTTTTACACCTAACCTAACCTAATCTTTCGGTACCTAAATATTCATATTTTTCAGCGGGTTTTTGTCATATCTTGTATTCTACCTTGTCTTGATCAACGCAATAGAAATTTTCAGTGCTGCCAAAATTTAAGATTTTTATACTACAAAACGAACATTAAAAATTCGTCAAAGAAATGCAAATTTTTTAATAAATTGTCAAAATTTGTCTCAAATTATTCAAAGTTTTTGTCTGAACCATCATTAAATAACGCCCAGAGTTTTGCCCCGTCGTTTGGTACCACTTTCGACCACCCCCTATTGTGGGAAGTGCAAAACTTTTGATTGTCACACCTAACCTAACCTAATCTTTCGGTACCTAAATATTCATATTTTTCAGCGGGTTTTTGTCATATCTTGTATTCTACCTTGTTTTGATCAACGCTATAGAAATTTTCAATGCTGCCAAAATTTAAGAGCTTTTTATACTACAAAACGAACATTAAAAATTCGTCAAAGAAATGCAAATTTTTTAATAAATTGTCAAAATTTGTCTCAAATTATTCAAAGGTTTTGTCTGAACCATCATTAAATAACGCCCAGAGTTTTGCCCCGTCGTTTGGTACCACTTTCGACCACCCCCTATTGTGGGAAGTGCAAAACTTTTGATTGTCACACCTAACCTAACCTAGTCTTTCGGTACCTAAATATTCATATTTTCAGCGGGTTTTTGTCATATCTTGTATTCTACCTTGTTTTGATCAACGCTATAGAAATTTTCAATGCTGCCAAAATTTAAGAGCTTTTTATACTACAAAAAGAACATTAAAAATTCGTCAAAGAAATGCAAATTTTTTAATAAATTATCAAAATTTCATCTCAAATTATTCAAAGTTTTTGTCTGAACCATCATTAAATAACGCCCGGAGTTTTCCCCGTCGTTTGGTATCACTTTCGACCACCCCCTATTGTGGGAAGTGCAAAACTTTTGATTGTCACACCTAACCTAACCTAATCTTTCGGTACCTAAATATTCATATTTTCAGCGGGTTTTTGTCATATCTTGTATTCTACCTTGTTTTGATCAACGCTATAGAAATTTTCAATGCTGCCAAAATTTAAGAGCTTTTTGTACTACAAAAAGAACATTAAAAATTCGTCAAAGAAATGCAAATTTTTTAATAAATTATCAAAATTTGTCTCAAATTATTCAAAGTTTTTGTCTGAACCATCATTAAATAACGCCCAGAGTTTTGCCCCGTCGTTTGGTACCTCTCTCGACCACCCCCTATTGTGGGAAGTGCAAAACTTTTTATTTTTACACCTAACCTAACCTAATCTTTCGGTACCTAAATATTCATATTTTTCAGCGGGTTTTTGTCATATCTTGTATTCTACCTTGTCTTGATCAACGCAATAGAAATTTTCAGTGCAGCCAAAATTTAAGATTTTTATACAACAAAACGAACATTAAAAATTCGTCAAAGAAATGCAAATTTTTTAATAAATTGTCAAAATTTGTCTCAAATTATTCAAAGTTATTCTCTGAACCATCATTAAATAACGCCCGGAGGTTTCCCCGTCGTTTGGTACCACTCTCGACCACCCCCTATTGTGGGAAGTGCAAAACTTTTGATTTTTACACCTAACCTAACCTAATCTTTCGGTACCTAAATATTCATATTTTTCAGCGGGTTTTTGTCATATCTTGTATTCTACCTTGTCTTGATCAACGCAATAGAAATTTTCAGTGCTGCCAAAATTTAAGATTTTTATACTACAAAACGAACATTAAAAATTCGTCAAAGAAATGCAAATTTTTTAATAAATTGTCAAAATTTGTCTCAAATTATTCAAAGTTTTTGTCTGAACCATCATTAAATAACGCCCAGAGTTTTGCCCCGTCGTTTGGTACCACTTTCGACCACCCCCTATTGTGGGAAGTGCAAAACTTTTGATTGTCACACCTAACCTAACCTAATCTTTCGGTACCTAAATATTCATATTTTTCAGCGGGTTTTTGTCATATCTTGTATTCTACCTTGTTTTGATCAACGCTATAGAAATTTTCAATGCTGCCAAAATTTAAGAGCTTTTTATACTACAAAACGAACATTAAAAATTCGTCAAAGAAATGCAAATTTTTTAATAAATTGTCAAAATTTGTCTCAAATTATTCAAAGGTTTTGTCTGAACCATCATTAAATAACGCCCAGAGTTTTGCCCCGTCGTTTGGTACCACTTTCGACCACCCCCTATTGTGGGAAGTGCAAAACTTTTGATTGTCACACCTAACCTAACCTAGTCTTTCGGTACCTAAATATTCATATTTTCAGCGGGTTTTTGTCATATCTTGTATTCTACCTTGTTTTGATCAACGCTATAGAAATTTTCAATGCTGCCAAAATTTAAGAGCTTTTTATACTACAAAAAGAACATTAAAAATTCGTCAAAGAAATGCAAATTTTTTAATAAATTATCAAAATTTGTCTCAAATTATTCAAAGTTTTTGTCTGAACCATCATTAAATAACGCCCGGAGTTTTCCCCGTCGTTTGGTATCACTTTCGACCACCCCCTATTGTGGGAAGTAACCTAACCTAATCTTTCGGTACCTAAATATTCATATTTTCAGCGGGTTTTTGTCATATCTTGTATTCTACCTTGTTTTGATCAACGCTATAGAAATTTTCAATGCTGCCAAAATTTAAGAGCTTTTTGTACTACAAAAAGAACATTAAAAATTCGTCAAAGAAATGCAAATTTTTTAATAAATTATCAAAATTTGTCTCAAATTATTCAAAGTTTTTGTCTGAACCATCATTAAATAACGCCCAGAGTTTTGCCCCGTCGTTTGGTACCTCTCTCGACCACCCCCTATTGTGGGAAGTGCAAAACTTTTTATTTTTACACCTAACCTAACCTAATCTTTCGGTACCTAAATATTCATATTTTTCAGCGGGTTTTTGTCATATCTTGTATTCTACCTTGTCTTGATCAACGCAATAGAAATTTTCAGTGCAGCCAAAATTTAAGATTTTTATACAACAAAACGAACATTAAAAATTCGTCAAAGAAATGCAAATTTTTTAATAAATTGTCAAAATTTGTCTCAAATTATTCAAAGTTATTCTCTGAACCATCATTAAATAACGCCCGGAGGTTTCCCCGTCGTTTGGTACCACTCTCGACCACCCCCTATTGTGGGAAGTGCAAAACTTTTGATTTTTACACCTAACCTAACCTAATCTTTCGGTACCTAAATATTCATATTTTTCAGCGGGTTTTTGTCATATCTTGTATTCTACCTTGTCTTGATCAACGCAATAGAAATTTTCAGTGCTGCCAAAATTTAAGATTTTTATACTACAAAACGAACATTAAAAATTCGTCAAAGAAATGCAAATTTTTTAATAAATTGTCAAAATTTGTCTCAAATTATTCAAAGTTTTTGTCTGAACCATCATTAAATAACGCCCAGAGTTTTGCCCCGTCGTTTGGTACCACTTTCGACCACCCCCTATTGTGGGAAGTGCAAAACTTTTGATTGTCACACCTAACCTAACCTAATCTTTCGGTACCTAAATATTCATATTTTTCAGCGGGTTTTTGTCATATCTTGTATTCTACCTTGTTTTGATCAACGCTATAGAAATTTTCAATGCTGCCAAAATTTAAGAGCTTTTTATACTACAAAACGAACATTAAAAATTCGTCAAAGAAATGCAAATTTTTTAATAAATTGTCAAAATTTGTCTCAAATTATTCAAAGGTTTTGTCTGAACCATCATTAAATAACGCCCAGAGTTTTGCCCCGTCGTTTGGTACCACTTTCGACCACCCCCTATTGTGGGAAGTGCAAAACTTTTGATTGTCACACCTAACCTAACCTAGTCTTTCGGTACCTAAATATTCATATTTTCAGCGGGTTTTTGTCATATCTTGTATTCTACCTTGTTTTGATCAACGCTATAGAAATTTTCAATGCTGCCAAAATTTAAGAGCTTTTTATACTACAAAAAGAACATTAAAAATTCGTCAAAGAAATGCAAATTTTTTAATAAATTATCAAAATTTGTCTCAAATTATTCAAAGTTTTTGTCTGAACCATCATTAAATAACGCCCGGAGTTTTCCCCGTCGTTTGGTATCACTTTCGACCACCCCCTATTGTGGGAAGTGCAAAACTTTTGATTGTCACACCTAACCTAACCTAATCTTTCGGTACCTAAATATTCATATTTTCAGCGGGTTTTTGTCATATCTTGTATTCTACCTTGTTTTGATCAACGCTATAGAAATTTTCAATGCTGCCAAAATTTAAGAGCTTTTTGTACTACAAAAAGAACATTAAAAATTCGTCAAAGAAATGCAAATTTTTTAATAAATTATCAAAATTTGTCTCAAATTATTCAAAGTTTTTGTCTGAACCATCATTAAATAACGCCCAGAGTTTTGCCCCGTCGTTTGGTACCTCTCTCGACCACCCCCTATTGTGGGAAGTGCAAAACTTTTTATTTTTACACCTAACCTAACCTAATCTTTCGGTACCTAAATATTCATATTTTTCAGCGGGTTTTTGTCATATCTTGTATTCTACCTTGTCTTGATCAACGCAATAGAAATTTTCAGTGCAGCCAAAATTTAAGATTTTTATACAACAAAACGAACATTAAAAATTCGTCAAAGAAATGCAAATTTTTTAATAAATTGTCAAAATTTGTCTCAAATTATTCAAAGTTATTCTCTGAACCATCATTAAATAACGCCCGGAGGTTTCCCCGTCGTTTGGTACCACTCTCGACCACCCCCTATTGTGGGAAGTGCAAAACTTTTGATTTTTACACCTAACCTAACCTAATCTTTCGGTACCTAAATATTCATATTTTTCAGCGGGTTTTTGTCATATCTTGTATTCTACCTTGTCTTGATCAACGCAATAGAAATTTTCAGTGCTGCCAAAATTTAAGATTTTTATACTACAAAACGAACATTAAAAATTCGTCAAAGAAATGCAAATTTTTTAATAAATTGTCAAAATTTGTCTCAAATTATTCAAAGTTTTTGTCTGAACCATCATTAAATAACGCCCAGAGTTTTGCCCCGTCGTTTGGTACCACTTTCGACCACCCCCTATTGTGGGAAGTGCAAAACTTTTGATTGTCACACCTAACCTAACCTAATCTTTCGGTACCTAAATATTCATATTTTTCAGCGGGTTTTTGTCATATCTTGTATTCTACCTTGTTTTGATCAACGCTATAGAAATTTTCAATGCTGCCAAAATTTAAGAGCTTTTTATACTACAAAACGAACATTAAAAATTCGTCAAAGAAATGCAAATTTTTTAATAAATTGTCAAAATTTGTCTCAAATTATTCAAAGGTTTTGTCTGAACCATCATTAAATAACGCCCAGAGTTTTGCCCCGTCGTTTGGTACCACTTTCGACCACCCCCTATTGTGGGAAGTGCAAAACTTTTGATTGTCACACCTAACCTAACCTAGTCTTTCGGTACCTAAATATTCATATTTTCAGCGGGTTTTTGTCATATCTTGTATTCTACCTTGTTTTGATCAACGCTATAGAAATTTTCAATGCTGCCAAAATTTAAGAGCTTTTTATACTACAAAAAGAACATTAAAAATTCGTCAAAGAAATGCAAATTTTTTAATAAATTATCAAAATTTGTCTCAAATTATTCAAAGTTTTTGTCTGAACCATCATTAAATAACGCCCGGAGTTTTCCCCGTCGTTTGGTATCACTTTCGACCACCCCCTATTGTGGGAAGTGCAAAACTTTTGATTGTCACACCTAACCTAACCTAATCTTTCGGTACCTAAATATTCATATTTTCAGCGGGTTTTTGTCATATCTTGTATTCTACCTTGTTTTGATCAACGCTATAGAAATTTTCAATGCTGCCAAAATTTAAGAGCTTTTTGTACTACAAAAAGAACATTAAAAATTCGTCAAAGAAATGCAAATTTTTTAATAAATTATCAAAATTTGTCTCAAATTATTCAAAGTTTTTGTCTGAACCATCATTAAATAACGCCCAGAGTTTTGCCCCGTCGTTTGGTACCTCTCTCGACCACCCCCTATTGTGGGAAGTGCAAAACTTTTTATTTTTACACCTAACCTAACCTAATCTTTCGGTACCTAAATATTCATATTTTTCAGCGGGTTTTTGTCATATCTTGTATTCTACCTTGTCTTGATCAACGCAATAGAAATTTTCAGTGCAGCCAAAATTTAAGATTTTTATACAACAAAACGAACATTAAAAATTCGTCAAAGAAATGCAAATTTTTTAATAAATTGTCAAAATTTGTCTCAAATTATTCAAAGTTATTCTCTGAACCATCATTAAATAACGCCCGGAGGTTTCCCCGTCGTTTGGTACCACTCTCGACCACCCCCTATTGTGGGAAGTGCAAAACTTTTGATTTTTACACCTAACCTAACCTAATCTTTCGGTACCTAAATATTCATATTTTTCAGCGGGTTTTTGTCATATCTTGTATTCTACCTTGTCTTGATCAACGCAATAGAAATTTTCAGTGCTGCCAAAATTTAAGATTTTTATACTACAAAACGAACATTAAAAATTCGTCAAAGAAATGCAAATTTTTTAATAAATTGTCAAAATTTGTCTCAAATTATTCAAAGTTTTTGTCTGAACCATCATTAAATAACGCCCAGAGTTTTGCCCCGTCGTTTGGTACCACTTTCGACCACCCCCTATTGTGGGAAGTGCAAAACTTTTGATTGTCACACCTAACCTAACCTAATCTTTCGGTACCTAAATATTCATATTTTTCAGCGGGTTTTTGTCATATCTTGTATTCTACCTTGTTTTGATCAACGCTATAGAAATTTTCAATGCTGCCAAAATTTAAGAGCTTTTTATACTACAAAACGAACATTAAAAATTCGTCAAAGAAATGCAAATTTTTTAATAAATTGTCAAAATTTGTCTCAAATTATTCAAAGGTTTTGTCTGAACCATCATTAAATAACGCCCAGAGTTTTGCCCCGTCGTTTGGTACCACTTTCGACCACCCCCTATTGTGGGAAGTGCAAAACTTTTGATTGTCACACCTAACCTAACCTAGTCTTTCGGTACCTAAATATTCATATTTTCAGCGGGTTTTTGTCATATCTTGTATTCTACCTTGTTTTGATCAACGCTATAGAAATTTTCAATGCTGCCAAAATTTAAGAGCTTTTTATACTACAAAAAGAACATTAAAAATTCGTCAAAGAAATGCAAATTTTTTAATAAATTATCAAAATTTGTCTCAAATTATTCAAAGTTTTTGTCTGAACCATCATTAAATAACGCCCGGAGTTTTCCCCGTCGTTTGGTATCACTTTCGACCACCCCCTATTGTGGGAAGTGCAAAACTTTTGATTGTCACACCTAACCTAACCTAATCTTTCGGTACCTAAATATTCATATTTTCAGCGGGTTTTTGTCATATCTTGTATTCTACCTTGTTTTGATCAACGCTATAGAAATTTTCAATGCTGCCAAAATTTAAGAGCTTTTTGTACTACAAAAAGAACATTAAAAATTCGTCAAAGAAATGCAAATTTTTTAATAAATTATCAAAATTTGTCTCAAATTATTCAAAGTTTTTGTCTGAACCATCATTAAATAACGCCCAGAGTTTTGCCCCGTCGTTTGGTACCTCTCTCGACCACCCCCTATTGTGGGAAGTGCAAAACTTTTTATTTTTACACCTAACCTAACCTAATCTTTCGGTACCTAAATATTCATATTTTTCAGCGGGTTTTTGTCATATCTTGTATTCTACCTTGTCTTGATCAACGCAATAGAAATTTTCAGTGCAGCCAAAATTTAAGATTTTTATACAACAAAACGAACATTAAAAATTCGTCAAAGAAATGCAAATTTTTTAATAAATTGTCAAAATTTGTCTCAAATTATTCAAAGTTATTCTCTGAACCATCATTAAATAACGCCCGGAGGTTTCCCCGTCGTTTGGTACCACTCTCGACCACCCCCTATTGTGGGAAGTGCAAAACTTTTGATTTTTACACCTAACCTAACCTAATCTTTCGGTACCTAAATATTCATATTTTTCAGCGGGTTTTTGTCATATCTTGTATTCTACCTTGTCTTGATCAACGCAATAGAAATTTTCAGTGCTGCCAAAATTTAAGATTTTTATACTACAAAACGAACATTAAAAATTCGTCAAAGAAATGCAAATTTTTTAATAAATTGTCAAAATTTGTCTCAAATTATTCAAAGTTTTTGTCTGAACCATCATTAAATAACGCCCAGAGTTTTGCCCCGTCGTTTGGTACCACTTTCGACCACCCCCTATTGTGGGAAGTGCAAAACTTTTGATTGTCACACCTAACCTAACCTAATCTTTCGGTACCTAAATATTCATATTTTTCAGCGGGTTTTTGTCATATCTTGTATTCTACCTTGTTTTGATCAACGCTATAGAAATTTTCAATGCTGCCAAAATTTAAGAGCTTTTTATACTACAAAACGAACATTAAAAATTCGTCAAAGAAATGCAAATTTTTTAATAAATTGTCAAAATTTGTCTCAAATTATTCAAAGGTTTTGTCTGAACCATCATTAAATAACGCCCAGAGTTTTGCCCCGTCGTTTGGTACCACTTTCGACCACCCCCTATTGTGGGAAGTGCAAAACTTTTGATTGTCACACCTAACCTAACCTAGTCTTTCGGTACCTAAATATTCATATTTTCAGCGGGTTTTTGTCATATCTTGTATTCTACCTTGTTTTGATCAACGCTATAGAAATTTTCAATGCTGCCAAAATTTAAGAGCTTTTTATACTACAAAAAGAACATTAAAAATTCGTCAAAGAAATGCAAATTTTTTAATAAATTATCAAAATTTGTCTCAAATTATTCAAAGTTTTTGTCTGAACCATCATTAAATAACGCCCGGAGTTTTCCCCGTCGTTTGGTATCACTTTCGACCACCCCCTATTGTGGGAAGTGCAAAACTTTTGATTGTCACACCTAACCTAACCTAATCTTTCGGTACCTAAATATTCATATTTTCAGCGGGTTTTTGTCATATCTTGTATTCTACCTTGTTTTGATCAACGCTATAGAAATTTTCAATGCTGCCAAAATTTAAGAGCTTTTTGTACTACAAAAAGAACATTAAAAATTCGTCAAAGAAATGCAAATTTTTTAATAAATTATCAAAATTTGTCTCAAATTATTCAAAGTTTTTGTCTGAACCATCATTAAATAACGCCCAGAGTTTTGCCCCGTCGTTTGGTACCTCTCTCGACCACCCCCTATTGTGGGAAGTGCAAAACTTTTTATTTTTACACCTAACCTAACCTAATCTTTCGGTACCTAATATTCATATTTTTCAGCGGGTTTTTGTCATATCTTGTATTCTACCTTGTCTTGATCAACGCAATAGAAATTTTCAGTGCAGCCAAAATTTAAGATTTTTATACAACAAAACGAACATTAAAAATTCGTCAAAGAAATGCAAATTTTTTAATAAATTGTCAAAATTTGTCTCAAATTATTCAAAGTTATTCTCTGAACCATCATTAAATAACGCCCGGAGGTTTCCCCGTCGTTTGGTACCACTCTCGACCACCCCCTATTGTGGGAAGTGCAAAACTTTTGATTTTTACACCTAACCTAACCTAATCTTTCGGTACCTAAATATTCATATTTTTCAGCGGGTTTTTGTCATATCTTGTATTCTACCTTGTTTTGATCAACGCTATAGAAATTTTCAATGCTGCCAAAATTTAAGAGCTTTTTATACTACAAAACGAACATTAAAAATTCGTCAAAGAAATGCAAATTTTTTAATAAATTGTCAAAATTTGTCTCAAATTATTCAAAGGTTTTGTCTGAACCATCATTAAATAACGCCCAGAGTTTTGCCCCGTCGTTTGGTACCACTTTCGACCACCCCCTATTGTGGGAAGTGCAAAACTTTTGATTGTCACACCTAACCTAACCTAGTCTTTCGGTACCTAAATATTCATATTTTCAGCGGGTTTTTGTCATATCTTGTATTCTACCTTGTTTTGATCAACGCTATAGAAATTTTCAATGCTGCCAAAATTTAAGAGCTTTTTATACTACAAAAAGAACATTAAAAATTCGTCAAAGAAATGCAAATTTTTTAATAAATTATCAAAATTTGTCTCAAATTATTCAAAGTTTTTGTCTGAACCATCATTAAATAACGCCCGGAGTTTTCCCCGTCGTTTGGTATCACTTTCGACCACCCCCTATTGTGGGAAGTGCAAAACTTTTGATTTTCACACCTAACCTAACCTAATCTTTCGGTACCTAAATATTCATATTTTCAGCGGGTTTTTGTCATATCTTGTATTCTACCTTGTTTTGATCAACGCTATAGAAATTTTCAATGCTGCCAAAATTTAAGAGCTTTTTGTACTACAAAAAGAACATTAAAAATTCGTCAAAGAAATGCAAATTTTTTAATAAATTATCAAAATTTGTCTCAAATTATTCAAAGTTTTTGTCTGAACCATCATTAAATAACGCCCAGAGTTTTGCCCCGTCGTTTGGTACCTCTCTCGACCACCCCCTATTGTGGGAAGTGCAAAACTTTTTATTTTTACACCTAACCTAACCTAATCTTTCGGTACCTAAATATTCATATTTTTCAGCGGGTTTTTGTCATATCTTGTATTCTACCTTGTCTTGATCAACGCAATAGAAATTTTCAGTGCAGCCAAAATTTAAGATTTTTATACAACAAAACGAACATTAAAAATTCGTCAAAGAAATGCAAATTTTTTAATAAATTGTCAAAATTTGTCTCAAATTATTCAAAGTTATTCTCTGAACCATCATTAAATAACGCCCGGAGGTTTCCCCGTCGTTTGGTACCACTCTCGACCACCCCCTATTGTGGGAAGTGCAAAACTTTTGATTTTTACACCTAACCTAACCTAATCTTTCGGTACCTAAATATTCATATTTTTCAGCGGGTTTTTGTCATATCTTGTATTCTACCTTGTCTTGATCAACGCAATAGAAATTTTCAGTGCTGCCAAAATTTAAGATTTTTATACTACAAAACGAACATTAAAAATTCGTCAAAGAAATGCAAATTTTTTAATAAATTGTCAAAATTTGTCTCAAATTATTCAAAGTTTTTGTCTGAACCATCATTAAATAACGCCCAGAGTTTTGCCCCGTCGTTTGGTACCACTTTCGACCACCCCCTATTGTGGGAAGTGCAAAACTTTTGATTGTCACACCTAACCTAACCTAATCTTTCGGTACCTAAATATTCATATTTTTCAGCGGGTTTTTGTCATATCTTGTATTCTACCTTGTTTTGATCAACGCTATAGAAATTTTCAATGCTGCCAAAATTTAAGAGCTTTTTATACTACAAAACGAACATTAAAAATTCGTCAAAGAAATGCAAATTTTTTAATAAATTGTCAAAATTTGTCTCAAATTATTCAAAGGTTTTGTCTGAACCATCATTAAATAACGCCCAGAGTTTTGCCCCGTCGTTTGGTACCACTTTCGACCACCCCCTATTGTGGGAAGTGCAAAACTTTTGATTGTCACACCTAACCTAACCTAGTCTTTCGGTACCTAAATATTCATATTTTCAGCGGGTTTTTGTCATATCTTGTATTCTACCTTGTTTTGATCAACGCTATAGAAATTTTCAATGCTGCCAAAATTTAAGAGCTTTTTATACTACAAAAAGAACATTAAAAATTCGTCAAAGAAATGCAAATTTTTTAATAAATTATCAAAATTTGTCTCAAATTATTCAAAGTTTTTGTCTGAACCATCATTAAATAACGCCCGGAGTTTTCCCCGTCGTTTGGTATCACTTTCGACCACCCCCTATTGTGGGAAGTGCAAAACTTTTGATTGTCACACCTAACCTAACCTAATCTTTCGGTACCTAAATATTCATATTTTCAGCGGGTTTTTGTCATATCTTGTATTCTACCTTGTTTTGATCAACGCTATAGAAATTTTCAATGCTGCCAAAATTTAAGAGCTTTTTGTACTACAAAAAGAACATTAAAAATTCGTCAAAGAAATGCAAATTTTTTAATAAATTATCAAAATTTGTCTCAAATTATTCAAAGTTTTTGTCTGAACCATCATTAAATAACGCCCAGAGTTTTGCCCCGTCGTTTGGTACCTCTCTCGACCACCCCCTATTGTGGGAAGTGCAAAACTTTTTATTTTTACACCTAACCTAACCTAATCTTTCGGTACCTAAATATTCATATTTTTCAGCGGGTTTTTGTCATATCTTGCATTCTACCTTGTCTTGATCAACGCAATAGAAATTTTCAGTGCAGCCAAAATTTAAGATTTTTATACAACAAAACGAACATTAAAAATTCGTCAAAGAAATGCAAATTTTTTAATAAATTGTCAAAATTTGTCTCAAATTATTCAAAGTTATTCTCTGAACCATCATTAAATAACGCCCGGAGGTTTCCCCGTCGTTTGGTACCACTCTCGACCACCCCCTATTGTGGGAAGTGCAAAACTTTTGATTTTTACACCTAACCTAACCTAATCTTTCGGTACCTAAATATTCATATTTTTCAGCGGGTTTTTGTCATATCTTGTATTCTACCTTGTCTTGATCAACGCAATAGAAATTTTCAGTGCTGCCAAAATTTAAGATTTTTATACTACAAAACGAACATTAAAAATTCGTCAAAGAAATGCAAATTTTTTAATAAATTGTCAAAATTTGTCTCAAATTATTCAAAGTTTTTGTCTGAACCATCATTAAATAACGCCCAGAGTTTTGCCCCGTCGTTTGGTACCACTTTCGACCACCCCCTATTGTGGGAAGTGCAAAACTTTTGATTGTCACACCTAACCTAACCTAATCTTTCGGTACCTAAATATTCATATTTTTCAGCGGGTTTTTGTCATATCTTGTATTCTACCTTGTTTTGATCAACGCTATAGAAATTTTCAATGCTGCCAAAATTTAAGAGCTTTTTATACTACAAAACGAACATTAAAAATTCGTCAAAGAAATGCAAATTTTTTAATAAATTGTCAAAATTTGTCTCAAATTATTCAAAGGTTTTGTCTGAACCATCATTAAATAACGCCCAGAGTTTTGCCCCGTCGTTTGGTACCACTTTCGACCACCCCCTATTGTGGGAAGTGCAAAACTTTTGATTGTCACACCTAACCTAACCTAGTCTTTCGGTACCTAAATATTCATATTTTCAGCGGGTTTTTGTCATATCTTGTATTCTACCTTGTTTTGATCAACGCTATAGAAATTTTCAATGCTGCCAAAATTTAAGAGCTTTTTATACTACAAAAAGAACATTAAAAATTCGTCAAAGAAATGCAAATTTTTTAATAAATTATCAAAATTTGTCTCAAATTATTCAAAGTTTTTGTCTGAACCATCATTAAATAACGCCCGGAGTTTTCCCCGTCGTTTGGTATCACTTTCGACCACCCCCTATTGTGGGAAGTGCAAAACTTTTGATTGTCACACCTAACCTAACCTAATCTTTCGGTACCTAAATATTCATATTTTCAGCGGGTTTTTGTCATATCTTGTATTCTACCTTGTTTTGATCAACGCTATAGAAATTTTCAATGCTGCCAAAATTTAAGAGCTTTTTGTACTACAAAAAGAACATTAAAAATTCGTCAAAGAAATGCAAATTTTTTAATAAATTATCAAAATTTGTCTCAAATTATTCAAAGTTTTTGTCTGAACCATCATTAAATAACGCCCAGAGTTTTGCCCCGTCGTTTGGTACCTCTCTCGACCACCCCCTATTGTGGGAAGTGCAAAACTTTTTATTTTTACACCTAACCTAACCTAATCTTTCGGTACCTAAATATTCATATTTTTCAGCGGGTTTTTGTCATATCTTGTATTCTACCTTGTCTTGATCAACGCAATAGAAATTTTCAGTGCAGCCAAAATTTAAGATTTTTATACAACAAAACGAACATTAAAAATTCGTCAAAGAAATGCAAATTTTTTAATAAATTGTCAAAATTTGTCTCAAATTATTCAAAGTTATTCTCTGAACCATCATTAAATAACGCCCGGAGGTTTCCCCGTCGTTTGGTACCACTCTCGACCACCCCCTATTGTGGGAAGTGCAAAACTTTTGATTTTTACACCTAACCTAACCTAATCTTTCGGTACCTAAATATTCATATTTTTCAGCGGGTTTTTGTCATATCTTGTATTCTACCTTGTCTTGATCAACGCAATAGAAATTTTCAGTGCTGCCAAAATTTAAGATTTTTATACTACAAAACGAACATTAAAAATTCGTCAAAGAAATGCAAATTTTTTAATAAATTGTCAAAATTTGTCTCAAATTATTCAAAGTTTTTGTCTGAACCATCATTAAATAACGCCCAGAGTTTTGCCCCGTCGTTTGGTACCACTTTCGACCACCCCCTATTGTGGGAAGTGCAAAACTTTTGATTGTCACACCTAACCTAACCTAATCTTTCGGTACCTAAATATTCATATTTTTCAGCGGGTTTTTGTCATATCTTGTATTCTACCTTGTTTTGATCAACGCTATAGAAATTTTCAATGCTGCCAAAATTTAAGAGCTTTTTATACTACAAAACGAACATTAAAAATTCGTCAAAGAAATGCAAATTTTTTAATAAATTGTCAAAATTTGTCTCAAATTATTCAAAGGTTTTGTCTGAACCATCATTAAATAACGCCCAGAGTTTTGCCCCGTCGTTTGGTACCACTTTCGACCACCCCCTATTGTGGGAAGTGCAAAACTTTTGATTGTCACACCTAACCTAACCTAGTCTTTCGGTACCTAAATATTCATATTTTCAGCGGGTTTTTGTCATATCTTGTATTCTACCTTGTTTTGATCAACGCTATAGAAATTTTCAATGCTGCCAAAATTTAAGAGCTTTTTATACTACAAAAAGAACATTAAAAATTCGTCAAAGAAATGCAAATTTTTTAATAAATTATCAAAATTTGTCTCAAATTATTCAAAGTTTTTGTCTGAACCATCATTAAATAACGCCCGGAGTTTTCCCCGTCGTTTGGTATCACTTTCGACCACCCCCTATTGTGGGAAGTGCAAAACTTTTGATTGTCACACCTAACCTAACCTAATCTTTCGGTACCTAAATATTCATATTTTCAGCGGGTTTTTGTCATATCTTGTATTCTACCTTGTTTTGATCAACGCTATAGAAATTTTCAATGCTGCCAAAATTTAAGAGCTTTTTGTACTACAAAAAGAACATTAAAAATTCGTCAAAGAAATGCAAATTTTTTAATAAATTATCAAAATTTGTCTCAAATTATTCAAAGTTTTTGTCTGAACCATCATTAAATAACGCCCAGAGTTTTGCCCCGTCGTTTGGTACCTCTCTCGACCACCCCCTATTGTGGGAAGTGCAAAACTTTTTATTTTTACACCTAACCTAACCTAATCTTTCGGTACCTAAATATTCATATTTTTCAGCGGGTTTTTGTCATATCTTGTATTCTACCTTGTCTTGATCAACGCAATAGAAATTTTCAGTGCAGCCAAAATTTAAGATTTTTATACAACAAAACGAACATTAAAAATTCGTCAAAGAAATGCAAATTTTTTAATAAATTGTCAAAATTTGTCTCAAATTATTCAAAGTTATTCTCTGAACCATCATTAAATAACGCCCGGAGGTTTCCCCGTCGTTTGGTACCACTCTCGACCACCCCCTATTGTGGGAAGTGCAAAACTTTTGATTTTTACACCTAACCTAACCTAATCTTTCGGTACCTAAATATTCATATTTTTCAGCGGGTTTTTGTCATATCTTGTATTCTACCTTGTCTTGATCAACGCAATAGAAATTTTCAGTGCTGCCAAAATTTAAGATTTTTATACTACAAAACGAACATTAAAAATTCGTCAAAGAAATGCAAATTTTTTAATAAATTGTCAAAATTTGTCTCAAATTATTCAAAGTTTTTGTCTGAACCATCATTAAATAACGCCCAGAGTTTTGCCCCGTCGTTTGGTACCACTTTCGACCACCCCCTATTGTGGGAAGTGCAAAACTTTTGATTGTCACACCTAACCTAACCTAATCTTTCGGTACCTAAATATTCATATTTTTCAGCGGGTTTTTGTCATATCTTGTATTCTACCTTGTTTTGATCAACGCTATAGAAATTTTCAATGCTGCCAAAATTTAAGAGCTTTTTATACTACAAAACGAACATTAAAAATTCGTCAAAGAAATGCAAATTTTTTAATAAATTGTCAAAATTTGTCTCAAATTATTCAAAGGTTTTGTCTGAACCATCATTAAATAACGCCCAGAGTTTTGCCCCGTCGTTTGGTACCACTTTCGACCACCCCCTATTGTGGGAAGTGCAAAACTTTTGATTGTCACACCTAACCTAACCTAGTCTTTCGGTACCTAAATATTCATATTTTCAGCGGGTTTTTGTCATATCTTGTATTCTACCTTGTTTTGATCAACGCTATAGAAATTTTCAATGCTGCCAAAATTTAAGAGCTTTTTATACTACAAAAAGAACATTAAAAATTCGTCAAAGAAATGCAAATTTTTTAATAAATTATCAAAATTTGTCTCAAATTATTCAAAGTTTTTGTCTGAACCATCATTAAATAACGCCCGGAGTTTTCCCCGTCGTTTGGTATCACTTTCGACCACCCCCTATTGTGGGAAGTGCAAAACTTTTGATTGTCACACCTAACCTAACCTAATCTTTCGGTACCTAAATATTCATATTTTCAGCGGGTTTTTGTCATATCTTGTATTCTACCTTGTTTTGATCAACGCTATAGAAATTTTCAATGCTGCCAAAATTTAAGAGCTTTTTGTACTACAAAAAGAACATTAAAAATTCGTCAAAGAAATGCAAATTTTTTAATAAATTATCAAAATTTGTCTCAAATTATTCAAAGTTTTTGTCTGAACCATCATTAAATAACGCCCAGAGTTTTGCCCCGTCGTTTGGTACCTCTCTCGACCACCCCCTATTGTGGGAAGTGCAAAACTTTTTATTTTTACACCTAACCTAACCTAATCTTTCGGTACCTAAATATTCATATTTTTCAGCGGGTTTTTGTCATATCTTGTATTCTACCTTGTCTTGATCAACGCAATAGAAATTTTCAGTGCAGCCAAAATTTAAGATTTTTATACAACAAAACGAACATTAAAAATTCGTCAAAGAAATGCAAATTTTTTAATAAATTGTCAAAATTTGTCTCAAATTATTCAAAGTTATTCTCTGAACCATCATTAAATAACGCCCGGAGGTTTCCCCGTCGTTTGGTACCACTCTCGACCACCCCCTATTGTGGGAAGTGCAAAACTTTTGATTTTTACACCTAACCTAACCTAATCTTTCGGTACCTAAATATTCATATTTTTCAGCGGGTTTTTGTCATATCTTGTATTCTACCTTGTCTTGATCAACGCAATAGAAATTTTCAGTGCTGCCAAAATTTAAGATTTTTATACTACAAAACGAACATTAAAAATTCGTCAAAGAAATGCAAATTTTTTAATAAATTGTCAAAATTTGTCTCAAATTATTCAAAGTTTTTGTCTGAACCATCATTAAATAACGCCCAGAGTTTTGCCCCGTCGTTTGGTACCACTTTCGACCACCCCCTATTGTGGGAAGTGCAAAACTTTTGATTGTCACACCTAACCTAACCTAATCTTTCGGTACCTAAATATTCATATTTTTCAGCGGGTTTTTGTCATATCTTGTATTCTACCTTGTTTTGATCAACGCTATAGAAATTTTCAATGCTGCCAAAATTTAAGAGCTTTTTATACTACAAAACGAACATTAAAAATTCGTCAAAGAAATGCAAATTTTTTAATAAATTGTCAAAATTTGTCTCAAATTATTCAAAGGTTTTGTCTGAACCATCATTAAATAACGCCCAGAGTTTTGCCCCGTCGTTTGGTACCACTTTCGACCACCCCCTATTGTGGGAAGTGCAAAACTTTTGATTGTCACACCTAACCTAACCTAGTCTTTCGGTACCTAAATATTCATATTTTCAGCGGGTTTTTGTCATATCTTGTATTCTACCTTGTTTTGATCAACGCTATAGAAATTTTCAATGCTGCCAAAATTTAAGAGCTTTTTATACTACAAAAAGAACATTAAAAATTCGTCAAAGAAATGCAAATTTTTTAATAAATTATCAAAATTTGTCTCAAATTATTCAAAGTTTTTGTCTGAACCATCATTAAATAACGCCCGGAGTTTTCCCCGTCGTTTGGTATCACTTTCGACCACCCCCTATTGTGGGAAGTGCAAAACTTTTGATTGTCACACCTAACCTAACCTAATCTTTCGGTACCTAAATATTCATATTTTCAGCGGGTTTTTGTCATATCTTGTATTCTACCTTGTTTTGATCAACGCTATAGAAATTTTCAATGCTGCCAAAATTTAAGAGCTTTTTGTACTACAAAAAGAACATTAAAAATTCGTCAAAGAAATGCAAATTTTTTAATAAATTATCAAAATTTGTCTCAAATTATTCAAAGTTTTTATCTGAACCATCATTAAATAACGCCCAGAGTTTTGCCCCGTCGTTTGGTACCTCTCTCGACCACCCCCTATTGTGGGAAGTGCAAAACTTTTTATTTTTACACCTAACCTAACCTAATCTTTCGGTACCTAAATATTCATATTTTTCAGCGGGTTTTTGTCATATCTTGTATTCTACCTTGTCTTGATCAACGCAATAGAAATTTTCAGTGCAGCCAAAATTTAAGATTTTTATACAACAAAACGAACATTAAAAATTCGTCAAAGAAATGCAAATTTTTTAATAAATTGTCAAAATTTGTCTCAAATTATTCAAAGTTATTCTCTGAACCATCATTAAATAACGCCCGGAGGTTTCCCCGTCGTTTGGTACCACTCTCGACCACCCCCTATTGTGGGAAGTGCAAAACTTTTGATTTTTACACCTAACCTAACCTAATCTTTCGGTACCTAAATATTCATATTTTTCAGCGGGTTTTTGTCATATCTTGTATTCTACCTTGTCTTGATCAACGCAATAGAAATTTTCAGTGCTGCCAAAATTTAAGATTTTTATACTACAAAACGAACATTAAAAATTCGTCAAAGAAATGCAAATTTTTTAATAAATTGTCAAAATTTGTCTCAAATTATTCAAAGTTTTTGTCTGAACCATCATTAAATAACGCCCAGAGTTTTGCCCCGTCGTTTGGTACCACTTTCGACCACCCCCTATTGTGGGAAGTGCAAAACTTTTGATTGTCACACCTAACCTAACCTAATCTTTCGGTACCTAAATATTCAAATTTTTCAGCGGGTTTTTGTCATATCTTGTATTCTACCTTGTTTTGATCAACGCTATAGAAATTTTCAATGCTGCCAAAATTTAAGAGCTTTTTATACTACAAAACGAACATTAAAAATTCGTCAAAGAAATGCAAATTTTTTAATAAATTGTCAAAATTTGTCTCAAATTATTCAAAGGTTTTGTCTGAACCATCATTAAATAACGCCCAGAGTTTTGCCCCGTCGTTTGGTACCACTTTCGACCACCCCCTATTGTGGGAAGTGCAAAACTTTTGATTGTCACACCTAACCTAACCTAGTCTTTCGGTACCTAAATATTCATATTTTCAGCGGGTTTTTGTCATATCTTGTATTCTACCTTGTTTTGATCAACGCTATAGAAATTTTCAATGCTGCCAAAATTTAAGAGCTTTTTATACTACAAAAAGAACATTAAAAATTCGTCAAAGAAATGCAAATTTTTTAATAAATTATCAAAATTTGTCTCAAATTATTCAAAGTTTTTGTCTGAACCATCATTAAATAACGCCCGGAGTTTTCCCCGTCGTTTGGTATCACTTTCGACCACCCCCTATTGTGGGAAGTGCAAAACTTTTGATTGTCACACCTAACCTAACCTAATCTTTCGGTACCTAAATATTCATATTTTCAGCGGGTTTTTGTCATATCTTGTATTCTACCTTGTTTTGATCAACGCTATAGAAATTTTCAATGCTGCCAAAATTTAAGAGCTTTTTGTACTACAAAAAGAACATTAAAAATTCGTCAAAGAAATGCAAATTTTTTAATAAATTATCAAAATTTGTCTCAAATTATTCAAAGTTTTTGTCTGAACCATCATTAAATAACGCCCAGAGTTTTGCCCCGTCGTTTGGTACCTCTCTCGACCACCCCCTATTGTGGGAAGTGCAAAACTTTTTATTTTTACACCTAACCTAACCTAATCTTTCGGTACCTAAATATTCATATTTTTCAGCGGGTTTTTGTCATATCTTGTATTCTACCTTGTCTTGATCAACGCAATAGAAATTTTCAGTGCAGCCAAAATTTAAGATTTTTATACAACAAAACGAACATTAAAAATTCGTCAAAGAAATGCAAATTTTTTAATAAATTGTCAAAATTTGTCTCAAATTATTCAAAGTTATTCTCTGAACCATCATTAAATAACGCCCGGAGGTTTCCCCGTCGTTTGGTACCACTCTCGACCACCCCCTATTGTGGGAAGTGCAAAACTTTTGATTTTTACACCTAACCTAACCTAATCTTTCGGTACCTAAATATTCATATTTTTCAGCGGGTTTTTGTCATATCTTGTATTCTACCTTGTCTTGATCAACGCAATAGAAATTTTCAGTGCTGCCAAAATTTAAGATTTTTATACTACAAAACGAACATTAAAAATTCGTCAAAGAAATGCAAATTTTTTAATAAATTGTCAAAATTTGTCTCAAATTATTCAAAGTTTTTGTCTGAACCATCATTAAATAACGCCCAGAGTTTTGCCCCGTCGTTTGGTACCACTTTCGACCACCCCCTATTGTGGGAAGTGCAAAACTTTTGATTGTCACACCTAACCTAACCTAATCTTTCGGTACCTAAATATTCATATTTTTCAGCGGGTTTTTGTCATATCTTGTATTCTACCTTGTTTTGATCAACGCTATAGAAATTTTCAATGCTGCCAAAATTTAAGAGCTTTTTATACTACAAAACGAACATTAAAAATTCGTCAAAGAAATGCAAATTTTTTAATAAATTGTCAAAATTTGTCTCAAATTATTCAAAGGTTTTGTCTGAACCATCATTAAATAACGCCCAGAGTTTTGCCCCGTCGTTTGGTACCACTTTCGACCACCCCCTATTGTGGGAAGTGCAAAACTTTTGATTGTCACACCTAACCTAACCTAGTCTTTCGGTACCTAAATATTCATATTTTCAGCGGGTTTTTGTCATATCTTGTATTCTACCTTGTTTTGATCAACGCTATAGAAATTTTCAATGCTGCCAAAATTTAAGAGCTTTTTATACTACAAAAAGAACATTAAAAATTCGTCAAAGAAATGCAAATTTTTTAATAAATTATCAAAATTTGTCTCAAATTATTCAAAGTTTTTGTCTGAACCATCATTAAATAACGCCCGGAGTTTTCCCCGTCGTTTGGTATCACTTTCGACCACCCCCTATTGTGGGAAGTGCAAAACTTTTGATTGTCACACCTAACCTAACCTAATCTTTCGGTACCTAAATATTCATATTTTCAGCGGGTTTTTGTCATATCTTGTATTCTACCTTGTTTTGATCAACGCTATAGAAATTTTCAATGCTGCCAAAATTTAAGAGCTTTTTGTACTACAAAAAGAACATTAAAAATTCGTCAAAGAAATGCAAATTTTTTAATAAATTATCAAAATTTGTCTCAAATTATTCAAAGTTTTTGTCTGAACCATCATTAAATAACGCCCAGAGTTTTGCCCCGTCGTTTGGTACCTCTCTCGACCACCCCCTATTGTGGGAAGTGCAAAACTTTTTATTTTTACACCTAACCTAACCTAATCTTTCGGTACCTAAATATTCATATTTTTCAGCGGGTTTTTGTCATATCTTGTATTCTACCTTGTCTTGATCAACGCAATAGAAATTTTCAGTGCAGCCAAAATTTAAGATTTTTATACAACAAAACGAACATTAAAAATTCGTCAAAGAAATGCAAATTTTTTAATAAATTGTCAAAATTTGTCTCAAATTATTCAAAGTTATTCTCTGAACCATCATTAAATAACGCCCGGAGGTTTCCCCGTCGTTTGGTACCACTCTCGACCACCCCCTATTGTGGGAAGTGCAAAACTTTTGATTTTTACACCTAACCTAACCTAATCTTTCGGTACCTAAATATTCATATTTTTCAGCGGGTTTTTGTCATATCTTGTATTCTACCTTGTCTTGATCAACGCAATAGAAATTTTCAGTGCTGCCAAAATTTAAGATTTTTATACTACAAAACGAACATTAAAAATTCGTCAAAGAAATGCAAATTTTTTAATAAATTGTCAAAATTTGTCTCAAATTATTCAAAGTTTTTGTCTGAACCATCATTAAATAACGCCCAGAGTTTTGCCCCGTCGTTTGGTACCACTTTCGACCACCCCCTATTGTGGGAAGTGCAAAACTTTTGATTGTCACACCTAACCTAACCTAATCTTTCGGTACCTAAATATTCATATTTTTCAGCGGGTTTTTGTCATATCTTGTATTCTACCTTGTTTTGATCAACGCTATAGAAATTTTCAATGCTGCCAAAATTTAAGAGCTTTTTATACTACAAAACGAACATTAAAAATTCGTCAAAGAAATGCAAATTTTTTAATAAATTGTCAAAATTTGTCTCAAATTATTCAAAGGTTTTGTCTGAACCATCATTAAATAACGCCCAGAGTTTTGCCCCGTCGTTTGGTACCACTTTCGACCACCCCCTATTGTGGGAAGTGCAAAACTTTTGATTGTCACACCTAACCTAACCTAGTCTTTCGGTACCTAAATATTCATATTTTCAGCGGGTTTTTGTCATATCTTGTATTCTACCTTGTTTTGATCAACGCTATAGAAATTTTCAATGCTGCCAAAATTTAAGAGCTTTTTATACTACAAAAAGAACATTAAAAATTCGTCAAAGAAATGCAAATTTTTTAATAAATTATCAAAATTTGTCTCAAATTATTCAAAGTTTTTGTCTGAACCATCATTAAATAACGCCCGGAGTTTTCCCCGTCGTTTGGTATCACTTTCGACCACCCCCTATTGTGGGAAGTGCAAAACTTTTGATTGTCACACCTAACCTAACCTAATCTTTCGGTACCTAAATATTCATATTTTCAGCGGGTTTTTGTCATATCTTGTATTCTACCTTGTTTTGATCAACGCTATAGAAATTTTCAATGCTGCCAAAATTTAAGAGCTTTTTGTACTACAAAAAGAACATTAAAAATTCGTCAAAGAAATGCAAATTTTTTAATAAATTATCAAAATTTGTCTCAAATTATTCAAAGTTTTTGTCTGAACCATCATTAAATAACGCCCAGAGTTTTGCCCCGTCGTTTGGTACCTCTCTCGACCACCCCCTATTGTGGGAAGTGCAAAACTTTTTATTTTTACACCTAACCTAACCTAATCTTTCGGTACCTAAATATTCATATTTTTCAGCGGGTTTTTGTCATATCTTGTATTCTACCTTGTCTTGATCAACGCAATAGAAATTTTCAGTGCAGCCAAAATTTAAGATTTTTATACAACAAAACGAACATTAAAAATTCGTCAAAGAAATGCAAATTTTTTAATAAATTGTCAAAATTTGTCTCAAATTATTCAAAGTTATTCTCTGAACCATCATTAAATAACGCCCGGAGGTTTCCCCGTCGTTTGGTACCACTCTCAACCACCCCCTATTGTGGGAAGTGCAAAACTTTTGATTTTTACACCTAACCTAACCTAATCTTTCGGTACCTAAATATTCATATTTTTCAGCGGGTTTTTGTCATATCTTGTATTCTACCTTGTCTTGATCAACGCAATAGAAATTTTCAGTGCTGCCAAAATTTAAGATTTTTATACTACAAAACGAACATTAAAAATTCGTCAAAGAAATGCAAATTTTTTAATAAATTGTCAAAATTTGTCTCAAATTATTCAAAGTTTTTGTCTGAACCATCATTAAATAACGCCCAGAGTTTTGCCCCGTCGTTTGGTACCACTTTCGACCACCCCCTATTGTGGGAAGTGCAAAACTTTTGATTGTCACACCTAACCTAACCTAATCTTTCGGTACCTAAATATTCATATTTTTCAGCGGGTTTTTGTCATATCTTGTATTCTACCTTGTTTTGATCAACGCTATAGAAATTTTCAATGCTGCCAAAATTTAAGAGCTTTTTATACTACAAAACGAACATTAAAAATTCGTCAAAGAAATGCAAATTTTTTAATAAATTGTCAAAATTTGTCTCAAATTATTCAAAGGTTTTGTCTGAACCATCATTAAATAACGCCCAGAGTTTTGCCCCGTCGTTTGGTACCACTTTCGACCACCCCCTATTGTGGGAAGTGCAAAACTTTTGATTGTCACACCTAACCTAACCTAGTCTTTCGGTACCTAAATATTCATATTTTCAGCGGGTTTTTGTCATATCTTGTATTCTACCTTGTTTTGATCAACGCTATAGAAATTTTCAATGCTGCCAAAATTTAAGAGCTTTTTATACTACAAAAAGAACATTAAAAATTCGTCAAAGAAATGCAAATTTTTTAATAAATTATCAAAATTTGTCTCAAATTATTCAAAGTTTTTGTCTGAACCATCATTAAATAACGCCCGGAGTTTTCCCCGTCGTTTGGTATCACTTTCGACCACCCCCTATTGTGGGAAGTGCAAAACTTTTGATTGTCACACCTAACCTAACCTAATCTTTCGGTACCTAAATATTCATATTTTCAGCGGGTTTTTGTCATATCTTGTATTCTACCTTGTTTTGATCAACGCTATAGAAATTTTCAATGCTGCCAAAATTTAAGAGCTTTTTGTACTACAAAAAGAACATTAAAAATTCGTCAAAGAAATGCAAATTTTTTAATAAATTATCAAAATTTGTCTCAAATTATTCAAAGTTTTTGTCTGAACCATCATTAAATAACGCCCAGAGTTTTGCCCCGTCGTTTGGTACCTCTCTCGACCACCCCCTATTGTGGGAAGTGCAAAACTTTTTATTTTTACACCTAACCTAACCTAATCTTTCGGTACCTAAATATTCATATTTTTCAGCGGGTTTTTGTCATATCTTGTATTCTACCTTGTCTTGATCAACGCAATAGAAATTTTCAGTGCAGCCAAAATTTAAGATTTTTATACAACAAAACGAACATTAAAAATTCGTCAAAGAAATGCAAATTTTTTAATAAATTGTCAAAATTTGTCTCAAATTATTCAAAGTTATTCTCTGAACCATCATTAAATAACGCCCGGAGGTTTCCCCGTCGTTTGGTACCACTCTCGACCACCCCCTATTGTGGGAAGTGCAAAACTTTTGATTTTTACACCTAACCTAACCTAATCTTTCGGTACCTAAATATTCATATTTTTCAGCGGGTTTTTGTCATATCTTGTATTCTACCTTGTCTTGATCAACGCAATAGAAATTTTCAGTGCTGCCAAAATTTAAGATTTTTATACTACAAAACGAACATTAAAAATTCGTCAAAGAAATGCAAATTTTTTAATAAATTGTCAAAATTTGTCTCAAATTATTCAAAGTTTTTGTCTGAACCATCATTAAATAACGCCCAGAGTTTTGCCCCGTCGTTTGGTACCACTTTCGACCACCCCCTATTGTGGGAAGTGCAAAACTTTTGATTGTCACACCTAACCTAACCTAATCTTTCGGTACCTAAATATTCATATTTTTCAGCGGGTTTTTGTCATATCTTGTATTCTACCTTGTTTTGATCAACGCTATAGAAATTTTCAATGCTGCCAAAATTTAAGAGCTTTTTATACTACAAAACGAACATTAAAAATTCGTCAAAGAAATGCAAATTTTTTAATAAATTGTCAAAATTTGTCTCAAATTATTCAAAGGTTTTGTCTGAACCATCATTAAATAACGCCCAGAGTTTTGCCCCGTCGTTTGGTACCACTTTCGACCACCCCCTATTGTGGGAAGTGCAAAACTTTTGATTGTCACACCTAACCTAACCTAGTCTTTCGGTACCTAAATATTCATATTTTCAGCGGGTTTTTGTCATATCTTGTATTCTACCTTGTTTTGATCAACGCTATAGAAATTTTCAATGCTGCCAAAATTTAAGAGCTTTTTATACTACAAAAAGAACATTAAAAATTCGTCAAAGAAATGCAAATTTTTTAATAAATTATCAAAATTTGTCTCAAATTATTCAAAGTTTTTGTCTGAACCATCATTAAATAACGCCCGGAGTTTTCCCCGTCGTTTGGTATCACTTTCGACCACCCCCTATTGTGGGAAGTGCAAAACTTTTGATTGTCACACCTAACCTAACCTAATCTTTCGGTACCTAAATATTCATATTTTCAGCGGGTTTTTGTCATATCTTGTATTCTACCTTGTTTTGATCAACGCTATAGAAATTTTCAATGCTGCCAAAATTTAAGAGCTTTTTGTACTACAAAAAGAACATTAAAAATTCGTCAAAGAAATGCAAATTTTTTAATAAATTATCAAAATTTGTCTCAAATTATTCAAAGTTTTTGTCTGAACCATCATTAAATAACGCCCAGAGTTTTGCCCCGTCGTTTGGTACCTCTCTCGACCACCCCCTATTGTGGGAAGTGCAAAACTTTTTATTTTTACACCTAACCTAACCTAATCTTTCGGTACCTAAATATTCATATTTTTCAGCGGGTTTTTGTCATATCTTGTATTCTACCTTGTCTTGATCAACGCAATAGAAATTTTCAGTGCAGCCAAAATTTAAGATTTTTATACAACAAAACGAACATTAAAAATTCGTCAAAGAAATGCAAATTTTTTAATAAATTGTCAAAATTTGTCTCAAATTATTCAAAGTTATTCTCTGAACCATCATTAAATAACGCCCGGAGGTTTCCCCGTCGTTTGGTACCACTCTCGACCACCCCCTATTGTGGGAAGTGCAAAACTTTTGATTTTTACACCTAACCTAACCTAATCTTTCGGTACCTAAATATTCATATTTTTCAGCGGGTTTTTGTCATATCTTGTATTCTACCTTGTCTTGATCAACGCAATAGAAATTTTCAGTGCTGCCAAAATTTAAGATTTTTATACTACAAAACGAACATTAAAAATTCGTCAAAGAAATGCAAATTTTTTAATAAATTGTCAAAATTTGTCTCAAATTATTCAAAGTTTTTGTCTGAACCATCATTAAATAACGCCCAGAGTTTTGCCCCGTCGTTTGGTACCACTTTCGACCACCCCCTATTGTGGGAAGTGCAAAACTTTTGATTGTCACACCTAACCTAACCTAATCTTTCGGTACCTAAATATTCATATTTTTCAGCGGGTTTTTGTCATATCTTGTATTCTACCTTGTTTTGATCAACGCTATAGAAATTTTCAATGCTGCCAAAATTTAAGAGCTTTTTATACTACAAAACGAACATTAAAAATTCGTCAAAGAAATGCAAATTTTTTAATAAATTGTCAAAATTTGTCTCAAATTATTCAAAGGTTTTGTCTGAACCATCATTAAATAACGCCCAGAGTTTTGCCCCGTCGTTTGGTACCACTTTCGACCACCCCCTATTGTGGGAAGTGCAAAACTTTTGATTGTCACACCTAACCTAACCTAGTCTTTCGGTACCTAAATATTCATAATTTCAGCGGGTTTTTGTCATATCTTGTATTCTACCTTGTTTTGATCAACGCTATAGAAATTTTCAATGCTGCCAAAATTTAAGAGCTTTTTATACTACAAAAAGAACATTAAAAATTCGTCAAAGAAATGCAAATTTTTTAATAAATTATCAAAATTTGTCTCAAATTATTCAAAGTTTTTGTCTGAACCATCATTAAATAACGCCCGGAGTTTTCCCCGTCGTTTGGTATCACTTTCGACCACCCCCTATTGTGGGAAGTGCAAAACTTTTGATTGTCACACCTAACCTAACCTAATCTTTCGGTACCTAAATATTCATATTTTCAGCGGGTTTTTGTCATATCTTGTATTCTACCTTGTTTTGATCAACGCTATAGAAATTTTCAATGCTGCCAAAATTTAAGAGCTTTTTGTACTACAAAAAGAACATTAAAAATTCGTCAAAGAAATGCAAATTTTTTAATAAATTATCAAAATTTGTCTCAAATTATTCAAAGTTTTTGTCTGAACCATCATTAAATAACGCCCAGAGTTTTGCCCCGTCGTTTGGTACCTCTCTCGACCACCCCCTATTGTGGGAAGTGCAAAACTTTTTATTTTTACACCTAACCTAACCTAATCTTTCGGTACCTAAATATTCATATTTTTCAGCGGGTTTTTGTCATATCTTGTATTCTACCTTGTCTTGATCAACGCAATAGAAATTTTCAGTGCAGCCAAAATTTAAGATTTTTATACAACAAAACGAACATTAAAAATTCGTCAAAGAAATGCAAATTTTTTAATAAATTGTCAAAATTTGTCTCAAATTATTCAAAGTTATTCTCTGAACCATCATTAAATAACGCCCGGAGGTTTCCCCGTCGTTTGGTACCACTCTCGACCACCCCCTATTGTGGGAAGTGCAAAACTTTTGATTTTTACACCTAACCTAACCTAATCTTTCGGTACCTAAATATTCATATTTTTCAGCGGGTTTTTGTCATATCTTGTATTCTACCTTGTCTTGATCAACGCAATAGAAATTTTCAGTGCTGCCAAAATTTAAGATTTTTATACTACAAAACGAACATTAAAAATTCGTCAAAGAAATGCAAATTTTTTAATAAATTGTCAAAATTTGTCTCAAATTATTCAAAGTTTTTGTCTGAACCATCATTAAATAACGCCCAGAGTTTTGCCCCGTCGTTTGGTACCACTTTCGACCACCCCCTATTGTGGGAAGTGCAAAACTTTTGATTGTCACACCTAACCTAACCTAATCTTTCGGTACCTAAATATTCATATTTTTCAGCGGGTTTTTGTCATATCTTGTATTCTACCTTGTTTTGATCAACGCTATAGAAATTTTCAATGCTGCCAAAATTTAAGAGCTTTTTATACTACAAAACGAACATTAAAAATTCGTCAAAGAAATGCAAATTTTTTAATAAATTGTCAAAATTTGTCTCAAATTATTCAAAGGTTTTGTCTGAACCATCATTAAATAACGCCCAGAGTTTTGCCCCGTCGTTTGGTACCACTTTCGACCACCCCCTATTGTGGGAAGTGCAAAACTTTTGATTGTCACACCTAACCTAACCTAGTCTTTCGGTACCTAAATATTCATATTTTCAGCGGGTTTTTGTCATATCTTGTATTCTACCTTGTTTTGATCAACGCTATAGAAATTTTCAATGCTGCCAAAATTTAAGAGCTTTTTATACTACAAAAAGAACATTAAAAATTCGTCAAAGAAATGCAAATTTTTTAATAAATTATCAAAATTTGTCTCAAATTATTCAAAGTTTTTGTCTGAACCATCATTAAATAACGCCCGGAGTTTTCCCCGTCGTTTGGTATCACTTTCGACCACCCCCTATTGTGGGAAGTGCAAAACTTTTGATTGTCACACCTAACCTAACCTAATCTTTCGGTACCTAAATATTCATATTTTCAGCGGGTTTTTGTCATATCTTGTATTCTACCTTGTTTTGATCAACGCTATAGAAATTTTCAATGCTGCCAAAATTTAAGAGCTTTTTGTACTACAAAAAGAACATTAAAAATTCGTCAAAGAAATGCAAATTTTTTAATAAATTATCAAAATTTGTCTCAAATTATTCAAAGTTTTTGTCTGAACCATCATTAAATAACGCCCAGAGTTTTGCCCCGTCGTTTGGTACCTCTCTCGACCACCCCCTATTGTGGGAAGTGCAAAACTTTTTATTTTTACACCTAACCTAACCTAATCTTTCGGTACCTAAATATTCATATTTTTCAGCGGGTTTTTGTCATATCTTGTATTCTACCTTGTCTTGATCAACGCAATAGAAATTTTCAGTGCAGCCAAAATTTAAGATTTTTATACAACAAAACGAACATTAAAAATTCGTCAAAGAAATGCAAATTTTTTAATAAATTGTCAAAATTTGTCTCAAATTATTCAAAGTTATTCTCTGAACCATCATTAAATAACGCCCGGAGGTTTCCCCGTCGTTTGGTACCACTCTCGACCACCCCCTATTGTGGGAAGTGCAAAACTTTTGATTTTTACACCTAACCTAACCTAATCTTTCGGTACCTAAATATTCATATTTTTCAGCGGGTTTTTGTCATATCTTGTATTCTACCTTGTCTTGATCAACGCAATAGAAATTTTCAGTGCTGCCAAAATTTAAGATTTTTATACTACAAAACGAACATTAAAAATTCGTCAAAGAAATGCAAATTTTTTAATAAATTGTCAAAATTTGTCTCAAATTATTCAAAGTTTTTGTCTGAACCATCATTAAATAACGCCCAGAGTTTTGCCCCGTCGTTTGGTACCACTTTCGACCACCCCCTATTGTGGGAAGTGCAAAACTTTTGATTGTCACACCTAACCTAACCTAATCTTTCGGTACCTAAATATTCATATTTTTCAGCGGGTTTTTGTCATATCTTGTATTCTACCTTGTTTTGATCAACGCTATAGAAATTTTCAATGCTGCCAAAATTTAAGAGCTTTTTATACTACAAAACGAACATTAAAAATTCGTCAAAGAAATGCAAATTTTTTAATAAATTGTCAAAATTTGTCTCAAATTATTCAAAGGTTTTGTCTGAACCATCATTAAATAACGCCCAGAGTTTTGCCCCGTCGTTTGGTACCACTTTCGACCACCCCCTATTGTGGGAAGTGCAAAACTTTTGATTGTCACACCTAACCTAACCTAGTCTTTCGGTACCTAAATATTCATATTTTCAGCGGGTTTTTGTCATATCTTGTATTCTACCTTGTTTTGATCAACGCTATAGAAATTTTCAATGCTGCCAAAATTTAAGAGCTTTTTATACTACAAAAAGAACATTAAAAATTCGTCAAAGAAATGCAAATTTTTTAATAAATTATCAAAATTTGTCTCAAATTATTCAAAGTTTTTGTCTGAACCATCATTAAATAACGCCCGGAGTTTTCCCCGTCGTTTGGTATCACTTTCGACCACCCCCTATTGTGGGAAGTGCAAAACTTTTGATTGTCACACCTAACCTAACCTAATCTTTCGGTACCTAAATATTCATATTTTCAGCGGGTTTTTGTCATATCTTGTATTCTACCTTGTTTTGATCAACGCTATAGAAATTTTCAATGCTGCCAAAATTTAAGAGCTTTTTGTACTACAAAAAGAACATTAAAAATTCGTCAAAGAAATGCAAATTTTTTAATAAATTATCAAAATTTGTCTCAAATTATTCAAAGTTTTTGTCTGAACCATCATTAAATAACGCCCAGAGTTTTGCCCCGTCGTTTGGTACCTCTCTCGACCACCCCCTATTGTGGGAAGTGCAAAACTTTTTATTTTTACACCTAACCTAACCTAATCTTTCGGTACCTAAATATTCATATTTTTCAGCGGGTTTTTGTCATATCTTGTATTCTACCTTGTCTTGATCAACGCAATAGAAATTTTCAGTGCAGCCAAAATTTAAGATTTTTATACAACAAAACGAACATTAAAAATTCGTCAAAGAAATGCAAATTTTTTAATAAATTGTCAAAATTTGTCTCAAATTATTCAAAGTTATTCTCTGAACCATCATTAAATAACGCCCGGAGGTTTCCCCGTCGTTTGGTACCACTCTCGACCACCCCCTATTGTGGGAAGTGCAAAACTTTTGATTTTTACACCTAACCTAACCTAATCTTTCGGTACCTAAATATTCATATTTTTCAGCGGGTTTTTGTCATATCTTGTATTCTACCTTGTCTTGATCAACGCAATAGAAATTTTCAGTGCTGCCAAAATTTAAGATTTTTATACTACAAAACGAACATTAAAAATTCGTCAAAGAAATGCAAATTTTTTAATAAATTGTCAAAATTTGTCTCAAATTATTCAAAGTTTTTGTCTGAACCATCATTAAATAACGCCCAGAGTTTTGCCCCGTCGTTTGGTACCACTTTCGACCACCCCCTATTGTGGGAAGTGCAAAACTTTTGATTGTCACACCTAACCTAACCTAATCTTTCGGTACCTAAATATTCATATTTTTCAGCGGGTTTTTGTCATATCTTGTATTCTACCTTGTTTTGATCAACGCTATAGAAATTTTCAATGCTGCCAAAATTTAAGAGCTTTTTATACTACAAAACGAACATTAAAAATTCGTCAAAGAAATGCAAATTTTTTAATAAATTGTCAAAATTTGTCTCAAATTATTCAAAGGTTTTGTCTGAACCATCATTAAATAACGCCCAGAGTTTTGCCCCGTCGTTTGGTACCACTTTCGACCACCCCCTATTGTGGGAAGTGCAAAACTTTTGATTGTCACACCTAACCTAACCTAGTCTTTCGGTACCTAAATATTCATATTTTCAGCGGGTTTTTGTCATATCTTGTATTCTACCTTGTTTTGATCAACGCTATAGAAATTTTCAATGCTGCCAAAATTTAAGAGCTTTTTATACTACAAAAAGAACATTAAAAATTCGTCAAAGAAATGCAAATTTTTTAATAAATTATCAAAATTTGTCTCAAATTATTCAAAGTTTTTGTCTGAACCATCATTAAATAACGCCCGGAGTTTTCCCCGTCGTTTGGTATCACTTTCGACCACCCCCTATTGTGGGAAGTGCAAAACTTTTGATTGTCACACCTAACCTAACCTAATCTTTCGGTACCTAAATATTCATATTTTCAGCGGGTTTTTGTCATATCTTGTATTCTACCTTGTTTTGATCAACGCTATAGAAATTTTCAATGCTGCCAAAATTTAAGAGCTTTTTGTACTACAAAAAGAACATTAAAAATTCGTCAAAGAAATGCAAATTTTTTAATAAATTATCAAAATTTGTCTCAAATTATTCAAAGTTTTTGTCTGAACCATCATTAAATAACGCCCAGAGTTTTGCCCCGTCGTTTGGTACCTCTCTCGACCACCCCCTATTGTGGGAAGTGCAAAACTTTTTATTTTTACACCTAACCTAACCTAATCTTTCGGTACCTAAATATTCATATTTTTCAGCGGGTTTTTGTCATATCTTGTATTCTACCTTGTCTTGATCAACGCAATAGAAATTTTCAGTGCAGCCAAAATTTAAGATTTTTATACAACAAAACGAACATTAAAAATTCGTCAAAGAAATGCAAATTTTTTAATAAATTGTCAAAATTTGTCTCAAATTATTCAAAGTTATTCTCTGAACCATCATTAAATAACGCCCGGAGGTTTCCCCGTCGTTTGGTACCACTCTCGACCACCCCCTATTGTGGGAAGTGCAAAACTTTTGATTTTTACACCTAACCTAACCTAATCTTTCGGTACCTAAATATTCATATTTTTCAGCGGGTTTTTGTCATATCTTGTATTCTACCTTGTCTTGATCAACGCAATAGAAATTTTCAGTGCTGCCAAAATTTAAGATTTTTATACTACAAAACGAACATTAAAAATTCGTCAAAGAAATGCAAATTTTTTAATAAATTGTCAAAATTTGTCTCAAATTATTCAAAGTTTTTGTCTGAACCATCATTAAATAACGCCCAGAGTTTTGCCCCGTCGTTTGGTACCACTTTCGACCACCCCCTATTGTGGGAAGTGCAAAACTTTTGATTGTCACACCTAACCTAACCTAATCTTTCGGTACCTAAATATTCATATTTTTCAGCGGGTTTTTGTCATATCTTGTATTCTACCTTGTTTTGATCAACGCTATAGAAATTTTCAATGCTGCCAAAATTTAAGAGCTTTTTATACTACAAAACGAACATTAAAAATTCGTCAAAGAAATGCAAATTTTTTAATAAATTGTCAAAATTTGTCTCAAATTATTCAAAGGTTTTGTCTGAACCATCATTAAATAACGCCCAGAGTTTTGCCCCGTCGTTTGGTACCACTTTCGACCACCCCCTATTGTGGGAAGTGCAAAACTTTTGATTGTCACACCTAACCTAACCTAGTCTTTCGGTACCTAAATATTCATATTTTCAGCGGGTTTTTGTCATATCTTGTATTCTACCTTGTTTTGATCAACGCTATAGAAATTTTCAATGCTGCCAAAATTTAAGAGCTTTTTATACTACAAAAAGAACATTAAAAATTCGTCAAAGAAATGCAAATTTTTTAATAAATTATCAAAATTTGTCTCAAATTATTCAAAGTTTTTGTCTGAACCATCATTAAATAACGCCCGGAGTTTTCCCCGTCGTTTGGTATCACTTTCGACCACCCCCTATTGTGGGAAGTGCAAAACTTTTGATTGTCACACCTAACCTAACCTAATCTTTCGGTACCTAAATATTCATATTTTCAGCGGGTTTTTGTCATATCTTGTATTCTACCTTGTTTTGATCAACGCTATAGAAATTTTCAATGCTGCCAAAATTTAAGAGCTTTTTGTAGTACAAAAAGAACATTAAAAATTCGTCAAAGAAATGCAAATTTTTTAATAAATTATCAAAATTTGTCTCAAATTATTCAAAGTTTTTGTCTGAACCATCATTAAATAACGCCCAGAGTTTTGCCCCGTCGTTTGGTACCTCTCTCGACCACCCCCTATTGTGGGAAGTGCAAAACTTTTTATTTTTACACCTAACCTAACCTAATCTTTCGGTACCTAAATATTCATATTTTTCAGCGGGTTTTTGTCATATCTTGTATTCTACCTTGTCTTGATCAACGCAATAGAAATTTTCAGTGCAGCCAAAATTTAAGATTTTTATACAACAAAACGAACATTAAAAATTCGTCAAAGAAATGCAAATTTTTTAATAAATTGTCAAAATTTGTCTCAAATTATTCAAAGTTATTCTCTGAACCATCATTAAATAACGCCCGGAGGTTTCCCCGTCGTTTGGTACCACTCTCGACCACCCCCTATTGTGGGAAGTGCAAAACTTTTGATTTTTACACCTAACCTAACCTAATCTTTCGGTACCTAAATATTCATATTTTTCAGCGGGTTTTTGTCATATCTTGTATTCTACCTTGTCTTGATCAACGCAATAGAAATTTTCAGTGCTGCCAAAATTTAAGATTTTTATACTACAAAACGAACATTAAAAATTCGTCAAAGAAATGCAAATTTTTTAATAAATTGTCAAAATTTGTCTCAAATTATTCAAAGTTTTTGTCTGAACCATCATTAAATAACGCCCAGAGTTTTGCCCCGTCGTTTGGTACCACTTTCGACCACCCCCTATTGTGGGAAGTGCAAAACTTTTGATTGTCACACCTAACCTAACCTAATCTTTCGGTACCTAAATATTCATATTTTTCAGCGGGTTTTTGTCATATCTTGTATTCTACCTTGTTTTGATCAACGCTATAGAAATTTTCAATGCTGCCAAAATTTAAGAGCTTTTTATACTACAAAACGAACATTAAAAATTCGTCAAAGAAATGCAAATTTTTTAATAAATTGTCAAAATTTGTCTCAAATTATTCAAAGTTTTTGTCTGAACCATCATTAAATAACGCCCAGAGTTTTGCCCCGTCGTTTGGTACCACTTTCGACCACCCCCTATTGTGGGAAGTGCAAAACTTTTGATTGTCACACCTAACCTAACCTAGTCTTTCGGTACCTAAATATTCATATTTTCAGCGGGTTTTTGTCATATCTTGTATTCTACCTTGTTTTGATCAACGCTATAGAAATTTTCAATGCTGCCAAAATTTAAGAGCTTTTTATACTACAAAAAGAACATTAAAAATTCGTCAAAGAAATGCAAATTTTTAATAAATTATCAAAATTTGTCTCAAATTATTCAAAGTTTTTGTCTGAACCATCATTAAATAACGCCCAGAGTTTTGCCCCGTCGTTTGGTACCACTCTCGACCACCCCCTATTGTGGGAAGTGCAAAACTTTTGATTGTCACACCTAACCTAACCTAATCTTTCGGTACCTAAATATTCATATTTTTCAGCGGGTTTTTGTCATATCTTGTATTCTACCTTGTCTTGATCAACGCAATAGAAATTTTCAGTGCTGCCAAAATTTAAGATTTTTATACAACAAAACGAACATTAAAATTATTCGTCAAAGAAATGCAAATTTTTTAATAAATTGTCAAAATTTGTCTCAAATTATTCAAAGTTATTCTCTGAACCATCATTAAATAACGCCCGGAGTTTTCCCCGTCGTTTGGTACCACACTCGACCACCCCCTATTGTGGGAAGTGCAAAACTTTTGATTTTTACACCTAACCTAACCTAATCTTTCGGTACCTAATTATTCATATTTTTCAGCGGATTTTTGTCATATCTTGTATTCCACCTTGTCTTGATCAACGCTATAGAAATTTTCAGTGCTCCCAAAATTTAAGTTTTTTATACTACAAAAAGAACATTAAAAATTCGTCAAAGAAATGCAAATTTTTAATGAATTGTCAAAATTTGTCTCAAATTATTCAAAGTTTTTGTCTGAACCATCATTAAATAACGCCCAGAGTTTTGCCCCGTCGTTTGGTACCTCTCTCGACCACTCCCTATTGTGGGAAGTGCAAAACTTTTAATTTTCACACCTAACCTAACCTAATCTTTCGGTACCTAAATATTCATATTTTTCAGCGGGTTTTTGTCATATCTTGTATTCTACCTTGTCTTGATCAACGCAATAGAAATTTTCAGTGCTGCCAAAATTTAAGTTTTTATACTACAAAAAGAACATTAAAAATTCGTCAAAGAAATGCAAATTTTTTAATAAATTATCAAAATTTGTCTCAAATTATTCAAAGTTTTTGTCTGAACCATCATTAAATAACGCCCAGAGTTTTGCCCCGTCGTTTGGTACCTCTCTCGACCACCCCCTATTGTGGGAAGTGCAAAACTTTTTATTTTTACACCTAACCTAACCTAATCTTTCGGTACCTAAATATTCATATTTTCCAGCGGGTTTTTGTCATATCTTGTATTTTACCTTGTTTTGATCAACGCTATAGAAATTTTCAATGCTGCCAAAATTTAAGATTTTTATACTACAAAACGAACATTAAAAATTCGTCAAAGAAATGCAAATTTTTTAATAAATTGTCAAAATTTGTCTCAAATTATTCAAAGTTATTCTCTGAACCATCATTAAATAACGCCCGGAGGTTTCCCCGTCGTTTGGTACCACTCTCGACCACCCCCTATTGTGGGAAGTGCAAAACTTTTGATTTTTACACCTAACCTAACCTAATCTTTCGGTACCTAAATATTCATATTTTTCAGCGGGTTTTTGTCATATCTTGTATTCTACCTTGTCTTGATCAACGCTATAGAAATTTTCAATGCTGCCAAAATTTAAGAGCTTTTTATACTACAAAAAGAACATTAAAAATTCGTCAAAGAAATGCAAATTTTTTAATAAATTATCAAAATTTGTCTCAAATTATTCAAAGTTTTTGTCTGAACCATCATTAAATAACGCCCAGAGTTTTGCCCCGTCGTTTGGTACCACTCTCGACCACCCCCTATTGTGGGAAGTGCAAAACTTTTGATTGTCACACCTAACCTAACCTAATCTTTCGGTACCTAAATATTCATATTTTTCAGCGGGTTTTTGTCATATCTTGTATTCTACCTTGTCTTGATCAACGCAATAGAAATTTTCAGTGCTGCCAAAATTTAAGTTTTTATACTACAAAAATAACATTAAAAATTCGTCAAAGAAATGCAAATTTTTTAATAAATTGTCAAAATTTGTCTCAAATTATTCAAAGTTTTTGTCTGAACCATCATTAAATAACGCCCAGAGTTTTGCCCCGTCGTTTGGTACCACTTTCGACCACCCCCTATTGTGGGAAGTGCAAAACTTTTGATTGTCACACCTAACCTAACCTAGTCTTTCGGTACCTAAATATTCATATTTTCAGCGGGTTTATGTCATATCTTGTATTCTACCTTGTTTTGATCAACGCTATAGAAATTTTCAATGCTGCCAAAATTTAAGAGCTTTTTATACTACAAAAAGAACATTAAAAATTCGTCAAAGAAATGCAAATTTTTTAATAAATTATCAAAATTTGTCTCAAATTATTCAAAGTTTTTGTCTGAACCATCATTAAATAACGCCCGGAGTTTTCCCCGTCGTTTGGTACCACTTTCGACCACCCCCTATTGTGGGAAGTGCAAAACTTTTGATTGTCACACCTAACCTAACCTAATCTTTCGGTACCTAAATATTCATATTTTCAGCGGGTTTTTGTCATATCTTGTATTCTACCTTGTTTTGATCAACGCTATAAAAATTTTCAATGCTGCCAAAATTTAAGATTTTTATACTACAAAACGAACATTAAAAATTCGTCAAAGAAATGCAAATTTTTTAATAAATTGTCAAAATTTGTCTCAAATTATTCAAAGTTATTCTCTGAACCATCATTAAATAACGCCCGGAGTTTTCCCCGTCGTTTGGTACCACTTTCGACCACCCCCTATTGTGGGAAGTGCAAAACTTTTGATTGTCACACCTTTTTTTTTTTGTTTCCCAGGAAAAATGCTTCATGCACTACCCGCCGGCTAGGGGACGGCACCGGCGGGGCGTGTGGGACGGGACTCCCAGCTAGAAAACGCGCTGGTCTACCCACTAAAAAACCTGGGGTGTTCCCTCTCTCACCCAATGGGGGGGGCCAGTTGGGAACTTAAAAGATTCAACCATAGCAGGCCCCCCCTTGATTGTCACACCTAACCTAACCTAATCTTTCGGTACCTAAATATTCATATTTTCAGCGGGTTTTTGTCATATCTTGTATTCTACCTTGTTTTGATCAACGCTATAGAAATTTTCAATGCTGCCAAAATTTAAGAGCTTTTTATACTACAAAAAGAACATTAAAATTCGTCAAAGAAATGCAAATTTTTTAATAAATTATCAAAATTTGTCTCAAATTATTCAAAGTTTTTGTCTGAACCATCATTAAATAACGCCCAGAGTTTTGCCCCGTCGTTTGGTACCTCTCTCGATCACCCCCTATTGTGGGAAGTGCAAAACTTTTTATTTTTACACCTAACCTAACCTAATCTTTCGGTACCTAAATATTCATATTTTCCAGCGGGTTTTTGTCATATCTTGTATTTTACCTTGTTTTGATCAACGCTATAGAAATTTTCAATGCTGCCAAAATTTAAGATTTTTATACTACAAAACGAACATTAAAAATTCGTCAAAGAAATGCAAATTTTTTAATAAATTGTCAAAATTTGTCTCAAATTATTCAAAGTTATTCTCTGAACCATCATTAAATAACGCCCGGAGTTTTCCCCGTCGTTTGGTACCACTCTCGACCACCCCCTATTGTGGGAAGTGCAAAACTTTTGATTTTTACACCTAACCTAACCTAATCTTTCGGTACCTAAATATTCATATTTTTCAGCGGGTTTTTGTCATATCTTGTATTCTACCTTGTCTTGATCAACGCTATAGAAATTTTCAATGCTGCCAAAATTTAAGAGCTTTTTATACTACAAAAAGAACATTAAAAATTCGTCAAAGAAATGCAAATTTTTTAATAAATTATCAAAATTTGTCTCAAATTATTCAAAGTTTTTGTCTGAACCATCATTAAATAACGCCCAGAGTTTTGCCCCGTCGTTTGGTACCACTCTCGACCACCCCCTATTGTGGGAAGTGCAAAACTTTTGATTGTCACACCTAACCTAACCTAATCTTTCGGTACCTAAATATTCATATTTTTCAGCGGGTTTTTGTCATATCTTGTATTCTACCTTGTCTTGATCAACGCAATAGAAATTTTCAGTGCTGCCAAAATTTAAGATTTTTATACTACAAAACGAACATTAAAAATTCGTCAAAGAAATGCAAATTTTTAAATAAATTGTCAAAATTTGTCTCAAATTATTCAAAGTTATTCTCTGAACCATCATTAAATAACGCCCGGAGTTTTCCCCGTCGTTTGGTTCCACTCTCGACCACCCCCTATTGTGGGAAGTGCAAAACTTTTGATTGTCACACCTAACCTAACCTAATCTTTCGGTACCTAAATATTCATATTTTTCAGCGGGTTTTTGTCATATCTTGTATTCTACCTTGTCTTGATCAACGCTATAGAATTTTTCAGTGCTCCCAAAATTTAAGTTTTTTATACTACAAAAAGAACATTAAAAATTCGTCAAAGAAATGCAAATTTTTAATGAATTGTCAAAATTTGTCTCAAATTATTCAAAGTTTTTGTCTGAACCATCATTAAATAACGCCCAGCGTTTTGCCACGTCGTTTGGTACCTCTCTCGGCCACCCTCTATTGTGGGAAGTGCAAAACTTTTAATTTTTACACCTAACCTAACCTAATCTTTCGGTACCTAAATATTCATATTTTTCAGCGGGTTTTTGTCATATCTTGTATTTTTTCTTGTTTTGATCAACGCTATAGAAATTTTCAATGCTGCCAAAATTTAAGAGCTTTTTATACTACAAAACGAACATTAAAAATTTGTCAAAGAAATGCAAATTTTTAATGAATTGTCAAAATTTGTCTCAAATTATTCAAAGTTTTTGTCTGAACCATCATTAAATAACGCCCGGAGTTTTGCCCCGTCGTTTGGTACCTCTCTCGACCACCCCCTATTGTGGGAAGTGCAAAAGTTTTGATTGTCACACCTAACCTAACCTAATCTTTCGGTACCTAAATATTCATATTTTTCAGCGGGTTTTTGTCATATCTTGTATTCTACCTTGTCTTGATCAACGCAATAGAAATTTTCAGTGCTGCCAAAATTTAAGTTTTTATACTACAAAAATAACATTAAAAATTCGTCAAAGAAATGCAAATTTTTTAATAAATTGTCAAAATTTGTCTCAAATTATTCAAAGTTTTTGTCTGAACCATCATTAAATAACGCCCAGAGTTTTGCCCCGTCGTTTGGTACCACTTTCGACCACCCCCTATTGTAGGAAGTGCAAAACTTTTGATTGTCACACCTAACCTAACCTAATCTTTCGGTACCTAAATATTCATATTTTTCAGCGGGTTTTTGTCATATCTTGTATTCTACCTTGTCTTGATCAACGCAATAGAAATTTTCAGTGCTGCCAAAATTTAAGATTTTTATACTACAAAACGAACATTAAAAATTCGTCAAAGAAATGCAAATTTTTTAATAAATTGTCAAAATTTGTCTCAAATTATTCAAAGTTTTTGTCTGAACCATCATTAAATAACGCCCGGAGTTTTCCCCGTCGTTTGGTACCACTTTCGACCACCCCCTATTGTGGGAAGTGCAAAACTTTTGATTTTTACACCTAACCTAACCTAATCTTTCGGTACCTAAATATTCATATTTTTCAGCGGGTTTTTGTCATATCTTGTATTCTACCTTGTCTTGATCAACGCAATAGAAATTTTCAGTGCTGCCAAAATTTAAGATTTTTATACTACAAAACGAACATTAAAAATTCGTCAAAGAAATGCAAATTTTTTAATAAATTGTCAAAATTTGTCTCAAATTATTCAAAGTTATTCTCTGAACCATCATTAAATAACGCCCGGAGGTTTCCCCGTCGTTTGGTACCACTCTCGACCACCCCCTATTGTGGGAAGTGCAAAACTTTTGATTTTTACACCTAACCTAACCTAATCTTTCGGTACCTAAATATTCATATTTTTCAGCGGGTTTTTGTCATATCTTGTATTCTACCTTGTCTTGATCAACGCAATAGAAATTTTCAGTGCTGCCAAAATTTAAGATTTTTATACTACAAAACGAACATTAAAAATTCGTCAAAGAAATGCAAATTTTTTAATAAATTGTCAAAATTTGTCTCAAATTATTCAAAGTTTTTGTCTGAACCATCATTAAATAACGCCCAGAGTTTTGCCCCGTCGTTTGGTACCACTTTCGACCACCCCCTATTGTGGGAAGTGCAAAACTTTTGATTGTCACACCTAACCTAACCTAATCTTTCGGTACCTAAATATTCATATTTTTCAGCGGGTTTTTGTCATATCTTGTATTCTACCTTGTCTTGATCAACGCAATAGAAATTTTCAGTGCAGCCAAAATTTAAGATTTTTATACAACAAAACGAACATTAAAAATTCGTCAAAGAAATGCAAATTTTTTAATAAATTGTCAAAATTTGTCTCAAATTATTCAAAGTTATTCTCTGAACCATCATTAAATAACGCCCGGAGGTTTCCCTGTCGTTTGGTACCACTCTCGACCACCCCCTATTGTGGGAAGTGCAAAACTTTTGATTTTTACACCTAACCTAACCTAATCTTCCGGTACCTAAATATTCATATTTTTCAGCGGGTTTTTGTCATATCTTGTATTCTACCTTGTCTTGATCAACGCAATAGAAATTTTCAGTGCTGCCAAAATTTAAGATTTTTATACTACAAAACGAACATTAAAAATTCGTCAAAGAAATGCAAATTTTTTAATAAATTGTCAAAATTTGTCTCAAATTATTCAAAGTTTTTGTCTGAACCATCATTAAATAACGCCCAGAGTTTTGCCCCGTCGTTTGGTACCACTTTCGACCACCCCCTATTGTGGGAAGTGCAAAACTTTTGATTGTCACACCTAACCTAACCTAATCTTTCGGTACCTAAATATTCATATTTTTCAGCGGGTTTTTGTCATATCTTGTATTCTACCTTGTCTTGATCAACGCAATAGAAATTTTCAGTGCTGCCAAAATTTAAGATTTTTATACAACAAAACGAACATTAAAAATTCGTCAAAGAAATGCAAATTTTTTAATAAATTGTCAAAATTTGTCTCAAATTATTCAAAGTTATTCTCTGAACCATCATTAAATAACGCCCGGAGGTTTCCCCGTCGTTTGGTACCACTCTCGACCACCCCCTATTGTGGGAAGTGCAAAACTTTTGATTTTTACACCTAACCTAACCTAATCTTTCGGTACCTAAATATTCATATTTTTCAGCGGGTTTTTGTCATATCTTGTATTCTACCTTGTCTTGATCAACGCAATAGAAATTTTCAGTGCTGCCAAAATTTAAGATTTTTATACTACAAAACGAACATTAAAAATTCGTCAAAGAAATGCAAATTTTTTAATTAATTGTCAAAATTTGTCTCAAATTATTCAAAGTTTTTGTCTGAACCATCATTAAATAACGCCCAGAGTTTTGCCCCGTCGTTTGGTACCACTTTCGACCACCCCCTATTGTGGGAAGTGCAAAACTTTTGATTGTCACACCTAACCTAACCTAGTCTTTCGGTACCTAAATATTCATATTTTCAGCGGGTTTTTGTCATATCTTGTATTCTACCTTGTTTTGATCAACGCTATAGAAATTTTCAATGCTGCCAAAATTTAAGAGCTTTTTATACTACAAAAAGAACATTAAAAATTCGTCAAAGAAATGCAAATTTTTTAATAAATTATCAAAATTTGTCTCAAATTATTCAAAGTTTTTGTCTGAACCATCATTAAATAACGCCCAGAGTTTTGCCCCGTCGTTTGGTACCTCTCTCGACCACCCCCTATTGTGGGAAGTGCAAAACTTTTTATTTTTACACCTAACCTAACCTAATCTTTCGGTACCTAAATATTCATATTTTCCAGCGGGTTTTTGTCATATCTTGTATTTTACCTTGTTTTGATCAACGCTATAGAAATTTTCAATGCTGCCAAAATTTAAGATTTTTATACTACAAAACGAACATTAAAAATTCGTCAAAGAAATGCAAATTTTTTAATAAATTGTCAAAATTTGTCTCAAATTATTCAAAGTTATTCTCTGAACCATCATTAAATAACGCCCGGAGTTTTCCCCGTCGTTTGGTACCACTCTCGACCACCCCCTATTGTGGGAAGTGCAAAACTTTAGATTTTTACACCTAACCTAACCTAATCTTTCGGTACCTAAATATTCATATTTTTCAGCGGGTTTTTGTCATATCTTGTATTCTACCTTGTCTTGATCAACGCAATAGAAATTTTCAGTGCTGCCAAAATTTAAGATTTTTATACTACAAAACGAACATTAAAAATTCGTCAAAGAAATGCAAATTTTTTAATAAATTGTCAAAATTTGTCTCAAATTATTCAAAGTTATTCTCTGAACCATCATTAAATAACGCCCGGAGGTTTCCCCGTCGTTTGGTACCACTCTCGACCACCCCCTATTGTGGGAAGTGCAAAACTTTTGATTTTTACACCTAACCTAACCTAATCTTTCGGTACCTAAATATTCATATTTTTCAGCGGGTTTTTGTCATATCTTGTATTCTAGCTTGTCTTGATCAACGCAATAGAAATTTTCAGTGCTGCCAAAATTTAAGATTTTTATACTACAAAACTAACATTAAAAATTCGTCAAAGAAATGCAAATTTTTTAATAAATTGTCAAAATTTGTCTCAAATTATTCAAAGTTTTTGTCTGAACCATCATTAAATAACGCCCAGAGTTTTGCCCCGTCGTTTGGTACCACTTTCGACCACCCCCTATTGTGGGAAGTGCAAAACTTTTGATTGTCACACCTAACCTAACCTAATCTTTCGGTACCTAAATATTCATATTTTTCAGCGGGTTTTTGTCATATCTTGTATTCTACCTTGTTTTGATCAACGCTATAGAAATTTTCAATGCTGCCAAAATTTAAGAGCTTTTTATACTACAAAACGAACATTAAAAATTCGTCAAAGAAATGCAAATTTTTTAATAAATTGTCAAAATTTGTCTCAAATTATTCAAAGTTTTTGTCTGAACCATCATTAAATAACGCCCAGAGTTTTGCCCCGTCGTTTGGTACCTCTCTCGACCACCCCCTATTGTGGGAAGTGCAAAACTTTTTATTTTTACACCTAACCTAACCTAATCTTTCGGTACCTAAATATTCATATTTTCCAGCGGGTTTTTGTCATATCTTGTATTTTACCTTGTTTTGATCAACGCTATAGAAATTTTCAGTGCTGCCAAAATTTAAGATTTTTATACTACAAAACGAACATTAAAAATTCGTCAAAGAAATGCAAATTTTTTAATAAATTTTCAAAATTTGTCTCAAATTATTCAAAGTTTTTGTCTGAACCATCATTAAATAACGCCCGGAGTTTTCCCCGTCGTTTGGTACCACTTTCGACCACCCCCTATTGTGGGAAGTGCAAAACTTTTGATTGTCACACCTAACCTAACCTAATCTTTCGGTACCTAAATATTCATATTTTCAGCGGGTTTTTGTCATATCTTGTATTCTACCTTGTTTTGATCAACGCTATAGAAATTTTCAATGCTGCCAAAATTTAAGAGCTTTTTATACTACAAAAAGAACATTAAAATTCGTCAAAGAAATGCAAATTTTTTAATAAATTATCAAAATTTGTCTCAAATTATTCAAAGTTTTTGTCTGAACCATCATTAAATAACGCCCAGAGTTTTGCCCCGTCGTTTGGTACCTCTCTCGATCACCCCCTATTGTGGGAAGTGCAAAACTTTTTATTTTTACACCTAACCTAACCTAATCTTTCGGTACCTAAATATTCATATTTTCCAGCGGGTTTTTGTCATATCTTGTATTTTACCTTGTTTTGATCAACGCTATAGAAATTTTCAATGCTGCCAAAATTTAAGATTTTTATACTACAAAACGAACATTAAAAATTCGTCAAAGAAATGCAAATTTTTTAATAAATTGTCAAAATTTGTCTCAAATTATTCAAAGTTATTCTCTGAACCATCATTAAATAACGCCCGGAGGTTTCCCCGTCGTTTGGTACCACTCTCGACCACCCCCTATTGTGGGAAGTGCAAAACTTTTGATTTTTACACCTAACCTAACCTAATCTTTCGGTACCTAAATATTCATATTTTTCAGCGGGTTTTTGTCATATCTTGTATTCTACCTTGTCTTGATCAACGCTATAGAAATTTTCAATGCTGCCAAAATTTAAGAGCTTTTTATACTACAAAAAGAACATTAAAAATTCGTCAAAGAAATGCAAATTTTTTAATAAATTATCAAAATTTGTCTCAAATTATTCAAAGTTTTTGTCTGAACCATCATTAAATAACGCCCAGAGTTTTGCCCCGTCGTTTGGTACCACTCTCGACCACCCCCTATTGTGGGAAGTGCAAAACTTTTGATTGTCACACCTAACCTAACCTAATCTTTCGGTACCTAAATATTCATATTTTTCAGCGGGTTTTTGTCATATCTTGTATTCTACCTTGTCTTGATCAACGCAATAGAAATTTTCAGTGCTGCCAAAATTTAAGTTTTTATACTACAAAAATAACATTAAAAATTCGTCAAAGAAATGCAAATTTTTGAATAAATTGTCAAAATTTGTCTCAAATTATTCAAAGTTTTTGTCTGAACCATCATTAAATAACGCCCAGAGTTTTGCCCCGTCGTTTGGTACCACTTTCGACCACCCCCTATTGTGGGAAGTGCAAAACTTTTGATTGTCACACCTAACCTAACCTAGTCTTTCGGTACCTAAATATTCATATTTTCAGCGGGTTTATGTCATATCTTGTATTCTACCTTGTTTTGATCAACGCTATAGAAATTTTCAATGCTGCCAAAATTTAAGAGCTTTTTATACTACAAAAAGAACATTAAAAATTCGTCAAAGAAATGCAAATTTTTTAATAAATTATCAAAATTTGTCTCAAATTATTCAAAGTTTTTGTCTGAACCATCATTAAATAACGCCCGGAGTTTTCCCCGTCGTTTGGTACCACTTTCGACCACCCCCTATTGTGGGAAGTGCAAAACTTTTGATTGTCACACCTAACCTAACCTAATCTTTCGGTACCTAAATATTCATATTTTCAGCGGGTTTTTGTCATATCTTGTATTCTACCTTGTTTTGATCAACGCTATAAAAATTTTCAATGCTGCCAAAATTTAAGATTTTTATACTACAAAACGAACATTAAAAATTCGTCAAAGAAATGCAAATTTTTTAATAAATTGTCAAAATTTGTCTCAAATTATTCAAAGTTATTCTCTGAACCATCATTAAATAACGCCCGGAGTTTTCCCCGTCGTTTGGTACCACTTTCGACCACCCCCTATTGTGGGAAGTGCAAAACTTTTGATTGTCACACCTTTTTTTTTTTGTTTCCCAGGAAAAATGCTTCATGCACTACCCGCCGGCTAGGGGACGGCACCGGCGGGGCGTGTGGGACGGGACTCCCAGCTAGAAAACGCGCTGGTCTACCCACTAAAAAACCTGGGGTGTTCCCTCTCTCACCCAATGGGGGGGGCCAGTTGGGAACTTAAAAGATTCAACCATAGCAGGCCCCCCCTTGATTGTCACACCTAACCTAACCTAATCTTTCGGTACCTAAATATTCATATTTTCAGCGGGTTTTTGTCATATCTTGTATTCTACCTTGTTTTGATCAACGCTATAGAAATTTTCAATGCTGCCAAAATTTAAGAGCTTTTTATACTACAAAAAGAACATTAAAATTCGTCAAAGAAATGCAAATTTTTTAATAAATTATCAAAATTTGTCTCAAATTATTCAAAGTTTTTGTCTGAACCATCATTAAATAACGCCCAGAGTTTTGCCCCGTCGTTTGGTACCTCTCTCGATCACCCCCTATTGTGGGAAGTGCAAAACTTTTTATTTTTACACCTAACCTAACCTAATCTTTCGGTACCTAAATATTCATATTTTCCAGCGGGTTTTTGTCATATCTTGTATTTTACCTTGTTTTGATCAACGCTATAGAAATTTTCAATGCTGCCAAAATTTAAGATTTTTATACTACAAAACGAACATTAAAAATTCGTCAAAGAAATGCAAATTTTTTAATAAATTGTCAAAATTTGTCTCAAATTATTCAAAGTTATTCTCTGAACCATCATTAAATAACGCCCGGAGTTTTCCCCGTCGTTTGGTACCACTCTCGACCACCCCCTATTGTGGGAAGTGCAAAACTTTTGATTTTTACACCTAACCTAACCTAATCTTTCGGTACCTAAATATTCATATTTTTCAGCGGGTTTTTGTCATATCTTGTATTCTACCTTGTCTTGATCAACGCTATAGAAATTTTCAATGCTGCCAAAATTTAAGAGCTTTTTATACTACAAAAAGAACATTAAAAATTCGTCAAAGAAATGCAAATTTTTTAATAAATTATCAAAATTTGTCTCAAATTATTCAAAGTTTTTGTCTGAACCATCATTAAATAACGCCCAGAGTTTTGCCCCGTCGTTTGGTACCACTCTCGACCACCCCCTATTGTGGGAAGTGCAAAACTTTTGATTGTCACACCTAACCTAACCTAATCTTTCGGTACCTAAATATTCATATTTTTCAGCGGGTTTTTGTCATATCTTGTATTCTACCTTGTCTTGATCAACGCAATAGAAATTTTCAGTGCTGCCAAAATTTAAGATTTTTATACTACAAAACGAACATTAAAAATTCGTCAAAGAAATGCAAATTTTTAAATAAATTGTCAAAATTTGTCTCAAATTATTCAAAGTTATTCTCTGAACCATCATTAAATAACGCCCGGAGTTTTCCCCGTCGTTTGGTTCCACTCTCGACCACCCCCTATTGTGGGAAGTGCAAAACTTTTGATTGTCACACCTAACCTAACCTAATCTTTCGGTACCTAAATATTCATATTTTTCAGCGGGTTTTTGTCATATCTTGTATTCTACCTTGTCTTGATCAACGCTATAGAATTTTTCAGTGCTCCCAAAATTTAAGTTTTTTATACTACAAAAAGAACATTAAAAATTCGTCAAAGAAATGCAAATTTTTAATGAATTGTCAAAATTTGTCTCAAATTATTCAAAGTTTTTGTCTGAACCATCATTAAATAACGCCCAGCGTTTTGCCACGTCGTTTGGTACCTCTCTCGGCCACCCTCTATTGTGGGAAGTGCAAAACTTTTAATTTTTACACCTAACCTAACCTAATCTTTCGGTACCTAAATATTCATATTTTTCAGCGGGTTTTTGTCATATCTTGTATTTTTTCTTGTTTTGATCAACGCTATAGAAATTTTCAATGCTGCCAAAATTTAAGAGCTTTTTATACTACAAAACGAACATTAAAAATTTGTCAAAGAAATGCAAATTTTTAATGAATTGTCAAAATTTGTCTCAAATTATTCAAAGTTTTTGTCTGAACCATCATTAAATAACGCCCGGAGTTTTGCCCCGTCGTTTGGTACCTCTCTCGACCACCCCCTATTGTGGGAAGTGCAAAAGTTTTGATTGTCACACCTAACCTAACCTAATCTTTCGGTACCTAAATATTCATATTTTTCAGCGGGTTTTTGTCATATCTTGTATTCTACCTTGTCTTGATCAACGCAATAGAAATTTTCAGTGCTGCCAAAATTTAAGTTTTTATACTACAAAAATAACATTAAAAATTCGTCAAAGAAATGCAAATTTTTTAATAAATTGTCAAAATTTGTCTCAAATTATTCAAAGTTTTTGTCTGAACCATCATTAAATAACGCCCAGAGTTTTGCCCCGTCGTTTGGTACCACTTTCGACCACCCCCTATTGTAGGAAGTGCAAAACTTTTGATTGTCACACCTAACCTAACCTAATCTTTCGGTACCTAAATATTCATATTTTTCAGCGGGTTTTTGTCATATCTTGTATTCTACCTTGTCTTGATCAACGCAATAGAAATTTTCAGTGCTGCCAAAATTTAAGATTTTTATACTACAAAACGAACATTAAAAATTCGTCAAAGAAATGCAAATTTTTTAATAAATTGTCAAAATTTGTCTCAAATTATTCAAAGTTATTCTCTGAACCATCATTAAATAACGCCCGGAGGTTTCCCCGTCGTTTGGTACCACTCTCGACCACCCCCTATTGTGGGAAGTGCAAAACTTTTGATTTTTACACCTAACCTAACCTAATCTTTCGGTACCTAAATATTCATATTTTTCAGCGGGTTTTTGTCATATCTTGTATTCTACCTTGTCTTGATCAACGCAATAGAAATTTTCAGTGCTGCCAAAATTTAAGATTTTTATACTACAAAACGAACATTAAAAATTCGTCAAAGAAATGCAAATTTTTTAATAAATTGTCAAAATTTGTCTCAAATTATTCAAAGTTTTTGTCTGAACCATCATTAAATAACGCCCAGAGTTTTGCCCCGTCGTTTGGTACCACTTTCGACCACCCCCTATTGTGGGAAGTGCAAAACTTTTGATTGTCACACCTAACCTAACCTAATCTTTCGGTACCTAAATATTCATATTTTTCAGCGGGTTTTTGTCATATCTTGTATTCTACCTTGTCTTGATCAACGCAATAGAAATTTTCAGTGCAGCCAAAATTTAAGATTTTTATACAACAAAACGAACATTAAAAATTCGTCAAAGAAATGCAAATTTTTTAATAAATTGTCAAAATTTGTCTCAAATTATTCAAAGTTATTCTCTGAACCATCATTAAATAACGCCCGGAGGTTTCCCCGTCGTTTGGTACCACTCTCGACCACCCCCTATTGTGGGAAGTGCAAAACTTTTGATTTTTACACCTAACCTAACCTAATCTTCCGGTACCTAAATATTCATATTTTTCAGCGGGTTTTTGTCATATCTTGTATTCTACCTTGTCTTGATCAACGCAATAGAAATTTTCAGTGCTGCCAAAATTTAAGATTTTTATACTACAAAACGAACATTAAAAATTCGTCAAAGAAATGCAAATTTTTTAATAAATTGTCAAAATTTGTCTCAAATTATTCAAAGTTTTTGTCTGAACCATCATTAAATAACGCCCAGAGTTTTGCCCCGTCGTTTGGTACCACTTTCGACCACCCCCTATTGTGGGAAGTGCAAAACTTTTGATTGTCACACCTAACCTAACCTAATCTTTCGGTACCTAAATATTCATATTTTTCAGCGGGTTTTTGTCATATCTTGTATTCTACCTTGTCTTGATCAACGCAATAGAAATTTTCAGTGCTGCCAAAATTTAAGATTTTTATACAACAAAACGAACATTAAAAATTCGTCAAAGAAATGCAAATTTTTTAATAAATTGTCAAAATTTGTCTCAAATTATTCAAAGTTATTCTCTGAACCATCATTAAATAACGCCCGGAGGTTTCCCCGTCGTTTGGTACCACTCTCGACCACCCCCTATTGTGGGAAGTGCAAAACTTTTGATTTTTACACCTAACCTAACCTAATCTTTCGGTACCTAAATATTCATATTTTTCAGCGGGTTTTTGTCATATCTTGTATTCTACCTTGTCTTGATCAACGCAATAGAAATTTTCAGTGCTGCCAAAATTTAAGATTTTTATACTACAAAACGAACATTAAAAATTCGTCAAAGAAATGCAAATTTTTTAATAAATTGTCAAAATTTGTCTCAAATTATTCAAAGTTTTTGTCTGAACCATCATTAAATAACGCCCAGAGTTTTGCCCCGTCGTTTGGTACCACTTTCGACCACCCCCTATTGTGGGAAGTGCAAAACTTTTGATTGTCACACCTAACCTAACCTAGTCTTTCGGTACCTAAATATTCATATTTTCAGCGGGTTTTTGTCATATCTTGTATTCTACCTTGTTTTGATCAACGCTATAGAAATTTTCAATGCTGCCAAAATTTAAGAGCTTTTTATACTACAAAAAGAACATTAAAAATTCGTCAAAGAAATGCAAATTTTTTAATAAATTATCAAAATTTGTCTCAAATTATTCAAAGTTTTTGTCTGAACCATCATTAAATAACGCCCGGAGTTTTCCCCGTCGTTTGGTACCACTTTCGACCACCCCCTATTGTGGGAAGTGCAAAACTTTTGATTGTCACACCTAACCTAACCTAATCTTTCGGTACCTAAATATTCATATTTTCAGCGGGTTTTTGTCATATCTTGTATTCTACCTTGTTTTGATCAACGCTATAGAAATTTTCAATGCTGCCAAAATTTAAGAGCTTTTTATACTACAAAAAGAACATTAAAAATTCGTCAAAGAAATGCAAATTTTTTAATAAATTATCAAAATTTGTCTCAAATTATTCAAAGTTTTTGTCTGAACCATCATTAAATAACGCCCAGAGTTTTGCCCCGTCGTTTGGTACCTCTTTCGACCACCCCCTATTGTGGGAAGTGCAAAACTTTTTATTTTTACACCTAACCTAACCTAATCTTTCGGTACCTAAATATTCATATTTTCCAGCGGGTTTTTGTCATATCTTGTATTTTACCTTGTTTTGATCAACGCTATAGAAATTTTCAATGCTGCCAAAATTTAAGATTTTTATACTACAAAACGAACATTAAAAATTCGTCAAAGAAATGCAAATTTTTTAATAAATTGTCAAAATTTGTCTCAAATTATTCAAAGTTATTCTCTGAACCATCATTAAATAACGCCCGGAGTTTTCCCCGTCGTTTGGTACCACTCTCGACCACCCCCTATTGTGGGAAGTGCAAAACTTTAGATTTTTACACCTAACCTAACCTAATCTTTCGGTACCTAAATATTCATATTTTTCAGCGGGTTTTTGTCATATCTTGTATTCTACCTTGTCTTGATCAACGCAATAGAAATTTTCAGTGCTGCCAAAATTTAAGATTTTTATACTACAAAACGAACATTAAAAATTCGTCAAAGAAATGCAAATTTTTTAATAAATTGTCAAAATTTGTCTCAAATTATTCAAAGTTATTCTCTGAACCATCATTAAATAACGCCCGGAGGTTTCCCCGTCGTTTGGTACCACTCTCGACCACCCCCTATTGTGGGAAGTGCAAAACTTTTGATTTTTACACCTAACCTAACCTAATCTTTCGGTACCTAAATATTCATATTTTTCAGCGGGTTTTTGTCATATCTTGTATTCTAGCTTGTCTTGATCAACGCAATAGAAATTTTCAGTGCTGCCAAAATTTAAGATTTTTATACTACAAAACGAACATTAAAAATTCGTCAAAGAAATGCAAATTTTTTAATAAATTGTCAAAATTTGTCTCAAATTATTCAAAGTTTTTGTCTGAACCATCATTAAATAACGCCCAGAGTTTTGCCCCGTCGTTTGGTACCACTTTCGACCACCCCCTATTGTGGGAAGTGCAAAACTTTTGATTGTCACACCTAACCTAACCTAATCTTTCGGTACCTAAATATTCATATTTTTCAGCGGGTTTTTGTCATATCTTGTATTCTACCTTGTTTTGATCAACGCTATAGAAATTTTCAATGCTGCCAAAATTTAAGAGCTTTTTATACTACAAAACGAACATTAAAAATTCGTCAAAGAAATGCAAATTTTTTAATAAATTGTCAAAATTTGTCTCAAATTATTCAAAGTTTTTGTCTGAACCATCATTAAATAACGCCCAGAGTTTTGCCCCGTCGTTTGGTACCACTTTCGACCACCCCCTATTGTGGGAAGTGCAAAACTTTTGATTGTCACACCTAACCTAACCTAGTCTTTCGGTACCTAAATATTCATATTTTCAGCGGGTTTTTGTCATATCTTGTATTCTACCTTGTTTTGATCAACGCTATAGAAATTTTCAATGCTGCCAAAATTTAAGAGCTTTTTATACTACAAAAAGAACATTAAAAATTCGTCAAAGAAATGCAAATTTTTTAATAAATTGTCAAAATTTGTCTCAAATTATTCAAAGTTTTTGTCTGAACCATCATTAAATAACGCCCAGAGTTTTGCCCCGTCGTTTGGTACCACTTTCGACCACCCCCTATTGTGGGAAGTGCAAAACTTTTGATTGTCACACCTAACCTAACCTAATCTTTCGGTACCTAAATATTCATATTTTTTCAGCGGGTTTTTGTCATATCTTGTATTCTACCTTGTCTTGATCAACGCAATAGAAATTTTCAGTGCTGCCAAAATTTAAGATTTTTATACTACAAAACGAACATTAAAAATTCGTCAAAGAAATGCAAATTTTTTAATAAATTGTCAAAATTTGTCTCAAATTATTCAAAGTTATTCTCTGAACCATCATTAAATAACGCCCGGAGGTTTCCCCGTCGTTTGGTACCACTCTCGACCACCCCCTATTGTGGGAAGTGCAAAACTTTTGATTTTTACACCTAACCTAACCTAATCTTTCGGTACCTAAATATTCATATTTTTCAGCGGGTTTTTGTCATATCTTGTATTCTACCTTGTCTTGATCAACGCAATAGAAATTTTCAGTGCTGCCAAAATTTAAGATTTTTATACTACAAAAGGAACATTAAAAATTCGTCAAAGAAATGCAAATTTTTTAATAAATTGTCAAAATTTGTCTCAAATTATTCAAAGTTTTTGTCTGAACCATCATTAAATAACGCCCAGAGTTTTGCCCCGTCGTTTGGTACCACTTTCGACCACCCCCTATTGTGGGAAGTGCAAAACTTTTGATTGTCACACCTAACCTAACCTAATCTTTCGGTACCTAAATATTCATATTTTTCAGCGGGTTTTTGTCATATCTTGTATTCTACCTTGTTTTGATCAACGCTATAGAAATTTTCAATGCTGCCAAAATTTAAGAGCTTTTTATACTACAAAACGAACATTAAAAATTCGTCAAAGAAATGCAAATTTTTTAATAAATTGTCAAAATTTGTCTCAAATTATTCAAAGTTTTTGTCTGAACCATCATTAAATAACGCCCAGAGTTTTGCCCCGTCGTTTGGTACCACTTTCGACCACCCCCTATTGTGGGAAGTGCAAAACTTTTGATTGTCACACCTAACCTAACCTAGTCTTTCGGTACCTAAATATTCATATTTTCAGCGGGTTTTTGTCATATCTTGTATTCTACCTTGTTTTGATCAACGCTATAGAAATTTTCAATGCTGCCAAAATTTAAGAGCTTTTTATACTACAAAAAGAACATTAAAAATTCGTCAAAGAAATGCAAATTTTTAATAAATTATCAAAATTTGTCTCAAATTATTCAAAGTTTTTGTCTGAACCATCATTAAATAACGCCCAGAGTTTTGCCCCGTCGTTTGGTACCACTCTCGACCACCCCCTATTGTGGGAAGTGCAAAACTTTTGATTGTCACACCTAACCTAACCTAATCTTTCGGTACCTAAATATTCATATTTTTCAGCGGGTTTTTGTCATATCTTGTATTCTACCTTGTCTTGATCAACGCAATAGAAATTTTCAGTGCTGCCAAAATTTAAGATTTTTATACAACAAAACGAACATTAAAAATTCGTCAAAGAAATGCAAATTTTTTAATAAATTGTCAAAATTTGTCTCAAATTATTCAAAGTTATTCTCTGAACCATCATTAAATAACGCCCGGAGGTTTCCCCGTCGTTTGGTACCACTCTCGACCACCCCCTATTGTGGGAAGTGCAAAACTTTTGATTTTTACACCTAACCTAACCTAATCTTCCGGTACCTAAATATTCATATTTTTCAGCGGGTTTTTGTCATATCTTGTATTCTACCTTGTCTTGATCAACGCAATAGAAATTTTCAGTGCTGCCAAAATTTAAGATTTTTATACTACAAAACGAACATTAAAAATTCGTCAAAGAAATGCAAATTTTTTAATAAATTGTCAAAATTTGTCTCAAATTATTCAAAGTTTTTGTCTGAACCATCATTAAATAACGCCCAGAGTTTTGCCCCGTCGTTTGGTACCACTTTCGACCACCCCCTATTGTGGGAAGTGCAAAACTTTTGATTGTCACACCTAACCTAACCTAATCTTTCGGTACCTAAATATTCATATTTTTCAGCGGGTTTTTGTCATATCTTGTATTCTACCTTGTCTTGATCAACGCAATAGAAATTTTCAGTGCTGCCAAAATTTAAGATTTTTATACAACAAAACGAACATTAAAAATTCGTCAAAGAAATGCAAATTTTTTAATAAATTGTCAAAATTTGTCTCAAATTATTCAAAGTTATTCTCTGAACCATCATTAAATAACGCCCGGAGGTTTCCCCGTCGTTTGGTACCACTCTCGACCACCCCCTGTTGTGGGAAGTGCAAAACTTTTGATTTTTACACCTAACCTAACCTAATCTTTCGGTACCTAAATATTCATATTTTTCAGCGGGTTTTTGTCATATCTTGTATTCTACCTTGTCTTGATCAACGCAATAGAAATTTTCAGTGCTGCCAAAATTTAAGATTTTTATACTACAAAACGAACATTAAAAATTCGTCAAAGAAATGCAAATTTTTTAATAAATTGTCAAAATTTGTCTCAAATTATTCAAAGTTTTTGTCTGAACCATCATTAAATAACGCCCAGAGTTTTGCCCCGTCGTTTGGTACCACTTTCGACCACCCCCTATTGTGGGAAGTGCAAAACTTTTGATTGTCACACCTAACCTAACCTAGTCTTTCGGTACCTAAATATTCATATTTTCAGCGGGTTTTTGTCATATCTTGTATTCTACCTTGTTTTGATCAACGCTATAGAAATTTTCAATGCTGCCAAAATTTAAGAGCTTTTTATACTACAAAACGAACATTAAAAATTCGTCAAAGAAATGCAAATTTTTTAATAAATTGTCAAAATTTGTCTCAAATTATTCAAAGTTTTTGTCTGAACCATCATTAAATAACGCCCAGAGTTTTGCCCCGTCGTTTGGTACCACTTTCGACCACCCCCTATTGTGGGAAGTGCAAAACTTTTGATTGTCACACCTAACCTAACCTAGTCTTTCGGTACCTAAATATTCATATTTTCAGCGGGTTTTTGTCATATCTTGTATTCTACCTTGTTTTGATCAACGCTATAGAAATTTTCAATGCTGCCAAAATTTAAGAGCTTTTTATACTACAAAAAGAACATTAAAAATTCGTCAAAGAAATGCAAATTTTTAATAAATTATCAAAATTTGTCTCAAATTATTCAAAGTTTTTGTCTGAACCATCATTAAATAACGCCCAGAGTTTTGCCCCGTCGTTTGGTACCACTCTCGACCACCCCCTATTGTGGGAAGTGCAAAACTTTTGATTGTCACACCTAACCTAACCTAATCTTTCGGTACCTAAATATTCATATTTTTCAGCGGATTTTTGTCATATCTTGTATTCCACCTTGTCTTGATCAACGCTATAGAAATTTTCAGTGCTCCCAAAATTTAAGTTTTTTATACTACAAAAAGAACATTAAAAATTCGTCAAAGAAATGCAAATTTTTAATGAATTGTCAAAATTTGTCTCAAATTATTCAAAGTTTTTGTCTGAACCATCATTAAATAACGCCCAGAGTTTTGCCCCGTCGTTTGGTATCTCTCTCGACCACTCCCTATTGTGGGAAGTGCAAAACTTTTAATTTTCACACCTAACCTAACCTAATCTTTCGGTACCTAAATATTCATATTTTTCAGCGGGTTTTTGTCATATCTTGTATTCTACCTTGTCTTGATCAACGCTATAGAAATTTTCAATGCTGCCAAAATTTAAGAGCTTTTTATACTACAAAAAGAACATTAAAAATTCGTCAAAGAAATGCAAATTTTTTAATAAATTATCAAAATTTGTCTCAAATTATTCAAAGTTTTTGTCTGAACCATCATTAAATAACGCCCAGAGTTTTGCCCCGTCGTTTGGTACCACTCTCGACCACCCCCTATTGTGGGAAGTGCAAAACTTTTGATTGTCACACCTAACCTAACCTAATCTTTCGGTACCTAAATATTCATATTTTTCAGCGGGTTTTTGTCATATCTTGTATTCTACCTTGTCTTGATCAACGCAATAGAAATTTTCAGTGCAGCCAAAATTTAAGATTTTTATACAACAAAACGAACATTAAAAATTCGTCAAAGAAATGCAAATTTTTTAATAAATTGTCAAAATTTGTCTCAAATTATTCAAAGTTATTCTCTGAACCATCATTAAATAACGCCCGGAGGTTTCCCCGTCGTTTGGTACCACTCTCGACCACCCCCTATTGTGGGAAGTGCAAAACTTTTGATTTTTACACCTAACCTAACCTAATCTTCCGGTACCTAAATATTCATATTTTTCAGCGGGTTTTTGTCATATCTTGTATTCTACCTTGTCTTGATCAACGCAATAGAAATTTTCAGTGCTGCCAAAATTTAAGATTTTTATACTACAAAACGAACATTAAAAATTCGTCAAAGAAATGCAAATTTTTTAATAAATTGTCAAAATTTGTCTCAAATTATTCAAAGTTTTTGTCTGAACCATCATTAAATAACGCCCAGAGTTTTGCCCCGTCGTTTGGTACCACTCTCGACCACCCCCTATTGTGGGAAGTGCAAAACTTTTGATTGTCACACCTAACCTAACCTAATCTTTCGGTACCTAAATATTCATATTTTTCAGCGGGTTTTTGTCATATCTTGTATTCTACCTTGTCTTGATCAACGCAATAGAAATTTTCAGTGCTGCCAAAATTTAAGATTTTTATACAACAAAACGAACATTAAAAATTCGTCAAAGAAATGCAAATTTTTTAATAAATTGTCAAAATTTGTCTCAAATTATTCAAAGTTATTCTCTGAACCATCATTAAATAACGCCCGGAGGTTTCCCCGTCGTTTGGTACCACTCTCGACCACCCCCTATTGTGGGAAGTGCAAAACTTTTGATTTTTACACCTAACCTAACCTAATCTTCCGGTACCTAAATATTCATATTTTTCAGCGGGTTTTTGTCATATCTTGTATTCTACCTTGTCTTGATCAACGCAATAGAAATTTTCAGTGCTGCCAAAATTTAAGATTTTTATACTACAAAACGAACATTAAAAATTCGTCAAAGAAATGCAAATTTTTTAATAAATTGTCAAAATTTGTCTCAAATTATTCAAAGTTTTTGTCTGAACCATCATTAAATAACGCCCAGAGTTTTGCCCCGTCGTTTGGTACCACTTTCGACCACCCCCTATTGTGGGAAGTGCAAAACTTTTGATTGTCACACCTAACCTAACCTAATCTTTCGGTACCTAAATATTCATATTTTTCAGCGGGTTTTTGTCATATCTTGTATTCTACCTTGTCTTGATCAACGCAATAGAAATTTTCAGTGCTGCCAAAATTTAAGATTTTTATACAACAAAACGAACATTAAAAATTCGTCAAAGAAATGCAAATTTTTTAATAAATTGTCAAAATTTGTCTCAAATTATTCAAAGTTATTCTCTGAACCATCATTAAATAACGCCCGGAGGTTTCCCCGTCGTTTGGTACCACTCTCGACCACCCCCTATTGTGGGAAGTGCAAAACTTTTGATTGTCACACCTAACCTAACCTAATCTTTCGGTACCTAAATATTCATATTTTTCAGCGGGTTTTTGTCATATCTTGTATTCTACCTTGTCTTGATCAACGCAATAGAAATTTTCAGTGCTGCCAAAATTTAAGATTTTTATACTACAAAACGAACATTAAAAATTCGTCAAAGAAATGCAAATTTTTTAATAAATTGTCAAAATTTGTCTCAAATTATTCAAAGTTTTTGTCTGAACCATCATTAAATAACGCCCAGAGTTTTGCCCCGTCGTTTGGTACCACTTTCGACCACCCCCTATTGTGGGAAGTGCAAAACTTTTGATTGTCACACCTAACCTAACCTAGTCTTTCGGTACCTAAATATTCATATTTTCAGCGGGTTTTTGTCATATCTTGTATTCTACCTTGTTTTGATCAACGCTATAGAAATTTTCAATGCTGCCAAAATTTAAGAGCTTTTTATACTACAAAACGAACATTAAAAATTCGTCAAAGAAATGCAAATTTTTTAATAAATTGTCAAAATTTGTCTCAAATTATTCAAAGTTTTTGTCTGAACCATCATTAAATAACGCCCAGAGTTTTGCCCCGTCGTTTGGTACCACTTTCGACCACCCCCTATTGTGGGAAGTGCAAAACTTTTGATTGTCACACCTAACCTAACCTAGTCTTTCGGTACCTAAATATTCATATTTTCAGCGGGTTTTTGTCATATCTTGTATTCTACCTTGTTTTAATCAACGCTATAGAAATTTTCAATGCTGCCAAAATTTAAGAGCTTTTTATACTACAAAAAGAACATTAAAAATTCGTCAAAGAAATGCAAATTTTTAATAAATTATCAAAATTTGTCTCAAATTATTCAAAGTTTTTGTCTGAACCATCATTAAATAACGCCCAGAGTTTTGCCCCGTCGTTTGGTACCACTCTCGACCACCCCCTATTGTGGGAAGTGCAAAACTTTTGATTGTCACACCTAACCTAACCTAATCTTTCGGTACCTAAATATTCATATTTTTCAGCGGATTTTTGTCATATCTTGTATTCCACCTTGTCTTGATCAACGCTATAGAAATTTTCAGTGCTCCCAAAATTTAAGTTTTTTATACTACAAAAAGAACATTAAAAATTCGTCAAAGAAATGCAAATTTTTAATGAATTGTCAAAATTTGTCTCAAATTATTCAAAGTTTTTGTCTGAACCATCATTAAATAACGCCCAGAGTTTTGCCCCGTCGTTTGGTATCTCTCTCGACCACTCCCTATTGTGGGAAGTGCAAAACTTTTAATTTTCACACCTAACCTAACCTAATCTTTCGGTACCTAAATATTCATATTTTTCAGCGGGTTTTTGTCATATCTTGTATTCTACCTTGTCTTGATCAACGCTATAGAAATTTTCAATGCTGCCAAAATTTAAGAGCTTTTTATACTACAAAAAGAACATTAAAAATTCGTCAAAGAAATGCAAATTTTTTAATAAATTATCAAAATTTGTCTCAAATTATTCAAAGTTTTTGTCTGAACCATCATTAAATAACGCCCAGAGTTTTGCCCCGTCGTTTGGTACCACTCTCGACCACCCCCTATTGTGGGAAGTGCAAAACTTTTGATTGTCACACCTAACCTAACCTAATCTTTCGGTACCTAAATATTCATATTTTTCAGCGGGTTTTTGTCATATCTTGTATTCTACCTTGTCTTGATCAACGCAATAGAAATTTTCAGTGCAGCCAAAATTTAAGATTTTTATACAACAAAACGAACATTAAAAATTCGTCAAAGAAATGCAAATTTTTTAATAAATTGTCAAAATTTGTCTCAAATTATTCAAAGTTATTCTCTGAACCATCATTAAATAACGCCCGGAGGTTTCCCCGTCGTTTGGTACCACTCTCGACCACCCCCTATTGTGGGAAGTGCAAAACTTTTGATTTTTACACCTAACCTAACCTAATCTTCCGGTACCTAAATATTCATATTTTTCAGCGGGTTTTTGTCATATCTTGTATTCTACCTTGTCTTGATCAACGCAATAGAAATTTTCAGTGCTGCCAAAATTTAAGATTTTTATACTACAAAACGAACATTAAAAATTCGTCAAAGAAATGCAAATTTTTTAATAAATTGTCAAAATTTGTCTCAAATTATTCAAAGTTTTTGTCTGAACCATCATTAAATAACGCCCAGAGTTTTGCCCCGTCGTTTGGTACCACTTTCGACCACCCCCTATTGTGGGAAGTGCAAAACTTTTGATTGTCACACCTAACCTAACCTAATCTTTCGGTACCTAAATATTCATATTTTTCAGCGGGTTTTTGTCATATCTTGTATTCTACCTTGTCTTGATCAACGCAATAGAAATTTTCAGTGCTGCCAAAATTTAAGATTTTTATACAACAAAACGAACATTAAAAATTCGTCAAAGAAATGCAAATTTTTTAATAAATTGTCAAAATTTGTCTCAAATTATTCAAAGTTATTCTCTGAACCATCATTAAATAACGCCCGGAGGTTTCCCCGTCGTTTGGTACCACTCTCGACCACCCCCTATTGTGGGAAGTGCAAAACTTTTGATTTTTACACCTAACCTAACCTAATCTTTCGGTACCTAAATATTCATATTTTTCAGCGGGTTTTTGTCATATCTTGTATTCTACCTTGTCTTGATCAACGCAATAGAAATTTTCAGTGCTGCCAAAATTTAAGATTTTTATACTACAAAACGAACATTAAAAATTCGTCAAAGAAATGCAAATTTTTTAATAAATTGTCAAAATTTGTCTCAAATTATTCAAAGTTTTTGTCTGAACCATCATTAAATAACGCCCAGAGTTTTGCCCCGTCGTTTGGTACCACTTTCGACCACCCCCTATTGTGGGAAGTGCAAAACTTTTGATTGTCACACCTAACCTAACCTAGTCTTTCGGTACCTAAATATTCATATTTTCAGCGGGTTTTTGTCATATCTTGTATTCTACCTTGTTTTGATCAACGCTATAGAAATTTTCAATGCTGCCAAAATTTAAGAGCTTTTTATACTACAAAAAGAACATTAAAAATTCGTCAAAGAAATGCAAATTTTTTAATAAATTATCAAAATTTGTCTCAAATTATTCAAAGTTTTTGTCTGAACCATCATTAAATAACGCCCGGAGTTTTCCCCGTCGTTTGGTACCACTTTCGACCACCCCCTATTGTGGGAAGTGCAAAACTTTTGATTGTCACACCTAACCTAACCTAATCTTTCGGTACCTAAATATTCATATTTTCAGCGGGTTTTTGTCATATCTTGTATTCTACCTTGTTTTGATCAACGCTATAGAAATTTTCAATGCTGCCAAAATTTAAGAGCTTTTTATACTACAAAAAGAACATTAAAAATTCGTCAAAGAAATGCAAATTTTTTAATAAATTATCAAAATTTGTCTCAAATTATTCAAAGTTTTTGTCTGAACCATCATTAAATAACGCCCAGAGTTTTGCCCCGTCGTTTGGTACCTCTCTCGACCACCCCCTATTGTGGGAAGTGCAAAACTTTTTATTTTTACACCTAACCTAACCTAATCTTTCGGTACCTAAATATTCATATTTTCCAGCGGGTTTTTGTCATATCTTGTATTTTACCTTGTTTTGATCAACGCTATAGAAATTTTCAATGCTGCCAAAATTTAAGATTTTTATACTACAAAACGAACATTAAAAATTCGTCAAAGAAATGCAAATTTTTTAATAAATTGTCAAAATTTGTCTCAAATTATTCAAAGTTATTCTCTGAACCATCATTAAATAACGCCCGGAGTTTTCCCCGTCGTTTGGTACCACACTCGACCACCCCCTATTGTGGGAAGTGCAAAACTTTTGATTGTCACACCTAACCTAACCTAATCTTTCGGTACCTAAATATTCATATTTTTCAGCGGGTTTTTGTCATATCTTGTATTCTACCTTGTCTTGATCAACGCAATAGAAATTTTCAGTGCAGCCAAAATTTAAGATTTTTATACAACAAAACGAACATTAAAAATTCGTCAAAGAAATGCAAATTTTTTAATAAATTGTCAAAATTTGTCTCAAATTATTCAAAGTTATTCTCTGAACCATCATTAAATAACGCCCGGAGGTTTCCCCGTCGTTTGGTACCACTCTCGACCACCCCCTATTGTGGGAAGTGCAAAACTTTTGATTTTTACACCTAACCTAACCTAATCTTCCGGTACCTAAATATTCATATTTTTCAGCGGGTTTTTGTCATATCTTGTATTCTACCTTGTCTTGATCAACGCAATAGAAATTTTCAGTGCTGCCAAAATTTAAGATTTTTATACTACAAAACGAACATTAAAAATTCGTCAAAGAAATGCAAATTTTTTAATAAATTGTCAAAATTTGTCTCAAATTATTCAAAGTTTTTGTCTGAACCATCATTAAATAACGCCCAGAGTTTTGCCCCGTCGTTTGGTACCACTTTCGACCACCCCCTATTGTGGGAAGTGCAAAACTTTTGATTGTCACACCTAACCTAACCTAATCTTTCGGTACCTAAATATTCATATTTTTCAGCGGGTTTTTGTCATATCTTGTATTCTACCTTGTCTTGATCAACGCAATAGAAATTTTCAGTGCTGCCAAAATTTAAGATTTTTATACAACAAAACGAACATTAAAAATTCGTCAAAGAAATGCAAATTTTTTAATAAATTGTCAAAATTTGTCTCAAATTATTCAAAGTTATTCTCTGAACCATCATTAAATAACGCCCGGAGGTTTCCCCGTCGTTTGGTACCACTCTCGACCACCCCCTATTGTGGGAAGTGCAAAACTTTTGATTTTTACACCTAACCTAACCTAATCTTTCGGTACCTAAATATTCATATTTTTCAGCGGGTTTTTGTCATATCTTGTATTCTACCTTGTCTTGATCAACGCAATAGAAATTTTCAGTGCTGCCAAAATTTAAGATTTTTATACTACAAAACGAACATTAAAAATTCGTCAAAGAAATGCAAATTTTTTAATAAATTGTCAAAATTTGTCTCAAATTATTCAAAGTTTTTGTCTGAACCATCATTAAATAACGCCCAGAGTTTTGCCCCGTCGTTTGGTACCACTTTCGACCACCCCCTATTGTGGGAAGTGCAAAACTTTTGATTGTCACACCTAACCTAACCTAGTCTTTCGGTACCTAAATATTCATATTTTCAGCGGGTTTTTGTCATATCTTGTATTCTACCTTGTTTTGATCAACGCTATAGAAATTTTCAATGCTGCCAAAATTTAAGAGCTTTTTATACTACAAAAAGAACATTAAAAATTCGTCAAAGAAATGCAAATTTTTTAATAAATTATCAAAATTTGTCTCAAATTATTCAAAGTTTTTGTCTGAACCATCATTAAATAACGCCCGGAGTTTTCCCCGTCGTTTGGTACCACTTTCGACCACCCCCTATTGTGGGAAGTGCAAAACTTTTGATTGTCACACCTAACCTAACCTAATCTTTCGGTACCTAAATATTCATATTTTCAGCGGGTTTTTGTCATATCTTGTATTCTACCTTGTTTTGATCAACGCTATAGAAATTTTCAATGCTGCCAAAATTTAAGAGCTTTTTATACTACAAAAAGAACATTAAAAATTCGTCAAAGAAATGCAAATTTTTTAATAAATTATCAAAATTTGTCTCAAATTATTCAAAGTTTTTGTCTGAACCATCATTAAATAACGCCCAGAGTTTTGCCCCGTCGTTTGGTACCTCTCTCGACCACCCCCTATTGTGGGAAGTGCAAAACTTTTTATTTTTACACCTAACCTAACCTAATCTTTCGGTACCTAAATATTCATATTTTCCAGCGGGTTTTTGTCATATCTTGTATTTTACCTTGTTTTGATCAACGCTATAGAAATTTTCAATGCTGCCAAAATTTAAGATTTTTATACTACAAAACGAACATTAAAAATTCGTCAAAGAAATGCAAATTTTTTAATAAATTGTCAAAATTTGTCTCAAATTATTCAAAGTTATTCTCTGAACCATCATTAAATAACGCCCGGAGTTTTCCCCGTCGTTTGGTACCACACTCGACCACCCCCTATTGTGGGAAGTGCAAAACTTTAGATTTTTACACCTAACCTAACCTAATCTTTCGGTACCTAAATATTCATATTTTTCAGCGGGTTTTTGTCATATCTTGTATTCTACCTTGTCTTGATCAACGCAATAGAAATTTTCAGTGCTGCCAAAATTTAAGATTTTTATACTACAAAACGAACATTAAAAATTCGTCAAAGAAATGCAAATTTTTTAATAAATTGTCAAAATTTGTCTCAAATTATTCAAAGTTATTCTCTGAACCATCATTAAATAACGCCCGGAGGTTTCCCCGTCGTTTGGTACCACTCTCGACCACCCCCTATTGTGGGAAGTGCAAAACTTTTGATTTTTACACCTAACCTAACCTAATCTTTCGGTACCTAAATATTCATATTTTTCAGCGGGTTTTTGTCATATCTTGTATTCTAGCTTGTCTTGATCAACGCAATAGAAATTTTCAGTGCTGCCAAAATTTAAGATTTTTATACTACAAAACGAACATTAAAAATTCGTCAAAGAAATGCAAATTTTTTAATAAATTGTCAAAATTTGTCTCAAATTATTCAAAGTTTTTGTCTGAACCATCATTAAATAACGCCCAGAGTTTTGCCCCGTCGTTTGGTACCACTTTCGACCACCCCCTATTGTGGGAAGTGCAAAACTTTTGATTGTCACACCTAACCTAACCTAATCTTTCGGTACCTAAATATTCATATTTTTCAGCGGGTTTTTGTCATATCTTGTATTCTACCTTGTTTTGATCAACGCTATAGAAATTTTCAATGCTGCCAAAATTTAAGAGCTTTTTATACTACAAAACGAACATTAAAAATTCGTCAAAGAAATGCAAATTTTTTAATAAATTGTCAAAATTTGTCTCAAATTATTCAAAGTTTTTGTCTGAACCATCATTAAATAACGCCCAGAGTTTTGCCCCGTCGTTTGGTACCACTTTCGACCACCCCCTATTGTGGGAAGTGCAAAACTTTTGATTGTCACACCTAACCTAACCTAGTCTTTCGGTACCTAAATATTCATATTTTCAGCGGGTTTTTGTCATATCTTGTATTCTACCTTGTTTTGATCAACGCTATAGAAATTTTCAATGCTGCCAAAATTTAAGAGCTTTTTATACTACAAAAAGAACATTAAAAATTCGTCAAAGAAATGCAAATTTTTTAATAAATTGTCAAAATTTGTCTCAAATTATTCAAAGTTTTTGTCTGAACCATCATTAAATAACGCCCAGAGTTTTGCCCCGTCGTTTGGTACCACTTTCGACCACCCCCTATTGTGGGAAGTGCAAAACTTTTGATTGTCACACCTAACCTAACCTAATCTTTCGGTACCTAAATATTCATATTTTTTCAGCGGGTTTTTGTCATATCTTGTATTCTACCTTGTCTTGATCAACGCAATAGAAATTTTCAGTGCTGCCAAAATTTAAGATTTTTATACTACAAAACGAACATTAAAAATTCGTCAAAGAAATGCAAATTTTTTAATAAATTGTCAAAATTTGTCTCAAATTATTCAAAGTTATTCTCTGAACCATCATTAAATAACGCCCGGAGGTTTCCCCGTCGTTTGGTACCACTCTCGACCACCCCCTATTGTGGGAAGTGCAAAACTTTTGATTTTTACACCTAACCTAACCTAATCTTTCGGTACCTAAATATTCATATTTTTCAGCGGGTTTTTGTCATATCTTGTATTCTACCTTGTCTTGATCAACGCAATAGAAATTTTCAGTGCTGCCAAAATTTAAGATTTTTATACTACAAAAGGAACATTAAAAATTCGTCAAAGAAATGCAAATTTTTTAATAAATTGTCAAAATTTGTCTCAAATTATTCAAAGTTTTTGTCTGAACCATCATTAAATAACGCCCAGAGTTTTGCCCCGTCGTTTGGTACCACTTTCGACCACCCCCTATTGTGGGAAGTGCAAAACTTTTGATTGTCACACCTAACCTAACCTAATCTTTCGGTACCTAAATATTCATATTTTTCAGCGGGTTTTTGTCATATCTTGTATTCTACCTTGTTTTGATCAACGCTATAGAAATTTTCAATGCTGCCAAAATTTAAGAGCTTTTTATACTACAAAACGAACATTAAAAATTCGTCAAAGAAATGCAAATTTTTTAATAAATTGTCAAAATTTGTCTCAAATTATTCAAAGTTTTTGTCTGAACCATCATTAAATAACGCCCAGAGTTTTGCCCCGTCGTTTGGTACCACTTTCGACCACCCCCTATTGTGGGAAGTGCAAAACTTTTGATTGTCACACCTAACCTAACCTAGTCTTTCGGTACCTAAATATTCATATTTTCAGCGGGTTTTTGTCATATCTTGTATTCTACCTTGTTTTGATCAACGCTATAGAAATTTTCAATGCTGCCAAAATTTAAGAGCTTTTTATACTACAAAAAGAACATTAAAAATTCGTCAAAGAAATGCAAATTTTTAATAAATTATCAAAATTTGTCTCAAATTATTCAAAGTTTTTGTCTGAACCATCATTAAATAACGCCCAGAGTTTTGCCCCGTCGTTTGGTACCACTCTCGACCACCCCCTATTGTGGGAAGTGCAAAACTTTTGATTGTCACACCTAACCTAACCTAATCTTTCGGTACCTAAATATTCATATTTTTCAGCGGGTTTTTGTCATATCTTGTATTCTACCTTGTCTTGATCAACGCAATAGAAATTTTCAGTGCTGCCAAAATTTAAGATTTTTATACAACAAAACGAACATTAAAAATTCGTCAAAGAAATGCAAATTTTTTAATAAATTGTCAAAATTTGTCTCAAATTATTCAAAGTTATTCTCTGAACCATCATTAAATAACGCCCGGAGGTTTCCCCGTCGTTTGGTACCACTCTCGACCACCCCCTATTGTGGGAAGTGCAAAACTTTTGATTTTTACACCTAACCTAACCTAATCTTCCGGTACCTAAATATTCATATTTTTCAGCGGGTTTTTGTCATATCTTGTATTCTACCTTGTCTTGATCAACGCAATAGAAATTTTCAGTGCTGCCAAAATTTAAGATTTTTATACTACAAAACGAACATTAAAAATTCGTCAAAGAAATGCAAATTTTTTAATAAATTGTCAAAATTTGTCTCAAATTATTCAAAGTTTTTGTCTGAACCATCATTAAATAACGCCCGGAGTTTTCCCCGTCGTTTGGTACCACTCTCGACCACCCCCTATTGTGGGAAGTGCAAAACTTTTGATTGTCACACCTAACCTAACCTAATCTTTCGGTACCTAAATATTCATATTTTTCAGCGGGTTTTTGTCATATCTTGTATTCTACCTTGTCTTGATCAACGCAATAGAAATTTTCAGTGCTGCCAAAATTTAAGATTTTTATACAACAAAACGAACATTAAAAATTCGTCAAAGAAATGCAAATTTTTTAATAAATTGTCAAAATTTGTCTCAAATTATTCAAAGTTATTCTCTGAACCATCATTAAATAACGCCCGGAGGTTTCCCCGTCGTTTGGTACCACTCTCGACCACCCCCTATTGTGGGAAGTGCAAAACTTTTGATTTTTACACCTAACCTAACCTAATCTTTCGGTACCTAAATATTCATATTTTTCAGCGGGTTTTTGTCATATCTTGTATTCTACCTTGTCTTGATCAACGCAATAGAAATTTTCAGTGCTGCCAAAATTTAAGATTTTTATACTACAAAACGAACATTAAAAATTCGTCAAAGAAATGCAAATTTTTTAATAAATTGTCAAAATTTGTCTCAAATTATTCAAAGTTTTTGTCTGAACCATCATTAAATAACGCCCAGAGTTTTGCCCCGTCGTTTGGTACCACTTTCGACCACCCCCTATTGTGGGAAGTGCAAAACTTTTGATTGTCACACCTAACCTAACCTAGTCTTTCGGTACCTAAATATTCATATTTTCAGCGGGTTTTTGTCATATCTTGTATTCTACCTTGTTTTGATCAACGCTATAGAAATTTTCAATGCTGCCAAAATTTAAGAGCTTTTTATACTACAAAAAGAACATTAAAAATTCGTCAAAGAAATGCAAATTTTTTAATAAATTATCAAAATTTGTCTCAAATTATTCAAAGTTTTTGTCTGAACCATCATTAAATAACGCCCGGAGTTTTCCCCGTCGTTTGGTACCACTTTCGACCACCCCCTATTGTGGGAAGTGCAAAACTTTTGATTGTCACACCTAACCTAACCTAATCTTTCGGTACCTAAATATTCATATTTTCAGCGGGTTTTTGTCATATCTTGTATTCTACCTTGTTTTGATCAACGCTATAGAAATTTTCAATGCTGCCAAAATTTAAGAGCTTTTTATACTACAAAAAGAACATTAAAAATTCGTCAAAGAAATGCAAATTTTTTAATAAATTATCAAAATTTGTCTCAAATTATTCAAAGTTTTTGTCTGAACCATCATTAAATAACGCCCAGAGTTTTGCCCCGTCGTTTGGTACCTCTCTCGACCACCCCCTATTGTGGGAAGTGCAAAACTTTTTATTTTTACACCTAACCTAACCTAATCTTTCGGTACCTAAATATTCATATTTTCCAGCGGGTTTTTGTCATATCTTGTATTTTACCTTGTTTTGATCAACGCTATAGAAATTTTCAATGCTGCCAAAATTTAAGATTTTTATACTACAAAACGAACATTAAAAATTCGTCAAAGAAATGCAAATTTTTTAATAAATTGTCAAAATTTGTCTCAAATTATTCAAAGTTATTCTCTGAACCATCATTAAATAACGCCCGGAGTTTTCCCCGTCGTTTGGTACCACTCTCGACCACCCCCTATTGTGGGAAGTGCAAAACTTTAGATTTTTACACCTAACCTAACCTAATCTTTCGGTACCTAAATATTCATATTTTTCAGCGGGTTTTTGTCATATCTTGTATTCTACCTTGTCTTGATCAACGCAATAGAAATTTTCAGTGCTGCCAAAATTTAAGATTTTTATACTACAAAACGAACATTAAAAATTCGTCAAAGAAATGCAAATTTTTTAATAAATTGTCAAAATTTGTCTCAAATTATTCAAAGTTATTCTCTGAACCATCATTAAATAACGCCCGGAGGTTTCCCCGTCGTTTGGTACCACTCTCGACCACCCCCTATTGTGGGAAGTGCAAAACTTTTGATTTTTACACCTAACCTAACCTAATCTTTCGGTACCTAAATATTCATATTTTTCAGCGGGTTTTTGTCATATCTTGTATTCTACCTTGTCTTGATCAACGCAATAGAAATTTTCAGTGCTGCCAAAATTTAAGATTTTTATACTACAAAACGAACATTAAAAATTCGTCAAAGAAATGCAAATTTTTTAATAAATTGTCAAAATTTGTCTCAAATTATTCAAAGTTTTTGTCTGAACCATCATTAAATAACGCCCAGAGTTTTGCCCCGTCGTTTGGTACCACTTTCGACCACCCCCTATTGTGGGAAGTGCAAAACTTTTGATTGTCACACCTAACCTAACCTAATCTTTCGGTACCTAAATATTCATATTTTTCAGCGGGTTTTTGTCATATCTTGTATTCTACCTTGTTTTGATCAACGCTATAGAAATTTTCAATGCTGCCAAAATTTAAGAGCTTTTTATACTACAAAACGAACATTAAAAATTCGTCAAAGAAATGCAAATTTTTTAATAAATTGTCAAAATTTGTCTCAAATTATTCAAAGTTTTTGTCTGAACCATCATTAAATAACGCCCAGAGTTTTGCCCCGTCGTTTGGTACCACTTTCGACCACCCCCTATTGTGGGAAGTGCAAAACTTTTGATTGTCACACCTAACCTAACCTAGTCTTTCGGTACCTAAATATTCATATTTTCAGCGGGTTTTTGTCATATCTTGTATTTTACCTTGTTTTGATCAACGCTATAGAAATTTTCAATGCTGCCAAAATTTAAGAGCTTTTTATACTACAAAACGAACATTAAAAATTCGTCAAAGAAATGCAAATTTTTTAATAAATTGTCAAAATTTGTCTCAAATTATTCAAAGTTTTTGTCTGAACCATCATTAAATAACGCCCAGAGTTTTGCCCCGTCGTTTGGTACCACTCTCGACCACCCCCTATTGTGGGAAGTGCAAAACTTTTGATTGTCACACCTAACCTAACCTAATCTTTCGGTACCTAAATATTCATATTTTTCAGCGGGTTTTTGTCATATCTTGTATTCTACCTTGTCTTGATCAACGCAATAGAAATTTTCAGTGCTGCCAAAATTTAAGTTTTTATACTACAAAAATAACATTAAAAATTCGTCAAAGAAATGCAAATTTTTTAATAAATTGTCAAAATTTGTCTCAAATTATTCAAAGTTATTCTCTGAACCATCATTAAATAACGCCCGGAGTTTTCCCCGTCGTTTGGTACCACACTCGACCACCCCCTATTGTGGGAAGTGCAAAACTTTTGATTTTTACACCTAACCTAACCTAATCTTTCGGTACCTAATTATTCATATTTTTCAGCGGATTTTTGTCATATCTTATATTCCACCTTGTCTTGATCAACGCTATAGAAATTTTCAGTGCTCCCAAAATTTAAGTTTTTTATACTACAAAAAGAACATTAAAAATTCGTCAAAGAAATGCAAATTTTTAATGAATTGTCAAAATTTGTCTCAAATTATTCAAAGTTTTTGTCTGAACCATCATTAAATAACGCCCAGAGTTTTGCCCCGTCGTTTGGTACCTCTCTCGACCACTCCCTATTGTGGGAAGTGCAAAACTTTTAATTTTCACACCTAACCTAACCTAATCTTTCGGTACCTAAATATTCATATTTTTCAGCGGGTTTTTGTCATATCTTGTATTCTACCTTGTTTTGATCAACGCTATAGAAATTTTCAATGCTGCCAAAATTTAAGAGCTTTTTATACTACAAAAAGAACATTAAAAATTCGTCAAAGAAATGCAAATTTTTTAATAAATTATCAAAATTTGTCTCAAATTATTCAAAGTTTTTGTCTGAACCATCATTAAATAACGCCCAGAGTTTTGCCCCGTCGTTTGGTACCACTCTCGACCACCCCCTATTGTGGGAAGTGCAAAACTTTTGATTGTCACACCTAACCTAACCTAATCTTTCGGTACCTAAATATTCATATTTTTTAGCGGGTTTTTATCATATCTTGTATTCTACCTTGTCTTGATCAACGCAATAGAAATTTTCAGTGCTGCCAAAATTTAAGTTTTTATACTACAAAAATAACATTAAAAATTCGTCAAAGAAATGCAAATTTTTTAATAAATTGTCAAAATTTGTCTCAAATTATTCAAAGTTTTTGTCTGAACCATCATTAAATAACGCCCAGAGTTTTGCCCCGTCGTTTGGTACCACTTTCGACCACCCCCTATTGTGGGAAGTGCAAAACTTTTGATTGTCACACCTAACCTAACCTAGTCTTTCGGTACCTAAATATTCATATTTTCAGCGGGTTTTTGTCATATCTTGTATTCTACCTTGTTTTGATCAACGCTATAGAAATTTTCAATGCTGCCAAAATTTAAGAGCTTTTTATACTACAAAAAGAACATTAAAAATTCGTCAAAGAAATGCAAATTTTTTAATAAATTATCAAAATTTGTCTCAAATTATTCAAAGTTTTTGTCTGAACCATCATTAAATAACGCCCGGAGTTTTCCCCGTCGTTTGGTACCACTTTCGACCACCCCCTATTGTGGGAAGTGCAAAACTTTTGATTGTCACACCTAACCTAACCTAGTCTTTCGGTACCTAAATATTCATATTTTCAGCGGGTTTTTGTCATATCTTGTATTCTACCTTGTTTTGATCAACGCTATAGAAATTTTCAATGCTGCCAAAATTTAAGAGCTTTTTATACTACAAAAAGAACATTAAAAATTCGTCAAAGAAATGCAAATTTTTAATGAATTGTCAAAATTTGTCTCAAATTATTCAAAGTTTTTGTCTGAACCATCATTAAATAACGCCCAGAGTTTTGCCCCGTCGTTTGGTACCTCTCTCGACCACTCCCTATTGTGGGAAGTGCAAAACTTTTAATTTTCACACCTAACCTAACCTAATCTTTCGGTACCTAAATATTCATATTTTTCAGCGGGTTTTTGTCATATCTTGTATTCTACCTTGTCTTGATCAACGCAATAGAAATTTTCAGTGCTGCCAAAATTTAAGTTTTTATACTACAAAAATAACATTAAAAATTCGTCAAAGAAATGCAAATTTTTTAATAAATTGTCAAAATTTGTCTCAAATTATTCAAAGTTTTTGTCTGAACCATCATTAAATAACGCCCAGAGTTTTGCCCCGTCGTTTGGTACCACTTTCGACCACCCCCTATTGTGGGAAGTGCAAAACTTTTGATTGTCACACCTAACCTAACCTAGTCTTTCGGTACCTAAATATTCATATTTTCAGCGGGTTTTTGTCATATCTTGTATTCTACCTTGTTTTGATCAACGCTATAGAAATTTTCAATGCTGCCAAAATTTAAGAGCTTTTTATACTACAAAAAGAACATTAAAAATTCGTCAAAGAAATGCAAATTTTTAATGAATTGTCAAAATTTGTCTCAAATTATTCAAAGTTTTTGTCTGAACCATCATTAAATAACGCCCAGAGTTTTGCCCCGTCGTTTGGTACCTCTCTCGACCACTCCCTATTGTGGGAAGTGCAAAACTTTTAATTTTCACACCTAACCTAACCTAATCTTTCGGTACCTAAATATTCATATTTTTCAGCGGGTTTTTGTCATATCTTGTATTCTACCTTGTCTTGATCAACGCTATAGAAATTTTCAATGCTGCCAAAATTTAAGAGCTTTTTATACTACAAAAAGAACATTAAAAATTCGTCAAAGAAATGCAAATTTTTTAATAAATTATCAAAATTTGTCTCAAATTATTCAAAGTTTTTGTCTGAACCATCATTAAATAACGCCCAGAGTTTTGCCCCGTCGTTTGGTACCACTCTCGACCACCCCCTATTGTGGGAAGTGCAAAACTTTTGATTGTCACACCTTTTTTTTTTTTTTTTTTTTTTTTTTTTTTTTTTTTTTTTTTTTTTTTTGATTCCCAGGAAAAAAGTGCATCCTAACCTAACCTAATCTTTCGGTACCTAAATATTCATATTTTTCAGCGGGTTTTTGTCATATCTTGTATTCTACCTTGTCTTGATCAACGCAATAGAAATTTTCAGTGCTGCCAAAATTTAAGTTTTTATACTACAAAAATAACATTAAAAATTCGTCAAAGAAATGCAAATTTTTTAATAAATTGTCAAAATTTGTCTCAAATTATTCAAAGTTTTTGTCTGAACCATCATTAAATAACGCCTAGAGTTTTGCCCCGTCGTTTGGTACCACTTTCGACCACCCCCTATTGTGGGAAGTGCAAAACTTTTGATTGTCACACCTAACCTAACCTAGTCTTTCGGTACCTAAATATTCATATTTTCAGCGGGTTTTTGTCATATCTTGTATTCTACCTTGTTTTGATCAACGCTATAGAAATTTTCAATGCTGCCAAAATTTAAGAGCTTTTTATACTACAAAAAGAACATTAAAAATTCGTCAAAGAAATGCAAATTTTTTAATAAATTATCAAAATTTGTCTCAAATTATTCAAAGTTTTTGTCTGAACCATCATTAAATAACGCCCGGAGTTTTCCCCGTCGTTTGGTACCACTTTCGACCACCCCCTATTGTGGGAAGTGCAAAACTTTTGATTGTCACACCTAACCTAACCTAATCTTTCGGTACCTAAATATTCATATTTTCAGCGGGTTTTTGTCATATCTTGTATTCTACCTTGTTTTGATCAACGCTATAGAAATTTTCAATGCTGCCAAAATTTAAGAGCTTTTTATACTACAAAAAGAACATTAAAAATTCGTCAAAGAAATGCAAATTTTTTAATAAATTATCAAAATTTGTCTCAAATTATTCAAAGTTTTTGTCTGAACCATCATTAAATAACGCCCAGAGTTTTGCCCCGTCGTTTGGTACCTCTCTCGACCACCCCCTATTGTGGGAAGTGCAAAACTTTTTATTTTTACACCTAACCTAACCTAATCTTTCGGTACCTAAATATTCATATTTTTCAGCGGGTTTTTGTCATATCTTGTATTCTACCTTGTTTTGATCAACGCTATAGAAATTTTCAATGCTGCCAAAATTTAAGAGCTTTTTATACTACAAAAAGAACATTAAAAATTCGTCAAAGAAATGCAAATTTTTAATAAATTATCAAAATTTGTCTCAAATTATTCAAAGTTTTTGTCTGAACCATCATTAAATAACGCCCAGAGTTTTGCCCCGTCGTTTGGTACCACTCTCGACCACCCCCTATTGTGGGAAGTGCAAAACTTTTGATTGTCACACCTAACCTAACCTAATCTTTCGGTACCTAAATATTCATATTTTTCAGCGGGTTTTTGTCATATCTTGTATTCTACCTTGTCTTGATCAACGCAATAGAAATTTTCAGTGCTGCCAAAATTTAAGATTTTTATACAACAAAACGAACATTAAAATTATTCGTCAAAGAAATGCAAATTTTTTAATAAATTGTCAAAATTTGTCTCAAATTATTCAAAGTTATTCTCTGAACCATCATTAAATAACGCCCGGAGTTTTCCCCGTCGTTTGGTACCACACTCGACCACCCCCTATTGTGGGAAGTGCAAAACTTTTGATTTTTACACCTAACCTAACCTAATCTTTCGGTACCTAAATATTCATATTTTTCAGCGGGTTTTTGTCATATCTTGTATTCTACCTTGTCTTGATCAACGCTATAGAAATTTTCAATGCTGCCAAAATTTAAGAGCTTTTTATACTACAAAAAGAACATTAAAAATTCGTCAAAGAAATGCAAATTTTTTAATAAATTATCAAAATTTGTCTCAAATTATTCAAAGTTTTTGTCTGAACCATCATTAAATAACGCCCAGAGTTTTGCCCCGTCGTTTGGTACCACTCTCGACCACCCCCTATTGTGGGAAGTGCAAAACTTTTGATTGTCACACCTAACCTAACCTAATCTTTCGGTACCTAAATATTCATATTTTTCAGCGGGTTTTTGTCATATCTTGTATTCTACCTTGTCTTGATCAACGCAATAGAAATTTTCAGTGCTGCCAAAATTTAAGTTTTTATACTACAAAAATAACATTAAAAATTCGTCAAAGAAATGCAAATTTTTTAATAAATTGTCAAAATTTGTCTCAAATTATTCAAAGTTTTTGTCTGAACCATCATTAAATAACGCCCAGAGTTTTGCCCCGTCGTTTGGTACCACTTTCGACCACCCCCTATTGTGGGAAGTGCAAAACTTTTGATTGTCACACCTAACCTAACCTAGTCTTTCGGTACCTAAATATTCATATTTTCAGCGGGTTTTTGTCATATCTTGTATTCTACCTTGTTTTGATCAACGCTATAGAAATTTTCAATGCTGCCAAAATTTAAGAGCTTTTTATACTACAAAAAGAACATTAAAAATTCGTCAAAGAAATGCAAATTTTTTAATAAATTATCAAAATTTGTCTCAAATTATTCAAAGTTTTTGTCTGAACCATCATTAAATAACGCCCGGAGTTTTCCCCGTCGTTTGGTACCACTTTCGACCACCCCCTATTGTGGGAAGTGCAAAACTTTTGATTGTCACACCTAACCTAACCTAGTCTTTCGGTACCTAAATATTCATATTTTCAGCGGGTTTTTGTCATATCTTGTATTCTACCTTGTTTTGATCAACGCTATAGAAATTTTCAATGCTGCCAAAATTTAAGAGCTTTTTATACTACAAAAAGAACATTAAAAACTCGTCAAAGAAATGCAAATTTTTTAATAAATTATCAAAATTTGTCTCAAATTATTCAAAGTTTTTGTCTGAACCATCATTAAATAACGCCCGGAGTTTTCCCCGTCGTTTGGTACCACTTTCGACCACCCCCTATTGTGGGAAGTGCAAAACTTTTGATTGTCACACCTAACCTAACCTAGTCTTTCGGTACCTAAATATTCATATTTTCAGCGGGTTTTTGTCATATCTTGTATTCTACCTTGTTTTGATCAACGCTATAGAAATTTTCAATGCTGCCAAAATTTAAGAGCTTTTTATACTACAAAAAGAACATTAAAAATTCGTCAAAGAAATGCAAATTTTTTAATAAATTATCAAAATTTGTCTCAAATTATTCAAAGTTTTTGTCTGAACCATCATTAAATAACGCCCAGAGTTTTGCCCCGTCGTTTGGTACCTCTCTCGACCACCCCCTATTGTGGGAAGTGCAAAACTTTTTATTTTTACACCTAACCTAACCTAATCTTTCGGTACCTAAATATTCATATTTTCCAGCGGGTTTTTGTCATATCTTGTATTTTACCTTGTTTTGATCAACGCTATAGAAATTTTCAATGCTGCCAAAATTTAAGATTTTTATACTACAAAACGAACATTAAAAATTCGTCAAAGAAATGCAAATTTTTTAATAAATTGTCAAAATTTGTCTCAAATTATTCAAAGTTATTCTCTGAACCATCATTAAATAACGCCCGGAGTTTTCCCCGTCGTTTGGTACCACTCTCGACCACCCCCTATTGTGGGAAGTGCAAAACTTTTGATTTTTACACCTAACCTAACCTAATCTTTCGGTACCTAAATATTCATATTTTTCAGCGGGTTTTTGTCATATCTTGTATTCTACCTTGTCTTGATCAACGCAATAGAAATTTTCAGTGCTGCCAAAATTTAAGATTTTTATACTACAAAACGAACATTAAAAATTCGTCAAAGAAATGCAAATTTTTTAATAAATTGTCAAAATTTGTCTCAAATTATTCAAAGTTATTCTCTGAACCATCATTAAATAACGCCCGGAGGTTTCCCCGTCGTTTGGTACCACTCTCGACCACCCCCTATTGTGGGAAGTGCAAAACTTTTGATTTTTACACCTAACCTAACCTAATCTTTCGGTACCTAAATATTCATATTTTTCAGCGGGTTTTTGTCATATCTTGTATTCTACCTTGTCTTGATCAACGCAATAGAAATTTTCAGTGCTGCCAAAATTTAAGATTTTTATACTACAAAACGAACATTAAAAATTCGTCAAAGAAATGCAAATTTTTTAATAAATTGTCAAAATTTGTCTCAAATTATTCAAAGTTTTTGTCTGAACCATCATTAAATAACGCCCGGAGTTTTCCCCGTCGTTTGGTACCACACTCGACCACCCCCTATTGTGGGAAGTGCAAAACTTTTGATTGTCACACCTAACCTAACCTAGTCTTTCGGTACCTAAATATTCATATTTTCAGCGGGTTTTTGTCATATCTTGTATTCTACCTTGTTTTGATCAACGCTATAGAAATTTTCAATGCTGCCAAAATTTAAGAGCTTTTTATACTACAAAAAGAACATTAAAAATTCGTCAAAGAAATGCAAATTTTTTAATAAATTATCAAAATTTGTCTCAAATTATTCAAAGTTTTTGTCTGAACCATCATTAAATAACGCCCGGAGTTTTCCCCGTCGTTTGGTACCACTTTCGACCACCCCCTATTGTGGGAAGTGCAAAACTTTTGATTGTCACACCTAACCTAACCTAATCTTTCGGTACCTAAATATTCATATTTTCAGCGGGTTTTTGTCATATCTTGTATTCTACCTTGTTTTGATCAACGCTATAGAAATTTTCAATGCTGCCAAAATTTAAGAGCTTTTTATACTACAAAAAGAACATTAAAAATTCGTCAAAGAAATGCAAATTTTTTAATAAATTATCAAAATTTGTCTCAAATTATTCAAAGTTTTTGTCTGAACCATCATTAAATAACGCCCAGAGTTTTGCCCCGTCGTTTGGTACCTCTCTCGACCACCCCCTATTGTGGGAAGTGCAAAACTTTTTATTTTTACACCTAACCTAACCTAATCTTTCGGTACCTAAATATTCATATTTTCCAGCGGGTTTTTGTCATATCTTGTATTTTACCTTGTTTTGATCAACGCTATAGAAATTTTCAATGCTGCCAAAATTTAAGATTTTTATACTACAAAACGAACATTAAAAATTCGTCAAAGAAATGCAAATTTTTTAATAAATTGTCAAAATTTGTCTCAAATTATTCAAAGTTATTCTCTGAACCATCATTAAATAACGCCCGGAGTTTTCCCCGTCGTTTGGTACCACACTCGACCACCCCCTATTGTGGGAAGTGCAAAACTTTAGATTTTTACACCTAACCTAACCTAATCTTTCGGTACCTAAATATTCATATTTTTCAGCGGGTTTTTGTCATATCTTGTATTCTACCTTGTCTTGATCAACGCAATAGAAATTTTCAGTGCTGCCAAAATTTAAGATTTTTATACTACAAAACGAACATTAAAAATTCGTCAAAGAAATGCAAATTTTTTAATAAATTGTCAAAATTTGTCTCAAATTATTCAAAGTTATTCTCTGAACCATCATTAAATAACGCCCGGAGGTTTCCCCGTCGTTTGGTACCACTCTCGACCACCCCCTATTGTGGGAAGTGCAAAACTTTTGATTTTTACACCTAACCTAACCTAATCTTTCGGTACCTAAATATTCATATTTTTCAGCGGGTTTTTGTCATATCTTGTATTCTAGCTTGTCTTGATCAACGCAATAGAAATTTTCAGTGCTGCCAAAATTTAAGATTTTTATACTACAAAACGAACATTAAAAATTCGTCAAAGAAATGCAAATTTTTTAATAAATTGTCAAAATTTGTCTCAAATTATTCAAAGTTTTTGTCTGAACCATCATTAAATAACGCCCAGAGTTTTGCCCCGTCGTTTGGTACCACTTTCGACCACCCCCTATTGTGGGAAGTGCAAAACTTTTGATTGTCACACCTAACCTAACCTAATCTTTCGGTACCTAAATATTCATATTTTTCAGCGGGTTTTTGTCATATCTTGTATTCTACCTTGTTTTGATCAACGCTATAGAAATTTTCAATGCTGCCAAAATTTAAGAGCTTTTTATACTACAAAACGAACATTAAAAATTCGTCAAAGAAATGCAAATTTTTTAATAAATTGTCAAAATTTGTCTCAAATTATTCAAAGTTTTTGTCTGAACCATCATTAAATAACGCCCAGAGTTTTGCCCCGTCGTTTGGTACCACTTTCGACCACCCCCTATTGTGGGAAGTGCAAAACTTTTGATTGTCACACCTAACCTAACCTAGTCTTTCGGTACCTAAATATTCATATTTTCAGCGGGTTTTTGTCATATCTTGTATTCTACCTTGTTTTGATCAACGCTATAGAAATTTTCAATGCTGCCAAAATTTAAGAGCTTTTTATACTACAAAAAGAACATTAAAAATTCGTCAAAGAAATGCAAATTTTTTAATAAATTGTCAAAATTTGTCTCAAATTATTCAAAGTTTTTGTCTGAACCATCATTAAATAACGCCCAGAGTTTTGCCCCGTCGTTTGGTACCACTTTCGACCACCCCCTATTGTGGGAAGTGCAAAACTTTTGATTGTCACACCTAACCTAACCTAATCTTTCGGTACCTAAATATTCATATTTTTTCAGCGGGTTTTTGTCATATCTTGTATTCTACCTTGTCTTGATCAACGCAATAGAAATTTTCAGTGCTGCCAAAATTTAAGATTTTTATACTACAAAACGAACATTAAAAATTCGTCAAAGAAATGCAAATTTTTTAATAAATTGTCAAAATTTGTCTCAAATTATTCAAAGTTATTCTCTGAACCATCATTAAATAACGCCCGGAGGTTTCCCCGTCGTTTGGTACCACTCTCGACCACCCCCTATTGTGGGAAGTGCAAAACTTTTGATTTTTACACCTAACCTAACCTAATCTTTCGGTACCTAAATATTCATATTTTTCAGCGGGTTTTTGTCATATCTTGTATTCTACCTTGTCTTGATCAACGCAATAGAAATTTTCAGTGCTGCCAAAATTTAAGATTTTTATACTACAAAAGGAACATTAAAAATTCGTCAAAGAAATGCAAATTTTTTAATAAATTGTCAAAATTTGTCTCAAATTATTCAAAGTTTTTGTCTGAACCATCATTAAATAACGCCCAGAGTTTTGCCCCGTCGTTTGGTACCACTTTCGACCACCCCCTATTGTGGGAAGTGCAAAACTTTTGATTGTCACACCTAACCTAACCTAATCTTTCGGTACCTAAATATTCATATTTTTCAGCGGGTTTTTGTCATATCTTGTATTCTACCTTGTTTTGATCAACGCTATAGAAATTTTCAATGCTGCCAAAATTTAAGAGCTTTTTATACTACAAAACGAACATTAAAAATTCGTCAAAGAAATGCAAATTTTTTAATAAATTGTCAAAATTTGTCTCAAATTATTCAAAGTTTTTGTCTGAACCATCATTAAATAACGCCCAGAGTTTTGCCCCGTCGTTTGGTACCACTTTCGACCACCCCCTATTGTGGGAAGTGCAAAACTTTTGATTGTCACACCTAACCTAACCTAGTCTTTCGGTACCTAAATATTCATATTTTCAGCGGGTTTTTGTCATATCTTGTATTCTACCTTGTTTTGATCAACGCTATAGAAATTTTCAATGCTGCCAAAATTTAAGAGCTTTTTATACTACAAAAAGAACATTGAAAATTCGTCAAAGAAATGCAAATTTTTAATAAATTATCAAAATTTGTCTCAAATTATTCAAAGTTTTTGTCTGAACCATCATTAAATAACGCCCAGAGTTTTGCCCCGTCGTTTGGTACCACTCTCGACCACCCCCTATTGTGGGAAGTGCAAAACTTTTGATTGTCACACCTAACCTAACCTAATCTTTCGGTACCTAAATATTCATATTTTTCAGCGGGTTTTTGTCATATCTTGTATTCTACCTTGTCTTGATCAACGCAATAGAAATTTTCAGTGCTGCCAAAATTTAAGATTTTTATACAACAAAACGAACATTAAAAATTCGTCAAAGAAATGCAAATTTTTTAATAAATTGTCAAAATTTGTCTCAAATTATTCAAAGTTATTCTCTGAACCATCATTAAATAACGCCCGGAGGTTTCCCCGTCGTTTGGTACCACTCTCGACCACCCCCTATTGTGGGAAGTGCAAAACTTTTGATTTTTACACCTAACCTAACCTAATCTTCCGGTACCTAAATATTCATATTTTTCAGCGGGTTTTTGTCATATCTTTTATTCTACCTTGTCTTGATCAACGCAATAGAAATTTTCAGTGCTGCCAAAATTTAAGATTTTTATACTACAAAACGAACATTAAAAATTCGTCAAAGAAATGCAAATTTTTTAATAAATTGTCAAAATTTGTCTCAAATTATTCAAAGTTTTTGTCTGAACCATCATTAAATAACGCCCGGAGTTTTCCCCGTCGTTTGGTACCACTCTCGACCACCCCCTATTGTGGGAAGTGCAAAACTTTTGATTGTCACACCTAACCTAACCTAATCTTTCGGTACCTAAATATTCATATTTTTCAGCGGGTTTTTGTCATATCTTGTATTCTACCTTGTCTTGATCAACGCAATAGAAATTTTCAGTGCTGCCAAAATTTAAGATTTTTATACAACAAAACGAACATTAAAAATTCGTCAAAGAAATGCAAATTTTTTAATAAATTGTCAAAATTTGTCTCAAATTATTCAAAGTTATTCTCTGAACCATCATTAAATAACGCCCGGAGGTTTCCCCGTCGTTTGGTACCACTCTCGACCACCCCCTATTGTGGGAAGTGCAAAACTTTTGATTTTTACACCTAACCTAACCTAATCTTTCGGTACCTAAATATTCATATTTTTCAGCGGGTTTTTGTCATATCTTGTATTCTACCTTGTCTTGATCAACGCAATAGAAATTTTCAGTGCTGCCAAAATTTAAGATTTTTATACTACAAAACGAACATTAAAAATTCGTCAAAGAAATGCAAATTTTTTAATAAATTGTCAAAATTTGTCTCAAATTATTCAAAGTTTTTGTCTGAACCATCATTAAATAACGCCCAGAGTTTTGCCCCGTCGTTTGGTACCACTTTCGACCACCCCCTATTGTGGGAAGTGCAAAACTTTTGATTGTCACACCTAACCTAACCTAGTCTTTCGGTACCTAAATATTCATATTTTCAGCGGGTTTTTGTCATATCTTGTATTCTACCTTGTTTTGATCAACGCTATAGAAATTTTCAATGCTGCCAAAATTTAAGAGCTTTTTATACTACAAAAAGAACATTAAAAATTCGTCAAAGAAATGCAAATTTTTTAATAAATTATCAAAATTTGTCTCAAATTATTCAAAGTTTTTGTCTGAACCATCATTAAATAACGCCCGGAGTTTTCCCCGTCGTTTGGTACCACTTTCGACCACCCCCTATTGTGGGAAGTGCAAAACTTTTGATTGTCACACCTAACCTAACCTAATCTTTCGGTACCTAAATATTCATATTTTCAGCGGGTTTTTGTCATATCTTGTATTCTACCTTGTTTTGATCAACGCTATAGAAATTTTCAATGCTGCCAAAATTTAAGAGCTTTTTATACTACAAAAAGAACATTAAAAATTCGTCAAAGAAATGCAAATTTTTTAATAAATTATCAAAATTTGTCTCAAATTATTCAAAGTTTTTGTCTGAACCATCATTAAATAACGCCCAGAGTTTTGCCCCGTCGTTTGGTACCTCTCTCGACCACCCCCTATTGTGGGAAGTGCAAAACTTTTTATTTTTACACCTAACCTAACCTAATCTTTCGGTACCTAAATATTCATATTTTCCAGCGGGTTTTTGTCATATCTTGTATTTTACCTTGTTTTGATCAACGCTATAGAAATTTTCAATGCTGCCAAAATTTAAGATTTTTATACTACAAAACGAACATTAAAAATTCGTCAAAGAAATGCAAATTTTTTAATAAATTGTCAAAATTTGTCTCAAATTATTCAAAGTTATTCTCTGAACCATCATTAAATAACGCCCGGAGTTTTCCCCGTCGTTTGGTACCACTCTCGACCACCCCCTATTGTGGGAAGTGCAAAACTTTAGATTTTTACACCTAACCTAACCTAATCTTTCGGTACCTAAATATTCATATTTTTCAGCGGGTTTTTGTCATATCTTGTATTCTACCTTGTCTTGATCAACGCAATAGAAATTTTCAGTGCTGCCAAAATTTAAGATTTTTATACTACAAAACGAACATTAAAAATTCGTCAAAGAAATGCAAATTTTTTAATAAATTGTCAAAATTTGTCTCAAATTATTCAAAGTTATTCTCTGAACCATCATTAAATAACGCCCGGAGGTTTCCCCGTCGTTTGGTACCACTCTCGACCACCCCCTATTGTGGGAAGTGCAAAACTTTTGATTTTTACACCTAACCTAACCTAATCTTTCGGTACCTAAATATTCATATTTTTCAGCGGGTTTTTGTCATATCTTGTATTCTACCTTGTCTTGATCAACGCAATAGAAATTTTCAGTGCTGCCAAAATTTAAGATTTTTATACTACAAAACGAACATTAAAAATTCGTCAAAGAAATGCAAATTTTTTAATAAATTGTCAAAATTTGTCTCAAATTATTCAAAGTTTTTGTCTGAACCATCATTAAATAACGCCCAGAGTTTTGCCCCGTCGTTTGGTACCACTTTCGACCACCCCCTATTGTGGGAAGTGCAAAACTTTTGATTGTCACACCTAACCTAACCTAATCTTTCGGTACCTAAATATTCATATTTTTCAGCGGGTTTTTGTCATATCTTGTATTCTACCTTGTTTTGATCAACGCTATAGAAATTTTCAATGCTGCCAAAATTTAAGAGCTTTTTATACTACAAAACGAACATTAAAAATTCGTCAAAGAAATGCAAATTTTTTAATAAATTGTCAAAATTTGTCTCAAATTATTCAAAGTTTTTGTCTGAACCATCATTAAATAACGCCCAGAGTTTTGCCCCGTCGTTTGGTACCACTTTCGACCACCCCCTATTGTGGGAAGTGCAAAACTTTTGATTGTCACACCTAACCTAACCTAGTCTTTCGGTACCTAAATATTCATATTTTCAGCGGGTTTTTGTCATATCTTGTATTTTACCTTGTTTTGATCAACGCTATAGAAATTTTCAATGCTGCCAAAATTTAAGAGCTTTTTATACTACAAAACGAACATTAAAAATTCGTCAAAGAAATGCAAATTTTTTAATAAATTGTCAAAATTTGTCTCAAATTATTCAAAGTTTTTGTCTGAACCATCATTAAATAACGCCCAGAGTTTTGCCCCGTCGTTTGGTACCACTCTCGACCACCCCCTATTGTGGGAAGTGCAAAACTTTTGATTGTCACACCTAACCTAACCTAATCTTTCGGTACCTAAATATTCATATTTTTCAGCGGGTTTTTGTCATATCTTGTATTCTACCTTGTCTTGATCAACGCAATAGAAATTTTCAGTGCTGCCAAAATTTAAGTTTTTATACTACAAAAATAACATTAAAAATTCGTCAAAGAAATGCAAATTTTTTAATAAATTGTCAAAATTTGTCTCAAATTATTCAAAGTTATTCTCTGAACCATCATTAAATAACGCCCGGAGTTTTCCCCGTCGTTTGGTACCACACTCGACCACCCCCTATTGTGGGAAGTGCAAAACTTTTGATTTTTACACCTAACCTAACCTAATCTTTCGGTACCTAATTATTCATATTTTTCAGCGGATTTTTGTCATATCTTATATTCCACCTTGTCTTGATCAACGCTATAGAAATTTTCAGTGCTCCCAAAATTTAAGTTTTTTATACTACAAAAAGAACATTAAAAATTCGTCAAAGAAATGCAAATTTTTAATGAATTGTCAAAATTTGTCTCAAATTATTCAAAGTTTTTGTCTGAACCATCATTAAATAACGCCCAGAGTTTTGCCCCGTCGTTTGGTACCTCTCTCGACCACTCCCTATTGTGGGAAGTGCAAAACTTTTAATTTTCACACCTAACCTAACCTAATCTTTCGGTACCTAAATATTCATATTTTTCAGCGGGTTTTTGTCATATCTTGTATTCTACCTTGTTTTGATCAACGCTATAGAAATTTTCAATGCTGCCAAAATTTAAGAGCTTTTTATACTACAAAAAGAACATTAAAAATTCGTCAAAGAAATGCAAATTTTTTAATAAATTATCAAAATTTGTCTCAAATTATTCAAAGTTTTTGTCTGAACCATCATTAAATAACGCCCAGAGTTTTGCCCCGTCGTTTGGTACCACTCTCGACCACCCCCTATTGTGGGAAGTGCAAAACTTTTGATTGTCACACCTAACCTAACCTAATCTTTCGGTACCTAAATATTCATATTTTTTAGCGGGTTTTTATCATATCTTGTATTCTACCTTGTCTTGATCAACGCAATAGAAATTTTCAGTGCTGCCAAAATTTAAGTTTTTATACTACAAAAATAACATTAAAAATTCGTCAAAGAAATGCAAATTTTTTAATAAATTGTCAAAATTTGTCTCAAATTATTCAAAGTTTTTGTCTGAACCATCATTAAATAACGCCCAGAGTTTTGCCCCGTCGTTTGGTACCACTTTCGACCACCCCCTATTGTGGGAAGTGCAAAACTTTTGATTGTCACACCTAACCTAACCTAGTCTTTCGGTACCTAAATATTCATATTTTCAGCGGGTTTTTGTCATATCTTGTATTCTACCTTGTTTTGATCAACGCTATAGAAATTTTCAATGCTGCCAAAATTTAAGAGCTTTTTATACTACAAAAAGAACATTAAAAATTCGTCAAAGAAATGCAAATTTTTTAATAAATTATCAAAATTTGTCTCAAATTATTCAAAGTTTTTGTCTGAACCATCATTAAATAACGCCCGGAGTTTTCCCCGTCGTTTGGTACCACTTTCGACCACCCCCTATTGTGGGAAGTGCAAAACTTTTGATTGTCACACCTAACCTAACCTAGTCTTTCGGTACCTAAATATTCATATTTTCAGCGGGTTTTTGTCATATCTTGTATTCTACCTTGTTTTGATCAACGCTATAGAAATTTTCAATGCTGCCAAAATTTAAGAGCTTTTTATACTACAAAAAGAACATTAAAAATTCGTCAAAGAAATGCAAATTTTTAATGAATTGTCAAAATTTGTCTCAAATTATTCAAAGTTTTTGTCTGAACCATCATTAAATAACGCCCAGAGTTTTGCCCCGTCGTTTGGTACCTCTCTCGACCACTCCCTATTGTGGGAAGTGCAAAACTTTTAATTTTCACACCTAACCTAACCTAATCTTTCGGTACCTAAATATTCATATTTTTCAGCGGGTTTTTGTCATATCTTGTATTCTACCTTGTCTTGATCAACGCAATAGAAATTTTCAGTGCTGCCAAAATTTAAGTTTTTATACTACAAAAATAACATTAAAAATTCGTCAAAGAAATGCAAATTTTTTAATAAATTGTCAAAATTTGTCTCAAATTATTCAAAGTTTTTGTCTGAACCATCATTAAATAACGCCCAGAGTTTTGCCCCGTCGTTTGGTACCACTTTCGACCACCCCCTATTGTGGGAAGTGCAAAACTTTTGATTGTCACACCTAACCTAACCTAGTCTTTCGGTACCTAAATATTCATATTTTCAGCGGGTTTTTGTCATATCTTGTATTCTACCTTGTTTTGATCAACGCTATAGAAATTTTCAATGCTGCCAAAATTTAAGAGCTTTTTATACTACAAAAAGAACATTAAAAATTCGTCAAAGAAATGCAAATTTTTAATGAATTGTCAAAATTTGTCTCAAATTATTCAAAGTTTTTGTCTGAACCATCATTAAATAACGCCCAGAGTTTTGCCCCGTCGTTTGGTACCTCTCTCGACCACTCCCTATTGTGGGAAGTGCAAAACTTTTAATTTTCACACCTAACCTAACCTAATCTTTCGGTACCTAAATATTCATATTTTTCAGCGGGTTTTTGTCATATCTTGTATTCTACCTTGTCTTGATCAACGCTATAGAAATTTTCAATGCTGCCAAAATTTAAGAGCTTTTTATACTACAAAAAGAACATTAAAAATTCGTCAAAGAAATGCAAATTTTTTAATAAATTATCAAAATTTGTCTCAAATTATTCAAAGTTTTTGTCTGAACCATCATTAAATAACGCCCAGAGTTTTGCCCCGTCGTTTGGTACCACTCTCGACCACCCCCTATTGTGGGAAGTGCAAAACTTTTGATTGTCACACCTTTTTTTTTTTTTTTTTTTTTTTTTTTTTTTTTTTTTTTTTTTTTTTTGATTCCCAGGAAAAAAGTGCATCCTAACCTAACCTAATCTTTCGGTACCTAAATATTCATATTTTTCAGCGGGTTTTTGTCATATCTTGTATTCTACCTTGTCTTGATCAACGCAATAGAAATTTTCAGTGCTGCCAAAATTTAAGTTTTTATACTACAAAAATAACATTAAAAATTCGTCAAAGAAATGCAAATTTTTTAATAAATTGTCAAAATTTGTCTCAAATTATTCAAAGTTTTTGTCTGAACCATCATTAAATAACGCCTAGAGTTTTGCCCCGTCGTTTGGTACCACTTTCGACCACCCCCTATTGTGGGAAGTGCAAAACTTTTGATTGTCACACCTAACCTAACCTAGTCTTTCGGTACCTAAATATTCATATTTTCAGCGGGTTTTTGTCATATCTTGTATTCTACCTTGTTTTGATCAACGCTATAGAAATTTTCAATGCTGCCAAAATTTAAGAGCTTTTTATACTACAAAAAGAACATTAAAAATTCGTCAAAGAAATGCAAATTTTTTAATAAATTATCAAAATTTGTCTCAAATTATTCAAAGTTTTTGTCTGAACCATCATTAAATAACGCCCGGAGTTTTCCCCGTCGTTTGGTACCACTTTCGACCACCCCCTATTGTGGGAAGTGCAAAACTTTTGATTGTCACACCTAACCTAACCTAATCTTTCGGTACCTAAATATTCATATTTTCAGCGGGTTTTTGTCATATCTTGTATTCTACCTTGTTTTGATCAACGCTATAGAAATTTTCAATGCTGCCAAAATTTAAGAGCTTTTTATACTACAAAAAGAACATTAAAAATTCGTCAAAGAAATGCAAATTTTTTAATAAATTATCAAAATTTGTCTCAAATTATTCAAAGTTTTTGTCTGAACCATCATTAAATAACGCCCAGAGTTTTGCCCCGTCGTTTGGTACCTCTCTCGACCACCCCCTATTGTGGGAAGTGCAAAACTTTTTATTTTTACACCTAACCTAACCTAATCTTTCGGTACCTAAATATTCATATTTTTCAGCGGGTTTTTGTCATATCTTGTATTCTACCTTGTCTTGATCAACGCTATAGAAATTTTCAATGCTGCCAAAATTTAAGAGCTTTTTATACTACAAAAAGAACATTAAAAATTCGTCAAAGAAATGCAAATTTTTTAATAAATTATCAAAATTTGTCTCAAATTATTCAAAGTTTTTGTCTGAACCATCATTAAATAACGCCCAGAGTTTTGCCCCGTCGTTTGGTACCACTCTCGACCACCCCCTATTGTGGGAAGTGCAAAACTTTTGATTGTCACACCTAACCTAACCTAATCTTTCGGTACCTAAATATTCATATTTTTCAGCGGGTTTTTGTCATATCTTGTATTCTACCTTGTCTTGATCAACGCAATAGAAATTTTCAGTGCTGCCAAAATTTAAGTTTTTATACTACAAAAATAACATTAAAAATTCGTCAAAGAAATGCAAATTTTTTAATAAATTGTCAAAATTTGTCTCAAATTATTCAAAGTTTTTGTCTGAACCATCATTAAATAACGCCCAGAGTTTTGCCCCGTCGTTTGGTACCACTTTCGACCACCCCCTATTGTGGGAAGTGCAAAACTTTTGATTGTCACACCTAACCTAACCTAGTCTTTCGGTACCTAAATATTCATATTTTCAGCGGGTTTTTGTCATATCTTGTATTCTACCTTGTTTTGATCAACGCTATAGAAATTTTCAATGCTGCCAAAATTTAAGAGCTTTTTATACTACAAAAAGAACATTAAAAATTCGTCAAAGAAATGCAAATTTTTTAATAAATTATCAAAATTTGTCTCAAATTATTCAAAGTTTTTGTCTGAACCATCATTAAATAACGCCCGGAGTTTTCCCCGTCGTTTGGTACCACTTTCGACCACCCCCTATTGTGGGAAGTGCAAAACTTTTGATTGTCACACCTAACCTAACCTAGTCTTTCGGTACCTAAATATTCATATTTTCAGCGGGTTTTTGTCATATCTTGTATTCTACCTTGTTTTGATCAACGCTATAGAAATTTTCAATGCTGCCAAAATTTAAGAGCTTTTTATACTACAAAAAGAACATTAAAAACTCGTCAAAGAAATGCAAATTTTTTAATAAATTATCAAAATTTGTCTCAAATTATTCAAAGTTTTTGTCTGAACCATCATTAAATAACGCCCGGAGTTTTCCCCGTCGTTTGGTACCACTTTCGACCACCCCCTATTGTGGGAAGTGCAAAACTTTTGATTGTCACACCTAACCTAACCTAGTCTTTCGGTACCTAAATATTCATATTTTCAGCGGGTTTTTGTCATATCTTGTATTCTACCTTGTTTTGATCAACGCTATAGAAATTTTCAATGCTGCCAAAATTTAAGAGCTTTTTATACTACAAAAAGAACATTAAAAATTCGTCAAAGAAATGCAAATTTTTTAATAAATTATCAAAATTTGTCTCAAATTATTCAAAGTTTTTGTCTGAACCATCATTAAATAACGCCCAGAGTTTTGCCCCGTCGTTTGGTACCTCTCTCGACCACCCCCTATTGTGGGAAGTGCAAAACTTTTTATTTTTACACCTAACCTAACCTAATCTTTCGGTACCTAAATATTCATATTTTCCAGCGGGTTTTTGTCATATCTTGTATTTTACCTTGTTTTGATCAACGCTATAGAAATTTTCAATGCTGCCAAAATTTAAGATTTTTATACTACAAAACGAACATTAAAAATTCGTCAAAGAAATGCAAATTTTTTAATAAATTGTCAAAATTTGTCTCAAATTATTCAAAGTTATTCTCTGAACCATCATTAAATAACGCCCGGAGTTTTCCCCGTCGTTTGGTACCACTCTCGACCACCCCCTATTGTGGGAAGTGCAAAACTTTTGATTTTTACACCTAACCTAACCTAATCTTTCGGTACCTAAATATTCATATTTTTCAGCGGGTTTTTGTCATATCTTGTATTCTACCTTGTCTTGATCAACGCAATAGAAATTTTCAGTGCTGCCAAAATTTAAGATTTTTATACTACAAAACGAACATTAAAAATTCGTCAAAGAAATGCAAATTTTTTAATAAATTGTCAAAATTTGTCTCAAATTATTCAAAGTTATTCTCTGAACCATCATTAAATAACGCCCGGAGGTTTCCCCGTCGTTTGGTACCACTCTCGACCACCCCCTATTGTGGGAAGTGCAAAACTTTTGATTTTTACACCTAACCTAACCTAATCTTTCGGTACCTAAATATTCATATTTTTCAGCGGGTTTTTGTCATATCTTGTATTCTACCTTGTCTTGATCAACGCAATAGAAATTTTCAGTGCTGCCAAAATTTAAGATTTTTATACTACAAAACGAACATTAAAAATTCGTCAAAGAAATGCAAATTTTTTAATAAATTGTCAAAATTTGTCTCAAATTATTCAAAGTTTTTGTCTGAACCATCATTAAATAACGCCCGGAGTTTTCCCCGTCGTTTGGTACCACACTCGACCACCCCCTATTGTGGGAAGTGCAAAACTTTTGATTGTCACACCTAACCTAACCTAGTCTTTCGGTACCTAAATATTCATATTTTCAGCGGGTTTTTGTCATATCTTGTATTCTACCTTGTTTTGATCAACGCTATAGAAATTTTCAATGCTGCCAAAATTTAAGATTTTTATACTACAAAACGAACATTAAAAATTCGTCAAAGAAATGCAAATTTTTTTAAAAATTGTCAAAATTTGTCTCAAATTATTCAAAGTTATTCTCTGAACCATCATTAAATAACGCCCGGAGTTTTCCCCGTCGTTTGGTACCACTCTCGACCACCCCCTATTGTGGGAAGTGCAAAACTTTTGATTTTTACACCTAACCTAACCTAATCTTTCGGTACCTAAATATTCATATTTTTCAGCAGGTTTTTGTCATATCTTGTATTCTACCTTGTCTTGATCAACGCAATAGAAATTTTCAGTGCTGCCAAAATTTAAGATTTTTATACTACAAAACGAACATTAAAAATTCGTCAAAGAAATGCAAATTTTTTAATAAATTGTCAAAATTTGTCTCAAATTATTCAAAGTTTTTGTCTGAACCATCATTAAATAACGCCCGGAGTTTTCCCCGTCGTTTGGTACCACTTTCGACCACCCCCTATTGTGGGAAGTGCAAAACTTTTGATTGTCACACCTAACCTAACCTAGTCTTTCGGTACCTAAATATTCATATTTTCAGCGGGTTTTTGTCATATCTTGTATTCTACCTTGTTTTGATCAACGCTATAGAAATTTTCAATGCTGCCAAAATTTAAGAGCTTTTTATACTACAAAAAGAACATTAAAAATTCGTCAAAGAAATGCAAATTTTTTAATAAATTATCAAAATTTGTCTCAAATTATTCAAAGTTTTTGTCTGAACCATCATTAAATAACGCCCAGAGTTTTGCCCCGTCGTTTGGTACCACTTTCGACCACCCCCTATTGTGGGAAGTGCAAAACTTTTGATTGTCACACCTAACCTAACCTAGTCTTTCGGTACCTAAATATTCATATTTTCAGCGGGTTTTTGTCATATCTTGTATTCTACCTTGTTTTGATCAACGCTATAGAAATTTTCAATGCTGCCAAAATTTAAGAGCTTTTTATACTACAAAAAGAACATTAAAAACTCGTCAAAGAAATGCAAATTTTTTAATAAATTATCAAAATTTGTCTCAAATTATTCAAAGTTTTTGTCTGAACCATCATTAAATAACGCCCGGAGTTTTCCCCGTCGTTTGGTACCACTTTCGACCACCCCCTATTGTGGGAAGTGCAAAACTTTTGATTGTCACACCTAACCTAACCTAGTCTTTCGGTACCTAAATATTCATATTTTCAGCGGGTTTTTGTCATATCTTGTATTCTACCTTGTTTTGATCAACGCTATAGAAATTTTCAATGCTGCCAAAATTTAAGAGCTTTTTATACTACAAAAAGAACATTAAAAATTCGTCAAAGAAATGCAAATTTTTTTATAAATTATCAAAATTTGTCTCAAATTATTCAAAGTTTTTGTCTGAACCATCATTAAATAACGCCCAGAGTTTTGCCCCGTCGTTTGGTACCTCTCTCGACCACCCCCTATTGTGGGAAGTGCAAAACTTTTTATTTTTACACCTAACCTAACCTAATCTTTCGGTACCTAAATATTCATATTTTCCAGCGGGTTTTTGTCATATCTTGTATTTTACCTTGTTTTGATCAACGCTATAGAAATTTTCAATGCTGCCAAAATTTAAGATTTTTATACTACAAAACGAACATTAAAAATTCGTCAAAGAAATGCAAATTTTTTTAAAAATTGTCAAAATTTGTCTCAAATTATTCAAAGTTATTCTCTGAACCATCATTAAATAACGCCCGGAGTTTTCCCCGTCGTTTGGTACCACTCTCGACCACCCCCTATTGTGGGAAGTGCAAAACTTTTGATTTTTACACCTAACCTAACCTAATCTTTCGGTACCTAAATATTCATATTTTTCAGCAGGTTTTTGTCATATCTTGTATTCTACCTTGTCTTGATCAACGCAATAGAAATTTTCAGTGCTGCCAAAATTTAAGATTTTTATACTACAAAACGAACATTAAAAATTCGTCAAAGAAATGCAAATTTTTTAATAAATTGTCAAAATTTGTCTCAAATTATTCAAAGTTATTCTCTGAACCATCATTAAATAACGCCCGGAGTTTTCCCCGTCGTTTGGTACCACTCTCGACCACCCCCTATTGTGGGAAGTGCAAAACTTTTGATTTTTACACCTAACCTAACCTAATCTTTCGGTACCTAAATATTCATATTTTTCAGCGGGTTTTTGTCATATCTTGTATTCTACCTTGTCTTGATCAACGCAATAGAAATTTTCAGTGCTGCCAAAATTTAAGATTTTTATACTACAAAACGAACATTAAAAATTCGTCAAAGAAATGCAAATTTTTTAATAAATTGTCAAAATTTGTCTCAAATTATTCAAAGTTTTTGTCTGAACCATCATTAAATAACGCCCGGAGTTTTCCCCGTCGTTTGGTACCACACTCGACCACCCCCTATTGTGGGAAGTGCAAAACTTTTGATTGTCACACCTAACCTAACCTAGTCTTTCGGTACCTAAATATTCATATTTTCAGCGGGTTTTTGTCATATCTTGTATTCTACCTTGTTTTAATCAACGCTATAGAAATTTTCAATGCTGCCAAAATTTAAGAGCTTTTTATACTACAAAAAGAACATTAAAAATTCGTCAAAGAAATGCAAATTTTTTAATAAATTATCAAAATTTGTCTCAAATTATTCAAAGCTTTTGTCTGAACCATCATTAAATAACGCCCAGAGTTTTGCCCCGTCGTTTGGTACCTCTCTCGACCACCCCCTATTGTGCGAAGTGCAAAACTTTTCATTTTTACACCTAACCTAACCTAATCTTTCGGTACCTAAATATTCATATTTTTCAGCGGGTTTTTGTCATATCTTGTATTCTACCTTGTCTTGATCAACGCAATAGAAATTTTCAGTGCTGCCAAAATTTAAGTTTTTATACTACAAAAATAACATTAAAAATTCGTCAAAGAAATGCAAATTTTTTAATAAATTGTCAAAATTTGTCTCAAATTATTCAAAGTTTTTGTCTGAACCATCATTAAATAACGCCCAGAGTTTTGCCCCGTCGTTTGGTACCACTTTCGACCACCCCCTATTGTGGGAAGTGCAATACTTTTGATTGTCACACCTAACCTAACCTAGTCTTTCGGTACCTAAATATTCATATTTTCAGCGGGTTTTTGTCATATCTTGTATTCTACCTTGTTTTGATCAACGCTATAGAAATTTTCAATGCTGCCAAAATTTAAGAGCTTTTTATACTACAAAAAGAACATTAAAAATTCTTTAAAGAAATGCAAATTTTTTAATAAATTATCAAAATTTGTCTCAAATTATTCAAAGTTTTTGTCTGAACCATCATTAAATAACGCCCAGAGTTTTGCCCCGTCGTTTGGTACCACTCTCGACCACCCCCTATTGTGGGAAGTGCAAAACTTTTGATTGTCACACCTAACCTAACCTAATCTTTCGGTACCTAAATATTCATATTTTTCAGCGGGTTTTTGTCATATCTTGTATTCTACCTTGTCTTGATCAACGCAATAGAAATTTTCAGTGCTGCCAAAATTTAAGTTTTTATACTACAAAAATAACATTAAAAATTCGTCAAAGAAATGCAAATTTTTTAATAAATTGTCAAAATTTGTCTCAAATTATTCAAAGTTTTTGTCTGAACCATCATTAAATAACGCCCAGAGTTTTGCCCCGTCGTTTGGTACCACTTTCGACCACCCCCTATTGTGGGAAGTGCAAAACTTTTGATTGTCACACCTAACCTAACCTAGTCTTTCGGTACCTAAATATTCATATTTTTCAGCGGGTTTTTGTCATATCTTGTATTCTACCTTGTTTTGATCAACGCTATAGAAATTTTCAATGCTGCCAAAATTTAAGAGCTTTTTATACTACAAAAAGAACATTAAAAATTCGTCAAAGAAATGCAAATTTTTTAATAAATTATCAAAATTTGTCTCAAATTATTCAAAGTTTTTGTCTGAACCATCATTAAATAACGCCCGGAGTTTTCCCCGTCGTTTGGTACCACTTTCGACCACCCCCTATTGTGGGAAGTGCAAAACTTTTGATTGTCACACCTAACCTAACCTAATCTTTCGGTACCTAAATATTCATATTTTCAGCGGGTTTTTGTCATATCTTGTATTCTACCTTGTTTTGATCAACGCTATAGAAATTTTCAATGCTGCCAAAATTTAAGAGCTTTTTATACTACAAAAAGAACATTAAAAATTCGTCAAAGAAATGCAAATTTTTTAATAAATTATCAAAATTTGTCTCAAATTATTCAAAGTTTTTGTCTGAACCATCATTAAATAACGCCCGGAGTTTTCCCCGTCGTTTGGTACCACTTTCGACCACCCCCTATTGTGGGAAGTGCAAAACTTTTGATTGTCACACCTAACCTAACCTAGTCTTTCGGTACCTAAATATTCATATTTTCAGCGGGTTTTTGTCATATCTTGTATTCTACCTTGTTTTGATCAACGCTATAGAAATTTTCAATGCTGCCAAAATTTAAGAGCTTTTTATACTACAAAAAGAACATTAAAAATTCGTCAAAGAAATGCAAATTTTTTAATAAATTATCAAAATTTGTCTCAAATTATTCAAAGTTTTTGTCTGAACCATTATTAAATAACGCCCGGAGTTTTCCCCGTCGTTTGGTACCACTTTCGACCACCCCCTATTGTGGGAAGTGCAAAACTTTTGATTGTCACACCTAACCTAACCTAATCTTTCGGTACCTAAATATTCATATTTTCAGCGGGTTTTTGTCATATCTTGTATTCTACCTTGTTTTGATCAACGCTATAGAAATTTTCAATGCTGCCAAAATTTAAGATTTTTATACTACAAAACGAACATTAAAAATTCGTCAAAGAAATGCAAATTTTTTAATAAATTGTCAAAATTTGTCTCAAATTATTCAAAGTTATTCTCTGAACCATCATTAAATAACGCCCGGAGTTTTCCCCGTCGTTTGGTACCACTCTCGACCACCCCCTATTGTGGGAAGTGCAAAACTTTTGATTTTTACACCTAACCTAACCTAATCTTTCGGTACCTAAATATTCATATTTTTCAGCGGGTTTTTGTCATATCTTGTATTCTACCTTGTCTTGATCAACGCAATAGAAATTTTCAGTGCTGCCAAAATTTAAGATTTTTATACTACAAAACGAACATTAAAAATTCGTCAAAGAAATGCAAATTTTTTAATAAATTGTCAAAATTTGTCTCAAATTATTCAAAGTTATTCTCTGAACCATCATTAAATAACGCCCGGAGGTTTCCCCGTCGTTTGGTACCACTCTCGACCACCCCCTATTGTGGGAAGTGCAAAACTTTTGATTTTTACACCTAACCTAACCTAATCTTTCGGTACCTAAATATTCATATTTTTCAGCGGGTTTTTGTCATATCTTGTATTCTACCTTGTCTTGATCAACGCTATAGAAATTTTCAGTGCTGCCAAAATTTAAGATTTTTATACTACAAAACGAACATTAAAAATTCGTCAAAGAAATGCAAATTTTTTAATAAATTGTCAAAATTTGTCTCAAATTATTCAAAGTTATTCTCTGAACCATCATTAAATAACGCCCGGAGGTTTCCCCGTCGTTTGGTACCACTCTCGACCACCCCCTATTGTGGGAAGTGCAAAACTTTTGATTTTTACACCTAACCTAACCTAATCTTTCGGTACCTAAATATTCATATTTTTCAGCGGGTTTTTGTCATATCTTGTATTCTACCTTGTCTTGATCAACGCTATAGAAATTTTCAGTGCTGCCAAAATTTAAGATTTTTATACTACAAAACGAACATTAAAAATTCGTCAAAGAAATGCAAATTTTTTAATAAATTGTCAAAATTTGTCTCAAATTATTCAAAGTTTTTGTCTGAACCATCATTAAATAACGCCCAGAGTTTTGCCCCGTCGTTTGGTACCACTTTCGACCACCCCCTATTGTGGGAAGTGCAAAACTTTTGATTGTCACACCTAACCTAACCTAGTCTTTCGGTACCTAAATATTCATATTTTCAGCGGGTTTTTGTCATATCTTGTATTCTACCTTGTCTTGATCAACGCAATAGAAATTTTCAGTGCTGCCAAAATTTAAGATTTTTATACAACAAAACGAACATTAAAATTATTCGTCAAAGAAATGCAAATTTTTTAATAAATTGTCAAAATTTGTCTCAAATTATTCAAAGTTATTCTCTGAACCATCATTAAATAACGCCCGGAGTTTTCCCCGTCGTTTGGTACCACACTCGACCACCCCCTATTGTGGGAAGTGCAAAACTTTTGATTTTTACACCTAACCTAACCTAATCTTTCGGTACCTAATTATTCATATTTTTCAGCGGATTTTTGTCATATCTTGTATTCCACCTTGTCTTGATCAACGCTATAGAAATTTTCAGTGCTCCCAAAATTTAAGTTTTTTATACTACAAAAAGAACATTAAAAATTCGTCAAAGAAATGCAAATTTTTAATGAATTGTCAAAATTTGTCTCAAATTATTCAAAGTTTTTGTCTGAACCATCATTAAATAACGCCCAGAGTTTTGCCCCGTCGTTTGGTATCTCTCTCGACCACTCCCTATTGTGGGAAGTGCAAAACTTTTAATTTTCACACCTAACCTAACCTAATCTTTCGGTACCTAAATATTCATATTTTTCAGCGGGTTTTTGTCATATCTTGTATTCTACCTTGTCTTGATCAACGCTATAGAAATTTTCAATGCTGCCAAAATTTAAGAGCTTTTTATACTACAAAAAGAACATTAAAAATTCGTCAAAGAAATGCAAATTTTTTAATAAATTGTCAAAATTTGTCTCAAATTATTCAAAGTTTTTGTCTGAACCATCATTAAATAACGCCCAGAGTTTTGCCCCGTCGTTTGGTACCACTCTCGACCACCCCCTATTGTGGGAAGTGCAAAACTTTTGATTGTCACACCTAACCTAACCTAATCTTTCGGTACCTAAATATTCATATTTTCAGCGGGTTTTTGTCATATCTTGTATTCTACCTTGTTTTGATCAACGCTATAGAAATTTTCAATGCTGCCAAAATTTAAGAGCTTTTTATACTACAAAAAGAACATTAAAAATTCGTCAAAGAAATGCAAATTTTTTAATAAATTATCAAAATTTGTCTCAAATTATTCAAAGTTTTTGTCTGAACCATCATTAAATAACGCCCAGAGTTTTGCCCCGTCGTTTGGTACCTCTCTCGACCACCCCCTATTGTGGGAAGTGCAAAACTGTTTATTTTTACACCTAACCTAACCTAATCTTTCGGTACCTAAATATTCATATTTTCCAGCGGGTTTTTGTCATATCTTGTATTTTACCTTGTTTTGATCAACGCTATAGAAATTTTCAATGCTGCCAAAATTTAAGATTTTTATACTACAAAACGAACATTAAAAATTCGTCAAAGAAATGCAAATATTTTAATAAATTGTCAAAATTTGTCTCAAATTATTCAAAGTTATTCTCTGAACCATCATTAAATAACGCCCGGAGTTTTCCCCGTCGTTTGGTACCACTCTCGACCACCCCCTATTGTGGGAAGTGCAAAACTGTTTATTTTTACACCTAACCTAACCTAATCTTTCGGTACCTAAATATTCATATTTTCCAGCGGGTTTTTGTCATATCTTGTATTTTACCTTGTTTTGATCAACGCTATAGAAATTTTCAATGCTGCCAAAATTTAAGATTTTTATACTACAAAACGAACATTAAAAATTCGTCAAAGAAATGCAAATATTTTAATAAATTGTCAAAATTTGTCTCAAATTATTCAAAGTTATTCTCTGAACCATCATTAAATAACGCCCGGAGTTTTCCCCGTCGTTTGGTACCACTCTCGACCACCCCCTATTGTGGGAAGTGCAAAACTTTTGATTTTTACACCTAACCTAACCTAATCTTTCGGTACCTAAATATTCATATTTTCAGCGGGTTTTTGTCATATCTTGTATTCTACCTTGTTTTGATCAACGCTATAGAAATTTTCAATGCTGCCAAAATTTAAGAGCTTTTTATACTACAAAAAGAACATTAAAAATTCGTCAAAGAAATGCAAATTTTTAATAAATTATCAAAATTTGTCTCAAATTATTCAAAGTTTTTGTCTGAACCATCATTAAATAACGCCCAGAGTTTTGCCTCGTCGTTTGGTACCACTCTCGACCACCCCCTATTGTGGGAAGTGCAAAACTTTTGATTGTCACACCTAACCTAACCTAATCTTTCGGTACCTAAATATTCATATTTTTCAGCGGGTTTTTGTCATATCTTGTATTCTACCTTGTCTTGATCAACGCAATAGAAATTTTCAGTGCTGCCAAAATTTAAGATTTTTATACAACAAAACGAACATTAAAATTATTCGTCAAAGAAATGCAAATTTTTTAATAAATTGTCAAAATTTGTCTCAAATTATTCAAAGTTATTCTCTGAACCATCATTAAATAACGCCCGGAGTTTTCCCCGTCGTTTGGTACCACACTCGACCACCCCCTATTGTGGGAAGTGCAAAACTTTTGATTTTTACACCTAACCTAACCTAATCTTTCGGTACCTAATTATTCATATTTTTCAGCGGATTTTTGTCATATCTTGTATTCCACCTTGTCTTGATCAACGCTATAGAAATTTTCAGTGCTCCCAAAATTTAAGTTTTTTATACTACAAAAAGAACATTAAAAATTCGTCAAAGAAATGCAAATTTTTAATGAATTGTCAAAATTTGTCTCAAATTATTCAAAGTTTTTGTCTGAACCATCATTAAATAACGCCCAGAGTTTTGCCCCGTCGTTTGGTACCTCTCTCGACCACTCCCTATTGTGGGAAGTGCAAAACTTTTAATTTTCACACCTAACCTAACCTAATCTTTCGGTACCTAAATATTCATATTTTTCAGCGGGTTTTTGTCATATCTTGTATTCTACCTTGTCTTGATCAACGCTATAGAAATTTTCAATGCTGCCAAAATTTAAGAGCTTTTTATACTACAAAAAGAACATTAAAAATTCGTCAAAGAAATGCAAATTTTTTAATAAATTATCAAAATTTGTCTCAAATTATTCAAAGTTTTTGTCTGAACCATCATAAATATTCATATTTTTCAGCGGGTTTTTGTCATATCTTGTATTCTACCTTGTCTTGATCAACGCAATAGAAATTTTCAGTGCTGCCAAAATTTAAGTTTTTATACTACAAAAATAACATTAAAAATTCGTCAAAGAAATGCAAATTTTTTAATAAATTGTCAAAATTTGTCTCAAATTATTCAAAGTTTTTGTCTGAACCATCATTAAATAACGCCCAGAGTTTTGCCCCGTCGTTTGGTACCACTTTCGACCACCCCCTATTGTGGGAAGTGCAAAACTTTTGATTGTCACACCTAACCTAACCTAGTCTTTCGGTACCTAAATATTCATATTTTCAGCGGGTTTTTGTCATATCTTGTATTCTACCTTGTTTTGATCAACGCTATAGAAATTTTCAATGCTGCCAAAATTTAAGAGCTTTTTATACTACAAAAAGAACATTAAAAATTCGTCAAAGAAATGCAAATTTTTAAATAAATTGTCAAAATTTGTCTCAAATTATTCAAAGTTTTTGTCTGAACCATAATTAAATAACGCCCGGAGTTTTCCCCGTCGTTTGGTACCACTTTCGACCACCCCCTATTGTGGGAAGTGCAAAACTTTTGATTGTCACACCTAACCTAACCTAATCTTTCGGTACCTAAATATTCATATTTTCAGCGGGTTTTTGTCATATCTTGTATTCTACCTTGTTTTGATCAACGCTATAGAAATTTTCAATGCTGCCAAAATTTAAGAGCTTTTTATACTACAAAAAGAACATTAAAAATTCGTCAAAGAAATGCAAATTTTTTAATAAATTATCAAAATTTGTCTCAAATTATTCAAAGTTTTTGTCTGAACCATCATTAAATAACGCCCAGAGTTTTGCCCCGTCGTTTGGTACCTCTCTCGACCACCCCCTATTGTGGGAAGTGCAAAACTTTTTATTTTTACACCTAACCTAACCTAATCTTTCGGTACCTAAATATTCATATTTTCCAGCAGGTTTTTGTCATATCTTGTATTTTACCTTGTTTTGATCAACGCTATAGAAATTTTCAATGCTGCCAAAATTTAAGATTTTTATACTACAAAACGAACATTAAAAATTCGTCAAAGAAATGCAAATTTTTTAATAAATTGTCAAAATTTGTCTCAAATTATTCAAAGTTATTCTCTGAACCATCATTAAATAACGCCCGGAGTTTTCCCCGTCGTTTGGTACCACTCTCGACCACCCCCTATTGTGGGAAGTGCAAAACTTTTGATTTTTACACCTAACCTAACCTAATCTTTCGGTACCTAAATATTCATATTTTTCAGCGGGTTTTTGTCATATCTTGTATTCTACCTTGTCTTGATCAACGCAATAGAAATTTTCAGTGCTGCCAAAATTTAAGATTTTTATACTACAAAACGAACATTAAAAATTCGTCAAAGAAATGCAAATTTTTTAATAAATTGTCAAAATTTGTCTCAAATTATTCAAAGTTATTCTCTGAACCATCATTAAATAACGCCCGGAGTTTTCCCCGTCGTTTGGTTCCACTCTCGACCACCCCCTATTGTGGGAAGTGCAAAACTTTTGATTGTCACACCTAACCTAACCTAATCTTTCGGTACCTAAATATTCATATTTTTCAGCGGGTTTTTGTCATATCTTGTATTCTACCTTGTCTTGATCAACGCAATAGAAATTTTCAGTGCTGCCAAAATTTAAGATTTTTATACTACAAAACGAACATTAAAAATTCGTCAAAGAAATGCAAATTTTTTAATAAATTGTCAAAATTTGTCTCAAATTATTCAAAGTTTTTGTCTGAACCATCATTAAATAACGCCCAGAGTTTTGCCCCGTCGTTTGGTACCACTTTCGACCACCCCCTATTGTGGGAAGTGCAAAACTTTTGATTGTCACACCTAACCTTTTTTTTTTTTTTTTTTTTTTTTTACGTGGGGGAATGCTATGACGCATATCCCTCCGCGGGGGCGGGCGGAGGGATTATGTCGGACTCGCCGGGGTAAAAGAAAGATGGAAATAATAGTAATGTACCTCCCGGAATACCGACTAAACCTACCACGGTGTTCCTCGACAAAACCACTATCGACGGGGCCGCGCGAATCGCTTTCGCATGCGGTCGCGACCCCGCCGCGGTTACAGCCTGCCGTATGAAACGGCAGGCCACTACACGAAAGACCTACCCAAAATAGGCACTACGTCGCTTAAAACCCTACTGTCTCCCCTAGAGGGGAGACGGACTCGACACAGAGGCGCGCGTGGGAACACGCACGCCGCCTCTCGGACCTGGTGCTGAACGGATGGCGGGCAGGCCCACAAAGCCCGCCACCCCCAGGTCAAACCTCAGGGTGGCTGGAGGTCGTCTCGCGCCCTCCGGCGCCCGGCTCTGCGGTTGGGGAGAGGGTTTAAACGCTCCCTCTCCCGCTCCGCCGCCTCCTTGATGGAAATAACTTCCTCACAGAAGGAGGCGACGGCGTTCCACGACCTCTCACTCCGGACCATAGACTGAACTACGGCCGGGAGCGAGAGGGCAACCGATCCGACTGCCGCGATCAAATCACGGCGCTGCGATGCCCAGGCGGGGCAAACCGCCAAAGTGTGCAGCGCCGTGTCCTCAACAACGTCGCGGCAGTCGCCGCAGTGGTGACAACCGGGCGTCTCTTGCCGGCGTATACGACACAGGAACCGGCCAAAACAACCGTGGCCAGTCAGAACCTGTGTCAGCCGGAAGGTGAGGGCGCCATGCCGCCTCTCCAGCCACTCCTCAAAAACGGGACTTACCGCCACGATCGTGGCGTGCCCGCACCTAACCTAACCTAATCTTTCGGTACCTAAATATTCATATTTTTCAGCGGGTTTTTGTCATATCTTGTATTCTACCTTGTTTTGATCAACGCTATAGAAATTTTCAATGCTGCCAAAATTTAAGAGCTTTTTATACTACAAAACGAACATTAAAAATTCGTCAAAGAAATGCAAATTTTTTAATAAATTGTCAAAATTTGTCTCAAATTATTCAAAGTTTTTGTCTGAACCATCATTAAATAACGCCCAGAGTTTTGCCCCGTCGTTTGGTACCACTTTCGACCACCCCCTATTGTGGGAAGTGCAAAACTTTTGATTGTCACACCTAACCTAACCTAGTCTTTCGGTACCTAAATATTCATATTTTCAGCGGGTTTTTGTCATATCTTGTATTCTACCTTGTTTTGATCAACGCTATAGAAATTTTCAATGCTGCCAAAATTTAAGAGCTTTTTATACTACAAAAAGAACATTAAAAATTCGTCAAAGAAATGCAAATTTTTAATAAATTATCAAAATTTGTCTCAAATTATTCAAAGTTTTTGTCTGAACCATCATTAAATAACGCCCAGAGTTTTGCCCCGTCGTTTGGTACCACTCTCGACCACCCCCTATTGTGGGAAGTGCAAAACTTTTGATTGTCACACCTAACCTAACCTAATCTTTCGGTACCTAAATATTCATATTTTTCAGCGGGTTTTTGTCATATCTTGTATTCTACCTTGTCTTGATCAACGCAATAGAAATTTTCAGTGCTGCCAAAATTTAAGATTTTTATACTACAAAACGAACATTAAAAATTCGTCAAAGAAATGCAAATTTTTTAATAAATTGTCAAAATTTGTCTCAAATTATTCAAAGTTTTTGTCTGAACCATCATTAAATAACGCCCAGAGTTTTGCCCCGTCGTTTGGTACCACTTTCGACCACCCCCTATTGTGGGAAGTGCAAAACTTTTGATTGTCACACCTAACCTAACCTAATCTTTCGGTACCTAAATATTCATATTTTCCAGCGGGTTTTTGTCATATCTTGTATTCTACCTTGTCTTGATCAACGCAATAGAAATTTTCAGTGCTGCCAAAATTTAAGATTTTTATACAACAAAACGAACATTAAAATTATTCGTCAAAGAAATGCAAATTTTTTAATAAATTGTCAAAATTTGTCTCAAATTATTCATAGTTATTCTCTGAACCATCATTAAATAACGCCCGGAGTTTTCCCCGTCGTTTGGTACCACTCTCGACCACCCCCTATTGTGGGAAGTGCAAAACTTTTGATTTTTACACCTAACCTAACCTAATCTTTCGGTACCTAAATATTCATATTTTTCAGCGGGTTTTTGTCATATCTTGTATTCTACCTTGTCTTGATCAACGCAATAGAAATTTTCAGTGCTGCCAAAATTTAAGATTTTTATACTACAAAACGAACATTAAAAATTCGTCAAAGAAATGCAAATTTTTTAATAAATTGTCAAAATTTGTCTCAAATTATTCAAAGTTTTTGTCTGAACCATCATTAAATAACGCCCAGAGTTTTGCCCCGTCGTTTGGTACCACTTTCGACCACCCCCTATTGTGGGAAGTGCAAAACTTTTGATTGTCACACCTAACCTAACCTAATCTTTCGGTACCTAAATATTCATATTTTTCAGCGGGTTTTTGTCATATCTTGTATTCTACCTTGTTTTGATCAACGCTATAGAAATTTTCAATGCTGCCAAAATTTAAGAGCTTTTTATACTACAAAACGAACATTAAAAATTCGTCAAAGAAATGCAAATTTTTTAATAAATTGTCAAAATTTGTCTCAAATTATTCAAAGTTTTTGTCTGAACCATCATTAAATAACGCCCAGAGTTTTGCCCCGTCGTTTGGTACCACTTTCGACCACCCCCTATTGTGGGAAGTGCAAAACTTTTGATTGTCACACCTAACCTAACCTAGTCTTTCGGTACCTAAATATTCATATTTTCAGCGGGTTTTTGTCATATCTTGTATTCTACCTTGTTTTGATCAACGCTATAGAAATTTTCAATGCTGCCAAAATTTAAGAGCTTTTTATACTACAAAAAGAACATTAAAAATTCGTCAAAGAAATGCAAATTTTTTAATAAATTGTCAAAATTTGTCTCAAATTATTCAAAGTTTTTGTCTGAACCATCATTAAATAACGCCCAGAGTTTTGCCCCGTCGTTTGGTACCACTTTCGACCACCCCCTATTGTGGGAAGTGCAAAACTTTTGATTGTCACACCTAACCTAACCTAATCTTTCGGTACCTAAATATTCATATTTTTCAGCGGGTTTTTGTCATATCTTGTATTCTACCTTGTTTTGATCAACGCTATAGAAATTTTCAATGCTGCCAAAATTTAAGAGCTTTTTATACTACAAAAAGAACATTAAAAATTCGTCAAAGAAATGCAAATTTTTTAATAAATTGTCAAAATTTGTCTCAAATTATTCAAAGTTTTTGTCTGAACCATCATTAAATAACGCCCAGAGTTTTGCCCCGTCGTTTGGTACCACTTTCGACCACCCCCTATTGTGGGAAGTGCAAAACTTTTGATTGTCACACCTAACCTAACCTAGTCTTTCGGTACCTAAATATTCATATTTTCAGCGGGTTTTTGTCATATCTTGTATTCTACCTTGTTTTGATCAACGCTATAGAAATTTTCAATGCTGCCAAAATTTAAGAGCTTTTTATACTACAAAAAGAACATTAAAAATTCGTCAAAGAAATGCAAATTTTTAATAAATTATCAAAATTTGTCTCAAATTATTCAAAGTTTTTGTCTGAACCATCATTAAATAACGCCCAGAGTTTTGCCCCGTCGTTTGGTACCACTCTCGACCACCCCCTATTGTGGGAAGTGCAAAACTTTTGATTGTCACACCTAACCTAACCTAATCTTTCGGTACCTAAATATTCATATTTTTCAGCGGGTTTTTGTCATATCTTGTATTCTACCTTGTCTTGATCAACGCAATAGAAATTTTCAGTGCTGCCAAAATTTAAGATTTTTATACTACAAAACGAACATTAAAAATTCGTCAAAGAAATGCAAATTTTTTAATAAATTGTCAAAATTTGTCTCAAATTATTCAAAGTTTTTGTCTGAACCATCATTAAATAACGCCCAGAGTTTTGCCCCGTCGTTTGGTACCACTTTCGACCACCCCCTATTGTGGGAAGTGCAAAACTTTTGATTGTCACACCTAACCTAACCTAATCTTTCGGTACCTAAATATTCATATTTTCCAGCGGGTTTTTGTCATATCTTGTATTCTACCTTGTCTTGATCAACGCAATAGAAATTTTCAGTGCTGCCAAAATTTAAGATTTTTATACAACAAAACGAACATTAAAATTATTCGTCAAAGAAATGCAAATTTTTTAATAAATTGTCAAAATTTGTCTCAAATTATTCATAGTTATTCTCTGAACCATCATTAAATAACGCCCGGAGTTTTCCCCGTCGTTTGGTACCACTCTCGACCACCCCCTATTGTGGGAAGTGCAAAACTTTTGATTTTTACACCTAACCTAACCTAATCTTTCGGTACCTAAATATTCATATTTTTCAGCGGGTTTTTGTCATATCTTGTATTCTACCTTGTCTTGATCAACGCAATAGAAATTTTCAGTGCTGCCAAAATTTAAGATTTTTATACTACAAAACGAACATTAAAAATTCGTCAAAGAAATGCAAATTTTTTAATAAATTGTCAAAATTTGTCTCAAATTATTCAAAGTTTTTGTCTGAACCATCATTAAATAACGCCCAGAGTTTTGCCCCGTCGTTTGGTACCACTTTCGACCACCCCCTATTGTGGGAAGTGCAAAACTTTTGATTGTCACACCTAACCTAACCTAATCTTTCGGTACCTAAATATTCATATTTTTCAGCGGGTTTTTGTCATATCTTGTATTCTACCTTGTTTTGATCAACGCTATAGAAATTTTCAATGCTGCCAAAATTTAAGAGCTTTTTATACTACAAAACGAACATTAACCTTTCGCGCGCATAGCGCGAATTTATCGCATACGCATAGCATGTCGAAGCTATTTACGTGATTCGCCTGTCCAAGGTCATACGCCAATTAAAACCATAATTTAGATATGAAAATGATAATTATATATTATGATACGTACATCATTGTAATGGTTATATTATATTCTTACTACTGTTTATCTAAAAAAAGTAAAAAATACGTACATTTCTAAATACCGACGAAATAATTTGCATTGTTGATATTTTTTGGCGGCAAAATCAACAGCTCGCCATCAATTATAATATCAATAAAGTCACACTGTTAACACAAACACTTGAATAAACACCACTACAATACAATATACTATCTTATCTGTAATTTTAGTATATTATTTATTGCACTTGACACCATAAAACTAAATATTTACACATTTTTTTGCCACTCGGCAATTGTTATTACATAAAACAATCGCGCCATTTTCGCCGACGGCTGGGTGACACTGACGTCACACGGAGAGAGCGAGACAGAAGAAAGCTAGTGTTTGACAAAATCAAACTGATATCGATAAAAAATATTTCGTTGAATTTTGAATTTATTAAAATTTTGAACTTGTATTTGATACTTTGATTCAGAGTATTTACTAAATAATAATCTCTATTGTAGGTACACACCAATAAAATTAAATTATCTTTCGCTGTTCAACCGTAATAGGTAGAGTGGAAATTTTTACAGAATATGTATTTCTATTATAATGAATGATATAATAGGTAATGAATGACTTTCGTGGTGTAGTTCTTGTTCTTAACTGCTCGGTGAGGTTAAGCATCGTCGGTGAGGCCGTAACCTGGGTGAGTTTCCGCCTAGTGATATTTCGAACTCGTGCGTTTCTGTGCTTCAGAAGACACGTAAAGACGTTGATCCAGGTTGTCATTTAATTGTGTTTGTCGTTAAACTAGTTGAAGGCCTTCTGGATGGCTTGAAAACGTACTTATAGGTTAGCCCCTGGCCTATTTCCACCACACCGCAGTGGGCATGCGTGGTGGAGCATTCACCCAATTCCTCTCACCCTCACGATGTGAGGCCTAAGAGCCCAGTAGTAGGACATGAAAAAAGCTGCTATTATGGTAGCAATAAAAAATAAAAGATTAAAAAATAAAGGGTTTCTGTATAAGAGACGTGTTTTATCCTTTGGCGGACTATATAATATCATGAACCGTAATAGTTTAAAATGTAGACAGTGTGTATTTCTATTGCCATATTAACAACAAATATAATTGATATAAAATAAACTTTAAAACAAACGGGGGCCATATAAGACTTCGTGCAAGACTCTTCATATACCAGTCCGACTTGAGTACTTGGCCGAATCTTTTTCATATATATATATGCACGCTATAAAACTTACCTATAAATAATTTTCTTCCAAAACATGTGGTTCCTAGTTTAGCGACGTCAATCGCCAAACTGACCACTATTTTATTATAGCTTTTTGAGTTGCTATTATATGTTCATATATTTAGCCACATAATATGCACGTTGACGAAGCCTGAGCTAGTCACTAGTAAAAATTAAACATTTAGGTTAAAATGAAATAAAGGCAACTTGTATAAATATTTATAATTTTGTATATTTTACAACTTTTTACAGATTTAATAAAAACATAAAAATAAAATCCACACAAGTATATCAAAATAAATTATTTATTATATACCAAAATAATAGTACAACCTGCTGCACATTTGTTACCGCAATAAAGAGCGCAAAGAGCTGTGTTAAAAGATGGCACATTTCGTTCTATTTTGTTCCCAACCCGTTTTTTATACAAATCATACAGCAAAATAAATGTATGCCAAATATTCATTTTGCACACTGATAAAAAAACACAACTTTACCTTTTATAAAAATTGCCATTGATATTAGACGCAAATTTAAAGTAAACACAATTTTTCTTATATAGATTGTTTACTTTCTTAGGGCCTTATTTATATCACAAAATAAACATTTTAAACACATTGCAAAAATGATATCAATCCTTATACTAATGTCTACAAAAACTGATCTACGTCGAAATGGAAACATTGCTAATTGTTTTAAGCTACGTATGCTATTTATAATATGTATACAGTAATTAATATTCAGAGCTAGCGTTATTATGTAAATTGTAACGTTTTGAAAATATTTATTTAAACTTTGCACATATTACACCTGAGATACAGGTTTATCTTAGTTTAGGTAAGACCCTGGAAAGGTATTATGCATCCTTGTATTAGATTAAGATTATTATACAAATCTATGTAAAACAAATGTTATTGAATAAAAAAGAACATTCTCGTCCATTCGACGAATCCACCTGTCAACCGTAGAATGTTCAAGAGTCGATCGGCTTCGTCGTCTATACCTCTTTCAACAGCTTCTACGATATCCCTGACCGGCGCGTCCAGGGCTGCGTCGTCAGGGATATCCCTAGGCGCAGCGGCTTCAATAGATGACGGTTCGAACTCGTCGTCCCAGTCACTATCGAAGCCACTGCCATCACTATCATACTCTACTAGCGGCGTAGGCATCGCTCCCGACGTTGACGGCCGCTGCAGATTCGCGTCGGAGATCTCCGGCACCCAGCGGGTAATGTGACCCATGTCCCTCTGTAGGACGTCTTCGATCTCGTACTCAGGGATGTCCAGTGCCTCGATCCTCTCCACCACGTTATCACTAGAATAAATATAAATAATATGAAATAAAAACAATAACTTTCGAGCCATTTATACACAGCGCCGTCTAGTTCCAAACTGCATACATTTGTTTTCAAATAATTTGTTAAAAATTAAAAACATCACATATATGTTTGCTCTACATACACTCTATGGAGACTGTTCATTATGATGTATAGTCACCATACACAACCACTAGACCACCGTAGCAAACAAGACAGAAAACAATTATATTATTATAAATTGCAAACAACTTTTGAACCTGCATCGACAGCTAGAAATATAAAAAAACAGCTTACCGAATCAGCTCGGGTGATTTTCGAAGACTGCCACCAGGGCTCTTGTGCAACGTGACATTTTGGCCCACATTGATAGAGCCCCCTGGTGTACAGTCGACCGTTATTGCTCGGATCTTCCTATAAACACCTGGTGGTTCGATGGAGTGACCGAGCGCGACTGACTACTCCCTGAGCTCGTAGATCGAAGACGGGCGAGGCTAAAAAATATTTTACATTTGTAACTAAGAACATTAGTACCCCTTTTTGTCTGTAAAACGTGTGACGAACTTCCTTCTACCTTCCTTTTTTTAAGTTGGTTAAAAGGTACTTTTTCTAGCATTCTAGCATTTAAATATGATAAAAATCAGTCATCAAGCGTGTCGTGAGCTTCTTTGCTACTTCAGTAATAATTGCAGTTTTATCGATAATTTTATCGATATTCGATTGCCAAGCGTCCGACCCTATGCGCGATAGAAACGTAGTATCTATGCGTAGTCCTAAATAATAATTCTAATATGGCAGCCACTGAGTAATTTCAATATAGCATGATTTGAATTAGAATTATGATGTAACTAAACTATAATTTAAGAAACTAATTTATAAATTTAGTCTTATAATATATTCTCTAATGACTTATCTTTATAAATGCAAGATACAAACATAATAATAACACAAATTTATAACTTATGTTCGTGGATGTTTGTTTGAATTTCATTACTTCAAAAGTTTGAAACGATTTATACTAACATAATTCTTACATTATACGTAAAATACACCTTAAACAAACACTATAGTTATTTGTTAGTAATTATATAATATAATTTCATAAGAATACTCACCGAGCTCTCCTGTTATTCATTTTTAATTTTGCACACACTCACAAAAAAATGTCTGCCGTCGCAGAAATGAGACGAGTGAATATTTTATTTATTTTTTGACAATAGAGTGATTTCATAGCGATCAGAAATGCCGAAATCCATAGATAATATATTAGACGAATAGATTAAAGGCGAATAATGTGCAGTAAAGGAACTTTTTGGTACTTTTTTCGCGACCAATCACAACGAGTTTTCTTGACTCACCTACCGTTGCGCGTCCGTGACACATCACGGACGCGCAACGGTAGCGTTTTACATGACACACGTATATGAGTCATGGACGTTTCAAAGGTTAATAAATTGTCAAAATTTGTCTCAAATTATTCAAAGTTTTTGTCTGAACCATCATTAAATAACGCCCAGAGTTTTGCCCCGTCGTTTGGTACCACTTTCGACCACCCCCTATTGTGGGAAGTGCAAAACTTTTGATTGTCACACCTAACCTAACCTAGTCTTTCGGTACCTAAATATTCATATTTTCAGCGGGTTTTTGTCATATCTTGTATTCTACCTTGTTTTGATCAACGCTATAGAAATTTTCAATGCTGCCAAAATTTAAGAGCTTTTTATACTACAAAAAGAACATTAAAAATTCGTCAAAGAAATGCAAATTTTTAATAAATTATAAAAATTTGTCTCAAATTATTCAAAGTTTTTGTCTGAACCATCATTAAATAACGCCCAGAGTTTTGCCCCGTCGTTTGGTACCACTCTCGACCACCCCCTATTGTGGGAAGTGCAAAACTTTTGATTGTCACACCTAACCTAACCTAATCTTTCGGTACCTAAATATTCATATTTTTCAGCGGGTTTTTGTCATATCTTGTATTCTACCTTGTCTTGATCAACGCAATAGAAATTTTCAGTGCTGCCAAAATTTAAGATTTTTATACAACAAAACGAACATTAAAATTATTCGTCAAAGAAATGCAAATTTTTTAATAAATTGTCAAAATTTGTCTCAAATTATTCAAAGTTATTCTCTGAACCATCATTAAATAACGCCCGGAGTTTTCCCCGTCGTTTGGTACCACACTCGACCACCCCCTATTGTGGGAAGTGCAAAACTTTTGATTTTTACACCTAACCTAACCTAATCTTTCGGTCCCTAAATATTCATATTTTTCAGCGGGTTTTTGTCATATCTTGTATTCTACCTTGTCTTGATCAACGCAATAGAAATTTTCAGTGCTGCCAAAATTTAAGAGCTTTTTATACTACAAAACGAACATTAAAAATTCGTCAAAGAAATGCAAATTTTTTAATAAATTGTCAAAATTTGTCTCAAATTATTCAAAGTTTTTGTCTGAACCATCATTAAATAACGCCCAGAGTTTTGCCCCGTCGTTTGGTACCACTTTCGACCACCCCCTATTGTGGGAAGTGCAAAACTTTTGATTGTCACACCTAACCTAACCTAATCTTTCGGTACCTAAATATTCATATTTTTCAGCGGGTTTTTGTCATATCTTGTATTCTACCTTGTTTTGATCAACGCTATAGAAATTTTCAATGCTGCCAAAATTTAAGAGCTTTTTATACTACAAAACGAACATTAAAAATTCGTCAAAGAAATGCAAATTTTTTAATAAATTGTCAAAATTTGTCTCAAATTATTCAAAGTTTTTGTCTGAACCATCATTAAATAACGCCCGGAGTTTTCCCCGTCGTTTGGTACCACTCTCGACCACCCCCTATTGTGGGAAGTGCAAAACTTTTGATTTTTACACCTAACCTAACCTAATCTCTCGGTCCCTAAATATTCATATTTTTCAGCGGGTTTTTGTCATATCTTGTATTCTACCTTGTCTTGATCAACGCAATAGAAATTTTCAGTGCTGCCAAAATTTAAGATTTTTATACTACAAAACGAACATTAAAAATTCGTCAAAGAAATGCAAATTTTTTAATAAATTGTCAAAATTTGTCTCAAATTATTCAAAGTTTTTGTCTGAACCATCATTAAATAACGCCCAGAGTTTTGCCCCGTCGTTTGGTACCACTTTCGACCACCCCCTATTGTGGGAAGTGCAAAACTTTTGATTGTCACACCTAACCTAACCTAATCTTTCGGTACCTAAATATTCATATTTTTCAGCGGGTTTTTGTCATATCTTGTATTCTACCTTGTTTTGATCAACGCTATAGAAATTTTCAATGCTGCCAAAATTTAAGAGCTTTTTATACTACAAAACGAACATTAAAAATTCGTCAAAGAAATGCAAATTTTTTAATAAATTGTCAAAATTTGTCTCAAATTATTCAAAGTTTTTGTCTGAACCATCATTAAATAACGCCCAGAGTTTTGCCCCGTCGTTTGGTACCACTTTCGACCACCCCCTATTGTGGGAAGTGCAAAACTTTTGATTGTCACACCTAACCTAACCTAATCTTTCGGTACCTAAATATTCATATTTTTCAGCGGGTTTTTGTCATATCTTGTATTCTACCTTGTTTTGATCAACGCTATAGAAATTTTCAATGCTGCCAAAATTTAAGAGCTTTTTATACTACAAAACGAACTTTAAAAATTCGTCAAAGAAATGCAAATTTTTTAATAAATTGTCAAAATTTGTCTCAAATTATTCAAAGTTATTCTCTGAACCATCATTAAATAACGCCCGGAGTTTTCCCCGTCGTTTGGTACCATACTCGACCACCCCCTATTGTGGGAAGTGCAAAACTTTTGATTTTTACACCTAACCTAACCTAATCTTTCGGTACCTAATTATTCATATTTTTCAGCGGATTTTTGTCATATCTTGTATTCCACCTTGTCTTGATCAACGCTATAGAAATTTTCAGTGCTCCCAAAATTTAAGTTTTTTATACTACAAAAAGAACATTAAAAATTCGTCAAAGAAATGCAAATTTTTAATGAATTGTCAAAATTTGTCTCAAATTATTCAAAGTTTTTGTCTGAACCATCATTAAATAACGCCCAGAGTTTTGCCCCGTCGTTTGGTACCTCTCTCGACCACCCCCTATTGTGGGAAGTGCAAATCTTTTTATTTTTACACCTAACCTAACCTAATCTTTCGGTACCTAAATATTCATTTTTTCCAGCGGGTTTTTGTCATATCTTGTATTTTACCTTGTTTTGATCAACGCTATAGAAATTTTCAATGCTGCCAAAATTTAAGATTTTTATACTACAAAACGAACATTAAAAATTCGTCAAAGAAATGCAAATTTTTTAATAAATTGTCAAAATTTGTCTCAAATTATTCAAAGTTATTCTCTGAACCATCATTAAATAACGCCCGGAGTTTTCCCCGTCGTTTGGTACCACTCTCGACCACCCCCTATTGTGGGAAGTGCAAAACTTTTGATTTTTAAACCTTTTTTTTTTTTTTTTTTTCTTTTTTTTTTTTTTTTGATTCCCAGGAAAAATGCTTCATGCACTACCCACCGGCTAGGGGACGGCACCGGCAACCTAACCTAATCTTTCGGTACCTAAATATTCATATTTTTCAGCGGGTTTTTGTCATATCTTGTATTCTACCTTGTCTTGATCAACGCAATAGAAATTTTCAGTGCTGCCAAAATTTAAGATTTTTATACTACAAAACGAACATTAAAAATTCGTCAAAGAAATGCAAATTTTTTAATAAATTGTCAAAATTTGTCTCAAAATATTCAAAGTTATTCTCTGAACCATCATTAAATAACGCCCGGAGGTTTCCCCGTCGTTTGGTACCACTCTCGACCACCCCCTATTGTGGGAAGTGCAAAACTTTTGATTTTTACACCTAACCTAACCTAATCTTTCGGTACCTAAATATTCATATTTTTCAGCGGGTTTTTGTCATATCTTGTATTCTACCTTGTCTTGATCAACGCAATAGAAATTTTCAGTGCTGCCAAAATTTAAGATTTTTATACTACAAAACGAACATTAAAAATTCGTCAAAGAAATGCAAATTTTTTAATAAATTGTCAAAATTTGTCTCAAATTATTCAAAGTTTTTGTCTGAACCATCATTAAATAACGCCCAGAGTTTTGCCCCGTCGTTTGGTACCACTTTCGACCACCCCCTATTGTGGGAAGTGCAAAACTTTTGATTGTCACACCTAACCTAACCTAATCTTTCGGTACCTAAATATTCATATTTTTCAGCGGGTTTTTGTCATATCTTGTATTCTACCTTGTTTTGATCAACGCTATAGAAATTTTCAATGCTGCCAAAATTTAAGAGCTTTTTATACTACAAAACGAACATTAAAAATTCGTCAAAGAAATGCAAATTTTTTAATAAATTGTCAAAATTTGTCTCAAATTATTCAAAGTTTTTGTCTGAACCATCATTAAATAACGCCCAGAGTTTTGCCCCGTCGTTTGGTACCACTTTCGACCACCCCCTATTGTGGGAAGTGCAAAACTTTTGATTGTCACACCTAACCTAACCTAGTCTTTCGGTACCTAAATATTCATATTTTCAGCGGGTTTTTGTCATATCTTGTATTCTACCTTGTTTTGATCAACGCTATAGAAATTTTCAATGCTGCCAAAATTTAAGAGCTTTTTATACTACAAAAAGAACATTAAAAATTCGTCAAAGAAATGCAAATTTTTAATAAATTATCAAAATTTGTCTCAAATTATTCAAAGTTTTTGTCTGAACCATCATTAAATAACGCCCAGAGTTTTGCCCCGTCGTTTGGTACCACTCTCGACCACCCCCTATTGTGGAAAGTGCAAAACTTTTGATTGTCACACCTCACCTAACCTAATCTTTCGGTACCTAAATATTCATATTTTTCAGCGGGTTTTTGTCATATCTTGTATTCTACCTTGTCTTGATCAACGCAATAGAAATTTTCAGTGCTGCCAAAATTTAAGATTTTTATACAACAAAACGAACATTAAAATTATTCGTCAAAGAAATGCAAATTTTTTAATAAATTGTCAAAATTTGTCTCAAATTATTCAAAGTTATTCTCTGAACCATCATTAAATAACGCCCGGAGTTTTCCCCGTCGTTTGGTACCACACTCGACCACCCCCTATTGTGGGAAGTGCAAAACTTTTGATTTTTACACCTAACCTAACCTAATCTTTCGGTACCTAATTATTCATATTTTTCAGCGGATTTTTGTCATATCTTGTATTCCACCTTGTCTTGATCAACGCTATAGAAATTTTCAGTGCTACCAAAATTTAAGTTTTTTAAACTACAAAAAGAACATTAAAAATTCGTCAAAGAAATGCAAATTTTTAATGAATTGTCAAAATTTGTCTCAAATTATTCAAAGTTTTTGTCTGAACCATCATTAAATAACGCCCAGAGTTTTGCCCCGTCGTTTGGTACCACTTTCGACCACCCCCTATTGTGGGAAGTGCAAAACTTTTGATTGTCACACCTAACCTAACCTAGTCTTTCGGTACCTAAATATTCATATTTTCAGCGGGTTTTTGTCATATCTTGTATTCTACCTTGTTTTGATCAACGCTATAGAAATTTTCAATGCTGCCAAAATTTAAGAGCTTTTTATACTACAAAAAGAACATTAAAAATTCGTCAAAGAAATGCAAATTTTTTAATAAATTATCAAAATTTGTCTCAAATTATTCAAAGTTTTTGTCTGAACCATCATTAAATAACGCCCGGAGTTTTCCCCGTCATTTGGTACCACTTTCGACCACCCCCTATTGTGGGAAGTGCAAAACTTTTGATTGTCACACCTAACCTAACCTAATCTTTCGGTACCTAAATATTCATATTTTCAGCGGGTTTTTGTCATATCTTGTATTCTACCTTGTTTTGATCAACGCTATAGAAATTTTCAATGCTGCCAAAATATAAGAGCTTTTTATACTACAAAAAGAACATTAAAAATTCGTCAAAGAAATGCAAATTTTTTAATAAATTATCAAAATTTGTCTCAAATTATTCAAAGTTTTTGTCTGAACCATCATTAAATAACGCCCAGAGTTTTGCCCCGTCGTTTGGTACCTCTCTCGACCACCCCCTATTGTGGGAAGTGCAAAACTTATTATTTTTACACCTAACCTAACCTAATCTTTCGGTACCTAAATATTCATATTTTCCAGCGGGTTTTTGTCATATCTTGTATTTTACCTTGTTTTGATCAACGCTATAGAAATTTTCAATGCTGCCAAAATTTAAGATTTTTATACAACAAAACGAACATTAAAATTATTCGTCAAAGAAATGCAAATTTTTTAATAAATTGTCAAAATTTGTCTCAAATTATTCAAAGTTATTCTCTGAACCATCATTAAATAACGCCCGGAGTTTTCCCCGTCGTTTGGTACCACTCTCGACCACCCCCTATTGTGGGAAGTGCAAAACTTTTGATTTTTACACCTAACCTAACCTAATCTTTCGGTACCTAAATATTCATATTTTTCAGCGGGTTTTTGTCATATCTTGTATTCTACCTTGTCTTGATCAACGCAATAGAAATTTTCAGTGCTGCCAAAATTTAAGATTTTTATACTACAAAACGAACATTAAAAATTCGTCAAAGAAATGCAAATTTTTTAATAAATTGTCAAAATTTGTCTCAAATTATTCAAAGTTTTTGTCTGAACCATCATTAAATAACGCCCAGAGTTTTGCCCCGTCGTTTGGTACCACTTTCGACCACCCCCTATTGTGGGAAGTGCAAAACTTTTGATTGTCACACCTAACCTAACCTAATCTTTCGGTACCTAAATATTCATATTTTTCAGCGGGTTTTTGTCATATCTTGTATTCTACCTTGTTTTGATCAACGCTATAGAAATTTTCAATGCTGCCAAAATTTAAGAGCTTTTTATACTACAAAACGAACATTAAAAATTCGTCAAAGAAATGCAAATTTTTTAATAAATTGTCAAAATTTGTCTCAAATTATTCAAAGTTTTTGTCTGAACCATCATTAAATAACGCCCAGAGTTTTGCCCCGTCGTTTGGTACCACTTTCGACCACCCCCTATTGTGGAAAGTGCAAAACTTTTGATTGTCACACCTCACCTAACCTAATCTTTCGGTACCTAAATATTCATATTTTTCAGCGGGTTTTTGTCATATCTTGTATTCTACCTTGTCTTGATCAACGCAATAGAAATTTTCAGTGCTGCCAAAATTTAAGATTTTTATACAACAAAACGAACATTAAAATTATTCGTCAAAGAAATGCAAATTTTTTAATAAATTGTCAAAATTTGTCTCAAATTATTCAAAGTTATTCTCTGAACCATCATTAAATAACGCCCGGAGTTTTCCCCGTCGTTTGGTACCACACTCGACCACCCCCTATTGTGGGAAGTGCAAAACTTTTGATTGTCACACCTAACCTAACCTAATCTTTCGGTACCTAATTATTCATATTTTTCAGCGGATTTTTGTCATATCTTGTATTCCACCTTGTCTTGATCAACGCTATAGAAATTTTCAGTGCTCCCAAAATTTAAGTTTTTTATACTACAAAAAGAACATTAAAAATTCGTCAAAGAAATGCAAATTTTTAATGAATTGTCAAAATTTGTCTCAAATTATTCAAAGTTTTTGTCTGAACCATCATTAAATAACGCCCAGAGTTTTGCCCCGTCGTTTGGTACCACTTTCGACCACCCCCTATTGTGGGAAGTGCAAAACTTTTGATTGTCACACCTAACCTAACCTAATCTTTCGGTACCTAAATATTCATATTTTTCAGCGGGTTTTTGTCATATCTTGTATTCTACCTTGTTTTGATCAACGCTATAGAAATTTTCAATGCTGCCAAAATTTAAGAGCTTTTTATACTACAAAACGAACATTAAAAATTCGTCAAAGAAATGCAAATTTTTTAATAAATTGTCAAAATTTGTCTCAAATTATTCAAAGTTTTTGTCTGAACCATCATTAAATAACGCCCAGAGTTTTGCCCCGTCGTTTGGTACCACTTTCGACCACCCCCTATTGTGGGAAGTGCAAAACTTTTGATTGTCACACCTAACCTAACCTAATCTTTCGGTACCTAAATATTCATATTTTTCAGCGGGTTTTTGTCATATCTTGTATTCTACCTTGTTTTGATCAACGCTATAGAAATTTTCAATGCTGCCAAAATTTAAGAGCTTTTTATACTACAAAACGAACATTAAAAATTCGTCAAAGAAATGCAAATTTTTTAATAAATTGTCAAAATTTGTCTCAAATTATTCAAAGTTTTTGTCTGAACCATCATTAAATAACGCCCAGAGTTTTGCCCCGTCGTTTGGTACCACTTTCGACCACCCCCTATTGTGGGAAGTGCAAAACTTTTGATTGTCACACCTAACCTAACCTAGTCTTTCGGTACCTAAATATTCATATTTTCAGCGGGTTTTTGTCATATCTTGTATTCTACCTTGTTTTGATCAACGCTATAGAAATTTTCAATGCTGCCAAAATTTAAGAGCTTTTTATACTACAAAAAGAACATTAAAAATTCGTCAAAGAAATGCAAATTTTTAATAAATTATCAAAATTTGTCTCAAATTATTCAAAGTTATTCTCTGAACCATCATTAAATAACGCCCGGAGTTTTCCCCGTCGTTTGGTACCACACTCGACCACCCCCTATTGTGGGAAGTGCAAAACTTTTGATTTTTACACCTAACCTAACCTAATCTTTCGGTACCTAATTATTCATATTTTTCAGCGGATTTTTGTCATATCTTGTATTCCACCTTGTCTTGATCAACGCTATAGAAATTTTCAGTGCTCCCAAAATTTAAGTTTTTTATACTACAAAAAGAACATTAAAAATTCGTCAAAGAAATGCAAATTTTTAATGAATTGTCAAAATTTGTCTCAAATTATTCAAAGTTATTCTCTGAACCATCATTAAATAACGCCCGGAGTTTTCCCCGTCGTTTGGTACCACTCTCGACCACCCCCTATTGTGGGAAGTGCAAAACTTTTGATTTTTACACCTAACCTAACCTAATCTTTCGGTCCCTAAATATTCATATTTTTCAGCGGGTTTTTGTCATATCTTGTATTCTACCTTGTCTTGATCAACGCAATAGAAATTTTCAGTGCTGCCAAAATTTAAGATTTTTATACTACAAAACGAACATTAAAAATTCGTCAAAGAAATGCAAATTTTTTAATAAATTATCAAAATTTGTCTCAAATTATTCAAAGTTATTCTCTGAACCATCATTAAATAACGCCCGGAGTTTTCCCCGTCGTTTGGTACCACACTCGACCACCCCCTATTGTGGGAAGTGCAAAACTTTTGATTTTTACACCTAACCTAACCTAATCTTTCGGTACCTAATTATTCATATTTTTCAGCGGATTTTTGTCATATCTTGTATTCCACCTTGTCTTGATCAACGCTATAGAAATTTTCAGTGCTCCCAAAATTTAAGTTTTTTATACTACAAAAAGAACATTAAAAATTCGTCAAAGAAATGCAAATTTTTAATGAATTGTCAAAATTTGTCTCAAATTATTCAAAGTTATTCTCTGAACCATCATTAAATAACGCCCGGAGTTTTCCCCGTCGTTTGGTACCACTCTCGACCACCCCCTATTGTGGGAAGTGCAAAACTTTTGATTTTTACACCTAACCTAACCTAATCTTTCGGTCCCTAAATATTCATATTTTTCAGCGGGTTTTTGTCATATCTTGTATTCTACCTTGTCTTGATCAACGCAATAGAAATTTTCAGTGCTGCCAAAATTTAAGATTTTTATACTACAAAACGAACATTAAAAATTCGTCAAAGAAATGCAAATTTTTTAATAAATTGTCAAAATTTGTCTCAAATTATTCAAAGTTTTTGTCTGAACCATCATTAAATAACGCCCAGAGTTTTGCCCCGTCGTTTGGTACCACTTTCGACCACCCCCTATTGTGGGAAGTGCAAAACTTTTGATTGTCACACCTAACCTAACCTAATCTTTCGGTACCTAAATATTCATATTTTTCAGCGGGTTTTTGTCATATCTTGTATTCTACCTTGTTTTGATCAACGCTATAGAAATTTTCAATGCTGCCAAAATTTAAGAGCTTTTTATACTACAAAACGAACATTAAAAATTCGTCAAAGAAATGCAAATTTTTTAATAAATTGTCAAAATTTGTCTCAAATTATTCAAAGTTTTTGTCTGAACCATCATTAAATAACGCCCAGAGTTTTGCCCCGTCGTTTGGTACCACTTTCGACCACCCCCTATTGTGGAAAGTGCAAAACTTTTGATTGTCACACCTCACCTAACCTAATCTTTCGGTACCTAAATATTCATATTTTTCAGCGGGTTTTTGTCATATCTTGTATTCTACCTTGTCTTGATCAACGCAATAGAAATTTTCAGTGCTGCCAAAATTTAAGATTTTTATACAACAAAACGAACATTAAAATTATTCGTCAAAGAAATGCAAATTTTTTAATAAATTGTCAAAATTTGTCTCAAATTATTCAAAGTTATTCTCTGAACCATCATTAAATAACGCCCGGAGTTTTCCCCGTCGTTTGGTACCACACTCGACCACCCCCTATTGTGGGAAGTGCAAAACTTTTGATTGTCACACCTAACCTAACCTAATCTTTCGGTACCTAATTATTCATATTTTTCAGCGGATTTTTGTCATATCTTGTATTCCACCTTGTCTTGATCAACGCTATAGAAATTTTCAGTGCTCCCAAAATTTAAGTTTTTTATACTACAAAAAGAACATTAAAAATTCGTCAAAGAAATGCAAATTTTTAATGAATTGTCAAAATTTGTCTCAAATTATTCAAAGTTTTTGTCTGAACCATCATTAAATAACGCCCAGAGTTTTGCCCCGTCGTTTGGTACCACTTTCGACCACCCCCTATTGTGGGAAGTGCAAAACTTTTGATTGTCACACCTAACCTAACCTAATCTTTCGGTACCTAAATATTCATATTTTTCAGCGGGTTTTTGTCATATCTTGTATTCTACCTTGTTTTGATCAACGCTATAGAAATTTTCAATGCTGCCAAAATTTAAGAGCTTTTTATACTACAAAACGAACATTAAAAATTCGTCAAAGAAATGCAAATTTTTTAATAAATTGTCAAAATTTGTCTCAAATTATTCAAAGTTTTTGTCTGAACCATCATTAAATAACGCCCAGAGTTTTGCCCCGTCGTTTGGTACCACTTTCGACCACCCCCTATTGTGGGAAGTGCAAAACTTTTGATTGTCACACCTAACCTAACCTAATCTTTCGGTACCTAAATATTCATATTTTTCAGCGGGTTTTTGTCATATCTTGTATTCTACCTTGTTTTGATCAACGCTATAGAAATTTTCAATGCTGCCAAAATTTAAGAGCTTTTTATACTACAAAACGAACATTAAAAATTCGTCAAAGAAATGCAAATTTTTTAATAAATTGTCAAAATTTGTCTCAAATTATTCAAAGTTTTTGTCTGAACCATCATTAAATAACGCCCAGAGTTTTGCCCCGTCGTTTGGTACCACTTTCGACCACCCCCTATTGTGGGAAGTGCAAAACTTTTGATTGTCACACCTAACCTAACCTAGTCTTTCGGTACCTAAATATTCATATTTTCAGCGGGTTTTTGTCATATCTTGTATTCTACCTTGTTTTGATCAACGCTATAGAAATTTTCAATGCTGCCAAAATTTAAGAGCTTTTTATACTACAAAAAGAACATTAAAAATTCGTCAAAGAAATGCAAATTTTTAATAAATTATCAAAATTTGTCTCAAATTATTCAAAGTTATTCTCTGAACCATCATTAAATAACGCCCGGAGTTTTCCCCGTCGTTTGGTACCACACTCGACCACCCCCTATTGTGGGAAGTGCAAAACTTTTGATTTTTACACCTAACCTAACCTAATCTTTCGGTACCTAATTATTCATATTTTTCAGCGGATTTTTGTCATATCTTGTATTCCACCTTGTCTTGATCAACGCTATAGAAATTTTCAGTGCTCCCAAAATTTAAGTTTTTTATACTACAAAAAGAACATTAAAAATTCGTCAAAGAAATGCAAATTTTTAATGAATTGTCAAAATTTGTCTCAAATTATTCAAAGTTATTCTCTGAACCATCATTAAATAACGCCCGGAGTTTTCCCCGTCGTTTGGTACCACTCTCGACCACCCCCTATTGTGGGAAGTGCAAAACTTTTGATTTTTACACCTAACCTAACCTAATCTTTCGGTCCCTAAATATTCATATTTTTCAGCGGGTTTTTGTCATATCTTGTATTCTACCTTGTCTTGATCAACGCAATAGAAATTTTCAGTGCTGCCAAAATTTAAGATTTTTATACTACAAAACGAACATTAAAAATTCGTCAAAGAAATGCAAATTTTTTAATAAATTGTCAAAATTTGTCTCAAATTATTCAAAGTTTTTGTCTGAACCATCATTAAATAACGCCCAGAGTTTTGCCCCGTCGTTTGGTACCACTTTCGACCACCCCCTATTGTGGGAAGTGCAAAACTTTTGATTGTCACACCTAACCTAACCTAATCTTTCGGTACCTAAATATTCATATTTTTCAGCGGGTTTTTGTCATATCTTGTATTCTACCTTGTTTTGATCAACGCTATAGAAATTTTCAATGCTGCCAAAATTTAAGAGCTTTTTATACTACAAAACGAACATTAAAAATTCGTCAAAGAAATGCAAATTTTTTAATAAATTGTCAAAATTTGTCTCAAATTATTCAAAGTTTTTGTCTGAACCATCATTAAATAACGCCCGGAGTTTTCCCCGTCGTTTGGTACCACTCTCGACCACCCCCTATTGTGGGAAGTGCAAAACTTTTGATTTTTACACCTAACCTAACCTAATCTTTCGGTCCCTAAATATTCATATTTTTCAGCGGGTTTTTGTCATATCTTGTATTCTACCTTGTCTTGATCAACGCAATAGAAATTTTCAGTGCTGCCAAAATTTAAGATTTTTATACTACAAAACGAACATTAAAAATTCGTCAAAGAAATGCAAATTTTTTAATAAATTGTCAAAATTTGTCTCAAATTATTCAAAGTTTTTGTCTGAACCATCATTAAATAACGCCCAGAGTTTTGCCCCGTCGTTTGGTACCACTTTCGACCACCCCCTATTGTGGGAAGTGCAAAACTTTTGATTGTCACACCTAACCTAACCTAATCTTTCGGTACCTAAATATTCATATTTTTCAGCGGGTTTTTGTCATATCTTGTATTCTACCTTGTTTTGATCAACGCTATAGAAATTTTCAATGCTGCCAAAATTTAAGAGCTTTTTATACTACAAAACGAACATTAAAAATTCGTCAAAGAAATGCAAATTTTTTAATAAATTGTCAAAATTTGTCTCAAATTATTCAAAGTTTTTGTCTGAACCATCATTAAATAACGCCCAGAGTTTTGCCCCGTCGTTTGGTACCACTTTCGACCACCCCCTATTGTGGGAAGTGCAAAACTTTTGATTGTCACACCTAACCTAACCTAATCTTTCGGTACCTAAATATTCATATTTTTCAGCGGGTTTTTGTCATATCTTGTATTCTACCTTGTTTTGATCAACGCTATAGAAATTTTCAATGCTGCCAAAATTTAAGAGCTTTTTATACTACAAAACGAACATTAAAAATTCGTCAAAGAAATGCAAATTTTTTAATAAATTGTCAAAATTTGTCTCAAATTATTCAAAGTTATTCTCTGAACCATCATTAAATAACGCCCGGAGTTTTCCCCGTCGTTTGGTACCATACTCGACCACCCCCTATTGTGGGAAGTGCAAAACTTTTGATTTTTACACCTAACCTAACCTAATCTTTCGGTACCTAATTATTCATATTTTTCAGCGGATTTTTGTCATATCTTGTATTCCACCTTGTCTTGATCAACGCTATAGAAATTTTCAGTGCTCCCAAAATTTAAGTTTTTTATACTACAAAACGAACATTAAAAATTCGTCAAAGAAATGCAAATTTTTTAATAAATTGTCAAAATTTGTCTCAAATTATTCAAAGTTTTTGTCTGAACCATCATTAAATAACGCCCAGAGTTTTGCCCCGTCGTTTGGTACCACTTTCGACCACCCCCTATTGTGGGAAGTGCAAAACTTTTGATTGTCACACCTAACCTAACCTAATCTTTCGGTACCTAAATATTCATATTTTTCAGCGGGTTTTTGTCATATCTTGTATTCTACCTTGTTTTGATCAACGCTATAGAAATTTTCAATGCTGCCAAAATTTAAGAGCTTTTTATACTACAAAACGAACATTAAAAATTCGTCAAAGAAATGCAAATTTTTTAATAAATTGTCAAAATTTGTCTCAAATTATTCAAAGTTTTTGTCTGAACCATCATTAAATAACGCCCAGAGTTTTGCCCCGTCGTTTGGTACCTCTCTCGACCACCCCCTATTGTGGGAAGTGCAAATCTTTTTATTTTTACACCTAACCTAACCTAATCTTTCGGTACCTAAATATTCATATTTTCCAGCGGGTTTTTGTCATATCTTGTATTTTACCTTGTTTTGATCAACGCTATAGAAATTTTCAATGCTGCCAAAATTTAAGATTTTTATACTACAAAACGAACATTAAAAATTCGTCAAAGAAATGCAAATTTTTTAATAAATTGTCAAAATTTGTCTCAAATTATTCAAAGTTATTCTCTGAACCATCATTAAATAATGCCCGGAGTTTTCCCCGTCGTTTGGTACCACTCTCGACCACCCCCTATTGTGGGAAGTGCAAAACTTTTGATTGTCACACCTAACCTAACCTAATCTTTCGGTACCTAAATATTCATATTTTCAGCGGGTTTTTGTCATATCTTGTATTCTACCTTGTTTTGATCAACGCTATAGAAATTTTCAATGCTGCCAAAATATAAGAGCTTTTTATACTACAAAAAGAACATTAAAAATTCGTCAAAGAAATGCAAATTTTTTAATAAATTATCAAAATTTGTCTCAAATTATTCAAAGTTTTTGTCTGAACCATCATTAAATAACGCCCAGAGTTTTGCCCCGTCGTTTGGTACCTCTCTCGACCACCCCCTATTGTGGGAAGTTCAAAACTTATTATTTTTACACCTAACCTAACCTAATCTTTCGGTACCTAAATATTCATATTTTCCAGCGGGTTTTTGTCATATCTTGTATTTTACCTTGTTTTGATCAACGCTATAGAAATTTTCAATGCTGCCAAAATTTAAGATTTTTATACTACAAAACGAACATTAAAAATTCGTCAGAGAAATGCAAATTTTTTAATAAATTGTCAAAATTTGTCTCAAATTATTCAAAGTTATTCTCTGAACCATCATTAAATAACGCCCGGAGTTTTCCCCGTCGTTTGGTACCACTCTCGACCACCCCCTATTGTGGGAAGTGCAAAACTTTTGATTTTTACACCTAACCTAACCTAATCTTTCGGTACCTAAATATTCATATTTTTCAGCGGGTTTTTGTCATATCTTGTATTCTACCTTGTCTTGATCAACGCAATAGAAATTTTCAGTGCTGCCAAAATTTAAGATTTTTATACTACAAAACGAACATTAAAAATTCGTCAAAGAAATGCAAATTTTTTAATAAATTGTCAAAATTTGTCTCAAATTATTCAAAGTTATTCTCTGAACCATCATTAAATAACGCCCGGAGGTTTCCCCGTCGTTTGGTACCACTCTCGACCACCCCCTATTGTGGGAAGTGCAAAACTTTTGATTTTTACACCTAACCTAACCTAATCTTTCGGTACCTAAATATTCATATTTTTCAGCGGGTTTTTGTCATATCTTGTATTCTACCTTGTCTTGATTAACGCAATAGAAATTTTCAGTGCTGCCAAAATTTAAGATTTTTATACTACAAAACGAACATTAAAAATTCGTCAAAGAAATGCAAATTTTTTAATAAATTGTCAAAATTTGTCTCAAATTATTCAAAGTTTTTGTCTGAACCATCATTAAATAACGCCCAGAGTTTTGCCCCGTCGTTTGGTACCACTTTCGACCACCCCCTATTGTGGGAAGTGCAAAACTTTTGATTGTCACACCTAACCTAACCTAGTCTTTCGGTACCTAAATATTCATATTTTCAGCGGGTTTTTGTCATATCTTGTATTCTACCTTGTTTTGATCAACGCTATAGAAATTTTCAATGCTGCCAAAATTTAAGAGCTTTTTATACTACAAAAAGAACATTAAAAATTCGTCAAAGAATTGCAAATTTTTAATAAATTATCAAAATTTGTCTCAAATTATTCAAAGTTTTTGTCTGAACCATCATTAAATAACGCCCAGAGTTTTGCCCCGTCGTTTGGTACCACTCTCGACCACCCCCTATTGTTGGAAGTGCAAAACTTTTGATTGTCACACCTAACCTAACCTAATCTTTCGGTACCTAAATATTTATATTTTTCAGCGGGTTTTTGTCATATCTTGTATTCTACCTTGTCTTGATCAACGCAATAGAAATTTTCAGTGCTGCCAAAATTTAAGATTTTTATACAACAAAACGAACATTAAAATTATTCGTCAAAGAAATGCAAATTTTTTAATAAATTGTCAAAATTTGTCTCAAATTATTCAAAGTTATTCTCTGAACCATCATTAAATAACGCCCGGAGTTTTCCCCGTCGTTTGGTACCACACTCGACCACCCCCTATTGTGGGAAGTGCAAAACTTTTGATTTTTACACCTAACCTAACCTAATCTTTCGGTACCTAATTATTCATATTTTTCAGCGGATTTTTGTCATATCTTGTATTCCACCTTGTCTTGATCAACGCTATAGAAATTTTCAGTGCTCCCAAAATTTAAGTTTTTTATACTACAAAAAGAACATTAAAAATTCGTCAAAGAAATGCAAATTTTTAATGAATTGTCAAAATTTGTCTCAAATTATTCAAAGTTTTTGTCTGAACCATCATTAACCCATATATGCCCAGTGATTCAAAAACGAAACAAAATATCACGATTTTTAAGTCCTCGGATATTAGAATGTAATAGATTCAAATTTGATGTAACGCCATCTCTCGCTGACTTTAAGAACAATCTTCGAAGTGCATCGGTCAAATGTCATTATTGTTTACGTTTGGTCGAACTAGTAAACAGTGTTAGTTGTATCGTGTTTTACATCACGCAAAAATCATGTCGTCTCCCAAAAAAATGTAAGTATTTGTTTTATTGAATAAAGTTTCACTATTATCAAACTTAAGTGGTAAATTTGAATACATTATTGATTTATTAGTGTACTCATTACGTGTAAATAACAATTTATAAATACCTTACATGTCTTCATAACTTTGGTGTTTCGAAAACGATACACCGGGCAAATATGTGGATGACACTTGTACTAAGAAAGTTTTTTGTATTCTAGGCGGCGTGTGCAGTTGACTACAAATGAAATCATTGATATCATCAATGATTTAGCTTCGGATGATGAGACGACAGGAGCTGACATATTCATCGACCCTCCAGGTGACGGACTTGTGTCGGATTCGGACTCGGGGGATGAAACAAATGTAAATTTTGAAAATTTATCGCGTCGTCAACTTTTGGCACCTGCTGAACTGACATTACGTGGAAGAAGCATTAGTGACGATAGCGATTCTGAGGACAAAGTACCCTCGGTATCGAACGAGTATCCCACTCGCAAGAACAGTGTGGGTATTAGTAATGAACCGCAACGTGCCTCAGTGCGCAGTGAACTTGTAAGCCCGGTTACGTCAAGTCAGTCACAACAGTTATCAACTCGTAAGCGGAGCCGGCCATTGGAATCTAAAGGTAACCTCCCTCTACTACCACCTCCATCGCCTAAGGTAGCTCGAAAATGGGTGAAAAGAGACTTATCTTATCAACATGATGAATGGATCGCACCATATCCAAGAGCAGTAACTACAGTATGTGAAGCTTCAGAACCTAGTGATTTTTTTGAATTGTTTTTTAGCCATGAAGTAATTATGCACATTGTACGTCATTCAGTTATGTATGCGGTACAAAAAGGAAATACAGGTTTTACCCTATCTGATAAGGACATTTATTGTTTCATCGCTATTTTGATATTGACTGGATATTCCCCTTTGCCACGACGTCGGATGTATTGGGAAAATAATGAAGACACACACAATGTCTTGGTTGCGAAGTCCATGCGCAGAAATCGCTTTGAAGAAATTATGCGTTATTTCCACGTGGTCGACAACACTGCCCTTTGCCCTTCTGATAAAATGGCCAAAGTCCGCCCCCTTTTTGTAATGTTGAATAAGAAGTTTCTACAATATGCAGTGATTGAAAAGGATATCAGCATAGACGAATCTATGATACCTTACTACGGTAGACATGGATGTAAACAACACATCAAAGGAAAACCCATTCGATTTGGGTTCAAAACATGGATTGCGGCCTTACGCTTAGGATATTGCTTATATGCTGACCCATATCAAGGACGCTATGAAACTTATAGTTCTGGACTAGGACAGCACGTTGTGCAAAAACTGATGACAGAAATTCAGAATGTCTACAAAGAAACAAGTTTCTCTGTATACTGCGACAATTTCTTTACAGGACTACCTTTGATAACGACGATGAAAGAAAAAAATATTTTATTGACCGGTACAGTGCGCAGTAACCGTATAGAAAAGTGTCCTTTGAAAGACGATAAGTTATGCAAGAAGGAACAGCGAGGTTACTACGATAGTCGGCTCGATGTAAACAGCGGTATTTGTGCTGTGCGCTGGAATGATAACAGTGTAGTGACTCTGTTATCCAGTGAATATGGCGTGGAACCCATAAGAACTGCTAAGAGATATTCAGCCGCCCAAAAACAAAGAATAAACGTGTTACAACCGAACGTTGTATACCAATACAATCGTTTTATGGGAGGGGTTGATCGATTAGACGCTAATATTGGTACCTATCGAATAGCAATCAGAGGTAAAAAGTGGTATATTCCCTTACTTTTCTGGTTGATAGACGTCGCAGTCAACAATGCTACCCTTTTAGCACGGAATTACTGTAACAGTGTGGATACGCTAGAGTTTCGACGTAGCATTGCGCGAAATTTACTTCAAAAATATGGTAATGATAAGCAGCGTCCTGGACCTAGCAAACGGATCTCTACGCATGTGCCTGTTTCAGTAAGAAAACATAACGCCGAGCACATGATCGGTAAGGCACCGAGTAGATTGCGATGTGCTTATTGCAAAAGTCTAACAGTTACTTTTTGTCAAAAATGTGAAGTCAATTTACATTCAAAATGTTTCTCTGCATTTCATTCCTAATTATTTTGTATAAGTTTGGTTTAAAATAATCATTAATAATAAATATAAACAATATAAAGTCATTGTTTTATTTACCTATAACAAGTATAGCACAACTGCCCGTTGTTTCGTTTTTGAACACCTCTAAAATACCTACTTAACGATATATTTTTTTACTAAAACTGTCTAATACTATGAAAGGGTCCTATAAACATTAATATACCCTGATTTAACTAAAATCGGGATTCCAAAATAGTTCTGGGCACATATGGGTTAAATAACGCCCTGAGTTTTGCCCCGTCGTTTGGTACCACTTTCGACCACCCCCTATTGTGGGAAGTGCAAAACTTTTGATTGTCACACCTAACCTAACCTAGTCTTTCGGTACCTAAATATTCATATTTTCAGCGGGTTTTTGTCATATCTTGTATTCTACCTTGTTTTGATCAACGCTATAGAAATTTTCAATGCTGCCAAAATTTAAGAGCTTTTTATACTACAAAAAGAACATTAAAAATTCGTCAAAGAAATGCAAATTTTTTAATAAATTATCAAAATTTGTCTCAAATTATTCAAAGTTTTTGTCTGAACCATCATTAAATAACGCCCGGAGTTTTCCCCGTCGTTTGGTACCACTTTCGACCACCCCCTATTGTGGGAAGTGCAAAACTTTTGATTGTCACACCTAACCTAACCTAGTCTTTCGGTACCTAAATATTCATATTTTCAGCGGGTTTTTGTCATATCTTGTATTCTACCTTGTTTTGATCAACGCTATAGAAATTTTCAATGCTGCCAAAATTTAAGAGCTTTTTATACTACAAAAAGAACATTAAAAATTCGTCAAAGAAATGCAAATTTTTTAATAAATTATCAAAATTTGTCTCAAATTATTCAAAGTTTTTGTCTGAACCATCATTAAATAACGCCCGGAGTTTTCCCCGTCGTTTGGTACCACTTTCGACCACCCCCTATTGTGGGAAGTGCAAAACTTTTGATTTTTACACCTAACCTAACCTAATCTTTCGGTACCTAAATATTCATATTTTTCAGCGGGTTTTTGTCATATCTTGTATTCTACCTTGTCTTGATCAACGCAATAGAAATTTTCAGTGCTGCCAAAATTTAAGATTTTTATACTACAAAACGAACATTAAAAATTCGTCAAAGAAATGCAAATTTTTTAATAAATTGTCAAAATTTGTCTCAAATTATTCAAAGTTATTCTCTGAACCATCATTAAATAACGCCCGGAGGTTTCCCCGTCGTTTGGTACCACTCTCGACCACCCCCTATTGTGGGAAGTGCAAAACTTTTGATTTTTACACCTAACCTAACCTAATCTTTCGGTACTTAAATATTCATATTTTTCAGCGGGTTTTTGTCATATCTTGTATTCTACCTTGTCTTGATCAACGCAATAGAAATTTTCAGTGCTGCCAAAATTTAAGATTTTTATACTACAAAACGAACATTAAAAATTCGTCAAAGAAATGCAAATTTTTTAATAAATTGTCAAAATTTGTCTCAAATTATTCAAAGTTTTTGTCTGAACCATCATTAAATAACGTCCAGAGTTTTGCCCCGTCGTTTGGTACCACTTTCGACCACCCCCTATTGTGGGAAGTGCAAAACTTTTGATTGTCACACCTAACCTAACCTAGTCTTTCGGTACCTAAATATTCATATTTTCAGCGGGTTTTTGTTATATCTTGTATTCTACCTTGTTTTGATCAACGCTATAGAAATTTTCAATGCTGCCAAAATTTAAGAGCTTTTTATACTACAAAAAGAACATTAAAAATTCGTCAAAGAAATGCAAATTTTTTAATAAATTATCAAAATTTGTCACAAATTATTCAAAGTTTTTGTCTGAACCATCATTAAATAACGCCCGGAGTTTTCCCCGTCGTTTGGTACCACTTTCGACCACCCCCTATTGTGGGAAGTGCAAAACTTTTGATTGTCACACCTAACCTAACCTAATCTTTCGGTACCTAAATATTCATATTTTCAGCGGGTTTTTGTCATATCTTGTATTCTACCTTGTTTTGATCAACGCTATAGAAATTTTCAATGCTGCCAAAATTTAAGAGCTTTTTATACTACAAAAAGAACATTAAAAATTCGTCAAAGAAATGCAAATTTTTTAATAAATTATCAAAATTTGTCACAAATTATTCAAAGTTTTTGTCTGAACCATCATTAAATAACGCCCGGAGTTTTCCCCGTCGTTTGGTACCACTTTCGACCACCCCCTATTGTGGGAAGTGCAAAACTTTTGATTGTCACACCTAACCTAACCTAATCTTTCGGTACCTAAATATTCATATTTTCAGCGGGTTTTTGTCATATCTTGTATTCTACCTTGTTTTGATCAACGCTATAGAAATTTTCAATGCTGCCAAAATTTAAGAGCTTTTTATACTACAAAAAGAACATTAAAAATTCGTCAAAGAAATGCAAATTTTTTAATAAATTATCAAAATTTGTCTCAAATTATTCAAAGTTTTTGTCTGAACCATCATTAAATTACGCCCAGAGTTTTGCCCCGTCGTTTGGTACCTCTCTCGACCACCCCCTATTGTGGGAAGTGCAAAACTTTTTATTTTTACACCTAACCTAACCTAATCTTTCGGTACCTAAATATTCATATTTTCCAGCGGGTTTTTGTCATATCTTGTATTTTACCTTGTTTTGATCAACCCTATAGAAATTTTCAATGCTGCCAAAATTTAAGATTTTTATACTACAAAACGAACATTAAAAATTCGTCAAAGAAATGCAAATTTTTTAATAAATTGTCAAAATTTGTCTCAAGTTATTCAAAGTTATTCTCTGAACCATCATTAAATAACGCCCGGAGTTTTCCCCGTCGTTTGGTACCACTCTCGACCACCCCCTATTGTGGGAAGTGCAAAACTTTTGATTTTTACACCTTTTTTTTTTTTTTTGATTCCCAGGAAAAATGCTTCATGCACTACCCGCCGGCTAGGGGACGGCACCGGCGGGGCGTGTGGGACTCCCAGCAAGAAAACGCGCTGGTCTACCCACTAAAAAACCTGGGGTGTTCCCTCTCTCACCCAATGGGGGGGGCCAGTTGGGAACTTAAAAGATTCAACCATAGCAGGCCCCCCCATGTGGGTGCCGGCCGGGTCATTTTTTTTTTCGGACCCGACCACCTCTCGTCCCCAGGGGAGAGCCTGACTGCTCTCCCCTTTCGACATCAGAAAGGCGCGCGGGAACACCGCGCGCGCCCTCTCGGGGCTTTTAGTTTACGGGTGGCAGGGTCCCCTGAGGCCCCGCCACCCGGAGCCCCTAGGTGGGGGGCAGGAGAGCGACATAAGCGCGTCTCCTGCGCCCCATCCTCCGGCGGCGGACGTCCGGGGCGTAAGGATCGTCCTCACGCCCCCGCTCCGCCGCCTCCTTCTGCGAGATGACAGTCTCGCAGAAGGAACTCATTGCGCCCCAGCACCTGTCGTCGCCGACCATCTTGGATATGACGGTCGGCAACGAGAGGTCGGGGCCAATCACGGTGACCAGGGCACAGCGCTCCGCGGCCCACGCCGGGCACTCCTCCAGCGTGTGCTGCGCCGTGTCCCGGTCACACACCTCACAATGGTGACATCTGGTTGTCGGCTCCCTACCGGCTATCTTGCAGAGGTACTCTCCGAAACACCCGTGTCCGGAGAGCACCTGAGTAAGCCGGTAGGTGAGCGGTCCGCGCCGTCTGTCCGTCCACTCCCTTAACACTGGACGGACAGCCTCGACTGTCCTCACCCCATAGCGGGGCTGGGCCAGCCTCTCCTGCCATTTGGCCTCCAGGACCAATCGAGCCTGGGACCTTCGCGTCTCCACCGCCCTGTGCGTGGGCTCCTCGCCCTGGAGCCGGAGGTCAGCGCGCCAGTAATACACTGACGCTTGGACCTCCGCCTCCAAATCCCAGGGCGGCGATGCCGCCAAAACGCACGCCGCCTCGTAGGAGACGGTGCGGTACGCCCGCGACACCCTGATCGCCATCGCCCTCTGAGGTCTCCTTAGGAGGGCGACATTTCGGCGATCCAGGGCGCCAGCCCAAATGGGCGACCCATAAAGGGCCATCGACCGCACCACCCCCAAATAGAGGCGGCGGCAGATGACACTCGGCCCCCCGATATTCGGCAGCAGAGAGCTAAGCGCTCCCGCCGCCGACATCAGCCGGGGGGCCAGGCGGCTAAAATGGACGCGAAAGTTCCAGCGGCCGTCGAGGTGGAGCCCCAAGTATTTCATACTCGGCTCCACCCCGATGCGGACCCCTCCAACGATGATGTGGGCATCTGGTGGCGGCGCCCGCCGAGGCCCGTGAAATAGAAGGGCCTCGGATTTTTCCAGCGCCACCTCCAGTCCCAACATCCTAATCCTGCCTTGATTTTTACACCTAACCTAACCTAATCTTTCGGTACCTAAATATTCATATTTTTCAGCGGGTTTTTGTCATATCTTGTATTCTACCTTGTCTTGATCAACGCAATAGAAATTTTCAGTGCTGCCAAAATTTAAGATTTTTATACTACAAAACGAACATTAAAAATTCGTCAAAGAAATGCAAATTTTTTAATAAATTGTCAAAATTTGTCTCAAATTATTCAAAGTTTTTGTCTGAACCATCATTAAATAACGCCCAGAGTTTTGCCCCGTCGTTTGGTACCACTTTCGGCCACCCCCTATTGTGGGAAGTGCAAAACTTTTGATTGTCACACCTAACCTAACCTAATCTTTCGGTACCTAAATATTCATATTTTTCAGCGGGATTTTGTCATATCTTGTATTCTACGTTGTTTTGATCAACGCTATAGAAATTTTCAATGCTGCCAAAATTTAAGAGCTTTTTATACTACAAAACGAACATTAAAAATTCGTCAAAGAAATGCAAATTTTTAAATAAATTGTCAAAATTTGTTTCAAATTATTCAAAGTTTTTGTCTGAACCATCATTAAATAATGCCCAGAGTTTTGCCCCGTCGTTTGGTACCACTCTCGACCACCCCCTATTGTGGGAAGTGCAAAACTTTTGATTGTCACACCTAACCTAACCTAATCTTTCGGTACCTAATTATTCATATTTTTCAGCGGGTTTTTGTCATATCTTGTATTCTACCTTGTCTTGATCAACGCAATAGAAATTTTCAGTGCTGCCAAAATTTAAGATTTGTATACTACAAAACGAACATTAAAAATTCGTCAAAGAAATGCAAATTTTTAAATAAATTGTCAAAATTTGTCTCAAATTATTCAAAGTTATTCTCTGAACCATCATTAAATAACGCCCGGAGTTTTCCCCGTCGTTTGCTACCACTCTCGACCACCCCCTATTGTGGGAAGTGCAAAACTTTGGATTGTCACACCTAACCTAACCTAATCTTTCGGTACCTAAATATTCATATTTTTCAGCGGGTTTTTGTCATATCTTGTATTCTACCTTGTTTTGATCAACGCTATAGAAATTTTCAATGCTGCCAAAATTTAAGAGCTTTTTATACTACAAAACGAACATTAAAAATTCGTCAAAGAAATGCAAATTTTTAAATAAATTGTCAAAATTTGTCTCAAATTATTCAAAGTTTTTGTCTGAACCATCATTAAATAATGCCCAGAGATTTGCTCCGTCGTTTGGTACCACTCTCGACCACCCCCTATTGTGGGAAGTGCAAAACTTTTGATTGTCACACCTAACCTAACCTAATCTTTCGGTACCTAAATATTCATATTTTTCAGCGGGTTTTTGTCATATCTTGTATTCTACCTTGTCTTGATCAACGCAATAGAAATTTTCAGTGCTGCCAAAATTTAAGATTTGTATACTACAAAACGAACATTAAAAATTCGTCAAAGAAATGCAAATTTTTAAATAAATTGTCAAAATTTGTCTCAAATTATTCAAAGTTATTCTCTGAACCATCATTAAATAACGCCCGGAGTTTTCCCCGTCGTTTGGTTCCACTCTCGACCACCCCCTATTGTGGGAAGTGCAAAACTTTTGATTGTCACACCTAACCTAACCTAATCTTTCGGTACCTAAATATTCATATTTTTCAGCGGGTTTTTGTCATATCTTGTATTCTACCTTGTTTTGATCAACGCTATAGAAATTTTCAATGCTGCCAAAATTTAAGAGCTTTTTATACTACAAAACGAACATTAAAAATTCGTCAAAGAAATGCAAATTTTTAAATAAATTGTGAAAATTTGTCTCAAATTATTCAAAGTTTTTGTCTGAACCATCATTAAATAATGCCCAGAGATTTGCTCCGTCGTTTGGTACCACTCTCGACCACCCCCTATTGTGGGAAGTGCAAAACTTTTGATTGTCACACCTAACCTAACCTAATCTTTCGGTACCTAAATATTCATATTTTTCAGCGGGTTTTTGTCATATCTTGTATTCTACCTTGTCTTGATCAACGCAATAGAAATTTTCAGTGCTGCCAAAATTTAAGTTTTTATACTACAAAAATAACATTAAAAATTCGTCAAAGAAATGCAAATTTTTTAATAAATTGTCAAAATTTGTCTCAAATTATTCAAAGTTTTTGTCTGAACCATCATTAAATAACGCCCAGAGTTTTGCCCCGTCGTTTGGTACCACTTTCGACCACCCCCTATTGTGGGAAGTGCAAAACTTTTGATTGTCACACCTAACCTAACCTAGTCTTTCGGTACCTAAATATTCATATTTTTCAGCGGGTTTTTGTCATATCTTGTATTCTACCTTGTCTTGATCAACGCAATAGAAATTTTCAGTGCTGCCAAAATTTAAGATTTTTATACTACAAAACGAACATTAAAAATTCGTCAAAGAAATGCAAATTTTTTAATAAATTGTCAAAATTTGTCTCAAATTATTCAAAGTTATTCTCTGAACCATCATTAAATAACGCCCGGAGTTTTCCCCGTCGTTTGGTACCACTCTCGACCACCCCCTATTGTGGGAAGTGCAAAACTTTTGATTTTTACACCTAACCTAACCTAATCTTTCGGTACCTAAATATTCATATTTTTCAGCGGATTTTTGTCATATCTTGTATTCCACCTTGTCTTGATCATCGCTATATAAATTTTCATTGCTCTCAAAATTTAAGAGCTTTTTATACTACAAAAAGAACATTAAAAATTCGTCAAAGTAATGCAAATTTTTTAATAAATTATCAAAATTTGTCTCAAATTATTCAAAGTTTTTGTCTGAACCATCATTAAATAACGCCCAGAGTATTGCCCCGTCGTTTGGTAACACTCTCGACCACCCCCTATTGTGGGAAGTGCAAAACTTTTGATTGTCACACCTAACCTAACCTAATCTTTCGGTACCTAAATATTCATATTTTTCAGCGGGTTTTTGTCATATCTTGTATTCTACCTTGTCTTGATCAACGCAATAGAAATTTTCAGTGCTGCCAAAATTTAAGATTTTTATACTACAAAACGAACATTAAAAATTCGTCAAAGAAATGCAAATTTTTAAATAAATTGTCAAAATTTGTCTCAAATTATTCAAAGTTATTCTCTGAACCATCATTAAATAACGCCCGGAGTTTTCCCCGTCGTTTGGTTCCACTCTCGACCACCCCCTATTGTGGGAAGTGCAAAACTTTTGATTGTCACACCTAACCTAACCTAATCTTTCGGTACCTAAATATTCATATTTTTCAGCGGGTTTTTGTCATATCTTGTATTCTACCTTGTCTTGATCAACGCTATAGAATTTTTCAGTGCTCCCAAAATTTAAGTTTTTTATACTACAAAAAGAACATTAAAAATTCGTCAAAGAAATGCAAATTTTTAATGAATTGTCAAAATTTGTCTCAAATTATTCAAAGTTTTTGTCTGAACCATCATTAAATAACGCCCAGAGTTTTGCCACGTCGTTTGGTACCTCTCTCGGCCACCCTCTATTGTGGGAAGTGCAAAACTTTTAATTTTTACACCTAACCTAACCTAATCTTTCGGTACCTAAATATTCATATTTTTCAGCGGGTTTTTGTCATATCTTGTATTTTTTCTTGTTTTGATCAACGCTATAGAAATTTTCAATGCTGCCAAAATTTAAGAGCTTTTTATACTACAAAACGAACATTAAAAATTTGTCAAAGAAATGCAAATTTTTAATGAATTGTCAAAATTTGTCTCAAATTATTCAAAGTTTTTGTCTGAACCATCATTAAATAACGCCCGGAGTTTTGCCCCGTCGTTTGGTACCTCTCTCGACCACCCCCTATTGTGGGAAGTGCAAAAGTTTTGATTGTCACACCTAACCTAACCTAATCTTTCGGTACCTAAATATTCATATTTTTCAGCGGGTTTTTGTCATATCTTGTATTCTACCTTGTCTTGATCAACGCAATAGAAATTTTCAGTGCTGCCAAAATTTAAGTTTTTATACTACAAAAATAACATTAAAAATTCGTCAAAGAAATGCAAATTTTTTAATAAATTGTCAAAATTTGTCTCAAATTATTCAAAGTTTTTGTCTGAACCATCATTAAATAACGCCCAGAGTTTTGCCCCGTCGTTTGGTACCACTTTCGACCACCCCCTATTGTAGGAAGTGCAAAACTTTTGATTGTCACACCTAACCTAACCTAATCTTTCGGTACCTAAATATTCATATTTTTCAGCGGGTTTTTGTCATATCTTGTATTCTACCTTGTCTTGATCAACGCAATAGAAATTTTCAGTGCTGCCAAAATTTAAGATTTTTATACTACAAAACGAACATTAAAAATTCGTCAAAGAAATGCAAATTTTTTAATAAATTGTCAAAATTTGTCTCAAATTATTCAAAGTTTTTGTCTGAACCATCATTAAATAACGCCCGGAGTTTTCCCCGTCGTTTGGTACCACTTTCGACCACCCCCTATTGTGGGAAGTGCAAAACTTTTGATTTTTACACCTAACCTAACCTAATCTTTCGGTACCTAAATATTCATATTTTTCAGCGGGTTTTTGTCATATCTTGTATTCTACCTTGTCTTGATCAACGCAATAGAAATTTTCAGTGCTGCCAAAATTTAAGATTTTTATACTACAAAACGAACATTAAAAATTCGTCAAAGAAATGCAAATTTTTTAATAAATTGTCAAAATTTGTCTCAAATTATTCAAAGTTATTCTCTGAACCATCATTAAATAACGCCCGGAGGTTTCCCCGTCGTTTGGTACCACTCTCGACCACCCCCTATTGTGGGAAGTGCAAAACTTTTGATTTTTACACCTAACCTAACCTAATCTTTCGGTACCTAAATATTCATATTTTTCAGCGGGTTTTTGTCATATCTTGTATTCTACCTTGTCTTGATCAACGCAATAGAAATTTTCAGTGCTGCCAAAATTTAAGATTTTTATACTACAAAACGAACATTAAAAATTCGTCAAAGAAATGCAAATTTTTTAATAAATTGTCAAAATTTGTCTCAAATTATTCAAAGTTTTTGTCTGAACCATCATTAAATAACGCCCAGAGTTTTGCCCCGTCGTTTGGTACCACTTTCGACCACCCCCTATTGTGGGAAGTGCAAAACTTTTGATTGTCACACCTAACCTAACCTAATCTTTCGGTACCTAAATATTCATATTTTTCAGCGGGATTTTGTCATATCTTGTATTCTACCTTGTTTTGATCAACGCTATAGAAATTTTCAATGCTGCCAAAATTTAAGAGCTTTTTATACTACAAAACGAACATTAAAAATTCGTCAAAGAAATGCAAATTTTTAAATAAATTGTCAAAATTTGTTTCAAATTATTCAAAGTTTTTGTCTGAACCATCATTAAATAATGCCCAGAGTTTTGCCCCGTCGTTTGGTACCACTCTCGACCACCCCCTATTGTGGGAAGTGCAAAACTTTTGATTGTCACACCTAACCTAACCTAATCTTTCGGTACCTAAATATTCATATTTTTCAGCGGGTTTTTGTCATATCTTGTATTCTACCTTGTCTTGATCAACGCAATAGAAATTTTCAGTGCTGCCAAAATTTAAGATTTGTATACTACAAAACGAACATTAAAAATTCGTCAAAGAAATGCAAATTTTTAAATAAATTGTCAAAATTTGTCTCAAATTATTCAAAGTTATTCTCTGAACCATCATTAAATAACGCCCGGAGTTTTCCCCGTCGTTTGCTACCACTCTCGACCACCCCCTATTGTGGGAAGTGCAAAACTTTTGATTGTCACACCTAACCTAACCTAATCTTTCGGTACCTAAATATTCATATTTTTCAGCGGGTTTTTGTCATATCTTGTATTCTACCTTGTTTTGATCAACGCTATAGAAATTTTCAATGCTGCCAAAATTTAAGAGCTTTTTATACTACAAAACGAACATTAAAAATTCGTCAAAGAAATGCAAATTTTTAAATAAATTGTCAAAATTTGTCTCAAATTATTCAAAGTTTTTGTCTGAACCATCATTAAATAATGCCCAGAGTTTTGCTCCGTCGTTTGGTACCACTCTCGACCACCCCCTATTGTGGGAAGTGCAAAACTTTTGATTGTCACACCTAACCTAACCTAATCTTTCGGTACCTAAATATTCATATTTTTCAGCGGGTTTTTGTCATATCTTGTATTCTACCTTGTCTTGATCAACGCAATAGAAATTTTCAGTGCTGCCAAAATTTAAGATTTGTATACTACAAAACGAACATTAAAAATTCGTCAAAGAAATGCAAATTTTTAAATAAATTGTCAAAATTTGTCTCAAATTATTCAAAGTTATTCTCTGAACCATCATTAAATAACGCCCGGAGTTTTCCCCGTCGTTTGGTTCCACTCTCGACCACCCCCTATTGTGGGAAGTGCAAAACTTTTGATTGTCACACCTTTTTTTTTTTTTTTTTTTTTTTTTTTTTTTTGATACCCAGGAAAAAATGCTTGATGCACTACCCGCCGGCTAGGGGACGGCACCGACGGGGCGTGTGGGACTCACCAGCCTATTGCTGGTATACCCACTAAAAAAACCTGGGGTGTTCCCTCTCTCACCCAGTGGGGGGGGCCTGTTGGGAGTCTAAAAAGATTCATCCATAGCAGGCCCCCCCTTGATTGTCACACCTAACCTAACCTAATCTTTCGGTACCTATATATTCATATTTTTCAGCGGGTTTTTGTCATATCTTGTATTCTACCTTGTCTTGATCAACGCTATAGAATTTTTCAGTGCTCCCAAAATTTAAGTTTTTTATACTACAAAAAGAACATTAAAAATTCGTCAAAGAAATGCAAATTTTTAATGAATTGTCAAAATTTGTCTCAAATTATTCAAAGTTTTTGTCTGAACCATCATTAAATAACGCCCGGAGTTTTGCCACGTCGTTTGGTACCTCTCTCGACCACCCTCTATTGTGGGAAGTGCAAAACTTTTAATTTTTACACCTAACCTAACCTAATCTTTCGGTACCTAAATATTCATATTTTTCAGCGGGTTTTTGTCATATCTTGTATTTTACCTTGTTTTGATCAACGCTATAGAAATTTTCAATGCTGCCAAAATTTAAGAGCTTTTTATACTACAAAACGAACATTAAAAATTTGTCAAAGAAATGCAAATTTTTAATGAATTGTCAAAATTTGTCTCAAATTATTCAAAGTTTTTGTCTGAACCATCATTAAATAACGCCCGGAGTTTTGCCCCGTCGTTTGGTACCTCTCTCGACCACCCCCTATTGTGGGAAGTGCAAAAGTTTTGATTGTCACACCTAACCTAACCTAATCTTTCGGTACCTAAATATTCATATTTTTCAGCGGGTTTTTGTCATATCTTGTATTCTACCTTGTCTTGATCAACGCAATAGAAATTTTCAGTGCTGCCAAAATTTAAGTTTTTATACTACAAAAATAACATTAAAAATTCGTCAAAGAAATGCAAATTTTTTAATAAATTGTCAAAATTTGTCTCAAATTATTCAAAGTTTTTGTCTGAACCATCATTAAATAACGCCCAGAGTTTTGCCCCGTCGTTTGGTACCACTTTCGACCACCCCCTATTGTGGGAAGTGCAAAACTTTTGATTGTCACACCTAACCTAACCTAATCTTTCGGTACCTAAATATTCATATTTTTCAGCGGATTTTTGTCATATCTTGTATTCCACCTTGTCTTGATCAACGCTATAGAAATTTTCAGTGCTCCCAAAATTTAAGAGCTTTTTATACTACAAAAAGAACATTAAAAATTCGTCCAAGAAATGCAAATTTTTTAATAAATTGTCAAAATTTGTCTCAAATTATTCAAAGTTATTCTCTGAACCATCATTAAATAACGCCCGGAGTTTTCCCCGTCGTTTGGTACCACTCTCGACCACTCCCTATTGTGGGAAGTGCAAAACTTTTGATTTTTACACCTAACCTAACCTAATCTTTCGGTACCTAAATATTCATATTTTTCAGCGGATTTTTGTCATATCTTGTATTCCACCTTGTCTTGATCATCGCTATAGAAATTTTCATTGCTCTCAAAATTTAAGAGCTTTTTATACTACAAAAAGAACATTAAAAATTCGTCAAAGAAATGCAAATTTTTTAATAAATTATCAAAATTTGTCTCAAATTATTCAAAGTTTTTGTCTGAACCATCATTAAATAACGCCCAGAGTATTGCCCCGTCGTTTGGTACCACTCTCGACCACCCCCTATTGTGGGAAGTGCAAAACTTTTGATTGTCACACCTAACCTAACCTAATATTTCGGTACCTAAATATTCATATTTTTCAGCGGGTTTTTGTCATATCTTGTATTCTACCTTGTCTTGATCAACGCAATAGAAATTTTCAGTGCTGCCAAAATTTAAGATTTTTATACTACAAAACGAACATTAAAAATTCGTCAAAGAAATGCAAATTTTTAAATAAATTGTCAAAATTTGTCTCAAATTATTCAAAGTTATTCTCTGAACCATCATTAAATAACGCTCGGAGTTTTCCCCGTCGTTTGGTACCACTCTCGACCACCCCCTATTGTGGGAAGTGCAAAACTTTTGATTTTTACACCTAACCTAACCTAATCTTTCGGTACCTAAATATTCATATTTTTCAGCGGATTTTTGTCATATCTTGTATTCCACCTTGTCTTGATCAACGCTATAGAAATTTTCAGTGCTCCCAAAATTTAAGTTTTTTATACTACAAAAAGTACATTAAAAATTCGTCAAAGAAATGCAAATTTTTTAATAAATTGTCAAAATTTGTCTTAAATTATTCAAAGTTTTTGTCTGAACCATCATTAAATAACACCCAGAGTTTTGCCCCGTCGTTTGGTACCACTTTCGACCACTCCCTATTGTGGGAAGTGCAAAACTTTTGATTGTCACACCTAACCTAACCTAATCTTTCGGTACCTAAATATTCATATTTTCAGCGGGTTTTTGTCATATCTTGTATTCCACCTTGTCTTGATCATCGCTATAGAAATTTTCATTGCTCTCAAAATTTAAGAGCTTTTTATACTACAAAAAGAACATTAAAAATTCGTCAAAGAAATGCAAATTTTTTAATAAATTATCAAAATTTGTCTCAAATTATTCAAAGTTTTTGTCTGAACCATCATTAAATAACGCCCAGAGTATTGCCCCGTCGTTTGGTACCACTCTCGACCACCCCCTATTGTGGGAAGTGCAAAACTTTTGATTGTCACACCTAACCTAACCTAATCTTTCGGTACCTAAATATTCATATTTTTCAGCGGGTTTTTGTCATATCTTGTATTCTACCTTGTCTTGATCAACGCAATAGAAATTTTCAGTGCTGCCAAAATTTAAGATTTTTATACTACAAAACGAACATTAAAAATTCGTCAAAGAAATGCAAATTTTTAAATAAATTGTCAAAATTTGTCTCAAATTATTCAAAGTTTTTGTCTGAACCATCATTAAATAATGCCCAGAGTTTTGCTCCGTCGTTTGGTACCACTCTCGACCACCCCCTATTGTGGGAAGTGCAAAACTTTTGATTGTCACACCTAACCTAACCTAATCTTTCGGTACCTAAATATTCATATTTTTCAGCGGGTTTTTGTCATATCTTGTATTCTACCTTGTCTTGATCAACGCAATAGAAATTTTCAGTGCTGCCAAAATTTAAGATTTGTATACTACAAAACGAACATTAAAAATTCGTCAAAGAAATGCAAATTTTTAAATAAATTGTCAAAATTTGTCTCAAATTATTCAAAGTTATTCTCTGAACCATCATTAAATAACGCCCGGAGTTTTCCCCGTCGTTTGGTTCCACTCTCGACCACCCCCTATTGTGGGAAGTGCAAAACTTTTGATTGTCACACCTTTTTTTTTTTTTTTTTTTTTTTTTTTTTTTTGATACCCAGGAAAAAATGCTTGATGCACTACCCGCCGGCTAGGGGACGGCACCGACGGGGCGTGTGGGACTCACCAGCCTATTGCTGGTATACCCACTAAAAAAACCTGGGGTGTTCCCTCTCTCACCCAGTGGGGGGGGCCTGTTGGGAGTCTAAAAAGATTCATCCATAGCAGGCCCCCCCTTGATTGTCACACCTAACCTAACCTAATCTTTCGGTACCTATATATTCATATTTTTCAGCGGGTTTTTGTCATATCTTGTATTCTACCTTGTCTTGATCAACGCTATAGAATTTTTCAGTGCTCCCAAAATTTAAGTTTTTTATACTACAAAAAGAACATTAAAAATTCGTCAAAGAAATGCAAATTTTTAATGAATTGTCAAAATTTGTCTCAAATTATTCAAAGTTTTTGTCTGAACCATCATTAAATAACGCCCGGAGTTTTGCCACGTCGTTTGGTACCTCTCTCGACCACCCTCTATTGTGGGAAGTGCAAAACTTTTAATTTTTACACCTAACCTAACCTAATCTTTCGGTACCTAAATATTCATATTTTTCAGCGGGTTTTTGTCATATCTTGTATTTTACCTTGTTTTGATCAACGCTATAGAAATTTTCAATGCTGCCAAAATTTAAGAGCTTTTTATACTACAAAACGAACATTAAAAATTTGTCAAAGAAATGCAAATTTTTAATGAATTGTCAAAATTTGTCTCAAATTATTCAAAGTTTTTGTCTGAACCATCATTAAATAACGTCCGGAGTTTTGCCCCGTCGTTTGGTACCTCTCTCGACCACCCCCTATTGTGGGAAGTGCAAAAGTTTTGATTGTCACACCTAACCTAACCTAATCTTTCGGTACCTAAATATTCATATTTTTCAGCGGGTTTTTGTCATATCTTGTATTCTACCTTGTCTTGATCAACGCAATAGAAATTTTCAGTGCTGCCAAAATTTAAGTTTTTATACTACAAAAATAACATTAAAAATTCGTCAAAGAAATGCAAATTTTTTAATAAATTGTCAAAATTTGTCTCAAATTATTCAAAGTTTTTGTCTGAACCATCATTAAATAACGCCCAGAGTTTTGCCCCGTCGTTTGGTACCACTTTCAACCACCCCCTATTGTGGGAAGTGCAAAACTTTTGATTGTCACACCTAACCTAACCTAATCTTTCGGTACCTAAATATTCATATTTTTCAGCGGATTTTTGTCATATCTTGTATTCCACCTTGTCTTGATCAACGCTATAGAAATTTTCAGTGCTCCCAAAATTTAAGAGCTTTTTATACTACAAAAAGAACATTAAAAATTCGTCCAAGAAATGCAAATTTTTTAATAAATTGTCAAAATTTGTCTCAAATTATTCAAAGTTATTCTCTGAACCATCATTAAATAACGCCCGGAGTTTTCCCCGTCGTTTGGTACCACTCTCGACCACTCCCTATTGTGGGAAGTGCAAAACTTTTGATTTTTACACCTAACCTAACCTAATCTTTCGGTACCTAAATATTCATATTTTTCAGCGGATTTTTGTCATATCTTGTATTCCACCTTGTCTTGATCATCGCTATAGAAATTTTCATTGCTCTCAAAATTTAAGAGCTTTTTATACTACAAAAAGAACATTAAAAATTCGTCAAAGAAATGCAAATTTTTTAATAAATTATCAAAATTTGTCTCAAATTATTCAAAGTTTTTGTCTGAACCATCATTAAATAACGCCCAGAGTATTGCCCCGTCGTTTGGTACCACTCTCGACCACCCCCTATTGTGGGAAGTGCAAAACTTTTGATTGTCACACCTAACCTAACCTAATATTTCGGTACCTAAATATTCATATTTTTCAGCGGGTTTTTGTCATATCTTGTATTCTACCTTGTCTTGATCAACGCAATAGAAATTTTCAGTGCTGCCAAAATTTAAGATTTTTATACTACAAAACGAACATTAAAAATTCGTCAAAGAAATGCAAATTTTTAAATAAATTGTCAAAATTTGTCTCAAATTATTCAAAGTTATTCTCTGAACCATCATTAAATAACGCTCGGAGTTTTCCCCGTCGTTTGGTACCACTCTCGACCACCCCCTATTGTGGGAAGTGCAAAACTTTTGATTTTTACACCTAACCTAACCTAATCTTTCGGTACCTAAATATTCATATTTTTCAGCGGATTTTTGTCATATCTTGTATTCCACCTTGTCTTGATCAACGCTATAGAAATTTTCAGTGCTCCCAAAATTTAAGTTTTTTATACTACAAAAAGTACATTAAAAATTCGTCAAAGAAATGCAAATTTTTTAATAAATTGTCAAAATTTGTCTTAAATTATTCAAAGTTTTTGTCTGAACCATCATTAAATAACACCCAGAGTTTTGCCCCGTCGTTTGGTACCACTTTCGACCACTCCCTATTGTGGGAAGTGCAAAACTTTTGATTGTCACACCTAACCTAACCTAATCTTTCGGTACCTAAATATTCATATTTTCAGCGGGTTTTTGTCATATCTTGTATTCCACCTTGTCTTGATCATCGCTATAGAAATTTTCATTGCTCTCAAAATTTAAGAGCTTTTTATACTACAAAAAGAACATTAAAAATTCGTCAAAGAAATGCAAATTTTTTAATAAATTATCAAAATTTGTCTCAAATTATTCAAAGTTTTTGTCTGAACCATCATTAAATAACGCCCAGAGTATTGCCCCGTCGTTTGGTACCACTCTCGACCACCCCCTATTGTGGGAAGTGCAAAACTTTTGATTGTCACACCTAACCTAACCTAATCTTTCGGTACCTAAATATTCATATTTTTCAGCGGGTTTTTGTCATATCTTGTATTCTACCTTGTCTTGATCAACGCAATAGAAATTTTCAGTGCTGCCAAAATTTAAGATTTTTATACTACAAAACGAACATTAAAAATTCGTCAAAGAAATGCAAATTTTTAAATAAATTGTCAAAATTTGTCTCAAATTATTCAAAGTTATTCTCTGAACCATCATTAAATAACGCTCGGAGTTTTCCCCGTCGTTTGGTACCACTCTCGACCACCCCCTATTGTGGGAAGTGCAAAACTTTTGATTTTTACACCTAACCTAACCTAATCTTTCGGTACCTAAATATTCATATTTTTCAGCGGATTTTTGTCATATCTTGTATTCCACCTTGTCTTGATCAACGCTATAGAAATTTTCAGTGCTCCCAAAATTTAAGTTTTTTATACTACAAAAAGAACATTAAAAATTCGTCAAAGAAATGCAAATTTTTTAATAAATTGTCAAAATTTGTCTTAAATTATTCAAAGTTTTTGTCTGAACCATCATTAAATAACACCCAGAGTTTTGCCTCGTCGTTTGGTACCACTTTCGACCACTCCCTATTGTGGGAAGTGCAAAACTTTTGATTGTCACACCTAACCTAACCTAATCTTTCGGTACCTAAATATTCATATTTTCAGCGGGTTTTTGTCATATCTTGTATTCCACCTTGTCTTGATCAACGCTATAGAAATTTTCAGTGCTCCCAAAATTTAAGTTTTTTATACTACAAAAAGAACATTAAAAATTCGTCAAAGAAATGCAAATTTTTTAATAAATTGTCAAAATTTGTCTTAAATTATTCAAAGTTTTTGTCTGAACCATCATTAAATAACGCCCAGAGTATTGCCCCGTCGTTTGGTACCACTCTCGACCACCCCCTATTGTGGGAAGTGCAAAACTTTTGATTGTCACACCTAACCTAACCTAATCTTTCGGTACCTAAATATTCATATTTTTCAGCGGGTTTTTGTCATATCTTGTATTCTACCTTGTTTTGATCAACGCTATAGAAATTTTCAATGCTGCCAAAATTTAAGAGCTTTTTATACTACAAAAAGAACATTAAAAATTCGTCAAAGAAATGCAAATTTTTTAATAAATTATCAAAATTTGTCACAAATTATTCAAAGTTTTTGTCTGAACCATCATTAAATAACGCCCGGAGTTTTCCCCGTCGTTTGGTACCACTTTCGACCACCCCCTATTGTGGGAAGTGCAAAACTTTTGATTGTCACACCTAACCTAACCTAATCTTTCGGTACCTAAATATTCATATTTTCAGCGGGTTTTTGTCATATCTTGTATTCTACCTTGTTTTGATCAACGCTATAGAAATTTTCAATGCTGCCAAAATTTAAGAGCTTTTTATACTACAAAAAGAACATTAAAAATTCGTCAAAGAAATGCAAATTTTTTAATAAATTATCAAAATTTGTCTCAAATTATTCAAAGTTTTTGTCTGAACCATCATTAAATAACGCCCAGAGTTTTGCCCCGTCGTTTGGTACCACTTTCGACCACTCCCTATTGTGGGAAGTGCAAAACTTTTGATTGTCACACCTAACCTAACCTAATCTTTCGGTACCTAAATATTCATATTTTCAGCGGGTTTTCGTCATATCTTGTATTCCACCTTGTCTTGATCAACGCTATAGAAATTTTCAGTGCTCCCAAAATTTAAGTTTTTTATACTACAAAAAGAACATTAAAAATTCGTCAAAGAAATGCAAATTTTTAATAAATTGTCAAAATTTGTCTTAAATTATTCAAAGTTTTTGTCTGAACCATCATTAAATAACGCCCAGAGTATTGCCCCGTCGTTTGGTACCACTCTCGACCACCCCCTATTGTGGGAAGTGCAAAACTTTTGATTGTCACACCTAACCTAACCTAATCTTTCGGTACCTAAATATTCATATTTTTCAGCGGGTTTTTGTCATATCTTGTATTCTACCTTGTTTTGATCAACGCTATAGAAATTTTCAATGCTGCCAAAATTTAAGAGCTTTTTATACTACAAAAAGAACATTAAAAATTCGTCAAAGAAATGCAAATTTTTTAATAAATTATCAAAATTTGTCACAAATTATTCAAAGTTTTTGTCTGAACCATCATTAAATAACGCCCGGAGTTTTCCCCGTCGTTTGGTACCACTTTCGACCACCCCCTATTGTGGGAAGTGCAAAACTTTTGATTGTCACACCTAACCTAACCTAATCTTTCGGTACCTAAATATTCATATTTTCAGCGGGTTTTTGTCATATCTTGTATTCTACCTTGTTTTGATCAACGCTATAGAAATTTTCAATGCTGCCAAAATTTAAGATTTTTATACTACAAAACGAACATTAAAAATTCGTCAAAGAAATGCAAATTTTTTAATAAATTGTCAAAATTTGTCTCAAGTTATTCAAAGTTATTCTCTGAACCATCATTAAATAACGCCCGGAGTTTTCCCCGTCGTTTGGTACCACTCTCGACCACCCCCTATTGTGGGAAGTGCAAAACTTTTGATTTTTACACCTAACCTAACCTAATCTTTCGGTACCTAAATATTCATATTTTTCAGCGGGTTTTTGTCATATCTTGTATTCTACCTTGTCTTGATCAACGCAATAGAAATTTTCAGTGCTGCCAAAATTTAAGATTTTTATACTACAAAACGAACATTAAAAATTCGTCAAAGAAATGCAAATTTTTTAATAAATTGTCAAAATTTGTCTCAAATTATTCAAAGTTATTCTCTGAACCATCATTAAATAACGCCCGGAGGTTTCCCCGTCGTTTGGTACCACTCTCGACCACCCCCTATTGTGGGAAGTGCAAAACTTTTGATTTTTACACCTAACCTAACCTAATCTTTCGGTACCTAAATATTCATATTTTTCAGCGGGTTTTTGTCATATCTTGTATTCTACCTTGTCTTGATCAACGCAATAGAAATTTTCAGTGCTGCCAAAATTTAAGATTTTTATACTACAAAACGAACATTAAAAATTCGTCAAAGAAATGCAAATTTTTTAATAAATTGTCAAAATTTGTCTCAAATTATTCAAAGTTTTTGTCTGAACCATCATTAAATAACGCCCAGAGTTTTGCCCCGTCGTTTGGTACCACTTTCGACCACCCCCTATTGTGGGAAGTGCAAAACTTTTGATTGTCACACCTAACCTAACCTAATCTTTCGGTACCTAAATATTCATATTTTTCAGCGGGATTTTGTCATATCTTGTATTCTACCTTGTTTTGATCAACGCTATAGAAATTTTCAATGCTGCCAAAATTTAAGAGCTTTTTATACTACAAAACGAACATTAAAAATTCGTCAAAGAAATGCAAATTTTTAAATAAATTGTCAAAATTTGTTTCAAATTATTCAAAGTTTTTGTCTGAACCATCATTAAATAATGCCCAGAGTTTTGCCCCGTCGTTTGGTACCACTCTCGACCACCCCCTATTGTGGGAAGTGCAAAACTTTTGATTGTCACACCTAACCTAACCTAATCTTTCGGTACCTAAATATTCATATTTTTCAGCGGGTTTTTGTCATATCTTGTATTCTACCTTGTCTTGATCAACGCAATAGAAATTTTCAGTGCTGCCAAAATTTAAGATTTTTATACTACAAAACGAACATTAAAAATTCGTCAAAGAAATGCAAATTTTTTAATAAATTGTCAAAATTTGTCTCAAATTATTCAAAGTTATTCTCTGAACCATCATTAAATAACGCCCGGAGGTTTCCCCGTCGTTTGGTACCACTCTCGACCACCCCCTATTGTGGGAAGTGCAAAACTTTTGATTTTTACACCTAACCTAACCTAATCTTTCGGTACCTAAATATTCATATTTTTCAGCGGATTTTTGTCATATCTTGTATTCCACCTTGTCTTGATCAACGCTATAGAAATTTTCAGTGCTCCCAAAATTTAAGTTTTTTATACTACAAAAAGAATATTCTAAATTCGTCAAAGAAATGCAAATTTTTTAATAAATTGTCAAAATTTGTCTCAAATTATTCAAAGTTTTTGTCTGAACCATCATTAAATAACACCCAGAGTTTTGCTCCGTCGTTTGGTACCACTTTCGACCACCCCCTATTGTGGGAAGTGCAAAACTTTTGATTGTCACACCTACCCTAACCTAATCTTTCGGTACCTAAATATTCATATTTTTCAGCGGGTTTTTGTCATATCTTGTATTCTACCTTGTCTTGATCAACGCAATAGAAATTTTCAGTGCTGCCAAAATTTAAGTTTTTATACTACAAAAATAACATTAAAAATTCGTCAAAGAAATGCAAATTTTTAATAAATTGTCAAAATTTGTCTCAAATTATTCAAAGTTTTTGTCTGAACCATCATTAAATAACGCCCAGAGTTTTGCCCCGTCGTTTGGTACCTCTCTTGACCACCCCCTATTGTGGGAAGTGCAAAACTTTTAATTTTTACACCTAACCTAACCTAATCTTTCGGTACCTAAATATTCATATTTTTCAGCGGGTTTTTGTCATATCTTGTATTCTACCTTGTCTTGATCAACGCAATAGAAATTTTCAGTGCTGCCAAAATTTAAGTTTTTTATACTACAAAAATAACATTAAAAATTCGTCAAAGAAATGCAAATTTTTTAATAAATTGTCAAAATTTGTCTCAAATTATTCAAAGTTTTTGTCTGAACCATCATTAAATAACGCCCAGAGTTTTGCCCCGTCGTGTGGTGCCACTCTCGACCACCCCTTATTGTGGGAAGTGCAAAACTTTTGATTATCACACCTAACCTAACCTAATCTTTCGGTACCTAAATATTCATATTTTCAGCGGATTTTTGTCATATCTTGTATTCCACCTTGTCTTGATCAACGCAATAGAAATTTTCAGTGCTGCCAAAATTTAAGTTTTTATACTACAAAAAGAACATTAAAAATTCGTTAAAGAAATGCAATTTTTTTAATAAATTGTCAAAATTTGTCTCAAATTATTCAAAGTTTTGTCTGAACCATCATTAAATAACGCCCAGAGTTTTGCCCCGTCGTTTGGTACCACTTTCGACCACCCCCTATTGTGGGAAGTGCAAAACTTTTGATTGTCACACCTTTTTTTTTTTTTTTTTTTTCTTTTTTTACGTGGTGTAATGCTATGACGCATATCCCTCCGCGGGGGCGGGCGGAGGGATTATGTCGAACTCGCCGGGGTAAAAGAAAGATAGAAAGATGGAAATAATAGTAAAGTACCTCCCGGAATACCGACTAAACCTACCACGGTGTTCCTCGACAAAACGACTATCGACGGGGCCGCGCGATTGATTGTCACACCTAACCTAACCTAATCTTTCGGTACCTAAATATTCATATTTTTCAGCGGGTTTTCGTCATATCTTGTATTCTACCTTGTCTTGATCAACGCAATAGAAATTTTCAGTGCTGCCAAAATTTAAGATTTTTATACTACAAAACGAACATTAAATCTAAAAAATATCCTAATAATGACACACTCAAAATCACATATATTAGGTATAGAAATTTTTGTAACTCTCTTCTAAAAAGACTAAAACGCGACTACGAAAAAAGTTTACTAAATGATGCAATTAAAGCCCACAATACTAAAATGCTATGGGACTCTATAAAAGAAATTACATATTCTAATAAAACAAACAACCCCGCTACTGATCTACTATCAAAATCCAATCAGCTAGGCCATTGTGGTTGACTTCACTTTTTACTATGTAGAAATCTGGTAAGTTGGTAATAAGATGGTCGATGCACGAAAAGGATCCATTACGGATAAAAGTTGCATCATTCACAAGATGCCTGAAATTGAAACACGTCAACAAACTAATAAATTCTGTGCGTTTCCTACTATCTGAAAGTAAATCTATATTGAAGTCTCCGCAAATTACGGAGTTCCTGTTAAATAAATGTTCTAGCATTTTTTCCAAACGTGTCATGAAAATATCAAAATTACTGTCATAAGGGCTACGATAACAACAACATATGTATAGACCAGTCTCGACATCTTTAATGCAACATATTTCAAAACTGTCCATCTTATAAAGCTTATTTATTACATCAATATTCTCAGCATTCCTATCCACATGTGCCAGAATTAGACTACCACCTCTAGTCTTTTTACTCCTGGTATTCCACGAAATAAGATTATAGTTTTCCAATGAAAAAGAAGTTACAGACTTGTCATTTAAAAAATGTTCGCTAATACATAAGTAGTCTACCTTTAATTCAAGAGATTGCAGATAAACTTCTAATTCTTGTCTCTTATTACTAATACCACATAGGTTCTGGTGAAATATATTGATACCTGTTAAAATAGCTGAGGTTTCAGTATCCAAGTCCGATTTAGTGATCCGCTGATTGAAGAAAAAACTGGTTTGATGTTTCTTCTGATGTATTGTTAATTTCAGTGTTATTATTATTCGCTTGTGAATAATTCAATCCTTGAGTTTTAACATTGGTTAGTTGGTTGGTGAGGTTGATGGAAACGTTATCTTCAGGCTTGCTATTTATCGTCTCTTCGTCTGCCTGATAAAATATATCTAAATCCAGTAGCATATTGTATACAATTTTGTCGTGTATGTTCTTCATTCCATAATTCGTTATTTTCCCAGTTTTGTGGGAAAACATTTCAGGTGATCACGGTTGCTATCAAAGAAATACGCGTATTCATTTCTTTGAATATCTAAATACAGGAGATTATTAAACATTTCTACTTTGAAATTGTATATTGGAGTGCCTGCAACATAGGTGGCTGCACAAATTATTATATTAGTGTGATTTAATTTTTGTAGGGATGTCCTCAACTTGTTTATTATGTCTATGTAGTCTCTTTCTTCTTTTATATCATTTTCCCCGATATGGATAATGCAGTAGTCATTTAGGGTGAAACCATTAAGTTTAAGCTCAATGTCTCTTAATAGTTCTGTAGCGCTGCTATTAGACCGGATGTAGTGGCAAAAGTGAGAGTAGTTTGAGTACACTTCTTGAAGTGTAGACAAGGACCCCTTGGTTGCGTAGCTGCTTAAAATACACAACTTATTTTTTTGTCTAGGCTTTTTAATTAAGCTCGCCTTCTCTTTATCATTATCATATAATATTTTTGCAGCAGAAGGTACTTTCTCCAGTTTGCTTGATGTAAAAGTCGTCTGTGTCTCTTTACTGTGCATTATGGGCGTGGTTTCTGGACGATTGTTTTGCAAGTCATTTATTATTGTTTCATTTATGCTTCGCCAGCTTGGTTCTTTATTTTGATTTGGAGTTTTAATCTTGCGTGTCGGTGATAAAGTTTTCCTACACGGTGTTGAGCATATTTTCTTGAGTGTGTTAGTAGATTTGATCATCATAATTTGTAAGTCTGTTTTTAAACGGAAGTTTTCGATGTTTAAATTTTCAATTTCATTATGTGCGCTTGATAGTTGCATGGTGAGTTTTTTTATTTGTTCATTAAGATCACTTATGATGTTGCTGTTATCGTGTAAGCTATCTGGAATACTCATCGTTGTCGCATCAAAAATGGCTTTCTCGCTACTATTTGTTACGTTGGACAAATTAGTTAATGAACTTGATCTATATGGTTTACGGTAGGTGATATGTTCACTTGGTGAAGCCATTTTTCTCGTCTATTAATTTATTTAGTTGTCTCGAAATCTTGAAATTATTATAGTAGAAGCAACAAAATTTCTACCATCAAATTATTATTTTTTATGTATGGTTTCACTTTTAGTTCTTCTACTTGCCACTTGGAGCCAAAAATGGCAATAGTAGTACTAATTATTTGTTCTTCTATTGACCGCTTGAGGAAATTTTGGCGCTAGCTGTCGAATAATCGAAAAGTTCAAAGTCCAAATACAAAATAATTTTCTTAACCGTTTTGTCTGTATTTGTTGTTTCACTGAGAATGTTAAAAAAGTCACTAGAACTTACTAATTATGATAACTGTCCGAGTTTAATGTTGTAGTATTATCATTAATGCAGAATATTTGTTGAAAACAACACTAAACACTGAGAAACTGCACTTTTTAGTCCATAGTCACTTCCGCAGCTTTATAGTTTTGTAGATTGTCACAAATAATATCACTTAAAAATTATAGTTTTAGCACTCTGTCACACCAATGTTTATGCTGTTTAGATGTTTATTTACATTTTTATGAATTTTAAAATATGCGGTTTTGTCAACTCGGCCAGTGTTGCCAGTTCTATGAATAGATATCCGCTGTTAGAAAGATTGAGGCAGCACTTCTGGATACGTTGGACAAAAGACTATCTATCAACCTTACAACAAAGAATGAAATGGAAGCTTCAACAACCGAGCGTCCGCATTGGGGACCTTGTGTTGATAATGGACGCTTCACCGCCTATGAACTGGCCAATGGGCAGGATTACTGAACTACACCAAGGCGCGGATGGAGTCTCTACAGTCGCCGAAGTTTTCACCAAAGGTAGAGTCATCAAACGTCCAGTTCACTAACTCTGCATCTTGGAAGGCCTTTTGTCTGATGATCTTGGGGGAGAGGATGTTGCGCGCCCTACCAGCAGCGGTGCCTGAGGTGGTGTGCGGGAGGAGTGCGCTCGCGGCTGGAGGCCCCACGCTCCCACCATTTTTAAAAATACTCTTGCAACGCAGAAGGCGCGAACATACGTCGCGCGCGTTCTTAATTGTTTACATTATATATGTTGTCTATTTCTTTGTTGCATAATTAAACTACCAGTGCCTCAAATTCAAATTCAAAATCATTTAATGCTGGACATAGGTACATAATTTTATACACTGCAAGATGTTGAGTGAATGCGCAGTTCACTATGTTCTATTACTCTACCATTACAGGCAAGCAGTTTTTTTTTAAATTTTTTAATTAATAATTTAATTAATTATCTATTAATATTAGTATCATTTAAATATTCGTTAATTGAGTAATATGTCTTATTTACTAATATATCATTTACTTGTTTTTTAAATACTTTTATATTGTTGCTTTCTAAAACACATGATGCTAGTTTATTATATATTTTGGGTGCCATGCCTAAAAAGTTCCTATTATAAACAGATTGTTTATGTGGTCTGAACCGTATCTTATTTCTGTGACGTAAACTACCAAGCGTCTCAAATAAATTAAAATATTTTTTTATAAATAAGGCTACTTCCAATACATAAAGGCAAGGCACTGTCAATATACCTAGACTCTTAAAACATGGTTTACAGCTGTCCGTGTTTTTTATGCCGCATAAAGCTCTTAAACATCTTTTTTGAGACCTAAAGACAATGTCCACATTCGTGGAGTTGCCCCAAAATATCAAGCCGTAACGTAATGTAGATGTGACATATGCGTGATATGCTGTAATTAATGTTGTATGGTTTACTTTTTGTGATAGTTTATGTAGAGCATATGAATATTGACTTAGTCGTTTACATACACTATCGGTGTGACTTTTCAAAAAGAAGTCTCTATTTAGTTCAAGCCCTAAAAATTTTGTAGACATGGTTTCTAAAATTATTTTGTTGTCGTATCGTATGTCCTCAATTGTATCAATTCTATATCTAAATAAATAACCTATCAAGGGTCAGAAGAAGGCTATCATTTAAACAATTACTTATTCTAACCAACACAGTATGCCATCAACCTCTGGTACATACAAGAAGAAGAAGAGTACGCATAAATCTGTTAAACTACTTGGAGAAGTGAAAAGCAACTGGGAAATCAGACATTCATAGGTACTGCATGAACTCGAATTCCTACGTTTCCTTAATGAAAAATAATTGAAGAAAAGACTGATGATTAGATTTTAAGTAATAATGGTAATTATAACCGTCGTAATGGAAATCTTTTTATTAAGTAGAATTATAAGTCTTGAAAAACCAATGACTAGAGAATAGAAGATTATAACTAAATACTAATTGGAGATTAAGTACTCAAAATGCTTCAAACTCAAACTCAAAATTCATTTATTCATTTAGGTTACAAAGTAACACTTACGAAGGTCATAAATTATAAATGTAACAAGTAAGCCAAAAAGATGACGTCAGTTAATTTACCTACGGCTAGTTCGCTGAGAAGGGTAGAGCCATGAGAAGAACTAGCAAGAAACTCAGGCCCCTCTTTTTAATCGCCAGATAGTTACAATCTTTTGTAAATTACAAATATGGTAGTATGGAAACTGATGCAGTTAAAGCACCATACCATACTTGATTATATGGTTACCTGGTTCAGGTTCAGTAAGTTTTTATAATAATTATTAAAAAATATAGAGACATAACATAACGGAATTGTATAAGGTGTAAGGGTTAATTTGATAAATGTAGTCACTGTTGTTGTATTAATGCACAGAGTTACTCTATGTGTCTTTGCAATGAACCACTTTTTAGTGTTATTATTATTGTACAATAATATATAGAGTATTGTACAAGCCTCACCTCATTATTCTTTAGAATTTTTGTTTAAATATTATTTTGTTGATTTAGTAATATTTATTGAAGGACTGAAATCTTAAGTTTTGATCATTTTATTAAGAGAGACTGTTTATTTTTTTTATTTTTTGTTAAAAAATCATGAAACTAATCTCAATTTATAAGTTTAACTACATTATTTGACAAATAAAACCTATTTCTTTTTTTATGTCTTCTCATTATCACCTGGTAACGAATTTTATAAAAAGTCATACATTATCAATTATAAAATGGCCTTATCATTAGTGTGATCGAAACATCATTTGTGTTTATTAGAATTTCATTTGTGTAACCACCCACCTCATTCGTGTTGCCTAAATTTTGATTTTCTACTACTTTGAGCAAACATTCCTCGTGTTTTTTGATAACGCGTGTATAACTTCGTAAAAGAAAATTCTTTAGGCCCTCCCTGAGTAATAAAACCGGAGACTACAGAAATTGAAAAATAGTGTCATATAAATTCGAAACGTAAAATCGACCCTCTTAACTTGTGATTGAAATATTGTTATTATTTTAATTATTTTGAATTGCAAAACAGATAAATAAACTTTGAATTTTATAGAGCTGTGTTTTAGTATAAATCTAGTAGGCTGAGCTCACTTTCAAATACGTCATTGTAATTCGATCGGCTGAAAATTTATTTAGGTTACTCGATTTGTACTCAATGGATACTAAGGTTTTTATTATAAGTACAAGTGTTAACAGCGCAGTGAACACATGGTGGTCGGGTGGTCCCGTTGGTGCTAGCGCCTTTAAGATACTGTTGACTCTGATAGCAAGCATCGCCATGGGCGTCGGCGACCGCTACCACCCAATAGATGAGTCGCTCCGTATCGGAGCTCCCAACGAGCCAGAGAAGAACCCCGAGTTCTGGAGAAGGCAGGCGGAGGCGAGCATCAGCGCGAGCCTGGCGGCGCGCAAGCCGACCGGCAAAGCGCGCAATGTCATTCTGTTTCTGGGGGACGGCATGTCGCAGCCCACTCTCACTGCCGCGCGCATACGGCTCGGCCAGCTCAGCGGCCACACAGGCGAGGAGGCAGAATTATTCTTTGAGTCTTTTCCAACGACGGGTTTGGTTAAGGTAGGTCACATTTACACACACTTTAAGTTAATCAACCGCCTTTATAGGACTTTCTTCTGAAGACGTCTTTTTCTGATATTACTTTGTCACGAACTCATTTTATCAACAACATCAGCTGTCATCGCCACGTCGAACCAAAGCAAACAAACATAGGTACGGCCTTAACATTCTTTGCTCAAAGCCGTTCAGGGCACTTTCGACTCCTTGTAACTTCGTTGTGGATAAAGCTGGAATGGAAGCCTGGATTTTCATTAACCAAGAGACATAGTATAACTAGCTATATTTCCAAATTACCAGCTATTTATATCTGATAGTTTACAAACTATCGGTAGTCAAAGTTCTCTAATTATATCACTGGCACATTCACACACCGATCATTAAAATTATAAGGTAGGTACTTCTAGCAGACACACATACCTCAATTTTTTATTAAGTTCATTTTTATCTGCAGTTGGTAAATTCAAGTCTCTTTACAAATCTGTAAAATGTTGTTGTTATGTAAATAATTAACGACAAAAGAGATAACTTTTGCAGAGTCAAAATACGAGTATCATTATGTCCGGTTAAATACTGGACATTAATTATATTTCCACACTTCAGACGTACTGCACGAACAGCCAAGTGGGTGAGTCGGCGTGCACGTCTACTGCTTATATGTGTGGCGTAAAGACGAACGCGGGCTGCATCGGCGTGAGCGCGGCCGTGACACGGGGCGACTGCGCGGCCGCCAGCAGGACTGCCAACCGAGTACAGTCGATCGCCGAGTGGGCGCTTGCGGACGGACGCGACGTCGGTGAGTCACTGCCACGTGTCCCACTTGTACCATGAGCGTCGAGTACACTCGTTCTGGTTCCTAGATCGTGACCGCTGGTAATGCCGACAGGTATCGTCACGACGGCGCGCGTCACGAACGCTTCGCCGGCCGGCGCCTTCGCTAAAACTGCCGATCGCGCCTGGGAGAATGATGCTCTTGTCAAAGCAGACGGGCACAACCCGAGGGCCTGCCCCGACATCGCTTACCAACTGGTACATATGCATCCTGGTAATAAATTTAAGGTCAGTATTCGTTTATTCGAAAGCGGCGATAGTCTAGTCGGACAACCACCGGTCTGCCATACATAGATTATGAGGTGCGATCCTGCGGCACACACCTCTGGCATTTTGAAGTTACATATGTGCGTGTTTAATAATGAATTATCGCTCGCTATAGCGAGGGAGGCTAAATATGTACGAACCAAATATTAGATCTTGTAATATTCTACACGTATCCTTCTTAGCTGTCGTGGGATTGTCGCCAGTGTACATTATTTTCGCCATCGGTTTAAAATATAATAGCTGTATTTTTAAATAATCATTGTATGAAACAAAGGTTTCTTATATTTATAGTTAAATCTTTGTGAAATGGTTAACAATTGATGACAGGGTTGATTCCGCAACCTCGTGATCGTAAGACTAGTTCCTCAACCTCTAGGTGACCACCGCTAATTGCATTGACACACTATTTTATATTTAAGTATGTGTTACTCAAAGTAAGGTTTCGGGTTCAAGTCACAATATTGCCAATATTGTTAATGGAATAAAATGGAAATGAAAATTGGTTAAGAGTGAACTCGCGGCAAAACAGAATTGTAAGTTATATAGTATATATTATATAGTAAGTTATATAGTATAGTTTCTGTAAATTCATCTAAACTGTTTTGTACTGACTGATTAATTAGGAACAGTAATTTTACTTGTGTTATGGCAGAACAAGTAAATGTATGTATATATGAGACTCACGACGTGAGAGAATGACACTGGTCTATCCAGTCAAATGACAATCGCCCACGGTTGAAGGCTTATACTAAAACGGTGTGCGTTTTGACTTGCAGGTAATTTTAGGCGGTGGCAGACAAAACTTTTTGCCTAAAGGTGTCAAAGACGAGGAAGGAGCGCTAGGTAAACGTTTGGACCACCATAATTTAATTGTGGATTGGCAAAAGGACAAATCAGAGCGCCACTCTATATACAGATATATCTGGAACCGTAACCAGTTGATGAGCGTCAACAGGAACCTGCCGCAGTACTTGCTAGGCTTGTTCGACAGCGATCATATGCAGTTCAACATGGTCGCGAATAAGAGTAGTGTGCCGACAATAGCCGAGCTCACGGAGACCGCAGTGAAGATGCTGCGGCGCAACAAGAGAGGCTTCTTCTTGTTCGTGGAGGCGGGGCGCATCGACCACGCGCACCACAGCAACCGCGTGCACCTCGCGCTCGACGAGACCATCCAGCTCAGCCACGCCGTGGCGCGCGCCTCGCAGCTGCTCTCCGACAAGGACTCGCTCATGCTGGTCACTGCCGACCACGGACACGTCATGGCCATCAACGGGTACTCCGCCCGCGGACACGACATCCTCGATGCCAACACTAACAAAGACGGCCACAAAATAAGTTACATGACTCTGTCGTACACTAACGGTCCCGGCGCCCGAGCACACGCGGACGGTGTCAGGCCCGACGTGACGCGCGACGTCAACTATCGTGAGTAGTGTGTCGACTATATTTATGTACATTATTATGTATACCATACATATTTGTCGATGGGTGAGGAGCTTGGATGTAGACCAATTTATTTCGTTGCAGGCGCAATGGCGTGGCGTCCGCACGCAGATTTTTATCTGCGCGCGTCGACGCACGGCGGCGACGACGTGACGGTGTTCGCGCGCGGAGCGCGACACGGGCTGTTCTCGGGGCTGTATGAGCAGAGCCAGCTCGCGCACCGCATGGCGTGGGCGGCGTGCATCGGGCCCGGCCGCCGGGCGTGCGCCGCACCCGCGCGTACCCGCGCCGACGACGACACCACCGCGGACCCGCTGCATGCGCCCGCCATTGGCCCAGCCTGCACGCTCGTACTTGCCGTGTTGCCAGTACTATATGAACTCTACAATCGATAGACTACGATCGTACTCGTTATTCGATCGATCGAACAAGTTTGGTTAATATGCCATCTTTATCCTCGTATATACCCATATACGAGGATAAAGATGGCATATTAACTACTGGCATATAACCATTTATAGAAAGTCCCAGAATGTCACACTGACTGTCTCAACTGCAAATATCTATGCCATTCACGGAGAGAATCAGTATCCTTACATATTTTGACATCTGGTGTAACCTATAGTATTATCCTTGTGTATTGTGTCACAACGACTTCTCGCTTCGCAAAATAATAACTGATATACAACCTCTGTGTAAGAGCTCGTTAAGCACTTACACTATATTGCTTGTGTTAACTGTTGGTTGATAAGGTGTTGTTACTAATTAGAGTACACATGAAAACACTTCAACGTAATAGTTAAAATAGTTTAATGTTGTTACGTGTTCAAATTATAAAAAGGTATATAAAATAGTGGCGAGTCTTTCACTTGTTAGCAGTAAACTGTGTACTGGCGTAATAATTAAAAATAATTAGTATATAGCACGAATGCAATTCGCGTTGCCGCGTATGTTGCTGACTCGCTAAAATATATGTACGGTGGTGAGACCGTACATGCTGGCCACCCCAAAAGATAAGGAAAGTTTCAAAGGTTTAGTTTAGTTTAAGTACAAAGTGAAAGAGACACCATTACAATAAAATTAAAATACAAATGCTATGTTATCTGCTTCCGCAAGTTGACGGCGAGATTGGTCCCTTTGCGGTGACAGCGCCTGGCTCGTCAATTCTCTGGCTGCTTCCTCTAGAGTAGGATGCTTCATTTGCTGCATTGGCCGAAGTTCAATGTCCTCAAATTTGGATGTTTGTGTAGTTTGCTGTCTCTTCTGTTTTGTACGACAAAATGGATTGTATTTCATAAGGGCCCACGCGATGCTCGCACTGATGATTACTCCAAGTAATGTGTAGCAAACTGCGTACTGATGTATGTCATGAGAACTAATCGATGTAGATAGGATCTCTTGTTTCTTTTGAACAGCTAATCGCTCGTCTATGTCTTCTAATTGTCCTGCGAGGTCACTATGCTGAGTGCTCCAAGAAATCTTGGGGTGAGTTACATTCACTATGTTGTTTACAGTCGAGTTAAATGCTGGTATCCGGATGTCATCATTATTTACATGTATAGTAGAGCTGTAGTGCTTATGGGAATATATTGTGAAATCCTTCGACTGTAATGTGCATCCTTGCTTTAATGTAACGATTCCAGATGTTGTCAGGGTGTGCGTCTTGATTTCACTTTCGCATATTGTACGTAAAGTGCAAGTTGCACAACACACCGCCAGCCAGGTATTAGACGCATGCAGTTCGTACCATACGTCATTGCATGACGTCTTTCTGACGTCACAAGGTAAGCTTGAATGGTGGCTCAACAATTTTGCTTCACAGGGAGCATTACTATCGTGTAAGTTAAACACAGGTATATTTTTGTGGCAGATGAAGTTGTCAAGCTTTAGTTGCAAACAAAGCTTCATGTCTTCGTCATTCAGCGAGATGTATGTGTTTTTCTTAAAGTTTACGGCAACGTACTTCGATCTTAGCTTCATGGTAACTGTTCCCGATTTTACTCTAACGGGGAGTGGCATTGCGCGATAGAGAAGAAAGTCCTCATCCGAACATAATGGAATGTGCACCTCAAATAGAAAATAATTGTTAGTTATGCGAGCCTTCACATAAAGAAGTTTGTAAATGTCCTTAATATCGTCACTAATCTTCTCGATAGGCAAGGTTAATGTTTTTGGTATTTTTCCTGCTATTATGTTTAACTGTTCAATCAAACTGCTCGGGCTTAGTAAATGGACGTCCATGTGTCCTTTGTAGATGTCGGTCAAGCTGTCAAAAAGCATTTCTTGCATTTTCTTTAGATTATTTATGAGCAAATATGTTGTTAGTGACACCGAATTGAAATAGGATGTAGCCATCATGATTTCCATAGTAGATTCGATTTTAGCTAATTTCCAGTTAGTATGATTCACGAAACTATCAATCATAGTAAATTGTCGGTTTATATTATCCTCGTTTTTCTTTAACGCCCTGTTTTCCAATTCTACAATAGATGTTTGATTTCTCATCAACTCCAGTAGATGCTGCTCGTTGTTTTGTATAATTTCAATGTCTTTTTGGTATTTTTCAGCAAATTGTTGGTCTAAAATACCAAACAAGCTATTCGCAGCGTATCCAATCCCATTGATGAGTCCACGCTTTCTTCGGTTTGACAGGTGTTTATGTGGAGCTAGCATTATGTCGTTATAGTGGGTAAGCAGGTCCATCTCGTGACGCAGTTGTCCTAATGTGGTCTTGCAGTACCTTGGGTCAGTGCTCTCACACAGATCGTTTAATCCATCGAGATAAATTTCAATCCTTTTAACGCCGTTCCAGTAATCAGTTAAATTGTAATATAATAATAATGTCCACTCATTATGAATAGTTTGTATTTTACATAATATTGTCTTCTGTTTACGCGAATGTTATTCATTGAAATTAAACTACTATATACGGATTTTATCGCGTTGTTTATTTAACACTCTATTACATAATTTAGAAACTGTTACACTACTATACTGTACTATTAAACTTTACTAATTTTAAGCTAATTAAATTATTAAAACTATCAAATCTATTTGTTTTTAAGTTTACACTTTCCCCGACGTTTCGGTTGCTTTTCAGCAGCCATGGTCATGGTCTCCCCGTGACCATGGCTGCTGAAAAGCAACCGAAACGTCGGGGAAAGTGTAAACTTAAAAACAAATAGATTTGATAGTTTTAATAATTTAATTAGCTTAAAATTAGTAAAGTTTAATAGTACAGTATAGTAGTGTAACAGTTTCTAAATTATGTAATAGAGTGTTAAATAAACAACGCGATAAAATCCGTATATAGTAGTTTAATTTCAATGAGTTTGTATTTTTCCCAAGGTGTCGTAATAGATAGGGCGCTCGTGCTCGAGACTTGTAATGTGAGCGCTCGGTGTCATTTCACTGTCCGACGCGTATGTTCCGGTGAGTAAAGTAAACATCAAAATCAGCGTTGTAAATAATGTAGAAATACATCCTTTGGTTGAGTTTTTGTTCGATTTTGATGGTTTTTTATCGTATGGACCATGAGAATCATCTTTCTTTTCTAGTGACATTTCAGGTCCCATCGGGAGTGGTGAAAGTTTTACAACAGGACGCTTAATGACACCATTTTGCGTTTTAATGGAGGTCACACGCACATAGCCGTCTGCACCGGGATGAAGCTCTTGTACGCGACCCATAGCCCATCTTCCTGGCGGCAAATTGTTTTCCTTCACTAACACAATATCTCCTTCTTTAATGTTTTTTGTCGGTTTATTCCATTTACTTCGTATTTGTAACTGAGATAAATAATCGTTTGACCATCTTTTCCAAAATTGTTGTATCATATGCTCGGTTAGTTGCCATCGACGGCGTAAATCGATATTATTCAAGTCACAGTAATCAGACAGCGGCAGGGATAGTATAGGACCACCGGTCAGGAAGTGCCCTGGTGTTAAGTAGTTGTGAAACTCGTCCGGATCTTCAGATAACGGACACAGCGGTCGGGAGTTCATGCAAGCCTCTATTTTTGTTAATAGAGTAGCGAATTCTTCATACGTTAACTTCTGATCCCCAAGTACGCGCCGAAGATGGTGCTTCATAGATTTTACCGCCGATTCCCACAAACCGCCTGCGCTAGGCCACGCAGGAGCATTAAAATGCCATAATACCTCCATTTTACCAATCTCATTAAAGAATTCTTTTGATAACATTTTCTTAAATTCTTTAAATTCGTTTTTCATAGCCTTTGATGCCCCTATGAAGTTTGTCCCGCAATCTGAGTAGACATGTTTTGGTGTACCACGACGAGCACACATTCTTTGAAAAGCGGCGATGAACGTTTCAGAACTGAGATCTGATACCAATTCGATATGTACGGCCTTTGTTGCCATGCATATGAAAATGGCAATGTAACCTTTCGAGGTCTTCACACCGCGTCCTTTGTTTAGCTTGACTTCTACGTGACCAGTGAAGTCGACTCCAGTGTGTGTAAATGGCCGGGATGGGGTAACCCTGTGTTGCGGTAAATCACCCATAATTTGATAATTTTCTGTTGGCTTGAAGCGGTGACATCGAACACAATGACGCAGTATTGCTTTGACTGCTCTGTTGCCGCCGATTATCCAATATCGTTGTCTAATGTATGCTAACGTTAGACGAGCACCGCCATGAAGTGTTGTTATGTGCGCTTGCTCAATGAGTAATTGAGTAAAGCGACTTTTATGAGGCAAAATTGCAGGATTTTTCATTTCGAGCGGTAGGTTTGAGTTTTTCAGACGCCCTCCAACTCTGATGATGCCCTTTTCGTTCAGAAAAGGATGAAGTTTGTAAATAGGGCTTTTGTTTGATACCGTGTTTAGTTTCTGTAATTGTTTATATTCTTGCTCGAAATGTGCTTCTTGTACGTATTTAATAATTTGCTCATTTGCAATTATCAACTCGTCTGTCGTCAAGTAGTTAGCGTTTAATTTTTTTGTCTTGCCGCGTATATTTGTAATGAATCGTATTACCCATGTAACCTTTAGAGGTTTTCTTTAGAAGTAATGAAGGTTTTAGAGGAACAGACCACGCCGTAGGGGCGTGGTGTCCCTAGGTGGATTTAATTAAAAGATACAAATAAGAGAAGGTATGGCAATTACACTTTTAATGCGTTTAACTTTAACAATATAAAATAGACAGGGCGTGGGTCACTTAAAGGCTTGCTGCGTGTCCTTGTAGTCAGGAACACTTAACTGAAGATGTGGAGCCGGGCCGCAAGGAGGAAGCGACTGACACCGTCCGTTCCTTATATAGTCTCGCACCACCGGACGCGAGAGGTGGCTAGTGACGTGCGCCCGCGTTCGCCGGGCGTCTAGGCGATTATCGTCACACACCCCCCTCGCTGACGAAGAGTTTTTCCTCTCAGGGAAAACTCGGTCCCTGGAATGCTCCTCGCCACCGGCAGCCACGGAAGGACGGCATCTGAAAAAATTTAGGACGAGTGGTGTCAGTATTTTAAGTTAGGTAATAAGTGATTAGTAAACGGCATCTACAATATGATAACACCATAGCTGCGAACAGATCATTAACTGATAACAATAAAAAAACACGTTAAAGGCAAGGTGATTCATTCATTAGGAATGCGGACTCGACAGCTGGCCGTTAGATAATAACACGTTTTGAATGTCAACAAAGTAATTAGCTAATGAGTTTGTTATGAAGATCAATAAACGACAACTACGGTGAAATTGTACAATACAAAAATATAGCGATTAGTACGCTAGCAAGCAGATAAGAAGAATCAGTATGAATGCAAAGAAACATGACGGGAACAAAAAGATTGAACCTGTAGACCGACTTGACAATGACCATTTGACCACTGAACCACTGGGTGAAAAAATGAAATGTTTAGATTTCGATTAGTATTTTCGAAAGCAATAATTGATATGAAGATAGAATGCGTAATTAAGACACAAAGTATTGTCTAAAAAAAAGGAAATTTCTAAAATGCATAAAAATTTATAAACAAATACACGCTTTGAAGTACGCAGTTTAGAAGCGTATATTTTCTAGTGTTACGCTAGGAAGTATTACTTTTGTAGTTAAGTAATTAGGTTAAATATAAACAAATCACAAAAGAAAAAAAATCAAGACAATGTCGTGATCTAGCTAGCCCTACGACGAAGTCTTGGGTTTGGTACAACAAAAGTCCACTAGCTAGAATCACCAAACTATTCCTTATAGTTAATTAGTTTCAAGTCTTTAACATGCCACTCACCGAGAGGTTTACCAGACATATCAGACAGTATATATACTAACGGAGACTTCTTGGAAACAATTTTACATTTAATAAATTTAGGTGCCATTTTTTTATTAAAATATTTATTCTTATCGTTGCGGTAAAATGTTCTTCGCCAAACAAAGTCACCCGCGTTGAATTCAACCGGTTTATTACGTAAATTATATTGTTTACAATTAGGTTGGCGTGCGATGCAAGAATCGCACGAGTTTACGCACTTTATGACGTCAGAGCCCATGCCCGGCCAATAATAATTAAGTGCTAGACGCTTATAAGTTTTAAAAATGCCAAGATGGCCAGCTGTGGGCGAAGAATGGATTTTTGTTAGGATGTTAGACCGTTGCTCAGACGGCACAACCTCTTTCCATTGAAAATCTCTAGTGAGAGGGTTAAGACATTTTTTAAAACGATATAATTTATTGTTTATGACTTGATAGTCGACAAACGAACTCGGGGAATTAGTACACCCGTTATAGATATTTAAATACCAAGAATCGTTAGTGGAAACTGGCGTATTAAGAGAACAATTAGTATGTTCATTAATATCGTTTGTAATAGCAGAAATAGGTATAGAGCAAGAAAGACCACCAAGATCACCTGCATCAATAGTACGTGAAATACGTTTTGTGCAACCGAGACCCCGCTTCTGAGAAGAATTAACGATGAACTTAGGGATTAGGTTGACAGCGGTAGCTCTCTGATTGGCTTTTAGAAGACCATAAGAGACGAGATGAGTACCGACATTCGTCTGTATCTCAGCGACGTGCGCGTCAGACTTGTTTAAGAGCAAGACTGATTCCAAGTGTTTAGGAAACAGACCAAAGTTTCTCCAAAAATTCATACCAAGAATTAAAGAATTTTGCATATCAGGAACAATATGAACGACCAAGTTAATTACTTTATTTTGAAATTCAATCGGTATAGAAACCGAGCCTAATGTACTTAGTTTGTGTCCGCTCGCGGTTATCAATTTTAATTGTTTAGAATTATCGAGTTGATAGCTATTTAGAAAGTATTTATGAGAATTGTTTCCAAGAATTGTCACAGAAGAACCCGTGTCTAGAAGGCCAACGGCGCTTTTGCCATTTACGGTAAGAGAAATATAAGGGGTATCTTCGATATTAGAATCGGGGGTTGAGGACGAGCGACAATGGTTAAAGAATTCAGAAATATAAGTTAACCAATCAGACCACTCAGTTTTATTGAATTTAGAGTGATTATTATTTCCCCAATCTTTGCCAATTAGTTTCTTTGGCGGAGTAGTAAGTTTAGACTTACAATTAGGACAATCAGAAACACGGAAACCCTTCAAACCGCATTTAAAACAGATTAAATATCTCGGCTGGCGACAAGCGTCGAGTGAGTGTGACGTACTCCTACAGCGAGGACAATATCGATTATTACAATTAGGTGCAGATCGAATAACATTCACGTGTGCCTTTGAATTAAAATATGTACTAGGCTGATTATTAAAGTTTTTACTTTTATAATTAGGAGACTTATTATAAAAGTGTTTATTATTGAAACTGCCCTTATAAGGACTAGAAGAATTATAAGAAGGATAATTGTACGCAAAATCAGGTGCCAGGGTACTAGGGGACACTTTAGGTGGTTCCTTAAAGTCCTTAGCACGGCTATCAAACCTTTCAAAGTTTCTGCACACGTTAATTAGAGAAGGAATATCTACTACGTTGGTAGTTAAAAGGCAATTAGTGTAGCACGGCCTAATGTTATTTAATAAAATTTCTAATTTATCAGATTCACTAATTGGCACATCAAGACGAGAAAATAAACCTTGCATTTTTGCTATATATAAGGTTATGTTCTCAGATTCGCCCTGAGAACGTTGTCTTATTTCAGACATCAGTTTGTAATCAAAATTATGAGGACTAAAGTCTCTTTTCAACAACTGACATAATTGACCCCAAGAAGTAACGCTATCCCGAATACTACGAAACCAAGTCAACGCGTCATCGGAAAAGATCTCAAATGCAAAAGAGAATAACTTATCCTCAGGTATGTTCCTAGCTGACATAAATTCATTAACCTTCTGAATAAAAGCACGCACACAAGACTTGCCATTATATTTAAATTTAGAAAGTTCTGAGAAAAGTTTTCGCTCATAGAATAATACATTTACAGGCTCGATCTGCTCGCAAGCTCTAGTGCTATAATTTTGAGAAGTTGATTCCTCCGGCTGAGAAACTAACGATCTAAACGAAGCATATAAGCCGTGGAACTCATCCCAAATAGATTTTAAATTATTTTGAATCGACGGTTCGTCGAGACAAACGCGGTTTAGTCTATGAAAAATATGATGTAATAGTGACTCAGTTCTAGCTGATAAATTACTGTCTAATCTATTACGCAACACTCTGACATTATTTGATGCTCTGAATAATGAGGTCTTTAGAGCCGCGATATCGTCTTCCGGAGACAAATGAGACTCCAAAATGCTCTCAGAAGGAGAACCTGGTGCGAGCTTGGCGATTGATTTTCGAAGTTCATCGACCGTGTTAGCTTCACCACCACGCAAAGTAACTTCATAAAGTAATTCCGATTTATTCAATAACGGAAACTTAATCTCGTACGCCATCTTGTTTAGAAGGATCGCGACGCGCACGAGGTACCGAACGACCGAGAAATATTACTAATTACGCAATATAACACGACAAGCAGCGAAATAAAAACACTATCAATAGAACACAGTGAAATACAAGCGTATGATTCTGGCCAAGGATGCAAGGAGAAAAAACGCGATAGCTAATAAGCGTAATAAATGTAGCATGTGCAATAGAATTATCTTGAATATAATAATAACACGACGTGGGTAATGAAACTGTTAGTAATTTCACTACGCGATCACGCACGTGGTTGGTTAGGCACTTAAAAAATTAAACTTACATACCCTTTGAGCAGAATACACACGCACAGTACACAGTATATAGCAATAATATAAAAAATACCACGTAGCAAGCCTTTAAACTTAATAGCCGGGCGCCATTGTAACCTTTAGAGGTTTTCTTTAGAAGTAATGAAGGTTTTAGAGGAACAGACCACGCCGTAGGGGCGTGGTGTCCCTAGGTGGATTTAATTAAAAGATACAAATAAGAGAAGGTATGGCAATTACACTTTTAATGCGTTTAACTTTAACAATATAAAATAGACAGGGCGTGGGTCACTTAAAGGCTTGCTGCGTGTCCTTGTAGTCAGGAACACTTAACTGAAGATGTGGAGCCGGGCCGCAAGGAGGAAGCGACTGACACCGTCCGTTCCTTATATAGTCTCGCACCACCGGACGCGAGAGGTGGCTAGTGACGTGCGCCCGCGTTCGCCGGGCGTCTAGGCGATTATCGTCACACCCAGGCAGTGACTCTTGTTACACGCGTCAATGTACTGCAATTGTTTAATAGTTGATATATAAAATGCATGCCTTGTTTATTAGTTAGGGCTGCCTCTGTTTGTTTGATGCATCCTATGTTTGTTGTATATATATATGTAGAATTGTTCAGAAGTTCTTCCTTTTTCAGCGTTTGTAGAAAATCAGGACCGTTCCACCATAGTTTGAAGTCTAATAATTTGGAAGGGTATAATCCTCTGGAAGCACAATCTGCGGGATTTTGATTCGACTTCACGTAACTCCAGTTAAACGGTGGTACTATTTGTATAATTTTATGGACTCTGTTTGCTACGTACGTCTCCCATCTGGACACATCGCCTTGAAGCCACGCCAGCACAACCTTCGAATCGCACCATGCCCGTACTGTTACTTCATATGCCGTATAGGCCTCTTTGATTGTTGCTATTAGATGGGACAGAAGTAGCGCGCCACACAATTCCAATCTTGGTAAAGATATTTTTTGTGAGATAGGGGCAACCCTAGTCTTGGCAGCGAGTAATGTTATAATAGACGTCCCGTGTTCGTTAATAACACAGCTATATACAACGCATGCGTAGGCTTTTTCGCTTGCGTCACAAAAGCCAAGAAGTTCCAGGTTCGATTTTGTTCCACCAAGCCATCGATTAAGTTGTATATTTTTCACCTGCGGGAGTTCGATTTTTAGTTTGGTCCATTCATTCGATATGTCTGATGGTAAGATCTCATCCCATCCCATTCTACTGGTCCAGACTCGTTGAAATAATAACTTGGCTGTTACAGTTATTGGTGAGAGCCATCCCAATGGGTCATAAAGTTTTGAAATCGCCGAGAGAAGACATCTTTTTGTAGGCTGTGATTTCGTGGTTTCTAGTTCATTCCAGTCAAACCTAAAGGTATCAGCAGTAGTGTTCCATCCAAGGCCCAAGGTTTTTAATGACTCTCCGTGTTTAAAGTCAAATATGCTTTGTTTTGAAATCTGATCTTCAGTTAAATTTTGAAGTAGCGCCGTGTGATTCGCAGACCATTTACGCAAGTTCATGCCTCCACCTTTTAATAACTCGATTAGCGATTTCTGTAATTGTTTAGCCTGTTCGATAGTGTTGTGTCCGCTAATAAGGTCATCCACATAAAATTCATTTTGTAAAGCTGAGGCTGCCTCGGGGTACTTGTGCCCATCATCCATCGCTAATTGTTTAAGCGTTCTCATGGCCAACCACGGCGCACATTTTGTTCCATAGGTAACAGTGCAGAGCTGGTATTCTTTCAGCTTTTCAGAAGGTGAATTTCGCCAAAAAATTTTTTGCAACTGTTGTTGTTCTTCTGAAGTCCAAATACATCTGTACATTTTCTCAATATCTGCCGTGTAAGCGTATTTGTAAGACCTCCACTTCAAAATAAGAGCCAATATGTCCTTTTGTAGGTTTGGACCTTTTTTCAGTACACTATTTAAACTAAAACCGGTGGTTGTTTTTTGAGAAGCGTTAAATACTACTCGTAGTTTTGTAGTTATGGCATTTTCCCTTAGTACGCCGTGATGGGGTAAGTAGCATTCTGTTCCGGTAGTTGTTGCTGCGGCGGCTTGTTTCATATGACCCAGTTCGATATATTCCTTCATGAATTCTTTGTACATAAAAGCAAGTTTACTGTTTCGCTCTAGACGTTTTTCCAATTGTAAAAATTGGGATATTGCAATTGATTTGGATTTGCCCATGGTTTCCTCATAGTTTGTACAGAGAGGCATTTGCACGATGTATCTATTGTCCGACGATCGTTGTACTGTATTGGCATAGTACAGTTCGCACTCGTCGTCCTGGGTAAGTTGTATGGAGCTTGAATTTATATCTTCACTATCCCAAAACCGACTTAGGTCATTCAACTCCATCAAAGTCACGTGACAGTTAAGGGTTTTAAGTTTGCCACACAATATCCATCCTAGATGCGTTTGCTGCGCAATAGGGGACTGTGGGTTTCCTTTCAGAACTCCGTCGAGAAGAATATTCGAGTACACGTCAGCACCAAGCAGAATGTCTATAGGACGTGATACGTTGAACTCTGGATCTGCGAGTTTCAAGTTTTGCAAGTGTGGCCATTCAGCTTTTCTAAAGGATGAGTTCGGTAAATTATTAGTCAGTTTTGTCAGAATGAGTGCTTCGGTTTCAAACCCATAGTCAGTGTGGATCGACTTGCAAGAAAGTTGAACGCGTCCTTTGCACTCTCCTGATACAGCTCCTATTCCTGTCACAGTAGCGTTTAGCCTCTGTCTCGGTAACCGCAATAGTTGAGCAGCATTTTCAGTGATCAAATTCACCTGCGAACCTTGATCAAGAAGAGCACGTAGAGTAATATAAGTACCACTTGTAGACTTCATCTGAACCTGCACAGTTGTTAATAAAATCTCTGTCTCGTTGGTTGACAGATGATTAGAGACCTGCTGGTTGATCGAAGTGGTTGGTCGTTGACCCGAGTTAGGAATATAATTACCGTTCTTGTTTCCATTTGTTATTGTATTTTTCCCAGAATTATGCAATAGAGTGTGGTGTTTCAAATTGCAGTCTTTACACGTTTTGTTGGATTTGCATTCCGTTGCGCCATGACTGTATAAGCAGTTTTTGCATAGGTGTAATTTTGCAATTATATTATTACGTTGTAATGTATCCATGTCTAAAAATTTTGGACATAGTCGTAATACATGATGTCCATCACAATGTGGGCAACGACCATACACCGTATGATAGGTATTCTTGGAGGGTTTTTCGTTGTTATAAGGTTTTGTTAGGTAAGGCGATGGCTTATTGAATTGTTTATACGGTGTGTGCTTCGAAATATTAGGTATTTCTTTCTTTGCATTCCTCATAGTTTCATATGCCAAAAACTTGTTTTCCAAGAAGTATAACAATTCACTCAGATTCGGAATTTCTCTGGGATTTTGTAATTCTTTTATGTAGTCACTATAAGTTGTAGTGTCAAGTTTTTGCGACATCAGATGCACAATAATTGGATCCCACGATGATATATCTAAACCGATGTTTGTTAGTCCATTTAAACATTCGGTTATCACGTCGTGCATTTTCTTAATGTTGTAGCTGTTAGGTTGTTGTAATACAGGCAGGTCGAGCATAGTATTTGTGAATGACGTAAATAGTAGACGTCGGTTGTCATAACGTTGAGTTAGGATTTCCCAACAGGATGTGTAATTTTCAGCGCTGATATTGAGGTGTTGCACCAATCTCTCAGCTTCGCCTTTCAGCTTCGTTTTTAGGTGCTGCATTTTTTGCGCTTTATTTATCATTGGGTTGTTATGGATTGTTTCAAGAAAAAGATCCTTAAAAGAAACCCATTGATTATAGTTGCCCGAAAAGTCAGGGATCTGAATCCTTGGTGCCGACTTTTCATAATGTTTTGCTGACCATATTTTGCTGTTTAGGTTTTTTCTAAATTCGTCGTATTTGTCCTCCATCTCGACGAACATGGTATAGTAAGTAGAATTGGAACCCTTCAGTAAAGCTTCCAATTCCCAATGTTGTTTATCAATTACATCCCATTTTGACTTAAGAATAGCCAGATGGTCTTCTAGTTCCCATTTCTCAGTTAAAGAGTTGATGTTGATTTTTGACATAGCTCGATCAAGTGCTTTGAAGTTACACTCTTGCTTAGTCAGCGATTGTTTGATGTTATCATCAGTTCCCTCATTTAGCATGCCAGTCAAGTCAAATCTGACAGTCTTCTGATCTTGTAATTGTCTCAGTAAGTCGAGCATGTCCATTTTTATGGTTTCGTATAGCGCTTGAGTTTTGCTATACACGTCTTCAACGAAATAGTTGATGTTTTTATCTTCAAACTTCTGCACGAGAACCTCATGACGTTCTTCAAAATCCTTCCACTTTGTTTCAAGGGATTCCAAGCGTCTTGTTAGGTACTCCACAGTTTTCCTAGATGAACTATCCTTTTTGTAATTGGAGCACAACGTCTTGATGTTCTCAAAACACTCTTGTTGCAGCTTTAACATCTCCATAATCTTAGTTTATTAGTTAAAAGGTTTACCTTAGATGTAAATGTAGCTCAGTAATCCGGCACGTCGTTGACGGTGACAGACAGATGTAGCAGGTGCTGTTAGTTCGCGACGCAGAGAGCTTGTTTCTGCTTCTTTATCCAATATCCTGGGTGCTACCTCTTAGTTCTAGAGGTGTGGCGTAGTCCGTGGATTCTTGGAATTGTCGCTACGGATGCTCAATGTGATGCACTCTAGTTACGATATGTGCGCCTTCTCAATTCAACTGGGGCGACCCGCTTGTGGGAGACCAGCTAAACCGATTCGCTATCGTAAATAGAAATACTAATCACTCTTTGAATCCGGCTCGAAGGACCATTTGATGTAAGAGCTCGTTAAGCACTTACACTATATTGCTTGTGTTAACTGTTGGTTGATAAGGTGTTGTTACTAATTAGAGTACACATGAAAACACTTCAACGTAATAGTTAAAATAGTTTAATGTTGTTACGTGTTCAAATTATAAAAAGGTATATAAAATAGTGGCGAGTCTTTCACTTGTTAGCAGTAAACTGTGTACTGGCGTAATAATTAAAAATAATTAGTATATAGCACGAATGCAATTCGCGTTGCCGCGTATGTTGCTGACTCGCTAAAATATATGTACGGTGGTGAGACCGTACACTCTGAGTTATTCAATACTAGGTATGTATTATTTAGGCACTAGCATTATACATATGATTGTATGTTTTAAATACTAAAATAATGCACTCTTGCATGTCGTTGCAGTAACACCTAGGAACCAACCCAAAAACTATTCAATCCATTTAAAAAAATCTTTCACCATTAGTAGGCTATATTATCAGCGAGTAACACAGGCTATACTTATTCAAATGAAAAGTACTGATACTAACATAACCTAACCCTTTTTTTTACTTGGAGGAATGCATAGACACCTACCTCTCCGTGGGGCGGCGCGGCGGCGGAGAGGTTATGTCCGACTCACCCGGGGAAAGATGGCGACGTTCCGGTCCTACCGACTAAACCTACCACGGTGTGCCTCGACGTTACCAGAGTCGGCAGGGTCGTGCGTTTGGCTCTAACATGCGAATTGCGACCTCACTGAGGTTTCGGCCGCGCCGCCATATGACACGACGGGCCCCTGCGAACCTAACTAGTTTTACGCGAGCGAAGCCGCGGGTAAAAGTTAGTAACAAATATAATGAGTTGGTAATCGCACGGCAGTTCTCATAGACTATACGCTAATGTTGGGTCTAGTTAATACTCTGTCTAAGGTTTATCGGAACGAAATATACATTTTATAATTTTATGTTCAAGTTGAAGCTTTATTACATTTGCATACTTTCGGCATGAATTTTGTACGAGCTAATAATGCTCTAGATAACATAGACATTAATATACCCGTATACAATAATACTTATTGTGCATTTACTATCATCGAAACTGGATGACGACACTTATGGAGTTTACGTATAAAACAAGGAAGTCCGTCTCGAAGGGCCAAAAAGATGTTGGGGTTATCTCATCGTCAACGGTACCTCGGTGGTAGTTAAGTTTGTTATAGGTAGAACACACGATATATCAAACCATTAGGTAAGTTTATGAGTTTATTGTAAGTTTTCAATAGTTGTCAAAGATAATGTCAACTTATCTGAGTCGCACTTTACGTAGTCAATTATGAAAACGCACTGATGCTTAAAAAAAATACTTTTTTTAAATAATACAGTCTGCTCAGCTGAGATTTACAAATAGAATGATTAAATCTAATTTACAATGAGTTTATGTGCTAGATAGATCTGTGTGTGTGTTAATACATGTAGACCACACGTGTTGGTTGGGGACAACATTGGGTACTTAATATAATGGGTAGGTATGGTCACCATTTACTTAATTACAATTAATCATTAGTAACTAATACTTGTCGACAAGAATTAGCACCATGGGAGGCATCGTGTGACTAGTGTACTGATATTGTACGGGCTTGGGTCTCGGTACCCATAACTACGTAATATTATTTGTTTTTGATTAGACATATAAACAATAGCGCGTGAACCTGTTTTAGTTACGACTAAAATAAGTTACGTTAAATGCATACGCATAAAAATTTGCTGTACGAGCATTATTGGCTCGTACAAATTTCTTATTTTAAATGTTACAAAAATCTACTATAATCTACTAATCAGTAGGCTTACTTTATTTTTGTACTCCCTATTTACTCCTAAACAATTCATATTAAGCAATTTGTTGGTCAGTTCACAAAAAATGTTAAGTGTGCCATTCGTAAAGTTATACACTATCCTGGGATCATTTTAATATTTTTAGAACAATGTGTTTTGATTTGTTGAGTTGAAGAGCGATTCTTGCACCTAGCTAGCATCTGTGTGTACTCGAGTAACACCTGTATGTAACATGTCACGCTATATAATCGGTGTTCATATATGAAGAATCATATATTTCATCAGTATTTTTATTTACTTATATTATATTAGGGTATTTTTAACAGATTTCCATCAACAATTTGATAATAAAGACTTGGAATTTTATCGATCCTGTAAAAATCATTACAATCTGATCTTTCACAGCCAGTAGGGTCAGGCAATTATAGCATTATACACCTGCTTGCCGTCTCTCATGTAGTAGGAAGCTAACCTGTTGTTGTTAACCAGACACTATTTTCAAACTCCGTGTTCCTATTGAGAATTGACTGACAGAAAAACCCAGTAATACTTTGCCTACGAGTTAAAGTCAATAACGAAAAATAAGATATAAAGAGAAGTTGGAAAAATTCTAGTTCGTTTCGCCAAGAGTTCGGCCGGCGAAATGTTGTAGTACATAAACGTCAACATCAATAAATGGTATAGTTTGTACAATAAATATTTATTTTGTTTAATGAATAAATTAAATCTATATGACATATAAGATCATCGGACGTAGAGCAGCGCTAGGCAGGCGGTGAAGAGTGCGAGGAGCAGCGGTGCGGCGTGGTGCGCGGCGGAGCAGGCGTGCTCGCCGGGCCCGATGCACGCCGCGTACGCCATGCGGTGCGGGATCTGGTTCTGCTCGTACAGCCCCGTGAACAGCGCGTGGTGCGGGCCCCACGCGAACACGGCCACGTCGTCGCCGCCGTGCGTTTCTGACTCGAGAGGGGCGTCCACGTGCGACTGCCATCTTAGAGATCCTGTAACAACACGCATTGCAGTTGTAACAACACTCTCAACAAATATCCCAACGTGGCAAACATCTCACGGTAGCGAGTAATACTCACCATAGGTCTGCTCAGCAGTCACGTCGGGCCGCAATCCGTTCTGGTGTGCTCGGAAACCTGGTCCGTTGGTGTAGGATAAGGTCATGTACGGTACGTTATCGCTGTCGGTGTCCCTGGACGGACCGAGGATATTGTTTCCACGGGGGGAGTAGCCGTTGAAGGCCATGACGTGCGCATGGTCGGCAGTCACCACGATCAGTGTGTCGTCCTCGGAGAGCAGCTCGGTGGCGCGCGCCACAGCCTTGTGCATCTCCACCGTCTCGTCGAGCGCCAGGTGCACGTAGTTATCATGGTGGGCGTGGTCGATGCGCCCGCCCTCTACGAACAAGAAGAAACCTTTCTCGTTGCGGCTCAGCATCTTAATAGCGGTCTCCGTGAGCTCAGCGAGTGTCGGTTCGGTTTGCAGGTTCGATTGCAAGTGGTACTGCAGGTGAGTGCTCTCGAATAAACCCAGCAAGTACTCGGGCAGATCGTCGTTGAGATCCATCAGCTCTTGACGATTCCAGATATATTTATAGCTGACGTTTTGATTTATTTTGTCCTGTTGCCACTCTTGGATTAGATTGCGTCCGTCTGTCCGTCTCCCTAGCGAACCTTCTTCGTCGGTAACAGTGTTTGGCAAAAAGGTGCGTCTACCGCCACCTAAGATGACCTGCAAACAAAACAAATAATCTTTAAAAAGGATCATAATTTATTTTAAGTATTTACATACAATTGTACATTTTACCTATTAAAGGTACTAAAAGTCAACATTATTTTGAGTTTCTCATATGTTGAATTTAATTTTGTTATGACAATACCATTGACATGCGTACCTTGAACTTGTTCCCGGGATGCATATTTACGAGCTGGTCTGTGATGTCGGGGCAGGTGGCGGTGGTGAAGCCGGCCGCCACGATGTCGGCGTCGGTCTCCCAGCCGCGGTCGCCAGACTTAGCGAACACTCCGCCCGGAGACGCGTGCGTTACACGTGTCGTCGTTACGATACCTGTATAACTCGTTATAAATGTAACATCCCTTCACACTCGCTATAATAGTTCGGTCTAAATGGAGTCAAACTAATACTCACCGACGTCACGGCCGTCCTCGAGCGCCCAATCAGCGAGGGACTCCACTTGGTTAGCTGCGGTTCTGGCAGCTACGCAGTCTCCTCGAGGGACAGCTGCGCTGACGCCCAGCAGGCCCTGGTTAGTTTTGACGCCGCACAGGTACGCAGTGGCGGTACACGCGGAGTCTGCGATCTGACTGTTCACGCAGTATGTCTGCAAGATAAGACGAATACGTAATTTCTTAAGCAAGGAAACAGCATAACACAAGTTTTAAGTGTCAGTTAAGCCAATTGTCACGCCGACCGGTCGTGCTTAGCGGCTGCGTTCGCGCTGGAGTGGGAGCACCTCTTCCTCCCCTCTCGCGGCCGCAAATAAAACCCCAGCCGCGCCTGGTTTGCGCCTGCTTCTGCCGCTGCCGTGACTACGTTAAATCGTCTTTTGAGTTATCCAGCCGGACCACGTACGAAGCCTTACGACTAGAACCACGCCCTGTTCTTTTTGTGTAAAGTATATACGTGTACACATAACTAGAATTGTAAAACTTTAATTACAAACCTTTTAATTGTGAAGTATATATTTTATTTATCTCCGCTAAATAAATTCCTTGGTCAATCACGTCTCTAAAGTGTGATTGTCTAGCTATATAACGTTACACAATTTACTGACACTCAAAACTTGTGCTTGTTTCCAGACTGTTCAAGTTTCTTAGGTCTCAAAACCCTCGAGTTGCACGTAGTCTGCAGGCTCTACCTATATTCTACACATTTTCACTCGCTCTACCCATAGATTATATAAAATGCAAAATTCTATAGGTTACCGCAAATACCATGAATCAGAATTGAATTTTATCACAAATAATGCTCTAAGTTAAAAAAAACCCTTATAAGAACATAACAGTATGTTCTTATAAGGTTTTTAAAGTCATGTTAAGGTTTGAGATTGAAGACGTCAAGGCATTTCAATAATATGTATGATAATCTTTTTATAGTGAAGCTATCTTGACAATAGAAATAAAATAAGAAAAGTTCAAAATACGCACATTTTTAGACATATTTTAGAGATCATTATCTGTGAACATAACTAAATAAGGTAGGTTTTGCTGTTACAATTACTATAGTATATGCCTGTAAGTGTGTATATCTACTAATATATTCTGTTCGTATATTATTATGTAGATGTATTATTATATTTTATAGATCAGTGCAGAAAATCAATTGCTAGTATGTGACCAGACTGTCGACTCAGTTGTTCTGTTGTCATCATTCGTCCATGCTAGGGTCATTTGCATGAAATATCCCCTATCAATAACTTATTGTACTTTTGCTATATATTTTTCCGTGCCTCAGTCTAAAGTAAAATAAGTTCTGTCTATCCATACCGTCACCATAAGATATGAATCCCTACAAAAAAATAACGGTTGCAGTTACGCTGAGTATTCTCAGCTTACGCCTATAAAAGGACAACCTGACTGATTGACTGACTGCCTGACATATGAATTCATAACTCAAACCTACAACTTTTAGAAAGTTTACAAAGTTGTGTACACACAAGCTCGCTGTATAATATGTGGGCATCCACTGCACACTGCACACACACAGACACACACACACACTGGCACACGGTGCGGCGGCGCTATGGCTTAAATGGTCATCTCGCTCACCTTTGACAAGCCTGCTGTGGGGAACGCCTCGAAGGACAACTCAGCCTCCTCGCCAGTAGCGCCGCTCAGTTGTCCGAAATAGGTGCGCGCGGCGGCGAGCGTGGGCACCGACATGCCATCGCCCAGGAACATGATGACGTTGCGCGCCTTGCCCGCGGTTGGGGTGTGGAGCAGGCGCGCTTTGAGCGCGGCCTGCGCTTGAGTCATCCAGTACTGCGGGTCGGTCTCGGGCAGGTTAGCGGGGGCGCGCGCGCCGCTGTCCCGCGGATGGTAGTGGTCGCCGCTCACGCAGAGCACGGCCGCGGCCGCCACCACCGTCACTACCTCTAGTATCCTCATGACAGTCGACTCGAGTGTACTGCGTCACGCCATCTGCACACCAGTTTTATTCACTGTAGCAATATCTTATCTTTGACTACTAATCGTTAATCACTAATATGTATTTTATTCAACCATTTGTGAAGATAAATATTAGGGAAGATATTTAGTACAATTAAGATTACACCAATAAAAATAAAATATCCTAATAGTTTATACTTACTTAGGTAGTAATGTTAGCTTGCTTTACACTAAAACGTGGCACAAAGATCACACTTATCGCGCCATATTTGATCGCGCTAAGATTTGGCCTTATTTCTTACGACTTTAACCAAATTAGTAAGACTGAGTGATGAATAGGGCCCCAAGTCAGATATAAAAAACTATCGTCTCATATCGATTCTAAACACACTGAGAAAGGTTTTCGGAAGAATTGTTTATAAGAGTATATACCCTATGGCTAATGGCTTAGGCCCTCCTCAACATAGTTTCGTTAAGCAACGATCAACAACATCTAACTTAGTTACATTCAGTAACTACGTTGTATGTAATATGGATGCTAATGGACAGGTTAACGTGATCTACAAAGACTTTGAAAAAGCATTCGGTCGTATGGATCACGTTATCCTGCTCACAAAACTACAAAGATTTGGGATCCATGGTGACTTACTCAGATGGCTGAGTTCATACTTGTCTAACCGCTCTCAGGCTGTACTGTAGTAGTGGGTGGCTTTAGATCGGACTTCGTAAATATCCCTTCCGGTGCTCCCCAGGGATCATTGCGGAGACCTCTTTTTTACTGCGCATATTTATACGATATTCAGTCATGTTTCAAATACGTGAAACACCTCTTATACGCGGATGATATGAAAATATATATGTGTGTTACATCAAGACTTGACTGTGAACTTATTCAACGTGACCTACATGCTTTATATCGGTACTACTTGCAAAATAACATCATTGTCAATGTTTCGAAGTGTCAGTGTATCAGCTTTAGTTGATCTTAAACCCCAATTAAATATCCATGCAGATTTAACAATAATATAATTGAAAGGGTCGATGTAGTCAGAAATTACTGTTCTCTCAACACATTGATAGCAACGTCAATAAAGCCTCTCGTAAACTTGGTTTTGTAATGCGTACTTGCAATTTAGAAATTGTTATAGCTAAAACATTATATATTATGCTTATGTGCGTAGCATTTTGGACTACTGTAGTCCGGTTTGGTCACCTCAATACAGTGTCTATATTGCAAGGATTGAGAGTTTACAGAAGAGATTTGTAAGATTTCTAAGCTTCAAATTTAAAAAACGTTATTCCTTGTATTCCGTTGAATGTAGACACTATTACCTTCTTTCTCTTGATGATAGACGTATGTTGCTGGATATGCATCTATTCTTTGATATTTAGCGTGGCGGGCTTGATAGTAGTGATCTTCTATTGTGTATACAAATATGTACTCAAAAGTAACGAACCAGACACACTCATTTATTTACTGTACCGTATCATCGCACCAGTTATGATAAAAATGCAGTTATGACACGACTATCTCTCATTTATTCTGAACGCTTTGAAAGTATTGATATATTTCAATTATCTAAGGAGTCATTTCGAAAACGTTGCAAATGTGCTCACCAGTGGATAAATGAGATGTTTTTTATTTTTGTTATTTTTATTTTATCTTTTAATTTCATGTTGTAATGTATATGCTTTAACTAACTTTGCTTTTCTAGTTTTATATAAGTATAGAGTGTGCCTGATGTAGGTATAAGTATACGAATGTTGTGAAACTGTAATTGGCTTAAGATTTCAATGTCATTACTATAATTCCATGTACACTGTAAAGTGAAGTACTAATAAATAAAATAAATAAAACACATAAATCGGTTGCAGGTCACACAAACATGTGTCTACTTGGACCTGGGAACAGGTCGTGGACACTAAAAGGTTGTTTATGATATAATGAGGTGTTATGTACTACTACTATTTTGTTTTATTTTATTTATTCTATGTAGGTGTCAAAATTACTTCTTACGGAACTTTATACTTAGTTCCATAGCGCAGAGCTGCTGAATTAAATTCTAACTGAGCTGGTTATATCTATCGCATCCTGAAGGAACAATTGGCAAAACCTCCCAGTAGATTTCAAATGGTAGAAAGTGATAATGCGTTAATCAAAGTAATAAATAAATCGTTTTTCTTTATCTTTTTCACATGTCCCACTACTAAGCAAAAGCCTCTCCCTTGGACTACCAAATCTGTCTGTTGGTGGATATCCCTTGGCAGTCCCTTTCAAAGACGTCCAGGCAGGTAAGAGTTATACATCAATACTATTTTATTAACATTTGCGCGGCAGCCCTTGTCTACTTGCACAATTAATATTGGCCAGATAGCGGGGCGTGCGCGCCGGCGACGGCACCGCGAGCAGCGGCGCGCATTCATCGCCGAGTCGCTCCGAGAGAACCTTGTGTGGAGTCGAAGCACGTGTTACATTACTTATCATTTATTTTCGAAGCGGATTGTTGTACATTGGGCAACACTATGTTATAATTATTTTCCTATTGCAATAGTTTGGAATTGAAATTGCGTGGGTTCGATTCCCGCACATGTCAAACATTTGTGTGCATGAACATGGATGTTTGTCTTGGTCTGGGTGTTTCTATGTATAATATGTATGTATTTAAAAAAAGAAAATAAAAGTAAATATGTATGTTTATCTATTGTCTAGTATCCATAGTACAAGCTCTGCTAGATGATGTTGTGTGTATGTGATAGAATGTTATATTGATACAGAATTCAATTAAATGTATGGATAATATTAAATATAGTTTTATTTTGCATACATACACAGTCACATGTCCTATATTCTCGAAGGTTAGGCAATTCGTACCTCACCTCGTATTACATTCACATATCGCCGTTATGTGTTAGGTCATCGATGCTGCGTTATATTTCTTGTCAGAAAATCCTGGTAATAAATGTTTTGCTTGACCTCCCGTAAACCTGCCTGTTCACCACATAACAACCCGGCGCTAACTCCTGCTACTCAACTCAACATCACACTTTGTCCAATCCGGTAATCGAAGCCGACACCTCAGGCACAGCAGTCATATTCACTACCGCTGCGCCATGGACGCAATCAAGTCAAGTGACGTATTTTGGATTATCTACCATGGTGCAACATATGTATGTGTCAGTGTCGATGTATTTAATGGATGCTGTTTGTAAAATCGTAATCCACCAGGTATTTCGATAATTCAATATAACCATATCTATACGGCGCCCGAATGTCGGCTTAGATATAATATATTCATCCAGTCGTAAGTATCAAGATAAATAGTCGATAAAATATATCGCCTTATCAGCGGGTAACGAATATTCACATGAAAAGCCATTCGTTTTGAGGAGTAGCCAACGAAGAATACCTGTCTTGTTGTATGTCACCTTGTTGTGCTCTCTGATTGCAGAGTGCGAAACAAAAAGAAAAGGAGATCCATCGACTTAATAGTCTAGACTAGACTTAATAGTCTAGAACGATACTTTATGTAGTTATTATAAATACATCTCTATAGTATATAAACTACAGGCCAATAGCAATATTATCAGTAATTGACAAAATCGTTGAAAAATTGTTGTCGGACAAATTAGCAAATTCCTGGAATCATATAGCATACTCTCTGATACACAACACGGTTTTAGAAAAGGTAGGAGCACTGTCTCTGCCCTGACAAGCTTCGCGGATTATGTTAATGAAGCCCTAGACTCCGGCAAACAGCTGATAGCACTTTTTGTCGATTACAAAAAAGCATTCGATACCCTAGATCATAATATATTATTGCAGGCGATGGATGAATGCGGGATACGCGGCCCCACAAATAACTGGTTTAGAAACTACTTAACTAATAGAAAAATACGCACTATTATCGGCGGAGTGGCCGGAGAGGACGCGGTAGTTAATCTAGGTGTGCCGACCGGGTCAGTGTTCGGGCCAGTAAGATATGTCATGCACGTCAACAGTGTGTCAAACGTAGTAAGCAGATGTCAGGTATTTATGTATGCAGACGATATGTGTGTCGTATATGCCTCGAAAGATATCTCGCAAGTACAAAGAAATGTGCAGTTTGATTTCGAAAATATCACGAAATGGGCACACGACAATGGCATTATACTAAATTTAAATAAAACAAAATGCATGCATATCCATTCACCATAGAACTTAGGGGCGAAAAATACAAGCTTACAAGATAATGCTATAATAGGACACACATACGAGTGTTTACATGTAAACAAATCCGCCTGTAACTGCGTTAGACTCCAGTATGTCGAGAATTTTAAATAAAAATTTTAACTGGGCAATGCATGTATCTGATGTCTGTAATAGGTTAAGATCAGTGTTATGTAAGTTTTATCAACTAACTAGAGTACTAGATGTAGAAACAATAAGAGTTGTATACTACGCCCTTGCAGACTCATTGATTAACTACGGACTAATTGTGTATGGACGGACGTTTAACACTTACTTAAAGGACACTAAAAATTTACAAATAAGGCTGGTAAAGTATTTAGTTAGTAAGAAAGTTATGTGCAATAAACAGTATGATAAATTATTTAATATATGAAATGTTCTGCCAATAGAAAATAAAGTAGAATATCTAATAGGTCTGGAATACTATTATAGCGAACAATATAAATATCTTGTAGATAATAAATATAATACCAGGAGGGCTAGAGAACAGAGACTAATTACACCGAAAATAACAAATTATTATGGAGAGAGAACAAAATTAAGTTTATTGTACCTAAAGTATTTAACAACATAGACATGTTAAGAGAAAGTCCTAAAATTAATACGACCTTATTAAAAAAAAGACTAAAGGACACATTGTTAAATGAAATTTAAATGAGTGGTATATTAATGCAATATTTACTTATATACCACTGAATTAAATTAGAATAATAATATTTATTTTTAGTAAATAATAGTTAGTTTTGTTTTTCGTTTTATATTTTTATTGTATTTTTATTTCTTTGTTTAATGTGTATAACGTAGGTTAATTACTAGAATTAAGAGCGCTTCTTGCCGCTAACGTTTGGCGAGTTTACATATGTAATACATCTAAGTTACTGTAGCAATGGAAATAAAAGATTTTGAAAATATTATATCTTTATATCATCATATTACAAGCTCTGCTTAGTTTGGGCTAGATGGTGTTGTGTATATGTGGTAGAATATTATTATTATTCATATTTTATTTACTAATTATCAATAAAAAGCCTAGACTATTATTATTATTATTATCTCTCATATGGTGAATTTTCCAAGTCAAATAATGAGGCATTAGGTAAAAAACGTTCATATCAAAGCACTAGCCAACTGTCTTATAAAGATTAAAGTAGAAATTTGAGTATGCACCCTTACACTGTCGCTGATGATGTCTCAATGATATGCTTAGGCTTTGTCTAGAGTGTGCTTGATATTTATTTATTTATTTATTTATAAGGATCGCCAACAAATGATACACAATTCTTACACAATAAAAGATGTTACAATAATATAATTATGCCTTGTGCTCATTCTGTTATAGGCAACCACAACTATCACAGGAAGGACCAGTACAATAAAATTAAAAATAAACTATAATATTAAAATAATAAAAATATGAAAATGAGAAAAACGATAGTACATAAGTGTTTAAAAAATGGTTAACATTGAAATTAAAATGATATATGATAAATAATGGTCGTAATAAATTAACCTTTTGTAAAGTCTCTGAACTGATGTAAAACACTGCGTAGGCAGCGCGAGTACGAGCATAGATTAAATAACTCGTACGAGAGGCAGGTAAGGCAAGCTAATTTATTTATTTATTTATTTATGGCACTCCAACAACTTATTCACTAATACTCTCTAACATACTTTAATGTTAAACATAATTATACAGAGTGAATTTGCCACTTACAGGTGTGCACAGCACTTACAAAATTCAAGGTCGTATATACAAAATTAAATTTAACCGAATAAATTAAAAAAAGATTAAACTAGATAAAATACAATGACTATAAATTAAATTAAAAATAAATTAAATTATATTAAATTGAATAAAACACATAAATTAAATCTAAAATTAAATCAAATTAATTAATAACAATTTAAAATGAAAATAATAATTAAACTAGATACAACATTAATAATTATTAACTACACAAAAATAAATCAATTCCAAGCTAAAAATAATAAAATAAAAATATCAAACAACAAATTAATCTTGACAGTTGATGACATAATATATGATACGATACAAATAAACAAAATCTGTCTATGTATATACATAAAGACTGAATGTTATTCGTTGGTTAGACCATAGCCACAAATGCTGCAAATATCGCGTTGAAGTCCTTTCGTGGCTCCACAGGCAAGCACTAAAAGCAAATGTGACAACATCAGTGTTTTCTACCAAAACGTCCGTGGTCTGAAAACTAAGACATCGATATGGCAGAATAACATCGCCTTGTTAGATAAAAAGCAGCGATAGAGACTTTCCTTGATTTTTCGGTAGCAGATTCGGAATTGGTATGTGACTCGTGGACTATCCTGCAAAGTGATAGAAACGCTCCTTGTGGTGGAGTGTTATTGGCGGCAAAATCACCCATCACCTTACGACGAATGCGTGAGTTAGAAACCGAACACGAAGAAGACTTATGGGCAAGCTTCACATTCCGTGGCCGTCGATTTCTTGTGTGTACTTTACATAAAACCTAGCGCTAAAGACGAAGAGTATATGACTTGGTTCTGTAAAATTGAAAGATTTGTCAATAATTTTAGGGGTTATATTATCATACTTGGTGATATAAACCTAAACATGTGTTTGACAAAAGTGTTTGACAAATATTAGAAATTATTATTGTTATTTTAAATATTTTTGTAACCTAAGTAATAAAAATGTAATCTCGAATGTCTACGGAGGAATGTTAGACGTTATCCTAGTCCGGGAGATTTTACAGGAGGTGTTGGTCGCAAGTACTGATGGAATAGTTCCACTTGATTTATATCATCCAGCTCTAGATGTTGAGGTAAGGATCGAATGAGCTCATTATTCGGCTTTCATACAACCAAGTAACATAGACCCAGCAAAAGAGTGGAACTTCAACAAATGTAACTATGATATAGTTCACTCATTACTCATAAATACATCATGGGACCCTGTGATACAAGCCAGTAACATTTTCACCGCAGTAGACAATTTTTATAGCGTTATTTATACTGTTTTCGACAGTTGTATTCCAAAAAAGCGTCGTGTTAAATCCATCTGTAGTCGTTATCACATCTGGTTTACTACAAAAATCATTCAGAACTGCAAACACAAACGCAAGCTACGAGGGTGCGTTTTTAAGTTCGCGGAATGGAATAGAAGGGGATGAAATAATATTACAAAATTATTTTTCCTTTTCAATATATTCACCTGAAACCCTAATACATTTCTCAGATCTATGAATTCACTTATGAATACCTTCATAAAAAAATGTTTTGTCTTTCTCTGAAAAATACGCCGAAACTGCATCCTTCACTTCTTCATCGGTTGAAAATTTCTTTCCTCGAAGCTCTTTTTTCAGATTTGGAAAGAGATAATAGTCGCTGGGAGCCAAGTCTGGGCTATAAGGTGGGTGATCAATGATATCGAAGCCCACCTTGTGCAAAGCAGCCAACGCAACTCGACTCTTGTGAACAGGAGCATTGTCGTGCAAGAGCAGGACACCTTTGGTCAATTTTCCTCTTCTTTTTTCTCTGATTGCCTCTTTTAACTGCTCTAAAATTGAAGCGTAGTGTTCTCCGGTTATGGAAACACCTTTTTCTTTGTAATCAACCAACAAAATTCCTTCTGTGTCCCAAAAAACTGTCGCCATGAGCTTTCCCGCCGATTGCGACACCTTGAATTTCTTAGGCGGTGGTGTACCCTTTTTATGCCACTGCATGGAATCTTGTTTAGACTCAGGTTCATAGTGATGAACCCAAGTTTCATCCCCAGTAACAATTCGCTCCAAAAAACCATCCTTGTCTTCATTACACTGGCTCAAAAACGCACGCGAACACTCGACGCGCTTCTGTTTTTGAGGCGGTGTGAGCATTCTAGGCACCCATCTTGCACTGACTTTTGTCATGCCGAGATGATCATGGAGAACCTTGAAAATGGTCGTTTCAGATACTCCAACCATCTCTGCGATTTGTTTTTTCTTCAAACGTGCATGCTCCAATATTAATTTTTCGATAAGATCTGGAGTGGTGACCTCAACAGACCGCCCAGGCCGGGAATCGTCTTCAATTGATTCCCTGCCTTGCTTAAAGAGGTTGTGCCACTTGTATACCATGGTTTTTCCTGGACAAGAGTCCCCGTATACAGATGACATCTCTTCCAAAATGGTTTGAACATTTTTTCCTTGCTTGGTAAGGAACTTTATAACGGCGCGGAACTCGATTTTCTCCATACTTCACAATTTCTTCCAGATTGAGTTGCTTGAGGGACGATAGTTCAAAGACTAATGACCTCATTATGATAATACTCGGTATATATACTAATTATTAGTTGCTAAACACGTTAGTGACTAAACAAGCACCCCCACCACCTTCCATACCCTCCATTCCGCGAACTTAAAAACGCACCCTCGTACATTTAATCTGGAAGCAAACTCGTTCTTTTCTTTAACTCTTTATATATTCAATCTGGCAACTATCCTCCTCAATGGAAAATATCACGAGTGACCATACCTAAGAGCTCAAATAAGTCAGCCGTTGAAGAGTACAGACCAATCGCTATATTACCATCAATTGCAAAGGTATTAAAAAATATTCTACACAAACGTATATACCTATGCCCAAGTAGAATATATTTAAGTGATACCCAATATGGATTTAGGCACAAAAGATTTGTTTATACCAACTTACCAACACTTGTAAAATATATCTCATCGCGGCTGGACTCCGGGCGGCAGGTCGATGTACTATACTTCGATTTTTGCAAAGATTTTGATAGGGCTAATAATAATATTCTACTTTTAAAGCTCGGTGCCATTGGATTCCGTCCCAATTTGTTGCGTCTTCTTGCTGACTATCTACGCGATCGACAACAGCTTGTACGGTTAGGAATATATGAATCGAACCTTTATCACACACGCTCTGGCCTGAGCCAAGGCTCAATTTTGGGGCCACTATTGTTCCTTTTAATGATTAACGACATACCTTCCGTTATGTCCTAGGCATACGAAATATCTTCTTTACGCGGATGATCTTAAGCTTTATGGTAATATCCAAAGCATAACAGATTGTCTCGCTATTCAGAGAGACATAGACGCCGTGTTAGAGTGAAATCAACAAGATGGAATCCAATACATCAAAATGTTATGTTATGACTTTCGGTCGAATGCGTCAACCTATTCATTTTTAATAAAATTAACGACGGCTTAATAGTTAGATTGAACTCGATGAAAGATCTCGGTGTTAATCAGAAGCTTACGTGTCATGAGCATGTGACCACGGTTGCCAAGGAATCATTCTAGAGATTGGGTTTCGTACTTAGAAACGCTCAAGATTTTCAAAACCAACAAGTTTTACAGCTTTTGTATAGCACATTGGTTCGGAGCAAGCTTGAGTAAAAGTTCATGTTTGTGGAATCCACATGAATCGAAATACGCATTTTTGTTGGAAAAATCCAAAAAGCGTTTTTAAGATACCTATACAAGCGCATTCTAGGATATTATCCATATTAATATTCTACCAAATTTTTGTTAGGCACTTTAGGTTACAACGTGCTCGAAACTAGGCGGACAAGTGATATGTCGCAGTCTGATTGATGCCCCAGACCTCCATAATGAGCTGGTTTGACTTAACGTACCGAACAATTTTTTGCGAGCCAGAAGACACAGACTGCTCACTGTTCCCACGACCCACACGGTGGCACGGGCTACATTACGGGTGCCGCGTGTAATTTCGTAGAAGCCAACCCGGACTGTGATATTTTTGCTGACGACTTGCAAGTCGTGATGAATGATTGCAATGCTTTCTATGAAAAGCTATCTTAAATTTATATAATGTAAATATCTGAATAATTGGTTGTAATTGTAACCGTTCTAATTTAATAAATAAATAAACAAATCACTTACGACTGGACCTAGCAATTTTTTTAATTTGCTTGTTTGATGTTGTTACTGATAGCCACATTAGAAAAGTTGCTAGAAAGACTGGAAAATGCCGGCAAACTAGAAGTGTCTCTCTATGATATTTGGACAAGACAACATCAAAATAATTAAAGCGAAATTGCTTAAGAGAACATTTTAGTAAAAAGAAAATCTATATTACAATTAATTTATTAATATTATTTTTCTATATTATTAAGAAGTGTTTAAAAAACACTGGTACTATTATAACGTTAGTTTGGGGATAATCGCCCTCTACAAATGATCTGGAAATGGCTATAACGTAAAATCTAAGCTTTATTCATAACTTATTGAATGTTTTGAAATTAAACACTTTATACGGATTTTGTCGCGTTGTTTATTTTACTTTAAAACACGTGTTCACGGGAAGACTAAAATGGTAGTTGTCCCGTCCGCACTTCAGATCGTTGGGACAGCTACCATCTTAGTCTCCCCGTGAACATGGCTGCTGTAAAGCAACCGAAACGTCGGGGCAAAGTGTAAACATAAATATAAATAGTTTTAATTAAATTAAATAGCTTAAATAGTAGTAAAATTCAATAATAGCAATGTTAGAGTTTTCAAAATTATGTAATAAAAGTGTTTTAAAGTAAAATAAACAACGCGACAAAATTCGTATTAAGTGTTTAATTTCAATGTATAACATTTGCGTAAACATAACACAATATTATTGAATGTTTCTAAATTAACATGCGGGAACGCAGCAATAGCCGAGTAGGGGGACTGGGACCGCTAGACTTCAATGCAGAGGTCTCACATTCGATCATAAGGCACGTATCTCTGACATTAAAATAATGAAATACTAGATATTTATGTATAACATAACGTAAACGTCTTTCATAATTATCATCCACCTTTTAATCTCTTAATTCGTTCGTGACACGATATTTTTCTTAGCTGGTGACCAGGCCGTCTAATTAGCCAGTCAGTGGTATTTCGCTACATTTATAATATATAGATATGTAAATATTATATTTAACTGTGAAGGAGAGCATGTGTCGTTATCTGCGCGGGCTGATTTGTCGAGATAGTGTCGTGTATACGATAGCTAGGCTCGGCGGATGCTGCGCTGTGTCCGTGTTCAGTCTGTGGACGAGTGGATATCTTCGCTCACGTCTACTGTGCAGTTCAGCTTTGTGTCTAGTTGACCCATCTTCTCGCGGCCATGTCTCCAGTGAGCTGCGCCACTGTGGCGCTACTGCTGCTCGCATTCGCCCGCCCCTCACACGGTACTTTAACATTGCTGTAAATTTTACTTCACATCTTAAATAAATCGCATATTCTCTTTAATATCGTTACTCAAATCTTTAAAGACGGCATGCTATTCATGAGTGTCATGTAGTTGCAGCTATAGTTATATGAATATTACTTTTCATCAGAACGTGATGTGTATCATAAGATGGTGCACAGCTTCTCGGGTCGGTCTGAGGGTCGGTCGGCGGAGGCGCAGGCAGAAGCGAGTGCAGAGTTCTGGGCAGAAAACGCGCGCGCCGCGATCGAGGCCCGCCTCGCGCGGGCTGCCAATGTGAACAAGGCGCGCAACGTGGTGATGTTCCTGGGCGATGGCATGTCCGTGCCCACGCTGGCCGCCGCGCGCACGCTGCTGGGCCAGCGCCGCGGCGCGCCCGGCGAGGAGGCGCAGCTCTCCTTCGAGGCCTTCCCCACCACCGGACTATCTAAGGTGCGCTCTTTAATACATGCACCTAGAATAATTAAACTGACCGCTGCTGCAAGTGTATAGAATGGATTTTCACGTTTTGTAGAGGGCCGTAACACAGAGTCTGGCAACAGTAAGCTGTTGCTAGACTCTGTGTTACTACCGATGATTTCTTAACAGAATAACGCAATAATACTTTACTCACCCAAATAATCAAATATTGAACCCTACTATGTATTGTAAGTGTAAAAGTGACATACACTACACGGCCGATGACTTCGCTAGATTTCAAAAAATTGTATTTTCGCTATTTAGTTACTACGTATTCGACAATAGATTTTTGAATTTGCTGAAAATATTTTATGCCTGAATCCAAAATGAGATCATACGTAATGTTAAATGATATTTATATATAGACATACTGTGTGGACGCACAAATCGCGGATTCAGCGTGTTCGGCGACGGCGTACCTGTGCGGCTCGAAGGCGAACATCGGTACGATCGGTGTGAGCGCGTCCGTCCCGCGTTGGGACTGCGCCGCCGCCACCGACGCCGCTCACCATGCGCACTCCATCGCAGACTGGGCGCTCAGCGACGGACGGGACGCAGGTACTACACATTGTATCCATTATTACTACATAACATGTTCATGTCATACTAACTCTATAATGATAAAGTATTTATTTATATGTCAAAGGTATAGTGACGACAACACGCGTTACCCACGCGTCGCCGGCGGGCGCGTACGCGCACACCTCATCGCGTGACTGGGAGAGCGACGCGGACGTCGCTGAGTCGTGTGCTGAACTGCGCCAAGATGACATTGCTTTACAGCTAGTGCTAAACCATCCCGGCGACAAGTTCAAAGTATCTGCTATTTCATTCTTATCTGCTATAAGTCACTATATTGACTACAACTAATCAAATTCTTAATTTAGGTTATTCTAGGTGGCGGCCGCCGGGAGTTTTTGCCAAACACTGTTGTGGATGAAGAGGGCTCGCAAGGCAGAAGATTAGACGGTAGAAATTTGATTGAGGAATGGCAGGAAGATAAGAAATCACGCAACGTTAGCCACCAGTACCTGTGGAATCGGGAGCAGCTATTGGACGCGGCATCGGATCTGCCGGAATACTTGCTCGGCTTGTTCGAGGGCAGCCACATGCACTATCACATGCAAGCAGACCCAGTCATGGAGCCAACACTCGCAGAGCTCACGGAGGTGGCCATTCGCTCATTGAACCGAAACGAGAAAGGTTTCTTTCTGTTCGTGGAGGGCGGGCGTATTGACCACGCACACCATGAGAACTTGGCACAAATGGCGCTGGATGAGACGATCCAGCTGAGCGAGGCGGTGGCGCGCGCCGCCGAGCTGCTGGCGGAGGAGGACTCGCTGCTGGTGGTGACGGCAGACCACGCGCACGTCATGAGCCTCAACGGGTACACGGCGCGCGGCAGCGACATCGTTGGCCCGTCCGACAGCATGGGCGACGACGGCGTCCCCTACATGACGCTCTCGTACGCCAATGGGCCTGGCTTTCGTCCACACGCTGACGTCGGCGTGCGCGAGGACCTCACGCAGCAAAATTACTGTGAGTACTATTATAACAATGGTCATTATAATTAGTGATTATATTAAACGAACTTACATATGAGAAACTTTCCAGATGACGTGAACTTCGCGTTCGAGGCGCTGGTGCCGCTGGAGTCGGAGACGCACGGCGGCGACGACGTGGCGGTGTTCGCGCGCGGGCCGCACCACGCCATGTTCTCGGGACTGTACGAGCAGAGCCACCTGCCCTACTTGATGGCGTATGCCGCGTGCATCGGGCCCGGCCCGCACGCCTGCGACCACTCCTGAAATTGGCTGGTTTTGTTTTGTTGAAGCATGTATGAGTAATAATAAAGAAGACATTTGTATCCCACTATAAATAACATGAAGTGATTTTACACTAAGTTATGAATAAATATAAATAAAAAATAAGTATTATTAATAATGCAACAAAAATGGAGTGGTGGATAAATTGCTTCGACTTCTTCTAGATTTTGTCTTTGTCGGCGCTTCGTATCTACCTTGTGACGTCACGGAGTCTGGCATGTGAGTAAGTCCTAGTTTTAAAAAAAAGTATTTTGTTGTTTGTTTACAAAATTGTAAAATATTAAGCTAAAATATGGTCAAGTACACGTGTAGCGAGGTATGCTCACCACGGGTCGTGATGCGTACATTAGAAGGTGCGCTTAAGAATATACCTGTGTTAATAGGTAACTGGGTTATTTAAAATGTGTGATGTGTATTGCATTTATATAGTAAAATAATATTCATCAAGACCAGTGTCTGACATCGGGGTAATCAATAATACGAATTATAAAGTAGCGATTATAGTTGTTTATTATGTTATAATGGTATAAGGTTATTTTTAAAATTACTGCCTGCATAATAATTGATTGTCCTCCCCCGAGTATTTAAACCTCTTATCTACAAACTTTACCATATTATGATGATGATTCAGGTCATTGAGTCTAAGAGGACTCAATGAACTGAATCATCCCGAGTCTTATAATAGCTTTACTTAGAAAACAGTGTGCCGTGAGCACGCGACTTTATATATCGCGACATTTGTAACGATCCGTGACGAAGCGATGCCCTCACACGTAAATCCTGAAGTAAATGTAATATAGCTCACGCGTGCCGCCGGCCGCGCCGCCCGCGCCGCGCCGACAAGCCGGGGCCAGGCAACACTACTATAGTGCTGTGCGGACATAATAGCACGTTGTTATTGCAGTACGGGAAGGTGGATAGTTCCTTCGGCGATCCACGCAAAGCCGTGTTCAACATAACGACGCCGAACCGTAAGGCGATCGTGAGCAATTGAGAAGATAATTGATAACACGCTTGTAGTTACAAAAACACGTGTAGTTAGCTAAACAGCTCCAATTGTATTCTTGTAACTATCGCCAGAATGACTGTCGTAAATGTGGTATCGGCCGCAGCTTAGAAATTTAATAAATAATCTTATATATATAAAAATCTCGTGTCACGATGTATGTTTCGGATAAACTCTGAAACTACTGAACCGATTTTGATCAAACTTCGTAACTATCTGTAATTTGGTCCAACTTAAAAGATAGTAGTGTGTATTTAAGAATGACATTATGGGAATCTTAAATGAGTAATCTATAATGTCTACAAGCTTTTATCAATTATTTGTATGGCGAATATAAGATATTCGCCATACAAATAATTGATCTTTATCCAATTCTTAACGTCAAGACATACCTGAGTAACGAGTAAGTATTTATATTTATAGCACTTGGTTTGTCTTAACTGTCAATTATACTATATAACATCTGTAGATAACGTCGTGAGCAGTGTGTTTGGTTACTTTACTTAACTTTAGTTAGTTACTCCTAAAATTGTTGTAACGTATTTTAGGAGTAAAATACGTTACAACTGTTGTTTGTTGTTCCTAAAAAAATAAAATAAAATTTATTAGTTGGATCGATGAATTGTTAATAGATGCTCTGTAGGTTAATTTTATCGAATGCGCTAATTTCAGGAATTACTGGTTCGAATTGAAAATTCTTTAAATGTTGGATAGCCCATTTATCAAGGAAGGCTATAGGCTATACAACATCAGGCTACGACCAATAGGAGCAGAGCATAAAGGAAAAATGTTGCAAAAACGGGGAAAATTCTCTTATGTGAAGCAGACGAAGTTGCGCGGGTCAGCTAGTATATGTATATAGAATGCTAAGCAATGTATATTTACATAATTGGTATATATATATATATATATATATATATATATTATACAGATATAAAGTACAAATAATAATATGATTAAAACAGCCCTGCATAGGTATAAGCGGTCCCATTGCTGGGCATTGGCCTCATTTCTAATACATTATTGTAAAATTTCCTATCCCAAAAAATACAGGGATGTGTTCGTCCTCGGATTTCAATAAAACCACACTTCCGAACACGACTGGTATATTGTACTTTAACCTTAATAAACGTAACAGTTAGTTATACAAAAATACAATTGCAAACAAAAAATAAAAAGTTTATATATGGCAGCTGGAGAATCTTAACACCGCGATCTAAAAACTGACGTCACACGCACAGCGTCATCTAGGTATTGACTTACAAACTACGTTGTAGTATTAGATGTACTAAAGGCGGCTTCTCACAGTATACATTATCGCCCACCAAGGACAACTTTGTCCTTCACAATAAATCGTCCACCGTGAGGTTACATACATATCAGTAATAATATAGCAACTTAAAGCTAACTTCACAAAAAATATGAAACACTTAATCTATGTATATGGCAAGTTAAATTTAATTTAATTTGCTTCTACTGGGAGAATACATAACTTGGATGTAGGTCTTTTAAGAAGACCGTTTTTTAATTTTAATGTTACTACTCTAGTTATGTTATCCAGGCCAGGATGCAATTCTACTACTTTGCCAAGTAGCCATCTGCAAGGAGGAAGACCATCCTCTCTCACCACCACAATATCACCCAGTTTAGGTTGTGGATTTTGCGATGCCCATCTATATCGATGATAAAACTTGGTCAAATATTGCTGTGACCAGCGTCGCCAAAAATCCTGTAACATTTTTTGCGTGTATTGCCATCTTCTCAAAGACCCGACATTAACCGACTCATAATTGCGATCTGGAGTCGTTACCAACGGTTCTGCAATAAGGAAATGACCTGGGGTTATGACCATCATATCCTCCGTGTCACTAGGAATAACAGACTGAGGCCTGGAATTTAGACATGCTTCCACTTGTGCCAAAACTGTTGACATCTCCTCGAAGGTCAATGTGGACTGCCCAATTACCCGCTTCAGGTGATATTTAACGGATTTTATTCCAGCCTCCCATAATCCACCAAAGTTAGGCGACCGAGCGGGTATAAAATGCCAGTTGCAGCCATTGGTTGCTAATATCTCAGCTACTTCCTTTAGCATTGATTTCTTTTCGGACTGAACATGTCGTTTCAGTTCACTGGAAGCTCCGATAAAATTGGTTGCGTTATCACTCCAAAGGTCCGAACACATGCCACGTCTAGCTACAAATCTACGATAAGCTTGCAAAAACCCTTCAGTAGTATAGTCAGAAACGACTTCTAAATGAATTGCCCGTGTTACCATACAAACGAACAAACATATGTACCCTTTGCGAGATTGATAACCTCTGCCTTTGCACGTCCGTATCTGTATAGGACCGGCATAGTCTATTCCGCTACATTTAAAAGGCCGAGTAGGAGTCACTCTCGCAGAGGGTAGTTGTCCCATTAACTGCGTTTGAGTACATGAGGCATTTTTTATACAAATAACGCATTTTCGGAAATAAGACTTGATGAGCTCTTTAGCTCCCAATATCCAATACTTCATTTGGACATAACACAGCATCAGCTGTGGACCACCATGAAGGGTTTGTTTATAAGCCTCTGCGATGATTAAGCGTGTCAATTTAGACCCTTTGGGAAGTAAAATGGGGTGCTTCCGATTTTTGTCTAAGCACGAATGCTCTAACCTTCCACCAACTCTTAATATTCCATCCTTATCAAAAAATGGATTCAATACACGAAGCCTACTACTCCTTGTTAGGTTTTGCCCCTTTTTTATAATTTTTATTTCTGCTTCAAAGAAATAGGCTTGATCTTGCCTTATGATTATGTTTAAAGCCTCTGCTAATTCCTGTGTCGTAAGGTAGCTGTTATATCTATTAGATGGCATTTTCTTCAGGTTACTTACAAAACGCCGACAATATGCAATCACCCTGATCATCCGTGTGAGAGAAGAAAACCGGTTCCAGATAAAATCTTCCACAACGGCACAATGAACCTTGATTTCCTCTAAATCTGTTGTAGTATTCCTTAACCTTTTGTATTCTATCGTTCTGCGACCCAGAAACTCTGGACCGTTAAACCATAAACCTTCGTTCACTAATTCTGACGGACGTAACCCGCGTGACGCACAGTCCGCTGGATTCTGCTTCGATGGAACATGGGCCCAGTTATGAGAGTCAAGGTTTGTTATAATTTCTGAAACACGATTTGCCACGAACACCTTCCATCTACTCGGGTGACTATTAAGCCACGCAAGTACCACTGTCGAATCAGTCCATGCATGTAAGTTTGTCTTATGAATTTTCATTACCGTTGCAATCTCTAACATTAGTTTAGTCAGCAAGACTGCACCACACAGTTCCAGCCTTGGTATAGATACTTGTTTCACGGGTGCTACCTTAGTTTTCGCAGATACTAACCGCACGAGTACTGCTCCAGCAGAGTCGACAACGCGAACGTACACAACAGCTGCATATGCCATCTTAGATGCATCGCAGAATCCGTGTAACTCAACCTGCGAATCATCAAACTTCGTGCCAACCCATCTCGGTATGTTTACTTCAGAGAGATTTTTCAACTCCTGTCTATACCTAAGCCATTCATTTAATATATCGTTGGGTACCTCCGTATCCCAATCAGTTCCTGATAACCAGAGCCTTTGAATTATGATTTTAGCTAGTATGATGCTTGGACCTACCCAACCCATTGGGTCATAAAGACGTGATATATCCGAAATAATTTTTCTTTTTGTTATAGGTGACTGCAACGTGGGAATCTTGACAACGTATCGAAAGGAGTCATCGTTCCGGTTCCAAATAAGTCCGACGATTTTAATTATTTCATCTGTTTTTATTTTCAGCGCATGTGCCTTGCCTTCCATTTGGTCTGAGTACCCTTGATTAATAATTTGATGCCCTCGTTCCATTTTTGACATAAGTTCTTTACTATTGCTTGACCATTTCAATAATTCAAATTTTCCTTTAGCTAGTAACCCATTCATTTCTTGGTATAATTGTAATCCTTCTTCTATAGTCTGACATCCTGTTAATAAATCATCCATGTAATAATCAGTTTTTACCTTTTCCGAAGCTAAGGGGTAATTGATACCTTCATCTTTTGCCAACTGCTGCAGTGACTTTACTGCTAAGTAAGGAGCGGACGCAGTTCCAAAGGTAACCCGTAATATTCTATAATGTTTTATTTCCGCACATGGATTTTCTCTCCAAAGAATCCTTTGATAATCAACATCACATTTATTCACCTTCACTTGTCGATACATCTTAGCAATATCCGCTGTCAAGCAAATGGGAGACATTCTCCATCTCATTACAAGATGTCTTAGGTCCGATTGTAAAGTAGGTCCTACAAGCAAATTATCATTTAAGGACATATTATTCGAACCCCTACAGGAAGCGTCGAAGACTACCCTTAACTTGGTTGTATCCTTGTCCTCACGAACGATGGCATGATGAGGTAAGTAAATAGCCTTAGGATTATGTCTTTCCCTTTCAGGTATTAACTCCATATGGTTAAGAAACAGGTACTCATTCATGACTTCACTATTGTTCCTGACATCACATCGGGCCGCGCACGGCGCGCGACCTTGTACATTCACCGCGATCGCTGCGCCGGCGCCGAGCCGGCAACCAACCACTCACTCGCCGACGTTTACAACGCGCGCATATATCGGCTATCTTATAATCAGTGCCTATACAGTACAATACAGTCTTTTCTCGTGTCGAAGTTGTTTCATTCATTCAAGACCACCAGCAGCACACCTGGAGCTTGATACTCAAACATTGGTCCTTCGAATAAAGAAGATCGCCGTCTTTTTGCTGTGCACGCGCCTCCTTTGGACTTTGGACTGGCCGTCCGTACCGCAAGCTTAAACGCCGTAGAGGACACATCAAGGACAGTCTGCCTAAAGGGACATTCTTTTGAGTGAGTCCGTTCCTTTTTATCCTAAATTTCCAGTCTTTTTGCTTCTTCTTCCAGGTATTTAAAATAGTGCTATTCGGATCGGCATGTTGATCTCTTCATAATAGCTCATCATCATTAGTAAAATAAATACCTACTATATGCAAGGTGCATTAGATTACGTAATAATTCCATTCATTTCGCACGCTAGCTTCCTTTTGTTTTATAATATCTTGCCTTTTGTTTGCTGACCGCACACGTCGATGTCTTTTAAACGTAAACAAAGTCATTAGTGTTTCTTAGAATTTTTATTCATTCATTGAATCAGTTTGCACGCCGTGCTTACCTACAATATCAGCTGTTTTTACCGTTAGTTTGAACAGTTATAATCGTATTAAATAATAACTCGTTAACATTTTATTTAATTCTATAACTTTGTTTGCACTTCGGCCATTTTGTTTTAACTTTATACGAGCTTGCTAACGACACGTTATTATGTCTGACGCAAAAATAAAAGAACTTATTAGGAAGCGTGGTGGCTTCAAGGCAAAGCTTACGCATTTTAGTAACTTTTTAAGATTATTACCTAGTACAGAATTAGATAGTTTCCAAGCAGCGGAATTAAAAAGCCGTCTAAGTTTGTTGGAAGCTTTATACAAGGAATTCGACGTGTTACAGACGGATTTGGAGCTGTTGTCGGAGGATGCGGACGACATGTATGCCGAGAGGGAGCAGTTCGAGTCGCAGTATCATGCGCTGGTGGCCCGCGCGAGAATATGCCTCGTTCCCGTGCGTGCCGCCTCGCCCGCGCTAGTGTCTGCTACTTCCGTAGACGATCTCCCACAGAACGGCTATGGCTGCAGACACGACTTTGTCCGGCTGCCTAAGATAGACTTGCCTCACTTCGACGGGGACTATCAGCACTGGCTTGAGTTCCGAGATACGTATATTTCTCTAATTCACAACAACAGTAGTATACAACCAATAAACAAATTTCATTATTTACGTGCGGCTTTAACAGGCAGCGCGTCTTTAGTTATAAAGAGCATTGATTTCACGGCCGATAACTATAATTTGGCTTGGCAGATATTGTCTGAGAGATACAATAATAAAAGATTGCTTATAAATAATCATGTGCAGGCATTATTTAAATTTGAACATACTCAGTATGAATCATGTAGCGCATTACGGAATATGATAGACGTCACAAATAAAAACCTTCGTGCCTTGTCAACATTGGGACAGCCTACTGAGAATGGTGGTCTAGGTGAAACACTTATCATATACATGATGTCAGAAAAACTTGATAGGTTCACACGAAGAAAGTGGGAAGAATACAAAAATAATTTAGATGCCTTTCCATGTTTAAAAGATTATATTAAATTCTTAGCTACCAGAGCCGACTTATTGGAATCATTAAACTTTAATAAAAATACTACAACTATACATATAAACGAAAATAGTAAATCTAAAAATTATCTTACAACAACTAAAACAAAACCAATCAATTCAGATAATTTGAAATGTCCGATGTGTTCTCAAAATCACTTTTTATTCAGTTGTCAGACTTTTAGAAATCTTGAGGTTGATGCACGCATTAGAAAAGCTTCAGAAAGCAATATTTGTTTGAACTGCCTTCGACCTGGTCATACAGCGAAGCGTTGCAGTCTATCACATTGCAAATATTGTAAGGTCAAACATAATACCCTCTTACATAGGGAATCAACAAATGAAAAACCTTTAGGGGAAAACATTGCATTGTCAACAAACGTTATCTTACCTTGTTCGGACAATAATCAAGGTCACATTTTGCTATCCACAGCTTTGGCAAAGGTGAAAGATGTCAATGGAGAGCTTCATACAGCCAGGATCCTATTGGACAATGGCAGCACCTCCAACTTCATCACCCAAGAGCTTTGTGGGAAGCTTGGCCTGGTAAAACGCAGCACTAGCTCCACCGTCTCAGGTATAAACGGTCAAGTTTCTAGTACCTCAGAAATCTGCAGACTTCGTTTGCAGTCTTGTAATGGTGGTTATCAGGCGAAAATAAACTGTTTTGTTATACCAAAGATAACACAATCGCTACCTGGTTCTTACGTGGATAAAAGGTACATTACCATTCCGCCAGGTATTCAATTAGCAGATGCTTCATTTAATATACCTACTGCTATCGATATCCTTGTAGGTGCAGAGGTATTCTGGGACGTCTTAGATACCGAGACCATTAGTTTAGGCAAACATCAACCTAGATTGCAGGCATCCAAACTAGGTTGGCTTATCTCAGGCCGCGTCAATCAGCCTCGTACACAGCCTTCTGTTTGCCACTTTCTTTCACAAGAGGAGTCTGATCAGCTGACTCGCTTCTGGGAACTTGATACTGTGTCGTCTGCTACCTGTTTCTCTTCCGAAGAACAGGCTTGTGGAAAGCTTTTCCAAGGGACCACACGTCGGGATGCGCATGGTCAATTCGTTGTCACCATACCATTGAAGGACTCGCCTGAGTGCTTAGGTGACTCTTATGCCATGGCAAAGCGTCGCTTCCTTTCCCTAGAGCGTAGATTCGAGCGGGACTCCACATTTAAAAACAGATATTTTCAATTTATGCAGGAATATATTGACCTTAATCACATGACAGAATATTCAAGAACAAATCATTCAGAATTTAATTACTTTTTGCCTCATCACGGTGTTGTACGCGAGTCTAGCTCTACTACAAAACTCCGCGTAGTTTTTGATGCTTCGGCCGCCAGCACCTCGGGCGAGTCCTTCAATGATATTCAAATGGTAGGTCCAACTGTGCAAGAGGACTTGCTAACTATACTTCTGAGATACAGACAACACAAATATGTTGTAACGGGAGACATTGAAAAAATGTATAGAGCCATTTTAATAGAGACTTCTCAGCGCTCCTTACAACAAATTGTTTTTAGGTTTAATTCTTCAGACCCTTTAAAGACATATGCGCTGAATACAGTGACTTACGGCACAGCTTCGGCCCCGTACCTAGCTACAAAATGCCTAGTATCTCTGGCAGATCAATGTTCGGACCCAGAAGTTAGTCAGTCCATCAGACGTGACTTTTACGTCGATGATTATTTAAGCAGTGGGGATTCTATTGATTCTGTTGTAAAGGTATGTAAAGGGGTTATTAATATTCTCGAATCCGCCAAGTTTCACCTTAGAAAATGGCAATCCAATTGTCCCAAGATATTACAATCAATTACAAACAGTACAGAAAATGTAGATAAACAATTAAATCTAAATGACTCGCCTAGCAAAACACTTGGTCTGTACTGGGACTGTAAAACAGATAGATTATTATTTTCAATAAATTTAAAAAATATTTCAAAAGTCACTAAACGTAATATTTTATCTTTAATAAGTCAGGTGTTTGACCCTCTTGGCCTCGTCGGACCATGCGTAGTTCAAGCCAAACTTATGTTACAGCAGCTGTGGATACTTAAATGTAATTGGGATGATGAAGTACCAACAGAAATAAAATCACAGTTTCTTGACTTCATACAGTCACTTCCAGCGCTTAACTCACTTCAAATTCCTCGTTGGGTATCGTGTAATAATGCTTCTTCAATAGAATTGCACACTTTCACAGACGCATCTGAACGAGCCTATGGCGCGTGTATTTACGTTAGAACGATAGGAGTCGACGGAACAGTTTGCGTTCGCCTTTTAGCTTCCAAGAATAGGGTTGCCCCTATAAAGCCTACAACCATACCAAGGTTGGAGTTATGTGGTGCTTTACTGGGTACAAGACTTTTTCTGAAGGTACGTAAATCACTCACTCTAGAGTTTAATCATTGTTATTTCTGGTGTGATTCGACGATCGTGCTAGGATGGCTGTCTGCATTGCCAAATCGACTAGATCAATTCGTTCGCAATAGAGTGAGTGAAATCCAGGAAGCTACGACCGGAGAGACGTGGAGTTATGTGCATTCCAAGTCCAACCCCGCTGATCTCACTTCTCGGGGGGTGAAGGCTGATTGCATCAGCTCGTCCACTCTTTGGTGGTCGGGTCCTGATTTTCTTAATCAAAGAAATATTCAATTTCCAATTAGACCAAATACACAAATTCAATCTTTACCTGAAATATCTTTGCACACTGCTGCTGATACACTCAAACAAAATAATAATAATATAATTTCAAATTTAATTCATAAAAAATCATCATTCACTTCACTTATAAGAATCATGGCATACATACAAAGATTTATTTTTAATTGTAAAAAACAGAATATCAAAAAATCATCGTACTTATCACTATCAGAACTAAAATCATCAGAATATCTTATATTACAGATTTCTCAGCAGGAAATGTTCCCTGAGGAATACAAATGTCTTAAAACTAACCATGCCTTACATAAAAAGAATAGATTAATAAGTCTTTCTCCATTCATTGATTCAGACAATTTAATACGCGTAGGTGGACGTCTAAATAATTCGAACTACAGTTACGATGTTATGCATCCTATTCTATTATGTAGCAAGCATCACTTGACGAAAATCATCTTTGAAAGGGAGCACAAAGCACTATTTCACGCAGGACCTCAACTACTCCTAGCGCATATAAGACTCACGTACTGGCCTTTAGCAGGCAGGAACTTAGCAAAGCACGTAGTGCGCAACTGCGTTCGTTGCACGCGCTTCAAAGCCCAGCCTGTTCAAGTCATCATGGGCAACTTACCTGCCGACAGGACTCATCTTGAGTACCCTTTTTTGAATACAGGGGTTGATTATGCCGGACCAGTGCTGATAGCCGACCGTAGGGGTAGGGGATGTAAGTTGCTTAAGTCTTACATTTGTGTGTTTGTGTGTTTTGCAGTCAAAGCCGTCCATTTGGAGCTGGTTTCCGACCTGACCAAGGAAGCTTTCCTAGCGGCTTTCAGTCGATTTATTAGTCGTCGAGGCAAGCCACAACGCGTGTACTCCGACAACGGCACTACGTTTGTTGGAGCCTTTAATGAACTCGCACGCTTCTTAAAGGTTTCTTCTAGCAGCATAACATCCGATCTTGCAAACAAAGGCATAGATTTTAAATTCATTCCCGCTTACAGCCCACATTTTGGTGGGATTTGGGAGAGTGCTGTAAAATCTACAAAGCACCTATTGCGTAGGGTCATGAGTCTGACACATATGACTTATGAAGAGCTCTCAACATGCCTGATTCAGATAGAGGCTATTTTAAATTCCAGACCTTTAACGCCCCTATCCACTGATCCATCTGATCTTTCTTATCTTTCTCCTTCACATTTTCTTATCGGGCGACCACTCACGTCATTCCCTTGTCCTCATATAAGTGACGGCAACATCCAGCGGCTGCAGCGCTACGAGCGTATAGGGAAGCTTCGGCAGCATTTTTGGCAGCGCTTTTCCAATGAATATGTGTCTCTCCTGCAGCAAAAGACCAAATGGCAGGCTACCGGGCAAGACCTGAAAACCGGTACTATGGTTTTAGTGAGAGACCCTAATCTACCTCCTCTTCTATGGCTGCTGGGCAGAGTGACTGCAGTGAAGACTGGGTCTGACGGACATTGTCGGGTTGCCGACATCCTTACCAAGAAGGGCACCATTACACGTGCATATAATAACATATGCCCTCTTCCAGTTTCATCATCATCATGTTGAAGCCTTCCCTTCAACCCGGGGAATATGTTCCTGACATCACATCGGGCCGCGCACGGCGCGCGACCTTGTACATTCACCGCGATCGCTGCGCCGGCGCCGAGCCGGCAACCAACCACTCACTCGCCGACGTTTACAACGCGCGCATATATCGGCTATCTTATAATCAGTGCCTATACAGTACAATACAGTCTTTTCTCGTGTCGAAGTTGTTTCATTCATTCAAGACCACCAGCAGCACACCTGGAGCTTGATACTCAAACAACTATACGTTTCCTTCAGGATTTTATTTTTATTCAATCTGTTTTCCAGTGAATAAAGCCGCTTCTCAGCGATTGCTTGTGAATTAGCTACCTTTGGCTCGTCGGTTCTAAGTGGTAGTTTCACCACATATCGTCCTTCTTCATCCCGGTAAGTCGTTTTAGCAAATAGGTCCTCACAATATTTTTCATCTTCTTTCAGGATTTTGTCTCTAGGTAACTCTGCTTCTGATTCGAGCTCCCAAAATTTCTTCAGGAGATCATTATCCTGTGTGCGACAATGCATCGTTTTGATTATACCAAATTTCCTTTCAGTCTTGATCTCTCCCGAAAGGATCCAACCTAGACTTGAAGCCTGCGCAACTGGTGCGCTAACTGGACCCTTTTTCACACCCGGCTGTATTATTTTACCATACACTCCGGTTCCCAACAGCAAATCTATTTTACCCGGAGTGTGATACCCAGGGTCGGCTAGTGTCAACGTATGGAGCTCGGGCCATTCCACACACTCGATCTTACTAGCAGGCAATAGTGCAGTGATTGTCTTTAATACATATGCTTCAATCTTAATGCTAAAATTTGGGTCTATACGTGATTCTATATCAATTACAACCATAGCCTTACACGTCGACGCCTGTTCTCCTAATCCTGATATCTGTCCTTTTACAGGTATTTTTCTTAAACCTAGCAGCTGAACAATCGCCTCCGTTACAAAACAAGATTGGGATCCTTGATCCAACAAAGCACGTACTGTGTAGTTTCCCCTTTTCGACTTAGCAATGACTAAAGCAGTAGCTAACAACTCATGGCTATATACCTTACCTGCTGAAAAACAAGAAGTTATTGTATGTTCAATGTTTTCGTCTGTGCCTTCTGAAGAAGATTCCTCTACTTTCTCTGATACATCGTTATTATCCATTACCAAATTTACTGAATTACCTTGCGGGTGTAAAAGAGTATGATGTTGCCCCCCGCAAACCCGGCATCGTCCTTTATATTGGCAATATTTAGAAGAGTGACCTTTTCCCATACAAATAAAACATAATCTATTAGTTTCTACAAATTTGCGACGAGCATCAACGGTTTCTTTAGCAAATTCCTTACAAAATCCAAGCCTGTGCTCCTCCGAGCAGAACTCACATTGTCTATTTGTTACGTACAAAGCCCTTTTTATAGGCTCCCTATGAGTCTGACTTCGTTTGACGGTGGAACCAGGTTCCAGGAACTCAATAGCTTGATAACGTTTTGTTACAAAGTCTTCGAATTGTTTGTACGTAGGGAGCTCATCTAATGAACTACCCTGATTAATATTAAATTTCCATTGCCTCCTAGTCTCTGGATCCAGCTTCAAAGTCAGAATGTATATAATGATAACATCCCAGCCCTTTATATCTACATCGAGATTACTCAATGCATATAAACAATCATTTGTCGTATCTATTAAATCTTTTAAGTTACTAGCAGACTCATTTACAATGTTCTTTTGACTGAATAATCTTTGCAAAATATGATGACATACATATCTTTTATTATTATAACGTTCATCCAATATGTTCCAACATCTGACATAATTAGTGTCTACAATAGGTATATGCCTAAGTAATTGTTCAGCCTCTCCCGTTAAATATCCTTTTAGGTAATGCAACTTTTGAACATCGTCCAGACTATCATTAGTATGTACCAGAGAATGGAATAAGTCTCGAAACGTCGACCATTCAGAGTATTTACCGGAAAATATTGGGATATTAATTTTGGGTAATTTAACCTGAGAAGACTTAACAGCCACCGTTTTGTCGCCATAACTGAATTTCTCCAAAACCTGCTTTAAGTTACACTTGTAATCCATATAAATTTCTTCAGTGGTATCGTATATCTCATTTTTTATATAACTGGAGTCTTTTAAATCTCGCGCACTGTAATTGCGAATTATCTCTTTATGCCCCGCCAAAAACTCTAACCATAACTGTTCCAATGTCTCTAATCGTGTCTCTGTATAAGATTTAACCGCTAGCCTTTCCTTTGGACTCTTTCTATAATTTGTATTTGCCTTTGCTATTCTTGAACTCAAATCACTTTGGAAATTCAATAGTGACTCCATGTTTCTGCTATTACAATACTAGCAAACAAAGCTTACAAGACAAATATAATTTAACTTAGGATTATTATTGCCAAGGCATTAACAACAATTATCGAATTGAACAAAATATTACAAGTGTCGAGTATTTTTAAGCGTAAATTTTCTAAGTGTTTTAATAATTTAATGATTCTGGGCAAAATCGGCCATAGGTTCCCCGTTCCTTCGTTTTTTGAGAAATTATTCTAAGTCCCGTAACCTTACACACAAATATTCCAAATTTTTAATATAGATTAAATTTTGACAAGTCCAAGCTGCTAACAATTTTATTTATATGAATAAACTATTTCGGACACATTTTAGAATACAAATAATAGTTATTATGCTAGTAATATTTAAAATAGGATTGCAGAAACAAAGTGCTAATTAAATCTGCAATATTACTGAGTTCCAATTTCCGACGAACGATGAAACAATAAAGTACTCACAGTTTGACACTTCACTTCACCTGTGATGTCCCAATTTCCGCTTCCTGAGGTAACCCCACTTTCAAACGCTTATTGCGTCTTCCTTTATTGACGTGCTTACGGGCTCCACTCCAATCTTCTTAGCGAGTCCCGAGCGACACCAACAACGCCCAGCTCCGTCTGTCTCCACCACAGCCAACAAGTGTATGTGAACAATCAGGGTCCACTGTCCTGACCAATCCCTCCTGGGAGTAATCTGAAGCTTAGGCAGGCGCTCTGCGCCTGCGGGCTTATACTGCCGCCGCGCGCCGCGGCACAGTTTCTGTATGGGAATACGTTTGCGATGGCGATCCACCATCCGTATTCCACCAAAGATACAAAAAGCACTTTCCTCACTGGCCTACAAGATATCCGGCTCGAAGGACCATGTAAAATTTCCTATCCCAAAAAATACAGGGATGTGTTCGTCCTCGGATTTCAATAAAACCACACTTCCGAACACGACTGGTATATTGTACTTTAACCTTAATAAACGTAACAGTTAGTTATACAAAAATACAATTGCAAACAAAAAATAAAAAGTTTATATATGGCAGCTGGAGAATCTTAACACCGCGATCTAAAAACTGACGTCACACGCACAGCGTCATCTAGGTATTGACTTACAAACTACGTTGTAGTATTAGATGTACTAAACGCGGCTTCTCACAGTATACAATTATAGAGCACTCTCAGACATGCAGGTTTCTTCACGATGTTATCTCTCACCGTTAAAGAAAGCGAAAATTAACTATTTAGTACGGACGTAAGTTCAATAAGTCAGTAGCATGCCTTGAGATCCACCTCGAGAAACTTTCGCTGCTTCAGCAATCTGAGCCAAGTAGGAGGACCGAGTAGGAGGACCAAGTAGGAGGACCAAGTAGGAGAACCAAGTAGGAGGACCAAGTAGGAGGACCAAGTAAGAGGACCAAGTAGGAGGACCGTTGCATCCCACTAGGCTATGGCTGCTTCAAATTTAATGTTAAAGAAATAATTCCGTTGGTGAGAGAGGTGTTGTAAGTAAAACCTTAGGCGATAATGTTTTTTATACAAGTGTTTGCTCCAGAGTTGTGAGAGTACCGTACGCCAAATGGAATATGATTTCAAAACACATATTCGCAAAATATTGTTTAAAGATGTAATTATTGTGTAAAGAATGTGAAGCAGATACATAGTTGGTACCCTATAACGGTTTATGCACCGCATGCCGAAATAGCTCTCCGATAGCACGATTTTTCGACTTACTTGACACTTATCGTTGTAATTTGGCCAATTAACTTAATATCATTATTGACTATATACCCTTTATGTTATTCTGATGTATAAACAATAATACTGTAAAATTTCATCAAAATCCGTTCAGTAGTTTCTGCATGAAAGAGTAACAAACATCCATCCACCCTCACAAACTTTCACATTTATAATATTTGTAAGATCTGAAATGGCAATGCTAAAGTCCATTGCCAGGAGGTAATATATAATATATGTACATGTTCTATCAATATTTTGATTTTGGGAAAGAGAATACCGTCAAAGAAATTCGTATATTGACTAATGGACCATAAAAGCGATAAGCTCTGTTAACTCTAAACGCTCCATCTGTGGTCCAAAGCAGTCAGTGGTTGGCTGTGACAGAATAATAATATATAATATTCTACCATAATATAATATTCTACCACATACACACAACACCGTCTAGCCCAAACTAAGCAGAGCTTGTACTATGGGTACTAGACAATGGATAAACATACATATATACTTTTTTTTTTTTGTAAATACATACATATTATACATAGAAACACCCAGACCAAGACAAACATCCATGTTCATGCACACAAATATTTGTCTTGTGCGGGAATCGAACCCGCGACCTCAGGCGTGGCAGTCGCTTACACTAACCACTACGCCATCGAGGCCATCATAAACTAAGACAAGGCTAAGTTTGAAGATGAACTCTGGTGCATCGTACTTTTAGATTGCCTGTGATTTCCCACACGCACGCACGTTGCACTTAAGATGATCTCTGGGTTAGTTTCAGTAGAAATCTTGCTTAAATCGTTCTCAGAGATTTGGAATCTGAACGTTTCCCGTGAGCACAAAAAAACGTATATCTACAGAAGATAATTATGCTAATGCCAAATGTAAGGACAGTCTAACCAATGGTTGCTTCGTTACCAAGAAGGCCATTCGTGTGTTCAACAGAGTACAGAAGACAAGATAAGTTAGTAGCCGTAAATAACGAGAGGAGCTTGAAGTAATGAGTGGTGTCGGCGAGTGGCAAGCCGGTCGAATGGAATCGAATCAAATGCAGGCCGCGATCGACGACCGCCGAACGTACACAAACTTTGCCAATTACACAAATTGCTCGTCGCTCATTACGGCGAGATCCGCGGGTCGCGCGCCCCGACCCTCCCCCTCCTCTCCTCGCGCGCATCTTCACCCCCGCGCTCGCCAACGCATCAGTATTCATTAAAAGCGCAATTAGCGGAGTGCATAGCCCCTCGCAAAGGCGCGCTGCGCTCCTCTCAAAGTGAAACATTACGAAAATGTCATTCGTCAAAATTTCCCCGAAGACTGTGGGGTCCGGGCTCGGCGCGGCGGCGGGCGGCCGGGCGAACTACCCCTGCCCCGCCCCGCGCTCCCGCACCCTGCCCCCGCAAGCGCCGCGCGGCGGGGTGTCGGCCCGGGCGCGGCGCGGCGCTGCACTCCGGCAGTGGCGAGCGCCCGCCCTTGCAGCACGCGCGCCTCGCGCCGCCTCCCGCCGCCTCGTACCACACGAGAACCTAAAACTTTCGCCGCTGCGACGGATCTACGAGATGCGCTGAGCTCGCGCCCCGCGGCTCTCTCGGTGCCAGTGAGCGGTGCTGCCGCGGCCGCGGCCGGACCTAGTGCCGCCAGTTATCAGTGTTTGTGTGTACATACGTTTATAACAGTGAACATCGTGACTATACCACTTGGAACGATCTCAGTGACAGGTAATTGAACTTTCATAACTTTCGGTGTAAGTTGCAGTGTTGTTGTTTAGACATAAATTTCTTATTTTATTCATCTAATTTAAATAATGTTGATACGTTCAGTTGACATATGATTATTTAAGATGATTTATACAAGTTGGTCGAGTTATTGGCGCCCACTGTGGGACTTTTAAAATATTACTTTATCGGGTACCTATACTTTGATTTCCGGTAAAGAAATTATAAAAACAAGACGATCTCAGTTTCACAAGATCACTTGGTACTTGTTGCCTCTAATGTGGCTCTCAGTGCGATAATTGGTTTGTTGAGTGATGTCTTTAATTGCAAAATAAATGTATACATGGTTATAGCTGGTTCATATACATATATTGGCTCCATTACATTCAACTTTCCAGTTGTACAAATGTTATATTGTTAGCAGGTTGTGCCACTATCAATATTTATCATCTATTATTAGACGCGCCACGTCTAGTACATTGTACATGCGTTGAAAGTGACGTTGGGTAATTTATCGGTTTTCTTATGTTCTAATGTTTAACTCGATTGTTTGAAGAATGTTATATTGTACTCGGAATTATTTGCCATTGTCATAATAATTATACCTGCCCTGTTATCCCACAGCTGGGCATGGGCCTCTTTTGAGTATGATAAGCTTAGGCTTAGGTCGACGTTATTTATTTTTAATAACATTATGGAGAATTCTCCTACACGGAGGTTTCTCCACAATGTTATCCTATACTGTTGAGGTGTGTGATAATTAACTACCCATTCATAGGCACAAAATTTCAAGAAGATAGAGTTTGCGTGTCGTGTCCTTGAATTCGAGGCCTCTGCATGGCAGTAGAATGGTCTTCCTATGGGCTATCTACTAGTTGATATAATATATTGTTAAGTTAGTACCATATGATTAATTTAATGAATTATACCGATCGCTAATCGTCGCAGCATTCGAAGGAACGAGCCGGAGCTGAGTTACGAATGTAAAGCCGCGCTATTTGGGACAATGTAAGACGAAACTTTTCCCAGATTACTTCTTTAATCGAACTAAACCATGTAAATAGGACCATCAGTGTGTATCTACTATTGTATGACTCGTACATATTCGATCAGATATCTTTAGACAGTCAAATTATGAAGCGCTACGTATTGCGTGAGCGCTTTCAATAGCTACACACAACTAGGATGTCACTAGCATGGCGTCACTCACATACTTACTTTAACTGTACCTGCTGCTTCTTCTGGTTCTCCTGTTGGGTATTGTCAAATCTTTAAGATACATATATAGCCGATAACATAGATCAACTCCTCCTGTCGTATTATTTGATGTTTTCCATCACAATCCTCCTCCTTTTGTTATCTCATGTTAGTTTGGGGTCAGTTGGTAAAGAAAACATATAATTTTCATAACGCGATATAGATCAATGATCTATCAAAAATTGTAGGCTATATGTGTATAGGCATATACATATAGCCTACATATTATTTGAGGGGTTATAAGAAAAACGAATTCATATAAAATATACATTTTTGATGAGAAAAATTTGCTTAATCTTGGAATTTGCGCAGCCTGGATTAGATCGAGTTGAGAACTCTGCCCTATAGAAAATCGTAGCTAAACAAAATACGCCTGTGTTGCGTTCCTGCGGTGAGTTTTATCCAGACTCCGCTAGGAGGCGCTGTGAGGTCAGTTTGATCTTTGTCTCTTGAAACTGGCAGCCGACTCGTTGTTGATGGGCATGTCGGAGCTATACTATTTTCAAGCGATTTTAGGCTTCGTGAAACCGCTTACCATCAAGCCGTATGCTTATTTGTCACATTAGTATAGGTACTACACCAAAATACTGTGAAAATTAATATATAAGTGTATAGTTCTATTTTACTTTCGTTCGTTTCATCAATTGTTCCATACGACCGATAGTGAAACTCAAAGCACTTTTTATGAGGTTTACAATATATAATAACTCTATTTAGTACGTAATCATTGTTAATCGATTGCCGAAGCACCACCATTTTATATAAGAGCTCATCCGAGTATCCTTGTGTTTCTACGCTGTGTGCGTATTCCAGAGCTACTTAAGTAACCATGGCTGGCTGTCTCCCCGTGACCATGGCTGCTGAAAAGCAATCGAAACGTCGGAGAAAGTGTAAACATAAATATAAATAGATTTAATAGTTTAAATAATTTTATTAGCTTATAAATTAGTAAAATTCAATTGTAGTAGTAGTGTAACAGTTTAAAAATGATTTAATACAGTGATAAATAAACAACGCGATAAAATCCGTATATAGTAGTTTAATTTCACAGCTCTGTTCTGTGAGCAGGTACACTACTTAAGTGGTCTATCGCCTAGATGTCTTGTTATTGCAATTTGAGGGGTATCAATTAGGAGTTGTGCACATTGCCAAATAATTGTCTATGCACTACCGTGCGAGGTTCATTGATCCCGCTGCTGATAACATAACCCTGAAACTTACAATTCCTGTAAGTGATCATCACTGTTCCTACATAACATACAATATGTGTCAAAGGCACTTCGCTACTAGTGATGTCTCAGTATTACGAGTTCGTGTGGTTTATAATAGTGTAACGTTTGTGTCGAGTGCGCAGATGGCGTGGTGGTTTAAGTGGACATTTCGCCACTGTCGCCGCGCTGAGGGTTGTGGGTACAGTCGTCAAAAGGGACAATCGTATGATACACAAATGGTCGTTCCGTATCTGGGTGTCCTTTGTGTCTATTGTTCTAGTATTTTTTTAAATTCCCTTTGATGCAAGCATTAATGTTAGTGCAAGGATATGTCTTTTGTTAAAATGAAGTAATTAGAATTAGAAGGTGTTAGTGTTATCTGTGTTGATGATAAAGTATTCGCGGCAGTATACGCCTACTGAGAAACTAGTTTTGTTTGATAATTTTATATATTATCATATCGTTATAATATACGATAGCGAAGGTGGAGGCAGAGGTGTGTCGCGTGGTGTCGTGGTGCCGCGGTGTGTCAGTGGCGCGCGCGTGAACTTGTCGCGCGAGCTCAAAGTCGCGCAGTGCGTAGCGCCTGCACTTGTTCTGATCAATGACGCGATAACGCACTACTGATACGAAGTCGGCACGTATCTGCGATCTGATATCATACCGGCGGTTAGCTGCAATACAAGTTATTTGACAGTTTATTATTTACATACCATGTTATCCGTCGTGCGTGGAAACGCGTTATTTTATCACACTTCCCTTTTTTTTATTATATATATACTTTTAAATATTTGTGTGCCTGTTTTTATTAGTTCCCACTGTTTTGACCGATATATGCCGCTGAATAAGTAAACAACATGCAATTAGTAGGACTCTTACCTAAATATCATTTGATAATCTATCATCCACGTGATCAGTACTTATTTTTATAAGGATATAAAGGCAACTATTTTTGTATTATCATATTATTAGTATTATTATTATATTATCATATCTACATATAGAAATCTATAGAAACAGTGTGTCACATGAAAGATAAGGTAATAGTACTTTTAGGTGCGTTAAGTACCTATTGCAAAAGCATCGACAACCAATACAGAAATTATGCATTGGATGATCATCTATAACATGTTTTTATCCAAATGTATTTTCCCATGTAGATACACAATTGTAAACACAGTTGTTAAAGTTCAAATTATTGATTATTCAGTCAAATTCTGGTATGAAATCAGCATCTTCGTAACGCAGGTCAAATAGGTGGGACCACCTTTAACAGGAAATTCTAAACAGCTCATCCGATAATGAAAATTTCCTATACTTATCAACATTTTTAATTTACATTCTTATATTTAACATATGTTTGCTGTGCTATAAATTATGGATTTTCGTTCAATATTGAGAGGTTTAAGATAGCCACAGTGTTCCCTATACGACCTTAAAAAATGACAACACTTTATTTGTAGACGCTGTCTATTTGTTACCAAACCGTGTCCTCTGATAAATCGATTGACACTTCACCCTCCGATTAATGAAAGGTACTTCCTACGACAATAATAACAATGTAACTCTTTGTATTAATCCTCATTACATAGATATTGTTAAAGATCACAAAATATTTATTTTCTGGAATAGTCAGATAGACAGCATTAGAATAAGATTAATAAAACGACTAATTATAATATATTTGCTGGTTGGTAGTGAAAAATTGGTGTAGAAGGTTTTAATAGTTTAGTCTATACCGAATAATTTAGAAAACATTAAACAATCAGTAGTGACACATATACATATATATTGTACTGTTGATAGAGCTTAGTGCAGTCAGTGTTTGTACTAGCGCTGGTGTTAGCTACTACAAACATTGACTGCGTTACGCTCTATCGTTATTGGGTCAGGTTCGTTGCAGAATGCGTTTAACCTATAAACCATATAATACTTCTTCATTGCTATGAAAGCATCAGGTGAGAGTCAAGCTTCAGGTAACATTTACTGTTAAGGAAATTATCCTGATGATAAAACATAACTTAATCTAAATAAGTCTTCTATAGTTGATGCAAGTTGCATTCAACAGTCAGCAGTTGAGCAAGCAGGCGAAACGTTTGTTGCGTGAATATACTGTAGCGCTTCGAGAATCAACATGTTATAGGTGTGTCATAGATAAATTGTGCATTTGTTTCTAATTCGGTATCTGTTGTTCAAGGTACTGCCTAGCGACAGGCATCGCACTTACTGTCTTATAAAATGTCTCAAGGTCATTAAAGGATTATTTGATTATCAATATCGATATAAAAAATAAAAAGTTATCTATAATGACTTGTTGTTTATTGTTTGCGGTTTCACGAAGATTTATTGAATTTCACGAATAATTATAGGCAATACTTATATTTGTTTATTATAAGGCATGTAACTTTTGTGATTGGTTATGATCTCTGATTAAGATTATGGAATCTAAACTTAATATTAAAAGCTGAAGAGTTTGTTTGATTGAACGCGCTAATCTCAGGTAGGTACCACTGGTTCAAATTGAAAAATTATTTTAGTGTTGGATAGCTCGTTTATCGAGGAAGGCTATAGGTTATATAACTTCACGGTACGATGAATAAGAGCAGAGCATCAATAAAAAATGTTGCAAAAACAGGAAAAATTCTCTTATATGAAGCAGACGAAGTCGCGGGTCAGCTAGTAATACAATATTTATACTTACCCACTAGAAAGCAACTTAGATCAAGTCACTCTTTTTTGAAAAATTGTCGCGTGAGTTTCAATTTCACAAATGTTTACGCTTTTTTGACAAGAATACAACTGAAATTATGTTAAGACGTTATATATTCTGTGGATACTTGCTATGTCACTGGTATCACACGCTAGTCGCCTATTCGAAAAGCAGGAATTACAGTGCTGGCAGCGCAAAGGTTATTTGATGTCACTAGTAGTTCTACTTGCGCAGCGCTTGTTCAAGGCACTTTTCTCTTCGCAGTAATACAAGATTATTAGGTGGCAGGGTTTCGCAGGGAGCCACCTTCCTAGTCGAGTAGCCCTACTTCGTAGCAGAATTTCAGATCAAAGCGGAGATTCGGCTCCACTCTTTATTATACGCTGAGCTGAAAACTTTTTAAGGCACCCTACATTTTCTCTTAACATTGGTACTCGTCAAACAATATTTTAAAAGATCATGTTTACAAGAATGTTCTGCCAACCCATATGATTTATATTGCCACCAGTCACTTGTAGTTGTGATCGTTTATTTTCAACTGAGTGCTAACGTAATGTATTTGTTTGTTGCAGTGATGTGTCGTGATGTGACCCGGTGCAGTGTCCGTGTGCGTGTGTGTGTGAGTGCGATGCGTGCGCGTCGCTGAAGAGTCAGCGGCGAGCGGAGCGCGGCCGAGCGACAGACATGGCGGACGACAACACTATCATCGAGGGCACCGTCAAGTTCCGCGACGGGAAAAAGGTGAGCACTCACTACTACACACAACTTACATTAGGTATACAACACGAAATATAAGATTTTATATGATTGGCGTCAAAATACATAAGGAGGCATATTTATTTAAAAAATCAACTCCTGGTCTATGCAAAATTCCTCTGTCGCGGAGGACTTTCCAAATACAAATCATTTAGACTGGGAATAACTCTGTGTAGGGACCAAACCCACAACACTCAGAGTAGTGGACGTGGCGAGGCGACCACTGAAACCATTACGTCAACCACGCGGTCTATGCATTGAAAGCAAATGCGCCTTATGAACCTCGTGCTACATAAAACACGTGCTACATAAACCACGTGCTACATAAACCACGTGCTACATAAACCACGTGCTACATACACCACGTGCTATATAAACCACATAAGACCGTCACCAACTATGTATATGACCACGCAAACTTGCTTTGCAAACAAATATTTATTAGAAAGAAAGAAAATAATATTATTTGTTCCACGCTGATAAGGTGACAGGAAACACAACCAATAAGTATAAGGACAAATAAGGTTCTGCGTCAGCAATGTTGCAGTGCATCCACAACGCTGGTATTCTCGCAGAGCCTGCATTATTTTGGTGCATGTAGGCAGTAACATACATAACTCAATTAAAAATAAAATAACAAAAAACAAAACAACAATTTAAATAAATTAGATTAGTGGTCATGGATGGCAAAAGTAATTTTATACTAAATAATAATGTTGGTATTTATATAATACTTATATGTATACGTATTTATAGAATTAAAAGTACTAGCGGTGACCGAGTGGTCAAAATTCGACCATAATTGATTTAAATTTTTAGTTTGTTCGTTATTAAGGTTTTATTGTCTATAAATCTACCCTTATAATCATATCAGAAATGGCGACCACAAGTGACTTGGGAACAATAAAGGTTAGGGAGAAGAAGAATTTTTCATTGACGATATTCCTAAGCTTCCTACATTGTTTTCTTTTTTCTTTATTACATATAAATAAGGTATATGTAAACATATGTATTCATAAATTTAATGTATTTCTAATGCAAATTTTACAAAAATATAAATTTCGCCACTCCTTCTCCATATAAACTTTAACTGTGCAAAAATTTCATACACCTCTGTACGAGCAATTTTTGTAAAAATGTGTTTATGGTTTTCCTTCACGTATTAATATAAAGATATTGTGAAATAATAAAAAACAAGAAAAAAAATAAAAGACTTTATATTATAATGTTTGAGCGCAGCATATTAATTCACGTCACTATTTAAATATTGGTCAGTATTTAAATAGTGAAACCCAATATAGCATATCGTTTATATTTTCCATTTATAATATACGAGTATTTCTGTGCCTCTAAAACCATGATCACGATCTTCTTAGTCACGTGTTCGAGAGCATAGTGGCACGTTAGCTATTTTCAAGAATGTCCGATCCATTTAGAAATATTTAAAACACATCATAATCCACAAGAACGGAATATTCTGTGACAAAATTTTGCAGCAAACGCCTTTGGATTAAGTGTGTATGTCCATACGAACTGTTTTTGTCATAAGTAATAAACTCATGAATACTTTTTTACTATTATCGAGGGTATTATATACATAAAATAAACAGATATGTTACTAGTGCACAAAAAGTGAAAACCCAGAAATGACCCAATTGGTCGGTTTTCTATTGTTCTCAAAGCAACATTGGTTCAAATATATGCCTTAAAAACAAACAAAACACAATTGTCAAGTACAGTTATTAATAACAAAATTGTATGATGCACATTTTTACTGTCCATTACTATGTGACATATCTAGTATTTAATGTCGTTCACTAGTATACTGTAATAGACTATAGTGTAGTTGTTGGTGCAGTGAGTAACGCAGGTGTGTTGTGTTCACAGTGGAAGTCGCGGTGGTGCGTGATGCGCAAGCTGTCGCCGGTCGCAGGTGAGTCCACCACTAACTAACCTACGTATAAACTTCAAGTATTTACACATGAACTATTGTATAGAATAAAAAAATAGTCTACTGGAATGAATATGTAAGTCAAACAACTCGGTGGGCAATTGTACTGAATGTGACTACTATACAAAAGATCGAAACCTTATGGGCTGGTTTCTGGATCAGCTGTGTTGCTTTTGGGTCTTATGTAAAGAAATTCTCAATAAAAACACGCAGTCTGGAACGGTACCCGGAAGATTGCAATAAGTTCGCTTCTTATTATATGCGACCTATAATCTGTAACGCATCTATAGTATATATACCTATATAATAGGTAAGAAATATATATATTTTATGTTACTAAATTGGTCTGATATTTCATTTTATTAGGTATTGTTCATTATTTGACCTTATATTCATTTTGATATGCAAATGATTTCCTAAAGCTAAACCTCACAATTACGATACCTATGCAATCCAATTGTGTAACCTCGTAATGGTTCATTAAATTAGGTATATCTTAAGATTAAAAGTCATGTCATGATCGCCAACAATTAAAAGAAAATTACAATAGAAATTTGAGTACCTTATTAATAAAGATGAATTAGTTAGTACTTTAGTTAGGTATTCGCTAAAGATCATATTATTATAGACTTATTCATCGAATCACAGCCGCTCAGTCGTGCACCTTACTTCTTCTACGACACGATTTAGTTCACGATTGTAACATACTCGTAAATCCCAACAAAACATTAAATGTAAAAGAGCAATTCTAGCAACGCAATCGAAATAGTTATGAGATCTCATGTAAAAACAAGTAATTATAATAAGTATCTTTGCTTTATCATAAACTGTTATCTAATCACCTATTTATATTATCTATTGTCTATTACCTATTAACATTTATAGTGACCGTATCGATACTAGACATCTTTATTACTATAATAAATATAATGACTTGGCAATCGCTTTCTAGCTTATTCACAACGAAGTTACAGGGTGTCGAAAATGCTCTGAATGCCTCATAAAAAAGTATGTTACGGCCGTACCTTTGTCTGTTTGCTTTGGCTAGATTTAGCGACACTGCCGTGCTCCTATATATGTTGACAGCAGCAGTCCACTTCAAAGTAAGAAAGGCTATCAGTCAGCTCTTATCTAATCACCTAAAAACGTATTACGGTTTCCTTTATTATTTTCCAAGCATTATGTACAATTACATAGCACATTTAATATTTTTGATGTGTAATCATTTTACTTGATTTTCATGTTTTATTAAGACTAATTCATCGAATAAGTACTATTTTGCAATATCACTGTAAACACCTAAGTTGTGTGTTGTAATGATTATTTTATCAAGAAATTAAGCTTAAGTGCCTGAACACGTTACGATCAAGGACGATAATAATATGTTAGTTTAATAAATAGTTGTGCAGCTCTCTGATTCTTCTCTTGTCCCAGTCCAGCTATACTGTAAAAGAGGCATGTACGACGCGCGCGATCGTTTATTGCAAGCAAAGGCTACGTTGTGTATTAGTTTAGAGCTTGCTAAGGCTAACCTAGTAAGATTTTTGATTAGTGTCCAGAATACTATTATTATAGATTACAACACTTCTAACATATTTACTTAAGGCAAGAAAATGAAGAATTATTTTCTATTTATAATATAAGTATATCCTGGCATAGTTGGCGCTTATGTTTGGAATTGTTTGGGAGAGCCGAATTCTATCTCTAGGTATATCAATACTTAATAACAGTAATTACGAAGTCTAGAAGCGTAGTCGGTTGATTTTAATACGTTTGTCCATTATTTTATGGCTTAAAAACAAAACTGGGTGTTTAACACACAGCTCTGCCTACCCCTTTGCGGTTATACAAGCCTGCATCTATTTATACTTGATGTTCCATTGCAAGAAATTCTTACTGTATTTCTGTTGATGCTACCGATGGGCTACTTTGGTGTGTGTACGTCAATGGTTGCCTGCTTAGACAGACTATTGTCCTGGTCCTTTATGTGCTAGCAGTGGCACTGTAAGTCAATTAAGTACATAACTGAATATCAGGTGGCCAGGTGTCGACGAGATCCGTTTAAGTGAATGGTAAGTGATGGTGTAATCGCCTCGGAGCGCGCTAATGACGATAATCTAGTCTCGCTAATAAAGTCGCGTTAATTGCGTCGCTTTTTTCCTGCGAGAGCGTTGGGACTCCGGCGACAAACTGCACGAGGCGCTTCCTCGGCGACAATTAATGTCGCAGCAGTTTTTCTCGCGCTTTGAGCAGGACGTCGTCGGTGTGGCGGTAATGGTGTCGTCGTTAGCGTTGATTTGTCGCGCGGTGTAGTGGCGCCACTTTGTTTACGCCTCGTACTTAAGTGTTTCTATTTAACGAGGCGCGCGACTTGCCTTGCCTCACGACTCGCAGCTGTATCACTTATTATGTTGACCTCCACAAATAACATCGCGATACAAATATTACAATGGTACCCATATTGTAACACTTTTTTTGGTGAATATACTCGAAACAGCTAAGCGGTGTATGTGGCGTACCACCTGATTATATTGTTTTTATATTTATTATATTGAAATGGCAATTGGTCGGCTGTAATAAAGATAACAACTTAAAGAATGCACCAAGGATGTAGTGGTTTTGTTGATTATCATCAATATATGGGCAACGTCACGTTGGATATCTGCCAATGATAATTAATAATCGTGGGGCGACCGATAAATGTTCTAGGTGTACCTGTGTTCTGTAGTTTGCATGTTTGTCTATATTAAGACAATTCTTTGTCACATATGCTATTCCCAATACCAGACCATTAGTAATAGGTACCTGTTATGGTAATGGATCGTTCATGTTGCAGTAAAGCGCAGTGCCAACTATTACACAATGTTTTTTTATGAGGTAATCACATTTTTAATACTCTAGACTTCACATAGTCGCCGCTCTACCGTGTTTATCTTATCTTGTGTGGGGGGGCCAGTCAGCACAGACCGCCGTCACTTCGACCCAGTGGGATCTTTTGTGTCGACTTCCCCAATAACGACTGCCATAGATGTTCATGGCAGCCGGGACCGACGACCGACGTGCTCTCCGAGGCACGGAGCAGGCGATAATTGTCAATCAATAAGCACATAGTTTCGAAAATTCATATAACTTCCGTAAGTCAAAGGTGCGCGACGTGGGTTCGAACCCGAGACCCTTTGCATTGCAGTCTGTTGGTCTGCTCACTGAGCTATCGCTGCTCTTACCGTGTTTACCTAAATCATTAAAATGTTCAATTGCACGTCATGTTATATTGTTTCTTATGAATAAATAAATGAATAAAATGTGAAGAGGATCGAACTACTACATATGTATAAATACAAGACCGTTTTATAAATACATATATAGTCTCACAACGACAGATGGATTCGCGAACTCTATCTTTTGACCGTGATTCCACCTGCGTGAATCCCACGCAAACGTATTGCGTGATAGCAGTGTTCTATGTGTGAACCCAGGATATGAGCTATCTATTTATCTGTGTGTCAAGTTCAACGGCTAACGCGTGACTGAGCAACAAATATCTTAATGAACTATCATATTTATGAAAATTTAACATGTATGCATGCAAACACTTAGCTAGAGATAACGATAGACGTAAAATAGCTTGTTGATTGTACCTCACAGAGCCAGGCCAAATGAAGATTTATGTATATATAAATGTATGCAGATCAGGAACAGTACTTTTTCTAGATAAAAGATACCCTATTTTCTTTTCCGTTGCCCCGACAACGTGTAAGCGATGTAATTTCATGAGAATCGAAACAAAGAAATAAACAAACAATGCGAGTGTGAGTACACTCGCGTCTTAAATATTAGTAAGGATTCTAAAGCTTTGTATGTAATAATTTATGATAGTTCGTAAGCTCGTACGTATCGTAACTAGTGCCAAGGGCACGTTGGATTCCTTGACACGTTTTTACAGTTATCACTACGATTACAGGCAAAGTGTTCATTATTATTAGGTTTTTAAGTCAAGTAATTCTCTGTATCAGTACGTGGTCTGGTTCCTGGTAGATAATACATAGGTCCGCCCGTATTACGTGGCATCTAAATGTTAAGATGGTGAAATGTGGAAGTAATGCAAATCTGCTTGCCTCTTCGGGCATATAGGTGTGAGACATTGTATGTATGATGCAAATGCTTGTATTATAGACAATTAACCGTATGATTGTTCAAAGTATAAGCGAGGCGGGTGTTTGCTTGTCGAGCTAAGTGATTGTGTTGACAGGACACCGGAGGGCGCCACCGCTGCCGCCGTTCACCGACCGCCAACTACATCTAACAAATCTAGATAGCGCTCCGTAAATATAGCACGAGTGTTCAGGGTTTATACATGGGCTCAGTATCATAAGTGACCATTGCAATAAGGATGTACATTAATCGAAAACTACTAAATGTACTGCTTAGTTGAAAATTGGTTCAAGTGGAAAAGTGTTGGTTACTTTTTAAACTGCTGTAACGAGTTCGAAATAAGAAAGGGTCCTATTTGTGTAATCTATTATTCGTTAAATATTTGTCTGTGGCCCGACTCCCATAGACACCAATACAACATTCTGCTGCAACAATCATGCGAAGGACAAACATAAATATAGTCCTTGTTACCAGGATTAACGTAGCTTATAACAGGAAATCATATAGGTATTAAATAGATTCAGTCGTTATAGAGTTTATTTTTACGTAAATCAAACTAAGCAATCTGCAGTATATTTTATAAGAAATGACGTGTATTGTATTCGTGATCATTTATCTTGCAAACGTTCAGATTTATATGTATTGTTCAGGTTTAGGCGCCACGCTGAGATCTATTCCTCAAAATAGCCAGATAAATAAAACCTTTTACTGGATTGCCCCTGAAAGAAAGTAATATTATTTATTCTATGCTTGAAGAAAGGTTACGATTTAGATAAACGATAATGTTCTCTCTGTATAGCGCTGGTTAGATAAGTAGGCACCAACACAAGACCAGTACGAAGGGATGGCGTGCATGGCACCCCGAGCGAGCCGACGCACGCGATCAATTATACAATTAAAAGCAACGTAAGTTGGCGATTTAAAGTCCTGCAAAAGTTGTCAGTGTTCTATTAAATGAAGACCGTCGCGTCGGCCGCTCGGCCACTGGTAGTTCGCTCATTAGACGTCCCCCGGGCGGCGCGCGACGCCAACTCCGCCGTCTCCTACAACTACAATGCCAACTACCTATATTTAATTCTTAGTGCAATTACTAGGTCCTGCTAAGAGCAATTACACAAAGGTACATTTATTTGTTATTATTATTTAAACATAAAACATATTGATATTCTGGCTAATTGGCTGTCTGTCATTCTAATTCGTGTAAGCTGTTATTTCTTGCATTTAAGTATTATTGTTATCATAATATGAGAAATATCTTCTGATTGTCTCATTTAGCGACACCCATACGAAGTGAACGTTTTTGTGATACGCAGATATATTTTAAGTTTGAGTGTACTGATTAGACAATCAGTACACTCAAACTTAAAATATATCTGCGTAGCAAGGATAACAACTAACACATAAGATAGTCTACAATACAAATATCCTTCGCTTATGGTGAGCCGTAGACTTAACCTTCTAACGCGTGCACCACTGGGCCAGGGCCACGCGCCCGTTATCACTTCTTAAATAGGACAGTGTAATAAACAAGTCTAGAAGCTTCATTTATCTCAGGAGTAAAACTGGTTATTGGTCTGCAATGTCTATAGTTCAGTACTCCTCCAATAAGACTGCTCTAGTTTAAGCAAAATCCTAAGTTCTAAACTTACCCTGCTGAGTGTTACTTAAAAAGTAACACCGGTCAATGCGAGGTGGACTTACTCACCAAGGGCTCTCATTCTGGAAACGTACAGAAATCTGCATATAAGCATTATAAATAGTCCCACGCTTGTGTGGCTTGAATGGATTGGCTCAAAAAAATCGAATGGATAGGCTGAAGTGTTGTACCCCAAATTTCGTCTATCGCTGTCACCAGGCACAGATCTTAAGTCTGTGCTGCTATTGAAAATCACTTTGCCCGACTTGGAAATCGAACTTAAGATCAAACGCACAGTAGTCACATTCAATATCGCTGAGCCACCGCTGCACCGGGGTGGTCTATAGATTTATTTACTTACTTAAGAGCATTTATTCGCATCGTTTGAATATTTAATGCAAAATTAAGTTTGTTTGTAGTCGATATTTGTTGATTCGTCAAATCCGTACTAGTTGGAGTCAAAGTTTTAATGAAATCTTTACATAAATAAGCTTTTACCGATTCTACTTATTCTTAGATCTTTTAGTTTGCAAACTTCGAAGGGGTAACAGGATTAGGTTTTTATCATAATTCAGAATAAGTCAAAAGTGCAGCTACAACAGCTACAGTATACATCAATATATATATTTTTTTTCTTTTTACGTGGGGGAATGCAATGACGCATATCCCTCCGCGGGGGCGGGTGGAGGGATTATGTCGGACTCGCCGGGGTAAAAGAAAGATGGAAAGGAGATAATGTACCTCCCGGAATACCGACTAAACCTACCACGGTGTTCCTCGACAAAACCACTACCGACGGGGCCGCGCGAATCGCTTTCGCATGCGGTCGCGACCCCGCCGAGGTTACGGCCCGCCGTATGAAACGGCAGGCCACTACGCGAAGAGACCTACCCAAAGGACTCGCAAGTAAAGCTCTACTTTAATTGAATTATCCTTTCTTTAATCAAATATAACCATCTTAAGAATATTTTTCTTAAGTTCTAAACGCATTATTTATAACTATTAGCATTAGGATTTCTAATGCTTGTATTCCAACTAACCATCATAAGTTCATAACTTAGTAACTACGTATTATAATATCACCTTAGTTGCAAGTACAATGCAAACTTTAATTGTATGTTGTCATATACATATGTGAGAGCTTGTTATTAGCAATAGACTTTAATTAATGTATTTGTATATAAGAATATTAGTCTGTAAGCTTTCTGTAAAGTAAATAAATAAAATAAATAAATAAAGGAGTTGCTGAGATAAGCAGCTGTGACAGACGGTCAATTCTACAGTCCGAAAGGCACCATAGCGGTTCTGTTTAACCATTTTGTTACGGAACCCTGAAAAGAAGTTATTAATTAAAGTATTTCTACATAAAATTTGCCTTTAAATCAGTTTTCCAACAAATGTAAAGGCATTGGAATGGGGTCATCCGTTTAGGCGCCAGACAAAGGCTTTAAACTTATAACAACCCTCTATTCTCATCGGCCATCATTAAGAGTAAGATATGCCGAGCGTGCACTATACCACATGCATTGGTTGCGCTATGTACCTTTTATTTAAATAAAATAGTATTTATTTAATATTCAAAATTAAAACATTTTTTTAATAATGGTTGAGTTGTACTATTTCCGTTTTAAATTTATTTCTTCACAAATAGGGATCGCTTGGAAATAACGTATTGCATTTAGACTAGTATATTATAAATAGAATAAGCTAAATACAATAATTATATAAACACATTGGTATGTACATACTTACTTCTAGGTGTGTTTATATCAAATTAAATACACAAATTACCCGACGGTGACGTACGAAATTATATCTGTTCCAACCGCCGGCCGATGTTAGAAAGGCAGATTAACATATTTTTTTTGTTATCAGACGGTTTAACGCATGTCCCCTGTGATTGGCTTTGTGATTTAGCAACGGCCAATCAAATTAATTGATACGAATTTGATTCGGACATGTCATCGATTATCCTTTTAAGAAGCTGGGTGTAAAGTCGGCCTCGATGGTGTAGTGGTTAGTGTAACCGACTGCTACGCCTACGGTCGCGGGTTCGATTCCCGCACAAGTCAAACATTTGTGTGCATGAACATGGATGTTTGTCTTGGTCTGGGTGTATGTATAATATGTATGTATTTACAAAAAAAAAAGTATATATGTATGTTTCTCCATTGTCTAGTACCCATAGTACAAGCTCTGCTTAGTTTGGGCTAGATGGTGTTGTGTGTATATTGTAGAATATTAATATTATTATTATTATTTATATAAGGTCAGGGCGACAAATCCACTTTTTGTTAGAGTGTATGCATCTTTGTTCCATAATTTGTCGCCATCTTATAGGTAGTAATATGATTCCGTAGCGTAGTTGTAATTCTTTGATAATTGATTGAAAAATTGCGATTAGTAGATAATTCTGACAGTCCTCTCTTCATGTGAACTTTAAACTGCCTGAAGAGTAATGAAGCCGAAACAAGTTTTTTTCAATTCTTTTATTTCCTTTGCTATAGTAACATATATGTATTACATATGTTAACTCTGTGGTAATCCCTGGGTGCAAGGTCCAGAGGTTCAGAGGTTATGGTGAATGCATTAGCACTTCCCAACCAAGATCTTAAAATTTTTGCTGTTTGATTAAAGATGTATGTTGACTTGCGTTATCATAATGAAGAACTAAAATTGTTTTGCTTATCAATATGCCGTTTTTGTAAATTTTTTGAGGTAGACTTAACAGCTGTTGTCAGTTTCGATGGTTTTATTTGGCTGTAAAAGTTCACAATGCACGATTACGTGCCAATCGCACCATACACACAAGTGTATGGTGCGAATGAATGAATAAGGTAACGTTGTCGTTACCTTATTGCGCGTTAAACCGGGTTTTGCCACAGTTTGTGGAGCTTGTCCGTTCGTTGACCACGATAGTTTCCGCACGTTCTTGTCGTCAATGATCCGATAGTGATCAGTCTTTTCAAATGGTTCGGTTTCATTATGATTTAATAGAGAATTGCAAGCGTACGAACGCCGCGTTGTCTTTCTGTGAGCTCGTGTAGCCCACATATATCAAGATTTTTTGTATATCTATATTATTTTTGAATAGTCTGAATAGCCTAGTGGAAGTATTTTGGATTGCTACGCAGAAGTCTCGGGTTCTATCCCAAGGCACAGCTCTGACATTTTGCGGTTATGTGCGTATTTATTAGTTAATTATCGCTTGCTTTAACGGCGAATGAAAACATCGTGAGAAAACCAACATGTCTGAGAGTACACAATAATGTTCTCGCAATGATAAGAAGTCCGTGCCCAGCAGTGGGACAGTTTATATAGGGCGGATATTATATACATTTTTAAACGAGTCTGTACTGTTTTATTGTCAATGGCCAGTTCCTCAGCAATATAGTAACTACTAATATACCGATCTTGCTCGGGTTTCCCGCAAATGATGTCAACTTTACCTGTAATAGGGCATAAACTGCATGCTCAACATCAAATTAATCTGATGGAAATGCTTGAACCAACGTTGTCCTATCCTGTCTGACATTACATTAACGTTACAATGTATTCCGAGACTTTTGCAGCAGCTTTCCTTTTTCTTAAAAACTTTAAAATGTATAAACGTCGTTAAAAACACCTATTTTTAACGGCAGAAAGCCAATTGCGAAATGGTTTTTATTTCTTTACTTCTTATTTTAAATGTAAATATTCGTTGCTATCGTAGCCAACCAGATCCCAAACAGTACACAAAAGATATTCTTATTTGATTTCAACTTTATTCTTATAAAATGCATAAAGACTGCAAACTATTACTATTTAATATAGGTTGTATAGAAACCAGCAGAAAAATTTGAGCACAGAGTTTAATTTTGTATAGTTTTTTCATAAAAGGTAGTCCTCCAATTTGTATATGCCTTCTATAAAAGAAAGCTACACTTTTATTTTTCATGTACAAATCAATCATGAATTAATTGACGTAATAAACAAAGCTCTACTATTTCATTTTGAGAAATATTCTTATGATTAGTGTCTACTTTGAGAGGACGGTAGTGTAGTGGTTTAAATGGCTACCTCGCCCCTGCCGCCACGCCGAGAGTCGTGGGTTCGATGCCCTCACGGGACAAACATTTGTGCGATCCACAACGTTGTTCTACATCTGAGTGTTCTTTGTGTTTGTTGCTTGACTATTTGTAAAGTCCCGCAACTCCTGACTTGTTAGCCATGTTGGTGATATGAAAATGAGTTAAATGTTATATACCGATCTCCAAAACCGTGAATGTGTTTACGTATAAGTAAGTACGTGGACAGTGCGTGTATAGCGAGTGGCCCCCAGCAATGTCGATAGCGAATTTCGATGAAGTGGTGCGTGCTCTCGTGCACGTAGTGACGTGTGACGCGCCGGTCACCGCTCATTAATTACCGCACCGCGCCGCCGCGCGCCGCACGCAGTCGCCGCGCTTCGTGCAGCGTCGCGCCGCTAATTGAAACGCAAATTATACGCGTCGCGTTGCACCGCACTGCACTGCGCCGCACCTCTCTAATGATCGCGTTTTAATTCACCGGCACAATTATTTAAACTCATTAATTGGACGCCGCACACTACTTGTTACCAATTTTGTTAATTTACGTTGTAAACGTGTTTTGTTCAGAGTTGCAGGTGCAACTCAAAGAATGTTGCCTGATATTGTTTGTTAATTAGACTCATCGTTTTTAATACAACGCACTTCTATTTAGTATTTTCCAAATCAAAGTCTGTTTGCGTTCTTCTTGTTCGCTGTTTTAATGTTTGTAAACAAAAATCATAACTTATATGGGTTGTTGCTGTAATCACTAATTAGTCTCATCTAATGAGTGAGTATATAGTAAAACTTCGTTGTCTGTTTAAATACGTCATTCGTTAAGTCATCCTCATCAGAGACAAACATATTATTTTGATGACCTGTTAAAGAAGTGCGTCTTTCAAACAAACAAAAATCTTAAAATTTTTGTTATATAAAATAGTACGAAAATGTGACTACAGTTTTAAGATTACCTGATTATAAAAATTAAGTTTGTGTTCGATTTAGGTTTAAATATGTTTATTTCCTACGTTAATTCGAAACTGTTAAAAACTCGATACAGATAAAAACAAAATCACTTTTTCAAACAAATTAAATCAATTTAATTTGTTTGAAAAAGTGTTGTCTCTTGTCTGTCATTGTTTCATTGTTGTTTTTCTTTCTTTGTTTCATTGTTGTCACGGGTTTTGTTTATTGTTTCCTTATTTGTGTTACAAACTAATGGTGTAAACTAGTGGTGGAAACACAAGCATAATGTTTTTGTTTTCGTTCTTATTGTGCTAAGATTAAGACTCACTTTGGCGTGATTGTCGGCTACTGTAACAATGTATACGAAGTATCAGAGCGGCAAAGTCTCCTCCATTTTTGTTGCTTTAGGTGCATGACCTTAGATACCTATGCTTAGACTCTCGGTCAGCTGTTGAGGCAGATAAAACCCGTTGCAGTTGAGCAAAAACTAAAAATCTATCCTGTGGCTAAACTACTGTTGTATGTGGTATATACTATATGTAGATAAAATAAAAAAAATAAAAAGCCTCACTGTTTAATCAACCTTGTATTAAAACGAAGGAAAATGTATATGGAACTAGATATTGCCTGCGTACTTTTTCTAGAAGAAATGTACCCTATGTTATTTACTGTTCCCCTGACAACCTGTGTGCGAAATTTCATGATGACCGGTTGAGTAGTTACGGCGTGAAAACGTAACAAACTAACAAAAAACTCACATTCGCATTAATAATATTAGTTAGGATTAATTGGGAAGGCAACTCGCGCAGTAGGAATACTACGCACTAATCAGCCGATAAAATAAACATTTTACGATACTCGAGTTCTGCACTTCGGTACAATTAATTATTTTAACTTATGTCACTGTATAAAAGTAAACAAACAGCATATATAAGCAAGGCGGCGCGTTGACAGATCTGTAGTTAACTGAGTAAATCGTCGTGTGCGGTGCCATAAAAGCGCGCCACAACCGCGCGGCGCCGGCGCGTGCGCGTGCGTTGGCGACAGCCGCGTGTCGACGGGACGATTAATCGCACCGCGTGTGGCCAGTCTGCGCCTGCGCCACTTTACGACTGAACATTCTTTATTCCAGTATGTGCGCGTTTCCGCTAAAGTTATGAGCACATTAACTACTAAACACTGTGTTCGTCATAAAACAGCTCTGCGACAAATTGAAGTAACAAAATCATTAGAACTAATGCAGAACGAACTCATTTTATCGTGTTCGAGAAGTTCAGTTGAAATATGAAATATTTGTTAGTACCTAGGTATACCAGTTGGAACCAAACACAAACAATTCTTGCAATATATCATATATATCTATTGTTTATATAATTATTTATCTTACTACTTAGTACACACATATATGTACTAATTTATTTCCATTTTATTGTTCATTTAAATGCATGTGTTTATTATTTCATCATTTATTTATCCTGTATTATTATGTAGTTAATAGAAAAGTTTAAATGTCTGCTTACTGACTTCTACCGAGCAAACTGTACTAAATTGTAAACTGTAAAAATCGCAATCATCGGCATCCACAGGACAGGCTTGCCTAGTGTGGAGCCAATGGATACTATGTGTATATGTACTGTTTTGGCAATAAATACATTTTTAATTTTTAATTTTAATTTTTAAATAATTATTTTATCAATAATCAACAGCGCTATAGAATATGCGAAGTGGTGAGTAAACCACTAACGCATACACAGAATGCTCTGTGAAGTTGTCACACGTTGGAGGATGATGTCGGTGGTTCATTGGCTGGGAACTATTTAACGTTCGTCTTCAAGCGATGATTCAGATGATTGTGATTGAGTTTTTTGTCCGCCGTACATTTGTAGCGTAGAGACTGACGCTATTTTTGGAGTTTGGTTTTTGTTTGCTACACAGAGACATCTGACAAACTATAAGCTTGTTTGATAGGTATAAACAAGCTCGCAAGATTTACGTTTTGATTATAGCAGTGTCCCTGGTATAATAAAAACATCAACAACATGCAAACCTTCGGTCCGACGACGATAAATATATTAGGATTGTCCTATTAAGGCGACACTTCATATACTTAAATGTAATTATATATTATATTATGTATTATTATAAATAAATACTTGCATAAAATGAATGTTAAATTTTCAAAAATGTAGGTCCAATGTAAGTAAAATTAGTATGTGCATCAAGTAAGTAACTTGGCATCACGAGCCGCGGGCATGATTAATATGAAGACTGGCTCATTGATCCCGGGGTATTTGTTGGGTATTTGCTTGGTATACCACTATAAACTCGCATGTGTAGATTTTGCACGTATAACTATTTATACGTGCGAGTTTGATAACAATTGTTCAAATATGTGTATAAGTTCAACTGTTGTCTGGGCTCACTCGCCTGATCCCCCACGTAGTGTATACTCAGGCTGTTGAGTAAGCGCGTAGCTATCAAAACGGCTTGTCGGCACTTATTTTCAACTCCATAAAATAGGAAGAATGTTCGATGTGTTGGTGTACCCGCAGCGAGCGCCGTCGCCTTTATTGCGCGGGATCGATAACTTAAATGTTACGAGCCATCCCGCCCCGACGATTTAAACTGCACTACGATGGGGTCTTAAACAATATATTCCGTGCCATTTCGCCGCGATAGCTTCCAAATATCATGTCGTACCCGCGACTTCGTCAGCGGGGGATGTTCGCTCGAGGCAGCCCTCGTTTCACGGGAACAATGTAATTTCTCCGACTATAATGGGAAATGTGGTATGCTAATCTTTATCGTATACAGATACAATTTTATGAAACGGTTAAGTCGTATCGGGCCGCATCCAAACATGTATAATATTGGTACTATTATACAATCCGCCTGCCGGGGTTGTTGTATTTATTAGTTTAGCCGTCAAGGGTCGCGATATCGGTTAAGTTAAATGATTATCGGGCCATCGCGATAAGTGAGCGATGCCGTCCTGTGGAGTGTGGTGTATGGGTGTGTGCATGTGTTCGTGTATGTACAATGTAACGGTGTTGTTATGTGTGTGCAGACTGCGTGCACCTGCAGCTGTACCGCGACTCGAAGGCGCGGTGGGGCGGCGCGCCGAGCAAGGCGTCGCTGTCGCTGCAGCACTACCTCGGCAGCGAGTCCGGCTTCACGCTCGATAAGCACTCCAACACGCTCGCGCTCGTGTGCCGGGACCTCGTCGCCATACTCGCCTTCGAGACGCGCGAGCGGCTCATCCAGTGGCAGGTGAGCACGGACACTCACTGTGTTAACCACTCGGTGTAACTTGTAGTCGAGAAGGTCGCAGTGGTGACATTTACCCGCTGGCGTGCAGGTGAAGGTGAGCGCGCACCTCGGCGAGCCGCGGCACTACCTGGTGCTGGTGGGCGGCGCCGGCGCGACAGGGGCCGCCGGCGGCGCGGCGGGGGGCAACAAGCGGCTGCCGGCGGGCCCGGCGCGCCTGCACCTCCACGAGCGTCGCCTCGCGCTCACTGCTGGCGTGCCGCCGCGATTACTTGGGATATGGGAGCTGCCTCATCTCAGGTACCAGCTACGCAGATCAACCACGGGATTACGGGATTGATCATTGTATACTTATTAGTACTAATTAACTGTATTTGTAACACAGACGTTATGGGGTAGTGGAGGGAAGGTTCTGCTTCGAGGGCGGGTCACACTGTGGCAAGGGTGAGGGCCTACACGTGCTAATTACGGACCAGGCGCAGGAGATTGCCCGTGACTTCGACCTCGCCTCGCAGGGACGGCTCTCGCCAAGAAGACGACCTAACAACTTCAAAAGAAATGACGGTAAGGCTAAAAGTAATTTAAGCATTTATTGCATAAGATTGCGGTCTGCGGCTAGTGACACGGCCTTAGGTTCAATTCCCGTATCGAATAAATTGTTATTGTATTTGTACGTTAATTAATTTTATGGAAGCAGCACGGTGTTGAGCAATGTGCGCTTTACTCGGCAATAAGGCCGCATCTTATTATATAGGTTTTATAATATCTGGCAAAATGTAGCTGAATTATACGTGTTTAGAAATGTATATATTTTCACGAAATAATCAACGTCTGGCAATATAAACTAAATATTTATTTATTGTTACATACAGGTGTCGATAGTCCGAAATCACATAAAGCGTATCGACCGGACACGCGGCTCTCAGAGCTAAACACAATCGATCACTCTCTACCGAACATAGACTTCCAACACTACGACGAAGCTTGTGGAGGGGAGGAAACGGGAGCAATCTCACCATACTGGCCATCAACAGAGCGAAGCCAATTCCATGACATGGGGCTGGGGGACACGGCGTCTGTGCATGAGGGGGACGGGGGCGACGCCGCGGCGTGGGGCAGTGGGGTCGGGAATGTCACGCTTGAGCGATGCATGAGCTGCATTTCCAAACTCGGCGCAATGTCGAGGTCATCCACTGCGGCGTTAACGCCTGGAGCCAAACACTTCAGCCCCGCGTGGACTATGGAGCCGGTCCATGAAACTGTCCCTGACCCCGTGACCATATGTGATAATTTACCTACTGCAACCGATAAGACTGAGGTGTGTCGCTGCCCTGAGTGGCCAGACCGGCCCCCTGACAGACCCCCGAAGCCCACACGTCTAGAGTTGAACCTGAACAAGAAGCCTGTGATCTGTAGCTGTGCGCACACCGCGCCCGCTGATGACAAGTCCAGTAGAGTGGGCCCCTACGAGAATTACGATGTGCCAAAATTGCCTTCAGCAGAGGTAAAGCTCTCACTATTATTTTATATATTATTGTGCTTTATCATTAATATATCTAAAACATTATTTTATTTTGGCCAGGTTGAAGGCGAATACTACGATACACCGAAGCGACTCAAGGAGTGTCTCAATAACGAGCTATTTAAAATTACCAAGAGTTCGACGTCGAATTCCGTTATTTTAAAAAAGCCCTGTGGTTGTTTACTGAAGTTTGGAAAAAGACGAAGAGAACCCACAATCGTAGATACCGATGAAAATTTCCAGCCAGCGAACTGCCCCTGTCAGCGCGTTACCGACTGGGCCAATAACTGGATCAAGCTACCTTATTGCAGGAAAAACACGGTATCCAGCGATAATTTAGTGCCAAACAAAGAGAATGTAATGCCAAACAGTAGCGATCGTAGCGCACTTTATGCAACAATCGATTTATCCCGAAAAACGAGAAGAAAATCGCGGCCATGTGACCGGCACGACGACGGAACTGAGTGCGAACACGCGCGAAACGGTAATCGATCGGTCGAGGTTGATGACGGCCCACTCGCGAACTACGAGAATCTTAGTTTTGCGTTATCTTTAGAACATTACGAGAATGCGAAAGATTTGTTGAGAAAAGCTGGCGTTACGCAAACAGAGTTGGATGCTATAAGCGCCAACTTAAAGCCAGTGGCATTTGCAAATGTGTGTGACAAAAGCGTATGCACTAAATGTGGGCACCCTCAACAGCAACGAGTGTCAGGAAATCTGGATGCGTTAACTGTTAGTACCAACGATGATTACCTGATGATGGAACCAAACGGAATAGAAACCAACAAAATAGAGCAGAGTAAAGTACTGCCGGCGGGCTACACGCCGATGTCGCCTATAAGTGGGTTTGCGTTCCAAACTTTGAAGCATCCTGCTAAGAGCCCTATAAACAGGTTACTAAAGGAGAAGTCCGCTAGTAATCCTACATTATGTGGCCCTGAGGAAAGTCGACGGACAGAGACTCACGAGGCTGGCGAAGAAGCTCGCGCTTCACGGTCTTCTACCGAACGAATTGAAAGAATCGAGTACCGAAAACGGTCTAGCTCAGCAGACTCTTCTCGATTCCTTGAAGACGTTAAAGAGTTCGACGGGAGTGTTGGTAGCCACGGCTCTAACTCCTCTATTGAAACGCTGCGTAATATTGCACTTGACGAGCGAGCACCAACGCCGTGCGACTGTGCTGCTGATAATAAACATTCAGATGCTGACAGTTCAGAGGCGTCAAAGGGAGCTCGAGGTAGAGGTGTTCCACCAGCAAAACGATCGTCGTCAGTGCCGGGGAAGGCTGGTGGGAACCGAGACTCATCGTCATCTAATGACTCGGGCGTGTCGAGTTGTTCATTACGTCGTGCGGGTGAACTGCCCGACTTTGAACTGCCGTTGACTACAGCGGCGACGCGTCGTCACTACCGCAGCGCGCGTCGTGCGGCCGCCTGCATACACACGTCGTTGCCACGCCGGTCTAAATCTACTGATCCGCTGAGAGATTTTGCCACGATGCAGCGAGTTCGTGTTCCTGCCAAATCATCATCTGCGGAAGCAGAGGTGCCTGTGTTGACAGTGAAACCACTCAGAGGTAAGATATTCTTAACAGGTTAATCGTTAGATATTAAATACGATCGCATCCATTACAGTGGCATTTTTATCCTATATGCCTATATCTAGAGATCTAATGGCACGTTTCCGTCTACAGGTATAATGGACACACACAGCACGTCAAGCGGCACGTCCGATATGTCAGACTATATTGAAACGTTGTCGATTTGCTCATCACACTCCTCCACAGACACGCCTGTCACCATGAGGTTGGTATATCAAACGGTCAACGTATCTCCGTCGAGACATTTTTATATTAATATATTACATTGTGGAATATTTGTTGCACAGGGTGATGCGTCAGACGACGAGCACGCTGCGGCCGCGCTCGGGCAAGGAGTACCAAAATCTGGACCCGCGGCTCACGTCCGTATACCGCGCGCCGCACCCACACTCGCATGCGCACGCGCACCACGCACACCTCTACTCCAACCTGCCATAGATACTCTGCCACTTGTACATACTTACTTATCGTTTTACTATCGACTCACAAGATTTTCATAAGTCACTTATTCTGTCGTCGGCCAAATGCAATAAAAAATGATAAGCAATAAAATGGTGCAAGTTTAATGGCGGCAGGTTATTTGGCTGTATTTAAATCTTGTGATCGGGTAATATAGATTTTAAATAATTTATTGATCTCGTTAAAAAGTGTATTTATTTGGTAGAATGTGAGCACGAGCTGTGTCTGTGCGGTCTGTGAGTTAAGTGTGATCCGTCCATGGTCTGTCCCTCACGTGTCGCGTGTTGGGCGCGCACCGCCGCGCCGCGCGGCGCTGCCCGCCTCGACACACACACTAACTATCCTCTGTCCCGCGACACCTCACTACCAACGAGCTGCATGCTTACTTGAAAGTGGTTGCTAGACGGTTACAAGGACAATTGGAAACTTTATTTCAGACCAGACTAGATTTTATTTTGAAATATTATTACATCAATATTTGTTTAATTTTATTAAATTTGTTACGAAAAAAAAAGATGTACAGAAAATTTCTAGAGATTCATTGAGATGGATAAAAAATGCTTACTAATATAATATCCTGTTTGTATGCACACTATCGGAGAATTCTTATTCTCACACAAGACATAGGGAGCCAGGCCTCTAACGAATATGAATTATGTTTACATACTATATATATTATATATTATCGCTTTACAATTACGTGATTGTGTCCACGGCTAGTGCAACGCCGGCCGTAACAACTGACGTTACAAAAGCATGTAAATAAGTATGATCACAGATTACTCTTATGTATGCACTTTAGCAATCGGCTAGTAAAATATACGTTAAACACATGTAGCAGTAACATAGCACTCTCGTTGGTATTACGTACCTACCTTATATCTGTTGCTGTGAGCACAACAAGCGACTAACAAGTCGTATGTTAGTAAACTGTACTTTCGTACGAGTTACAACTTTGGTTGCAGTCAGGTGTCGCTGGACGGGCTTAACGAATTTATGCGTATGTGTGTATGTATGTAGTTCTAAAGCGCTTGTCTAACCTTGCCACTCGTTCATTTACTCTTCGTCATTCCAGTTAGATATCTTTATATAACGTGTAAACCATTTAATGTAACCGAAGCGTTGGCTCCGCCGCGAGACGTTTCGTATAAAGTAAGATGCATAGTTACCTTCGCGATGGGAAACTGAACGAATTACAAAACAGGTGAAATAAAATAACTATAGTTAATAATTTTTTATTGCGTTTAATTGTACACAAGGACATGTAAGTAGCGTAAGAGCGAGTAGGACGGTGACGTCACTGTACATAGTGTATCGCGTAGTTAGAGCACTCGACTTGTTTAGAACGATGTAAATGATATATTAAATATTATTACTAAATAATTTATATAAATTTAATCTCTACAACGACTCTCTTGTCTCTACTTTGTTACGACGATGTAATATTTTGATATTTGGAGTTTATCGGAGGTGCGCCGGCCGGCACGCAGCTCGCCGGTCGCGCACACGCAATCATAGCAATAAGCTGCGCAGCCAGGGGTGATCGTGTACCTTGTACTTGTGTAACATAATGTAACGTTAGAGTATGTGGCATGTGGTCTGGCGTAGAGAGGACGTGGCGCGACTGCTGCGCGCTGTCGCACGCGCGGCTCGCGCCGGAAGACTGGAATTGTAAGCAGGTTGTTTAGATATTACGCTAGCGAATGAATTTATATTATAACAAAAACTAATGTTAATAAACTTGACATTTCTGAATAAAACGTGAATAACTAGACCGTGTTTTATTGTTACCTCATCTGTAGCTGTGACACCGACATCTGTGTAGAAAGCGCGTCAGCGCACGCAATGCGTCGTTCCGTCTTCTCCGTAACTACAAGTGCACATCGACTATCTTATTAACAATCCAGCAGTCTTATTAACTAAGATTAACAAGTATATGGGAAAGGCTTGCAGAAATACACATAACAAGCACATATGAGAATCAAAACCGGCGGTACTCATCGCATTGATAGTGATGAAATAACTAATTATTGTAGAGGTAATTTATTAAGTAGTAAATAGTAGGCGTGGTGCCGAGGTTTAGTTTATACATATGCGATTATGTATTAACAAAAAATTAAGTCATCAACCAAGTTGGTTTCACGTTCTTGAGAGCATATCTAATGCAATATCTGCTTTTAATATCGTTAATGTATTAAACACAGTATCGAAATATTTGTCTGTCACCCAAGGATACTGCCCAGATGCAGTGGCGCGAGCAGTATGATAAGCAGGTAAGCGATGACGAGGCGCTCCACGCGAGCATTATTGCGCAACGATCAAAGTCGTGCGATAGCTTCCGCTATCTGTTAGATGTACTGACTTATCTTGACACCCGGATATTTCACTATGTTTTCTTTTAATACAAAACATTTATGATATGTTGAGATTATACGTTATCTCATCGCGTTATCGAAATCGTTCTGAAGCATAAATATATATTGTATTATCTACGAACGTGCTAGGGATGGTTAACATCTGGTAGACTGTGCTTAACGCTGTTTGTTATTCGGTACTTCGCAAATATTTATTGCCAAGGCCTAGCCTGTTAACCAAAAGGTTATGTCTAATAAGGTGGTCGAAGTGTTGGCTAAAGATTGAGAAAGATGGCGTATACTCTTACGACAAGAGCAAAGCTCTTAAGATCGAAGAAGAAGATCTACCATGCAAGCCACGGACCAGTGTGCCATACTACTTACAGAATATTTTTTAATGCCATGCATTTATAGACTAGACTAGAAATTATTTATAGATTAGTCTATAAATAATTGTGGATTTGTTACAAATTGCTCTCACGTAGCTTGTGAAGAATAAACAGAAGAGAAGAAAAGATTTGTTATGTTTGTGAACCATTAGCCACATTAAACAGTGACTCACTTGATTGTGAGGCATAGTATCACTTGATTGTATTGTGAGGCGTGGCGCGAGCCGACGCTCGTTATTTGTGTTACCATGGGTGACACACTCGTGGCAAATGAACTGCTGGCGTTCATGCGGAAGAAGCTAGACGTGATGGACGAGGTGTCCGTCATCCAGATCTGTGCTTCGAACTTTAGCGAGGAAGAGATTGTAGCTGCTAAGCAGATGGTGTCTCGTCGACGTGACGGGACAAGGGAGAGTCTGCAGGACGTCATAACGCTGCTTACGGAGACCGATCCGTATGACGTGCCGACATTTGTGGCGAGAGACTTACACAAGTTACCTCCTGTCACCTTCGATCACGTCGACGTCACTAGCCTTTTAAAAACATTGTCTCTTTAAATGCAAGTTTAGCAGAAGTGCAGATGAAGTTGAGTGCATTGGTGGTCACTGTTGCAGATTTCCGCCTCGAACTAGAGGCGTTGCGCATATCTGTGCCAATAACTGGGTCACCGACGCGTGTCAACAATGTTAACACGCGTTGAGGTGCATGCCTCAACACATTGGCGACGAGTTATGCGTCAGCGGTTTTGTCGTCGGCGCCGAATGCTACCCTGCGTTATGTGCTGCAAGCGCGCCACGCACCCCCGCTCCCGCACCTGCAGCTCCTCCACGCTGTGCTGTGCGAATCGTAAGAACAGCTGACCCCACGGCCACTGCGAGCGCCTCTGCTAAGCCCTTGTCTACAAAAGCAACGAACCGGGCTACTGAGGATGGTTTTGTGACGGTGCAACGGAGGAAGCGCCGGTCGCGAAACATTAAGAACGGATGTGGCAAGGCACCTGTGGACCTCAATCTGAAGGTGCGTGCCGCGTCCCCGAACACGCAGGTGTACATCTCGCGCCTGCACTACAGCACTGAGGCGCAGGATATCGCGCAGTATGTGTGCAAAAATCTGAAGTACATCCCGAGAGTGCAGCTGCTGGAGTCGCGCCGCAACGTCAAATTTAAAGCGTTCGTCGTGCGCGTATCCGACTGCTACCTGCACAAGGTTTGTACGGTCTCAACTGTACATATACATATTTTAGCGAGTCAGCAACATACGTGGCAACGTGAATTGCGTTCTTGCTATATACTAATTACTTTTAATTATTACGCCAGTACACAGTTTACTCCTAACAGGTGAAAGACTCGCCACTATTTTTTATACTTTTTATAACTTGAACACGAAACAACATTAAACTATTTTAACTATTACGGTGAAGTGTTTTCATGTGTACTCTAACAAGCAACAACAGCCTATCAACCAACAGTTAACACAAGCAATATAGTGTAAGTGCTTAACGAGCTCTTACAGTGTTTGACGAAAGCTTTTGGTGGCAAGACGTGGTATTCCGTCGCTTCCGCGGACAAGTACCAGCCAAGCGCACTAGTATTAAGTGTGCGAAGTGAAGTTTTACTAACATAGTATTAAGTTTACTAATATCAAATTTTACAGGCCTATGCAGCCCGAAATAAATGTATTTATTATTATTTTTATTATTATTCATCTTTAGATAACGATAACACAATAGCAACATCATGTTTAAACAATAAAACAAATGGGCATAGAGCAGTAACTCCGCATCTGAAGTTCAATCACAAGACTTCGGATTAAATTGCGGTGTTGTATCCGATGATATGATGTTTTCGTCGACGACGCATGTGTAACATCTATTCTCTTCTTAATCTTTAATCGACTCTTTAAGATTTTCAGCTGACATATTTTATGAGAAATACTAGTAGTAGTAGTAGATATGCTGGAAGTAGTTAGTACCTGGAAATATATTGGGCAACAACGATTTTCAAGAGTATACTTTAATACACAAAAATATGTTTGGCCATTCTCTGTTATATATCCCAGACCAAACAATAATGTCATTTATATTGATTTGATGATAATGACTTATGTCCCTAAATTGTTTAAGCGTATATTGAAAATATGTCAACGTACTAATCACCCGCGACTTAGTTCCTTTATTTACAGAAACCAAAATAATTATAAATCAGCGGATAATACAAAGCTTTCGCTCGGATACCGGCGACCACTTTAAATGTAAATATTGTTGGGATGGAGTCTACTTTTGTTTAAACCTTTTATGTCCATTTTCCTATTACTGACAATTGCGTTGGTTGTAAGGTCACGAACGAATGATGATCGAACCTGTAACATTCAGCGCCTAAGTATTATGAGATGATCACTTGAACCGCTGCTAGATCCATGCAGTGACTTCTCACTTTAGGATTCCAGTCGGGTCTCTGCTGAACATACCATACTCTACCAGAGACGTGAGGTAGAGTACTGGCGGGTTTCACTGTGCGCTAACGCGAGCTTTTTTGTACAAAACTTGTATGTATTAATTACGTTAGTGGCGGTGAGCGTGAGTTCACAACTAGCTCGGAGCGGCGCCGCCGGCAGTATTGTTTCGCAAGTACGCGTTGTTGCGCACAGTACGAATAAACAGAACGTCTCTTCTTTATTTCTCTATTAAAACTTTAAATTTCGTGCCTATTTTCAAAGCATTATTAGCACAGCTTTGTTAAATTACCAACTAGAGGACAAATATCTTATCTTTTTCTTCCACATTATCGCTGTCAAATATTTGCGAATTATGTAGTTTCCATTTGTGCGACTAAATGAATACAGTGTGTGTTTTTAAGCTGCTTGTAATATTTGATTTAATGGCTTGACTTGTCGTAAGCTTATTGTGAAATAACTGAATTTCTATGTGATTATCATAAACGGATTTAAAAGTGTGTTCGATTGTTGTGATATAAACATTGTAGAACAATTCCTAAGAGTCACTTGAGCCTAACCCGGAAATTAAACTCGATGACACGATTATGGCTCATACTTTATCTCCTATATTGAAACTATAAGCGAACTTCCCTGTCTAAGGCAGATTAATTTCGTAATCAATTTAATTCATTATTGATTAGATAATTAGTTAATCAGCTGTTCACATTTAGTATTATTAACATAATTTGAGAAAAGTTTGTTGTACCTATTTAATGCTACCAACATTTTTCAGATTTAGTTCTTTCCTGTCAAAGATATTTTATGAGAATGCTTATTATGGTCACAATCTTTCGTGCCTCTGAAACAGTCCAAACACTACAAGAGTAAACTCTAATAAAATTTTAAGATATACTTAAACTTGACATACGTGGGTTAATTTGTGATCTAAATGATCGGCAGTAGAAATTTATCTGTAATAAATGCGCAAATCTAACTAATATTAAGAAACTAGACAAAACAATACCAGTAGAACACGTTTTTTAACTCTGGGCTTTACGCAGCTCGATTTGCGGATATTCTTTTTATATTAAATAACTCTTTTTCAACTTTAGAATGAGTTACAGGGCTGGAGCTGTTGGTTATTATTTTCAGCAATATTTCTCTAGTTATCCACATCTTGGTAGACACAGACAGGGCGGAAAATAATTACCCAGATGTATTTAGAACTTCTATCATATATAAACAAATGTCATTGTTATGGTTGTATTAATGCATGACATATTGGCTGCGTGCCCGTGTACTTGCGACATGTGACGCGCCAGGTGCCGCTAATCGTGACCTTGACTCCGCGCAGAGTCAAGTGTGGCGTCCGTGTCCGCGCTATCGACGTCATGCCAGCTATCTGATACCGGCCGAAGGATACCATTGTTCATGTAATCTTACACCCAATCTTATCGAGGCTTAATATAATTTATTCGTATTAAGTATTTACTAACACGTGATGCACGTATTAGTTTTATGATCATTTTGTATTTTGTGATTAAGAAGGCCAAGGATGCACTGCCCAATTTTGCATATAATTTTAACAGAAGTTTAAAGAAATATGATCGCATAAAAGTTGAGTGCTACGATAGAGCGACCTTTTTGCGCAGATTAAACGTAAAAATGCCGTCACAGATGCTCGCATTTCCTTTTTTAACGCGGTCCAAAGAGTTTGAAAGCTATTTTTTCGCCGGTATTGTAGATGATATATTATGTATATTGTCCTTTTATCTTGAGGCTCACCGATTATTATCATGTCGAGTGCTAGCTCGTTTTCCATCATCATTGGTACAAATATAATACTGTTATTATTGCATTACTGTACTGTTGCCTACGGTCATATGAGTCCTGATTTCAGACCTTGTTCAAAGAAGGACAAGCTGTAACTCAAGGGAAGCTTTGTGGCAGGAAGTTCATTCCAAAGCCTTCACGTATGTAGAAGAAATGATTGCTGAAAGCGTGCCGTGCCGTTGATATAGAAATTCTTATGTATCTATTAATTTATTAATCAGATGACAGCTGAACCTTAGCCGAGTTGTTTATGATAAAATAAATATATCTTTGATATAAGCATTGTACGATAGCACTCATATTAAGGATTACTAATATTATTTGTATTTGCGCTATAAGCTTCGTCGATAATGTATCCGATGTAACCACATTATGCGCATTAATGAGCTCGCTTTGCGCCTTGCGGTAATGATCATTTAGCAGCAGCGTTCGATCAGCGCCGCGCGCCACCACCGCGGCGCCGCCGGCCAGCGATCGCTGAGGCGCAATAATTACATTTGGCTTTCGTATATTTTAGTGCCGTATCTGTTCAATATCACACTGACGCATATTCTGTTTAATCACTATGTGATCCCGTAACATATATGATTACATCTTGATCGATTCGTTAGAAAACCATATCAACTTCCCCAACAGTGTCAGTTGACTTCAATCTTAAAATATAGATAATCTTTTCGTACTCGTTCTGTTTTCCGACATTTGAGATTGATGCTATTTTATTTTCTTATCCATAAATTCTTTGTTTACGATGATCACGTTTTACACGAAATATAAATAAGAAATGAAGGCCAGCGTTAATGTCAGCTTATGTGCAATAGTAATCGTAATGGCAAAAACAGTGGCCTCACATTTACATATGTCAAATAGCCGGATTAAGATAAGATATAAGAAGTAATTTTAGTAACAATACAATACAATACTGCAACCTAGTACTCGCATGTTTTTGGCTTGTTAATAAGCTTATGTTTGAGTGTTTTGAACAATAAAATGAGCCAATGTGGTAGACTTTTAATCTATAACCATACCAAACTACTAGCATAGTCTACCATGTAGACTGCATGCTTATTTCAATTGGTATTAGAGAACTCGGAGTTCGGCCGCGGAAGGTCATATGATTTTATAATCTATAAGTTGTTAAATCATAAAGATATCGATGAATGATTGTATCAGCGTATCATCACAGTTCTCGATCGTGGATGGTGCGAGGCCCCGGCGTGAGGCGCGTGCCTGCTGCTCGCGATATCGTATCGCGGATATCATGCCTTGTATTCTACGCACGTATGTAGTGTGTTCAGGTATGGTCAGGTGCAAAAGTCGAGTAGCAATTTTAAAAAGCGATACGCATACGTGAAACAAAAACTTTGTACTCCTTTTTACGAAAATTGAACGAGTATGAAATTTGGCACAGTTATAGTTTATATGGAGAAAGAGGAGCGAAACCTAATATTTTTATAAAATATGCATTAGAAATACATTAAATTATAAGAAACACTACACGCACACAACTATGCATTTGACACACGCAGTCGAATCGCGTTCGTAGTATTTCGGCATGGTTCGGTTGATGTCGTACAATTCTTCGTAACTATGGGTACATACCTTAAGTAAGTACCTATTGCAATTTCACGGTATATATAATAACGATCAAACTTAAAATTTAAATCAATTATTGTCGAATTTTGACCACTTGACGACCGCTAGTACACATAAACCGCCTCACTTATACTGTCGCCTGTTCTAATTATGATTGTGAGTATTCATTTCAAACAACTAAGTAACTGATATTGTGGCTATGTTGGTTACAGTGCGATCTAAAATGTAACGCTTGTTGCTTCGATCCCAAGGAAGTGATGACCTATTTGTATTTTTCTTAAATTAGAAACACCGATGACTTGTTACTTTACTTTAAGACCTACTTAAACCGCAGTTATTCAAAAGACGAGGGTGGATTTAAAAAATATAATAATTTCTCACTTGATTAGAATTATGTGATGTTGTTGGTTGGTGATCGTTGTTACGAGCGTTTGTGTTATTTATTATAGCAATCATTTTTTAAATATTTTGTTTTAAAGTCTACATTTAAAACGTTGACTTTGTTGTTGTGACTCCTCTTGTATTGCGGGTCTCCATGAGTGGCGGTAATCACTTACCATCAGGCGATCCTTCTACTCATTTGCACCCAAATCCATGCAAACTAATATAAATATTGAATCCAGGGCAAATATATGGCATAATTATGGTCTTAATATATCTTAAATTGGCCACGAAACTGGACTAAACTCTAAGAGTAAGTAATTTTAAATATTATGGTATTGTGATTTACGATTTCGCTGTTAAGGAATCGTTATCTACAATTATATCATAAGATTTGTAATTTAATTTAATTTTTAAGCGGGAGGTGGAAAACCGCTTCTTATTAACCAGACTCAGCGAAGATGAATGGTAAATGCTTATTAATCAAAGAGTATCATACCGACGAGACCGCTGCGAACTATGTGTGCTAATATTGTGACCTCCATATTGCATAGACTGTGAGACTTGAACTGTGTTAAGAACAACAGAGGTCACACTAAATATTAAACAGAGTTGTTTCAAATAGGAGGCGTGGTGGTTGATGATGTTAAAATTGAGGTTAAGATTCAATCCTCTTTTCCTTGTGAAAAAGAATAATTAAGCTATAACCTCAATTATCATTATAATTGTAAAATATTATTTGTAAGTAAAATGAATCTAAATAGTTTTTTTATTATATAGTATTGAAACATTTACGGAAAATTTAATAAAAGTTCATTTACAGTAATTTTATTTTGTTTTTTTTTTTATAATGAAATATTAAGTTCATAAATTGAATAAAATTTTGTTTTTCTCAATTATAATTTGCATTATTTATTTATTTATATATTAAAAATAAAAACAAAATGTGATTTTTTAGTAATTAAACTAATTCTGATAAATAATAATTATTATAATAATATATATACGTTAGTCGTTACGGCAAACGGTCTAATAGCCAAGAGCCTCGACCAACATTTTAAGAGGCTCGCGTTAGGTGCTTGGGTCAAGGGTCAGATGCAGAAGGCGGTCCTCCTCGATACGACACGCATAGTGAGGAGATTCCTCTCTCTGGACCCTAACCACCGACAGCTTGGACCTTGTCTCGATGTCAGTGGGCATCCATAATTTTTATATTTTTAAATGTTTTTTTTTATTATTATATATTTAAAAATGTAATTTTTATTGATAAATAGTAAATAAATGTGAATTATAATAATAAATGATAATAACCCACCTATTCCATAAAACAGGTAGTACCAACAAGCCCGGCAATTATAGACCGATAACATGTTTGCCATCTATCTATTGTGGAGATAAATGAAACGAACGTTTTATCTGGAATACGACTCATTTATTAATGCCTTAATAAACAACTAAACTCTCCACACTACATCATACCCCTTAAAGTAAAAGAAAATTTTTTTTTATATTGTTCAAATATATTTTATTAAAATAAAGAAAATACTGAACATTGTATTTTCTTATATTGTTCAAATACATTAAAATAAAGAAAAATACTAAACATTGTATTTTTATATTTTTCAAATACATTTTATTATAATTAAGAAAATTACCTACTGTTACAGTACTGTATAGGTAATAGACTTATAATATAATATAGTATAAAGGCAAGATACATAAAGTTATAGGTACATAACTTTAATAAACTTACACCTACATAGTGTTTATAATCATTACTTAATTTCTATAAGGTTTAGTACGATCTTTATGGATCGTTTCTATTTTATTATTCTTAACTATTATAAAATTAGGTTCAACATCTTGGATTACAACATACGGACCATTGTACAGTCTATCCATTTTGTCTCCACTTTCATTTTTAATTAAAATTAAATCATTTTCCTTATATGTTATTGGGTTGTTATATTTATCATAAACACTTTTACTATCTAACTTACTATTTATTAACCTTTTGCGTGCATCACTGTGTGCTAATTGCAACCTATATCTTAATTCTAAAGAATAATTATCTGTATTGTACAAAGGTTTTAAATCATCTTTTAAACTATTGGGTAATGAACATAGCTTACCGAAAACAAGTTCAAACAAGGTATATCCTGTTGATGTATGTACTGCTGTATTAAAAGAAAAACACCAAAATGGCAGCCAATGGCTCCATGTGTAAGTATGCTCTTCACATTGAATATAATGAAATAAAAAGTTTCGTAGATGTTTATGAGTATTCTCTAGTGCTCCGATACTCTGGTGATGGTAAAAGGTGGAATGAATTTTTCTATTTCTAACAATTTACATACCTCTGACATTGTAGATGATATAAACTCAGAACCTCGGTCTGTTGCAATGACCTTTGGCACGCCATATCTTAAAATAAAATTACTTACTAAAGATTTTGCCACTCTCACAGCTTCCTTTGATGGAAGTGGATATGCTTCTACATATTTGGTGAGCTCACACTGGATCGTAAGTATATACTGATTACCTTCATCGTCCTTGATCAAGGGACCAACAAGGTCTAAAATATCTTGTCAAACGCTGAGTTGGCAGTTGTTGTTATTACCATAGGTTCCTTATAACGTTGTGAGTGTTTCATTATCTGACATTTAGTACACTTACCTACATAATTCTTAATATCTGTTTCTAGTCCTGGCCAGTAGTATTTTTTCTTAATGTTATTTACCATTCGTCGAACGCCGGCATGTCCGCTCGAAGGTAAAAGATGATAATCATTCAATATGACTGTTTATCATCATTATCACTTATTCTTTTAATATTACTCTTTAAAATATGAATTCGGGGACCAGTCCACACTTTCCTAATATTTACTTCGTCACACAATTCTTTTATGAATAACGCGTTATTTTTTTCTTTAAGTATACATATTTCTTTCACATTTATTTTACTACAAAAATAGCTCAATATATTCACAAATACGTCTCGCGTAAATTGTGACATAAAATTGAGATTTATATAAATAATCAGCTGATATTCTACATATGCAAGACATTTTTCTTCAACAATTATTAGTCCATTTTTTCGTATGTTGTCTAACCTTTTATAAATTTCATTTCTACTGAATCAATCGGTTTTCTTAATATGTCCACGATTTTTGGTTGTACAGGCCTCAAATCTGTGGTTATATTCTGAAATTCCAACGGATTCTCTCCTACATCTCTTTGTTTTAACTTTTCTAACTCATGTATTTTTCTACTTTGTGCTCTTGTCGTAACTAATATTGCTTCATTTATTTTATTCAGCTCATCTGAAGATATAATCACTCTACTTAGTGCATCGGCCACAACATTATTTTTACCTTTTATACCTATAAACAATTTTGTAGTTATATTCCTCCAATTTCAATCTTAATTTAAATAATCGACTTGATGGATCCTTTATACTAAATAAATATACAAGAGGCTTGTGGTCTGTCATTATCGTGAATTGCCTACCGAACAAATATGGTCTAAAATACATAACGCTCCATACAACCGACAATAACTCCTTTTCAATCGTAGGGTAATTTAATTCAGCCTTATTTAATGGTCTGCTAGCATAAGCGATTGGTTTAAAATTTTTATTACACAGAACTGATCCTATTGCTATCCCAGATGCATCTGTTTGTACAACAAATTCATTCTCTGCAGAAAAATCTGGATATTGTAAAATTGGTGGTGTGCTTAATGCATGTTTTAAAGATTCGAATGCGTTATTACAATTTTCATTCCATTCAAATTTAATATATTTCTTACATAATTTATTTATCGGGTTGGTAATTTCAGCAAATCGTGGTAATAATTACACATAGCAACAAAACGACGTACATCGTCAGAATTTTCAGGTTTTATAAAATGTTTAATAGATTTTACCTTCTCGAGATCGGGTAATACACCGTCTGGTGTTACAATATGACCTAAATATAACAGTTCCTTTTTACAAAATACACATTTCTTTGGATTTACCTTTAAATTTACTGTTTTGAGTCTTTCGAGTACTTTAATTAAATTTTGATTATGAATTTCTAAATTTCTACCAATAATAATTAAGTCGACCATATAAATAATACAGTTTTCAAAATTTAGACCAGACATTGCTATAGACATAATACGAGAAAACGCTCCAGGGCTAATTTTAAGTCCCATTGGAAGACGTTTCATTTCGTACTGTCCTGAAGTATTATTTGAGTTTGTAGTAAAAGAAGTGAGACCCCTACTGCTAGGCTCGAGATTAACTTGATAATAACTTTGGCTCGAATCTAAATGACTAAAGAAGGTACATCCAGAAAGAGAGTCTATAATCTCTGTTATGTTTGGAAGTGGAAATTTATCATTCTGTATTACCTCATTCAATTTTCTATAGTCGACTACTAATCTCCATTTTTTGTTATTGTTATCAGATTTCTTTGGTATTTATAGGGCTATTCCATTCACTATTTACGAGTTCAATAATATCATCATCTAACATTTTTTTAATTTGTTTATCTATTTCCGGTTTTATTGACTGTAGTAATCTATATGGTTTTACATAAATAGGACTAATATTAGGTTTTAAATTAATAGATTGACCCATTATATTCGTAGTGGTAAGTTTATCACCATCAAGATGAAAAACATCTGCATATTTAGCACATTTTTTTTTGTTGAAATTAAACTACTATATACGGATTTTATAGCGTTGTTTATTTAACACTCTATTACATAATTTAGAAACTGTTACACTACTATACTATATTATTAAACTTTACTAATTTTAAGCTAATTAAATTATTAAAACTATCAAATGTATTTGTTTTTAAGTTTACACTTTCCCCGACGTTTCGGTTGCTTTTCAGCAGCCATAGTCACGGGGAGACTAAGATGGTAGTTGTCTCAATGTTCCAGTGTAGTTATTTCAAAGTACCCGAACATAATTTAGTTATTGGTGTATCTATTTACGCAGAATGAGCTCAAAGTATCATGAAGTCTAGCTGTGGTTTGTTTCTTCTTGGGTTTGACTATTTGAAGTACTGGATCCCAAGTTGGTGGTACATTCCAACCATCTTCTCTATTGAAAATTGGATGTTTTTTGATTTCAATAGCCTCGCGAAGCATCCTTGGTAGGAATCGGTGTTCTTTAGCGAGAATCTGTGGTTTGTCAAATCTCAGGTAGTGGTTGGTCCCCTGTTGTACATGTTCACACACAGCAGACTTCAACGAGCGTTTGTGTTTTACGTCAGCTATGTGTTCTTTTATGCGGGTGCCTATGCTTCTCTTGGTTTGACCAATGTATGAGAGTCCGCAGTCACAATCTATTTTATAGACCTCTGCATCTTGTACAGGTAATTGGCACTTGACGGATGATAAAAATTGACTTATCTTCGTTGGCGGCTTGAAGTATGTGTTGATTGAAGCTCGCTTCAAGATGTAGCCAATCTTGTCAGTGACACCCCTTACATAAGGCAGTATAGCAGGCTGGCGCTCGACTGTGGCTGGCTTTTCTCGGGATCTGTGACAGCGGCGCGGCTGTTGGAGCTTGTTGTCTTGCAGTACTTGCTTGACATGTTGAAGCTCGGCGTCCAGGTGTTTCTTGTCACAGATCCCGTGGGCTCTCTGAAATAAAGATATTCCCACGGTAGCTAACTGTTTAGGATAGTGGTGAGATTCACCGTTTAAGTACCTATTTGTATGGGTCTTTTTCCTATACACAGTGTGGCTCAAAGTATGATCAGGATTCCTGATGACAAGTACATCTAAGAATGCTAATGAATTATTTGCCTCTAATTCCATAGTAAATTGGATGTTGTTATTAATGGAATTAATATGTTCTAGGAATACACTAACACTATCTGTTGGTAATATTGTAAAAGTATCATCTACAAACCTCTTATAAATCCTGGGTGTGATGGGGGCAGTCTGTAAAGCTCGAGCCTCGAAGTCCTCCATATATATGTCGGCAACAACAGGCGATACAGGGGAGCCCATTGCCACACCATCTACTTGTATGTAGAATTTATTGTCCCACAACAGATAGCCAGTTGTTAAGCAATGCTTAAGTAGTTCTGCATATTCCTCAGGCATGTTGTACTCTATTAGCTTCCTTTTAGTTATTTCAATACAGTCATGTACAGGTATGCATGTAAATAATGACTGTACATCAAAACTAACCATTGTTTCATTGTTAGTGAGACATAGGTATTTAATCTCACTCACAAAATGGTATGAATCCTTTACATATGCTCTCGAGTTGCCTCTGAGTGGTGAGAGTATCTTCGCTACGTGCTGAGCCAGTCTGTAAGTTGGTGTGTCGATCTGACTCACAAGAGGACGTAGGGGAGCGTTTTCTTTGTGTATTTTTGGTAACCCAAACCGCTTTGGAGGTTTTACGCAAACTGGTATTAATTGTTTAACGTCTAGATCTAGTCTTTCGGAGTATTTATGTATGATGTCTTTGGTTTTGTTCAAAATTTTGTTTGTAGGGTCTGTTTTAACCTGTTTATATGTTGTTTCTTCCGAAAGTAAATTTTCAATTTTATTTTTATAATCTGACGTATCCATTATGACCGTAGCGTTTCCTTTATCTACACGGAGTACTGTAATATCTGGTCTAGCCCGCAAGTTCTTCAATGCGACGAATTCATCTTTGGGAAGATTCGGTCTGGGCATTTTACTTCGACGCAAGACTGATGAAATGTCCTGACGTATAGCCTCCAAATCTTCCTTTCTTATGTTATTCTTGACTAGGCAGTCCTCGACGTTGCAAATAATGGCCTCATACGGTATCCTAGCCGGTGTTATAGCATAATTTAAACCTCTACTCAATACTTTTTCGGTTGTTTTGTCTAAAGTTTGTTTTGACAGATTAATAACTGCTTGTCTTTGAAATGACGGCGGCGTGTCATTGGTCCGTGCATTGACGTTTCGTTTCTTGCTGTTGGCATTTGATTTCGATAATAATTTTTCATATTTTTGAATTTTGTTTGTTTTACACGCATTATATTTTGATCTTTCTCTGTGATTTATAGCATTGATGCATTGTTTAAAATCAAATGGAGTTATTAATCTCTGTATTTCTTTAGACAAAATCTCAACGTTCCTATTTATGCTGCGTAAGTCAGCGCGATGTTCTCTGATAACTTGTATTAATAACTTTTTAATTGCCTGTTTTAAGATCTTAGCGCTTCCTCGTATGTCTTTCTTGGCTGATATCTTGACACACGTAGGAATGAGACTATGATCACGACATCTCTTCAAGAAATTTAAAGATGTTACATATCTTGCGCGCTTAGTTTGTAGATCTTCTAACCGGCGTATTTTTGTTGCTGTTTCCAGTCCGTACTGATTTACATAATATTGTCTTCTGTTTACGCGAATGTTATTCATTGAAATTAAACTACTATATACGGATTTTATCGCGTTGTTTATTTAACACTCTATTACATAATTTAGAAACTGTTATACTACTATACAAATTTCAATAGAGAAGATGGTTGGAATGTACCACCAGCTTGGGATCCAGTACTTCAAATAGTCAAAGCCAAGAAGAAACAAACCATAGCTAGACTTCATGATACTTTGAGCTCATTCTGCGTAAATAGAAACACCAATAACTAAATAAAATTAGTAAAGTTTAAACTTTAATTATTTAATTAGCTTAAAATTAGTAAAGTTTAATAGTACTATAGTAGTGTAATAGTTTCTAAATTATGTAATAGAGTGTTAAATAAACAATGCGATAAAATCCGTATATAGTAGTTTAATTTCAATGAATAACATTCGCGTAAACAGAAGACAATATTATGTAAATCAATAGTTTTTTGTTCATCGGACTGTAGATAATTGAGACTCAAACTTGATAAAAGCCGTTTTACTCTGTTTACGTTCGTATTTGTTTTACCGTATTGACATAAAGTGTAATCACCTAAATTTTCTAATTCCGGCTTAAAATATGGTATGGTGATGTTTTCTTCGCTTGTATTCAAAATTTTAATAGGTATTTTACCATCTTTAGGGTGTACTATACATCCCGCTAAAAATATAGTATCGGCTAATTGTTTCGGAAGTACCACATATTCATCCTTTAAATAAGATGGGATATTAATAAAATGAATAGATTCACTTCTACCTGTTATATATAAACTTCTATTAAAATCACTATTTTCGTATAAGTCTATTCTAGTTTTCACATTGTTATTTTGTAATGTTAATTCGCACTTGGATAAGTTTATATTTGCTTTAAAAGTTCTCAGGAAATCTAAACCAAGAATTCCATCCGCCTGACATGGCATTTTATTTAGTACGTGGAACTTGAACATAAACTTAGTTTAGTCTTTGTTATATGATAACTTTGTTTGTGACCATTTGTTTAACTGTAAGTCAACTAATTCATTGGAAGTAATCGTACCACCTATGCCTTTGATGACAGTATCATTTCTTTGTAAAGTGATATACTGTGGGACTTTGTTTTTATGTATTAAAGACAAAGTTGCACCAATATCTACTAAAAATGAACAAACTAAATTTCCTATCCAAAACTTAACGCAATGTAAACCCTGACATGTTAATATTTTATGCTCGAAAAAACTTAGTTTCTGACTCGCTATTTCTCTGCTCCTGGCAAGTTTGACTATCGATGCTATTTTTCTGAGCCTGACTATCACTAAAATAAGCTTTAAGTTGTGTTTTGCCTCGATAATTACCTCTACAGTATGACGATCTGCGTAGTCCATTATCACCTCGGGCGCGATAATAATATTTATTATTATTTATATTATTACCTCGGTAATTATTGTAATTGCCTCTCTTGTTATAGGTATTATAATACTGACCTCTGTTCGAGTAATAACCATGACCTTGATGATGACACCAAGTACCTCTACTTCTAGGCTTACCTCTCATGTGCATTACCGCTTGTTCCAACTGCTACTGAGATGACTCCTCATCTTCTGCTGCACGAACAGCATCCTTCAGCTCCTGGTAGTCACGATGATTGTACCCAGTCTTCTATTGCGAAGTCCGTCTGAAAACCGTTTAATTGCGAGTTTTTCATTGATCGGTCTTAAAATTGTATTAGCTGTCTCATTGGAACCTGCTTGTGTTATCGTTAACTCAGTAAACAAATCTTCTAATTTACTTTCAAATTCTGTAATTGTTAAATTATTTTGAGATAATTTATTCATCTGAATTAATAAAGAATTTGCCGATTTTTTTGTTAATAGTAATGTCTAAATATCTGAAATTAAATCATTTACCGCTTTATAGCTTGATTTTACTTTTAACTTTGCAGTTTTAGACTATCGTGTCTTAATCACAAAAGAAATCAGCAAAATTTTATCTTCATTTTTAGTTAAACAAGTATCATACATTTCTATACCTTGTATAATTCTTTCGGTGGTCTCTTCCTTGCCGTCCATCACAAGAATCAACATACTTGCCGTTTTTAAATCAAAACCTGCCATATTGCCAGATGATTTAGAACCACTGTAACTTAAAATTTTACGATAAGTATCTTCTATATTTTTACAAACATTTTCTATCACTAACTCAGAATAGTTAGTTGATAACTGACATAGATTAAGTGTTTTAATATATATTTTATAATAGTCATATATCTCGGTACCTTTCTTAATTTTACTCTTTCCTATGCTCCAACCTCCTTTTTAGTCCTAATTTTCTAAGACTTACTCTTATTTCTTCTAACTCACTGTATATGTTATTTAGTTGCAATTGCATTAACCATTTTGTGTTAAATTTGTTATTACTAACATGATAGCTCGCACACGCACGACATAGGTTACTAGGTAATTACTACGTATAGTCTTAATAACTAGGTATTCTTAACTAACGCCTTACAGTTCCAAATGATTTCCGTTTTTTATGTAAGTATTTGCTGTATTAACCTCACGTATTTGAATACGTACAATTGATCGCTTATTCACTTAAACTTCGTAACACACATATTAATTAACACGATTTAGCACTTTAATACGATATACTCGTATGTCGTATACGCACTATAATATTACACATCAAATACGATATATGCCGTCTACGCCACTCATCTTACGGTTTCCGCGGTATTTTACTGCTTTCTCATAATATCTTCCTCTTGCTGACGTGCTCTATCTCCACGACCAGACAAACGCTCCTGCAAGCGCCTTACAAAGTTTGCTCGAAATTCCTCACCGACCCAATCCTTGTGACATTTCCTGTATTGTTAGTATGCCAAATACAGTACGGCAACTCCACATATAGCAACTATGGTCGACATCAATATATTATTTGTCTCGAAATGGGTCTGGGCATCCGTCCGCAAATTATTGTCATCGCCATGCTGTGTTATTACAGTTTCTTTAGTTTCGCAAATGCACTTGGAACATTCTTTCCCCATTTTGGATAAGAAAACCGCGCGCGCCCTCTCGGGGCTTTTAGTTTACGGGTGGCAGGGTCCCCTGAGGCCCCGCCACCCGGAGCCCCTAGGTGGGGGGCAGGAGAGCGACATAAGCGCGTCTCCTGCGCCCCCTCCTCCGGCGGCGGACGTCCGGGGCGTAAGGATCGTCCTCACGCCCCCGCTCCGCCGCCTCCTCCTCCTCCTCGAGACTGTCATCTCGCAGAAGGAACTCATTGCGCCCCAGCACCTGTCGTCGCCGACCATCTTGGATATGACGGTCGGCAACGAAAGGTCGGGGCCAATCACGGTGACCAGGGCACAGCGCTCCGCGGCCCACGCCGGGCACTCCTCCAGCGTGTGCTGCGCCGTGTCCCGGTCACACACCTCACAATGGTGACATCTGGTTGTCGGCTCCCTACCGGCTATCTTGCAGAGGTACTCTCCGAAACACCCGTGTCCGGAGAGCACCTGAGTAAGCCGGTAGGTGAGCGGTCCGCGCCGTCTGTCCGCCCATTCTCTTAGTACTGGACGGACAGCCTCGACTGTCCTCACCCCGTAGCGGGGCTGGGCCAGTCGCTCATTCCACCTGGCCTCCAGGACCAGTCGAGCCTGGGACCTTCGCGTCTCCACCGCCCTGTGCGTGGGCTCCTCGCCATGGAGGCGGAGGTCAGCGCGCCAGTAATACACTGACGCTTGGACCTCCGCCTCCAAATCCCAGGGCGGCGATGCCGCCAAAACGCACGCCGCCTCGTAGGAGACGGTGCGGTACGCCCGCGACACCCTGATCGCCATCGCCCTCTGAGGTCTCCTTAGGAGGGCGACGTTTCGGCGATTCAGGGCGCCAGCCCAAATGGGCGACCCATAAAGGGCCATCGACCGCACCACCCCCAAATAGAGGCGGCGGCAGATGACACTCGGCCCCCCGATATTCGGCAGAAGAGAGCTAAGCGCTCCCGCCGCCGACATCAGCCGGGGGGCCAGGCGGCTAAAATGGACGCGAAAGTTCCAGCGGCCGTCGAGGTGGAGCCCCAAGTATTTCATACTCGGCTCCACCCCGATGCGGACCCCTCCAACAATGATGTGGGCATCTGGTGGCGGCGCCCTCCGAGGCCCGTGAAATAGAAGGGCCCCGGACTTTTCCAGCGCCACCTCCAGTCCCAACATCCTAATCCTGCCAACAACCAGAGCCACTCCAGCCGTGGCAAGACGGGCAGCTGCCCCGTAGTCCTCTCCCCGGGCTGTAACCAGCGTGTCGTCGGCGTAACAAGTTACGCCGACGCCCGGGGGCAGGGCACCCCGCAGCACCCAGTCGTAACCGATGTTCCACAGGAGCGGACCCAGAACCGATCCCTGTGGAACACCGCACGACACCTCCCTCCGGAACGTCTCTCCGTTCCGCCCCACACAGAATACACTTCACTGGTGCAGGTAGTCCCCGACTATTCGGCGCAGGTAAGGAGGCACCCCATGAAATCGGAGCGCCTCCCTAATAGTCGCCCACGGCAGGGTGTTGAACGCGTTGGCGATGTCCAAGGACACCGCCAACAGCACCCCGCGCGAGGCGACCGCCTCCTCCGAGAGGGCCTTGACGCGACTGATCGCGTCAATCGTCGATCGGCCCTCCCGGAATCCGAATTGGATTTCGGATAAGCCGGGGCCCACCCGCACCAGGTGCTTGGAGAGGCGGGCAGCCAACACGCGCTCAAAAAGCTTGCCCACCTCATCCAACAACACTATGGGGCGGTACGCGGAGGGAGAGTCCGCGGGTCGGCCCTCCTTTCTCAGGAGGACCAGCTTGCCCGTCTTCCACATGGAAGGGAACCGTCCCGACTCCAAGCAGGCGCTAAACAGCCTGAGGAGCCGGTCCCCTAGGGCGTCAAAGGCCAAAACCCAGGCGCGGCCAGGAATCCCGTCCGGCCCCGGAGCGGTGTTTTTGCCCCGGAGCCGCACCGTTGCCGCGCCGAGTTCCGCCATTGTTAGTACTGGCACCCCGGCATCGGCACCGCCCTCCTCAATTTCGGGCGGCGCCATTACGAGAGGCGTGTGCTCCGCTCTCGAAAGAAAGAGAGCGGAGACCACCTCCTCCAATTTCCGGGGCTGGAGACTGTCGGTGACCGGTGGGGCCCAGGGGCGCAACTTGCCCCTGACCGCCTTATACGGGCGGCCCCACGGATCTGCCTCGAGAGTCCCCAGGAACTCTTCCCATCTTTGGGCTTTGGCCTCGCTGATGGCGGACTGCAGGGCGTACTTCCGCTGTACGTAATCGCCCCGCAGCCGTGCCTCCACGGTCGCGTCACGGTACCGCCTGCGTCGGCGGTACCTAGTGTACTGGCGACGCGCCGCAATGCACGCGGCGCGTTTTTGGCTGATGTCGTCAGACCACCAGTACACCTGACGCCTTGGAGGTCGAGCACTGGCCCGGGGCATCGACGCGTCGCAAATCCGCGTCATCGCGCCCCGGAACCACTCCGCCTCCGACTCAACCTCCACAGGCCCTTCACCCATCGGGGTCCAGGCCTGGACGATGGAGGCTTCCACCAGCACGTCTACGTCGACACGTTTCAACGCCCATCGTGGGGACGACGGGGTGTGAACTCTCCTCAGGCGATCGTCCGGGATCGCCGGCGAGGCGGAGATGTCGAACCGTATGTAACGATGGTCCGACAGCGACTCCGCCTCGACCAGCACTCGCCAGTCCCGGACGTAGCGCGCTACGGCAGGGCTTGCGAACGAAATGTCCACGATGGACTCGCCCTGCCAGCGCACGCACGTGGCTACCGACCCCCGGTTAAGAACCACGAGGCCGGTCGCAATCGCCCACTCCTCCAGCGCGTTGCCGCGAGCGTTGGTGACAGGGGATCCCCAAGCCGATGATTTGGCATTGAAGTCCCCCGCCACCACGACCGGACGCGATGGGTACCGATTAATCACGGTGCCCACCGCGCCCAAAAATCGCTCAAACTCGGCGAGGCGCCGGTTCGGAGAAAAGTACACCCCGATCAGGACGGTTCCCTCCCAAGCCTGTAGTACTTAGCACTAACGATTGCAGGGATGTATGGCAGAGCAAGAAGCTTCACGGTAGGTTCTACAAGCTCTATATGGAGCCGATGTAGACCTGTTAGTCTCCGTGAACTGGCTACGTTTCGGTGAACTCTTTGGGGAAACCGAAGGTTTTGTCTGTGCAATTGCGGATGAAGTTATCAAGACGAATAACTATCGGAGATATATCTTGAGGGATGATACGGTTGACATTTGTCAGGCACGCCACCTACCTGATGAGTCCCTCAGGCATATAGTTGCCGGTTGTTCTCGTCTTGCTAACGGCGAGTACTTGCACAGACATAACCAAGTAGCCAGGATTATTCACCAGCAACTAGCTCTGAAATACAAACTTGTAGTTTTTGAATTGTTGTACTACAGGTATGTAGCTGAATCAGTTCTCGAAAATGGTCGTGTCACGTTGTACTGGGCTCGAACTATCATCACAGACAGGACTGTTGTGGCCAACAAACCTGACATTGTGGTGATAGATCGATCAGAGCGCCGCGCAATGATTATCGATGTTACCATTCTGCATGACGGCAATCTCGCGAAAGCTGAAAAAGAAACAAATTAAATATCTCGATTTAACTCGTGAGGTTGTCGACATGTGGGATGTAGATTCGGCAATCATTGTGCCGATAGTCTAATAGCCAAGAGCCTCTTTAGATGGTGATCGATCACCATCTAAAGAGGCTCGCGTTAGGTGCTTGGATCAAGGGTTTGATGCAGAAGGCAGTGCTATTATAATATACGGCACGCATTGTGAGGAGGTTCCTATCTCCGGAATCTTAACCACCAGCAGCTTGGACTCTGTTCTCGATGCCGGATACCATTTATTTTATATTTTAAATGTATTTTTTATATATGTGTATATAAAAATTAAAAATATATTGTAAAGATTTAAATAAAGATTAAATAATAAAATAATCACATTCTGTGTTTTTTTATTACTCTAGCGTAATAAGTAAACAAAAATAGCGTTTATCATTATTATTTGACAATTTCAGTAGTAAAAAAAACAAAAAGTGTAAGTAGAGGTCGCCAGGATTTGAACCACCGTCTTTATATTTTAGTAATAAAGTGAGAAGACTCGTTTTCCGCTCCGCTATCGCAACCTGCGATACAATAGGCAAACTTAAGCATTAATTGTAAATGCGGACTAATAGAGACACTGTTGTTGATATAAGGCATAGTAGTTATTATAGTTGTATATACAAGAACTCGTTTTTATGTCGCCTTGCACACATGCGCATGAAGAACTTCACCTACTATCATTACATTAAATATTTTTTCATTGTTTGCGTTAAAACATCACACACACAAAGATATTCGCTCGGATCAATAAGCGAATGTGAACCTTACGATGCTACTCGACTTTTGTCTTTGACTGTACATAGTTACAACATAGACAAAAAATGCGACACCGTATAGATACAAAAAAATATCCGCTCTGAAAATTTGTACCAGAAAACTAATATTATAATTGTTTGTTTGTATATTTCTTTGTTACGCTTTAACCGCTCGACCGATCATCATGAAATTTCGCATGCACGTTGTCACGAGTACAAAAAAAGGACATAGACACACTTCATCCATAAAATAGTACTGCTACTAACATAACGTCCATATCTTCAGGACCCGCGTAGATAGGGTTTCGAGGGGAGAACTACGGGTCTCCGCCTTTGGACCAGGGTACTGCGTGGTCAGGAAGCCCACTGCGCCTCGAAAGGCGTGTTCTATCGATCGCGCTGATTAGAGTGCGCGGTACCTGACATTGGTATTGGACTCGCAGGGGTATGTGGTTAGCCGCTGAGGACGACATGTTCATTGCTCTGCAAGCACGTGGCGTTCGAACGTCGGACTCAGGCGCAGCTAGTGCGAACCACTCGGTCGTGTGAGGCACGGAGTTGTCTTTAGCGAAGTGGCAGTGTGGTTTTACTGCCGCAACGCATCTCGGGCGCTTGCCTGCTAAGCTATGACTAGCTGGAGTGTCTCGGGCCACATTCGGTAGGTCTTGTAGGTCTATTTGGGTAGGCGTATGGATGTACGTCGGGAAGTGAGCGTGCCTTACACAGCTCCGGTACCATACTGGAGATATGGTAGGCGGCTTCTCCGTCGGCTTCAGTGAGGTTTTCGTTAGCAACTTCCAGAGTTGCGGTTGGTGAGCGGCTTTATTGCTCCGATACCTATCAGGAGAATAGGTAGTGTCACTTGGGCATGAGGTAGCTCGCTTACGAGAACCGAATCTCTGAAGTTAGGGTGGAGAAAGTCGAGATTTGGGGACAAGATCTGTCTATAATTGGTCCCAGAATGTGCATCGGGCACTGGAAGGTACAGTGGCTCCAACTAATAAAACCTTGACGGTTGGTGTAGGGGATCGCTATATCATAAACTGGACGAGTCGTAGAGAGAGGGGATGCTACTAACATAACCTAACATATATACGCGAGCGAAGCCGCAGGTAGAATCTAGTAATTCATAAAGGATGCCCTTTTATTTTAACTAGCGGTCGCCTAGTGCTCGAAATTCGACCAAAGTTTGCCTGTAAGATATTGCTGATATATGTCATTATATATAGATATATGTATTAAGTTACGCGCTTCGACTGCGTGTGTTAAATGCATAGTTATGTGCGTTTATTGTTTTTTCATTAATTTAATGTATTTCTAATGCATATTTTATATAAATATTAGGATTTGCCCCTCCATATCTCATACCATTCTCCGTCCGCGCAATTTTCGTAAAAAGGGGTACAAAGTTTTTGCTTCACATATTAATATATAGGTAAATTCGTAAATATTTCTCGATCTTACGGATACTACTTACGGATTAAGGGGGCTCCCTGGAACTCGAAGACCTATCTTAATCTCACTAGAGAGCGTTATAGTCACTGAATTTAAAAATGCATTGCACATAACACTCACAACCGGTCAGATGTAAAATAATGCTCCTAGCGGTCATAAGCTATTTAAAGATACAATTCATATTACCTCGACGGCTTTGATGGCGTAGTGGTTAGTGTAACTAACTGAGGGAGCGGGTTCGATTTCCGCACAAGTCAAACATTTGTACACAATGTTTGACTTGTGTACAATATATATATTAAAAAGTGCAAGCTATATAGCATAGCATACTTTTGACTGTCTATCTATTAGCATAATTAGTGTTTAATAATAAAACAACAAAAACCGATGGATTTCATTCATTTATGGTCGTAGTATACAAGAAATTTAGTACATGGTAATTAAAAAAAAAAACACATATCTCAGGTAGATATTTTTCATATTTTTTCTGAACGGCCATCAGTTCCACTATAAGACATTTCCAGGTTATCCATTAATTACCGGACACCCTGTATATGTGGTAGGGGTGTTTGATGGATCGGTATATTGGTGTTTATGGGTGAAAAACGGCGTTTGCCAGATATACTATCTCAGTACTAAGTCGGAATGGTAGACAGTGACTCGCCGACTGACTAGATGGACTCTCTGAATATTCGCCATAGACATACAGGCCTTAAAAGCAGCAGGGGCAACACCGATGTGAGCGGCTAGGGGTGTCGAGCAGTGCGGCGCCGGTTTTACCATCACGAGTCTCGTGACAACGAAGACCCGGAGAGGATTTTTTTTTGTTATTGCATTGTTTGCCAAATGTGCAGACGGATCGCCTGATGGTAAGCGATTACCGCCGCCCATGGACACACGCACCCCCAAAGGAGTTACAAGTGGGTTGCCAGCCCTTTAAAAAGGAATGAAGGAGGGAAAGGTCAAAGGAAAGGATAGGAAAAGGATCGGGGTAACTGGGCCTCCGGCTCTCTCACTCACCGATACGAAACGCAACAGAACGGGTACCGTTACTTCACGCCGGTATTCTGTGAGAAGGTAGTACTACCCCGGTCGATCCGGCCAATTCATGCTGAAACCAGTAGTCCCCGTAGTTATGCCCTTGAAAATGAAACTTCTACCCTTAAGCATATAGATCTAGCGGCCCCACTCTGGCCCGTTGACCAAGGCAAGCCAGAGTTGAGAGTCATACGGGCGCTCTTGAAGTTCCACCCCAGCCAACCAGTAACGGCAAGCCAGGGACGAGGCCCTAACTAATTCTCTGAGGCATTCGGGACCGCAGTGTCGCGATTCACATTCTTTTCGCCACAAGCTGCCCTGCGGTATATACGCTTTAAATAAACCCGGTGATACATATTTGTTTATATCACAAGGCAAAGGATGTATTTTAAAAGCTAGTGTACTGTGGCCTCCGATATCACGTTAGTCTCATGATGTGATAACGACTGTCCCAGAGGAGTTTATTATTATTATTATACATACATAAATTTAAATCTAATTCTCACAGTTCTTTAAATTTTATTGCATTTTATTGTTTAATACTAGTTGTATTATAAATAAATATATTAATATAGTGTAATTTCGATAAAATCTGTATTATCTAGGCATGAATAATGTTTATGATAAGTATCAACCACGTCTACGTTATAGGGCACGCGACGCATCGCGGTCTACCTGTCAATGTCTAAGCCGACGCGATACGATGCGCGACTATTGAATGCAAGTCATACGTATGTAGTTAATGTGCCACTTTATGATTCATCTACGAACTGTCAAGTAAAGACAAACAAACAGCGCAAGATACAAAGCATTCGTAACCTAATAATATTGTCTGGAGGTTAAATTTAGATATATTGTACTGTATATATTAAGAATAGGGTAATGTTATGTCTTATATATTGTTTGTTTAGTTTTGACTTAACAATTTTATACTCTCGACACCAAAGTTATGACGTGCTTGTCGTGCGTTTAGCTGTCACACTTTGAAATCAGTCTTCTAATATGATTATTAGAAGACTAATTTCAGAGTGTTAGTGAGCTTATATAAGTAGAAATTGTAAGCATTGAGGCTCGTGTATTTTTTAAAGATTACTGGCAATGTGTATTATTGAATCATATATGCAAGGCAATAAATAATTTCAATGTTTACACTGAAACTACGGCGATAATAATTACTTCTTTTTCCCAATCAGGCAGACAGTTCACTCGAAGTACACGCGCGTTGTACCCTCGTTTGCGCCATAGTATTTGTAGCGCGGTGTGGGGCGTGGGGCGTCCGCCGCTCTCACTAACGAACCTTAATGTATTCTTTGCACTAAACGCTCTTTGAGTCTCTGTGCGCCTGGTACCCGACATCGCCACGACGCGACGCGACGCGCACTCGACCGCTGTAATGAGTCAGATGAAACGTCAAATATCCTTCGCTAGCACCCCCGCAATGCATTTTAAAATACTCTGTAGAATTACGACCTTTCGTTTCCAGATAAGTCCCAGCAGTGGAAATACTGTTGAAAGACTGATAATCTAATACTAGTTTTATCACTTCCAAGATTATTGAAGTCGGCTTCTACAAAGTCTAATCAAATAAGATCAAATTAGATTCTACAGCGATATTAATCTATATCACCGCAATGCAAATTATTAAAATGTTACAATACTAGAATATCGCATGCATATTTTTGCATTATAAAATTATTGAAATTAAACACTCTATACAGATTTTGTCCCGTTGTTTATTTTGACACACATCGGGACAAAGTGTTAACTTAAATATAAATAGTTTTAATTAAATTAAATTGTTTAAACAGTAGTAAAGTTCAATAATAGTAGTGTTAGAGTTTTCAAAATTATGTAATAAAAGTGTTTTAAAGTAAAATAAACAACGCGACAAAATCCGTATAAAGTGTTTAATTTCAATGTATAACATTCGCGTAAACATAAGACAATATTATTATAAAATTACCTTTTTGAAGGCTGTCATGTAGCATCTCGTTAATCTGCCTTTAACGTAAGCGGTTTTTGTAACTTATGAAAGTATTTAGCCCAGCGGCACGAGACAAGTCACCGGTCACTCAGCTGCTAGCATATCGCAACAATGTAATACAAGGCCGCTGTTACAGAAGGACTAGTGCTACTCTAAGCCTTATGAGTAGCCTGGCAGTATGTTTGGTTCCTCCCGAGCACTGTTGTGCTACGGAACATATTAGAGCGGAATCACGGCTCTGAGCACAGATATGCCGTTGAGCTTCTTTTATCCGTGATATAAAATTATATATTTCATTCTATTATAAAGATACATTTCATGATGGTTCATTTTTACTAATAATAAATTATATTTACATATTGATTGTATTTTTTTTCTTGTTTGTTAGAAGGTGTCTGTATTTGCTGATAACAGTATACATGTACGAGATAAACTACGGTAGAAACACAACAAATCAGGTCACATTTTTTTTTCTAAATTTGAAGATGGATAAACACTATTGGAATAACAAATTAGTCACAAACCATGTGACCTACATATACAAAACAATATTTGTATGTTAATAACATTTTCGAAGTTGCTAATGATGACCTAAACCTTAGTCACAAACATGCATACACACACACATACACTTGCACACACATGTTATATTTATGTCTTGTTATTATTATTTACTATATTTATTTTTATATTTTTATTTACTTTAGTTGTATGCTTAGCTTGTTCAATATTTAATTTAGGTTAATTTCTAGACTTTACCGTATATACTTTTAATTTTACCATACATGATTTCGATAGAGAGAGAGAGACTGGAGATTTGTCACACAGGTTTCGAACCTATTACAGACTCACAAAGGTTGATTTTATAACTATTACTATGCTCTTTTTGTGTTTAAAACTATGTGTGCACCTTTTGAGAGAAATAAATGAATTTATTATTATTACAAAAAAATCTATTAACACCGATTCCCAGATCGGTGACACTGCATCTAGGTGTCGAGACCATGTCCTAACATGGTCTCGACACGAAGAATCAGTGTTGATTAGCAGGGACGTTTCTGTATGAATTATTTCTACTAAGTATGTCGCACGGGACTTTATAAACACACAATTCACGGACACGAAGTATACACAGATTCTGAAATTGTGCAAAAAACACTCGTAGTAAAAAAGAAAGCGAAGGGTATCATTCCTTCTTTTTTATTTGCAGTAATACCATAATTATATTTATATAAGTAATTAATATACACGGTGGACATTGATTGGTTGTTTAATATTTTTCATATTTATTTCTAAGTCCCGTAACATGGGTTAAATAGTTTGTTTGAAAAACAATAATCACGACCATAATAAGAAAAAAGGAAATATTATAGTATAAATATAATATATTGCAAATCAATCTATTATACGTAACGTATATCACGCCTTATGTTTGTCAATTGTAACATATTATTATTGTATTTCCTGCTGGGGGGTGCAGCAAAAACGGTTCTTATGCCGCTAGAAGTTGCACACAGGGCCATACTAAAGGTAGCAATATTTAGAACGATTATGTTCTCTACTAACTTATTGTACAAAATATGTAACGTCCTCAATGTACGACAGTTATTTTTATTACACACAATCACAAATTTTACAACACAGAAACACTTCATACAAAAAGGTAACAAAACGTCGACAAGACAAAATTTGCCTTGTTCCTAAACCGCGGACAACTTTTACTAAGCGTTTCTCTTATTACTTGGCCCCCTCTCTATATAATGAAATAAATTTAACATGTGCGGTATATGGTTCATCACACTTTTTATGTAAAAATAGTGTCCGATCATTTCTCCTACACTAATCCTATGATGAAACTTACACACACACACACACACACACACACACACACACACACACACACAAACACACACGCCCACGCGCAAACACTACACATACATATTATACATTAATACACACACTAACTTTTTCACTGCATGGAGTTATTTTAAATGTTAAACTTTTAATTGTAGTTTGAATTGTAATTACATGGTTATACTTTAGAGAATAATTGTAATTGTAATTATAATACATACCGGAGGGAAGAGGACTGTTAATCCTTACTACAGGTTACTAACTAACCTATCAAGGGTAACAGAACTTCACCCACAGGATTGTACGTAAAATAGTTGTACGACCTATCATGTATAATTTTCATTTTGTACTATAATCACTATTTCGTAAATAAAATCATTATTATTTATTTATTATATTGTTATACGGTTATATTTATTATTTTTATTCCATTTTTGTATGTTTTATTTTCTTATGTATTGGTTTATAATAAATTATTGTTTAGTAGGCTTGCTAGAATACCAGCGTTGTAGTCTATACTGCAACAATAGCTGACGCAGTGCCTAATTTGATCTCCATGTACCGCCTTCTGTTAAATTGTATTTATTAATGTGTTTTTAAATTATGTATGAATGCAGATTCAAATAAAACATTTTTTTTTCTTTCTTTCTTTACTAACTCAACTCGAAAATCGAGCTGATTTGGTACAAAACAGTTTGGGCTAGGCGTCAATAAAGCCGCGGTGAAAGTCAGCGTATTATCCGCGCGCTGTGGACGCCGCCGCCGAACGGTGTGAGATAAATCCTCTTTGGTGTATTGATGCCGGCCACATGTCTACGTCGACACTCGCCACACACTAATTAATACGTTATCCGTTTCATTTATACGAATCCAATCTAGATTGACTTATCCACTTTAGTAGAGTATTAATTGTATCGGTTTATTCCCAATAGTTCCATGGTACAGTTCCGTGACGTAACTACTGAGACGTTTATTTCCCGTTAGTTCCGCGGAAGTAATGATACTCATATTTTAGTCCCGTTAGTTCCGTTAATCGAAAGTACAGTCATATAGTAAAATCAATAAAATCATGTTTAAGAATATATTTAATTAATATTTGACATTTCTATAAGCTAAAATTCATCATTTATATTTCTTTTATCAGTGAGCTATGGTATTCACTTGTCAACAGTTTTAGTACAACCTAATTATAAAAGTCACATTCCGATGACTTTTATGATTAACATATCTCGAGATTACTAAAAAATACTGTCGCTTTACAAAGTGATAGGCTAAACACTCTTCTTGATTGTGAATGAAACTCAACCCAAGAAATAGTTGTATGGTCAGGTCAAATTAATATATAATAGTTTATAACCAAAATGCCCAAAGGTGACCTTATGGCGTTGGATTTGTACAGACAACCTACTGGTCACTGCAACGTTATAGTTATGCTAGCATCAATATGCCGCCGATAAGCAAAGATATTCTCTTGAAAAGTCGGGTTAATATAAGTTCTAAACGATCAAGCTTACTTAATGAATAGAGGAGAGTGAACTAAGGAAAAGGGCTACATTAGGATTTTGGCAAGCCGCAACCCGTACTCTGAAACAGGCATGAATATTATTATATTGAGTTAGCCACTGAGTGCCTGATGGAATTTAAAATAAAATCGTTTGTACAAATTATTGCCTTTTATTATTTATTTGCAGTTGTAAATTGTATAAACAATTAAAAATATTAGGAACAGGCGATTTTGAACCATATATTTTACTAGAAAAGAAGTTGCCAAGATTGTTTTGTAAGTTTTACATTTATTAATATGATATTTTTGTAACTCAACCGTAGTTTATGAAAAAATAAAACTTTTTGCTCCAATAATCATATTTTATCATATGGTTGTATCCAAGATTTATAACGCATATCATTTCTATCAGATTTTGCGCGATGACCATAGTTAAACATTTTGTTAGGGTCAGGTTAGGTTTAAGGTTAGGCTTTAAGTCAACAGAGATACAACAAACCACGACCTTCGGCTCCCGTTGCTGTACCTCCTTGCGGTCATGATTGTCTAAATGTAGAGCAAAGTCTAGCACCAACTCTGTGAAGTGGTCCATTGTGACTATATTACGGTTAGCATACGTGATAAGTATTTCATAATACACCCATATCACATGCATATGAACTGGCTGAACATATGCCTTGAATGTTAGAATCGAAATATACGCTTCATGGACAAGTACTAAGCTTTGCATTTATAAGCGACCGCATTCCCGAGCGTATTATTCGCGAGTCATCCGTCGTTGTAATGTAAGTGTGTGTGACGTCACAGTGTATCACTCTGTGACGTCACACACTCAGTATGAGTGAGCGAGTGAGCCGCGTGCGCCACCGCTAACTTGATAATATTACAAAAGAGAAACTCATTACAACTCCAAATTGTACCCTTTTAAAGAGCGCTGTGTAATTTTTAATATCAATCTAGACTTGCATACGAGATGAGCTAACGAACGTTTGTTGCTTTCTCTTAATGTACGAGTGGCTTTTTTGTGAGGCATAATAGCAGTGGCTTCAATATCAAAGGTGCCACCACTCGCCAAATACACACTCACAAACTAAATTACACTTTGCTATTTTGGACTGACACCATGTCACACTGTAGGCTACCTTGATAATAACATATGTAGTGCGTTGTTAAGAAAAACAAATACATCTTTTCAAATAAAAATGTTATTATTCTTATATAATAAAAAGACCGCCTTGTCAGTATTTGTAGTTACGTAAGCATAAACTAAGATTAGCCGATAGTGCACTCTTGACTTTGACTCACGAGTCGGGCAACGTGTGTATGTGTCGTTTGTTAGGAAATTCTTAGAAGCAGATCAATATTTTTAAATGCAGACGTCAATAGGCTTAGTCCCTATTATCTGGGAACCAAGCATAGTTGGACCCAGTCTCTACCTGACAATCGAGAGCATACATAACAACGCGAGGATCGTTTCACCAACTCAAACAACAAACGATTCTCAGCTTATATGTACAACTAGATGTGCCCACGGTTTCACTCGCGTTTATGATTACTGCGCCGCTCCCGTGGGTTATAGCGTGATGTTATGTAGCCTATAACCTTCCTCGATAAATAGGCTAGCCAACACTGAAATATTTTTTCAATTGGGACCAGTAGTTCCTGAGATTAGCACGTTCAAGCAAACAAACAAACAAACTCTTCAGCTTTATAATATTAGTATACAACGTTATTCTTACTTAGTACGAAACCTAAAAATAGTTTGTTCAGAATCAGCAATAGAATCGATTACAATAGTTTTTAAACCATGTTATATTTTATCCCAAATGTCTATCAAAATTTGTTAAAATAGGAAACACTATTTAATAGGTAAGAAACGGCCGGCCCGCGGCGGCCGGTAGGCATTTATCGAACAAGCCACAATACATAGTTAAATGCTTAGATCATTCATAGTTTGGGAATTCCCCTTTTAGTGTGCACCCTGCACCGCTACCCGCACCCCCGTCTCGTCCTGCGGGACGTCCCGCCCGCGCCCGCAGCCCCCGCCCTGGTAATTGGCGCATTGGGTGACATATTACATATTTCCGCGAGGACAACGGTGCAATTATATCAGCTGATAGCTTAGTGAGGTTTTATTATTTCTGATTATTTTTTAGTTTTATTGGTTGTTCTTATAATAATATGTTTGGGGTGTTTCGGCTTTTGTACCAAGTAAGAATAACGTTGTATATGTACATCGACATCTTTCAGCGACATTAGTCGATAACCATTTGTGAAATTTTGAATTGCTTTATCATAACAATAATAGTAATTCGACATCTTTTACTGCAGTTATAGTTTAAGTATAGTTATTTTAATCATACATCACTATTGCAGTACAATAATAATAAAATTCTTAAAAATATACTGATATAAAGTTGTTTTATGTTCAGCTTCTTATGTCACTGACTGCACGCATCGGACTCTACTGCCACACTAAACGCTTTATCTGATTAAGATATAGAGGCCTGAGATGATTATTAAACATAGCTTGCGAATTATCGGCGTGATACTGCATATTCCTTAAAATAGGCGTGACGCGATGTACATACTTACATAGAAATGTAACATGCATATTATGTACATATTATTATTATTTATGTGCTCTTGTGATGTCATACTCGGGCGAAACAAGTGATTTGTTTGTGTTCGGCGGTCGACCTCGGCCTGGGCTCGCGCCGCCGCCGCCGACGCGGCCACCCATGCGCCGCTCGTATACCACGCAACATTCGAATCACGTACACGATTACACTCACACTCTATGAAACATATAATACTAATTATATCATTAGTACATTTTGTATAATAATAATCATTGAATATTTATGGAATCTCTTCGATATTCTGCAAGGCGAATAAATTAGGTGATGTCCATTGTCAATCTCGTATATAAGAAAAGGCTAGAATAGCAGTTGAAGCATCAATTGTAAATGTATGAGGTCACACCTCATACATTTGGTAATATGACAAGCCACAGTCACGGTTAACCATTAATGTAAAGCCCGGTTCCTACATCAAGAAACGAGTCGTTTTAGCTACGGACAGTTAAATTTTGACTTGTCAAGTTATTTGTCTGATTGCAAACTTTGTGGATGCATTTGTATGTACACGTGAATATCTGTATTCACAATATAATATGAAACATGGGTGAGCTAATGTAGTGTGTGAATGATGCAGTGAGTTTGCGCTGACAGCTGGCGTTGTAGTATGTACGTGTCATGTGACGTCATAACTCTGATAGAACAGAAACACGTGTACAGTTTGTTGACACTAATGTTCTTTATTACTAAAATGATGTAGTGTAAAAATATGAAACAAAGTAATTTCATAACTACGCCTAGTCTCATCAATTACAATTACCAGAACAGATTTTACAAAGTGGAAAATAAAATTACCAAGTAACGATCCCTCATAAATTTGATCAACAACGGCGAAAAAAAACAATCGTGCGTAATTGGATACAGTTTCCTTCGTCGAGGAGACGTCGCTACGTAATTGGGCGCACGCACGCGCCACGTAGAGCCCACTAGGCGCTACGAAGCTACGGCGCAGCTCGCGTGCAAGCGAATTAAGATAAAAACAGGTAATTTATTCAAAGAGCACATTTCTCGTCCTGAATTAATTTCTCGTCCAATCTGTATGTGTGGGGTGTCAATAAATCTAAATATTCATCAGGGCGGGGGCCTCATTTAGCCGGCATTAATTACAGCGCCCTCCGTGCTGCACCGCGCAAACGAGCCGACCTTTTAATATTCGTGACGCGTAGCGCCGTAGCGTCTCATAGCCGACGCGTAGCACTCGGCCCGCACACGCGCTCACACTTATCTCGTTGCAATGATTAAACCTGAACACTAATCGCAGACATTCAGATAGACTAACCGAACTATGTTGGCGCAACAGCCAGTACAGGGTTCCAAATTATAAATTCATTCGCAACCATATGTATAGATGCCACAGATGGAGGACTTTAGTTAAACTAGTCACTAAGTCACTGACATTGTGCTTTGCATTGTGCGTTGCAGATTTAAATCTACATTGTATGAAATTTTACCGAATTTATATGTGCTTTATTTTATGTGATTTGATTATTTTTATAAAGCACCGGCGATAATGAATGTCTCAAAAAATATGTTGCAGAAAACTTTTCAGTCTTTGATTAATATAAAAGTTTACAGATTTAATAGTGCTTCATTTGCTTACAATTTTGACTTTTTACTATCCACTCTCACGAGAACACTATAGTTAATTACGTAAATATCTAAAAGATATTCTCCTTTAAATTACATTACAACTTCCTGGATTTCAATCAAATCAATCAATTGAACAAGCTGCGATGAAAGTATTTCTATTATTGTTATTCTGACTGCACAGCGATCACGCATTGGTTTAAGTGATCTCAGTCCTGATAATGCACTATACGTCACAAGTTCGATTTCCTTGCCTACTTAGGCTCAGCAATTATGTATTATACTATGGGCACTTGTCCATAGTATTGTATTGGTAAAATTAATCCTGGCTAACTATTACCAGAGGTGCAGTAGCTAGTAGCAGCTGACTTAAAAAGTAAGTAAGTAAGTTTAAAGTACAAGTGTCTACTTTATTCTACATGTGTTGGTATTACAGCGATTGAGTAGTTTCTCCGCGAAGTTCTCTACGCTTGCACTTAGTGTGTGTGCCTGCGAGCGTGTGGGTGAAGGGCCCGCGAGTGGAGCGGAGCGGCGCGGCGCGGTGGGTCTAGGTCATTCGTACATAATGTATGAGTTGCGATGAGCTCACAATTACTCCGCCAAATAAAGCTGCGGCCAAACATGCATTCTTGTGAGCGACGACCGCGCAGACCGTGGCAACCGCGACGACGACGACGACTTTATTTATTCTTAAAACACCTTCGTATGTGTTGTCTACGTCAAAAGCATTGATTTTTTATGTTAATGCAATTCAGTTAACGATTACGGCATAATATTTTTTATGTTAAATAAGTTTGCCTATGTTTTGGCAATAAGTATAACGAGACTCAGATGGTGTTATAGTCTGTTTCATTTCAGTAAAAGTAAAGCTTATATACTAGTGTGACGCGTGTATACATTTCCATGCGTGTGCATTTTAACTTATTTTAAGATGTGCTCTATCGGAATACGTGTAATAATGAAGTCGCTACAATAAGCTATATTTTTAAATCGCAGACGTTTTTACTATTATGTAGACAATTAATTATTGTTTACAAAGTTATTGGATTAAACCAAATTTTGTTAGTAAGTTCACACACCCACTATACTCCAACATGTTGCAATATGTATTGTATTTACATACATAATATAATATAAATTTATACTTAACAGAGTCCACGAACCTACGGACAATCATATAAATTCGAATCTACTGTTTCTACGGTGCCTTGATTGTTTGCTAGTTAGCTTTAGTTACAAAGTGACTGACTTAGTTCTCCATAGGTACCGCTATCCACGAGTTGCCAATTAAGATGACAGTCACTTTAGACTGAAAGCTTTTATTGCCAAATCCTTTGGCTCACGGCTACTATTTTACGGCCGGTGATATCTTGGTACGTCTTAATCTTTGTTTATTGCTAAATTTGACTTTTAAATGTTCAATTTGTGGTGGGTACTTACGTTGAATGTGAGTGATTTAAAACGTTATTGGTATTGTTATCATAAAGTGGTATAAGCGAAGGCTCTCTCCTTGGTTGTCGCTCTATATACACGAGTAGACTCACGAGGTCATCCTGCGCGCGTTTTATCGCCGCCATGTTCACACGACGCACATTACGTCGAGAACAACAATATTTTAAACTTGTTACGTGTAGCGCGACAGGCTGCGGTCATGTGTTATCATAAAATACGATTACCATCGCTGCTTACATTACTTATTATTAGGGACAACTGCTTTATCAAAGGTAATGTTTACACGCATTGTGGTGATTAATGCCGAGAATAAAGACTTGTGGATTATTTTTGTATAATGTTACATTTATGCTTTTAGAAAACAAGTATAAGTGGATAATTTTAATTAATATCCTACTAAGTCTTGGACTAAGAGAGTTACCAAAATATACGTTACACTTTAATAAAAGTTATTCCCATATCAAATTCTCATAAAAGATTTTGTTTCATTATTAGGTACTAGGCAATCTTCTAGATATTAATCGCTTTTTTTACATACATATATACATAGATTCACGCCTGTTTCCCAGAGGGGTAGGCAGAGACTACGGATTTCACCTTTTTTTAGCCTTATTAAAACTTGAAATATGAATGCAATGTTACAGAACATAAGTGATTTAGGCACACGCACACACCGGTAATGAGTATTCCAAATAAATCAGTGTCGCGTCGCATTACTATTCAGCGAGCGGCGCGCGCGCGACGCGCAGATAAGCGCCGCAACATTTACATACATTTTTATTCGCCGCTTGTACGCGTCACGTACACACGCGCCCCGGAGTACAGAGCCTGTGACTCCACACATTGTGTACACGCACCGCGCTCTAACATCATAATATCCGTATACAGTAATTAGAACAGCGTTGCTCTAGACACTACCATTGATGTGTATTAATTAACGTTAATTAATATTAAAATTAATCCCTTTATAATCGGCTATACGCTACTTGAATGTGTATAACTTCGGGTAGTGCATGAACACAACTTACTTAGAAAATGTATAGGAGTAAACACGGTAAGGATCACATGTAGCGCTAAGTACATATGGTTGGATGGATGGTCTATCACATCATTGTTACAAATATATTCAGGACCCTATGATAGTAGACGGCATGCTTATTATTAACATATGGATCAATCGCAGTTTTAAACATTACGCTGTTGCCAATATTTTGAAAAAGGTACCGAAAGCACTTGCACTGACGTCTTAGTAAAACCGTGACTTCTCACTTACACTATTGGACTAGTCGACTACCTTGTGACTAGTTACATTAGTAGACAAATTTATATGATGAAGTTGAAGAAGTTACAAGAAAACTTCGTTGCCGTCAATTTAGCCGAGGTAAAAGTTACAACCGGTATCAGTTTATTAATTTCCGATAGTGCAAAACTTGGCGGGAGGTGCACCACTATTTGAGTTTAGTTGTGAGCGGCGCTCTCGGACGCGAGGCACCGCTCACTGCTGCTTCATATTCACCGACGGAGCGCTGACACTTGGACACTTGGCTCCTATGCATGGACAACTCCGCCGAGCAAACTATACAACTAACATCACTTATTTAGCTCGTATTTACTGTGTTGTAACTTTATTCTGTGTTGGGCAGCACACACTTCAAACTTTTTGAAGTAATGACCAAATAAAAAAGTTAACTGAGCTCGTTTTGAGGATAAAGGAAAAGATCATAAGGAAATCTGCCTGCTTGAGTGTTCTTATTATGTTGTTCAAGATATGAGGAAGCTGACAACCCACACTTGGTAAATTTGATTGGGCTAATGTATTTTATTCTGAGATGAGGCCTGCATTCAGCTATTTAGGTAGAACTGATGTTATCTATTTGTTTTACATAGAGTAGGTATTGGACAGCTAGTCTCTGTTGAGCAATTCAATGGATCTTATTAAGGTAAGCGTCGAGAGGTTCGCGCAGAGGGGTCGGGGCGCGAGGGGGAGGGAGGCGCGCGGTTTTGTTCGCCTCTCTCGGGAAGCAAACTGCTCCAGATCTAATTAATATAATTCAGTTCAGCTTTGATCCGCCGCCGCCACTGCTTTGCGCTGGAATCCTCAAAGAGGTTATCTTGTAGTAATGCGACAGCACAATAATATCGGTGCTCGATAAACGATCTCCATTCAACTGTTACTAATGACTGAGCCGCTCTCTGTACGTACTGTGGGGCGGAATGTTTGCGAAGAGTTAGGCATTTTGGGTGAAGTCAAAGGCACTTCGTTCCACTTTCAGTGACTTCTCGCACATCTAAGAATTTTCTCACAATGATCTTGGTTTGCGCGCCAGTACTGCAGACAGCGCACAGACATCGAGCGTAGCAATAGATAGATTGAACTAACGAGACCATTTTTGTGTTTATTGGCAAATACACCATGGATCCTATGTTATGGTTCCTGAAAGAACTAGACCACCAGAGATCTAGGAGGATCAAGGATCTCACCTATGATATTTTGGCGATAATATAACAATCTTTAAGGTTTTGTACAATAGAACATTTAATAAATAACTGAAGCTCTCTCATAACATATAACGCCATATAAAGAGGCCGATAGTTTATAATATATGCAATATAAAATAAATAAAGTTTTAGATATAACAAATAGTTATCTGCCGCCATAAAACAGTTAGCTTTAGTACAGAGGTACCTTTTTGTTTACTTCATTATTTGCCTTTATTGTAGTGAAGCGTATCCTCGGAACACCGAACATGGAGGTGTCTCGCACGAATATAATTGTGTTGTATAAATTTCTTTGTACTAATATATAATATTTTAGTAAAATTAATAAATAAAAGTTTTTGGAAGCAACGTTATATATATTTTTATCAAGCATTTAATTAATATACTACCTCTTTTGTCCAATTCGTATCCTCATAATATAAATTAGACAGGATCCGCGATCCATGGTATCTGCCTATCGAATATATGTATGCATGGCCCGAGAAACTATAGGTTTTTAAGTTATCGATGCTCTTGGTCAGTACTGTCACTATTTCGTAGCCGGAAGTGTAATAACGCGTGTCCGCCCAAATACTTATCAGTGATTTGCGTCCGCCCGCCCTACGCCGCGCAGCCCTCCGAACTCACCACGATAAACCCGAGATAGTCGCCTTTGAACAAATCAGCCTCCACAGATAAACAGCACTTTAATTAGTTTTACGGCGTAACCGCGCGCGTTAGTGCCCGCGCGGCTCACCCTTAGTAGCTTCGTACCGAGCGAGCATTCAATATTAATATTTCTTATGACCGTATTCGTAATACACTGTTAGACATTCATGAGTGATCAGAGTCGATACGACGGTTTTAATGTCTCGATGTGACTTCGTAAAATATGTTCACGGTCAAAGGCTCAACACTGACTGATGAGCGGACTAGAATCATAGTACGCATGACGTTCACGTCGACATTCACTACGTAAATAGCACGTCACGGTATTGTACGGTGTAGAATGGATGGAATTAAATAGCTGCTGATAGTTAAGTATATGCGATGTTTTTTTTTTATTTATAGCCTGTACGGTGAAACCGTGCACCAACTACAATACTAACGTATCAGCAGTTTTACCTAGCATTGCTAATTAATATTCATTCACATTCAGTACTCTATAAGCGGTCATCGCGCGTGCTCTCTCGCTCCTTTATAACGTTTAACCTTTGGTCCAGTTATTAAATTCATTTTAACTTTAAACATAAACTCTATCATTTAGCCTAACTTAACAACTTTTACATAGCCTGTAGTTGTCACTATCTCATAATGTGTTAGATGCAATTTATAAAAGAATTCGTCTTGAAAATTTTACCACGAATTCAGGTGTTATCGCCGGAAGTTTCTATAAAGACATCAAGTGTTCACTAATAATTCGTGCGACAGTTGAAGTTGTACGACGTTAATGTGGTCTTTTTCGTGACGGAACACGACAGGATACTTGAAAATCTTCTTTGTTTTATTCAGTTCGCACATCACTGACAGCAATCAGAGGGCCTCATTAAAATGTGCGCCCAGGGCGCCGGTAGGATCGGTCCCGATAGGGGCCAGAAAGTCTGCTGGACTGTGGGTATTTAAAGGAGAGCCCCGTGTTCATCAGAAGGACAGAAAGTTCAGTGATTTTTTAATTTACAGGACGTTTTGAAAGACAGTACCTGCCGTGTTCTGAATGAATTTTGTTGACATGATCCATTTTTTATACAAATATGTATTTAAAATCTAACAGATAAATGTTTGGATGTTGACAGTGTTCAAGTCAAATGAAATGTAAAAGCAAAAAGTAATTATTTATTTTCTTGTGGACCCAATTTATTAAAAGAAAAGAAAAGTCTTTAGTAAATGTTATACAATTTTAATTAGGATGTATTTGTAAGGTTGTTAAATAAAAAAATACCGTTACAATAAATTACGATAATATTATTAAAGGTCGAGCTTATTAAGCCCATACATACAACACACCTAGCATGATTGCGTTAATTCCCGTTACCTATTACATAAAACTTGACTACAAATTATAATACAGTGCAGTTTTATTTTATATATTGTGACGGTGCACGGTGTTTAGCTTACAATGGGTTGATAAATGATAAGTTCTGTTGGATTAACGTGCAGAAATAGAGTTTATTTCACTTCACTTAAAATAATACAATGTTAACTACTAAACTATGAAATGTTAATATTATAAGATATGTTTGATGAGTACAAAATGTTACAACCAGTTTGACGCGAGTGTAAATGATGTGCTTACTTATGCCTAATTTCTAGATCTATATAATATTGTTTATTGCGTGCATACACACAAGCATGTATGTATGTACGAGTGTATGAAGTTTTCGGTTACATTACCCGATCATATATTGTTGCAATATTCATAAAGTTTATCCGTGGGCTTGACTCATCGGCATTCTATTGACGATATCATTATTTTTTTATTATGTATAGTTTACAAGCATAAGTCAACTTCCAACAATGAGTCAATGAACTTAAGGCGAAGCAGGAGCTCTAGACATTAGTAACGCATAAGACCTCTACAAAAGTTAGATATTGAATACTCCCTACTGATAGATATACTTAACCGTATCTAAGTAGACTAATGTGAAATAAGATTAAAGAAGATAAGTAAGATGTTTTGCATGGAGCCTGATTAAGTTAGGAGGTACCAGGTAGATTAGAGTTATTTTTGTGTTTATGGAGAGAACGCTGTTTAAATTGTGATTGTCTTTTGTTTAGATGTTATGGAGGTACATAGATTCATCTTTGTGTCACATGTTAAGCGAACACATGGAGTATTAATAAGCTCAATGATTATAACCCATCTGCGCCTGTGTGTGTGTGTGTGCAAGTAAGTTCGTGTCGGTGAGGGTTGCGTCACTGGCGTTATGTTGCACTGCATTTGGCGAACTCTCCACAGATAACATTTAACATTCAGCCAGAGGGCGCGCCCGCCGCCCGCCGCCCGCCGACGGCTAACGACTTCCGCTTCCGGCGGCGGCGGACACCGCTACGCGGCACGCGCTACGGGCGGCATAGCGCCGTAGACCCAGTTACGTGCGGAACCACTGCGATGAATAGCCGTGTCGGATGAAAGTCGGAATTATGAGTTTATTTTGTGAAATACGAGAGTTTTTATGGCGCTTCGAGTTTTATGGCGAACAATAACAAGCGCATCGACATGGCGACGGAAGCGCATCACTGAACTGAGAGCAGACCCGAGGGTGTGCGAGCGTGGCCGATGAATTACCCACTCGTACATTCAGCGCAATATACAACAAATGCATTGTTTACATGAATATGCCTAGACTTCCACCACACACCACAATTATTTCACTGCAGAGAAATGATATCTTTATTTTTGCAGCCGCATGCGCTACCCTCCTGATCCACATCCAAATCTCAAAATAAAAAAGTTGCCATCCTCGAATCTCAGTTTCCCTACGAGCGAGGGGTGCGGTGCGGGGAGATGGAAGGGGATGTGACGTCGAAAACATTGAATATTTATGCAGCGCGCGAGTGACGCGACAACTTTCCTCCATGAATACGACAATTGAAATTACACCGAGCACCGAAACAATTTTGTTATTCAAACGAGCGCGGCGCGTCCCGCGGGCGGCGTGCGGGATCTAATCAAAACAATACATGATTGAATACAAACATTGTTGGAAAAACGCCACTTATCGGCGCGCGGCCCGTCCGCGCCGGCCGCCGGCCCTGCAACTGATACCTCCCACTAATAACTTAATCTACCTCCACACTCACCGATACTGACAACACCGCGCGCTCACTTATCGCCACCACGGACAGTTATTTCTACTGCTGCATGCTATAAAAATACTATCATCTACTATCCGGTAATACGACTGATGGGCAACGGCCCATGTCGGCGGGGACAGTTACAGTCTTTATTTCTTTCTTTTCGTGTGGTTAGTGGCCAACCAGTTGTCAAGAGTTGTTCAAGCCGCCCGTAGGCTTCTGACATGGCTTAACGACTGCTGTCAATTTGGCAACAACCGGGACCGACTTTTACGTATCCTTCGAAGCACGGATACGCTCAGATGAAATATCACTAAGCGGTCACCCATCTATAGACTGACCACGTTGCTTAACCTCGCTAATCGTTTACTTATCTGTGAGTGCAACTGGCTATGAGCGTAAACGGTTTCAATAAAATTATAGGAAATGCCTTTGATGATTTAGTTTTTTTCAATTTATTACTTTTAATATAAAAACGCACCAATTTTATTGACTCGGTGCATGTCTGACCGTGGCGTAAATGGCCACATCTGCTATCAACGTACTCAGTTTTACGGATTTACATTAAAAACATTAATTGAAAAAGTAGTTTACAAATAGTTCATTTGAGCCTAGGTGTTTATTGTATAGCGGATATGACCAGGAAACTTATGGACTTTTGTTAAAAATGGGTAAAATGTAAAGCATGTACAAGCACATAATTCGACATATTTTGGACTATACATTTTATATTAAAAATACCAGCAAGTCATTAAACTGACTAATTACTGTAGTATTACTAAGCACTATAGCGCATAAGCTTGAATGGCGGGCGTGGCACGTGACTTGTCACTCTCGCAGTTGTTATGGTTGACGCGTGACGTCATCGCCCGATGTCGTGACGTCACTAATAGCGACACTTCGTCAGCTCATTACTGAAGCACTATTAGCTATTACGTGAACGCGATGACACGTACAGACATACGTACATAATGTAAACATACGTATGTGGTTCAATTAATATGTATGTATATTGTAAATAAGTACAGGCTGAAAGCAATATGTGTCAACACGTGAAATAGATTAAAATTATATTATAAACATTTTTATATATAATTAACCAATTTTATGAGCTAAATTTAATTCATCTTCCATTTAGAAGCTTGAAAAGCAAGATGTCGTTGTAAAAATGTGTAGTAAAATTTATAATCTGGCATGATTGCCTATGGACGTTTTCAGGAGTACCACTGGCACGTCGAGAGCGGTTCGTGTCGACGCTGCGTTGTCACGTGACAGAATGAACATCACTGCGTGCCAGGAATATATTGTTTTACTTTTCCTTGTCAATGATTGAATTTTACGAATGATTTTGTTCTGCTGCCACCATACTACATATTTACTAAGAGTTTAGTCGGGGACTTAGATTTTTTCACAATGACTTATTGCAGCCTAAGAAGCCCAGTGTATAAGATTAGTTGGTACAGAGCCGTGAGCTCGTTTCTATAACATGGCACTCAACTATTGCTTGCAGAGAGTGAGTACAATGCTCCCACTCGCGGGTGCCGGCGCGAGCGTCGCCTTGTCACTGGTGACACAATAACTGTTCTAGTTACGCGTTGGTTCATTCGGAGCGCGCTCACGCTGAGCCGCGACTACCTCTTATTGTATACCAGTTGTGTCGCACTTGAACATAGCGAACGTGACGACTATGAAAACGTATTATATTTAAAGCAACTGTTCGGTGAAACGGTCGTAATAAATGCGACTGCTAAGGATGAAGTCTCGGGATCCGTACACAGACAGGTTAATGGTTATTGGAACTTTTGAGCGCTGTGTCTGTAACTGTGCCATGTAGAAGGCAATAGGCTTGCTCCCTTTTAGGTAAGACATAGATAGTTGCCTAGCTCTTCGATGATATAAGCGTGAAACTATGTATGTATGTCAAAAATAATATGAAGATATTGATTGGCGGTTTAGGTGAAGTAATAATGTTTTCTGTCAAGCAACCTTTATCAGTAACGACTTTAATAGTTCTAGATATGGAGGTAGCAATAGTGCCTCCCGGTGCCATTAATTTTTAAAAGACATAACTGGCTCGCCATATTATTGCCACGTTCTGCTATTTCATAAATATATACCATCAACTTTTGTATTTTTACAAAACTTATACGCATGAGCGCATTTCTTTTTTCTTTTTAATGTGATATCTAACTGACATATGTCATAAACATACCGAGTCACACTCGTTACTGTGACCCATTTCGTAAAGGATGGAACGCACTCTGCTTGTCGAGAACAACAACTGTTTTTAATGTTATCAAAGTAGCCATTTCTTTTGAGGCATTCTTTACTGCCGAGGAGCAAACCCTTCGGGTGAAGGGTATCCCTATCGGGTGTAATCATCCCTCGGGCGGCGGACGCCCCTCCGCGAGGCTTATCTCGGCACAAGGCACGGCTCACACGCGCCGGGATAACAATCGACTTCAAATAAAAGTAAACCTTTGTTTTTTACCTCTAGTCGCGGCTCCGTGAGCCTCGCGCCTACGAACGCGACCTGGTTATTAGGTAAACATGCGCTGAGACCAGTTCAAAGGAGCTGTCGAGTAAACGCGAGTGAGGCACCGTTTTTATCACATCCTGATAGAATTGTAGATGATCCCTCGTTTTGTATTGTTTGTGTGGCGCTCAGTACTGTGTAGCATTCAAATTACATCCCACGTCGAAAATGAAACGACTAAAATAGAAATAAATTCATTATTTGTACGCATTGATAACGCCTACTGCATTAGGTGCGTAGGTGATTTCCTCAACACAGTCCATGTAGCGCATATTGCGTAAAAAATACTTTAAGAATAGTTATATGTACCGATTCTAGACTTGTTTGTTGTGTCATTGATTCTAAACACATTATCACTGAAGAATGCGTGCAGAATTAGTTTTTATCGACGACAAGATTCAAATAAAGCGAAAAGTTTATTTTTTTAATTTTAGATTTAGTGTGACAAACGCGGGACTGGTGTGAGTATGTACAGCAGTGAGTTTAAACGAGCGTCGATTAGCGTGACGAGCGTCGCGAGACCACTCGCCACCGATATGAATATACAATGTAACTAACCGCGCACTCGCTACCAACCTATACTGACGCATACTACATTTATATTCAATGTACAGCCGCGAGGGTGTTCCAATTGGTCATACGAGCTTGCTGGTACCTATGTGACCTCAGACAGATCCTACTTACAACGTGCACAGTTTCGGCACCCGGCCATTATCACGGTAGGTATTGTGGCTTTAATATAAAAAAATTCACACTTTCTCAAACAGTTTTATCGAGTCTGGGCATTGTTTGTCGCCGATGTTTCCAGGTTTTTACGATTTAGGATGTTTAGGTATTGTGTGCGGGCAAAATAATTCAGTCGAGGTATTATTTCAACGAAATATCTAAGAAACGGTAACCAAATACAAAAACAGTAATGCGTTTATAACAAAGCAGAGCCATAATATTAAATGGAATGTTATCTGGCAGCAAATTTGCTGCCACATATTTATTAATTGTGTGATCACATATAATTATTCTGATTCTGGGTGTGCGATACAGATCTTGAACCTCTTTTAACAAACGAGAGAGATAGCTACCTAATATTAGTTCTTAAAACTCAAAGTGACGAGCTGTTTCTGAGAATTTCCATCTGGGTATCGAACTCAAGATTTTCACATTATAATTATGTCATTGGAACTTCAAGGCAGGCACATTGAACACCAACACATACTTATAAAGCTTAGCAAACGTAATAATAACGTAACAAACCAGCCTCACAAGTAATATTTAAATACACTGACGGACTCATAAACTGCATCAAAGTTCAGGATTACTTTCGAATTCATATTTTGATAAGAATGCAAACTTTTTAGATTAAACTAAATTAAAATGTCGAGACTGTCCATTAATCATAAAAAAGAAACAAAATTTAAAAATTGAACTGCAGTAAAAGATAGAATTATAGCCGGTTAAATAAAATTTATGCATCGTCTCAAATTTGTGTGTTATTAGAGTAAAGTTTAAAATTAATTTTGTTTTTATTTTTCATTTGCGATTTAAATTATTGTTACCGATAGTATTGATTATTAGTCTTTTAAACTTAACAAAAGTTTCGTAACCATAAATATGGATACTTCGTCCGAACAAGCCGCTCAAATTGTGGCATTGGTGCGGGAAGGCTTGAATCAACGAACGATTGCTAAAAATTTAAATTTAAACCAGTCTACGGTTTCTAGAGTATACCGAAGGTTTGTAGAGACAGGTTCTTACAAAAGGAGACCCGGTACCGGAAGAACTCGAGCAACCACCCGTCGTGACGACCGATTTATTGTTTCAACTTCCTTACGAAATCGTTTCAGTTTGTCAGTGTACATTAATTAGCTGTAACACTATTATATGAAATAACACAATCAGGTGTACATACCATTAACGTCAAGTTATATTATGATACATTGTACCTCTCGTCTGCTCCTCACCGAGTGTAAGAACAAAGCTGTGCTTGCGGCTTCTTATCATAAATACGTTTAACTAGAAAGAAAAAGAAAGAAAAATATTTATTTTGGCACACAAGGGCACACGCAAAACACTAAGAAATCAAAAAAACTAAATCAAAGAATAAAAACCAAAAGTATACAAAATAAAAATAAAAATATAACAATAATAAAAAAAAATATATACACTATAAATTAAAATCTCTGCTCACTGGCAACACCACACCTTCCGCTTAACCAAACGGAAACTGCCTACATTCAGGTCAAGGTTACGTCAAATTGTCAGTGTGCAGCGATACAAACAATAATAAAATAAAAGTATTATAATTATAGTTCAACACAAATTGAAACAAATGCAAAAATGTGTGTCCCATCAGTGCCAAAATTTGGACATCGCTCAGCGTACGTTGCGATTGTAAAATCGCAACACTGGTATTCTGCGAAATCCAATTTGGTGACGCCGGCGCCTAGTGTCTAAACATATAAAATAAAATATACTTAAATAAGTAAATATACGTGTAAATAATATATAAACATAATTACTAAATATTGTAAAAAAGTGTGGAGTAAGATAATATAACATGAACATTTGAGTGTATTTTTTAAAGTAAGCGTCAGTGTGATATAGGTACCTATGTCGCATCCGACCTATTGTACGCGCGATGCCAGCAATTCTAGGAATTGTGAACAAAACTAATGCGCAGTGACATAAGCAACCAGATCACAGAGCATGTCAACAATGAAAGGTAATCAGAACAGTCATCTTATTTGAACACTTAACAACTTTGTACATATTTAAATTATTGTCAATTGAATAATATATATGGGTAATAAAAATGTAAGAATTGAAATTAAAAAACAAAGAAAAACAATATAAGATAAGTTTAAAGTAGGTAATCAAAAACAGACCTGTTTTGTTATAGGACTAAGGAATATAATATAAATACAAAGCAGGACCTCAAGATGCCTGCAGTGTTGAAATACACCGCAATAACACAGACTGGAAACCCTTCCATCCAATACCTGACGGCCAAACCCAAGAAGGTGAGTAGGTGTTTGTGAGGATTAGATATAGAAATTAAAAGTGTTATAATATTAACGCATTGAACTGAAATAAAATGTTCAGTATCACTTAATAGAATAATAATATTTAGTAATTGGAATGGTGTGATTTTATATATATTTAAGTAAATAGATTTATAATTATGTAGCTTTTTGTGTTTGTAGCAAAAACTTTTTTAGATGAAAAGCAAAGGAATTTTTCGATTTCAGGCTGCGGACTGGTGGTGGAAGGTTATTCCAGCAGTGTGATGCGGTATACTTGAAACTACCTCTAAAGGCAGCCGTCCTGTGCTCAGGAATGGATAGTGGATTTGTGACTGATCTCACCGTATATTTGGATTGAGTTTCTCTCCAACAAAGTTTGTCATACAAGTATGTAGGTGTTTTTGTTTCTATAACTCCAAAAAGTAAAGAGGCTAGGTGTAACTTCCTTCTGGCAGCCATTTTAAGGATGTTATGTTCATTTAGATAGGGAGTGACATGGCTGCGCTTGGGTATATTTACACAAAATCTTGCACATGCATGTTGTATGCGTTGTATAAGCCGTGTAGTGCGTGATAACAGGCATGGCCCATACACAGTATCACAGTAATTCAACTTGGACAATACTAGACTATCTACCAGCTGTTTCCTGATTGGTATACTGAGGAAGTTTCTAATATTATACAATATTTTAAGCCGGTAAAAACAGTTACTTAGGGTCTCGCCTATGTGGGCCTCAAAATGCAATTCTGGGTCCATAGTTAAACCCAGATTGCAAACACAATCTGCTCTAAGAGTTGCCTCATTCATGACAATACGTACGTACATGTTGTACGCACACTGTTACACATCATGTACATACAATTAAAAACTAATCACACTGATATCACTGTACGTATACACATCATAAAATATTTTGAGCATTTAGCGTATGATCGCTCACATATTTTTAAGATTCTGAGACATATTTTATACAATTGTACATACATAAATTGTGTGTTAGACACTTACGACATAGATAACCGACCATATAAGGGTTGGAAACGATGTAAATAAGGTGAGTCCCGGTGGCGCAAATTGTGGCAACCTCATAGAAACTGTTTGAGTGATTTGCTAGGAAGCACAAAAATAAGTCATTAGTATTTGGCAATCGAAACTAACTATCGAAATCGAAATAAACTTACTTTTTTGTTATTTAGTGACTACAGCCCTAAACGATGATCGACGGTGACAGGACGGTCGCATGTGAGCCGCTGTTGCCGTTTAGATTTTATGATTTTATTGCTATTAATCGATGGAACTATTAGAACGGCACTAGTTGCTTATTAACATTAGATGGATTTGTAGAATATTAATCCAATTCTAAATGATGAAAGACTGAATAAATTTAGCATGTTTTCAGTCGACATCAAATGTGGACCATTAGAGTAGTCTTTGGTATGTATTTCGTATACATTTTATTGGTAGAAAAATAATATTCAGAGTATATAACTTCGTCAAAGTGGATAGTGATGGTGACGCATCGGCGCCTGTTGGCGAGCGGTGCACGACAACGATAATTGTTGCAATGATATAGATAATAAGACATGTACATATTGAAGATAAATCTGTTTAAAATCTAAGGAGTAAGAAAGTCGCACACAAAGTTTTGCATTAATTTTGAATACATTAGTATACAATATGGAAGTATGGAGAATAGATAGGTACCCAAAATGTATTAATACACAATGTGGACAGAGTGCCTACAGGTCGGAGTTCTCGAGAGTCGGTGGAGCGTGAGCGGCGCGGTGCGGTCGCGTGGTGGTTTGCGCGGTCGCGGGCCGGCTCTTCGGTCCTCGGTTGTCGGTCGCACAACTTTGTCAATTATCCAGGTCAAATATTGACCCGCCCTAATCTATTCATTGCTCTTTCACGTTTTATTTGTTGTCTAAACCCTACCCGACTACCGATTTACATTTGACGGAGTTTCGGAGATTAGCCTTTTTGCGCAGCGCCCAACTTTGACTAACTTGGAATTGTTTTGAGTGCTCTGAATAAAGTAAATGAGCGAGCGCCTCTTATTTGTAGATTAAATTTTAATTTGTTTATCCATATTCATTGAGTGTTAATAAGCGTGGCGGTAGTTCTGGGCTCAGGCTGTGTGCAGCAGGCTTCACCACTCTATTGAATCCAATGATGCGTTGATGCGTCATCTCACGCACTGCACCTACTTATTTATATTTCCAACGTAATACCTACTTATAGAAAATACACCTTAAGGTTATTAATTATGGGAAAATACTTATTAATTATTATTAAGCCTTTATTTCTGAAGAAATAAACACAAGTATAACCTAATAGTATTAAAACTTAAATCTAACACATCGGATTTCCCGGTTTAGTGATCAGCGTGTCCTGTGACACATAGGCCTCTTCCAAGAGTTTCCACTCATTTCTGTCTCTAGCTTTTCTAGACCAGGTAGCGCTTCCAATTTTTCTTATGTCATCTATCCATCTTTATGCCTATCTTCCCCTTTTCCTTTTGCCATCGCGTAGTTGCCACTTTGTTTTTTGTCCATTTTAACTTACTATCTCTCGTCATGTGTTCTGTCCATCTCCATTTCAACTGTCTTACATTCTTTATTATATCTTCTACTTTGAGTCTGGATCGTATTTCAACTGCTATTAACCGATCTTTTTTAGTGATACCAATCATGCTTCTCTACATTCCCCGTTGACATGATCTTATTGCCATCTATTGTTATGGCTATTTCATCCCTGTTTGTCATTAAGTTTGTTTTAGATTTATTCATAGAAAGACCTACTATTCTACTAGCTTCTGTTAACTGTTGCAACATTTGTCGCAGTGTACTAGGGCTGTCCGTTATTAATACTAAGTCATCTGCGAACCTTAAATGTTTGCGTTCTTCCATATTTATGCCTATATTTTCCCATTCTATGTTCCTAAATACACTTTCTAAGAATGCAGATAAAAGTGTTGGGGACAACGGGTCTCCTTGTCTTACGCCTTTCGCTATGAGGAACACTTCGCCGGTTGTTTCCAATTATTTTGTGTCATGCTGTTCTTGTATATGTCTTATATTATACGTATATATTACTTGGGAATTCCTTGTTGAGTTAAAGCCTTCCAGAGTGATTCGTGCTTAATGGAATCGAACGCCTTACTGTAATCCATAAATGCAATATACATTGTTTTACTGTATTCTTTGGATTTCTCTATTAACTGTTTTGATACATGTATATGATCGATGGTTGAGAATTTCGCTCAGAATCCAGCTTGTTCGATTTGCTGTTAGTCGTATTAACCCTGTTAGTCTATTTATAATCAATTTTGAAAATACTTTATATATGTATATTTGTCAACAAACTAATTGGTCTATAATTTTCGATGTTATCCCGATCCCCTTTCTTGTGTAAATGGATAATTGTACTCTTTGTCCACTGCGACGTTATAGATTCAGTTTTTAATATGGTATTAAATATTTCTGTGAGTTTTCTTAAGTTTTCAGGTGTAATGATTGAAGATTTCATCATCTCGTTCGTTATTTGATCTCGCCCAGGAGACTTGTCGGGTTTAGACTGTAAACAGCTTTTTCTATTTCTGATTGTAGAAAAACTAGAATATCCTCTATTTCGTCGTCTTCTAGATTTGTATTTGGAATCTGAACATTGGGGTCCACTGCGTAGAGTAACCTGTAAAAGTCTGTTGCAATTTGTATTATAGTTCTTCTTATGGTCTCCTGCTTACCTGCTTTATTCTTAATGTTTGGTATCCATTGTTTTGACTCCACCAGTTCTTTTAAGGCTTTTTAACTCCTTCTGTCTGTTTTATGTGATTGTTTAGTATGTCTCTGTCCTTCTTAATAATTTTACTTATTTTTTACTTACTTCAGAAATAACTCTTAAATTATGTTTAACGTTTTTATTTTTTAAAAGCTGTCTTCTGTCTTCTATTAAGGTTTGGTTTCATTTTCCTTATAACATACCTTAGGTTTTGCTATTTGAGCGTATAGTTGTCCATAAATTTCGTTTATTCCTATCTTTCGTCTGTTTCATTTTTTGCTTCATTTGGGTATCTACTAATATTCTTTTTTGCATTAAATTTATTTATGGCTTTTTTTGGCTCTGTATTATTTATTATTGCTCTGACCATTATATGGTTAGTGTTAAAATTCACTTGTTTAATAACACTTACATTATAAAAAAGCTTTTCTATTATTAGTTGCTATATAATCTTTTTCATTTCTATATGTTCTATCTGGTGATAGTCATGTCCACTTTTTCTTTGCATTTTATTGAAAACGCTATTCATAAATACAAGATTGTTCTCAAATGCCATATTGATCATTCTTTTACCATTGTTGCTTCTTCTGCCATAACCAAAATTGCCAATTACATTTTCTTCTCCAGCTTTTTGTGAACCAATTCTACCATTAAAATTTCCCATCAACACTACGTTCTTGTGCGATTGCTGTTGGACTGGTGTTAGTTGTTCATAGAAGAAGTCTTTGGCAGATTCCTCGTACTGTTCTCTGGGGGTGTAAATTTAGATAATCGACCATTTGTTTTTGTACAATGGCAGACTCATATGCATATTCTCTCTGTTATGCCCTTGAATTCTTCTATGTTTCCTTATAAATGTTTTTTAATCATGAATCCCACTCCGTAGTTTTTTTTTTGTTTGTTGTATACTCATTGCGGTCCTCAATTCTTTCTCCTAATCTTCTTAATTCACTTAATCCTAAAACTTCCCACTTTGTATTTGTGAGTGCTAGTTTTAATTCTGTTTGACTCTCTTCTGTACGCAAGGTTAAGCAGTTTAAAGTGGCAATATAAAGATTTATTTTATATTTTATTTTGATACTAATGTTATTTTTCTTAACAATTATGCTGAAAGGGGTTGGTCATATTCCCCCACAGGGACCAGTCGGCTTGGGGGAGGTGTATTACTTTTAGTTGTATCGTTGAATATTATTTGTTTATATTTTCTGATCTTCCGGTTACTGAGGTGTGTTAGTGGTTATTCTTTATTTAAATCTGATGTTGAGTGAGACCTGTTTCTATACATTCGTTCGAATGCATTTACGTTATTAATATCCGGTCTAACATTTAAAAAAAATCGGAAATACTTATACTTACTTAAACAGGACAAACAATCATACGATTATATTTTAAATAAAATAATAATAGAAATATAAAGAAAGATACTTACGATCATATTCTAAATAAGACAAGAATATAGAATAGAGAAGTAGCGCAAGATATACTTTTGTTACTTCTTTATGGCAGACATCACAAACTAGTATTTCTTCAGGTACTTTTAGTTACCATATAATTAAGAATACGCTTATCGTCATCTTCCAGGCTGACTCTGTGTTATTACTAAAAAAAAATAATTACAACAATATTGCTTAATTTTTTATCAGACGGGACATAAAATCGTAGTTGGACTTTTACGTTTTAATGTTATAGTAATGTATTTTCGATAATAAGTTCAAATAAAATAAGCGATTTTAAATCTAGGGATTTACCTTGTTGATTCAGAATTTTGATGACGTAGCAATACCGGATTGAAATAACAGATTAGGTATACTCAACATCGCTATCCAATGCGTGTCATGAGGTGCAACGCGCCACACATACGAGTATACTCGGCCAGTACATAGAGTTATAACAGTATAACAGTAAATTGTCTACGTTACAACTTTGACATGTTTATTAGATCTCCATATAACAGCAGTACAGGGGTCGTGAGTGTTGGGATAGTTGGCAATATTTGCATTAGTTGGACTAATCGCAGTGATTATAAGGGACACCCAATATAGAGTTGTTAGATAGTTGTAATAGTATTGTTGATCTTTAACGATTATATTATTCTATCGACATACTCTTAGGTAGCAAAGTATAAACATATGCAAAACATATGATTTTTTTTACTGTATATGTCACATTGGCCAAAAATGGCCCAACAGTGACTGCCACTTACAGATATGGTATAAAGTTTGCAGAAGTAATATTATAGACAAGTCACTATCTACCCTTAGGTAAAGGGGAATAGGGACAAATATTCAGTCTTTGAGTTAGAACACAGGATGATGATTGATGATGAAAATATACAGAATCCTGTCCAAATCAAATCCCCTAAGCGTGAAAAGAAGAATTACTGCAAGTATTAAAATAAATATGGCTTGATTATGATTTTGCTTTGTCTGAATATTGTTTACTACTCGTTTAGTAATTGTTAATTAAAAAGATTAAGAATTATGTCATTAAAGAGTATCTTCATATTATGACTCAGAGAGGTTTCAGACAGACTAATGACTAGTTTAACAAGCTTCGTTATGAAAAATAACTTTTAGATACTTAAGTGTTATAAAAAGAACTAACAAATGAGGCTAGTCTCTAGAGTGAAACTTTTAATAATTTGTTAACGATGCTCGTTTAACGTTCAAATTATAATATTGTGCTCATTAGCGCGTCAACATGATAAGACTACCGACACCTCCACCGGCTCTAGCTAGAGATGTAGAGCGCCGACAACTTGGCGCCAACTAATTATGTTGATAATTAGGAGAGTAACGAACTCTCGCAACTCTCGCAAAGAACTCTATGCCTGCCTGGCGTCGCGTCGCTTTAACACGACTCTACCTAACTTTTGGTAAACTATTACATTATCTAACGTTACGAGTATTCTCGGGATTAGATTAGTGAGGCTCTAGACTATACTATTTATAGAACCACGATATGTTATCTGACTGATGGTAGTGCTGTGTGGCCGAGCAGACACCAAGATTAGATAGATAACGTCAGGGTTAGCATTCGTGATTTATAATTTGTTTTAGTGGATGGAGCAGTTAGTTACTTATCTGTAGATCATGTATTATTTATATTTACATTATAATGCTTCGCTGGCACAGTAGTAAATAATGTGACTTCTGTGTGTGAGGTCCCGGGTTTTATTCCCAATTTCAGTAGGGAATTTAGAATTGTGCCCGGTAGACAGCAGTAAGGCTCCCTATTACGCCTCCGTGGGACCTATCCTAAAAAACACATAACAGATGCGATAATCCTTTGCCCAGATCTTCATTATAAGCTTCCTGCTTTTGGGTGTCAGATAATAATACACGACTAATACTAACGAATAATATAAATTGCGTGGCAAAGACACATTTTATTCATAAAAATTTAATTAAGGGAGTGACGTGTATATAAGCGCTGATATAGACGTTGCAAGAAACGTTGTATATAATGTGCTATTTAACTTTAGAAAACATCTTCATAACATTTAGCGGCAAAAAGGTTCTATCCGATCATCAACGCCGATAAGAAAGAAAATAGAAGCAGGTCTCTCCTCCATTAATTTTTTGAATTCACTTAATTTACTTGTAATTGTTTTGAAATATGTTAGCTAGCTAATACATAAATAAAGCCAGCATTATTTATAAGTAACTCTTTTAATGAGCGTTTGAGTATATATATGATATATTAAAAATTTATCGTAGACAAAAAATATGTCGTCATGCTAGTGTCATTGTGAGCGAGCCATCAGTTGGAGGCGCAGTCATTAACCGAGTCATCGGCGTCGTGGGCGCCGCTTCGTCTGCGAGCCGCCGCGACACCGGCCCGCGCCACGACTGGATTAATTTGTACAGCGACTTGTTAATCCACGGACAAAAGCCTTTGATCTAGAGCACAAACTTCCTGCTCCGACGCCCGCCACCCCCGCGCCGACCCCGTGCTCACCCGCGCCGGACGCTCACGATTAATGTCAGTAGGAATTCGGCCTCTTTTATCTTCAAAGAGCGAACACTTTTGCGGAGTTTTTAATTCTTCGTTGTGTTGTGAGCCTCTCGGCGCCTCTCGCCGCTCACTTGCGGGACGATTGATTTTTATTTGTGCCCGGCTCGCACATTACACCAGATATTTTCAATTAAGTTGGCATCGATACGTTCAACAAATGTTCGGATGCCTTTTTCATTCTGCCGCCATCCGAACAATTGTGTTGTTACGATCGATGCGATAAAGATGTTACACAATACAACTATGTGTTGAGTTAGTCAAGCACCAAATGTTTCGTAGTCGGACATGGAGTCTGGCACTTTACGACAAGTAATATTAGTCTTACACATGAAACATCTATTGACAATGTAAACGAGCGAGTACTTAACACACAGAAGACGACGTCGTCACTGCACTAAATTAAGATACTACCAGCGCACGTTACGAGGTAATAATTCAGGTATTTGTTTTTATTTTCATTATTAGTTTTTAAACTGCAATAATTAAAATAATATTGCCAAACCAAATTTACGATGGCCCCCTAGATAATACTTGATCTGTCATTGCAAACTCAGCTTGTCGACATGACTTGCTTCTTGTAACGGTTCACCGTAATATCAAGATAGAAAGAGACTATATCTACGTAAAAATTGTAATACTTTGAATATAAATGTACGCGGTAATAACGCAATGGCTGAAATCGCGAAGATGTGAACACTATCAAAGCATAAATATTGGTCAACATTTTTATAAGAAGATGACTACCTATGGCACCATATTATACTGACAAAATCAATTTGATTGGTTAATTACCAATAAACTGCGGTCTAAATGTATGTTTCCACTCAAAATGAAATCAGAACTTCTAATTACAGTTTAAACTATATATAAATGAGAGGTGGAGTGAACTTCACGTACTAATTAGTGCGCGCCGGCGGTCTCGGCGGTCTCTGGCGGTTTTTGTTTCGACCGGACGATTAGATGGTGAACCAATTCATGTCTTTGCAGACGAGCGACATAAGCGAGATGAGTTGTTGTCGACGGCAGTCTAGATTTAGTCGCCGGCGGCGTAACAAAGAGGAGAAACACCGTCAATACAAACGCAGAATTTATTTATTTATTCAAGGTACCAAAGACATTTTACAAAATAATTAATATTACATATTCATTAACTGGGATGCAAAGTAAAAACATCACTATAACTAACGCAGAAATTAAAATGAAGTAAAATTACAAATAGAATTATTAAAATTACCATCAATAAAATTAAAATGACGACATTGCCGATTAGATTACATAATATAAACAAAAAAGAAAATAAATACTTTTATAAAATAAAAACAATATTCTCATTAATTTACATAAAATGAAAATTAAATATTTAAATGTCAAATATGAAAATTGAATTATATAGTATTCTGAAATATTCAAATAGTACAATTGCATGTGATATTATGTTTGTAAATTGTAAAGGACATTGTAATGGACATTGAATAAAATTAAAATAATAATATAGATCATCAATACTCATCACTTTAGCTTTAAAACTAGTCAGACTATCAAAATATATATCCATTTCACTGTTACAAGAACTGACTCTATTGTAAGTGGACATCATTCTGCTGACAGGAGCATGTTGGCCTATGTAGCGACACTGCTGACGCGTTAGGTTTGTGTAGTCAGGCGCAAGTATACAGGAGCGCCGCGCGGCAGTCGTCTCCCCGCAACCAGTTAGGTCGTAGTCCAATATGTATTTATATTTTTTGTAACTGGTACCAGTAAATATAGCTCAGTGGGGAGACCAACAGACTGCAATGCAAAGGGTCTCGGGTTCGAACCCACGTCACGCACCTCTGACTTTCGAAAGTTATATGACTTTTCGAAATTATGTGCGTATTGATTGACAATTATCGCCTGTTCCTTGCCTCGGAGAGCACGTTAAGCCGTCAGTCCCGGCTGCCATGAACATCTATGGCAGTCGTTATTGGGAAGTCAGTGCCCTATAATATCCTGACACTGGTCTAGCCAGGGTATCGTTAGCCTTCGGGTTGCGGAGGTCAGGTTAGCCACTCCGTGTAAAAACTGATATCCAGTCAAATCCGGTTAGACCAGAAAAGCCGATCCCAAGTGACTTGGGAATAATAAAGGCTAGGGAGAAAAAACCAGTAAATATATATCCATATCTACCATGAAGTATTGTATTTGGACACTCACAAGAAGACTAAAGATTACCCTGACAGCCTAGATTTGTGTGATATGATCTAGCAGCAAATGTTCTTACTTTTTTTGGACCTTACGTGCTATTGGCGAGGTACTTCTAAATTTAATTTGTTTAGAAGATCGGATGTAAATGTCAATCCATTGGCAATTTTATATAAGGTACACAGATCAATAAGTGTTCTGCGTCGTTCTAAAGATACCAGCTTAAAGTGACTTAGTCGTTGTACATAGTCAGCTCTGTAAGGTCACTGATGGTCTTTAAATCTTAAATACCTAGACATTTTTTTATACGCGTTCTATACGTGCTACGTGGATGCCATACACTGGGTTCCATACCGGAGATGCATATTTTCTCAAACACTACGCACAAAGGAATTAATTATACAGAGTCTTTAATGCGGGAGTTCCCCTAAACTCTTTACCTACTCTACTAATAAATCGCACCATTCTGGATGCTCTTTTAATTATATTGTTTATATGTATGACAAATGAATAGTCGCTATTTATTACGACGCCAAGGTTCCGTATATATTTAACTTGCTCTAATGTTGCTCCGTTAAGGGAGTAAGTAGATGATACAGGGTACTTTTGCCGAGTAAATGTAATGTGGTAATATTTTGCAACATTCAAAATCATTCTGTTTGCGATGCACCAGCTATGCAAAGAATCTAGATCGGAACTGAAGTAGAGCGATGTCCTTGTGATTGCTAATTTGTCGATATATTTTGAGGTCATCTGGAAACAGGGAGCACTTGGTGTACTTGATGCTATGTATCACATCATTTACAAATATAGTAAATAAAATAGAACCAGCGTGAGGTTTCTGTGAACTCATCGCCTGTTGTAGCAGTTGAATCATTTAATTTCATTTCACACGGTATACTATTAAAATTAGTTTTTTTTGACGAATGTCCAGGCTTTTGTTTTTGAATGAATTTGATTCTCCATTGCGTGAACATATTTTCTATAACAATCTTTGATGAATGATCGTGCCCTATCATCTAGCATCCTATACTTAATCTCATCACGAGGATTGGCATATTTTTTAAAACATTTTCTTATTTTTCTTTTTCATTGAGAATTTTAACTAGTGTTCTAGAGTACCACGGGGTAAACTTACCGCTTAATTGTTAATAACTTTGGTATATTTTCACTAATAATTTCTGTAAGGCACTCATAAAATACTTTTGCCATTGCATTGACATCTGTACACAATTCCAGGCGCATCCTCCAATTAATTTCTTTTAATTTACTATTAATTAAACTGTAATCAACTGTCCTAAAGTTAAAAGTTACTGGTTTTCTTGGTTTGAGTGACACATGTGCCTTCAAACTGATGTTAATTACAAGAGGGGGATGATGGCTATCAGGTTTGCATATAGGTAACACAGATTTCCTAACTGATATACTTTATGAGCTTGAGAAAATCAAATCTAGAGTCATATTATTAGTGTTTTTAACAATATTATACTGGTCCAGATTATTTAATGACATAAAGTCCACGATGGAGAAGCCTAAGTTGTTATAGTAATTAAATGGTATAGCAGCGGCTGAACTAAAGTTGCTCACTTCCTGTTGCCAATCCACGAAGCCCAGGTTAAAATCACCGAGTATAATGATTTCTTCACCCGTGGTATCGTTGACGCTCGTTACAGAATTAAGAAACATATCTAATTGTTGCTGGGACACAGGAGGTGGTAAGTACACAGCACATACATATGTTGACTTTGATTCCATTATTTATCTTGAGATGTATCCAAGTATTATTGGCAGACGATTTCCACTGGCACGCTCGGGAGGACTCGTAGATCTTTGATACAGCGATAAGAATTCCATCTCCTTCTTTGATCGATAGTGCACAGGAAGATCTGTCTCTTCGATATATATTGTATTGAGCGGTGAACACTTCTCTACCGTTGATGTTGCTCATTGTTTCTGTTGCGACAATAAGGCCGTAACAGTTGATATTAACTGCCATATTTATTTCAGTAAGTTTAGATCTCATTCCTCGAAGATTTTCATAGTATATTGTAAATTTAAAATGTGTGCTCACGGTTTATAATAATAATAATAAAAACGGTTTCATCAGATTTTAAATACATACATAATAAATAAGTAATGTCAAGAGAGTCAGCATTATAAAAACATTATATCACATACACATAGATATATCAAAATACATTTAACAACAAAATAACTAAGAAAAGTCATATATGAATATCATAAATCAGTTTATTATGTTCAAACGTCAAAATATAAATACTTAATAACTAAAATTGATTCATAAAATAAAATTACATAAATTTAGATTAGTCATGTTATTATATGAGTCCACTTACATTGTATTGGACAGTCAAACCGAGAGGCAATCATTTTTAGGATGCTGTTGCTACTGTCTCTTAAACGCCTTAACAAGAAAGCCACTTTTTTACGTCTTATGGCGTGACAGCCATCCATGTGAGCTTCGGCAAACATTAAAGACGCACTGCAATAGGGAGGCATTGCACACGTAACACTGGCAGTCCGACGGGTATGACTTACCAGTTACCCATAAGTTGCTCGAGTAAAAGGATTGGCAATATGCCTTAAACAGGGTAATTTTAACTTCAACAGAGCACAGAGCATACCTATGGGCTATCTATCATATTCCCTCGGACCGCCAGAGCCCTACGCTCACGCTCCAGATCGACGTCATCAGTTAGTTCACAATTAACTACGTGTCCTAAGTATCTAAAACTGGTCACATAATGTAATGGTATAGCATAATTAGTGTAACGTAACTGGGCACACTGAGCTTACCTTTGAAAAGCAGTACTTTGGTTTTTGTACTTTGTATGTGAGACCGTGCTTCTCCGCGTACGACTCGCAAATGGCCAGTAATTTACGCACTGCACCTACCAATGATCCCAGCAGCACTATATCGTCCGCGTAGCTAATGTTATTGACGCACACATTATATGTGACAACTGGTATGAGTGCTGCTGAGCTCACCGATTAGATCATTTATATATAATAATAATAATAACAATAATATTCTATCACATACACGCAACACCATCTAGCCCAAACTTAGCAGATTAATAAATAAATTAATAATATTAAATAACTGCCTAACACCGCATTCAATACTATATGGGTCAGACAACGTCTCCACCCATCTCACCTGGTTCCCTCTAAAAGAATGGTATCGCTGGCAGCGATACCATTCCTTTAGAGGGACTATACTCTCCACCGGCACACCCGCATTGCCGAGTTTGACCCAAAGCTTGTCATATAGAACGGTATCAAAAGCTTTAGTTAAATCCAGGAAACACGCGTATACCGATGTTTTCCTGTCCGTATAGTACCTTACAGCCTGCTTAAGACATAATATCGAACTTTCTGTGGAAAGCCCACTTCTGAAACCAAACTAGGCTTCGTGCAATTTTATATGCTGGCTTAGAATGTCATTAAGCAAGCTGTCAAGCACCTTGGCTATTATCATCACAAGTGAGATGGGTCGATAGTTTTTCATATCCAATATATCCCCAGTTCTATTTTTAATAACAGGCACTACTATGGTGTTCGTAAGGTCCACCGGCAAATGCCCGTGGCAAAGACAAAGATTGTAGAATAAGGACAGTACGTGTAACAGTACGTGTAGTCCGTGACTAAATGCGGTTGTGGATTAGATAGAAAAGACTTTGACAATAAGCTAAACATAATGTCCTAGTGATATTATAAATGTACAAGATTGTGAAAATATGTAGAGGTCTCTTATTCAATCACGCGTAACCCTTTAAAAGGGTTCGGACAAAACTTGGCGTTCATAATATATACTATGTATAATATGTATGTACTTATTTACAAAAAAAAAAGTACATATGTATGTTTATCCATTGTCTAGTACCCATAGTACAAGCTCTGCTTAGTTTGGGCTAGATAGTGTTGTGTGTATGTGGTAGAATATTATATTATATATTATATTATATATGTTTTGGATACTTTTTGTCGGGGCATGCTTTCTTGTGAAACTGGAGACAGAAGCTAGGTTATTCGTATTTATAAATTACTAGCTGTAACTAGTGATTTTGTTAAAATTTTGTAACCGTTGGCCTCGAACTCTTAACAAAAAGATTTATGACACAATTACTTTCATATTTATCATATTTGTGTAGCTAACTGACTGTTTGTGTGGATGACTGCCACAGACTTTAAGAGCTTAACTATTCAATACATGCCAAATACTTTAATTTAAGACTCACATGTGTATCGAATCAAATAATTCATTAAATTTGCGAACATGGGTTTTCAGGTAAGATGCTACATTTGTATTGTTGTGATGCGCCTCTATCTGTAAGCATGCAAGTGTTAGTCCGTTAGCGTAATCTAGTTAGATTTTAAAATATTACATATGTAAAGCATATGTAAAAATGTTTTACTATTTGTAAAGACATAAACGTCGATTATTCTGGTCTATATCGTATCATCATATTCAAATGCGCGAAGTATATCGTATCGGCGGCAACACCTAAGACATGTCGTCGCCATTCATGCAGCTGGTTTGCAAGAACCTTTAATTGTTCTTGTACTTGCCCCTTTTACTTTCGTATGAAGCGGGACACGATAAAATACCTGGTTCAGTTTACAATACCAATTATAACGCCTCTGTCGAGTCCATTCACCGTCGGTGCATCAAAACGTGAGGCGATTTGACTAGTCCATGATGATTCATTTACATAAACGCTTCGATTAGTGGGTCGCAGATGAATAGATCCGGGCGGCTACGTATTAATTACCGATGCGTGTCTATACTGCGCACGCATTGTTCCGTGGTAGAGCCTTCCTTAAAAAACAGTATGAATGTATTGTTTTGTTTCTTCCAGGTCTAGTAGTAAAATTAACCGCGACGCAAGAATTATGCATAGTGCATATCATTTTAAGACAAAAATATCTGAAGTTACTCATATTATACCTGTCTCTCTAAAATAAATACAATGTACATAAGCATCACGTTAATTAGTGCTTTAGCCATTTTTGCACAAAGGCAAATATAGATGCAGTGATGTAAGGTCTCTTAACGTTATAAATACGGTAGTCTCGAGATTACGTAAATACTTACATAAATAAACTCTCGATTTAGTCAAATTTAGACCAGGCAACATGTCCCTTGGCTCATATAAACAACAACAATAACTCAATAATTAATACGAAATGTTTCTAATCACAAAATAACCTGGTGGCTAGAACTGGTCAATGGCCCGTTAATTAAAGTGAAAACCTTAATACAACATTTAGTGAGATATACGCACGTTACATATTATATTATCTTTGACTGACAAGCATGCAATGTAGGCTTTGTAGCTACCGCTACAAATTATATCGTAGAGCGCTCTACGAACATCTACGAATAATGCTACCAAGTTAGAATAATACAATTTCGTGTAGCAAACGTAAATGTTTTGTCATATGGTGTGTAGCGGTGAGCCGGTGCGTTTTCAACATAACGCGATTCAATTAAACAGTGATCAACCCTCTCCCCGCGCCTCGATCCCCTGCCCCGCTCTGGCCCGCTCCGGCTCCAGTCGCGCCGCCACCACCTCCGCCGAAGGTAATTAGCCCCCGTTATTTCACTAAAGTTTCAATTTAGATATCGCGTTGGTTGGACAAATGTACCTCTTGAATATATCGTTTTTGAAGTGGAATTGCCCTTTTGAATTTAAACTATATTCTTGTACATTTTATTCATATAATATTTAATCTATTACGGAAAGTTCTTCATAATTTACATGCATACTCTTAGGCCCCTTTTTATGTGAAGGGTAGATCTGGGTGTAAGGCAGGCGTACCCCGTAGGCAGGCCAGTAACACTTTACCTAGGCCGCAAATCAAACCTGACACCTCATGCTCGGCAATCACACTCACTACCACCGCGCGACCGTGGCAATCATGTGTTTCTTCTTTATATACGTGATAACCGAATGGCAATAATTTAAAGTCTCACCTCATCTCTACCGTTCGTCAAGTGATTGCGTAGCAACGTCGGAACTTAAGCAGGGGTAATTGTACTAATCCCCTAATGCCAAGGATTACATGTATGTATGTATGTAGTGATACTTTTGCACTCAGCCGACCAAAGTAATTACAGGTTTAAAATTTGTGGCTGCAACGTATAAGTATCAATTTAAATATAGAAAAAGTACACTTTTGTAGTATGATTTTTAGTCCGTGCCGCCAGCTCAGTTAAACAATTCCGGCGATGTTGTAATTTAATCTTGATAGTATATCAATAACCAATAATAAAATAAAAATCAAAAGTAGTTCTAAGAATAAACGCAAAATAATCTGTAATCCATCAGTACGTCGCTACTTTGAATAAAAGGTCCGGGTTCGAGGATTACGCGGGATCAGATCAAATAGTATCGGATCAAATGATACCCTAGCTGTTTTAATATTAAAAGTTTTCCTATATACTTATATAGAGTTACGCAAATTAGGGCAGTTGGGCGAATAGTTAAAATACAGGAAAGTGAAAACTGGCGAAAGGGGGCTTGAATTTCATTTCAAGGCAAATAACAACACTGGGAACGTAGTATGTGTCACTTGGGCTATGCCAGGTAGATATAGAACAGAGTGTTCGCCCTATAGTTCCAGCGATCCAACCACCAGCAAAACCAGTCAGTAGGCACATTGTGGTGGTTTTAATCGGTAGGCCCGAATCTCGAAGAGCGCGACCTAGCGTCTTCTTCTCCTCTAGTGACAAGGGAATATTGTAATAGAAGCCTGGATGCATTCAAACAATCTTATGTTATCATTATGTTGCAATGAGTGCGTTTTCCAGGTTTGTTGAGCCGATTTAAATTTTACCATCAAGCTTAGATGCTGACGTAGAATAAGATGAGCGAACGTTTTACTAAATACGAGTTTTACCAATTGAATCGTATGGCAACAATTATAAGTATTAAAAGCGTTGCGATGTCCGCACAGATTAGCACAAACGCTTCATCCCGACAGCGGTGACTCTACATGAGAAATTAACGGTATATTATGAGACTATAGACCGCTATTATATATTATATATATACCGCTCGACTATAGAGCGAGCGACTAGCGGCAAACTTATAGCGTGCGGCACACGAATTACTAATAGTCTGTGATTTCATTACATTAAGAGATAAATAATCTCGTAGATTATTGGGAAAATCAGTATATTATGTAATTATTGTTCTACAATATATTGTACTGGCTTTTGCTTGCGGGTTCGTTCGCGTAAAAGTTGGTTAGGTTAGGTGAAACAGTACCGTTTTTAAATAAAATGTAGCTTATGTTACACGGTGATAATATAGCTTTCTAAAGGTGAAATAATTTTTAAAATCAGTTGAGTAGTTTTTGAGTTAAATCATTACAAACAAACAGCAAATCTAATAATTCCTCTTTACAATATTAGTATAGATATATAAAACAGCAGCACGATTCGACCAAAATAAACTGTTGTATTAGGTACAGATACAGGTACAATGTCCATCAACCACCAGTCGTCGACCTCTGACGATATTTTTTTATGAATTCGGAGATTGTTTCTATATGTTGATTGTCCTTAATCTCTACTATTAGGTATCTAAAAGATGAACGGTGTGTGTAGCATGTAGTCCACGCGAATAATAGAAGGCTATTGTTTACCTCAATTGACCTTCAGTCGGCCGGAATAATGGCATAGCTATGAACCACGCTGACCTCGGCGAGTTCAGCATGAATCATACGTCACCCTGTATCTGTTAAATGGATGTTTAATACACTGTGTGACGGTTAGTATTTGTAACCCTAAAGGTAACGTGGACAGTCCAAATTATAAATGTAAAAGTATAGATGTTTGTTGATAATGTAAGAAAGTAAAGTACATAATTTTAAACTTCAAGTATTTGCATGCCACAAGACTTAGATGGCAAATGTGTTGTATTTAATCTTGTATCACACCATCCGTATAAACCATATTTTAGCAAATAGACGATTTGATTTGTTGTGTCGATCACATATGGAGTTTGGATAAAACTTAGCAGATAGATAGACCACATCCTGAACAATACAGGATACTTTTCATCCCGGTTTGCGTTGCCATAGAATAAAGTCAATCGAAGCCGCGGGCGACATCTAGTATTTAATTAATAAATATAACATAAGACAGGTCTTCAGTATTTGTTTATTTATTGCGAAAGCCGTTATAGCCGAATAAACATAGTCAGACGGTCACGACTCTCGTTTTATACATATTTGCTGACTCGCGGCGATCTCTACAAACATTCAAACAACGGTCACTCAAGATCACTCAAGATCGCAGACTCGGGACAACTGCAGGTCACATAATTTTTTGAGTTCCGAGTAAAATCAGCTGGTGACCAGGACCGGTGTAACCTGGTTAAACGTCAAGCCCTTAAAAGTAAAAAAATATTTATGATCGTTAATACCCGTTACCAACTATGCACAGTTATATCATGCAACGCGATAGTTCAAAATGATTAAAAAAATATAGTTATTCTTTGTTTTGATCCTCACGACCGAACACTCGAGTGGCAGTGGCAAGACCACCACTCAATGTGGTTACAATTTAGATGACTCGGATATGCGATCCCAGTTTCCCTAAACATTGATCGGTATCAATGTGGTCGAATATCCAACTCTGTACGGCATTAGTGCACCCGCCACCTATTGCGGTATTCGTGTCTTATTCTATTATTTAGTAGTATAATGTATTACTCAATTATATTATTATTTTTATGTATATAATATTATCATTGCTGTTAATTGAGATTTCTTACTCAACGCTGACTCCAGACGGGATGCTACCACCATTCTGCATATTCAAATTGTTAAACGCATATGCGTTCCGACATAAAAGAGTCTTTGTTCACCGTGTGTAACGGTAAGTAGCGACTTTAATAACATGCACATTTTACAGATATCTTTTAACACGTTCGTCGCCACGTGTATATGTCCTACTGCAACTCTCACAGTTCACGAAGGCAGTTAGCAATATGTAGATACGCACTAACGTTATGATACACGGATATCATACAGTAGGTACACGAGGCGATAAGCTCACAGGTCAGACACGTAGTGTCGGAGGGTAGGTATGAGTGGAATCAATTGGCGCGCATCTGCATTGCGATGCGATAAATCTGTCGCGTGTGCAATCACGACGCACCGTCGTGTTGCACACGATTCGTGCGATTGTGCGACTGTCGTGTCGTGTTGTGCGACGTCCACGAAGTACACGTCGCGGCGTATCACGTGCTATGTGATCAATAAATCACGACCTTTATCTGTTGTTCAAACTACATTGACTAATAGGTTTTTAAAATAATAATAGTATTTAGTTAGTAGTATCGCAAGTACATGACAACTCTCATCCCAAGGATAGTAATCTAAAATTAACTACGCGGCTTTGAGGTGTATTGTTCCATAACTTATCTATAGCAACATTCCTATAAATATACTCGTACATATACATATACTGACGTATTTATATTCCAGGTTATACAAGGTTCAATTCCATCCCACATTGCGCCAGCTGTGTATTAATAACCACGTTATATAAATAAATAAACACGGGATTGCTGATCACAGCAAAAATTTAGACTTTCCTAAGAGAAAACCTATAACACTTTGCTCAACCTAGGAATCAAACACGGAAACCCATAATTGTACGAAGCTTATGCCAGCAGTTCAGTTCAGTCTTCTGTCAGCATTATTTCTTAATAACGACAAATTTGTCTGCTACAGACGTAACAATTAGTCACAAAATCGTGGTAACTGTACACCTGAGTAAGAATATTTGAAATAATCTATATAAGAAAATGATATAATAAACTTCAAATACCGCTGCCATTGTAACATTACTGATGCGTGTCCGTTTCACTAATGTACTATCTACGTAACATAACATTCAGAACGGCCCGACTCCTGCGAATAAAAAGCTTCAAACTTTGAACAACGAGCAACATAAAAACATAATATTTATTTGTTCATTTTGCGCCTCTAGTGAATAGCGACGGATGTGAACATTCAATAAGCTATAACTTAAATGTTCTCATTCGCGACTTTATTCGCGTGGCGCGTCGCTTTCATCCAGTTTGAGTTGGGGAACAATTTATATTGGGTGAAACTTTTATTTGAAATCAAAACAATCGTGCGGCGCGTCCTCGGCCGATATCGGTCGATCCCGCCAGCGGTCGGCGCGGCGCGGCTCCCGTAAGGCCCATTCTGTTATGCGTTGGAAACTGTCCCACGCGTAACGTTAGTCCCGATTCTAATACATAATACAACGTTGTTTATTGTTTATTACCATTCGTTGCCACTCGCTGAACCGAATCGTCAACCATCTCATGTTGTTGTTTCATTCCATTTCCGGTACATAAGTTAGATGTAAACAAAACATTGAAAGCCAGGTTAGGATGTAATTTGAAATTACAAACGTTGTTATTGTATTAAATAAAGAGCACAAGGCAGCAAATGAAGCGGTGAGTGCAGCGCGGCTGCGAGTGCAGGCGCGCGCGGTATTTATCATAATCCGAGCATTTAAAGAGCTCGCGGCCGAGAATGTAATAGCGCGGCTTGAAACCGCGACGTACCGCCTCCCGGGCCACGGAGGGGGCACGACGCGGGGGAGGGGCGCGGCGCGGGGTACAGACTAACTTTTGAATACATTCGCCGCGCGCGCAATTACACAACTTTATGCATGCCTGCTAACATGCATCATGTACTTACACGTAGTGGCTGTAATTGTCATCGAACCAGATATTACAGCTCTATCTTTACTAGCATTTTTAACGATGAAGGAAAACATCATGTCATTTTATGAGAGATGTTTGACGTTCCTAGCCCGCCCTGGGCGCTCGGTGGACTGGTATAACTTCTTATAGTAAGAAGAGGCAAGCCCTTAACCCAGGCTTAATATTTTTATTATGTATAAGTTGCTTGACTTCAACAAAAGGTTTATGAATTAGATTTATTATTTGTAAATATTAAGAGGCATAAATTTCTTTTTTTAGCCGCATAAAAATTATTATTTACTTTATTTTCGGTCTGTACGTTTGCAACTATGTATTAGAGACAGACTTATAATAATTGCATAATACAGTGTATATCGTCAAGAAATCAGAAACCATAGATCTGAACTATGGCATAGAGTGTTCACGTTTGAGGCGGTTGGGCTCACTAAACGTCGCATCGCGTCATGTCGGCACTGGGAGCGGCTTACATCGGAGTAAATCAACTTGTGTGTTACGTATCCCGCAGCACCAAACGACGCGCTGATGTGCATTCATATTAAATATATCCTAGTACACCAGCCATTATAGGTGCAATGTGTATAACTATCTATGTGTATATATACTTACTAACCTCTTTCTCTGTTTGTTAATTTGACACGACAAAATTAATTGATATTGTTTGTTAAATGATTTCTTAACCGGCAAAAAAATATCAAAGGATGGATAATGTGTTAGAAATGTGGTACGCTTGGAGAAAATGGTGTGTCATGAATTTTCAGTCCCTTTGCATTGTACGATAAAAGCAGAAGAATTGAGATGGGAGCATACAAAGTGCATCAAATCTAAAATATCATGCTATGTTGAAACAAATGAAATTCGAACTAATTACTCGTTTCTAAATTCATGTCACCTGCTAAGTTTCTCAAGGTCAACTGAGTGTGGCATCTGCCTTCGGTACGTCGACACGTCATGTTCATAACTAGGAAAAAAGGAACTATCATTAAAATATTTAACTATTCGTGTAATTTCTGCAGGATTTTGACACAACATGAAAAAAGATTTCGAGCATTATATTAGGCTTTGGACCGCATGCTTTGCTAGTATTAAAAGAACAGACATAAATAATAACCAGACTGAAATCTGTAGATGGCATTAAAGCATATTACATATCAGAAAAAAATACCAACGCTGTTGACGCTACTACCAGAGTTCGGCAATACGCGTCAAGACAAGCTTACACCACCGAACTATTTAGACAGCATAATAAAAATGAAAGTGCTTACAATTAAATATGATTGAGAATCTAACAAACACATAGTTAAACTTTGTTTATACAGTGTACGTATTATATAGGATCACTCCCGAGCTGAGCTTCCAATACATCTCCGTATTAATGAGATGTCCTGGTGGGTGAGGCGCGGGCCCGTCTCCGCTCTCATAGTTAGTAATAAAAGCGCGCGTCGCATTCCGACCGCGAACCGAGCACTCCTATACTATTTCATTATTAGCTCCGTGTGTGCATTTTACATCGCGTAACGATGCGGTTTTTGCTTCAAGAGGAATTGTTTTACATGGACTATCTATCTACAAAGAGTTGTTATTGTCAAAGTATATTCGTATTCAATTGATTAATAGTGGTGTATATTTATTATTTACAAACAGATTACAATGTTAATCCAGGCTTATCTCAAATCATTGTAGCTGACCATATGCAAATTGCTTTAACCATTGTAGGAAGTAATAATGTGCACAATAGTAGAGATTTGATGAAGTCTGTTTAATATTTTATCATATGTGTAATATAAATAAAATAATAATTTCAGCCCTGTATTAAATTGTCACACTACTGGGCATGGCCCTTTTCTCAGTGTAAGAAGTAAACTATATAATATTTTTATAACAACATTCTTATTGATACAGCGACATAAAGTATGATATAATATGTATGTATGTGTGAATTCTGATGTTATAAAATAAAACTCAACAATTTATCGTACATACCTTTCCTAGGTTTTAGTTTCTCTTGATTCTTTATGGACCTTTTTCTTAGAAAACTTATAGTAGCAGTTCCTACATAGGTAACCATTAGTAGGTCGCACCATGCTTCAAAAATCACATAACTATACACGTCACGTTTTGTTTAAATAAAACACTTTTATTGGTATCTATGTAGGTTAGTCTGTTTGAAATATCTATGACGGAGAGCACAGAACCCTTAAAACAAATCATTATTTTTATATACAACTATATTTCTTTATTATTATTCTTAGTAAGAATACACTCAGTACAAATACACTTTAAAATCACTCATTCTGCATTAGAACAGCTATCTGTATAATTATATTATTATTAAACATATTGTCCAAGGCGGTAAAAGTAAAAGTAGTATTGAATTGATCAATTTAGTTTGAATACACCTTACGACAGGTCATAGGGCATGTGTGTACTCATAACATAAATACCACGTATACCTGACGTCCTCAGCCCTTGATCCCAACCTAATACCCGGCTGCTAGACGTAATCAGTGTACCATCAGGCGGTGCTATTAGTCTGTCGGAATACATAAGAAATTCTTTATGGGTATGATTTAGATAGACTCGTTTCAGTGTTTGCAAAGTTTAACGATACTAATGTTATCTATACGAGCAGTGCACAAAATATATCATATGATTAATCACCTGATATTGGTGGCACACATTTTAAAATTAATGCGTACGTGCTTAAAATGTCTTTTCTGACACTGATTCAAGGTCAGTGGTACTGTGAACATATTTTAAAACCAATTATGCTTAACGAACATAGTTCTGAAATCAGTAATCACTTTTGCTTAGATAATTTCAGACAAAAAATTAGTAACATTCGGTCGGACTGTGGATTCGAACTAATGACTCACGAACAATATTTCCACTGGACTTAATAAACTGTAAGTGTTATATAAAGCTTAATAAGCCAAACAAGCTAAATTAAGTGGTCCAGCAACAATGCAGGCTCGTGGTGTTGAACAGTTTGCGACTAAAAGTGTGCGCGTGTATTTAAAGTTTGTGAGTAAATAAGTGAATTTGGTTGTTAATGAGCTTCCAGAGCGGCGCCGGCGCTACCCACACAGATTGAGTTAGTCGAGTGCACACACTGCAAAAACTACGTCAACACTCTATCAAGTGCTTTAATGGAAACTAACCCATCGCAATAACACGCTAAGTGATATTAAAAGTTTAACAATAGGTTTCATATAAAGTTAAAGTTTTACAGAATGTTTGGTTGACCTAGCGGAGAGTGTTCGTGCGAATTCTATTTTGTTAATTAAGTTAGTTACAGAGTTAAAATACTGTTTTGTGTTAATAACAACTATTCGGAACCATATTCGCTTGGTGTACGTCTGTAGGTCGAGTCATAATGAATAGGACGTACTTGGGAGCGACAATCGTAAATAACCCTATAATGAATAACATGCTAGATCTGCAGTCCTGACGAATGCAGCTGCAGGCTATGCTATTATTTGTCATTTTGCAATTTTAATTTTATTCTGCAATTCTGTTTATGCATATTTAGTGTCATTTTCTCTTTTCACGAAGGTAAGCAGAGGCGTATGACACTCAAATTTTAACTGTTATGATTGCAATTTAATTGAAGGTAAGCCTATTGCTCTCAACTGGGCATATTTCCAGACTCCGTGCTGCTTTCTTAACGGTTTCTTAATAGTTAGACCAAATAAAAAGTTCACCGACCTGAATATTGAACCGGAGACCTGACTTACAGTAGTCGCAAATACTACCGCTACACCACCGAGGTAGGCTAACTAACCATCCGTTCTAAGCTTATGGTGCGTTCCTCGATCTTGTGATTGACTCATATAACAACAAATTTAATTAATTAATTAATATATTATTCTTATTCAGGGCGGTGACTTACAATAGACTGTTCATGGAATGTCTTGAGAGTACACGGAACAAGCGCGGCTTCTAGCTGATTGCTTACTTTTCGTAACGAAGCTTTGGCCGAACATTTTAAGATACTTAATCTTTATTATTAAGTTATTTCAAAATAGTTTAGGTTTCTGCAGAATAATAAATTATACTGCGATCTATATTTAAACAATACATTTAACCGTGTGTAACATTTAATTCTCAGTATATTGGTATAAGTGCAAGTTTTAAAATGTTTATAAGACAGAATAATCATTTATGTTTGTTAAAAGATTGAGCTCTCGGAAATTATAAAATTAACTTAATTAGTCTCGGTGTACGCCCACAATAACTTAGACTTAATTCTAAGTCTAGTTTGTAAGTTTATATGGTGAACTTGTTCTGGCCCGGTCATAACTCTATAAATATATGGAATTGTAGGAATTAAATAATAATAAATAAATAATAATAATGTTTATTTCAGTTAAGTTACACATATATTAACATTTACTGTGACAGCCACACTAGGCACAGCTTGTGTCGTGGCCATCAAACTATTACGGATTTTCATATACCTAGAACTTAACTATTACAAATAACTAATATGCATGAATAAATAGATGTGAGAGTGGTGTGAGTGAGTGGATTGATTTGAGAGAAAACATCAATGTTATATTGTCTATACTTATATTAATAATCCATACATCTGATAATACAACCCAGTTCACCATAAACTATTGCTATGACTAACTGTCTCATTTATTCACTGATAGAGCGTCTGTTTACTGAGTCACGGAGCTCTGGGCTTTAGTCAAATGGAGTCTAGAACCACATATGGTAGGCGGCAGTAGACAGCCTCGGTTCAGTACCTATACATTACACAATCATGTTCGGAAAGAGTAAGGCGGTGGGCCTTTGGGGACACACACGGACATAAATAGTAGTAATATATAGCAAGTGTGTGTCGTAAGTCAGTAACAATAGCGAAATGAGCAGTAAACACGGGACATGTTTAAACAGCTCGCGATGTACCGGCCGCACATAAAACATCGTGGCGTCACAGAGCGCGCTCGACGTGCCTCTGTGAGTAACATACTATAATAGTACGGACAACGAAACGAGACAAATTATGTTAACTCACATCCCTTTATTAAACACACAGACAAATACCAAGCGATTTACATCAATATTTGTCTCTCACACGCAATGACGTGAGAGAAGTATCAAAATTGTCTATCGTCATGTTATCCTAAGTACCGGCACCCGATCAATCCACAAAATGTGAACATTTATTTCGTGTATTACCTGTTTTGTGACCTTGTGAAATCAGTAATTCTCATAGATGAACAAATGAATTATCATTCCAGCTAGTAATAAACATAGTTTGTGTGTATAAATGTTTCGTAACTTTTGTGAATATCTGTTAAAGATAACGTTATTTTTTTCTGATTTGTGCTGATAATACTAAATAGGAGTACTTTTATTACTTACGTATACAAGTGATAAAGTTGTCAAAAGATATTGAAAATCAAATTACTAAATAGTAAAATTGAACCTGAGTTGCATATAATAGAATGTTAGAAACCGCTTTCTGTCGACTTATTGGCCTTACTAAACATCGATTTGTGTCCGAATTAGTTTTGTGCTTTACATTTAAGTTTAACAACGACAAGTAATTGCAAAGATGGCGTATATTGAAAAACAATAGTTTTATAATCATCATCATTTCCGTCTACTTGGCAGAGATACTTTTTAGCAAGAAATCGGATATTAGACAGAAAAAAGATATCTACATTTGCTAGAATATTATATTAGAATGAATACGATGTGTAGCTTCACAGTATTCTTTGCTTAGTCATTCAAGGTGCCACCAAATTAATATTGTAAATGTTATATAAACAATATCTAGTGCCTTTAGATATAATAAATGTTTGAAAAGTTTACAAACTATTACTAGTTAAAACTTAACTAGTTTTCAGCTTCCTAGTATTCAAAAACACATAATAAATAATTTGTTTACTCATTTTAGAAGAAGGCTAAAGTTGAAATAAGATTGCAGGGTTAAACCTAACTTCTGTACGGTGCAAAGGATTTTGTATCTATGAGATGAGTCCTTATGTTTTGCTAGTAGCTACTCTTATGGAATACTTGTTGAAGTGCTGTGATAGGATCTAAAAGTGCATATTTCCGAGGAGCTACTTGCCTAAACACATATCACACCGCTTGTTACAAAATGAGTAGAATTTATACTAATTTTAAAATCAGGAAGCCAGCAATCAAACTAAATATATTTTCGATTACCTCTGCGACTATATTTACCGTGTACAAATGTATTAACAGTGGATTGTATATTAACTTAACTTAGGAAAATAAATAGAGTGTAATTCAAACTAAAAAGCTTTAAAATGCTATCTATCCATAACCCATTGAGCTATAAACGCTTGTTCAATGAAGCACAGGTTAATTCTAATCCGTATATCAACAAATTGTCTTTATCTCATTATAACAAAGACAACATACAAACGTGTCACAACTGAAAACTATTAGACATTCATATCGTATCGCAATATCAGCTGGCACGTCTGAAGCGTTTGTATCACTCAGTTTGCTTAGTACCAGATGAATAGATGCGAGTTACTAAGTAAAGCTTAGAACACATTAACGAGAGTGTCACACCTGACACGAGTAGAGTGCACACGAGCGCGACGACGTGACACCCAATAATCAATCAGCTGCAAGTGCGGCAGCGGCGCAGAGGTCAGGTGCGGCGCTCGCAGTGCCGAGCTCCGATCTCAGATAATATGTGCTAGAGCAAACACGGCGCCAGAGCTCCGCCGTGACACTGTTATTGTAATTATACCTGTCTAAAGCTGCCTAAAGTGTGCTCGAAGCAAGCACACGCCCCTACTAACGTCTCTACTTTGCTCTCAATTGAACGAGAAATTTCATTTATTATATATATGTGCTTTTTACTGCTAGTTAGTTTGCTGTATGGTACTTGCCACTAAGCCCAAATCAGAGATACTACACAAACTAGAAGCAAGACGACTAAGGACGTACCACTAGTTTACAGAAAATCGCAACCTGATAATATTCTAGTATGTTCAGTTTGGTTGATTTATAAAAACAGTATGCTTACGTCATTAGAACAAATAACTACAATATCTAACTAATCCTAACTATGTAATATTAAAAATGCGAATGTGAGTTTGTTTGTCATGCTTTCACGCCTTAACTATTCGGTCGATCATCATGAAATATCAGCGGTGCAGAAAAAGACGTTGGACGTACCGTTTCCAAAGAATATAAATTGACAATATCTAGATTATTGCGAGCGAAGCCGCAGGCAAAATCTAGTTTAGTTATAATTTATAAAATACAGATGTATATATTTCTCATTTAATATTTCAAAACCTAGCGTTAAATTGAATCGGAAGCTATCGTGGGACCTGAGTAAGGGTTCAAAGAGGTGAGGTGCTCTCTGAGATGCTTCCAAGTGCGTCGTGGCAGTTTGATGAAAAGCATTGCTCTTGGTTATTGCATTCTATATATTTTTAAACAGAATTCCTGCACGACATGTAAATTATTAACATTTATTTATTAGCTGAACCAATAAGACACCTATATAAATATTAGTAATATAGGATTAAATGACACAGGTTCAAAGAGCCAATTTGCCTCGTAATAAAAATGTTCAAAATAGTTTTCAGATCTAGTCTCAGTGTCTGTCTTATCACAAATGGTATTCGCCTAAATTTAAATTATCGTCAAGCGTAAGCATAAATTGCATTTCTGTCCACATTTTACGTTTATTAGAAAATAAACTAGGTCAAACCTCTATATGGATCAGTTTTATTTCGAGAAGTAGTCCTTGTGTAATTAACTCAAAGATTTCTGTCCGCTAAAATGTTGTTTCGAAAATAACTCCTTATTACTAACAATTAGTTACGTACTGTCAAAATTAAATTACTGTGACACACTGTATATGGCCCTTGTCTGTTATCACGAACAAACCAAGTAATTCAACGCATACAAAACGCATGTGCTTGATTCTGTGTGGATATCCCAAGAAGAGCTCATGTAACTCCCTACATAAATGTCAACAAAATACTAAAAATGACTCCCAGAAGGCGGTTACACTTAGCCAGTTTGCTTTTTGGTGTAATAAAAGCTAAAAAAACTTTTTAACTCTATAGTAAATTAATCTGGAGACATGAGCAGTCTAAGTACATCACACGTCATAAATCCTCTACCAATACCAAAGTACAAGACTACAGCTTTCAGAGGATGTTTTAAGTATGCCGCCACACACTACTGGAATAACCTGCCACCATCAATTCGTGGTCTGAAATCAAAAACAACCCTTTTATTACATTTAAAAAAACTATAAATGAGGAACAGTTAACAAAAATGTAGTAGCAGTGACAATAACTACATTGTTATATAATTTAGTTTTTTATTAAATAAATAATATGTACTTCAGAGTTTTTAGGCCAAAAAGGCATAGTTTCCAGCTAAGTGAAATGGATTCTACACCACATATTCCTCTGATACCAGATTGTTTATAGTCCTGTATAAGTATACTAAGACTGATTCATTGGTTTGTTTTTTTTGTTTGTATTAAATGCAGAAAACTATAAAGACATGATCAAGAAACGCGTATTTAGCCTCCCAATTCCACCAATCAAAACAACGTTTGCAAAAAAGTTTAGTGCATATCTTAAGCCTTATTTATATAACAAAATTAATAAAATTTGTAAAATTTATTTACTGTCTCATCGTGAGGCCAAGTTAAAACTAACCAAGACGTTATTAACGTTGACTTACCTCCAAACAGAAGATCTTTTTAAAAGTATTATATAGTTAAGAATGATTGCCCTATTTACCTTATTTTCCATATGATGTTATTAATTAATCTTACCGTTGAATTATAATTGTACTTTGGTTTTGTTTATGTCTATCACAATACGTTTTTTATTTTTATATAATTGTTCCATTACCATTTAATTTTATCTACACTATAATTTTGTACTCGGTTCAAATCCTCTCTATGTAAAAATTGCATTTGGATGAATCCAGCAATTTCCCGCAGGACAGGCTTAGCCTAGAGCGGGAAATTTAATTGATTCAGAAAATTTTAACAATGTAAACAATTCTTGAATTTTAAAACCTGTTCTGTATTATATGTAATTTTTAATGGCAATAAATATTATTATTATTATTTTGTTTTGCTTTTATTTTCTCGGCTAACCGGAGAGAAAACTGATGGCACGGGCCTAAGCCAAGTGTACATCAGCAATAGGTTGTGATTGAGTTGTGAATAAAGTGGCTGTGTGTGTTACAGGGTGTGAGTTGTCTGATTCACATTGTAGTTTCCTTACTATTCTGCAAGTGTTTAGTATGACTGCTTTTTGTAGCAGGCAGTAGGTCGTAGGTGGTAGTTTTAAAGTTTTGAGTGATTGGTGTAGTTGTTTGGGTATGACTCCAGTAGTAGAAAGAACAATAGGGACTATAGTTACTTTTTGTAGATGCCAGAGTCGAGTAATTTCATCTTTTAATTCTGTATATTTGCTAAGTTTTTCTGCTATTGTAGTTTGTATGTTGTGTGTGTTTGATACGGCAATGTCTATTAAATATCCTGTTTTAGTTATCTTGTTTATCAAGGTTATGTCTGGTCGATTATAATGGATGGTTCGATCAGTAAGAATGGCTCGGTCATAATATAGTTTTGTTGTGGAATTCTCTAAAACAGGTTGCGGGCTATATTTATAATATGCTGTAGAGGTTTCTATGAGTTTATATTGATGTGCAAGATTTTGGTGTATAACATTGGCTACTTGGTCATGTCTATACTTATAGTCAGTTTGGACAATTGATTTGCAGGCTCCTGTGTTGCTTGTTTCTGGAGAACTATTGCATTTGCGGCAGCTGTCAGTTGTTAAATTCTTGATTATATGCTTTCTGTAGTTTTTGGTTTCGATTATCTGGTCTTGTATAGCGATTATGAATCCTTCAGTTTCTGTGAAAAGTTCGGCTCAGCCACGCGTTCGATGTTTCTTTGTCGACGTTTTGATGGCATAAGTCTGTACGATGTCTTCCATGCAGATATTTTTGGATCCATTCTGATAGCTTGGTTTTTTCGTCTGTCAGCATTTCATTATTCTGTTTTGCGGGGTCCTTTAGGTTAAGTGGGGTTAACTTCTGATCCATTTGTACTATTGACTTGTGGAGTGTAGATAATTGAGATTTGCTGAAGAAATATTGCCTAAAGGTCGTTATTTGCTTATTATGCAAGTTTAAAATGTCTATGAGACCTCTGCCTCCTTCTTTTCTGGGCAATGTCAATCTTTATAAACAAGATCTTGGATGATGTTTTCGAAATTTGGTCATTGTAGTATTTAATTTTCTCTGTACATCCTTGAGTTCGGTTTTGGTCCAATTTATTACTCCAAAAGAGTAAGTGAGTAGAGGAATGACGAAAGTGTTGATGGCTTTTATTGTGTTTCTAGAATTAAGTTGCGTTTTCAGTATCGTGTTAAGTCTGTGTTGAAATTGTAATGACAATTTTTGTTTGGTGTCTTTGTGATGTATTTGTAGTGATTGTTTATATCCGAGATATTTGTAAGTGTCATGCTCGTCTAATGATTCAATATTTTCTCCTGTATTTAGTGTGTATTGATGATGATAAGTCTGGCCTGCTTTAACTGAGTTTATTTTATATTTTTTTCTATCCCAAATTGCATCTTAATGTCATTTGTAAATTTCTTTACTAGGTTAGCTAGATTAAATAATTAATTCTCAGTATTAGCGTAAAGTTTAATATTATCCATATAAAGCAAATGATTTATTATATTTTTGTCTGTAGTAGTATGTCTGGGTGTTTCTGTGTCTTTTAAAGGGTATCCTACTGTAGTTGAGTTTAATATGTTAGAGAGAGGATTTAAAGCAAGGCAAAACCATAGTGGGCTTAGCGCATCTCCTTGAAAAATACCTCTCTGTATCCGGATTGGGTTTGTTTCTATTGTGTCTGTTGGGGTAGTGAGTGTAAGTACAGTTGACCATTTTGTCATGATGTTTTTTAAAAACGCAGTTATTGTGGGATGTATTTTGTAGATATCCAAAACTTTTAATAGCCACGAATGAGGTACTGAGTCATATGCTTTTTTGTAATCTATGTACATGCTAAAAATATCTGATTGTGTTTTTTGAACTTGTTTAAGGATAACTGAATCTATAATTAATTGTTCCTTACATCCTTGACTAAATTTACGGCATCCTTTCTGTTGTTCGGCCAGGATATTATTGACATCAATATGTTCATATATCATTTCTGACAGGTAGGATATAATTATCTTATATAAGGTCTGTAGGCAAGTGATAGGTCTATATTTGGCAGGATCAGAGGGATCATTGCGGTCTTTAGAAATCATATATGTTTTACCTAATGTTAGATATGGTGGTATAGTGTTGGGGTCCTGGATGAAAATATTAATGTAATTGTGTAAGTAGCTGTGAATGTAAGTAAATTTCTTATACCAATAACTATGAATGAAGTCTGACTCTGGTGATTTCCAGTTGTGTAAATTACTTAGTACATTTTGAAAAATTTGAGGGGTGATATGCTCAAACATCATTGGTTGTATATACATGTTATTATTTGTAATTTCTGTTTGAATCCATTTGGCTTCAGTGTTATGTTGAATAGGGTCTGTCCATATTCTTGCCCAAAAATTTTCTATAATCTCTGGTGTGGGGTATTTCAGCGTATCATTTGTGACGTCTGGGCTATTAGTAGTTTCGTGTCGGATGTTGCGATAGAAAAGTTTTTTGTTGTAAATGAATTGAGTGTTTTGTTTCTTTCTAAGTGTACATGATTTATATCTTTGCAGTCGCCCTGTTACAACTGAGAGTTTTTGTTTAAGTGTGTCTAGTGTGTGTAAGGGTTGTGAATTTGGCTCTTCGTGTACCGTATGAGTTTTATATTTTGCTATAATTATGTTGGCGTGTTTTACTACGTTTCTACTCCTGTTGCCGTTTATGAATTGCGTTAGTCGCCCTATTTCGGTTCGTAGGTTTTCTAGTTTCCGTTCTAGTCGTTTTTGCCACTTTGGCTTATATTCTGTTTTTGTTCGTTGTCGCCCCTCATTATTTTGTAGACCTATTTTCGCTCCATTAACTTTAGCAGCTGTCCAAGCTGCACAATATATAATAGTTTGTAATGTCTGGAAATCTGTGTTTGTGTTAGTGTTCTCAGGAAGAGTAATTCTATTTATATATTGAATTATGTTAGCTAGTTTTTTAGATGGTTTTTGTTTTGGAATGTAGCCTCTATCTGTCGGTTCCGTATGTTTGTAAAATTGAAATGCCTGCTGGAAAATTAAATCTATATACGCGTTTCTCTCTAAAGTGTCTGTATCTGTAAACTGTGGTAACTCTTATACATAACTAATGTTCGAGGTTTGCGTTTGAATGTTATCGTTATTATGTCTATTGACTTCAGTATGGTGTTGGGTATGATGGGGTGATGATGTTATGTTTACTTCTGTACTTAGCAAGTGTTCAATTGATCCGTTGCTTAGGCAATTAACGTTTACTCGTATTTCTTCAGATATTTCTTGTTTTAAAGTGATTTGTCGGTCTTTGCTAATATATTTATTGTTTATTATTGCTCTCCTTTGGTCAGCTATACGTTGTTCACTTAAATGTCCCAATGAAGGAAATTTGCTAATGAAATCGTCATACATATGTTTTCGGTATGCAGTTTCGTTGGTGCCCAAGTTTGTCATTCGATAATATGACCGCATTATTGCTTCGTTCTGTTCTTTAGTCCATCGCATACGGGTTTGTGTTATTTTTAAGAATTTTTGTTTGTCTATGCTTATGGGTTGTGTATGTTTAAAATTATTTAATTGGTGTTCTTGTGTTTGATTGAGATGAATTTGTATGGTTTGAGATTGGGAGTTTGTTTGCAGTTGATTTAGTTCTTCCTTTATTTCGTCTCGTATCTGATCTATTGTTATTTGTGATAGTAATTTGTTCCGGATAATAGCTCTACGTTGATCTCCTACTCTTTGTCGACTTACTTGCATATTGGGATATTTTTCAATAAATTTAAGGTGTAGAGGTTCTAAATAAGTTTTAGTATCAGTGTCTAATGCTGTTAGTTGAAGATAGGTGCGCAGTATGAATTTATTCATTTCAGGAGTCCATCTTTTGCGCGTTGTGCCCAAGGTAGGTACAAGTTCTATGTCAGGATTGACCTCTTACACAACACTATCGAGCTTACTAGTAGTGGATGATGTAGTTGTGCTCCTAGTCATATACGAAGGGTGAGTAGAAGGCACAGATGAAAATAAAAACGTGGTATCATCATCACTAATTGAGCCCCGGCGACCCCCGGGAAGCGTTCTAAGATTATATTTTCTTGTGTTGTACTTCTTCATCATTTTCCCACGAGTAGCAAGAGACGAAACGGTCAGCCACGGCAGAGCTCTGCATTCACCGTGGTAAGGGCAAATAAAGCTAAAGATTCCCTGGTCTCCAGAGTTCGCATACTAGCGACTAAGCTCCCCCTTAGCCACGCAGCTCTCGGCGTATGCTGTTCCACCTTAGCTTGGGTCCTACTCCTAACTACACACCTACCAGTGCCACGTTAGCCACGCTAGTAAAGTTTATATTATCGTGTGTCCGCCCCCCAGGTGATCAGATGGTCGATCAGGACGTGTGGTTGGTTTTTAAGGGGCTTATTATTATTATTATTCACATTTATTCACTATTTATCAATAAAAATTACATTTTTAAATATATAATTATAAAACAACACATTTAAAAATATAAAAATTATGGATGCCCACCGACATCGAGACAAGGTCCAAGCTGTCGGTGGTTAGGGGTCCAGAAAGAGGAATCTCCTCACTATGCGTGCTGTATCTAAAAGCACTGCCTTCTGCATCAAACCCTTGATCCAAGCACTTAACGCGAGCCTCTTTAGATGGTGATCGAGGCTTTTGGCTATTAGAACATTGACAGATATGACTATCGGCACAATGATTGCCGAATCAACATCCTACATGTCGACAACCTCGCGAGCCAAATCGAGATATTTAATTTGCTTATCTTTTTCAGCTTCCGCGAGATTGCCGTCATGTGAAATGGTGACATCGATAATCAATGCGCGGCGCTCTGATCGATCTATCACCACAATGTCAGGTTTGTTGGCCACAACAGTCCTGTCTGTGATGATAGTTCGATCCCAGTATAACGTGACATGACCATTTTCGAGAACTGATTCAGCTACATACCTGTAGTACGGCACTTCAACATCTACAAGTTTGTATTTCAGAGCAAGTTGCTGGTGAATAATCCTGGCTACTTGGTTATGTCTGTGCAAGTACTCGCCGTTAGCAAGACGAGAACAACCGGAAACTATATGCCTGAGGGACTCACCTGGGGTGGCACTCCCGACAAATGTCAACCATACCATCCCTCAAGATATATCTCCGGTAGTTATTCGTCTTGATAACTTCGTCCGCAATAGCACAGACAAACCCTTCGGTTTCCCCAAAGAGGTCACCGAAACGTAGCCAGTTTACGGAGGCTAACAGATCTACATCAGCTCCATATAGAGCCTTGTAGAACCTACCGTGAAGCTCCTTGCTCTGCCATACATCCCTGCGATCGTTAGTGCTAAGCCTGTAGGCTTGCGCCAATTCTCTTTAGCCAAACTGAGCGGGGTGAGTCCGATGTCTACAGCAACTACATCCCGATGCATACCCACGTCTGCCTGGAGAAAGTATTCTCTGAGGTTGCATACCTCGCGGTTATGAAGGGCCTTGGCATTCAGAAAGCCTCGGCCTCCACATTTCCGCGGGATATACAGTCTCATCACAGACGAACGTGGGTGATGCATACGGTATGCCGTCAAGAGTGTACGGATCCGCCGGTCCAGGGCATCCAGTTCAGTCTGAGTCCACTTAAGTATGCCAAAGGAGTACATGAGAACCGGCATGACCCAACCGTTACAAGCACGCACCTTGTTGCCACCTGATAAAAGACTATTTAAAACTTTTTTCAGGCGACCAAAGAAACGCTCCTGCAACGATTGCTTCATGTCAGCCTCATTGATACTTAACGCCTGTGACATACCCAAGTACTTGTAAGTATCGGTTACAAGAAGTGATCGTAGGTTAATGGAATCCGAAAGTTGTGTTCCTTCGGATTCCACTATCCTTCCTTGCTTTACATGGATGACAGCACATTTGTCCACAACAAAATCCATGCTAATAGACTTACTAAAAGTTTCAGTTTCTTTAAGTTAATCCATCAGCTGTAAATCAGTGTGAGCAAACAACTTTAAGTCATCCATATGCAGCAAGTGGGATATTACTCCACCACCTCTATGTAACCTGTAATCTAGCCCTGAACTCTGTAGTAATGTACTAAGAGGATTCAATGCTAGGCAGAACCAAAGAGGACTCAGGCTGTCGCCCTGAAATATACCCCGCTCAATTTTTATCAATTCGCCATTCCCAGGGATCTGTCGACATCCTGGATAGCTAAGAACCGTTTTCCATTGCCCCATGCATGACTTCAAAAAGGTGCGCATAGTTGCATTTACTTTATACAACTCTAACATCCTCAAAAGCCATGCATGAGGCACCGAATCATACGCTTTCTTATAATCTATCCAACATGCCGCCAGATCCCTTTGTTTACGGCGAACCTGTTGGCTAATGGCCATATCAATGAGTAGGAGCTCCTTAGTGCCACGAGCCCCCCTCTTACATCCATTTTGAGAAGCTGACATTATTGAATTTGTATCAATATGTTTAGATACCTTGGCTCTCAAAATAGATGTAAGAAGCTTATAGATCGATGGCAAACAAGTTATTGGTCTATAATTGCCGGGCTTGTTGGTACTACCTGTTTTATGGAGTAGGTGGGTTATTCCCGTGGTCATAAAATCTGGTAACGATCCAGATTCTAGGGCAGATTGAAATTGAGCAGCCAAACAAGCATGTGAGCTACGCAGCTATTTCAGCCAGAAATTGTACAGCCGTCCGGTCCTGGCGATTTCCAATTTGATAAGGATCGGACCGCACTAATACATCCTGGCTATCAATGACCACGTTTTCCATTTCTGGAATTAGCTCACTTGCTCGCTTGACCTCCCGCATCCATTCCCCCTCAGTGTGGCCGACGGGTACCGACCAGATGTTCCTCCAAAACGTATTTGTAGCATCAGCATCTGGTAGCCCCACATCGGCCACACATTGATCTGGTCGTTCCCAGGTTCTATAAACCCATCTTTGGTCACTTTGAAACGTGCGGTTGATGACATACCGGTGCACGCGTTTTTTGTATCTGCGCAGTCGATTTGCCCATGCATAGACTTTCTGCTTCAGGAAGTCAATGCGCTCTGTGGCCAGAGATACTTATTCGTGAGGACTGACACCAGTCCCCAGAAAAGCCCAGCCCACATAGCGCATTACCCTGGGCTGTGTGTTCCCTGCCCTGAAGCAGATCAGCTTACCGATGAGTGTCCTTGCCTCAGCAATACGCCGTTCAATCCTGCACTGCCAGGCCGGGGTGACAGATGTTTGTCGTATAGCAGGGACATGTGTGGGTAACTTGATGCCCGCTATACGACTTGCCGCCACAGCAGCACAGTACAGGATCGAATGAGTATCGGCGAGATTCTCGCTATTATCTAAATAACTAGATAATAGCGAGTCCAGGACACTCACCAATGCTATATTTTTTCTATGCATAGGTAACCGAGGCAGACGGGGCCGAATCGTAAATTGCATGTACCGTATTCTTGAATCGCACTTTCCAAAGCATCCTTTACCTCCTCCTTGTACTGAATACTTACATCATTTGTCATGTCATCCACCTCCATGCTGGCACTATTGCCCGTCCGCGTCGCACCAGGTAATAGTTGCGTAACTGCGGGATGGATGCGAATGGCATGGCTCGTAGGCAAGTATTCTGAGCGTAGCTTATCAAGCACAGTATCATCCAACTGTCAACTGCGTTGGATAACCCGCACTTGATCCGATAATCGCTGTGCTGAAACGTTGACGCTTGGTTCAAGGGCCTGAAACAGAACAAGCATGCGGCTGCGATACGCAGTGAGGTTAGTTCCTCCCTCTGTAGCCCCAAAATATGCCCGCATGACGTTTTCATTAATGGATTGAGTCCATCGCATGCGGCGCACATCACCACCGGCAGTGGGGGCTCGGTTCGAGGTCGGTGTGCCTCGGGGTCCCAAGCGGGTCGGTGGCCGGCCTCTTCCCCGCCGACGTGCAGGTGACGGTGACGAAAGCGGAGAGAAATATTCGTCGCTCGAGCTCGACGCAACTGCAGCGGCCGGTGATTCTGATCGATGTACCGACGGCTGCGAGGCGGAGCTAAGCGACGAACCCGGAGGTGGTAGCGGTGCGGCTCTAGATCTGGCTCTTGTTAACATCTTGTATTTTAATAAAATTAAATTCAGTCTCTGTGAAATTTTTTATTTTTGACGTTGTCATTTTATTTGTAATACTTAATACTGATGAATATTTGCTTTTATGCCTGTAATTTTTTATGTTTATTGTGCAAAGCGTCTTATTGTTTTTAAATGATTTGAAAATAAATGGATTTATATCAAAAATAAACTTTAAACTGAAAATAAAATATTTTCTCTAAAAATACACAGACGTTACTTAGTGTTGCCAGATAAATAAATATTAAAAATATAATAATAATAATATTATTATTATTTAACAATTCCTTGTGTGAAATTTTGCCTGAAAAGACTAAGTCACAGCTTTAATATTTCATAGTAATTAATAATCTGTTAGCACTGCTCTTTCATTACATTGCCATAACAGAATAATCTATTTAAGTTACAACCACAATAATATCAATTAATAATAATTTTTGAATATAATCCATATTTGTAATTCTTATTTATTAATTTTAATCTATTATGGTAATTCCTAATTTATTAATCTTAATCTATTATTGTCACTTTATCCTAGAGATAAAAGGGTACGGGCACGCCTCGATCGTGGTGGTAAGTCCCGTGTTTGAGGAGTGGCTGGAGAGGCGGCATGGCGCCCTCACCTTCCAGCTGACACATGTAATGACTGGCCACGGTTGTTTTGGCCAGTTCCTGTGTCGTATACGCCGGCAAAAGACGCCCGGTTGTCACCACTGCGGCGACTGCCGCGAGGTTGTTGAGGACACAGCGCTGTACACTTTGGCGGTTTGCCCCGCCTGGGCATCGCAGCGCCGTGAGTTGATCGCGGCAGTCGGATCGGTTGTCCCCTTGCTCCCAGCTGTAGTTCAGTCTATGATCCGGAGTGAGAGGTCGTGGAACGCCGTCGCCTCCTTCTGTGAGGAAGTGATTTCAATCAAGGAGGCGGCGGAGCGGGAGAGTGAGCTCTTAAACCCTCTCTCCAACCGCAGAGCCGGGCGCCGGAGGGCGCGAGGCGACTTCCAGCCACCCTGGGGTTTGACCTGGGGGTGGTGGGCTTTGTGAGCCTGCCCGCTATCCATTCAGCACCAGGTCCGAGAGGCGGCGTGCGTGTTCCCACGCGCGCCTCTGTTTCGAGACTATCTCCTCTCTAGGAGGGGGGGGGGACATCCCCTTCCTCTACGACTATCCCAGTTTATGATATAGCGTTCCCCTACACCAACCGTTAGGTTATAATAGAGGAGCCGCTGTACCTTCCAGTGCCCGAGAGCACCTTCCGGGACCAGTTATAGACAGGTCTTGTCCCCAAATCCCGACTCTCCACCCTAACCTCAGAGATCCGGTTCTCGTAAGCGAGCTACCTCGTGCCCAAGTGACACTACCTATTCACCAGATAGGTACCGGAGCAATAAAGCCGCTCACTACTCGCAACTCAAAGGAGTTGCTAACGATAACCTCGCTGAAGCCGACGGAGAAGCCGCCTCCCATATCTCCAGTATGGTACCGGAGCTATGTAAGGCACGCTCACTTCCCGACATACATCCGTATGCCTACCCAAATAGGCCTACAAGCCGGATGTGGCCCGAGTCACTCCAGCTATGACTCTTACTTGCTGAGCAGGCAAGCTCCCGAGATGCGTTGCGGCAGTGAAACCACACTGCCACTTCGCTAAAGGCAACTCCGTGCCTCATGCGACCGACTGGTTCGCACTGGCCGCGTCTGAGTCCAACGCTCGAACGCAACGTGCTTGCCGAGCAAACGAACATGTCGTCCTCAGCGGCCAACCACATACCCCTGCGAGTCCAACTCCAATGTCAGGCACACCGCGCACTCTAGTCAGCGGTCGATAGAACACGCCTTTCGAGGCGCAGTGGGCTTCCTGACCCCGCAGTACCCTGGTCCAAAGGGGGAGACCCGTAGTTCTCCCCCCGAAACCCTATCTACTCGGGTCCTGAAGATAGGGACAGGGAGGGGGGGGACAGTAAGGTTTTATACTGAGTGAGTGCCTTTGGGTAGGTCTCTTCATGTAGTGGCCTGCCGTTTCATACGGCGGGCCGAAACCTCGGCGGGGTCGCGACCGCATGCGAAAGTGATTAGCGCGGCCCCGTCTATAGTGGTTGTCATCGGAGATCCAGAGGTCACAAGTTCACTGGAACCTCTGCAACTCCGTAGGAACACTGCCTCATTGGCATGTTTCTACAGAATATACCACGGGGAGTGCTCTGAAGAGTTATTCTACCTTATCCCGCCCTCCTCTTTCCTATCCAAAACAACGCGTGCTGGGCTCAGATGCTATCCTTACACGGTAGAGTCAACTAGAGTGCGTACCAACAAGTTTGGGTCCTCATACCTCTGCCAAACGACCAAGGCATGGAATTCTCTGCCAAGGCACCTGTTTCCTTCTTCATTCAATCCTGGGTCCTTTAAGCGGGGCGTGAAAAAGCACCTTCTCAGAACGTCAAAGTAGAGACCTCAACATCGCCTCGGCTGCTATGAGAACGGTGTGGAGGCCACTGCTCTTAGACCATACGACTGCTTATCATCAGGCGTGTGGTCATTTTGGCAAGCAAAACAATAAAAAAAAAACACTATGTTGGTGCATGGTGAATTTTTTCAAGTAATCACATACGACGTTCACAGCACACTTCACAAATCTCTTAATCATATATGTATGATTTATCTGCATTTTAGACAAATATATATATACATATATATATATATTTATATATATATATCGGAGGAAGCTAGGAATCGGGTTGATTGTTGTTTGCACGTATAATTCACAATATAAATTGTCTACATTTTAATTACTTTTAAAACTCTTAATTTAATTTTATTTGTTAAATTATTCTATAGCTCAAAAACCTTATTAATCTAATAAAAGTCATGATTTGATTGTAGTACTACGTAACGACCAATCAGAGCAGAGCACGTGCCTCGAGCGGGGTCGAGGCGCCATCTTGGCTTGGTGAAGTCAGTTCAGTCGGTCGGTAATTCAGTTTTTATGGAGGACTTTGAAGTGTGAGCTAGCGATCGAGTTGGATCGTTGTTAAGCGACTAAAATATAAAGTAAGATCGGTGCCCCGAACCCGCTGCTCGGTTTTTACTGTTAATTCTCGTTTAGTTAATCAGAACTATTGTGTTATCTTACAATAAACTGCTGTGAACTTGTGATCATTGTGTTTTGTGCTCGCATTTTACCCTAATGACGCCCGCAAAGCCCGCAATCACTAGTGATGACGTCGGCGGGAACAGTGCTTCTCCGACATATATATATATATATATATATATATATATATATATATATATACCTAGTGCCAGAAACATCTTTTCAGACACGAGGCCATCTTATGACGCTCATGACGTCATGAGCGTCGTTTCATTTTTGTTATACAATTACATACATATTCATAACTAATATTTATTTACTTTATACTTACCTATTACTTTTTCAATGTATTCTTTTAATAAAATAGTATTTATTATGCCACATTTTCTTTCATGGCTATCTATTTATTTAATGCTTATGTATTATTTATTTCTTTATTTTGAGTGCACTTTGGCGGACCAAACGTCAATAATTGTGGTGTTCGCTGAAAATCAGCGCCGTGTAGTGTTTGCAGCAATGCAAGTGCTACAGCATTATGCTGACCGCATCACCGTTGTTTTTGTGGTGGGACGTGCATCTGCACATAAACAACATTTTAATTGTTTTTAAAGTTTCTTTATATTTTTATTTACTTAATTACTTTTTGTTGTACCCACATTTTAATAATAATTGATGATGCATGTCATGACGGTGCAAAAACAAAGAAAACATTCCATTTTTTATATAACGCCGTTGTAGAAGGTTTAATATAACGTGGCTGCGCTGCGCAGCCAACCGCTTAGCATATTGTTACCACTTGACAAAGAAGCGAGCTCTGATATTGTTTGAAGCGCCGGTGACCTCATCAGGCTCACAATGGCGCTCAAACAGGTTTATTAGCAAAACATTTTAGCGGCGCGGTTCGACCGGGCCGCCGCGCCGCCGCGCCGCGCGGCCCAGTGGCCCGCACCAACAATGAGCAAATTTAAGTAACCTGTTGTTAATATTTAACAACGTGTAATGCCCCTCGCATCCCGCTGGCACACATCCCCCGCCGTCGCCCGCGGCCACGACCCCCGCTGTTTGAGTTCACGATATTAACTTAATAACGTTCAAGGTTGGGACTTAATAACTGTTATGGCGTAGTTTATCGGCCGCCGATCGCAGGATGTCGCGGCGTGTGTCCCGCGCGGTGTGGCCCCACCCGATGCCATACGTCGTCGTATGACACGATCATATTATTTTTTGTGTGATGTTGTTTATTTGTGTCAAGCTCATAATATTGTGTTGGATGCTGTTTACTGCATTTTTATATGACACGTATCGTAAAAGTTTTATCTGCGGGGTACATTTTTATGTGTCTTTATTTTAACAAACATATAACAGATCATCAATATTTATTCTATTTTCTAGCTAAATATCGTCGAATAATTTTTCTACAGGAACATTCATGGATATTTAGTTCTTAGCTAATTGCTGCTACTTACTCCTAAGTAGCCAACAATAGCTAAAATTGACTCAACTTTCTGAAGAGTTTTCTTGGTGAGTATGTTAAAAGCGAAGTCGATATATCCAAACTCTGCGCTAAAATTGAATCAGTACAGAAAGCACGCGGGCACGGGCCCTGCATTAATAATGTGCGAAGACGTTCCCCGATACACCTGCATCGTACGATCGAGGCGGCCGATCTAAGCGACGCGACGCACCGCGTTAGTGTGTGCTTCGCCTAACATACTCGTGTACCTCCGGGACGACAGGATGTGACACGCGACACCGCGCAAGTGTGCACCCTGCCTAATCGAGCGCTCTCTCGCATTAAACATTAAAAGTGATTAACAATTCAGATTACGAGAAGAGGAAAACAGTGGAGTTTGTAACGCGAGAATATGTACCTGTAATTATTGTAACGTACACACGCCGGGGAGGGGTGCATCCCTATTCTCAGTATTTAATTATAATTGTACTTGAAGTGATCATGTCATCTCAGTCACACATAGCGCGCCCCAGATGTACTACGCTAATTTGTCATTTGATTATTATTAAGTTATAACTTGTAGGCTTCTTAGAAGGTAGAACAAAATTACCTTAAAAGTAGTAAGCGATTGTTTTTTTGTCAAAATAATCGAGTTTCACGTTTTACTTGGGTAAAATTGGAATCTAAATGGATCGCAATGAGATCTATTACATTATATAATATTTATATGGACTACATGCAAATGACACAACATGAATGTTATGCTAGATAAATAAATGCTGGATTGCAAAGTATATTTTTATTTATTTCTTTTAATTCCATTTTTATTTTTAGAACAATAACAAACTGTTACTTTCCTAATTACTGCTGATAAGCCTGGTCTACCGCCAAGCTGATCGATTCCGAGAGAAAAGCTGAAAATTATTATACCTAGCATGTCTTAACCTTTTGCATAACAAGGTTCAATATGTATTGTAATTATCAGTACGGAGTACCCCTACAGTTCAACAGTTCAACAACTAAAATAAAACGAGGTTCTGAAACTCGTTTTTATTTTTAGTGGACACTTCATCTCTAATGGTAACGAGAGGAGCGCTACGTCGCTACGGTACTACGGCGTAGCTCTACAATCTCTTGGTCCCGCAGTTTTTTACATAAATTATAAACTGTTCTCTAAAGTTCAGGACTTCGTACCTACTTGCCACTAAATTAATTTACTACAGATAAGTCTCTCGTTGGAATTTAGTAAAAGCTTAAGCAACTTAGAGCTTTTTTATTCAAATTGTGATTGCCTATTATCGTCCAAAATTATGATTTCTATGAGTTCACACACTTGGAAATTGTACTGCAAAATATTACGTCTATAAAAAAATAAGTATTACATACTAGAATGTAATACTTATTTTTTTCTTTATCTATAAGAATATTTTAAGCCGTTTTTCTTAAATATTTTATTTCTTTCTTTTCTGCATACGTGAACGGTGTAACCATTTTTTACGGTTATTAACATCGTTCAGGAAATTAAATAAATAATTTTAAATAATAAATAAGTACGCGATTTTTATATATTATAACTGATTCTTATTTTCTAGAAATGCCCATGTCTGGACAAATGCGTTTAACTGTAATGCTACAAGATTTCATATAGACTTAAAAGACTTCCTGAGCACGCGAGTTCATACAAGCTTTAGTGCGTAACCGTGTTGCCAACGAGATTGGTTACCAGCGAGAGAATGAGATGCGAGAGACTCGGATGACGTAGGGATTTAAGTGGTCGCCTCGCCACTGCCGCCGCGTCGAGTGTTGTGGATTCGATCCCCACACGGGACAACAAATTGTGGGATCCACAAATAGTTGTTCCGAGTCTGGGTGTTCTTTGTGTCTATTGTTTAAATGTTTGTAGAGTCCTCCGCGATACAGGCATTTTACACACTTGGTTATGCGGTCGCCTCGCCGCCGCCGCCTTGCTGCGTCGTGAGTTCTAATCCTCCGATTAGGGATTTGGAGACAATTATTTGTCCAAAAAAACAATGTATTTTTGTATATTTGTTAATAGAATACAATGCTTAAAGCGGCAATAGTCTTTAAATTAAGATAAAAGAGACGAATTGCAAACACCTTAACCGTAGTTGATTTACTAACGGTTAGGGAGTCCTAGATTTATTTCCGGAAATCATCATCAGATTATTACCATATTAATGAAAAAATATCCCATAAAAGAAATATATTAATATACTTACAAATAAACAAATATCTGCGCTGAACGAATAACTTCCTCTTTTAACGGTTAGTATTAAAAATTTAATCATATTCTCATATATTAATATTAAATAATTTGTACTACATGTAAATAAAACAACATTTTAATATCAATAGTATTGGTGTGTAGATACAGAGTTGCCATCACTCCACTAAGGAACGTTTAGCGCTCGTCGTAGCCCGTAGCACTCTAACATCGTAGTACCGTAGAGAGCCTACGCACCGGGGTCTTCTATGCCATACATATTTAATGGCTTGCCATCAGCGGTCGCGCATATTGCTCTCTGATTCTCGTACTTACTTAGTAAAGTATTTTATGTTTCTTCGTTAGCTTTTGTTAAAGAGACGATTTGGGCAGTTAATTGAACTTAATAAGGAAAAGTTAAAAACACTTTCATCTCCTAATACATAGCATCGAAGCACAAGTGGCTAAATGCGCCTCATCGTTCGAGAATATATGTGCTTAAGGTTTGAACTTTATTTATATCTCTAGTATTACCAAATATTGATTCCAAATCCATTTAAGTTAAAAACATGATTTAATGCAAAACAGAGTGCATAGGGAAGAAACCTGCAATAACTTGTATTAAAACAAAACTTGAAGATATTTTGATTTGAATAAAAAGATAAAGTCCATATGAGCTATAAATCTTTGTATCACAGAAACTTTTATAAGAATGCAATTGAGTTGTTGTGTTGAGTTGATTCTTACAATTCAAATATTTTAAAACACTTAATTTACATTTCTTATGTAGTGTACACCGCAATCCCAATAACTATAAATTAAAAATTTAAAAACCCCCGACACATATTGAGGGAGTTGTGAAAAAAAAAAATGTAATTCGTCAGTTTATCGTGGCGGCCATCTTGGATTAGCAATTTATCATAGTGTATAGTATTCTACTAGTCAAGCCCTTTCATTTGATACCCATATTGAGGGAGTTCTGGAAAAATAAGTAATCCACCATTTTGTGGCGGCGGCCATCTTGAACCGATTTTCATCAAACATAACTAAGAACACTCCCGACTAATTCACCTTTCAAATAAAAAAAAACAAAATTAAAATCGGTTCATCCGTTCGGGATCTACGATGCCACAGACAGACACACACACACACACACACACACACACACACACACACACACACACAGACACGTCAAACTTATAACACCCCGTCGTTTTTGCGTCGGGGGTTAAAAACTGGGATGATTCTAACTGGCAAAGTACCAACATCTCTGTAATAGATCGCAAATGTGTAATATTGTGCAGTGTTTTCAGGATGAGTCAACCTTTCGATGTTCTTTAAGATGGAAAAGGCGCTGTGGTGATCTCGCAGTCACCTATTCTGCTGGATGGCAGCGCAAGTGTTACCTCTAGAATTACAAGCGTTGCTAGTCTATGATAACCGTGTCATGAAATTGTTTAGGAAAACATTGTGGAGTACTTATGAAAGCCATATATTAAAAAAAACCTCATACAAAACATAGTTACGGCGTCGTACTTACCTAATATATTTTTTGATCCCGCAACAGATTCAGTGAACGAAATAGGTTCGACGGCTTAATTGGAGCTATTGAGGCAGCAAATGATACGTTCGTTGTGCGTTGGATGTAGCGATGAATGGTGCTCCGAATGTAGCATTCGTAGCTATTCATCATGGCTACGCCACCGCTACGGCCTACGAGGGCTACGAGATATTATTGAGGATTAATTTTCCACTCATATGAGTGAAATAATTAGAGTCAACATTGACTTTGATAATTGACTGCACAGATGCAGTTTAAGTGGTCCTCATATCATTGTCATTGTACCGAGCGCTGTGTGTTCAAACTGTGCTCAAGGCAAAAATATGTAACTGCAGACAATTATTATGAGTTATTCTCCAGACGTACTTTTAATCGATTGATCTATCAAGTTAAATATTGTGTTTGCTGTGCTATTTATTGGACAGGTAGTCATTAACGAAAGGACAAACTCTTTCATGCTATGTTTTGTATGTAAAGCGATACTCTTTGGCAAAGTTTTTAACTTGGCTTATTGTTAATGCAGTTATTTTTTCGCTTACTGCTTTTTATCAACCCAAAAACTAAAAGCAGTTGCGCTGTGGAAATAATATTATTCTGCCAAATTTTCATATTATTTGGTCGAAGTACTTATTAATCCAAACACATTATACATACATAATCTCACGTCTATGTACGCGAAGGAATAGACATCGGAGGATTACATACATACATATTGCCAGCCATAGTTCTAAGACTCTCTCACTATTGGCGTCTGCCGGGCACAGATCCATCATCCGATGGAAAACCAAATTAGATTTTCTCGATTCGGCATCGAACACGTACACTATCGGTGCGACATCGAGAGCTATGTTTTCAATTATCAGATTAGGTAGAAGAAATATAATACAAGTTTGTAACGATGATGAGTATCCATCAGTCAGCAGCTCATTACCGAAGTCCTTCAAGACAGAAAACAAGAAAATGGCACCCACTTAAGCTCACTTTAAAAGAAATAAACAAATGCACAAATCTCTGCGAAATAGGTCAAAAATCAACAATTGAAAGTGACTCCGCCGCCGAGTGGAGTGGGAAATGACCCCGATTTACATGACCGTTCAACGAGACGGGACCGCGGGCGAGCGAGGGGGTGTGCGCCGAGCCGGCGGGGAGGGCGGTAGTAATCTCGCTTAGTATAGACTAAATAATAAATCAGCTTTGTTTGTTGTCTCGCTCTAAATTATTCGCGCGGTTCAAGGTGCGTCGACGACCTGCTAACAGTGCTCTGATTGTTTTGAACTATTTCGTACTGAATAAACTTTCCTACATTATACAAAGGTTTCGGCGACGGACGAGAACCCGTGAAAATACCATTGTTGCTGCAAGCGTTAATACGTTACGGTAATTACTTACCATAAGAACAGGCGTGTGCTAGTTTTCCAACTCATTGGTATAAAAAATTTAAGCTTGCCATAGGAAATGATTATTTGTAAGGTTAATGTGAATACTGTTTGTATACATAGTTCTGATAAAATCTTAGTTAGAACACTAAACGTAACTGTAAAATTTAGATTATAATCATTATAACTAATTGAGCAACTAGTTGGTCAACGAAAGCATTTATGTACATCACTATGTAAAGAACAACTTACATTAGAGGAGAACGCCCTTGAAGTGATAATGGCGAAGGGTTTGTATTTTACATTATTTTAAGCATTCATAAACTTGCATAATTGATACACACTTAAATTATACCTACATTTTTCCTTCACCTTGAATTCGATTGGCAGCGTAATATAAAGATCGAACCCATGACATTGTGGCATTGATCTATTATTATATTATTCATTGATCCCTATGAAACGTACTCTTTTAGCTATTAATAGTACGTTAAAAAAAGTTGTGATGTTACTTAAGAGTTGTATATAATTATATCATGTATCGATTTGTGTACCTATCTAATAAAGGCCTATAGGCCGGCACACAAATTGACCAAGATCAAATTGTACTTGGTATATCTTATGAAATAAGATCACTCGGTATAATACAAGCGATGATCTGTTGATACAGGTGGTTTATGTCGTGCAGGTCTGCAGAGGAAGGGAAGAGGGAGCTCGTCACTCATAACAGCACAATCAGCTATACAAGCGGATTACGTTAATAAGAACACGTCATGAGAGTTTGTGCCTCTGCCTCCCTATCGCTTATCTTGACAACGACCTTCTTATCAATTGTTTATGACGTGATGATGGGACAGCATTTTGTTGAATTTCACACAGACTATTTTGTTTATTGTAATGTTAAACCTTAAATCTAATTAATCTGTACACTGTTGATGCAAAGACTTTAAAAAATGCATTTGTAATTACGGTTTTATCCCCTAAATCCTAATTATTAACGAACGTTAGTCTTATAATAGATGAGATTGACACAGAAATATTGACTTAAATAAGATAATATACCTTAATGTACAGTTACCGCATTAAGTTGGTACGACCTTATCAAACGTCAATTAGATTTTATTCATTATTTATTAAGGACAGTTGTATATACATTTTGAACATTCTCCTTTCAAAACAAATACCCCTTAAGTGTAAAGTGTTTGAAAATACCGACAGAATATAAATAAAAAAGTTCAGTAATTGTTATTTATTTAAATGTTTCCAAGAAAATGTAAATACGTCTTAAATTAATAATATTATGAGTTGAGCAGAAACATCCAATAAACACAATCTAATTTAAAATTCAGTGAGAGCATCTCATATCCGTCAGTAGACTGCAACAGTCACATTAGAGAAATTACATTTTGTTGGAAAGTTTAAACAGTTCGACATTTGATGTTTTATGAACTTACACATTTGGAAGATGAACTCACATAAACTGAAACTACTCTTTAACGGGCGAGAATGGTTAATATGAACCATAATATAATGTTGTACTCCGTCACTAGAGCTGTAGAGTGTCACGCAAGGGGTGTCGTGGTGACGCGCTAACTGTGTCATGACACAATACGTAGCTGTGTCAGTCGAGGGGCACGTTGTGCCACTGACACAGAACACCCACGCACTCTCCTGTCTAAACCTCTGACGCTCGTTTTACAAAGAGTGGTTTACGTATTAAGTATAACCGTAAATAGGAGTTTTTTATCAGCAAGGTGGTAAACGTGTTGCTAAGCTGTTACTGTAGTCTTTAGCGCTTGCAACACACGGGCTATCAATCGCGTGTGGAAAAGAACAACCTTTTTTTATAGGATTGATCCTTATCCTTTTGAGCGCACACTGCGACGACCAGACGCAATAGATTTTGAATGATGTCGGTCATTCCAAGACTTAAGAGTTAAATAAGGAATCACTATGTTGCCAGCATAACAACCATAGACCGCACCTGGCTTTTCTGTAACAGCAGGAACAAGTTTTTTGGCTGCGATGGTCTGTGAGGCAGAGCTAATTTTTCAGTCGGTCTTTCCTTGGTTTAAATGAAGGTATAGGTTATCTCTCATAAATGATAACATATTTGTTATTTAAATATTAGTGATGATGGATATAAGCAATGTGTGAAAAAGCTTTAGAATAACCGCATGACGGGCCGAAAAGCGATTGTAGCTTGCAACGTTGTCAGTATGATCAGTGTAGCTTCATCAACCTACAAAATAAGGTAATCTCTACGTTAATAGAGGGACAAACATTTACTTTCCTATTGACAGTACAATGCCTTCGTAAGGCATTGTACTGCCAACTAACTAACTACTTCCTACTGGCTAAGTGCATTTTAGAATGAACAGTAGATATATCATATTATTAGTATACACACCTATGTATTATTGCACAAAAGGAAAACAAATTCAAAAATAAGTAAGAATTATAAATATAGTGATAGAAAAAAAGGTAGTCAAAACATATTTTATGATATGTAACATTATATAAACAACATACGGACCGTATGTTCTTTTGTTTTTAAGTCGGTTATTACATTTATTGACTGGACAGCACTGGACCCACTCAACATGTGTTATAATCGTACAATCACAGATTGGCTAATTGTCGACAATGATTGTGCAGGAATGGACCATACGTTGGTCCGGGTGACACGTGTAAGCCGACGTACTAATCGTGGCTGACAATGTGGCTTAACAGTTTGCCGACGATGGAGGCTGTGTGACTCGCTGATATTGTAACTCGATAGAAACTAACCTTATTTGAAATTGAATTCTATAAGAGATGATTAATTGATACTGACTGCCTACACGACGGTGGCGCAGCGGTAGTGGATGTGATTGTCGTGCATCTAGTTTCAGGTTCGAGTTTTAGGACGGTTAATGTGGTATTGGGTGTATCTGGCTAGAAATACACTGACGCTGAAGAAGCAGAAAAAGCAAACAGAAGCCGCAGAAGCACAGCTGCGTCCGGTAAATGGTAATATGCTTGCTCCTATAACGTGGGACCCAAAATGGTAGTGATTGTGCTTTTGACACAAAGGTATATCATATACCTATATTATATAGGTATATCTATGTATATATGTATAACCGATTGTCCGGATGACCAGTGGTGTAGGTGAGCTGTTGATCATCCGAGGTCCGACTCCTATAGGAAACATAAGTGTAACATGGAGTTTCTGTATAGAGTTTATCAATTGTAACAACAAAAGTGTATTACGCCCAAATATCGTCAGCTATCTGTAAGTTGATCTTAGAGCTGGCAATATTAAAGCGTGATACACTTTTTTTACAACTTCCATGGTAGACAAATAAGCTTATCACTCGCACGCAGCCGACACGCGAGGAAAATAATGACTTACCGGCCGAAATGCAGTAACTCTGTTACTCTTACGCTCGTTTTCTGCAAACAGGTCGAACTTATCAAACAATATTAGACACAGGGTCTAATTTGGTTTAGTAAGTATTTATAAATATATATACTTATTCATTTCTCGATGTTTAAACCGACTTGGATCGGTGGTAGCCCCGGCTTGACTGGTGTGAGCTTATCGGCGCCTTCGTCAGGCGTCGTGTGAGTTTTAGCAGCTACTTGGTCGTCATTGACTTTCCAATTTATCATGACGATGTTCACACTGACTAATTAGTATTTATACCTATAAATTCATACCAATACAACTAAGACCTGTCTCTAGTATTATGTATACCAATGGAATATATATAGCGATAGCTCAATGGGGAGACCAACAGACTGCAATTAAGAGGGTCTCGGGTTCGAACCCACGTCGCACACCTGTGACTTTCGGAAGTTTTAAAGATTTTAAAGATTTTCTTTATTTAAACAATATAAGCTTACAGTTTATGCACCAAGACGCTTAAATATTATGTCAAAAAAGAAAATGATTTTAAATATCCTTCTACAAAACTAAGAAATAAAATAAAATTCAATAAGTAAAAAATAATTTGAAAATGAATATGTCAACAGAAGAAGATTATAAATTACAAAATAATTAAATACTTTCAATAAAATGTCATGATACATCGATAAATGTCACCATAAAAAATATAATTATTCAAACAATTTAAGTATGTCATTACATAATTACTAAATAGACTAGTCTTATCAAAAAATATGTCAACATTTGGATTAGTTTTTAAAAAATCATTAATTAAGTTGATAGCTGTAAATGACTTTTCGAAATTATGTGCGTATTGATTGACAATTATCGCCTGCTCCGTACCTCGGAGAGCGCGTTAAGCCGTCGGTCCCGGCTGCCATGAACATCTATGGCAGTCGTTACTGAGAAGTCAGTGTCCTATAATATCCTGACGCTGGTGTACCCTTACGGTATCGTTAGCCTTCGGGTTGCGGAGGTCAGGTGGCAGCCGCTCCGTTTAAAAACTGATATCCAGTCAAATCCAAACCAGAAAAGCCAACCCCAAGTGACTTGGGAATAATAAAGACTAGGGAGAAGAATAGTAAATGGCTGGGACTCGGACGAGCGGAATTGTTCTTACCGTCATTAAATAATTTATTCAATATTCAATAATAATACATGTCTTAGTTTTAGTTTTAGTCTTCTGGGCACTTTTCCGGTCAACAGCGATGCTGAGAAATTTTACGACGCTGCCTGAAACAGCCATTTCCTTTCTTTATATTAAATTTATAGTTCCATATTTTGTTACTTTCATGTTTTATTTATAAGTGGTTAGGTTTGTTAATATTAGTTAAGTTGTAAATTATAATTGTTGCTTCGTTTATGTAATTAAAGTCATGATAGTTATTGAATTTAAAAAAATAATACTTAGGACATATAGGACTTTATTTCATGCAAAATTAGGAGATTCAATTATTATAGTACTCGATGTTATGACAGAATAATTTTTGAAGTAAAGATATTTATGTAAAACTAAATTTCTATAATATATAATACATAGGAATCCATTTTGGTTGTTAGTCTAATATAATATTATACTACAATAAATTATAATTATCCTTAATCTGGTACATATTTTACTTAGGTATAATTTAATCGGCTGACATTGTGCATTCTAATTTAATTTCAAGCGCTAGGTTTTTATAAAGTGGTTGCCTGAACTAGGTTTAGTCCTGGGTTTCAGGCTATTTCACTACCTACAAAAAAATATATATATACGAGTATATATATATGCCTAGTAATATTAGGGCTTAGATCAATGTGCATAAACTTAGAATAAAATATGTATATTGATTCAATAAAAATAACTTAGATTAAACATTATTACAAATGACTGATGACAAGGCTATTTTACAACTGTAAGCAAATTCTCTGTATCGGAGTAGGTCAGTGTTTGCAGGTGTTTGGTAACAATAACATTACATTGTTAATAACTTAGACTATGTATATATATATAAAATTCTATTTAATCTATTATATAAATAGTTTTCAATGTTCCACCCCATAAGGTAATGCAGTAAGATATGATTGACTGACATAGTGACAGGTATACTTGTCTTAGTAATTAAAAGTTCGGGCACGCCATGGTCGTGGCGGTAAGTCCCGTCTTTGAGGAGTGGCTGAAGAGGCGGCATGGCGCCCTCACCTTCCGGCTGATACAGGTGCTGACTGGCCACGGTTGTTTTGGCCAGTTCCTGTGTCGTATACGCCGGCGAGAGACGCCCAGTTGTCACCACTGCGGCGACTGCCGCGAAGTTGTTGAGGACACGGCGCTGCACACTTTGGCAGTTTGCCCCGCCTGGGCATCGCAGCGCCATGAGTTGATTGCGGCAGTCGGATCGGTTGCCCTGTCGCTCCCGGCCATAGTTCAGTCTATGGTCCGGAGTGAGAGGTCGTGGAACGCCGTCGCCTCCTTCTGTGAGGCGGCGTGCGTGTTCCCACGCGCGACTCTGTTTCGAGTCCGTCTCCCCTCTAGGAGGGAGACAGTAGGGTTTACGAGTGGAAAGTGCCTATATTTTGGGTAGGTCTTATCGTGTAGTGGCCTGCCGTTTCACATGGCGGGCAGAAACCTCAGTGGGGTCGCGACCGCATGCGAAAGTGATTCGCGCGGCCCCGTCGACAGTGGTTTTTGTCGAGGAACACCGTGGTAGGTTTAGTCGGTATTCTGGGAGGTATATTATCTTTTTCAACAACTCTCTTTTACCCCGGTGAGTCCGACATAATCCCTCCACCCGCCCCCGCGGAGGGGTATGCGTCAATGCATCCCAAAAGAAAAAAAAAACTTAATTAAAAGTTAGCAGCTCCACGAATGGTTTTAAAAATAAATATTAACTTTCGTACTCTCTTACATAATAACACAATGTGATTGCGGAAATTTAGATTAGCGTCAAGCGTTATGCCAAGGTATTTTATAAAGTGTGTTAATTCTAAAGTAGGACAAGTGCATGCGGCGTCAGCGTGTGAATGACATTTATTATTGTGAGCAAATAATATGTCGTTAGGTGAATTATGTGTGTTGTTGCGCATTGAGAAGTGAATATATTTAGTTTTCTGGGTATTTAGGGTTAGTACATTATCAAAAAGCCATTTACTAACTGTATTGAAGCCATGCTGAGCGTGTGTTGTTGCTTCAGTCCGAGTTTTGCCCGTAAATAATAGGGCTGTATCATCTGTATAAGACACTATGATACCATTTTTGAGTTTTAGGTTGCATAGGTCATTTATGTAGATCAAGAATAGCGTAACTCCAAATATATTGCCTTGAGGCACCAATATAAGGAGCAGTGAGGAAATCTCAGCTAAAGCATTTACCAATTTTTACGCATTGATATCTGTCGCTAAGATAGTCTGTAAATAATTCTAATTGTGTACCTCTTATTCCCACACATTCAAGCTTTTTTAGTAGTAAAGGAACTGAAACAGAGTCAAAAGCTTTGGCAAGGTCTAAAAAGATCCTAATAGGATGCATCCCGTTATCCATGTTAGCCACTACGTGATCAGTTAACGTGTGAACTGCTTGACTTGTTGATCTTTGGGGCCTAAAACCGAACTGCCTGTCTGAAAGTATATTGTTAGACTCTAAATATTTTACTAATCTGTAATTTATTATTTTTCTAAATCTTTAGACAACGTTGGCAAAATTTAAATTGGCCTGTAATTATTTACACATTTTTGTCGCCAGATTTGTGCACTAATAATTGTTAACGTCTGACTTCTCCATTGCTCTTTGTAAACACATAAATAGATTATATGATGAGCTTAAGTCATTTTTGTACGTCTTAAGGTTAATGTAATATGTTTATATTAATATTAGTATTTGCAATATTTTTGGTAAAGCGCCTGAACTTTATGTAGATGTTATAATGTCTACTATGGCGTAATCGTACATATTGCAAGGAAAACAACGAGTGTTCGCTTCGAATATTTATTAGCAACTGAACTTATAACTAATTACATTGACGGGCTCGACATGCCGCCCACCAAAAGGGATATAGCCTTTTTCTGAAACAATCGAGCTATATTATATTCTTACGTGCTGGGTTCGACGGATAAGAATACAAAACAATATTACCGACTAAAACGTTGTATTCTAGCACACAATTAACTTTAATACACAACAAACACTATATTGCACTTTTTCACTGTAACTGCTTCAAACTCCGTAGTATTTCGCTTTCGTTCGCTTCGATGAACACTTGATCGCTTACGATAGTAAACTGACTCGGTGGTGCGCGTGCGCTCTATTTATACGCGGGTAAAGCGCTTCTGGAGTTTTCCAGAAAACGTCACACACGGCACGCAACAGCGCGATGGTTCGAGAATGTGCCAGCGCTTTCTCCACTGAACTCGTACCGACAAATACGTAGTTCGATTACGATGTCAATAGATGGTGCTGTAATAAATTATTATTAGAAACCGCCGACTCTTCTCCACAGTGCCGGCAGAGGGCATTAGCCGTAACAATATTAATTTTACAACCTCTCAGTCCAGCGAAGTAAAACCACTTACTTTAAAAAATAATTTCATAAATCAGACAATGACTAAAATGTCAGCATATAGATAAACTATTGTAACATCGCTTTTAGATTACTCGGACTTGAAATCAACAGGCAAATGACATAATTTACTGACACATCTTTTTGTTACAGTATCCCCAGATTTTACACTATATACGCGAGTATATATATAAAGTATTACCATCTTGTCCTGGATGTTTAATTAGAATACGCCCATCAACCATTTACCAGGAGGTATATTATATTGTTTCACTAATACTATTTACCTACGTTGAATTCAGCCTTTTCTGTTAACTATTTCGGGCGCTGCTGTAGTCTCGTGAGCTATTCATCTTTCCATTTGTTCCAGAAATCACCCAATATCTTTTGCAGATATTGCCAGCTAGCTAAGTGATTGATATTAACATCTCGATAGTCAGGTGTGGGCACAATAACTGTGGGCTCTCCAATTAAAAAATGTCCTGGAGTTAATGGGCTTACATTGTCAACAACTGTATCGTCGATCGGACATAATGGGCGCGAATTTAGGTATGCCTCTACTTGACATAAAATTTAATATAATGTTAGACAACGGGTCTTACTCGCGATACTGTCGCGCACTGTCGGTATTTTGACACACAACGTCGTTAGTGTTGTGTGTCGAAATACCGACAGTGCGAATATAAATAATAGTGACCAAGTGAGGGTAGTTGCCGAAACCCGCACTTCACGAAGGCGCCGCTGAGCTCACATCAGTCAACCCGTGACCACGATCGATGCAAGTCGGTCGAAACGTCGGGTAATCAATAGGTATTTATTACCTTTTAAATACTTTATCGCGAGTAAGACCCGTTGTCTAACATTATATTAAGTATGTGTACAAATCGCGAAAGTTTAAAAACTTTTATGACATAAAATTGTCACCAATTCTTCGTATGTCAGGGTTGTAGTAAATATTCTTTTCAGATGAAATTTAATTGATTTCACACCAGCCTCCCACAAGCCGCCAAAATTAGGACTGTAGGGTGGTATGAAGTGCCACTGTGTACCGTTCTGTGCAAGTAAATGGGCTACATCATCCTTAAAGCTAAGACACGCCTTAGTCCACGCATCCACCAGCTCTTTATTACCGCTAACAAAGTTTCTACCTTGACCGCTCCATAGATCAGAATACCGACCTCTTCGTGCAATAAATCTCCTGAATTCAGCGATAAATGAGTGTGAGGTAAGGTCTCCAACTAGTCCAATGTGTATGGCTTTTGTACTCATGCGTATAAAAATTTAAATATATGATTTGATGGTCTTCACGCCTCTTCCTCGTGACATAAGTATACTGTACGGTCCCGCAAAATCCACGCCACTATGTAGAAATCGACGAGCAGGAGTTTCTCTAATCTTGGGTAAGTCTCCCATTCTCATTATTAGACATATCCTATGTTTATTTTATAAACATTATAAGTATATGTCAATTAATATTTTAATACAAAATTATATAAATAACTAGTATTATTTTCATTATAATAATAACTTATTATAGAACAGCTAAATTTGTTAAATATTGTTATGAATGCTCTTCCTATTACACTATAATAGCACATAATTATCGCCTGTGATACAGGTATAACCTAGTATAGGCGTCCAAAGTAATGTATCCTATTTTAAGTATTTTTAAGACCTTTTGTTATTCATATTTGTGCCAACTTAAACTTAATAAACAATTATTATTATAATTACTTATATATACATATATATTTGTAAATATGATTTTTGACAGCACTTTCAGTCCTTATAATCCAATATCTTGTTCGCAGGTAACATAACATTAGCTGGAGCCCTCCGTGGAGCGTCTTTTGATGAGCATCAGCTACGATGAGTAAGGTAAGTGAATTTTTATTGCTAAGGACTAAAGGATTTTTATTTTCAGAGCTGAGGTTGACATGCCGCAATCTACCGCCTACTCTAAGTAGGTTTTCTTCATCCAGGTAAGGATTTAAAGATTTTAGATTACTTCTCTGTTTTACTGCTTTCTGCTTTTGTATTCGTACTATATCTTCACAAAAATCTTCAATCTGTGCCTTTCTTATAAAAATATTTAAGGACATATCTAATTCTTCAGTAGTTAACGCCTTGCTTGTATTATTTCACTTTTCTTCAATTCGGTAAGCGATTCAAAATTATTTACATCAATGCCTGTTTTATCACGCTCTTCTGCATTTAATGTAAGAAACATTGTTTTGTTTGAAGTCCGTTTCTCTAGATCCGTTGGTATGATATCTGGTCTGGTAAGTTGTAACTTCTTTTGTACCAACCAACTCGGTCCTTGCCACCACAATTTGTTCTTCTGTAACTCCGTAATTCTGGACCCTCTTGATGCAACGTCGGCTGGATTATGCTCTGATCGGACATGGTACCAACGATTATTATTTATGTTTTCTATAATTTCGACGACTCTATTTGCAATAAACGGCTTCCATCTTCCAGGTTCTACAAAAAGCCAAGCCAATACGATGGACGAGTCTGTCCAGGCATATATTTGCATGAGTGGAATTCTCATGGCCTGAGCTGTATGATGAAGAAGTTTTGCAAGTAAGACCGCACCGCATAGTTCTAGGCATGGTAATGTCACCGTTTTGACTGGTGCTACCTTCGTACGAGCAACCACAATGCTTACAGTGATGTACTCATCAGAATTCTCAACTCGACAATACACGACGGCAGCGATTGCGTGCATGGATGCGTCACAAAATCCATGAAGTGATAGTTTGTTGTTAGCGGTGTGGTAACTATTGAGCCATCTGTTTACTTTGATTGTTTTTACGTCATGTAAATCTTCTCTAATTGGTATCCATTTATTTTCTAAGCGCTCAATTTAATCGTCCCATCCTACTCCTTCTAACCATAATCTTTGGATTAGTATTTTGGCCATGACAATAGCAGGTGCTATCCAACCCAATAGATCAAAAAGACGTTGCAGGTCGGCCAATATTGTTCGCTTTGTGATATTTTTTTGGGATGGGAGGTAAGTTCAAAGAATAGTGAAAATTGTCTTCTTTTAGGTTCCATGATAAGCCGAGGGCTTCCACGGTGCCATCTATTGTTATATCCACTTTTGCATTCGTCGACTCTGGACTGATAGACTTCACAAACTCTAAATTGTTAGATGACCATTTTTGTAGATTCATTTCTCCTTTCTGTAGTATATTTTGCAGTTGTTTATTAGTTTCGATGGCTTCTTCAACCGAGTCACAATCTGAGATGACGTCATCAACATACATGTCTTCTTTTAACATCATCACAATTCATCTTCTGCAATTTGTATCAATGTTTTGATAGCCAAATAGGGCGCTGATGCTGTCCCAAACGTAACAGTTAGAAGTCTATATTCTTTTATTAAATTATTTTGGTGCCATAAAATACGTTGTTTCTTCTCAACTAAGATCATCCGATACATTTTTCAATGTCACTGGAGAAACAAATAGTATACTTCTTAAATCATCTTGAAGCAATGGACCAGTCATCAGATCGTCATTTAAGCTTACTTCAGCACAGCTCTTGCTGGAAGCATAAAAAATGACACGCATCTTGGTCGTCTCCTTATCTTCGCGGACCACGTCGTGATGGGGTAAGTAAACCGAACATTTATCAATCTCGTTTTCTGGGATTTCTTCCATATGTCCTAGCTCCAAATACTCATTGATGACCTTAGTGTAGGAATGTTTTAATTTTTTTTATTTTTAACTAATTTTGTTTGTAATTGCAGTAATTTTTTTAGTGCTATACGTTTGGTATTTTCGTCTGCGGCTCGTGGAGGATGAATTTTAAATGGTAAATTTACTACAATGTACCCATATAATTTCTTCTATGTGTACCTTTATATATCTGTGTACAGATTGCTTCTTCCTCAGATAGTTTTTTTTTATCTATGTCTTGTTCCCATAAAACCTTAAGCATGTCTTCTATTTCTATTTTCTGGTGCATTACTATAACTGACCGCTCTTTTCTCTCATTTTTGTCATTGTTTATTTTGCCAAACAAAATCCACCCTAGTGTAGTTTTTTGTGCACACGGGGAACTAGGTGGACCTTTGATGACCTCATTCTGAAGGATCTGGGCATACTCATCGACTCAAAGAAGCAAGTCAATGGAACCTGGCGTATGGTACTCTGAGTCAGCCAGGGTGAGTCCTTCTGGATGGACCAATTCTGTGATGGTAAGGCATATGTGGAAATCTGTGCTGTCAAGCGCTTGGATATAACAAAAGCTTTTATCTTCAAGTTTATTTCCGGTTGACATCTTGACAAAACTTCAACTTGAACAAAATGCTTAACTCTTGATGACGTAGATCCCACGTCAAGTATTGTACCTTTAATGGGATGTCTTGTACATTTCAGCAGCTGCACCACTGTTTCAGTAATTAAACAGCCTTGTGATCCAGGATCGATCAAGGCTCTGAGTATAGTTGAGTAGTGTTGTCTGAGTGTGGTTAGTGTAACCGACTGCTACGCCTGAGGTCGCGGGTTCGATTCCCGCACAAGTCAAATATTTGTGTGCATGAACATGGATGTTTGTCTTGGTCTGGGTGTTTCTATGTATAATATGTATGTATTTACGAAAAAAAAAAAGTATATATGTATGTTTATCCATTGTCTAGTACCCATAGTACAAGCTTTGCTTAGTTTGGGCTAGATGGTGTTGTGTGTATGTGGTAGAATATTTATTTATTTATTATTTATTCTTCACGATTACTACTGAAGTTGCTAAGAAGGCTGTACTAGTTGCTGCAGTAGTAGAGTTGCGTGACTTCATCATCGTGTTAACTTGAATGTCCTTCATCTGCGCTACATTGGAATGCAATATGTGGGGCTGTGGAATGTCTTGCGGGGAGCCACCATCATTATTCGTAGTACGTGGTTCATGTAGCAGGGTATGACGTCGTTTTCTACAAATTCTGCACGATGTTGATAATCGACATATTTTTACAGCATGTCCAGGAACCAGACAATTGAAGCAAATTAAATTGTTTTTCACAAGAATAAGTTCAGCCGGTTTCATGTTTCCAAACTCCTTGCAACGGCAAAGACCATGGTCTTCGTTACAAAAAGGGCAATTTCTAATAGGTGTGGTAGCAACATGGAATGTTCTAACGGCAGATCTCTCTTTAGGCGAAGTAGGTGTAATTAATTCTAATGTACGGAATCTTGGTTCTAGGAATTTTTGTGACGTAATAAATTTAGGCAAATCATTTTCATGTGTTCTACTTATGTAATCTTCCCATTCTTTATGGGACTCAGAATCTCGTTTTTGTACTAATAAAAATATGATCATAGGATCCCAGCTATCCACATCAATTTGTAGATTTTTAAGGTTGTTCAAACATTCAACTGTAGTATCTAACAGCGATTTAATATGGTGTGACGTTTGGTTTTGCACCTTTCTTTGATTGAACATGAGTTTCAATGTGGAGGATACGATAAGTCTTTTATTATCATACCTGTTAGTAAGCATCTGCCATGCCTTGTCGTAATTAGCCTCAGTAACTTGTATATGCTTAAGCAAAACTTCACTACTAACACTCAGTTTCAAGTAGTGCAATTTCTGGACTCTACTAAGTGATGCATTTTCATGAACAAGTGAGTTAAACAAATCTTAAAACGCTGGCCAGCCTTCATTATTTCCTGAGAATGTAGGCAACTGGATTCTGGGTAATTTAACTTGAGGTGATATACGGAGAGTATATCACCTCATTTCTGCAAGCTACTTGTGACTCAACTGGGTTTATCAAATCTAAAATGTTCGCCTTCGTGTCCGTATGTCTTCGCAACTGTCGTAAACATCTTGTTTGAAATATTCTAATTGTTTACGTTCTTCGCGTGATACAACTTTTGATAAATAGCCGTAAATAGATTTATACAAAACCCCAGTATTCTTCGAGACACTGTAATTTCGTATCCAAATAACCTCTTGTCAGCCTTGCCTTCGGACACTTCTTTATGTTATCACGAATTTTAGATATACGCCCATAAATATCTTCTAATTCACATATCATTTCTTTAGCTTCGACCATGATTATTATTTTATATATGATTCACTTTGTTCACAATCATAAACAGCTGCGTTGATAAGGCAGGTACGGTCGCCGGCCGGCCGCTACCAAGAATTCTTTTGTTTGCGTATAGGTCGCCTGTCGCTCACTATCCGGCTTGGTGCAGGCCACTATGAACTTTATGTAGATGTTATAATGTCTACTATGGCGTAATCGTACATATTGCAAGGAAAACAACGTGTATTCGCTTCGAATATTTATTAAATGAACTTATAACCAATTACATTGACGGGATCGACAGCGCCAAAGAGCCTTTTACATAAGGATTGTATTTTGAAGAAAACGATTATGTTACGTTAATACTAAATTTAAATACTACTTGGTTATCCATACACGGTAGCTTTTATATTATATTTATACAACAAAACTATTAATATGAGCATTCATATTGATAGTTTTGTGCAAATTCTTAGGTCCGAGTTTAAAGCAATCCAGAAATTATGATTTTGATTGTTTCTTAAATTTTTTACCCAATTTATAGATTCATTTCTACTAGTAAGACCTCGAATACGAATTTCAGGTATTGCAATCTATTATTGGGTATTCCTGTCGACGAATGTTCAGTAGTAGTACGGAGAGTAGAATTGTGCCAGATAGATGGTATCGACTTGTGCTCTATCGTGTGGGATGTACACACAGCTGCGAAATGTGGCCCGAATTCTTAAGCGTATGCATCTCCACTTAAGTGTTCGAGAATACCGCCTTGATTATGTGTCGTGTTCAGTAGACACAGATATTTCTCTTAGCAAAATATATTCCATTAACGATTATAGAATAAACATTAAAACAACATCATGTTGTTGTTGTCATGTTATCAAAATAATAATTTAATAATGCTTCGCTCATATTTTGACCTGATAATAATATTAAATTATTTATCCATTCGGATTTCTAACAAAAGAATGATAATATTAACCTTGTTTATGAATTTTCAACAGTTTAACGCTGGTCTCTTCTTGAAACAAAAATAAGTACGGCATTACAGTAGCTGGCAATATGCAAACGATATAAAAAAAACTTCTTATATTTTCAATTCAAAGGCATGCAAGTTTTTTTGTAATGTTTTTCAAAAACTTGCCTTCTATTTTTACATACAATGCCGTTTATTTGTTATTAAGACTTTATATTTTTTAATATTTTTAACTGTTTACAGAATAAAATGATATATGCTGATTTAATGCCATAAGCATGTTAGTACATGAGTTTAAAATATAAATATGAGCATAGTTTCTACTTGCCCAGTATACCAGCTTATCTTTTTTAAGAAATCCATATCTCGCCCCTTGAGTAATTTCTCTGTAACGGGGGACGTTTATACATTTCAATGTTGATGAAATGTTGTGCATTTCCGAGCACTTCATGATTACAGGATATGAAGAACAATTATATTTGCCTAATTTCGTTTTGGTGGCATGTTACTGTAGGAAAAGCAGAAAATGAGGAGGCGTATGCATACCGATACGTGATGGTTTCCGTTGGAAGGAATTTACAGATACGTTGCGCCGTCGAATTGGTAGATCATGGTATTATGTTTATATGTCTATATAGAGTCCCAAAGCCATAGAATATAATTTTTAATTTGAATTATTTCTTGATACCTTATCAAAGAAGAAAATAAGGATATAGATATTGCTGGAGATTATAATATTGATCTACTAAAGACAAATAAGTATTGTCATGAATTCGAATGTATCTTAATAAACTCAAATTTAAAACTAGCTCTAAGAAAACCAACTCGCATTATAAGTCAGACATGCATAGATAATTTTGCGCATAATTTTGTTAAGCCTTGTAAAACTAGCATACTAGAGTTTTCTTTATCGGACCATACGGCCCGATTACTTAAGTGTCCTGTGAATAAAAAAATTACTATTAAATACTGGCGTACAAATAAGCGTGACTATTCTCGGGAAAATATAAATAAATTTAAAGTATATATATCTTATCACTCGTTTTCAAATATTTATACAACAAATAATCCCAGCTTAGTTTATGACTACTTAATTGAAACTTTTTTATTATTGTACAATTTATGCTTTCCAATCAAGAGTGTGGTAATAAACGCGGGGAAAAGGCTCTCATGGGTATCGCGGGGAATTAAGAAATGCAGTAAAAATAAAAGGGGACTGCTATGGCAATATAGGCTTCAGCCAACAAAAATAAATAAAATAAAGTCTAAAAGGTATATGTACTGATTTATTAAAAAAAAATATTAATTTGACTCAAAGGGCCCAGAAAAGCTATAAAATTAAAACTTCAGAAAATAAAATAAAGACTACCTGGAATATAATAGAGCGAAATTTAATGTACCAAAACCTGTAATTTCCAGTATTAATTACAAAAATAAAAAGTTAACGCGTACCCAGGACATTGCTACTGTTTTTAATCATTATTTTGTGGATAAAGTACAACCTAATTCATGTTCTAATAGGAATCCAACCTCACTCATAAAAAATAGGACACATTCTATGTTTAAGAATCCCTGCACACTTACAGAGATATATAAAATTATAATGTCACTAAAAACACAAATAGCGTGGGTTATGACGGCATAGCGACTAAAATATTTAAAACTTTAGCAGATAAAATATGTATTCCGTTCAGTCACATAATTAACTAGCTCTGAAAGTATCTATAATAAAACCTTTATATAAGAAAGATAATAGGCAGCATATTGAAAATTATAGACCTATTACTCTTATACCGATTATAGCAAAAGTTTTTGAAAGAGTTATACAACAAGGTCTTTATTCTTACATAGAAAAACATAACATCCTATGTAACGAACAAAAAGGATTTAGAAAAATAGTAATATAAATTTGGCAATTTATGAATTTTTGCATAATTTTATGGTAAACATAGATAAAAGAAAGCCAGTATGTGCCGTTTTCTGTGATATGACACAGGCTTATGACCGTGTCCAACATAGTACGCTCTTAAAAAACTAGAGGCATATGGTATAAGAGGCAACGTCCTCAATTTATTCCAATCATATTTAAAAAACGTAAACAGATCACAGAAATTAGCGACATAAATGTACAAAAAAAAATATGAGTACAATTTTAAATCAGAAGAACGTGAAGTTTAATATGGAGTTCCTCAGGGTAGTGTGTTAGGTCCTTTATTATTTAATTTATATATTAATGACTTACCTGCAGTAACGAATAACCCGATGACATTATTTGCTGATGACAGCACTTTGACTATAGCTTGTAGAAATAGACTCAGTTATGAACTTGACATTAATTACTCACTGACATCAATCGTAGAATGGTTATACAACAATAATTTGAATATTAATTTGTATAAAACAAAAATTATGCAGTTCAGCCAGCGCATACCGACAACAACATTAATATTAACGGTATACATATTGAAGAAACGGACACTTCTAAATTCCTGAGCATTATAATAGATAAAAAAACTTAATTGGAAGGCACAAATAGAGATAATCAGTAAGAAGATAAGTACCTCAGCTTATGCTCTACGTAAACTATCATTGATACTTAACACAGATGCTTTGATTACAGCATACTATGAAATGGTCGAATCAGTGCTAAGATATGGCACAATATTTTGGGGGAATAGTACTGACAATAATGTAGCGTTTAAAGCCCAAAAATGATGTCTAAGAACCATGTTTAATCTGAAGAAAACAGATATTTGCAAACCTTACTTAAAAAAATACAAATATTAACGTTGCCTTCACTTTACCTACTAGAGAGTGCAACATTTGTTAAAGCCAATCCAAATTTATTTTCAAGGTTATCCGAAACGTTCCCGAGAAATAGACGCAATAAAAATAAACTCTGTCTTCACGAATCAAATACAACATTAATGCGTAGAAGTATCTTTTGTATGGCACCAACAATTTACAATAAATTACCAAAATCGTGGCAAATATGTCCTTTGATACATATAAAAAGAAACTTAAAAATTATTTTACTGATAAAGCTTACTATCAGATTTCAGACTTTTTCTCAGAAAAGGATTTTTTAATTGAATGAGTATGAAACATAAATGTAATTGATTACCTTTACCTATATAATTCTTTTTTTCTTCTGGACTTGTAATTTGAAATTTATTAGTGAAATGACTGTGCAATTTTATTAATGTTGACATAATCTCTTATTTGTATTATTATTAGTTATTGTTTTTTTAATTTTATTAATTAGTATAATTATTATTAATAAGTATAAATTTAATATTGTTTCATATGACATAGAATTTAAACATTTACCATTATATCACACTTATGAATTAATAATTTTCGGACAAAGTTCTCGTAATGGCTCGTAGCACTATTTCTATTTTTGTTCGCCACTGTATGAGGCTGAACATGTAAGAACTAAATATAACTTAATATCTTGCATTCAATGTATGTATACCATGTTCAAACAAATAAATAAATTCTTATTCTTATTCAAACAACGGACTGAACGAATATTTGAACTCGTAACAAGTATTTGTCGATTATTTAATATTATGTAGGGTGCTGAGATCAGACCCACAAAAGTCGACACGATAATAGTAACGATGCGACCACTTACAACATTAAGCCATCCATGTAGTTAAATCCTCACTATCATAAAAGTGTTCGCTATATACAAATAAAACTCACAGTCAAATACTCATTCACACCCTTTCCAACTAAAAATAGTTCACAGAAATCGTAGTGAGTACGCGGAACTCACAACTGAATGAATAAAAGCCTCGCGTCGACTCCAACTTTGTTTGAAGTCGGTTAGAATAAAACTCCGTACGTCCGCGCTCGCGTACTATAGCACTAGTTCGTTTATATTGAAAGCGTTCAGTACATACATATGTACTCGTACTAGTATGTACGCGCCGGAGCGCTACTCTGTACTGTTGTACTAAAAACTAGTTCACGCAGTGCTCCAGTTACGAATAAACGTTCCTGCTATTTGCAGTACTTAACTGAAGGATGGAACTGTTTGATGCAATGAAATGCACGAAAATAGAATGTTTCGTGTGATTTAATAATAGGGTCCTTCAGATTGAATTTCGGTCAAGGCGGCCAATCTTAACGGAGACTGACTACTAGGTATGCAAACACAAGTGCACTCTCTATGCCCTCAATCTCATATTCCTATGAGACAGCATTCCGAAACGACTGAGGAGCGATCAAGTGCAGATCCTTTGCGTGCTGCTTTCCAAGGCACACACTACCAATTTCCTAACTACGGGACACAAACCAATAAAGTTTACATACACGGAGGTAGTCCAATATTTTAAAATAATGCAATGGTGCCACAGATAATAAGCACTAATAAACTCTGGATCGACTCCCATACAGCATTAAATCAAAATAGAAATATTAAACACTGTACCCGAATCGGTAATCGAAACTGGGAGTTGTACGCAAACATAAGTGCATACCTACATATTATGTATGTTACTAGAACAGCAAAGCAGTTGCAAAGAGGTAAATCGGTAATACAAATTTTGTTGGAATTTTAATGAATACAAGTAAAGCACGTGACTATTAGTTTTGTGTACGACAGTGATCCTAAGAATGATCTCATAAATCGTTGTTCGTTATGTAGGTATTTTAATTTCAGCTCATTATGATAAACATGTTCCTGGAAATCTATAAGTATGGCTACAGTTACGCATCTTGTATCGGAGAACGGAATGTTGGTATGAAATTATGTACACCTAATCCTCCCTGGATATGCACAGTTATAGTATGTTAAGATAATACTAAGATGCTACAACGATACTATGTCTGCAAACATTCTAAAAGCCAACAATATCGGTATAAACACTTCTATTCTGTCTGCCAATATTCTAAAAACTAACAATATCTTTATTCAGAATAATATTTTATATCACTAATGTGTCTCTAGACTACTAGAGACACATTGGAGAAATAAAATGTTTACATGATGTATTAACATCACAACAAACAATACCTTGGCAACTAATGGCAACGGTTATCACCGCTACAATATACATACTTACCTAATATATAAAACGTTGGCGCGTTGTTCTGTTACCGAATCGCCCAAATTTTAACTTGTTCTATGGATTTTGCCACCCATCGTCCTATTGACTTATGTATATCATTTCTATCTCATGCAATTGAAATTCTTAAAAAGGCATTCTGTAACGCAAGTAATGTGCATAAAACGCGGTTTTATACAACCGTAAAATTAGCAAGTACATCATGCGGTCACGCAGATATACGTCACAATATGCACGAGGCAATAATTATATGTTTATAGTGTTAATTATTTAAGTATGAAGCTTTTCATTGGAAATAAAAAATATATTAAGGCAATTAAATATACTTATTAACTTTATATATCTCTACTGTGTATCTTTGTAGGTATTAAATAGACCGATATTGTCCTTCCCGTTGAGTAGTTTTAATGAAGCCCACCTGTTACAAAACTCAATACGATGTTAAGTAGGTAGCGGTAGGTAGGGTAGTACACGATACAGAAATGATTTCCCGGGAACATCACGCACCACAGATTATAAGCCAGGCGGTCTGATTGAAACCCGCCCGCTCCATTATTACGCGCATTACATTAGCCCCGGGCCTGAGGAAATTATTTATTGTTTCAGTCTTACCTACCTCGTGCTCCTGGCTGCGACCGCAATCTTTCAATCATCTATTATCAACTGAGATTACGTTTCCTGTTCTCTGATATTATTAACTGTATTATCTGAGATGTCGCACAAATGTCTTTGTATGTATGCTGGCTGCAGATCCGACGTCGTTGTCAAGGGGAAAATGGGAGTTCGAGCTTATTGACAATATTGTTACCATTGCATATGGAGGAGGATTATATTATACACAAAGACTGCGGTGCTTTATCTTAACGAAGTTATTTGAGTAAGTATTGAACATAATTACATTGGAAACAGTACCTGGTTGGGTTTAAACGCCAAATAAGGTTTATGCTAAACTCTCTCATGTGAAAATTATTTTGTTGCCAGCCAAATGTAAGATGGAGATCAAAATTTACAGCAGACTTGATCAACAGAAGATGTGAATTCTGTCTGTTTATGCTATTAACTTTATAGTTACTCTTGATTTAACTACAAAGCTCAATACTAAGACTACTATTTTCATCTTGATCATATCGAGATAATCCGTAGCTAGCATGAAACATTTTACAATCTTGAATCACATAGGATACGAATTATTTATAATCGAATTACTTTAATTCGCAATATTTTTATTTCATTTACTGGTTCTGCTGCCGCTTTTAATATAACGACTATAATTAATTAATTAATTATATTTACAAAAAATGCCTCGACACCGCATCGCTCGCAAGTTATAATTAATTCGATACAGGTACGTGGTAAATGGGCGCGCAATTTTATAATTATGCGAATTTAACAAGATGATCTCGTTACTGTAATCTCGCTAGGTGCGTTACACGCGGGCGTAGCCGCAGGGCATCGCGTGGTCAGGAAGTAATGCCAATACATTATAAGTGTTCATATTATAATGTATTGGCCACCGGACTCCACACAATTCGCCGAAACTCTGTTAAATATCGGTCGATATTCTGTTAACTAGCAAAAATTTAAGGTATTTAAATTAAGTTATTCTCACGTTTATGCTTTATTTTCGATAGGTTTTGAATGTGACACATATTGTATGTGGAATAAAATCTTTGTCATCAATCATTGCCTTAGGTTACATTGTAAGAAATGGAATTGTGCAGGAATACAATATCATTATTGCAAGCTAGATTCAACTCTAAGTATAATATGTAAGTATTTCCAAAAAAAAAAGTATATCTGTATGTTTATCCATTGTTTAGTAAATAGCCACCCATAGTACAAACTCTGCTTAGTTTGGGCTAGATAGTGTTGTGTGTATGTAGTAGAATATTATTATTATTAACGTATATATATACATATTTCTTGTACCTAATCATATTTTCGAAATATATTACTGGTACACGATTTTTTAGCACAACAACAGTGGTTAACATAGCCTCGTCACAGCTGCTGCGCTGAGTTCCATCTCCACGCGGACAAACACTTGTGTGATCCACAAATATCTTTTCGAGTCTGGGTGTTCTTTGTACACTTTTTCTTTTTAAACAACGGACTTGTTTGAATATTTTCAAGCCCTCACGACAGAGGAATTACTCCTGATGCGGGAGTTGTCTTTTAAAATAACAAAAAATAGATAAGTAGTAAAATTTACACGTGTACTACCATTACTATACTAGGATTAAGCACAAATTAGAAATGTTCTTAAACAAAAAATTTATAATTTACACCAAGCCTAGCCAACGCTCATATATAAGCTTAAAGTATTTGTATCAATCACCTACCATGTATATAAATTGTTCCACTTATAAAGCCAAAGACCGTTGTTTCAAAGCCTATACAACTTTTAATCAGTTCTAAGGAACAGAATATGAAGTTGACCTTCAAATACTATAAACTATTCTACATTAATTTACTGAATGCTAACTATGCAAAGATACAACACTGAAACCATCAAAGCGTGTCACAAATTACGTGTTAGCAAAGCCTCCTTACTTTCCACAAGTATATTCCACTAACTATACGTCTGTAAATATTATTCATGAGTCAATTCAGTTTCAATAACGTCTGTCCTATGTCTTGAGACGTTGTGAGACACTACTAAATAATTCCTTGTGTGTCGCAGCGACCCCCGGACAGACGGACGACACCGCCGGGTAATTGCGCTAACTACGCCTTGTGAGCGAGCCGAGCGGGCCGGGCGGGCGATGCCCGGGGATAAGCGAGGGCATCGTTTGTGACGTAATGCTTCATTGCGCTTCTCTACTGTTAAGACTGACCCATGCAGTAGTAATATTAGTATCAATATCGTTGTAATCTAGCAAAGCACTTGATACAATAATAATGCGACGCCTATATCTATGAAGGTATAATAATAAAAATAATATCAGCCCTGTAGTAAACTGTCCCACTGCTGGGCACGGGCCTCTTCTCAGTGTGAGAAGGGGTAGGCCGTAGTCCACCACGCTGGCTTAATGCGCGTTGGCAGACTTCACATATCTTCGAAAACATTATGAAGAGAGCTCTCAGATATGCAGGTTTCCTCACGATGTTTTCCTTCACCGTTAAAGCAAGCGCTAATTAACTATTTAATACTCATATATCTTCGAAAAGTCAGGGATGCGCACCTTGGGTTCGAATTCGAGGTCTCTGCGTGGCAGTCCAACGGTTTCCCACTATGCTATCGCTGCTATAGGCCCAGATGTATTATACCCACATTTCGCCAAATATAGTTTTAGTTTCTGTATAGGTGATCCTCCTATCTTATAAATCTTTTGATACTCTCAAATCGAGGCGAAAATTTCATACAAAGCTATCGCTGTTCACTGCCACTGCGCTACCGAGGCAGTCAAGAACAAATTGATGCAAGCTATACCTCTACCTTGCTTCAATTTGATGCAAGCTATATCTTTAGCTTGCATCAATTTGATGCAAGCTAGGTATAACGATATTTCGATGATGACGATATTGCTGCACGATTTCTTTATCACGGTGGAGTTTACAAACGTTCAAACGACAGACACAAAGAACACCTAAGTTCGGAACAACTATCTGTGAAGTTCACAAATATGGCGCCGCCTGTACTGGATGCATCGTTATAATTATCAATACTGATATACTTATAAGTATCTAGCCGGTAGCTATATATCTATACTGGTATAAAACTCGATCTTGTCTACACTGAAGATATTATTGGAACTTTGAAATCAAAAATAAGGATTATGTCCATTTTCCCGGAATTGCGAAACAACCGTTAAATGGATTTCAAAGGGCATTTAGGAGCTTGAGGTTCATCTTAAAATCAGAGGCGCGTTTTATCTGATCTGTTCAGAAGAATCGAGTGTAATTTAAAAAGATATCACGTTTTTGTTATGTAACTCGTTTACATACAGGCTGTAAAAAATATTATTTAAAATATTAATTTCTTCCATATTTACAAGAATTATCCAATAATGTGCCAGTTGTTCCTAACTACTCTATCTAGAATCACTTTTATAGATAGATTGTGGCAATGGTATCTCACAATAGTGTTGTTGTTTGTTACATTTGATCGGATCGAGTCCGGGTCGAGCATGCATTCTGTGCACTATAGTATGGAGATGGAGTAATTGTTGACCGTATTGTGGCGTGTGTAGTGTGTCGTACGATGATTGTGCCAAGACGTGTGTCCCGCGACGCTCCAACTCGTGTGTGTACACACGTGACACAGGAGCGGCGCAACCAACTGTTTGTGTGGACAATCAGAGACAGGGTTGAGAATTACTCTGATTGTTGTTGGATTTGTGCTCAGGTATAGCGAAGAGGACAACAATATTATTCGTTGAAAATTTTCATAACACCAACTTAAACATGTAGTATAACAATCATTATATCTTAGTTATTTAATGCTAAAGAAAAGCCGGTGTTAGCTTACATACATATATCTATATACCATTATACTTATATTATTAAATTATAAATAATCATGTACAGCAACAATAAAAAAAACACTAAACATGAGTTTCTCGATCGCGTTAAAGGAAAAGCTGCTGCACTGACTGTCTGTTTCTCACCGTCAGACCAGACATCAGAGACAGTATATTGTTAATAATTAAAAGTCATTTCTTCAGAAGTTAACTCGTGGTCGCCAAAAACTAAATATATTTGTTAAGTACATATTTTGTTATTTTTTTGTACACATACAGGCGTCCGGCGTGTATGCTGCTATACACCAAAATGTTGTCACATATAATATTAGATCCCATGTAATAGGCATGAGCTCAGTGCCACCTACCGAGCACATTTTCAGGTAATGTGCTGCTACTCACAAAACGAACACCAGACAGCAGTATCCGACCCGTAAACCTGGGTCTCTTGTGTTTGTGGTTCCACTATGCTCAGTATTTACAGTATAAAGGGCGAAAAATGTTCTGTAATCCAGGCTGAGCATTTAGTTAGACCTTCTTCAGAGATCAAATGCCGAGCTGTGTATATAGACGCCAAAACAAGCGAGCTAAATTGTCAGGTTAACTAGCGTCGACACTTGTCTCGGCGTTTAACTTAATCAGATAACGTAGTAGACTGAATCACGTTACGTCACAGCGCAAGTGAACGCGCCCGCTCGCGTTATCTCAGCGAGCGAGTGGCCGGCGCGACTCGTGTAGACCTGTCACTTTCTGTTGAGTATAACGATAATACTGCCTTATTTATACACTAATCGTACTAATTAACCGATAAACACGATTATTTTGATACGAATTAACTGATTAAAGTGATTCGTTAAGATGTTTTTCTAGTAGCGCGAAGCAACTGTAATTAGATCAAGATAGATGGTGCTAGGAGGCAGACTTTGAAAGGATTACGATTGACGTTTTTGTGCCATGAACTAGATAGAAATAAATTATTCAGTGGATTAGATCTGACACATTACCTAAGCTTAATTATTTATTTTAACTTCAGTAAAAGAAAGAGGACTAAGGATTAAATACTTAATAGGACTCAATAGATTTTGTGCAGCATATTCTAGATAGGCGTAGACATTTGATTTTTGTTTACTTTATTATTTCTTTTTACTTTTTTTGTTCACTTGCTTCATGTTACAAATGGATGCCAACTACCGAGTTGATAAATAAATAAAAGTAAAGCTGCCTGTTTTCTTGAAGTGAAGGAGATTATCCTCGACGTAACTTTGAGCGTCGGGCGCGCTCAGAGGTAACGTGAATAAACTGTGATATAGGAACGTCCAGTGTCACGCCGGATTATCGTCACCTCGTACAATATCGTGTCGTGTCATGTCGTACCGTTTTCGCCGTCACGTCGCGGCGCCCGCGCTTGCGAATAACAAGTGACGCCCGTCAACACCGGATACTCAAGTATTACGACTCGTGGACGCTGTCGCGTCTTCTCTGTACGCAGTTGAGATTAGACGACACAGGCGACACAGTAAAACACTGTGAAAGCCTTGTCATTTGAATCAAAACAATTTAAAAGACGTGGGTTGTATGTCACCTTCAATCAATGTATTTTATTGCACAGCTGCCAGGAGGATTGTTAATCGTTGTATGTTGCAGTACTCATAATCAACTAGAAACTCACCTGGGTGAAACTTCCCTATGATATTCTATCCTAAAATTATATATTTGTTGTCAGCAAAACACTTAAATTAAGAAAATTAGAGATAGCTGTGGAAGTTCATTTTTGTTTATCGCCGGAGCCGTAGTCCTTACAGCGATATTGTCGCGGGGAGCTAAGAAAATGAGTTTGCCTTAATATCGCCTACTAGCGACGGATTAACCTAGTTTATAGCGACGTGTAGTCTGTGGCATAATTACTGAGCGAGCGCACGGAGCGGCACGGAGCGGAGCGGCGTCGACTCATTACATATTCACGAGCGCTTGATGTGGCCGCGCCTCACTCGGCACGCGACTAATCTCCGACCGATATTAATTATAACTACCTGAGCTAATACGTGCCGAAACACGCGTTACAAACACGATTATCTTGTACCGATGCATAAACCCTCCAAGAACATAATATATTATTTATCATTACCTGGGAAGTTTGTCGGTGGATTATCCCCGGCTCGTCCGGGTGTGAAAACAATAAAATATATTAAGTTTAATACACAAAGTTTGTGGAACATAAATTGGAAATGCCAATCGTAAATAAAACCCACGCAAGGGTTTGGAACTTGATGAATTTCATTTTATGCCAAGGATTATGAAAATATAGGTTTCAGCGTCGGAGTTGCAAAAGAGTTCATTAAAAAAGTTTCGTGTGTTGCTAAATCGTACACAGAGGGGCGCGGGGAGGCGAGTCAAGGCGTGCGGGGCGCGGGGCCGGGGTTTCAGTTCTGTGACGTAGAGCGCACTGTGCTCGCGCACCGAAAATTTTTAACAACCGCATTTGCGTTGTGCTCTGCGAGACGCTCATTAGTGGAAACGCACAACGGATCCATGAGGGCGGAAAGCGTGCCTGCCGCAGCCGATATGTGGAACAGCTTGCACATGTTACTATACAATATAAATATTAAAACAAAGGCTTATGGCCATAAACATGCACGTAGACTGTAACTGCAGTAGCTATTGCACAGGGTTAAACAAAAAAGAAAGTTTCAATTTGATAAGTTACTTGTGTACAAATTACTTCTGAAGTGCTGTGCATGACCGACGCCGTGAACGCTTGGAGACTTGCTTGTCCAAGCACTGATTTACCCGAAAATAGCCTCTCTTAGTGACAGTGGTATGGGCCGTTATGCAGCATAGTTCGAGAAAATCTCATAAATACATCGTCCTGTGGTGCTGAACGTGCCCGCTTGCTGGCTGTGGGAGAGTGGGAGTCGGGCCTTTGGCTTCAGGCGCTTTTATCGTCAAACATAGGTACCATGTTAGGTACTCCTTGTGTTTCTCCGCATCGGTGTCTTTGTAGAGAAGCCGTCGACAGTCTTGGTCACCATGGCCTATCATGCAGCAGGAGTGCTGGTCGTATATGACGACTCGCCAACTTGAATAACATACTCCGTCGGGCTCTTGTCACCGCTGGCGTCCCGGCTCAGCTTGAACCTCACGGCTTGGTACGCGACGATGGCAAGAGACCAGATGGTATGTCATTACTGCCATGGAAAATGGGTAGGCCTTTGGTGTGGAACGCAACTTGTGTCGACACCCTTGCGCCATCACATCTTTCTAGCACAGTGGGTTGTGCTAGAGCTGCTGCTGCATCAGCGGAGACGCTCAAACGGTGTAAATATCAAAACCTTATTGGTGAGTACATATTTGAGCCGTTTGGTGTCGAAACGCTGCGGCCATGTGGTCCAAGTGCTAGGTCTGTTTATAGAGACCTAGCACTAAGCTGATCATCGATGCTTCGCGTGATCAGAGGGCTGGTATTTTCTTTGCACAAAGAATAAGTATTGTCATTCAACGTGGCAATGCTGCCAGTCTTCTGGGCACTTTGCCAATTGACAACGAGGCGGAGGAATATTATGGCGCTTTTTAATTTTGAAGTTTTATGTTCTCTTTAGTTTATATTTCTTGTAAATAATTTGTGTATACATTATATAAACAAAAGAAAATAAAAAAAATTGAAGCAAAAAGACTAGAGGCTAGATTGTCCGGTTGTCATTGAATTTGATTGGCGATTATGTACCGAAAAGCAGTGCAGTGCGGGATTACACAGACAAAGTGGACAGACTGCTTAATCAAGTTGGCGGTAAGTGGGCAATCACATGTAATCAACACAACATTGTGGTAACGTTATACGGCTGAGACCATAATAAATATACTCGATTAACTGTATAGTTTGTATGTAGTTTTTTTGATGTTTCGCTATTTTGATAGAAAAATAGTAATATAAAATATCAGCCAATTTACTTTTCTCTTCGTAAAAATTCATTTTACAAACTTTGATGAATTTTTATATGCCTTTTTGTATTTTGGTTTAATATTAAGTAAATTCGTATGCAATACTCTCTTGGCACATTAAAATATAGCAATAAATTATGCCCCTTTTGACATTAAATTTTCTTTATAGAGCTGTAAACAAGAGAAATATGCATTCTCTAAGCTCAATAATATTAATTCATTTAAAGATTCCCAAAAAAAGTAGATATACGTAAAATCTTACGTCAACGCTTGTCGCATTGAAACTTTTGAATAAAGCGGTGCTGCTGAAGGGAAGGGCTCCTACTACTAACAGTATCCATAAGCTCCGATAAGTGATTACGAGAGCGATTTTAAAATCCACTTCAATATAATTTCACCTCAAGTGTTGGCTCATCGCGTCTTTAAATGGATCCCTGTATTGGTATCGGCGAAATTGCATTCCTTAAATAACGCAAGCGTCGTTAAGTGTGGGTGCGTAACCGTAGGGACGTCACACAATACCGTGTTCACAGGTCAGTGCGCGACGATAATATCGCATTGTCACCAGCGACAAATTGCACGCGAAACCCGCCTACACGCGACATTCCTGTAAATGATATATGACGAAATATGAGTTGCGTCGTATACAAAAAGATTCTCATTTCCCACTCAAGTGCTCGTAAAAAACTGTCTCATATTCGTGGTACGTGTCAGTATCGCTGTTCACGTGACAGTAGCTTGTTTGTGAGGAGCTCGCGAGTGCCTAATATCAGGTTCAAAGAACACTGACGTACAGCCGGTAATGTAAAATAAATTGCGGAACGAGACGAGCACATACACAATACATTTACGATGCTCCAGATACTCCGACTTACGCTTTTTGTTTGGATTTTGATTTAATCTAACAGATCTCAACATAATTTATATCCGTGCATAGTTTCACGTCGGTTGAACGCGCAGTCATGCAGAAGCTACAGATTGATTTTCTTGTTACGATCTCTTACTTATTATTGTCGCGTATGCTAAAATTACTTTTTTGGTGCGATAACGTTGTCCAAAGTCTTGCAATCAACTAAACAAGGTATCACAGTATGTTTTATTCGAGCCTTATCTTTGTACTTATGCTACATATTTGCATTGTATGTTTCAATCTATTATAATATATTGATTCTATTCGATCCTTTTCAATATTTTTCTAAGTTGTCACGAAATGACCGATTTTAAGAATAATCGTGGTTATAATGACCTTGAGATTGAATTCTTAGAACGTTTGTAGAGGTGCTGCTGGCATTACCCATATGTCAAAATGACAGCACCAGTGCTATGTGTCGCTTAACCAGGTATCGCAACAGCTCATTTCTTGTAGGGTAAGTATTGCGGGCGAGATAGGTACACCCTGGTATTACAGGTGTCCAATGACTATGATAACTGATCACTAATAGGCCAATGCTTATTTACCATCTTGGTGGTATAGAAGACAGTCGATCAGAAAAGAGATACGGTTAAAGAATCATGTGCTTAGCAATAGTGCTTAAGAGTGGCACTTTCTATTTATTAGTTCATCTACAGTATGTGATCCTATTTACTTGTTCTGTATGAAAGTCTTGCACTATATGGGTTTTAGATGAATGTGAGAGCTGTGGTTAATGGGTGATTAGGTTGTATTAGATTGTCTAGTATTGAAGCCCTGGCCATGGTTGTCACCATGGCATCGTCACACAACCGTCGTTCGCGAGGACGTGTGTCAGGCGCTGCGCTGCTGAGGACATTAAGTTAACGCGCGTCCTCGCTTTGATATGCAAATGCGTCAGCGACGACATCGCGCACGATGTGTTTTTCCCTCCGCGCCTGTTTACTTTACTCCTTTATTGCTATTCAAGCAGTGGAACAGAATAAGGAAACGTATAACAATGTTATTGGACGAAGAGGCTTGGCGTGCCCCTCGCGCCTCTCGCGCCCGCCGCGCACCTTATTATAAAAGGAAAAGTTTATTGTTTGAGGAAAATTCGCGAACTGCGCACCCAATTTAGATAATTATTTTTTTAAGAAACTTATTTGTTTCAGTAGCGACAAATGAGGAGCGACGGGAATGAAGGTTAAATGAATTTCGTATGACGCTAGTTTTCCGCGTGAACAGATATATTACGTCACTTCATGTCGGCATACTTCGAAGGTTTTACTATCTGACTTGAAATAACCTGTGTAAAAAGGGATATCCAATTTTCCAATCGAGCAACTCAATTTTGAATCGATATCGGCTGTAACGACTTCGGTCCTAAGGCGGCGAAGTGTTGTCGCTTTGTTGGCACGGCGCGGCGTAGGCACGTAGATCGTATCGCGTAGACGACGTAGCGCCTGCTACGTCACGGTGAGTGGGCGATATACACCGATATACTCCGCCGTGTCGCCTCGGGCTCGCCGTCAACATATCCGACGACTTCTTTTCACAGAATGAACTAGAGCTTTACTTAGTTTGATATTTTATCTGAAACATTAGAGTTATTTCGTGACATGATCATACATGATCGCAAAGCTGATACATTATTTTGGGGTATTGTTGGTGTATCTGATCACGCTCCGATGTTACGAGTACGCGCGTAAATAAAGCTGCTCTAAGGGAGGCTTTCAGCGGCACGCGAGGCCTTCACGTAACGACGCTCAGCGATTTATAGTACTTGATATAAACAACACTAAGAGTAATACTTAAGCCGGTGCGTGTACCTGTGCTTTATTAGATACTAGCTTTTGTCTGTGGCTTCGCTCGGGAACACAACTTTTTTTTGGATGAAATCACTTTCATCCCTATGTCCTTTTATGTACCCTTGAATGCTATGCGAAATTTCGAGTCGTTAAACAAACAAAAACTCACATACGCATTCATAATATTAGCTGGGTTTTTATATTTTATTCGTGAAACTACTACTGATGTGTCACCAAGTAATTGAGGTGCAACTACTAGGTACTCATGGGGATTATATTGCCGAATCGGACAAAGTATTTTCAAACGAATATTTGAGATGTGTAATGTGAGTATATTCTCAACCTACATTACGTGGGATCTTAAAACAGACGACTAAATGTAAGTATAATAATCTCTTTCTATACCATAAAAATACTACCATCGATTTATATAATGTTTAAGTAAAAACAAACGACGCTAAGGCTATGCCTCGAAACTTTTGTAATAACGTTGTGTTCTTTTGTAAATGTTTGCAATAAAGACAACAGTTAATGAGCTTGTAGGTTTAGATTTAAATTTTCTGCCTCGCACAACTAAACTGTGGAATGAACTGTCGCCTGCGGTATTTTCCGACCAATACGACCTACAAACCTTCAAGAAAAGAGCGTACTCCTTTTTCTAAGGCGGGCAACGCACTTGTAACTCCTCTGGTGTTGCGGGTGTCCATGGGCGGCGGTAATCGCTTACCATCAGGCGATCCGTCTGCTCGTTTGCCACCGTCATAACATAAAAAAAAAAAACTTAGAACATCAATTGTTTCTTTGAACATGGTTATAGACCACAACAGTTAAGATTCTTGGAACAAAACGTAAGTATAGTATTTAGTGAAAGAATAATCGCATAATAACGCATAATGATTATAATATTAGAAAATTATACACAACTTAGTTAACTTTGAAATTAAACACTTTATACGGATTTTGTCGCGTTGTTTATTTTACTTTAAACACTGTTATTACATAATTTTGAAAACTCTAACTATACTACTATTATTGAACTTTACTACTATTTAAGCTATATACCGTCTTAGTCTCCCCGTGAACATGGCTGCTGTAAAGCAACCAAAACGTCGGGGCAAAGTGTAAACTTAAATATAAATAGTTTTAATTAGAAAATATATAGCTTAAATAGTAGTAAAGTTCAATAATAGTAGTATAGTTAGAGTTTTCAAAATTATGTAATAACAGTGTTTAAAGTAAAATAAACAACGCGACAAAATCCGTATAAAGTGTTTAATTTCAAAGTATAACACTCGCGTAAACATAAGACAATATAACTTAGCTAACTCCTGCTCTAGAAATACTTCCTGTGTTGCAAACTTTACAAACATTGAAACAACGAACACAAAGTACACCCAGACTCGGAACAACCATTTGTGAATCACACAAAGTTTTGTCCCGTGTGGGATTCGAACCTACTACACTCGACACAATGTCAGTGGCGAGGTGACTACTACAACCACTACGCTATTTGTCCAGTCATTATGAAGAACTTGGTGACGTGCCGCTAGTGCATGGGCTTTCTGTGCGTGAGGTCTTGGGTTCAATGCGGCGAAATGGGTTCGCCTGTGAAGTAATTATTAGTAGTAGTACGAAGTCTAGAACTGTAAACGGCGATAGGCCGTACCATGACGGTCCTTAACCCAGGTGGCGAATTCTGGGTATAATTCACCTCTGCTTATTCCTTCGAGAAAATAAAGTGTAATACTAGGTATGTATGTATAGATCAATTACTGTTTCCTTTGTAAAAAATCATAATGTACCTAATGGTAAGTGATTGCAATAATTTGTGGACACTTGCAATATCAAGAGTTTAACGGATGGGTATTTTGTTGAAAAGTGGCCGCGGTGCCAGTACCGCACCCTGAAGGAGAACATTCTGCCTACATAATTACTTAGTATGATAAGTGTGTTCTGTATGGTAAGTGTTAGTAAGATAACACTAAAGTCATAATTGAACAGGAATTTTAAAATAAAAATGTCACATAAATATAAATCGAGTTCAACAAGACAACAACTAGACAAGTAAAAATTTGAAATATGCATTATTATATACACTACTAGCTGTCCTGACAGACGGTGTCCTGTACAGGCGAAAAAAAAACAAATCTACACCATCCTCGAATCCAGTTGAACACACACAAAAGAATTCATTCAAATCGGTCCAGCCGTTTAGGAGGAGTTCACTGTCAACACACGTACAGAAGAATTATATATATGTATAATAAGATAAGATATACGCATTTTATCGCGTTGTTTACTTGACACTTTATTACATAATTTAAAAACTGTTACACTACATACTTCTATTAAACTTTACTAATTTTAAGCTAATTAAATTATTAAAAGTATTTATATTTAAGCAAAGTTTAATAGTAGTAATATGTAGTGTAACAGTTTTTAAATTATGTAATAAAGTGACAACTTAAAAACTACTGGTAAGATCTTGATCATTAAATGGGAATTTAAATACGACCACGTGAGAAGCATTAGCTTTCAAATAAAAAAAGAATCATCCTAATACTAGACAAAAGTTCTGAGGTAACACACAAAAAAAAACAGACGTATTGAAAACCTCCTCCTTTTTTTGAAGACGGTTAAAAATAACGTGCTAGGTTTGTGATCTACATGTAGTTTGATAATATAAAATTGACTACGGGGATCACTACGCCACTGTCTTGCTTTTGTTAGAAAGATTATGATATAAAGACTAGTGGGAAACCATTGGACTGTCACGCACAGGTCTCGAGTTCGATTCCAAGGCGCGCATCTCTGACTTTTCGAAGTTATATGCGTATTAAATAGTTAATTATCGCTTGCTTTAACGGAAAACATCGTGAGGAAACCTGCATGTCTGAGAGTTCTCCATAATGTTCTCGAAGATAATGTGAAGTCTGCCAACCCGCACTAGGCCAGCGTGGTGGACTACGGCCTAACCCTTCTCACTCTGAGAAGAGGCCCGTGCCCAACAGTGGGACAGTTTAATACAGGGCTGATATTATTATTAATATGATAAATGTTAGTTAAATAACAGAATGTTGTGACAGAAGTGCCAATGCTTGATATAAGTGAAGATTTAATTTACTTACAACAAACTAATAGCCAATGCAATTTCACATATTCACAATCGTATAGGACAATACTTTGAGTGTACAACGATGATGTAAGTTGTTGTTGTGATGGTGTCGTGTTTACATGTGAATATCCGCTGAATCTGAGAGAAGGGTACTTTGGTGTGGGAATGTGTAGCTGGACTAGCATTGGATATGGCTCGTCGTGACGTTGTGGCGTCGCGTTAAGTGTCGAATTTACTGCCCTTTTGAGAAGTATCTAGTCGACAGCTGACTGTAAACATATTACATGTCCCCGTTACTTTTATACATCAATCAGAAAACCACGACGATACATTTACCTAAGTTTTCTTATATAACATACTAGCGCGGCTTTTTGCTTTCGGCCACAGTACCTTTTGTCGATGAAAGGTCCTTTTCTGTACCTCTGACAACGTTTGTGCAAAATCTTATGGTGATCAGTTGAGAAGTTAAGGCATTAAAGCGTAACATACAAACATATTCGCTTTTTAAATATTAGTTAGGATACTGAATTTAATATGATTTTTATTTCGACACATGTTAATTACCGTACCACGCTGTTTTATTGCGGTTAAATGCCCACTAACAGTTATTGCAACCACTCAAACCTGTGCGAAATGTATCCACATTAAAATAAACAAACACAGTACGGGTCCATAAATCTCGCAGGGCTATAGTAGCGGGGGGTATGCGTGGGGCGAGGGGCGGTGTGGTGGGGTAGAATTAAGACATAATAAAAACGCGGCCGCAGCTCGCGGGTCATTAATAACGAGCGGCCGCTCGACTGACCCGTGGACCTCACACACTGGACCAGTATCTACAATACGCTGCACTACTACTCACATATAACTATGGCTTATAATAACTTACCTCATAAAATTAAGTCAAATTGATTATTCTGTACTATGTATAATGCTTTGATGAAGACAAAAACCAGCTAACGCAATATTGTCTTACGTTTACTCGAATGTCATACATTAAAATTAAAACTACTTTATACGAATTTTGTCGCGTTGTTTATTTTAGAACAGTTTTATTACATAATTTTGAAAACTCTAATACTACTATTATTGAACTTTACTACAATTTAAGCTATTTAAATTAATTAAAACTATTTTTATTTAACTTTTCCCCGGTGACGTTTCGGTTGTTTTACAGCAGCCAGCCAAAGCGAAAGCCGCGGGCAAAACCTTGTGATAAATAATTCCGTTTCGCTAAGCACAGTATCACAACGTGACAAAATTCATGTAAAATTTCTAGCTTTCTAGTTCTTAGTTCATTGTTTGCTAGCCGACCGATAAAGTTTGAACATTTAAATGAATTCTCTTTCACCGCATGGACACGCTAACACTTTCTGTTTGATAGAGAGCTAACACCTCGCGCCGTCCAAATAGTCATGTTCTGAACAGTGCTCGGTCGAGCACAACACACCGCACGCCGCGCGTCGCCTCTGTCCACGCATTCGCACAAAAACGAACAAACGTACATAACACACCTACCATGAATGACTGTTACAATAGTTTATCATTGTTTACTACAGTAGTATATATATCAATATGGGCACAGTGCAGTGTTAGGCCAGCTCTTAGGTGTAGGAGGGATTTGATGGTTTTAATAAAGTAGTAGCACAGAGCCTGGAATACTGGTCAGTATATGGCGATAGGGTCGTCCCATATTATGTAAGAACCAGCAGGGTGCTTAACGATATGGTGCAATCAGGCGTGATAGATTATAACGAAAAATATATACTAGTATAGTATTATATTATGTGTGACCAGGGTGCCTTTGTCCAGGAGAGGTACAAAATATTCAACACTAACGGTATTGAAAACTATTGTGACATAAATCATGTAATTAATATATTATACCTTTAGTTTTTAAATGTCGGTACCAATATATTCCCTTTCATCAATTGAGTTTGAAAAATTAATCATATGTATAAATTGGACTTTATTATACATATTGATATAAAATAAACATGAAGCAAACTATAACAATTGCAGATAGTCGTAGAAGGCCACAAGCCGATGGTACAGGTGGTGACAATGTGAGCAGTCACCGGTGCGCGTATCGGCGCGTGTGCACGCTCCCTAAGCGAGTCCCGCGTCTATTATTTATCTGCCCGTGCACTTTACACTCCACACCTACTCGCCTCCACTCCCAACTCGCGAACGAGCACTTCCCACTGATCGCCGCGGCGTCGCGCCAACATACTGATTTCGCACGCTCGCTGACACAGATTTCTGAAACTTGTTTTTAATTCGTAGCTGGGAAATTTATAGTTCGGCATTACAGTATTGGTGTTAAAGTAAAACTTGTTTATTGTTTATATACGTGATATGCGGTGACTATAATGCTGGCGGTGTACTTCTTTTAGTGGATTATGTAACGTATATATTTTTGTAATTGCATAACACTACGTGTTGGCCACGCCTGAGGTCGCGATTTCGATTCCCGCACAAGTCAAACATTTGTGTGCATGAACATGATGTTTGTCTTAGTCTGGGTGTTTCTATGTATTATATGTATGTATTTACAACAAAACAGTATATATGTATGTTTATCCATTGTCTAGTAAGCATAGTATAAGCTCTGCTTAGTTTGGGCTAGATAGTGTTGTGTGTACATGTGATAGAATATTATGATAGAAGTATATATTACATAACACGTTCATGCTTATTAAGTACACGTTTAGCGAGCCTTGCTTAAATTTGAAGTAAAAGGGCGAATCTATCGTTGAGTAGTAATTATTCTTTAATTATAATACAAATATCCTTAGTTACATAAGTTGTTACATTAAGCTATATGTATTTTCTTATAAGTTTAATCATTTTATTATTCTCTATTTAGTTATATCTGTACTAATATTATAAAGCTGAAGAGTTTGTTTGTTTGTTTGCTTGAACGCGTTAATCTCAGGAACTACTGATTCGAATTGAAAAATTATTTTAGTGTTGGATAGCATATTTATCGAGGAAGGTTATAGGCTATACATCTATATAACATCACGCTACAACCCACGGAAGCGGCGCAGTAACGATAAATGTGGGTGAAACCGCGGAGACATCTAGTATGTTATAACGAAAGTTATAATCACAGGTTATAACGAAATAAATATTAATAAGCGACGGAAAAAAACTCTGTGTCTCTTGTTAAATATATTTCAGACAAGAAGTAGTGTGAGATTTGTCATAGTTAAATGTTTTATGGAGAAACAATGCAGAAAGTTACATTATATAAAAATGCCTAAGTAAGCCTTGTATACGTTACTATTTGTAGTTGAATTTGGAACTTAGCGAGTAATAGTAATAGATTACTGGTAGTCACGCGATGAATAGATACAATTGTTTTATCAAACATTGTCGATGTAGCTGTATGTATTTTTTTTAAACTTCTTCAACTGAATTTTAAGTGTTAGGAACTCGAAGTACATAAACACTTGGCCGCTCCAGAACCAGTATTTGCTTCATAAAACTCGTATACATTGTAGAACGCTTTGTTTAGTTGGTAAAGTTGCGGAGAACACAACAAAACAGCTTTGAACCGCACGCGAATACTCAACAACTTGTTTTTTCCAATCGCTAGTAATTAACTAACCGTACTCATTTACAATTGCATTTAACATTACGACAAAACATCAGAGCTGGGGTCGCCAGAACAATTGAATAAGGCTTTTCATTGTATGGTTTGTATGAGGATTCGGTGCGGCGAAGTAAAGTCTCGTCGGTGCGGGACCGGGGCGAGGGCGCGACGGGACCGGAGTGCGGGCGTGGCGGGCCCGGGGGTCGGTGCGGTAATGAATACAAGAAATAAAAGCACGGCCTGATTGTCGCGCTCTGAGCTGCCCTGCGTTGTGCGATATTTACACAGAAACTGCTTTGTTCGAAATAAACTGTTACACGCCACATTCTTTAGTTGTGCAAGGTTTCTATTGTCTTATCGTGGCGCATAGAACTAGTTTTTACTTTATTACTTGTCATTCTTATCAGGTAATTTTCAATGGCAGCGCGGTATTTGGTACTGTACCCAGCAGACGTAGACGGTAGGCTCACTCTGTATAACGTAGTACTTTAAACATATCTGGAAAATTGTAGATGTTAGAGTTCCAGGAGATATAGGCGTGAGACTATTTACGTATCCACAATATAAATAACGATAATAAGCCTTGAGCTTCTGGGTATGTCATTGATTTCACCTCTTAAATTTGGCTCCTATACTAACGCAAAAGCCAAATTAGCCGCCAAAAAGCTGGGCATCGTCAGTAAGGTAAGGCTTCTGCCTTTCATGCCAAAACATTTGCTTAATTTGTACCAAGCACAGGTTCGATCCTGCTTGGAGTACTGTTCTCACCTCTGGGATGGCTTTGCAAAATATCAGCTGGCGGCTTTGGAGTCAATTGAGCGTAAGGCCAGGAGACTCATCGACGATGACCAACTAGTCAACGCACGACTCTAATGCTTGAAGCATCTTCGTAGGGTTGCAAGTCTTTCGGTTTTCTATTAAATACATTTTGGAGAGTATACAAAGGAACTAGGTACATCATTTGATACCTACTTACGTTCTACCATCGGACGACCAGGCAAACAGACCAGTGGCACAGGTACATTGTGGATATACCACATTTAGGCACGAAGCGCTTTGCTTTCACTTTAATAATGCGTACCGCAAAGGAGTGGAACTTACTAAGTCTGTGTTGCCCGATGAGTACAATCTGGGTGTCTTCGAGTCGCGAGTGAATAGGTATCTTCTAGGCAAGAGTGCTCGTCGTCTCATCTTCACTTAACATCAGGTGAGATCGTGGTTAAATGCAATATTACAAAATAAAAGAAAAAAAATCAGCGTGTGAGAGTAATAAATCACAAAAAGCGCTTAAAATGAAGTATAAGGTACTTAATTTTAAGCGCTTTTGTGATTTATAATAGAGAGTGATCTAAAAATAGCACAGAATTCAATTAATTACACAATTAGGAGGCATTATAAATAATCTCAGTTAGTTAATGATAATGGCGTATATATAGTAACAATAGCGTAGTAGACTGTTGGAATGCCATACAAAAATATCGATTTAGTTATAAGTTCGATCCCAAGGCGCGCATCTCTGACTTATTTTCCGAGTTATATGCGTATAGAATAGTTAATTATCGCTCGCTTTACCGCTGAAGGAACACATAGTGAGGAAACCTGCATGTCTGAAAGCTGTCCACAATTTTCTCGAAGGTAAGTGAACTCAGCCAACCCGCACGCGGCCAGCGTGGTGGCAGTAGTGGTGGTGTCTTACCTTTCTCAGATTTAGAAGAGGACCGTGCCCACCAGTGGGACATTTTAACACAGGGCTGTAATTATTGTATGGCATATAACATTTAATACGAAAATGTACAAAATTCTTAATGGTTCAATGGTTCGTTGAACATTAACAGAAATCATTGAACGTCAGAATGTGAAATCAAGGTGGGAGTGCGAATCAAGCAAGTTCGTTGAGCGTCGTTCCGTCGCTCGCAACAACTAAGTTGACATTCAGTGCGCGGCGGCCGCTCCGCTTTATCACGTGCGCGACGCGCGATGAATACCGAGCGACATCTCGCGCCGCGCTGTTTGTTCGCGACAAACACCGCGCCGCGCCGCGTCGCACCGCATCGCATCGCGCGCGTCTGCCGCAACACGCAGATATGAGGGTTAAACTCCTCTACACTTTAAGAATATTAAGATGGCCGATAAGCCAATATCAATTTTATATCAGTTACAGCAACTTATTGATAGGGCGGTTAATAATACAGGCGTATTAATTGAGATGTTTCGTAACATGTGTTTAATATCAATATTTATTATTAAGATTGTGCGGTGATTAATACTCTTGTTTAAGTGGTCGCCTCGTCAGTACCGTTACCCCGAGTTTTGTGGGTTCGAATCGTATACGGACCAAAAAATTGTGTGGTTCATAAATGGTTATTCTGTATTTGTGTGTTTTTTCCATCCATTGTTTGAATATATTTTTTTAATTTTTATTACTTTATTAAGGTGGTATACAAGCATACGACTCACCTGATGGTAAGTGGTCACCATAGCCTATGGACGCCTGCAACACCAAAGGTATCACTTGCGCGTTGCCGACCCTTTAGGAAAGGAAGTGGGAAGGAGAAGGAGCGGGGTAAGGGGAAGGAGAAGGGGGAAATAGAATGATTGGGCCTCCGGCACTCTCACTCACCGAACGAAACACAACAGTAGGAATACTACTACTTCACGTCGATATTCTGTGAGAGGGTAGTCCTTCCCCGGTCGAGCTGGCCCATTCATGCTGAAATAAGCGATCCTCTACTACTCAAATTTAAGTTTTTGTTAAGTCCATCGCGCCACAGGTTATTATGGCAGCCGTATCGTTTTTACTAGACTAGACTATTTCTCGTCAACGGCTTAACAACTTCTTGTACTAATGAATAATTTTCGAGCTTAATTCGCACAGATTTATAATACATATCGTTGAGATATGTATTATAAATCTGTCTTCCTTTAAGAACTCCCAAAACATTTAAATAATCACAGTAGGACACTTAAGTGTAGTACTTAAGTGTCATAAATACAACACCGTTTAAGCACCCTCGAGCTAATTAATATCAAAGTAAAATCCCCGCAAATAACGTAAAGAGCGTAATTAATAAAATTTTATGTATATTTATAAGCGTACAGTGATTGTTAGAATTTATGAGTGACGTTAACGGCGAGGGCGCTAGTCGGACGCGCGCGTAATCCCGCCAAATGAATGTTTGCCTTGCTACGCAAACGCTACGAGCGCTACGAACGCTACGATATTACGTACTATCTGCTGCACCGCGTATCGCTACGCTACAATATAAGCTATGCTGGAACATCACAGTAATTCGTATTTCGTATGAATGTTTGTAAAGGTTACTGTATATGAGATGTCACGTGTCACGTGCGCGGTGTGAGCGCGAGAGCGAGTTACGTGTCATGTGCACGGACGGTATGTCTACTGTGACGTCATGCAATCATAAGCCTTCGGGCGACAATATTGTGATTTGAATGTTCTGTAATTACTACTCTAATTATTGCCGCCCTATGGTAGATTAACTAGCCTATGGATTTTGGATTTAATAATATTTTTAACACCGCGTGCACTAGGAATATATCTTGTATCGCGGGGGACCTTACAATAATTTAAACAAAGAACACCAAGATTCGGAACAAACACATATTTTTTGTCCTGAGTTGGGATCGAACACTACACTCGGCGCATTGTAGTGGCAAGGCAGCTACTAAAAACATTGCGCCCGCCATTGTCCATTACGATCAATATATAAGTCAGGCCGTCGTGGGTGATAATTATTCTGACAAGTGGTCTCATCTTAGCTTTCTTTAGGCTTATTTTGCGATAAAATAACTTTTGCTCCTTAGGACATTAGATATTTAGTCGTAAGTTTTAAGAAACATGTTGACCCGTAAGTATTGCCCGAAAAATACATGATTTGAAAATCGAAGTAATGCTGAGTAATATAAATGTTCAGAAGCTTAACAAGTTTTAAATAAATCTTGTTAAAAAGAACTTTCGGTTCTTGGTACGACTAGATTTTTTAAATATTATTTAGTCAAATTCTTAACTTAAAGTCTTTATGGAATTTAATTAAAGTTTTAAAGTAGTTAGTAGGTACTAGTAGTAAGTACTCACAAAATGCGTCGAGAGTATTATAGAGACGATAATACTTTAACAGCGTATTATATTCTCAGACACGACGCCATGTCTACCTCAATGTATCTGTTTAATAAGTCGTTAAATAGTGTTATGCCACCTTAGAAAAATGATGAACAGTCACGGCGATCTGTTTATGTCAGCTTGTAACTTCACTAGTACATTTCGATAAGTATTATCATCATATGGAAATATTTATCTTCTAAAAAGTGTAGCTTCAATAAAATACCTCTCTACTGAAACACTTAGGTAGTCTCTCCGATTACTACTATCTGTCTTATTCCGCATCTAATGATAGCCAACAATTATCAAAACTCGTACGTAGATTCGGGCTCTTATAACACTAAAGGAGTAGACAGAATTACATCCACATTTCGCCAGCTATGCTTTTAATACTAGATTTCATGTTGTTCCTGAGAATATGCTTAACAAAAACACAAGCGAAATAATATATTGCCCGATCTAAAAATGAAACTTGTGATCTTGTGACACGATCGCACACAAATATAAGCGCCAACTTATGTCAGGGCACCAACGTAGCAGTTACTAAGTTGTTTAAATGTTTATAAATCTACGAGGAAGTGATTTATTTTAATACTCTCTACTTTAATATAGCCTGTCAATATTAAAACGAGCTGTAAAGATACTATCACGTATGACATTAACAAACAGTAAGCACAACAAAGTTATTTTATCCTCGAGTCACAACTCAGTTCTCGAGAACAGCTCTTAATTTTATTATTATAGTTGCTATTACATCCACCGAGGAACATTGTATCAGCCGTCATCTTAATGGTGCCCAAGATTCGTATTTATTCACTGTAATTTAAGACGAAATAAACCTGTGTTCCAGTTATTGCACCATATTTTTAACCTCTCCCAGAAGAGTAAATCTTGTGTCACAAGGGTTTTTATAAACATTGAAAGGACGGACACAAGGAACACACAGATTTTGAGTAATTTGTGGATCAAGCAAAGGTTTGTGACGTGTGGGTCTACACTCATCGCAGAGGCGGTTCGAAGCGACTACCTACTTAAAGTACTGATCCATCCGTGCAATAGATTAGTTGTTATATACATGTGTTAGTAGTTCCAAAATATGGCTAAATATCAGGTGTCATATAGTTACTTCCAATTCATTAGTACTGGTCCTTACCATTTGTTTAAATATTCGAGGGTATTATCGTAATGTTAATAAAGCTATGTGGAGCGATGACTCAACTCTCTTAGATCCAATGATACAAACAGAAGTCAAGAAGAAGTATTTTAACATGCAAAAGGCTCGATGCTTCTAGGACATATGTATGTACAAAACTTACTTTTATTTCATAACAAGATCCGTGTTAGGTTTTGTTTTATGTGATACCAAGGATAACACCACACCCATGAGCGGTTCTTATTATTTACCATTAGTTGGGTCGCTAATGGTAAATGATAAGCGGTCGTCAGTCCACAGCAACAATAACAAGAAATTAAATCGCTACTTCAATAAAAGCCTGTACAAATAGTTTCACAAGACGTAAGCTCAGGGTTACAAGTGCCTTCATTGAATAAACATCAGCTAATTTTAATATCCCCAATACGATGAATACGAAAGAAAGCGCCGACATTTATTATTCTGTCACACCTAAGCGTTTCGAGTGATCGGACACTTTCATCCGAATAATGTAACAGTTTATCATGTCAATTTACATAAAGATGATTGCTATCTATCTAAAATATTTATTTTCTCTTATGTCATTGTTAACGAAGTTACGCTGCAAAATATTTAGCAATCTTGAGTTGCATCACTTTTACAATGTTATTGATCTCGACTGGCAGGTGTAAGGTACTATTTGAAATTAAGGGTTTTCCACCCTGAGAATCAGTCTCAGAATTATAAATGATTTTATGAGTCTACTCGGACATATATTTTGTAATCTGGGAACGTAAGTGTAATAGGCATAGTAAGGTTTTCAAATAGTGTAAACGTTCATAAATTAAAAAACACAATGAAAATAGCTGAGCTCCGTTGAGTCGCTTTAAAGGCCTTGTAGTTTAATCAGTCTTGTAGATATTTTTAGCATACTACCAGTGCGAAATATGCTCATTTTGACTATAATAATACATTTTGTTGTAATCTTTTCAAAAATGAATTCTTCACTGTTCAAATCAGAAAGGATCTAAAAAATACAAGATATAGCTCACCGCACCGCTATCCCTCAACCGCACAATACTATTTGTAATAAATTAGCTGCTAATGAGTGCAATACGATGGTGAGACAACGGTTGCTCGTCCCATTTAGCGCACGCGGCGTCTCGCTCCCCTGCGATACCCATCGCAGGCGGTCCTGCTCCTGTCAACCACAAAGATTAATAAACTATAACGAAGCATTTAGCTATGCAGATAAGCAAAAAGTAAGAGAGCAAGAGAGAGAGATAAGAGCGAGCGGGACGAAAATATTCGTAATTTGTAAAACAAATTGCAAGTACTTTATAAAAGAAAACTTATGTAACCTGAAGTTTTACACGTACAAACGATAGATCATTTACAATAAATGCTACACATACAAGATAGTGAAATTGCTTCCCATAAAAGTTCAGTGGGTCCTGCAACAAATGGGCAGCACTCCCCTAGATCACACTTCGGCCAGTCCGTTCCTATTCAAATGCACCTACCGCCACATTTCACTGCTTACCACCCTGTGTCGCCGTCAAGTGACCACTAACTACAGTAACTGCCGCGCGGAAATTGAATCACTTCTAGTCCCACATACTCGACAGTCGTATGTCTCGACAAGAGTCTCGAACACGACATATATCGGTTCTTTATAGACCCCTTCCGATTTGGAACTATATTCAATGTTGAATTATATAAAAGTGACGTATCAATACTGGTAAAGGTATTTAAAAATTGTTGCCCTATAGATGTTAGTATAATTTTCTTAAATACTAGTTGAATGTAATCTCTGTGACCTCTGTGCGATAAACAACTGAGCCGGAAGATTTCTCTTAGTTGTGTTAGTGGTCGCTACGTCTGTCTGTTCGTTGAGCACAGATTTCAGTCACCTGAGTTACCTGAGGTATTCCTGTGGGCATTCAACCGGCGACAGCTTCTCTGAAATTGATATAAATGTCGGTGCGGGATGGCCCACAATAAATCAATACCACGCAGTGGCTGTGACGTAAACTGACGGCTTTTTCTCATTGTACCGCGTCCATCGCCCGCGGGACATGGACTCGCGCGCCGTGAAATGAAAATCATGCCGCATGGATACATTACTTCATAGCTGGACTTGCATACGTCCGCGAATTGTTTCTATTATTTCTTCAAATATGTGACGTCGCAGAAAATGGAAAAGGTTTATATTGGACCGGCAGGACAGGAATGAATGACATGTTATTTTAAATAGACATATAAGGAAAATTTTGTTATACGTCTTCACAGGCTATATTACGACATGCCACAGATTTTATCACGAATACTTTTATAATCATGTGTACTTTATGTGTCCTTTGACCACAACTTACGTCAAAATTCATGCGTACACAAATTACATTTGAATTGGTGGTACGTGGGTATATTGCCTGCCTGATGGCAAGCAGTTACTGTCTGTGGTAATATATAGGTATATCATTCAGGAGATATTACATATTACTTGTCGCACCGCACATCATTGTAATAATTATGTAATGGCGTACAACAGATGCCATTACAAAATTATTACAACGATGAGCACCCACCATGATATCCCAGATAATTCATATCGTATAACAGTCTGTATAATGAGATTGAACTTGTACACAGCGGTTGAATGTGGGAGGATCGCTCAAGTTTTGTGAAGGGCTTGTTCATTAATTGTATGCCCTAGGGCACAGTTTTACACCAGACGTCTAGTAGAACTGTTATCCTAACAAGTGCCTGGGAAAACCATTTGATCTTTGCAAAATGTATCTCACATTATAAATCTGAAATTGTAACGTTAAACTTTCAGCTAAATGTAATTGAAAAGTCGACTATTCAGCGTCAGTTGGGTAAAAAGGTCACGTACAGGCTGAGTATTTCACGACTTTGCCAACTGTATTCGTATATATAAAAACTCTGGTGGTTCAAATACATGAGATATTTTGATTCAATAAGCGGCGAGTCTCGCTCTAAGATGTTGGCGCACATCCATTATTAAATTATTTGTGTAGAGGTACAGTAGGCGAGCACAGCGCGGATCCGCACTCTCCTTTTAGTTGATTGAGTCGTCGGCGGCTGACTTATTGTTGCGCTAAAGTGCATTCGCGCTTCACGCCACCAAACAGCGTGCGGGTAAACTCCACACGCGGCTGTACTCACACATTACATAAAGCGTTCATATCGGCATAAACTTGTATTCAAGTAAACCTGAAATAGTGTCACCGAGTCGCGCAGGCCGCCGCAATGTGACACTATTTGACTGTGTGTGTCAAATAGTGTCACCGAGTCGCGCAGTCCACCGCAATAGTGATACATACATACATAGATTCACGCCTGTTTCCCAGAGGGGTAGGCAGGGACTACGGATTTCCATTTACTACAATCCTGACACACTTCTCTGGCTTCATTCACTTTCATAACAATCCTCATACACGCTCGCCGGTTTAAGGTGCTCTTAACCTGGCCTTTATCCAGAACGTCTCCGATCTGATCAAGAAACGTTCGCCTAGGTCTTCCCCTTGCGACTGTTCCATTCACACTAGCCTTATAAGCTTTCTTAGTCAGTCTTTTCTCATCTATCAATAGTGATACTGTGTGTGTCAAATAGTATCACCGAGTCGCGCAGTCCGCCGCAACAGTGATACTGTGTGTGTCAAATAGTGTCACCGAGTCGCGCAGTCTGCCGCAACAGTGATACTGTGTGTGTCAAATAGTGTCACCGAGTCGCGCAGTCCGCCGCAACAGTGATACTTTGTGAGTTAAATAACGCGTGCCGCTATTTAGATATTGACTACATAGATATTGGAATTAGTCGCGAGTTAGGAGATGCCGTACGGAATAAAATTTTGTGTGACCCACACATATTTAACGTTAATATAATAAGCAAGCTATCTGCCACAAATATGTAATTAATACTTATACACGGTACGTACCGCAGAATAGATAACATTGTGCTACGTACGGTATGCGTCTTTTACAATTACACTAAAATGCACAACATACCGCGTAGCTTAGCATTAGTCGACAAAGCTCGGCAACGTTCGTGGCCTCACTTCAACTCAGTGAAATACGAAGGCTTGCGTGCGAGCTTACGATATCAAAATAATTCTTCCTGCGAGGCTCATTGTAATTTTTCAATTCGTCGGTGCCACTAAAAAAGTGCGCGTTTCAATCGTATCGCACTCCATTGTGCGCCCCGATCCCCGCACTCCGCCCTCCCTTTGAATATTTCAAAGGAAATCATTATATTGCGCTGTTATCTGCGAGATTTTCCATTTTGAACAGTTAACCCCGCCCGCTGTGCTCACACTGAGACTAGTTGTTGAGGGATGCCGCTTCAATTTTATGTGAATGATGCTATTCGGTTGACGACGTATGCGGATAGCGACGTCATAATCTGGCTTATGGCTCTGTTGGAAATATGTTTACGAGCAGAAACTCGTATTTTCCGATAGAGGAACTGTCGTTGTTCAGTCGCACTAACATATTTATAACTTTTATACTTTTTAGCGAAAACAGAACGGGAATTGCAACCGCTCGCATCGTGACGGTTCGTATTATAAAATGTTTTAAAATTGCTTTAACTTTTATTACCCTATATATAGTTTCTTGGAGTATTGAACGCTATTTTAAGATATTAAGTTACTATAACCTAAGATTAGCTTAGTAGTTAGAAGAACTGAAGATACTATATCAATTTATAAATTTTATTGACAATAGCTGAAACAAATGAGCCGTGTTCTTCGGTCGGTTACATTCATTCGACATAAGAAGGCTTTAAAGTAATAATATAGCACGTATGTACAATAATATAAAATAAAATATAATAAAATAACCATTTTGATATCCGATTTTTAGATACATTACAAAATATACATGTCTGCGAGCGCTAATTAGCTTGTTACCGCTGCTTACTGTTGTGTTGTGCTCACCACTAAGCCACGTGCCCCTGAGCAAAATTTATTTTAAATGCAGCACGTAGCTTTTATATTATCGCCTATAAAAGATTACGTAAATAGGACAAAATCGTAAAATACCCAAACAAGAGGAGCTAGTGAGCGGCGCGTTGTGCACAAACAATGCTCTCGTGTACAGCGATCACAGTAGAACAGCTTAATAACAATAAAGAGAAAGGCTCACACTCGCGCCGCATACACAAGTAGTGCTCACGAGTTGAAGTTCGGTGCTCGGCCGCTTCACTTGCGCCCTAATCTTATCAGCGAAACGTTATTAAATGGATTATTTGGAGTCGGAGTTGCAGTGAAATGTAATCAACAGAAATGTCAACTATTTTTGAAATCCTTTACAACGCTTTAAATGATTTTGTTATATGAAACAAACTTCCAAAGCATCGCGTATATATCTAAAAGCAATAAGGTAGTATGACACATGCTTGCCACTTAGGTATCTTTAATAACTTTCACTCCTGGAAACCACACGGCTGTCTTGACTCGGGCTTGCGACCCCGACATTTGGAGCTATGATGACCGCATCCTATTCCGTCTGTGGTATTGATGTTTTACTTTTTCATTATCTTCGCTTTCGGTGGTAGGGTACTGTACAAATAAGGATTTGCCAGCAATTTTCTGCTTACTGCGGATGGCGTATTGGTTTAAGTGATCGCCTCGTCACCGCTGCCTCGCTGAGTGTTGTGGGTTCGATCCCCACCCGAGGCAAAAATGTGTGTGATCCACAAATGGTTGTTCAGAGTCTGGGTGTTCTTTGCGTCTGTTATTTACATGTTTGTAAACTCCACCGCGACACAGGAAATATAACTACTGCGGGCGTCGTTCTTTTAAAAATACAAACACAATACTTTATTCCTTGAGTAAATTAGCTATTCCACTGCAGGGCAAAATAGTTGATTTTGTTACCTTTATGGGTAGCAGTTGCTTAGTTGTATTGCCTTGTTAGAGACAATGAGCGCCAAGGAGTTACAGCCATGTAATCGGCGTTTAGTGTTTACTATCAGTGATGTCACTATAGGCCGGTGGTGTGAATATTAGCACCAATTGTATCAATATACTTAATAAATAACACAATTATTTTAAGGTGTAGGCATAGATGAATTACATTTGCTATTTGTCGATTATAGTATCAGGTTGCCCATATAGGAATGCGAGCCCATTGCCATCTTTTAGGCACTAGGTTTATCTCGACAGAAAAGCGCAATAGAATTTTATAATATATTTTATAATATGAATTTGATTTCATTTATTTTTGTAATTAATTTACTCATTCATAGAATAATACAAATTGTTCGACTATAATGATTACACGCTTAATTGTAAAGTCTTAAATTTTTATATAATTCATGTCTAATATCGGATTTATTTTACACCCTTTTTCTTGCACCACATAACTAAAGAAATAAATAGTTTCAGAGTAAATATGCGAAAACATTGTAACAGAGAGTGTATCCACGCACTATTAATCTCTCTATCCTGTTATTCAGGAAAATAATACATTCAGAAGTGTTGTTGAGAACTATCGGGCGAACTGTCCTTATAGTCTTGGAGCAACTGTAGTGAGGCGTTTGTGCGGCGGCGGCGTCAGAGCATCGCACCAATATGACTGTGTTCAGGCACAGTACGACGCGGTGCGGTATGAGTGCCAGTTTTATGTGCGAGTTGGGCCGCTGTCTGTTCCGCGTCGCTGATCTTGCGTGAGCGAGGTCTTAGTGAGCGCGATTAACGGAAAAAATACCTTACAAAACATGTGATATCTAAATGTCGTATTATTTTCTTTCGATAAGGTCTATAAATAACAATAATTTTTAATAACATTTTCACTTTCTTGTAATCAAATTTCGTTTATACTATAGTATATTTTATTCAGACAACACAGTCACAGTTCAGTAACACAAAAAAAAACTTAGGAAAAAGTGTGTGATGAAACTCTCATTCCATTATACTGCCTACTCTATAATGCTATAAAATTAACTGACAGTTGAGACTTCTAGAGTATAAAACTAAGTAAGTACATACTTAAATAAGTAGCTACCTAAGTGTATAGTAAAAGTAAAGACTCATAAACTCCGTCTATTCCACAGAGACCTGCTTAGATTTACTGTTGCAAGTTAAGTAAGTACTCGACACTTTGAACGATAATTTGCGCTGAAAGTTGAATTTAACGACAGGTTATTAGTCAGACACACAGTTTATAGGCGTTAGTTGATTGTTGAGTAGTGTCCGCTAACAGTGAGAGCTGGCTCCACACTTGGCAGTCAAATATAAAAACAACGAGGAGTCGGGCGCGAGGCGTCTAATGTGAAGTATTGAAATGTCGCCTCTATCGGACGCCCTCAATGAACACGCTAGGGTTGCCCTGCACTGGCCTCCACCGAAAGTGCAGGGTTGCCACGAGGGCTGACCCTTGCACTTGTACGCGCCGAGATAAGCTCCACACGTTTGTTTGTTCAGTACCTCTGCAGTGAGTGCGTGACGAGCATATCAACTATGCTGACCGCTTTGATTTCAACACACTATTTTGTTTTACGTTGCGCCTGCCGGTATGTGCGCATTGTATTGATGTTATTGTCAACTTTTATTCGTTTTGTCATAGCTATATCTGCGTTCTGAAATTTAACAGCTTTATTAAAAGCGGTAGGTATTATGAGTAGAATTCATTAAAATTTTGCAAGGTCTTGTACTGTTCTATTCTCAGTCTTATTATTTGGCGATATTTTAATACTGCAGTGGTAGACTGATGTGCTTATGGTTCGGATTCAATCGGATTTAATTCCCGAGTCGGTCAGTGTTATGGGATTTTTCTATCAAGTACACACACAGTCACAGAGTTTGTAACTGTCCGGTAGAAGACAAAAGATTAGCTCCCTATCACGTGGTACCCAAAATCATAGTTACGAAATTTGGGTGTCATCACTTCTGCCTATCTCGTCCGTGATTCCATCGTGATACTACGTATGAATAAAACATATTTTAAAGTATTTTTTATTGAATACATATAAATACGAACGTTTATTAAGAAAGTACTTTTACGTAAACAATTAAATTATACGCATCTTCAATGATATTCAAATCTAAATCACAATATAAACATTATAATTTGAGATCGCCTAATATACTTGCTTTATACATTAAAAATAACCAGGAGATAGATAAAACGACTTAATGCACTTGAAAGTACTTCGCACAGTCGTCCGCCACTACCAATACCGACTAAATCACAACTCACCTCAAATAAATTTACTGCACTATGAATATTTCGCAATTTGGTTAAAGGCGCGCTCAGCCAAATTTTGTTGCGAATTTTGTAAAAGACGTAGAGAGCAATGTGTTTACTTCCGTATTGAAGTTGGAATGAAAGAATAACAAGCAGTCGAAGCGATATTGTTGTGAACGTTGTCACAATGTTGTGGGGGCGCCACCGTCGCTCCGCATTATATGTAACACAGTCCACGTTGTGAATTATCCATTCAATATATGTCAACAGTTTATGATGTTGAGAGTTTATGGTCTTGCACAGATTGAGTTCGCCTTTGGTATTTTACAATCATAATGTACCAAAACGTATGCACTTAGAGTTGAAATTACAATAACAACATGTTTTATTTGGTAATTAGATCTTATGACATTTCATATTTACCCCAATCGTTATAAAAATGTCCTGTTTTTTATATTCAGCTGTTATCATAGATTCAGGCGACACTGGAAATAATTAGTATTGTAAAGATTTTGGTTACTATATTAACCTAAAAATATCAGGGATGTTGCGGATACAGATTGTTTAACATCCGCGGATGCCGATACGTATATTTGAAGCCTAACATCTGCGGATGCGGATACGGATGCGGATGTCCAAATTGATGCGGAAGCTCCGCAATTGCGGATGCGGTTGTTGATGAAAATTGTTCATCTTATTTAATAAAAAGTATCTAATATCACCGCCTTCGCAGATTGAAGCCTGTTTTGCAAAGGTTCATAAATTAAACACGTACTACTGAACAACTGATTTCTTTCTTATCGTGACCTACGCTATATCGGGACCCGCATTAATAACCGCGTTGATTATTGCAGATGCGGATGCAGATGTCTAAATCGATGCGGAAACTCCGCGATTGCGGATGCGGATGCGAATATTCGCATCATCGCTGATATGTATGTATATAATCTCAAAGAGTGGTACAATACGACGCGCTAATAATACGACTACTACAATCGTATTAGAGCAGTATGCCGCCGGAGTGAGTCTGTTGCCTTTTACCGAGCTAGACTTACCGGCAGACTACTTCGTGCTGCTACTAAGAATTTTTAGGAAGCAAACTCAATATAGGGAATTAAACTAGAGACCTCGTGAACGGGGGCCGCTTGTACTACTACTACGCTACCGAAGCAGTTCCTAAACAATGTTTACAATAAAACATTAAAATATTGCAGCAGTACGATTGTCGCAGGCGAATGGATTGTGTCCGACGATATCGTATTCTCCGGTAAATTGACTAGCAAATTAGTGTTACGTGTTAAGTTGACGAAGGACCAATATTTGATCGTTATATTTGGTGTTTTGCGGAATAAAACTCAGAGCGGACTGTATAACTAATTATTTGAATACTAATGATAATGTACAAGATTGTCGTTGACGGGAAACGAATATAAAACTAGTGTGAATTAAGAGCGCGAGTATGGGTGCCCACTGTAGCATCGGTCCGCTGACTGCCGGGGTCGGTGGCCGGCGCGCGCGCCACCAGCTGATCGCGATTTCCCTCTCGCCCCGCTCCGTTCCCGCCGCCGATGTCCGGTGCGCGATGACCGCGTGTTGAATGAACGATTCACAAATATAGACGTATAGTTATATTTTATTTGAGCAACGATAGCTCAGTAGGGAGAACAACAGACCGCAATGCAGAGGGTCTCGGGTTCGAACCCACGTCGCGCACCTCCGACTTTCGGAAGTTATATGACTTTTCGAAATTATGTGCGTATTGATTGACAATTATCGCCTGCCCCGTGCCTCGGAGAGCACGTTAAGCCGTCGGTCCCGGTTGCCATGAACATCTATGGCAGTCGTTATTGGGAAGTCAGTGCCCTATAATATGCTGACACTGCTCTAGACTTAGGGTATCATTAGCCTTCGGGTTGCGGAGGTCAGGTGGCAGCCGCTCCGTGTAAAAACTGATATCCCGTCAAATCCGGTTAAACTAGAAAATCCGACCACAAGTGACTTGGGAATAATAAAGGCTAGGGAGAAGAATAGTTATATTTTATTTGAGATAATTTTTACTTCAAGCAGTCTATAGAAGTATCCCGTCATGACAATTAGGGGGAGCTTTGATTGATTGATTTAAACTCATCAATCATTAAGGAAAACCGTAAAAATGAAGACATTTTCTATCGGAATTATTTTCTATATAAAATAAGCTACTTTTATGGTTTTGCATTTATGGTGAGCGTTGACATCTAATCGTGCGCGCCGGTTGAAGTACAGTGTAAGCAAAATGAGCCGCTGGGATAAGACATCGTTTAATGGTATTAATGATGAGCGTGTCGATGCTTCGCAGGTCACGTAAAACGTGCGTTCTGCTTGCACTCGATAAGTCCAGCTAACAACAATACGCCCGGCGGTGCATTCACAAAATAGATATTCTATCTCAGCCCACACCGTATTTAAAATACATGTAAATAATATATAATATGTCTACACTAAGAAGAATGAGCTTATACATTAGATAGATGAAGTGCACAATTCTTAATATGAGATGACGTGGTAACAGATACTATATTTATAATTTAAATGCCGTGTTGGCATTGTGTATCAGATGACAACGACCAGAAAGTTGACCATATTTAAACTCAGTATAGCGCATCTATGATTTATATCTTCAATTATTATTTGTTTCTGCAAAGGATAATATCGCGTTACAACCTGTAGGTACTTCAAGGCTTGTTTTCATAGTATTTTCATATGACAATAAAGGTGTATTATGTGTTTATTTAACTGGCCACTGTTCACACAATGGAATCATCAACTAAGCAGCTCAACTATACATACTCAACGGGATCCCAATACCAGTACTTACACAACAATACACTTGTAACACACAATCGACGACAAACATCCTTCACATCCTCAACATTGGCTATCAACAGGCTTATGACATCACAGAACAATAACACAAAGAACGATTGTACTCGCAAAGATTCTTCGTTCTTGTGCTACAAGTGAACCATAATTATATAGTGTGTCGCCTAAAATATCCTTCAGTATAAAACAGCCAGCGTTGTCGGTAATATATTAAACCAAATATATATTTATATTTAACTTTATACCTAATTATTAAACATTCAGATTAAATTGGCGTATGATTTCTCCCTTACCCGCATTCCTGCCTGCAAATAGTGGCCAAAGGCTTCTTTACACAAGCAATGTATCCTGATACTGTGCCTGTGCAATTAGCGCCTACCTATAGCAGCACAAGTATAGTGTAAGTGTCGCAGTGAGTCTATTTAAACTGAAAAATATTTTGCGCTGTGCGTATGCAGGTACATGCGTAATTCGTATAAGCATGGTAGCACTGTGCTCACAAGTATGTGACGTCACTTCTCCGCGCTTCCAAGTCGAGCGTTCTCAGCGAATTCATTTAATCCCGTCAAAGGAACGCGGAATATGTTTATTTTCAATTTGGAGCCAACATAACGGCGGCTACGTCAGTCGCGTCGAAATAAGCCGCCGCGCTGACAGTAAAAACCGGCGCCTTGTTTACCTAATAAGTTAGTTCAGATCAAAAGGCCTTTGAAATGTCCAATTAGACGACGCTCTACCTACCGGGATTATGAAGAGAAATCCCTGATTTGGGTATTCAGTGCTCTGTCACAAAGAAAATCTACATTAATCTAGAAACGTATTTCAAAATAAAACAGCAGCAGTAGTATTTGTTGGACTAAACTTGATTGCCAGTCTCAAGTCTGAGTCTCTGTAATATTGTGACGTGTCTATTACAACTTTAACTTTGAAGGAAAACGTTGAGAATATTCTTGGGGTTGCTATATCAAACTTAATGATATATTCAATCATATTTCACCAACATGGTAGACTACGTTCTGCAACAGAAGGCCAAGGCACGTGTTTCCTTCTTCCTTCAATCCTGGGTCCTTTAAGCGGGGCGTGAAAAAGAACCTTCTCAGGCCGTCAAAGTAGAGACCTCAACATCGCCTCGGCTGCTATGAGGACGATATGGAGGACCACACGACTGCTTACCATCAGGAGGAGTGTGGTCATTTTGACGAGCAAAATAAAAATAAAAAAAATAGAGTGACAGTTTAAAAACCTAATATAATTTCACATTTTACAAGCAAGGACAGCACGCGACAGCGCGCTTATCAGAATCTAGTTATTACCATAAGAAAATGTATTCTCTTTGTCATTCATTTGTAGTTGGTGAAGCTGCGGCAATATCTCAGCGGAACTTCGCTCCGAGCGAAGAGGGAGCAAAAAACGGTGTAGTGGAGACACATAAATAAGTCGACGACAATTCGTAAGCACTTAGTTATTTCGTGCGAACATTAATACTATGTTTATGGGTCCACGGGTGGGCTCCGGTGGTGCTGCTGCGAATGTTTGTGACTGAATTATGAATACGCTGGGATTAGTACATGTCAGCGGGCATGAGTGACGTCATACGCTCTGTGCGGAACACACGGCATTAGTAATATTGTACTTAGTCGAACTGTGTTGCATATTATAAGGATACTCCAGCTGTAACCTATATATGCGGTTTAAAATTATATATAACTTAATAAGTTTAGCTTAATAACTTAATAAATTAGAAAGCTTCTCAAGCTTTCTAATTTCATATAAAATACTGAGGATCTCAGCAGAATTTTAGGTGCCCATTATAGGCAACCTTTTGTGGTTGCCTATCATGAGGCACCTAAAACATAGACAGGTTTAATTGTCATTTAAGTTTGGCTAACAACATTATTAGATAAGTTACCCAGATTGAAAAACATTCAATTTATTGTAATTTACTATAATCCTGCGTGCAAGTTGTCGGGCATGCAGGGCACGATGTAAGGTGGGACATCGTTTGTCATGCACCGCACACGCGAGCCAGAACGGTACCGTCTGAGAGTTTCCACCTAAACATGTTTTCTTCACACTGACCGACCTGGGTTCGGAGTCTGCTTAGTGACTTCCAGACTGAGTATGGCAATTGAAGTTCAGGTAAAAGGCTCTCAGCAGGTGACACGAAAGGAGTAGAGGTTGATATATTTTCTCGCCACAAGTTACATCTCGCTTTTATGGCTCCAGGGACGGTGCATGGACACATTTAACAACTGTTACGGCTCATCAGCCTTTGCTGCACTGGTCTGTGTCCATACAAGGGGTGTCGTGCATCCACATCCATCTTTGCTCTCTCTGCTGAGCTTGCCATTGCCCTGCGGACATCCGGAGGTGCGATGGCAAAATGGGTACAGAAGCATCAGATCTTTATGTTATTCTGATGTATCAACAATAACGCCGTAAATTTCTATCAAAATCCGTTTAGTCGTTTTTGCATGAAAGAGAACAAACATGTATCCATCACAAACTTTCACAATATATAATATTAGTAGGAATGGAATGTATGGTTAATGTAACCGAATGCCACGTCTGAGGTCGCGGGTTCGATTCCCGCACAAGTCAAACATTTGGGTGCATGAACATGTATGTTTGTCTTGGTCTGGGTGTTTCTATGTATAATATATATGTATTTACAAAAAAAAAATAATAAGTGTATGTTTATCCATTTTCTAGTACCCATAGTACAAGCCCTGCTTAGTTTGGGCTAGATGGTGTTGTGTGTATGTGATAGAATATTATAAAAAAAATATTATTATAAATAAAAGAAAATTAAAGTAGTTCTTCTTACTGCTTCAACCTTTATCCCTAGACGTTTTGATAATATTTTTAAACTTTTGATTAGAGTTATGATTGCTCATATCTGTGGGTATAATTGTACTTTGCTATCTATCAGAGAGGACATGCGGCACATTAAGTTACTACTTCATGATATGATTACATATAATATCATACATTTTTATAACACTAATAAAAGGTTTGTAGTTGTATTATACATATTTAACTACTTTCTGCACTAATTATAATGCCCAACTCGCGAGGGGCTTTACAATCATTCAAATAACGGGCACAAAGAACATTCAGATTCGGAACAATAATTTGTGAATCACACAAACTTTTGTCCCGTGTGGGATTCGAAACCACCACATTCGGCGCAGTGGCAGTGGCGAGGCGACCACTTGAAACATCTGTGCAGTCATTGTATTTATAATAAGCGACTAATTACTACTAAAGATAATAGTTTAATAAGCTTGTGTTGTGCTATTAAAGTATACAAGGCTTCCAGGGATTATTAAGTACGGACATAGGCGCATAAAAAAACAACAATATTTTTCTTTCGCTATTGCAATACAGTCCTAAAAATACCGGAATGTTTCCGAAAAGCATCCAACATAAAATGATAATGTTTCCAACTATAAAGAAACGCGTAAAAGATTACTACAGCAGGAAAATGTTTGCTTTAGATCGAACGATGTAAGCGAACCGGATTATTTTGCTTCAAAAGCGATGGAGCCGAACTTGTCTTCTAAGAAACATTTAATGGCTGATGACGATGCAAACTTTTTGCAGTCCTTAATCTAGTCGCTTACGAACCTATTCGTCGCTCAAAGTAAAAGCCGATTAAGTCTGAACGAGAGTGTAGCAATAATTACGTTTGAATCACACAAAATACTTTAGTCAGTAGTTTGAGAATAATCCTGTTTCCAATACGAGTGTCTAGCTCACATAAACACGGTAAAGGCATGTACACAAAAATAATATAATAAAATAATAATACCCCTGTGGGAAAGTCGTTATCTCATCATGAGACTAACGTGATATCGGAGGGCACAGTACACTAGCTTTTAAACTACCACCTTCGCCTTGTGATATAAACAAAAAATGTATCACCAGGTTAAATAAAAGCGCACAAACCGCAGGGCAGCTTGTGGCAAGCTGAATGTGAGCGGCGACACTGCGGTCCTGAATGCCCCAGAGAGTTGGTTAGGGCCTCGTCCCCGGCTTGCCGTTACTGGTTGGCTCTCAACGTAGGACTGGCGTAGGATTCTCAACTCTGGCTTGCCTTGGTCGGCCGATCAGAGGAGGGCTGCTCGAGCTATATTCTTGGGGCTCCGCATCACGGTTGCCCACTAGGCTATCGCTGCTTCCATGTACACAAGCTAAGGAAAATTATACAAAAGTATCGAATCTATCGGTCGTTTGGCTTGGCTTGCACTACCCAGGGCCATACAAAACTAATCCAACCACCACAATTTTTTTGAAGTTATGTTTTTATTAAAGTGTTAATTAACACTCGCTTTAATTGTGAGAGAAAGTAAAGTGACAAGCTATGCCTCTTATTTTTTACATTGTACAAACACCCTAAGTGTTAATTCACCAGTATTAGAGTTTCTATCAACTTACATGTTTTCTGCTACATCGTACAAGAGTTTTAATAGACTTTGAGTGAGCTTCTAGACATGTTTTACAGATTCAGTGAGAGCTTTCGTCGCACTCAATCAATATATAAATAACTTAGAATCAGACCTGCATATAATATAATGTAAGGTCGAGATAATATATATGTATGTACCTATACTTAAATTAGACGTAGTTATAAATTAAGGTTTTTTTTTTCATTTTCTTTCATAACTCCCGCAATAGGCCTAATGCCTTTATCGCGGGGGTCTTCACAGACATTCAACCGAACTATTTGTGAATCACACAATTTTTTGTCCCGTGTGGGAATCGAACACACATCACTTGGCGTGCGGTAGTGGCGCGCGACCACTTAAACCACTATGCCATTAGTGCAGTAATGCTGTCTGGTAATAATTAATTTTGACATGTAAACACCTATTATATTTAACTTAATGGTCAAATAATGTTGTTATGAGATCGAACTCTTCAAACCCCATATAGGATAAAAAATATTTGTGAGCCCCTAATAGTTGTTTCGAGTCTGAATGTTCTTTGTATTCGTTGTTTCGATGCTTATATACTCTCCTGCAGTACCTACAATAGTTATTTCCAGTCCATACATATAATATATATACATAGCAATTTCTGCTATACATACAGTATAGCAGAAATTTGATGTCGTCATTCTTAAAACCTTTAAAATAACTTGATAAAAAAATTTACAATATCACAACCAAGTACCTAAACAAAAATTATAGGTCTAGGTAATGTATTTATGAATTCAGTTTATGTTGAATTTGAATTCATATATACATACATCACCTAGGCTAAAAATAATAATAATATAATATAATATTCTACCACATACACACAACACCATCTAGCCCAAACTAAGCAGAGCTTGTACTATGGGTACTAGACAATGGATAAACATACATATATACCTTATTTTGTTATAAATACATACATATTATACATAGAAACACCCAGACCAAGACAAACATCCACGTTCATGCACACAAATGTTTAAATTGTGCGGGAATCGAACCCGCGACCTCAGGCGTGGCAGTCGGTTACACCAACCACTACGCCATCGAGGCCGACATAATATTTTAATATTGTCGAATAAATACAATCGTTCAATCAAATCATTTAACCAATAACGAGGATATTCCGCGCATTAACAAATCGACATTTTCGGTATTAGGTATTATATCGATAAATACGATCAAACATTTATGTTCAACATCGCACACACAGCTAATGTATCAATAAATAAGTACCGGTTTCATCGAGGTAGCGGTACTCAGTACCACAGGTAGTATGGTGCGCGCACTTCGACAAAGGGTCCTAGTCCCTCAGGAGCTGTCGTCATTTATCGGTTACGTTCCGTACAAGGGTACCTACATCTGCCGACATGTAATGGAAGAGGAAGCCTAAAACGAAAGCTTTGTTTTGTAATTCTGTTTTCCGCTCTTGAAACCAGAATGGTTCGACGTAGTGCGTGGCATTCTGTGTCAGCGCTGCAACCTTTTTTGTTTATTATTATGTACATAATATATATTAAACAAAAAAGCTTGTAACGGTACTGATACCGATCTGAATCTTATCTGTATTTTATCTATAAATATGATAATTCTACTGTGTCGGTGGCGGCGTGGTAGTGAACGCTACGTTGCATGAGGTCTTGTCTAGAATAAAATTTCGGGGTTGAGCAAACTTTTTAATAACGTTTTTGTATTAAGAAATGATTAGTAGCACGTAATAGCAATTCGATCCGATTTACGCTTGAGATAAAACGCTTGCCTTTTATCTATGTATAGGCTTGTCTAATGACGTCCAACAGAGTAATTCCTGATTTTCTTTATAAAAATTACACATATTTTCTTCAGAAAAACCAGTATTTCTTGCCCCAATTCACGTATTGTATCTGAGACGTCACGTTAACAAACGTAACCGTAAGTTGTAGAATTATTTAGGTAGTATAAACTCAATAACAATAAAACAATTTTCTATAAATAACCAGACAGCATTACATATAAGTTTGTGTATAATCAAATAACGTACACGAAATGTGAACCTTGTACCAACATTTGTATGCCAGCGGCGTCGTCCCGCGTCCCGCGACAACTTAATAACGTCTAATAAGAGAGGGTCTAACTAGCACATGCCATATATTACAGGAGCATTCTACTGTTAAGTGTGTGTCACATACAATACAAACACTACTTACTGACAATGTGCCGCTACTAGTGTTCTATTACTTCTACTAGCGACTGTAGTTTAGAAATAAATAGCTACTATAGTTTTATGTGACTGGCGTAAAAGGATGATAGTTTGACTGCCTATCCAAAATAATAGTAATAATTGGTAGTAATAATTGGACATAATTTATAAGTATCAGACTTAAATACATATTTAGACTTACTCCTATTCTCAATGAGCTACGCGACAGATCCACATTTTCCAGCTATGATTTTAGATCCCACGTATATGGAGCAGTCTTCTACCGAGCACAGTTCCAGACTCCGAGCTGATACTGTTAATATCTCGACAGACAACCCAATTAACAGATATTCAGAGTTATATCTCTCACAGCATATGACATTTATACTTCTTCTTCTCCCTAGTCTTTTTTATTCCCATGTCACTTGGGTGGGCTTTTCTGATCTAACCGGATTTGACTGGATATCAGTTTTTACACGGAGCGGCTGCCACCTGACCTGCGCAACCCGAAAGCTAACGATACCCTAAGGCTAGACCAGTGTCAGAATATTATAGGGCACTGAAGTAAATGTCCTATAGTTGGAAAGTCTCAATAACGAATGCCATAGATGTGCATGGCAGCCGGGACCGACGGCTAACGTGCTCTCCGAGGCACGAAGCAGGCGATATACTGCCAGAGTTAATTTATTAACCAACGGTACAATGCATAGGATTAACGGCTAAAACCATAATATGATTTTGTCTCTATCATTGCACTGGCGCACTGCTTCAAACAGAAGAAAAGAACAAGACAAAAATAAAACATTAACTACAGTATTACTACTAATGGTACACACATGGTACGCGTCCATTGCCAGCATAGTGCCGCTAACATGTTTAGCAACACGATAACAGCAGTAATTGTATAATGAAGTGGCGCCGTGAATATTGTATGAGTGACCTCTACCCTACCCGCGGGTAACTCTGTTCAATCATTCATTTATTTCGTCGAGAGAAAGCTCGAGACTCTACGGAGTGGAAGTCGTGAGGGTTAAGGAGAGGCGAGTGCCACTTGTATGTATTAATTTGGTAAGTGTTGATGTGATTATGAGGCGCTCACGAGTTGAGCTAATTAAATTAGGCGCTTATAGTTAGTTGTGCAATAATTTTGGCTTCTGTTGCCTTTTATTGGTTCGATGGTCAGTAATCAAATGTATCTTTACTGTGTGGTTGGATAAGTAATTTGTTTTTGCAATTGTATACTACTTATATTAGATTCATATAATATGTACATATATTTATAGTCTCACGCCTATTTCAAAAGAACTGGGCAACGGTCTCTTAGAGCCCCATTTCTCATAGAGCACAGTTCCAGACTTTGTGCCACTATGAAGTATTTCTTGACAGCTAAACTCAAGTAACAAATAGAGAGAGATATTCATATCTCTGACAGTATATAGTGTTTATACTGTTAAGGTCATTTCGCCGTTGCCAGTGTGGGTTCGATTCCATATAAAAGCTAACAACACCTACGGTTTTAAAACTATTGAATTAACAGTTTTGTGAACTATTGAGTTTAAGGTTAGGTTCAAAGTGTAAGCTCATATTATATATCAAACAATAGGGAACAGCGACTCGTCTTATTATTCTTTTAAAAATCTTGTTTTTAGTACGATAGTTTATTTATTACCAAGATTTATGTTATTGTTTAATGTAATCACAGTTTAAGAATGGCGTAACAGCTCGTATGAACGATGTGCAACGTTGCACAAAAATAAAATTCAATGATATACTTTAAAAAATCTTGTTTTTTAGTACGATAGTTTATTTATTACCAAGATTTATGTTATTGTTTAATGTGTCACAGTTTAAGAATGGCGTAACAGCTCGTATGAACGATGTGCAACGTTGCACAAAAATAAAATGCAATGATATAATTTAAAAAGCACGCCGCAATTAACATTGTTCGTTAAAACGTTGAAACAATTATAATGTTAACTAACTTAACAAAGAAATTAAACATGATCATGGTACAAAAAAGTTTATTATGATTTGAATTAAATAATTTTAATTATATTATGATATTTTGTTCATGTTTTAGTTACTTTTATTTTGTTCATAGATAAAATAAATAAATAAACATACATAACGTCGGATAGACCTTTGTCTATCCGATTGCAAACTCAATGTCACTCAATGAATTTTTACGATGAGTCATAATATATAATGACGGCAGTACTGCACTCGTGTGTACTTAGGCATAGTTAGGACTTAAAACTAAAAAGCTGGACAGACCAGCCAGTTAAGCCGGCCATTTTTTGTTTTTATACTACAAAAGTGGCAAACAAGCATACGGCCCACCTGATTATTAGTGGTCACCATGGCCTATGGACGCCTGCAACATCACTTGCCCGTCGCCGACCCTGTAAAAACCTTTTAACACCCTCTTTGAAGAACCCCATACTGTAGTCTTGTGGGATAACCTCGGCATGGAGGTCATTCCACAACCTGAGCGTCCGCGGCAGAAAATTCCTTTGGAACTGCTTGTTGCGACATCAACACAACAACTTTCTTAGGGGAGGACAGCCCTACTTTGCTTACTTGCATTAGCAAAACAAGGTAAGACGCGCGGACTGGAAACCAAAACATAACAAATGTAAGAAAAATTTACAAATTTAAAAAGCCTAACATAGGCCGGATACAGTCTAATTCGGCCACACACGCAATCAAAAAGCCAGTTTGTGTCCTGCTTTATCCGGACGCCTGGTAACGCTAGACACTTAGAAAAATAATTACATAAAATAAATTCACTTTATTAAATGGTAGAATTCAGTAATGGTAAAGCAACGTTATTATCATAGGAGTCCCATACAGTGTCGTGTATGGTAATGAGAGTACGATACAGCCAGAATGCAGCGAGCGACACAGCCGAGATATGCGCTACATGGACGATACATTATTGATATCTACGTGTGCTCCGAGCTGCCTAAGCTAAGTATGCGTCCACATTTGTAACTATTCCACAAACTGGGATATCGAGTGGAGTTAAACGTGCACGTAATCACGCATGTTTGAGGCGAACTCTTGAAATATAACGTTACAATATATAGTATGACATGTCACGAGTATTTATTACATGTGTGGACGATCATTTTATGCTATCAAAGCTTGGTGTAAGAGTCCATTCTTCAATCACTCTGTATTATTTGTTCTCTTTCTACTAGTTCTCAAGTTATCTTAAATTGTCCGATTTAGTCTAATCCTCACACCAGTTCTCACGATAAATTGAATGGTGTCAAGCTAGTTTTTTAGTTAGTTAATTTAGTCGAAACAGTTTATATTTTATTTACTCTGGTGATAGCAAAGCTTCCTTGATGCATGTTTTAACATCCCAACAATCATCAACAATTATATTCGAAATAATGCATTAAAAATAGCCAGCCTAATGCTTGCTTTCTTTGCAACGCTACGTTATTTAAACCATTAAAACCAGTTATTTATCCCATGTACAAACAGATAAACAATCTAAATAAAAATAAAACACAATCATTATGTGGGACGAGAGATCCAGCTTAGTACATGCTATACATAATATCATATCACTGAAACAATAGAACAACAAATATTGAAATGTTACAAAATAGTTAAAAATGGAATAACTATATAACAATACAACCAAATTAACTCCTATCTCTAAATTAATTAATACATTTTGTAACTCTCTTGCATTGCGAACGGAACGTATTGAAATCCAGCGATTGATTTCGTAAGTTCATCACTCTTATTGGCTATGGTGCAATCAGATGAAAACATAACATTACGAGCACCTGCCCTTCTGTCAAGCTTATTAATGTTGATGACAACATACTTTTACATGATATTGTAAGTGGTGGCATAGGGAAACACATAAAATTCCATATTCCAAGCGAATATAAAACATTTACGATTATGACTGGCAGCCGCACTACACAGTTAACATTTGTGCATAATAAACATGGGCCAGGTTGCCGCTCATAACTCACCCCATATATCACCATATTATATGCTATATGCATATTGCCCACATATATGTATATAAAGTGTATAGTAGAGAGTTGTGACGTCATTATTAGTTAAACCTATGAGTTATATTATTTCCAAAATCCACAATAAAATTAGCTACTTTATTTTCAACTCTGTATTGTGGAATAAGATTAAACTAATTCTGAAATTCGACTCCCTGAGTCGGTTTTACTCTAAGGATATTGTGTGTACCTAAATGCTTCTATAGAGATTTGTTTTATATATAAACTGAGAAAGTGACCGTTAACTATATACTCACCTCCTATTACAGACAATATAGATCGTCTCGAATTATTTGCCTTTCATTTTAAATATATTATTAAGACAACAAGTTCTAATAACATCACCGTCACGGTGCCCGGAAAAACCCTTCAAGATGAGTTTCAGCCGGCCATACTTACATACCGAGGCGCGCTTCATTCAACACCTGATAAATGTTACTAATGAAGATAAGTATGCTATATGTCAAGTACCTACTACTTCTACAAGATGCTGGGGTCTTTAAAATAGAATACCAAGTTTCAATAGTTGTAGTAAGTTTAAAATTAAGTCTTCAGCTTAGGTCCGCGCAAATAGGCAGCTCACAAACTTGTAGGACCGCAAGACACAGACATTTTGTTCAAACAAATTTCCAGGCTTTGTCTCGGTTGCGGGCTGCCTACTGCGGCGACACAACAGTCTTATCTTTTCTTTGTTTGCTGTATTATTTACGAGTTCGTATTACCAAACATGCACACAACAGCTTAAATAAGTATGTTTCATAATAGAATAGATAAATATTTTGTATAGCTTATGTAGGAAAACAGAAGCTATTTTAGGTGTTGGACTCTTTTGCATTTACGGACTTGACAGCCGGTCCTAAAACGTAAGTTAATAATTACGTCAATGGATATATCAACATCCCTAATTATACCATGAATAATAATATACCTATAGGTCGCTTGGCTATAAATTAATTAAACAATCCTTGTCCGCTGAATGACTTATATCTAAACTTAAATCTAACATATTGCCGGACCCGAGCATCAGACCTTATGCAAAACTGTCACATTCACTAGCGTTGCGCCACTGAGACAGTAGTTGCAAATTCCCCGATACTGCAGATACCTTTTTAAAATTATAACTTTCCTGAATATGCTTTAATTATAAACCTACATAAGACAATGTTCACTTAGAATGATAAAAACACCGTTACGATTTGTGTAGACAAATCGTAACTTTGAAATTAAACTACTATATACGGATTTTATCGCGTTGTTTATTTAACACTCTATTACATAATTTTGAAACTGTTACACTACTATACTATACTATTAAACTTTACTAATTTTAAGCTAATTAAATTATTAAAACTATCAAATCTATTTGTTTTTAAAATCCGTATATAGTAGTTTAATTTCAATGAATAACATTCGCGTAAACAGAAGACAATATTATGTAAATCGTAACTTTCTTGTAAACAGACAAATTTACAGAATACATTGCCAAAAACTGGAAATAATTACAACACGCACCAGACTTTTTTAAGAAAGAACTTAAAATATAATGTCCTATATGAAACAAAACCATTTCAATCAGCCTTTCGCCGTTTAAAAACAAAGTCAAATAACAGTAATGAATGTACACGTGTTACTTTGTCCGACGTATTAGCTCGTATAACGCATACATTGTCCAAATGTTCCGTCCGAACAACTTTGTAAGCGGAACGCTTCCAATTTTAATTTTACGAGTGAAAAACGTTGGGTTTACATAGCGTCGAGTACGTTACGCGCCGAGCTGCTTCTCAATCCTGCAGACTAATTCATTTTCTCGGAACGTAAAACTGCGTCGCCGGCTCATGTTTATATTTCAACATTCAACAAAAACATTACACATAGTTTATTTTACTTGCTGGTTTGCTATAGGCTTAGATTAATTTCAAATTTAAAGTAGCCAATGACCGCGAGACCTTTGTCGTAGGAAGTCTTCAAACAGAAAGACGTGCTGATATTAAGTTTCACATAAAATTTAGTTTAGTTTTAATAAATTTAAAAAGCTTAAATTGTTTTCAATTTAAATAATAGTAATGTCATAGTTTAAAATGATGTTATAAAACTGTTATAAAATAAACAACGCGACAAAATCCGTATAAAGTTCTTTAATTTCAATATATAACATTCACATAAACGTAAGACAATATTATGAAATATACCGGTTTTCTACCATCGCAGTAGGCCGCAAACTACTGTGGGAAGAACAACGTATTTACATTTGCATCTAGAACAAATAAGTAAAAGAATACGTCAACATGTTTTGTTGAATGTTGAAGGGAAGAAGCGAGGCGAAGGCTGTCTGAGACGCAACTACTTAGTATTTAACTGTATAAAGCAATGTCGTGTCCTGTGTGGACGTATTCCGCAAGTGGCTCGCTCTGTCCCACTTAGCTGATATTTTTCTTAGCCCGCCTTCCTTTGAGCGTCCTTCAGCACAAACTTAAGCCTGCCTAGATCAAAGCTCTCGTCTCCGACTACACGTAGGTAAGTACATCAGATGTAATAAATTAATACATACCTTAGATTAATGGCGATGAGAAGAGCTCTGTGTTTGATTAATGTATGGATTTGTAGACGCCGGTATTGTAGTAGGTAAGTGGTTACGAATATATATATACATGGGTATATCGTTCACTACTATGTACTATGTCAGTCCAGGAAATGGTTCGTATTGATTTTGTTGTAGTTACATAACGCTATTTCTCTTTAATTCTAAAGAAATTATCGATATTTACGGTCTTTTCGGTATTTATAAGCAAATATGCTTGCTAACCTGTCAATTTTTTTGACAGAAAATATGTTCGCTGTAAACTTTTTTTTGATTAATTTTTGCAACAAAGAGAGTAAACGTCCCTTCAGGTTTTGACTCTAAGACTTCTAAGTCAGTTGTCATACTTTCACACGCTTCATATAGCAAGCAAGGCAGTCACGTAATCTAGCCCATCTATTATTTTAACTCTGTTATGTATAAATTATAGAAATATATTAATTATTGAAGTAGGTCGTGACGTATACTTACATACTTTATGTAGAGATATGCATGTAGATTCTAATATTTTCAGTTATCCGTAAAGACTACCTTTTAGTATAAAAGATAATCTCATTGAGTGATCAGACCGATAAACTAAACTGTAAAGTTAAAATGTTGCAAATTTATTTCTTGAACCGTGGTTCAAGACAACCGCCCCAACTTTGTTCACTGTCGTCTTCTCATCTGAGCACTACGAGTATTCCCGTGCATACATTTTATCAGCGATCGATTTTGTGGCTATATATCTGATAGATTGCCTGCATCTTATAAACATTTTAGAGTATGGTTTTCGTTCTACCGTATTAACCCTGCGGTGTATAAAGTATACTTTTTAATGAGAAGATTGCTACGATCTTGACATATAAATAGCTTCAGATAATGATATCGAGTTGGAGCCGACCTACATAGTTACGTTTCTATTATATCATGTCAGTTGGATGTCGTCTGGTGCGACGGCAATGCGGAAAACTCAGTGAAAAGGATTACAGTGTGCTCATTAGCGACCAGCGACGATCCCTCCTGTAACAGCTGCTGTCCTACTTATCAGTATAGTTCGTTTTCAAAGGATTCTTTAGTAGCTTCTATGTGGAATATGCTGCAGGAACGGTGCAAATCCGATCAACGAGCTACTAGCATTTTAGAAGTAAGCATCTTTTTTGCTAATTGAAATATAATAATAATTCTGGTAACTTGCAAAAATATAAATCAATTTTAGAGAGTATGGCATGCTCTAAACGTCGTGATAATTTGAAGTCCCTAAATCAATCCATAACTTTAGCAGTGAAGAAATTTCCCATGGAGAGAGTGTGTATCTATTAATAACTGGCCTCAACCTTTAAAGGACTGTATTAAAGCCAATGGAGATCATTGTGATTGAGCTTCATATATTTTTTATGTTATTATACTAATGTACAAACTAACATACATTACAGTAATAAATGTTTTATGAAATAGAAAAGGAAGATTTTTGCTTGTAACAATATTTATGGTATATATTATGGTAAGACTAAGTATTTCTATTTGGTTTAAAAATTCTAGTACTGGCGCTTACTAATTATATGTATGGTTACGTAATAATGTCTATTTTTTTATAAAATACTGTTATATCATCTTAATTAATGTGGAATTATTTGACTTATAAATGAGAAAAAATTCATAGTTCCTCGGTAGCGTATCGGTAGTGAAAGTAACTGCTGTGTTCATACACAGCAGTTACTTACTTCGAGTCAAACAATTTTCAGTTAAAATATACACGCGTAAAAATTGTAACACTACAATACAATTAAACAATACAATAAGTATTGTTCTGTTCCCTTCTAAGTTTGACTGTATACTATTAGGAGTTAATTATTAGAAAATTCTTAGCCTCTTGAATTAAGAATACGCCGAATTCAAATAATGCGCAGTCAGTGAATACATTAAGCGTGTTGGAAATGTTTATCTGGACAACTTACGAGTTCACCAAACCAGAAAATTGTAGATTGGTGATGGCATCACAGAATTATTCCAACGTAATCAATAATAAACTGAACAGATTTACTGTGTTTTATAGTCCCAAAAATGTAGGTACCGTGTGTGTGGTGAGGAGGCCCGCATGCCGTGCCTCTTTGGCCTCAAACACTGCAGCGCCCCCTAGTATCGACCAGTACAAACAACCCTTGTGTACACACAGTACTGCGCTACTTTTTGTATCTCTGATTGCCTCTACCTGGACTCAGTTATTGTTTTTTAGCGAACTGTTTGTGAGCCAGTTAACTTGGCCAGTAAGTTTGCTGGAGATTTTACTTTTTGTATTGTTTAACGAATACCGAAATAGGCTCCTATTGAAAGGCTTTAAGTTAAAACGATTTAAGGATTTCTTTCATCTCGGCTATAAATAATATAGCTGATAGCGATAGTTCAACTTTGAAATGAAATAAAATGAAGTTTTTTTTTTAAGTAACGTACACACGATGCAATTTGCCTGCAAAGCATTTGCAATATTGTGCCAAGCCTATTCGTTAATACAAATAGCCCATGATTAGATGAATACCCTGCTGTTTACGTTATAACGTAAACGAGATAAATAAATAATTTTTGATCGGCACTGACAATAAAATCAGAACTTACTTTAAAATAGGTTTTAATCAAATTTGAAACTATATCGTAGAGATGAACGTTATTTGCTACAGAACGCACAGTCTGTTAACGTATGCGGTAGAAACTTTATCAGTTAACTACAAATCGTAGTATTGTGTGTGCGAACGTCGAAATATACCCGCGCGGTACTGCCTCACTACGCGTTAGTATGTACCCAGCTTTATATTAGAGGTTACACACTAGTGACGTCATTGGATTCATCAGCTTTGCGGCGCGCTGAGGCCAAGTGCGGCCTGGCAAGCGGCCGCACGTTGAACTACGCTTTAAAGCGTTCTCAAGCGTACACAGCTCGAACATTCTCAACTTCACTCTACACAAATCCGAACTCATTGTTAAATTAGACCTTTTACCCTTGTGATAAGGTCAACTTTTGTTTGTTGCGGAACATTAGTGGTGCTGTAACTTAACTCATTACGCGTAGTAGGCAGAACTATGTCCCCCTGGCGCTTCCCCTCGAGCCCTGGGACAGAAAATCAATGGTCGTGCCAATACCCTTGTTGTAATGTCGGTGCATTGTTTCCATTTCAAAGGTCCGATTGTTGCAAATATCATGTTCAATGAAGTGCAGTCCCGTTGGGATGGAAACTTTTTGTTACTGCCATAACGATAAAAATATATAGACTTTTTTAATGAGGTTCGTATTGACTATTATAATAGCACAGGTCGAAGTCCCTGTAGTAGAAATATGGATTCAAATCACAGCTTAAAACAAAATGTGGAGTTGGATTTTTCTGTTAGGGAAATCCGTTTAGATAAGCTCAATATTTATATTAGGCCGAATGTTCACTCTACTTTTGATTTGATATTATATTGTAACTTATGCAAGTTACATAAGATTATATAAACATGACTGGCAGTCTGCAGTACTTACGCAGTGGTTACGATGGTAATTTTGCAACGTTGCTGAATGTTGTTTGCTTCCTTACGGGATTAAAATTGTATTAACTTGCAAGATGCCCCGATTATACAAGCACTTTGACTCAATAAAATTTTGATATAGCTTCAATCATAATTCTAACTCATATTATACACGCGAATGTCAGTTTGATTATTTGTTCATTTGTTACGCTTTCACGGACTGAACTTCTGGACCGATCATCATTAAATTTCGCATGTACATAAAGACGTAGAACAGATGTCTCAGATCTATGTCTAAACTTTATTTCTTACAATATACAATTCTAACACTTTCGTCAATATATATTTTAGAACTCACACTATTTGTTAGAAACAAAGCATATCTTGTACTATGGGTACTAGACAATGGATAAACATACATATATACTTTTTTTGTAAATACTTACACATTAAACATTCTGACCAAGACAAACATCCAAGTCCATGTAGACAAATGTTTGACTTGTGCGGGAATTGAACCCGCGATCTTAGTCGTGGCTGTCGGTTACACTAACCACTACGCCATCAATGCTATGTAATTCTTAATACGTATGTATTACATGTGTTTCACTTGCTATGTCTTGTCCTCGGACTAATGTGCTTCTTCAAAGATTGCGTGGAAGCACAGCAACAACATTTTGCAAATGATTGCATCCTTTAATGATTGTCCCATACAGGCACACACAGATAATTTCTTTCTTTTAACTAACATAGTTTGTAAGTAAATTTAAACTATTTAATATGGATTATGTACGAAATAAATGTTTTATTATTATATATTATATTATAATGTAAACTTCACTTATATCAGTTCGAGAACAAGCCATAACAACGCATATATGTATGTAGAGGGCTCGTGTCGACACTACATCACATTAAGTCGTTGACTCAGTTATCGAACTATTATGTTATACTGCACATTGCGGTCCATAAACGAAATAAACATTATTGCGTTAAAATTAATAACATTAGGGTTCTGACCCCACGCGCTGTTGCCGCGGTGATGCATGCTGTATGGGGTATCAACACCCTTCGAAAATATGCACCAAAGTATTTGGAATGCATTGTTGGGGAGCAAGGGTGGACAAATTGATATATCAGAATTTTAGAATCACGGCATAATATTGCCTTTATCGTCCAGTGGTGTAGATCAAAGAGCATGTGTAAGTAGCGATGTAGACTGTGAAATCTTAGAATACCAGACTTAATCAAAAATCTCTTGTTTCTGGCCCCCGGTGAACCTTTGCGATAAGTAAAAAGTTTTAAATCTGAGTTCGGGGAAAATATCATTGGGTTTGAGAGAAATTGTTTCATAAATGGTAGGAACCTCGTTATTTACAAGTATAATACGGTATTTATAAAGTACAGTGAGTGCTAAAACCAATGTCTCACTCAATTTGCCAATCGTTCGCTTATTAAATTAAATAGTAACTAGTCTTCTGAAAAGGTAAGTTGAATGTGTGGCAAAATTCGGGGAAGTCATTAGGCCAACGATGGACGGTATAGACTGAAAATATAATAGTTGAGTAAATTAAATATTAGTCTTTAAAAAGTTAAGTTAAATAATCTGAAAAGCCTGGGAGATTTGACCACTATGGAACAGTATAGTCTAAAATATAACAAATATACAGGCTATATATATATATACGTAGGTACTATACGATTTCAAGACCAGAAAAGTGGGTATTTTTAACGACCTTCATTTACCGAAGTTCGCTTTTTATGTTTTGATTTTATTCATTTAGAACACAAAGTGCCACTAGAGAATATTAAAGTTTATCTACGAAGTGTCATTTGTAAAGTTTAAATTCAATCAAACTATAGCAATGGCGAGCCTTTAATAAATGACTGCAAGCAAGAAATGTATGGTTACTAATGTAAAATTACCAAGTACATCTTTGTGGTGTTTGTTTTACAACTCATGTTTGTGACCGAATGAGATTATTACACCGCAAATATATTCTATTGAGTTTACTAAATATTTACAGAACATACATCAAAATAAAAACGGTTTCAGCCCGGCCGTAGTTTCTGATTTGATATGATTTGACGCTGTTTTCTTCTGTAATCTATTTCTTAGGAGATTTTTCTCATAAGTAGACGGACATACTGACATTTCGTCAGAACCGTAGTATCTTTGGTATCCTAAAAATAACTATCTAATAAGTTCCAGACAAATTAAATTTGGTAATAAGCTTTAATATCTATCTTAATAATTTTTCATTAAGCTCAGGGCCTTTATTATTCATTACGCCATGGGCCGGCCATAAGTCTCGAGCTCAATCGACATAATTATCGTTAATAATGGCAATAATAATTACTTTTATGTTGAGGTGAAAGCCCCAATTGTCGTCCAGGGCACATTTTCATATAAATCGAAATTATCGCGCGTCACCCGCCGCGACGACGCGGCGACGAACCGACAAAGATTTTTATTCGATTCTAATACAATATTGGTAAAATACGTTTTTATTGGCATTATTAAGTGATAGGAATCATTGCGAGGAATTATTGACACGTGTCGTGTCAAAAATGCTCATTTAAATGCGTTTTTGTGATAAAATTGTTGCCATGAGGATTGTAATATTCATTTGAAGTTATTAAAATGTTGTTTATTATAACTATGTATATTATTATTACGTTGCTTCATAGGTCTAGTGGTGTTGCGAGTGCCGATCCTAATTTAAAGAGCTCCTGGCTTTGAGTGATATCCATAATGATACAGGTATAGTCGTTGTGCCGTCAAACTGTAATAGACACACATTGGATAAAGAGATATAAAAATAGCCGGTAATATAATATAGCCTTAAAAACAAGCATGATATATTGGTCATTAGTTTGTATTCTTTAATTTTAATAAGGCTATCCTGAAAGGTGATTTACATAGATAACAGATGATACATGATTTTCTTGGATAATATAAAAACGTACGTTTTATCGGGATTAAGCGTATTATTAATACATGTATTGTTATAATAATAATAATAATAATAACCCCTCTGCGATAGTTGTTATCTCATCATGAGACTAACGCGATATCGGAGGGCACAGTACACTAGCTTTAAAACTATCACCTTCGCCTTGTGATGTAAACAAAAAATGTATCACCAGGTTAAATTAAAGCGCACAAACCGCAGGGCAGCTTGTGGCGGGCTGAATGTGAGTGGCGACACTGCGGTCCTGAATGCCTAAGAGAGTTGGTTAGGGCCTCGTCCCCGGCTTGCCGTTACTGGTTGGCTGGGGTGGAACTACAAGAGCGCCCGTAGGACTCTCAACTCTGGCTTGCCTTGGTCGGCCGGTCAGAGGGGGGCCGCTAGAGCTATATGCTTGGGGGTGGAAGTGTCATTTTCAAGGGCATAACTACGGGGAAACCCGCTCCGGGTCTCCGTTGTCACGAGACCCATGATGGTGAAACTGGCGCCGCACCGCTCGACACCCCTAGCCACTCGCACCGGTGTTGCCCTCTGCTGCTGGCTTGTATGCCTATAGTGGCTTATCAGGGGGCCCATCTAGTGAGTTGGCGAGTCACCGTCTGCCCATTGTATTGATGCTATTAGAGTATTCAGGGCAGACGCAGTTTTTCATCCATAGTTAGCAATATACCGGTCCACCAAACACCCATACCCATAGCCCATATATTATAATCCATACGTAGCAATAGTCCTAGGCCTGCTGCGGCTAGTACCGCTGTAGGTGTTCCATCACACCTTTGATTAAAACTCTCGAAGGGCCTCTTCACGTTGGACCCATGTCTTCGTGTAAGCCTCCCAAAGGGCCAGATATTTTCTAATATAATATGTTAGAAAGTACCTGTGATAAGAGAAACATAATAATAATATAACGTTTATTTTCTCATCACAATATTATGTAGATACATTACACAGGTTAGGTACATAATAATTACAGTGTAATTATGATGTACGATAGTAAACAAAAAGTATAATAGTCAGCAACCCAGTCTAATTTCAATTTGAGACAGAAGTGTGTGCATCAATGTACAGAAAGAAGAAAAGAAAGATTTATTAAAACGTTTATTTGCCGCAGATACAGTACAAAGAGAACAGCTTAAAATAAAAATAGGCAAGTATACATGTGTTATTTAAAATAATGATCATTAAATAAGCCCTTAACCTCATGGAACTAGTTGCTTGTTGCATACAGGATTTAAAGATCTGTATTACTTTTAAGTCAATTTAGTAATGTAGAGGTACCTCGTGATTATTTGTGATGTTAACAAGTAACTTGTTTCTTAATTTGATTATTATTGAAGAATATAAATGCACAACCGCATTTAGTCACGGACTGCCTTTGCATTGTCACAAAGTGTAAGTGTATGCGCCATCATGCCATCTCACTGCCTATTTTAGATTTATATTAAAACATATACCTTAGCCCAAATTATTTAATGTCTATAATATTATTAAGTTATTATTGTTTTATCTTTAGTTTTTTTATAGTCTGTAGTATATGGCATAATGGCTGACACACCTTGTTAATCTGAGTTGTAAAATACTGAAATTATATTTAATTGGCGATTTAAAAGAGTGGCCGTGAGTTTCTTGCAGGTTTCTTCTCATAGGCTCAACCCTTTGCCTGAACCTAGCAACTAACCTAAATGTAGCTTCAGTAACTTAGTAAACTCACTAACCCATATACTTTGACGTTCATAAGTGTTACTTTGTGACCTAAATGAATAAATGATTTTTGACTTTGACTATACTTTTTAAATATGTCTTCATCTTTTCGTTGATGTGCGTAGTGTCAGGTGACGATACTCGTTATCTTGTTACATATGGCGGTGTTAACGCGCGCGTCGTTAGGCGCTAATGCGATAGTGCCGAAAACAATCAGTCTCACCCCACAGCCGGCACCGCGTCACGCGGCGCCTCGCTGGTTCATCCTCATATTGTTATTGTACCGTGTGCATGATGCGTGTTATTAATGTTTGCGCACTAATATATTTGCCTCCAAGAAGAGAGGTAAAACTTAAAATATAAAGGGTTTTGTTGAACTGCAACAGCATGTGGAGACGTTAGCCGTAGGGATTAAATGTCAACTTATCATAAGCCAAATATGCTATTGAATACACGATTTGTATTTGCGGCTGTAGCGGATGCATAACATGTATTTATTTGTTGAGGCACTTTTATTAAAATTACGATATATTGATATATGCTTTTAATCTCCCTTCATGCTGGTGGGGTTAGTCTTCCTAATTTTCTTTCTCCAATTCGATCGATTTTCGACATCTGCATCGGATATTTTGCAAGCTATTACCCTGTGCTATGGTTTTCTGTGTGCCTCGCGATCTCCGGACGGGGAGACACAGAAATAAATTTATAATATTAAGAACTAATATGTTCTTTAGCGAAAAACAGTAAAACTTGTTAAATAAATCAATTAATACACACTAAGGTGTTTTTATTGCTTTTAATTGTGGACAAATTATTTTTATAAATCTTCCACTGTATAAATAATTTAAATCATGTAGTAGAAATTACCAAGATACTGACGATGCTTGTATACAACGCAAGTAGCTGGCGTACTGTACATTCACAAGGTTTCCGCGCGAGCTTCATGCGTGAGTTAGTCGTACGTAAACTTGTGCGCATGATACGTGGCTTTCTTTTGCTCGCATACATGTCACGTCTACAAAAGCTACAAGTAACAAACTAGTGCATGATTCAAACGTGCTAGTCACTGCTAGCGTGTCGTGGTTGTGACGTGGCGCGTCATTAGCCGCGCGTGTCACGCTTGGCCGCGCGCCACCCGCCGCCCGCGCCACACTGTCTACGGGCTGCCGCGATCTCACGCGATGTACCACACATTGTTTGTAACGACATCTAACTAATGTTACATCCTAATATTAGCGTTTATAGGACATGTATGCGTGTTCTAGAAAAAAAAATACAGGCGCATATCTTTAAAGCAAGCAGAGGTGTATTAAACTCACATTTCAAAGGAGTTAGCCTATTGCCGCCCACCAGGCATAGCTCCGGACTGCGTGCTGCTACTAAGAATTCCTTGTCAGAGAAACCAAATAATACTTTTCCAATCCGGGAATGGATCTTGAGACCATGATGTCTCTGGCATCGACTACACATATTAGATAAGTAGCTTGTTGAAAATGGGAAATTTAAATTTCCTGGATAAAAAGAGTAACTTGAACCAAGATCTACATGTGTACAACCTGACATTACATCTCATACACGGCAGTCTGCTCGCATCAAATTGCAATGCTGACTAAATGAATAGTTGTAATACACTATTTTAAACGATTAGGCGTATGCCAGAATCGTTCATCGTCATCATTTTATCTTTTTATTTTTTCTTTTTCTTTGCATGAACTTGTTTATGTGTTAGTATACAACTAGGAACAGATTGTTGTCTTAACGTGATTGCTGTGTATACTTGTAATAGGCATACATGTCAGAACTGACTCATTATTGTAAAAAGTATGTATTAGCTGTAACATGTAATGCTATGGGTGTACCAACGAATAAATAAATAAATAAATATCACTACTGTAGGTTCCCTGACTTAATTTTACCACATTTATGTGAAATCAATATATATACTTTTACTTTACACTTCTTTACAAACTTTACATTTTACTATTTACATATTTTACATTTTATATTTATCTATTTACATATTATATTATTAATAAAACATTACAGATATCCTTGCGATACCGGTTTTTCGATACACCAATATCGATAATGAGATATCGACAAGGACTTGACCCTATTACCATCTAATACCATCCTAAGTACATGACGGTTATATTTTTACTAACCGCGTGTACACGCGCAGAGGTCAAGGCACTCATTAAAGGACCATGACACGGAGTGCTTGTCACTTGCTTATGTAAACGCCTATATATATTTCGTATTTCTTCCGCTGTAAACATTATATCTTCTATATCTTAGTGCTTTAGACTTTGAACTGTATTCTGTGCTTGTGCTTGTCTATTCTACTCTCTAGTGCCTTCTCAACTTTTGTGTATGTCTCTACGGACCTGGACAATATATATGCTGTAATCGTGAGTGGTGGCATTTTTATTTTATACACCCTAACGTAGCCACATTATCTACACTACTATTCTACAAAAATAACTACATATACGATACATAGCCAAACACAAACACGATACAAGCGTTCCTGTTGTGCAGCCGCACCACCCGTGTGTCCCAATCATTCAAGAACAGCTGACTCATGACTCATCGTCGCTGTCGCACGCGCCGTTTTTTGTGCGATAATTATCTGAACGATGACGCCATTGTTCGTTACAAGCATCGGTGCTACGGCGCTATCGACGCCACACTATACAGACTTATGTATGAAGATTCATCGAGCGATTCATGCTTACGATGTTAGAAGAATATTGACGTACGGTACGTGTGGGTAAGCTTATATTGAACCGATATAAAAAGTTTACTATGAACTCGTATATTTTGCAAGTCTTGCGTTAATTAGTGTGTCGGGAGAATAACGCATCAGTAGAAATCTATTCCACTGATGGGTAATTCTCCATTGTTGCTTTGAACTTCTCTCTACAGTAGAAAGCATGCCTAGAGCATGCTTAGAGTGTGCTGCCACATCAGGAGCTTTTTTAAATAATAATAATAATAATAATAATAAACTTTAAATATCTGTTTTAAAATATCTGTTTTAAATTGGCCGCTATTTTATGTGAGGCTTACATCTTTTTATACAATTGTGATAGAATCAATTATTTTTCTTAAAATAATAGGGATACAGTCACGACTATACCACATGGATCAAGTGCATGTTAGAAATGTTCACATGGCTTTGAAAGTATCATGGCAAGTTTAAGATCTGCTACTTTTAGTTGATGTTGATTAGAGCTAACGACTGATTGCATAAATAATAAATTTACAGAACTGACAAGAAAGGGGGAATATAAAGGTTTTAATTTGTAATATAACACTATCAAGGGTATACATATTACTGTAAGTGATATATGTATTACTTATAGTAATTTCTGTGTGAACATTATTATCGTAATGTAAGTAAGGTAGGCGGGAGGCACAATTCTGTCGCGAGTAATTTACAAATATCATTATCACCGACATATCCCATTAAATAAAATTGTTTCCTATTAGGAGATGGTCGGTAACAGTATCGGTCTGTGCTCGTCGACTCGTTATCTGTGCGCAGATAAGTAAGGAGGGAGTTATCAAAGCGTATCTGACTTCTCAGAAACTCTTTGTTCTATTTAATGTAATTGCATCCAAATGATTCGAGCGAGATGATTCAGACACCCATCGGTATTCTGTTTATATCTGGGGCGTTTGTTTCAACTAAATAAAACGTAAAATACAGAAAATACAGAGATCTTAAAGAGGGTGCTGTTCGCGGGGCGAGGGGCGCGGAGTGACGAGGCGGGGGAGGTAAGGCGTGCGATTGTTTCATTTTCTCTGATTGGACCCACCAATATTGTATTTCAGACAACAGTTTTGAGACCTCCCGGTAATGGCACCAATTTCAATACTGATCTGCTTGCTTTTCTAAAAAAACGTAACCATGACTCCCTTTAAACGCTACTAATTTAATAAGCAATATTGGTTTAACACACAATAAATTTCATTATAAAACAAGAAAACTCGAGATTATATTTATGTTATAATTGTGTGAATCAAACGAATATAATATAACGTGTAATTACTTAGTGCTTTGTGCGGTGAGCGCGCTAAAGTAAATGTCTTTACATTCGTTTGACTTGTTACGCACACTCTGTGGCGGAGAGCTTGTGCTCTCTGTTTGAACTTAACTCATATTATATTACATTCTATAGTTTCAACTGTATACACTTACTTATATCAAAAGTATACTTATGTAAAATTTTGTTACCTACCATTAAGCCTGTCTTATGTATATCTATTATCTAATATAATAATAATATTGTTTATTTCTCTCAATAAGGTATATAGGTACATTGGTTTGTCACTATAATGAGTACAGGATGAGTTACATCTTAGTGAGAGCTGGAGTTTGTAGTAGGTTCGAAATCTGTGTGACAAATCTCCAGTCTCTCTTTTTTGAGCTACAGAAATATACAGCAAGAGTTTGAGGAACGTTACATTGAAACTGTGTGTGTGTGTGTGTGTGTGTGTGTGTAGTTAGTTAGTTATAATATGTTTAGTTATTAAGGCTATTACTGAACGCATGATTAGAAAGATAGTTTTTTTTTAATTTGGGATGAGTATTATTATTATGTGAGCCTCGACGGCGTAGTGGTTAGTGTAACCGACTGTCACGCCTGAGATCGCGGGTTCGATTCCCGCACAAGTTAAACATTTGTGTGCATGAACATAGATGTTTGTCTTGGTCTGGGTGTTTCTATGTATAAAATATGTATATGTATGTATTTACAAAAAAAAAGTATATATGTATGTTTATCCATCGTCTAGTACCCATATTACAAGCTCTGCTTAGTTTGGGCTAGATGGTGTTGAGTGTATGTGATAAAATATTATATTTAAAAATATATATATAAATTATTTTCACACGTACTTAGGGAATATATATTAGTGTCTTATAATCTTATTTTCGATATCCTACACATCTTAAATTACAAGTAGCCACTACATTCAGTGTAAAGTACCAAAATTAACAACAACTCCACCCATGAGCTGTATATATACAAACACACCTCGTAAACTCACAATTACATCACAAAAATTAACGGTATATAATGTGCTATAATAACCGCGAGTGCCTCCAATCCGCGTCGCTATTAATCAGCGTCAAATTATTCGTATATTAATAAATAATCGCGCATCGCTGAGTGTCACGATGTTCGCCGCGCGGTGCCAGTTCTCACGAGTCAAACGCACAACGGCACACAACGTTTTGTAGTGGAACAGTGCATTGTGCGCCAGCTTTACGATCATGTTGGAACACTGACTTACATTCATGTTTGTTTCATGGTTATTGTTTTGAACGCGAATATGCTTATAACGAGTCAAATTAGATTAAATTATACGACGTTTTGTCAGAGAAATCGTCTTTTTGGTAAACTGCGCGTCGGTAAACTTCGCGCTACAGCTAAGAGAATGTCATGCTATCTCATACGTCACAATGAAGGCCTTGTAAATCATCATTTTTCGATCTCGTCAAGCTGTAGGAAAAATAACGGTTCAGAAGATCATATTTAGAAAGTCTTCAACATGTCAAGCAAGTACTGCAAGACAAGAAGCTCCAACAGCCGCGCCGCTGTCACAGATCCCGAAAAATGCCAGCCACAGTCGAGCGCCAGCCTGCTATACTGCCTTGTATAAGGGGTGTCACTGACAAGATTGGCTACATCTTGAAGCGAGCTTCAATCAACACATACTTCAAGTCGCCAACGAAGATAAGTCAATTTTTACCATCCGTCAAGTGCCAATTACCTTTACAAGATGCAGGGGTCTATAAAATAGATTGTGACTGCAGCCTCTTATACATTGGTCAAACCAAGAGAAACATAGGCACCCGCATAAAAGAACACACAGCTGATGTAAAACACCAACGCTCGTTGAAGTCTGCTGTGTGTGAACATGTGCAACAGGGGACCAACCACTACCTGAGATTTGAAAAACCACAGATTCTCACTAAAGAACACCGATTCTCACCCAGAATGCTTCACGAGGCTATTGAAATCAGGAAGCATTCTAATTTCAATAGAGAAGATGGTTGGAATGTATCATCAGCTTGGGATTCAGTGATTCAAATAGTCAAACCCAAGAAGAACGAAAGCACAGCTAGACTTCATAATACTTTGAGCTCATTCTGCGTAAATAGAAACACCAATGATTAAATTATGTTTGGGTACTTTGAAATAACTACACTGGAACATTGAGACAACTACCATATTAGTCTTCCCGTGACCATGACTGCTGAAAAGCAACCGAAACGTCGGGGAAAGTGTAAACCTAAATATATTTTTTTTTAGTTTTCATAATTTATCAGCTTACGAATTAGTAAAATTCAATAGTACCTAGTAGTAGTGTAACAGTCTCAAAATTATGTAATATAGTGTTAAATAAATAACGCCATAAAATCCGTATATAGTAGTTTAATTTCAATGAATTACATTCGCATAAACAGAAGACAATAGTACATACGATGTTTGTCGAAGCTAATTTAGAATGCTATATGTAACCATGTGTAGGCAATAAATCGAGTGCCCGAGTTGTATAGTTGTGGATTCGTCATATTGTTCACTTGTAGTGTACAATAGAGCTGTGAGTGAACTGGAGCGAAACAAAATGTCTGGTGAGTTTTATTGTGGCGCACAATGCGCGCTAAAACTTCGTCTATTCACGATATTATAAACAAGTTGCCTGAATTAATTCACAAGCGGAGTGAGGATTAAAATATTCTGTGTTGTTGGACTTCGATCTAGATTCGATTATGATAATAATCATATTCGTACAAAGGTATAATACCTTTGTATTTGTAGTTGGAAACAGAAAATCAATTATATATTTTTATTGATTAAAGTTACACATTATACACACACAGAAAATAAGTATATTTTTAATGCGTATATAATTTTCTTTGATATGTAGATTTTATTAAACTGGTAAATTAAGTAAAATCTAAATTTAATCTATTTAAACTTACATTTGTTATTCGGGTTTTAGGTTTATCTATCTAGTTTCAAAACTAATCGGAGTTGTTAATCACGAGCGCGACGGAGTTAGGTGTTGTAATTATGATTATACAAAAGTTTATATAATATTAGGTATATTATTATATAAACTGTTAAAATTAAAATTATATATTTATTGAAAACAATACTCCTGCAAGTATGTAAAAAATAAATACGTTTATGATTGTTCTTCTAACAATTTTGTGCGCAATATTTGTGCGTGTCCTGCAGTATAGTCGGCGTTGCGGCATTTGTGTTATCTTGGTAAACCCTGTTACCTTCCAACTTTGTTCCTTAGCCAAATACGCCCTCTGTGAATACAAAAGCTAAACCATTGAATTTTTATAAAATAATATCACAGAAAGTTCGTACAAAAGTACTTCTAGCTGTTACCAGATCTTGCAAACAACCCGAAACGAACGATGTGCCATTTCGATGACGACGCGATTATTGCTGATACGACAAGGATAGTATGATTGTCATCGTATGGGTTTTCTGTAGGTGGGAAGAAGACGGGACATTTGGAATAGTAGGAAGTTGTAAAAGTCAATGTGACGCGACGGCGTCCGAGTGGGCAAATGTTATAGGGTGGTCATCCACTGAGTCGTAATGTTGCGAACTAGAACATTCGCCATGTTGTGTTAAATTTAAACTGTTGCAATGGACATTAGATAGATAAACCATTTTACTAAAGTCTATACATATGTATAAAATATGGTGACAAAAGATTACTGCCGCCTAATATTTACAGGAATAGATAATAAAATAGTTTTTTTAAAGCAATTTTTTTAGTCTAATCATAACTATATGCTCTGGTCGCTAAATGACATCTGAAATCTAAAAGTAAGTATAATAATACATGATTAACCTTTCGAGATCGCTGATAAATTTACTATAAGCGTTATTAGTACATAATAAAATATAACATCTGCTATTGTAACAGTATTTTATTTATTCTTCTCTTTTTCTAAACAAATACAGGAATACACTAGAAATAAAATCTGTGTCGTAGGGGTTACACAATCATTTAAACGACGAACATAAAGAACACCCAGACACGGAACAACTAAACAACTTCTTGTCTCGCGTGGGGATCGAACCTACTACACTTGGCGCAGTGGCAATGGCGTTCCATCGGTGCTGTCTTATTCGCCGGCTAATATCAATTATTTATTTTATAATTACTAAAACTAACTAAAGCCATTCTTCTTTCTTCTTCTTCTCTTCTTTTTTTTCCTTTGTTTTTTTTGTTTCTTGTTTTTTTGCACTCACTGATCGGTAAACGATTAGCGAGGTTAAGCAACATTGGATGCGGTCAGTCTATAGATGGGTGATCGCTTAGTGGTATTTCATCTGAGCGTCTCCGTGCTTCGGAGGGCACGTAAAAAGTCGGTCCCGGTTGTTGCCAAATTGACAGCAGTCGTTAAGTCATGTCAGAGGCCTACAGGCGGCTTAAACAACTCTTGACAACAGGTTGGCCAAAAAACACACGAAAAAAAATAGACTAAGCCATTGCTGCCGAAATATGGGTGTAATACACTTCTGTCTACCCCTTTGAGAGTACAAACGTGAGCATATACGTAAGTATAATATTAGATACCATGCACAGGACTTAAATATTGCGTAATTGAAATTCGCAGGTAGGCCAGATTCCATACAGGTATTGTTAAGAAAATTTAAAAATTATACACATTTTAATGTTTTCTATTACATGTTTACTTGGTTACTCCAGTTCCGAGCAAGATTCGTGTCCGGCAAAGCGTTTTATTTATCTCTTAGCAATTTTAACAGTATGGTGACTAGTAGTTATGCACTTAATAGATAATATTCTACCACATACACACAACACTATCTAGCCCAAACTAAGCAGAGCTTGTACTATGGATACTAGACAATGGATAAACATACATATATACTTTTTTTTTTTGTAATACATACATATTATACATAGAAACACCCAGACCAAGACAAACATCCATCAACAGATGGCAATAGACATGCCCTCAAAATTATGTGGAACCCAAACATATCTAATGGAATGTTTTTCCTTCGTGCTGCTTAAACAGTCGAAGCTGCGTGATGCTATATGAGCACCGTTCTTGTTTGTTTCGTATCGAATGGACAAATGCCTTAAGATTGTGCGCAAACATATCTGGTGCTGCGGGCTCCACGAAACCGGATTATGATATTTGTTCTCTCATATTTGAGTTGGGAAAGCTCGACAATCTTTACATTGTTAAACAAATTCGCAGTGTTGGCGTTTCTTTTACATTTGTATAGCTCCAAGTACGTATTGTGTGTTCGTCGACTTTTTAAGAATTAAATTCTATAATTGAAATATTTCTGTCTATTTTGCAGATGCCAATTATTATTTGAATTTTTAACAGATTAGGAAAGTTAATTATCTTGTAGTTCAATAGGCTTCTTTCTATTGGCTATAGAGCCTCGTAGCTAGTTTGGTAATAGAGTTGATTAGATCATTTGATCAGACAGAGCGGGGTTATTGCGTGTATGACTAAATTTGCATGTTCTATTGTTAAGAGCGTATGCATTACTTGGCATTGTAATACAAGCCGATTAAATGGAAAACCTCTTTGTTAGAATTTTATGTACCTTTTTATTTGTAGTTGATCAAGTAATGACTACCGATGATAAGACAAACATCAAATTTGTTACACGCAGTCAAGAGAAATACAATAAAGGGTCGCTAATTGTTTAATGTTTTCGGACATTTTTATGACGGTAGATACTCAATTAAATTCAATCATAATTATTTCAAATAGTAGACCAACTGTTAACAACAATCGTGAAAAATATTTCCTGGAAAAATTGAGATTGCATTCCATCTGTGAAGCACTTCCCCAAATATTGTTACAAAACTAGTCTTCACACAAAACGAAGAAGCTATTCAGGCCTGCAGTATGTCGCCTCCCGGCGTCGCCCGCGACACAGTTCCTTTGCGTGGCTGCCAACTGTTCCTCGACTTATTGCACAAAAGCCTGCTTAGTACACCGCTATTACCACGAGATGCTTTTTATCTGGTACTTAGCTCGCTAGTGGCTGTAGTAAAACCACTCATTGTTTTGAAACAAACGCTACCTCAAGTAAACGATTAAGATAAGTGAATATCTATACATATAATAAATTGTTATTGATTGAATTGTGTGATGAAGCTACTATATAATAAGTAGAAAGGTAGAAGTATAATTATTTTCAGTAAGAAGATAGTACGAATTATTTTGATTGATCTTTAGCAACTTGCATTTATAAAATGACGTCGTAAGATACTATAGTGACATTTTCAATCAGATAATGATCCTTTGTAAGAAGAAATCGTACAACCATTTACTACTACTAGTGAGAATAGATACCGTTATATTATAAAGAAGAGTAACGATCAGATAGTTTCACGACTATCGACAAAGAATGTTAAAAGATTGTGTTAAAAGGGTCGGCAACGCGCAAGTGATGCTTGTGGTGTTGCAGACGTCCATAGGCTACGGTGACCACTTACCACCAGGTGGGCCGAGGGTATGTTTGCCACTTTAGTTTTATAAAAGAAAATATATATAAGGAGAAGAAATATCATCAAAACGGACGGCTTTAGCGACATTTATTCTCCTTAAATACTTACATTTTATATTCTTTAACGGTGTCACAATGTATATTGTTGACGCCATTTTACTTTAATACGTCACTACACTGATGTAACTACAGACGCACTCGTTCACACTCGTGGTACGCGTTCGCGCAACTTGTGATAGAGTTTTAGTTTGAAGTGTTCGTCTTCTCACTCTTAGCTTTATAATGACGATGAGTTATTAGCATAAGCTCTTACAAACGCCCCCATTCTTGCCAGTGACGATAGAATTTTAACTTTGTTACTTTAGAAGACGAGGATGAAGCGAATTTGGAATGGAAATATATCTCACTTAGTTCTGAACCAGTTAAGTGCAGGTAGCAAATAAAATATGTAGTTATAGTAGAGCACGAGCTTTACATTTAAAAATGCAACAACAATTCAATCGCTTTGACTGCAACCAGCTTTCAGTGAATTGGTAAAACGAGTAACCCAGAAACAATTGTTGGCCTTGAAAGAAAATCGGACCATGTACAATAAATTTAACTTGTAACAGGAACGTGTTTCCTTTACAACTGTAAGCGGACCATTCCGAGTAAATCGACACAAAACGCGCATCCTGAATTTGCACTTAACAGAAAAAAATATTAACAAAAACGAACCCTTCCTTTCATCGTAACTGGGTGAAAAGACAAAGAATAACAAATGAACAGCCACTCCAGCCCTCCATAGAAGAGGAAATTACTTTGGGACGCGTAAAAAATCGTCATTATTAGCGAATTACGGAACAAAGAGTGTTGTTGAGCGTAATTACGCGCATGTTGGTATCAAACGCTCGTTTGCGCGGTCGGGCCGGCCGCGCGGTGCGGCGTGCGCGCGCTCTTGCCTCGCGGGGAGATCGGCTCTATGAATATGAATGCGGTGCAAATTGTCCGTGTATCTCGGGTAATTGTGGGAGAATTTGTTTCGTACGTGGCAATTGACGCTGTTGTTTCTGGAAATAGGAAGATGTCTTACCTGCTGGAATTAGTTTACGAAGGGGGATGTAATGTTGTGATATAGAGTTGTTACCTTGACACGCTGTGGTCTTATAATTACTATGTATTATGTACCTCTGTACTTAGGACAGCAATATGGTCACGAGTTGTTTAATTCTGTGTACGTTAGTGGATGCTTCTATTCTACCAAACTATAACTATTAGAGTCTAAGATTAAATTTATATTTTCGCTTGACATATAGTGAGTGATTATTCAATACCTTATACCTATAATTGATTTGTAATATAATAATATTATAAACTTGCCAATTCTAAATGGTGGGCGTGAGTTTCTTGGCTATCCTTCGCATATCGTTCTACGCCCTTGCTTTGCTTATCATAGCAACTCATACACAATAATTCACATATCGTCCAATCACGATTTATTAATGACATAATTAATTAATTAACATAATATTTCCTCAAATTATTAACAAGAAATATAAACTAAAGAGAAAATAAAACGTCAAAATTTAAAAACGTAATATAATATTCCTCCGCATTTTTTGTGCAAAGAAAATACTAGCCTGGTCATGCGAAGCGTCGATCAGCCGCTTAGCTAAGTCTCTACAAACAGACTTAGCACTTGGACTCCATGACCTTTGATACCAAATGACTCAAATGTGTACTCACCAATAAGGTTTTGATATTTGCGCCGTTTGAGCGTCTCCGTTGATGCAGCAGCAGCACCAGCACAACCCACTGTGCTAGACAGATGTGATAGCGCAAGGGTGTCGTTGTTAAGCACAAGTTGGATCCTACACCAAAGACCTACCCATTTACCATGGCAGTAATAACATACCATCTGGTATCTTGCCTTCGTCGCGTATCAAGCCGTGAGGTTCAAGCTGAGCCGAAACGCCAGCGGTGATAAGAGTCCGACGGAGTATGTTATTCAGGTTGGTGTGTCGTGATATATGACCAGCTCTCCTGCTGCATGACAGGCCATAGTGACCAAGACTGTTGACGGCTTCTCCACAAAGACACCGACGCGGAGAAACATAAGGAGTACCTAAGCGTAAACAAGTAGCAATGCGGCAGGTCGTTTTGTTCAACATGGTACCTATGTTGGACGACGGGAGTGCCTAAAGACAAAGGCCCAACTCTCATTCCCCCACAATCAGTAAGCGGGAACGTTCAGCAGCACAGGACGATGTATTTATGAGATTTTCTCGATCCATGCTGCATAACGGCCCATCCCACTGTTTCTGAGAGAGTCGGTTTTCGGGTAAATCAGTGCTTGGGCAAATAAGTCTCCAAGCGGTTACGGCGTGGGTCATGCACAGCACTTCAGAATTAACCAGTGTCGGTGCCAATATTTTCTTGGTCAATTCTGCCATGCAATGCACCGAAGAAAGGAACGCTGGTAAACTAACATCAGTAATTTTTCGAATGCCGAGGCCACCCAAACTGAACACCGAACTGGCAAGCTCGCTTGTAGCTACACCCGGTCGTTAATGGCCACATTTAAAACTTTAGTAAGAGTATGATATATATGATATGTATGATTCTATAAATTTTTGCTAAAGGTATCAAATATTTCCAAAAGTGTGAAGATGCATGGGCATGGGTAAATTTAGTAAATTCACTTATTAAGTAAACCTTGACGTTCATGGGTGTTACTTTGTGACCTATATGAAATAACCTATTTCTGATTTTGATTTTATTATATCGTTTCAAATGAAAGTACCAAGAATAAAATAATAACAAACGTAATAGTCCACTTTCAAACTAGCCAGTATACATTGTATTGCTGACCTATATATTACACATTTGTCCGTCGGATATGGGATCCTTGTATTATTACTGACAACGGTATGTTCCGACCGATATATTACTTTAATATAACTTTGACGAATTGACTACTGTTTCTCCTATAAGTTTCTAAGGATTTCTTTACTGTTACAATAACAATCGTTGTCTGCCGAGTATAGTATCATAAACCGTGCCATTACTGAGAATTCCTTGACAGAAAAGTACCACAATTTCTGGACACAGACATTGAACGAGAATAACCATATGTGCTAATTTAAGCTTTTAGACTAATGAAGCAATCTGTATACCTAATAATAAATTGAACATATTATGCTCTTATAACAGACAGGGTTGTACACATCGCGTAATTAGAAAGGTATTATTGCAGTAGGTAGGCGCTAAGGGATAAGGCCTAAGCGTACAACGGGCACACACACAAGCGCCGGCTCCTCGGGGATTTAGGACCAAGATTGAATCCCGTACACACGAGCCTCGCCTTTGTTGACTTATAAGCCACATCACTACCTACCTACATAGTGCGCCACTGGATAAGCCTAAAACAAAGTGCTGCCTCTCAGTTATCTTACTTTAGCAATTTACACTTTGATAAATTCAAAGATTGAAAACCTATCACGGTAAATAAAGGCATAATGATGACGGCCGGATGCCGTAGTGGTTTAAGTTATTGCCTTGCCATTGCCGCGCCGAGTGTTGTGGGTTCGATTCCCACACGGGACAAACATTTGTGTGAGCCACAAATAGGTGTTCTTTGTGTCTGCTGTTTAAATGTTTGTAAAGTCCCCCGCGACACTAGAATTATTCTAAGTGCGGGGTCTTTTAAAGAAAAATTTAATTGTTCCCCAAATATCCATGTTAAGATTTTTAGGTCGGCCTATATAATACTTGGGTTTTCATTCATTGTTACGGCTGATTATACTCAGTAGAGGATTATATTATTAGTGTTGTGGTGTGTTTCGTACTGCATCTAGACTTGGTATTAAACGCACTATAAAATTTGTCTTTGGCATGTATCCTTATACAAAGGCAAGGCTGATCATAACGCAGATCAGTTATCTTCGGAGGAAATATTGCATTCGTAGTATAGGTACCGTAGTCTTCGTTAGCTATGCAAGAGAAATCATAATATAAAAGTGTGTGGGCAAACACAAGTGCACTCGTTATTCCCTCACTTTTGTAATCCGGTAGGACGGCAATCCGATAGGTACGACCAGAGAGAGATCAAGCGCGCGATCAACAGCGTTACGTGCTTTTAGAGGCACGGGGATTAAACTTCGCCAAATAAATATTTCTGGGCTGTTATTGAAAGAAGTTTTTAGTCAGATTCGAACATGAGGCCTCATGATGCGCATATACACTAAACCAACTCTGAAAAAAAAAGAACTGGTAACTATATCGATGGCATTTCATACATTTAATATATAGTTTTGTACAGAGTAGTGGCGATGATAAAATGAACCTACAATGCCAAAACACCACGTTAGTCCAGTTGAATAAGAGAGTGTTCGTTCGTTAATTTCTAGGCTATATATGGTTTTATTAGGAGTTTAGGTGTTCTCAGCAGCAGTGAATGTCGTCTGATATCTTACAGGCAGACTATAATAGGCTTGCCACTATTATGCAAATGTTTGTGGAAAAAGCGAAATACAGCTCTGTTTTAACCTTCGTAGATATGTATATAATGGTAACGCCATGTTAAATCTTTTCATTGAAAAGTATCGAGAACTATGTATTAACCGCTTATATTCTAATTCTCCTTGCTTCTTCTTAGGATAATATATTCTTGTCAACCCGTTCAACTAAGCTTATGGAGTTCTGATTAAGCCTTTTGAATTTTTAGCACACAGTAACAAAATAAATATTGAGTACGTGATACGCCTAAATAAACAAATGAATCGAGTGTCTGCATTACCCCTACAAACACACAGATACTCAAACAGTACAAACAGCGAGTTGATCTCAAGTATTTACATATTAATGGGGCTCACGTTAAATATGTGGAAGTTGAACAAAAACTTGTAGCAAACAACATGGCGTATTCCATTAGCATAATATATCTCTTATTAATAATCCAGGGAAGTATCTCGCGTCGATTAACGCGTTCCCGGGCTGGTCCCAGGGTGGTCCCGGAGCGCGGGCTTCATTACATTAGCGGTACAATGGCGCGCGGCGCCTCGCTGCCACAATGGGCACGTCGCACAATGCGCTAGCAGTGCAACACAACCGGTGCGCGGCGCAGCACTCGCACCGGTAATGCTGTTCCCGTAATACTTTTAAAATTGTTCCCCTCCCTTGAGTAATTATGATTTTACGTTTGCGTCGAAATGCACTTGTTGTAATAAAATGTTCTGTCGAATTTCGAATGAGGCTATGAATTTTTGATGCGCGAATTATTGACGCGTAATTATTGTTATATATTGGAATCATTTATGCTGTGTTACTCAGTGAAACAGTGGGCAAATTTAAATGTAAAGCTATAACTCACCAAAAGTATAAACATTGAAGATTGTGAAAATAAAGTATTCGAGATAGAGATATATAAGTGACGATCGAATAAGGAGGTCGGGCACACCACGATCGTGGCGGTAAGACCCGTTTTTTATTATGGCACCCTCACCTTCCGGCTGACACAGATAATGACTGGCCGTAGTTGCTTTGGCCAATTCCTGTATAGCATAGGCCGGCAAGAGACGCTTGGTTGTCACCACTGCGGCAACTGCCGCGACGTTGTTGAGGACACGGATGAGTTGATTGCGGCAGTCGGTATGGTTGTCCTCTCACTTCTGGCCGTAGCTCAGTCCATGGTCCAGAGTGAGAGGTCGTGGAACGCCGTCGTCTCCTTCTGTGAGGAAGTGATTTCCAACAAGGAGGCGGCGGAGCAGGAGCGGGCGCGCTAAAACCCTCATCCCAACCGCAGAGCCGGGCGCCGGAGAGCGCGAGATGACCTTCAGCCATCCTGAGGTTTGACCTGTGGGTGGTGAGCTTCGTGGGCCTGCCCGACATCCAATCAGCACCAAGTTCGAGAGTTGGCGTGCGTTTTCCGACGCGCACCTCTGTGTCGTGTCCGTCTCCCCTCTAGGGGAGGACAGTAGGTATTTTAAAAGTGAGTAATGCCTCAAGGGTAGGTCTCTCCATTTAGTGGCCTGCTGTTTCATACGGCGGGCCGAAACCTCGGCGGAGTCGCGACTGCATGCGCAAGTTATTCGCGCGGCCCCGCCGATTGCGGTTTAGTCGAGGAACTTTCTCTTTTACCCCGGTGAGTCCGTCATAACCCCTCCTACCGCCCCCGCGGAGGGGTAAGCGTCAACGAATTCAACCACATAATAAAAAAGGAGGTGATTTGTCTGCTCTTTAGGGAATCAATAAAAGCTAGTAGTAGCATTAGTAGTAGTAGTAGCACAACCATTTGTTATTAAAATCTGCGCTTTCTCTTCATTCCTCATGAGGACCATTAGAAACGAAGTCATACGACTTCGTTTCTAACATGGAGTCGAGGACTTTACACACATACAATCAATAGACATAGTATGTATATGTATACTTAACAATTATAAATGGATCACACAAATAATTGTTCTTTATGAGTTTTGAACCTACGGCCATATAACCGCTTGCCTGGTACGCCATGCAGTAATATTTCATGAATTTGTTTCGAATGCATAGTGACAGGCTTGTCCTCTACGCATAACTTTATCTAACTATATAAATAATAATATCATACTAGCGGTCGCCAAGTTGTCGAAATTCGCCCAAAATATATTTAAATTTTAAATTTGATCGTTATTAAAGTTTTATTGTCTATGACTTAATACCCTTATAATCACATTTCATTTAGTCACATACTCCACATACATATGTATGTAATCATAGTTATGAAGCATTCTACTAAGTAAACCGAACAATGCCGAAATACTACGAACACGATACACGACACACACGCACACAACCATGCATTTTACACACGACTGCGTGTGTAAAATGCATGGTTGTGTGCGTGTAGTGTTTTTTCATTACTTTAATGTATTTCTAATGCATATTTTATAAAAATATTAGAATTAGCCCCTCCTCCTCCATATAAACTTTAACTGTGCCAAATTTCATAGTCCTCCGTCTGCGCAATTTTCGTAAAAAGGGGTACAAAGTTTTTCCTTCACGTATTACTCGTAATATATAGATATTATACATCAGGCTATCCTAACACAATACTATAAAAATAAACATAAAAAGTATGACGCATTTTACTTTTAAAACTAACTTTTGCCTCAGTGATCAAATCTTATCAGATTCCTGTGGCCGTAAGCGGCTTTGAAAGCTTCGTAAAGCAGTAGTTATCGAGCGCGTCTGTGACAAATATCGTCAAATGCTCAAACTCCATGCACGAGTTTAGTTTGCGGTCTGCGAAACTTGGCTCGTTTTCATTTAATAGTCAGAAAGTCAGGCTTTTACGATTTCACTTAAAAATTTCTTAAGGAAGTGGGAAATATAAAATAGTGGTGGGAAGTAGTAGGGCCGGACGTGGTCCCGGCACTTAGTTCCCGGGAACTCGCCGCCCGGCTCGGCGCACACCGAGAGATTTTTAAATATTATTTTAACTAGTTATATTAGTTCACGGTTCTGCTTGGTCAACTTAAATCGTGCAGTTATTGAAGTTGAGAAACTTCGACACGGCGGCTGCTTGAACACACCTTCTTTTTTCTAAGGATTTAAATGATTGAATGAATGATTGAATGAAAAGCTGCTGCTGACAAAGCATTTATCAAATGTTTAGAGTTATAAACGCTGCTGCATTTCACTTTACCTTTATGCTTTTACCCGCGCTTTGCCCGGAAACAGTACTTTTTTAGTATGAACGGTACTGTACCCCTGAAAAGCTATATGTGAAATTTCATGATGATCAGTCGAGTAGTTAAGGCGTGAAAGCGTAAAAAATAAACTCACATCCGCATTTATTATAATATCATATTAGCTAGGATTTATTTACAACATGTTCGCCAAGGATGTGCAGTTTGAGAGGACAGCGCATTATACTAAACAGAGGGAGTGAACTGGTAGAGTGGTGCATTATGTAGCGACATGCAGTTTCAGAACTTGCATGTCGCTACAATGAACTACTACTACGTCCTTAACAGTTAATATGCAGATCTCTCAACTTCATACGCAAGTTGCGCTGCTATAAAAGCACATTCACACATACATATGTTCTATACACTGAAAATTTAAAGATTAAAAATGGACATATGTACATGCATTCATAATCACACGCTTATATCAAACCTGAAAATATAAAATACTCCTTCGGGTTAGGCAGGGCTTTGTTTTACACACGTCAGCAGCAACAGAGACTTTCTTGACAGAAAACCTAACAACACTTTGCCAGAGCCGGGTAATTAATCCAAGACATCATAGAAGCAGGCATATACATTATAGCGGGGTCATCACGACAGTCACACAGATAGTCACAGTTGCCATTATGTGAATCCTCACGCTGCTAACAGCCTGTTTCAGCTTTGTACCTCATTTGTTTATAATGTCCTAATCATGTAGACGACTTCACTTAAGTATCGATAAACCAAAGGAAGTGGCAAGTGTTTGGTAGATTGGTCACCCTCATAAACCAGTACTACTTATAACGACAATTTTCTTTAAGCATTTTGTTTTTCAATGAACATAATATTAATTAGTCAGTTTTACTTTAACAATAATTAAGCATGTTTCTTAAGTAATACGTGTGTCTGCTTCAATGGATTTGACGCCTAGAAACCCAACTGTTCACACGACAGTCAAGAAAACACTGGAGAAAACTTAAAAACTTTAACCTTATACACAGTTTCGTGTCCTAAATACTTCTATCAGTTTATTCCGTAGCCTATATCCCTCTATAGAGACAGCCGTAGCTGTATCGCCGCACCTCTTGGCCGCGTATTCCTCTCCTCGTCCATTGACGCCGCCGACGCGTATCCACAGGCGGACCGATACGGAGAACAAAGCCGCCACGACCGGAGATTGCACTCAAATACATTTTTCCGCAACCCCCCACCCCGATACCCTGTGGGGTACAATGGGGTACGTCGGGGCAATGACGGAACACGGCTAACGAGCGCCTTTGTTGCACTCCGTGGCGTTCATTGGGGCATTGTGCTGCACGGGGTAAAAAGCAGGTTGTGCCCAACTGACGGTTAATGTGTAATACAAGCTGATTGTTAAGGTGGCGTGCTTAAATGACCAGGGTACTCCGTGATGTTGGTGTTTAATGGAGGTTGAATAGCACCTTTGTTGCGACGGTTTCATTGTGACAGTGCATGTCATTAGATTAAAAAGGGCTGCAATTCATGATTTGAACTTTATTATATTTACTGACTATATACTTATCAAAGATTTTGGCTTTAAATCTTATGACCTTCTCTTTAATTATAAGAGTTTGAACGATAAGTTTCTATTAATTATAATATTATTATAAGAAGCCTATAATATTATCGTCTGTTAATTAAGTCAATGTCAAAAATCTTTATATCAATAAAATTTATAAAACTTACTAGGACGCGTTATTTAACTTATTCAAAAATAAAAATATATATATATATATATTATTTTTATTAAATAAAAATATATAATTTAAAAAAAGCTGTTTGTGACTGAGAAGAGACATGTAAATAATCTTATAAACACTCTTGTTAGCCGATAATATAGCACTTAAAGAGGTTAGTGGAGCCGTCTTTGTTACTAAAATATAATATACTAGCTTTTGCTCGCGGCTTTGTCCGTAGAAAAGTAGGTTAGGTTATGTTAGTATAATTACTTTTTTCAAATAAAGTATCACTTATATTACTCTGTGATAATATACCTTTCAAATGAAGAAAGAATTTTTAAAATCGGTAAAGTAGTTTTTGAATTCAATCCTTACAAACCAAAAATCTAATCTTTCCTCTTTAAACCATTTAACCATTTATTTTCGTTACACATATATACAAAACTTACATATTTATAGAATTAGGACAGCATTTACAACACATACAAAATAAATATAAACTGGCATAGGTACATGCATAACAAAGGGCTCCAGCTCAGTATTTTCTGCGCACATGCACAGCACTGGTTTTCAGCTGGGCTGACAATTGAATTAATATTAATAGCACATTAATGTACACAAAGAAGACAAAAAGTTACAAAATATCAAAGCATAAGTTAAAAGGACTTCGAACACATGGAAAAAAAGTCCTTTACAAACATAAACATATAGATAATATATAAATATATATATGTATATATATAAATATGGCTAGCACAACATATACGACATATACGACACGACACACAACAAGTATACCTAATGGTTACTATTCTGCTATCAAACAATATTAGTATAGAAATATAGACGAGTATAGATTAACGGTGTAACAGCAGTAGCCATCCTGAACCCAATAGCCAGCCACAGTCAGCATTATCGACTTAACAGAGACAAAATTATCAACAGCTATACGACATATAAAAGCAGAGCATCTCTCACCGTTTAGAACGCAAGCAGCCATATCGACTCACTTCTAAATACTTGAGTAGCAAGAATAAGTTGCTATTCTTCCAGAATCTGCAAGTTTAATTAGCAGCAAATTGAGAGTAAATAACGTGGAACCGTTAAATATAGCAAATAGCATATAGTGGGGCTAACAAAATATTTACCATAACCGGTTCGGTGGAGCAGTGGTCGTGAATGCAATAGCAGTGCGTCTTGCTTTCAGTTCTCGGTTTGGGTAAACTGTTATTGAGTTTATCAGTCAATAAATTTTCAATACCAACGCCAAGTCTGGTACGGTATCCTTCTTCTCCCTAGCCTTTATTATTCCCAAGTCACTTGGGGTCGGCTTTTCTAGTCTAACCGGATTTGACTGGATATCAGTTTTTACACGGAGCGGCTGCCACGCAACTCGAAGGCTAACGATACCCTAAGGCTAGACCAGTGTCAGGATATTATAGGGCACTGACTTCCAAATAACGACTGCCATAGATATTCATGGCAGCCGGGACCGACGGCTTAACGTGCTCTCCGAGGCACGGAGCAGGCGATAATTGTCAATCAATACGCACATAATTTCGAAATGTCATATAACTTCCGAAAGTCAGAGGTGCGTGACGTGGGTTCGAACCCGAGACCCTCTGCATTGCAGTCTGTTGGTCTCCCCACTGAGCTATCGTATCATATAAGTCTGGTACGGTATCCGTGGGGTATAAAACATATTTAAAAAAAAATACTGTCGAATACGTGTCTGCCTACTCCTTTGACGATATGAGGGTGTGACTATGTATGTGTGTTTGTAAATATGTTTATTTAATATCCTGGTCTGAAAGTTTTTGCGTTTTATTTGTTCCATATGAAACAACGCCGTCGTACAGAAAGACATTAAAAATATTTTTATTAATTGCTTTACAATACTGCATTCATAATTCACACATATGCGATCATAATTATAATAATAATATTCTGTCACATACACACAACACCATTTAGCCCAAACTAAGCAGAGCTTGTACTATGGGTACTAGACAATGGATAAACATACATATATACACTTTTTTATAAATACGTACATATTATATATAGAAACAACCAGACCAAAACAAACATCCATGTTCATGCACACAAATGTTTGTCTTATGCGGGAATTGAACCCGCGACCTCAGGTATGCCAGTCGGTTACACTAACCAATACGCTATCGAAGCCGATTATGAATTAAATCGCGACCATCTTAGAACTTAATAGAGATTAAAAGTGTAAATATATGTATTGTTTTTTAGCGTCCAAAGACGTGCAGTAAAAAGCAGTTAATTCATCTTTAACTCTCTATGATCGGTGACGTAACTTATGTATAAGCCTATGAATGAAGACGATGCTAGTTGTATGCATGTATTGTGTGTTCGGTAAGCGGCGGCAGTTAAAACTACTTGTACGAGCTCGGGCCAGACAATGGCGTCACGAGTGAGTAGCGCCAAGTGAACACTAACGCCACTCGATGGATCACCGACAATGGGAAAAATACAGCCATTATGTTATGTACATCGAGTTGTATCTTCATACAACTTGATGCTTATTCGGTTTAGTATATCTTCTAGAATTTATCCTAATCCTTTAAATAAATAAATATTTAAAGAGAAAATGAATTTACGTCCAGTTCCTATACTAAAATGTAGTGCATAATAATTGGAGGATCTTGAATTTGACATTACAAGAAGTGCTCTCTCATTATTTAACTATTGCTGTACCTAACAGGGTCTATAATTGATACCTACCTTTAATATTACCAACTATTATACTACCTTGTGGAGGGCAATAAAGAAATGAGTGTTGAGTCTTTAAGCTATTTTTTCTTCTCTGTAATTTTATCCCTCCGTCCTATCAATATTCAGTTTTAAAACGATATTTTAGAGTGCAAAATGAATTAAGCAATTTTCAGTACCTACCGCAAAATACATAAAGACATATGTATATTCAATGGTCGATGCCGTCGTGAGCATGTCGTGTTTTTAACGCTCTCACAGTAATATTCAAAAAAGTTGTTTAAAGTCTAAACATTTAGATTCCGAAACATTTAGTTCATTATAGTCATAATAAGTTATACTAATATAATAAAGCTGAAGAGTTTGTTTGTTTGTTTGCTTAAACGCGCTAATCTCAGGAACTACTGATCTGAATTGAAAAATTATTTTAGTGTTGGATAGCTCATTTATCGAGGAAGCCTATAGGCTATATAACATCCCGCTACGACCCACGGGGGCGGCGCAATAATCATATTTATGAGGAACGTAATCATATAATCATATTAATAAAAAGTAATCATATTTATGTGGGTGAAACCGCGGCCACATCTAGTAATTAAATAAATAAAATCGTGCATTTCCATTTGTCGTTGCAATAAGTGCACGACACTGACTAAGTGACTTAGGCCCGGTACTAATATTCAAGAACAAGTTGTTCAAGCTACGTTCAAGTAACGTGCAGTAAATATTTTTACATATTTTTCATTGAATATGTGTCAAAAATTAACTGTCCGCGGTTCAAACGACTATAGTCTATTCCAATCTCATAAAAAAAAGGTACACAAACGGTTCATTGACATGACTATAGACATTTTAGTGATGTCCAATTGTAGCGAAAATTGTAAATCAATTAATTACCTAATCGAATCATTCGATTTTATGAAGCAAAAGAGTTAAAAATAACATAGACACTGCTACAATGATATCTTATCGCGCTATAACTGTACCCATTATTCGATGTCCGCATTTGAGCAAACAGAATATAGTATACGTAAAAATTAAATAAAAAACCATTTGCAAGGTATATAATTTTTCATTGTTAAAAAAATACCTAAGGAATAATTAGTAATTATTAGTGATCAAAGTTATTTACCACTTACAATTAAAGTTGTGAAAGTCAGAAAATATGTAGATACTCATTTAGGTCACATAATGACACTTATGAACTTCAAGAGTTATTATAGTAAGCTAATTAAATATTATTGAAGCCATATGTTGTCGCTTCAAGAAGAAGCACAATCCAAATCATGTATGTAATCAATATTCCGTAAGTAAGCCAAGTAGTTAGCAAAGGCACACAATAGTAATAGTGTCGTCGACAAAATGGCAATTATCTTGACGGTCAGAATAGATTATTATTTATTTTAGAATGGTCAAGATATATTTAAATTTCTTTTTTTAAATATTTATTTACGACTGCTTAACACCTTGAGTTATGGTGGCCAGCCGCATACATTTTCCAATATTAACACCCGCACTAGGTTTAATTATTTTGTCGCAGAAGACTTTACAAACATTCAAAGTCAAAGTCAAGTCAAAGTCAAAATCATTTATTCATTTAGGTCACAAATAACACTTATCAACGTCAAAATATATAGGTTAGTGAGTTTACTAAGGTACTGAAGCTACATTTAGGTTAGTTGCTAGGTTCAGGCAAAGGGTTGAGCCTATGAGAAGAAACCAGCAAGAAAATCACGGCCACTTTTTTAAATCGCCAATTAAATATAATTTCAGTATTTTACAACTCGTATCAAGAAGGTGTTGCAGCCATTATGCCATATATTACTGACTATATAAATCTAAAGCTTATAACAATAATTTTAAATAAATAATTACTGAATAATGTAAAGGAGATGAAATAATAAAGATTTAGTAGAATTATTTAATATTAATCTGTAATAGACAGAAGGATGGTATGAGATGAGATGCTTTCGAACAACGGACATAAAATACAATACACACGGTATCGATAACAGTGAACTTTCCTGTAGCACGTAAGTACTTATTTTTACTTGGTCTTTATTGGCAGTCATTGACAGATTAAATTAAATTTTAAATCCCTCCAAATATCGTATATTTAATTGCAAATTAATTATAAATTTCTTTTTTAAACAAATTTCGATTAACTTAGTGATTACTAAAAATTTTACGACGTCAACGATTTTTTTTTTTTTTTTTTTTACGCTGGGAAATGTGCAAGTCATATTACCCATCGCCGGTTTTGGGGCGGGCGATGGGGATATGTCGGGATCCAGCCCCTAAGATGGATTTGGGCTGAACCGACTAAAACCACCGCGGTGTTCCTCACACCTTTATGGCGAGGCCACGCGGATCGCTCTCGCATTCGAATCGCGACCCCGCCAAAGGTTCGACCCACCGATGGACGTGGCGGGTCCCACACAACCATCAAAAACACAGACAAAGCGGGGGACCTAGTCCCCCTTGCGACATCGAGAGGCGTGCGCGGAACGCGAACGCCGCCTGCTCGGACCTGCGCTGATCGGGCGGTGGACAGCCCCAATAGGTCCACCACCCGCAGGCTTCTACTCAAGGTGGCTGGAGGTCGTCTCGCGCCCTCCTGCGCCCGGTTCTGCGGTTAGGGAGAGGGATTGACCGTTCCCTCTCCCTCTCCGCCGCCTCCTTCACTAACATCACCTCCTCACAGAAGGAAGCGACGGCATCCCAAGACCTCTCGCTCGAAACCATGGACAGAACCATTGCCTCGAGCGAGAGGACGACTCCACCGACTGCCGCGTGCATGACATGGCGTTGCGTGGCCCAAGCAGGGCAACCTACCAATGTGTGCAACGCCGTGTCTTCGACAGCGACGTGGCAGTCACCGCAGTGATAGCAACCGGGCGTCTCCTGTTTGCCTATTCGACACAAGTACCGACCGAAACAACCGTGGTCGGTCAGCACCTGCGTCAGACGAAACGTGAGGGCGCCATGACGCCTCTCCAGCCACTCTCTAAGAACGGGTCTTACCGCCACGATTGTGGCGTGCCCGACGACGTCAACGATATTATTTTGTCGTACAGCCTTATGCAACCATCAATTATAGATATTTTTTCATCTGACAAATAACCTGACTTAGTAAGATTTTTCAAATTTAATAATTATTTATTAATCAAACGCCAATTACTTTAAAATACACTAAAATATCATGGGAAACGTTAAAATACGGATAAATGAGTAACGTATTCCATTTCGTAAGTAATTATATGATAAATTTAACAAATTTAACATAAATCTGGTTTGTATATATTTGATAACAGAATGGATTTGTATAGACGTTCTTAAATATAGGAACCGAGCTTTAGAGAGTACGTACTTTAACGCGTGCCTTAGAGTTCAATTATATCCTCTAGTACTTAATACTGAGATGTATAACGGTTCGCAATATTATGTAAATGAAAGGGTACTGCTTAGTTCCCATAATTAAAATACACTAAATATAAAATTCATGAAATGTTTCCCATAAGTGCTTGATGTTAACTCATCACAAAATATGAGATGTAATATAAAAACATATTCTTACTAAATAAAATAAAAGAGTGTATTATTATATACATTTCAGTATATAGTAACTCAATGATGCATACCTACTATCGACAAACGATGGAGAGAGGAAGAAGGAAGAAATTAAAATATTCTCATTAATATTCATTGCAGTCGGTACCTCAGCTTTTACTCATTCTTGTTTTCCATAAAATATATAAAAGCTAGTAAATCATTCCTAAGAACGACTATCACTCTCACCTTCTGCGTATTGTAATCTAGATCACGTATTAAACACGCTCTTCTGCAAGTGATTCAGCTAAAGCACGATCCTGCTTTATTCTTTGAATACAGAATGCATAGCTTATTACGACTTAAAGACTTCCACATTGTTTAGCTTCGTTTGACTTCGGACTTAGTTCGTGTACGTTTTGGTAGTTGCTGAATTGTTTATAGAAATTTTATCATGTTTATTTTTATAGTTCACTAGCTTTTGCTCGCGGCTAGGCTAGGCTAGGTTATGTTAGAAGCAATATTTAAAAAAAATATAATTTAGCCTAAGTTACTAGGTAATAATATAGCTTTTTAATGGTGAAATAATTTTAAAATCGGTCGAGCAGGTTTTGAGTTAAGTCATTACAAACAAACATACAAACAAAAAATCAAATCTTTTCTCTATATAATATAAGTATAGATATATATTTTTGGTTGTATTTTTTGGTATCCGTTATTATTTTAGTAATTATTTTATGAAAGCTTGTCTTTATTTGATTATCATGTTTAATTTAAACATGATAATCATACAAAACATTATTATAGGCTTTTCATTGGTTATATCGATATTAAATAATAAATTACAGAGTAGGTACACTTGTTGCTCCTTATTGTATTTTATGTGCGGTGTGTGGCGTGTGGATTATCACAAAAACGTGACAGTATGGTCGGGTCGTGAACGCGATGTGACCACATGTTGATGTGAGGATACCAGAGCATTGTTTTCAAATTAAAATCTGTATGGAAACAGCATCTTCGACAATGTTCGCTGAGATTTTAGCAATTCCTAAACGTGCTCATGCTCACTGCAGCGAAGGACTAGCGAAAGTCGATTTTGCGCTATTGCTTTGTTATTCAGCTATTGAAAATGGAATTTAAGTTACTACAAGTGTTCGGGCACGCCACAATCGTGGCGGTAACACCCGTTTTTGAGGAGTGGCTGGAGAGGCGGCATGGCGCTCTCACTTTCCGGCTGACACAGGTAATGACTGGCCATGGTTGTTTTGGCCGGTTCCTGTGTTGTATAGGCCGGCAAGAGACGCTCGGTTGTCACCACTGCTGTGACTGCCGCGACGTTGTTGAGGACACGGCGCTGCACACTTTGGCGAATTGCCCCGCCTGGGCATCGCAGCGCCGTGAATTGATCGTGGCTGTCGGATTGTTTGCCCTCTTACTCCCGGCCGTTGTTCAGTCTATGGTCCGGATTGAGAGGTCGTGGAACGCCGTCGCCTCCTTCTGTGAGGAAGTGATTTCCATCAAGGAGGCGGTGACGCGGGAGAGGGAGCGCTTAAACCCTCTCCCCAACCACAGAGCCGGGCGCCGGAGGGCGCGAGATGACCTCCAGCCACCCTGAGTTTTGACCTGGGGATGGTGGGCTTTGTGGGCCTGCCCGCCATCCGATCAGCACCAGGCCCGAGAGGCGGCGTGCGTGTTCCCACGCGCGCTTCTGTATCGTGTATCCGTCCCCCCCTCAGGGGGACAGCAGGGATAAAATTAGTGGTGCCCCATTGGGCACCTTTGGCAGGTCTGTTGTGTAGTGGCCTGCCGTTTCATACGGCGGGCCGAAACCTCGGCGGGATCGCGATTGCATGTGAAAATTATTCGCGCGGCCCCGCCGATTGTGGTTATGTCAAGGAACACCGTGGTAGGTTTAGTCGGTATTCCGGGAGGTCCATTATTATCATTTCAACATCTTTTTCTGTTGGTCCCCGGTGAGTCCGACATAACCCCTCCGCTCGCCCCCGCGGAGGGGTACGCGCTAATGCATTCCACCACGTAAAAAAAAAAGAAAAAAGTGTTATGTATCACGTACCGTTTTTTGTTCGTGGTGTTTTAACTGGAATTTTGGATTTATTTATTTATTCATTTGCGAATATGGGTATACATTTACAGATCTTATTAGCTAACAATTATTGGTCTTTTACCATATTCAACCATCAGGCATGCAAAAAAAAAGAAAGAGAAAGACATTGTAATTAGACATTAAAAATTATACTACATATCTAAAAATAGCAATAAATTAATACATCATGTCAGGCTGTCATAATAATTTCTAAACATTTCAAAATAATGTCAAGTCATAATAATAAAATGATAAAATGTCATACAATTATAATAAAATGTCATATCATATAAATAAAAAATGTAAATTTGGCACACTTCTAGATATTTTCTATATGCTTGTCCTCTAAGTATCGTTACCATTCTCCTTTGTACCGTTATTTTATGTTTATACCTACGGTTAATCATCGTGTCCATCATTCTGGCACAGGTTACAAGATAAAACAGTGTTTATGCCTACCCCAGTGGTCTAGTGGCTAGTGTACGCGATTTTAAATCGTGAGGCCCTAGTTCGAATTCCATAATGGAGAACAAAAAACTTCTTAGAAATTAACAATAACAACTCAGAGTTAGGATGCTGGAAATGTCTTTTCCATACGATGAAAAGTAAGTTGTACGTGTGTACGTGGTAGTAAGCTGTTGGTGCTGCGTCTGAACTGTCACCGGCGCGGCGGCGGTGTCGGTCTGTCCTATCTGATTATGAAAAGGCAAGGCAATAACGAAAACAACTGTGCACTATTATATATTCAGCACAGATGGCCAGTCTCCGTTTAACATTGGTGGCTTGACCGGAAAATGTAGTGAAGAAGACATTATTAGATTTCACTTTATGTTAGACAATTTGCCGATAGTAGTAATTGCTATTTTCGAAGAAATAAGGACAACTAAGCGTTATTTTATTTTTATTAATATTAGTTGGACTAACAATTTAACTTGTTTGCATAAAAAGGCAAGCGGTCGCAGCACATATGAAGTTGCGCTCGTGCGTCTAGTCGTAAAATCTTGAAATCCATCTCGTAAAACTCCACAGATAAGGAGGGTTACTGTTTTATTAACATACTTAAACATATCCTTATTATTCCATGAAGGCTGCTAACAATCTGGATTATATTGATAGAATTTTATAGCATTCAGGCTTATTAAGTATGAACTTACATTTAAGAAACACGTTAATACTTACGTACTCACGGATTATTTACCGAGCGTTCTACTTACTAAAATATCTGTAGTATGGCCTGTGTGTGAAGTGAATGACGCTTTGGTCTTTTTATTAATTCTAAGTGTTATTGTTGCTTACTGTTTCAACAAACAATAAATAATGAGTATAAAACATAACTATTTGACGGCGCAGTCGTTAGGCATTAAGATTTATATCAGCATATTTTCTATAGCAGCTTTCTACCTAGGGGTATGTGACGCAGATTTCTTGGATCAAAATGCGAGTGAAATACACAACATATCTCACCATGTGATGGTATAACAGTAACGCTAACAGGTTCTTCCACTAACATTTAGTCAATTTATATAGGTAGATTTCATTTATTAAGTAGCAATACCAAGTAATGTTCTAATAGTATAAACATGGCAACTTGTACCGACGTCAAGTCAAAATTGTGTTAGCAAGTTTACGTACGTGAGGTAATACACAGATCTTGTGCCCCGAGAATGTTTAAGTACTTAGTTAGCGTGTTCAGGTCATCCACCACCTCGCTCTCACAAATTCTCGCACATATTATATTACTGTACGAAACACTTCGCCATTGAAACTGTACCAACCAACAAACAAGTAACTTATTTATAATTAAATATCGATCGGCAAGGGGTCGAAATTAAACAGTCTAGTCAAAATACTTTCACAGCATTATATGGCTGTCAACATCAATCAATTCGTTGGCTGTTTTGACAAATGTGTAATCTATTAGGGCGAGGGGCTTAGAACAAATCCGTTTAGGTGAGCGGACAGAGGGCCGTGACCGCTTATTCCTCACACAAAAGACTCCTCGTCAAAGGCACCATCGGGCTCAGTTAACACAGTCGTAAGCCGATTTCAGACGAATTTTATAAGATTTGTTACAACCCCGTGGTCATGATGAATGCTCTTCTTGTACTAGTAAATTGACAACTTAAAAGCTACCGCCTGCGGAGGGGGTCGAGCACATTATGTGATAGATTGACAGATTTTTGACGAAACCATTTTTATTTCGCTTGCATTTCTTTTCTCCCCATTACCTTGGGAAATGCATGCCGTCAGTTATTAGGAGATTGATGTATTATTAATAAATGGAATAGGTAGACATTAGGGGTCGTCAGCAAGGGTAGAATTGTATGACTCGTATACACATACTACAATATATAGTACGGTTAACACTCAGTGGAAGACATTCATTTGAATATTAATTCAAATATTCAATCTAAGTAATCAATTTCGATTTAAACTTCATCGTGGTTCATTACAAGAAAGAAAGTAGCGCAGAAATTGAAAAAAAAAAGGTTTTATAAAAATTGCTTTTAAATTCATGACTTTTTCATCCAATATAGCAAAGTAAGAAAACCACGAGGAAAGTAAAGGAAAATCGCCCGGAGCAAATTTTCAACAAATTATAAACTCGTCATCGGCGAAATCTGCAAGTAATAACCGCCACCTACCGGCGCGCCGCGCCGCGCTCTCACTCGCAACGTTTTGTTTGGCTATATTCGTTATTAAAGCTATGTTTGAGTATCCCAATAATTTATAAGTGAACATCTTGCTCGCTAACCAAAGTTTATGCTATGAACACCACCCATCGGCTACGTTATACTAAAATTATAAAGCAAAACTCAATTTTCTGTATGCTTCTGAAGTTTTAACGATCTAACTAGTGTAATGATTTAATGGTAATTCATATTGAGTTAGTCTGAACCCTGGGATAGCCCAAGTTCATGTCATTAATATATTTCTCACTCAGACTCAGATATGTTAGCTATAATAATTTTTATTAAGATTATGAAACAGATTACCTTATGATGATGAAATCAAAGTACTAACAAAATATACCGCACGTGAATACAATATCATTATTATCACCATTCCATCAAGAAACGGTCATGTCCAGTGCGTTCTTATTGTCATTTCGCATACATAAAGCCCTATAATAAACTACTTGCCGTGGTGTTACTTAAGCAGTATAACTATCTTTCTGGAAACTATGTTAAAGTAGAGCCATTATCATTATAGAAGACAGTGAGTTAGCTATGTATACTGCTCATTATCAAAGTGACACGAACGCCGCTTACCATTTGCCATTACTTAGGTCCCTAGCTCTTTTCGCTCTGAATGGAATAAGAAAATATAACCTGAAAGACTGTGCTTTGTTGATCAGTTTCAACAATCTTCTAAAGAAAAGTACACAGTTTTTATTATTATTCAAATCAGAGTTTCTGTCTAAACTACTAATAAACGTCAAATGTGAACTGAAATGCAATTTATTTTCTTTTAATTTAGAACAATATCGTTTGTAATATTTATGAAACTGAAATTAGATCTAAACTATATTTTGATTAGTTTTGATGCCGAGAATTTGCTCCTAGATTCCGATTATTGCTAAATAAATTCTTATTTAATTAATAAGAAAATGTTATGCTGGCCATCAATTTAATTTTGTATTACTTTTTAGCTAGTGATGCAATAAAAAAGGAGCATTGATAGTGAAGTGCCTTCTGTATAAGGAAGTGAATACAATCGATACCAAGTTACCGGTAGCTAAACCTCAAGCGATAGACTGGAGATTCACTAGGGGCTCGGTTGTGTAAACGCTTTTTCCCGAGGCGATGGAGTTTTTCGTTGTTCCACAAATTAATTAATGCGAAGGTTCGATGAGAAGCAGTCGGCCGGCTCGCCCCGGGACACGCCGTGTAATAAAATATTAATTATTTACTTGTAATTTACCCTCGTAATATAGCCAGCGATCATTTTTTATGGTATAGTGATTAATAATACCGGGAATATCGTATGTAAGTAAGTATGAACTAAGTTGTACAAGGATATATATTTTGTATTTATTATAATTAAAATCCTTAGATTCTATATAGATATATGGAACGCCAAGCTAAAGTGGCAGTGTGCAGAGGGCATAGCGCGCAAAACCGAGAGCTGTTGGAGCAGTAAGGTTTTGGAGTGGTGGCCACGCACCGGAAGACGCAGTAGGGGTAGTCAAAGTCAAAGTCAAAGTCAAAGTATTTTTTATTGTGAGACAGTGGTTATTACAAGGTGTTGTATAAAATTGAAGCATAGAGTGCGAACTCACTGCTCTGCCATTTAAGGCGTACAATAATAATGATTACAAATGAATTGCTTACAATAAATTACAGTCGATAACTCAAAAAACAATCACAAAAAAATAAATTAAAAGATTAACGAATACCATGAAATCATAAGAAATGTCAAAATTTAATAATAAATATTTAATAAAGTATGTACTAAAAATAAAAACATTAAATAAATATCAAATAAAAATATTTCGTTACTCAGTCACAGACTTTCTGTGGTTACAAATCTGTCGGACAAAAATTCATTTACCGTGTAGTACGGTCTGGTTATTAAAAATATATGTAAACTCTTCTTAAATACAGCAATATTATCAATCTCTCTTATTTGTTTAGGTATTTTATTGTAAACTCTCGAAGACATGCCAAAAAAACTCTTAGATAATAGGGCAGTTTTCGAAGGCACATTGGATATTTTGTCTGCGTATCTTCGGGATTTCAGACTTCCAAACATATTTATATTTGTTTTTACAAATGTCGCGACTTCATATATATACAGGGTAGGCAACAAGGTTTACCGACGACCTGGTAAGGGATGCGGGTGGCCAATGACTGGTCTGTGTGGCAAACCTTGGGGAGGCCTATGTCCAGCAGTGGACATCTTTCAACTGAGATGATGATTTTCTAGAAAATAATTTTACTGTAGAAAGTATCGCCTCTCCTCTAGAAGAGACGTCGGCGAGATGCTTGATTCAAAAATATATTTAAATATAGCAAGCAAATGATATGTTTTTATTATACATGTTACGTTTACGCGCTTGTAAGACATGGCCATTTCCAGAATTTCTTGTATGAAAAACGTATTATCACTTTGCCCGCCCCAGGATTTGTAGCCAAGACCTGATGCGAAACAGCAGCATTCACTACCAGAACGCTATTTTAATCGATCTGATATGTGATTTAATTTGAAATAATATTATTTTAAAAGGAATAACATGTTCACTACCCACAAATAACGATGTAAGTATTTTAGCGGTGATCAAACTGAATGCTGAGCGAAGTACACCGATATTAATTATATCGCTATTGTATATGTAATGTTTATTGTAACAACCAACATCAAAGCCCCTCACTTGTTACAATTATTAGGTATTCAAATAGTTTTTGAAGTTTTGTCTACATCTTTACTAATATTATTAGGCTGAATAGGATTTTTTTAACGCATATCACTAAAACAGCTCCAAATATACACATTCTGGTTGAATTGGTATATCTATGGAACAACTAGCCAAATATAAAAATTCTGGTTAAATTGGGTACTAGAGTTTCTTAATTATTATGCTTGATGTTTTTTTGTATATTGTATGTATTTGGCTTTTGGAGTATTTATGTTTATAGAAATAAATATTTTATTTATTTAATTTGATAGCCTACTAAATTTCGTCGCTAGCTTCGCTCGCGATAGTAAAAATTTGGTCAGTAAATTTATATTCCTCGGGTATAGTACTTTTTCTGGATAAAAGGTACCCAATAATATGTAACGTTTCGACCAGGTTACACCGGCCGTGTTCACAAGCTGACTGGTACTGCGATGTCTTGTATCGTTCGTGAGGCAGAGGAATCTTGATTCACCCTAACTAGTGGCAAAAAAAAAGGAAAATGTCAATGTACATGTAATTAGCCTAGCATCTCTATTTGACAGCACGAATGGCATAGTGGTTTAAGTGGTCACCTCGCCATTGCCACTGCGCCGAATGTGGTGGGATCGATCCTAACATGGACCAAATATGTGCGATCCATAGTTGTTCCATGTCTGAGTTTTCTGACACACAAGATATGTTCTAAGTACGGGTAGTCACTTTGACAAAAAAATCTCGGGTACAGGAAAACACTTTTCTATTACTCGCTGTATAAAGTAAATCAAATAAAAACCATATTATTCTTGCTTTGGCTGATACTCATAGCAATTAGTAAAAGTTGAGGTTCCACGTTTCATACACACTTCATGAAACGGTTTGTATGAAGCCTGCCATCAAAACCACATGCACAAATCACGATATGCATGACACATCCTTTTTTCAATAATTGAGGTCGTCGCTCGACGCTTTGCACGACGAAAAAATATTTTTTAATGTGAGGAATCTACGTTCATTTACATCAGAGTCGCTTGCAGTCGAATTTTGCTGATGTTGCACTTTCATATTTACTTATGTAGCTTTAAAGCTCGCCTCTTTAAATAATTTCACTTCGTTACTCTAAGCATTTAATGGAATGAATTTAGCTCAATAATGAAGACCACTATTCCAATCACTGACTTCTGACATTGACATAATATTCAAAGTCAAGGTTAGATTTCGACGGTTTTACGAAAATGTTCTTTGTCACAGAATGCTCAAAGAACCCTTTAAAGATTTTTTTATTAAGATGATTACGAAAGTGAGACCTTGCTTTCTGCATAGAATATTTGAGAAAATAAGCTATATAGTCATGTGATCCATCTAATGATGGAATTGATCACACGGTTAAAATTAATAAATTTAATTATTTAGTTGATCTGAACCAAGGAAGATCAGGGGTTCCCTATGTTGTATATCTTTATATTCTTATTATACTCTATTAAGAAGAAATATATAATTATTATCAATTTTACTTGAGAGTAAGAGAGAAAAATACATACTCACACTTAAGTTAATCTTTTTTATTTTTAGGACTTTTTTATTTTAACAATAAAATGTCAGCCCCATCCTTCCCTATACTTTTTTTTTTTTACGTTGGTGAATGCAATGACGCATATCCCTCCGCGGGGGCGGGCGGAGGGATTATGTCGGACTTGCCGGGGTAAAAGAAAGATGGAATAATAGTAAAGTACCTCCCGGAATACCGACTAAACCTACCACGGTGTTCCTCAACAAAACCACTATCGACAGGGCCGCGCGAATCACTTTCGCATACGGTCGCGACCCCGCTTTCGGCCCGCCGTATGAAACGGCAGGCCACTACACGAAAGACCTACCCAAAATAGGCACTACTTCTACTAAAAATCCTACTGTCTCCCCCCAAGAGGGGAGACGGACTCGAAACAGAGGCGCGCGTGGGAACACGCACGCCGCCTCTCGGACCTGGTGCTGAACGGATGGCGGGCAGGCCCACATAGCCCGCCATCCCCAGGTCAAACCTCAGGGTGGCTGGAGGTCATCTCGCGCCCTCCGGTGCCCGGCTCTGCGGTTGGGGAGAGGGTTTAAACGCTCCCTCTCCCGCTCCGCCGCCTCCTTGATGGAAATCACTTCCTCGCAGAACGAGGCGACGGCGTTCCACGACCTCTCACTCCGGACCATAGACTGAACTACGGCCGGGAGCGAGAGGGCAACCGATCCGACTGCCGTGATCAAATCACGGCGCTGGGATGCCCAGGCAGGGCAAACCGCCAAAGTGTGCAGCGCCATGTCTTCAACAACGTCGCGGCAGTCGCCGCAGTGGTGACAACCGGGCGTCTTTTGCCGGCGTATACGACACAGGAACCGGCCAAAACAACCGTGGCCAGTCAGAACCTGTGTCAGCTGGAAGGTGAGGGCGCCATGCCGCCTCTCCAGCCACTCCTCAAACACGGGACTTACCGCCACGATCGTGGAGTGCCCGTCCTTCCCTATACTAATCAAACTATCAAAAGTAGAAATCATTTGTGCAAAAACATGTTATAAATAGCTACAGCTGGTTTTGATGTAGGTTCAGCTAAAACACTTGATAATGCTCCAATATCGCTGCACACTGACAATTTGACGTGACCTTGACCTGAATGGAGGCAGTTTCCGTTTGGTTAAGCGGAAGGTGTGGTGTTGCCAGTGAGCAAAGATTTAATTTATAGTGCTGGTATTTGTTTTAGTTTTATTATTATTCTGTTTTATTTTATTTTTATTTTGTATACTTTTGGTTTTTATGATTTTTTCGTGTTTTGCGTGTGCCCTTGTGTGCCAAAATAATTTTCTTTCTTTCTTTCGTCTTTCTTTTCTTCTATCTTTTATATTTATTTCAAATAATTACACAAATGAGTTCAATAAAAACAAAACAAATGAGCCTCTGATATCTCTCGCACTCAGCTAGCAAGTGTTGGACATCTTCAATGATTCCACACACATCATAATTAGGCGAATCAACTTCCATCATGAGATGTCCAAACTTTCTAGATAGGTAGTGCCCTGAGCTAAACCTATGTACTACAACTATTTCCTTTTTAAAAAAAGTATAATTTTACGTAAATTTGTCAATAGTACCACAAACAGGCAACGTGTCCGGTGGACACCAAAACTTACACCCTTTATCACGTGGAATATATTCCACAGTACGTGATTGCCGCTAGCAGTCCTTGGAGACATGCAGCCGAGATGTTGTGTTTCACAATAAAGTTTGCTGGTATATCATTAATTTATTACGCTACAATTAATCTGTACACAGTCTTTGTAATTGCTCCGGACTGAAATAAAATCGTGGTAATTCATAGCAGCTTCGTAAAAGGATATTTCTTGTGTGTGTGCGAGCTCTTTGCGTTGACGGCTTGCATCTCGGTCAAGTGGGTGTAGCAATGCTCCTTGCCTCGGTGTTGGGTGGCGGGGCGGCGGGCGGCGCGCGACAACTGCCTGAAATTTGCAAACAACCTGCAGTTCGGAATGAGAGGACACGACATATAGCCGAGCTGTAGCGAGTCGTCACTGGGCCAAAGGATGGCGTGTTTGATAGCACGAGCCGGCCTATTCATTAGCTTGCAGCTGTTGTTATTTGAACTGCTAGGAATGTGTTGTGAGTTTGTTTCGGCCTGCTTCCACAGAGATGTTATGCAAGTATTGGGCATGTGTTGCAAAAGGGAAATGTGTACCATTCAAAATCAATTGTATAAATTTCGAAAAGGATATATGATACATCTTTGACTCTGTGGTGTATAAGGATATAAAAGCATTACGCTATCTTAAGAAGAAGTTCACGTTGAGATGGAATTCATGATTGGGTACTATAGAGGCCTTGTCTTGTCTGATATTTAATTATGAAGTATTTTAAAGTTGCATCTGTAAAACACATGGAACAAACAGGTTAGGTAAAGTAATTGTTATCTTCAAAAGTATTTTAATCCCTAATTTCCTATTCTAATTCTAACTTATATTATTAACGCGACATATTTGCGTTAATAATATTAGTTACAATGTTTGTTTGGATTTTTGGTTATTTTTTTGTTAAGTTTTCACGGCTAACTACTTGACCGATCATCATGAAATGCATATACGTTGCCAGGTATACAGAAAAGGCAGTAGAGTCCCTTTCATCTAGAAAAAGTTCCTGTTATTAACCTTTTTTTTATCATGGGGGAATGCTTTGACGCAGTCCTCTCCGTGGCAAAGGGTAGCGGAAAGGTTATGTCGGGGTCACCCGGACAAAGATGGAAAGTCCTGGGTACTACCGACTAAACCTACTATGGTGTGCCAACTCACTGCCTTGCATGATGGGTGAGTCGCTGGAACTGAAACTACATCAGCGATCTACCCAGCAGTGCCCGATGCAGACGAAAATGCCTGCGGACGATGACTCCTGGACGACGCCCCGGTACGACAGGCCTTCGCAGTTTTGCGGCTATAGCATCAGCCACCTCTTAACCTTAGTACCCGGGAGCTTAAGAATCCGAGCCGTCGTGTGGGCGAGACGTACTCTGGCGCCCTCAGTGGCGATTTCGGGGACGCTTAGGTCACGCCTGGCAACTGACAAGACGCTCTTATAGGCAAGGCCGCGTTCTGCCGCCTCAGGCAGCTCTGTAATGACTACAGCAGCTGCCTTGGGAGTGCGAAGCTAGTTCCGCTTGCATTGCCTCCTCTTTTTCAAACCGCTTTTTGCAGCGGGGACGGCCTGGCTGTTAGAAGCTGTGGCTTCTAACAGCCAGGCCGTCCCACACAGCAGCAGCTGCCCTAGCGGTGGCATTAGGCGGCGTTTCTGTTCTTGCACCGGGCTTTCCCTTTTCCCACAGTCTGCCATTCTTGGGGGGCAGGCGTTGAGGGGCCGAGTGTTCGGGCCAGCGCAGCTGATTTTTGGGCCACCGCAGGTCGACTGGTCGTCGAAAGCGGCGGGAACTCTTAGGCTGTAGCCCGAGTTTTTGCCGGTGTCAGCGCTGGTGCAGCCTTATCACTTGCGGAGGTAGTGGAGACGGTGACAATTGCGGGTGGCGTGAGGCCCATCCATGACCGGTAGCTGGGCGCGCGAAGGAGGCGATCGTTGAGACCCTCGAAACGGGTATAACGGTGTATGTATCTAAACATAGACGCCTGGAAGTCCAGCTGTTCGTTTGAGGGTTCTTGCGTTTGTCTGAGTGTCTGTTTCGACTTCTGCCCCCTCCGTGTTTCAGCTCTGAGCTGCGCCATCTCCTTACGCAGCTGCGCGACCTCAGCTTGAAGCCACCACAGTATCCCGGCGAGGAACTCGACCGACTCCACAGAAGCAGCCGCTGCCTCTTTAAGGTGCCCTTAAGGTTGCGCGATTTCACCGCCACTTTGGCGACGATTTCGGCACCGTCATGGGCACGCTGGACTGCATCTGCCACCAAATTAGCCAGTGAGCGGATTTTCAGCGCCAGCTGCGCCGACTTATCCTACGCCCACCTAGCTCAGATGCTCGTGCCGGCCGATGAACGGGACCGGATTCCTAGGTCGGCCTCGGCCATATCAGTCGGCAGTATCTGGCTCTGCGGAATACTTCGTGAATTGCCCACCAAAAAATACGAGGGGCATACAAAGCTAGAAAGCTTCGTGAGGGATTCTCCGGGCGCTGAGCGCCCGGTAACCTCCTGGGGTACTTTCACATTTTTAACCAACATCATATAAAGTTTTTGATGGCCCTAATGGTTGGGTTCCTTCCAGCCATACAGCCCCTTGCCGGGCCACCACAAACTTGGGCTTTGGGTAATTTTTATAGAGGTTTTCTTCCTCGCAGCCCAAAGGCCCCCGGTCCTGTCAATTCAGGATTACGGGTTGGGCCGGATGCTAGACCGATCCACCCGTCCCAAGACCGCCCGTCCATTCAGGATGCCATAGCAACCGCCCGGCATAACGACCCTTATGGACCAGTGCCATATTCGCCATTAATTTCTCAATCGTGTATCCGTGTAGTCGTGTATCCCCACGTGATCAGATGGTCGATCCGGACGTGTGGTTGGTGTTTAGGGGGCTTCTATTATTAACTTTTTTTTTTTTTTTTTTTTTTTTTGATACCCAGGAAAAAATGCTTGATGCACTACCCGCCGGCTAGGGGACGGCACCGGCGGGGCGTGTGGGACTCACCAGCCTAGTGCTGGTATACCCACTAAAAAAACCTGGGGTGTTCCCTCTCTCACCCAATGGGGGGGGCCTGTTGGGAGTCTAAAAAGATTCATCCATAGCAGGCCCCCCCGTGTGGGTGCCGGCCGGGTCAATGGGACCCGACCTCCTCTCGTCCCCGGGGGAGAGCATTTCACAACTCTCCCCTTTCGACGTTAGAAGGCGCGCGGGAACACCGCGCGCGCCCTCTGTGGGTTCGTACTCACGGGTGGCAGGGTCCCCTGAGGCCTTGCCACCCAGAACCCTTAGGTGGGGGGCAGGAGAGCGACATAAGCGCGTCTCCTGCGCCCCCTCCTCCGGCGGCGGATGTCCGTGGCGTAAGGATCTTCCTCACGCCCCCGCTCCGCCGCCTCCTTCTGCGAGATGACAGCCTCGCAGAAGGACCTCATTGCGCCCCAGCACCTGTCGTCGCCGACCATCATGGATATGACGGTCGGCAACGAGAGGTCGGGGCCAATCACGGCGACCAGGGCACAGCGCTCCTCGGCCCACGCCGGACACTCCTCCAGCGTGTGCTGCGCCGTGTCCCGGTCGCACTCCTCGCAGTGGTGACACCTGGTTGTCGGCTCCCTACCGACTATCTTGCACAGGTACTCTCCGAAACAGCCGTGTCCGGAGAGCACCTGAGTAAGCCGGTAGGTGAGCGGTCCGCGCCGTCTGTCCGTTCATTGCCTTAGCACCGGACGGACAGCCTCGACTGTCCTCACCCCATAGCGGGGCTGGGCCAGTCGCTCCTGCCATTTGGCCTCGAGGACCAGTCGAGCCTGGGACCTTCGCGTCTCCACCGCCCCGTGAGTGGGTTCCTCACCATGGAGCCGGAGGTCCACGCGCCAGTGATACACCGACGCTTGGACCTCCGCCTCCAAATCCCAGGGCGGCGATGCCGCCAGGACGCACGCCGCCTCAAAGGAGACGGTGCGGTACGCCCGCGACACCCTGATCGCCATCGCCCTCTGAGGTTTCCTCAGGAGGGCGATGTTTCGGCGATCGAGGGCGCCGGCCCAAATGGGCGACCCGTAGAGGGCCATCGACCGCACCATCCCCAGATAGAGGCGGCGGCAGACGACACTCGGCCCCCCGATATTCGGCAGCAGAGAGCTAAGCGCTCCCGCCGCCGACATCAGCCGGGGGGCCAGGCGGCTAAAATGGACGCGAAAGTTCCAGCGGCCGTCGAGGTGGAGCCCCAAGTATTTCATACTCGGCTCCACCTCGATGCGGACCCCTCCAACTATGATGTGGGCATCTGGTGGCGGCGCCCGCCGAGGCCCATGAAATAACAGGGCCTCGGACTTTTCCAGCGCCACCTCCAGTCCCAACATCCTAATTCTACCGACTACCAGGGCCACCCCTGCCGTGGCAAGACGGGCAGCTGCCCCGTAATCCTCTCCCCGGGCCGTGACCAGCGTGTCGTCGGCGTAACAAGTTACGCCGACGCCCGGGGGTAGGGCGCCCCGCAGCACCCAGTCGTAGCCGATGTTCCACAGGATCGGTCCAAGAACGGAACCCTGCGGAACACCGCACGACACCTCCCTCCGGAACGTCTCTCCGTTCCGCCCCACACAGAACACACTCCTCTGGTGCAGGTAGTCCCCGACTATTCGGCGCAGATAGGGAGGCACCCCATGAAATCGGAGCGCCTCCCTAATAGTCGCCCACGGCAGGGTGTTGAACGCGTTGGCGATGTCCAAGGACACCGCCAACACCACCCCGCGCGAGGCGACCGCCTCATCCGAGAGGGCCTTGACGCGACTGATCGCGTCAATCGTCGATCGACCCTCTCGGAATCCGAACTGCAGTTCGGACAAGTCGGGGCCCACCCGCACCAGGTGCCTGGAGAGGCGGGCAACCACTACACGCTCAAAGAGCTTGCCCACCTCATCCAACAGCACTATGGGGCGGTACGCGGAGGGAGAGTCCGCGGGGCGGCCCTCCTTTCTCAGGAGGACCAGCTTACCCGTCTTCCACATGGCAGGGAACCGTCCCGACTCCAAACAGGCGTTAAACAGCCTGAGGAGCCGGTCCCCTAGGGCGTCGTAGGTCAAAACCCAGGCGCGGCCAGGAATTCCGTCCGGCCCCGGGGCGGTGTTTTTGCCCCGGAGCCGAACCATTGCCGCACCGAGCTCCGCCATTGTTACCTCTGGCGCCCCGGCATCGGCACCGCCCCCCTCGATATCGGGCGGCGCCATTTCGGGAGGCGTGTGCTCCGCTCTCGAAGGAAAGAGAGCGGAGACCACCTCCTCTAATTGCCGGGGCTGGAGACTCTCGGTGACCGGTGGGGCCCAGGGGCGCAACTTGCCCCTGACCGCCTTGTACGGGCGGCCCCACGGATCTGCCTCGAGAGTCCCCAGGAACTCTTCCCATCTTTGGGTTTTGGCCTCACTGATGGCGGACTGCAGGGCGTGCTTCCGCTGTACGTAATCGCCCCGCAGCCGTGCCTCCACGGTCGGGTCACGGTACCGCCTGCGTCGGCGGTACCTAGTGTACTGGCGACGCGCCGCAATGCAAGCGGCGCGTTTCTGACTAATGTCGTCAGACCACCAGTACACCTGACGCCTAGGAGGTCGAGCACTGGCCCGGGGCATCGACGCGTCGCAAATCCGCGTCATCGCGCCCCGGAACCACTCCGCCTCTAGCTCAACCTCCACAGGCCCTTCGCCCATTGGGGTCCAGGCCTGGACGATGGAGGCTTCCACCAGCACGTCTACGTTGACACGTTTCAACGCCCATCGTGGGGACGACGGGGTGTGCACTCTCCTCTGGCGATCGTCCGGGATCGCCGGCGAGGCGGAGATGTCGAACCGCACGTAACGGTGGTCCGACAGTGACTCCGCCTCGACCAGCACTTGCCAGTCCCGGACGCGGCGCGCTACGGCAGGGCTTGCGAACGAAATGTCCACAATGGACTCGCCCTGCCAGCGCACGCACGTGGCGACCGATCCCCGGTTAAGGACCACGAGACCGGTCGCAATCGCCCACTCCTCCAGCGCGTCGCCGCGAGCGTCGGTGACAGGGGATCCCCAAGCCGTTGATTTGGCATTGAAGTCCCCCGCCACCACGATCGGACGCGATGGGTACCGGTTAATAACGGCCCCCACCGCGCCCAAAAATTGCTTAAACTCGGCGAGGCGCCGGTTCGGAGAAAAGTACACCCCGATCAGGACGGTTCCCTCCCAATCAACACATATATAACCCTCGCCCCTGTCTGTCATCACCAGGAGCGAGGGTCCGGACGAAACAATGGCCGCCGAGCCTCCGAGGTCCCCAAACCAGTTGTGTCGGCTGGGGACGCAGTAAGGCTCGGCGACCACAGCGATGTTTATTGACCACTCCGCCATGTGCTGCAGCAAGATATCCTGCGCCCTGGCGGAGTGGTTAATATTCACCTGTAGGAGGCGATGGGCCATAATTAATTATGTGTCCATCGCCTCCGTACTGCTCCCTGCTTGGGACGGGGCCGGGGCGGCCGGAGTCCCGGCGACCGCCCCTCTGGCCCTACGTCGTTTCGGTGGGGAGCAAGATTTGCTCCCCATCCGGTGCTCCGCCGGCTTTCCTGCAGCAGAACAGAGGCTGCAGGAAGGTTTTGCGGCGGAGCAGGCGGCGGCCTTGTGGCCGGGCTGACCGCAGCGATAGCAGAGATCGCTGCGGTCAGTTTCGGCGGTGCATTGCTGCCTCACGTGCCCCGGTTCGAGGCAGCGGTAGCACCGCCTAGGCCTCGGCTCCAGGAGATTCACCTGAGCCGAGACCATCCCGACCAGCAAACGGCCGGCCGCCACCTTCTTCGCCGCGGCGATGGGGCAGCGCACCACCACCGTGCACAGGCCACTATCGCCGCGGCGCATCTCCCCCACCCTGACCTGCGCCAGGGGGCAGGCTCCGGCTTGTGCCACCGCAGCGGCGACATCCTCAGAGGAGGCCGAGTCGTCCAGCCCGGTTATGCGCATTTCTGCGGACTTCACCGGGCGGGAGATCTTGACCTCCTCAGGCGAGAACAGGGAGCGGAGTTTATCCGCTACCCTGTCCGCCTTGTCGCCGGAGGTGGCACCTGGGACCTCCAGAATTCTGGCCCCAGTGGCGGCAACCTTGAATTGGACGCCTCCGGCGAGGCCCATCTCGGCGAGATTGTCTCTCATAGCCTGAGTGGCCTGCCGGAGGACGCCCGCATAGCTGCCGCCCTGCCGGAGCCCCTCCTCTGTCAGCTCCACCACAATGGCGGTGGAGCGCGGGGGGCGCAAGTCGGCCGGGCGGAGGCCCCTCTTTTGGCTGGGAGCCGGGATAACCCGGGAGGCCTTCTTCTTCTTCTTCCTCTTCTTCCTCCCGACGACCTCTGTCCATGGCTGCTCAGCCGAAGTAGAGGCCACCGGGAGGGGTTGGGGCTGGGAGGCGGGGCGCCGCGGTGCCACAGTGGCGGTCGCCCTCCCCTTGCCCTTCCCCTTTCCCTTAGAAGAGGAAGCCGATGGTGTGGGGGCAGATGCCTGCCGCGTAACCGGTGGGTCGGAGGGCGCCGGGCCAGCCGGCGTGCCTCCGATCATCCGGGGGCGGCCCCCGAGCGGAGGGCCCAGGGTGGGGACGGGCGTGAGACCATAGTTGGCCAGGCACGCATCAACTACGTTGCGCGCCTGAGCCACCGTGGCCCGCATCAGTTCGTCCGCCCAGGCGGGACGCCGGTCCTCCGCGGGGGTGAGGGGCCGCGCTGTGCGCCGCGGGAGGGGTGGGAACTCCTCCCGTGGCCTCCCGGCAGGCGCCCCGGCGGCGGCTGAGGGCGTCTTGGCGGCGTTGGCCCGAGCGGCAGAGGCAGCGGCCGCCTTCATGGCCGTCACCTCCGCCCGGAGCTCCGCCAGCTGCCTATGCAGCCCCTCATTCTCCGACCTCCAGCGCCTCTGAAGGTCGGAGGAAGTCCGCCCCCACAAATGGAAGAAGGCTTCCCGCATTCTTCTATTATTAACTAACCTAACCTACTTTTACGCGAGCGAAGCCGCGGGCAAAATCTAGTACTTATTGAATAAATACACACATCGAAAAAAGTCCGTTTTCAGTTGGAAAAGTTGAGATATTTTTCTCGTGTCAAAATATAATTAATGAATACATTATTTATTGCTTTAATATTTAAAAACACATCATTTAATTAAATGTAGAAAACATAGATTTTTTAAATAAAATCGAGGTAAATGATAAATTATCCTCATTCTTGTTACTGCCTGAACGCCGTTTTAATCAATTTTATTTGAAAAAAGCCAGCTGGACTGTATGGCATCTTGCAAGCAAGAACAGTGTTATTACGTGAAGAAGGATACTCTACAAGGCATATCGCAGCTAGAGTCTCCGTTTCTCAAACCTGCGTCGTTACTACCCTGCAGAGGTACTGGAGCCTTGGCAACCTAATTGATCGACGTCGCAGTGGACGTCCGGCTGTACTTAGTGATGTTCAGAAGCGCTACATCAGACTTCTTGCCGCCCATGATCCAATAATTAACGCTACCAAACTGAGATTAGGGCTGCGAGCTGCTACTGGACTGGATATTAGCACTAAGAACGTTCGTAATTGTTTACGCCACTTTAGATTATGATAAAGGAGATCCTGGCAAGTACCTTTGAATACACGGGAACGATAGCGACACAGATTGCAGAGAGCCAGGCAGCGTCAAAACGATGAAGACGAAGAAGAAGATGTTTGGCATAATTGTCTTTTCGTTGATGAAACACGGATTAGTACGAACCCTGATAATCGACGTTTCCAAGTTTGGAGACAGCCTGGGAATTCCGAAAGGCAAATAACTGCTACTAGAACCGTTCAGCAAGGTGGCAAATCGGTATCCTTTTGGGGCGGAATAATGATTGGAGCTCGAACTCCTTTAATCCCGTAGCGAGGCTCTATGACAGCTATTTGTACGAGACAGCTGTTATTGGTAGCATCACCAGACCGTTCAGGATAAATTATGATAATCATTTCGTATTGGTCGACGATAATGCGCCGGCACATCGAACTCAACGAGTAAGCGCTGCTGTCCAGCAGTACAAAATCACGCGGTAAGACTGGCCTGCCGTTTCTCCGAACTTAAACCCAATCGAGCATGTATGGGACGCTCTCAAGCGAGCGGTTTGGAGTCGTCAGCCATCTCCAAGAACTCTGTCAGAGACCAAGGAAGCCGCCATTCATGAATGGGACAGGCTACCACAAGCACTATTGGACAACTTGATTTACAGCATGCCCATACGGATTTTCTCATGCATTAAAGCCAGGAGAGGAGTCATTTTGCATTAAATTTGTAAATAAGCATATAAAAATGAATAAAATTATTTACTTTAATCAAATCTTCGCATTTCTTTAAATTACAAATTTCGCAGAGATTGAAATATCTATTTTTATTAACAAAAAACAAAAAGAATATAGAGATTTTCATATTAAAATTGTGTGTTTTTAAATGTTAAATCATTAAATAATGCATTCATTGATTATATTTTCACAGAAGAAAAAATATCTCGACTTTTCCAAGTGAAAGCAGACTTTTTTTGATGTATGTACATTATATTTCTTTAAAGATGATTTTAGGTAATTCAGTCGTATTTAATATTAGTTCAGTACTTGGGTTCAATAGTAAATGGTATAAAATGAACTTAAATAATACTCACACCAGTTTCAGGCCAGTTATTTATAATGTGTATTATTCATCACAGCTCCCCGAGGATGGAACTAATTATGTGTTTTCAATTAACCGACAAAAAGACACGAAAAGAACACAGCAACTAAATAAAATCTTTAATCAAGGTCACCGAGGAGCCCACCGCGCCGGCATCGACTGAACACGAATCCTTCGCACGTGGAGTATTTCAAAAACTTTTAATTAGTTTACACAACTTTTAGTTTGTGCTGACTGAGCCTTAGCCCGGGACTTGGGATAACAATAATTATTCTCTTACATTTAAGCTAAGCCTTAGAAATACAATAGCCTAAAGCCTTAGTTACTTTAGTCGGAAACCTAGAAAATATTTTGGGATGGTTTTAGAAACCTGCCCAGAAAGATAGACTGTAGATTCTTCATTGCTTCTTTGTTAAGTTTGTGTGGTAATGCGGTTACCTAAGGTCGGAGTGCGTAGCGTGCGAGTGTGGGATTTGATGTGTTCATCCATGTTCTGATCATGACTTTTACCCGTGCTTTTACCTAAACTAAGTTGTCACCCAAGCATTTAATTGAAGAATCTCCAGTAGTAACGTTTAGCCCATATTGTATGTATATATAAAAAATAACAGAATGTTTTGAAGTAGGTTTTAATTATGGGGTTTTTGCGTAAAACATTTATATGACTGGTGTATAAAATTAGCAAACAAATGTAACTAATCACAGAATAATAAAGTTCCATTGAAAATTGACTAGTCATATCCATGCAGTTATTGCTCTGTGTATTGAAAAATATCATCCATTGTGGTCCCAGTGCACATAGCCTTGCGGCGGCGAGTGAAGCCGCGGTCCCACACTAGCGCATCGTCGTACAGATTCGATTTCCTCGCAATACGCCGCACAATGAGATCCTGTGTTATTTCGTGTTGGCGAGACATTGAGAAGTCTTTGTGCTGTGGACTGAAGTTTGGTTCTTTGTCAGATGGAAAATGTGCGCTTGCTGAGATGACGTAAGTTATTCGTTTGGTACGGCGAGAGCTTCGGCGGTGTTGGTTTGAGCTCTCGGTCACATTGTGAGAAATATGTAATAATGCCTCGATAGTTCGTAAGTGGAGTACGTGCAGGTAGTTAACAAATATTATTATAAATAACTATTTATTATAACCACTAGATTTTACCTGCGGCTTCGCTCACGTAAATGTTGGATAGGTTATGTTAGTAACAGTCAGTTTTTTCTGGATTAAAGGTCCCTTATGTCTTTTTTGTACCCCTAACAATGTGTAAGCGAATTTCATGATGATTGGTTGAGTAGTTAAGGCGTGAAAGCGTACCAAACAAACATACTCACATTCGCATTTATAATAATAGGTTATAGTTAGGATTAGGAAGGATAAACAAAATATTGTGATGTTGTAACAGTAACAACAATATTGAAATTCCTTGACAATTTAAGAGGTTAGGTACTTTACTGTTTATTTAATACTTTTAAACTTACTGTATTGTTTATTTAATACTTTTAAAGGGCCACACAGTCCGCCGGTAAACAGTTAGCAAATTCTATAATAGCTTACAATACTACACGGACACCACAACTTCAAGGAGTTCTGCCTTCACCATAAATTTTAGTACAATATTATTCATTTCTACGTTTCATTTATTAAAAAACGCATACTTTAGCTATATTGTGGTTACAAACACAAGAATATTGAATTAGAAATAAAATAAAACTTACAAATACTAAAATTTGAAATTTCAATGTCAGTCGCAAAAACCGAGCATAAAGACGGCAATTTCATTGGAAAGCAATTAATAATCCCTCTTTTGCACTATACGCCGACTAGAATACGTCGAGTGACCGTTACGGTTTTATAATGATCGCTGCCGGCTAAATACTAATGGTATGTACGTGTAAATACTGCCCCATACTTGTTCATATACTTTGACGCTTGAACGCGCCTTCGGCTACTCTGGAATATGTGAAAAGGCAATAATATCCGTGCCGTCAAAGAAACATAGATGTCTCTTGCAACTAGGCAAAATTTTTCTCCACTTCCATCAGTTCAGTCAAGAAATGAGATTTGCTTTGAACCTACAGGTTTTTCGCTAGCGACATGATAGGTTAGACATTGTGTTATTACTGTTTGAGTTAACAAAAACAACTATTATTATTCAATTTTATTCCCATTTAATGTAGATCCCAGTATCGCAAAATCTTTTTAGATAACAACAAAAAAGCACTTGTTCTGTAAACGAGAGTTTCTTGTTTGTTAACTGTGATTCACGCGATTTGAAATAAGATTAACATTCGCTGCTTGCAGTAAACTGACAAGATGATTACTTAACTATCAAATTCGTATTTTCAAATCATCATTCATTCGTTTTCATGAAAGCTCAGAGGCATATTTTGTAGTTATGCGCGATAATTACAAACAAGCCACTGATATTTCATTAAAAGAAAGCGTGTGTAATGATTAGTTTGTTTATCACCCTGCACAAACATATTGTGTCTTAATAACGCAGATATTTATTTGTGAGGACATATATTTGTATGTATACCATAACATTGGTAAGCTGAACCCCTAACATAGCCGTTGGCTAAGGTAACCCTGACTCGTAATGAATTCTGTCCACGTTCCGCTAGAGTTGCAACACCGTGCCAAAGACGCATTGTGTGAGCCGAATGTGCGCCCACCAGTGTATCGAACCGGATCGATAACGACTCACTGATATGCTACTTTGTAATTGTACCATTACACCAAATAATACTTCTATTTTAACCGCTAGCTTTTGGTCGCGATTTTGCGCCCGGTGTTTCACAGTTTAATTTACATAAATCACAATATGACGATGCTGCCATCTCTGCTATACGTGACTGAGATTTTAAGCTTTATTGCATTGAATTCGAACATAGAATCCAAACCATTAAAACTATAAAAACATATTTAAATTCATTTAGTAGCTTTTGCGTAGTGCTAATTAAAATATACAGACCATTCAAATATACAGGCTGACGAACAGTCAGCTAAAATTCAAAACATTTTTTTTTAGATTTAGACGTCCGTAAATAGTTGATACCAATTAGTTTGTTATAGATATCACTTGAGAAAACAAATCAAAATACCTCCAATGTATAAAAAGTAACCTCATCACCTTAACTTCATATACAGCATGTAAGTAGGAATTAGGTACACGCGGTACTTTGCAAACATTAAATTAACGGACACAAAGTACACTTCACTCAGAACAGTAATTTGAAGATCACATAGATATATATCGTGACGGCAGGTACGAGACAACCGCTAGACAAATTAACCAAACAAAGATACTCTTTACCATTTAAAATTAACACTTGATTAGAACGAAGTTTTAAAAATATAACCAGTACGTTTGTTCACTAATAAAATACATATCGTCACTCAGCCACCCTCGCGTCGCTTCAAGACAATATAGGACAAAGATCCATTCGGACGTCACAAATCTTCATCGAGACGTTATAAGACAGATGTTCGCATTAACTCAGGAACCTATACCTGATTGTACGTATAACTGGGCCATTAAATCCGCGTCCCCATGCAACACCATACAGCGACGTCGTAAAACAAAGAGTATTAACTTCCGCCATCCTTCCTCTCAGATACAGATCTTTATTTGACCCTCTATGGGATATTGGTGTGCTTTTTATTTACTTTTAGATGATCTAAACTTTGTCAATAAAAGGATCAACCCCTAGTATAGTACAGGTATAACTATAGTAAGTAGGTAGCAAACGTTTGAATCTCATGGGTTTTATACATTGATACGATGGTATCAATGTATAAAAGTCATGAGCTTCAAACGTAAACGTAGCTTAAAACGAATGGTCACGCGCTTTATTTTAAAAACTTCTACAGTTAGTTTTTGTTCAAAATTATAACTATATAATTTTACATGATATAATCTATAACTATATACCATGCTGGCCTGTGCACTGGCTTGAAGATTTTCTCACTAAATTTTCTTTATACTGCACGTAAATATGCAGATTATATACAGTCAGAAAAACTCGTCTCAGGTTATTCTATCCGTAGATACGACCTCATCTTTGCATAATACATTTTACAAGTTACAAATTGTTCAAAAATGTACTCAATATCTATCGATTTCTTAGAAAAACGTTGGACTTTGAGACGTGCAGAATCCCTGCATTAATATGTATTCTAATATCGCCAAAAGCCGTATAAAGGCGCAAAGCGCTACACGAAACAATAAAGTGCTTTAAGCCAAATCCCCTTCAGCCTACAGGCTTCGCTCCGTAGGGCGTTTAATTTGGGCGCTGTTTAGCATTTTTTCGTCACAATCAGGCCTAGACTCAATTTGGTCGTGAGCTGCAAGCCAAACAGGTTACACGCGAGGCTTTTACCCGCGCCGCCGCCGCGCGCCGCCCGTAATATCCGGCCGGAGGGATGCGACACTCACATGTGTCCCGGACTACGGGACGTTCCGGGAACACCGTTTAACGTTTCTTTTAAGTATTAAGGAAAATTAAATTTTTTTCGGCTCATGCGTTTTTTGATACTCATGCGTTTTTCACACTTGGTTAGTTTTACTTACCTTAAACCTGCTCGGTTCTTTGTCTTTCACAGTTTGCCCGGTATAGTAGATATAGTCATCGTCTTGGCGCTAGTAATAATGTAGGTTTGATGTCCTCAAGAATAAAACTATCTGTATAATATTTAGATTGCTATTTATATAAATAGAAAAGTCATTGACCTTTATTATTTAACGCGAGCCACCTATTCGACTTAAAACTTTCGTACACGCTTGAATAAATCTTATTATTGCTTTTATTTTCGACCAATATATCACGCAGGAGTGTCAATAAATACATGGAAGCGTAGAAAAGGTCCTCATTATTCTGTCACTAGTAAAGGTCAGCATCGAGTTTGTCTCGTTTTATCGAGTAAGCGGAAAAGTTCATCGGTCCCAAATTTTTCCTTTCATAAAGATAAAGTTGTGAGAGTTGGCACTCGTATCTGGTTTCTTATGTACCGTCACGTATTAAGTAAATAATGTTGTTCTCTTGTACTGGCATCGTTATACATACTATTGGGTAGTATTCATTTCCTTAACTGAATAAGTTTATCATTGAGATTCGATGTCCGATGGCCGGTGTACTAAAAACAGAATTAATGATGTTTGAGCTTTTAACTAAATTTGTAATTTTTTTGTCGTTGCTGATTTGAATCTGTATACTTTATAACTGGTACATCATACATAAGTAAAGTCGGTGGTGTGGATATTTAGGATTATATACCTTTTGGTCACCATTAGAAGATTGAGATTATATTCACGAAATAAAAATAAATGAAATTGTTCTGTTACAATGATGGATTATTGCTGCTAGTACTGAAAACTGATTTTGAGTTACGCCGCTGTCTTGTATTACCTAAATTAGTGGTTCGTCGTCTGACTTGAAATAAAAAGAGGAAAGATTAGAATTTTTGTTTGTTTGTAAGGATTGAACTAAATAACCACATAGGCGATTTAAAAAATTTGTTCACCATTAGAATGCTATATTATCACCGAGTAACACAGGCTATATTTTATTTAAAAAAAATACTGTTCCTAACCTAACCTAACCTGCTTTTAAGCGAGCGAAGCCGCGGGCATAAGCTAGTAGTTTATATAGCAAAACTAGTGATGTAGCTTATCTGAAGATTCCCACTAAGCAGTTCATTTCCCATCACTGGCTGTTGGGCCACGAGACAGCGGTTATGGCCGAGTATAATTGCCGCTTTTACACAACTGAATGGCAATTACATCAGTCCGTTCACTCATACTGCGCCATATTAGAACCGACTTGATCCACATCTATTTATTACTGCTCATCCGTTTGAGTTCCGATTTTAATGAAGATATCGACCTTTTGGAAGAGGCTTGGTTATGGTTCAGTTTCTATACAGGACTGACATGAACATATGTATCTTATTTTTGAGAGACGACTTTGGAAAGAAATAAAGACGTCGGGTCTTTATCTCTTTCCATAATTGTATTCCCACTAGTAATAGTAATGGGTCCATAGCGATATATGTCAGTATATCATGACACCGACCACCTTAAAATATATAATAATATCAGCCCTATCCCACTGCTGGGCACGGGCCTCTTCTGAAGTGAAGGGTTAGGCCATAGTCCACCACGCTGACCCAGTGCAGGCTGGCAGACTTCACATATCTTCGTGAATATTATAGAGAACTCTCAGACATGCAGGTTTCCTTATGATGTTTTCCTTCACCGTTAAAGCGAGCGCTAATTATTTAATACGCACCATAACTTCAAAAGTCAAAGGTATATTATGCCTTGATATTGAATTCGAGACCTCTGCGTGGCAGTCCAACGTTCTCTTACTAGGCTATCGCTGATGATACCTCAAAATAAGGGAGATTAAAATAAATTGTCCTGAATTAGATTTGCGTCATTATCCAGTAAAAAGTAATGAAAATAGCAGTAGGTGAAATCTTTTTGTACGTTTCAACTTTAATCAAAAAAGGCGTGTGAAAGTGACAAATAGAATAACCTAAACGTTGGCCATTTTTAGCTCTCGTCGTTATTTTGATTGCTTGATATTAGCTGCGGTGACGGATGTTTCTAAACGTTCATATTAGAGCTCGTGATGGATTTAGCTAAACCAATTTATTTTGCTTTTGAGGCCTTCATATATGAGATATTCCTTTTTTGACATATAATGGATCATGGGTGTTCAAATATTTTGAAGAAAGAAAGGAATAAAGTGTTTTAAAATAACGTGCCAAAATCCGTAAAAAGTAGTTTAATTTCAATGTATAATATTCGCGTAAATGTAAATAAATATTAAGAAAGGAAATATTTTATTTTTCGTTACCGTTGTATATACAATTGGCATAAAATTCAATAAAATCTATAAAATAGGTACATTATAATAAAACGAACACGAATGATGATTAAAATAAATTGTGCTCTGGTAGGACCGAACACGCTCCTTGTCTTAGCTTATGATACAACAACGCAGTATTGCAGTGCTGGTTATCGGACAAGTCCGAGGTGAACTCACGGACATAACGACATCAACAGTAATAAACTAACTATATAATAATATCTTTTATAGTTTTGTCTAGATTTATATTTGTTACGAAATTTAAAGATAGTACTGCTATTACGATAGGCAGCAGTTTGACTGTGTGTACTCTTGACATTGCTGAAATCCTTGAGCGACGGTCGACACTTACCATATATAAGGCGGCCGGCTTGTCATCCATCAAGTGCAATAAAAAATTACAACAAGACATTGAAACCTGTTGGTTACACCTTGCACCTTCCTAACTTTGAATGCGATTTGTCCCTCGTTTGCATGAGCACTAAAACAATGGACATGACAAGAATTAAACTCAGCAAATTTTACTGTAGTTAAAATTAAACTTATGCAATACAGTAGGAAAGGAACATACTTATGTAATTTTGGAAAAGGCGAGATGACGATTAAAATTTTTATTGTTATTGTATTTTTGTTTAAGTAATCAATAATTTACACATCATCGTAGCTTGATTGTTTACCCTTATATAACAGGGTAATAACTCATACTTATCTGTTTCACAGCGATGCCAGTGCAATCGTGAAAAAAATACTTATATCTCTGAAGACAGCGCATAATCAGAAATGTATGTTAAGCCAGATAAAATCTTTTAATCAATTTTCAATCAACGACGTTGACGTTGTACTGATATTTGATTAGTCTGATAATGTTTCGGCAAATAATGTATAGTGAAAATTATAAGCGTAAGAGGCACACACAGGACAGGCTGGCCTAATGTAGGGCCAATGGGTAATGTATAAAATTGTAAAGTTATTGGACGATAAACAATAAATTATTTTATTTATTTATTATCCAATTAATTGACACGATATACAAAATGATGGGTCATTCTCACATAAACAGACGCAATATTTTTGAAGCAACGACCGCGCGTCATGTCGCGGTAGCGCGTCATTTGCGACACGAATATAGCGTCCCGCTGTGTGCGGTCAACTAGAGCAATTTAAACTAAATTGTAATATTCAGCTTGAATATACAGGGTGTATTACAAAAACGCTTACATTTTTGCCGCAGTGACCGCGCGTCATGTCGCGGTCGCGCGTCATATGTCGCGTCATTCTGTTGCGCAACACAGCATTCAGTGTGTGCTCAACTAAGCCAACACATATTAAAAATGTGCAGTCATTATTCTGCAGCATTCGCGTGTGAGTAATTATTGTTTGGTGAACAATATTTGGTTCAAATTACTATTATACATTTCAAACACTTCTCTTGCATAGATACGTAGTCCAACGCCTACACCAAAGAAGTTCGCAGAGATTTACTACAACCAATCTCACCAGCTATCATTTTAAAATAAGAGGCGAGCCAGCACCTGCCTGTCAGGCAGAACTCGAGACTCCTTACAGAATTTTGAAGCAGAAAATCTCATTAACATTTTGTCCTAGTCAAAATGTCATGCACAACACTCGCATGTTTTACCACTGCCTTCGAAGGCAGTCCGTAATACTTTGCTTTAACATAGAGGCTTAAACCATGCATTAATAACTCATGAATGCTAAAATAAAAATATATTTGTATCCCTTATTTTGCTTAACGACAGGAAACACACGGTTTTATTTAGACTTTTACATTTCTTCACATGATGATAAAGATTCATGCGTAATTTGTGACAATCAGCGCTCAATAATTACACCCGCTTAAACACCACACCGCCGCCATGCCGCCACCGTACCATTACCGCGTCGCCACCGCACCGCCTCCGCTCCACTGCCGCCGCCCCACCGATAAGCGCCGTGTCCTGTTATATTATAACCACGGTTCAGTTACATGATCATTAATTTGATACAATTATTACAGCCCCATTTATGCTTTCATGTTTGTTATAATAATATTATATTAACTAGAAAATGCAATTTAAAATTAAGTAAATTGTTCTATAATTAACGAATATTATCAGCTTATAAACAAAGTCCTAAATGTTAACTGAATGAAATAAATCATATAATGGAACGACGAGCTTTGTTTTAATGATTGAAAAATAGTTTGAAATTATTGATATTCTTCATATATTTCTGTTAATGGGGTCTTTAGATGAGGCATAACGAAGTTTATCTTAAGGTTATCAAAGTAAGAACTTACATACGTGCCACTTTGGCAACGTCAGGGACTACTAGGGGGTTGTTAGTTGTCGCTTAATGCAGGAAGATATCGAGGGGTGAAAGGCTATTTGGTTTAAGCTACATTACGGTCAATATTGAGTCGAGTTTCGTACAATTCTGAACACAGTTTTGGCGATTAAGACAATGCAATTTTAGTACCTACCTAATTCTCAAACATGATGTATGATCCGACATCAAATTTGCCATATTTTTTTAGAACTTCATTTAAGCCATGCACAAATATAGAGAATCGGAGCTTAAGCGGTTATTACTGTCCTAAAATTTCAGTTAAATGGCAGATAAAGAGATTATCGATATAGCAAACTTTAAATGAAAAGTCCCTTCATACATTTTGCTTTCCACTACTAACAAGTAATGTCGCTTCAACCAATGTGCCGTCAACCAAATTCAATAATACATGTCGGTTAAATCCTTTTCGCTGCAAATGTTTTGCGTCTGCATATGACTAGCGTTTATTTTACACTCTCTACACAATAGGTTTCTTACTTAACCTTTATCAAGTACCTAGGTACATTTATACATTTCAGTTACTACTTTAAAGTTTATAATAGATTATAAGAATACTTACGATCTCATTAAAACTGATTGTTAATTAAGTGAAATATATTTAATAAAAGATTTTATAATTAACAGAACTTTTTTATTTATTCCTGACATCATTTATTATTCACCCATTTTAATATATCGTATAAATCTGTCATTATTATCTTGTATCAAAAACCATGTTTTATAAAATCCCTTCGAAACATGAGACATCAAACAACTCATAAAGAATGCTCATCGTTGCTTATGTCAACTTGCGTGTATCGACTATCGTTAACAAAACCCTATTGGTAGTTAAACAAAATAGCTTATTCCTATTATCATTGAGTAACGTCGATCATTTTGCTTTCTACTGAATAAGCACTGTAAGGTTAGTTAAAGCCATTTTGCCTGCTGCTGATTAGTGACAATGTTGGATGTTAAATCATTTTTCTTTACTCTAAAAATAAGGCGATACAGATCATTTTGTATTATGCGACATTTATTTTGGAACTCATAACTATTTTTTATTGATAATTATACCAAAACTTTAAGGGTTTTATTGCAATAAAGTGCCCCGATCCCCATTAAAGTGGGGTCAGTAATATTTCTGAACGATTTTTCCAAATTTTGAATCTTTAAATGGCTCTCCTGTAAAGTTCGTAAAATGTCGCTTAAACCAAATAGCCTTTCACCCCTCGATTTTATGATTTCACATTAACCTTTGATTATTTCTGTAAAGCCAGAACCACATTACAATCCTACAAAAATTTAAAGTATGGCAGAATGAGACTATAGTACCTACAAGACTTAATTTTATCAACGGATGAACATTAGTTTTAATTCGTGCGTTGACTGAACCTACAGTTGCTTTTGCGCAAAGAGCAGGCTTATGTTAGTCAGATAGATCGTTTACAAAGTTTCAGTATTTCAGTAGTAAAATATAAATACAATATATAAAAGTTACACGCTAACATTTTTAATAGAAACCAGCGACATGTCATTCACAAAACTCAAATAGAATTGAAACTATCTACCACAATGAAATTGTTTTATTTTACAAACGTCGCGTCAAAATAGAATGAAACATAGTAACTAACCTGTTTGTCTGTCCTTCGGCGTCACTCACGGCTCCATACGTGGGTTGTTCCACCGTGTGACATTGCAGCAATCATGCCGCATGCTGCGATGCCAGCTCGCGGCAAAATCCGTTTTGCCTTCAGTTGTGGACTCGTTGATTACAATATTTAATAGTTTGCCTAAACTCGCTTTTGTTAGGCACACATGATAGTGAACCTGTACGGTTCAATAAAGTGCTGTGTTGGAAGTATTGCGCTTGTGTGCGTGTGACTATACGTGACGTACATCTGTGTGCGCCTCGCGACCATATTGCCAATGTAAACAATTGTTTATCGATGCACGTAATTAAATTTGAATAGGAATTAGATACCAAAAGCACTTGTATTTTAAAACTAACCTAACCTAAGGCCTTAAATATAAATTAATTTTATTAAATTAAGGTACGAATACGCGATGCAAGTAGCTGGCATGTAAGCTGTTTGCGCTGACTTCACGGAAGCTTGTACATGCATAGTGTAGACTGCAGAACTTTATATGAGTAATTGTTTTTTATTTGTTGTAAAATACATAATCAAGTAGTTGTAGGCCATCAATGATCAATCATCATCATCACCTAAAACAGGCACCGTAGAATAGCTCATCGTTAATGTTTCCGATTGTGATATTGCGATGTACAAGTTTAATGCCCCAAATTAAATAGAGCTAGATGTGTTGTGTTGTGGTAGAAGAAATAATAAGCTGTAATATAATGCCATATTATTGTTTGTACAACCCAGGTATAGAATCCACTTTACATCAGCGTAATGCTTGCATATGTCTGAGATTATTTTTTAGAAAATGGATCTCTCTTGCGCTCGGAACAATGCCTGTATCGATGGAGACTTTACAAACATTTAAATAACGGACACATAGAACTCCCAGACTTGAGAAAACTATTTTTCTGGATCACACAAATTTTTGGTCCGTGTGGGGATCGAACCCACAACACGCAGGACGGCGGTGGTGAAGCGACCACTTAAACCACTACGTCATCCGTCAGTTATATTATACGAAAGCAGCCTAAAACTTCTTAATCAACCATATTACCTTTACTCGTATCTATACTAATATTATAAAGCTGAAGAGACTGTTTGTTTGTTTGTTTAGTTGAACTTGGACTGGTTTAAATTGAAAAATTCTTTCAGTGTTGGATAGCCCATTTATCGAGGAAGAGTATAGGCTATATAACATCACGCTACAACCAATAGGAACAGAGCATAAATGAAAAATGTCGCAAAAACGGCGAAAATTCTCTTATGTGAAGCAGACTAAGTTCCGCGGGTCAGCTAGTAACTATATACAGTAATTAACGATACTTAATTCAATTACAGACCACAATACTTTATTTCCTATACAGCAAACATACTAAGCTAACTTATAATACCAGGCACTCGAGGTTCTGTGCAAAGGATCGGTATTTGAGTTCCGTCGAACATTAAGCTGACTTATTCGATGAAGTAGCAAAACAAATAGTGTGTAGTAAGACAAAACAGCGGGAGTGCACACATCCTAAACAAACGGTCGCGACGTCGCCCGAGGACACACCGACACGTGTGTACCATGCTTTAGTATCACTACTACAGGTACTACTTGCAACCTTTGAAAGACAAATCTGCTCTCAACTTTGCTACTACATAATTATCTATTTAAATGATGGATAGCTTTGTAAAATTATGTGTATCAGATATTAATAATTTCATTTTGTAATAATTTTTCGCTGGTTGGGGTTTTAACCCAGTGTCTACGTTGCTTTTACAAACAGAATTAACGAAGGTACATAAATAACTGTCCCGTATGGGCTTCGAACCTGCAACACTTAGCGGAGTAACAGCGGGAAGGCGACCGCTTGCTCGCTACGCCGTCGTCACTCATTTATCCATTGTCTGTAATTGCTTACCATAACAAATAAAAATAAAAATAGAATGAAATTATTGACTACGTGACTCAGCTTCTCTCACTCTAGCCAACAGTTCTGTACCTTCCTTTATCCCTCTCAAATCATTAGTGCCAGGGTTCTCACTATATACTGTGCCCGGAGTGGGTTTGTACTAAAATTTGCTTATTTCATTCACCAAGCAGACTTGCTTGCCAACAGAAGAAGGGCAGAAGGGCCTTTCTTGTTTGCTAAGCCTATACAGTAGATAGGCTCTGTGTCGTGGGTACTACAACTGCAAGCGACACACACCACTATATCGTAACAAATTGTCGCCGGGGTTTGAAAATATATTTTTGACATCACACTGTCTAACCATAGAATGATCTACCCTACTCTTTAAGAACTCTTTTTATCTAATTGCCATATATTACCACATTGATTTATTCTCTTTAAATGTTACTGTTTGGTACTGTATGATGCCATGTTTTAAGAAGGACTCTAAACCATTCCTATCGTCATTAATAGTATGCTGTAGGTTTGTATTACAATATTATACGTTAAACTGAACTACATATATATACCACAACGCCCAATAACTCCTCAACTTCTGTTAATGGCGCCAGCCACTCAGATCTTCTTGGCCAATTAATTCACTAACCGTTCTATCTCCTCTCAAATCTATAACTTACTTTATTTATTTTTGTTACATCACAATTACAAATGTATTTAGACAAATCACATGTGAAGTAAATACTTGAAATGTGATTTGTCCTGTTTATTACGATAAGACCTCGTTCTTATATTTACAGGATGACAAGCCGTATGGGTGAATAGTACATTGCCCTCGTTATCGTTTATCTTGAAAATGATTAAGCTTCGAAACAAAGTAATACACAAAAAAACTGCGTTAGTGACTAAGGTTTTTTGTTTAATATTTTTAATGTTGCTCTTCTTGATATCAAAAAGCTTAAGATCAGTGAACCGTACATATTTAACGAGGTAGGATATAAAATATGACGTACAGACTCCAAAGTTTCTATCAAAATACAGCGACGAACTAAAAGCTTAATAACGTAAGTTCCTTGCTATACTGAGACTAAGGCATGCTACAAGACATCCCATTTTCTTTAAGATAATCACATCGTATATTATATTTTGAGATTACATTTGCTTCTATTTATTATTATCGCATAGCGGTTTATCTTACAACGTATTTAAAACATCTGAATAAACAATATTTAATATTCAGATTGCAAAGAAAAACAGCTCGTACAATAGTTGGGCTTTATCACTTCTAAAACATTTAGTTTAAGTAGAATAAGTAAAGTATTATGTTTGTTTGTTTCTGCTTTAACGTTATTGTACTCATTTTTAAATTTTGAAACCTTATCTGAGCTATTAGAGCTGTCCTCAAAGTTTTACTACGGAAACCATTCAGATATCCAACAACATCACTGTATCAAGAATGTTCAGTACTCACTGTGAGACAGCCTTTTGTGCTCCAGGTGACACTCCGTAAACATGCAGAAGTACCCTTAAATCGCAATAGCAAACGCAGAAAGGACCGCATTTGCGTTATCGCTACTCACAGAACATCTCTTGCTAGACGAAGTTTCTACGTTCTTAGTTCTATTCTGTACAACCGTATTAACAAAGTAATTTACATACATCCCCTAACAAGAAGTAGATTCAAATTAGCGTTAACAACTTGGCTAAAAACGTTGGACTATGGACAGACGGAAAACCTTTTGAATACACCATCATAAGCCATAACATACATATCTCTTCATTCATTCGTTCTCCATAATCATATTTTCACATGCACACATACGCACACACATATACACACACACACACACACACACGCACACACACACAAACACACACATAAACACACATACAACACACACATGCACACATTTGCGCACACACGAATTGTATCATAAAATTATAACAAGCGCTGTTGGTAAAAATATTTATAAAACATTTATTTACAATAATGCTTATTTTTGTTAGTTTGTCAACTTCTTTAACTGTACACATATGAAATGGAAGGCGCTGACACCTGTAATACAGTGAATTTCACTAGCACAGGTGCTATCGTTACAAACTGTGTTTCTCTGGACCAGTTATGAATATTATTGTATATGTATTTTCAAACATTTATGAAATAAAGTTATTATTATATTATTATTATCTAATGTTAATTTATAATTAAGGTTTACATTTTATGAACATTGTTTGTAAACTTTTAACATAATTTTGTCGTTTCAACTATGAATGCTGTGTTAGCTCGTAAGTGGCATGTGTATTAAAACTCTATTATCAATTTTTCTCTAAATTGTATCATATATATGCTGTGAGTTAACGATATAAATAAATAAACCACATTTATCGGCGGCGTTGGCTTGTATTTTTTAAAATATCGGGCTTTCACATAATATCTCAAAATTAGCCAGTATGTAAATAAATTGCAAATCAACTCATTAATATTAGCCACGTTTTTAAAAAAGCTTTGCAAGAGTCATCAATATTTACAATTGTAATCCTTTAAACGTTCCGAGTAGCCCATACAAGTGTGCAGTGCGCCTTACCCACCGAGGCTAAGTTTAAAGTAGGCCTTATTAATTTTTCAACTCTTGGCTCCTTCCAGAATTTCGTGAACTTTCCGCGTGTATCTTTTTAATACTTTTCAGTCTTTCTATGAGTGCAAGTTTCTTAAGGACCAGTTTAAACTGAACGATTTCTTGCGCACTTGAGCCACTTGTGAAACTATGACTTCTTTTAAAGTTGAAAGTGCTGCCAGAGAGTTTTGAAGATAGTTGATGATAGTTGAGAGCCTGGTTTCTTTGAGCGCACAACTTTATGACTGACTCGCTTCTGTTACAAGCGAGTGTTTTATTTGTAAGTTGTGAGTAATTATTGTATAAAGTTGCGTTAATTTGAAGGCAAGTGTTTCAAAGTAAGTTTTATGTTTGTACTCGCTTTATCGAGGCTGTTTGAGTAAAAACTATGACGCAAAGTTAGGTAAGTTTGTTCAGCCAAAATTAAAATAACCCTCGATCAGGCAGCAAGGTAAACGTTATGATGAGAAGCAATCCATCGAACAGATGTCGATCGTTGGCAAAACGTAAAAATCCATTAAACCGCTTTGTTTGCGCGGCTGATACGCTCTTACCCGCGTCAAACTCGTGACACAACTCAAACAGAGCCCGCAAACAGTTTACACACACAAACATCTCACGATCAATGAGCTGACGACCTGAAACGATGAGATTTTTTGTCAACATCAAGACTTTAACTTGCCAAACCCTTGATGTCAAAACATCCTTAATTCTACTACATACGGTTCAAAATTACCTTGCTTAAGATAAGGGGTGTGTAAATACGTGGTAGCAGTTGTTGAAGATATGTTTACACTGGATTTTACGGCGATACTGAGACAATTTTTGTTGTCAAATATTGCGGCGCCCCGCGGTGTTGCTTCTTTATGTGTTTACTGGTGCGCTACAACACTTTGCGATACTCGGTGCAGTCAATTTGTGATGCAAACATCAGCCATGAAACTGAGGCACAAACTCGAATACCAAATAAAAATAAATTATATTAGAGCCTCAAAGGAACGAAAATGAGAAAACTATTTTAAGCCACAGTCGAAAAATTTAAACCGATTTACCGAGCTCCTCGTTTTACGTTGCGTTTTAAACAGAATATTTAATGTGGGAACCAGCGCTATTTGATTAAATATTGTTGACTCTTCTATGCATGGCATTAATTGCTGAGTTTAGCTTTGAAAACCCCACCATAGTTTGTTATTTCTAGACTAAATAATATATAATTAGAGGTAGGTAATAGAAGTATGAGTTTTGTTGAACATTCCTTTTACAAAAGCTTAATTAACGTTGTTTTGAACTTTGAACAGCTAGTGTGTTTATAACACACTAGCTGGTACGGCGAATGAAAATAATTACTATTTTTATTTTAATGGTCGATTAATTATAATAATTAAAGTTAGTCAGAGATGTTATAGTTGAATGTAGAGACAATATTGAAAATGTACTTCTTACTATTTTAAGTATTATTACGATCAGCTATGATTGAGGCTTATGTTATCTTAACTAATATTATAAATTACTCAACCGATCATTACAAAATGTTGCATACACCTTTTTAGGGGAATAAAAAAGGACATGGCCTTTTCTGTTCCCCTGACAACGTGTATGCAACATTTTGTGATGATCGGTTGAGTACAGAACAATACCTTTAATAAAAAAACTGTTACTAATCTAATATAACCTAACCTACTAAAGTAGTAGTAGTAAGGCGCGGGCAAAATCTAGTAATACATAGTTTTATACAAGCCCTACACGAACGAAGAAGGCGGCAGAAGTGAATCACCTAATTTATTAGTATTATTAATTCATGATTGAAGTCTTCTTCTTCTTCTCTCACTTTGCCAAGGGGTCATACCTCTCGCCACAAGGAAAAGCGTGAGGGGTATGTCACGCTCATCCGATACTTCGGGCCTACCGACTAAAACCGTCACAGTGTGCCAGCTCGCTACTTTGTATGGTGTGTGGGTCGCTGGAACTAAAACTACATCAGCGACCCACCCGGCAGTGCTCAATGCAGACAGGAAAGGACTGCAAGCGACATCTCCTGGGCGACGCCCCGGTACAAAACAGGGCGTCGCTACGACTCACACCATATACCTCGCTGCCCAATTTAGAATGCAAACGCGAGCCCTCATGTGTAATAGTCGCATTCACTACGCCTCCACCATTAAGAAAGTCCACATTGAATAATATGTTAGTTTATGACCGCTTATACCATCATAACTTAGTAGTTTTAGTTTGTATTTTTATAAATATATTGCCGATGGAAGCCACGGGCATCATCTAGTACTATACCTTAGGTGTAATACGAGGTTAGGTGACCAATATCTGGATTAATACACGCGTACTGAATGCACACAGTAGGTAATGACGCGGCGGTATTTGGAACAAGCACGCGCGGCATCCGGACACTACGCGATATTAGTCCTACACCCGATATAAGGTTCATAGAACGGTCAATGCCTGCCACGTAATTATACGCAAATTGTAGTAAGTGTTCTAGCTCGACTTTAGGTAGGATTTTCTGCCTCTGTAAGTACTGATTTTGTCATTCATTCAAAGATTTAAAACTAATCGAGCAGCGGCCGCCGTCTGACAAATAAATTTGCAAACCAATTGTCATTTTTAATGGCACTATTTTTGTCTATTGTTACTGAGAGCAGATAAGTCTTATAATACGACTGGCAACACGAGCGGCGTAGGGTAATCGGATTCTATACCCGAAAAGGAGAAAAATTGTCTGTCATCCTAAGATAGTTATTTTGAGACTAGGTGCTCCTCACGTCTGTTGTTCCAATGTTTGAAAAGTCTTTCGCCCGATAACAATGATTAGTCTTATGCTTCATCTGTTTTGGCAAAATTGTGACGTTTGTCACTCCTAGTTAGCCTTCATGTTCACTTGATTGAGGCTGTTCTACGTATACCAAGGCTCGCCGTTATTAAAAACAAGATCACACAAACATTCCGCCGCATGTGACGTCGTGACAAACACATTAAGAGGTTCCGGAACAGCCGCGCATGGGAGCGACGTGCTATCTCAAGATCCGTCAGTTACCACCCGGCGCGGCGACTGCAGACGTATCAAAGGAATATTGCTTATTAAGTTAAAAGAAGCAACTTTTAAACTTGGTAATTAATTATCTGCGAATAAATTTTCTCTGTATTATGGACTTAATTGTTTTTGGATGTTGTTCAAAAGTTTGTTTAGCTGTGTTTCGCTTCAGTCAGTGTTTGAAGTTGGGACTTTCTGCCCGAGGCTCATTTGTTTGTATCATCTTTGGGTTTTGAATATTCGCTACGTATTGATCCTTTTAAATGTTTCTCTTTGAGCTCGTGATATGTAAAGCGGATGTCGAAATCCTTCGTGATATGCGTACTAATATAAGCATGCTTTTTAAATATTTACTTTTTAAAATAGCCTATCATAGTTTATCCATAAATGCTATGTCATTTATGGATAAACTATGATAGGCTATTTCTGCGTCGAGATAAAGAGTTTAAATAGCAAAAAAGCCAGGTTAAGAGTAGGTACCCTAAACCGCCAAATATGTATGAAGTAGGTGTGTAATGCGATAGAGTAACGCAAGAGAAAGATGCCCGAAATCCTTAATCGCTGTCTACCGCTTTATAAAGAATATATATAGATATCTATAGAAGTAATTTTCCCAAGTATTCCTATGACCAAATCTGAAACTATAAGAAAAAAAAACTTGTACTAATACTACATGATCACTAACTGCACATACACTCATCTTACGGTACTGGATCAACGAACAAAATTCTAAGACTTAATGTTGTTCTTAATATATTTTGTCAAAGTTGCACATCCGAAGAATTTCGTGAGCGTCTCTTGAACGTTAACACTTGCACAAACAGTGTGTTAAATTATCAGCAGTAAATATGGAAGTGTCACTTAACTCGTCGCTCGCTCGACAAAGTACTTACATACATTACTTCAACAGTCGAAATCCCCCAAATGCACATTCAACAGTTTTCGCGTCATTTTCTCTGCGAGTCGCGAGCCTAACGAAGAGTCCTTGCCTTTAAACTTTACCACATTACTTCTGCCAATAAAACCTGCAAGGTTAGCCCTTATACTTGATAGCATAAGGTTGATTATAGTTGTATAAAAAAAGATTGTGAAAAGAAACTCCACACACTTCGCAGTCTCACTCGACGGAGCGGTAAGGAAATGTTCTTGTCAAGTATCGTTTTACACAAAACGATAGAAAATATACACGTGATATTTGTTGTGTTAAACGATGAATAGTAGAGATGAGTGAGTTTAAAACTTAGTTCCTGTTCCACAGCATTAGTATTAAATAAGTGGAGCTGGAGTTAGTAATTATCTCATTAAGTGTACCTGTGATCGCGAACCACTTCTGTAAGTTCTTAACCCAGTTAGCGCTTGTAAACGGGTTTAAGTATTAGGTATCAGTGATCAAGTTGGAAACAAGTTTAAAGTATCCAAGCATGTCTCTAGTGAATACAAGATATATGGATCCGGTGTACGACAAAGTTTTAGGATTTAATTCATTTAATTTGAACAAAATGGGGTAAAATTTAATTATGAAGTTTTGATACAAGTAATTATTTTCATATGAAATTGTTTATGGTATAAATAAATGCTGTGAAGAGAGGGAAAGCGATTACTTTAATAATAAAAGCATTGAATAAAGATTATATAATTAAAGAAACTAATATATTTGACGTTTCTGAGTGGCATGTGTTTAGGTTTTATGTTGAAGTCGGACGACACCTTTGGCAATATATCTAGATTGTCAATAGAAAAAGTTATAGAGAATGCAATAAGATTCAGTCTGACCCGGATTATGGTCTTGGGATTGAACGACCAGCAGCCATTATCACATTCAAGCTTACGGGCTTAATTGTTTAAACGTACTCGCTTATCGATTTTTGTGCTGAAGAAGCATGTCTAGCTTTTCCAGTTGTTAATACTTATATACAATTGTATCGTAGAGAGAAAGATCTTAAGCAGCCAAACGACTTAATAAGAATAACACGATAAAATCAAAAGTACTTACGTACTTCTCCGAATAGGGTCGGCCTACGTCTTACAAAGCTCATTAGCTTGGCAGCAAAGGCCGTAACGCTAACAAGAACTGCCAACTATTTACATAATGATGATAACACCCTACTTACCTCGGCGTTTACCTGCGCATGAAAAATTCACCCGGAGCCGGCAACATCGCAACCTAACATTAAGTTTTAATTCAATAACGCGCCAATGAACTAGGCCGGGGAGCGTAATTTGTGAGATTACGTCTCGGGACTGGACCGGGCCGGACCCGCCGCGTCCCGGCCTCGGCATAAGCCGGGACTTACGGGACCGCGGCCGACTCGACGCCACTTACGATTTAATTCAACTACCCATTATGTCCTGAGATTTGCATACATTGCGGAAAGTGTTTAAGATTGGTCTTCGTAATCTGGATGTAACTTTGCGATGTAAATATTGACCGAGTCGTCGATGACCGCGACTTCTCTAAGGGGTGTTAAGGATTAGATCAGTTTAACTTGTTTCCTGTCTAGTGGTTTGTGTGCGAGTAAGTCATTGGCGATTTATCTACATTAAGTAATTGGTATTGCTTGGGATATTGTTCACGATTATCTTTAAAAAGGTAATCGAGTATAATTGACTGCACGAATGGCGTATTGGTTTAAGTGGTCACCTCGCCTCTGCCACTGGAACTAGTGTTGTGGGTTCGAATCCCACGCGAGACAAAAATTTATGTGATTCATAAATAGTTATTCGAGTCTGGATGTTCTTTGTGAGTAGTTTCTGTTGTTTGAATGTTTGTAAAGGCCCCCGTGACACAAGTATTATACATAGTGCGAGATTTTTCTTTTTTGAAACGAAAATATTGAAGAAGAGATAAATTGTGATGTAATAACATATAAGTAAAAAATAACCATCTACATGTTGGTTATATGACGCTCGCATAGAGCATTCCGATTCAAACAAACTATTATTTTTGTAAACCACTATTGAACATGAATCTTCAGAATGAAGCGTAACACGTAACGCTGTTTCAGTAAAACTTGGTAGGCTGGAAATACATATTATAGAATGTTTTATTCTGCTAAAGCAAGTGGCGGCACAATAATAATATACTCTGACCTTTGCAACAGTAAGCAAACAGATCTCCCACTAAACTGTGATTTTTGACGTATCGCAGCTATATTTTAAAAGTAATCGTAAAACAAACGAAGTGGTCATGCCTTCTGATATTGTTCTAATTCATTGATCAATACTTCAATTTAACTTGATTCTTATAACGGATCGCGTGGTAGTTTAGGTTGCCAATGCACTGTCACTGCGCCGAGCGTTGTGGGTTCATAACCTATGTGGGACAAAATTATGTGTGTATTGCAAATAATTTGTCTGCGTGTTTTTTGAATGTTTTAAATCCTCCCTGACATAGCAATGATTACTATTGTGAAGTTCGTTTATTTTTTAAGAAAAATCTAGATAACTAGCGGACTTGACATACGTAGTCGTGTACACACGAAATAAAAAATACCAAATCTAAACCATTCTCAAATACACTTGAACACACAAATAAATTCATCAAAATTGGTCCAGCCAGGTTTAGGAGGAGTTTAATTACAAACACACGCACAGAAGTTTTATATATATATAAATATTAGCCTCGCTTAAGCTAACCAACACGCCTTTTGCTTATTGAAAAGTAATAGTTTTAAATACTGCCTCATTCGATCAGTATTGTAAGGGCTAATAATTGGATAACTGCAATTGCAATCTGCATTTAGATTTAGGCATAACTTTATCGGAGACTTAGGAAGAGTTAGCGAAATATTTGTATGATATAACTACTATATTTTGCATCTTTCGATCACATAGAAGTAGGTGGATTTATTTGACTTAACTTGTTTCAAAATAATAGTATTATCTAATATTCGCTATTGAGATTTCTAAAATCAATAAAGAAGCTGCTTGACTGACTTTGCTTGTATTTAGTGGTTAATTCAGTAAGGCACTTGATGCCAACAAACCCGACAATGACTCTCGAATTTATAAAAGACTTGAGAACAATTAAGTTGACACCAAATTAGCAAGCGTTTACTCGAGCTCATAAAACGTCACGCGGCAGAACCGCACAGTCATGACATCACGATGTCACGTCACCCTCGTAATGATCCCGGACCTAATGACGCCGGGAAAGTAAATGATCCCGGAGTTTCGCAGCCCTATGCCACGTTTTGTGTAATTAATAACCAAATTAATTACGCTAATAGAGCAGCGGACCATAACGCGACATTTTGTTATTTCACTAATAACCGATATTAAACGGTAATGACCGGTAACGTAATTATAGATAGTGTCCCGTCCCTACTCTCGCGCTAACATACGAGTGAAGAGCTTGCGGTCGATATTTAGGCGAATTCATTAAAATATTAAATTACGTTGTGGTAATGACTTAATTAGTGGCCATGTTCAATAATAGGTTTTATTTAAATACAGGTTTCATTTACATTCGCACTAGTCAGTGGTGAGAAATAACAATGTTGTACTATGTATTCCAATTAGGAAATTAGAGGTTGTATCATTTTGTGTAATTTCACGGATTAGTGGTCTAACTGTATAAATATATGATGTACGATAATTTAATGATATTATTTAAGCGTCGTTTATATAAAACAAGTACCTACAATCTTTTGTCGTTTCGAACTCGGGTAACAGGGATGTAACAATTTTTCCAACTTGAGCTCGTTATAATGTTAAATTCTTTATATCTGCTTACGCAGTACATTCTGGGTTGTTATTGTTGCTCAACTCGCGCCGTTGAGTCACTGATGTTGTTCCAACTTCGATTCGCGAAGGCTTTGTTCTTGATTTGAGTATTTGAACGAGAATTTTGTTTGATTTTAAAAGTAACGTCTTTTGTATAAGATTAAACTTTCCTTGTTTAATAAGTATTAAGTAATACTTTATACTTGAGCGACAAGGCCGTCACATTTCTTAACAAAATAATTGATGTAGAACATTCTAAAAATAGAGACAAATAATTTAGTATAACACGATAATATCACATACAGTCTAAATCGTTTGAGACGACTTTTTCAAGTTTTAATTTAGTGAACTTCGATTATTAAAGTTCTGATACGTTAGTAAGATATCAAACTTTTGTAACAAATGTTAAAAATAACACTGGTTAGCACACTTTTTATGTAGTTCCACGAAAGGGCTACACGTGGCTAAGATTTAAAATAATTTGGTCGCTGGCTGAAATAAAAGAAATGGTTTTCTCTGATTTAAATCGTTTAAAATAGTGTTTGAATCTAGTTTAATAATTTTGTAGAAAACCATTTGTGATTAAATGATACAATCTAAATTGGTACCATATTTTAAAGAGATTTTATTACGTAAATATTGTTCAGTGAAGACATGATTAGATGATATGCATAAGTGATGTACTGCCAAGATTTCATATCGTGACGTACAAACACAGCGCTGCAGTATATCTTCTTAGAACATCTTGGTATCCCAGATACCATAGCCTTTGCAAATTTCCTTATATGTAGCTTTGGACAGCCAAAAATAAATGTGTGTCTTCATTTAGTATCCATAATACGTAAACTTTGCACCAGAGTTGTATCAATATGAAAATAGATTAACAAACAAACCAATTCACAAGCGAAAAACGAAATATGCTCGGTATAACCAAGGAAATCGCTGTACGCTTAACTCCTCTTCTCTTTGAATTTGCCTGTAAGTCTGCCTCTGTCTGTATTACTCGTAATACCGATCAAAACGTATACATACTTATCATTTCTGTTACAATATCCAAGCAATAAAACAATAAAAATATATTATTTTTACCAAAAGGTTAAGCTACCGATATCATCATCTTCATCTCAGCTGAAAGACGTTCATTGCTAGACAGAGGGCTTACCCAAGGTTTGCCGCACAGACCGGTCTTGGACCACCCGCATCCAACCATTTCCCGCGACCCTTACCATGTCGTGGGTTCACCTTGTGTCCTAGCGCTGCTGCTGTGTTACTTATATATAAAAGTAAAAAAATCGGTGTGTTATTTCGTTCATAAATCAACTTAGCAGGCAAAATCAACATGAATTATAATAGTAGATTAACAAATTTGTTTCTAAGCATTGGTATAGAAGCACAAACTTCCTGTTTATACAATTAAATTGAGCGGATGAATAAAAACGCGGCGCTTTAATTAAAGCAATATGGCGGCGGTCACGTGACCAAATTATGAACTGCCTCAGTAAATTGTTTCTGCTAGCTTTGTTGGTTTTTAATATATAAAGCGTTTGGTACCGTCCAGTACTTCGAAGTACTCGCGGAGTACCTACCAAAGTGAGATACGTGGCACTGCTCAGTTTTTCTTTTATACAAATAACGTGGCATGTTTCGGAATTGTGTTTTGATTGAAATTAAACAAACTTTATACGGATTTTTTCGCGTAGTTTATTTTTTATAAAACACTATTATTACATAATTCTAAAACTTTAAAAAACGTATAAAGTTTTTTTAATTTCAATGCATAACATTCGCGTACTCATAAGACAATATTGTGTTTTGAATTATTTTGCCAGCTTATTGTGACACTGATATTCCGTGCGAGTCGTTTTATAAAATTCTTGGTCACGGTAATAAATCTATACAAATAAATCTAACAGTATTGTAACTCGGCTCTGTCCTTGAAATAATTACCTACAGCCGCGCGGTCCACGAATACGTGAGAGGGCTGCCCACCTACAGTATTTTAATTTCATCTATCTACTTGAGTTTCTTTCTAGTTTAGTGGTTGTAAATATTATATTTTTATTTAAAAAAATGTTATTTATTGTGAATGAAATAGGAAATGTTCAATAAAAATCATGTTATGTTTCTTGATTAGTAGATATAATAAAAAACAACCTTATTTGAGACTGAAAAATATTTGCGCCTCAACTGAGACGTACGAAAGCTTTATAGTTAAATTTAATAGTATAAAAATTATCCGCAATCAGATAAAAACTTTAATTAAAAATTCTTTTGTTTACAATTGTACTTTGCAGTTTGCCATAATTATTATGTTAGTACTTGTACTTATTTCAATCAAATATTAACAAGTCGCACGCTTACTGCAAAATCATCACACCACCGTTCATCGCTGCGGCGCATTCGCGACTGGACTGGTTGCGAACCGAGTGCATACCGGCCTCGAGGCGCGTAGGTATGACTCGCGTTCCGACCATTTGTATGAAGATAGAATACTGTTAGATAACATTACCGTGTTTTCGTGGAGCATCAATTATAACATGATTTGTTATACCTGTGTCACTGCGTTACTGATATAAATACCAAAATATGATGAGACTGAAGGCTATGGTATACTAGAGATGGACTATCGTAGAAGCAAGCAGCTGACTTGTTGATCAGTGTGTCGATTCTGTGGTATTTTGGAACAAACTAGATGAAAGAATTACTGATGAAGACCTTACGGGAATCAATACTTCTTTGTACTACATTTCGATGGGAGTAACGAAGCACAATCCATCCGTCGACGTAACTCAAGAATTGGCTTTGAACCCCTTCGTTTTAGTACAAAGTGAAATCGACAAAAACGTAATATGTAATATAATTTGTCGCTCTATTTAGTTTATAACGAGAAAATCGGCTCGAGTTGAAGTCCAGCAGGCGAGCACTCATTCGAGCGCATCGAGGCCAAGCGGTGATATATGGTGTGCGTAAATATAACTCTATACAAGAGGGAGGAAAACGCGATGTAAAGCTCTAATCCCGTAATATACCTCATATGTTTATACCGTACGAGTAGGACTACCGCTGTGCCACCAAATGGTAGTGAGAATGCATGAGGTCTCGGGTTCGATACTCGGGTCGGTTACGGTCGTTGTAACTCTCAGTAGCAGCACGAAGTCCGGAATTGTGCCCAGCAAACGTGACAATTAAAATCGTGATCGTGTGATACACTTTCCCACCCTTTCGAGAATATAGGCGTGTAACTATGTAGTAATGTATTTAGTCCAGAAATTTTAAATAGGTTAAAAAACAACGCGACACACAGCAAAAAAAAAAGAAAAAAAAAAACCTAATATAGGTATCAATTTCAGTTTATACCACCCGACTGCCTGCTACATATAATAATGTAACTGTTGTCTGTTGGGCCAAGTTGCGTTCTCTGTAATAGTATCATTAAGTACTTCCTGACAAAAAGTACCAAAGTCAATAGCATATTGAAATCGGCCCTGCCTACAAACGTGATACATATCTGTATAAAGAACAACAAGGCTACCCTGTAAAAGCGAGCGTGACTTTATGTTTATATGTTTAAACCTATACCATAGACCGTAGAATGCCTTATATAGGACAGAGCTTTAGATAGAATTCTATATTTATGTTAGATCTAAGATTTCAGCCGAGGTGAAAGAAAATAATAAACCTTTTCTAACACTATGTCAGCTGAGTACGCAGCTATTGTTTACAAACATATTTATGGTACAAGTTTGACAGTATTCTTATATACCTCAATACTCCTACCATTACGCCCAGTATCGCCGAGCCGCCGCCAGCGCCGCCGGCAGTGTGACCGCTTCCTAAAGTTCTTTGTGTTGGTGTAAGTGCTAGCAGTTTGTATGTCGCTCGTTAGCGATAACTGGCGATAACCCACTAAAGGCACGTTTTAGTTACGGGCTAACGCACTGCAAGTTTGCTTTGCGGTTTGGGAAACACCAATTAAATTATTTAGCGTTTAAAAGCCAGTGAATTTCATCCACATATATATTGAGCAAAATATACTAGCATACAATAAATAGCATAAATTCATACTGTAGGAATGTAATGTCTGGACTTCTAGAATATTTTTATTTAACATCTTTTATTGTTAAGATTGTAGAAAATACTACAGTCCGGGTCCCGGTCCGGGTTTTTAATGCGTAGTGGGAAGAACTAATGATATCGTTCTATATATTATGTAAGTCTAAAAAATTTGTCCATTGTCAAAATGATTTAAGCTATAGCATAAGACCGATTACATTAGTTTACATAATTTAACTTTTTTATACCCCGAAATAAATGTATATCTACCTTCCTTAAACCTAAAAGTGTTAGCAGAAATATTTTATCACGTCACAATTTCTTCCTGCAGTCAAATGTTTTTTTAACTGACGTGGTGACGACAGTTTATTGTTTATTCGTTCATATAATTCTCAACAACAGCATGAAGTCAGTAAAAGAGCCGGTATAAGGCAATCGTCTCGCCTCATATGACAGGACACCTAAAACATGACTGGCATATTGTAGATGTAATATACGATTTCAGGGATAAACATAATGTATACGTGTATCCTCGTATGTATAAACAAGTATATCATTAGTAGGTATATTAATTTCCGTATCTCCGTCTCTTATTGCAACAATGAAACACTCAACGATGTTTTGCGAAATCATATCATTAATCTTCTATGCTGCCTTGTAAAAAATCAGCCGAGTAGAAGTTTCCAAATAACTCATCGAGTTGATGTTTATCACCCCATACATGGCTCATAATTCGTTACATCATAGCTACACATACGGCACGGTGTATGTGTTGGTATGGTGGGCTCGTAACATAAAAACAACAAGTTTCAAGTGTCAGCAATAACTCGTAGCTCTCTTATGAGCACCAGTAAAGTATGAAGTTGAATGGCGGTGCGCGTTTTACAGAACTTCTGCATGCCATATTCATATTGATTTGAGTTGAAATAGAATTTTTATTATAAATGTCGATGTAACTTTTTAATACTCCTGAGATTGACTACCACGCAGAGGATTCTATACCTGTAAACGTTTAACGTTTTAACAAAACAAAACTAAACTAAATAAGGTTAAATAACGCATTATGAGTCTTTGATGTTTAAGAATACTTATAAAATGTTATTTAGCCAAATGAATCAGTCTAAAATCACAAAAGCAAATCTGCTCTTAAAGTGTCAATTGTGTATTTAAAGCATATTACGCATCACAACTTGGATGGGACCGCCAAACTAAAATTGTTTGTATTCAATATTTATTTTGCTAAATACGGAAAGCTGTGCTAGTTACAAGACATCGTTCTATTTTCTGAAATTTTTCTGTTATAATTTGATACCTATTTGTTTTATTAGAATTTAAAATTGATATTTCTTATAATTAATAATAATAATATATGGCAGCTTGTGGCGAGCTGAATGTGAGTGGCGACACTGCGGTCCTGAATACCTCAGAGAGTCGGTTAGGGCCTCGTCCCCTGCGTTACTGGTTGGCTGGGGTGAACCATCAAGAGCGCCCGTAGGACTCTCAATTCTGGCTTGTCTTGGTCAGCTTATCAGAGGGAGGCCGCTAGAGCTATATGCTTGGGGGTGGAAGAGTCATTTTCAAGGGCATAACTACGGGGAAACCCGCTTCTGGTCTCCGATGTCACGAGACCCGTGATGGTGAAACCGGCACCGCACCGCTCGACACCCTTAGCCGCTCGCACTGGTGTTGCCCTCTGCTGCTTGCCATGCCACCTTGTATGCCTATGGTGGTTATTCAGGGGGCCCATCTAGTGAGTTGGCGAGTCACCGTCGGCCCATTGCATTGATGCTATTAGAGTATTCAGGGTAGACGCCGTTTTTCATCCATAGTTAGCAATATACCGGTCCACCAAACACCCATACCTACAGCCCATATATTAAAATCCATACGTAGCAATAGACCTACACCTACTGCGGCTGGTGCCGCTGTAGGTGTTCCAACTCACCTGATAAAGTGATTAAGGTTCAATATAGATTGCCGGGCTTCTTAGAAAAAACACACACGTCTTCACTGTCAGATGAATTTATTTGCACTGAAGTTAGGTGAGCATTACATTTAACTTTATAGTAAACAAAAGGATCGATACCGCCCACCAAAAGGGATTTTAAATACCTTTTATAGGACTACATTTTGAAGAAAGTTCATAAACACTTATACAAATTTTGAAACAATTGAAAAACATGCAATTCAAGCTTATGTAAGATTTGAATTAATTTAATAAATTTAAACGGAACGGTACGTCAAAGGAACATCACACAACCGTCGCAACATAAGGGAAATAGCACGCAATCTATGACAAGTAACATTAAATCATTTGATTTTAAAACATTTATCAATAAGTGTGAGAAAATAATGTCGCCAAACAATAACTTTAGTACTAAATGCGTGGAGCTTATAAATCTTTGCGTACAAGAACTTAAGTCATTAATTATTAATTACTTCACTAAGGGTGAAATAATATCAAGAATCAAGATTATTAACTTATTTAAATGAATAGTTCACATTCAAGTAATTTTGCTGTCAATATTGGTCAATGGAATGCACAAAGCTTTCGTCCTAAACTTTTGAGTTTTGATCTATTATTAAGTAGGGAAAATTCCCATTGCCCTAGTGAGCGAAACCTGGTTAGACTCAGAGGAGTTATGAAATGTTAACGAATATAATATCTTTAGAAATGCTCGGTCCGATTCCTATGGCGGTGTAGCCATTCTTACACATAAGTCTATACAAGCAACAGCGTGTCCTATTAAATTAAATAATATAAGTAAGTATAGAGATAGTTTATGTAAAATTACATAATTGTAGCAAATTGAAACATTTATTATTTCCATATACTGCCCCTCTTCGGTAAGCACGTCATACGCCGACTGGGATAATTTATTCGCGGAATTTTCCAAAAATACTTTTATCGCAGGTGATTTTAATGCGCATCATATCGGTTGGTCGTATAAAAATGACTCTAGGGGTACACAAACATTCGATGCTATGTTAGAAAATAACTTTGTTTTCCTTAACAACGGCAGTTACACAAGAGTTAAATTGGTTCATAATAATCTTCAAGAAAGTTCTCCTGACATTATATTCATTTCCACAGACACACAGATAGACTTTAAATGGCAGGTCTGTAACGAAAATCTCGGTAACGATCATTTTATCATTAAAATGTCAATGAACTATCAGGATCACTTATGTTTAACTAGAAAACGTAACTTTAAATTAGCTGATTGGCAAAGTTATCGCGAGTCTCTTAAGCTACCCTTTTTTAATGATAATTTTTACAATAGTGTACAAGTAAGATACGATTACCTTATAGATAATATCAATAAATGTGCAGATAATTGTATCCCTGATATTAAATTATGTTCTAACCCTGCTTATAGCTTTAAGCCCAAACGTTACTGGACTCAGTCACTATCACTAGCAGTTGCTCAACGTTGGCTAGCACTGAAAAACTTTCATCGTAATGCAATACCACAGAACCTCAATTTACTAGAGCAAAAAGTTACTGAGGTAAAAAGTCTCATTAAAAAAGCTAAATCGCAACAGTGGCATATATTTTGTAGTGATTTAAACAAAAAAAAAATATCGAGTTTGAAAGCACATGAGATCGTTAAAAGCCGGTCTTATATATAATATAATTAAGTATGATATTATTAGAGAGCTAAGTGTGAGATATTTAGATTACCATATAGTCTTTACTGATGCTTCAAAAAATGTAATGTCTTTCGCATGCAAACGTACGACGCAGCTTTTTATGACTATACTTATAAAAAGTCTATTTGTTTTTAAATATGTAATAATATATCGATCATGTCGGCAGAACTTGTTGCAATTTCAGAAGCAGTTTTTTAATGTATTCGATTAAATCTTAAGAAGGTGGTAATTTTAACGGACATTTAAAGCCCTTCACCATTTAGCTCGATGCGTCTCTGGCTTCAGAGGTGTTTCGGCAGCCTACAAAATTCTTGTTTGTTTATTTAAATTTAATCAAAATGGCAAGATTCTAAAATTGCAATGGATTCCATTACATGTTGGCTTAGCTGGCAACGAGGAGGCTGACTGACTTGCAAAATTAGCTGTTACAGATGGTGTGTATTGCCCCTTTTCACTCTGAAATTATACCAAAATATAAAATCATTTGTCATCACATTTGGAAAGAATTTTTTGATGAGCGAAGTAAGGAAAAGGGCCTTTGGTATAAAACTATACAGTGTGAGCCTCTTCGTGTGCCTTGGTTTATAAACACTATGTTAAATATATTTATATTAAAATTGGCTTTTAGACTTTGCTTTGGCCACTATCCGTCGGCAAAGTTTGCATATCTGTAATTCGCCAAATTGCCTGACTTGTGGAAGGGTTGAAGATGTGCAACATTTGCTGATGGAGTGTATCAGAAGCGAGGTCGAGAGGGAGACGATGATGAGAAAGTTTGGTATTAATAGGTTGGATGTAGGAAATTTACAAAGTGCTTTGAATTATCCTACTTCGGAAATAACGTCAACATTTTACCGGCTAATACCGAGGACTCAGCATCTACTTCCTCAATAGCAATTTTTTTTTAATTTATATAAGAATTACCAAGTGATGTTTAGAACTATATTTACTATCATTTTGGGATCAATATTAATATGTATTTTGATTCTGACACTACGAAATTTTACGAATATAATAATTCATAAACTCTCAAGACAATATTTAAACAAATATTCTAAAACATATTTATTCAATCAATACTCCGTTTTGCAACCGTACGGTATGAAGAAACAAAACACGAATATCTCTAAAGCTTAACAAGTTTACGAAGAAACGACTGAACAAGAGAGTGTTTTGGCCTAACTAAACGTAATGAAACAAAACTCATAAGGTTGGTGGAGCGACTCAGTGCGGCGTGCGGCGTGAGGCCACAGTCACTGAAGTAACTGGAGTATGGCAGCACATGAGCCGAGTTCTGGCGACAGCTGCCGCCTTAATTACAGACTCACTGAACTTAGCACAACTACTACTGGGACAAACTGAAATGTTCTACACGACGGATTATCATTTACTACTATTGTGTATCTTTGATTGTACTAAATGTTCAACTTATGCGGTGATGTTCACTTATGAGTTAAGTTCAGTAATTTCTGGAAGAGACCTAAATATTGTTTTCCTTTTTGTATGTTATGGATCTTGTAGTAACTGACCAGTTAATAGAAGCAGATTACAGAATTCTTTCAATTTAGATTTCATATTTTTTGTATATATCTAAGTCTATCTCACTATTTTTTTCTAAACTTGTGGCTTAGTTCATAGCGCACTCAGTACGTACTTATATTTATAATCATGTGTCAGTTTATTGTATTTTTATGTAAAATATTTATTTATTATTCATTATTTACTTAAACAAAAGCAATAATCATAATTTACAACTTAATTAATATTAACAAACCATACTACTTATAAATAAATAAAATGAAAAGTAACAAAATATAGGACTGTAAAATTTAATAAAAAGAAATGGCTGGTTTCATAATCATTATTGCTGCTTCATTACAAATAAAGTAGATAACTAGAATGTCGTAAGCCTATTCTGTACTTTCAATCTGTTTGCTGGTATGTGCAAATATTTTTCTTCTGTTCAGGTCAGCTTCTAATATGCAGCTGGTCTGTTGCGTGCATTTGACTACATGCTTTAATGACTCTCTCGACATGACAGTGTCTGTTCAATTATTAGGCAAGTAAAACTGTAACCCTTCTTTATACTAAAGCGGTTAAAATATTCCCATTCTACGATTGCTTGTCTTTATAAAAATACCAATAGCTTCGTAATAACTTAATTAAGTTATTACCAAATTGTCGGTACTCTGGATGGCGATATGTTTTGTCTCGATAGCAGTTCGATATACATAAAAGCATGACCTAAGCTTTTTAGCTAAGTAACTAAGATCAGATTTATTCCATTCTATATAGTATCCAAAGGATTTAATTTTCCCTTAAATAAAGACCATGCCTGCGGCAACCGTGGATTACAGACCAATTTATTAATGTTATACAGGAGGTATTTAAATTTCACGGCACATACTGCAGAACTAAGTTTAGCCGACGATTTAGCCCCCATTGTAATTTGGCATTACTATGCAAAATAACGTAGCAACCCATTCTATTCCATTCCAGAACTAATTAAAGCACATTTAAACTCAGATGCTTAACCACAGGGTGACGTGTTGGCATTGAATATTGGTTCCATTTGCAGCGCTCGCTTATTGGCGACCAAATTGTCGCTCGGACGCTGAACAAATATAGGAAAAATGGAAAAGACATATTGTTCTCTGTGAGTTAACGTTAGATAATGTGAACTTTGTTACACCTGAGATAAAGTGTATTTTGGGTTGTCATTTTAGTTAATAATGGAAGAAAGATTGGCAAAGTTTGTTGACACGGCCGAGTTGGTGCGTAATCTGGTCTCAAGTATTCGTTTTGTGAACACTCTCTCGAGTGGGTGACGGGATGGAAGATGGCTTTTTATTATCGCCCTTCGTTTTGTGGCTCTACGATGTAATCGGCGCCACAAAGGAAAGAGCCTCTACTCAGACACAAAAACGTGGAGCAATTAACGATATTACGACTATTTAGAGAGGTATTCTTTAGCATTTTTCCAATGTCAAAGGTGGTTGGCTTAAAGATTAGGTTAAAATCGGAATGACAAAATCCGTAGAGGAACTTACACTCACAGGTTATCATACAATTACAATACTTTTGTAAGCAGTAAGGTAAAGACAACGTCAAGCGACCTATTCAAGCGGGAGCGGTCAAGGAAGCTGTGGGAACAGAATAGCTGGTCTCACGGTCAGGCAAAAAAGCACCTTCTGTTTTGCAACGCGCATGAGATATTTGAAGTATAGCACGTCTTTACAGCCAGCCTTTTTAATTTCTGCATACCCCAGCTTCTTCATTTTACAAGTTTTATTTTATCTTACATCAGTTCCCTTCAACCCATTAAGCACAAATTTTATTGCGATAATTTGGCACTATGGAAGTCGTCTCATGATGGAGCTACAGCAACTTCTTATCTACTCAACGTAACTCCGCCATGGTTGGTTTCGATAGTGGTATCGAAGAACTAATAAATATGTTCATCTTCTCAAAATAACGTTCAACGTGTTTGGGCTGAGTTGAAGTTATCTTAATCGGTACTATATACTATACTTCTATACTTAAGTGCACATAAAATGAAATTAATAAACGACTTTAAAAATAATCTTTTAATACGCAATGATTGCAATGAAATAAAAATAAAAATCTAGCATTCATTTTCAAGCATGCTACAATTTTTAAACACGGTTTATTCTTAGATTTATATCTGACCTGCGCAATTTCTGCTTCACATAAGATAATTTTCTCAATTCTTGTAATGAACCAGAAGTTCCTGAGATAAGCGCGTTCCACCAAACAAACAAACAAACAAACTCGTCAGCTTTATAATATTAGTATAGATTATTAAGGACTTCAGATGAAAAGTAGTAATTGATAAAAGGAGATTCAATACCTTTTCCGTAGCGCGTATTCATAAAAGACAAAATGTTGAACATTTGCGGTATAACAACAATTTCGATAAACCTCATTTAAGCTAATATTCTCTAAAAGCTATTAATATCTATCACTTATATCCTATAGACCCAGTCCGTTAACGGTTACCAACAAATACATTATGCATTTTTCCGCTGATCGAACACCGATCTCCGGCGGCGCGCGGTGTAGCGAGCATCAAAGTATTGAATAAAAGTATCTTCAACTCGCTCCGTTGTGTAACAATGGCAGAGATGAATGTGATAACTTACAGTTTTGAACTACATACAAGCACAATAGATTGAATGTAGCGAATATTTAGGAGAACTTAGTCTTTCTACATTTAACATCAGATTTTATTTTACGTAACTCACATGTAAGGATTACAGAAGCAGATGTATGCTAGTTATAAATAGATAAAAAACATACCAATGTCTATTATTTGACTGCAATTTTACGGCATACTGAAATGAGGCTAGTAATCCTCGAAAAATAGACAATTTTTTGAACAGCACACTCTAATGAGTGAAACCGAACCGGGAAGATTACTGCCCGGTTTCGATTTTTCCTACGTTGAAGGGTGATTAAATCTCCATTATAGTATTTAAAACATGGCTGGTGAAAATTAAATGGCCTCCAATTGAACGAGACTATTGCCGTCAAGCCGGACTAGATTTGGCTTTCCTGTTAGGAAATCAGTACCAGCGCAGAGAAGAAACATTAAAAATAGCCGTAAATTTTTGCTTATCGGCCCCATTTTATGATCAAGCTTTAATCCTACACGTTATGGGTCATGGCATTCACAAGTCCTCTAGTTTAAAAGCCTTCTTAAAATGCTTACCTCACATCTCGCGGTATTGTCCGCAGTGTGTGAAAACAATAAAAATATTATTATACTCTTATCCTATGTGGTTATCGTTCGTAACACCTGAAAAGAGCACCCAGACAGACTGTGGTCTATACTGACCGTCTGAACTCTAATATATACCAGTAGTTTCACTCGTATTAAAAGCAGGAATAGGTCAATGGATAAGGTATTGGACAAGTTCAGTTCATTCAGAACACTAGCACGTAGCTTAGCTGAAGGGGTTAACAAGATTAGTTGTCATATTCAACTCAAATTGCTAATTCTTTCTTAAATATCGGTCGAGTGCGAGTGGGACTCGCATACTGAGTTCTGTACTATGGAGGAAATTAATAAAAAGTTCTTTATTCAGTTAAATTTATCAACCCAAACTCGTCATTACTCTAAAAGAGTTAAATTATGCATGTGTACAAAAGGTTAAGTAAGTGCCGCTTGAACGAGAGGAGTTACCTAAATTTCATTATAATAAATATATACATTGTACTGATTACAACACATTGTAACTTGCACTTCAATGAAGCTAATATTTGACTACAGGCGGCAAGGCTGATTTATTATCCTTGATTACATATTTTCACCTTCAATCATTACGTTTAATGTGATTTGATGCTGTGCGTGACTAAAATTCTAAATGAAGAAAAACGACGCCGAGGTTTTGGAAGTAATGCTGCCAGCAATATGCCATAACGAGCAATAAGACCGCAACACCTGAGCCCACTAAGCACAACATAGCACCGCACAGTAGATCAAATATAATCAATAACAGTAGAATTTGAAAAAGGGGACTTTGAACAAGCGCGAGTGCAGACAATCACGGCGGTGCGAGGGTGGCCGCAATAAGAAATATCCATCAATGCGGTCGCGCCACCTGAGCCGTTACGCTTACGCTCAATATTAAGTTTACAGTACCGAACAGTAAATCAACTAAATTAAATTTTGGGAACAACGTTAGATAAATATTTAAATTAATAGAAATCCTGTACAACAATTTAAAAAGTAATAAGATAGGTACGCGTGTGGCTAGTTTTCTGGTATACGGATACGTGCTTAAGATTCCTTCTAATTACTCGTGTAAGTACGAATATTAACATATATTTATTGAAATGAAATACACCAAATATGTTAATTGATTAGCGACTGACGGTTCAGTTTATTTTTCGGTTATGTCTGCCCACCTTCACTCGACCAACGTGGTGTACTATGACCTAATTCTTCTTGAACAGAAACCTCTTCTTAGTAGGGAAAAGCCATAGTCGAGTCAAGCATTCTACGTTTACTTAGATTTTGAATTCCTTCATCCGAATATCTGAACCGCAATAACAAATGTACGTCTGGCGCTGAATGTTTTAGCTTCAACTAAATGTTCCAGATAATATTCTTCAGGAGCCAACTTAAGTCGAAATACGACCGAGCTTGTATATGACCTAGATCTTGTAGGTATATGTCTAGGAAAAGTATAAGTAAGTAGAATACATATTGTGTAAAAATAGTCTGCGGTAACTTTCGCGTCATTGTTTAGGCTTAATATAAAAATATATCGAACTTTTCTGGTTCTTCTACTTAACAAGTATAAATGCAAGCGTTCACCTTATTTGAATATCACAATAAGTTTGGTTTAGTTTTACTGTCAAGTAATAATTTTCATTACAGTTTAGATCTATGGTCATCAGACAGTAATAGGTTTAAACCTTATTACGTCGTAATTAATGAGAGATGACAAAATGCAGGTCGGTATTACAATTGGTATAGTTCTGTCAATCCTTTGTTTAGACAGCTTGATGTATAGAATATTACGACCTTGTATTCTTATTTATTGAAGAAACTAATATGATTATATATTTTATTAAACTTTATAAAACATTTTAGGAGAGAATATTTCATAGTTACTTGTAATTTTTTTATTCAAAATAAAAAGCACCAAGTTTAATATCATTGCAAATATATCTGATATATACAACTAGAGCGTATTTTTTACCCTAATTCAAGTTCACTCAAAAAATTGGACGTTTTATATATATTAATATGAAGATTAAAAGAAAGAAAATATTAACGAGATTTTAAACGTATCAGGGGTGATACACAAAATGTTTACTTTTAAAGTTTCATACAGATTTAACCTACTGTATACGCTATTACTGAAGTCACGCTTCGCTTGACAAATTAAAATATTCCGCGCGAGATATCTCGTCACAATGGCGCGCGGTGATTGGAAGTCGCACGGCGTCGTACCGCGTCCCATCGCATCGTGTCGTACCGCACCATGCGCCGTCGATTGCGCCCTTTCTAATTACTCTCGACGACTTTTGATTTTATATTGTAAACCTGCCCTCTCTATTGTGTTCGGTTTCGAGATTTTCTTTTGTTGCTATTGATGTATTGGAATTTGGTCAAATCTCGCAATGGGATTGTATTTTTTTTATCATTCTGTTGAACACAGCGCTGTAGCTTTCGGCTGTAAACAAAAATTGTGTGGTGTATAAATTTGAAAAAAAAACATGGTTTACATTTTAGCTGATAACAAATATATTAAAACAAAAATAAGCACTTTATATAATTTTAAGTATTATTTTGTATATTTCGTTCTTATGCTAACATTACGAGTATGTGTCTTTATAACAAACTAGCTTTTTGACCGCGGTTTCGCTTGCGTAGAAGTAGATTAGGTTAGAATATGTTAGAAAAGGTACATTTAAAAAAATAAAATGTAGCCTATGTTACTGGGTGATAAAAGAGCTTTCTAATATAGGAAAATTAAAAATCGGCGGTGTAATATTAAGTTAAATCCTTACAAACAAACAAACAAGCAAAAATAAAATCTTTCCTATTTATAATATTATTATAGTACATATAGTAAAATGTCTTACCATAAACACCGATCTCCTGATTTCCTTAATTTTAAAATCCGCACATAATTAATTTCGACGTACCAAAGCACTCAATATCCTTTAATTAAGTTTATAAAGCCGATAAGAAATGCGAACTATTTCTTAACCAAACATTACGAGACCGACCCTCACATCCCGCAAATTAGAAACTTAATTAGATAGCTTAAATAGCTTTACATTCAAGCTAAGTTTATTATTAAAACCAATAACTTTGTCCAAAATACTTTGTAAGAATTTCTATCGGGCGGTAAGTTGGAAAGCTCTTAACAAAAATCCCCGCTAAGCCTTGCAAGACTTGCAACAACTAAATAATAAGTTAGGACCGAGTCCGCGGGGTAGGTATGAATCAATTCCTATTACATCATGGCGTAAAATCTATAGACGATATTTAATTTTAATTAGCTTCTGTTTGTGGCAGATAGTCGTGGCTAGAAATGAATGTTCGGCTAGAAATTATCATAGCACTAGAATTTGCCCGTGGCTTCGTCCCCGTAAATGTAGTTTAGGTTAAAATAGTAACAGTACTATTTTCTGGATGAAAAGTTTCATCCAGAAAAGAAGTACTGTTGTCCCTTTATGTTCCTCTGACAATAGGTAAATATAAATTCATATTAATGTTTAGTTAGTGAAACCTTGACGTTCATAAGGGAGTCTGCCCACTACCCCGTCTCATACCATGACCGTGCTAGGAACGTGTCAGGCAAAAAAATAATCTTTGTAAGAAAATGTAAAAGACTATGCCCACTAGACCATTCCGTCACCGACCAGCAGTTCCTATAGCAGGGCGTATCGTGTCGCTTTTCGTATCTGATACGTTCTTAGCACGGTCATGGTATGAGACGATGTAGTGGGCAGACTCCTAGTGTTACTTTCTGACCTAAATGAATAAATATATTTTTATTTGATTTGTTTTGTTTGTTGTTCTTTCGCATACACGTATGTAAAATTTCACGATAATCGACCAAGTAGTAGTAGTAATCAAAATTCAAAATTAGTTGACAGCACAAATTAGTCAGTAGACAAGTGGGTTTGATAACTGTGTGGTACATCAATTGATGTAATCCACAAACAGTTCTTTCAAGTCTGGATATTTTATATGAACTACTTATGCTGGTGTGTAATTAACAGTTAGTTATCTTATAATAAACACTGTCATTAAAATCATGTTATCCATTACTCACATATTTTTATATAGATAGCCATCTATAATTTTAAATAATATTATAATTATATAAAAGCTTATGTTTGTGCGAAAGTTACACATTAGAATTGAACTATTATATTAATGTAAAAAAGAATGTTATCCCGGTTTTGTTTTGAACAAAACTATTATTGATTTATTACAATTACTTATGTTACCATTTTCCCCAAAAACTTATGGTTTGCTTTGTAGCAACCTTGATCACGAAAAAACTAGGCGTAGACTAGTTCGTCTCAATCTTGGAGAGAGAAGTTAAAAAGTTTCTCAGCTTTCGTTACCATATTCATCATTCATACATAAATTCACGCCTGTTTCCCAGAAGGGTAGGCAGAGACTACGGATTTCCATTTGCTACGATCCTGACACACTTCTCTGGCTTCATTCACTTTCATAACATTCCTCATACACGCTCGCCGGTTTAAGGTGCTGTTAACCTGGCCTTTTTACCAGAACGTCTCCGATCTGATCAGGAAACGTTCGCCTAGGTCTTCCCCTTGCGACTGTTCCATTCACACTAGCCTTATAAACTTTCTTAGTCAGTCTGTTCTCGTCCATTCTTTCTACATGCCCAAACCAACTTAACATACGTTACCATATTAAATTTAATATATATAAAAGCGTAACCTTTACATTTCTGGACTTACATTAGTCCTATATCCCGATCATTAGAATAAATAATTATCACGAACAGTGAGTGTGTCCGGTTATATTATTATATATATTTGTATGTGGGACCATATATCTATCGTGTACAAAAATACTTCCATTAGCCGGTCCATTTAACAAGGCCACTGCCTTAAGTACACATTAGTTCTACCAATACTTGATTTATATTCGAATAAATTTTATTGGCTACTACATTATTATCTTTGGCAAATTAATAGACAATGAACAAATTGAAACAAGCTTCGAAAAGCTTTTGAAATCATTATTCGAGTCTATATTCTTGTAAATTATGGTTTAATACGCGTGCCTTGCCATATGTGTCACAGGTTGCTAAACAATTGTGACGAGCACTATAAATACAATTCAGGCTAAGTTGTATAGATGAAGCTCTGCTTCATTTAAGTGGTGTGAATGGCTCAATTGCCGCATGGATCAAATATTCGTGTGATCCATAGACATCGCTTTAACATTAACCCCTTTAGGCGGTTTGAAAACTCCGACTGGAGTCTGAGATCTCAGTCTGACTTTGCTACAATCACGCGAATTAAAAAGAATATTAATTATTAGATGCTTTATTTGTATTCAATTAACTGAACCATCCTCGCAAGCTATAATCTCTCTATCTTTTATTGATCTGCATTTTATCATCATTTTATATTGGTATGCATCATGACTTTAACATAATTATGGGCCGGCAGCGATATTTTCAATGTATCAAAAGATAAGTTAAAGTAGTTTGTTGTACGTAAGTATTAATTAATTATATGCTTAAAATCAATAAACCAGAACCTACAAGTTTTTATCTCTTTCTTCATATAAATAAAGTATTTTGTGCTATCAATATCAAGTGCCATTATACTATTAATTTTGCAAATGTTTTAGATTGGAATTTAACTAATTAACAATAGATTCGGATAATTATAATAGTATTGAAAAATAGTAATTTGAAATAAACCGTGATAAAATCCAGATGTAGTAGTATAATTTCAAGTATATAAGTCACCTAAAATAAAAAATATTTGCATTCGTACAAAAGAAAAATGGCAAGTACTATAACATACACTAGCTGCTTTCTATATTGAAAAATTAAATGAATGAAATACTCCAAATTTAGATAATTACGACACCACGTTAGACTGTAATACGTATCTTTAGATGAAACTATTTTCCGTTACCAGCAGAACAAAAGCCCGGCTTCGGCTACTTACAAATAAATAGATACACGGTATGAACACAGTACAACAAGAGCAATTTGCCGAGTCGATATGTCGAAGGTGGTCTTTAAGACAGTTTGATTAGTTGAAAAGTTCCCCACTTGAAGTACGTACAGGGCTGCCACCGACTTGTTTACTCGTATACATTCCGACTCATTGCCAACGATGGCGATGCCTATGGAAATGAAATTGACTCGGTATACTTCTAGTTTGTGATTCTTCGGGTGTTTTTGTGTGATAGCGAATGTAGTAAAAGTAAAGTATGGAAATGTTATTGAATGTCTTTGTGGTGACTTTAGGTATGCGAGGGTCTTCAAGTTTCCACTAGGCAAAATATTTGACACTTTCATTTGTAGCTTGTCTATTTGTGTAGCTTCAACATAATGAATGTAGATAATTTTTGAGAAGATTGTTTGACAAAAAAGCTCATCAAAGTTGACAACCGTTAATCAGTAGGATGATTGAATTGTTTAAAAATAACTAGTGACATGTTTTCCTGTGTAGAAAACATAGAAAGAATTTCACTCGTATATTAAACAAATATGGTGGTGTAGTTATAAAACTCAAATGCTTAAGAATTATAAATAATTTTAATAAAATAAATTTTCTGTAGTAAACGAAGCTAGAAAATCAGTTTTATTATTGAAATTCGTAAGAGATCACTTAAAACTAATTGAATTAAGTTAATTAGTCTACGCCGCTATCTGAATATGACAGATTCAGATTATTGCGTCTATGCATTAGTTATGCATGGATACGTATGAGCTCGAAGTACTAGTAACCTCAGCAGAATTATTCTAGACGGAGCCGCCAAATGGCACGACAAATATCACGGGAGAATTATATAGTGGTAGGACCTAACCGCTATCGGCTGCCTGTAGCGATACTAAAGTTTGTTGGAAAACGAAATATTATTTTGTAATTGAAATTAAACTACTATATACGGATTTTATCGCGTTGTTTATTTAACACTGTATTATATAATTTTGAAAGTCTCCCCGTGACCATGGCTGCTGAAAAGCAACCGAAACGTCGGGGAAAGTGTAAACCTAAATATAAATAGTTTTAATAATTTTAAATAAATTAGTAAAATTCAATAGTAGTAGTGTAACAGTTTCAAAATTATACAATACAGTGTTAAATAAACAACGCGATAAAATCCGTATAAAGTAATTTAATTTCAATGAATAACATTCGCGTAAACAGAAGACAATATTATTATTTTGCGATTTAGAATTTATTGTTTCGGGATGGATGTTTATAATTTAAATAACAATCTGTTCTGATACAATTTACTCATTTATAGAATATACATATTTCTATTCACACATAGTATCATGCCTTATCGACATACAGGTAAGCAGATATGTTTAAAGACTAGATAAAAGGTCCCACATTATAAGCGTCGAACCTAATGTCTATTAGGCATCAATCGACGCTTTCCGTGACCAGAGGACTGGCCTTTATTTCGCGGAAAGAATAAGCTTAGCCATTCAACGTGGCAATGCTGCCAGTCTTCTGGGCACACTAACAGTCGACTGTGATGCAGAGGAATTCTATGACGCCTATTAGAGGGTTTGAGTTTTCTTTTTATTTCTGTTTTATAGTATTTTAGGTATAAGTTAGTTTTAAAGAATTGTGTTCTGTAACATAATTAATTTAAATGAATGTATAATTAATATTGTTACAAATTGGTGATAGCCCTGACTAAATGCGTGTGGATAAATCTAAGGAATTAGCGATCAGAACATCGGATCCCCTCGACCCGGACCAGTGTGTACCGTGGTATAAGATAGGCGCGCCACCCTCCGCAAAAGTGTTTCAAGCGAGGCACGAGATCGGCACACTCACCCTGCTGATAATAATAGGCTCATATTGACTGACAGGAGATTCGTACTAACTGATATTAGACATACATCGAGGTGGAAACATTTCCACTATATTGAGGTACACGTGTTAAACAATTGTCATGGAATATATAATTACTTATGAATTGACTACCTTCCGATTCGACTCGCGGACCGGGTCAGTAAAAGTTTTGAATTTTCTGCCAAGCAACCTCAACAGCACTCTAAAGCACGTAAAGCCGTTGTTAGTCTGGCGCCTGATCTCTTCACCCTATTTAGGTTTGCCATTCTATTGGAGTATGAGAGTGAGGAAAGAGAGAATTCCCTTGTGCTTGCGCACACACTTGTGTCATGTCTTCAGCACAGATGACGATCGCTGATACGATGAGACGCTGCGCCCCTTTAATGAAATTAAGTCTGAATGGCATTGTTGTTATTATTAATCAGAATTCGAGATAATTACAGCACAAATAATATATTCTACTCACTGCTACATAAATCATTACTGAATTTTAGGTAATAAAATATCATGTGTTTAAATAATTGTGAAGAGCTAATTGTTATGTACTCCAACAAAGGTTTAGGGTTATAGACCTCTGTCGGAGAGATAATTTTTTTAATTTATTAATTTTATTAAAGGATATTGCAATTTTTAATTGTTCCATTATAGCCATCCTGTCTAGCTTGTATCAACTGAAGGGGTGAGACCGTTAGGAGCATACACCACATACCGCCTGCGCTCGCTGCCCGCCTGGTATCCAATACCCTCATTACTGAGAATATGTGCGCACAATGCGATGCAGCTTAGACAAAGACCAAACGGTATTTTCACATAGGAATGTACTTTAGTGACAAACCTTGTGCAGCTTTATTGCATCTCTCTTGCAATATATAGGTACGTATTTACTTGTTTACAGACATACATAAGGTAAAAGTGTGAGTAAATAGCCAGCAGATATAATATAAATAAGTATTTTTCACTCTGGTTGGTGCCTTTTATTCACAAGTATCAGAATCGCATACTACTTACGAGAGTGCAATTTCTACGCTGGCAGTTTGATCTTTGTATCAATAGAAGATACCATGTGCAGGCAATCGCACAAAATTTTACTTGACACTCTTTGAGAGTTTTCCTTGCGAAGCTTGAATATCGTCAAAGGCCAAGAGCTAACTGTCGATAAATATCTTGCTACAACAATAGCGGGACTTTAAGAGATAATTTGATACAAATAATGTCCTCTTGTATGTAGGTGGTCTCTCTGCTTTGTTTCACCAGAAACGCTATTTAGCAACATAAATAATAAAAATGTAACATGTAGGAGTTGAACCTGGCGATCTCCATTTCGCGTCTTATAAGTATCGGATGTCAGAGCATTAGAGACAACAGTTTTACCATTTTATACCAAGCATCATGGCACAAATTGACAAAAAAGGAGATATTTGAAACTACCACTTGTGAATTTTCAGGTATCGATCTACCTTATTGAAATATACTATTTAACTAACATCTACTTGCAACAAAAACTTTTACTCGTTGTTAGAATTTTTGAACGATACAAACATTTAATTTTATTTAATTTAGTTTTGACATAATTTGGTTTTTTATTTTTATTTTTTGTAACTTTGTATATTCATTTATTAGAGCGCTTCACAGTGAACTATATATAGCTCGACTTGGGCAACGAGGTTCCCTTGAATGATAACAGTTAATAGTTAATCAATTGTTTTGAAGATTAGCTGACACTACTGGTTCAAAGGCAATAAAATTAATTGAGCATACTACAATTATCTTACAAAGGGTTCTCTAATTGAATTCGTCCACTGAATCTTCTGAGCCGTTCAAGCGCATCAAAAATTATCCCCCTCACGAAAAATCATTCCAAGCGACGTGAGCCTTTTCAAGGCTGAAACTAGAAAGCAAAGAGCGTGCATAGCTAAGCAGCCGCGTTTCCGTGCGGATGAGCGCCGAACTCGTTGGAGATCAATCTTTCAATTTCGCGCGCGGGTGGACCACGGGGAGGGGGGAGGGCTCGAGGAGTGCGGGGGGACCGTGCGTTCGGTCTCGATAGTTTCAATAACACTTGCTAATTTGCATGTCGGTAACCCTCATCATGCCACGTCACTAATAATAATTCAAAGAGTCCATCGGAGCGCGGCGCTTAGCTTGTTCAACCCTGCAGATGCGATCTAATCGGTCTGTTAAGCCGTACAAATTCAATTAGCAGGATTAAAAGCGAGCATCGACAATGTGGGAGACTAGGAATATCACGCTACGGTACATTGGACGGTTAAAAAGTTCATTGTGGTGTAGTTCTCTTTGTGGGATGGGTTTGCGGTCGATCTACCTTTGTGTTACTGTCATGAACAAATATCGGCTAAATAAACGTAGAGGCGCTCTTGTAATCAATTGTATGTTAATGATTTACATAAACAACAATGAATCGTTTAACTAATCTGTATAATATTAATATTAATATTATTTAGCCCAGTTTACAAATCACCCCACTGACTTAGTACGAGGTGACATACTGCCAACATCTTCGGAAACGTTATAGAACACTCTAAGACATGAAGTTTTCCTCACCATATTTGCCTACAAAAGCATACATGCTGAGCTTATTATTACGCTTGCTAAGCTCATTACAGTTAAAATTCATAACTTCACAGTTAAAATGGGCGATAATTACCTATTTATGTAAAAACTACAAATCTGCAATTCAATAAACTAATTCTTCAAAATTATATATTATTACTATTTAATTATTTGAATGTTTGCAGGTCATAAGCGTGTGGTAAAACTACTAAAGTATCACATGGCCCAATTAGTGAACTCAGTTCTTCATGAAATATGTATAAGAGAGGATTAAAACTGACCAGCTGCACTATTGTGTAACAGAGTAGGTAAATAAATTAATACAATACTGAAAAGCTAAATTCTCACTAAGTATCACAATCGCCCAGGTCTGCTCGGCCCTATTCGTACTGTTCCATTATAAACGGGGTAGGTCCCACCCGTCCGCGGCGGTTCACATACCCGACTATGGTTATAGCATCGGAGGGTTGTATGATTGATGCTTTTGCCAAATACTTGACTTTTGAATTTATTAACGTCCATCATAAGAATGTTATGGGTAGTAATTGTTTTACTTGTTATAATATCCTGCGGTAATATTAGAACATAGATTAATGACAGATGTTGCTTGATTCTCATTGGCTTATCCCTTCGCTTAGTCAAAGGGACTACTAATCTAAAGGGAAGAGGCTACTAATCTAAATCTAAATGTAACTTTAGTAAACTCACTAACAAATATATTTGGCGTTTATAAGTGTTGCCGAGAGAATAAATGATCTATGACTTTGAATAACATAACGCCAGACTGTCGTGACCAAATACCTATACAAAATGTTTAGTCGTGATTATAATTCAGCTTAATTTTGCACGCGTTTCCGAGAGCACCGTTAAGTGTCAAAAATTTTGAAGATTTTACTTGATGAAAAAGCTTTCGTGTTTGAATGTGTGCGCGCGCCCTTTTATTGCCGCACACATAACCCGTTTTACTCCGAGAGCAGCCTCAACTACGAATTGCTTTCACCCCCGATATCGCGCATCACAGTCTGCTCGTAATCACCTTCGCCACATCGCTTATCAAATGCCAAGAAACAGTTCCAAACAAGAACTCCGTTTAAATATTAAAGTACCTTCTGTATTAACATCAGCTTATATTTTCCCTTCTATAATTGCTTAACTCACCCTAAACCTATGACCATTCTTATACCCTTGAAATAGCATAACCATTTTCATAGAGCAAGAAAGATTCAAGAAAATCATTGATCTAACAATATGGGTGCAATGCATTTGTTACTTATGAGATACAAATCCTAAATTATGTACATATATTCATAAAAGTATAATCAAAATTAATAGATGTCATTGTTGGATTAATTTCTGGGAAATATTTTACAAGTACTATAGATACGTTTAAGAAGTTAATTTGATATTATTTAATATCTTTATTTATCGGTCTGGTTTGTCACTAATGTACTGATTGCCACTCTCTACATTCTCGTTCGTCAGTTTATGACTTAAGTTTATCTTTGCAGAATGTTTATATTGTGGGTATGAATTTGCCATATTTTCCGATTTCCGGCTAAAGTAAACACTTGATGCATCGTTTTTGTTGTACAAACCGCTATCATGCCGGATGTTAGCAGCGTAACTTTTACCGAATTATTACTTCTGTGAACCTTCGGCTGCAGTTAGACGAGAGCGGAGAGGCCGCGCGGCCACCGCGCGGCGACCGCACGGTGACCGCGCGGCATTCGTTTATAAGAAAGTTTAAACTCTATTAACTAGGACACAACGTTCAAATTCTTCCGAACGACGAAATCATAGTCTCCGTGCGGCGGTCGCGTGCTAGTGGGAACCGAGCGCGCGGCCACCACGCGGCCGCCGCGCGGCCTCTCTGCTTTCCATATAAACGGGCCCTTATACACAAGCAACGTTCGTTCGGCTCATCCTCAATTTATAGATATAAAAACTAAATTCCTTCAAGCTATCCTATTGATTTTTAACGCCTACTGCAAATAATAACTTTATTTAGGATAACCTGCCCTTTGTTATTTAGATATGGGTGAGTGTAAGACAGATACGATCTACAAAACTATGTTCATTTTTGTATTTAATTTATAATCAATCCTTGGAGAACAGTTAAGGTTATAATTTAGCTTTAAAATGGATTTCTCTTTAAGATAAAATAAATTATGCTGCTTGCTTGTTATTAGGTTGATTCTAGGTTATATTTACACATATCCATTCATAAGGGTTTCTTGAAATGCGATTAAAAGTATAACAAGGTTCCAATGAAAGTAGCAGAGATATTAAAGCAAAAACAAATCTTAAAACATATTCAATATTATGCTGGCCAAGAAGACAAGCGATAACTTAAAGCTGTTCATTAAGGCGGCGCTTCAAAGTTACCACATAAAATGTTATTCAACAAAATATACTAACATTAGTTAGGTATATTTAAATGGTAAGAATCCAACCACAAAAATCTCTCTAACAAATTGTTGGGGCCTTTGTGGGCCATTCTAAAGGGAGTTGCACACCACGCGTTCCACACATAAAGGCCGCCACGCAATGCTTGCGTCAAAGCATCGCGCGTCGAAGCAAAAAATCGCTTGTTTTCACAAACACCGCCCTGATTGCTCGCTTGTTACCGCTGTAATAACGGAACAAAACTTACGCACATGCGTACAGAAACGCTGCGGTTTAGAATGTTGTTTAGTTTATTGAATGGTTTTAACTTAGTTCATAGTGAGGTATCAGTTTTACGCACTGACAGGCTGCACTTCGAAATATTCCAATAACCGATATTTAAGCGATGTCCCAGATAACGTGAAAATATTTTAACCACAAAAGGTTTAATAGTTTATTTAAATAAACTCTATGTTTGGTGGATTAGGAAAGAAGTAATTTAAAGTTAAATCCCCGCACAGAAAAAAAAAATAAGTAAAATTTGGTGATATTGAGTTTTGATGTACTTTATGACTAGAATTATCCGACGTTAAGGTTAGTAAGTTAGTTCCTTCTAGTCATAAATTTAAATCCACACTCATTTTTCTAATTACTCGTTTTTCTATCAAGTGCGTTGCAATGCGTGTACGCAGTGCAAAGCTCGTGCCGCGGCGCCGCCTGTGCAAACACGCTGGAATGTTACAAAGCCAACAATTTGCTTTGTGCGTCCGTCCGTTCACGACGTGTTATTGTAACGCACCACGATGCACTTTTATTTAGTTTTGTTGTAGCAATATTGGCCGCAAACTGATGCAAAACCATGTGTGTGGAATGATACAAATGAAAAAGCCTTCGTTACGAACGCGTGTGTTTGCGTGTGTGAGCTACAGTTACATTATATCACGATAGGTTATGTGAATGTCTGTCAAACATTTGTTTTTGCAATATTTAGCATCCTCGATGATGAGTATAAGTGTCTATCAAACAAATATACACTACGTACTGCTATTTCTTGACGTAAGTGTACAAGATTCTATACATTTCTAAGTTTCTAAAATAACTCAGATTTAAATACTTGATTGATATACTATCTCCATATATGTACCGCTAGGTATCAATGCATTCCTAAATTAATATAATAATAATAATTTAATAATAATAATTTATTTATTTTCTCACCACATTACATTTTATAAGTCTTAGTCTATGGGTACAATACAAAAGATATGAATGTGGGAGACTGGTGCCTTAACTAAGCTTACGCCTGTATCTTAGGACACCAGGTCTCCACCCCTAATGTGTCCTGTTATGTTTGTACATTTTAATGTATTGTAATGAATGTTTACAAATACTACAAAAATAAAAATTAAATTTAAACAAAAATAACAATAAAAGTGGAAAATTAAACGAGACATGCAAATGTATGTATGTATGAGTTATGTATTTGCACACGTGCGCGCACGTGTGTGTGTGTGTGTGTGTGTGTGTGTGTGTGTGTGTGTGTGTGCGCGCGTATGTGTGTTTGCGTGTATATCTCTGTGTGTTATGTTGGTTTTTTCATAAGACTTTCTGTGTCACTGTATGAGAGCTTTATTAGCCAACTAAAAAGAAGTTTTTTACAGTCAGCCCGGAAAATGAAACAATTATTTGTGAACAGCCTAAAATGTTTACTCGTGTTGTGCCCACAACACTACATGTGACGTCAGCAGTAGCGACCATTTGCCCACTACATCATGCATGCACTCTACTATGGCTAAAGACTCCTGTAATTGTTGTTTATGACCAAACAGCTTTAAAGATTTAAAACATCGCCAATATTGAACCACTTAAAAGTAGCCACCACTGAACCGCAACACAAAATCAATCTAGAACTCCATCTATATCCAACCGTTTACCAAGAACAAACTACCTGAGGTGGAGCGATTATATAGCGCATCAAACTGTAGCCTGGAAACTTTCAGCCGCAATCATTTTAATTGGCCCGCCTCAGAGGCCCACTTCTCTCATTATCTCTGAGATTACTCTACGCCATGAATATTTCTAAAGGGAGGGGCGGTGGGGGAGATCTATCTTTCTCGGTTAATGCATTCCCCGAGTACACTTTTAATTAGTTCGAACTTGACCCGCCGGAACTTCATTACATTAAAAATGAGACATCCTCGGCTCAGATAAATTAGTGCGAATACATTTTTAAATTTAAACTCAGATTTATGTTGGCGGATATTAATGGCTTTAGTTGTTGCCACTGCGACTGAAAGGCTTTGCCAACAGATAAAAATAATGAATATGATTTTCGCTCGCTACGTTTGATGGGATTTCATGCGAAGTATATTCTAATTAACGCATTAAGTATATAAAATAGACTTGTGATACACAATATAATTATAGAATAATGACCGATATAGAGTAAAAATAATTGAAGAGTCCTTTTGCTAACAGCCGTACTTCTGACTGTCTGGTCTGTGTTATACGCATATGAAGCTTAATCACACATTGCACTTGTGCCGTGAATCCATCCATCCAACTATTTAAACACAAACCAAAGTTCAAATTCAAAACACAATTTTTAAAAGTAATAAGGTAGATATTGTCGCTTGTTATCACGGTAATGACTATTTGAACAAATAGTATTATTGATTATATTTTTGTTAAATATGAACAGCCCTCTGTAACTGGTCTCCAGCGTATCTAAGGAGGTCTTAAATAATACATAAGAATATACATAATCTTTCGTCTAAATACCTAAAGGGTTAGACGGAGGTGTATGTCATCCACACTTAGCCAGCTAATTATTTTTTGTCTTATATGATAAATCGAACAATCAGTGGTTAGTAACTGTAAGGAGTTTGTCGTTTCGTGGCATATTGTTGAGAGCCACCACATTGTCATCCAATAAACGGAACCACCCATTAACTTGGATATTTTTAGACATAAGTCTGATGACACCCTCTAAGCTATGTAAGCTTGAGATGGGGCACTACCTTAAAATCAGTAACTTGGGGGTCAGCTAATCAAAATTCTATAACAATAATAAAATATAATTAAAATAATTATGTTTACATTCAGAATTTTATCTATACGTATCCAAATAAAAAACACACATCCTTTGCCGGCAAGCCCCTTACTGAGATAACAAGCGTAATTATCATGGCTCCTGTATTTTGCATACTCCACGAAAATACTGGCAGGAAACATTTTCGAGTGCCACTAAAGAGGACCTAAAGAGTCTAATACGGAAAAATAAAAAATAAAACGAGTATTACATCACCGGGCTTTGAAGCGGAGCGATGAACGCTAGGTGAGCGGATCGCAAGAACGATATTCATTGCGGGATCACCGCCGAGCTACGGTTTTCATTTCTGCTGTTACATAAATGAATAGTTAATGTATGTGCTGTGCGGCTCACAAATTGTAGCTATTAGTTTAGTTAGGAAAGTTGGGTGTTAGGCACTGATCACAAATAAAATGTTCTGTTCTGATATGGGTAGATATTTCAACACTATTGTTGTTATTTATAATACATACTATCGCCCGATAAATAAGACTTCCTTTATATCATATGTACAAATCTGTCTCTCCTATTCTGCTGCCTTAAGCATTTTTCTTCATCACCCTTTTATTTCTTAATTCTTGGTGTAAGTAGTCCAAAATCATCAGATATATATTGCCTAGCCAGTACTATTTGACTTGTTTGTGGCATTAGCACATCAGTGCTGTAAAAAAATCACTTAAACATTTTCCTCAAAGTAAATTGAACACAATCAGTGCACCAGTACAAGATTACCGTCTCGCAGCATCAAGCTCCCCCATCTCTGAGCCGTGTCATCCGCGTTTGACAAATAGCCGTTTCAAGGAATTAATGGAACAGAGCCTTAATATAACATTTTCCAATGGCGCGTTGTTTTGCCGCGCGGACGGATGCTTTGCATTGTTAATGTCGCGACGTCGCGCGTCACCGCGGCATAATGTGCGCTTGCCATTATTCTTGTCATAAATTCAATTGTGGAATTCTTGCCCGTTTCAAATGATTCGATATTCAAATATTTGAATCTAAGGTCAGACGAGGAATGATTCGTTTAACAATTGTTAAGTTGTTGCCTGATATTGTGTTTACATTTATAATAGAAGACATTTCAATCACATCTGGTATTCCCCTTTGAATTGAATTGAAAGCAATAATAATTGTTTAATGTATAATTAATCAGTTTTACCTTATTGATTATATATTCTCTGCTTGCGCTGCTGAATGGGTCGCACATTACTTTGTTATTTGAAATGAAAGAATAAGTACTGATAGTTAATATTAGATGCTATTCATTGGTCACTAAACTACCACGTAACTTATGATAAAACGAATGATACGATAATTAGTATAAATGAGTACCGCTGATTATAAGCTGTGATCGCGCATTAGCTTTGAATTACACACCTTATGCGAGGCAGTGAAAAAGTACTAATGTAATGGAGGCGCGCGTGCCACATACGATGCATGATTCGAACATTTTCTAATGCTACGTCCTCCGCGTATAGATTCGTAAACTTTATACATTATCAATGAAACAATAATAAAACACTCAAATAATTCGAATTACCCAAGATTTCTTTTAGCCATAATACATTTTACACACGGTACAATATTTTAATTTCAAGTACCCAGGGTACTTTTTGAAGTTTTGGTCTTTTACTTGATAAATAATCAAACTGTCTCCGCACTAGACAGCGCCGTCATCGTTGCTATTTTGAGTTATATTTATACTTATAATTCATTGTTTAATAAAAGATAAGCACAATTTTACTAAGCACTTTGTAATGGATCGTTTAATTAAAACATTAACAGGCGAGTGTTAAACTTAATGTTCAATTTCAGGCTTTTATAACCCAACTCTTCAGAGGCGCTCGAACTGTAAAAATAATCCTCTAACCAATTTAATTGAAACACTAGCCCTTCAGATGTAAGTCCACTGAAACTCACAGTGTGCTCTATAGAAGAAACCTTAAGGCATCAATTCCTAGTGCTAAAGTGTTAAGAATCCCAAAGATTAGTGTAACGAGGCGTCGTTTCCTAGACCTGAACGAGACTCAAAGGCACAAAGGACTTTTATAGGGGTTTCAAGTGTGGCTGGATCTCGATCCAACTACTCTGTGACCGGAGGCGAATTAATAATCCTATTTAAGATCCGACGCACACCTTCTTAAGATACCTACCGCTTCATATATTTTTTTGTTAGCTGTGAGCTGCGGGCTATCACCTTCACATTGAGATGATAAAATTGAATCCGTAATAGTATTTATTGTTAGAATTTCCAATTCAAAAGATTTCATTACAAGTCAGTATTTGGATACAGAGCTTAATGACCAAGCAGTTACAACTGCAAACATCGATCAGGCAATCAAAAGTAAATGATTAACTGAATGAACACTTTACTAACTGAATATATCTATATTTAGTTTCTACATGCTTAATCTAAATATATCTATGTTAAGATATATAATATAATATTATATTATACTGTTTAGACGGATTTCTAATTAATAATAAAGTATTAGCTAAGTCTAAAAGTTATTTTCTTACTGCTTTTGAGAACGAAAATGTAGCTTTGTATAAATCAATTATGCAACAAGCAAATTGTCAAATGTCAGTCACGCTCCTACAGCACTCGGTTCACAGTGTGCCGCCATCCCAATTAAATTAAACCATTCCACTCGTACAAGACAAATAATATCATCAAACGACGAGTGTTTATATTTTATTTTATACGCGTTTGTGTCAAAGGATCCTCAACTTACGCCGCCGGTACAATTCGGGTCGCTTACGTTTTAAACTGGGTCGTCTGATATCTCTGTACAATCTTGCTCCTTACTCCTTTAACAAACCGAATTTCAACTCTATTCTCCCGAGTATAGAATTCATTTAACATAAATAAGAAATTTGTGTAAGGTTTAACTGACAAATTTGTGTATCATATTCTCTTCAAACAATTTTTGACTCTAAGCTTTGGGTATAAAGTTGTGTTTGCAATGGAGGGTTGTTTGCAGGATGATGCCAGGGTAGGCTTGGGAAAGTGTAGGAGTATGTCATCGGAGTATTCTGTACAAAACAAGCAGCGGTACAATAAGAGTCGTGTTCACTTTGACGTGCTATCTAAAGACATACAAGTCTAATAGAGGTTTTGTTGAGCCCCTATACCGAGGTGAGTGAAAGGGGATGTTTGTACTGATATAATTGTGGGCGATGTGAGTTGATTTGATGTGTTTTCTCTAGATTTGATATTGAATTTAGAGGAAAATTAATGACGACGTTTTGATTATACGAGACGTGTAATAGATCACAAGTCTTTTATTAAAACTTAGCAATAAAGTTGCCTAGTCGTTTGTATGTTATAAGTGTACAATATGGAATATCATTTTATGTACTTGAAGTAATGGGGTTTGTATTTATGCTTTAATAGTTGCACTGCCTAGCTTGCTTTCTCTGCTTTCTAGCTTCACTGGATTGGCTGCTTGTTTAGTATAGATGCAAACCCACTTTGCTCGACTCTTCAAGACGAGTAAGGTGCCAATGGTCTTAGGGGAGAGTGCAACAGTCGTGTAGATCCCTAAGACAAGTCTGGTGGGGAATCCTTCACGTGGTTGCCCCCTGTTATTGGTCTAGTTCCCTATGAAATAGACGCAACTAAAACCACCAGTCGACCACTGCCTGGGATGGAGAGGTCATGTTCCGGCGGGTCCATCGTCGAAAGACAGACGATGGATAGTAATGACCTCCCGCGTATTTGTGCCGTGCGCGGGGACCCGTACGGAGGGATGAAGGAGTCCTGGGGGTTGAGTGGTGATGTGGCGATGGTAGTGCTGCTGATCTGCAACACACCCCTTTGGTCCGGATTTCCTCTCACACGGGAGGTCGTAGTCTAGCCAGCTGCGATCAATCGACTGCGGCGTCCGCTCATGCGGCCGCCAGGCGAGTGCCCTTGGGTGAAGAGGTCTCCAGCCGGCAGTGCTTGTCTCCCACCTCAGTGGTTTGGGGTGGAGCGACTAGTGCTGTACGTCTCGGGGACAGCTCACTTGGGGGTGCTGTACCTAGCTGGTAGCCCTGGTGCCTGAACAAGGCATCCCCAACGTTGAGGGCTCCATGGTGGGTGGGGAGCCAGCAGGTGAAAAGTAAGATAGACCAATGGACTCTGTCACAAAAAAAACCAAGGGCTTGACCGATAAGGGCGAGCAACAAAGGACCTCTGGACCCTTAGGGGGAGAGGTCAGCAATAGTGTAGGAGCTGCACGTGGGAGCACCTACATACCCAAGCTGCATGGTCGTGATGGCCTCAGTGGCCGTGTCCGAGCATGAGCCAGGGAAGTGGTGCTCACACGGGCAGCATTAAGAAATGGAGAGGGGGTAACCCTGGAAAGGGCTACCAATTTAGAGGGCGTGGCAGCCACAGAGGGGGTCTGACATGCAGGGAATACCCGAAGGGTGATCCCAGCGGGACACCCTCGGGGAGTGGGTGTCAGCCCTCCAGGATCGGGGAGGCCAGGAAGGAGCAGACGGGCGAGGCACATCCTAAGGGGGAGCCAAACTTGGCTGCACACTCCGCAGACCATACCCGGAGCAGGAAGAGGCGCAGTGGGTGTGCCAACCGCAAGCGGCGTGAGCTGCAGCGGCAATTGGCACTGGCACCCGATGCAGTCTCGTCAAAAAGGGTCAGGGAAGTGAGCGACGATGCTGTTGCTCAGGCAGATGGCAATAGACGTGCCAAGACCCTAGGTGACTCCTACAGGGAGGCGCTGACGGAGGTTAAAATGGCCGTTGTTGCCGACAACTTCCCTGACGCTCTGCTTAATGCAGAGCTGGTGGAACCCATAAGGGTTGCCATTTGGGACCAGCTGGAGGCCACACCGGATCCTCTGCCGGCCATTAGTGTCGGTGCACTGCTTGGTGGAGCTCTGCACGTGACGTGTGAGGGTGAGAGAGCCGCAGAGAGGCTTCGCGGCCTCAGCGGTAAAACCGTTGGGGACTTGAAGCTCAGAGTGGTCAGCGCCAAGGAGCTTCCAAGGCCAATAAAGATGGCCTGCTATATCCCTAATATCATGTCTTTGTAAGATATATCACTCAATGATTACCAAACGCCTTGAATGGTTTGTTGAAAATAACAAAATATTGGCTCCAACAACAGTAGGCTTTAGACGATGTCACTCCTCTCTAGATGCTATCACGCGCTTAGTGTCATATATACAAATTGGTTATACGGAAAAGAAGCCAACATTAGCCTGTTTTATGGACATAGACAACGCTTATAATAACGTACTGATAGAAAAAGTAGTATCTATTCTTGATGACATGTCAGTAGGTGCTTTGTTATGTAGGTATTTATGGGAGTACCTCAGTGAAAGAAGGCTCAAAATAAAAGGTGAAGCGGATGACATATTTATAATTAGATATACAAACAAAGGCTTAGCACAAGGTGACCCTATATCCCCACTACTTTTTAATATAATAACACATAAAATTTGTAAACTTATTAAAAATGTTATTATATCACAGTATGCAGATGACTTCGTAGTATATACAAAAAATAAAACGTTAAATGAAAGTATTGTACAAGTTCAAGAAGCAGTTAATATCATGTTAGAATTTTTAGAACAATTAGGTTTAAGCATTTCGATTAATAAAACTAAAGTTTGTATATTCACTAGAGGAAAGGAATGTGATGGGATCGATATTAAAGCAGAGGGTTTTTCTTTACAATTGGTTGAAAATTACAAATATCTGGGGATGTGGTTGGATAAAAAATTACTTTTCAATAAACATATTAATGAACTTTATGAAAAAATGCTAAAGCTCCTCAACTTAATCAAGATTTTAGTTGGACCGTCGTGGGGAGTACATCCAAAGCACGTGCGAAGATTGTATATAGCTCTGATTCGTAGCAGGATCGACTACGCCTGTTTTCTGTACGATAGTAGCGCCAATAGTCAAATATCAAAGCTAGATAGGCTGCAAAATCAAGCGCTGAGAATAATTGGGGGGTTTGTGAGAACAACACCTATTCACGTAATGGAAAGTGAGCTCATTATTCCACCACTACATTTGAGAAGACGTTATCTTGCGCTTAAATATTGCCTTAAGGCTAGTTCTTTTTCGAATAACCCTACAATCAAGTTGGTTCATGAACTTGAAGGCTTATATGGAAATAGGTACTGGCGTAATAAAAAGTTACCCTTAATACCGTTTTTATATAAAGAAATTAAACATGAGAGGATCTTCACATCTTATCCCCCACTAATGTTTAACTTAAATATTTGGAATTCAAAAATAAATATTGGAGAAATTATTGTTACAAATTTAGATAATGTGAGTATGCCTAAACAGAGTTACGATCGCAGTTTACTATTAAATAATGTAACAGAAGAAATTAATAATAAATATGCTGGGTGGCAAAGAATTTTCACAGATGGGTCTAAAACACAGACGGGTATTGGTTCAGCCTATTTCGATTATAGTTCTAAGATAAAATCTAGTAACAATATTGTTTCAAAAATAAGTATAATGTCCGCGGAACTATTTGCAGTGTCAGAGGCTATATCATATGTTATAAATAATAGGACATCCAATGATGTTGTCATTTTCACCGACAGTAAGAGCGCTTTACAGCACATAGCTCGCTCCGCCTCTGGTCGCAGAGGTACAGCGTTAGCTTATGCCATACTACATAAGATATATACATTACCAAGCGAGGTAACTCTGAAACTGCAGTGGATCCCTTCTCATATGGGCATTAAAGGTAACGAGGAGGTTGACATGATTGCTAAAAGAGCCTGTACAGATAGTAGCGAAACATACATAATTCCTGATTATTGTGAACACTTACCTCACTATAAAAACAAATGTCAACAGATGTGGAAGGAACATTTTGATATTCGATCTAGAGATAAGGGTATATGGTACAAAACTATGCAGTGTGAACCTCCTCGGATACCTTGGTTAGGCGACATTAAGTTAGATAGACATTTACTTAAAATAGCATTTAGATTAAGATCTGGACACATGCCATTGAACAAATTTTATTTTTTAATCTAAAAGTCTATATCTCCAAATTGTAACGTGTGTAATAAATTAGAAGATGTTCAGCATCTTCTTGTAGAGTGTACTAGAAATGTATTTGAAAGGAAACAGTTGTGTAAAATATTAAAATTAAATTCTTTAGATTTAGGTATGTTCCAAACTGTATTAGCTAAGCCTGCTAGTATGGAAGCTAAGCTAGTTTATAAATTTATATTTAATAGTATTAAGAAAATCTGTTTGTAATTATGTGTGAATTTATGGGACTGGCATGAACCTTGATTGGTTAAAAGTCCCTAATTAAATAAAGAAAAAAAAAAAAAAAAAAAAGATGGCCTGGAAGACCAGGAATACCTGGTGCCTAGATGCATCCAGGGTGCTGACCATGCTGCAGCGCCTCAACCCCTCTCTGAGGACCTGCGAGTGGAAGGTGCTGAGCACGCAGGTCGAGGAGACGCACACCAGGCGCATTGTCCTAGTGGACAGCGTGTCGGCTGCGGCAATAAAAGCAGGCGGCTTCTGTCTCCATGCTGGCATGGACAAAAGCACGTTCAAGATCCTTGAGGATCTGAACGTGCAGAAGGTGACAGTGGGTGCCAGCGTGGCGGAGGAGGCCCATGCGGTGACGGCACCACAGGTGGGGGACGGGGAGGAGCCCGTGAACCCAGTGGTGATTAAACCAGGTACGGCTCTCTACACGTCGCCGCCATGCGTGTCTCCGAAGACCGACGACATAATCGGACATATAGATTGTCTAGATCTGTCGTCGCCGGAGGCTGCGGGGGCGCTGATGGAGGACGAGAGTGAGGGGGGTGGCCAGCAGTGCCTACCACCTTAGACGTCACCATAGGCAGACCGAATGGCGGGACTAAGGTGCGTACAAATAAACCTTCATCACTGCATCGGGGCGATGGCCGTTCTGGCCCGCCACCTGCGGATGAAGGAATATGATATTGCCCTGATCCAGGAACCTTATGTTAAAGAGGGAAAGATCAGAGGTTTGGGTGGGACAGGAGGTGTTATTTATCATAACTGTTCCACTAATGATATAAGGACATGTGTGTATGTCGGAAATGGCATAAATGCAATGCCCTTATACAATTTTTGTTCTAGGGATCTTACGACAGTTAAGATTGATGTGCGAGGGAGCGGAGGGCGGGATATTGTAATCCCGACCTCTGCATACTTCGACTATACGGACAAGGAAACTGCATCTGGACAGATAAAGAACCTTGTTAAATATGGCAGCCGGGAGAACCTGGACATGATCCTGGGGTGCGATGCCAACGCACACCACACAGTCTGGGGGAGCACGGATGTGAATGTAAGAGGGAAAAAGCTACTGGAGTATGTGGTAAGTAACTCTTTACAAATTCTAAACAAGGGAAACAGGCCAACGTTCGTCAACTGTAGGCGAGCAGAGGTAATTGACATCACGTTAGCCACCAACAGGGCTAGCACTAAGATTGTCGAGTGGCATGTGTCTGATGAGATTACCTTGTCAGATCATAATTACATATGCTTTAAGTATAGGACGCTGGTTCCAACTCCTATAGCACGTAGAAGGAATCCCAGAAATACGGACTGGAACTCCTTCAGGAGTGACCTCAGTATAGATTTGGAGGATTCTAAGGGTAAGCTTAATTCTATATTAGACATAGAGTTTACAGCAGACAAATTGGTCCAGACTGTAAATACGGCCTGGACAAGTAACTGCCCTGAAAGGGAACTTAGGCCCAAGAGGGTACCGTGGTGGACGCCAGAGTTGGTCAAGCTGAGGCTTGAAGCCAGAAGAGCGCTTAACAATGCTAGGACCAGCAGGGACTATAGCGGTTACGCTCGCTGTTTGACCAACTACAACAAATCTGTGCGGAAAGCCAAACGGAAGGCTTGGAGAGCCCACTGTGAAAACATCAGTACTATTCCTGAAGGAATGAGACTCTCCAAAGACAACACACACTTTCCGGACTGTAAGACAATAGAAAAGGAGCAGGAGGACCCAATTAGCCTGGTTGAACTAGGCTACCGTACAACCAGGGGTGTGTGGCCAGAGAACCTCCTAGTGTGCCTGACGCCTGCTGGTCCCTTCTACACTTTTCGTGGATGGGAACAGCAGTCGTTGGGCCGGTACACCCCGGGCAACACGGGTAATAATGTCCTTTCGGGGGCATTATTACTCGTGGCTAATACTCTGGCACACGCGTAGGGAACCCGAGGCAGTCTGTCTCGGGGTTATCGGCCCGCAAGGGCCGCGTTTGGGGGTCTCTCCACGTGTTCCTCTGATTAGCAGAGGAAACGTGGATTTGAGACAGGGAGGGTAGAGGAAGAAAACCTCGGTAAAAAATAACAAGTAGGGGCCCGTAAGGCCAGGGCAGGCCTAGGTAGGTAGGGTAGTAGGATTAGGGTTGTTAGGTTTAGGGTCGTAGGATTAGGTAACCTACCTACCTAGGTAGTTTAGTTTAGGTTTAGATGTAGGCGTCCTGCCCAGTTAGGCGGTTTTGGGGTGTTGGGGCGGGTGGATTGGTCCAACATGGACCCCCATCCGGTTCAACACGCGGGGCGATGGAGGAAGATAACCTCTCTATTTTTTAGAGAGGTTGTCTTCCTCTATCACTAGTGGTGGCCGTTAGGCCGTTTTGGGAAGCTTAGGCTTCCTGCCCAGTCGGGCGGTTTTGGGGCGGGTGGATCGGTCCAGCATGGACCCCCATCCGGCCCAACCCGTAATCCTGAACTGACAGGACCGGGGGCCTTCGGGCTGCGAGGAAGAAAACCTCTATAAAAATCACCAGCGGAGCCTGTAAGGCCCGGGCGGGAGCACATAGGGGAGGGGAAACCCAACCCTGCTCCAATGAACTCGTTACCCGTTGAGTGTCGTTGATCATGTCTAGCGGCTCAACGGGACCGAGGGGCTTGCCTTAGTTGGCCGGCCCGCGAGAAGGAAAACTCACACCACCCAACAGCGAAGTTGTAAAAACCTCTGGGTACCTGCCGTCCCCCAGCAGTATGTAGGCCTTCCCCCGGAATGAGCGTCACCCGGGGGTCGAATTTATATCGGCTCTACTCGTGGGATTAACATGGATCTTTTTGAAAAACCCAAAGAAGTTGAGAAGGAGAGGAAGGAGGAGCATGGAGTGCCATTGCGCGACTCCAAAGGACGCTTTAAGCGTGCTTTACGTCAACGCGCCAGCGATGATGTAAGCGCGCCAACGCCTGACGGAAGCCGGAGGAGCTCCGTCAGCGTCGAGTCCGGGTCCGAGGCGGGCTCGGGCTCGGAGGCCAGTCGGCCTCAGAGCCGGTGCTCGTCGGTGGCTCGACGAGCGAGAGAGGAGGGGGAGGATACTCATGCCTCCCTCACCCTCAAACCTAGGGCGACGACCGGTACTTCCGCGAAGCGCCGGAAAACCACGCATCCCGTACCGTCACGATCGTGTTCGGACACGGAGGTGGAGGTGGTGGAGGGGATGCCCTGTCAAGGAGAGGCTGGTTCCCCGATGCCGCCTCCCTCCACGAGAAGGCTCCCCGGGCAGCCTTTACCTGCCCGTCGGGATGCCCCCAAGACGGCTGAGGTCCCGGATGCGTCCCCCTCGGCCGGGGACTCGGTTGCCGACCTCAGGCAGCGGTTCGAGGTTGGCGCCGAGACCGTCCTGAGGGTGGCGGCCCGGTCCGGCAACTTAAAGGGGGGGTTCGTCCGGGATCTTAAAGAAGCGACGAAAGAAATGAGGGAGGCCTTCTTCGGCATGTGGGGACGGGCTTCCTCCGACCTCCAGAGGCGCTGGAGGTCGGAGAACGAGGGGCTGCATAGGCAGCTCGCGGAGCTCCGGGCGGAGGTGGCGGCCATGAAGGCGGCCGCTGCCACTGCCGCTCGGGCCAGCGCCGCCAAGGCGCCCTCGGCCACCGCCAGGGCGCCTGCCGGGAGGCCGCGGGAGGAGTTCCCGCCTCTCCCGCGGCGCAAAGCGCAGCCCCTCACTCCCGTGGAGGACCGGCGTCCCGCCTGGGCGGACGAATTAATGCGGGCCACGGTGGCTCAGGCGCGCAACGTTGTCGATGCGTGCCTGGCCAACTATGGCCTCACGCCCGTCCCCACCCCGGGCCCTCCGCTCGGGGGCCGCCCCCGGATGGTCGGAGGCACGCCGGCTGGCCCGGCGCCCTCCGGCCCACCGGTTGCGCGGCAGACATCTGCCCCCACACCATCGGCTTCCTCTTCTAAGGGGAAGGGGAAGGGCAACGGGAGGGCGACCGCCACTGTGGCACCGCGGCGCCCCGCCTCCCAGCCCCAACCCCTCCCGGTGGCCTCTACTTCGGCTGAACAGCCGTGGACGGAGGTCACCAAGAGGAAGAGGAAGAAGAAAAAGAAGGCCTCCCGGGCTATACCGGCCCCCAGCCAAAAGACGGGCCTCCGCCCGGCCGACCTGCGCCCCCCGCGCTCCACCGCCATTGTGGTGGAGCTGACAGAGGAGGGGCTCCGGCAGGGCGGCAGCTATGCGGGCGTCCTCCGGCAGGCCACTCAGGCTATGAGAGATAATCTCGCCGAGATGGGCCTCGCCGGAGGCGTCCACTTTAAGGTTGCCGCCACTGGGGCCAGAATTCTGGAGGTCCCAGGTGCCACCTCCGGCGACAAGGCGGACAGGGTAGCGGATAAACTCCGCTCCCTGTTCTCGCCTGAGGAGGTCAAGATCTCCCGCCCGGTGAAGTCCGCAGAAATGCGAGTAACCGGGCTGGACGACTCGGCCTCCTCCGAGGATGTCGCCGCTGCGGTGGCACAAGCCGGAGCCTGCCCCCTGGCGCAGGTCAGGGTGGGGGAGATGCGCCGCGGTGATAGTGGCTTGTGCACGGTGGTGGTGCGCTGCCCCATCGCCGCGGCGAAGAAGGTGGCGGCCGGCCGTTTGCTGGTCGGGATGGTCTCGGCTCAGGTGAATCTCCTGGAGCCGAGGCCTAGGCGGTGCTACCGCTGCCTCGAACCGGGGCACGTGAGGCAGCAATGCACCGCCGAAACTGACCGCAGCGATCTCTGCTATCGCTGCGGTCAGCCCGGCCACAAGGCCGCCGCCTGCTCCGCAGCAAAACCTTCCTGCAGCCTCTGTTTGGCTGCAGGAAAGCCGGCGGAGCACCGGATGGGGAGCAAATCTTGCTCCCCACCGAAACGACGTAGGGCCAGAGGGGCGGTCGCCGAGACTCCGGCCGCCCCGGCCCCGTCCCAAGCAGGGAGCAGTACGGAGGCGATGGACACGTAATTAATTATGGCCCATCGCCTCCTACAGGTGAATATTAACCACTCCGCCAGGGCGCAGGATATTTTGCTGCAGCACATGGCGGAGTGGTTAATAGACATCGCCGTGGTCGCCGAGCCTTACTGCGTCCCCAGCCGACACAACTGGTTTGGGGACTTCGGGGGCTCGGCGGCCATTGTCTCGTCCGGACCCTCGCTCCTGGTGATGACAGACAGGGGCGAGGGATATGTATGTGTTGATTGGGAGGGAACCGTCCTGATCGGGGTGTACTTTTCTCCGAACCGGCGCCTCGCCGAGTTTGAGCAATTTTTGGGCGCGGTGGGGGCCGTTATTAACCGGTACCCATCGCGTCCGATCGTGGTGGCGGGGGACTTCAATGCCAAATCAACGGCTTGGGGATCCCCTGTCACCGACGCTCGCGGCGACGCGCTGGAGGAGTGGGCGATTGCGACCGGTCTCGTGGTTCTTAACCGGGGATCGGTCGCCACGTGCGTGCGCTGGCAGGGCGAGTCCATTGTGGACATTTCGTTCGCAAGCCCTGCCGTAGCGCGCCGCGTCCGGGACTGGCAAGTGCTGGTCGAGGCGGAGTCACTGTCGGACCACCGTTACGTGCGGTTCGACATCTCCGCCTCGCCGGCGATCCCGGACGATCGCCCGAGGAGAGGGCACACCCCGTCGTCCCCACGATGGGCGTTGAAACGTCTCGACGTAGATGTGCTGGTGGAAGCCTCCATCGTCCAGGCCTGGACCCCGATGGGTGAAGGGCCTGTGGAGGTTGAGTCGGAGGCGGAGTGGTTCCGGGGCGCGATGACGCAGATTTGCGACGCGTCGATGCCCCGGGCCAGTGCTCGACCTCCAAGGCGTCAGGTGTACTGGTGGTCTGACGACATTAGTCAGAAACGCGCCGCTTGCATTGCGGCGCGTCGCCAGTACACTAGGTACCGCCGACGCAGGCGGTACCGTGACCCGACCGTGGAGGCACGGCTGCGGGGCGATTATGTACAGCGGAAGCACGCCCTGCAGTCCGCCATCAGTGAGGCCAAAACCCAAAGATGGGAAGAGTTCCTGGGGACTCTCGAGGCAGATCCGTGGGGCCGCCCGTACAAGGCAGTCAGGGGCAAGTTGCGCCACTGGGCCCCACCGGTCACCGAGAGTCTCCAGCCCCGGCAATTAGAGGAGGTGGTCTCCGCTCTCTTTCCTTCGAGAGCGGAGCACACGCCTCCCGAAATGGCGCCGCCCGATATTGAGGAGGGCGGTGCCGATGCCGGGGCGCCAGAGGTAACAATGGCGGAGCTCGGCGCGGCAATGGTTCGGCTCCGGGGCAAAAACACCGCCCCGGGGCCGGACGGAATTCCTGGCCGCGCCTGGGTTTTGGCCTACGACGCCCTAGGGGACCGACTCCTCAGGCTGTTTAGCGCCTGTTTGGAGTCGGGACGGTTCCCTGCCAAGTGGAAGACGGGTAAGCTGGTCCTCCTGAGAAAGGAGGGCCGCCCCGCGGACTCTCCCTCCGCGTACCGCCCCATAGTGCTGTTGGATGAGGTGGGCAAGCTCTTTGAGCGAGTAGTGGTTGCCCGCCTCTCCAGGCACCTGGTGCGGGTGGGCCCCGACTTGTCCGAACATCAGTTCGGATTCCGAGAGGGCCGATCGACGATTGACGCGATCAGTCGCGTCAAGGCCCTCTCGGATGAGGCGGTCGCCTCGCGCGGGGTGGTGTTGGCGGTGTCCTTGGACATCGCCAACGCGTTCAACACCCTGCCGTGGGCGACTATTAGGGAGGCGCTCCGATTTCATGGGGTGCCTCCCTATCTGCGCCGAATAGTCGGGGACTACCTGCACCAGAGGAGTGTGTTCTGTGTGGGGCGGAATGGAGAGACGTTCCGGAGGGAGGTGTCGTGCGGTGTTCCGCAGGGTTCCGTTCTTGGACCGACCCTGTGGAACATCGGCTACGACTGGGTGCTGCGGGGCGCCCTGTCCCCGGGCGTCGGCGTAACTTGTTACGCCGACGACACGCTGGTCACGGCCCGGGGAGAGGATTACGGGGCAGCTGCCCGTCTTGCCACGGCAGGGGTGGCCCTGGTTGTCGGTAGAATTAGGATGTTGGGACTGGAGGTGGCGCTGGAAAAGTCCGAGGCCCTGTTATTTCATGGGCCTCGGCGGGCGCCGCCACCAGATGCCCACATCATAGTTGGAGGGGTCCGCATCGGGGTGGAGCCGAGTATGAAATACTTGGGGCTCCACCTCGACGGCCGCTGGAACTTTCGCGTCCATTTTAGCCGCCTGGCCCCCCGGCTGATGTCGGCGGCGGGAGCGCTTAGCTCTCTGCTGCCGAATATCGGGGGGCCGAGTGTCGTCTGCCGCCGCCTCTATTTGGGGGTGGTGCGGTCGATGGCCCTTTACGGGTCGCCCATTTGGGCCGGCGCCCTCGATCGCCGAAACATCGCCCTCTTGAGGAAACCTCAGAGGGCGATGGCGATCAGGGTGTCGCGGGCGTACCGCACCGTCTCCTTTGAGGCGGCGTGCGTCCTGGCGGCATCGCCGCCCTGGGATTTGGAGGCGGAGGTCCAAGCGTCAGTGTATCACTGGCGCGTGGACCTCCGGCTCCATGGTGAGGAACCCACTCACGGGGCGGTGGAGACGCGAAGGTCCCAGGCTCGATTGGTCCTCGAGGCCAAGTGGGAGGAAAGGCTGGCCCAGCCCCGCTACGGGGTGAGGACCGTCGAGGCTGTCCGTCCGGTGCTAAGGCAATGGATGGACAGACGGCGCGGACCGCTCACCTACCGGCTTACTCAGGTGCTCTCCGGACACGGCTGTTTCGGAGAGTACCTGTGCAAGATAGCCGGTAGGGAGCCGACAACCAGGTGTCACCACTGCGAGGAGTGCGACCAGGACACGGCGCAGCACACGCTGGAGGAGTGTCCGGCGTGGGCCGAGGAGCGCTGTGCCCTGGTCGCCGTGATTGGCCCCGACCTCTCGTTGCCGACCGTCGTATCCATGATGGTCGGCGACGACAGGTGCTGGGGTGCAATGAGGTCCTTCTGCGAGGCTGTCATCTCGCAGAAGGAGGCGGCGGAGCGGGGGCGTGAGGAAGATCCTTACGCCCCGGACATCCGCCGCCGGAGGAGGGGGCGCAGGAGACGCGCTTATGTCGCTCTCCTGCCCCCCACCTAAGGGTTCTGGGTGGCAAGGCCTCAGGGGACCCTGCCACCCGTGAGTAAGAACCCACAGAGGGCGCGCGCGGTGTTCCCGCGCGCCTTCTAACGTCGAAAGGGGAGAGCAGTGAAATGCTCTCCCCCGGGGACGAGAGGAGGTCGGGTCCGATTGACCCGGCCGGCACCCACACGGGGGGGCCTGCTATGGATGAATCTTTTTAGACTCCCAACTGGCCCCCCCCATTGGGTGGGAGAGGGAACACCCCAGGTTTTTTTAGTGGGTATCCCAGCACTAGGCTGGTGAGTCCCACACGCCCCGCCGGTGCCGTCCCCTAGCCGGCGGGTAGTGCATCAAGCATTTTTTCCTGGGTATCAAAAAAAAAAAAAAAAAAAAAAAAGGCTACCGTACAACCAAAGCAGATTGGGACACTGCAAGGAAGGTAGTGGATGAAGGGAAGGTCGGCTGGGCTTTAAATGGTTTTCAACCGTTCAAGTCACCTGGTCCAGACATGGTTTATCCCATTATCCTACAACAGGGAGCTGCACTCTTGGTTCCGCATTTGTGCAGACTATACAGAGCCTGCATAGCTTTTGGATACATTCCAAAGATATGGAGGCGAGTTAAAGTCATCTACATACCGAAGCCGGGCAAAGAGGACTACGAAGAAGCCAAGGCATACCGACCTATTAGTCTTGAGTCGTTCTTCTTGAAAGCCCTGGAGAAGTTAGTAGATAGACATATCAGGGAGGGAGCATTGAGAAAATTTCCCCTCCACGGGCTACAATGTGCCTACCAGTCGGGAAAATCCACTGAGACGGCACTGTATTTTGTGGTAAATAAGGCAGAACATGCATTAGATAACCGGGAAGTATGCATTGCTGCATTCCTGGATATTGAGGGAGCTTTCGATCGGACCACCTTTGATGCCATTAGTGTGGCATCGGCAAATCACGGCATAGAGCCAACCATTTGCAAGTGGATCGATTGTATGCTCAGAGGAAGAATTATTAGGTCTGAGTTGTTAGGGGATGAAATGACTGCAATGACTACCAAAGGCTGCCCTTAGGGTGGAGTACTCTCACCACTCTTATGGTGCTTGGTGGTTAATTCACTCTTAGAACAACTCAACAAAGGTCCGTACTTAACGGTCGGATATGCGGATGACTTGGTGATATTTGTGAATGGAAAATTTCCGAGCACAGTATCCAGTCTCATGCAGAGGGCCCTGAGTATGGTAGAAAAATGGTGCAGTAGTAACCATTTATCGATCAACCCAGGGAAAACTACTGTCGTGCCGTTTACTAGGATGAGAGATCCGACTGGCTTGGGAACTCTATCCATCCAGCTACAATGGTCCACGGAGGTGAAGTATCTAGGCATGACCTTAGATAACAAGCTAACGTGGAAACCTCATGTAGACAAAGCCATAATGAAGGCCCAGCGGGTCTTCGGTATGATTCGTTCTACTTATGGGAAGACCTGGGGCCTGAAGCCCAAGGTCATCAAGTGGCTATATACGATGATGATAAGACCCATAATCACATATGGAAGCGTTGTCTGGTGGCCAAGAACCAAACTAGCAACATGCAGGAAAGCGCTGTCGAAGATGCAGTGATTAGCCTGCATGGCTATAACAGGGGCGTTCCCTACTACGCCAACGGCTGCGTTAGAGATCCTGCTGGACCTAACGCCGCTACACATTAAAGTGGAGTTAGAGGCGATGAAGGCGCTACATAGACTATCTATACATGGGCTGTGGAGCGTCAACATGCCAGTAATTCGATACACAAAACTGGAGATCTCGAAGGATCTTAAAGAGATTATGAGCATGGGATGTGACAAAATGCAACCAATGGACATATTCAAAAAGAATTTTAAAATAAAGGTCCCCACAAGGGACGAATGGAGACGAGGTCTACGATCCCCTGACAAGGGTTGTCTCATCTGGTACACCGATGGTTCCAAAATGGAAACAGGATCAGGCGCTGGTATTTATGCCAACGACTGCAAGGTGAACCAAAGCATGGGCAAATATGCAACGGTCTTCCAGGCGGAAACCTATGTTATAATTGCCTGTGCGCAGGAGAATATTAACAACAATGTCACTGACAAGATTGTTTATATTCTCAGTGACAGTCAAGCTGCTCTTAAGGCTCTGAACTCCTATAGGGTGGACTCAGCACTAGTCCTGAACTGTATTAAAGCCCTCAACAAACTTGGCAGGAAAAACACAGTCAGGCTGGTGTGGGTTCCGGGGCATGCAGGGGTGCAGGGTAATGAGGAGGCTGATGTATTAGCCAAAAAGGGCTCGGAGCAACAATTTGTGGGCCCCGAGCCATTCGTAGGTCTCTCTGAGAGTACCGTCAAGGCAGCTTTGAATGCACATGGCAATGATAAACACAGGCTGGAGTGGATGGCCCTTAGGGGTCTTGAACACTCCAAGAAATTCATTGCAAACAGAGCCACGGGCTTTACCCGGAAGTTCTGCGGGTACAACAAGGGCCAAATAGGCCTACTCACAGGAGCGTTTACTGGTCATTTTGGCACCAACAACTTCCTGTGCAGATTGAGATTGTCAAACAATACGATCTGCAGAGCCTGTGGTGAACAGGACGAGTCCATATCATACCTACTGTGTGAATGTGACGCGTTGGCCAGACTAAGGATGGGTCTGATGGGATTGGCATATCTGAACCCTGAAGACTTCAGGCTTCTCCCTCTGAAGTGTACGCTGCGACTGATGCAGTACATTCATAGGGAGATAGCTCAAGGATAAACCTCGGGGCCGACACAAAAGATCCCACTGGGTTGAAGTGTCGCCGGTCTACAATGACTGGCCCCCGGATCAAGATAAGATAAGATAACGGTGGGGTTTGAATGCAAGCTAATGATATGTCGTGAACCCGCTCATAACACAAGCATTCTAGCTTAATTAGGAGGGGGTTAACACGATCAAAGTACCAATCATTATTAATCAAAATTGTAAGTATGTTTCTAAAATAATTTACGTATAAAATATAAATTTAAGTCACTTGAATATTTCATAAGAACCAGCTCCTGCCCTGAGAATAATTTATATTTAAATAACGGAGAAATTGTTTGCCTAGCTCGTGTTTCTATCGAAAACGTGTTTAGAGCTAAACTTAGCCTATTTGGATGTGTGAGAGAAGGAACAAAGACGGTGAAATGTACCTCTTTGTAGCTGCGTATACATTATGTTTATAAATTCAATATTGGAGTAAGCTCAGCCGTAGCACATAGTCTATAGATACAAATATAATTTCACGTTTATATATCTCAAATTGAAATTATATTTAGATTTAAATTAATTACAAAGTACAAGTTGCCCAATTTGTGCATGCAGTGGCGACCTTATAAGACTATACATAATATACAACCAACAAAGATTATAAAACCATGTATGTAATATAAATATTGTTGTGTAGTCACTGGTGGTCCTTAGTCAACATCAAAGTCAAAAATAATTTATTCACTTAGGTCACAAAGTAACACTTATAAACGTCAAACAGGGTCTTAAATAAATACATAAATCTCACAATTCACCAGCTTTGAGGTCTTAAATATAAGGAGGCAAGCCTATTTCCATGTATCAGGCACAGGTCCAAACTACATTATGTTGAGAATTTTTCCTGAAATCTCCCAATAACCCTTTGGCTGACTCGGGAATCGAGCCTGTGACCTCCTGCTCAGCAGTCGTACATGCGCGTACTGCGCGCGTGCTGCGTACTGGCAGTGCACAGTATTATACATATTAAAAATCTAATGAATACATGAAATATATATCTATGTCTAAGGTAGTAGATCCTCGCTGGTTTCAGCATGAATGGGTCGGATCGACCGGGTTAGTACTACCCTCTCACAGAATACCGGCGTGAAGTAACGGTACCCGTACTGTTGCGTTTCGTATTGGTGAGTGAGAGCCGGAGGCCCAGTTACCCCGATCCTTTTCCTATCCTATCCTTTGTCCTTGCCCTCCTTCATTCCATTTTAAAGGGCTGGCAACGCACTTGTAACTCCTTTGGGGTTGCGGGTGTCCATGGGCGGCGGTAATCGCTTACCATCAGGTGATCCGTCTGCTCGTTTGCCCCACCTATGCCACAAAAAAATATAAAAATAAATAAATAAAAAACAAAGTCTTCCGCCGCATCTGTCTGTCTGTTCGCCATAAATTCACAAATTACTGAACGGATTTTTATGCGGTTTTCACCAATAGACAGAGTGATTCATGCGAAGCCGGGGCGGGATAGTCTAAAATAATTAATTGTTGCTGGCCGTAATAATATTTTCTCTTTATCTATTTGTCACCAAGAAAATAATAATTATAGATTTAATGGAAATTCCTTATTAATTCAAAATTACACTTCTATATCTAATTAACAGTAATTTAACTTTTAATAAAAAATTTAAAAAGTTCTCAAGGAAACAGAGCCATAAATTACAAATGTTTTACATAAAATACTAGTAATTTATAAAATCTGCATTAAATAAAATTATAGGTTGCACCTGTAACTTAGTTTATGCAGATTTTAACTGAAAATAACACTAAAAGACTAACTTTTATGACAATGTAGATTACTAGCCTAGTCTACATTTTCAGAGAACTACCGTATTGTGGCAATTTCTCTGGAGGTATGGTTACTGTAAAACACTATTTTACCATGATTTTCTTATTGGGTTATTTTTTATAAATTCAATCCCTTGTACCCGTGAAAGTTACTAAAATAAACTAGTATGAATGACATATGCCACGAAAGTTAGCGCCAAGACACCCTATGGGTGCCTTTCGCTGAACTTATGCTCTAAAGTTAATCCTTACCAAGCTATATATTGCACAAAAGTTATAGTATTAATTTATATAATTGTTGAATAAGCTTTTAGATATATTTAATTAGTTAATTATTATTATGCTGCATAAATTCTACCATCGTACCATGGATATCAAATCATTTACGTATACTAAATAAAGGAAGAGCCCCGAAATTGTATGCTTTTTTCATACTGTGATATAATCTTTTTGACTGGTAATTTTGAAGATCTACTTACTTTAGTTGATATAGACACATGTATTGTAATATATTTTGTAGGCATCAACGCATCAACTATGCAAATTGGGTCCATTATGTTAGTTTCAATAATTAATACGGCTTTCTCAGAAGCATATGACCTTCAACGCGTTCATAGGCTTCGAAGAGTTTACAGAATACGTTGATGATATCTTGAGATGTTCTTCATGCGGAATACACTTCCGCAGAACATCTCAAGATATCATGGAGAACCTACCATATATTATTATATTTAAAGAAAAGAAGCCATTCCCGCTTTAGGAATAAATCCTGTGTCACGAGGAACTTTACAAACATTCAAATACCGAACACAAAGAACACCCAGACTCGGAACATCCATTTGTGGATCATACAAAATTTTGTCCCGAGTGGGGATATAACTCACAACACTCGGCGCAGTGCCACTGAAGGCCCTGACCACTTAAACCACTACGATATCTGTGCAATTAAAATCATATTGTTTTGGATAAAATAATGTATCTATATGCGTTTCTGTAATTATATAATAATAATAATAATAATTATTATTATTATATAATCGATCAGAGCGCCGTGCAATGATTGTCGATATCACTATCCCTCATGATGGCAACCTCGTAAAAGCTGAGAAGTAAAAACAATTAAAATACCTAGACTTAGCACACGAGGTCGTCAATATGTGGGATGTGGACTCGGCAATCATTGTACCGATAGTCGTTACGGTGAACGGTCTAATAGCCAAGAGCCTCAACCAACATCTTAAGAAGCGCGCGTTAGGTGCTTGTGTCAAGGGTCAGATGCAGAAGGCAGTCCTCCTCGATACGGCACGCATAGTGAGGAGGTTCCTCTCTCTGGACCCCTAACCACCGACAGCTTGGACCTTGTCTCGATGCCGGTGGGCCTCCATGATTTTTATATTTTTAAATATGTTTTTTTTATAATTATATATTTAAAAATGTAATTTTTATTGGTTAATAATTAATAAATCTGGAATAATAATAATATCAGCCCTGTATTAAACTTTCCCACTGCTGGGCACAGGCCTCTTCTCAGTGTGAGAAGGGTTAGGCTATAGTCTACTACGCTGGCCCAGTGCGGGTTGACAGACTTCACATATCTTCGAAAACATGATGAAGAGCTTTCAGACATGCAGATTTCCTCACGATGTTTTCCTTCACCGTGAAAGCAAGCGGTAATTAAATAAGTTTCTGTAATTACTGCAATATAAAATAATTTGCTTTAATATTTTACTAATAACAGTTGATTGGTTTTTAAATTAAACCTATATATTTATTTACGTTATTCGATACTGTAGTTAAATATGGTGCTATATTAACAACGATTTGAATTAAATACAATATTTCCATTTTTTTAAGTAACTCGTTTATAACGTCTAATATGTATAATGAAGATGTGTATTAGTGGCATATCGATCGCTACACCAAGCTCTTCCTAAAATAAACTATATTATACTAAACATACACATACAAACACAACACCGATACATATAATAGTTGCACTTTTTAAACCCAGAAACCTAATAACGCACGTACGACCATATTATAGCTACTAGCGCAGTGTCCAACGTAAACCCTTTGGCATGTTAGCTATCCCGGACAGGCGGGTTGTTCGTGCGGATACAGATTATACACCCGCATGTCCGATGTATCCACATTATATTGGCACGCCTTATAAATTCAATGGGCTTAGGCCTTTAGCCAGATTGGATTTCTCAGATGAATAGCTCAACACTGTGTTACGTTGTTGGCTAGGGTTCCCAGGTCATCGTCTGTCGGTACTTAGGTATATTTCACTATTTGTTCGGGATACAGAAAACCTACATACTTTTTATTTCATTACCAAATTGATTTCAATAGAAGTAGAACAGTAGACGTTACATTATATTTAATTGTTTCTTAAGTTTAATGATAAACGACATTCAAGGCAAGGAGTACGATGCTGCTATTTATATTAGGTTAAATTATCATCATCAGCTAAAGTAGAATCATTTTGACAGTAGGGTGCGAATTTGCGTTCTTATCTGGCATCTGGATCTATACAGAAAGTCAGGTATATAAGAAAACAAAACCACATAGCTTTGACTGCACGGATGGTGTAATGATTTAAGTAAGCGCCTCATCACTGCCACTGTGCCGGGTGTTGAGGGTTCGAATCTCACACGGGACAAAATTTTGTGTGATCCACAAATTGTTATACCGAGTCTGGGTGTGCTTTATGTCCGTTGTTTGAATATCTGTAAAGTCCCACGCGACTATTAGTGCGGAAGATTTAAAAAAAAGAAAACAAAAGTACTTCAACTTTTTTGGTCATACGTTCATGAAAGCGATCATTAGCTATGGTCCTTGCTTACCACCAGACTGGTCATGTGCTTGTTTGCATCGGGTATAAGAGATTGAACCACAAAAAAGTCAGATACCTTAATATAATGGATGGAATTTCACTAGATAACCTTTCGATCACGGACGGTTCTATATCCATTTAGCGATGGTATACTAAGCTCGTTATCCTGGAGTCTAGTCGATACTGCCGCGCACAATAGTGTTCTAAGATAATTAATTGTCAGCTTTGACCAGTGCAGATGAACTCGAGTACCTAGACAGTACGGCTTTGATCAATAAATTGACTCGCTCTATTGGGTACTGGTACGACGCTAATTGGAATCATTAAAACGCGAAATGAAACTGAAAATTGTTTTACTTAGATCCAATGTTGTGTTAATATTGCTGTTTGTTCAATAAACGATTGTAATTGAAACGAAGTGGTTGACATTGTTCTAAGAGTAATTAAATAACACCTTTTTTAAATCCCGAGGCAAAAACGACGGGGTGTTATAAGTTTGACGTGTCTGTGTGTGTGTGTGTATGTCTGTCTGTAGTATCGTAGCTCCCGAACGGATGAACCGATTTTAATTTTATTTTTTTGTTTGACAGGTGAATTAATCGGGAGTGTTCTTAGTTATGTTTGATGAAAATCGGTCCAAGATGGTCGTCGTCAGTAAATGGCGGATTACATATTTTTTCACAATTCCGTCAATATGAGTATCAAATGAAAGGGCTTGACTAGTAGAATACTATACACTATGATAAATTTCAAATCCAAGATGGCCGCCACCTCAAAATTACTAATTTTTTAACAACTCTCTCAATATGGGTACCAAATGAATTTTGTGGTGGGGGTTCCTTAAATTTTTAATTTAAATTAGTATTATTAAAGGAGTAAAGAGCGATAAAGCTCGCCTGAAGTTAAGCGACTCATACAAAACAAGAGGACGATTATAATCCGATAATGGCTATAAAAGCAATTTGCTATTGAACACACATCTAATCTTTAAGACTTTAACTATTATAGCATCGATACGAATTATGTACGGATATTTAAATATTAATTAGATCCATAAATATTATTAAAATATATTGTTATAATAAGTTCAATGCAAGTTCTTTAGTATATGACCTCAAAATATGTATCTAGTTTCTAGGTATTAATTTATATAATAAATAAGCTTAGTTAAACTATAAGTTAAGTTAGCGATAGCCTAATGGGAAACAGTTGAACTGCCACTTTCGAAGTTATGTGCGGATCAAATAGTTAATTATCGATCGCTTTAACGGTGAAGGAAAAGATCGTGAGGAAACCTGCATGTCTAAGAGTTCTTAATCATGGTCTCGAGGATATGTGAAGTCTGCCAATCCGCACTGGGCCAGCGTGGTGGACTATGGCCTAACCAATCTCAAACTGAGAAGAGGCCCGTGCCCAGCAGTGGGACAGTTTACTAAAGGGTTGATATTATTATATATTATTATAAACGTATAGTTAAAGCGTGCCCTATATTTTATTTGCATTTAATATACAGTGCGGGCCCTTCATTTATTTGAAGAATTATCGCCATCCGAACAGTCCTTGTCATCTAAGGCACAAAAGGATATTTAATTATTATATTGAAATTTTATGGCGATTAGAAAGTGCCATGAGTTTCCGACAAATATCTTGATTGGCTTGACCTTATCTAATCTAAATAAAACTTCCATTGAATCACTGAGAACTGAACTTTGAATTTACGTTGAAGTGTTACTTTGTGATCTAAAGAAATACTTTTTTCATTGTCAAATTCGTTCCCACTAAACTTCGCTTATCTACTAAACTATTATTTGCTTACTAAGATGTCTTAAAAGGTTTTTAGAAGCATAGGGTTAGTGTACCTATAGTGTAAGTGTGTTTATCGATCTCTGATCTAGTTTTTTACAATAGGCATGTTGACAGGGTTAAAAATAAGTGATTCGAATTAGTCTATCTTTTAGATTAGTAAAAAATATTGATCACCAATTTTAAAAAAAAAAAAACAATCAAAATTGACTAAGATATAACGCATTAAATTTCGGAAGTGGGGGCTTGTGACGTCACTGTCCTATAAAATTTGTACCGACAAGTGACGTGAAACGAAATTTAAACCCGTTGTATCTTCGTTGTTATTAGTTTGTGTGACAAAAGAAAAAATACATATCCATTATTTTTTGCTAATCTTAAAGACGGACTAAACTCTTTTTTTAGTCAACATGCCTATTGTAAGGCGATTTGTTCATAGCAAAATGCTAATAATTCGATAACTCATCTATCATAACTGGCTCTCGCTGGATAACGAATTTACCTATTTTTATCAAAATCAAAACTAGCCTTATCGTTAGGTACTATCCACCGTCACCGAGCACCGTCAAACAAAAACTTAATTAAAACATCAATAAATATATTTTAAAAATCCAATACTGGATTTATAGCGGTGTGTATGTTTGCTCGAATTGCTCTCGTCCCATATTTTATTTTATCTCGTACATATCGCACTGACGGAGATGGAAATTAAATCTATGATGGGAAGCTGCGTTTTTATTTTAACTGACATGTTTTATGTATTTACAATAAAAATTAAGGTCTATGTTGTATATACTACAGATAATGAGTTTGATTCAATCAAATAATGAGTTTGGTACTTTCTAAACAAAAAATATTTTTTTGTACCTTTTCTTTGGACATAATTTCTTGTATCGTGGGATACTTTACAAACATGCAAACAACAGAAATAAAGAACACTTAGATCTAGAGCACGAACGTATACCATACAATGTTTTGACCCAGGTGGGAATCAAATACACAACACTCAACGCGGGGGCAATGGCGTAGTAACCACTTCAACGCTTACGCCTTTCGTGCAGTCGGTTTTGTGAAGATGTTTGAATGTTTGATTCTGAATCACGCATAAACCGTCGAACGAGTTAAGTTTACACGTGTCAACATAGAATACTTTTATTCCATTATACAAGCGAAGCTCCAAACGAAAACTAGTTAGTAATATGTCTTGACATGATGCAACTCTGCCGGTATTGTACCCGTATGTTCAAGTTATACATTTCGTTTTCAATAGACATTGGGCTTATTAACTTCTGGGTCTTCTTTGAAGAGGTTAATGAAAACACTATGTGGGTCTGTGTGTCTGTCTGTTAGTGACAGGCATAGCTACGGAACCACTAGACCGATTGACTTTTAACTTGGTGTGCAGACACCATGGGGTCATCCCTCGGTCGAGTTTGAATATGGGCTCTATGGGGTCAAAATACCCACGAGGTATAGGAGTCAAGGTCAGTAGCTCAGGGAATATCCACCAACAGAGTGATTTGGAAGCCCAAGGGAGAAGCTTTTGTCCGGCAATGGGACATTACAAAAAGCTGAAGAAAAAAAAGAAGGTCACATGAAGACAATTTCGCTTAGCCACTACAACTGCGCCGCGTATTGTGGATTCAATCACCACACAGGACAAGCTTGTATGACAGCAGAGTCCAATAATTGCAATTAACTATTACAATTATGGGTCTCTGCCGTCATAGCGATAACTTATAACTTAACTTATCTTGTGTGAGGGCCATCCCCTTCCTCTACGACTATCCCAGTTTATGATATAGCGTTCCCCTACACCAACCGTTAGGTTATAATAGAGGAGCCGCTGTACCTTCCAGTGCCCGAGAGCACCTTCCGGGACCAGTTATAGACAGGTCTTGTCCCCAAATCCCGACTCTCCACCCTAACCTCAGAGATCCGGTTCTCGTAAGCGAGCTACCTCGTGCCCAAGTGACACTACCTATTCACCAGATAGGTACCGGAGCAATAAAGCCGCTCACTACTCGCAACTCAAAGGAGTTGCTAACGATTACCTCGCTGAAGCCGACGGAGAAGCCGCCTCCCATATCTCCAGTATGGTACCGGAGCTGTGTAAGGCACGCTCACTTCCCAAGATACATCCGTATGCCTACCCAAATAGGCCTACAAGCCGGGTGTGGCCCGAGTCACTCCAGCTATGACTCTTACTTGCTGAGCAGGCAAGCTCCCGAGATGCGTTGCGGCAGTGAAACCACACTGCCACTTCGCTAAAGGCAACTCCGTGCCTCATGCGACCGACTGGTTCGCACTGGCCGCGTCTGAGTCCAACGCTCGAACGCAACGTGCTTGCCGAGCAAACGAACATGTCGTCCTCAGCGGCCAACCACATACCCCTGCGAGTCCAACTCCAATGTCAGGCACCGCGCACTCTAGTCAGCGGTCGATAGAACACGCCTTTCGAGGCGCAGTGGGCTTCCTGACCCCGCAGTACCCTGGTCCAAAGGGGGAGACCCGTAGTTCTCCCCCCGAAACCCTATCTACTCGGGTCCTGAAGAGTCAGTATAGACCGGCGTCATTTCGACCCAGTGGGATCTTTTGTGTCGACTTTCCCAATAACGACTGCCATAGATGTTCATGGCAGCCGGACCGACAGCTTAACGTGCTCTTCAAGACACGGAGCAGGCGATAATTGTCAATCAATACGCACATGATTTCGAAAAGTCATATAACTTCCGCAAGTCAAAGGTGCGCGACGTGGTTTCGAACCCGAGACCCTCTGCATTGCAGTCTGTTAGTCTCCCCACTGAGCTATCGTCATAGCGTTAACTTTAAGTGCAAAGTTTGACGTCACATCTATGTTTTTTGTGTAGTATTCAACATTAAGGTCACTTTCAGACAAGTTAAAAGGTAGGCGTAGCGCTATAGTATTTACTAAACGTGGTACTATTCAAGCGAGTGTCATTGAGAAGTCCCTCATTACTTGACGTTGAATGCGCACCGCCTGTGCTATTACCGACAAAAACATCACAACTGTTTTTTTAGTTTAAAACGCAGTACATAAAATTATTTGACGTGGTATCATTTCTATCATTTGGAAACAATATCACGAGTGGATATAACTGAATTCGTACTAAGATGGATTTGTAATATATTCATTTATTAAAACTAGGAGTCAAGTGGTCGAAATTCGACCACAATTGATTTAAATTTTAAGTTTGATCGTTATTAAGGTTTTATTGTCTATCACATTTTAATTTAGTCACCTACTCCACATACATATGTAACCATAGTTACGAAGAATTCTACGACATCAGCCGAACAAAGCCGAAATACTACGAACTCGATTCGACTGCTTGTGCCAAAGGCGTGTAGTGTTTTTTAATTAATTTAATGTATTTCTAATGCATTTTTATAAAAATATTAGGATTCGCCACTCCTTCTCCATATAAACTTCAACTGTGCAAAACATACTTCTCCTTTCGCGCAATTTTCGTAAAAGGAGTAAAGTTATAAATTAAAATAAAGTTTTTGCTTCACGTATTAATATATAGATTGGTATAGGACGAGCTTCATGGGGCAAACGACAAAATTAATAAATAATTAAATATCGTGATTTACGTTCACTCATCCCGTTCGCGTTTGTGATTCACCAATGAGAGTTGGTTTTGTATTTCTATCTTTCTTAAATTTATATAAAATAATAACTACTGAACCTACTGTGATAACCGCTTCAATGAGCAGGTACATCTTGTCCCTCATGAAGATAAATTATATAGTTTCGAAATACTTATTAAATATTATACCACAACCCTATTTGATACGATTTAAAAGACTTTTAAATATTTTCACTTCAATATTTGGTGCTGTATTTTACACTAACTCAGCCAGCTAAAATATTTGAATGTTTTTGAGCTGGCCAGACTTATTTCAAATGTAAATCTTTGGACAGTCACATGCAAATATCGACGTGCATTCTATGGTAACTTGGCTGTTATTGTCGACCAGCATATTGTAGCGACAAATTACAGTAAAATAGAACCTGCCTTTAGACCATTTAAATTTTTAAACATACATACATACATAAATTCACGCCTGTTTCCCAGAGGGGTAGGCAGAGACTACGGATTTCCATTTGCTACGATCCTGATACACTTCTCTGGCTTCATTCACTTTCATAACATTCCTCATACACGCTCGCTGGTTTAAGGTGCTCTTAACGTGGCCTTTATTCAGAACGTCTCCGATCTGATCAGGAAACGTTCGCCTAGGTCTTACCCTTGCGACTGTTCCATTCACACTAGCCTTATAAACTTTCTTAGTCAGTCTGTTCTCGTCCATTCTTTCTACATGCCCAAACTTTTTATATGTTTGTATAATTATACAAAACGCATACTGCGCCAACCCTGAATTATATATATAATTATTAAATTAGGATCAGGGTTGAATGATAAGACTATTTAATAGAAATACTTAACAGTGTTGCAATTCACCCATATTTCTCTAGACATGTTTCATTTCCGAGTAATAAAATCCAACCGTATTGACTTTTATTAATCAATCTACCATACAACAAGAAGCAGTACCAGCAATGATTGCTAAATCAATTTTGATTGATATGCTAATCAAAACATATTAGGTGCAAGTCGGCCATCGAACCCAGCACCTCAATGCCGTACCACACCAACAGTTAAATCGATTAGTAACAGCCAGACCAGGTTTAAATGTACACTATCGTTTTGCAATCTCGATCGCCGTCCTCGTTATAGTATTGGCGTCTCCCCAACGTGGGATTAAGTCGTTTAGCCGCCGACGGCCATATTACCACCGAGCTAAACACAGGTACTGCTAGTGACGTCACACCGATGTACACCCAGTAAAAGACATTTAAGATATGAATATACATGTTTTACTACACCTTGGTGTATAATAAACTAATATGTTGTATGTGAGTAAGGCTTTTCCTAAAAAATATTGTTGTTAAAAAGGTAGATTATCAGTTACAGCGTAGTTTAAAAATTACTAGAAAAATTAGGTATCATAATTTATCTAGTTAGTTAAACATAAATAGGTCATTTCGCACACTTTTTTTAGTAGTTTAATCTCCCTTTCTGTCGAATTGAAATCATTCATCATCTTGAGCAGATCTAATAGGATGGATGTTTCCCTGTCAAGTTAAAATGACCAAATAATTGTCTCTTTCTGTTAGGGTTACGGTACTGTGAGTACGTACATGAGAGCAAGCATGGTCTCGATAGACATGCCCGTGAATGGTCATGGGCATGTCTATCAAGACCACCATCCCTATCAAGTTAACCAGCAGTTACGGGGCTTCAGAAAAGCAACCGAAAAGTTGGTGAAATAGTATATATAAATTTTAATAGTCTTCAAAATAACATAATTGTATATTTAAATAAACCATGAAATCAATATAAAGTAGTTTAATGTCGATGTAGAAGAATTTATTATAATCAGCATATTTCTGTTGGAGTACCTAATGAATGAACAGTTAATTGTCTGTGGTGCCTACGCCTCCCCTTTACACCTCTTTTGCATTTTAATTTAAAAGTTTGCTACGATCTTGCATTTTGACTTGGACATTGCTTTATTAAAGAATAATATTCTTTTATAATAAACTTTGAGGTAAAATTGCGCAATATTGATTGACTTTGTGGTAAATTTGCGCAATAAACGAAACGGAAAAATGGCATAATATTGAATTAAATCACATCCGAGGAACATTTTTGCGCAATATATGCAATATTGTGCAAAAATGTTTTTGTGCAATTTTTGCGTTTCGTTCTACCCCTATGACGTAAATCGCCTTTGGTCTCTTTACATGTATCTCGATGACCAAAAAGATCCAAATATCCGTTATCTTCATTTGATTTACATTTTACAGAGTTTCTTGACATTTCAGTAAATAAATACAAGTCGTGTTTCACCGTCCAAAAACAGCGAGCACAAAATTAGAGACGCAAATGAGTCCGGCGACGCGTCGATTGGTGAAACCACACGGTAGCTATTTAGGTAAAGTTGGGTCTCCAAAAAGTACGACAGAATTGAACCCATAAAAGTTATTTACGTTGTCTGGCGCAAAATTTTATTGAGGGAACTTACGGGTACTACTTCACCCTCTCATTTTCACATTAAGAGACGGGCGTGCTGTGTGTTTATCAGCTAACAATTATTCAAGCTTTGCATTGTAGGGTGGTTTGCGATTTAGACGTTTCCGGTACTCTTTACAGCATGGCAACAAAAAAATACCTATTCGTTAATATTTATAAAGATCCAAGTATCCAAAAAGTTGTGAAGCGCCTGTTTTGCGGAGTTCAAGTGACTATTGTTTAATGGAGAGCCAATTGCTCACCTCTAAACGGTAACATTGACTCATGAATATGGCTGTAGGTATTATTTTGACGTTGAAGAAGAAAGTTCAAATTACCGTACGAATGTATGAATTTTCTCTCTTTTCGTTGGTAGGTTTTGCTTGGCGGCTAAGATAGTAAAACCTCAATGATTACATGCCGTACCACTAGTGAAAGAAATGATGGGTAATGAGTATCACTGCGAATGGGGTCAGACGCGCGACATCGATAGCTCGAGGATTTAATATACCCGAGTCATTTGTATTGCAACCGGACATTTTATATCGGGGTAGATTAGATAGTGGATCATATCACTCAAATCCTTCAGCTATGCAGTCCATTATTTTTGTTTGGACAAGTTGGTGATTGGTATTGAATCAATTAGTATCGACGAACTCTATCTCGTTCCTATACATTATCAAGACTGTAACCAGTTGACCTTTTGTGAGGTTTCTTTGGGAGGTTTCTTTTGTAATTCTAGAAATATAACTATAATTTGCCTCCTGTTATTTCTGCGGCCCAAGCTGTAGGCTTCAATGTTCGTTTTGTTGCATTATTGTGCTTTTAGCACCGAGGTTCCTTATTACTATGTAGTGAAGTAGAACTTACATTGCCTTAACAACACCTCCATACTTGACCTTGGCTCGGCAGCAGCGTGAATCGAGTTGAGCATATAAATTTGTGACATCTATGGTAGGTACACTACACGCATCAACAAACTACGGACTACCACATCGCTGCTAAAGACGACACCACCCTGTGATGGTTAATCATCTTCTGTGATCTAGACTAGTCTAACTAAAACAAGTCGTCTGATTCAAGGAAACATACGAAGCCGTTAACTGTTGATATGTAATACAAAGGTTACATCGCAACACTTAAGTTCACTCTAATATTTGCATTTGCATTAAGGTAGCGATTATAAGAAGATAAAGTTAGTGGCTTTTTAAATTAGAAAAATTACATCTTATCATCGGTCATATTTCTAGCAAAATAGACTGACTTAACTTGGACTTGGCTTCTAACTTTTAACGAAATGATAAAGATCTGTATAAAGCAAGCAGACAGTCTCTCATAAATAGTCTGCCGAGCAGCGCGTCTAATCGTTAACATGGCGTGTGTTGGCAGCGAGGCCTAATCTCTATTATACAGGGTACAGTCGCGCACTGTATCGATTATCTCGTCTAGAGGCTCACTACTGTAATTCTCATAACGCTACACATTTCTCTTGTCTCCTTGCCAACACCCATTACGAGCTAACGATATGAGCGCGCCGCTCGTTTGTCAACGCTTTGTAACCGACTGTACGCCGAACGTGACCCTACCAAAATGAACCTTATTACTAAGCAGCAGAGTTCGGTGTTACAGTGACAATTCTACATAAAATTAATGGAACAAAATTCAAATGGGTGTAAAAATAATTCATATGAATTTAACCAGAATTGTTTACTAGTTTTATTGTGGCTTTATTCGATTTGTATCAACATTGTGTCAATTTAGCTCCAATTCATTTTTCATTGTTCTGCATATATGTTATAGTTTGTCCATGAACAAAAAAGCCTTTATACAACCTTTATCCAAAAATGAAGTGCAGTATGTGTAGATGTATTTGGGTATAGTTTGGTAGTTTATGATCTAAACTGATGAGCTACGACTGGATGTTCTTATTGCTTTGATAAATGCTTGACAGATTTTTGTTTTTTGTTGATTATAAGGGACACGCGGTTAACGCCGTCGCTAAGAGGATTCCACTACTAATGGCATTACTAAAACAACTAGATCATTTTACCCGAGTAGAACATTTCAAATAAAATTGTCCTTTAGATATATTGGAACGACATGTTAAAAAATTAAAATAAATCTTATAATACTAACAGAGAAAAGTTAAAATTAAAAATCTTTATACGAGTGAAAAGTTGGTTAGTTAGAATAAACTAGCTTCACATGAAATGTTACGATCCAATTAGGCATAAAATGTTTATAACACGTTGCACACTGAAAGTAAAAGCTAAGATGAACCATCGCACAGAGTTTCGGGGACGGGTTAGCCAATATGTGATCCGCAACCAGTTGTCACTAGTATTAGAAGTAGCATTGTACGTTGTTGGATTTCTCAAAAAGCTCTGTTCTTGTATCTCTATCTATGTGACATATATCTTCTTATTAAAGACTCTTCAAATATTACCCGAAACTGAATTGTGGAGTACATTTGCCCGTTAATGTAAATAGTAGTATTATATTAATCGATTTATATTTCAGGCCTAAAATTCTCGAAAATATATTAATTTTTATTGGTAACAGGTATTTGCCCGCGATTTTTTAGGCCTAAAATTTGAGAGTAGGTAGTACTTTTTATCATCTTATCTTATCTTGTGTGGAGGCCAGTCAGTACAGACCGGCGATACTTCGACCCAGTGGGATCTTTTGTGTCGACTTCCCCAATAACGACTACCATAGATGTTCATGGCAGCCGGGACCGACGGCTTAACGTGCTCGCCGAGGCACGGAGCAAGCGATAATTGTCAATCAATACGCACAAAATTTTGAAACGTCATATAACTTCCGAAAGTCAGAGGTGCGCGACATGGGTTCGAACCCGAGACCCTCTGCATTGCAGTCTGTTGGTCTCCCCACTGAGCTATCGCTGCTCTGAATGTTTGTTAAGTTTCCCGCGACACAGGATTTAATCCTAGTGCGGGTTGTCTTCTTTAATATAACATAATATATGGCGGCTTATTAAGATGAACCATGCATCAGATTTCAAGTTAGACTTCCAGCATACAACTGTTCAAAACGCATTTAATTTCGTGTAAACATATAGCTCTCTTATAAATACTGCTCACATAAATATCTTCTAAGTATAATATGTATAGATATAGTTTGTCGCGGGATACGAAAACGCGATCTAGTTTTCATATAGCTAACGCATAGATTTATGTTCGGTAATCCTGAATCAAAAAGCCTGCCCACCCTCAAAGATAAGCTGATATGTTATCAGTAGGGTTGCGAAAGCAGGTAGCCCGTCCCTCCGGGCTCTTTTATGTTAGCCTCAACTCTTTCAGTGCGGGGCAATCAGACCTCTTGTTGGGGTTCAATAAAGGCTTCAACCAGTCAGGAGTAATGCCCTAGAGAGTCGTGCGTTTGACCAACCGCCTCAAGAACAAAATATAGTGATTGTAATGCTTTTGAACTTCGTGGTGTGTTTTCGTTTGCTATTTGTGACGTACATGTTGATGGTTGTTGTTGTTATATGAAATTGAACTAGCTTAATATTGTCTTCTGTTTACGCGAATGTTATTCATTGAAATTAAACTACTATATACGGATTTTATCGCGTTGTTTATTTAACACTGTATTACATAATTTTGAAAACAACAATACATAATTTTAATAATTTCATTAGCTTATAAATTAGTAAAATTCAATAGTAGTAGTAGTAGTGTAACAGTTTTCAAAATTATGTAATAGGTACAGTGTTAAATAAACATAAAATCCGTATATAGTAGTTTAATTTCATTGAAGTAGCTTCTTGAATCCTAACATATATTATAAATGCGTTGAGTAGTTAAGCGATTATCATGAAATGGCGCATACGTTGTAAGAAGTTCATAATAGGACATAGGGTATGTGGCGACTCCGCACAGACGAAGAAGTTCAGCCTACATTCAACAGATGGCGATACAATCGCACTTCACATGACGTCATACTATTCTGCATCGCACAAGTGAAGTTTACACAGCGACTGAGTATATATACAAGCTCCAGACATCAACCGTCGGGCCGCGGCCCACAAGGCACGATCAACCAGCCTGGTCGGAGGATCCTCCCTTTGTGTTGGAGGGACTTCATACCCTGTTCCTCCACAGGTATATTTTATCATGAAAACGTACTATTACTAAACTAACTTAACCTAAGCTACATTTACGCGAGCGAAGACGCGTCCAGAAACTAGTTTCAAATATTTTTTATTTAACGTTCTTTTTATAGCAAGGGTAGTAAGGTAAACAACAAACGAATTTAGTATCTATACTAATATTATAAAGCTGAAGAGTTTGTTTGTTTGGTTGAACGTGCTAATCTCAGGAACTACTAGTCCGAATTGAAAAATTCTTTCAGTGTTGGATAGCCTATTTATCGAGGAAGGTTATAAGCTATATAACATCACGTTACGACCTATGGGAGCGGCACAGTAATCATTAACGCGGGTGAAACCGCGAGCACGTCTAGACATACATAAAGCTGTAGACAGATGTGTTATATAGTCACATTTCAATAACTACATATGTTTTAGTACGCACATGTATTGTTGCCTGCCAAATTCTGACCCAATGCTACTACTGTAAAATTTGTTAACAGGAAAACCTTACAAAAATTTTCCCGATGTGCGAATTAAACCCGCAACCACATGCACAGGAATCGCATTAATTATAAATACCCGACTTAGAAAGTTTGGTATCATTAGCGTTAAAATTAAACAAAATAATCGGACTAACAGACTGTGACATGTTCTACGATGCAATCGCATGTTACTCTTGTTTCCATTAAATAGTTTGAGTTTGCCAATAATTGGATTTGCATTTATAGGCAAACATAAGTTTAAAATATAAATCTGTTGCCAATTGAATACCTACTGAATGAAGTTGGTAGTGACAATAAAATAAAATACATGAATTAAGATTTTGATCAAAATTTATGCTCCAACGAACAGTTAGTAATAAGCACGCAGCTTCAGATTGCATTTTGGAAACTATCTTTAAAGTAACTTAAGCTTAAATCCTGGAACTACTTCTGACAATAAGCCTCAACTGCACCTATCTACCCCTAAATCTTAAGTATATAAAAACTATCCGGCAGCAGCTTAGTACTCCGGACCGAAAGTTTAACGTGACGTCATCCTGACGGAGCCATGAGCCCAGATAACAGAGCCCCGCAGATTTATAACTGCTGATAACAGGAGATAGTTCTTGTTACTTGTATTGTGTGATAGTTGGGACTTTACATGTACATAGAATATGTAAGTTACCTTTGTATGAGCTTACAGAGTTTTAGCACCTTAAAACCGATGACGGCAATCTTTTTAAAACTTTTGTTATAATTATATAAGCTGCCTGCACTTTAATGACTTGCCTGAAAAGCATAAATAAATATGGTTGTTTAATTTAATAAACCTTTTTATTGCGATATTATTATATATTATTACGATTTATGTTTGATCCATTAACATCTTTTTTCTTACTTTTCGTGTGGTTCGTGGCCAACCTGTTGTCGAGAGTTGTTCAAGCCGCCCGCAGGCCTCTGACATGGCTTAACGACTGCTGTCAATTTGGCAGCAACCGGGACCGACTTTTTACGTGCTCTCCGAAGCACGGAGACGCTCAGATGAAATACCACTAAGCGGTCACCCATCTATAGACTGACCGCAACCAACGTTGCTTAACCTCGCTAATCGTTTACTGATCAATGAGTGTAACTGGCTATGTGCTGCGCCTCGATCCATTAACATAAGAAATTAAGAGTAGAACATCACTTGACTACATTCTATATGAATATTAAGATGTTATAATACATAATAATATAATTATGTCACTTACATACAGAATTGATACTTCATTTGTAAAGTTTCGGAACTAATTCTCTAGTTTAGCAAAGAGTTATTGGGCTTTTTTCAATAAGCAACACGACAAGCGAAATATAGGTACAGTAAGGTAAAATAAAAATGGTTTATGAAAAACATTACAAAAAGGAAAACATAAATACTTGTGCCACAGAATCTATATATTAATAGGTGAAGCAATAACTTTGTACCCCTTTTTATGAAAATTGCGCGGAAATTGGCACAGTTAAAGTTTATACGGAGAAGGAGGGGCAAATTCTTATATTATTATAAAATATGCATTAGAAATACATTAAATTAATGAAAATGCACTACACGCACACATCAATGCATTTGACACACGCAGTCGAATCACGTTCGTAGTATTTCGGCATTGTTCGTTTGACGTCGTACAATTTTTGTAACTATGGTTACCTATACCTTATTTATATGTAATAAAGAAAAAAGAAAAGTCGAATTTTGATCACTAGGCGACTGCTAGTACATATTAAAACTATAAAATACATCAGTACCAATATGTACCCTATGTATTGCACATATTTTGCAGAGAGCTTAATTTCAAAACCTAAATCTCCTTTGGTTTTCTCACTAGGCAAGCCTGTATCGAGGAAACCTTGAATTATACAAGAATAATTTGATTACTGAGCTTAGCAAAATCAATGAAATGAAATAAATACATTAAAAACTTTTTTACAGCAAATTAAATTAAAAGATTGGTATATGCTAACATTTTATCTTTAAAACCTCTGTAGAATCGTAACTTAGAGATTTTTAACCAATTGTTTATAATATTCTTAGTTTCTGTTATAGTTTTATTTCTAACTAGATGTGCCCGCGGTTTCACCCGTGTTAACCCCGTGTGTCATAGCGTGATGTTATATAGCCTTCCTCGATAAATAGGCTCTCCAACACTAAAATAATTTTTCAATACGACCCAGTAGTTCCTGAGATTAGCGCGTTCAATCAAACAACAAGACAAACAAACTCTTCAGCTTTATAATTTTAGTATAAGTTATATGTAGGTCTTATGCTATCTTACTAATATTATATACTAGACTTTTGCCCGCGACTTCGCTCGCATTACTTTAGATTATGTCAGTATATTTCTATCCGTCGGGAATAGTACTTTTTTTCTGGATGAAAGATACCCGAATATATTATGTATGGCTTTTTTTGTACCCTTGACAACGTGTATGCGAAATTTCATGATAATTGGTCGAGTAGTTAAGGCGTGAATAAAAACAAACAAATAAACTCACATTCGCATTTATAATACTAGCTGCGTCCCGCGGTTTCACCCGCGTAAGTCCCGATGCTGTAAGAATATCGGGATAAAAGTAACCTATGTGTTAATCTAGATACCAAGATACTATCTACATACCAAGGTTCATCGCAATCTGTTCAGTAGTTTTTGCGTGAAAGAGTAACAAACATCCATACATCCATCCATCTTCACAAACTTTCACATTTATAATATATATATTTATAGTTGAATTAGTTAGGATATAAAAGATTGTAATGTTGTTTCGACGTTTGTTATTCAATTAGATGTAAGCTGTTAAGTGAATTTGCATTAAACTTGGTACACAGGTAGACCATGGGCTGCATTAACACATAGAATCATTATTTCGTAGCGTGTTTCCCCATGGTACTAACTCGGGCAGAACCTAGTAAAATGAGAGATACATTGAATAAACTAAAGCCACAGGCTTTATCTGATTTATAACGATCGATTTCTCTTCTAGGAAAAACAACTATTCAGAATACGAACTTACAAAGTTAGATTTTGGTTATCGTTCATCTGAATCAGTACGGAAATATATCATTTGGCGGCTACCTAGTTTTATTTTTAAGAGTACACTTTTTGCAAGTCATTTGCGCGCAATTGATGACCGTCGACGGCCATTTGTCAAAGCCTTGAAGGCTTGAACTATCGACTGAGCTGTTGCTGGCGACCACAGCGCTCAATTAATTCATTCTTAGGATTTTTGCTGACTTCATAGGTATCGACAAGAAAAATGACGCCGTTGTTTTATTTAGTATACAATGTAAACATTTTTATATTATTGCGGACTTTGTGCTTAAGTAGTATCAAGATGTAACTTGCTTAAGTAGTATAAGGAGCAGCGATAGCTCAGTGGGGAGACCAACAGACTGCAATACAGAGGGTCTCGGGTTCGAACCCACGTCGCGCACCTCTGACTTTCGGAAGATATATGACTTTTCGAAATTATGTGCGTATTGATTGACAATTATCGCCTGCTTCGTGCCTCGGAGAGCACCTTAAGCCATCGGTCCCGGCTGCCATGAACATCTATGGCAGTCGTTATTGTTGTCGTGAAAGTTGACACAAAAGATCCCACTGGGTCGAAGTGTCGCCGGTCTGTACTGACTGGCTATGTGTATATATGTACTGATAAGACGTAACCCAGCAATAGAGGTAGCACTATTAGAAATTGATCCTATATTCAGTGACTGTCGCTACTAAACATGGTATTTATCGCGATTCTGAGATAGGTATATAAATAGGTAAGGTAGATAGTAATTCTCACTAAGAGTTCATATAATACCTACAAGTTCGTATAGGTATAATTATTAACTCTAAGTTCCCATACCTACTAACATAACTTGCTTCTTTTTCTTCCACCCAATTCCTAATTTATTTGACCTCAAGTCTAATATATTCGTAATACTACAAACGATTATATTGCTTGCCACCTTGTACAGAAATGCGGTGCATTGCTATTCTTGGTATATCAATATATTATGCAGGTATTGCCCATCTAATCCCACAATATTCGTATTAACATAACTGATACTACATTTAGAGGGTATTAATATCCGACGGTTTGGTACAGTGACTTTTAAGCCTAAGAGATTAGATAAATCAAATAGATATCTCCCGTGTTCTTTACGTTAAATTCTAAACAGTTAACCAGTTGAAAAATGTTTAGATACTCCTTAGTTATTATACATACATTTATTTTTTACTTTATGTCCTTATTATTGACTATACAAAGTACTATTCTGATGGCTGAAGCATCAGTATAGCGATTACATTTAAATCTCATTAGTGATAACTTCCAATACAAATAGTTAACATCATTGGGCAAACATATAAGTCTACCCACGAGCGGGCGCTTCGACGACTTCGAAGACTACCTACATAATTTATACATTATATGCTATTGAAAAAGCAATAGCTGAAGTGACTAGATAACTTGTCCACTTATTTTCAATACATTACTTTCCCGTATTGTACATTTGCGCTACAATGATCTGGAAACTATTAGGTATTCTATGATAAGTTTCGCTCCACCGGGCAGGCGATAGTACCCTAAATTGCCAAAAAGAACGAATATTTCCGTTTTACTTTCCCCTTTTACATTTTCGCATTTATATACATACCTATCTATCTCACGTTCAAAGTTTAGAATGCTTGATGAATAGTGACAGCTTAGTTATTATCAACGGTGTAGCTAAGCATATATCATTAGATTTGCACAAACCTCTTCAACCTGTAGGGTTAGGCAGAGAGTATCACATGCCTAAGAGGCGATAAAAGGGTTTTACCAAATCACTCTTCATCGCAAGTTACCCAATTTGACAGGAGTTGCAAATGTCCAAAATGCATATCTTGAAACTGCTTGGTTGCGACCTTTAGTGACATAATGATTTTCCCAGTCAGTTTTAAGTTTTAGAGATTATGTGTATATCATATAAAAGTAATTTTGAATCCGAATGTAATAATAACGGTTGAAGTGTGCGGGTACACTGAACAAGAAACATGTAGAGGAAGTATAGAGTGACGCATACGAGTTGTCAGTTCTCAGGAACTTGATGAATGAGTACAGAGAGGCGCAGCCTTACGAGCAGTCATAGTGACAAATTAGAGCGCGACTTGAGAACACGACCGAGTTCCATAGCGTAACGTTTTAATTAATAAATACTAGGTCTTGTACCTGCGTCAAAGGTACTTAGCAGATAAAATTATCTTTATAGAATAAATTAAAGAGTTGAGTGCAATTTGTTCTTCCACATTCAGTATTCTTTAGGCGTAAAAAATTTGCTATTTATGCATCGTTGTAATTTTAGGAATTGCTATATTTTTTTTTTTTTTTTTTTTTTTTTATTTTGCTCGTCAAAATGACCACACTCCGCCTGATGGTAAGCAGTCGTGTGGTCTAAGAGCAGTGGCCTCCACATCGTCCTCATAGCAGCCGAGGCGATGTTGAGGTTTCTACTTTGACGGCCTGAGAAGGTGCTTTTTCACGCCCCGCTTAAAGGACCCAGGATTGAAGGAAGAAGGAAACACGTGCCTTGGCAGAGAATTCCATGCCTTGATCGTTCGGCAGAGGTATGAGGACCCAAACTTGTTGGTACGCACTCTAGTCGACTCCACCGTGTAAGGATGCCATCTGAGCCCAGCACGCGTTGTTCTGGATAGGAAAGGGGAGGGCGGGATAAGGTGGAATAACTCTTCAGAGCACTCCCCGTGGTATATTCTGTAGAAACATGCCAAAGAGGCAATATCCCTACGGAGTTGCAGAGGTTCCAGTGAACTCGTGACCTCTGGATCTCCGATGATACGGACAGCCCGCCGCTGTAACCTGTCAAGAGCGTCTAGCAAGTACTGCGCGGAGCCATCCCAAAGATGAGAACAGTACTCCACGCAAGGGCGCACTTGTGCCTTATACAATAGGCACAGCTGCCCAGGCGCGAAGAACCGCCTCACCCTGTTTAGAACTCCGAGTTTTCGCGAAGCTTGCCTAATGACGCTCTCGATGTAGGTTTTGGGATTAAGGGAGCGGCAAAGATCCATACCTAAGATGGAGAGGCTGCCACGTATCACCAGTGGAGTGTTCTTCAGAGAAGGGAGGGAAAGGAACGGAGACTTTTTTGTTGAGAACGCGCATGCCTGGGTCTTCTTGGCATTGAACTGGACCAAGTTCTTGGCACCCCATTCAGAGATGCGGTTCAAGGTCTGGTCAAGTTCAACGACAAGATCCTGCCTTTTCCCCACAACCTCAGCCTGTTTGGCTCCAGGACGTCCGAGATATCGCCCATGCACGGTACTGTCGTCTGCATAACAATGTATGTTGCCGAGATTCAACATATCATTGATATGCAGAAGAAAGAGCGTAGGGGATAAGACGGACCCCTGAGGCACTCCTGCATTGACCTGCATAAATTTGGAAGCGCGACCGTCGCAAAGGACCCGAATACGACGCTTCTGCAGGAAATTTGCAATCCAGGTGCACAGTTGAGGGGGCAAGCCATAGGCCGGAAGCTTGGAAAGAAGAGACCGGTGCCAGACTCTATCGAAAGCTTTGGCTATGTCTAGGCTGACAGCCAAAGACTCGCCGTGCTTGTCCATAGCCTCACCCCAGAGGTGCGTGACGAACGCTAAAAGATCACCCGTTGATCGTTTAGCCCGAAAGCCGTATTGGCGATCATTGATCAACGAGTGATCCTCCAGGTAGCGGAAAATTTGGGTGTTAATAATCCGCTCGAACACCTTGGAGAGCACTGAGGTGATAGCTATGGGTCGATAGTTGCCTGGCTCGGAACGGTCCCCCTTTTTGGGAATCGGTTGAACGTTCGCCTCCTTCCAAGCCTCAGGCACAATGCCTGCGGCGTAAGACGTCCGGTATAGGCGCGTAAGTGTGGGAGACAACTCCGCTGCACATTTTTTGAGGACCACAGCTGGGATGCCGTCAGGTCCACTGGCTTTCCGAACATCGAGAGACTGCAGTATCGCACGAACGTCACGTTGCCTGATACGTATATCAGGCATGGTGTAGCCGCAGTTGGCAATGTTAGGCGGCTGCGAACCGCAGTCATCGATTCGGGAGTTGGCCGCAAAGAGATTTGCAAGCAGATCTGCTTTCTCTTGCGGCCGATGAGCCAGTGATCCATTCGGATATCTCAGAGGGGGCAGCGAGGTCTGGCAGAAGTTGGACTGCACGGCTTTGGCCAGGCGCCAATAGCTACGACTGCCCGTAGGATGGGCCATGAGCTCCTGGCCGAACCGTGCGACGCGCTGGGCATCCGCTCTTAAGTATGCCCTCTTGCAGACCTTTGTGGCTTGGTTGAACGCTGCCTTCAGGTGATCCACGTTAGAGTCGTGGAGAGTGCGAGCCCTGGTCCAAGCGCGGTACGCTGTCTGTTTGCGTTCAACAGCATCAGCGCATTCACGACCGAACCAGGGCCTTTTCCTGCCACCGCTCGTGACATCACTGTATGGAATATAATATTCCATACCCAGGATGATTTCACCAGCGACAGCAGTAGCGCTCTCTGAAGGATCCCTGTTCTCAAAGCAGCGTTGAGCCCAAGGGATGGATGCGAAGTACTCCCGCATTCCATCCCAGTCTGCTGACGAGTAGTGCCACAGTCGTCGTCTTGCCTCCTCGGGTCGTGGGGGCGTAACAACAACAGCTGTGGCACAAACCAGACAGTGGTCTGAGGTGCCCAGAGGAGCACTAATCGACACACTGTACCGGTTCGGGTTACTTGTCAGCAGCAGATCGAGCAGAGAGGGCGCCTGACCTGCAATGTCCGGTATCCGGGTGGGCTGGAGTACCAGTTGAGACAGGTCATGCGTGAGAGCGAACGCATGGGCAATTCGTCCCGCGTGGTCTGTTTTGGGAGAACCCAACCAGGTCTCATGGTGGGCATTGAAATCTCCCAAGAACACCAACTCAGCATTCGGAAACTGCTCCTGCGCGTCGTCTGCCGCCTGACTCAGGTAATCAAAGAGTCGAGTTGTCTCAGCGTCTCCTGAATGGGATCGGTAGAGGCACATGTAGATTTGGCTGAAAGAGCCGTGATCTACGTGTACCCAAAGGACAGAGAAGGAAGGGTCCTCTAGGCAGTGTAGACGGCGACAACAAATTACATATTAATGAATTGTTAATTCCTACAATATCAATAGCTCTTCTAACGGACTCAAAATGCAAAGTTCTAAATTCAACCTTTGAAATTCACGTTTATTAAAATAATCCTTGAGGAAAACAACTTTATCAGATCATGATGACGTACCTGCGTAATATTTTTATAGAAGTTATATTTACATAATAATTAAAAAAAATACTATATATTTAATGATCATCATTATTATTTTTTACATACTACATTATTCATAGATAATGTAGTTTGTAGTTAAATAATTTTAAATAAAACTGTTTTTGTGTTACTGTTTATTTTTGTTTTAGGGAAATCAGAAGATTTTAATATTATTAACCTTTTTGCAATAGTTGGAATGGGTAATGCGAGTTTGCGTGGTGAGTCCCTCTGTTCGCAATTATTTAATTATCATAGCAATTTACAAGAAACAAATAAAAATTACAGTAAGTTTTATTTTATTCTTTAAAGAATCTTTTTGTGTACGATGTTTTAATGCGTATTTACAGCGAACCAATGTTTTAACTAAGTAATAGACGAAAGTAGTCAATTAAAATTCATTAATCAATCGTGTATTATCATTTTAATGCAAACTAGCGAAGCCCAAATGCAACAGTAATTAAAATTCGAATATTCTATACTCGTATGATTCCGCAGCCGGATGTTGATCAATTCATTCTTACTGATAATTAATCGAATCATAATTGAATATTCGAAACACGATTATAAACAACATGATGATAAGTCGTGATCGATCGTGGTGACAATATTGTTTGTAGCCAGTTAGTGACACAAAAATGTCAGAAAAAATCATATCAATATTTAAATGAAGGTAGCAAAGATAGTGAGATATTTTCACTATGACTGCACTCTTTTTAATAACTAAATAAAAAACAAACTCCCTTATTTTAAGACTGTTTGCGCAAAAAGATTTCCCTTCATTGCTATTTTCTCTTGCATGAAAAATAACATAGCAAAAGTAGGTAACTACTCTATGCTGTCATTTGTTTTGATCGATTATTTGCGTATCTTCTTCTCCCTAGCCTTTATTATTCCCAAGTCACTTGGGGTGGGCTTTCGAGGCCGGATTTGGCTGGATATCCGTTTTTACACGGAGTGACTGCCATCTGATCTCCGCAACCCGAAGGCTAACGATACCCTAAGGCTAGACCAGTGTCAGGATATAGGGCACTGACTTCCCAATAACGACTGCCGTAGATGTCATAGCAGCCGGGATCGACGGCTTAACGTGCTCTCCGAGGCACGGAGCAGGCGATAATTGTCAATTTATACGCACATAATTTCAAAAAGACATATAACTTCCGAAAGTCAGTGGTGGATTTGCGTATGTTAGAACACAAAAATTTAACTCATGTCAATAGAATTCCAAACAATTTATTTAAATTATAATTTTAAATTAGTTGGCTTAACTACATAGAACATGAAAGTGCTTGCGTCTAATATTTAGTCAGTAACATGTACAGGATCAGCATAGTCAACAACGTTTTCTGAGAAGTAACTAACTTCTTTTAATTAATATTAGCCTGTTTACACTCACACAGTTTACACTCCTTGAAAACAGTCTTTCTTGCTCTTATATGTTAGTTATCGTATCTCGTTCAGCAGAACATAAAAATGATAGGTATTACGGTCAAATCCTAAAGTTATAAATTGCGAATTTCTATTTTATGCTTTTACTATTAGACCGATAATCATGAAATTTTGCACACACGAATGTGAGCGGAACACAAAAGAACATACCTTTCCTTCAGAAAAAAATACTGTTACTAATCTAATCTACATTTATGCGAGTGAAGCCGCGGTCAAAATCAAATGTATTATATTATTAGATTAGCTTGGATATTGATACTTAAATAATCGCCAAATAAATTCGAATTTCGATAGATACTATAGCAATGAAGTGTATGCTAACAAAGACGACAACACAAGCACTTTGCATACATTCAAAAATCATTACGATATCACAATGTGGCTGGTGCATGTCGGTATCACTTGGAAGCCTGCCTATTTTGTAAACCCGGCTTCCATACAACGAGGGCAGTACAAACATCGATATATATGCACAACATCCGATCGTGAAGAGATCCGAGCCAATATCGGCATGTAAATCACCTTAAGACTTAGTACGTTAAGCCTCCCCGCCCCAGCGTAATTTACGATGGGTGCCCGTCCACAGGCAAACGACTAATGGATAAAATATTTGATTAGAGAATTTCTGCATGGGCGCGTAATAAAAATAATGTTGTATACGCAAAGGTACTTGGGATTTTTATCAGAAGCCAATTTTCGTAATAAAATACTTATCATACAAATTGAATCCTAGTCTAACAAACGTGAAAGTTCTTTTGATTATTTATAAAATAAAACTTTAATGAAACCTCATTTAGGAGAATACTATTTTTTGGCACTGAGACTAGAGGTCTATTTTGAATAGTTTTGATCACAAGAATGGACTCATGAGTTACATATCTGAGAATTCGTTCACTTCCTGTACGGAAATAACGAATACTATGACGAAACTAGTGTCTTGTCCTAGTTATAAATATTGTTATTTATTTTTCGGCCTCAATGGCGTAGTGGTTAGTGTAACCGACTGCCACGTCTGAGGTTGCGGGTTCGATTCTCGCACAAGTCAAACATTTATGTGCATGAATATGGATGTTTGTCTTGGTCTGGGTGTTTCTATGTATAATATGTATCTATTTACAAAAAAAAAAGTATATATGTATGTTTATCCATTGTCTAGTACCCATAGTACAAGCTCTGCTTAGTTTGGGCTAGATGATGTTGTGAGTATGTGGTAGAATATTATATTATATTATTATTATTATATTATATATTTAGTGAGCCAATGACAGCAGTTAAGATGCGTTTGCCCGTTTGTTAATTGATTGTATTAATATGCATTTAAATAAAAAAATTACAATAACGAAGCCGACTTCAACTACACAAGTAATAAAATGAGAACATCATCAATGTAGTCGAAGTCAACCAAATACGCATTATTAAAGATAACTCAAAAACTACTGGTCAGATCAAATTTAAATGGAACCACATGGGAAGCACCAGCTTTCAAATAAAATAGAATCATTAAAATCGCTAAGAAAATCAATTCAGAGATAACGCTCATAAAAAGAATACGGTCGAACTGAGAACCTCCTTTTTTAAGTCGGTTTAAAACCAGGTGTCACGCTCATTTATTTCATTATTTTATTTACTAAAGAGCAAAAACTAAGTAATTAATGTTTAAAAACAAGCTTAAGAATTTTCACAATTAAAGGTTACTTTAAACATTTGCAAGAAGTTGTGAGTAAACGATTATTCGATTTGTATTTTGTCGTGAGGTCGTTGAACTGAGTGACAGGTGGCTCCCCCTACCGGCATGGTGCGTAACCATACACGTGATAAATTTTCTACATGTGTTTCAAACGAGTATCGACAAGTTACTCGTAGAACACGCGAGGTGTTTCATGGGTTCGGTCCTTCGTACTTGCCGGTCGAGCGATAATTTATGTTATGTACCCTTAGGAAAAATGTTGCTTTAGCCAGATGATCATTTTATTATACCTTGGTTTCTTTATGTTACTTAGGCACATTGATACTTATTTCAAACTAGCGACTTGCCCCGTCTAAGGGGAAACCTTAACAAATTAAACCTAAAACTTTCTCACGAATCACTTTCTCTATTGGTGAAAACGCCATGACAATCAGTAGCTTTTGAGTTTATCGCGAATAGACAGACAGACAGATGCGGCGACGAACTTTATTTTATAATAAATAATGATAGTGATTATTACGTACATTGAACTGTTTTCAGAATAAACTCTTTTGGTAAGTTGGCCTAAACTGCCATTTTACGTAGACATAAACTATTGTTTGTTCGATAAGATTATAAATCTTTAGTAACTAGAAAGTAACAACTATAAGTTTGAACCAGGACTATCCGTGAACGTCACTCTAATGTGAGAGTAATAAGCTGAGCTTATAATAGTTGTCTGAATATATTTAAGCCACAGTCGATTCGATCTCAATGTCTTATTTAATGTAGATCCTCGGTTAAAACCGGCATAGCGTTAGATGGAACTTTTGTAAAGTTATTTTAATCTCGATCAATCGATCTATTTACTCAACAGTCGATCAACTACATAAGGTTTAAACGATTCTGTCTTATATCTCGTAAATATTTAACCATAGAATGCAATAAGATTCCACCTCATTCTACTTATTATCAGCAGCCAATTCATGCAGGTCAAATCGTAAAGTAACACAATATTAGTAGTGTCAACTATCTCGGGCCGCGTCATCTTGTAGCTTGTGGCCACGCAACCAGCGGTTAGTGTTGCGTTAGCGCAATAACGCCGCTCATTACTGGCTGCTATTAGTAATGTGAACTTGAGCGCGGCTCACTGGATGCGCTCTGAGAGAGTGTGTATTGTAGTGCTGTGCGCGCGTGTGTTCTGTTCGAAGGTAAAGTTTCACGCTAAAGGCTGCAAGGGGCACGAGGTTACTGCATAAGGGATTAATTGCGGGATGAAGTTTAGCAGTGTGAAGTTATCGATGTATTACAATGATTATATAGGTAATGTAGCAGCTTACAGCAAGATTAAAGGTTTTTAAAATTGAATATGTGTTCATCAGTTTTTCTTAACGACATCTTATTGAAGTGTAGTCCATAATGTTGTCTTTGCTTTTTTACCTTTGCGTGAATTAAAATTAAAATTTGAAATATATTGATATTAACTACGTTACACAGAATTTTGCTGGGTTATTTTATAATAAACACACAACTGCTTTGCCAAATTATATTTGGATGGTTTTATGTCAAAGTCAAAATGTAACACTTAGGTGTCGTAAACATATAAAACCTAATAACTTAAGAAAAGCGTTAATAAGTTAAAAATAAACGGCATCAAATAAATTGTTAAGTTGGTAAATGTAACTTATATGACTGCAGCTAATAAGTTCAATAATATTCAGTCAAAATTGAATCATGAATCAATCGCAAATTGTTCATATTTACACAATCGAAATTTGAAGTAGATCCCAGGCCCTTCGATCTTATAGGTATAGTATATACTACTATATATACTATAAATGTGTTTTGTTAATATAATAGCAATGTTTGGCTAAAACTGAACAATACCTGAAATATATTTTTAGATAATATCGCGTCCACATACTGAAGCGTGAATTCAAGCAGAAAGCAAGTTTCTTGTGGTTTGCAGCGAGCCTCATCATAACTTTACACCAACAACGTGAATGAGGCACTTGCTGGATAAGCCAGAGCTCAATATTACTTACATTTGGAAATTTATATGTTCTTATAAACCATTGCCATTACATAACACTGTTCATGTATTCTACTATGTATCGAAAAGGTTAGTCCGAAGTAGTTCATATTTTTTAAGGATAAATGTTTCAATAATTTATATTTAATCCAAATTGAACATAATTCCAACTATGCTGCAATGAAGCTAATAAATTATCAGCTTTCCGCATTAAGTAATAAAGCAGTTAAATCAACGCAATCAATTTAAAGCACAATTCAGATATTAATAGCGGTAGTCAACGACCGTGAACATTTCACAGCACATTGCGCATGTCGGGAGTGGGTTATGATCTACATTTTAGCAGTTTTAATGTCTTAATATATTATGGTTGTAGGATGTAGTGAGTTGCGTCGTTGCCAGAACGCGCAGTGGCGACGGAGGGCGAGCCCGTAATGTTTAAAAGAAAGCCATAACAGTTTGGCTGGCGCTCGGCCGTGTCGCGCACTTTATGGCGCAACCTTGCCAAAACACGTGATTGTTTTTAATGGCACGCACTTGTCTTGTAAATACAATTTATACGAGCGACGCTCCGCTCTATGCATTTTGTGTTCCGTGTTCCGGCGTGTTGGGGTAACAATTTTGGTCTTTAATAGATAGTCGGCAGACCGCCACGTTAAGTTAGTAGTTACTATGTTCATCGATGCTTACAAAAATAATTTTTGTCATGTATTCTATATATTCTATATTCTGTCACATACACACAACACCATCTAGCCCAAACTAAGCAGAGCTTATATTATGGGTACTAGACAATGGATAAGCATACATATATCCTTTTTTTGTTAATACATACATATTATACATAGAAACACCCAGACCAAGACAAACATCCATGTTCATGCACACAAATGTTTGACTTGTGCGGGAATCGAACCCGCGACCTCAGGCGTGGCAGTCGGTTACACTGACCACACACTTATTCATGTATATTTAAAGTCACATCAGATCTTTAAAAGTGTATTAATTTATTATAAATGTATGCAATCATGACGTATCTTAAATCAAGATAATTTGTTGACACTGTTAATCTCACCAATTTTAAATCGAAAGATGCATATGTATCATTAATCGAATCCACTATTCCATTAACCACAGAATTTATAATCAGTAACAATAATGGTTATACGTTGATCTGATAATCCAGGGAACGCACAACTGTTGTGTAAGTAAGACTGAAGCAACCGCGGATAAAAAGGCGATTTAAATAAATAAAACAGCAAAGCCGTCACTTCCAGTAGCGTCTTAATTCTGTACTAATCTAAGGCTACGTTGGATGGGCGTCTACGCAAACACTTGTACTGAAGCTCGTACCGTCCGCCTTCTAATAACACTGCCTTCAGTTTCTGGGCGCCTGGTACATAATTTGGCTAGATATAAATGTTACCAAGTAAGCTTGGGCTTCTACTATTCAACTATGTGATGATAGGTATTACTTACGTGTTATTTGACACAACACATTTTAAATATTTATTTTACGATTTAATATTCAGTTGCCGAGTACGGTATTAATAGGTGTTTATCTTAAATGGTCAAACCATCCATTGTCCTGATTAAATTAACTTGTTTTTATTTCCGTAGGGCTTTCAAGGCTGTTGGGGCCTTATTTAAAACCTTAGTTTCTCAGCCGGAGGAATTAACTTCTCAAACTTATGGTACTATAGCTTGCGAACAGATCGAGCCAGTAAACGTATTTTTCTATGAGTGAAATCTTTACTCGGAACTTTCTAAATTTAAATATAATGGCAAGTCTTGTGTGCGTGCTTTTATTCAGAAGATTAATGAAGTTATGTCAGCTAGGAACATACCTGAGAATAAGTTATTCTCTTTTGCAATTGAGATATTTTCCGATGACGCTTTGACTTGGTTTCGTAGTATTAGGAATAGCGTCACTTTTTGGGGTCAATTATGTCATTTGTTGAAGAGGGACTTTAGCCCCAATAATTATAATTACAAGCTGATGTCTGAAATAAGACAACATTCGCAGGGCGAATCCGAGAACATAACCTTATATATAGCTAAAATGCAAGGTTTATTTTCTCGTCTCGATGTGCCCATTAGTGAGTCTGATAAATTAGAAATTTTATTGAATAACATTAGGCCTTGCTAATAATTAATTAATCGTAGTAGATATTCCTTCTCTAATTAACGTGTGTAAAATCTTTGAAAGGTTTGATAGCCGTTCTAAGGAATTTAAATAACCACACTAAAGGTTATAAAGGCAATGCAATGGCAAATACACTAAAGGTTTGACCAGAGGTATACGTTAACAAGTATTTCTTTAAAATTTGGTATTGCCGCTATCAGGCATATTGCGTATGGATTTCCTATCAAAAACGGTTTATTAATATTTCGACTGTGCTTTAGTACAGTTAGGTAAAAATATATTATCTGAATGTAATCATAACAAATTGAACATGCCTTTCATGGTATAAACGCCACATATCTATATATTAATACGTGAAGCAAAAACGTTGTACCCCTTTATACGAAATTTGCGCTGACGGAGGAGTATGAAATTTGGCACAGTTAAAGTTTATATGGGGAAGAAGTGGTGAATCCTAATATTTTATACAATATGCGTTAGAAATACATTACACTAATGAAAAAACTCGACACGAACAAAACCATACATTTGACACACGTAGTCAAATCGCGTTCGTAGTAGGTATTTCAGCACTGTTCGTCTGACATCGTACAATTCTTCGTAACTATGGTTACATACTTTATTTATATGTAATAAAGAAAAAAGAAAAAGTAGCAAGCTTAGGAATATCGTCAATAAAAGTGTATAATTATGTAAATAATAATTTGTTTGAAAAATATAGGCAAATTAACCTGTACAGTCTTTAATAAATGAAATGTGATTATAATGGAAAAGTTATGGACAATAAAACCTTAATAACGATCAAAATTAACATTTAAATCAATTATGGTCGAATTTTGACCACTTGGCTACCGCTAGTTCCAATAAATAAACCGATATCAATAAGATTGCCTAAACCGTAAGGCGAGTTCATTTTTGCAAACCTACTTTATCAAATACTTTCAGTCATTAAGATTGTACAGGTTACATCATACCATAAATAGATAAAGAAATTTTCGCATAACCATGAGGTATTCAAAACAGAGTCTTGCGGGCACTGGCTTTTGATTTGTATATTTAGTATTTTACTCGCGATAATTGTGCAATAAATTGAGTCGCACCGAACTTTATGAATATTCAAAAAAGCAAGACCCAAAACCTATTGAACTATTTGTAGCCTAGTTTTGTATCTCGTAATATTTGAATTGCCAATTGCAAGGGGTCCTCTTAAATGTTATTAGTGCGCACTGAACGTGTGATTTTTCATTTTCATTTAGATTCAGACAAGTCCACATTCTGAGTTAGTTAGTTAAGTTAAAAAAGAAAGAATATATTACTGCACTCTATTTACAAAAATTACTATTTTTAAATTAACTTTATTTGCGATAAAATATGTGTTTAAACCTTTAAAAATTTACTAACAGACTCAAAGTTCAGTCTTGTCATCAGATTAGCAGAAAATATTTGTTTTTTTTTTTATCTTTAACAATACATAGATAGAAAATATATTTAATATTTTTTACGTTTCTAAGTGTCGTCACATTTTACGAATTCGCACTCGAGTGTGGCATACACATAACCTGAGTTTACTGTAAAAACCTCTTCGACTAAATCTTCTTATCCGGCTCTCCATACCTTCATATTAATAATATCATTAATATTACCTTCTTTGACTCTACATTATTATTAAGGCACGAAACATAGGTACAATACAGCATTTACAATCATGTAAATACCCGTGATCTAGATTGTCAAACAACCGGTAAGTAAACACACCTGTCTTGTGTTTACGAACCCGCCTCACTCTTGATAGACACATCATACAATCAGTGTCACACTACAATAATTTGTGTAAAACAATACACTATACTCACACACAAAAATGTACTCAACAACTGTAACATAAAGTTTAATTTACAATGTCATTAAACGGTGAGAGGTTGTTAGGCTAGTTGCACACAGCCGATCAAATAGTTTGTCGTCCAATTACGGGGAATCGCGCGTAGTGTCGGTTTAATAGCGCAGACTCAAAGGCACAATGAAACTCGACTAGCTCGTGCGCGACCCGCCTAATAGGGGCCGACACTTCGCTTCACTTGGGAACTTTACAGACACGCTTACTTAAGCTCCCTTGTAATGATTACATGTGACTTCACTGCTTTGAGTATAACGATGTGTTTTACTTGACTAAAATAATGATTTGCTTGCATTTCAGACTTTGATGCGCTTTGATTTCCGTTGTAATTATCTATATACATATCTTTAATAAAAGCATATAATATGCTTTCGATGTTTGTGTCTATGAAAAAAATGTCAAATGCTTGAGTATGTTGAGTATTAGTTCATGGAAAAATGGTTGCAGCACCTTACAGTTATGATTTGTAAACGAAATATTGTTGTACACTTGGCGATTAAAAAGAGTGGCTATGAGTTTCTTGCCCGTTCTTCTCATGAGCCCTATACCCTTGCTTTGCTGAACGTGGCAGTAAATGTAAATTCACAGAAAAAAAATTACGTGTAACTTTGCCATTTATAAGTGTTACCTTGTAACCTAACTTGAATAAATTTATTTTGATTTTGATTTTGACTATGTAATAAAAACAAGAACATTTTCCTTTGTCTTTTCTTTTTAAGATTCATTAGCACTAGGAATAATTCCTGTGTCGCGGAAGACTTTAAAAACATTCAAATAACGGACACAAAGAACACCCAGACTCGGAACAACCATTTGTAGATCACACAAAGTTATGTCCCTTGTGGGATTCGAACCCACAACACTCAGCGCGGTGGCAGTGGCGAGGCGATCACTTAAGCCGATACGCCATCCGTGCAGTCAATCATAGCAAAGCAGTTAAGACTATATAACATCTTTGTTTCATCAACATCTGCTTAGTAAATTCAAAATTCAATTTTCAAAATTCAATTCCTAGTATGAGCTATCATACAAAGTTGAACATTATTTGTTAACTGTTTTCGCATATTAACTTCTTATTAAATATGAGAAATGGTTTAACCTAATTCTTTGCTTCATATTAGCTAAGGTGACAAACATATACCCTCGGAGGCGTAACGATAGTGTGAGTTCTCAGGCTTGATTCCCGGGTCGTGCAGTGTTACTGGGTGTTTCTGTCATGGGATTCTCAGCTGCAACACGAAAACTACTACTATGACGGATAGACGCCAATTATAAGCCCACTTTACGTGATACGTAAAGCCATAGCTGGCTATATATGGGTGTAATACACCTTCCTTCAAGGATATAGACGTATGTTAAAAAGAATAATTGCATTAATATTTCAGCTCGCAGTTTTAATAATTTAATATTTAACGAAGCGCTTTCCTCAATTTATTATCATAGTCACCATTGCAGTGTTTTCTCAATGGTTGTCGCATAAAGACAAATAAATTAAATTAAATTAACAATCAAAAAGTTAAATTGCCCGCTCAGTCGCCTCCATAAACATGGCAGATAAAGCATTTATTCCACTGATAAAGGTTTAAACGTGCTGCATTCAATTATAACGTCGTGCACACACGAACGTATCTTTATTCTACGAGCGTCCGAGCGACGACGCACGGTTTATACTCGCAGTGACGGATGACCGGCCGCAGGTGTGTACCTCGCCTTTACAACACCACCATAACTCTACCGCCTACATAACCCTTTTTACAATGGCATAAGGCATATATATGCTTATCACAGTGTTTTGTATGTTTGCGTTCTCGTTACAACTTGATATAGGGCGATTGACACAGGTATGCGGTAGGGATGAAAGGATGAATATATCTTTGCTGAAGCTATTTTTATCCGCATAAGGGGTAACACCCCGCGGAATACGATGTCGTGGGTTACTGGGACTCGTGTAATACTTGTAATGTTACTTTATCTAGTATTTTTATTAGCGACCATATAAATCATAAAAGTCAATTTAGTTATGTGGAGTACTTCGTGTTTATTTTGTGATGTTAAAGTATTTTTCTTTTCTTTTAAACAAACGCTGTAAGTATTAACGTAAATTTTGATTTAACTACATTTAGTCACGAACTACCTTTTCATAATATGTCACAAAGTGTATGTGTATGCATCTCATGCCATACTACTGTCTATTGCAAATGACTACAGATAAATATTATTTCAAACCTGAAATGCTTTTTACCTAACATTATTAACATTTCCTTTATTTTTAGAATTTAATTTTATATGGACAGTGACATATGACATAATGACTGCAACACCTGGCACATAAATGAGTTGTAAAATACTAAAAATTATAATTTGATGGTGATTTAAAAGACTGGCCTTGAGTTTCTTGCAGGTATTTTCTCATAGGCTCAACCTTTTGCCTGAATCTTGCAACTAACACAAATGTAAATTCAGTAATTGTAATAAACTCACTAACTCCTTTGACGTTCATAAGTGTTACTTTGTGACCTAAGAGTAAGTAAATAAATTATTTTTTAATTTGACTATGACTTTGACCTGCTAGATATTTTTATCGACATAAACGGTTTAATTGTCGGCTGTTGAGGGTATTGCTTTAAAACCGTCGGTGACGCACATATAAATAAATTTGCGACTTCATTTTTGGATGATGTTTATATGAGACCAAAACTATAGTATACTCTATTGTTCGGCAAAAATTCTACTGCTGTTACAGTAAAGTGTAGATATTAAAATATTTAAAAATGTTGCTTATTTGTAATTATTCATTCAAGTTCAGATTCAATCTGACTTAAGACCTTTTGCCTACGTTTTGGCAATAGGTATAACGAGACTCAGATGGTGTTATAGTCTGTTTAATTTCAGTAAAAGTAAAGCTTATATACTAGTGTGGCGCGTGTATACATTTGCATGCGTGTGCATTTTAACTTATCTTAAGATGTGCTCTATCGGAATTCGTGTAATAATGTAGTCGCTACAAGCTAAAAGAGGTCTAGTGTTCAATCAATCCCAAGGCGCAACCTCTGACTTTTCGAAATTATGTGCGTTTTAAATAGCTAATAATTGTTCGCTTTAACGGTGGAGGAAAAACTGCTAACGCCTGCGTGTTCTCCATAATGTTTTTGAAGATATGTGAAGTCTGCCAACCCACACTTGATTATGGCCAAACTCTCCTCGCACTGAGAAGAGGCCCTGACCAGCAGTGTGACAGCATAATACAGGACAGATACTATTATATACCACCATTGTAAGTCGCATATGTCAACACTATTTACAAATTCCAGTGGTAAAAAAGTTGGGTAACAACTTATTAACTAAAGAAAAGTAGAAGTAAAATATATCCTACATAAAAGTATATAATCGTCGTAAACACTAAAACAGTATCTATATACGTGTATAAACGTATAGAAGCACTTTGTAACACCCATTCTTCCCGATAACGACATTAAGTTGCAATCGGATAGGGGGCGCTATAGTCATTTATCAAGCGCACTTCCAGTTTCGTGCTTTTGAGTCGAAAAAAACGACAAAAAACCTAATGACACTTTTCCCTGTTTTGGCATCAAGCCCGAAGTTACTTTCAGAAAACTAATGGAGACTAAAATATAATGTAGGGTAGGTAAGCTTTGGTAGAAAGTATTCAAACTTGAAATCAAACATCTATCTACATAATGAGTATTATACTTTTGCTTTGCATGATTCATGTAATAGGAAACGGGTATTGACGCGATCGTGTAAATTATTTGAGAACATTACTCGCTATGCTTGTGACCACGAAATGTGCAATATGGCCGAAACGTCACGCGATTTAACAAAGGTATGTAAATACAGTGTTCATTCCCGTATTCTATTACACTTATTATTATTTTCAGATTCTATTATGTAATTGAAAATGGGAACTGTGAAAATTAAAATGTAATAATTGTTGATGTGATTGAGAATTTATTTAAGTACAATTTAATGCAATAGGTCTATACCTATTGCATTAAATTGTCCAAAATAACTTAACGCAATAAGACTCTTAGTGGCGCTACTGTGGTAAACACGACTGATCTGCATGAGGTCTGGCGTTCAAGGCCCAGATCGAGCAAAGTGTTATTGGGTTTTTCTGTTAGGTTTTTCAGTGATAGACGGCAAATATGATTGATAAATGACAAAAGCAATGAATATCCATGTCCTGTTTTGTATTCCTGACAACGAGTATGCGAAATTTCATAACGATCGGTCGTAAAGTTAAGGCGGGAAAACGTGAAAACAAACTCACATTCGCAATTATAATATTAAGTCTTTTCCCTAGCCTTTATTATTCCCGCGTCACTTGGGGTCGGCTTTCTAGTCTAACCGAATTTGACTGGATATCAGTTTTTACATGGAGCGACTGCCATCTAACCTCCGCAACCCGAAAGCTAACGATACCCCAAGGATAGACCAGTGTCAGGATATTAGAGGGCACCGACTTCCCAATAACGACTGCCATAGATGTTCATGGCAGCCGGAACCGAAGGCTTAACGTGCTCTCCGAAGCACGGAGCAGGCGATAATTGTCAATCAATACGCATATAATTTGGAAAAGTCATATATCTTCCGAAAGTCAGAGGTGCGCGACGTGGGTTTGAACCCGAGACCCTCTGCATTGCAGTCTGTTGGTCTCCCCACTTAACTATTGCTGCTATTGGTTAAGTAAGGACTTGTAAATAGATGATAATTATTTAAATAAGCTGACACATTTAAATGATCAGTAGTAGTTTCTATGGTATAAGTTTAACTATGAGTAAATACTGCTTGCTTAAGTCTTTACCACGCTGCTAGGAAAGTGCTGAGTTATGCGTGTTAGATTCTTGGACGCGAAGCGAAAAGCGAAGCGAAGCAGTGTACTGCCTGTCTAAACCATGGGTTTCAAGGCACTGCACGATGGGTATGATAATTTTTGAGAAACAAAAACATCTGTAGTGATCTTTTACACATAAATATACGTAAAAGAATTCCATAAGAAAAATTGTAATTTATGGGATGTTCCATACTAGAAAACCACCCTGGGTCATTACGCTGCTGTACCAGGGCTTTGTAGGTAACACAATGCTTTATCAAAGGCTCATTATATTGATATTATAGAATTCTTACCAAAATATAAAAGAGAGTTAGAAGTTATTTAAGTTTTACGTTATTTAGTTCTTTTGTCAAGTTCATTCCTAATGTGCAGCTGACTTTAATATATTATTCTTTGTTGTTATGTATGTAAATTCTGTAATTTCCTAAAACTGAAGGAGTACACGATACAAAACTTATGTTCGTTTGTTTGTGCAACTTTGTGTATATTCTTTGTTGGAGATCCTTAATAAATAAATAAAAACTTAACGCAATCCGAGTAATCAAACTTTAGACTAAAAAGGTTGACAGCCGCGCGGCCACTTATTTATGTGTATAAAAATGATCAACAAGTTAATATATAAGGTTATGAAATTGTATGAAATGTTGGTTTCTTTCGTACATTTAATTTCGTGATTGCGTATAAAAATTGCAATTGTTATCTAAATAAAATTCTTTGTTTCTAGAAAGAAGAAAAGTGTTTTTATTTGCACACAATACAATCAAATTCCCACATTAAAATTTATTACAATTTACCTACATTATTGCTAACGTGCAAAATATATAATCCGCATGAATAATTTAATTTAGATTCGTTATTTCAATTTGCTATAATTTCATGATAGTTGCTGTTTGTGATAATTTAAGATAAACGGCTTAAGGTGAAGCAACTATATATGTAAAATATAACCTAATTTGTGATTGCAATAAAAAATATAAATGATAAGTTTCAACGACAAATACATATACTGTAACCGATTTTCTTTATACAAGACGAAAATTTCATAGATATATATCACATAATAATTGACACAAACAAGTCACGACTATATGAAGCCATTCTACCAATAAAGCTGTTTTACAAGATCACCACATAACATTTTATTGGCGCCATTAGTCAACGAGTAAATTAACCGTCGATAATCAAGTATCGTTCACAAAAAACCCACCTCACAATGGGAGATGACTTTGAATAAAGCCTCAGTTCCCTCCCTTCAAGTGAGAGGAGGTGTGAGGGCAGGAGGGCAGGAGGGCCATCAAAAACACATGTCCTGTAACGCGGCGCCTATCGGCTCGGCGCGAATCTTTCAATCGTTATCTTTTATTCTGTGCCGAGCCCCCGCCGTGATAAGGAGCGGCTTAAGGAATGGAAGAACGCGGGTTTTACTAATAAGATATCAAATTAATATTTTTTTATTAAACTTTCTTGGTAGCGCAGCTATAGTGTGAGGTTATTCATGCATGATGTCTTGGGTGTGATTCCTGCGCAGAGTGATATTGGATTTTAGTTCCAAATTGTCTGTGAAAGCAGGAAATCTAAAACTGTGCCATATAGACAACAATATACCTTCTACCAAGTGTACCTAAAACTAAAGTTACCGAATTGAGGCTATAAGATACCTTTACCTACCCTTTCAGGCAGACGTGAGTACATATAATATGTTATTTATATTAGTTATAATAATAGATGGCATTAGGCTCGTTCCCTATTTCGTGAGAGCTCATAGTCAAAGTCAAAGTCAAAGTCAAAAATCTTTATTTCCATAAAAATGTGCAAACAATTCTTGGACACGTCAATTCACTATTATATTAATAAAAAATAATAATAAAATAAATAGAAGGAAATAAAAATTTAGCATTGAAAAAAGCCTGTTCGATGAGTAGAGCTTTCATGAGAAGAAGCAGGCAAGAAACTCATGGCCACTCTTTTCAATCGCCAAATGTTTAGATATCAATACAATTATTTTCCTTAAATGAGCTGCTGTGTGTAGTTGTTAATTATTTATTTCAATAAGATTTAAAAGTAAAAATTCGTTAATCTAAGATATATTTTAATAACACATGAAATAATAGTCACAGCAACTCATATTACAGTTAGCTTAATAATATGATTAGAAATAACCTGTGAGTGGAAGCAACTCAATCCCAAGCATTTTTATCTTCTATATATTCAGTGACTGAGTAATAACCTTTCGAATATAATTTACGTTTTACAACTGTTTTAAATTTATTAAAACTTAAATTTTGAATGTCACTTGGGAGTTTATTGTAAAAGCGCACACATTGACCGATAAAAGACTTATTAATTTTTTGAAGCCGGGAGGCCGGCACTAGTAATCTATTTTTGTTTCTTGTATTTATATTATGTATATCGCTTATCTTATAATATAAGTCAATGTTCTTAAATACATAAATTAAATTTTCATATATGTATTGGCTGGCTACTGTTAATATATTTATTTCCTTAAATTTATTTCTCAACGTATCCCTTGTTTTCATGTTGTAAATTGCTCGAATAGCCCTTTTCTGCAGTACGAAAATAGTTTGAATGTCGGCGGCATTCCCCCACAATAGAATACCATACGACATTACATTGTGAAAGTAGCTATGATAAACTAGCCTAGCGGTATCTATGTCAGTAAGTTGGCGAATTTTTCTGACTGCGTACGCTGCAGAGCTGAGCCTATTCGACAACTTACTAATTTGAGGGCTCCACTGCAACTTTGAATCTAGTGTAATCCCTAGAAATTGGGTGGTATCAACAAGGTCCAACACGTCGTCCTTAATTTTTATAGATGTCTTCACTTGTTTGACATTTGGGGTTAAAAATCGGATACATTTGGTCTTTCCCCCATTTAAAAGTAGGTTGTTAACATCAAACCAGTGAACTACTTTAGAGATAGCAATATTCACATCGTCGAGAACCGTTTCTTGGCGTTTTAATTTAAATAATAGTGAGGTATCATCCGCAAACAGTACTATCTCATGTTTATCCCTCACGAGGTGGGGTAAGTCATTAATATAAACTAAAAATAAAAACGGGCCAAGGATTGAACCCTGAGGAACCCCCATTTTAACCACAGACCCCGAAGATCGCTTACCATTAACATCAACTTTCTGAATCCTGTTACTCAAATAGGATGTAAGAAGATTCAGTGCTGAATTTTTGACTCCATAGTGATGTAATTTCCTGATTAATGTTTCATGAATTACACAGTCAAAAGCCTTAGACAAATCACAAAAAATACCTAGCGCATCCCGTGATTCCTCCCAGGCGTCATAAATAATAATAATATATTCTATCACATACACACAACACCATCTAGCCCAAACTAAGCAGAGTTTGTACTATGGGTACTAGACAATGGATAAACATACAAATATACTTTTTTTTTGTCAATACATATTATACATAAAACCACGCAGACCAAGACAAAAATCTATGTTCATGCACACATAAATAAATAAATGGTATACTTCTCTGGTTAGCCCTTCGGGGATATATTAGTATTACATATAAGTAGTGTCATAACTCCGCCGTCTCCTACAGATTGTGCTACCGTCTAACATCGCTCTAGTTGGCGTTTACAGAATTTATAGCGGTTACCTACGGCATCTGCGTGAGATTTATGAAACGACTGCCACTCGAACACTTGCCGTTTTTGCGGCTCCACTCCGCTCCGGCCGGGACGTGGCAGTGATGAAACGGACCTGTGACGTGCCCACTACTGTCATGCGCGTCTATTGTTCACAAAGGACAAGCAACCAGTTGCATAGTGGTTGCAACAACTAATCTAACTACGACCAGTCGCATTTTTACTTTTGTTCAGTATCTTGTAATTTACGACTAAAGGTGTAGTGTTTCAAATTCATGATAACTCTATTTCCTATATCACAATTGTAATACGTCATGTCAATAATTATTATTTATGATAAGTAGAATTTTGGAAAGGTAATCAATAATACCGCGATAAATATGCGTATCATGCGCGAATTAGTTTTAAATCCTATCAATATAATTAATTTGCGTATTATCGATGTACGATGACTGGTAACAGTTTGAGTATTTATCCTATTATCTTTATTTATAGCAATTGATTTATGCTTACACACAAATATAATAAAAATTAAACAAGCAGATTAAGATTGATGTGATCGACGATTAGATATAAAATATGAAAATGATGATTAATCTTCTACTCGGTTTATGCGGTTATAGTTACCTTTACTATATTATTATATTGCGCAATTGTATCTACAGCAATTGCAATTGTTTGTTAGTTACGTCATAACGTCACGTGTATTGCAAGTTATGATTCGGAAGATAAATATCATCTGTTGGTGTCAGTTTTTGTGAATACAAGAGACCGGATAAGCAGCCACGAGGTTTTTATAGGTGGACGTAAAAATATGACGCTACTATGAGAAAGAAACGGTTATTTATATGTGTCAACCATTTTGTGCGAGTTTATTGTAGTTTTGTATTTCCGCTGTTGATACGCGTACCTATATTAAGAAATATGTGATATTCTTCGGCTTCACTTATGTTCTGCTAATAAATAAATAATTAATATGTACATACATAAGCTCACACCTATTTTCCAGAGTGATAGGCAGAGATTTTAGATTTTCATTTGTAACGATTCTGGCATACCTCTTTGCTTCATTCACTTTCATTATATTTTCATTGCCTGACGTCTGAGTAAATGAATATTGATAAACTGTAGACAGTAATGCCACGGAATCATACATTTCTTTACATTATAGTGACCAATACTGATTATCTAATGGTAAGCGGTTACCGTAGCGTGTATCTTAAGGATGTCTGCGATATCCTTTACAAGGAGGTGCTAAAGCGGAGGTGGTATTGCTAGAGCTTAGAAAAATGAGTACACTGGTACGGTCGGCCAAGAAAGTCGTGTACCACCGTAAAGTTGAATGCTGCTTGCAGATTCATAGGTGACAAAGAAGTTTCGCTTGCAGATCGATCTGACAACTTCTATTGCCATCTTTATCTGATTATTGATAACGATGATTACCGTGTGTTACGTGACAGCTCTTCTTAGTTTGAACTTGATGGAACCAATGACGTCGTAAAGTAAATGGCTGGGGGATGATATGTTATTAAATTGTTTTCCTCAAAGCGCTGGATAATAAACATTACAATCCGACAATTTTGTAAATACGTGACATATTGGTAAGTACTTTGCTAAAACAAGCAAAAAGCCTTATTCTTAAAAACATTTAAACCCGAGACATAAAATTGTTAAATGCGATGATTTGCAGAATAAAGACTACCAGCCAGGTTGTTTCAATTTAAAAGAAACCCCGGGCTTAAACGGAGACACTACTGTATCTCTTAATAAAATATAAATATTTCGCTAATTAAAACATAATGAGCATAAAAAAAATTCACAAAGTAAAACCTACCTCATAAAAAATATAAGAAATTATTCTGTTAGGATTACAGTTCTCAGTTGTTGAAGACGGCTACAAAAGCTGAGTATTACAATAAATGTTTTATCTGGAACAGAGGTTAATATTTGAGCGAGCGCCTTAAGATCCTCCTTAAGATTATTGCTGGGCTCTGCGCTCGTAATGAAAATGTGAAGTGCTAGGGACCTACCGTACCTGTGCGTATAGTGGCATGACGTCCGCAGGGATCTAAACAATTTATAATTCATACTTATCTATACATATAATACAATTGTAACTGCCCGATGTTCGTACAAAGAAAATATTTAAGGAAAAATAATGTACCACACATTATTTTTCTTAAATGTCTTTTATGTACTTTATAAGAGCTATAGAAACCAAATCCATTATTTAAGAATGGTTGTCTGTTGTCTGTCTGTATGTTTGTACGCGCTTCACAAGAAAAGTAGGTCCTACACGAAATTAAATGTGGTTTTACAGTTGTATTGCTGGAGGTTTAACTTTAAAACTGGTGTATGTTCCATTTTGATTCTCTGCGCCGCCTAGAAGTGGAGTATTATGTGAGAAAATATGAATCCAAATAATAATGATAATGTCCTCCAGACCGAATTTCGGCCACGGCGGCCAATGTTAACAGGGACTGGCCATCTGCGCAGGAGATATTATAGTGCACAAGTATGTGCGCAAACACAAGTACACTCTCTGTTCCCTAATCCTAATGATCTGATGGGACGGGGATCCGACACGACCGGAGTGAGATCAGGCCTAGGACCAACGAATTTACGTGCTTTCCGAGGCACGGGGGTGTCTAACACCGCCAACTTCCTCACTCCGGGCTCGTATTGAGATTTCTAAACAGGAAAACCCAATATCTTTTTGTTGGCTCGACCCGGGATTCGAACCTGAGACCTCATATACAGCAGTCACATTCCCTACCGCTGCGCCACAGAGGCAGTTATATACCGCACATACGAAGTAACGTACGTAACGAACGTAGTTTTATTACAAATGCTTAAGTACCTCGGTCTCTTTGTTATCTTTTTTATGGCTAAACCGATTAGTCTTCTAAATATGAAGTGAGTTTGATGTATTACAGCCGGTTTCTTTCAAATCAAATCAAATCCATTTATTTGCTGAATAAAGGTTTAATTATTACAGTTCTCTTTATTCTACCTATTCGGCATGCATAATATCAAATTAGAAAATAATTGAGATAATTTATAATTTATAAAATAATGGCAATGTCTTAATAGTTAATTTACATAATAATTATATTATATGTCAAAATGTAATTGGTCATAATAGAAGTAGTCAATATAATTACATAGTTAAGTAACGTAGGTATATAAATCAAAATAATAATATTATCTTGATTTATATACCTACTTGACTTAACTATATATATTTTATTTTGACATCATATTATGATGTCAAAATAAAATTATAATTAAAATAACTTTAACGCAGATTAACATAAAAAACATTACTGACTGTTGAACACGTGTCAACATTTTTATTTAGCTGCCTATATTAGCAATATCCAATTACATCAGTTAATATGGGTCTAATTTTAACACGATGTCGATAAGGCTTTGAGACTAAACTGGGTGGAAGCAAGAATATAGGCAAACGAAGCCGAAATAACAGTTAGTGTATGTGACAATAAAAATATATCAAGTGTATATTACTCGTAAAACAGAATAATATTTAATGTGTCACGTATGAACTAGTGGTTTATTTAATTATAGTTAATTAAAACGGTACAACCCCAATTACATTAATTAACATAGAAATGAAAACATTATTAATTTAATTTGTAGTTAATAATAATTAATTGTATAATATAATTCAAAAGAAATAAATTAATTTGAAACACAGAATATGAATATCGGGATCGTTACACAACAGTGCCTATGTTTAAAACGTCCATTCTTCCTAAAAGGCGAGCTTTAAATTTAACTCATCGTATTTATTAACTAACTAGCTTTTGCCCGCGGCCTCAGGTTATTTCAGTATAAAGTTCTTTAAAAAAAATAGCCTATGTTACTCCTTGATAATAAAGCTTTCTAATGGTGAATTATAAAAATCGGTTGTTGCGTTTTGAGTTAAATTCTTACAAACAAACAAAAATCATTTTTTTTCTCTTTATATACATAGTTAATACGCAAGTATATAATGCAGTATTTGCCACATTGCCCAGACTACATAGATTTTCCCTAAGCATGTATTTCTAGACAAATAATGATGTATACATACATAGGTGTGTCGTTGTCTGTCTGTATTTACGTCCAGTACAGGCGGGAAACTTCGCAACTAGTCTCGCTGTTCTTTGAATAAAATATAAATCTTAGTTCTGCAACTGCTAACAAAAAAGGAAATAGCTAAACTTAAAATACATTTTACAATTCAAGTTGGAGGGAATCGGAGATACGCTGAGGGATAGTGGTGATGCTATGATGGTTTTATATATTGTTATGTCATGTAGGTGTTTGGTAATGGTTCATATTTAGAGAGCATAAAGAAGCATAAAACAAGCGAATAATAGTATTAATAATATATACTATTTTTATTTTTTTTTTATTTTCCCTGATTTTAGACATGTCTTTTAACTTATTTTGATTTAATTTATATGACATGTATTATTTTAACTAATGACATAATTAATTCTAACCTATTTATTTATTTAAATTGTATTTAGTGAATGATTATAGACTATATTACTTATTGTGATTATAAATTTTAATTTTTTTGTTTTATGGTTTTTATGTGTGATAAGGTAATAATGGATGTATTAATGAATATGCTGTCTATGGAACCAGTTTTCTGATATAAATAAATAATTATTATTATTATTATAGTACGAAAACTAATGTATTAGGTAATTCTAGTTGTCATTATACTGATCTGTTGGTAAGCTCCGTTTAAAGTAATTCAAAGCTGTCGGTACGATCAGTTACCAATATAAATATAAATTTTTGTTGTCATATGGACAACAAAAAACAAAGTAGACTGTATTTTCGGCTTCCATACCATGTGAAAGTCTTCATTATCATAGACATCCCTTGTTGTTGTGTTCAAAGACAAAGTCAAATCATTATTTCTATAAAAATCAAATCTTGGATAGGACAAAAATAAAATGAAAAAAGATTGAAATAAAATTGTAAATATTTATATAATCAAATATAAAGGAAATATATGTAACGCATTGAAAAAAAAACAGTTTAAGGAGTAGAGCTCTCATAAGACGCTAGCAAGAGACTCATGGTAGAAAAATCTGGTGTCACGACATCTCATTATTTTTACGCTCATTAATTACGAATAAATCTGGTCTAGTATTTTCGCTGACATTCATGCAAACCTTAGTCACCACGAAACTGTATCCTACTATACTATTTTAGTTATAATCCAATTTTAATTCAATAATATTTTATAAAATAAATTAGTATGAAAATATTGTTATCACGCAGTTTTCATAGCAGTGAGTGATAATAATGTTTAAGTAAAAGCCTACTGAGTTATCAAGAATCTATATATTCTTCGCATTTAGTTCGGTTCATAATTCCAGATTACTAAAACTTTTACATTAAGGTCGAGCTAAACGTTATCGGGTGGATTCGCCCCTAGTTCCGTCCTCCTATCGAGACGATCGAGAGAGGTCGTTAGGCCCGCACCGATATGTCCTGATTTACTACTGATACACAGTTTGATACACCGTGTACATCTTAGGGACGAGGCACAAATTATCAAACAGACCAGAGACAGATTCCTAAACATAGATTATAAAACAAGAAGTTAAAGCATAATTTAATATGTATAAGACTTAAATGGGACGCTACATTTGTCGGAATAATAATGCTATTATGGAAATGCTACATTCACTCGCATTCCCGGAAATATGGGTTTAGATTTGCAACTTGCAATTTGTCATTGTAAAATCGCGACTGCATTTTTAACGTATATTTTATCATTGCTGCAAACCGTTTCAAGGAACATTAAATAATTTTCTCTTGGCATCTCCTTGCGCTGCTGTGTAACATTGAGGCGGTGGATTTTATTTTAATTCTGTACTCGTTTTCTTTAACTTATATTTTTTGAAGATAATGTATGCGTTATAAAGACTACAGTATGACTACAGTAGTCATGATCGCGTAAAAAGGACTACGATGCATACTTTTTCAAAGAAATATTTTGAATACACATTTGCCGTTTTAATACGTTCGAGATTTTAACTAGTATTTGTTATTAGTGAACTTACGGGTTAGATAATATTTGAAAGGTAGAAATAAGCTTCAGATAGTTTTTCAAGAGATATACTGTGGATATTACTTAAATTCTTTCGTGCTCAGTAATTTATATATTTTTTAAATGTATCGTAGTAGTTGCATAACTTAAATTTTCGATGCATTTACTATTTTTAAACCATATTTCTGATGGAATACCAGAACAACTTTTATCAAAGCAAATTCGATCAGAAGAAAGCAGAAAGGGTAGGCAAGGAAACATCTCCATACACACATATGTGTCTCGCGCACTTAACATCTAAGCATTAACCACAAAAATACACAGTGTGACAGCACCCAATCACTCACAGAGTCACAAGAACGGTTTACGAGTGGAGCGTAACGACGGATGCATATTCATCGCGCCTCGAGCCTCGACGTACGGATGTGACGGTGCCCTAATATCCATTAGCGATAGCGGATTGTCTCGCTCTTAATTAATATCTGTATATACGAAACGTTGTTTGGGGATTTGTCTGTTTGTTTAATAAACCTTGGCCTACTTAATTAATAAATTACTATTTATGCTTTAGTTTATTAATTAAGTTGCTTAAAGTTCATCTATTTGAAGAAAAAGAAAATAGATATGTTTGCAATCTACGGCCTCAAAGTTTTAATCAAACTTTCTTTTCGACGTGCCGATACACTTAATTTGAGGTTTGTGCAAAATTGCCGTATTGTGTGAAAAATTTAGCTTAGGCAACCAATACCTTACCCGATAGGCAGGATAAAAAAAAATGCTGCAACATGAGCATATTTTCTACATTTTGTGTCATTATAAACCATTCATGTTTCTTTCAAAAATATCTGTTTAAGTTATTACTAAATTAGTAATCAAGGATATCAAATACATTAGTAAATTAAACATGATTAATTATTACTACTATGAGTATTAGCTACGAGTTTCTGGCTCTACATCCGCGTAAGTCGCACTTAAACATAAAAGGACAATAAGTACCTTATGTGTTATCCAGCATATGGTCTATTTGTGTACCAAGTTTCATCTAAATCTGTTCAACAGAAAAACGTATTTGAGTATCAAACATCCAAACTTCCAAACATCTTCACAAACTTTAACATTTATAATATAACTAGGATTAGTATAATTCATATTTACAGCTGTACCACGCAGTAAGTGGCATACATATATATCTTTAAATTCAGTCTCATAAAATCTTTTTGTTTTACTACGCCTATCCGTGATATTTGCCTTCATCGCTAAAACTTACGTTAGTTAATAAATTAACAGAATAAAATAATGATTTCGCCTACAATTATAATTACAAAATCCTGTATACCTATACTCATATAATATTGGTAATAAATCCACTAGGTGACGCTAAGCTCGCTTTATTTATTTATTATGGCACACAAAACAGAATATAGTACAATCACAATACAAAAAATCAAGGTACACAATTCTGTTTTAATCCATGTGTTTAGAAATATGTAATAATATAACAATAGAACACAACAACGCCATCGATAAATTATAGACGACGATAGTGTATTTATAACTGCCCCATAGAGGATTATGGGGTTCACTATCGTAATAGTTTGCTATGGGGTAGTGTGGCACTTGCAAAAACTCACGGTGATGGAGCCGTGGTTGGTAAAATGAGATTATTTTTTTATTAGTTCTTACCTTTTAAGCAACCGAATTCGATACATTTAAGGTATTTTATTTTATAATTTCCATATAATAGAATTCCTGTTCAGACCTGAAGCCGAATAAAAATGAACTTAGAAAATATTGCAGCCTAATAATATTTTGTTATTTTTCGCCCTTGTCCTATATAAACCTTGAGTGATTAGCCCGATTTCTTTCAAAAAGTGTTATGCTGTTCACAAGCAATACTACAATAATTTAAAAATATAGAAATAAGTTTGTATTTAAAAAATTTTGGTCGGTTGGTCAACACGTTTCTATCGGTATACAATATAAGCACAGACAGACCCAGGGCGCGGCTCATAGTGTAGAGTAGATATAAATCCGTCTGTGTATAGGAAACGGCTGATCCATGCTGTAGATATTTGGATAATTTATGTAATTAAGATGTATCGTCGATCACGGCTGCAGTCCGTATCATGTTTTGTGACTAACGAGGGCTCTGATTGGATTTAGATATTAATATTACTAAGAGGATTGGCTGGGATTGAAATTTGTCTTTGAATTGTGATTCAATATATTATCCCTGTAAACCTGAAATGATAATTATATCTTCAAGGGTATAATTACTATGAACACATACATACAGATTTGTGTGATGTGTATGTGTGTATGTAGATTCTCTATGTGGTGAATATTTAAAAATATTCTACTGACATATCAATATATTATTTAAAACTGTATAGTACCAAGTCATTATAGCTTATTTTTTTTAAATCTTCATTTAATTTTTGCACGTTAAGTGGTACATACATACATACATAAATTCACGCCTGTTTCCCAGAGGGAAGGCAAAGACTACGGATTTCCATTTGCTACGATCCTGACACACTTCTCTGGCTTCATTCACTTTCATAACATTCCTCATACACGCTCGCCGGTTTAAGGTGCTCTTAACTTGGCCTTTATCCAGAACGTCTCCGATCTGATCAAGAAACGTTCGTCTAGGTCTTCCCCTTGCGACTGTTCTATTCACACTAGCCTTATACACTTTCTTAGTCAGTCTTTTCTCGTCCATTCTTTCTACATGCCCAAACCAACTTAACATACCCTTTTCTATTCTCGTCACTACATCCACTTTCATGCCGCATCTCTCTCTAATCTCACTATTCCTTATTCTATCTTTCAGAGTCACACCACATATATTTCTCAGCGCTATCATTTCTACAGTATTTATTCTGCTCTCATGCTTCTTTTGCTATATCCAACTTTCACTTCCGTGTATAAGTATAGGTACTAATAGTGTGTAAGGTTAAGTGGTGTAAGGTTAATTATATATTATCTTATGTCATTAGTATTTGGTACTATTTATTCGTGTCTGTGTGAATGTAGATTGACGACATGTCACGTTTATGGAAGGCCTGTACAATTAGTTCACAAGACTTTTATATACGTTATAATAAAATCACTTACGTGCATGAAAATTACATTTCCTATGATCCTGAAGATAGCGTAGTAAATGTGATAAGCAGCCCTATGGCTGCAAAGAATTGACTACGCAATGATCATCTCTACAACACACAACATCAATATATCACTGTCGAACTTCAAATCTAGTGTAGCGATGTCATTCGACATTGAATGTATATAATATATTATGTATTATTATAATTCACCTGGTCTACACGCAATACGCGAATGGATTTTATTTCTAAGGAACACAAGTGTTAAAGTTTTTAACGCCATATAGGTATTATGCACAGTGAGATTTAGGATTTTGAAACACAAGAAAACGACATTGTATGTGTGTAAGTAGTGAGTTATAAATATCCGTTTCAGTCGCCACTCTTTTAAGTTACTAGAAACTTAGAAGTTCTTTGAGAAAGACTTTTTAGTTTATAGTAAACATCTGACGAAACCGTAACATATTATGTACTACTAACTATACAGAGCTTGTAGTGTCACTGTTTCGTTGCCGTCATAAATAACATTAATATCAATTTACTCATTATTGTGCGTAAGCCATAGCTTAATCCTGCCAACATATAATTAAGCTTTATAGTCTGTCCTTATGTTTCTCCTTCTAAATACTTTGGAAATACCTATTGTTCATAACCTATTGTCCTTAGTTTAGCTTGGATTGAAAATCCATTATTCTCATAAGAAGTTAGCAAACGCGACATTATCATTTTTAGAGTTTACAGTTCGTAAAATGTTTATGACGTGATTTGTTGATTACCGAAATGTTGGTGGGTGACTGGTGTTTACATTACTTTCTTAGTAATAATACTTAGGGGTTAATCTTCTACGATAAATGTATATGTAAGTATAATTTTAGAGCATCAAATTGTTCAATTCAATCAGCAATCTTAAGCACTAATGATGCGAAAATGTATCCTGAGTAAAATATACATGTTCTAATATTCTTATAACAAAAATTATGTTTGTAAACCTTTGAAGGGTGAATCAGACGTGTTCCTGTTTTATGTTCTTCAAATTATAGAGCACGTAAATTTTCCTTCGGTATATGCGTAAGCTAATGCCACTGCATTCACGAGGCAGCGTCGTTAGATCTCATCAATAGCACACCGCAGCAGGGTTCATGCTTCCCACCTGAAAATGCTTTCGTCCAGCGCGGCCCAATCTCACCAATCATTTCTGCCACGCCTGTGCAGGCTTGGAATGAATTACTTACCGGTAATTTCTTTTAACCCGTAATTCAACTGATTTTATCTCTATTTAAACTGGCTTTAAAGAAAATATTGTTGTCAAAGTAAGTAGCGGCATGCCTATTTTGACAATATAACACTGTTAATGTCAATTAACGGGGCTTACCATTAAATCTCAGGTAATTCACGAACTTGTCTTTCGCTCGTGGCAATAACAAAATATTCGACAACAGTTTTCGAATACAAGAAGCATTTTTATACTCTTATAATCTATCTCCAATAAATCCATTTAGGTGACTTGGTTCAGAATTAGTTGGCTTAGTTACGTAGAATTAATTAACCGTCCAGACCATTTTTTGTCGAGTGTCCCAAATTTCGCAGTCAATATTTTGTGCTGAAATATTTTTAGGTACCTATAGATACTCGTGTACGCACTATTTGTATTAAGATTCAGAGGCATTTACAGATATTGTCATAAGACGATAAGCATCTACCAGCTAACATTCGCCTATTTCCATTGCTGCATAAAGATTTTGTGGCGCTAATTCAAATGTTAAAAACCGTGGATCAGCAAGACCGTTGCGTGTGGTATTTTGAAAACTGGAGGGACAGTTTCTTTTTTATTTGTAATCAATCATATATTCTTTATTGACATACATATGTATGGTTTACACATTTAAAACTGCAATTATTAACATTATTTTCAAGTACATTTTCTCATTTCCAGGAACGCCTAAGTATCAAAATGAAATTCTAATTTACAATGTGTTTAAAAGTTTTATTCGACTATCAACAATACCTTTTCCGTGACTCCACGCATCAAAACATAAGAAACAACCATCCAGTCCTCTCTAATCACCTATTTTGTGGTCCAACAGGTCTGCTTGAACTACATATTTTATAGAATAAAATGTGAACTTGACTAGTCACAGCCAAAAAAAGTTCCCCTAAAGGTTGTGCGGCATCACAATGCGTACTATCGCGCACCTACAGTTCGCTGACTATGTGCTATTATCTTCCAACCTATCGTTTTTTATTGGCCGCTATTCCATGCCAACTTTAGTATAAACGACCTTCATTTTTTATCATAAAAACTACCCACATACAAATCGCACTAGTTTTACACAGCTTTTGTTCCAATAACAGAACCGACGTCTGTTTTATATTTACGCGAGAGTCTCCGTTCCAGTCTCTCGGCATATCAAAAATATATATTCGCTATGTCACATTCTGTTTCTCTAGCTATTTCTATTTAACATCGAGAAACGAGAACGAGAGGAAAGTGGCCCGTTAGTTTCAGTGGTCATCTCGCCATCTGCAAATGTTGTGGGTTCAATCCATTAACGGAATCTTTAATATACATATAATATGCGTTTTAAAAAAGGCATGAGAATCAACTTATTTCTTTCTTTCTGTTTTACATGGAAAATATACATGAGCATAATTTGTTATTAACAAGTTGTATTGATAATTTTCTACGTTTACTTGATACGTGTACTACTAGATACTAATACTAATATATTAAAATATATATTACAAAAGACACTTGAACTGACGATTGAATAAATGTATTAAAAAGACATCAATATAAGGTTTAACAAAACTATTGTAATAGTATTAATTTTTTTATTTTAGTAGCTTAAAACGACCTTCCTAAAAGTACTATTTTCTAATGATTGCCCAACCCAACGAGGGTAATCGCTTAATTAAACATTATTTTTAAACATGTTTACATTTTAAAAATAATGGCTGACTTTTCAATTCATCTTAAATAATGTTTTGCTTAATCTCCGAAGAGCTGATATTCAGAAGCAATAATCGGACTAAACCACCAATGCGATACATGTCTCTACAGCAGGTGTATCCAGAACTTTTCGCCTGAACAAGTTTTAATATAAAATCTCGTACATCAAAGCGTGTAAAAGCGGCGTTGCTTCGCTGATTAAACTTTCATACATTTGTGAAGGTAACTGTAGGAAATTGGTCGTACGTGTGCTTCGTGAATGTTCTCTATTCAATGTCAAGTAACAGTAATCAGGAGCCAACGACACACTCCGGAATGTCGTGACACGAGTTCATGTTGCGTTCATGTTCATATTTATATACAGACAAATTTATATTTTATTAATTTCACATTTAATAATGTTTTTCGCTTTGAGTAGCGAGTAACGTGACTTTTACATTTATGCTTTACTGTTAAGTATTTGTTATATTCATAGAAAAGATGATACAGTATTACGCAATATTATCATCAAAAGCAAGACAGGGTTACATACATTTTGCCACCTATGTTTAGGTTCAAGCCTATTGCCAAATGTCTATAACTTTGTTTCCAAACCGAGAACTAAACTTTCTAACTAGACTTTACGATCACCTTCATCATGATGATCGTAAAGTCACAAAGTATTTAATTCTCTGTTGAGGTTTGTTTTTGTTATAGCCACCTTTTCTGTTAAAGTGACTAGTCGTAAACACTCTAGGGTATAACAATCCACAAAAATTGCAATTGGAAATCCCAAGTAAAACACGTCTCTACCAGAGTTAATAGATATGTACATATATGCACTAAATAAAATAAGGAAATTGGAATTAAACACTTTATACGGATTTTGTCGCGTTGTTTATTTTACTTTAAACACTGTTATTACATAAAATCGGCAGGTGAAAAGACGGCACTAATGGCATATCATGGTTACGTTGGATCAATACTAAGATATGGGCTACTACTATGTGTCAACTCACCAGATATCAGGGTCCAGGTAGGGCTTTTATATCACAAAAGAAATGTAAATATAAGGGCTTTTTTTTTGCTCGTCATAATGACCACTCTCCGCCTGATGGTAAGCAGTCGTGTGGTCTAAGAGCAGTGGCCTCCACATCGTCCTCATAGCAGCCGAGGTGATATTGAGGTCTCTACCTTAACCTGAGATGGTGCTTTTTCACGCCCCGCTTAAAGTACCCAGGATTGAAGGAAGAAGAAAACACGTGCCTTTGCAGAGAATTCCATGCCTTGATCGTTCGGCAGAAGTAGAGGTATGAGGACCCAAAGACTCGTGTAGACGCCCACTAGACTCGTGTAGACCTTTATTAAGAGACTAAAATTGCTAACATTAACTTCAATATACATATTTAAAATCGGGATATTTGTTAAAAGGCATTCATACATTTTTCAAAAAGTAAGTGAGCATAACAAATATTGTATAGGAGATCCTACAACTACAGTATAACATGATATCAACTGCTCTGCACAAAAGAAATAGCAGTTGCATGAGCATACAAGTATTTAACAAAATATCAAAAAGTATACGAGTATTGCCTCTGACACAATTCATACATACATTAAAGCAATGGCCCACAAATAAATGCTTTTACACACTTGCTGAATTTATGTTATGTAAAGATAAATAAGTATTTGTTAGTGTCAAAACCCCACACTTATTTAGAAACTATTATAATCCTAATTAATCTAGTTATGTTATTACTTGTATAGCTATGGTCATAATAATACACACAAACACATATACTATAATATGCAAATGTAAAAAAATAGACTTATACATAATTTAATTAATAATGTAACATAAATAATGATATTGTATGTTATCTTTATAATTTAATACAATTTTATAGTTCATTATTCAATGTAATTTAATTCATGACATAAATTTACGATGCCAATAGTTAGTAGTGGTTAGTGTAACCAACTGCCACGCCTGAGGTCGCGGGTTCGATTCCCGCACAAGACAAATATTTGTGTGCATGAACATGGATATTTGTCTTGGTCTGGGTGTTTCTATGTATAATATGTATGTATTTACAAAAAAAAAAAGTATATATGTATGTTTATCCATTGTCTAGTATCCATAGTACAAGCTCTGCTTAGTTTGGGCTAGATAGTGTTGTGTGTATGTGGTAGAATATTAATATTATTATTATTATTATTATTTTATTTCATACAGTATTATTATTAATCTTAAATATTAATTTTGCATGCCGTTCATACGGTGAGACATGCTGTGGTTATTTTATTATGTAAACATCTTTGTAATTGTGTTTCTAGCAGATAAAGATCATTATTATTATAATACTCTTTATTCAAATTATTTCAATACAGTTTTCATTTTAAATATACATATATAAAAAATACATTTAAAATATAATATATGGTACCCCACCGGCATCGGGAATAGGGTCCAAGCTGCCGGTGGTTAGGATTCCAGAATTAGGAACCTCACAATGCGTGCCGTATCTAATAGCACTGCCTTCTGCATCAAACCTTTGATCCAAGCACCCAACGCGAGCCTCTTTAGATGGTGATCGAGGCTCTTGGCTATTAGACCATTGACAGATATGACTATCGGCACAATGATTGCCGAATCTACATCCCACATGTCGACAACCTCGCGAGCTACATCAAGAAATAAAATTTTTCTTTTTTAGCTTTCGCGAGGTTGCCGTTATGCGGAATGGTGACATCGATAATCATTGCGCAGCGCTCTGATCGATCTATCACCACAATGTCAGGTTTGTTGGCTACAACAGTCCTGTCTGTGATGATAGTTCAATCCCAGTACAACGTGACATAACGATTTTCGAGAACTGATTCAGCTATTATTATTATTATTATAAATGCAAATTTATCCAATGTCATATATTTGCGCCTACCGCATTGATAGTACAGTAGAACAGGAGATAATAGTTTAAACTAAGAACTGTATAAAGTTTCAATTTATAACATTCGCGTAAACGTAAGACAATAATAAGATTAGGCATGAAAGTGTATTGTGTGTAAGCCGATGTAAGCAAGTTCTTAGTAACTGTTGCAGCTCTGGAATTTGAAAAAACAATAATATGCTTATGCTATAGGGATAGGGGTACGCATATTTTATATAACCAAATAGAAGAATACTGTGGCAAACATCCGTATTATTGTCTAAATAATAATCATGATGACTCATATCAGATGATATGCAGCAAATAAAAAAGAACTCATTCTCCAAACTCACACATATGAAAAAGTACGTTCATAACAGACGCATGTTAATGAAATTACGGAAATGATTTCCATCGGCGTAGAGCTCGTAGCGCCACAACTGCTACGCATCTGGCTACGGTAGTACAGTGCTACAACGCGCGCTACGCGAATTCGTCGCCGCGTTATATGAAAAGTTACCAATTGGAGCGAACATTTTTAATTAATAGAGTACGTTTGTATCATTATATTTTTTCATTTTTGCGATGTCATATATTTTTTATGTCAAGTAATTGACTCACTTTTAAGCGAATGTTACCCAGTGAAACTAGTTTTTAGAACTATTTTAAATACATATTTAGTTTAGTAACAAAGTGATTCAAATTTTAGAGTTAAATTTTAATCACTTTGTTACAAATATGCCTACACAAAACCATAGTTATATGTACAGACAGATAACCATGATTTTCTATAGGTTTTCCGTAACAGCTAACTGTTCAAAATAGTGCTAAAATTCACTGTTAAGGTTTATAACTCTACACACAAAGTATAATGCAAGTTATGATTACAAAAACATCTAGCTTCTCATTTTATTCTAAATACAGAATAAAATACATACTTTCTTTTGTCTCAACATAGCCGTTGTGCACACATACACTGCACTATACAAAGGTTTCCTCGCATAATAAAAGAAACAAAACAGTAAAGCATTAACGCATTTAATTAATCGTGGTTAAGGTTTAATTCAGCAAATCCATTTGTATGATAAGCGCGCGCTGTTTAGTGCAAGCTGCTCGGGGAGGAATGACGACATCATTTCTAACTGCAGTTATACTCCAGTTCAAATCTTGATGCAACCAACGATCGCAAGGTTAAGCAACATTTCCGGATTTAGAGGCTTTCCTATCGGCGATCCTTATCCATTGTACTCTCGTCCTCCTATAACCGTAACTAAAAACAGTTATCGCATTGGTAACGCTTCCTGATTCATCAAATTAATCTGTGAACGTTGATATGCCAAGACTCTAAAGAATTTTGGCATATATATCCTACCAACATTTTATTTTCAAGTACATGTTATGGCATGTAGATATATGTACATGTTTCATTTCTTTTATTGGCTCATCTGTTATATAAGCATGTATTACACAGTCGTGGGTCCTGCACAATGAAATGCCGAGATGATTTTTATACACACAGTATATATTTGAACGGAGTAACGTCCTAACCGCCAGTCATGGAGAATAAATATTTGTTAAATCTCCTACCCTATTTACATGTTTTTATCAATATATTAAATGAAAAGATAAATATCGATTAATTACATTTTAAGATGTAAAATTAGTATAGTAACAAATAACAATGATAATTTATATAAATTAAAGAAATAATCAAAATGTAAATATGCAGTTATAAAATAACAATTAAATATAATACGTCACAATTGTTGCGCGACTATTGAGTACTTGATAACACATGCCATTACAACGAGACGAGGCGAGATAACTAACACGTCACTACGTGTAAGTAAATACTATACATATATATACTATACAATACATGTAGTGACATGATACAACAGTATTTTCAGTTAATTATAAGATACTAAAACTTGCGTTAAAATTGAAAAAGAGATCATAGTCAGCAAGACATACGTTTGCTTTTGGAGAAACATTGATAAATGGACCTTTAAATTTACAGACAAATCTGCTAAAGAGCAGATTATTGCTTTAATAAATAATATCATAGACTGCGTTATTTATAGATCCTTGACACAGCAAAATAGTTTGATAAATGGGGGAAATATAATTCTCTTTGTTTGTTAACGTGCAAATTGCTTATTGGTAAACTCGGTATTAAATAAAATCCAGTTTCTTTTTAAATTTATACTGAAGTATGAACTCATTTATTTTCAATACAAAATAACTAAATAACTATCTTAACCTTATATCAAATATGTCATGTTTTGAATGAGGTAGCTGTCGCGGATACAATGTTGATAAAATATGTTATGTGGTGTAATCATTCGAAAAGCCTTGTTCACATTATCTAGGTACATATATACCTATAACAACCTGTTACGGGAAATTTATAATAAAATTATAAAATTTGCTGTTGCTACTGTGAAAGATAAATGTTATAGTTTAGAGCGTGAGGTCTTGGGTTTGATGCCCCTGTCAGATATATCCGGATTTTCTGTTTTGACTTTCTCACCAGCCGCACAACATCTGGTACTGTGTTTGGTAGATTTTAATAGGTTCGCCCTCTTTAACGTGAGACTAAGTACATCTGGCAAAATGCGAAAGTAATACACCACTGCCCTCTTTTTTAATAACACACACTATGTATTTACTTGTATGTAAATTCTACAATTATACACCCATACCATGTTTTTACATGTATATATATAAAGTATAAACGAGATATTCGTAACCATAATAATATATAAAAAATACTTTTAAAATTATTGTCAATTTTAACGTCCGTTAATGCAGTCCCACCCGTCCGTTCATAGAGACGTAGAGATGAATTTTAATGCTGTAATACGCATTCAGTGCTAATGGCTTCTTGAGAGGACAGACAGACAGAGTGCACTGTAAATACTGTCTCCACTTTACACTCGACACGCAAATGTACCTACACCTGAAATATGTTCTGGCTTCACTCGCAGTTAGATTAAGTGCTTCTTAGCAGGCTCGGCGTTTTCTTTATCTTTGACTCTGTTATTGTATTTTTGATAGATTAATTTTGAAGCAGCGATAGCCTCATGGGAAACCGTTGGACTGCCACACAGAGGTCTTGAGTTGGATGCCAAGGTCTGACTCCAATCTCTGACTTTTTGAACTTATAAGCGCATTAAATAGATCATTATCGCTTGCTTAGCGATGAAGGAAAGCATCGTGAGGAAACCTGCATGTTTAAGAGTTCTCCATAATGTTCTCGAAGGTCTGTGAAGTCTGTAAAACCGCACTGGGCCAGCGTGTTGGACCATGGCCTAATCCTTTCCACACTGAGAAGAGGCCCGTGCCCTGCAGTGGAACAGTTTAACACAGGGCTGATGTTATTATAACACGAAAGTTTTTGACCAGTGTATGTTGCTATTACGGACCAGAGACGTGGTCGCTCACTATGGGTCTTATCAGAAGGCTTAAGGTCATTCAGAGGGCGATGGAAAGAGCTTGGCGAGGTCTACGTCTTTTTGCTGAGATAATGATATTTTTATATAAGAGAAAATTCCGTCATCGACTGATCAAGTGGCTCCGATAACGTTAATGGTGCTTTTTATAATGTTAGGTCGAGTAGTTCAGGCGTGAAAGCGTAACAAACAAACAAACGCACATTCGTTTTTATAATTAATATTAGTTAGGATATTCCGTTGGTAGATTATCTATAATGAATAATGATCCTTGCGACAGAAAATATGACAATAAATTTAGAATAAAGTCTATTAAGCATATAGAGCGCTGATGATAAACAATTTGCTTGTCTAGGCGTATCTTTGACAAACCATAAAACTCATGCATGGCGGTCACATTCACTATAATATACGCGTAATACATATTTGCCTACCCTTCAGTGTGTATGCTAAAATTTAAGAGTTATTAGAGGGGCTTGACCGGGAACCTTTAAATACCGTCGCTTTCGCTAAAAATAGGCGGTATTCGTAACTTTTTTTATTGTTGCATAAATGTAGGCTTTATGCATACTAGCGGGCGCCGAGTGCTCGAAATTCAACCAAAGTTTGCCTGTACGATATTGCTGATATATAATTATAGTGTCTTATCTACGTGATATATGTCATTATATGTATATTGATGTATGTAACCATAGTTACGCGCTTCGACTACTTGTGTAAAATGCATGGTTGCGTGTAGTGATTTTTTATTAATTTAATGTATTTCTTATGCATATTTTATAAAAATATTAGGATTCGCCCCTCCTTCTTCATACAAACTTTAACAGTACCAAATTTTATACTCCGCCATCCGCGCAATTTTCCTAAAAATGGTACAAAGTTTTTGCTTCACTTATTAATATATATAAAAGGCATAATTGCATATTATGATTCAATACGAAATATGACGCAACGTTAAACACTAATACACCTAATCCAGCTCATATTTCATACTCTTATGCAGCATGATGCGTAGTCAACATGACGTTGTGGACAAAGCCGAACATACTGCCTGTGTATTGTTACATACAGCAGCGAGCGAGGGCGAGTTGACATTTGTTTATTAGATTCAAAATGTTAGTAGGAATTATGTACTTTTAACCAAACACAATAATTACTCTAGACTTAAAACTGGGAGTTGGCACACATTCATTCGGTTTGTATTTACCAAACAAGGCGAAATTTTATATAAAATCAATAAATTACACAGAACTGGTCATTTATTCTTATTGCTCTCGAAAGCAACAGATCTACATAACTTCTATGACTGCTATCAATAATTATTCAACCATCATAAATTACCAATTTTGTCCACTCCTAATAATTTTGTCACTACAAATTCAAGTAATCACATCCCTACTAAAATCAAAGCTATAAAATGAGCACAAACACAACACAACACGTATTCATATCACAATTTACGACGAACAATAACATAAAGGCTTCAAACGATGTTTAGTAAACCATTAAAGTTATTTCGCAGCGGTGTAATATGACGCGACAGACTGGCAACTTTCTGTGAAAGATTAGTTGAATCTGCGAGCATTAATCGTCGTGTATCAAATTAAATATACAAGAACGATCAAGTCAGGAGACTTAATCGTATTTTAATTGTTCACAATTAACATTTTAGACAATAATCTAGAATGTTAATTGACGTCAATTCAAATTTAAAATATGTATGTCAGTACTATTAAGGTACCTGAACAGTTAAACCTAATGGTTTCTAAGACTAACGCCTATTATTCGAAGGTAAACTGTATTAGCAACTTTATAAGTAGCTTACATTAAAACAAAGCATCAAAGTATATTATTTGAAATTATTTGATAACAAATTGTCAACGCCGTAAAGGGTTTTCGAACTCAATTATATGATATATTAATGATCGCATGCTCAAGTCGAGTCAAGTGATTTGATCATATAAGATTTGAATATTTGATCAGTATATTTAGTACAGTAGAATCAGTGTGATAGCCACTAAGCAGTAATAATTGTAACGGACAAAATTACTTCATTTAATGAAGTGAATGACTGCTACATCTGAATCAACTTGCATCACAAAGAGTTGCCAGTCTGCATGAACCATAAATAAAACAGTGTATATAACAAACTAGAGGCGATCACGTGGGGATTACACAGGTAATGCCGACGTAATGTTGGTTCAACGTACATATATGTATGTATATGTGTGCGTTAAATGTAATCGATGAACTTCGTCCTATAGGTTGCGCATACCTTCTCTAAATTTTAAAGTTACTGACTCGGGATTTTATGTTGGTGCATATCCTTACTTAAGTTTGTTTGTCTATAACGCTTTTACGCCTTAACTGCTCGACCAAACATCATGAAATTTCGCATACACGTTGTGAGGAACAGCAGATAAAGACATTGGGTAACTTTTATCTAGATAAAAAGTAAAGTTCTCAAGGGTTAAAAATTTATTGTTAATCTAGTTAACGCGAGCGAAGGCACGGGCAAAACCTAGTCTAAGATCATCATAGAACGCACCCTCTCTCTTTTTTTGTGATAATAAATAAAGTTCGACAATTGAGGCTTAGGAATCTGGAGCATTAGGCTCTGTTTCTAGTTGTAATGTTATAGTTAAATAAAAAATAAGTGATCATTGTCAATGCCTTTTGATATTTAGAGTCGTCATCTAAAATATTAACTATGATAGATTGTTTAACATATTGAGAACACTGTCAGTTCAGAGAGCATATTAAAAAAAATCTGATTGTTTATTTAGTTTAACAATAAATTTTCTTAAGTTAGTTTGTATGTAATAATATGTATAATATGTGATGCCTGTGTTAGGAGATAGCTTAGGCTGATCTTTTTGCTAGGTTTTATATTGTCCATAACGGCTGAGTGAACAGTACTGAAGAACTTACTATTCCTTTGCAAGTATTAGGATCAGATGTGCTTATAGTAGTAGTGTTGATGATGAAAGTAAGTATATTTAGTTTTTATGTTTTACGGTACTGCATTTAAATTGCTTTACCAGCTAATTTCAACTCTTATTTCAAGATTTTGATTACAATAATCGCAATCTTAGAATAATATTTCTTGTAACTATCTTATTTTATTTTTATTTTATCTACTTATAACTATAAGCAGCAATAACCTAATGGGAAACCATTGGACTGCCACGCAGAGGTCTCGAGTTCGAATCCAAGGCGCGCATCTCTGACTTTTCGAAGTTATATGCGTATTAAATAGTTAATTATCGCTTGCTTTAACGGTGAAGGAAAACATCGTGAGGAAACCTGCATGTCTGAGAGTTCTCCATAATTTTCTCGAAGATATGTGAAGTCTGTCAACCAACACTAGGCTAGCGTGGTGGACTATGGCCTAACCCTTCTTACAATAAGAAGAGGCCCGTGCCCAGCAGTGGGACAGTTTAATACAGGGCAGATATTATTAAAACTATCACACTTTCAGCGATAGTGGGTACCAACCAAACAATTAGTGCAGCTCTATTTATGTTTAAATTTGTTTAATAAATTAGCATAGCAATCTAATTACAGATACAAAATTGAATTAATGTAAATCATGTGAATAATAGACGCGTTCATTACGCGTTCGTATGAAATCTGTGTCAAATGGCCGAACGTCCGTGAGTTCGTGACGGTCCAACACAAATGCATTGTTATTTAGTGCTGTTGATTTTAGCGTTTATTGTTGATAGACTTTATCATCGCTGAGCTAACAATACAGCCGGCTCTCGTATTACCTTAGCACAATTGATTTATGTGACAATATAGACGAGTTGACATCCAATTAATAAACTAAATAAGCTCATCATGATTCAATAATATGTAATTATTTTATGAATATCCTAGTAACTGGCAGTAAACATGCATATGGTAAGAACACTTGCCACTTCACCAAAGACTTCACCGAAAAGTACTGCAACCAAAGTATGCTCCTTTAAATGTACAGTTACCAACATGAATCTATAAAGAGTTTTCGTAACGACAAGTTCATTAACTATTATGCGTTTAATTAATATGTATGTCAGTCAGATTTTGCAATGTTTAAGTTGCTTCATTCATTTGAAATTCATTTTTCTGAATAATTTTATTCGTTGGAGTGAATTTAACGCATAAGAGTTTATGTCAATATGTTGTTTGCATGGCGCTGCCTAACTCAGTTTGTTGTAGTCGATATGTGCTGATTATTTTAATTTTTCTAGTTAGATACTTCGTGTGAAGATTTCACATTAATCTATAGATACTATACTATACTGGTACTCTGCTGACTGCGCACCGCTTTCTTAAGATACCTGAAAGACCTACTCACCATAAGAAAATAATATAGTTATATAAATACATATGTTGTCCCAATTTGAACTAAATACCAGGTTAAATGAGGATGTGCCTTGTTATAATCATATTTACGACAAATTCTGTCCTGCAGTTTGTCTGACCACTTGCTTAGTACAACATGCATAAATAGTTTGAACAGCTGGAGATGTCCATTACACGTGCATACTCGCTTATACCCTAGAAACAAAACAATTTTAACTGCATACTCTCTAATTTGCAATTATATTCTATCTTATCTTATCTTGTGTGGGGGCCAATCAGTAGAGACCGGCGACACTTCGACCCAGTGGGATCTTTTGTGTCGACTTCCCCAATAGCGACTGCCATAGATGTTCATGGCAGTCGGGACCGACAGCTTAACGTGCTCTCCGAGGCACGGAGCAGGCGATAATTGTCAATCAATACGCACATAATTTTGAAAAGTCATATAACTGCCGAAGGTCAGAGATGCGCGACGTGGGTTCGAACCCGAGACCAGAGGCATGCAGAGGCATGCAGAGGCATTGCAGTCTGTTGGTCTCCCCACTGAGCTATCGCTGCTTGCTAATATAATTAGATTCTAACTAAAATAGACAAATAGATGGTTGAAATCACGCTATTACCGATTCCCTTTTTCATTTAATACAGAATCTTAAAACAAGATAAATCCAGTGAAGCTTACATATCGCATAAAGATCAAAGCCGACTTTTTCAGAGTAACCCTTTTGTTGAATCACTTTGTTACAGCTTCAAAACGAATTAGTCGAATATCCGTTTTATGCAAGCTCATTATTTCAACATATTAAACCAACGCTAACATAACTTCAACTTTAAACTTCGTTCATAACGCAACGCATCCTCTTAACTCACGTTGCATCTTTGATCAATGTAAAAGTTTCAACAGACTTGTTGCAAAATATTTAATCTTCGCGATCAATTAGCAAGTACACAGATAACCGCGCGTTATTAATATTTGAGCTACGTTGCGATGCGGCCGCGTGGCGTTAGCGTTGCGGGTACGGATCGTCTGCGTCGCGTCTGCGTATCGACGGCGGTTTTATCTCTAAGAAGCGCGGATTTAATAGCTCGTTCGCTCGTTAATTAAAATTTTAATTAAGTAGAGCTAAGTGAGAAAAGTTGATATAAAACGCAAGTTTGTCATTTCCGAATGTCGTGCTCTGTGAAAAAATTATATTCACGATTTATTAAATGAATGTTAGGAATGTTTTAATCAACTGTAGTGCTGAGTGGAACTGAACATAAATATGTATTTTATTTTGTCTGTATGAATGAGAATGTGCTGCGTTGTAGTATTATATAAATTCGTTTGTTTTAGCGTAAAATTTTTGAAGAGCGGCGAGTTCTCAGTAGCTAAAAATTAAAGACAGGTGATAACAATAATACCCTTGTTTTAAGCAACGTGTCGCCTAGTCGGCCCCTGTTTTTATAAACATTTATTAGTAACTTCAATCTATCTTGCACCAGGTTGTAACTTAGAATATCATTATCTTTACGGATTTTGGTGGTTAGATAATGTAATAGATACTATTAAGACGTGGGCAAAGTTATATAATTATATTCAATAGAATCTGGTTCGAATAAAACTGGGACAGTGAAGAATTAATAATAATAATAATATTCTACTACATACACACAATACCATCTAGCCCAAACTAAGCAGAGCTTGTACTGTGGGTACTAGACAATGGATAAACATACATACTTTTTTATGTAAATACATACATAGAAACACCCAGACCAAGACAAACATCCATATTCATGCACACAAATGTTTGACTTGTGCGGGTGTCGAACCCGCAAACTCAGGCGTGGCAGTCGGTTACACTAACCACTACGCTATCGAGGCAGACAATATAATTACAAAATAATTGAGATATATAAGAAGAAGGTAACTACATCCATATTTTTGTGTTTAGACCCCCCTTAATAGGAACCGAGTATGTAAATGCCGTCTAAGAGTATCCTATCAGATAACAAAAACATATTGCCTTGGGAATTGAACCGGAGACTTCACAAACATGCTCATGCTTATGCCATGGGATCAACGAGACAGTCTCAGGGTGTCGGGTAACTTTGTCATAGACAATACACACCTGCCGCACCCTACAGGTAAATATAAGTGTAATCCTAGGCAAATCTCATCATCATATTGTCTTCTGTTTACGCGAATGTTATTCATTGAAATTAAACTAGTATATACGGATTTTATCGCGTTGTTTATTTAGCACTGTATTACAAAATTTTGAAAATATTAGACTACTACTACTATTGATTTTATTTTACTAATTTATAAGCTAATAAAATTATTTAAACTATTAAATCTATTTATTTTTGGTTTACACTTTCCCCGACGTTTCGGTTGCTTTTCAGCAGCCATGGTCACGGGGAGACTAAGATGGTAGTTGTCTCAATGTTCCAGTGTAGTTATTTCAAAGTACCCGAACATAATTTAATTATTGGTGTTTCTATTTACGCAGAATGAGCTCAAAGTATCATGAAGTCTAGCTGTGGTTTGTTTCTTCTTGGGTTTGACTATTTGAAGTACTGGATCCCAAGCTGGTGGTACATTCCAACCATCTTCTCTATTGAAATTTGGATGTTTTTTGATCTCAATAGCCTCGCGAAGCATCCTTGGTAGGAATCGGTGTTCTTTAGCGAGAATCTGTGGTTTGTCAAATCTCAGGTAGTGGTTGGTCCCCTGTTGTACATGTTCACACACAGCAGACTTCAACGAGCGTTTGTGTTTTAATTCAGCTATGTGTTCTTTTATGCGGATGCCTATGCTTCTCTTGGTTTGACCAATGTATGAGAGTCCGCAGTCACAATCTATTTTATAGACCCCTGCATCTTGTAAAGGTAATTGGCACTTGACGGATGGTAAAAATTGACTTATCTTCGTTGGCGGCTTGAAGTATGCGTTGATTGAAGCTCGTTTCAAGATGTAGCCAATCTTGTCAGTGACACCCCTTACATAAGGCAGTATAGCAGGCTGGCGCTCGACTGTGGCTGGCTTTTCTCGGGATCTGTGACAGCGGCGCGGCTGTTGGAGCTTGTTGTCTTGCAGTACTTGCTTGACATGTTGAAGCTCGGCGTCCAGGTGTTTCTTGTCACAGATCCCGTGGGCTCTCTGAAACAAAGACATTCCCACGGTAGCTAACTGTTTAGGATGGTGGTGAGATTCACCGTTCAAGTACCTATTTGTATGGGTCTTTTTCCTATACACAGTGTGGCTCAAAGTATGATCAGGATTCCTGATGACAAGTACATCTAAGAATGCTAATGAATTATTTGCCTCTAATTCCATAGTAAATTGGATGTTGTTATTAATGGAATTAAGATGTTCTAAGATACACTAACACTATCTGTTGGTAATATTGTAAAAGTATCATCTACAAACCTCTTATAAATCCTGGGTGTGATGGGGGCAGTCTGTAAAGTTCGAGTCTCAAAGTCCTCCATATATATGTCGGCAACAACAGGCGATACTGGGGAGCCCATTGCCACACCATCGACTTGTATGTAGCAGTTATTGTCCCACAACAGAAAGCCAATTGTTAAGCAATGTAATTAAGTAGTTCTGCATATTCCTCAGGCATATTGTACTCTATTAGCTTCCTTTTAGTTATTTCAATACAGTCATGTACAGGTATACATGTAAATAATGACTGTACATCAAAACTAACCATTGTTTCATTGTTAGTGAGACAGGTGTTTAATCTCACTCACAAAATGGTATGAATCCTTTACATGTGCTCTCGAGTTGCCTCTGAGTGGTGAGAGTATTTTCGCTACGTGCTGAGCCAGTCTGTAAGTTGGTGCGTCGATCTGACTCACAATAGGACGTAGGGGAGCATTTTCCTTGTGTATTTTTTGGTAACCCATACAGCTTTGGAGGTTTTACGCAAGCTGGTATTAATTGTTTAACGTCTAGATCTAGTCTTTCGGAGTATTTATATATGATGTCTTTGGTTTTGTTCAATATTTTGTTTGTAGGGTCTGTTTTAACCTGTTTATATGTTGTTTCATCCGAAAGTAAATTTTCAATTTTATGTTTATAATCTGACGTATCCATTATAATACTGCCTTATGTAAGGGGTGTCACTGACAAGATTGGCTACATCTTGAAACGAGCTTCAATCAACACATACTTCAAGCCGCCAACGAAGATAAGTCAATTTTTACCATCCGTCAAGTGCCAATTACCTTTACAAGATGCAGGGGTCTATAAAATAGATTGTGACTGCGGACTCTCATACGTTGGTCAAACCAAGAGAAGCATAGGCACCCGCATAAAAGAACACATAGCTGACGTAAAACACAAACGCTCGTTGAAGTCTGCTGTGTGTGAACATGTACAACAGGGGACCAACCACTACCTGAGATTTGACAAACCACAGATTCTCGCTAAAGAACACCGATTACCAAGGATGCTTCGCGAGGCTATTGAAATCAAAAAACATCCCAATTTCAATAGAAAAGATGGTTGGAATGTACCACTAGCTTGGGATCCAGTACTTCAAATAGTCAAACCCAAGAAGAAACAAACCACAGCTAGACTTCATGATACTTTGAGCTCATTCTGCGTAAATAGAAACACCAATAATTAAATTATGTTCGGGTACTTTGAAATAACTACACTAGAACATTGAGACAACTACCATCTTAGTCTCCCCGTGACCATGGCTGCTGAAAAGCAACCGAAACGTCGGGGAAAGTGTAAACCAAAAATAAATAGATTTAATAGTTTAAATAATTTTATTAGCTTATAAATTAGTAAAATAAAATCAATAGTAGTAGTAGTGTAATATTTTCAAAATTTTGTAATACACTGCTAAATAAACAACGCGATAAAATTCGTATATAGTAGTTTAATTTCAATAAATCTCATCATCATCATCATCTTAGCTGAAAGACGTCCACTGCTGGACATCGACCTTCCCCAAGGTTTTCCACTATAGCAAATGTACTACCTAGAAATAGTTAAAAGATTAAACTGAAGTTCCATCATCACTCAATAAACACAACATGATTTATCTCCGTCAGCTCATTCCGAGGCATTCGCCACGAGCGCGACAAAACGCACGACACGCGACATAAATCACCGACGTTTTGTCGTTTACAGTGTTTTTGTCGCACATTATACGTACACATTACACTTAAGATATTGTTACAGATTGTTTGGGTATTTCTTTCTTTTATTTTGCTATTGTTTGGCAAGAAATATGGTACGTCTTGGAGCGAGGATTCTGCTTTGTGTAGGCAGCGTGCGGGGGCAAATTTCTTAGGCATTGTCATGTGTATATTCTGTAGGTGAATTTGTGATAGTTATCTACATAATATTATGCTCTGGATTTCGTTGGTGAAAATACCTTTACGTATAATGAATCGAGACGTTTAAAACAAATAAAAAAGAAAATTATAAGAAGAAAACTCTTGTTAGCAAATATATTTTTGTAAAATTACGTTACTTGTAAAATATTTTCATATTTGTATTTTGTTTTTAATATTTTGCCTATAAGTGATTTAAACATAAGAACCCACTTGCCGTAAATACTTAGCCAATACATTTAATCTGCATATGTCGCAACAATAGACGCAACGGTGAATGCAATAATTGTGAATCGGGTCTTTAGTTCGATGCCCGGATCTCGAAAAATGTTGTTACAGACAAACCTATGTCTATCAAGAAATTGTCAGTAGTAGTACCGAGTCTGGAAGTGTGCTCGGTAAACGATTATAGGCTTGCTTCTTAACGTACCAGTTTAATTCATACCAGGCGAAATGCGTCTGTGAAACATGGCTGTCTAAGATTGCAACTGTTAAATAAACCAATAATAGAAGTCTACGTAAATTAAAATAAAGTGTAATTTGAACCGACAAGCTGTGAAAACTACTGAACACAAATAAGTACAAGTTTTTAGTCCAGTGACCGTATACTAGTCTTTAGGTTAAAAATCAAATACGCCGCTTTTGGTGAATTAGTTTATCAGTAGCAAGGAGGCCACTTAAATACATTGCAAATATACAAAGGCGAGACAGTCACGCAATATTTAATATAATGTTAGATAACGGGTCTTACTCGCGATAAAGTATTTAAAAGATAATAAATACCTATTAATTGCCCGACGTTTCGACCGATTTGCATCGATCGTGGTCACGGGTTGACTGATGTGAGCTCAGCGGCGCCTTCGTGAAGTGCGGGTTTCGGCAACTACCCTCACTTGGTCACTATTATTTAACTGTCGGTATTTCGACACACAACACTAACGACGTCTACACTCTGGTCACTAGGGCGACATAAGGCAAACGCAATATTTGTCTTTCTTATTAAAACACTATGTGACTATTCTATTGCTTTACAATGTAACGAATCCAGCCAGCTAATGATAATGTTTGCTGGCTGGATTCGTAACATATCTATTTGTTATTTTTGTTTTTTAAATAGATAACGCCTACATAGCTTTGTCGAGTCAACCATGTCCGCTACACCATTATGGTGTAAAATTTTAATGGGACAGACTCCTATACAGATCCGATAGACCTAAATAGGTGTAACTTGGATACTATCTGCACATTTAACTCATTCGTCATCTTATATAGTGTCTTTAGTCAGACCTTCTTCAGAAACTACGATATTCAGTTGTGTCGTCCTGACATGACTGCTTATGACTTTACTTGTAAGTAACTTGTTTACTTTTTAATTGTAAGTCCACGTAACAGAGGCCAGTCATTTTACTGTTGACCAGTCTCTGGTCCACAGCAAAATGATTCTGACGCTGTGCTGTAAAGAAGATTTTTCGCTAAGGTATTTCGATAGTAACTAAAACCTAATTACGTTTTGCTCGATCCGGAAATCAAACTCGAAACCAGTCGCATTTACTACTACTGCACCACTGAGGTAGATATTCGAACGAGCCGTCCTTGTCCATGTACATATTTCTAAGAACAGCTTTATTTGTTATTACCGCCCTTCTAAGAATGTACAAGTCGTTGTGTTTGTAAACATATACTGCACACTCCAAACAAGCACTGATTCTAAATGCAACAACATAATGAATAAATTATCGTACGAAAACAAACCAAAAAGAAGCGAGCTAACATTCAATTTGTCCCCACACAGTAGGGCTCGTAGGGGAACGAGACAGATATATAATTCAGTATATTTATTCATATGGCGTTCATAAATATTGGCGTAATGCACATGTCGTGACGAGGGTAATGAAGCCATGCAAACTAGGATGAGCAGGACTTAAGCATATGAATGTTCAAGTGGATATTTGCCCCGATATTGCCGACATCATTACTCAATGTATTACTTATAAAGATACATTTATATATGTAAAAAGTAAGGAGGCAATCACAAAATCCTAACTAATATTATAAATGCCAATGTTAGTTTTTTGTTTCTAACGATTTCATGCCTTAATTACTAGACGAAGCATCATAAATTTTCGCATAAGTACACATTGTTTGTTGTTGTTTTATCCAGAAAAAGTATATGTGCTTCCGAGGGATAGAACATTCACATAACCTAAAAATAGCCTACATTTTCGCGAGCGCAGTTGCGGGCAAAATGTTGTATTGTGTTATCCAAGTATTCATACAATATTTTGTTAATAATATAAATTCACTCCATACGTAATTCATACTACGTAGGAGTTGGCTACCTATAAGTAAAAAGTCATATTACCGGCAACTTGGTAAACTTCTATGTACATCTCTTACATATAATTGTGAACCTTTTGCGAAAGACTCAGTACGACGATCAAAGCACTTTATTGTACACTTAAATTACATTTATAATAGTGACGTACAAGGGCGAGCTTAACTCAATATTGAGTCCTCAACCTTTGAGCATTACACAAGAAAAATATAATAGTAAGGAGTCAAAGCGAATAGTGAAACAGAAAGGAAATAACCTAGGTTATAAATATTAATTTGTAGTTAGTAATTCGTAGTATATTATCTCTGATTACAATTAGTGTTGCCGAAACGAGAAGTGTTTGATCCCTGCTTGGAATAAATAATTATGATTCTGAGTGATTTTGTTCGTTGCTACATCTATAGATATGATTTGTTTAATAAGCATTTAGATAGCTACATACTTACTTGTTATACCTATGGCAATACTAAAGCGATCCCTAGTGCGAGGGATATCTTGTGTCGTAACTATTCAGCAACATCGCCGCCTCAATCAAATTACAATTAGATCTTTTAAGATGGCAAACAAGCGTATGGCCCGGCCCACCTGATGGTAAATGGTCACCGTAGATTATGGATGCCTGCAACACTACAGGCATGACTTGCGCGTTGTCAACCCTTTAGGAAAGGAAGAAGAGAAAAAGGAAGTGGGAAGAAGAAGGAGCGGGAAGGGGGAAAGAGTGAGATTGAGCCTCCCGCACTCTCACTCACCGATCGAAATACAACAGTAGGAATACTGCTATTTGACGTCAATATTCTGTGAGAAGGTAGTCCTTACCCAGTCGAGCCGGCTCTTTGATGCTGAAAAGAGCGGGGCTCTACTACTCAGATATCAAAACATTCTAGATAACATTTAAACCTTAATGAGAAAAGCTAAGCCTTTTGCATAGGTTGTTCGAATGGTCCTGATATACGAAATTACTGAGCTCAGCTAAAGACAGGATAATCACGGTCTAATTCAGTACTATATAGTTGTATAACACTTAAATGTAAAATGACTCAGTTTTCCAATTTGAAATGCTTACGTTTTATATCATAATTGGAAACGCTTCGTAATTAATTATATTGAAATGTCATCACGGTTCGAGGTATTGTCTATAAGTAAAGTTAAACCATTCATTAGTACTAACATATTTAATTGACATTTCTGGCGGTTTGGGTCCCCTTTATTCTTGCATTGAAAGATGTAAGGGATATTATTCGGCGAAATAGACGACATTTTCGGCTTTGATATTTTTATTTTCGAGTTTTAACGTTTTGTTGCAGTTCTGTCATAATTTTCGTAATATAAATAACTAGATTTTGCCACTTCGCTCGAGAACAATACTATTTTCTAGATAAAAGGTTTGTATGTCCTTTATTGTACCCATGTCAACGTGTATGCGAAATTTCATGATGATTGGTCAAATAGTTAAAGCTTGAAAGCCTAACAAACAAACTCACATTTATACTTATTATATTAATTAGGATTATTTCTATAAATATGAACTGAAAAGCAATTTAAGTTCACATTCGAGGTATATTTTTATTTAGGAGAATATTATCAATTATGATATTTATGACATTGAGGCCCGATCGATTCTCTATTTAAAAGTTTATTACGTGAATTAGTCCTCAAATCTTTTGTCCAATAATAATTGAGGTAGTTCTGTTTCTCACTGTAACTAAATATATTATTCTGTACAAATAATTTAATGGTTGTAATAAGTTCTTCACTAAAGTCAATCCTTAACGACGCGATGTTCTACGTACACAGTAGCGAGAGTTGAAATAAAAGTTTGTGTAATCCAAAAATAGTTTTCCAGTACCGATATTAGATTAAGTCTGCGCTGTTAATGTTTGTAAAGTAAGAATTATTACTGAAATTATTGACTAAGGTATTGCTATAATAAAAAATCTGCTTTAAGTCTGCCTGTTCATTACCTACTTATGTTGTATGTTTGAGTAAATCTTTGTAATTTAGTATTCATTCTCTAGTGTAGCAAAAACCCAAGATATATATAACAGAAAATATACAGTAGATGTATAACAATATTATACATTAGCAAATTTGTGCCCAAACACACGGTATAATATAAAAGAGAAGAATGTTAAAATGCATGAATTTTGTTTCACAACAATTTCTCTTCCGCATTCCGCTCTTTGTGCTTGCACGAGCAAGTGTCTCTACAATTACCACTCGTGGGCCCTACCAAAAGGGTGAATATCAATTTGGCACGTATTAAGGTTTTAATAAACTGTGAGCCTTCAAAATTACACTCCACAAGAGGAATATACACGGTTCAAATGTAAACGAAGGGACGCCACGTGTTCCGAGCCCTATAAATAACGAAAGGGTCTCGTCTTATGGCCCCCTGTATCTAATTTTAGGTGGCCTGTGCGCACCTGGGGGCTGATTAATGGGTAACGTCTATTTTGTTGGATATTTAAATACCTGTCTGCTGTTTGACGGCATCTTTACGCGCCCTCATTGGGAGATGTAGGGGATGTTGTTTTTGCGAGAGCGTTTTAATGAAAATTTGCTTATGCGTGGTGAAATATGACCAAATGCTATGGCATAGAAAGTTATTACTAATTTAAAAGTTTGTCACTAATACAAATAAATTTAAAAAAATCTCAGTAATACAAATTACTTGTCATAATAATATTTCATAATTGATTAATGCGGATTTTTCCTCCATACAATCAATTAAAAAATATATATGTACCTATATATTTTGTGTATTAAACACAAATATACGATTTATATAAACACACATAAAATTTTAAATATGCTACTTTTTTATAACCATATATATCAGAAAACTTCGACGATACGCTCAGCTTTGCCATGACATCGGTACACTAACCCCGCTATAATACGTATATTAATATACACGAGTACTCCACTTTATTTGCTGATGTGAACAGCTCCTAACAATACAAAACCTGTCAATGCTTGGAGCATCACGGCGCGGATTACAAAGGTGCTCGACAGACAACATTTTTGCGTCCAATTTGCAGCGCTCAGCTTTTCTACGCACCAGATTATTCACAATATTTACTTTTGAGTTAATAACGATGTCATTATGTGTATAGCTATTTAGGAAAAAGCAACATATCTACATTCTTGTCATTGATACATACATACTAATATATGCTTAGGTTTAAATATATTTATTCTCATATAAGATTTACATTACTTCCATGAGAACATGATTAATAAATATAAGTATAATAGTGCTCGTCGTCACAAAAATAACAATAAAATACAATTATTAATAGAAATACAATTACAATGTTGAACTAAAATAGATAATGTATTCACAGATACCCGTTAAATAGTTAATACACTTTGTTAGTAAAGACTCTTTTTGATTTTTTGACTTTTGAGGCTGGGCAACCGTTGGACTGCCACGCAAAGGTCTCGAGTTAGATCCCAAGGCGCGCAACTCTGACTTTTCGAAGTTATGTGCGTATTAAATAGTTAATTATCACTCGCTTTGACGGTGAAGAAAAACATCGTGCAAAAACTTGCATGTCTAAAAGTTCTCCATAATTTTCTCGAAGATATGTGAAGTCTGCCAACACTGGGCCAGCCAGCGTGATGGACTATGGCTTAACCCTTCTCAATTTAATGCAGAACGCATATTATCATATGATAGAAACTTTTTGTAGTTAAATTCGATATATAATATAGAAGTCAGTTAGACTTACATGACTTTGGTGTTCGAGTTTCTCCGTAGTTATAAATCCAACCGAATTCCGAGGTCCTTGCACGACGCATTCAAGTTTACGGCTCCGCTTCTCAATGGTTTATAAACTAAGTAGTTGGGTAGACCTAAACATCTAGTATTTCAGTAAGTATCAAAGTTGTCTGGATTGCTGAATACGATTGAAGCATACCTTTAGAAATTTTGAGAGAAATCGTAGTTCTATTTATGACTATGTATACTGGAAAGCCGAGGTAACAAAGTTACATTCTGCGACATACCCTAATATTAACTATCGAGGTTCCGTTTTGTTTTTATCATATGCATAATAAAAATGTTTATATTGTTCTAATTAAGTAGGAGTACTTACTGTTCTTCGATAAGACAGAACTTGTACGTAAAGGACTCCTAAATGGCCATTTTATTTACTGTAATATACTGGCCAGAATATTCACACACGGCTTTCATATACGATAATATATTCCATAGAATTATGCTTGAAATAGCCTTGATGCATTTAAATGTTTCGAAATGGCCGAGCTACATTATATGAAAACATTGCAGCCACAAATTGCAGTAAAAAATTACTGTGTAGAAGCCCAGATTTAAAAAAAATCAAACACTAAAGGCGATGTATAAAATTCAAATGAACATTCAACTAAAATCCTTTAAGCCCATCTAAATTCAGAGACGATCAACTGTACACAATGTATTCTGGAGCGGTTTTTACTTAAGATTCAGTGCTCAATACTGGCGACGGTGCCAAGTGGTCTGGCGAGCCAAGACGCTGCCAGAACGTTTGCCAATACCAAACGAGCTCTGTTCCAATTATTAGACAATGAGGATGCATGGAGAAAAAGGTTTTTGCGGTTTTTAAGACTGAAAGATCGGTGGCTACAGTTTTTGGCACGAGACAAGCATGAACGTTATAAAACTAAATAAAATGCAAGTATGGCGGCGCTATGCTTACATTGCTGTCAGTTATTTCTAGATTTCTGCACGGTATGAGGTACGATTTCCGTGTTGGGCAAATTTTGCAAGTAAGTTGTGTATCTAGAACTATGTGAGATAATCACAAAAAGTAAACCTCTATATTTTGATTCTTATTTCTTACATTATAAAAAGTTATTTTGCTCTTAGTTGCTTAGTTTTTATAGATTGTATTTCTTTGTCATAGCCAATGCAAAAACTATATACATTCAAAAAGAAAACATTTATGACGCAGTTCTTAATAAATTTATATCTGATACCAAAAATAGATGATTAAAAAATGCGACATCATAAACCGGTCAATGTTATGCCTTAAATGTTAATTTATAACATAAATTACAATGTATAATATATTTTAGTATATTTATTATATGGTACGTTAAGTATGTAATAATAATATAAATATAAACGTTCATATTGAGCACTAGATAAGACCTTCAGAAAAACAGCAGGCGCACAAACTTAAAATATAACCCACAACTTTTTATATATATGTGTGTGTATAATAGAAATGTATATCCAATGACGCAAAGAACAAAAATATACCTAAACTAGAAATAGAAATAGATCGTGTATTGAACCTGCATCACAAAACACTTTAATAGCACAAATGTTACCACTAAAACAACTACACCATTCACGTGGAGCAGACACAAAAACCTTTTAGTTATGCCTCTATTATCAAATAATCTATCGTTCATATTATAGAGATTTCAATTACAACATCTGCTGGTAGTTGCCAGCCGTCTGTAAATAGCAACAAATGACTGTATAATTGCAATAATCCGTCAGTTCCCTTACAGCTATGACGAGGCAATCAGTCCCCTGCCCCGGGCGGGCATTTGCATCCAGGGGAGGGCCAGGGGACGGACAGAGTTGCACTCCTGAATATTAATACGTACTTGTGTCGGTATCACTTTGATATTTGGTAGTCTGATGTACTATGAAGATGTTTCTTGTTTCTCTCGTGTATTTGCAAGTTCCGTACACTTGTTTCCGTGTTACATAAACTGAATTTCTAAGTTCAAGTCTTCACTTATTTATCTTAATTTGTACTTAAGTGCAGTCGTTATATATTTAAATTACTCTTAAAATACAAATAGTGACTTTTTGCTAAAAGTGAGAAAGTGCTATTTATCTTTGCGTTCCGAGTATTTTGAACACACGGACATATGTGGGTGGGTATTGCGTGGGTCCTAATGCAAAGTATATCGTGGTAGTAAATGAAGATATAAGTTCAAAATTTATGGTACAATTGACCTTAGGGATATGAGACAGGTAACTTATGCGTTTATATTTGATCCTTTAAAAAATATGGTTAATCAAAATCGGATTTAGTTCCATACGGACATCAAACCCACATTACTTTGCACACTGTTCGTGACGAGGTAACTATTCAAGCCACTACATCACCCAAGTTTACTTTGGTTCAATGTGAAGAATGACAAATCCTTGTTTATTTCATAAATAACATAAGCTTACATTTAATACTGTACTCAATTCGTTATATGCTACGAAAGTGTAGCATCTACAAAATCTTTTGTACGTAGCCATCTACGCCGTAGCTCATGTGTGCTCTTCATAACATTGCTTTCTGTGGGGTGGTTTTCTCGTGAGTGTAAATGGGGTTATAAAATCAAAAACATGTACGACATGACATTAATTTTACATTACATTATGTTCTATCCCCTTCGCGAATAAGTATAATTAAACAATATTATAAAAGGTTTATTGTTATTTTCGGACAATATATGACCTTTTAATTATTTTTTGTGTGAGTGTTAGAAAGAAATTTCTCAAAAATTTTCGTGTAAATCGCTGCTTTGCTGTTAAATTCTTGACTACTTCTTTATAATACCACTCCTTATACCTTAAACTGCGTAGGTTTGTTAATTGTGACAGTAATTAACTAAGTAAAAATTTCATTAGTGATTTAAATTATGTAAGGTCAAACGAATGTTTCATTTTAAATCAGGCGCACATCTTGAAGACAGATTTAAATTAAATTAAACTTCACTTCGTCATTTACTAGTGTACTGAATTCGGCTCTCTAGTCTAATTATGTTTTGTTACAAGTCAATTTCACACAGATATATACCATCTTACCTTAGCAACTTATAAGTGTGTATATTCATACACACACATATATTCCGTAGGTACACATTCTATCTTAAGGTTCAAACAGATATTAAAATATTTGAGAATACTGATACTGGGTATCGATATTGGGTGCCATTAATGGTAATGAAGCCTGACGCCGTCTTCAGTCGCTCTCCAATACATGGTGTTCTCAGGGTGACCCATCTGAAAAAACAACGTTGCCTCTTTTGATTACCGTCACACTTGAACTAAGCAGTCGTCACCACGCCATAATTGCCACAAAAACCTGAAACGAGTCATACAAATTATAAAAAGTAACATGTACTATAGGTATTTTATGTCAATATAGTTTTAAAGAAACATGACACCGTTTGGCAGTAAAAATTTCACATGTCAAAAGTGTGATGCTTCAACACAGTTAATTTGCGCCAGGCTTATGAAATGTCACAGCCTTTGATGTACGTTTAACGTGGCAAGGAAAAAGCATCACGTATATCTACCGTACCTACAGCTATCGGTATAGCTTTTGTGACGTCGTTTCATTGAAAGCCATAGGTTCGCTACATCGTATGTAGATTCTCATTTCAGGCCGCTTAATTTTTCTTTAATTCATCGTTCTTATGTATAACTCCAAATGTTGGTGAGATTTATCGTGCGTATGATGGACAATTAAAAATTAGGCGAACTTTTCGCATATGCGTAATGATCCAACTAGAGATTTTATTGACTGATAAATATAGTGGTATGATTCGCAAATCCGGGAATCAGGGCACAAATCCTTTGACTTGCCACTTAACGGTATCATTACTTTGTTATTGTTACCTTTACATCACTATATTCACAATTTAGAAATGACTAAAGTATATTACATAGTTAATATTCACGTTTGAGTTCAAGGCACACATCTCTGACTTTTCGAAGTTATATGCTTATTAAATGATTATTTATCACCTGCCTTAAAGGTGAAGGAAAACATCGTGCGATACTTGCGTGCCTCAGAGTTCTACATAATGTTCTTGAAGATGTTTAATGTCTGCTCTCCTGCATTCGTCCAGCGTGGTGGACTATCCCCAACCTTTTTTACACTGAGCTTGTACCCAGCAATATATCAATTTAAAAGGACTGTTATAAAAAATAATTCTGAAATATATACTCTACAACCTGCATTTTATCGATTTTTAAAGATATAAAATGAAATACAACTTCGTACATACTATTAATTTTAGTACGATTCAATTTTGTACTTTACACTTAAAATACTCGACTCAAACAAATTACTCCGTCTCCAAATGGGGACGGGTAAAGGCGACGTTGATAAAAGCCGTAGCATGTATCGCACTCGATAAGCGACCGCGTGCTAGTCACTGGCGACAGCGGCTGGCGTCATTAGCAACTGTAAGTACTGAGCTACTTAAATATGTTTTTTAAGAGTTGTAATAATTTACGACGTCGAAAAATAAGTATCATGTGCTTTCTTAAGTACCACCCCAATATATTATGCAACATAGAATAAATAGAAATACTTGTAATTATTCTAGATCAACGATAAGTAATAAAAATAATTTAGTTTCGGAAATACTAGTATTATTACGAGTATTACCGAAATTGACTTATTTTAACCTGCTTAGGCAGATTTAGATTTCACACGTTGAGATATAATTGTATCAAGTTGGCTTGATGTTAATCAGTACATTGGGCATTAACGATGTACATACATGTGATTAAAAGCTTAGATGTACGAGAGCGTGAATATGTGACCTGATTAAATAAATGAATTTTAATTTCGAAAAAATGTTACCCAAGCAAAAAAATATTTTAAATTTAGTTATAGTTAATAATATTTATCCTACATTTCTTGACAGTTTGTTAACGTTTAATTTACATTTTAGTGCTAAATATAGAATCTTGTTAAAGAACTCTACAAATATACGTTACCTTGCTTCATCAGCAGCTGCATATCTCGATATCCAAACGATTGGAAATAAAATTGGCTTGACTTTTGATATGTGCATAGCTTCTGTCCGCGGCAGGATTAACATGAGCGTATCACGTTTAAAACGCGGGAATACATACTGAGATAAAAGTATAACATGTGCTTTGAAATGCAACGTAGTGTGTAATCCAGAATATGACCTATTGGTGTTCTGAGTTTTATTAAAATTTGTATAGCAGAATCTACGTCATTGAGTAACAAACATCTTCACGAAGTTTCACTTTTATATTAATGACTACACGGTAGTGATTGAAGAAGTCGCCTCGCCATTGCCACTGCGCCAAGTGTTACAGGTTCTATCCTCATTCGTGCCAAAAATTGTGTGATCCACAAATAATTGTGCCAAGTCTGAGTGTGCTTTGTGCCCTGTTTGAATATTTGTAAAGTTTCGTACGACACAGAATTTGGTCCTATTGCGAGACTTGAATTCTCTTCTTGAAATGAAAAAGCAAATATACTAAAACAGTTCCTCTTGTAAGTCAAATAACTTAATGAAATAAAATACTTATAATTGTGGTACGCTACAAGTGGCAAAACATGCAGATCCTATTTCAACTGACAACCATGTATCTACTTATTTGTTACTCATGTTTTACAAAATATATGTCTTTATCATTATCTGAACGACGTGGAATACCTTCACTAGTGATCATAGAGTAAGTGATTCAATCGACTAGCGTTAGCTACTGGCGTGTTTGCGCGCGCCATTAAGTAATTGTGTGACGAGTAGTCAACGAGTTGAAAGTGCTCTGATGTATGACTGTTCGGTTGATATTCACGAGCCATTTAAAGTGATATGTTACTTGGTATGGGGTTGTGATGTGGGCAGATAGAGATTACTAACTATAATATGCGGAATGGAAACGCAGTAATAGAAGATAAAATTTATCTAAAGTGATTAAATCTAAATAGTTTTATATGATCTATAGCATTAAATAATTTTATATGAATAAAATGTAAGTCTTAAAAAGCTGAGATTCTGTCAATTATAATAGTAATAACGCGATGTAGGAGGGCATAGTACTTTAGCTTTTAAAATATCACCTTCACCTTGTGATATAAACAAAAAATGTATCACCAGGTCAACTTAAAGCGCACAACCCGCAGGGCAGCTTGTGGCGAGCAGAATATGAGTGGCGACACTGCGGTCCTGAATGCCTCAGAGAGTCGGCTAAGGCCTTGTCCCCGGGTTGCCTTCACTGGTTGGCTGGGGTGGAACTTCAAGAGTGCCTGTAAGACTCTCAACTCTGGCTTGCCTTGATTGGCCAGTCAGAGGGAGGCCACTAGTGCTATATGCTTCGGGGTGGAAGTGTCATTTTCAAGGGCATAACTACGGGGAAACCCGCTCCGAGTCTCCATTTTCACAAGACCCGTGATGGTGAAACCGGCGCCGCACCGCTCGACACCCCTAGCCCCTCACACTGGAGTTGCCCCCTGCTGCTTTAAGGCCTGCATGCCTATGGCGACTATTCAGGGGGCCCATTTAGTGAGTTGGCGAGTCACCGTCTGCCATTCCGACTTTGTACTGAGACAGTATATCTGACAGACGCCGTTTTTTTTAACTATAGTTTGCATTTTACCAAACCATTAAACATCTAATTAAACATCCCATAGACCAGAATAATTAGATTCGATACCTAGCAATAGTCTCCTACGCCTGCTGCGGCTAGTGTCTCGGTAAGTGTCCCATCTCACTTTAAACTAAAACTCTCGAAGGGCCCCTACATGTTGGACCCATTGCCCCGTGTAATACTAATATTATAAATAGAAAAGATTTGGTTTTTTGTCTGTATGGGTGTTTGTTTGTAGGTTTGTAAGGATTTAACTCAAAGTAAAAAACGACCCATCAGATTTTCAAAATTTATACTATCATTAAGTAACATAAATTATACTTATTTATTTAAAAGGCAATTACTGTTACATAACCTAACCTACTTCTGCGCAAGCGAAGCCGTGGGCAAAAGCTAGTTTGTAATAATTTTACTATATTGTACGTTACCTATTGGCCCCACACTAGTCTGTCCTGTGAGTGCGCATTACGATTACAATTTTTACTATATGTTAACTGCTCGGAAATTATCCGAGTAATCTATACTAATATCATAAAACTGACGAGTTTGTTTGTTTGGTTGAACGCGCTAATCTCAGGAATTACTTGTTCGAATTGAAAATTCTTTTACTATTGGATAGCCCATTTACCGAGGAAGGCTATAGGCTATATAACATCACGCTACGACCAATAGGAGCAGAGCATAAATGTAAAATGTTGCAAGAACGGGGAAAATTCTCTTATGTGAAGCAGACGAAGTTGCGTTGACCAGCTATCATATTATAAACGCAATATATTTTTGGCCATATTTTAATCCCGATATAACGCTATCGCAGCCTAATAATCTATAGTTATGTTTTTACATACATAGCCTCACATCTATATAGCGATTGGTGTTGGCAGAGGTATATTACATCCACTTGGCCCCATCTATGGTTTTAAGTTCCAATTAAAAGGGGGGCGAGCATATTACCGTTACTTGGGTGCAGTTGTAGACTTTGTATTTCGACTGAGAATTTAAAATAGATAAACCAGAAAATACTGCCAGATCTGGTAATCGAACCCGAGACTACATACACTCACTGCTAAGCAGTGATTTTAACATATATTAATGTTTTCGGATCTAATAAAGAAATAATTGAATAACAATGCGTTGTGCCCAACAATTAGAATCAGGCAGTACAATATAAATGTTTTAGATGTGGGTATCATGCAATGTGCTTTGTTTAAGCCTGGTTCGGAACTAGCATTGGCCATATATAAAATGGTCGCAGCCGCTCATGAATAACTCCCTAAAATCGTTAAGTTAAATATGTATTTGTGTTATTTTCTATAATAGGTTACGATGGAATTGGCATATCCATTTGGATAAAAATTTCTAAAATAAATAAAGAAAAACAAAACAATTAGAATCAAAAATCACTACAACTTTTGATATGTCACATTGATGATTTATAACGAAAAATCATCAATGTGGCATCATTGATAATTTTTCGTTAATTTATCAATCTAGGATATACAAGGCGTACACAAGGCGTTTACTCCTGTGTACGCCTTGTAAAATAATTCACAATATTTTTTATATCTAAATATTATAAAGAAAAGTCATTTTAGGTCAACTTCAGGATAAATCTGTTATCCTCGTTTCTTAGAAAACGACGCAATAATATTGAGTTCGCTTAGCATCATCTATTAAGCATATAAACGAAATTACAAAAGTAGTTTCACCAAAAATCTCATAAATTCCATTCAGATCCTTTTCCGATAGCATAGGCATTTAATTCCATTACACGAATGAAGTATTCCACAAGCTATTACAAACGAAATTCAACTGTAACATGAAATAATAAGGTCGATTTTCCAACGTCGGTGAATACTTTTAAACCCGTCAGTGTTAATTGAGGACAAAACTGTACGATGACAGTTAGCGTGTTAATATAATTCAACAAACGGTTTGGTAATTACTATTGTTATTATGATGTTGTTATAAGGATTACAAATGTAATAATTGTTGTTATGATGCGTGGAAATGAAACGAGCATGTTTTAACAGCGAGGGTTGACGCGAACTATGGCAATTCGTTAAAAAACTTTAGTAATATTACATACGATTAAATATGAGTAGAACTAAATATGAACGAAAATTTTCCAGATAAAGTTGAGCTCTCGCAACTATGAATATAAGTTGTTACCGCGAGCTCAACCTAAATCGATGGCACAATAACCCGACCGTTTTTGTGGACAAAAATGACATGGGTCTAAATATCTTATGAAAAATAAATTGTCCACGAAATATATTATTACATGGTATCAATCACATTCCCAACCGATGTTTATCCACGTTCTTAAAGCAAAGTTCTTCAGAGTGTAATCTATTATATTATATTGGGGAATAAAACTACCTTAATATTGTTCGTACAATTTATTCATATTTTTATATTTATTAACTACGAGAGAGTTACCCATGTTACGAATCAACTGACACTAACTCGTAGGTTTTCCACGACAGAAAATAGCAGGAGCGTAACTTACTTGTGCTCTTGCATAGGTTTGGCTTCCAAGGCTAGTGGTCTTTATAATTATCAGCTACAGTATAACGGCTACATTTTTTAGTGTAGCGCGAATATTCCTACATAGACAACGATAACAATAATTTGGAAAAGATTACAAATCAAGCACATTGCCTAAAACTAAAGGAGTCTGGTATAGAATCATGCAGGCGGAGCTTCCTTGGGTGATGTGGTTCAGTAGTGTTGAAACATCATGTTCTTTTATTGTTAAAATGCCGTCTCCGTTCAGGACATTATCCGTCGGCTAAGTTTACATACCCCATGCGTAAAAGTGTATCCCTAAATTGTGAGCTTTGTCATACAGTGGAGGATGTATACCATTTGCTGACGGATTATGTCAAGAAGGAGAGACAACGACAAAGTATATTCCATAAGTTTAAGTATAATAGGTTAGATGTGAGAAGCATCCAAAGTATATGTACCGAACCAGTGAGTGAAGCTGCAAGGTCAATATCTAGCCTAGTAGGTTACATTATAATTATTTTATTTTAATTTTTGTTACAATGGGACTGGCATATTGCCACAGCAATAAAAGTCCCTAAATTAAAAAGAATAAATAATACACATCGCACTGTATCAAGATCCATCGGATGTATATTGCAAATATGTCTAGAAAGCTTATTTTGTAGACATATTTGCAAATGTATCAAAAAAATAACGTCTTAAAATCTAAAGGGACGCCTTGTCAAACCTCTATTGTCGGTAAAGTAACATCCACATATATGAGTGAATAAGAGCAGTTGCTTGCCCATCCTCACATTAAAACAAGTAGTATAAACAAAACACCACATAAACTACCACAAACTACAAAGGACGAATCATTAAGAACTTGCATACGTAATGAACATCCTAACCATGCAGGCGCGACGCTGCCGTGGGCGCTAAAAATGAATTTTAATGGTCACTTAGACCCGGATAATGAAGACAGCACGCTGAGCGACCCGCTGCCCGCCCGCGGCCAACAATTCTCCGCTATTTTCTATTTTATGTTTGAAGTTATTTCACGAAGGGAACGTTTTTGAGGTTGATATGAGCCTGAGTAAACTTTGTCCCGTCTGTCACAGATACGTGGAGCAATTATTCTTGGACAAGTCTTTTGTTTTGACACATGTTTTTGCTGCTTTCATATCGTTTAATATTCATGCTTTTGTAGTGCATTACTCGACAAGTTATACTCGTAATATCAACTAATATACATTTTTAATAAATCTGTTACGCTTTGTCTTGTATCAAATACATTTGCCATTTCATAAAATAATTACTCAAATCAGCGTTACGCAATATCAAAATGAGTTATATGGAAGTGATTCTGGGAATCAATTCGTAAGAGGATTTGAACAAACATGACGCTATGAATATTATATAAGTTTCCAAAATGTTGCCATCGCATGTTGTGGTATAGGGAATAATTTATAAATGTGTGGCTTACTTGCTAACGGAGCCCTTCATTTGTGTAATGTTTTACTTTGCTTTTAGAACGATAACTTATATTATTATACATGTAGGCAATCAAATATTAATTAGTAGAAAAATTTAAATTGGGAGCCAGTAAAAGCAAAGACATTTGTATTTATTTATTATGGTTTGCTAACAAATATAACAAAAATACAAGCTAGCAGCTAGTAGCTACCAAGATAACACTATAGGTATGTATGAATCGGGTATTCAAATAAACTTATTCTGTTTTAGGATAATTAAACCAATTACTGTACTACTAAATGAGAGATACAAGTATTCATATACATAATTAAAACTATTTATTTTAAAGATAGGTACAATTTAGGTAACTAAAATCATTTTCGTTAAATCCTCCAGCTAAGGTATTATGTTTGTGTTAAGAGGAAGACTTACGTTGGTTGTACAATACGCGAGAATCGAACCAATGACCTCACTGCAATGCAATGCTGCAATGCTGACTCAGGTTTTTTCATGTATAATAGGTATTTATTCAACTGTCCAGAACGTCATATCAATAACCATAATATCTCAATTTATTAAATAATAATAATAATAATAATTTATTGCCGAAAAAAAAAGTACAATGCGGTGTATTTTAACAATATACGACTTAATAAACTAGATACATAAATGAATTTTAGGTTATCACCCAGTCTTCAATAAATAGCTGTAAGTTACCATTACAATTAAGAAACTATTACTTTAAATAAAAATCATATTCTCTAAACAAATCGATATATTACAACTTAGTAAATAGTGCAGTTACTTTTTTACATAACCCTTGAGGATAATAATATTTTTTACTTAAGCATCATCTGTATGAATCGTGCATTGTCATTCTCTGTCATCATCATTATAAGTAGAACATACAAAAGCAGTTTACATATAGTACGAATATAACACAAGAGCAAAAAAACTACACTATATAGCATCACTCAACGTTGTCGATAACAAGAATCGGATGATAAATTCGCGTCAAGTGCTGTGACGGGTTGACGCGACCCGCGTCACGCCATTGTCATATTGACGCGTCTGACAGCCCATAGCGGTGGAAGGGTTACGTGTTATTCGTCGATGTTCGATTTTTGTCACGCGCCCTGATTTTAAACGGATTTTTTTTTTAGTATTTTCTGTTACATGATGTCAGATAACATGCGTGTACATTTATTAAATGTATTTAATTTTGGTTTTGGCGCAACATATTCGAAAAATATAAAAAAGTATTGTCATTAATTTTTGTGTAGAGAATTTGCTCGCGCCCTTTTGATTGAAACAGTTTCATTTTAGTTTGTTTTTGACCACAATGGTTACAAATTTTACGGGTTTATTCAATAATTAACCTCTAACATTTGTAGCCAAGTTTGTTATACAAATATATGATTTTGAAAAACGATGAATATTAACCAGCGAAGTTCTTAAGATATGTAGGTATACAAATCTATTTAATTGTTGCAAGTTATTATGCTACATAGATTATTTTCCTTATGTGTTTAATGAAATGTTTTTTGGTGTTTAAAGTAAATTTATTTCATTTATTTTTGTCATTATAAGTAAGAATACCCTAAATGTCTTTCATTCCTAACCGTTAATGTTTCACGATAAGCGAGTTACGTAAAACAGAAATACCTACGTAACATTCAGCTAAAACATTTTACCGAGAAACGTTGCTAACATTAAATTTCACGAAGACTAGGAACGCCGAGGAATCGAGGAGTGACGGGGAAATAAAAGTGATCTGCGAAGGTCGGGTGGCGCGCGGGACGTACCAGGCGCACAGGTGGCCGCGATTTGAATTTTTAACGGCGACCGCCGCCATTACCGCGCCCCGCCTCGACCACTAAATACTTCAAACTCTAATTGAATAAACGTGTCGTGAATTCAGTATAATCGGCAACGTACCGATGAGACGGAGGACGCCTCGTAATCCGATTGTCCGAGTTTTAAATTTATTTAGATTGGCGAAAGGATTTCCGAATATCCAACCCCCACCGCTCGCGTTCCGTTGGTCCCCGACGTCGTAACAAGCCCCTTGTTCTACTAACTTTGGTAGAATATCAAAATATCAAATAACTCTCCTGGTTACGTTTGTGTCATTACTCCGGTGTATTTTATATTAGCTCGCAGCGCGACGAAGAAATTAACATTTTAATAATTCACTTGTTAGGGTTTGTTAATAATTTAGATCGAGATTTGCTTTTCAATTTATAGATTGTTGAAACTAAATTAGCAGTAGCTGAGATAGATTTCCTGAATAATTAACGACGACTTAGTTGTCTAGATTAGTCTGTTCAACTTTGAAGTCAATATTAAGATGTAATCCAAATACTCATTAAAAGCGAGCGCTGCGCGAAAGTACTACTGTCAAAATAAAATCTAGATCTCTGCCCTAAATCACCTGAACAAAAAGTTTAACAGCGAACTTTTAAAATAAATTACGAGGAACAGTAAGTATTTAATTTATTTCCGTCGGCAGTGAGACGGTTTTCTCCAACCCTATCATTTTTCAAAACTTATCTTTGCTATTCGTTCAAAGCGCCCGTCTCGTCATCCGCAAAGCGAGTAGATCTACATAATTACGAAGATACGGCTCCACATCGTTCGTCCGATGTCGGTATTTGTATTCAAATCTGTGACCAAACCGCTGTTAACCGTGCGAACGGCGGCGGGCCTCTCGTACCCCCGCCATTACCGTAATCTCGAAGACTGAGTTAATGGTCTCCTTCACCCCTCTCCGCTCTGCCAGACCCCCAGTCTCGTCTCACTGATGTAAGACGACAATTTTAATGAGACACCTACAATGCCTTTTGTACGCATTTGGAATGCTTGAGCTTAGTGCGCCGGTCAGACCGCACTTGTTATCTCTCATGTGATGTGTGTGGTCCCTTAGAGTTAATTGCACGTAAAATCTACCATCTTCAGATCTTCTTTGATGTAGTTACATACGTCGTCTCAATTTACCCATTGTTCGTTATTTTTTTATATCAAACAGGCAAACAATTATCAACGAGACATTTTATGATAAAATGTCAAAAAAAAGACGATGAGTTTTATACCTTAAAAATATTATTATAGAACAAACAGAGAATTGTACGAACATTGAAATATTAAGCAGGCATACGTAGGCGGTGCCGGTGACGGGAGAAATAAGGGAAGAATCTACATATATTTTACTTGTGTCCTCAAAAATATTCAGGCAAATAAAGCTGTGTATTAGAATATCTTTTGGCACAAAATACAAGCAGGTTGAGCAGCATTGTAAATGGTCGATCGTGAAGCTAGTACCGTAATGTTTGTCCAATAAAATTACCAGTATAAAGCGTCGACATGTCAACTACGACCTCAAAATGATCTGACACGAAATTACTACTTTTCTTAATCAATCGCTTCTAAGCTTGTAATCATGTTCCAACTTGGCATCGAAACTTTGCGTAAAATGTAAAATCAAATTTATATCGTGAATTAAGTATAAAATTTAAACAAAGTTTCTCGATTGCTATGATCCAGCCAAATCCGAAATACAGTTAAAATTTTATAATCCTTATTATGCACAGGATTAAAACGGTATTCTTGTCAAACGGAATATATATTCACCCATAGAATTAAAAACTCAAATAAAACAGAAAGGAATAAGAGAAAATAATAAAAATCAACTGGCTAAAAGTGATTTGGGGTGAATTCGCGGCATCTGGAAATAAAATTAACTCCCGATATAATATCATTTGCTTAGACGAGGAAACAAAATAAAAGAAAGGAACTCATCGGCGCGTGGGGGCGTGGGATCGTAGGCGATGACCCCAACACGCGCGGCAGCGGAGCCACCGTGCATTCGGAGGGTTAACTCAAAATTATTTCCGAATATTCGCTTCTTTATTGTCATACCATGTCATATGTCATACCAACTTAACTCATTTGGCCTTGAACTTTAAACCTAAAATTTAATTTGAATTATTTTATTCATTGTCTTATAAATTATCAAAGGTCAGTCCTTTGTATTAACCCATTCGCCGCCGCTCGCTCTCAACACGCACCCCATAAAACCAAAACACAAGGCAAGGGTGAAATAACGAGCTTACGGCTAAACAAAGAGGAGACGGGGTTTTTTACGGACTTCCCCCTTCCACCCCTCGATCGTAGACAGCGGGCAGATGCTTAGTTCTGCAACACCGTCTTCGAGATTTTATTGACGATCAATTATATTAAGAGTTGGGCTTATAAAGTGAGTAAGCGTTCTGCGTCTTGCATCTGAGATGAACTTTGTAAACTTCAAAAGAGATTTTCATAAAATGAATTGAAAAATCTAGTTGCACAATTTTTTATTTTGTCTTCATCTATTTTATCACATATGGTGCTGATATAAATATTTGACGACAATATAAATCAATGCTCTGTACTTGACCTATCATACGTTATATACAGAGCAGTATATAGTAGATACAGCCAGAAATAATTAAAAAAACAAAATGAAATACTTCTTAATTTGAACAACAGTGTATTTAGAAATGTTAACCGCGAAAATATCCATATAACGTTCTTACAATTATATGAATTTTTTCGTGGTTTACATTAAAAATGTACTTTATAATGATTTAACTATATTATAGTTAAATCTATATAAAGTACATTTTTATAGACAAAAACATTTGCAATAAAATCTATTGAAAGTATTTTCTATGACGTGTAACACTCGTGCCAGACGTTAAACCTTCAAACGTAGCTTTGAACGTAAAACTCCGAGATTACTAGAACCTTTTGCTAGAAAGCTTATATTTAATAACAAAGAGAAAGCCGTCAATGATAAGCTACCTTTTCAAAACACCTTCAAAGAAATAAACTACTTGATCGAAACCTAAGTCTTAGTTCTAAGAATTCTCTTTCAAGAAAACGAGTAATGTTTAACACACTTATGGACTTGTAAATATGAGCTGTACAGTTAAGTAGCGTTTTACTTTATTCTAAAATATTATTGCATGTGTATAAATCAACAGTGGCTAGTTGATTGAGTGGCAAACACATAGACGGCATTATTACTGCTAATCCTAAAGCTTCAGGTTTTATTCCCTGGTTAGATTCAGAAAAAAACTCTCTGACAAACATTTTATTAATATATTATTTCTCTTACATATTGAAATATATGTATAAGAATAATCTCGGTTTTTCTTTTTGATAAATGAAATTAAATGGTTTTTGTTCAGCATGATGTAGTGGTTTTCTATGGTTTTCATACTTGGTGTAATTGGTTAATCTAGATTAATAACAAAGGATTGGTTGGACAGGACAGGTTGCTACAAGCTTGGTAATACCGATAACTTTGTATCGTCCTCTTTATCTTATAATTAAATAGACAGAAGTATTATAATCATCATCTCAGCCGAAAGACGTCCACTGCTGGACATATACCTCCCCCAATGTTTTGTACACAGACCGATCTTGGGCCGCAATTGACTTATAACAGTTTCTAAATTATGTAATAAAATGTGCTAATGGTGAACTTTTCTACAGATACAAATATTTAAGACATTAAAATAGGTTTATAAATAATAATGCAAGTTTGCATGGTTTAGTTTTCGCGCCTCGTCTTTGTACAGCCAACGATTTGAGTAACTGAACATTAAAAAAATCTGTAACAGTATTTTATCAATGAAAATTTACTTTATAATTGTTGCATAGTAATGGATTGTAATTAAAGTAACTATCATTTAACTGTTACTACAATAAAAACTAAGGAGTTACCTTTATTGTGTACTAGCGACCCACCCTGGCTTCGCATGGGTAGTACTAAATCATAACAAATTATACACCTAAACATTCGTCATGAATTACTCTGTATATTGGTGAGAACCCCGTGAAAATCCGTTTAGTAGTTTTTGAGTTTATCGCGAACATACATGCAGACGCAGTGGATGATTTTATTTTATAATACGCAGTGATAGTAATGATAAAGCAATTCAAAATATCACAAATATTTATCGACTTATGTTATACATGTCTATAGTTTTCCATTAAACATCGTTCACTTCATCACCGTGCCCTGAGGGCAATGAGAGCGCGATCGCCCTCACTTGCTCACTACTCTGTACTGTTTGTGTTGTGGCTGCAATGAGGCTCGAACCTCTCGTATGTTTAGTTTGAATACACTACATTATGTGTTGAGTTTGTTTTCTCACTCTTACTAAGATTCTATCTAGTTTTGAACAAATGGCTGCTTTGATGGAGCAGCTGTAGTGAATACAACTGCTCTGCATGAGGTTTCGGTATCTATATTCAGATCGACCAAGTTGTAATTGTATTTATATATCGATGAACACTTACTTTCCTTTACCTAAAGCTATATATGGCAAAATGTGGGTCTCGGCGTAACCTTTTGGAGATATAGGCCTAAGATTGCGAAGTGAAACAGCTACACAGTTTGTAAAATTTCGTAGACTATCTACCATCTGGCGTAAGCCTATGTGTTTATATAACAGAAACACCGTTATTTAATTCATATATCTTTGTATCTAGCAGACACTTTAACCCACCACTAGACAAGTTAAGTAGCTAATTATCGCCAGCTCACAGTGGCTCTGCAAGTTAATTGTGTCTTTAGTTAATTATACCAAGCATTCTTTACCTTTGAAGTGGCCGGTGAAAAACCGGCAGCTTGTGTTTCGAGCCTGTGTGCTTAGAGGCTCCAAACTTTGTAATGTCCTTTTAAATACTTGCTTTAAGTTTTAGCGAATATAGAATGAGAGGAATGCTCTCTAATAGTCTATAATATTATTCTAGCTTCGTGCTTGTAGGTACATATATCGGCGATAGACTAGTGCCATTAGGCTGCTACGCAAAGATCTAGAGGCCACGTCCCGCACATCGGTCTTTTTAAATTTATGTGCGTGTTAAGTAGTTATTAACGCTGAATGAAATCGTCGTGAGGAAACGTGTCGTAAAGACCTCGATGAAATCTATCAATACAAACAGATATTTAAATTCTGCCAACCTGCACTGGACTAATATGGCGGACTATAGTCTAAAACTTCTTATAATAAGAAGAGGCTCGTGCTCAATAGTTCTATAGTTTATAAACAAGGCCGGTATTATATACGGATTTTATCGCGTTGTTTATTTATCACTGTATTACAAAATTTTGAAAATATTACACTACTACTACTATTCCCCGTGACCATGGCTGCTGAAAAGCAACCGAAACGTCGGGGAAAGTGTAAACCAAAAATAAATATATTTAATAGTTTAAATAATTTTATGAGCTTATAAATTAGTAAAATAAAATCAATAGTAGTAGTAGATAGTGTAATATTTTCAAAATTTTGTAATACAGTGATAAATAAACAACGCGATAAAATCCGTATATAGTAGTTTAATTTCAATGAATAAAATTCGCGTAAACAGAAGACAATATTAAGGCCGGTATTATTCAGATGTAGGAAATGTGTATCATTTGTCGGCGATCCAAATAAATAAATCAATTATTTATTATTGTATAACTAAACACATATTATTATTTCTAATGCAAGCATCCATGAGCTATGATACTTGTTTATCATATAAATGCAACGCAATGTTTCAGATAGAATGAAATAATGTTTAACTTTTTGAAGCTAAAAACGTTATGATAATTGAAAAAACCTTTCGCTAGCCGAACAAAATCAAAATAAATTTAACAATCTCACTAACCCAAGCCGTCAAACACCTTTATTTACCGAGGAATCTCGTTCACACTAAATAAACCTTTTCACTTAAAGCCAAGAAACACAGTGTGTACATAAATAATTCATTCATTCATGAAGCGGTATCGTAAAAAGAGGTTTACAGCCTGTGTTTACACCTTATGGTGGTTGGGTCGAGAGAGTGCATGTAAAGTCGGTCAGATGCATCGCATCCGATGTGAAACTTAGACTAGAAAATTTAAATGCAAATCCTTTTATGACCTTCTTACTTAAGTGATGGACGCAGATGTCCAGATATATATTAAGAATTTAAAGAAGATTATATTCAGAATCTGGCAGCACTGGGCATAATAAAGTTATTTTACGTAATATAAAAAATACCTGTTCGTGTAGATGAATAAAAGTTTACGGCGCTCGTACGCCAAGACTATAGATTCTACAAAAATAATATTGTGACATAAATTGTAGGAATTTTTCTTTAGTTTAATTTTGTATAAGATATTTGTATCGTAAAATGAGAAAAGAAGATATTGTCAAAAAAATGCCATTTTACCAATATGGCGGCGCGATCGGCTATGGTACGAGGTGGCAAAATTTACATTAGGAAAGAGTACATCGAAATCTATAAAACTACCAATTTTCTAAACTCTCGGCAAACTTTCCAGGAAAAAACTACTAAATTATTGTTCTATTACGGCAGTTTCTTGTTTTCGTCGATTCGATTTTGCGATTTTGCTTGGCGTCACCAAAGAATTGCAATATTGCGCTATTCCACTCATAACCGGTTTTTCTAAAGGAATTATCATTGTTGATGATATAAAATATGTCCATTATTTCTATTTACTGTTTAATTATCCCTCGGCATAAGTTTACGCTGTCTTTTGGACACATCGCGAGGTCTTGGATTCAAGTAAAGGGTAGAGCAAAGATTTAAGAATCTCTCGTACATTACTATAGGACCGTATGTATATATATTATGTACCTAATATGATTGCTGTGCGATGGTTCGATTCCCGGTTCGAACAAAAGCTGCTAATATGCGGTTGTAATACACCTTTGTCTACACTTTCAGGGACTCGCTATGACAAAGTACTTGATAACAGGCATTTCGTCAGGCATATATTTCATATCACACACACAACTATTTAACAGGTAAATCAACACAACATGTAAATCAACATCCGGATACACTTACATCCCAAATCCGTATAAAGGCATAAAATTCGGCGCGGTATGAGTGACCCTCGCTGCATCGGAGGAGTGGACGTAATAAAACGTCCTCGTTACGATTTATAAGCCTGGATTGAAGCCTGTCGCCAGTTGTACGTGACTCGCAGATATATAAGGTGCAGATACTGCCTTCTATATGTTGTTTTGTATAACCTACTGTGTCAGTCTGCCCTCGCTAGACTTTCGTTTATTAGAGTTTTAGGAAGTGTTTAGCTGCAGTTCTCTGTTTAGTAGTTGATTTGGATAATTTGTTCCATTTCCTTAACATGATTAATTATTAATTGTCATCGTTTTGAGAATTGTATAGTTAGGAATATATGGTACAATGGCTGCAACACCTTGTTGATATGAGTTGTATAATACTGAAATTATATTAAATTAGTGAAGAGAGGCATTTCTTGCAGGTATCTTGTCATATATAACTTGAACCTAGCAGCTTAACTAAATATAGCTTCAATAATTTAGTTAACCACCTAATCGATAGATTTTGACACTCATAAGAATTAAATTGTGACCTAAATTAATGTTAACATTGAGTTTGTCATATAATATTTTTTTATGAATTTAATTTCGTAAATAGGCAGTTCAAAAATAAATAATGAAAGGTACATTTATTACTTTAAATACCCATTTACATACATAGTCTTGCGCCTATATTCCTATGCCGAAGGCAGTTGTATAGGTATTACACCCACATTTTGCTAGATATTATTTTAATTCCATGAAATAGGGGGCGAGCATAATTATTGCCGTCTACCAACTGGTCTAAATTTTCTGATGCTACTAAGAATTTACTGTCATGGAAATCTAGTAATATGCATTACATTGTACAGCAATCGCATTCACTACTGTTACTCCATCAAGGCAGTCACTTTTAATACAAATATCACTATTTTTATTTGACATATTACTTACCAACTTATATATAAGCTACAAAAACAAAGCTAGGTTGATGATCTCTTCATAGTTAGCTACTTATAGTAAGCTACATTCAAATAATACAACCAACAATACACTGTCGTTATTATCTAATTGTCGCTAAAATTCATCAGGTGTGACTTAACCAAATTTGCTGATCAATATGATGAGAATCGCGACTCAACTGTGATTATAAATTGGTGTTTTAATATGATCATATTTATTATATTGTCAATATATAATAAATATAGACGATATAACAAAGCTTTATGGCAATATTAATGTGGTTAACAAATTTTAATAGATATACTTATAGGTACCCAAAGCAGAGGCAACGTTATATTAAAAACACGAAAATTTCGCCAGCTATATTTTAGACCCCACAGTAAGCAAGTGGCAAGCCTTCATAATTAATAATAACTTTTTGCCCAAACCGGGAATCGAACTCAGAACCTGACGCAAACATGCAAATGTATGCAGCGAGTCCAACAAAACTGTCAATAATTTACTAGTATAATAAAATATGTATTATAAATAATTTATCTAACGAGTATAAATAAAAAAATTCAAAAAGCCAATGTTTTTGATTTCGCAGACAGTATGGGTTCTTTGGGATGTTAAATAACAACACTATGCACATTATAATCTTGTTCATATAAAGACTTTTGATGATTAGATACTACGCTTTGTCCTCTATTAAATAAACAAATCAGTCATCATCATCAAAAGACTGGTGATGCCATAAACAAGTTCCATAGTGTAAACAAAATTAAACAGGTAAACGGTGTATTCGATGCTTTTGATAGGAATACAAACATCGCTAAAAATTGAGTTATATGAAGATTGTATTACCTTTTCATGTTGTCGGTGTATTTTTAAAACGCGTCGAGTATCCTCAACGTTTCCATAATAAAATTTTCCCTATTACGCTTTGTTTCAAGTTCTCTTGCTTTGAGAGGATTTCTTGTAAACCTACTTTTGTTTTAATTACACCAATAGCCTTAGAAGATTAGAAATAAAATATTTTATCTCTTTTTTCTTAAACAAAAGAGTTTTAAACAAGATAAAACTACAATATCTTGGGTATAACAATTGACTGATTTACAAGAAGCAATTTTGAAAAGACTTTCTTACGTTCATAAAAGAATTCTTTAAACGATTTCGTCCCTTTCTATTTGGATGAAATTGCATCGGATTACGGCCCCTCGTTTATAAAGTCGTAAGAACGGAGGCAGTAATAAGACTGTCCTGAAGATGGTTGATGCAGCAAATGATCCTGTGAAGTAGTCATAGATCACACCTGCCGACCATATAAATAGATCGCATCGTTCTAAATTATTAGTACGTACATTTGATCTTGTTTTTAACAACTCAGCTTATCAATTCAGCTAGCTTTGAAAGCGTTGGCTTTTGAGTATTTTCATAATAATGTATTTCACAACGTTAATCACCGTATTGTTATTTCGTATAATTGAATTTTAAGTTAAAAGTTTCAAATATAATTTGAAGATATATGAATTTATCTTTTATAATTATTCATATATCTTTACATTATTGTATTATTAGGGGTCAGCAGTGGCTAACCCCTCCAGGAAACAGGCATAAATCTATGTGTAACAATTTATTTTTTTCTGCCAATATGGCCACACTCCGCCTGATGGTAAGCAGTCGTATGGTCTAAGAGCAGTGGCCTTCACATCGTCCTCATAGCAGTCGAGGCGATGTTAAGGTCTTTACTTTGACGGCCTGAGAAGGTGCTTTTTCACGCCCCGCTTAAAGGACCCAGGATTGAAGGAAGAAGGAAACACGTGCCTCGGCAGAGAATTCCATGCCTTGATCGTTCGGCAGAGGTATGAGGACCCAAACTTGTTGCTACGCACTCTAGTCGACTCCACCGTGTAAGGATGGCATCTGAGCCCAGCACGCGTTGTTCTGGATAGGAAAGGGGAGGGCGCGATAAGGTGGAATAACTCTTCAGAGCACTCCCTATGGTATATTCTGTAGAAACATGCCACAGAGGCAATATCCCTACGGAGTTGCAGAGGTTCCAGTGAACTCGTGACCTCTGGATCTCCGATGATACGGACAGCCCGCCGCTGTAACCTGCCAAGAGCGTCTAGCAAGTACTGAGGAGCCATCCCAAAGATGAGAACAGTACTCTACGCAAGGGCGCACTTGTTATTAATATTATAACCTAGATAGCTTCTTCGTTCGTTTAGATGTAGGTTATGTTAGTAACAGTGTTTTGTCTGAATTAAAGGTTCCCTATGTCCCTTTTTTGTACCCCTGACAACGTGTATGCTAAATTGTTTGATGATTGGTCGAGTAAGGTGCGAATGAAAGTTTGACTGTTTGCTACGTTTTTACGTTTTAACTACGCGACCGATCATCATGTAATTTCGAATACCCGATATATCCGAGCGAAGCCACCGGCAAAATGTAGTACTGTAATGATGCCGTATAAATAGCTTTTGTTTCTTTTAGTCGTATTAATGTACACAGGGCTATACATCAAGTTAGACACCCTATATACGCATAACTAAGCTTTATACAAAATAGAGAATTGTCGGATAGGGACATCCCCTTTTCTCTACGACTATCCCAGTTTATGATATAGCGTTCCCCTACACCAACCGTTAGGTTATAATAGAAGGAGCCGCTGTACCTTCCAGTGCCCGAGAGCACCTTCCGGGACCAGTTATAGACAGGTCTTGTCCCCAAATCCCGACTCTCCACCCTAACCTCAGAGATCCGGTTCTCGTAAGCGAGCTACCTCGTGCCCAAGTGACACTACCTATTCTCCAGATAGGTACCGGAGCAATAAAGCCGCTCACTACTCGCAACTCAAGGAGTTGCTAACGATAACCTCGCTGAAGCCGACGGAGGAGCCGCCTCCCATATCTCCAGTATGGTACCGGAGCTGTGTAAGGCACGCTCACTTCCCGACATAATAAAAGTAGGCCTACAAGCCGGGTGTGGCCCGAGTCACTCCAGCTATGACTCTTACTTGCTGAGCAGGCAAGCGCCCGAGATGCGTTGCGGCAGTGAAACCACACTGCCACTTCGCTAAAGGCAACTCCGTGCCTCATGTGACCGACTGGTTCGCACTGGCCGCACCAGATTCCGACGCTCGAACGCAACGTGCTTGCCGAGCAAACGAACATGTCGTCCTCAGCGGCCAACCACATACCCCTGCGAGTCCAACACCAATGTCAGGCACCGCGCATTCTAGTCAGCGGTCGATAGAACACGCCTTTCGAGGCGCAGTGCCTTTCGATTTTGACGTAATGGTAAGGATAGAGCATATCAAATATATAACGCACTCTCTCGCACGATTCGCAGCGTTCAACTTCTAATAGTTTAAAGTCCAAATAGACTAGGTTGATGTGTCGCTATGTGTACATAGACGTTCGTATAAGTAAGTGTACTTCATTTACAAGCGCTCAGTATACGCCGACGTGTATAAACGTCCTACGTTTTGAAAAGTTCACAGAGCTCCCTCGAGACGTGAAGGTGACTACTTGACTAACAAATATTTCTATTATTTAAGAGTGCTCACTCTTACAATCTATTATTCTTTCTTGTGAGCCGAAAATAAAATATAAGTGTTGTTTTGTGTCGGAGGACGAGTCAAAGAGACAAACATTATTTATTAATACAAAAGAAAGAAAACTGCCTTGTTATTTGGAAACTACACCTTGTAAAGAATAACAAAAGTACTAAAGTATTATTGAACTAGATTCTTCTCATGGCCCTGCTAGGTATTAGACATTTTATTACACCGTGCATTGTCTAAAAAGATATAAAGCAACTTCTAGAAAATACTATTATAGGTTTTCAACCAGATGAAGAATTAGAAGATTATTATATGATAGAAATATCAGCTTCATTTAGTCGTTCAAACTTATTCCAATCAAATCAAGTCTAGTCAATTATTAAATATAATAAATTATACATCTTTTTTAAATTAAATGTCATGCCAATAACTAATAACTACATAAAAAGCACAGACTAATATCTCTACAAGCCAAAGGTCGATAAACGCCGACCGTCAAAGGCCCACTAAAGATTATTACAATATCAATCAACATTTCTCCCGCTATCTCCTCTCAATCTGTGACATTATCTGCGATAATACTTTTCCATCACATCGCAATAACATAAAGACTGGCACCCACTACTCACGTCGAGAGACGTCCCCCTTGAACTCCCGCTATGAAAACAATCACAGTGCTCGGTGTAAATCACGACGGTAATACATTAAGTACACGCAGCGGGATTGTTCAATCACTTGAAATTGAATCCCTACTTGAATATTTTTCAATTACATATGACTGGTATGAATAAAAATAATATTTTTGATCAACATGTTGATTAAAAGTATTTATAATTATGTATGTCTACTACTGATAGTATAAATGTGATTGTTTGGTTAGACACTTTGATGTTTGTTACTTTATCACGCCTAAATCGTTACATGGACTTGGCTGAAACTTTACGCAAAATAGTCGTGGACAGAAAGGAGTACTAGATAAGCCAGGGTCAACGTTTTTTAATATTTATTTTCGATTACTAAGTGACATGTATCTCAAAGTCTATCGAATTTAGAGTACGAGAACTTATCATAAGCTATTCTTAGATTGAGTAGGTTTTGATACAGCAACGTAGTATTGTACGTATTTCTGCTAGTCTCAGTTTCCTGTTGCGAAAATATGAAGTGGTCGTATTATTCGTAGCATCAAGCAAAAATATTTCCTCGTTCATAAAACTTCCCTTCGTAATTTGATTACAAATAGTATTTGACCTACGCGCGCTAAACTTGTCCAATACATTTACAGTAATTGAGTTATACTGAACTGTTCGCAAAGTATTATTCAAATTTATTTACTGTCAAACCGAGTTGAAGTTAAATCCATCGGCTGCCGCTGCGAACACTTCATCTGAGAAAATTGTTACAGTAACAAATTCATTGTGTATAGAAATTGAATTTTTCAAATCTAAAGAGAATATTATCAGGACTATGTTTGGAAAGGCTGCTTTGTATTCTGTCATTTTCATTTTAAAACTTTGTATTTGTTTATAGCGCAAACGCCGTTTGAAGTTCTAATAAGATAATCCTTTGTGGTTTAATAGAGTTCACAATGCAATCAGATCCGTTGTCTGTACGAGGCTGCGTATTGTTCGCTTGTGATCTGGCTGTGCCTTGTTAGACGTTTTAACAATTGGTGTCTAATGACATCGGTTGGGATCGGAGTATGGAAACTTCTACAATTAAGGAGCCTTACTACACGGATTTTCTTTGAGATACCTTGTAATTAAGATAGCAAACGCTTGTATCATCAAGCGAGGATGCGCTCTTAATTGCAAAAGCATTCTCGTCGTATTTGATTTTCTTTTAACTTTAAAGTTGCCCCATTTCTGTATCCGTTTTTTGTTCACCCCCGATTAACAGTAGAAGTATCGATTGCAAGCACTAAACGCTTGGAGATAAACCCTAACACTTTTAAGAGTTGACACTGACACCCTGAGATTTATGCGATACTGGAGGGTGGGTTTCACCCCTGCGAGTCGCGATTCACCCCTAACGATGTTAAGGAAATCGTCAGTTACCGACCATTGATACGAATAATGTTTCTAAATTTAACGAAGTTAGTTTTATTTGAATTATCTTTTTTGGGAGATGTATTATTAAATCAGTTCAAGGAAAAAGATTTATTGTTTGACAGCTCTATTTATGTATAATTTCCTACTTTTTGTATATCAATAACAGATATATAACTATCAGGTATGGTCATATTTTAAGGTAGAATATTGGACCCCGTGATTAACCTACTTCTTAAAATATTGTCTGTAATTAACTCTCGAGCGTGCTGTGGTCATGTCAAAATTGTCCGAAAATGTATTAATTGTGTGTTGCCAAGAGAAAACTATTAAAGACAAAAAATAAAATATTATTGAAGCCAAAATATTTTATTTTATAATTGATAATTATATTTGATAAAGTTTTTTTGTCTTCCCCGATTTGTATTGATATGAGAACAGGTCTTACTCGTGATTGAGTATTAAAATGTAATAAAACCCATTGATTGCCTAATATTTCGACCAACTTGCATCAATCGTGATCACGGGTTGACTAAACAATAGGTATTTTGGTTGTCTAAAATTATATTAAGTATATATATTTTATCGATATAATATCCTAAAATAACGAAGACTCTATGTCATATAGGAACCAATAAGTGATATTTTATGTAACCTTAGATTTCAACGAAGTAATAAAAACCTGAAGATTACACATATATACATAAGATTATTGTAAATAAGTAACATAGTTACGTTGTAGCATTATCAGGATTAATGTTCAGAAAGCAACGCGACAGTATCTCAAACTTAATTAAACACGAGCTTTGACCACACAAAACTAGACCGGAGTCGTAAACTAAAACTATACTAAAGAGAATGTTACTCATATTAGAGGCAACAAACTGAATTTGCGCCCAAAACATACACATATTCAATTTAGAATGAAATTAAGTTTCCAAAATATGTTATTAGAGCAGATACAGGCGAGTAGCGGTGCCCGCGGGCTTCGGGCGAGCACGCCGGCCGCCCTACACGACCCCCAATTAACTTGGGATGAAGCTTTTTGCTAATTACTGCTATTTGTTATATAAAAGGTAATACTGGAGTTCAAGATTTTATAAATTTGATATGCTTTTGCGAGGGAGAAAAGATAGTAAGAGTAGATTGCATCTTAACTAATATTACGAAAGCGGATGTGAGTTTGTTTATTTGTTTATTACACTTTCACGCCTAACTACTCGACCGATAATCATGAAAATTTGTAGACACGTTGTCAGAAGTACAGATTAGGACATAGAGTACCTTTCACCCTGAAAAAAGTACCGTTACTAACTTAACCTTACCTAACCTACAATCAAGAGAGCGAAGCCACGGTCATAATAGATTATGACCGCGGCTTAGTACTTACTAAGTACTAGAGTACTTTATATGTTTTAGTTTGGATAAGAATATCAGTGCATTTATAGTACGGCACGGGTATTAACGTGATCATGCATAATGTTTACCTTTTTTATGCTTGACGGTTCGACCAGGTTACACCGGACGTCATGGTCGATAGCGAGAGGAAGTGAGCAGCGGTCGCATCCTTCTGTGAGATGACGTCCTCGCGGAAGGCGGGGGAGCGGATTCGGGAGGAAAGTATCCTTGCGGATCCGAGCCGTCGCCGGCCAAGATTCGGTCCGACGCCCTCTATAGTGCCGGGGCGTCGCCCAGGAATCATAGTCTGCTGGGTGGGTCCCTGAGGTAGTCTCTTTTCCAGCGGCCCATCCACTGTACAAGGAAGCAAGTAGGCACACCGTGGGATTTTGGTCTATAGGCTCGAAGTACGGGAGAGCCGCACATAACCCTCCCTTGTGGCGAGGGGTACGCATAAGGCGCATTTCCACACGTAAAAAAAAAAGGTTACACCGGTCGTGGTCACGTGGTGGTGATCAGTTTAAAAGTTATTAATCAGTGCAGTCATCATTCTAAACAAGGCCCTATAGTTACGTCTATTTTATCTATATTTGATTTGTAAGTCTTTTACTACGTCTCTCTCACTGGCTATTATTAATCTCCACCAGTGGTGGTTAGCCTTTTTTATTTACATATTTTTCTTCTTTTATATTTCACTTAACAAAAATATGCATATTTCCAGCCATACATTTGCAATCGGTCAATATTTACACTAATACAGTCGAAGTAACTGTAACTGTTGGCCTAACAGAACATTGCTGCTAATTTAAAGGCGGGTGCCATAAAATATTACACCGTTGCTTAAATTTTTTATTTATCGTTTCCCTCGAGCTGCGCGAATAAGCTCTTGTAATGCCTTCGAGGTAATCACTTGATCTTTACCTTGGGCAAAAAAGGTAGTATTACGCTTTAAGTACCGGGATCTAAATTTTTGTTGCTAATATTTATGCGTTGGAGGATAATCGGCAGGTTTGATTGTGTACTTGTGGAATTATTGCGTTTATTTTCGTTTTATTCGGCAAAAGACAAAGTCATATTATTATGTTCTTCGGTCGGTTCTTTGTCGGTCGAGTAGTTAAGGCGTGAAACCGTAACAAACAAACAAACTCCCATTCGCATTTGTAATAATACTAGATTCTACCCGTGGCTTCACTTGCGATAATGTAGATTTTATCAATTTTCAATCCCACGAGAATAGTACATAGGTGAATTACTAGTATCTGCGGCGCATGAACTTTGGAAAAGCCAGCACAGCCTACTATAATAGCAGTGCTTTCTTGAAGCGTATTTTTATAATATGAGTGATTGCATTCGAAGGCCCTAGGCGGCACGTAGGTCATTACATAGCACTTACTTTGAGGAATTGGTCAAAAGCTTATCGTGTTGATCGAGAACGATTCTAGATCGAATGTATAAACCCTGTGGCGTCGTGCGACATTAGATTTTAAATATTATTCAAGAAATTAATTACTTTTAGTGAGGCTTGACAGTTTCCAAAAACGGCCTTAATGTAAATAAGCTTGCCATGATTAAAACTGTATAAAATATAAGCAATTGTTAATTAGTTGACTGCACGAATGGAGTGTGGTCGTCTCGTTACTGCCACTGCGCCGAGTGTTGTGGGTTCGAATCCCACATGCGACAAATCTTTGTGTGATCCACAAATGGTTGCTCCGAATCTGGGCGTTCTTTGTGCCCGTTATTTGAATGTTTTTAAAGACCCCCGCGACACAGAATTTATTACTACTGCGGGCGTTGTCTTTATATAAAAATAAAATAATAAGGTAATTACAAAAATTTGTTTAATTACTCCATCATGTTTTTATTGTTTATGTCTCTTGTTAATAACATTCCCAATGTATAGCTTAATTTAATAAAGTTATTTAAATTTGTTAGTGTAAACTTTGTTGTTGAAGTATGTGCATGTTGTGGTCGCCTATAAATGAAGGAGTATACGAGTAAAACTTATGTTTATATGTTTGTGCAATTTCATATATGTATATTCTTTGTCGGAGATCCTTAACAAATAATTCTTTTTTTTTCGAAAAATTAACATTACCGTACAAAATTTTGAATCCCTTTAAGATGCTTAACAACCGAGAGGTTAGTGGCCACCTCTCACTACACGCAGATTTATTGAATTATTTTTATAGGGCATTCCCTATTTATGTAGTTTTCATTGCCTATAAATGCTACACGATTGTTCAATTTATTTAAATGGGTTAGTGTGATTATTGTGCTGTATAATTACGTAATTGCATTTATATACAGTTCAACAATAAAATTATTGTCATAATACCACTTATACAATAATCATTTTATACTTATGACCTGTCCTGTGATTTTAATATTATGTTCATATGTGATATACCTGACAGGGAATGTAAAGAGAAAACTTTTAAAACATATTGCGCGCATGGAGGAGTTTGTGATTTGGCATAGTTAAAGTTTATATAAAGAAGGAGTGCAAGGACACTATCCTAAGTATAAAATATTATATACGAAATTGCGTTTGTTTTTAATGCTTTCAAAATATAGATTACGCGAGCAAAGTCTATAAAAAAATCTATTAAGCTTTAATTAATTTTATATACAGCAATCAGTTTCATTTCTCGCGTTTTTATGAACTGACGTCTCACAAAAGACTCGAGTCCAAAACATGGATCTATCATATTCTCTTCTTCCTAGCGATTATTAATCCCAGCTTATGTCAGGATCCGCTTATTTTTGTTCTAACGAGGTTTAGCTGAATATCAGTTTTTACATGGAGCGACTGCCATCTGACCTCCGTAACCCAAAAGGATAACATCATTCTATGGTTAGACCAGTCGTCAGGATATTTGAGGTCGCTGACTTCCCAGTAACGACTGCCATAGATGTTTATGACAGCTGGTACTCACTGCTTAACGTGCTTTCCGACGCACGGGGGTGAAACACCGCCAACTTCCTAACTCCGGCTTATTATTAAGAACTTCTTGACAGAAATTCTTAATAAATTGCTACTAAGAAGTTTTTGACGGAAAATCTTGGTAACGTTTTTCCGACCTGGGAAGCGAACCCAAGACCTCATGATCCGCAGTTGTATACACTACCACTTGATTATAATATATTAGTACTATTTATTAAGAGTCACTTTATAGTCCTTAGGCACACAGATGTAAATACTTGGTTAGTACTGAATTGTTATGTCTAAAGTTCTCAGAAATCGTGGCAGTCACAATTAGAGCAACACTACCTGCGGGAATTGCTGCTCACCTGGTATAATGCTCTGGAAACTACACTAAGAAATTAAACGTTTGTTCTTGTGACTGACAACTTTATGTAAAAACTGTAGTAAACATTACTTACTATATTGTAAAGATAATATTTATGAATGAAAATCTATACTAATATTATAAAGCTGAAGAGTTTGTTTGTTTGTTTGCTTGAACGCGCTAATCTCAGGAACTACTGGTCCGAATTGAAAAATTCTATTAATTTTAGTGTTGGCTAGCCTATTTATCGAGGAAGGTTATAGGCTATATAAAATCACGCTATAATCATAAACGGCGCAGTAATCATAAACGCGAGTGAAACCACAGGCACATCTAGTGGGTACATAAAGTTCTTAGTTACATGAAACGAGAAATTATTACTTATGCTTTTAATGAACATAATTAAAAAAGCATGAAATTTTACATTCAGTCGAAATAAAATTACGAAAGAAACAAAGCCTACACTCATACAATGACATGATCTTGCCCCTATATCTCCCAAAGGGGCAAAGGAAGAAACCACCCATATTTCGCCAGGTGTGTTTTACGTTAAAGAGGTCTTCTTAGTTACATGAAACGAGAAATTATTACTTATGCTTTTAATGAACATAATTAAAAAAGCATGAAATTTTACATTCAACAGAAATATAAATACGAAAGAAACAAAGCCTACTCTCATACAATGACATGATCTTGCCCCTATATCTCCCAAAGGGGCAAAGGAAGAAAACACCCATATTTCGCCAGGTGTGTTTTACGATAAAGAGGTCTATTGCCGTTTACCGAGCACAGTTTTAGTCTGCATCTACATCACATTTTGCCCGACAAAACAATCAAATCCAAGAACTCATGCATAGCAGTCATGTATGCACTACTTGCGCTACTGAGTCAGAATAGTCAGAAACGACACAATTATAATAATTAAACCTAACATTTGGCATGGGGAAACATTTTACCATCCACGGGTACAAGTTTGCGGCATGAATAAGATCTAAGATAAATTAAAAGATACCAGAATAGCAATAAAGAGAAATAGTGGAAAACTAAATTTTGTTGAATTATTACGAGGTCAGGTTTATAAACTACTCACCGCGCTAAATTACGAAATATATAATAAAATTTATAAATGCAGACATTTAATGTTATCTATCATAGGTGCCTACGTTTTTCTTTTTAGTTCGTGTCACCCCTCTAACTACAGAAATAAATACATTAAAGCTGCATTACATTTCTAGTAATGATGTTTTCAGAATGCATATGTATTGCTTTTCCACATGAAACCCACAAATAATGGCCGTAACTTCACCAAACCTTGCGACAATCTATATAAGTAGGCTTTGTATTAAATGAAACATTTGCCGTTTTCACGCGAACTATTTCAATAACTAAGTAATAGTTGCCAATAAAACCTAAGACAATACAAGGATTCGTCTTTTAGGTAATAGCCTAATAAAAAAGATATGTTCCGTCAATATTTTGTTTTTAACGAGCGACACAATACTTCTTTTGTAAACGAAAACACTGATTTCGTAAAAGCAGATGTATTGTTCAATGTTTTGAGCAAAACAGGCACTGGGGTCGTGTCTTTTCTAAGCAGGATAATAAATTATACTCCCGAAAGGAAATCGACAAGCAGTTTCAACAACACGATTGAGAGATCTAAAGAAAACATTGAAGTGATATAGAACATGGATACGCAGTGGGGAAACCCTGCATTTGACTTCTAAAACTATTACCTATATAAATATTCACTCTTTTTAAATATTAGTAACGCGGATATAAAACCGTGCTTACATGAGACAGTGACAAGAATAGCACAAAACTATAGAGAATATCTAATGTTAATATTAACACAAACTGTTGTTTTACTTGTTTTTGGTATTCGTATTGGACGACTATTAAATTTCAAGAAGGATTCAATCCAATGTGTTTTTTTAGTTTTGTCTGGCAGTCAACAGACTGAAAATCAACATAATATAGGACATGACGCAAAACAAATTTTGAAAATAATATATTTCATAGTTTGATAGCATTTGACTAAAAATCTCCGAGCCATGATTCCTTTTATTATATTTAGTAGAAACGGAGATATTAAAGTACATAGTACGACTCTCTTAATTTTATATCAATAGCAGACTGAGTGGGCAAATTCTATTTAATTAATATAGCGCTATAGAAACAAAGGTTTATTCCTTTAAAATCAGACAGGCGTGTTTCTAACACATGTTTCAGTTCACACTAAACAAAATAGCTTAGAGTAAAAGATTCACAAGACAATGTTGGGCTGGTTCGCAGCGTTGAGTCGTGTACTATATAGCATTTATTTTCAGTACAAGTGCATAATATTTCCCAGCAGTGCTGAGCGTTGCCTGGCCGCGGTCCAAGCACGCACTCCAAACTCTTTTGAGCTTTCAATTGTTCTCTGTACTGTTAATACTACTGCGCTTTTTATTTTTGTTCTACCCACTTTGTTTCTTGAATGTTTTAATTTTATTGTTTCTCATGAGCTGCGCTATATACCGTAGACTTGAAGTTTATAAAGTCTGTTCTTGCATTAATCACCACCTTTATTACACAGTCAACAAACATTTTAATTATACAAAGCGTTAGCATTCATCTGAACTGCTTACGACGAAATATATATAAACATACTTACCAGGTTTACAAACCGCCATACTTATAAAAATATCTCTAACTAATAGTTAGCTACCTCTCAACTAAATAGCATTCAAGTCCTTAATCATTAATTAACGGTGAGTGAGTTTTTTTCTAAATAGTTACTGATATTCACGTATATACCTCTTATATGGTATTATTAAGATTGATTTACAGGCAAGATTGCAAATATTTTCATATTTATTAAAACACAGTTCAGAAACAGAGGGCCAAACGCCAAAGCACTTTCTAAATTAGTAACTGGTGTAAATCAAACAAAATTATGCATATATAACATACAAACATTGTTGTCAATCATTCATGTACCGTCAAACACACGCTACGCATTAATCATGTAATTACCGATTCACAATAGTAATATAATCAACGAATAGTAATATAATATAATCGCTCAGTTCCATTTAACTAGTAGCAGGTCGTTAGCAAGTCTCAGGGGCTTAGTGGCTCACTCTCGTTATGACGTCATAATTGCACTGAACTACAGCAATCTGCATCAAGCTTGTAATAAAATAAACGTTATAACATTATTTTTTATTTTCAGAAGACAAAGCTTACTTATATACGACCTTATGGAGAGTGGCTATAATGGTAATGTTACTTATAGACCCACAAGCACCACTTATAATAAGCCAACCCTAAAAATTACTTAAAACAACGTCTTATTCCGGAATTGAACTGCGCTTGTTTCATTGATAAGAAAAGTCCATATAATCACCGCAATTTTCATGCTCAATACTTTTTCTTTTTTAATTTCTGTTTATGTAAGATTTCAAACATATATTATTCTATTAGAGTTGAATTTGGATAATGTTCTATCAATTAATACTGTCACTCCATAATTGAATTTATGCATAAAGCTGGTCGAGTTTTTAACTTGCGTATACATGTCACGATAGGTATGATACTTCCTTCATTTACACTGTCAAGTATTTAAGACCTACGTGTCTTAAAATGGTGTGGTATATATTATAATTATATAATTCTAATTTATACCAGCAATTTATTAATCTAGTACTACTTAGTACTCTGAGAAAATATTTATTACTATTGTTAAAACATTCATCACAATGCTATTACAAAATAAGATAATAGTTTAATAATAAAAAGTACTTAACTTACATATATCACACGGTAATCATGGTTAAAAGTCATGAAGTAAAAATATTTAAAATAAGTACTTTAAATTGCTGACCCCATACGCTTGGAAATAATAAGGATAATCAAACTAATAAATGGAGCAAAGTAATATTCGTAGTACAAGAAAATGCAGTTGGCTTCACAACTGCAGAATGTCCCGATCTAATTACGCTCGCCCAGTGCCGTAACGAAACGGTATAATATTAAAATCGAGTTAGTACCCCACTCAGCAAAAATTATACTTTGGTTATCAGACATTATTAAAGAAGGAATGTCGGTAGCCAACCGCTTAGCGAATTATCATAGCTCTTACGTATCGTATGCACATTCTGGCGAATTTATAATTATACGAACTAAGATAGAGTTTTACAATAAAGCTGAATAATAGTACCCAAAGTTTTGACCCAGAAATTTTGAATGGTGTAAAGGTAATCATTGGGATCGTCGAGTTAATGATTTGAATAATAATTTGAATTAACAAAACAACTATATAACCGTCCCGCAATGAAGACCACTTAACACTTTTTATCGATTAATGAGCTTTGTTCTGTCATTGTTTCATAAAAAAATTAACAAGGAAATATTATAGTATAAAGTAAAAATAACTTAAAATTAATCTTTGAGCGAACTCTCCCAATTAATCCGTAATCGAAAACAGAAATAGCTCAATCAATTCTAGCAAATTCTGACGTCGTATTTGGTATAGGTAATTATGGATGATTAATTATAATTATTAATCAGAATTTAAATTTAATAAATATTGCAATGCATGCAAATTTATATTTATATTTCGAGTTTGCCTCATAGAAAAGGGGTATTATTATATGGATAGCATAGTGCACCAAATTTAATTTGTTTACGTGGACGAGAGTGCTACGTTTTTGGTTACAAAGTTATTTGGCACGCTCTATAAGTACGCTCATACTACAATAAACCGGTAGCCTGCTCTTAAAATGGCAAAATTATCTTAAATTCATTAATTGATTGATATACTCCATAAAAACATAAAAAGTGTCAATTTAAGCTCTGGTACAAAATTACTAGAGGTTACAAATAAAATAAGCTTTATAAAAACAAGGCTTATGTTTTTAAATCCGGTGACAAAATCAAGGTTGCATATTTTATTACACATTTTTTTTTTTTAAATTAAAATTAAACACTTCATACGGATTTTGTCGCGCTGTTTATTTTACTTTAAGACGCTTTTACTATATAATATTGGCTTCCATTTACGCAAATAATATATAATAATTTTGAAACTGTTACACTACATACTACTACTATTAAACTTTATTAATTTATAAGCTAATGGTCCCCGTGACCATGGCTGCTGAAAAGCAACCGAAACGTCGGGGAAAATGTAAACTTAAATATAAATAGTTTTAATAATTGAATTAGCTTCACAATTAGTAAAGTTTATTAGTAGTAGTATTTAGTGTAATAGTTTCTAAATTGTCAAATTTTAAAGTGTCAAATAAACAACGCGATACAATCCGTATATAGTAGTTTAATTTCAATGAACTTTTATTACATAGTTTAAAAAAAATCTAATTCTGTAAATACGTGCAACAGGGGACCAACCACTATCTACGATTTGAAAAACAAAAGATACTCGCAAAAATACACCGATTCCTACCAAGGATGCTTCGCGAGGCTATTGAAATTAAATAAACATCCTAATTTCAATAGAGAAGATGGTTGGAATGTACCACCAGCTTGGGATCCAGTAATTCAAATAGTCAAACCCAAGAAGAAGCAAAATACAGCTAGACTTCATGATACTTTGAGCTCATTCTGCGTAAATAGAAACACCAAAGATTAAATTATGTTCGGGTACTTTGAAACAACTAGGTACACTTCAGAACATTGGGACAACTACCATCTTAGTCTCTCCTTGATCATGGCTGCTGTAAAGCAACTGGAACGTCGGGGCAAAGTGTAAACTTAAATATAAATAGTTTTAATTAAATTAAATAGCTTAAATTGTAGTAAAGTTCAATAATAGTAGTGTTAGAGTTTTCAAAATTATGTATTATAAGTGTTTAAAGTAAAATAAATAACTCGACAAAATCCGTATAAAGTGTTTAATTTTAATTTCAATGTATAACATTCGCGTAAACATAAGACAATATTAAATATTTAATTGATAAGCCTTACAGTGACATTTTATCAAGGTGATTTTCACAACACGTTTTATTGATTAAAAGGATAATTTGGTTGTTTCCTTTTTTGGGAGTAACGGTGTTTTATTCTCAGGTAGAGTTACGTAACGAGGAGAGGAAGGAAAATAGAAAAGTGTTGTGGAGATTATTTTCCTCTTTTAAACTAACGTTTTTACTGTCGCCCATAAATTAGATAAGGATTATGTACTTGCCTATATTGTGACGATTTATGTTCGCGAAACACTGGGTGGCTATTATTATTTATATACTTACAACTATGTACATACAACGATAAAAATTCTTTGACCAAACTTTTTACCGGTTTATTACTTATAAACAACAACTTATAAAAGTATTGCCAGTAATATTTAGTTACCTCGCAACTTAATAGCTGTCGAGCCCTTAATCAATGATTAAATTTTGATCAACGGCTCACCGCTGTTATCATTCAACTAACGCTCCTACGCTAGATAACGTTTACAAGTGAGAGAATTCATAGGTGATATTTTGTGTTATTTACTAATGAATACATTGTAACTACTTAAATATTTGATAGCTTAAAAGTGAGGCTCTCAGAATTCCGTACTCTATTTAAAATATGAAGTCTTTCTTTTTATTACCAGCGCTTTTTTATTCATACGGTCTACAAGGACGTCACACAAAATTATTTAAAAGAGATGTACGGATACGTTTCCATTAATTCTTGGACTAGGATTACAACGAGATGAAAGTAATACCTTTGAAAGACGATATATTAAGAAGTGTCTGAGAATTTAGCGAGATTTGACAAGCCAGACGAGTACGCAGATGAAGTATAAACTTACACATAAAGTAGTAGATTTCAAGTGCAGAAATAATTTAACCAATATTCTTTAAATGGTGATTGCCTCGCTTGCGCAGCGGTGGTATATTCAACTGCTGTGTGGTTTCTAGTTCGATGCCTGGGTCGGGTAAAGCCTTATTGGGTTTTCTGTCAAGAGATTTTCAGCAGCAGCACGGCGTCTCAAACCTTATTAAGAGGGATCTTAAAACTGGTCACATATGTGTGCAGTGAACCTCGGCTTGTAGTTTAGGGAATATAGTCATGTGACTTTGTATTTACATTTTTAAATCGGTATAATTTAATCCTAACTAATATTAGAAATGCGAATGTGTTTTTTTTTATAAAGGCAAATCTGGCATTCGTTCCTGTGTCGCGGGGGACCTTACAAATATTCAAACAACGGACACAAAAAACATCCAGATTTGGAACAACCATTTGTGGAGCCCGTGTGCCAATGGCAGCGGCGAGGCGACCACATAAACAACTACGTCATAAGTGTTTGTAAGTTTGTTACTCCTTCATGCCTAATTACTGGACCGATCATCATGAAATTTTGCATACACGATGTCAGGCGCATAAAAAAGGACATACAATACCTTTAATTCCGGCAAAAGTACTGTTTCCGAGGGATAGAAAAGTTACATTACCTACAATTACGCGAGCGGAGCCGCGGGTAAAATCTAGTAGACAATATAATATACTACGGTAATATTAGATCCGTAATTATAGACAGACGCCTACTCCAATTAAGACAGGCAATAATGTTCTAGTAATAATATGAGTCATGTTCATAACCTACTCTCATACTTAACTAGCACGATTTTCATTAGAATAAATGAGCTACTATATTATTTCGAATATATTAATAAATAATGTTCATATAAGGTGAATGTTATTGAGAAATTAAAGGCAGTATTCAGGAAATACAAAGGTTTCATAACAAAGGCGAATTTTAATATAAATCGATTGATTGAGTGTACAACGATAGTAGTGTTGTTTTATGTGTCATTTAAATAGCGTCAAAATACCTAATTCCATGTTACTGTGCTATAAATTCCTACATTAATTATATTTTTGGTTGATATTTTTATAAAGATTATAATTGAAAGATAATGGGTAGTTTTCTATCGATTAAACATGTGATTTGACGCCCATTTTGTAAGTATTTTAAACTTTTACGGTTAGAACTACTTAGTTCTAAGTTAGTTGAGCGAAAAAATCATATAATTTGTCATAAAAATAAAATGATCTGTTATATTAAATTTAATTCAACGCGCTTAATATTTGATGATTGCAAGTATCTACATATTTAGATATCGATTTTATTAATAATCATTAAAAGAAGAATAAATAATTATTACAAGGGCTGCTCCGGTGGCATAGTGATAGTTAATGCGTCTCCTGTGCGGTGGTCTCTGCTTCGATACCTGAGTCACGCAATATGTTACTAGATTTTATATGTCATACATTTTCGGTAGCACCTTGGAGTCTAAAATTGTGCCAGATAGAAGGCTCGCGTCCCATTAAATGGTGCCTATACCCAAAGATGCACCCATAGCAAACTGTGAATGTAGTAAATTTCTGTCTATTCCTTTAAGCACATAGACGTATATTTATTATAACAATTGAGTTATGTATATACTATTCATAGTGATAAACTGCATAATTTTATTAATACTTCAATTGGAAATTCCTCTCCTTCCCTACTTCTCTCTAAACACAAGCGTACGTAAGTTGAAGCCCAGCTGTCGAGGCAACTAAAAGCTAAACCAAAAACAAGTCACTAATTCCGCCTCGTAACCTATAAAGGCGAACAATAAAATCGACCACGCTACAATAGTTCCTTACCATTGAAACGTTTCCTTTGTACGGTCCCGCGGCCGCCGGCCGGGCTCACGCGCCCACCTCCAATCGATAACGTCGGTACTCCATCTCGATATGGTTGCCTTATCCCGTGACTACAGGGTTTTCCTGCTTCTGCCAAGTATGAGAAAGTTTACAATTTGTATCGAAACTGACTACTATTATATTAAACGATATTATTAGTTATATATTATTAGTGCCACGAAAATTATAAATTTTATAAATGTTTGTTTGAATCCACACGGGATAAAAATGTGTGATCCAGAAACGGTTGTTCCGAGTCTGGGTGTTCTTTGTGGCTGTTGTTTGAATGTTTGTCAAGATTGCGCCGAGCGTAAGACGCGGTTGGACTGAATGACAGAGCTCGATATTCAAATCGGCGCGCGGCCGCCATAGTAAAATTGTATGGAGGATTTGAAGTGCTTTTTTGATAGACATGTATCTTTATTGTCAACCAATAACTTAAATATTTGGGACGGAAAAATTGTAATATAACTATTTATGTTTCGTTTAAGCTGTAAAATAGGATAGATTTCTACTGTTATAATCTAAAATCACGTAACACGAGCTTACGTTTTTGCATTTTTCGTGCAAATTTATGTAATTTTGTAAGCGAAAATAATAATTATTTTAAGTTTTTTACACGGAGTAATTGTAAACACATTCATAAACAATTATGGTAAATGTATATTTTATATTTGTATTAAACAAAAAATGTTGATGTTATCAACTTAAATGTGACCGCCTGTTTTAGCACATTTCACTCAGCCCAGTCTTACGTCCCAAGCGACACAGGAATTATGCCTAAAGTGAGTTGTCTTTTTAAAGAAAACAAAACAAATTAAGCTACTTAAATGTACATCAACATGTTTGATTTCCCTGAATGTAACAGGATCATTCTTATTTTATTTTCCGGCTAGCCCAAAAAAGAAGATGGATGTGTGACAGGTAACTTCTCATAGGCCATCAACCCTCTGGGCAAACCTAACAATTAAAACAAACGTACATTTAGTAACTTCAGTAAACTCATTAACTGATGATAAGTTTGACATTCACGAGTGTTACTTAGGTGAATAAATAATTTTTACTTTATTTAACTTCAAAACCCGAAAAACTGATGGAAACCATAATTTAGACTGAAAGAATATAGCTTAACTCACGAATAAAAAAATATACCTACATTGACTATTTATACTTTTTTCCTTAAATATATTTTTGTTTCTATTTTCCCTAAAAATCACGTGATTTCGTTGACCCAACATTATATAGCAAATAAGCCAACTCACCTTAGTACTTAAAATGTAAATAAGTAATCTAAGTTAGTTTATAGACCGGTTTAAATAAAACTTACCTGAACATTGCAAAATAAACTTTTAAATTGTGTATCAGCAATATCAGTATATTTCAGCAATATTTGTACAAGCGTTTTTTTAATTATAAAAACGAGAATCGACTATCGATGAAATAGGATATCATTCTATATTGTAAATAACAGAGCGATGTTGTGAAAGTACGCCATCAGCATCACTTCGTTTATAATAAAGAATGACACCCAAACGACACTTGGTACATGGTACAAACGTAAAAAGTAACATAAATTTGGCTTTTAAATTCCGTTTCTGCGAGAGCACACGTTCAATCCATCACTTGAATATTTTATATCAACACGACGTACGTATTACGTGTCCACAGCTCCGGCCCCCAATTTGCGAGTTTCAACCAATTGGATTATTACAATGTCAGGTAAGAAGGGTTTTCACCGATAACAAGCTATGGGACTCGAACCGCAATCATTCGCACTCATTTCAAAAGTCGAAAATGTCTACCAAACCAAGATTATGTAAATTTTTGCTTCAGTTCGCTATTGTAGACCCTAATCTTGGTCCTTTGGGAGCGCGGGGGTTGCAACCCTCTTGGTAAAGAGGGAACCGTTCAATAGTAATTCTATAAATCAATCGGTTGAATTTTTGTTTTGTTTGCGCGACAATAGCGTTGTTCTACGAGTTTCAGGCTATGAGTTATTGTTTCTGGAATACATTCAATAATATACCTGTTATTTCGGATACAAATACATTGATGAAATTTCATAATAATGAATAATGTTATCGAAGACAAACTGTTAAACTAAGATTATGGAGCCTTTTTAAGAATTGTAACAGAAAAACTAAAACCAGATGTGGATTCATCGAATTCTTCAATCATTCTTGACCTACTGTACAGTACATCTGTTGAAAAATAATAAATTTAAAAGTGTGCTACCTACTAACGCCATCTACTGCAAAATATAATCAGCAATTCATATTTACGTAATTTTTCATCAGATTATAGGTAATGTAGTATGGACATCAATAAATCTACTTTAGATAGCAGTCAAAATATGACACCTCACCAATATATTAATATTATTTATTATATAACAGTCTATAGTAAATAAGAAAGCAACTTAACGTAGCTTGTTTGATGTTGTTTGATATCATGATGAAATAAAGAGTAGTATGCTCTGCAGAATCAAATACTGACAGAAATATCAAAACAAACATTTATTTCTTTCTTTATTATCATCAACTATTATCTTCACAGGTTTTAAAACTAATGCAATAGAGTATCTGTATATACTACTAATATATAACTTATTATAGACCTTAATAAAAATAACTGAAATTATTTTAAGCTAATTAATTAAAATACTTATTATAAATAAAAATAAAGTTATCATCCTTGAATTATGCGAACACATCATACTTAGCTTAGGAATAGGTAGCTATTTTCGTTATCTCGTCATTTGCACTATTATGACTGGCGCTGCAAATACGAACTTTGGCTCACATAATAGAAGCAGAGTAAAGCACTGCTCCACCAATATTCGAGGTGGTGTTGGTTTGTTTCCACTTTAATATGTTTGCAACTAGTTTGCATCTAGTTTGCAGTTAGTTCGCTAATTTGGGAATTAAAGGAAAACATCGTCAGTTGCTTATCTTACCGCAAATTGTAATAGCTCAGTAGATATTTTGCTCCTATATGGGCAGATAAAAAGTTACATTATATTGACAAGATACTCGTGGATAACATTAGGATTATTATGTAAGTAAGTAAGTAAGTAAGTAAGTAAGTATTTTATTTTTCAAAACATAGGTACATACACGTTACTATAACAAACATTGTAACATAAAAAAAAAAAACAAAAAGTACATACATAATGAAAAACGAGGTTACCACTCAGGTTTGTTGTTGGTTTGCGGTTTATACCTCAAACCAACCCTGATATTATTTGGTAACCCCAAGTGACGCCCGGACGCACATCAGTTACACCCGTAATATTATACCAACACAAGAATATACGTAATATATATATAAACCACAATTGATATGTAAATTAAATAACATGTTTAATAAATAAATAAATTGGCGCAATAGCTTATGTATACAAATAAAACCTATTAAACGGTTGCCATTCACAAGGTTTGCAATCCGGTCTTATCCCGCCCATATTGTTTCTCGTCCGCACATAATGGTATCTCACTCGCGTAATTCATTTGGCCGAGCTGCGCCGCATCGACACGGAGGTTGCGTAACCAAAACATTGTGCAATAATAAAGATAATAATAATAATAAAGGCCCACGTCCTTTAATACGGATAGAATGATATTGTACAAAGCCAACAACTCGGGGAAACGATCACTGCAAATGACAACCCAGAACTATACAGGTATGCATAATATGTAATAATAACTGATATAAACTACAATTGTGGCACATAATATAAAAGTGAATCAATGCCAATCTACTATCCATTGCTTATGTTATTGCTTCAGGTTCTACATCAAAAACCCTCACAATGCTCAGCTCTCAACAATAGCTAATGACAATATCTCAACCATGCCACCCTATGTACCGCGTAGGATATACCTACCCCGATTATGGTTAAATACTTGTTAAGTATATAAGCCTTCTGGTCATAATACATAACGTAAGTACAGCTATTACTGAATATATTTATAAATAGAATTAAATTTATTTGTAGTTTTTATCCTGATCGAGTTTCTGTTGATGTAATAAATACTTTTTTTTATGTAGAATTGTATGATGTATGCTATGTACAACGAGCTGTTACCCGCGACTTCGTCCGCGTGGATTATATTTCACGCTTCTCTGTTATTTTTCTAGAATTACAGTAGTCTAAGTTACTCCTTATAAAATTATCTATCTACCAGTAAAAGTTCTGTCAAGATCGGTCTAGCCGTTTCAGAGATTAGCCTGAACAAACAGACAGAAAGACAAAAGAGAAAAAATAATTTATGTGGGTATATTGTATATACATTTCATTTACATTTATTTTATTAAAAAACAATCTAAATTGTGTACTTAATTAAATAAAAATAACATTGCAAATAAGATAACAAATTGAATCATGATAAACATAATAAATAATAATTTCATATGCATTTGTAAAAAGCTGTTATTTTGACATTACCAACAGACACTTCAATTTTGATTTATTTGTATAGATTATGCGTAGGTACCTAAATAATAACAACACTGTTAGATAAACAACAACAACAACCAAAAAACACTGTCTGTCTTAGTCGTCTGGTAATAGCAGTGCTAATAATCACGCACAAAATGGATGGAATTAGTCTTGGTTTAATTAGAATTCTAAATATTACTAATGAATTGTAAATACTTCTCACTAAGCTTATTATGTTCTCGCAGCCTTAGTAATTGTAATTACAATACGTAATCGTAGGACGGTATTATATTTCAGTGTTCGCATGACAACTATCTTATCTATTCATGAAATAAACTTCAGCCAACAAAACACTTTTATTACCATAAGATTAAATTATTCACAAACATTCACTCCCACTGGAACACGACCTTACCTTAACAAACAACAAATAACAAAAAGCAACAGATTTTATGATTTCTCACATAGTTGATTCCATCATTTTTATGTGCGGACCCAGTATACGACCCTGTAGTGTACCGCCAAATTTCATCAAGATTTCGCCAAGTTAACTCAATAGGCTCCCTCGCAGAGGTCAATTCTGTAATGGGATTAAACGGTGACCCACATTCGCTCTTAATAGGGAACCTAGAGTTGGATAACACGATTTTTAGGGACGCGCCTGCCGTGAATTTTCGTGTCGAATGTTTTCCATAAAATCAATGTCATTGTATTTAATTCTTTTCAATTTTGCGTCTATTGGGTTTTGTATATTGGAAAGGTCAAAAGAGAATATTAAAGGTTATGTGCTGTTTTATACTTCCAATTTTCATTATTGGTAGTATTAAAAATATTTTCAGCGATATTTGTGAAAAGCATTGTTAAATTATTATAATATTTACATAATTATTATAATCACGCAATTTTAAGCTAAACCAAAAAATGTGCTACCTGCTGGATAGCTTTGTTTCGTTTGTTATTCAGATTTCTTCAGCTATATTAAGATTAGTAGTGAATAAGGCAAGGTTATGGTATTTATCGGGTACAGTTCCAAACTTTACCATAAACATTAGTACCAAGAAGTCCAAGAGAAAACAGTTATATCATAACATCAGACATTAATTTCCTGATTACAGAAATGACGATATAATTACGTTCAAAATTATGCCACCGAGCTAACAAAATGTTTGTTCTAATATTAATTATACGGTACAATTGCTATTAGTTACATCGTTTATACTTCTGTCAAAACCATTATATGATCAGCGTCAAACTATGTCAATTTAGTTTTCTATTTACGTGTACATCATAACGTATAGGTCCATATACCGAACAAATTATAGTAACAGTTTTACTCTATAAATTGCAGCTATCCAATCGTCTGTTCAGTCTCCGCCTTAATACCTCTGCTAGCCAGCGCCATTCGTAAATGTGACTAAATGAAACCGAGTGGTCCCTAGTGCTCCCGTGTTCAATTGATCGTACAAATGTTATACTATTTACTATTCCGGGGATAAATTACATTAGGTTAACAAGTAATAATGTTTAATAATTAATAGAATTCGTTAAATTATAAATCTGGTCCATTTTTATATGTGACTTTAGCAAATATAAGCTCATATTAGGGTCATTATTTAATTAAATACTCATAAAATATATTAAAAACTTACACATTTAAATAAAATCAGTCTCTATACGCCAGACTAATATTATAAAGATAAAAGTTTTGTATCTGTGTACTTTTCTATTTTTGTTTGTAATAACTAAAGTTAAGAGCTAAAAGACCGATGTTATAATTACGTAAATTTTAAATGCTCAACAGTAGAATTGTATATAATCACTGAGTAACATATGCTCAATAACATCATGCTACGAGCTACGACAGCGAAGCAGTAATCATGAACGTGGCGCAAGCGCGAGGGACAGCTAATAACTATAAACATTTACAATTTTACTTACTTAGTGGACTATTCTGGGTTTATTCAAATTGATAGCGATGCAGGGTTAAATATGTGTAATAAAGACGTGAATGTAAACTGCCTAAATATTAACATCTATCTGCATTATAATGACCGTAAGCACACACAAGTTTAAAATTGTAACCTGTTATAATGTCTAGTATATTTAAAATACTCGAATAATGTTAGTGTCCATAGTAACTGATTACAGTTACTATGGACACTAACATTATTTGTTAGATATTCATTATTATGTAGTTAAATATATATTGCTTTGTAGTCATGCACATCTATATTGTACCATAAAATATTCCGACTAGTAGGTACGTCAATATATTTGCGAACGTATTTTTGCTAGTCCAATTTAATATCAAACGAGCTCACTGCTTTGCAATTTATTGTAATTGCAATTTACTATGCACATGCTCATAATTTATTACAAATGGGATCTAACTTCAAAGCAATCTTCCACCCTTCAATTCTTTTCTCAAACGTTGCAATTGTCTCATTTCCATTTGTGAATAATTTTCGGAGCTTCGGACCGTTGGTCCCCTTTAATAAAACCCACTCGGCACTCACATGGCCGCCCTAATGAGAGCGAGAGGGCGATACCCCTCCCTCGAGTTTGCCCCTCTTTTGCCCGCTCGCACAAATCTTTCACTAGTTAGTGCCACGACCCACTTACGGCATAAGTTATTGTCACACAACTTTTATGCGGGATTTGAATTTGTGGATAGGAGTTTATTGACGTCGTTTAAGATCTGACGAAGATAATGGAAAAATGTTTATCTTTATTGTTCAGTTAAGTATTCTGTTCTATTAAAGCGTATGCCGTGAAAACAAAACTTTCTTATAAATAATAATTCAAATGCCTATTCCAATTCTGGTTGTCTTAGTGTACATTGACAGTCACGATTCGTAAATACTGTTCCGAGAGCGGCACGTTAAAAACCAAGCTAAGTTACACTATCCTAATCCAGTTATGCTTTGCCTTTTTGTGTTCATTGCGTTATCCTAACTATTATTATAAATGCGACTGTGAGTTTGTGTATTACGCATTCATGCCTTAACTGCTCGACCGATTATTATGGAATTTCGGATACAAAAAAACAACATAGGGTACCTTACATTCGGGCAAATGCTAGTTTTCCTATAAAATAATTAAAGCAGATGTTTCTCTAAAAGTCAAAGCTGCCTGAATTATTTGTCTGCTTGATTAAAACAAATTAGTCTTTATTCAAATAGTTTTAAAGAAACTAAAACCAAATGTGTTTGTACATTTACAACGTTATTTCGTAACAACACAGCTCCCGCGTCCTCGTTATCAGTCCTTGGAGAGAGTTGATCAGTTCTCTGCAAATTCTGCTAATTCTATAATTGGCAGGCTGAAGCCTCCAAGGACTCAGTCAGCAGTTTTAATATTCTACTTCATTTAGTTGAACGGATCTAAATTGAGAATACTAATTGCCTATTTTCCATGTAAATTGATTAAGGTGAAGTTGTCGGTAGTCAAATAGTTAATGGCTGACTGTTCGCCGACTAACTCCAGTCGTAGTCGATCAGCAAGTAACTTCGTACCGTTCGTACATGTCATCTTCTATTCGCTGCTTCTACATTGCTGCCAATATGTTACTCTAATAAGTTGTTGATTGCTTGCTATGCTAAATAATATAAACTGATGGTACGAATTTATTCCCTAATAATTTTTTCTAACGAAACGCTTGGTAAAGTTTCGTTTCTAGCCAGAATGTTTTCTACGTATAGTTTATTGAGATCAATTATAAATTTCAATCTCTCTTTATCTATCGGTCTCAAAGGTCCTTTTCAATTTAGTAAATATTTCAAACGGTACGTTATCAAAGTGGTGGCTGTAATAGGCGATAAATTGCTTTTAAAAACGTCTTCGTTGTTTTGAATACTTTACATAGGGCGACTACATTGGCAATAACGAGACTAAACGAAAGATTACTAGAAGTAAATTATTAAATAGATTTATAATAATAACTAATCTATTTTTGATACATTATGGTTGTTAGCTCAGTGGAGAGATCAACAGACTGCAATGCAGAGGGTCTCGGGTTCGTACCCACGTCACGCACCTCTGACTTTCGGAATTTATATGACTTTTCGAAATTATGTGCGAATTGATTGACAATTATCGCCTGCTCCGTGCCTCGGAGAGCACGTTAAGCCGTCGGTCCCGGCTGCCATGAAAATCTATGGCAGTCGTTATTGGGAAGTCAGTGCCCTATAATATCCTGACACTGATCTAGCCTTAGGGTATCGTTAGCCTGCTGGTTGTGGAGGTCAGGTGGCAGCCGCTCCGTGTAAAAACTGATATCCAGTCAAATCTGGTTAGACCAGAAAAGCCGACCCCAAGTGACTTGGGAATAATATAGGCTAAGGAGAAGACTTTTTATAAACGATTTTATTTATTGTCTGTTTCTCTCTAGGTCGTAATAGCGTAAGAGTACGCCAGTAGATAAAGTTATATTAATAAAACTTCAGAAGTCGCATTATAAACAGGATATATAAAGATAATCAATCTATATAAAGTAGCTATAAAGTAGCGACTCTACTCTTCGCAATAATGTGGTATCCAACATGGCGATTACTAGTTCTGATAAATACCTGTGTGTGTATCACATATTGGTAGGTATACCTATACGATATATTTATTGACATATAGGTTTGATATTTAAGTTTGGCATTTGTTCTTAATTATACAGACTGCAACAATATTTAGGGATGATAAATTTAATCTGTGCTTATCATGAGAATATAGTTGTTAAATAATGAGAGTGAATTGAATGAGTGTATTTATTATTATAATTATATGCATGTACTTTTACTTTTATGAGACGGGAATAATATAATATTTAAATAAGCTGTAGCTACATGTTTTCCTCACTATCACAAAGTTTTCGGCCTACATCCACTTTTTCTTTCTGTCCATATCCAGTTCTTGAATTTGTTGGAGGCGCCACGCCGCTGGCTCTCCTTGATTTATGTCCTCCGTGTACCCTACTCGCCTACTTTCTTACTGATTTTTATACGGCTCCACTGCCCTTACTTTTAACGAGAATGTAGTCACAACTGGAACAGCTGCAGCAGGCTTTAAACATTTCTCGATGTGAGCATTTTAGTGATGTATAAGGTAAGCCTTTATAGCATATATGCCACGCTAGGCTTGTCAATCTATCAATAAATTGATTTTGGGGTAAATAAATAATACCATCAATTTACCACTATTTTGCTTAGATTCATGTGAAACATTGAATCTAATCAGAAAAGAGGTAAAGTCGATCTTAAATCTAGCTGAGGGATTTGTACACTTTATGTTCAGAAATCCCCATTGATATACTCAATGGTGATATGTGGAATAACCCATAATCTTCACTTCTCGTTTTGTATCTGTCAGTCAGCTCATATTATTTATCGAAAATTTATCATAAATTCTCGATCTATTAGACAATCGATTATATTTATCTTGATTTCAATTTATTTATAGACCGGTTTTAAATCAATATGGTTAGAACATGTATAATATTGTTCAGATATAAAATACACAATATAAAAGTTAGAACAAAGCTTCAGAGTGGTCTGACACTATTTAATTAACACGAAACTAAGTACAAATAATATCGACTTAATGACAATGACAATAAGCAAGCGAGACCGAATTTATTTTTGTCTTTGATTACTATAAAAAGCAAGTAAGCGGTAGCTTAGGTGTACCGTAAGCGTAGCTCACGGAACCTTGCAATACGACCAGTATCAGTCGCGTATTGCCGAGCCTACAAAAAGGTGTCACTGTATTGCCAAGCAAAGTTCACAGTTCACCGTTGACAGTACAGTGCCTGGCCTGTATAGGCGTATTAACAAGTTTATCTAGTATCATGTTATATGAACTTCCTAATTCTAACAATCCTGGGTCCTTTAAGCGGGGCGTGAAAAATCACTTTCTCAGGCCGTCAAAGTAGAGACCTCAACATCGCCTCGGCTGCTATGAGGACGGTGTGATATCATAGATCTTGATAAATTTGCATTATCTTCAGGGCATTATGTACGTATTTTAACTAGGTTTTGCTCGCGACTTTGTTCACGTGAACTACACGAATACGCATACCGCGATAAAAGTATTCCAGGAAATAAATGATAAGTGCCTTTTTGTCAAAATCTGTCTTACGGTTTAAACGTGATTAATTTAATTTATACATCTAAATATCTTTACAAATTTCACATTTATGGTATTAACAGGATACAATACCCAACCTCATACACACTTGGCTTATCTCATCCAGCATCCATAACATCACGGGCCCACCCCTCTTAGTCGTAGGTAAGTATTCATCCTGAATTATGACCGTATTCTTCTGCCATTAGCTTCATAAACGGAACATTTGGCCCACAGTGCGACTCAATCCTGTTTGTCTCGAATAAGCGATGTCTTACTTCTGTTCCCCTTGTTTTTGTGCTAACAGTGAAATATGGCCGGCTAACTGAATCATCTACTTATTAACTTAAAATGTATGTTAGATAACACTTCTTGATTGTTTACTTGACAATTATATACGTACATAGTCTCACATTTATATTCCAGAAGGGGTAAGCAGAGGTGTGATAAGACCATGTTTCGCCAGTTATAACTCTAGGTATCACGTAAAAGGTGCTACGAACCAAACGTTTTTTTTTCTTTTCTTAGAAAGATATCTTCCGCAATAGGGTTAAATCCTGTGTCGCGACTTTACAAACATTCAAACAACGGACACAAAGAAGACTCACACTCGGAACAACCATTTGTGGATCACACAAAGTTTTGTCTCGTGTGGGATTCGAACCCACAGTACTCAGCCCAGTGGCAGTGGCGAGGCGATCACTTAAACCACTCCGCCACCCATGCAGTTAAATTCTTCTACTGAGAATTTCTTGATAGGAAGACTCAATTACAATTTAGCCTGACCCGGGGTTCGAACCCGAAACCTCACGGTCAGCAGTCTCGTTGCCGATGCGTGACTGAAGCAATAATTATTTAAGCACTTCATTTCTATTGTACAGAGGATACAAATATGTAAGTGTTCTCTGTGCGTTATGCCAGTGTCGCATTTTATGATCAGGTCCTAGTCTAATTAAATACTCGCCGTTTGAATTAAAAGCCAACATGTGTCGCGGTGACAGTTACGGACAATTATCTGGCTAATGTTATTCTACAAATTAATTAGTAAATCTCTGTGTAATTAATTGACTCACGGATAGTTAGCCCAGTATTGTTGTTTTTGATTATAAAGCTTCTAGTAACGTAGAGAGTATAACCTTATATTATAATACTCAGGACAGTCACATAAGTTACTGAATCATTAACAAAGTTTTAAAACTACTTCACGTAGTTACGAATTATTGTAGTAAATTAGTTTTAAATTAACAATGCTCTATTATTCTCCAACATTTGTATTATTAATGATCATCATTATTTTGAAGGAGGTACCCTACCAAATAAAATCCCTAATGTTTAGTAGTAACCACAGAGTAACCATTTAATTTCTCTAGCGAAAACTTTGATATAGTTTTATTTGAATACTAGTTGACCTGCGCAACTTCGTCTGCGTCACATAAAAGAGAGGGGTGGGGAGGTGGGGGTGGGTTGCTCCTAAGATATCCAATGAAATTAAATCATGTAAGGGAAATTTTGTTTAAAATTATATACTTGTGATAAATAACGTATTTATTTGAATAAGAATACTATGTTTATAAAACACCTTCGCAAATAATGCATTATTTTAGAACAAATTTGATAACCATAAAAGAGGTAAAATGTCAACCTTAAAACAAAGATGTCATCGCAAACTTTTTAAAAGAAACAATTCCGTCATTAATAATTTTACGTAACTTTAACCGTTTACGAAGCACGCGCTATGGACGCTCTCAAAAGGAATAACAGTTTTTGCAACATTTTTCATCCATGCTTCGCTCTTATTGGTCGTAGCATGATGTTGTATAGCTTTTAGCCTTCCACGATAAATGAGCTATCCAAGACTAAAATAATTTTCAAATCGAACCAGTAGTTCCTGAGATAAGCGTGTTCAACCAAACAAAAAATCTAATTCAAACTTCAGCTATATAATATTAGTATAGATTAATAAAGTCTCCACAACAATACAAGCTTTTCGCCCAGGGCGAAAGACTTTGTCATGCGAGAAAATCAACAGATTCGTCTGTTGATTCGTCTGAGCTGAGTTGAAGCTTTTATAAAATCTATACGTATGTATATAATATTTACTTAACAGATTATAATGGTTAAAACAAGATAGCTTACCTTACTCCCTAGCCTTTATTATTCCCACGTCACTTGAGGTTGGCTTTTCTGGTCTAACCGGATTTGACTGGATATCAATTTTTACACGGAGCGGCTGCCACCTGACCTCCGCAACCAGAAGGCTAACGATACCCTAAGGCTAGACCAGTGTCAGGATATTATAGGGCACTGACTTCCCAATAACGACTGTTATAGATGTTCATGGCAGCCGGGACTGACGGCTTAACGTGCTCTCCGAGGCACGGAGCAGGCGATAATTGACAATCAATATGCACATAATTTCGAAAAGTCATATAACTTCCGAAAGTCAGAGGTGCGCGATGTGGGTTCGAACCCGAGACTCTCTGCATTGCAGTCTGTTGGCCACCCCACTGAGCTGCTATATCGCTATATCGCTATATCGCTGCTAGAAAAGAAGATAGCTTGTAATCTTTATAAATTAGAAACGAAGAGAGGGAAATGACAATCCATGAAACAATAACTTGAATTAATTTTAAATTCTGTAATATGTCATCCATTATGAACTTAACTTGGAAAATACCTTACATTTTTATCACTTCGTTTCTCTTCAAACTGAGATTCAACAAAGCTCATAATGATCCGGAAACTCTAATTAAAAAGAACCCAACCAAACTGCCATCTTCACGAAATAACCGCTCAAATAATAATCCGGTTTCTTAATCATTCAACCAAGACGGTCATTTATACCCCGAAAATTTACTTTTTCTACCGCAGTATTTACACAACGTTCGGGCAAAAATTCAACCCTTTATAGCCCGTTTAAATAGAAGGCAATTAAAAGTTTTTCACTTCGCTCTTCTCAACCCTTTGACGCGATCGACTTTTGGTCTATGTATTCGTTTTTTAATTTTTACGAGCTGTGTTTGAAATAAACTGACCTAATTAATGGTCATAACTGGACTTTGTTTTGTATTTATTTTATTGAAAACAGGACTGTTGGTAAATGAGATTTGTTTTGAACTTTCGTTATGGTTCAACCGCCTTTTTTCTGCAAGCTAAATCAAATAACAAAAATTGGTTACATTACTAGAAATATTATATACCCTCGTTATGGATTCGTAATAATATACAGATTCCAGGAATCACTGTGTTTTGTTGCCTATTTGGAAGAAAATCGGTACTTTTATTATTGATAGCCCACAGACAGAGACCTGAAATTGATAATATAAATATAAATTTATCTACCTATTGTTAAACATAAACATAGCTATCTCGGTAGTGCTGGGGTTATATGTGTGACTGCTGTGTGTGAGGTTTCCTGTTCAATTATCGGGTCGAGCAAAATGATATTGGGTTTTTCTAACAAGAAATTCTCAGTAGCACCACGGAGCCTGAAACTGTGCTCGGTAAAACATGATAGGCTTGCCTCCTATTACGTCGTACCTGAAACCATAGCTAGCAAAATGTAGATATAATAAACCTTGTTCGGCAATATAGCCGTAATGACTATTTAATGCTAATGAGATATTTTTCTCGTGTCAAAATATTATTAATTAATGCATTATTTAACATTGAAAAACACACAAATAAAATAAGAAAACCACGGTATTATTTTTGTTTATGATAAAAAAAATTCAATCACTGTGGAATTTGTAATTTAAAGAAATGCGAAGATTTGATTAAAGTAAATAATATTATTAATTTTTATTTGCTTTTATTTACAAATTTAATACAAAATGACTTATTCCCTGGCTTGAACGCATCCGGTAATCCTCCTGGGCATGCTGTAGATCTAGTTATCCAAAAGTTCTTGTGGTAAACTGTCCCATTCTTGAATGGCAGCTTCCTTGATCTCTGACAGAGTTCTTAGAGGTTGAGAAAGTCCCATGTGTGCTCGATTGGGTTTAAGTCCGGAGAGCCGGCAGTCTAGTCTTACCGCGTGATTTCGTACTCCCGGAGAGCAGCGCGCACTCGTTGAGCTCGATGTACCGGCACATTATCGTCAACCAACATGAATTGGTTACCATAATTTATCCTGAATAGTCTGATGATGCCATCAATAACAGCTGTTTTGTACAAATTAGCTGTCATAGAGTCTTGGTACGGGATCAAAGGCGTTCGAGTTCCAATCATTATTCCGCCACAAAAGGATACCGATTTGCCGCCTTGTTGAATGGTTCCAGTGTCAGTTCTTTGCCTTTCGTAATTCCCAGACCATCTCCAAACTCGGACACGTCGGTTATCAGGGTACGTACTAATCCGTGTTTTGTCAGCGAAAAGACAATTACGCTAGACAACTTCTTCTTTGTCTTCATCGTTTTGACGCTGCCTGGCCCACTGCAATCTGAGTCGTTGTCGTTCCCGTGTATTCAAAGGTGCTCACCAGGATCTCCTTGATGGTAATCTAAAGTGGTGTAAGCAATTAAGAATGGTCTGAGTGCTGTATCCAGTCCAGTAGCAGCTCGCAGTTCTAATCTCAGTTTGGTAGCATTAATTATTGGATCTCGGGCGACAAGAAGTCTGATATAGCGCTTCTGAACATCACTAACGACAGCCGGGTGGCCACTGTGAGGTCGATCAGCCAGATTGCCCGTGATCCAATACCTCTGCAGAGTAGTAACGACGCAGGTTTGAGAAACGGTATCTCTGGCTGCCATTTGCCTTGTAGAATATACTTCTTCACGCAATAACATTATTCTTGCTCGCAAGACTTAAGACAGACCACATGGCATTTTTCAAATGAACAATTCTAGAGAAATTGATTAAAACAGCTTTCAGGCAGAAACAAGTATGAGGTTAATATATCATTGACTTCGTTTTTATATAAAAAACAAAAGAAGATTTTATGTTTTCTACATTTAAATTATGTATTCTTAAATATGCTATTATGGCGATATGGTACGGTTGAGCCCTTCGATTAGAGCTTTGAGGTGGTTGCTCAGTTTATGTGAGTCCTACGCTGAGGCACATGGGCTAAAATATCGGCTCAAGAGTGAGCTCATGGTCTTTAAGGCTGACAGCAAATGCTATTCCAGAGTACCATTAGTTACTTTGTGTGGCACACCACTCTTAAGAGTTGGCAAGTTTAAATATTTGGGTCACTGGGTTTCAAAAGATCTGAAGGATAATGTGGATGTGGAACGGGAGCGCAGGTCCCTGGCTGTTCGTTGTAATATGTTGGCACGCAAGTATGCACGTTGTACTACTCAAGTAAAGGTCACGCTTTTAAATGCTTTCTGTCAATCCTTCTACACGTGCAGCCTGTGGGTAAACTTTACGTTAAAGGCATACAGCGACTTGCGCATCCAGTACAACAACGCGTTCCGGGTGCTGGTGTGGCTGCCGCGTTTTTGCAGCGCGTCTGCAAACGTCGATAGCTTTTCTGACATCATGCGCAAGTGATATACCTATTTGCTGCACCGCGTACGCGCCAGCCCCAATATCATTCTGAAAACGGTGACTGACCGGTGAGACTCTCCGATCCTGGAACGTTGGATACGACTGCACGCAGTCAAGTAGATGGCTTCTTTAGGTCGGACAGTCAGAACCGGTCAGGTATAAGATATATGTACTACTAACACTACATGCAAGTTCAACTGTTACTAAACTACTATGTAATGTTATTCTGAAAATAAAAATTATTATTATTATTAAATAAAGAACACAAACGTAATAATTTATTTTAAAATATTTTAAGCAATTAAAAAATATTAGACCATTTTTCTGTGAACGCTATCCGCGTTCACAGAAAAATGGTCTAATTTTTTATGTGTATGTCTAATCATTATAGGTTTGTCTCTCTGTCTTATCATGTAGTATACCTACATTTTTTGCGGCGATTGAGTTCTTATAGTCATACATACCTATATATCTTTAACTTTTCAAAACCACATTACTCCGCACTATAAAACTACGCCATCATGAACAGTCAAAATCTATAAGATATAAATGTAAGTAAGACAGGCAAGTTAAAAAAATTATGAAATCCCTTTTGTCGTATTTTTATCTCAAGCATGCCAGTTATGAATTAGAATAGAAGTAATTCTGCTCGTGACACACTAGGATTTGTGCTATTACTATTTAGCATGATATTACATGAACTAGAGCTCTAGTAATCGCTATTATGATGTTATTGGCATTTGAATGCTTCGTTGAATAGCATTTCAGTCGCGTAATCTATTCATAGTCGAGATTATCATACACAGTTTAGTTATTCATAGTCCTGTATAAAGTAATACACTGCATGTGAAATGAACAGATATTTCATGGCATAGAAACACGTTATTTCTTTACAAAAACAAACAACATACGTTACCGAAATATCAACTAATAAAAAGATGCGTTTAACTTCAAAATAAATACCTACCTACAATCTCAGTTGGTTTTTTTATTTTTGACTGACATAAAAAGTAACATTTGAGAATGTATTAGGATTTTTATTATTGTTTTAAAAAGACTACTCCCGCATCCTCGCATTGGGATTAATTCCTGTGCGGGAACGTAGGGGACTCTTCAAAAGTTCAAACAACGGACACAAATATTTGTCGTTTGTCCTGTGTTAGGATCGAACCCACAACACGCGGCGCAGTGGCAGTAGTGAGACAACCTTAAACGACTGCGTCATCCGTGCAGTCAAAGGCCATGACAATGATAATTTTTGTAATCGTATATAATGATTTTGTATATTAAAAGTGTTATACACAACGCAAGGACGTAGCGCGGGCTACTTGCACGAACTACTTGCGTGGAGACTCGCATCGGTCATTTAAATCCTCGTAAGTGCCTCAACTTGCGCATGTTACTCGCTTCGTGAACAGGAACAGACAGATATCCACTTCGATCTATTGACCAACTACGCTAAGGTTTTCACCATTGCTGAAACTGGCTTAACAACTGAACTTTGCCAATACCAAAGAGACTTTAGCTACTCCCCAAAACTTACAGAAATTCGCAGCTAATTATATCAATCGGCAATTATCAACACCTGACCCATAGATTTGAAACTTTACCAGCGATTTACTTAACAAATAGTCTAACTATTCAACTATCAACTGAGTGAATAGTAGCCAATTCTGAGCGGTCTCTCAATGCCCCCAGATCACCCTATTAGTCGTATTCTGGCCCACCCCATTTACTCCATTGATTATACGATAATTCACAAGCTCTGAATAGACTTGTTATATAAATAAGTCTTTATCCAAGTTTCTCAAGTTATGTTGCTTTGTAGTAGAAATAAAATGGATTGTCTTTAATTTAGTTTTAATTGGAACGAGTGGTGACGGGAATATTAACTACAAACGATGGGAGAATTGGGGCTTGCTTTGTAAAGCGTAACTTTTGTTTATCAATAGAAAATATTAACGAGGTTGGTTTACAGATTGGTGATTACAAATTCAATAACCAACATCAAAAAACATCTAGCGTACCTTGGTATCATGATTCTTGTACAACATGGGAAAGCATTCACTGATACATTGGTACTGATACACTATTACAACAGGGCGGTTAAACGTTTTACTGTACATAATTAATATACCTAACTATTTTTAGTATATGGCCGTAAGTTTTTTTATGAACGCAGTATACAAATCAATAATTAAGAACGTTATTTTTGATGGTTCTTAATGTTTACAAGATAGAAGCTCCAAGGTAAGGAAAACAAGATTTCATCTATATACTTTTGTACAATTTATGATAAATAAGTATTAACCGTCATTATTAAATCCTTTCAAAAAGGTTCAGTGGCGCAGAATGCGGTTGACATTAGCCTATCATTGCACATTTTGGTTATATAGGTACAAAAACTGAATAAAATATTTTTAACCTCTCCAAATAAGCTAGAATGTTTGTATTAGGTGTGGATTCACGTTGGTAGTGCACTGGATGGGATTCGAACACGACCAATTGCACTACCGATGCGAAAAGAAATAAGTTTCTCATGGTTACCTACTCACGAATTATATTCTTTTTTATAAAAGGCACAATAATATATGACCATTTTTTGTACGTCATCTCTCCAATTAATTTTGAATCAATGTCTGTTCATATGAAGTGCAGAGTGGCTCTAAATCTAACACGCTGTAAACCACACAGTGCTGGGCACAAATCGTCCCGGCACGCCTTTCCCGTGCTCGCTTGGGAAAACCCGGGACTGTTGACAAACGCCCTGCGTACCAACCACTAGTTCTGCTAATCATTGAGGTGGCCCGGACTCAGACTTTATGTTCCTTACTTAAAATCTAGTGCATGTGTCATCTTGAAACGTTGCTTAGAAGTCAAGTATTAATTAAAGGGAATTAGGGGATGCATTTCCTATTTATCTATGAATATAATATCTATATATAGATATGTTTTGTGTATATAGATCAACTTCTTCTTACATACAAAGAAAGAAAAGCATATATAGGTACTTAATTCTCAATAAAAGGCATAGAAAGTCGCAGGCAAAAGATAGCTATTAGAAAAAAAAATCGTTTTTATTTCAATCGTTATCTTCTTATTGTCTAAGGATATGGTTTCAAGTAACTTGGTCAGCGCGCTATGTATTTTATTCTGTTCATCTCTATTAATAATAGAAAATCGATTATGTAAATGTATAGGTGCATTCAGCGAACAACTGACGCTTTCTAAATTGTAATTAATTGGAGAGTTAATTCAACGTACAAATCGTATTTCATGCTAATATTACTAATTAATGACAACCAATTAGAAAGCCAGTGACAGATTAGTATCCAATCACTTAGCTTCATCATTGGAACAAGATGTCGGCGCCATCACATCAATGAATTCATACACTAGTCCTCGCTATGATTTTAAGCAAACAACAAAGCATACTCATTCACTCAATCTAAAGAAAAATAACATAAAAATATTTACATATTCTTACGCTGATATCTGCGAAGATGTAGGCAGTGGTATATTACTTTATTATTTCCTCAGCTATGGTTTTCAGTCTCTCATAATATAGCTTTTTGCCATCTGCTGGGCACAGTTTAAGACATATACACAGTTTTTTTATATTTAAAAAGACATAACCTGCACTCCAGCTTCGCGGGAAACATTACAAACATTTAAACAACGGACACACAGAACGCCCAGACTCAGAATAACCATTTGTGGATCTCACAAAGGTTTTTCGTCGCGTGGAATTCGAACCCACAACAATCGGTGCAGCAGCAGTGACGAGGTGGCCACTTAAGCCACTACACCATTACTTTCGTGTAGTCTAGAGATAATTATAAATCATGATAATTTAGTCTCGGACACATTTCGGGATTGACTCGTATCTTGTATGTTTGCACACATTACTTATTTGCGCTTTCATTTTGTTTAACAATGTTAAATAAATATGAATTTAATTTGATGGCCGGTCATATTAGGTAATTATTTTAAGATGATTATCTCGCTTTGAAAACAAATATACCGGGCTTATTGAAAACTCAAAATAGGAAAAGTTTTATTGTTATATAGTAAATTAAGAAACTTTATGAGGCTAGTGTGAATGGAACAGTCGCAAGGGGAAGACCTAGGCGAACGTTTCTTGATCAGATCGGAGACGTTCTGGATAAAGGCCAGGTTAAGAGCACCTTAAACTGGCGAGCGTGTATGAGGAATGTTATGAAAGTGAAAAGCCAGAGAAGTGTGTCAGGATCGTGGCAAATGGAAATCCGTAGACTCTGCCTACCCCTCTGGGAAACAGGCGTGAATTTAGTACGTTTAGTGCGTTTGTATTCAAATTACAATACAATTAATATTATGTATTAAAAACATAATAGAAATTATTATCTATTTCGTATCATACACCTAAGAACAACACGCCTTCAATTGGGCTAATTTATTACTTATAATTAGGCAGATAATATAATTGCTTATGCTAATTATTATCAATTATAATGTTTCTACTTAATGGCATATACTACATATATTGAGATTTTAATAAAATTCAGCAACTTGGGGAACAAATAAGAATATTTCTTGAGCTGTCATCAAAGTTTGTGTTATAAGCATCGACTCCGCGACCGCTTAATCGTACATCCAATACATACATCGTACATCCACATAAGTTGGTTTACTAATTCAATAAGAATTTACAACTAACCCGAATTGAACCGAGAGGAGAACCGCGAGTGGAGTAGGCTGTTTGTATATTTTAGTTGCTATTTAGTAGTATGTAGTGTTTTGTGTTTGTTTGTGTGTGTTTGCATATTACTATACGTTTTTTAAACTGGATGTCACTGTGTTAACATCACCCACGATTCAAATCACTATTAGTAAATAAGTCTACCTACCGCATAGCGAAAAGCATTCGTAGTCTATGCCACTTATATACATAAGCCTCTTTATGCTTCGTAGAATAAAAAAAAATACAACAAATTATACAAAAGCAATTTTACGCGACACTGGTGGCCCTTTATATAAATACTCTGTTTTACGAAAACAAAGAAACTTGTCGTGATATAATTAGAGTACAAATTACATAACTTTTATTTTAATACGAGAAGCAAAAAGTTTTTAGTATTTGTTAAAACAGAAACACTTGCGAATGCTTAAATAACATATTTATCATCGGGTTTTGTTCGCGAAAAACCTGCGCTTTGTTTAAGCACGAGGCACAATACAGCCAATGTATTGTAATGTTAATGCTATGTAAATGCGGGCCGGCGGGAAGAGAGAATTATTAAAAAAAATAATACATCCAAAATGAGTGTCGGGAAAGTTCGCTCAAATTTATGAGTATATTTTTTGCAGTGAGAAAAAAATTTGAACTACCCGCCAGAGTTCATTTCATCTTGAAACGATGTTACGCGGCGTCCTATTGACGGAATTTGATATTGTTTCTAAGAAAATTCTTGCCCGACTTTTTCCGGACAGTCGGAATTTTCCTAACCGCAGATATTTTATGGAACTTAATAAGAAATGATTTTGGCATTCCGGTTTAGTGAGATCGTAAGAAATATGGCTGTCAGCTGTATTATATGGAGGGCTAGTTGTTACCGAGGTCTTGGTTATGTGGAGGCCGCAGAAAGGACCCATAAGCATTATTAGTGATTGACCAAGCAGCTATTTGCATGAGTGAATAACATCAATGCTGAGTTTGGCACAGAGAAAACATGTTGTAAGTATTACATACTTGTAAGCTTATAGGACGTATGTATGGAATTGGCTTCAGTAGAATTAATAATATTATCAAATCCTCTATGAACAGGTTTAGAGAACGCTATGCTTGGTGACTGCTACCTGTCTTGAATTTATAATGACCTTCCAGTAACGAGTAGTTTTTATAAGCTTACTCCACAACTACTAAACTCAACTAAACTGTGGAATGAACTGTCACCTGCGGTATTTCCGGACCAATACGACTTGCAAATCTTCAAGAAAAGAGCGTACTCCTTTTTAAAAGGCCGGCAACACATTTGTAACTCCTCTGGTGTTGCGGGTGTCCATGGGCGGCGGTAATCGCTTACCATCAGGCGATCCGTCTGCTCATTTGCCTAAAATCTCATAAAAAAATTAACAATATTATGTTGGTGCTAGCGTTCTAAGATTATCTTACGTATCATTTTACCGTGAATAGAAATGAATGCTATGAGATCACATATTAACTTGGATCGAGCAGTAAATTAGTAGCTTTGATATATAGTTCGTATGTATGTATATTAATTTCTAGAAACTAATGCAGTAGTAGCACTAGCAGTCATAAGTATATCAGTTTAAAAATTGATTTTGAAGACGGACTTGTTCTCTTTTCGAGGTACCTTGATACCAATTACATTAAAAATGTTTCAAGCCGTAAGATGTACTAAATATAGTTAATTTAACGGTAATGCCTAAAGTTATATAAAACATTATATGATTTGAGGTATATGAAGCTCCTATCCTACTGTGTTTGGATAATTGTTAGGTACTCAGTCACGCTAACCTCTGATCGGAATTTGATAAAATCCCGAATTAGATTAATAAATGGTATTTTTATTCCGATAGTCGACCACAAATTATTCATACAGAAACTAGTAGGATATATTTATTTAAACTTTTTGTAACTGTAATAATTTTACTAACTGCCTCGTAGATCCAGTGACATAAGCATGTGTCTAATTGTTTGCGAGATCTCGACTTTGATTACCGTTTAAGAAAATGCTATTTAGTTCCGGCAAGCTGTATCTAGTATAAGCACAATTTTTGTAACTCAACCAGATCGACGGAACTAGGCACGAGAAGACACTACGCGAAATTAGAAAGGGGAAAAGTTTTCAAATAAATTACCTACGTAATGATGTCGCCAACGAAATTAGAGAAAATGTGTTCATAAATGTAATATGTAGTTATAATTATTCTGTTAGTAGTAAAGCGATAAAAAATTTCAGTTTGTAAAGTAAAGCATATTCCGTCATAAAATTTTCAGTAGCAACACGGAGTTAGTAACTGTGCTCGGTAAACGGAAAGTAGTTCACCGTCTATTTCTTGGGACCTAAATCCATAGCTGGTGAGGAATGAAGTCTGTATGTGTGATATTAATGTGCTACTAATTCATGGCAATAGCATTCTCATAGTAAGTGTGATAAAAGGGCAAATTACAATAACAATTTTGAAAATACAAGACATCCATAACAAACATTCCATTTTACTTTTGTATTCTAACATGTTTTTACGATATGATCATGACAAAATAATACAATTCATGATTTTATTACTGCCGTATTCATGTCATGTTTATTTTACTCCAATTGAAGCTTTACGATTTTCTCGTTTACATTTACAGCCTCGCTTCGTACTTTAAAGCCATTGTTCGGTATTTCATATTTATCATAGTTGTATAAATTCACCAATATTGTCAGTATCGGTCAAAGCTTATCCCATAAAAATATTGTGTTTACTGGAGGTTAAAATGCAATAGATTTCGCATACATTTTTTATGTACAGAATTTTATTGTTGTCAAATAATATTTAATACCAATGCGTGTTTAAATTGCCGCTCTTGTCCAGCTCGGTTCCAATCTGCTTATCATGGCGTCTTGAGTACAATGTCTGTGTCAACAATAGGAAGGGTTAACGGTTGTTTAAAAGACTTTTGATACAAACTTCTCTTTTTTACGCTATTAATGTGGAAACCTATCTTATGTCTCGCTTAAGCATTACTTATGTAAGCAGAAGCCGTAACCTAAAGCGCTTACTACATAAACATACCAGACATCACGTACGCGACATCAATCCTTAAGAAAATGCAGGTTTCCTTAAACCACAGCGACACTACAAAGAGCCTGTAAGTTTTATTAGAACAAAAAGATACAACAATGATTTCATCCTTCCTCTGAAATTAGCTTGCACATACACAAAGCAGTCGCATTTCTGTACGGTTCAAATCTTGCACAGGACATTACAGTGTGCAGCACTACAAAAAAGCATCTCACTAAGCGAACAGAAAGCCTACACATTAGTGACTCTCAAAGCCACGTAATGTCTCCACCATCGCATTGAGACATCGTGTGCATTCGCTTAATTTAGCTTCAAGTGGTTGTCTGATGACTACAGACCACCTAAGATTAACTCATATGTGCCGCTTTAAATACTCTTATACTTTTGCTAATTCGATTCTGTTTAAAAGTTTAAATAGAATTCGTTGAAATAAAATAATTGCTAAGAAATAAGCCCACCACACAACCCAGCTATTGCAGTAGAAATGTTGACGAATACCCAACTCTTTCGATGCAGGGTCATGAGCAGGGTCATGAGGCCGTCGGACGTACTCCAACTCGCTGTATTCCGCTTCGAACTCGAAATATATCCAGTTGTTATATGACAGAGGTACGTGTGAGTTTTAGTAAGGTGAACAAAAGTGCAGTTTGTCGCAATCAGTGTGTATGTTAATTTGTTGGCACAGAATCAAAGTCGCAATTTGTTGAGATTGAATTTGAAACAATTGAGAACAAATAGATTGTGACAAATGGATGGTTTTTTCGTGGAATGGACAGTGAAATGCAGAGTTTTTGCTAACACACAGATTTGTTGGTGATCACTATGTCAGCGTATGTTTTTGTTAACAAAACTCAAAAATTAGTTAATTAATTGACTTGAAATTTTACACATGTTCGTGTATATTCTTTTTACTACAAAGTTGCTATGGCAACGGGCAATAGAATAGTTAATTAACTTCTCGAATAAATAATATCAGAGTGACTCTCAGCAAAGCTTGGTCAGGTTCAGCTAGTACTTCATGAAGCAAGCTTTGTATTTCAATTTCAGAGATTTTAAATAGACAAACGTGGTAATATACATGTGCCTAATGACGATAATATAGGGTTAGGCAGTGTTACCTATAACCCTCAAAACATACCTAATTTTTTGTATTTGGTTAAATAAAAAACTCTCATACAAATTACTATAATGTTTATTCATATGTATAGGTATACATTTAGATCAAGGTAATACAGCCTGTATGGGTATGTGGGTAGTATATTAGCTAGCGAAAATACTACAGATATATAGATTTGCCATAATACGCCATTCTCCATATTGCACCCAGCAGTCCCATGCCTAGAGCTTATTACGTGATCGTAAGAAATCAAAGTAAAATGTATTAAATTTTCTGCAATTAAAATTACTCGCGATATATCTTTAATTATTTTTGTATCCGATCACATAAAAAGCTTACATAAACAACTTGTCTGATGGCTCAATACTTACACAACCCTTACAATTATAGAACAATTCACATTATCTTAACCAATACGATAGGTAACTACTCCCGGGAACTTTATACTTATTGCTACAACGAATCGTATTTAGTAGGATTATATCAAATTTACAAGTTCTGTATTTGTAACATGAGACATTAAGCGTAGCGGTTTCGTAGAACAACGTAGTGGTACTACGATAATAATCTGATTTCAGTTATGAGTTGCTACGGATAGTTAACACTCATTTACTCAAATTACATATGCATGTAATATCTTTGTTAATGCAACGTGAACATTAATTAAGGGTCAATGTAGATAAAATACTTATATACATCGTCTGGTTTATAAGGATAAAACAGGATTTACATTTGGAGGAGAATTTTTGACGTAATTCTCATGCGTCCTTCTGTTTTAACTCCTAAGTATATTTTCACAGTTATATTACTCATTTACGTTGAGTCTTGAAGTCGTAGCAAGCGGCAAGAGCCAAGCTACAGAGTAACTTTTACACAGTAGAAACGCTTGAAGCTAAGCAATTGTTGAAAATGTTCCCTTTGTAATTCTGTAATGAAAAGCTTGATGTCTCATGATACAAACAGTTCTATGCTCAGTAAAACTTCGTATAAAATGCGCATTTATGAACTACTGGCTATAAATTGTTTAAAAATTAATCGTTGTTTAATAAAAATTATCCAAAATTTTTACAGCTTTACATTTACGCTACACGTAAACACTTATTTTTACAATATTACATCTTTCTGAATGATGACTAGATTATGTTTCGTTTTGAATAAATTAATGATAATTTAAACATTCAGTCTTATATGCGTAGATAAACAATAAGTTAGGGGTAACTAATGTGAAGAACTTGAGCATTGTACAATGTAAAAACAGTATAAAGTATTAACATATACGATTGAATAACATTCTAAAAAAATTGTATAATGTAACGACTAAGATTAACCGTACACTACTTTTCGTAATAAAATCGTATTGTTGTTATTATGTAATCACTCATACAGGTATTAATAACTATCAGCTCTGATCTTGACATGTGATAACTTGGAATCCATCGACCCGTGATATGACGCGATGACAGGATCGTCAAAAGATCAACTTGTAGCCTTTGACAAGATAGTTAAACAGCTAAGTGATGACATATTTCTGTACCGTGTCGAATTCATATATGACGTTTTCTTGCTCTACTTAATTTTTACAATATCTTTGACCCAAATTTTGAAAGTTTTCCTATAAAGTAGTGAAGTAGTGTAATGTGTACAGACGGTATCGTCTGTCAAGGGACGCGTGTTTATGCGTTTAAATATAAAGACAAAGTAAAGTTAAGACAAATTTATTATAATTATATATAATTTATTTTAATTTTCAGGCATTACACTCGAGTATCACTTATGCTTGATATACTGGTAAGTCATAGAATAATAACAAAGCAGTTGTTAGGTCTTATTCGAAATTCTGGTCGATCAAGATAATATTATATACATATATAATAATATGATATATATATCATTTATATAGCTATAAGTCGACATTAACACAACAATGTCACTAGTCAAAACCTTTTCTCGGGAAAAGAGTTACACCATAGTCATTTATGCTCGCCCAGTGCAGGTTGGTAAACTTTACATATCTTTGAAAACATTATATAAAACTTTCAGAAAATGTATTTCCTCGCAATGTATTCGTTTACTACTTAAGCAAAGGGGACTAGACTAAATAAATAATTATTTAAAAAGAATATATTAATACTTGGCTTACATTCGAGACTTATGGGTTGCCAGCTACCAAGGTGCAATCGGTGATTTGCGTGGTTTGTTAATAGAGGGAAACTTCTATTACTCACGATTGATGAAAGTTACTCTTTATAAACACGTATATAGCGTATACGATTGAATAAATCACAATTTGTAACTAACCGTCCAATATTAGAGTTATTTGTACGAAACGATACGATTTTGTTACGACAGTGTGTCAATGGCCTAAGGAACATAACGTGACTAAACAATTCCTGACGCGGAACATTTGATATTTAAGATTAATAACTGATCAGGATTTTAGGTTTTACGGAAGGTTAGTGTAGTTGGCGAGGTCCTTTCCGTTTTTGTACATAGATGTGATGATGGGATCAATGTTGTGGTACTCTTTACCGGAGCGTGGGCGTAACGTGTTGGTTGGCTGTCGACTAAGTCTGCAAAAAAGAAATAAAATTATAGAACATTGTATTCATAATTTTGGAGACAATCAGGGAATCTCACTTGATCCTTAAGTAACATATAAAAAAAGAAAATTTATGTTATTTATGTTTTCTTTAAATTTTATTTGTAAAAAGAATTATTATTTCTTTTTATCGTAAGTAATTATAGAAAGAAAACTGCCATTTAATGTTTGTGCATTTTAGTCTCATAGCAACTATTAATTTTAAGTAAAGCTATGATGAAATTATTATGATGATAATAATAATTACCTCATTCCCATGGGAGTGTCAGAGGACGAATGCGATGATGTCATTGAAAGAGTTTCGATGTAGTCCGACATGTCGGATGTGCCGCTCGACGTACTGTGCGTATCCATCACACCTGGAAATAAATGCATATTACCATTAATATAATTTGGTTCATATTTTATATGTCTCATTCAAATTTATATACAAGGGCAATCATTATTTACGGAATATAAGAGAAAACTGAAAAGCATATTTAATATCATATTTTTCAAATGTACCTTTAAATTGTTTCGGTGGTAGAACAGGAACTTCTGCTTCGGCAGACGATGATTTTGGAGCAGTTTTATGCAACTGCAATGGCATATCTCGTAAAAGATCAGAGGATTTTGACTTCCTCGGCAAAGAGGAGTGAACACAACCAGACAGATTTCCTCTCATCCTTTTGTGGACCATGTAGTGATACCGAGAGTGACCAGAAGTCAACGGCATTTCAAATTCGTTGAATTCTCCTGGACCATGTTTCATAGAACAACTTGATACTCCAGAATCATTCGAACTTGAGGAGTCTCTATTTCCTCCAGATTTGCAAGGAACGCTTGAAGATCTCTTGATTTGAGCGTTATCCATAAGCTTATTTCTCAAATGAGGTATTTCTTTTGAAGAACTTTCTTCAGAAGTCTTGTTTTCAGATCCTGAAGACTTGCAGTCGCAACATTCTGGTTCATTATCACATGGTGATGACGACCGCCTGTTTTCAATGACTAAGTTTCTTAATGTTTCTAAAGAAGACGAGGTCGCGTGGCTTCCTATGCTACTGTCAAATTCTTTCAAATCTTCCAAAAGTCGTGCTGAGTCTACTGAGCTTGATCTCTTTTGTAGAGCTTCTTTATTATTATTACCAAAGCTTGGAATTCTATTTCCACTACCATTTAAAGCTGGTATGCTTAGTGATTTCTCTATGTCTGCTCTATGTAATTTGTGCATCGGGTGTTTCAAACTCTGTGACCAATTTGGATTTGGTGACATTGGTGTATATCCTGGGTTAGGCCCTAAAGTTTTACTACAATATTCATGCTTAGCTTCATTCGTTGGTTCCATTAGCAAGTATTCATCATTTTTATTTCTCTTTGCGTCTTGTAGTTTATTTACTGAAACCTGTGAGTGTCCACACTTAGTGCAAAGCTTAGGTTTCTTTGGCACCGAATTTACAGCAAGGTCTATGTTTGCACTTAGTGCATCTAACTCACTTTGTGTTACGCCTGCCTTCTTCAACAAATCTTTGGCGTTTTCATAGTATTCAAGAGATAACGCAAATTCAAGGTTTTCATAGTTTGCATAAGGTCCTTCGTATTCTTTTTCCTCCTTTGGATCAATATTTTGATAATTTGTAAATCGTGCTTCATTAACCGATTCATTTGGGTCTTTGTCAGCACTTACAGCACTCTGTCTATTCGTTTTCCTTGATACGTCTATTGTAGCATAGAGCGCCATTTCATCTGACTTCTGACTAGTAAGAACTTCGGTGTTAACTTGTTCACTTGCTGTTCTTTTACAATAAGGAAGACTAATGAGATTATTCGCCCAGTTAGTTACCTTTTGACATGGACATTCAACTGGCTGTAGATTTTCTTCACATTCCACTATAACAGGCTTTTTCTTTGAACCAAATTTGAGAATGCATCCACAATTTTTCTTTAGTACTAGGGCACCTGGGGCTGAACATTTTGTCACTTGGAATAAATCTTCTGCTAGAGCTTGTTTTATTCTTTTCGGGGTATCGTAATGCTCAGAATTTTCGATCTGAAATAGATATTAAATATTGTATTTTATTATAAATGTAATAAACAAGAATATTATTTTATTTTAATAATATTTTATTTTACTTACATCAACATGAGTTGTTTTAGGAACATCATAGTTTTCATAAGGCCCTACTTTAGGGTTTTTTATTGGGTGGTTATCATTCACAGTACAGGAACATGATTGAATAGGGAGTGGTGCTGGTGGCTTTTTCTGATCAAAATGCGCTGGTTTTGGTGGTCTCTCTGGAGGCCTGTCTTGACACTGGCAAGCTTCTAAAGTTTTTCTAATTGCCCGTGGCGTAAGATATTCCGTACTATTTGAAGAATTATCAGAACTGCTTTCTGCAACAGGTTCCATCGTCCAAGCAGGATTAAATGTAGTCCCTGGGGTAAGAGCTACTGTTGATGAGCGAGATATTGCTCCAAGTTTTGTCAAGCAGTTATTACAACGTTCTAAAGTCACATGATCAGCGCCTGTCCAAGGCGGTCTGGCAACAATTTCTTCTTCATCATAATTTCGCCTCTCATCTGAAGGCCAGAAAGGTGAAACACCCCCACAGTCTTCACCAAAGAAATTTTCTTCATAAATTCCACTAGCTGTGTCTGGTATTGATTGTTCAGTCGAGTTGAAGTCCGATAGTCGAGTGCTCGGACGCGTTTTAGTTCCTAAAATAGAAAATATTATTTATTACACAAGTTCTTTAGTTTGTATTTAAGAAGTAAATAGGTTTAAATTTTTTTCATTGGAATTTGTAATTTAATATACAAGTAGGAACAAATTGTCTGGACTATCTGGATGGTAGATAGTATCTGTTGATTCAGCAAAAGGTTGGTTTCCTATTATAAAGATCGGGTCCATGGACAACATCTGTGTATAACGAGACTGGCGTTTTTGGAATTGGACGGAATTGCGACGTTTTAATGTGATATTGATGGTTGAAGTACGAAAACATTCCATCATAAACATACTAGACTAGAAGTCAGAAAGACAATCGGTATGCCGTAACAATATGTACGTTTTCACAATGTTATCATCTTTATGGTATTTAAAGATTTTCAATGGAAGATAATGTACCTCAAACGAATATATGAACGTTGATATCGGATTTATTAACTGGTTTTCCATCGATAAATCCATATTGAAATGTCAGTGAGTAGCAGTTTAAGCGTTACGAATACGTATATATAAAATAAACGCTTACCAGTGCTCTTTCTTGAGGCAGCTGGGGTTCGATGCAGTGAAAGGTTTCCCTGAGCAGCTAGGTCGAACGCATCGGTGATGTCTTGTGCTTGGTCTGTGATGAGCATGTGAAGCCCTTCACCCTTGCCGCAGTGAGATCCACCTTCGAAGCAGAATCGACCTTCTACAACCCCGTAGCGCCTGAACAACAAATGAAATAATTTAATATGTATTACCAATGTTATTTAATTCAAACAACAATCTTCACAATATTGAGAAAAAACATTGTTATGCATATTTAGACTTATAAGGAGGAATTATTATAAGATAATTAAAAAGTTGCTTCACTTCAAGCTATCTGTCTATAATACGCAATAGCCTTCCTAAAAAAAGAAAATATTTAAAATAATATACTTAGATATAAATACTATTGAGACATTACAATATTTACTGTCATAATAATAAAGAGTTAAGCTTGACAGAAAATCCGTGCTTACCCACGAATTAACTATGGAATTCTATTGTCAAGTACTCTTTAGTTATGTGAATCAACGCGACAGTTATGAATTACATATAATTTAATTATAATTACTCCACCTATTGACAATCCTACATAATTATAATATTTACTAATATATAATGTTGCTTCTATAGACAGAATGTAAATTAACTCACAATTCATAAGAATAGTCACCACATGTCTCTAAACCTAGAAAATTATTATCTACCTTCGGTAACTTTGGTTTGGGTCGTCGACTGTTTTATGACTGCTAATTTTGTCTCTATCTGACAAACGTGGTTGGATATTGCTGTCTCTGTTGCTTTAGGATAAAGTGCGGATTTTGTCGCGAGTGCAATGTGTGAAAGCAGTTAGGAACTCATGTGCAGTTGTGGCCTAACATACTGTCTTAGTGGGAAACCGATGGCAGTTAGGATTATGAATCGGTTTTATTCGAGTCCGCTGAAAGTTTATAATCTGGATTGCTTTATTGCAGCCAGTGTGTTACTAGTTGGTTTGTTTCTTTAAAGTTCATATGTAACGAACATTTGATTCATTTTGTAGTTATATAATTACAATACAATAGCATAGCAGCCCTGATACAAATCTTAACACATATATGATATTAGGAATTATACAGACCGTATTAGAGTGATTGAAATTAAACTACTTTATACGAATTTTGTCGCGGTGTTTATTTTAAAACACTTTTATTAGATAATTTTAAGACTACTATTATTGAACTTACTATTTATATTTAAGTTTACACTTTGCCCCGACGTTTCGGTTGCTTTACAGCAGCCATGTTCACGGGGAGACCCGAGAGTCAAACTTAAACATTGTGTTTGCCATCTACATTAACGATTTGTGTACTCTCAATCTACATAAAGGTAAAATTTTCACCTTCGCAGACGACACGGCGCTTTTGTTTCACTCCAGTACATGGGAAAGTGTATATGAGACCGCCCAGAGGGGACTAAACACAGTGTCAGAATGGCTGCGTACCAATATTCTGTCGCTAAACGCGGAAAAGACAAAATACATATATACCATTCTCTCTACAAACTCCCTCTTCATCAGCAGCTTTAAATTCCATCACCGTTCACTCCTGTTATAACCCATACAATACAGCCTGTTCATGCCCGCTCCTAGAGAGAACCAATAAAACCAAATACCTAGGCATTATTATTGACTCTTCCTTGAGCTTTCATCCACACATTGAAGCTCTTACTGGCAGATTAAGGAAACTTATATACATATTTAAAAACTTAAGACACGGGTCACTACTTGGGGCGGTGCTCACAAAACCACCTTACTACAGTGAGAGCGAGCACAACGGGCAATCCCCAAAGTCTCATCTTTCCTGCCATTCCGTTACCCAACAAAAGATCTGTATAAGGAGAGCAAAGTTTTAACAGTACGCTAACTGTATATTTTACACACAATACTCAGACAGCTCTCGTTGTTGACATATAGTCCACCATCGCTCCAAGGAAAAAGACAGCGCAAACCCGTAGATCGCACCCAGTCTCATTACCACACTTAGTTTTCCAATAGTTTCTTTTGCTTTATGGGAGGGTAGGTACATATATAATAAAATAAATAAAACCATAAATATGTTTCCGCTAACAAAATTAGCTTGGAAGAAAGCGGTGACTGAATGGCTTATATCATTGAATTATATAAACACCGTAAACCTAATAAAAATTCTGGAATAAAACAGGCAAACACACTCGCACGCACAAACACACAAACACACACACACACACACACACACACACACAACAAACACAAAACCTTACTAATCAAAGACACCATTTGTAATACTTAACATCATACCTGGCTCATCTGCGCTAAATTGTTTATATAAGCAAATTAAATAAAACCGGGGTGGAGGTCTGGTGGCCTGAAATACAGGCTAACGCCTAGTTTAGGCGCCAGTCTCCCACAATAAACGAATGCTATGTAATAGTTATAAACAATTATGTAACATGATATTGTGGTGAGAGAAATAAAGATATCTTTATGTTTATTTTTATGTTTCCAGGTGTGATTTAAATAGTGCAGGCAAAATACTGTTTGTTGAATATGTAAAAACTATTTTTATATTTCGAGCTATTTATTGACAATACTTCAGATCGCTAAACAAGGCATTGGTTACGCTCTGTATAATTAAAATATCCGTCCAACTAATAAAACTTTACTTTTTCCTACCCTCTAAGCATTCCGTGATTCACCATTTCCTCCAAAAATAAACAACGGATAACAAACGAATTTCCTGCATCATGGTGACCCTAACTCGCGCGCTTCACAAGATGGCCGCCGGAAGCGTCGTCCATTAGCGCGTGATGGCGTCCGCTCGTCGCCGAAGCGCATAAAGACGTCACTACCGGCTTTATGCGTCAAGCAGCGCATAAACCCTCTTTACTATCATGATAATATATCCGAATGTTGTTTTACTGTTCTCTTTATTACTTTATTTTATTCCGGGTTAACTGTTCATTTATGTGACTTCATATGGCTCCATTGTTTTCGCATTCCTGTCATATTGAATGATTTTAGGGTGACATTAAATTCACGTTCAGGAAATCGAGATTATATGTAGTGGAAAATATGACCCTAAGATCGTAAATATTCAGAGGTAAAGTTTTATAGCGATAGACCTCTGAAGAAGACATTATGGTTTATACAAAAAAATCTCTTAGTCTTGCTTCTTCTAATTGACGTATTATTAATAGGTGGTAAATACTTACCTTAAATGAGCCAGCTCCCACAATCCCAACAGACGTGGTGGCACACCACTTGTTAGTGCAAATCGCCTGCCCTGAATATGCATTCTCGCTGGACCAGCTGGCAGTTTCTTTGACCCTCCTCCTCCGATCATCACCAAATATTCCTTCGAAGAGCCTAGTTGTCCTCCCACTTTTACCTGCCAGGCTATTAGTCTCTCCCTCGTCTCAAATGCTAGGACTACAGTCACGTCCTGACATATGATAGCAATGGTATTTGACTCTTTGTCCAGAGTAAAACCAGATTCGAACCCAAGAAAGTGCTGAAGAGATAGCGAGGCTTTTGTTTGCCCTTTCTTGTAGCGGTCCTTTGGGTCTCGGTACAGCTGCAGGTGAAGACAATCTGTAACAAAGAGACAATTATGTTAACATTGCAAAAAATTGAGACAAACACACATTTTGACTATACTGGCAAACGTTAATTACTCTGTTTTGTAATTTTCAATATTATTTCCAAATATTAAATGTAATAAGTTTTTAGGCATTTCCTTAATACTAAATAGACAAACCAGTATACTCGTTCCCACATTTACTGTGAAATCAGGTTACTTTAGGTTAGTTCAGTTTGCTCACGTAAATCCGACCTTTACGAGTACCAGGATAAAAAGTATACTATATACTATTTCCAGTCTTGGCCTATATGTGCGCCAAGTTACATCTAATGCTGTTCACAGATGTACGCGTTTATACCCGTTTGTACATCTTTATATCAGCCCTGTATATCTATAAAATGTACCACTGCTGGGCTCGGGCCTATTCTCTGTGTGAGACGTTAATCCTCACGACGGTACCTCTACACTGGTTCCAGTGCGGGTGGCAGGTTTCACATATCTTTGAGAACATTATGGAGTACTCTTAGACATTGCAGGTTTCCCCACATTGTTTTCCTTCACCGTTAAAGCAAGAAATAATTAACTATTTATTAAACAAATGACTTAAAAGAATCAGAAGTGCGTGTCTTGGGATCAAACTCGAGACCTCTGCGTGTCAGTCCAAAGGTCTCAACTAGCTCTTTATATACGCGTTATTATGTCAAATTCAAAAGTTTATGTAGCAAAGTAACTCTGAACTGTGACGTTCTTCAAAGTTTAGTGGTTAGTTAGTTGGTTGAATAACAACCTTTCATACAAGCAAACATCCTAAAGACTTAATAAACTTTACATATACATATATAACCTACTAGTCTCTGCCCGTAGTATCGCATTGAATCACACGCATTTAAATACAAGTCAAAAAGTATCCTAATATATAATACAAGACATAGTCTAGCATTGTGTCGAGTTTTATTTAAATTCGTGCATAGATTTGCAACTGATTGTGTAACAAGCATCAAAACACCACGACAAACTTTTAAATTTATTATATTAGTAGGATTTAGTCTAGGAAAACTAAGAATAAATTATTTTATTCTATTCCAGATCTCTTACAATAACATAGACGACAAACTTCGGTCATAAAAATACAGTCTTTAAACTCGGTCGCTGACAACCGCAGTCCTGAAAACTAAATCTTCTCTAAATCTCACAAAAACAACCGTTTAGCTTTCAATAACGACTCCTTCTTCATAACATAAACTAGTTATAGGTCTGCCAAAACACCCGAATATATTTAACATTATGAAGCCTCTCCGAGATCGTAAAATAGCCGTCTACAAGGTACCCCTTTTATCCAGCACCCGCGCCTTTTTGTCACTAAATCTGTTTGATATCGGCACTTACTTGTGAAGCCCTTCTCGACAATATTTCATGTGTTACACAAAACACAGTTTTACTTTTACATAAGATTTGTTATCTCGTAAAGTAATTTGTAAGGTGAATAAAGTACAATAAATAAAGGTTCAGTTTAGTAGATGTCGGCCTTGTTGGTTTAATAGAATGAACGGCGGTTCTAACCAAAATGTTATATTCTCGAGTTGATGAACTTTTTAGAATTGTCATTTAGTAATTTTTAGTTTGGAGTCTGGTTCTGTAACGCATACCTAAACGGTAATAGATATCATTTTAACAGATCGCAGATTTCAACAGTACAAACTGAGCTTTATATATAATATTTAAGTGGCCATATATAAGCGGACAGACTGAACTAAAAGGTTTACCAGAACGTTTAACGAAAATAAAACACAATAGGTCTCATTTCGATCTAGCGAGTATGCATAATTTGTTAAGTAGATATTGCATAGATTGCAGTAAAAGCCTCTCCTTTGCTAAAATTACTTAGGTCTAGTAGTTCTGGGATCTAATACTATAAATGTAACTCCAAAAATTGGTTCAATGAACTTTGACTAATCTATTATATAGATTTAATGACACATCATGTTATTGGCCAAAATATATAGTCTTACTATTACATTTTATTAAGATTATTTTTATAATTCCATTGTACAACCTGCAATAATTTAAGCATCATATTTTAATTTATTATTGTGACTATATTTATTAATACTCAATGTCGGTTAGTATTACTCAATTGTAAAATATTTCTATATCATTATTTACTATTGACAAATCTATTCCCAAAGTACTTTAGCCTTTTGCCCAACGACGACATTAGTACAAGTAATGGATCTAGACGAGTTTGCTCCTGAGCTTGATTTATAGCTTACTAATGGTAAACTCTACCATAGCGGGGTTATACGTCATGTACCTACTACCAACTTACTTAAAGAATATAGAATCATCAAGTGATGCGGGCAGCTCGAGATGAGTGGTTAACGTGAGATCGTATAAATCATAGTATCTAATATGTAATTTCTTAGATGATGTTATTTCATTTTCGGTTACATAAACTGTTTTGTTGTTCTCATGGCATTAGTTTGCACTAATACTTATTGTGACATCTCGGATTCGGTTCCGGGATCAAGCAAAATCTTGTTGAGTGAGTGTAACAAAATGAGATTTTTCACTAAATTCTTAGCTCTACAGAAACTCTTTCAACGATTATCTCAGGGCCAAATCTCGTCATAAAAAGTGAAAATATGTTCATAACTACATTTACTCTTGTGTCATAAATTTCACAAATGTCATTCGACTGCAAACTGTCATTAGGTTTTTCTTCTAGGGAGTTTGTTATGCCCCGGTAATAGACTCTGCAGTTACATAGGCCAGACAGTAATAGGCTGAAGAATATTACCATCATAATAGGCGGGTCCTACGACCTAAAAGCACCGTTACTGTTATAAAAACTTTTTTAAATATAGGCGTGTAATTACGTATGCATGTATGCATATCACAAAAAGAACAGCAGCGGTAGCTCAGTGGGGAGACCAAGAGACTGCAATGCAGAGGGTCTCGGATTCGAACCCACGTCGCGCACCTCTGACTTTCGGAAGTTATATGACTTTTCGAAATTATGTGCGTATTGATTGATAATTATCGCCTGCTCCGTGCCTCGGAGAGTTAAGCTGTCGGTCCCGGCTGCCATGAACATTTATGGCAGTCGTTATTGGAAAGTCAGTGCCCTATAATATCCTGACACTGGTCTAGTCTTAGGGTATCGTTAGCCTTCGGGTTGCGGAGGTCAGGTGGCAGCCGCTCTGTGTAAAAACTGATATCCAGTCAAATCCGGTTAGACTAGAAAAGCCGACCCCAAGTGACTTGGGAATAATAAAGGCTAGGGAGAAGAAGAAGAAGTATGCATATCACAATTGTATTTTAGGAAGTCTTAGCAAAGCTATAACACATTCATATATCCCGTTGTTTATAGACTGCATAGTTACATTTACCGTATTACAGTTCAGAACCTGCGGCGTTATTACTTTGTATTAGATTAAATAAGCAATGAAGTAGGTCAAGTACGCCCCATCCTTACCGCTGAATAAATGAGTTTCTGTCATTCTCTCTAGTATCTTTTATTAAAAGAAAGCTGATTAAATAAATTACCTAGGTTTTAGTGAAGACTTATTTCGTAAAATAAATATGTATGTATGTACAATAAATGTGGTTTTCTCAGACATTTATTAGACTAAGCAGAATAAAAACGTAGGCGTGCTTAGCTGTACAAAACGTTGAATATTAAAATATTGTAATATAAGATTGGATTCAGACAGATGAGTACTGGTGTATATTTTATTTCGTTAGCATATAGGCGGTTTTGTTATTTTTGTCTGTGTGTCTGCCTCGATTTGTATTTTTTACGGTTCATAACCGCGAGCGTCATAACCAGCTACAATCATTGTTTGCGACACTTAATTAAATTTTTTACATGTTTTAACTGTTTCGAGGCCAACCTTTGAACTGATATGTCACCAGAATATAGAAAAACCGTTTTTAACATTCCCTTTATTCCTAGTAAACCTTAGTAGTAAGAAATACTAATATAGTTAAATCGTTGATCCACAGGGATAGGTGTGCGCGTTTGCTGCGTCATACTCGATTTCGTGCTGAGGAAAGTTTTATTAAATGTTTCAGACGGAAAATACCATATTTCTATTGGACTCGGGTAACCAGTTATGCAAATTCAGAAAGCCTTTAAATTCTCTAACTATCACATTCTCTAGAATGTCTTCAATCTGGTCGGATTATGTTCAACTAGATGTTTCCCTTCCAGCTGCCCCATTCGCATTACCCTTATAGGTATACTTTTTACTTACATATTGTCGTCTATTCTTTCCACACGCCCAAATTTAAGTAACCTTTGTCAATTCTTGTCACTCGATCATTTATAAAGTCACAACGCTCACAGACACATTTTACGTTATTCGTCTTTCTACTCCTTAAAGACACATCACACATGTGAACATCTAAATCCAACGAAAACGAACCCTCAACTAACCATTAGCAAATAGAAAAATGAATTATTTAATGAATATTATATTAAGTAGCAATTATTTTAAACAGTTACTTGTAGTTCTAAAGTTAGTTTATAAAAGCCAATAGACGAAGTTATGATGACTTTCCGGTAACACGTTTACATTTATAAACTTAACCCTCCACAAACCATCTTTATGAATGGGAGAGTGTTTTGAGCGGTAAAGCAGTCGATTCAGTGGCTCTCAGAGAGACTAATTAATACAAGTTGTGTAAGTACTGCGACTGAACTTAGAGTTTATACAGCCAGTCCGTATACTACTTAATACTTTGTTTTTAATTACTGCAGTTCCGATTGCTGTTGAAGAAAATACTGGGATTGAGGGAGTTTATTAAGGAACTTGTTGGCGCGGTTAGTTATTGCACCACAGTTGTTCTAGTTTCGCACAGATCTGATTTCTTTATTACATTGGTATATGACTTGGTTTTAACGACGGTGTCAATTACAAATGCCCATTGCCTGTAGCGCGCGCTAAGTCACCCATACCGCGCTCGCTTTCTGCTCTCAACGCTCCCCTGTACTCTACAATCTCTCTCACTCCTGTACTCCTGACTGTGACTTACTTGCGGGTGGGTGGCCGAATATGTTGTTAGTGTGTCAGCGATTTTGTGAGAGGAAGGAATGATTGCTTGTGTGGATACCAAGATCCATATAATTATTAATTTGTTATTATATCTTTGTTTTAATTTGTGTAATATATAATAATGTTTACCTATATTTAATTATTGTAATTGGTGTACAACCATTATAATTAAATAAATAAATAAAATAAATTGTAAATATAATTAAAAACGCATATTGGCATATTATACCTACATAGTTGTTATTATACATAGCTTGGATGGCACCGTGGTTTAATTGTTGCCTGGCTGCCATTATATTCGTGTAATGGCAACGAGGCGTGTTGTGGACTTGACCCACGGATTTGGACTAGAGACACGGAACATAATTATGATTCACAAATAGTCGTTTCGAGGCTAAGGGGTTCTGTGTGTCCGATGCTTGAATGTTTGTAATGGAATAAATCCTGTGTCGCGGGGAAGTCTAAAGATTTTTAGAATATAGCAGCATTTTGTATCGTGATAGGCATCGCGACTGCTGTGCATGATTTCGATTCCCGAATCGGCCAAATATTATAGGGGTTTTCTGTCAAGCCTACATGGTAGCCACCCGGCGGATATATAAAGGTAAACGTTAATTGACTCGCCTCGTTACTTACATTATCGGAGCAGCGATAGCTCAGTGGGGAGACCAACAGACTGCAATGCAGACGGTCTCGGGTTCGAGCCCACGTCGCGCACCTCTGAATTTCGAAAGTTATATGACTTTTTGAAATGATATGCGTATTGATTAACAATTATCGCGTGCCCCGTGCCTCGGCGAGCACGTTAAGCCGTCGGTCCCGGCTGCCATGAACATCTATGGCAGTCGTTATTGGGGAAGTCGACACATAAGATCCCCGCTGGGTCGAAGTGTCGCCGGTCTGTACTGACTGGCCCCCATACAAGATAAGATAAGATACTTACATTATTCAGTGTATAACAATAAAGTATAACACTTAAACAATTAGAACGTTATTTCTTTTAATATGTACTTCAATTACTTTAAACGCTAACGTCTACTCAACAACTAGCTTAGTTACATAACATATCAAAGCGACGTAGCACGCCATACTAATATTATTAAGCCACACAATTGACAAACTCTAATTATAACACAAGAAATACAATGTAAACTTAAACGTGATGTAAACAAACTTAAACGCAATGTAAACATGTTCAGGTGTAATTAAAAGCAAATCGACGCGCGTGAATGTAAACTGTGTAATGTAGATAACTATATGTAAGTAAATTCGCGTCACGTTTCGCTAATCTATTTACTAATTCAGCGAAATGATTAGCGGAGACTTGGTAAACTCCGGTTTGTATCACCTAACAACACGACACGGGTGAGATGTTACATTGTATTTTAGTTAAGATAATTATTTATGTTCAGTCAACTGAGAAAATGGTTTGATTGATTTCTTGGCTCAAACGCATTATTTTCAAACAGGTAGTAATGGTAAAATTCTATTGTTTCTTCACACCACAAATAATGAAATCAGGTAAACAATTTAAATCCAAATTTATAATGTGGATACACATCGCTACTACAGTTAACGTTTTCTTTTTTATAATCAGTTATCTAATTAAGGGACAACGGCTATTCCAATACAGCATTCAATAACTTATCTATCTTATTCATAAATTAAAAAGTAAGTACTTTTGGATATACAGTTACTAGAAATATACTATATAAAAGGATTTTTATTAAGTTTAACGTGATCACCGTATAACTCCGTAATTCAAATAATAGTTTAGCTAACCGGGTACATTCGACCAGACCTACAGTACCTCACACAATTAGCACCGCGCGCATTTCACGGTTACGTCACACTCCAATTTGACGCACCATTGGGTCGCGAGCCTCGCGCTATGATCGCGTCTCTATGGAACAAGTTTGAATTTAATGAATAAAGAGATTTAGTTCACGAAGTCTTAGTAATGAGGCACAAATATAAAAGAAATAGGCAGGAAATTCACATAAACCTAAGATTTAAACTGGATCAGGCCAACCAGACAATAAATCTTACATAAGATCACAGATAAACAATTTGGTTTTCTGTTTCTGTGGAGGTAGGGTCTTTAGGCTTTTGAACAGGCGCAATGCTGTCTGCAGGAGACTAGTAAGTTTATTCCTGGGATCTAAAAACACAAACACAAAGCTCTGTTTTAAGGATTGACAACATCCAAACGATGCTTTCAGTGTTGTGAGCTTTTGTAACGCACTGACTCTCTTTTTTGTAAAAATGTGGCCGTATCGGCTACCTTTTTAAGGAACAAAGACGAAATAATAACTTAGCTAGAAATGATAATAGTAACTTTATATAAAATTAATTAATAACGTGGCTAAATGTTTAATGAAAGACCGTTCCAAAACTATAATCTCCGTACTCCTCCTAACTGGGTCAAAAGGTTAATAAGTAAATTAATATCCACAAATAAAGTAAATTCTATCTCGCTCAGTGATACACCGAAGTAATCCATTGACGAATTCCAAACTTGTTTCCATTAGGAAACACCCTCGCTTTTTCCTCGGAGACTTCCCGGTGAGTCGGCTTTGTCAAACTTTGGGAATACATTAGCTTTGCCGAGCGACAGCGCTGATAAATTCGACTCGACGGCCTTCCACGCCTACAACTCCGTAAACCTCGCAATTATCTACAAACAACCGTCCTACGGCTCCTTTACAACGAGGGCTTCTAAAGCTTCCTTTACAAATCCAGCCATGTATTCTAAACTCAGCTTTTCCACGTAACCCTTTCAAACGGAAATTGGTGAGTGTAATTCGAGTTTTCGTTGCTTTGACACCGAACTCCGAAAGGGACTGTCTCCCTGTAATTGTGGATCGGGAGTTAAATTAAATCGCTCAAAGAAACGGTCTAGTTGCCAGGTAGACGGCCGGTTTGAGGGGCTCTATGAAAAATTCAGTAGTTTGCAAGTTTATTTTTGTCTTGTTTTTCAATGGGAACATAGGACCCACTATGATCGTTAAAGGGTTGGTCCCTTTACCGTTATATTGAAAAATAAGAATAATATTTATTCAGCTTTGTTCACACTTTGGGTCCAGTTTGTTATCGTATGTATCGATGGCAATATACATATTTGAATGATGGCCAAATATGTAACAAACAACAAGGTATCCTTTGTAAATAAAGGACGGGTATGGTGAAGTCAGGATGGTCTGTTAGCTGTAAAGCAGTTCAATACAGTATTTTATTTATAGGTCTTGACATAATAGAAACTTACGTCTGTGAGTCTGTAATTAATTAGTCAGATATACTAGTAGATTACGGTCACAGGTTTATGCCACAGTATCCAAAAGGAACCTGTTCTTTGACTGAAATTTAATGCTTTGATATAAAACGGTATATTTCTTACAAGAAATCCCAAAAACAACTTCATAACTTAAAATTTGTTCGACCTGAAAATTAAGCTTGAGAGCTCTTATAGCTGGATCATTTGTAAGATCAAAATCTAAATACCAACTTTATCACTGCTAAATAAATTTCTAATCAGCAGAAGTAATATCAATCGAAACAGAACAGCAAACACCCTTATTTTAATTAAAATCCATCAGTCAAATGACTTTGAACAAAACGTTTTGATAAACAAAATGGAACGCAAACAGAGCATCAATGTATTCAGTGCGCCATTTACAGTTCGCAATTATCATAAAAGCAAACGCTTATAAACAAATCGGTAAATACATCACAATCGTTCTCTGTCCGCCGTAGCATTATTACAAAGTAGGGTTACCATTTTAGTAACTTACTTTTTGTGAAGTGGTCAACTCCACCAATCACATTTGCAATACTATACAGCTTTGGTATGTAAGTCTCGTTACTCTATGCAGCTGAAGATGGAATAATGATCGCTTGAGTCATTACCAATGAATTACAAAACTATAAAATGCTGTTATCTTAGAGTAACGTTTTGAACCAAATGTGACCAAATGTGACCAAATGAACTAGATATAGATCTTAATATTAAATATGTCACGAAGCCGAGATTTATCAGCGCTATTGAAATTAAACTAACTTTTATAAAATATTTAGAAATTACACTAAAAAAAAAAACGATATCCACTTACCCTCAAACGCACTGTATAGTGATTTGTCACCTTAAACTAATGTGACTGTTGACATAGGAAGAAAAAATTAAATCCTACGTATTGTGAACAAAGGAGACAGCGAACGAAAGAACGTTTAAAGTGTCTGCATTTTCTGTTAGGAACCAATTAGTAGGTTACAAAATACAGTCTAAGAAAGACGGTAACGATAGAAGATCAGTCAGCCTGACCCTTATTATTGACTAAAAGACGTAATTTGTGGCTTACAGTTTTTAATACACTAAGCTTACATTGAAACCTAAAATTTTATCTCATATTATGTATTATATACTAATGCTGGTTTGATCAACCCTACAGACTGTTTGGCGTATCATTAATACGCGGCTGGTGTTTGGCGTATAATTAAAACGCGTGCGTATCGGCGGTGTGTTTGCCGATACATCAAATAGATCGCGAACCGATTAGACGCATATACGTATTGTTTAAAGCTCGTCGTTCACATTCTCGTAATTAATTGCCTTGTTTAAATATTGTTGGGTAAATGATTTTTGGTATTAATCAAGTTTGTTTTTCAATTGGTATTTTAATACATTATTATCTGGCTATATTATTCGTATTATAACAGTTAGCGTGGTCTTTTGGGCAATACGAGATATCAAAATCAACACCACACTAGTGAAAGGTCTTAAGTTTAATATCTCTTTTGTATTACGTGTCACTTATTCATCTTTATAAGATTTGCCTGATTTCTGATATAACTTCGTTTCACATAGAAACTTTCTTCCGTTTCATCAAAAACTTTTTGTTAGGACGAGGCTGACAATTTATATAATATGCAGATGAAGATTGAAAAGGAAAGACATAGATCACACCTTAGATTTAACCGAACATTTATTTAAACTTTAAATTAAATTAATAATATCTGATATTACACTAAGCAGATGCAAATTCTTGCAAAATATTGAAAACCTTAATTATACAGATAGATTAAATATTATTTAATATAAAAACCATGATGCCCATATACATTTTATCGCCGTTGGCGTGCATTAATTATGCCATTTAAAATGAAGCATCATTTTCGACTTTACGCATTACTGCAATATTTTTACAATATCTCCATGCGGTAAACAAAATCCAGTCAGCTCATAGCACCGCAAACATAAAATTATAAATTCCAATATATTGTAAATAAAATCAGTAACTGTGTCCACTGTCAGTAATTAATTAAAACACTGGGGATCTGAACAATTAGTTTGTGGGTTATGTCGCGCGGCTAGCGACAAGCGCGGTGCAGCGCGACACGACGTCCGACAAATGATGCGACAACGCCGACACTCGATTGGCGGTTAGTGTGCTAGCAACATTAATCGAGAAATCGCAATTCTGGTGTTAGTAGTACAAACAAAGTAAGCCCAGTGTTGCAGGATCGACCTACGGGCCAACAATTTGTGTAATTCACAGATGTTTCGAGACTAGTCTGTTTCAAATACGAATTCCCGTTTGACACTTCATAGCACGTAACTCTGCACATTTCATACAAATTGCTAAAATAAACATTATTACTTAAGGTACTAAAGACTATTTAAAAATAATTAGATTATATACAAAACATTACAACACAAACATAAAATAGTCAAACCCAAGAAGAAATAAACCACAGCTAGACTTCATGATACTTTGAGCTCATTCTGCGTAAATAGAAACACCAATAATTAAATTATGTTCGGGTACTTTGAAATAACTACACTGGAACATTGAGACAACTACCATCTTAGTCTCCCCGTGACCATGGCTGCTGGAAAGCAACCGAAACGTTGGGGAAAGTGTAAACCAAAAATAAATAGATTTAATAGTTTAAATAATTTTATTAGCTTATAAATTAGTAAAATAAAATCAATAGTAGTAATAGTGTAATATTTTCAAAATTTTGTAACACAGTGCTAAATAAACAACGCGATAAAATCCGTATATAGTAGTTTAATTTCAATAATAATTTCTATTGATTAAAAATGAATAAATAAAATTTTACTATAATACCATGGTTACGCACTAGTAATTTTTTTTACTTTCAGTCATAGTGACGCGACAATATAAATCAGATAAAATCGAACTAATTCGAGGTAAAAACATTTGTTCGAGAAATGCTTTTGTAAATTTGTTTTTGGTATTAATTATTATTAGGTACGTTGCAACTTTTTTAAGGTAAATCTCTTTCTGCAAAGACTTAATATATTTTCTTAATCAAAAAATACTTTATATACATGCTTTATTAGAAATATTTGTTACAACATATATACAACTATTTATATTTACAAACGTATTAAAAAAGATAAAAATATTAATAAAGATAAGATACGCCTGATCGACGTTTCGCGTGATCAGAAGGCTGGTCTTTTCTTGGCCCAATGAATCAGCATTGCCATTCAACGTGGCAATGCTGCCAGTCTTCTGGGCACGTTACCAGTTGACAGCGATGCTGAAGAATTCTATGATGCCTAAACCATTTTTGTAAATATTTAGTATTATAATTATTTTTGTTTTTGTAATTATGTTATCAAATAAGTGGCAAACAGCTACAACTTTTTACTGACTATCTAACTGATCGATATCAATGTATATAATTAACAATAAATTAAAAATTTAACAAACCCCCGACACAAAATTAATTTGATAGCCATATCGAGGGAGTTGTGAAAAAAAAAACTCCAATTTGTGGTGGCAGCCATCTTGGATTTGAAATTTATTATAGTATATAATATTCTACTAGTCAATCCCTTTCATTTAATAGCCATATTGAGGGAGTTGTGAAAAATATGTAATCCGCCATTTTGTGGCGGCGGCCATCTTGGACAGATTTTCATCAAACATAACTAAGAACACTCCCGACTAATTCACCTTTTAAACAAAAAAATCAAAATTAAAATCGGTTCATCCGTTCGGGAGCTACACACACACACACACACACACACACACACACACGCACACACACACACACACACACACACACACACACACAGAGACACGTCAAACTTATAACACCCCGCCGTTGTTGCGTCGGGGGTTAAAAATGGATTTGAGAATGTGATATTGGACGTATGGTTTAAATATCCTATAGTTTTTAAAGAGTAGTCGTCTTGAAAATCAAAATCTGTTATACCACATTTATTTTACCCTTATACTAAGTATGGAGTAAGTATGTGATACTAGGAATCAATAAAGGTTAAGTCCAGATTTCTTTTTTACAATTAAACACGTTATATATACTGTGACTTTTCTATTCTTTCGATATGTCAAACTCAGATGGACTCCTTTTTTGTTTTTCTATTTCTATCATTTTTGTTTCGATTCTTCGACCCACAATTGCAATTTGTTTAGAAAGTTAATCGGTAATCGATTTCGTGATGTGTCGATTTAAACGGTCTCTTCACTATCGCTGTTCAACGATCATCTGTCAAATGGGACTTCGTATTTGAAACGCACTATAGATGCCTACTATTTTTTGCGATGTCAGGACAACAACTGCATTTTGTAATAGGGCTAATAATTATCTATAATAATTATCTAGTTCAAACAGATTTTAGTTAGTTTTAATGTTTTTACTTTTGTTATTTACAAATATTTGTATACGTTATTTTAAAGTATTATGTCAAGTTCTACATATAAGTCATTAAAATTATTTTAGAAGTTTCTGTTTTTTAAGTTTAACTTAAACGAAGTGTAGTAAAACGTAAATTTTTATAGTTTTTATTTAATTGTTTATAGTAAAGAAAGAAAAGTAATTATTTCAGTGCGACTACTGATCTACTACTGTCACCAATAAAGAATCGCAGACAGTAAAGAAAGTAATCAAATTCAGATGTCTTATATTCCGTCTTTACCTCATATAATACATTTTGACGGAGATTGGAATGATATAAGTATTAGAAAAACTTTGATATCAAGCTATGGCTATCATACGAGCAGTTTATATACTTTCCTTTCACAGACCTTTAACAGTAAATAATACTTACATGTCGTATCTACTACACACAATTTGGTCCAAATATGTTTGATGAAAAATACATGGAGTAAGTAGTCGACAAAACATAAAATGAATATGTAGTATAATATACGGATTTCAGGTTTTCAGATCAGGTTAATGTTCAAAATAAAGAGAGATTTTATAAAAATGTACTTGGCTTGCGGGAGCATGACATGTTACGTGTTGTATGATACATTACAAGCAAGAAATACGAAGCCTCATTACTTTTATAAACAATACATTACAGATATTTTTTCTATAATATGTTATATTCTTTAAACGCAATTAAAATAATCCATTTTACAGGATAAATCATAACATAACAGCACTGGGTCGTGGTAACACTGGCGTGGTGTCCGTAGTTCAGTGGGAAAAGTTCGAGAAGTAACGTAATTCCTAATAAATATCGCGATTCTCCATTTCCATATGAAATTAAACTGAGCCTAATATCGCACGAGAAGCAACGAAAGGGATACTGTCTATCTATACAATATGAAGGTATTTACTATATAGATAAAAATACCAATAAATATTAACCCATGACTTATACTTTACTTTACTTAACAAATTTTGTTTTACTACTTTTCATATTTTTAATTTTATCACTCAAAATATTGAATACGGTTGCTCTAATTGCACGAATTCTAAGGCTTAAGTTTATACGTTATTGCAAGAGAAAGCAGCGACATAACCAAACAACACACCGAGGCTTGCAATTTTTAACATGTCAAAATATGTATGTATGTTTTTGTAAAAAGGATTCAGTTTTGTAAAAAGTGCCAGAGCAAAACTTATTAAGTATAATTGATGTAAAGAAAACACGAGAATTATGAGCATTTTTATTTAACCCTGTATCGATTGGTACAATTTTATCGACTGTAAAACATCGATAGTTACACAACAGTAATCTTACGAATAAAAGCTCAAGTCCAATACTCAGGTGAGTGAGTACATACATCACTGCAGTACCAATCCGAGCCCATTATACGCTCGGCAGATCGTCATTGTGATTGATCGTCCGCCGTTCATTACCGCCGGGTGATCGATGCTTTAAAGAATATACATCATCTGTGTCACAACGCGTTACACACAAAAAGGGTTTGAAAGCTTCTCTACTTTGTGACAAATAGGGACAATGTGCTTGCGGTGTTACCTAATGGCTTTATTGTGAGGTAATTTGGCGGCGTTTGGCGTGCAGCGGACGGGTTAGCTAATGTGAAGGGCATTATTTTGTTGGTGTTTTTGAAAGTGAGATTTAGCTATCGCATGATTCTGCTTTTATACATAAAAATAGTATCACATATGTATAGTACTGTAGGGTTAGATAGAGGTGTGAACACATCTGCATGTTGTCGTATCTGCATCTACTGGCATGTTTGGATGTAATTTAGTAAGAACAAGGTAAGAATAACAATATATTTTAAATAATATTACAAATGCGTATGTAAGTTTGTTTGTTGTACCCTTTCATGCCTTAACTACTTAACCGATCATCATAAAATTTTACATATACTTTGTCAGGGAAACAAAAAAGAACATGGGGCCTTGAACTTGAACCTTTCATCCAGAAAAAGTACTGTTCCCGAAGGATGGAGAATTACATAATCTTCGCGTAAATGTTTACGCGAGCGAAGCCGCGGGCAAAATGTATTGCTTAATAATAATAAAGATCTGGAACAAATAAAAAAGAACATAAATAGCACATGGTTTTATTATGTCATATATTGTACGTTCATAATGGCATGCAAACAATAGATTAACAAATTATACAAATATTTGCAATGAACGACAATAATAACATCATTTTTTTTAATCAACTCTTTGAACAGTTTATAAACCTTTAAATAGGTTACACAAGTAATGAGTCTAATAATAACTAATTAAAGTATCGCCTGATAAACGGCAACAATACATGATCGTACGGGAAATTAATTTATTGTTTAAATCAATTTTATTAGCACTTAGTTAATTGCTACAAATAGTTAATTACAATGTAATTATAAAATCGGTGAAGTTCGAGTGGTACCCGTGCTCTAACCGTTTTCTTCTTTCCATACACGTTACAAAATATTTGTACTGCCATATATAGTTCCGGTATACATCACAATAGGATAGAGAGAAGCGTATTGGAAGTAAGGAGAAGGGATAAAATACAATAAAAAAAGATCAAAGGGAAGACTAAGTTTGGAAAAGTTCAATCAGTATGGAGAAAATTAAAATGGCGTTAGACAGGACATATGCTGAGAGAAAAGAAAGAGAAATGGACCAGAATAATAACGGAATGGTACCCTAGAGAAAGCAGAAGAAGCAGAGGAAGACAGCCAAAGCGATGGGAAGATGATTTGAAGCAAGTAGCTGGGCCAGAATGGTTACATACAGCAGAGGACAGAAACAAGTGGAAATCCTTAGAGGAGGCCTTTGTGGCCTTTGGCGAAAGACAAGCTGTTAAGAGGGGAGACAAGCCGAATGCCGAGAATATGTTTTAGTTTAAGTTAATTTATAGTTTCTTACCTCCATTGGTATATTTTTAAGTAACGTTTTGTCAAATAAGTTAAAATCTAACAGTAATAAATGCTTTTTTTATATTATATAGCTCTGGGTGGAATTTCTGTGTCACGAGCGACTTTACAAACTGTCATACAACGGACACAAAGAGAACCCTCGGAACAATTATTTATAGATCCTATATTATTTTTGTCGTGTGTGAAAATCGAACGTCCTACACTCGGCACAGAGGCAGTGGCGAAGCGACCACATTAACCACAACGTTCGTGCAGTTATACCCGCTATAATCCCTGTTGATATTTCCCAAACTAAGATATTCATTTGTAATACAGACTTCGAGCTTAGTACAGACTCCAGCTCTCAGCAAGGAGTTCTGTATATTATTTAAGTTTTAAGTATTTTAAGTAGTGAACCCATTGTATCTAGTGAGAGAAAATAAATCTATTATTATAAATATATTATTATTCAAAAGCCATATTTCCTTATTTATGTTTTAGGTTTACATAGGTCCTGATAATAAATGGGGTGCGTGTCAGAAAATCTCCCCGTGGTGCACCCTGGGCACCAGCAACAATGCTTTTCATTGTTGCTGGTGGCTAATATTCTGACAACCGGTGCCATTTGTCGCGTTTGGCACCGGAGGCGGGGGGATGGACGTGAGTCCCATCCCCAAGCCGGAGGCCCTATCCTTGGGCCCGGCTCTCCCAGTACCGCTCTGTTTAAGAGTGGACATGGGAGAGCCCCTTTGACGGGTTCGGCGTGCACTCACCCTGCCGCTGAACAGACAACGGGGTCTCTTCTCGTCACTCTGACGATTCTTTCCCCCTCTTTATCCCCCTTTTGTTTTGTCCCCTGTTTTTGTTTTGTTCCCCCTTTTTGGTTCTGCGTCCAAATTTGTTTCTTGTCCCCTTTTGTTTTTGCCCCTTTTTGTTTTTGTTTTGTTGTCCCACCCTTTCTTTTGACTTTTGTCCCCGTTGTCACCGTCTGGAGCATATCGTAACCCCGTATTGTGCAGTGTCGTGGATCACGTCTCGCGGCTGCTGACGGGACCGAGGGTCTTGGCTTCATCGCCCGGACTGCGAGGGAGTGGCCCTCTATAAAAACCACCCCGAATCTCAAGTTGCTGTCGCACGGCGAGGAGATGCATGGCTGATGGGTAGTTCAGTCACTAGTGCGGCCCCTTCAGGGTACCTGCCGTCCCCCTGAAGTATTAGGCTTGCCCGGGTATCGGGATCTCTGCCCGGGTTGACGTTTAGTTCTCCCATACTCGTGGGTTTCACTATGGATATATCACATAAATCAATTTAAAAAAAGAAGATAGTAAGAGAGAGTAGGTCGCGTTCTGCGCGTTCCGAAGCGGAGGAGGAGTTAATGCAGTCAGAGCAGGACAGTGACGTCGTGGAGCTAGCTTCGGAGGCTACTCCGGAGAAGGCTACCCGCAAACGCTCGCGGTCTGCGCAGCTCTCGGAGGAGTCGGAAGGCTCCAGTGAGGACGCGGTGTCGGCGGCGAAAGTGCCAACAGCCCGACGTGGACGCGGTCGTCCGCCCACCCACGGTAGGTACGTGGGTCTGGGACGGGCAAAGGCCGAACTTGCCGCCGCGTTAAGGAAGGCTGACGAAAAGGAGCGCACGTCCGAGGACAACCTAATTGCTGCGGCAGCCCGGCGAGTCGCTGCTGCAAGAAAGCAGCCGGCAGTGGAGCCAGAAGCCGAAGATCTGCCAGTGTCCCAGCTGCAGACCCGGCTAAGTGACGCCCTCGAGGCAATCCGTCTGGTCTCCAAGATATCAAAGGGTCTGAAGGGCACGTGCCAAAAGACCCTTAAAGAGTCGATTGAGGCCATTCAGGACATTGCGAAGGTCGCCTTCAGCCGAACAGCCAACGAGGAGGTGCAGAAGCTGCTGGCTGAAAACGCTCGATTGACTCGGGATGTTGCCGAACTCAAGAGACGCCAAGAGGACATCGAGAAGCGGCAAGACCAGGACACCAGCAAAAAGGAATCGGACCTTGTGGCTCTCGTCCGACAGGAGCTCGGAGAGTTCCGGGCCAAACTCTCCGTCATGGAGGGCCGGCTGCTGCGCCCTCCTTTAGCGGCAGATCGGAGAGAGCCTCTTCCGCCTTCTCCTCTGACGCCTGCGCCGCAAACATCCTATGCGGCCAAAGTACCGGGTTCCGGTGGAACGACCAACCGCCACCACACGTAAAGCCGACGACTGGGAGGTCGTCGGCAAGAAGAAGGAGGAGGCCAAAAAGAGGAAGAAGGCGGCTACAAAGCTCCAAGCCCCTCGCTCCACTGCAGTTGTCCTTACGCTGCAGCCGGCTGCCATCGAGCGAGGGACCACCTATGCGGAGCTCCTCAAGAAGGCGCGGACGGCGATCGACCCCGGCAAGTTAGGGATAACGGCGGGATTGCGGTGCCGGACTACCCAGACCGGCGCCCGCCTTATTGAAGTGCCGGGAGTCGCTAGCGGTGACCAGGCGGACCGTCTGGCGGAAAGTCTCCGCCAGGTTTTGCAACCGGAAGAGGTCCGCGTCTCCAGGCCGCAAAAATGCACTGATTTGCGCATAACGGGCCTGGATGACTCTATCACTAAAGAAGAGGTCGTCGCTGCCGTCGCCAAGACTGGAGGGTGCCCTGCGGAACATGTAAAGTGTGGGGAAGTTAAGCAGGGCCGCGCCGGAATGAGGACGGCTGTTATCAGCTGTCCCGTGGCCGCCGCCAAAAAATTGGCCGATGGCCGACGTATTCTGGTGGGGTGGGTGTCGGCGCAAGTTAAAGTGCTGGAGCCCAGGCTTGCCCGGTGCTACCGCTGCCTATCTATATCCTATGCCAGCGGTCATGTGAGCGTCAAGTGCCCCTCACAGCCTGACTGCACTGGCCGCTGTTTCCGTTGCGGTCAGCCTGGTCACATGGCCGCTACATGTGAGGCCACGCCGCACTGTATTTTGTGTGCGGCGGCGGGCAAAGCGGCGAAGCACCGGGCGGGTGGCAAGGAGTGCGCCGCCACCCACAAAAAGTTACCCCCAAGGTCGCCTGTTTTTTTTTTTTTTTTTTTGATACCCAGGAAAAAATGCTTGATGCACTACCCGCCGGCTAGGGGACGGCACCGGCGGGGCGTGTGGGACTCACCAGCCGAGTGCTGGTATACCCACTAAAAAAACCTGGGGTGTTCCCACTCTCATCCAATGGAGGGTGCCTGTCGGGAGTCTAAAAAGATTCATCCATAGCAGGCCCCTCCGTGTGGGTGCCGGCCGGGTCAATGGGACCCGACCTCCTCTCGTCCCCGGGGGAGAGCATTTCACAGCTCTCCCCTTTCGACGTTAGAAGGCGCGCGGGAACACCGCGCGCGCCCTCTATGGGTTCTTACTCACGGGTGGCAGGGTCCCCTGAGGCCTTGCCACCCAGAACCCTTAGGTGGGGGGCAGGAGAGCGACATAAGCGCGTCTCCTGCGCCCCCTCCTCCGGCGGCGGATGTCCGGGGCGTAAGGATCTTCCTCACGCTCCCGCTCCGCCGCCTCCTTCTGCGAGATGACAGCCTCGCAGAAGGACCTCATTGCACCCCAGCACCTGTCGTCGACCCCCAAGGTCGCCTGCCTCAACGTCGGCAACAATAAGGATCGCCGCTCCCGCGGTCGGGGGGGCGGAGGTTAGTATGGAGACGTGATGCCTCCATGCCTCCGTCTCCTCCAGTGTAACGTAAACCACTGCGCCAGGGCTCAGGACCTTCTCCTCCAGAGCATGGCGCAGTGGTCAATACATGTCGCCGTCGTAGCCGAGCCCTATTTCGTCCCTCCCAGGGCTGACTGGGTAGGGGACCTCGATGGCTCGGTGGCGTTAGTTTCGCCGGCCGCCGCCGGCACCCCGTCCTTCGAGAACATAGTCCGGGGACGGGGCTGCGTCGCAGCACTCGTAGGAGAAGTGGTTGTGGTGGGCGGTTACTTCTCACCCAACCGACCTCTCGCCGACTTCGAGGAATATCTCCTCGAACTGAACGTCGTCGTCGCTCGAAGCCACCCTCGGCCCGTGCTCTTCGTCGGGGACCTCAATGCCAAATCCTTGGCTTGGGGTTCCGCGACCACGGACGCGAGGGGTGAATTGCTCGAGGAGTGGGCCGTAAAAAACGGCCTTTAGTCCTCAATCGTCGGTCAGTGCACACGTGCGTGCGTCAGCGGGGCGGCTCCGTCATCGATGTCTCTTTTGCCAGCCCCGCACTAGCACGCCGTGTCCAAGGCTGGCGCGTCGTCGAGGGGGTGGAGACGTTGTCGGACCATCTGTATATACGGTTTGACGTCTCCGACCAGACCTCCGACCCTCCAGCCCCAAGGGCCCCGATTAGGGGCGGTCCGCGTTGGGCTTTAAAGAAGCTAAATCGGGAGGTCCTCCTGGAAGCCTCCATCGTTCAGGCCTGGGTGCCAGCACCGGCCAGGCCTGACAATATCGAGATGGAGGCCGAGTGGTTCCGGGAGGCCGTAACTCAAGCTTGTGATGCGGCGATGCCTAGAGTTCCTCTAACTTTTACAACTAGGCGCCGGGTGTACTGGTGGTCGGAACATATTGCCGACCTGCGCCACGCCTGCGTGGTGGCCAGACGCCAGTACATCCGGCTTCGTAGGAGGCGTCGCCGCCCTCCCGATTTCGACGCCAGGGAGGCGGAATTGTACGAAGTTTACAGAGCGGCTATGAAGACACTGAAGATCTCCATCAAGCGGGCCAAGGAAGAGGCCCGCCAAGAGCTGCTGGGGACTCTGGACCGTAATCCTTGGGGGCGTCCATACCTCATGGTAAGGGGCAAGCTTCGCCCCTGGGCGCCCCCCTTGTCCCAGAGTCTCCGGCCACAGTTGGTGGAGGAGGTGGTGGCCGCTCTGTTCCCTTCACGGGTGGAGCATTCCGCCTTCTATGGCGTCCAGCGCGGACTTTGTCGACGACGTGGTTCCCGAAGTGACCCAGGTAGAGTTGCGAGCGGCGGTGTCGAGACTTCGCTCGAAAAACACCGCCCCAGGGCCCGATGGCATTCCAGGTCGTGCATTGGCCCTGGTCCTCGAGGAGCTCGCGCCCCGACTTAGGGGGCTCCTCAGTGAGTGTTTGGTGCAGGGCCAGTTTCCGCGCCAGTGGAAGGTGGGGAAACTGGTCCTGATCAGGAAGGAAGGGCGCCCGGCGGACAGTCCGTGCGCCTACCGGCCCATCGTGCTGCTGGATGAGGTGGCTAAACTGTTTGAGTTTATCATCGCGGAGCGCCTCGTCCAGCATCTTTCTTCTGTGGGTCCGGACTTGGCGGACAACCAATACGGTTTCCGTCGCGGGCGCTCTACAATTGATGCAGTCATGCGTGTGAGGAGCCTGGTGGAGGATGCGGTGTCCCGGGGCGAGGTCGTCTTCGCGGTGTCTTTGGACATCGCGAATGCCTTTAATACCTTGCCCTGGAGTTGTATTAGGGAGGCACTCATCTTTCATCGAGTGCCGACCTACCTCCGCCGCATAGTCGGGGCATATTTGTCGGAAAGGGTAGTCGTCTACCCGGGTCACGACGGTTGGAGTCGGCGAGAGATGTCGTGCGGTGTTCCACAGGGATCGGTTCTGGGTCCGCTCCTGTGGAACATCGGTTACGACTGGGTGCTGCGAGGTGCGCTCCTCCGTGGCGTCGGCGTCATTTGTTACGCTGACGACACGCTTGTCACGGCGAGGGGTAAGTCGCACCGGGCGGCGGCCATACTGGCGACCGCTGGGGTCGCACAAGTCGTTGGTCGTATCCGGCGGTTGGGCCTCGAGGTGGCCCTGTCCTAGTCTGAGGCCGTTTGTTTCCACGGCCCTCGGAAATGGCCACCTCCAGGGTCCCATATTATGGTGGGAGGGGTCCGCATCGGCGTCGAGTCAACCCTAAAGTATTTAGGTCTCTTGCTCGACTTTATAGCCCATTTTCGTCGTTTGGCCCCCATTCTTCGGGGCGCTGCAGGCGCGCTCTCGCGCCTGCTGCCCAACCTTGGGGGGCCAAACACCTCCTGCCGGAGGCTCTACGAGGGGGTCGTGCGGTCCATGGCCCTGTATGCGGCCCCAGTTTGGGCGGACAGCCTGACGGCCCGAAACATTTCGGCGCTTCGAGCGCCACAGCGCGCCATGGCCGTCAGGTTGATTAGAGGATACCGCACGATCTCGTTCGAGGCTGCGAGCCTTCTCGCCGGATCGATGCCATGGGACCTGGAAGTGGCGCTCCTGGCGTCGCTCTATCGTTGGCGCCAGGAGGCGCTAGTTCGGGGCGAGGGACAGGATCTTCCCGCTGTCAAGGCGGCAAGGTCCGAGCTCCGCCAGGTCCTAGTGGCAAATTGGAAGGAGCGACTTGTGCACCCCAGTGCCGGGCACGCCACGGTCGTGGCGGTAAGTCCCGTGTTTGAGGAGTGGCTGGAGAGGCGGCATGGCGCCCTCACCTTCCGGCTGACACAGGTACTGACTGGCCACGGTTGTTTTGGCCGGTTCCTGTGTCGTATACGCCGGCAAGAGACGCCCGGTTGTCACCACTGTGGCGACTGCCGTGACGTTGTAGAGGACACGGCGCTGCACACTTTGTCGGTTTGCCCCGCCTGGGCATCGCAGTGCCGTGATTTGATCGCGGCAGTCGGATCGGTTGCCCTCTCGCTCCCGGCCGTAGTTCAGTCTATGGTCCGGAGTGAGAGGTCGTGGAACGCCGTCGCCTCCTTTTGCGAGGAAGTAATCTCCATCAAGGAGGCGGCGGAGCGGGAGAGGGAGCGTTTGAACCCTCTCCCCAACCGCAGAGCCGGGCGCCGGAGGGCGCGCGATGACCTCCAGCCACCCTGAGGTTTGACCTGGGGGTGGCGGGCTTTGTGGGCCTGCCCGCCATCCGTTCAGCACCAGGTCCGAGAGGCGGCGTGCGTGTTCCCACGCGCGCCTCTGTGTCGAGTCCGTCTCGTCCCTCTGGGGGGGAGACAGTAGGGAATTTTTGAGGGAGCCTGCCGTTTCATACGGCGGGCCGAAACCTCGGCGGGGTCGCGACCGCATGCGAAAGCGATTCGCGCGGCCCCGCCGATAGTGGTTTTGTCGAGGAACACCGTGGTAGGTTTAGTCGGTATTCCGGGAGGTACATTATTTCTTTTCCATCTTTCTTTTACCCCGGCGAGTCCAACATAATCCCTCCGCCCGCCCCCGCGGAGGGATATGCGTCATTGCATTCCCCCACGTCAAAAAAAAAAAAAAAAAAAGGTCCTGATAATAAATAGGTCATGACATAATTTTCCTTTACATCTTTTTTTTTTTTTTTTTTTAAAAAGATAACTGTAATAATACAGTATAATAAAGATGTAAAGGCAAATTATGTCATGGTACCAATAAAATGCTTGTCATGTTTTTTCTTTACCTAAAACAATACTGATTGCCTCAAAACCTTTGAGATTACTACCAAAAAGTTCTCGATCTTTTATATAGCAATAAAATATTTTACAATTTATTGATTTGCGTATGTGAAATAATGTAATTATAATCCATTTTGTATCCAAATTATAACGAAATATTCTGACAATATAAAAACGCTACCGATTACGGAACACTATAAAAACAATTAGACTTTTATGAAATATTAATATTACTTAATCAATAATTAGTCAAGTATGTTGCTGTTATATTAACAAATATTAGTACACGTTTATAAAAACCAAAGTATTTTTATCAGTTTCTTGAACATGAAGGTAGCGGCCTGTGGTGTTTCAGCAATTATTATGTTAACATATTGCTTTGTAAGTATCTACAGTGATAAATAAGCTAAGATTTTACTTGAAGGTACCTTCTTAAAGGCTCAACCATTTGCCTGAACGCCTACCAACTAATCAGCCAAAACCAACTAACTAATCAAAAATCTTATTTTACAAGTTGTATTATGTAATCTTAAGGAAATAAGTGACAAGACATGAAAGTACCTACTCTTTTTAAATCATTGAAATAAATGTTTTAAGTACATTGCAATAAAGTATTTATTTCTTTGCCATGATGTTAACTGTCTGTATCGTGTTGTTCCAGGGCCGTATTGAGACAAGACGCAGACAGGCGTATATGCCTTATGGTACTGGTGGTACCCAGGGATCTTCATCACGTATGTACCCAAACACCTGCAATTGTTGTCCCTGTAATATACCCAACAATTATAATCAAAGATTCACTGCGGATGCTGCGCTTAACGGCTTTTGTATGTACTTTTTAATAATGTTCTGATATTCCAATTGAACACTGAACATTGAATTTCTCGTCTTCATAATATAAAAAGCTACTATTTATTTATGTACTAGCGACCTGGCCCGGCTTCGCAGGGCTAGTACAAAACCTTTATAAATTATACACCTAAACCTTCCTCATGAATCACTCCGTCTATTGGTGAAAACCGCATGAAAATCCGTTCAGTAGTTTTTGAGTTTACCGCGAACAGACAGACTGACAGCACGGCAGGGGACTTTGTTTTATAACATGTGGTGGAGATGTAACTATTCAAAGGCTTAAAAATTTCATCTCGCAATATGTGCTGCCAATTAGTAACGAATTAATTAAAAGCTTTACATCAAGAATTTAAATTATATCATCAAATATATAAAAATATCGTTTCATGGTGTTTGTGGTACTCCTCCGAAACGGCTCGACCAATTTTTATGAATATTTTATAATATTGTCTTCTGTTTACGCGAATGTTATTCATTGAAATTAATGGGTTCGATTCCCGCACAAGACAAATATTTGTGTGCATGAACATGGATGTTTGTCTTGGTCTGGGTGTTTCTATGTATAATATGTGTGTATTTACAAAAAAAAAAGTATATATGTATGTTTATCCATTGTCTAGTACCCATAGTACAAGCTCTGCTTAGTTTGGGCTAGATGGTGTTGTGTGTATGTGGTAGAATATTATTATTATTATTATTATTATTATTATAAACTACTTTATACGGATTTTATCGCGTTGTTTATTTATCACTGTATTACAAAATTTTGAAAATATTACACTACTACTACTATTGATTTTAATTTACTAATTTATAAGCTAATAAAATTATTTAAACTATTAAATTTATTTATTTTTGGTTTACACTTTCCCCGACGTTTCGGTTGCTTTTCAGCGGCCATGGTCACGTGACCATGAAAGTGTAAACCAAAAATAAATAGTAGTAGTAGTGTAATATTTTCAACATTTTGTAAGACAGTGATAAATAAACAACGTGATAAAATCCGTATATAGTAGTTTAATTTCAATGAATATTTTATGTTTATTTGGTAGGTATGAGAATAGGTCATAAAGTATATTTAATACCGTTAGGTGATTAGGGTGTTTCTGTCCAGCAGAACAATGTTTGCCTATTACTGTATATTACTTAGAATAATAATTATGTACTGTGGACAAATTGCGAGATAACGTATTTGTAATATTTTATATTAGCTTTTCAGGAATATATTTAAGTTTCATAAATTTATTTTCTTCTTTAGGATTTGGTAGATGATTTTGTTTACATTTACAACGGTTTATCGCTAGCTTGTGATCTATGTAGTACCTAGTAAGCTGTCGAAGAAGTAAATTATTATATATATATATATATGTATATATATATATATATATATATATATATATATATATATATATATAGTATTTCAAGTAATAACACGAATTACAATTGTATATGTGCATCCCAAACAGCATGTAGAATACTTTAATTATTTTAGCAATAAAATTTTTCAGTTCCAAAAAGTCCAAGTTTTCCTATTGTGCTGCAAGAACCACTGCAATCTTTCAAGAATAGCGACAGGAACTTTTATTTTGCGGGCGATGATGGCATCATACGAGTCGTCGACTCTGAAGAACCGGTCGATACAGTTTTCGTTAACAACTACACGAAAGACCCGAAGAATAACATTTTTTGGTTATACAGTCGGTAGGTTCACCTTTAATATAAAGTATTAAGTAGATTATGGTTATATGACAAGATTGCTATATGCTTGGGCTTGTAGTAACAAGTCCAGTCCAGTGGATAACTATGAGCAGTACACCATGATTTTCCCCACTTGAATCCCACAGTAACGCATACCGCCATAAAAAGTATTTTATGGGATAATTATTAAGACATATTCTTGTGTTTAGTTTTATCTTAATTTGTTTAACTGTTATAATTTGAGTAACAACAAAAGTAAAATTATTTACGTTAACGATATACCTTTGTATCAACACGGTCTGAAAATACGCAAAATACATAAACTGAATCAATCATCGTTTTCTACACATTGCATTATAATGATTGAGAGAACATAAATGCAACAGTTAATGCAGGAATACCCCAAACCAATTTTTTGAAGTTGGTCATACTGTTGGTCAAATTAATTAAGAATACAGTTCAATACAAACCGAGCAATTTTTTTTATATGTAATTATTTGTTGTAAGAAATTAAAGTATTTCAGAGCGAATCCATACACTCCAAACATGTTATTCATTGGTGAAAGCCAATCGATCGTTGACTCCAACTTTGATGAAGCTAAAATGACTATATTCCTCGTTCACGGATGGAAGGGTCACAGTAAAACTAATATGAACAGAGTATTAACTGAAGGTAAGCAACAAATTGGTAACATTATCCCTTTATACAAAGTACTACACTAGTACCTTGAATCACTACATTTTCGTTTTAAGTCCATCATAAAGTATATTAGATTTGTATAAGAAATAATCTAACTCTATTTGACATTTTATACAACGGCGCCAGTTGAAAGTTTTACTGCAAGTTATACATTGTGGCTCCAAAAAGTCAATACAAGGTCAACGTTTTTTAACATTGTTTACATTGAGTTATAGTTAATTTTTTAATATATATTTATATGTGTATATATTATCGTGGCAGCCAAGTATATGGCGCACCTGACAATAAGCGGTTACAGTCTGTGATCGCTTGCTACAAAGAGTATCACGCGTCGACGATCTAAAGGCACATGGAATCGAACAGTATACGCAGTAAGTGTTACTGCGTTTATTGTTATCGTTTTCCTGTACCAACCCGGGCGAGCTTTATTTATTCGTCTTTTTTATAACAGGTTTTCTAAATGACAGTGATGTCAATGTTATTGTTTTCGATTGGAGCAAATTAGCCAACACTTCTTATACCACGGCAAAAGCAGCAACCGCTGCAGTCGGTATAAGTCTGGGTCAATTTATTAATTGGATGTTTAAAAATGGCTTTGTGATGTACCATAAAATACATTTGGTTGCCTTCAGTCTTGGTGGACACCTGGTAGGAAATGCTGGTAGAGAGACTGGGGGAGCAGTAGCTAGAATAACAGGTAAGGTGGTAACATGATATGATGGTGGTAACATGGTACGTTAATCTACAGTATATAAACTATAAAATTAAAATTATATAATCTCAAAGATATTGACATACAATTTCTCTCTGTTTGTATTAAATTTTTCTACATAGATTATTTTGCAGTAATTCCTTACCATATTTAAAATTTAAAAGATTTTTATTACTTTAGAAGCATATGTATGTCTTAGCTAATATGAAAGGGGTTTGAAATACACATCATCTTATAATAATATAATATAATAATATCAGTTCTGTATTAAACTGCCCCACTGCTAGGCACGAGCCTCTTCTCAGTGTGAGAAGGGTTAGGCCATAGTCCACCACGCTGGCCCAGTGCGTGTTGGCAGACTTCACATATCTTTGAGAACTTTATTGAGAACTCTTAGACATGCAGGTTTCCTCACGATTTTTTCCTTTGCCGTTAAAGCAAGCGATAATTAACTATTTAATACGCACTTAACTCCGAAAAGTCAGAGATGCGCGCTTTGAGATCGAACTCGAGACCTCTGCGTGTCAGTCCAACGGTTTTCCACTAGACATCATCTTAAACAATTTTAAAATAGATAATTGACTCACCAGCGATTACTGATAGATTCTGCAAAACAATACATTTTTATGCTAAAATTCAGGATGATATTTCTTAGCTAAAATTCTCCAGGATGTGCCTTATACTTTAGTAAGAGCAATATTATATGTAGAAAAATGTCGGCATACAATGAAGAGTAATTATTTAGCTCAACTTTGCCTACTATTTTCAGCTTTAGACCCAGCTGGGTCTTTATGGTATGAGGACAGAGATCGTTTGGTTTCTACCGATGCTCAGTATGTAGAAGTTATCCATACAAACGCCAAAATATTTGATGTAGGGGATGCTTGGACACTCGGCTACATGGACCCGTGTGGTGATGCTGACTTTTACCCGAACGGAGGAGTTATGATGGAAGGCTGTCTTACATCGAACGTGTGCTCGCACTGTCGTTCTTACGAGTACATGGCTTACTCTCTGGCAAACAACAGCTTTAAAGCTAATAAATGTGCGGATTACAGTGAGATGGAAAGTAGCAAATGTACAGGACCTATTAGTCTTATGGGCAACAGTGACCTTTATAAGGAAGGGTAAGAAAACGATCTGCTAAATCCCTATTTACCTTTCTAAAATGCTTAATTGCAGTTTTTGCCAATTGACGTCAATGCAATATTAAAAATCAGCAATAACCGCATTATAAATACCCGTACTTTTTTATACCAGTTCAGTTGGTTATTTTCTAGTAAAACTGCTACCCAGCTACGGACTTGGTTCTTGCCTGTCGGCTGGTTTTTAGTGGAGCTAGAAGAAACAATAACTCCGGATCCTCTCTGCCCCTTACTAACAGATCGTTATGAATATTTATGACAACTCTGATATTACTATTGCTTTATAAACTAACTACTTCGTTCTAATTGCAAATATATAAAATATAATTAAGAATCTTATCGAGGCTATGTCTCGCTTTGCGTTTACGATTTATCTTACAAACCGAATATGTAAATACCTAGACATAATGTTAATAAACGTAAAGGTATATAAAGAAATTCCTAATAAATTAACATATAATTTTTTTTTGGCCCTTATTGGTTTCGAACCCATAATACTCAGCATAGTGGCAATGGGGAAGCGACCACTATAAACCACTTAGCTATTTGTGCATTCTATTCGGTATATAATGAAGCAATCGCCATATTCACCGACCAAGTAGTTTATTTTCTATCTACTCTCGCTGCTTTGTTTATATTAAACTTTTTCTCCCTTCTTTCTCAAATTTAAATATGGCAGGGTCATCGGTACACATTGATACTTTTATTACAAAAGTTAAAATATGTTTTCTTTTTATTTTACAGACGGGGTATATTCCGAGTGAACACAAAACCATATTACCCTTATGTTTAAGAGTGATTTGTCTTTTATTACTAAATGCTATGTAGTTTTTGGTTGATTGACAGATGCATTAACGATATAAAAAATAGTGTAATGTTTATCTATGAACTGACAATATAAAAATAATTACTGGAACTTTGTTTAATTTCCCTATCACAACACATACGGTACCTAAAATGTATAAAAGGAATAAAAGATGCGCTAATACACTAAAATAGTATACCTAAATAATACGATTTATTAAAGTGATACGCATGGACCATATAGGTAAATATAGTACCATAAAGTAAATGGAGTATGATTATTCAAATACATCTTATATCTAATTAATACAACGAAATATGTTTTAAAGCATAATCATACAAAGCTGACGTAAAAACCAAAACGCATTCATAAAATTTACCATGAAAGGACCCAGTTACAATTATACTTAATATATTTTTGTGTTTAAATTACCGCCTTTCATTATATTACACTAGTTCCCCTTGGTTGAAAACAAGCATTTTTTTTGTATCTTAACGTTTTCTCTGTTCTGGTTAATACAAACAACATCAGAAAATTGTTATATTGTTTTATAATTAACGACACAAAATTTACTTTGAGTCTGTATGGCATTTTTGTAAAACCAGTGACAGAAATTATACCTTTACTTATAATTAATATCAAAATGAGTAACTATTGGACCAGCATTCTAATAGACTACTGATTCTAAAAAGGGTTCGATTTATAAAGAAATTTTTGTCGGCATTACGTGATAATAGGATTTGTTTTTTTTAATTTTTTTTTATTTGTTTAGATGCACAAAACACATTACAATCATTTTACAAAAATACATATTAAACTAGATATTTCTGTTCTGGATTGCAACGTAACAACAGTGCATACATCAAAATCAAAGTAACAAATAATACAGGGGCTCAATTACAGAAAATGGAACAAAGAACGAAGCTTAATTGGACGCAACATACATTTTTTTATATAAAATAATGCATACAGATATCAGATTAGCGTAAGATGCCTCTGACATCACCGATGTCCGAAACATCCAAGCTCAATCTACTTACTATGGAGGATGTCTTTAATGTTATTAATAAATATGTTAAAATTGGGATTAAATATGTCTAACTCTTTCATATTATTCTTTATCATATCGTTGTTCTGCCGGGCCATCCTTGTTAATGGGTTCTAGTACGATATATTATTTTTGTAAATTTGTAGGGCAAATAGATTAGTCTCGTTAGACCTACGAGCATTAAATTTAATATTGAAGTTGATTTGAGAGATTAATTCTGGTGAGTCTATAATAGATGATCTATAATGATTAAATTCACTCGAGTAAATACATACTTATATTAAATTATGTTTTCCAATATTCGAATGATATTTTGATATTTTTGCAAAGTGAATGAGCGTATATTTAAACTATTTGGTGGAAAGATAAATGAAGAGTTATAAAATATATTTCGCAAATGATATGATTTCAGAAGAAATAATGTTTCAAATCAATTTCTTAGACATTTATTTAATCGCTACGAAAACATCATTAAAATATAGTAAATAAATGGGTAGTTTGAACCGGCTTCGCGTGTCTGAGTACTCTGTGTACAATTCTCATTGCATACCAAACAATTCCACTTGACTTCAATTAAAAAAAAAATATGAATGACGGTGAAATGTTGACAGAAATTTACCAGAAGAAGTTACTTTTTATCAGACTCGGCAATCAAACCCTAGACACATATTTACGTTGGAAAGAGCTCCGGACGTGTCAAATTGCCTTCCCATTTTGCAATTAGTTTAGGGGAATACAGACATTTGTACTTGCAATAGAGGCACATTAACTAGTACACGAATAATGTCTCTTATATATCTATGTATATGTTTTTGCTAGTCTCCTGAAAAAGATTAGTTCATATCCTGAAGAGTTCATGTGCTGAGATAAAATGTATTAACATCACAACTATCTTTTATAACTGATAATATTTCACAAATATTTCAAACGAATATGTACCAAAAACAATGTATTCTATTATAGCAATTAGTCACCCGTATCTGAACAATGATCCTATAAGTGTTCTGTTATATAAAACACTAAAATTTAATTGGATTCGTTCTTCTAGTAGTAACATTTTGTTGACTGTATGTACCTATATAATTATAAATCCGATACCAATAAAGTGCTCTACATGAGTGTAAAAATGGTAATTGTTCTTTTAGTTACATAGAAATGAACGTGCTATTTACAACTACTATAATATTATTTTGTATTGTAAGTATTTATATAATTATACTGGCAAAATTCATGAGCGTACAAAATCTTGAAGTTAAGGGCCACGAAATATACGCTCCAAGCCAAAGCGCTCAACGCGTAGCGTAGCTTCATACTTTTGAATTTGACGTATGACGGTGATCGTTTTAGTGTTGAGCATTTTCGCTTAGTGCGTATGTTTCATGGCCCGCAGGTAGGTTAGTATGAGCAGCAATTAGTCCATTCGTTTCGCGATAAACACACACTGACGTAACCTTGGAGGTGTAGGTAAAGGCCGTGTTGCTATTTAAAACTGTTCCGTTTAAACTTTATTAATATGCTTTTGTTTTAAATTTTACTGAACTCTTTACTCTGTGTGTCATATATCATATCATGATTACTTGAATTGCTACTAGCTTTATTTTATTGACTGTATCAACATATTATAGTTTGAATAGTAGGACATATTACTATTAAAGTAGTTTAGAAGGAAAGATAAAAGGCTTTTACAAATTCAAGAGTAAGATAACGAGGACATTATAAAACTAGAAAATTTGGCTGAAACCTGCAAACAAATTGCCAACTTATGCCAAGTACCTGTGTTTATGTCTAAGGATAAAGTATTAGGTATTAAGCATTATGTTTCTCGCTGTTTGGATCTGTGCCCAGAAATAGGGCTTCATTTAAAATCATTTTTTGGAAATCAAGTCAGATGTATTAGTGCGTCGATATATATGTAACTATTGATAATTAATTATTTACTTTTAAATTCCAGGTTCGCATTGAAACGAAGCCTCGACCATTTGAAGATATGTTCTTTGATATTCCTTACACTTTCGATATATTTACATGTATGTAGACATTTTCTGACGAATGCATTACACGTTTTTCTATTTTAATTAAATATTTTAAAGCCAGTCTAGCGCTTGCTGTAGTGGCTAAAGGAAATGTCATGAAGGAAACCTAGACGTCTGTTCAGATGTCGTCATGTTTATTTAAGAAGTGTATCAATCTATAGTTCGAGCATGTACTAACCCGCTAATATGGTAGATTATGATTTATTGCTTGTCAATACTCTACCGGTGGCAGCGGTTTTCAGTCATGTCAAAACACATTTATTCATTTAGGTCAAAAAGTAACACTTATGAATGTCAAAACTTATGAGTTAGTGAGTTAAGTGAAGTTACTGAAGTTACATTTACATAGGTTTAGACGAAAGGTTGAGCATATGAGAAGAGGCAGTCATTATACGTTTTCAAATCACGAATTAATTTACACCTTCATACATTCAAAATTTGTGGTGGTTTTCTATTCATTTAATGTTAATTTTTTAAGTTGTTAGTTTAACGTGCTTATTGTTATATAAAAAAATTTGGCCATTTCATAAAATAAAATCTTTGTTCTGATAATTTACTATTATTTAAATGTAAGTAACCTTTGCCATGTTAAATGATCATTGGGCAGTTTTGCTAAATTAAAACGTACTACTTCATATATGAAAGCCTTTATCGTATTATTGAAGACTAACTATACTAAGTACTTTATTAATATATTTTTCAGCCTCAATAAAAATTACAAGAGAACCAAGTGCATCTGAGCTGATTAACCAGGTCGATCAAAGATATCATTATTTCGTAGGAGATGATGGAATCGTCGAAATTATCGACGACGAAGATTTCATCGATAATGATTTCCTTTTGAGCTTCTTGCAAGATCCCAATAATAGTACGTTCTTGTTGTTTACTAGGTAGGTCGTCCTCTTATCTTTATTTATATTAAAATACAAAATGTAATTAACTCGGATTCCTAAATTTGCACCATAACTTGAACCCTGGTGAGTGACAACTTTTAAATAATGCAGGTAAATTTTTGGGTAACTTAATATTATATTTATAAGTATATTATATCACAAAGTTTATATAACTAAGGTATACCTATACGTGACAAACATTACATAAACTTCTGAAAAAATACACTAAGGGTCAAGCAACTCCACCTAGTATATATTAGTAATATATGATTCAATTTAAAAGCTGTATTTATGTAATGTAATTGAAAGTCAAAGTTAAAGTCAAAAATCTTTATTTCCATAAAAATGTGTATATAATTATTGTACTGTACACGTCAATTAACTAATATGTTAATACAAATAATAAAGTCAAAAGTCAAAAATAATTTATTCACTTAGGTCACAAAGTAACACTTATGAACGTCAAATGTGTTAGTGAGTTTATTACATTTACTGAATTTACATTTATGTTAGTTGCAAGGTTCAGGCAAAAGGTTGAGCCTATGAGAAGATACCTGCAAGAAACTCAAGGCCACTCTTTTAAATCGCCATCAACATATAATTTCAATATTTTACAACTCTTGTATGTACCAGGTGTTGCAGTCATTATGCCATATGTCACTGTCCATATAAAACTAAATTCTAAAAATAAAGCTAAATTGGTAATGTTATGTAAGAAGCATTTGAGGTTTGAAATAATATTTACCAGTAGGTAGCCATTTGTAATAGACAGTAGTATGGCATGAGGACGCACACACTTACACTTTGTGATATGAAAAGGTAGTTCGTGACTAAATGTAAATAATAAAAATAAATAAAAACAAATAAAATTCAGCATTGAAAAGCCTGAAAGTATCAATTTGTAATTGTACAATGCCCTGTTTCAACCATTTGGCCGTAAAGCTTTGATATTAATACCTACAGCCAATCATCCTAACTAATATTATAAATGCGAATTTCTTTTTCGGTTTTACACTTTAACTGCTTAACCGATCATAGTGAAATTTCGCATCCGTATTCATGGTCAGGGGTAGAGATAAGGGCATAGCAGCATAGGCAAGTTCTGTTCCCGAGCGAGCAAAGCTAGACGGCTATAAATGTCAATGGCCTTAATATATATTTTTTAATTTTTTTTAATTCAAGCCAGTAGTTTAATCAATGACATAATTAACATAAATATACACAAACTATTTACAAGAAAAATATAAACTAAAGAGAAAAATATAACTGCAAAATCAAAAAGCGTCATAATGTTCCTTCGCATCGTCGTCAATTGGCAACGTGCCCAGAAGACTGGCAGCATTGCCACGTTGAATGGCAATACTTATTCTTTGTGTAAAGAAAATACCAGCCTTCTGGTCACGCGAAGTGTCGATGAGCCGCTTAGCTAGATCTCTATAAACAGACTCCTTAATATTATGTATATATATATATATATATATATATATATATATATATGTAGTACGCATATGAATACATGTATTATTATGTATAATACAGTGCTAGGCATTAGTCAGGTCCACTAAGGCTTGAAAATAAACAATTGTATAACCGAATACGAAACTATTTGTAATATTTCAGATATAATCCTTACATACCACAAGTCCTTTATGTTGGCCAAAGCCAATCCATCCTTCACTCAAACTTCGATTATAGAAAAATAACTGTTTTCCTTGTTCATGGGTGGAGAGGTCATGGCTACAATGACATGAACAAACTGTTAACATCAGGTAAACATTAGCACCAAGATTATTTATATAATTTAAGTAGACTATTAATTATGTAGCGCAGAAAACTATCGATACAAATAACATCATTTATATTGGTCAGAAATTCAAAGCAAGAGAGTAAAGAGTAAAACGGTACTGCATGCGCTCAGCTCTGTCAGTTGGCACGAATATTACTTTTACTTACATCACTAATATAAACATAACACACAGTATTTCGTGCTATATTTTTATATTTCTACCTCTGTTCTCATATTTTTAAAATGTACCTATATTATAAACATAATTTAATATGCCCATACGTTTTCCTTGTGTATGTATTTTTGTTGTAATGTTAAGCATTTGCCTCATGTGCATCACTTGTATCGGGTGACCAACTGAAAACCAGCGCTGGTGCACTCAATTTGGGTGTCCAGCTAATGCTGAGGTGGTGACCCTTTTCGGCGAGGGCATACACATGTTTGTTTTATTAAGTATAATACTTTTTGATTTTTGTTTTTCTTTCATATTTTTAAATAATTGTGTGTGCTCTGTACGAAATAAACATGATTTCTTTCTTCTTTCTTTTCTTTTCTTCTATATTATGTATACGCTTTTATCATATTTTTAAATTTTGATCCTAGTTTTCACTTACAGCTTTAGTACAAGCATCACGTTAAAATATTGTAGTAATTAAAGGTGATCCACCAACCCGCATTAAGCCAGTGTATAGGACTAATACCTAACTGTTCTTATACTGAGATGAAGAGTCGGGCCCAGCAGTGGGACAGTTAATATACAGGACTGATTTTATTATTAATTAAAATTTTTAACCATGTGCCCATAGAAGTTTACAAGATCATCATTAAAAGTTCTTTGTTACAGCTTTCTTGAACGACGGTGACGTGAATGTAATCGTCGTCGATTGGAGTATTATAGCAGCTAATTACAACTACAACACTGCTAAAGCCGGTACTGCTGCAGTAGGCAAGCATCTTGGAATATTCATCAACTATTTGGTTGCGGAAGGATTCACTATGTACCGCCAAATTCATTTGATTGGGTTCAGCCTCGGTGCACACCTGGTTGGAAGTGCTGGTAAAGCAACTGGAGGAGCCATTGCCAGGATTACAGGTTAGCAAATTCTTTACTTTTTTTATTTTGCTCGTCAAAATGACCACACTCCGCCTGATGGTAAGCAGTCGTGTGGTCTAAGAGCAGTGGCCTCCACATCGTCCTCATAGCCGCCGAGGCGATGTTGAAGTCTCTACTTTGACGGCCTGAGAAGGTGCTTTTTCACGCCCCGCTTAAAGGACCCAGGATTGAAGGAAGAAGGAAACACGTGCCTTGACAGAGAATTCGATGCCTTGATCGTTCGGCAGAGGTATGAAACTTGTTGGTACGCACTCTAGTCGACTCCACCGTGTAAGGATGGCATCTGAGCCCAGCACGCGTTGTTCTGGATAGGAAAGGGGAGGGCGGGATAAGGTGGAACCAACGACCAAGTATTGTTAATTATTAGCTTCTGCTCACGCCTTCTATCTCGTGAATCCCATGTGGGCACGCACGCCAGACTTATGCGTTCGCATCCCATGCATTAATCTAAGACACCTTTACCCACAGAGTCTACCTTTGTGCTAAGTTTTATGCATATGCATTTGACAGCTCACGCGTGATTAAGTAAGACCATCGACAGTCCTCAAAGACAAAGACTATATACCTTCATAAATTTACCTTTTGTTATTTTGGGCATGGTCAAAGAAGACTTTGTCCTATATTCCCTCTAAGCCCCTATTGAAAAACCATGCGCGGTAATATACGTTTCAAGCTTACCATCAGATAAAAAACTAAAGATAATGTGTGAGTATGAGAGAATGTTCTAAGACTTGTGTTAAACAACATAGTGGTATGGTCTACGGATGATCTTTGGTAATATTGCTAAACTGGAACCAGCAACGAACCATCGGATCTGTTTATTCTATTAGTTTGTCAGTTATCCTGATCTATGCTCATTAGTTTTAATTGAAATGATTTACAAACTTCAACATTTTCTAGCACTGGATCCCGCTGGACCCAATTGGTACGATGACAGAGATCGCTTGACGTCTACTGATGCTCAATACGTAGAAGTTATCCACACGAATACAAAATTATTTGGCTTGTGGGAAGGCTGGGGCTTGGGTTATTCGTATCCATGCGGAGACGTTGATTTTTACCCCAACGGTGGTGGCACGATGGAGGGGTGCTATAAAACGAATGTTTGCTCGCACAGCTCTTCTTACAAATACATGGCCAGCTCTGTCGAGAACAACCATTTCGTGGGCCGTGAATGTAACAGTTTTATTGAAGTAGAAAATAATGAATGCAAGGGAGCCGTTTATCCTATGGGAAACAGTGATATTTATAAATACGGGTAAGGTAAAATTAGTTATATATAAAACCGTTATATTTTCTGAAATATATGAAAGTAATAGATGGTACAGTGTAAGATTGTTAATAGAAAATACGTTAATTTTTACAGACGAGGCGTATATAGAGTCAACACAGTGAGTGATTACCCTTATTGAATAGAGAGTATAACGAAGTCAAAGATTACTTAAATCGCTGCGGAAATACCAGTCACTTTACCGAAACTGCCGCTGAAACAATTATACGAGTATACTACGACTAACGTACAAAGTAATTATAAGTATATTATATAAATTCAAAATTATGTTTTAGTTGTAAATTAATTCATACACTTTCTAAATTCAAATCATAAAAAATTTTAAAGTTACTGTGTTAGGCATCAGAAAAGACTCTTTAAATCAAGAAATGCATTAACAAATAAAGTAAGAGATAATTGATATCTCTCAACAGCGATCACACAGCACGTCCGTTCTATCCGCTGCTCGACGTCGAAGTGAGTCATTGCGCGCCCGAACGCGAACGAACGAACGCGCTTTTATAACCCGCTCGATCGGACAATTCGTGACGTTACTTGTTTACATCGCATTCCGCAACAAACAATACATATATTATTTAAATAATTAAATATTTAAAACCAAATCAAAGAGATTCTTATAAAAAGAAAATGCAGTCCGGAAATTCGTGACCTAAATATTTTATCGCCTCAATTGTCACAATCACATATTAAAAGGCAATTGTTTGTTCTTTTAAATATATTATAAAACTGGTGTGTGTATTGGTAAAAAAATGAGGCCTAATGATATTGCCTTTTCAATTTAGGCAACTTATTCGGTAATTTGAACTAAACTAAACTCGGTAATTTGACTAAATTGCAAAATCTGATTAAAATAATGTGAAATGTTCATAACTATCGTGAACGTGACTTTCTTTGTTAAAATCTTAGTTGATAGATTCGATAGATGATTCGTTTGTTTAATATCGATACAGATTGCTTAAAACCAACTACATTATATTGCATCCCTTGCTCTAGATCTCATAACACGATACTACCGATAATCGGATATACCATGATATTGTTTGGCTAAGATAAACCATGCCAGATACGGACATAATCCTATTATATTAATGAGCGACGCATGTGATGTCTGATAGCTTCGGTGCTTTTTGCGCGTGTGAGCGCTTAGATAAGGGTTTGATGAAGTCATTAGTTTTGGTGCTGTGGGAAGTTGGTTGTAAAATGCAGAGGTATTAGAAATTATTGTAGAGGAAGTTAGTAAATGGTATGCTATGATTAAATTTGTTACATGAATACATGATTACAAGTGGAATAGGTAAAAATATTTTCGATTTTTTTGCTACCAAGATGGCAAACAAAGTTAGGGTCCGTCTAATGGTAATCGATTACGATAGTCTTTGTTCACTTGTAATAATTTAATTATAACTAGTGACGAAGAATTAAAGAGATGATATCAAAGGAAAGCAAAGGTACTAGGCCAAACGCAGGCACAAAGTCAATGTCAAATTATTTGAGCCCGCTTATTTGGAGAAGTACTTCTTTGCATGCCTATGTCATGCATAATCCGGGACCAGCTGGATTCGAAGGGGTATACTTAAATATAACCACGTATCCATTTAATGTAAATGTGTGCAATAGTTTCAATTGGCTTGGTAATTTAAACTCATATCAATAATAATCTGCGTAGTTTGACATAATATTAGCTAGCTGAAATTAATTTGTTGATACTTTCTCTCAATTAGTGTGTCGCAGTTATTTAAGGTTGTTCCCAAAATATTTATCTTTGAGATAACAGTCACTACTTAGGACTTGTAGCTTATTCGTTGCAAACAGTCTCGAAGATGCCTCGCGCTGAGGTGATACACGTCGACGCATATTTAGTGCTCGATGCGGAGTTCTGGAAGTTGGAGTACGCCAGGGTCCCACGTCGTGGCAGTCCCTATTCAGAGAAGTTCGGTATTGTCAACCTTTTTCTATAATAGATGGGGTGGACAATCCGAGGGTGTGTGGCGGGTTCTTCGTAACCCAATTTTCTTTTAACTCCTTTCCCAGCATGATTAATATAATAGTACTTAGTAATGAAGTTAGTATACGTACCTCTCTGTATGCATTCCGTAGCTCAAACATCATCAATAGTAAAATCTTTTATTAGTTAGCTCACTCCAGCAACGTTATTAACAAAATCGATATTAAAGAATACTAGTCCAACGATTTGTCATTATTACATTCACCCCACAAAGCTGTATTAAACCGTGCCGTCACACATTATTACGAAACATAAATTCGATCAAAATATCTTTGTATCGACAGCCTTCTTTAATAGTGAAGCTAATGCCAATTCCATGCGCATATTATACAGATTTGCTATAGCTACGGTTCATGAAGAGTGCAACAAAGGGTGCGTGGCAGAATTAAGAATTTCTTTGAAGTTTAACAAGTTTAGATATTAAAGTGCAAAATTAAATTTATAATCTGAATTTATTATGTTAGTTCATAGTTGAGTGAAATAGGTTTTCTGAGAATTTGTCAATGTTATTTGATACGTAATGCTCCCAGCGATAAAGTTCTAGAAAAGTAATCACATTTGTAAATATATTATCTTTATTATGTTATTCTTTGATGCCAGTTTAGTTCGTTTGTACAAAAGGATTTTGTCGACCGACAAAATGAATTGTTGAAATATATTTCAAAAGTAACTAAGTATCACGTTTTTATGATATTGTAATTTTATATAATTTAGCTTGTTTTACTACTCGTTATTTTTTTAATTAAATTTATGCTAAACTAACTCTCCATAATATTGTCTTCTGTTTACGCGAATGTAATTCATGAAAATTAAACTACTATATACGGATTTTATCGCGTTGTTTATTTGACACTTTAGAATTTGACAATTTAGAAACTATTACACTAAATACTACTACTAATAAACTTTACTAATTGTGGAGCTAATTCACTTATTAAAACTATTTATATTTAAGTTGACACTTTCCCCGACGTTTCGGTTGCTTTTCAGCAGCCCTGGTCACGGGGAGACTAGGATGGTAGTTGTCAAAATGTTCCAGTGTAGTTAGTTCAAAGTTCCCGAACATAAATTTAGTCATTAGTGTTTCTATTTACGCAGAATGAGCTCAAAGTATCATGAAGTCTAGCTGTGATTTGTTTCTTCTTGGGTTTGACTATTTGAATTACTGAATCCCAAGCTGGTGCTACATTCCAACCATCTTCTCTATTGAAGTGTGTGGTCCCCTGTTGTACATGTTCACACACAGCAGACTTCAACGAGCGTTGGTGTTTTACATAAGCTATGTGTTCTTTCATGCGGGTGCCTATGCTTCTCTTGGTTTGACCAATGTATGAGAGTCCGCAGTCAGTAAATAGTTTTAATAATTGAATTAGCTTCACAATTAGTAAAGTTTATTAGTAGTAGTATTTAGTGTAATAGTTTCTAAATTGTCAAATTCTAAAGTTTCAAATAAACAACGCGATAAAATCCGTATATAGTAGTTCAATAACTACTCTCCAATAATACGGAATTTCATTTATCATCCAAAGCACAAGCTATGCTTCAGAATAGAACTAGAAATGGCTTAACAATACAAATAGGAACTACCTGGGGCTATTTATAGATAAACATTTAAAGGAGGATATAGCTGAATCCCTTAAAACGACAAGCAGGATAAAAGGCACTTACATAATATATGTACAAATGTGCCTCTCATTATTCTGGTTTTTACTTAAATTGTATCATCACCACGGCCACGGGATATATATTTATATTCTTTTTTGTCTGGATGAAATTTAAATTAAAGACCACGATAAAATAAATATATTTTAGGTATCTTGTCATTATTTGATACTATTTTATCTTTAGGTCAACACCTGGAAAAATAAACATGTCTAACAAGCTCTAGTGAAGCGTTAATGATTGAAGCGAGTATGTATCCAGAAGTGAAAACAATAAGAAGATAAAAAATTAATAAAATTTCACAGTCTGGCATAAGCTAAATTTTGTTTTAGAACAGGCTATAAATGATAATCATAAAAGACGATATTAACTTATCTCTCTCCTTACCTAGATTAAAGCATACTACATCAAATTATGATTTTACAATTTTTAAGCCTAATAAAGTTTAAGTTCTGATCGAAATCTTTGCTTATTTTTCTATTGCAGTTAGCGATGCTGATTAGCCAAGTTATTTCAAAATAATATGTTTATTCAAATCGACTAACTTATTGCACCAATTTATAATAATCGATTGTAATCCAAACCATTCTATTTAGCCGTCAAGTGAACCGCACAATACTGCTCAAACACTAGTTATACGCCAACCGAGCACATTAATAGTATGTTAATACATGTTTATCGTTACACATGCGGACATAATCCTGTATACAGCTCTAAACGTTCATCGACGGACCTGTGACAGCTCGTTAACACATAATTGGGATACAATCGACACTACTAATGTATGGAATTAGCTGGACACCTGATTGTGTATTACAATGTATTTGTGCGAGTGATTGAGCGGCTAAACATTTAGTGAGGCGTTAGCGTTTGAGTTGATTGCTTGTTAATACTGTGATGCACATTTTGTTTTAATCACATTAATTTAATAGTCTTTACTTACAAGCGCTGGTTATGCATTGCTTTTCTTGATCCCCACGCCAGATGAAATAAAATGTGGACTTTTTAATTGCTGTTAGATAATTTTAATGTGTCGTTTTTATGCATTAAACATGTAATGTGCAAAGTTAGAACGAGCATAGCTTTTATGATTAAATGCTGGATTTAAATTAGATTTTCATAGACCTTTTTTAACATTTAATTTATTAATATCACATTAAAACCTTTAAATTAAATTTAATCAATATATCTAAAGTATATGCAGGCTTAGAATAGTGATTTTCAAAGTTACTTCACATTTGATTAGTTATTTAAAGCGCGATTTGTAAGTTTATTTGTATAATGCCAATGATAAGCTAAAATAATACTAAAGCTAAAACAGTTACAGGAGTATCTTTATGTATGTTGGTTAGTAAACAAGCATGTCATTTAAGCATAAATACGGAATAATTATACATAAAATTCAATAAAACACAATAGAATAATGCATTTTCAATAAAATATCAACAGTAATTCACGTGAACAGTCGGGCAATAAAAGAGTAACACAACACGAAAATTAATGAAATAAAAGCCAGAGAGAAAATGTAAATTTGCTTTAACGAAGCGAAATTTATTTTTATTTGGTCTGTACCCGTTTTTGTTTGACCACAAGTGTACGCTCGACAACAATCGGTTTATTCAATAATATACTCTAACATTAGAGTAATAAGATTGGTATTGGTTGTAGATGTAAATCAGTTTGTGCACTCCATTGAAATGCGACAGGGTCGTCTTCGGGTTGTTTTTGTGTCTATTTGTACAGTGTCTGGTCTAGGTACTTGTAAATTGATAGCTTTGGTACTTTCACAAGATTCAGTGCGGCAAAGCAAATACTTTGGAACAAATGTTAAGTTGTTTAAGATTCACGATACGTTTGTTGTTTGTTTATGTATTGGGAGAGTAAGCTGTTTGTGGTCGGACTGTTGTTGGCTTATGTGATTTAGTTGATTTGGCGCATTGACTGCGGCACTGAGACGCTGTGCCAAGACTTTACTTCCGAACATATAAGAGTGGCTAGTTCGCGTCCGTTGAGTCAAAAAAGGAGAAGAAAATATTGGAATGCTTTATCGTAAGTATCTCCGGGATTCTAAACTAACTTTATTTTCTATGCTTCCGGACTACATTTGACTTAACAAATATGTTGATACATATTTCACACGTAGAGTTAGAACAATAATTAGTGGATCAAACAAATAATTGTACTGAGTGAGGGACAAAAAGATAATAATCACAACGATAGCAGCCACGAGGCAATCGCTTGCCTGCTCTCATAAAGTCTACCAAATATACCAATTTATTTATTTACTCTTTATTCTCTTCCCCCAATCCTATTCCGAAAAAGAGATATTCGTGGCAAGCTCTTATTAGATTTGGGATTTGCCTATTAATAATGGCCTCAAGTGTACTGCTACTTACCACTGTATTTCAGTCGCCAAGCAGATTTGCTTTTCCACAAACCACCCTGCCTACGTGTTCTATATTATATTGTTCAGCATTTAACTTGTGTTTCCTCGACTTTGTATAATCGGTCACCTAAGACAAAGTGGAAGGCAGAGCTGAATTAGACAGATGTTCGTTTCGCGTGCTTTAGTTTTAGTGCCCAAGGAATTCGATGCGAACCTATTATAGCGTATAGTTTTAGACTCCGTGCTGAGGATTTCATCATAGAATAACCCAAAAGAACTTTATCCGGATTTAAACCATCATGCGAAGCGGTCTCTTGCCAAAGATCTAATGCACAGCGTTCGCTTTCACTTTCTACACACCGACGCGACGCAGCCAAGTTAGGTTTTATTTATCCTAATCCTAATTAATATTATAAATGCAAATATGAGTTTATTTGTTGGTTATGCTTTAACGCCCTAACTACTGGACTGATCATAATGCAATATTGCATACGCATTGTCAGGGGAACAGAAAAGGATAGGCTACCTTTTATTTAGAAAAAGTACCTACTTTTACTCACCTAACCTACATTTATGAGAGCAAAGCCTCGAGCAACATATAGTTTAAAATAAATATAATATAAACTATAAATTAATAAGTATTTTGAAAGTATCTAGAATCTGGAGCTCTGAATAGATGACCCGGTCACAAACTCAGCGATACTTTACAAAAATTGATACAAATATTAAAAAAGGTCTTCCCTTCGGCGCGGCGGTGTGTTTGCTTACAGGAAGTCGAATTGTCAAGCAACTGTAATGGATGATAAATATTCATGAACAGATCGAGTTACTGCCGCGAGTGTACTTAGAGTGCGACTGTTACTTCTAAAACCACCTTTAAGATATGATACTTTGACGTTAACGAAATGGGCTTCGAAGGCCAAACGCCTACTAACGTATAGATCTATAGCTATGTTGGTATTGGCTTTCCAATTATATGTAGACGCAATGTTTTAATGTTGATTTCGATTTACGAGTAAAAGAAACGCAATATCTTACCCAGGAATAGAAACACAACAGGCCGCATTTATTACTATGAACATACCGCTATATGTTGTTTACTGCGTAATCATTTATAATCATTTTCATTAGTGACGAAGAATTGAAGCAAGACTGTACATTCTTTGAATAATTGTTATTCGTTACTACTTTAGCTTGCTTACCCGTAAATAATACGGTGTTTGTTATATACCTCTAACTACATAATATTTAATCCACCTTTCATGCTAAATCAAAACCAAATACATTTATAAAAAAACGTTTTAGAAATATTTAACTAAACCAAAACACGGCACCCCAAGTTAAATTTAAAGAATATATGAAAAAAGTTCTCCCTCGTAAAAAGTGAGAGAAACATTTTTTAATCGACACCATCTGCTTCATGGTGCGGGATTCTACTCACACTTGTTACTTTAATAATTAAATAAATGTACGAGTATTTAAAAAAAAATACTGTATACTATAATAAACCGAGTCTAAAGTCTTGACCAAGTTATTTTATTTTTAATTCTGTGGTGACAGAACTGAACATGAATTGGCCTTTCTTTTGCTTTCAATCTACTACCTCCAGTTACTTCACGTAATCTAGACAACACTGAACACATCATAAAACAATTTATTTTAAGCAGTTCAGGTAGCCAACATTCTTGCGGTCCGTCTGACGGCAAGCTTTTATCGTAGTCTATGAAGACTTACATTACCAAGGTATGTTTATTTTCTAGCCCTTAAAAAGAGCTTGCCCCTATGCTGGCAGCTTAAGATTTAAAGATTTCTTTTTTTCTGTTGCCTGCTGACAGCACAACTGGTACTGAAAGGTCTACAAAATATCAGTCTCTCTAGAAACACAACGCAAGGTCGCCTCTACTTTATTAACTAATGTGTTTTCTTTGACCCTAAAGATGACCGTAATCTATTGGCTATATAGTGTGCAGGGTAAAGCTACTTCCACTACTGAGCTCCTCTAGTTTGAGCATAATCTAACTTAAGCGAGAATATGCCTTTATTACAATTTTCGAGAATTATATTACAAACAATGAGTTTCCCGCAATACATAACAACATTATTTCTGTCTACTTCGCTTTTGTGAATAATTGCATTTAATTCATATTCAAATACAGTTACCCAATTTGTTATACCTACTTTGGTCAAGTGACGACGACGTTTACTTGTACTTAAGTAAGTATATATATTTGAATGCAACTGTGCATATCGTTAGTACAGTTTAAGAGTTTATTCTGCTATTGACAAAAGCAAACAGCGCATACCATTAGCCCAATCTACCATTAATTAATGTTCTAATCCACACTTCACCCTCTATTCCAATATACTTTATTTCCTATATAATTTATTTCCAGCAAATATAACTAAACAATTTTCTTTGACAGAAATTTAATATTTTAACTTGGGACCCATTACTCACAAATGATAAACCGTCGGATCAACGTAAGCTGTTCGAGATTTATAGCGTTTACGATTTTATTAACATTATTGATACATTTGTACAGAACATTAATGCGACACATTAAATAAATTCTAATTCTCCCCTCGAATAAGTGACGTGGCAGCGGAGGGTCACACACAATAGTTTTACTTTCGCCGACAGTTCTGGTTCAATGACGTGATGTGTTTATTGCAACCAATTTATGAGGAATATTTCAACTATTTATTCTATGGCATATATAAGTGTTGCTATATAGGCAAATTCGAATTGAAATTATTTATTGTCAAAAGTGTACATAAGATGTTACAATAATATGAGTAATGCTTATAACTGCCTTATTCAAGTTTTATTATATAGAGGGTAAACAATAAGTGATAATCACTATTTCTACAACTAAAAATATTTTATAGTATTTTTATAGGCTTTTGAATGCTCGGACTATCTTTCATTTACATTCAAACAAGTAAAAAGTAGTACAAAGTCGGTCTCTATGGCGTAGTGGTTAGTGTAACCGACTGCCACGCCTGAGGTTGCGGGTTCGATTCCCGCACAAGACAAATATTTGTGTGCATGAACATGGATGTTTGTTTTGGTCTGGATGTTTCTATGTATACTATGTATGTATTTACAAAAAAAAAGTATATATGTATGTTTATCCATCGTCTAGTACAAGCTCTGCTTAGTATGGGCTAGATAGTGTTCTGTGTTTGTGGTAGAATATTATAAACACCCAAGCTCGGCTCAACTAATACATTAGATACATGTAATTTTTATCTGATTGCCCTGTCACAGATAATTTACTACTAGTGAATGCGACATGTAAATGGTCTCGGATTAGAATACCAGGTAAGGAAGTATTGTTGGGTTTTTCCGACGTGATTTTTTTAGGATATAAATTTATACCCAGTAGATGACAATAAGCTCATTATTACGTGTAACCTAAATCCATAATTAGCGAAAATATGGGTGTAAAGCAAGCCTACCTACCGAAGATACATATATAAGTATGCGTAAGACTCTATATGTATACAGAATATAATATAATTTTACTCCAAACCCTTTAAATAGGCAGTATTCTGTATCTCACTAAGTAAGTGCCCATGCACGGAATTAGGACGAGTCATCCCTGCGAAGAGAGGATTACTTGTATCTTTCAGTTAATTAAGGAAAATGTGCCGTAGTTGCTTCTGATTACCAAGCAAAAATTAATGGCGCCTTACTGAGCAAAGATATTTTTACTGCTAGCCTAGAAAAAGAAACTAATCTGTGTAATAATTTGATGGTGGTTGTAATGAAAGAGAATTGGAAAATCACCATATTTTATGGCATAAGGACACACTCACAAATCACAACAAAAACACACTCTATGGCGTAGTGGTTAGTGTAACCGACTGCCACGCCTGAGGTCACGGGTTCGATTCCCGCACAAGTCAAACATTTGTGTGCATGAACATGGATGTTTGTCTTGGTCGGGTGTTCCTATGTATAATATGTAGGTATTTACAAAAAAAAAAGTGTATTTGTATGTTTATCCATTGTCTAGCACCCATAGTACAAACTCTGCTTAGTTTGGGCTAGATGGTGCTGTGTGTATGTGATAGAATATTATTATATTACAAATAATAAATCATCTAACTGTTATCTGCAAACTTGTTAACAATTCTTTAAAATATATGCAATACCTACTTTATATTTCTAATCTTCTTTTCGGGGCTTAAGCTATCTTTATAGCAAATGCCATCAACAGCCGTTCAAAAATGGCGTGCCTGGTTAGCATACATGTAATTATTGCAATTGCTGTGCGTGAGGTCTCTGGTTCCAAGTAATTATGAATTGTGCTTTTTTGTAAAATTCTCAGCAACTGTATGGAGTCTGGAAATGTGCCCGATACACGACAATATAATGAATTGAGACATAAAATTATAGTTGGTGAAATGTAATACATCCACATATCGCCAACAACAATAATGCCCTAGGTGGTCTCTGCCTACCGCTTTGGAGACAGAGGCGTGAGATTATGTAAGTACTAACTATCCTCCAACAATATTAAAATTTCTCTGCTTTTCTACAAAATCACAATGAAGAAAGTAGTGTTTATTTGTACGCGGCGCTACGGTGACCTTACAGTCCTAAGACACTACTTTCTGATTAGAATTTTATGGTATGGTAAACGTAGTTAAATAAAAATGTAAGTTGCGAGTAATTATGTAATATAATTGACACAAGATTTCAATAACTATCAACAAAAATCACGTAAACTAAAATTATGCTTATTGAACAAAATATACTTGACTCATAGTATACATTGGGAAAATAAATGGTAAATGGTATAAATGGTCAATGGTTTTGGTTTGAGCACGCGGTATCTCAACGAGAATCGATCGCGAACTGGTTAAAAGATTAAACAAAAACGCTAATGAGCATCATTGCTAGCGATGCATCTATGCGCATTAGTGAGTGTTCGATTTTACTCGAACACACGACATTGTGTCAAATAAAACAATTTCGAGATTTTCTTACACCTTGCTTGCCGGCATTCCTTAAAGGATTTTCGAAGATATTCCCCAAAATATTCTGTAACACTTGTAAAGAAACATGATAACGTACACGTAACTGTTATACGAGTACATGATGACGGCAGCGAGGCAACCCTAACATAACTAATTCATCTCCTCTATCTTTACCTCGACGGAAGTGACAGCCCTATTAGTAAAGATACGCGCACATTGAACGACGGAACGTGACGCTTTAGACATTTTGTCTGTGAGATATCTACGAGGTGAAATTCTCTCGTGTAATACATGGATAGAATCATTTTTGTATTATTATTGGATTATCTAGTGAAAATCTATTTTATAGTAAATGTTTTATGGTAAGTTTATTACTATTACGAAGTATGATAATTCACGAATTTCACGTAAGTAGGTTAAGAACTTGTCCACCACTTGTGAACCAACTAATAACATAAAAAGGTTTTTAAAAATATGCGAATGTTTTAATTAGGCGTTAAACGGATTTAGATGGAACTTGGCACACTATCTATGACCCTAGATTAACATGTATTGTTTTTACCCCGTAATTCGTTCCCTTGGTGATAAGGTAGGCGAAGCCGCGGACAGGAGCTAGTTAACAATAAATACAAAAACTTACCAAAAAACATTAGATATATTATTTAGGTCACAAGCTAGAAAGTTAATGATGAGACTTTAAACTTAAACTGTAACAAAGTAATTTATACAAAGAGACCTTTTATAATTGAGTTATTAGAGAACATAAAGTATTTCATTAGACACGAAAAAAGTATCTTCATAAATTCGTGGCATAAAATTCAAAACCGCTTCGCGAGAAAACGTTATAGAAACGTCCCTATGCTTTTGTCAAATGTATAGATGATGATATTATTCTGCAATTTCTACTAATTTACAACCTCCCACTAAGTAAACACCTGTAGTGTAAGAGCAATCAAACAGATGTAACCATGTTGCAGTAGCCAGGAGGTAGGCTACTAGCAGCCAATTAGGTAGTACTAACGGACAGACTGACCGACGGAATGGGAGCGGCTAATGGAGCTGGATGTTACTTCACTTGTGTTTCATTACGTAAATTTTGGCCACTGTCGTCTCAAACTACCGGCACAATATTGCTAAAGACATTAAAGATATATACCCCAAGCTAAAATCATAAAAAATATACATTTATATAATGAAATTTGAAAGCAACTTTGTAAGTTTATATTTTCATCGTCAGACTTAAGGACAGTTTTTATGAAGACATTTTGTAGTCCAAAGAAGAACTATGTTAATTAATATATCTTTTTTAATATAGCTGGCAATACATTTGGCTGGAGTATATAATTATAAAGGCAAGATACTAAAGACAATCTTCTCCGACAAGTCTCGATAACTGTACTCTAACACATATCATGGATTGAACCCACAACAACGTATAATAATGTAAAAGCAACGCCTAAACTGCTGCACTTTGTATTAACTTCTTTCAACAAAATGGACGTCGTAATCATATTGCAGTAATCTAATTTGGCAGCGATAGCCAAGGGAGGAGCCTGTTTGACTGCCAAATTGGAGATTTTGGATTTTACTTGAAGTTAACTAGAACTAATGGGCGTGTATATAAACTCTTGAATAGCTTTAAAATAAAATATAACACAGTATATGCAGTTGTATACTTCAAATTACATGGTTTGGCAAGTAGTAGCTTATGATTAGATCCAGTGCAGTCTGGTCGAAATATCGATCCTTACATTTATGTACGTGAATACTCATCATGATAACTTTAATTTTCATATTATATCATAGCATGGCAATCAACATATATAGTGATACTTCAACACTAATGTGGTATAGTACCATTCATTATTAGACCTGGGTTTCGTGACACTCATTCTAAGATTAGAACTATGACGTTTTTATCGTTATCAAGTTTTATGAATATTAATATGTTACTTAGAAATACATAAGTAATCTTGCTTATTTATAAGTCAACTCTACAAAATTATATACAAAATATATCTTAATTAATATAACGCAAATAAAACAACATTTCGTCCTTCACACCCGTCCACTTAAAAATTCCGTCAAACAAAACACAGCGAACCCTCTCCACGTCACATAATCTCCTTACGTTGGCAATTACGGACGCTTGACTCACTAGCGCTTAAACTACGGCTACGACGCGCGACGGCAGTTTAGCGTTAGGTAGCCTTATATTTCCGGAGGCATGAGGTTTTTGCACACCAAGAATATTTTGACAGTGAAGTTACACATCGGCATCTACGCAAGAATTAACGCCAGTATCCGTACAAACACATATATTACTTGCATTAGTATGTACATATATTATACACAGGATAGGCTTGCCTAGTGTGGGGCCATTGAATACGAACAAAAGATGTTGTTTTCTTTGGGAATATTTTTTTAAATTATATTTGCTCTATCAAGCTTTCTAGCTGGCCAAGACTAAACATAAGACCGAGCACGACTGACGATCGCGAGGTTATTGGATTTGATTTCCAGAAAACTTGCAATAGCAGGTTTGGACCTGGCATTATACCCGTCTTCAATAATATACAGTTAAGGTGGCTGATAGAAACAGAGTTTGCTATGTGGTAAGCCACTAAGGCAGTCAACGGACACCTGCAACCTCAAGGGTATAATTTTCTATTACTGACCCTTTAAAAAGGAGTTCCTGTACTGAGGCACTAAAGGCTTGACATGACAAATTGTGTTTCAAAATTAAACACACACATATACCACTCATGTGAGGACTTTAGTTAAAACCCTTCCTCACTACAAAGACGCACTAGTAGCATCAAGTCTTCACTACTTATCCCTTATTAAATATCCAGGAAAACTAATTACCGGACATAATTTACGAGCGCGTCCTGTCACGCCAGCGGGACGGTTAAGGGCCGGCTATTACAGACCATCCTCGAAGGAATACGGACACGTATAGCTAACAATAAGTGGCTAATCATTTGCTGATGTAGGCTTCTCAATATTGACAGATGACAGCAAGTGTCAAATTTAACGTGAACAAACATCTTTGATGTGTCCTTACTATATAGAATATTTTTAATTTTAAGGAAAGGTATAGCAACTTCGTCCTTTTGAAGGCTAAAATGTTCTTTATTTGAATTGTGAATTTTAGTTATTACAATAGGAAACCAATGTTCATCTCTTTGTCGTTTTGTCCACTTTTCATCGTACTGCTTCAAAAACAATACATTGTTTATAAATAGGATACCATCTGCAACAACAGATGATTGGGACATTGCAAATTTTCTCATTTTATTTTCGTTTCAATTGTACATTGTAGTTAATAAAGCAAAAGAAAACAAGTGAAAAACGGCAAAGAATTGCCGTAAATCTTAGAATGAGAAAAATGGTATCACGTGACCTTGAGGTTAGAGGTCAAAGGTCATAGTAATTTCGGGGTATATCGACTATGCTGATTCGAATGACGTTGACCGCGAGTCTCTAGGTCTTACGGCTCTTGAGTCGAAAGTTGTATAACAGACAGACGGACAAAGCTGTTGTATAAGTGTTTTTTCGAACTCTAAAAGTGATATTTTACGTCATTTTCCAAATACCCGTCAGAAATTAGCAAATATTTAAATCATAGACGCGTCTCACTACTTTTAATAGTTAAAAGTGCTTTTAAAAGTAGCACTCGCCGACACTACCGCTTTTCCACACATCTTTTGTGTGAAAATTGTAATGTATTAAACTGTCCGACAGCTTTTTATTATATACACCGTACTTAAACAGCACGCAACGCTTACGTATAACATCAACCTTACTAAAACTAAAAGACGAAAATATATTGTCCGTACCTACCACACTTTCTGAATCAAATTTTGTTTTTACTAATAGATTTTTTGCATTCTTAGGGCCTTTTCTTTATAACAAGATAAATAAACAAACAGCTATATAATTATGACCTAAGTTATATAAGATCTAAGCGGATAGTCTGTCGGTATTTACAAACTTTAAATTATGAGGATACTGAAGATTTGTTGATTGTTGTTAAATAAGTAATAACAAGTTCCATGATAATAATTATAATCTTGGCCTATTTTTGCATTTATTTATATAATAAGTATGGTTAATTGTATATAACTTAATTCCTAATAGTATATTGTAAGTGCCTTTAATGCCTGTGGCACAGGTTTACCCTAGTACAGGCACCCATATTTGTATTCATGTTTTACCACTGTTTTCAATAAATAAATTATCTATATATTAATATGTGAAGCAAAAACTTTGTACCCCTTTTTACGAAAATTGCGCGGACGGAGGAGTATGAAATTTGGCACAGCTAAAGTTTATATGGAGAAGGAGTGACGAATCCTAATATTTATATAAAATATGCATTAGAAATACATTAAATTAATGAAAAAACACTACACGCACACAACCATGCATTTGACACACGCAGTCGAAGCGCGTAACTATGGTTACATATATCAATTATAATGACATAATATATATCAGCAATATCTTACAGGCAAACTTTGGTCGAATTGCGAGCACTAGGCGACCGCTAGTTATTATTATTATATCATATGGTGCCGATACATATTGTCAACATCTGAATTATAAATATGGTATTAACATGCTTACTCTTATTAAAAATTATGAACTATCATGAACTATCGTTCTTTATCTAATGTAAGATCTTACTCGCCTATCAGTTATCTAAGTACTATGTGTAACTGATGTGCAAATTGTGTCTTTGAATAATAATTACACCGGCGATTGGTTAGACAGTAATTACAAACTTCACAGCAAAACTTTGCTACAAATAATTTGCTCAGTTAGAATAGGCTTTTCCCAAAGGAGTGAGCTTACGCCCGGCGCCGGATCCGCTCAGATCGGCCGGATTAAACCGCATTGAGCCGGCTCCAGCCGGACCGGTCGCTTCTCGTAAATCTGCCGCTCCTCGCTTATTACACGCATTTTATGAAAATCTCCGTACGTTTATTATTAGATAAAATATTATGATAATATCGGCTTTTTATGTTTTATTATACTTTTGGTAATGAAAAGGGTTAACGGGTATAGCTTTATTTTGTGTACGGTTTATATAGAAATAAAACTTAATGCCTGTTATCTTTACTAATATTACGAACGTGTCATAGTTTAAGTACTTACTATAATTTCTATTTTATGACACCATACCTCGGCACAAAGTCTAAGTTTGTTTTATGATTGGTGGTCTTTTCCTTTAGCTTACATGTGAGTACCGATGTCCAGGATATTGGTGAACACTTAAAATGGTGGAGAAAACATCAACTTCGGTTCCCTCAATAATATTAGCATTATTTTCAAACGTATTGAGATAATCGTGCTTACTTTTATACGATACGTTTTATATAGCATGACTACAACTACCCAACGTAAATATTGTCTAATGCTGTTAAACTCTCTGTTTATTTGAAGACTCCGAAATTGTTATGTCGTAATTTTTATCTATATTAATATTATAAAGAGGAAAGATTTGATTTTATGTATGTTTGTTTGTAAGGATTAAACTCAAAAACTCCTTAATCGATTTCCTTCTTGAAAGTTCTTTCACTATTAGAAAGCTATATTATCACCAAGTAATATAGGCTTTATTTTATTTAAAAAAGAAAAGTTCTGTTACTGACATAACCTAACTGACTTTCGCGCGAGCGACGCCGCGGGCAAAAGCTAGTTTCTTATAAAATTATAACAACTACTAGTATATACATATATACATATGACATTCCACAATTTAAAGTAGGTACCAAAATGTCAGACAAAGTGTACACACGGCTACACATCAAGTTAGATACCCTATATACGCATAACTACGCTACATACAAAATAGAGAATTGTCGGAAAGGGACAGTGCATAGTGGTGTCGATGTAATGGTAAGGATAGAGCGTCACGTCCCGTTCAGCGTGCATGAGACAAAATAACAAAAATATAACGCACTCTCTCGCACAATTCGCAGCGTTCAACTTCTTATAGTTCAAAGTCCAAACAGTCTAGTTGATGTGTCGCTGTGTGTACAATTAAAATTAAACCTTATACTTTTTATAATTTCAACAGCTAGAGAGAAGTAAACAGTACCTAACTAGTAACAGTGTTAAACAATTGTAGATTAAAGTTGCCAAATTATGTAACCATAGTGTTTCAAAAAATAAAAATGCTATAAAATCCGTATATTATCCGTAGTTTAATTTCAATGTATTCTGTGTTGTGTTTTCTTACTTTTGCTTATGTACATGTTCTACGGTCCTTGGATAATATTCTGTAACTATAAGCGAAATTCTTTCATTACGTACCGATGTTCATGTTCGTACCCTCACGATGCTTAACTTAATGAACTATCTATTCTCGCAACTATTATTACAATATCGGCCCACTAAAATTTACTTTATAATATAATTATTAATATTCAAATACCACATCAATTTTGTGCTCGAAGTCTCTAATAACTACAATCTAATTGGATCGCGGGTCCGCATCGAAAAACACCTAGGGCTACTGATAATAATAAAAATAAACTAATAATAATTAACGGTAGGATTTTAATACTAAATCAGTCTTAATTTATTATTGACTAACAATACAAAACAGAGAGCGTATCGTACATCCATTTTTCTGTAAAATTTATTGAATCTAAGAGAGTGCTTGAAATTGTCATCCATCACACAAAGAATTCTTTTTCTTTTAAATACTGGGTGTTCACGTACTAATTTTAGTCCCTGTATCGCAAAGTACTTGATAGACTGTGCGGATCACACGGATTTTTGTCATGTTTGAGGATCGGATCAAACACTTAGTGCACTTGCAGAAGCGTGTCAAGCATTAAAATCCCTGAGCCATGATAATAGATAATAAGGAATTACGTGGAATTTGAATATATCGCTGGCGATACTTAGGCGTATTATGCCTAGAAAAGTTATTGTCGTATGTGTATATATCGGTCTCCATGTCATAGTAGTTAGTGTAACCGACTGCCACGCCTGAGGTCGGGGGTTCGATTTCCGCATAAGTCAAACATTTGTGTGCATGGACATGGATGTTAGTCTGGGTGTTTCTATGTATAATATGTATGTATTTACAAAAAAAAGTACATATGTATACATATCTATCCATTGTCTAGTACCCATAGTACAAGCTCTGTTTAGTTTGGGCTAAATGGTGTTTTGTTTATGTGATAGAATATTTTCATTATTCTTCCTTAAACATAGGAAATAAAAATATATTAATATATTAATCAAACTCTATAAAAATAAAAGCAATCTTCTCCCTAGCCTTTAGTATTCCCATGTCATTTGGGGTCGGTTTTTCTAGCCTAACCGGATTTGTCTGGATATCAGTTTTTACACGGAGCGGCTGCCACCTGACCTCCGCAATCCGAAGGCTAACGATACCCTAAGGCTAGACCAGTGTCAGGATATTATAGAGCACTGACTTTCCAATAACGACTGCCATAAATGTCCATGGCAGCCGGGACCGAGGACTTAACCTGTTCTCCGAGGCACGGAGCAGGCGATAATTTTCAATCAATACGCACATAATTTCGAAAAGTCATATAACTTCCGAAGGTCTTGGGTTCGAAACCAAGATCTTCTGCATTGCAGTTTGTTGGTCTCCCCACTGAGCTATCGCTGCTAAATATAAAATCAATATTGTATCTATTAAAAACTAGTTCATTATTAAAACACAGCATCATTACAAAATATTCATCTTTAATTTAACCGCAGGTTTTTACAGTAATTAATTCTTTCTTTAATAACAGAAAAACGATCATGAAACTTTTAAAAATTAAAGTGGAAAAGCGCTACAAAATAATTTTTGCCGAGCGCTTATGTAACGCGAAATGAGATATCTGGTCTCGAATGGATCACCCGTGTTTTAGGGTTCCTTGCGTTTATATGGACGAGAAAAGACTGACTAAGAACGATTATAAGGTTAGTGTGAATAGAACAGTCGCAAGGGGAAGACCTAGGTGAACGTTTTTCGATCAGATCGGAGACGTTCTGGATAAAGGCCAGGTTATGAGCACCTTAAACCGGCGAGCGTGTATGAGGAAAGTTATGAAAGTGAATGAAGCCAGAGAAGTGTGTCAGGATCGTAGCAAATGGAAATCCGTAGTCTCTGCCTACCCCTCTGGGAAACAGGCGTGAATCTATGTATGTATGTATGTAATTTTGTTTTCTTTTTCTTAAAATGACAATTATCGCACTAGGGATAATTTTAATACCACAGGAGACAACAAATATTTACGGATACAATGAAGATCCAGACTAAGAACGATCATTTGTGGACCGTACAATTTTTTATCATATGTGAGACTCAAACTCGGTAGCAGCAGTGATAAGACTTCTCCCTAGCCTTTATTATTCCCAAGTCACTTGGGGCCAGCTTTTCTAGTCTAACCGGATTTGACTGGATATAAGTTTTTAAACGGAGCGGCTGCCACCTGACCTCCGCAACCCGAAGGCTAACGATACCCTAAGGCTAGACCAGTGTGAGGGCAGCCGGGACCGACGGCTTAACGTGCTCTCCGAGGCAGAGCAGGCGATAATTGTCAATCAATATTGATTGACATATGCACATAATTTCGAAATGTCATATAATTTCCGAAAGCCAGAGGTGCACGACATGGGTTCGAACCCGTGACCCTCTGCATTGCAGTCTGTTGGTCTCCTCACTGAGCTATCGCTGCTCTTAGTTCTCTATCTTAGATCTTTTTCTCTAGTTATTATACTACTTTGTATAATAATATATTAATCATAATGTTAAGTTAAAAACGCTTGAATTCACATTATTATAATATTGTATTGTCCGGGTTCACTCATTTAGTTTCAAAAGAGTTTCAAATACAAAAATGTCAGTTAAAAACAAAATGTTTTATTTATACCTTACATTTTTAATTTTTTTTACATTTTACATTGTATTTTTTTTTAATCTGGTGACTTTTCGTTAATGCCATTCTTTTGTATTGTTAATGTGTTTTTTATTTTTTATTTGATTCACGTTATTATTGTTGTCCTCTTTTGTTCTATTTTGTCTTAATTGCATCATTTTCAGGGAGAGCGCTCTTGTCTGAAATACAGTTAATTATCTGAGATTATGTAAAAAATTGAAAATGTAAACTTGTTTAATCACGTATTTCTGCTTTTTATGAAATTAAATTATTATTATTATTATATGCCCCCTATATCCCCAAAGATGTAGCGTAATAATATAATAAAATGATATAACAACCACATTTTACATCCACATTTAAATTACACTCACGGTTCACCAGTTAGCTGTCTAGGTCCTACATAATAGAGAGCTGTTCAGGTAATAATGTAATATTAATAAAGATCAAGGTTACATAAATGTGTTTTTTTTTTGTGGGGTTAAGTTTTCCAATCGTGAGGCTAGTGCCTTATAATATAAATGCTTACAAGTTTTAATAAAAAAGGACTAGACTGTAGATAGCTTACTAAAAACGCCGTCTTAGCAAATACTTTTATATTTCAGTCTCTCACGGAACAACTGCTGTCTAATGGCCGTACTTCAAGGAGATAGCAATTTATGGCAAAACCAGTCGGCTAAACTATTCGCTAAAACATTTAGTACAGTTGGTCTGAATAGGCACAAATCTAGGTTTACGGCGGTCCTTCATTTCAGAACTAGATAGAGTTTATTGTGTGGTTTAAACGATTTCTAAAGTGGTTCTATTTGGCTAAATCTAAGCTTTCCCATTAAAACGGGTGTGTTTTACAAATGTACGTTAATGCGCACTCCAATTTTCATTATCAATCAGAGCTTATTTAATTGATATTCTACACAATAATTCTGCTAAAGTATCTTTATACTATTGGTGGTAATTGATGAAATCTGATTTCGAATCTCATTTGCTATTCTCAGGACTTATTTATATTTTCAATAAAAGATCAGCGACTACAATTCTCCGGTCGAGGACCAAAATAAGCGTACATAGAATCTATAAATTGATTTCTAATATATTTCAGCCAAATCCGTTAAAGATAAATGTAGATAAATACACACGATTAATTACGTTATATGCTTGAGAATAATAAGCGACCTCAGCAAGTATCGCAAAAATAGTACAAACTTCAACGCGCTTTTGTAAATGCAAAACTAAAGCCAGAATTTTACACATGAAAAATGTATTTTTATTCCTAGATTTAAACACGCAGTCACGTTAAAATAAAGAGCATGAAATTTACATTTTACTTTTCATTCAAATTGTAACTGAACATTTCATTCTTCCGTACGTGAATACAGAACCCGTCAAAAACGTGGTTCATACTTGGCAGTTTTTTCTAGCGGAGTTGCGGGAGGGTGGCTCGGCGATAAATCGCGGCGATCCACAACAAACAATGTTTTTGAATGATATTAATGGAGGAGGGAACTCTACTATCATCGTCTGTCATTCTTATTCTTTCGACGCTACACAAATAATTTGGCAAGCATTTTTTAAGCTCGCCTTACAATATAATTACTGGGCTCTGCTGTCAGTTCATTATGAACTAATTGTTTTTGAGGATTCCCTGTGTAAACGATAGGCTATGAAGAGTTAATTCAGTAGAAACTACCTGTCCCTCTCGTCTCATCTTTATAATCACTGCTCCGATCTTATGGCTCGTAGCGTGATGTATTATTAACCTATGTAACTTCTAAATAAAGTAACTTTTTAATGGTGAAAGAATTTATAAATCAGCTCAGTAGTTTTCAAGTTTATTCTTTACAAACAAATATACTAATCTTTTATTTTGCTAATATTAGTGTAAATGACTATATTTATAATATCTTTTACAAAGCAGTCTTAAAATATTTGAGGCTTTAGCAATTTACATCATACGTACATACATAATTATCTTCCAAAATTATTTTTATAAGTATATTTTAAACGAAATTACCTTCTGTAATTTTATTATAATGGAGAGATAAGAATAAACATGTGTTCTTTACATACATTAAAACTAAAACGTAGAATAACCTGACTCCGATAAACGTTTAAGAAGCTTATTTTCTTTTTTGTCTGCTCTAATGGCAACTCTAGCCTTCAGCATATTTATAGTAGTGCAAAAATAAATTCAACTATTGTACCTACTCTCCGAGCAGTCTTATTGGTATCCGGTATTTCTAAACTCTTAAAACATTCTCGCAATCTATTTTAATCAGACTGAAACTTGAATCATTAACAAATACAAAAGGGAAAGGTTTAAATATATTTAGATGTCTATATCTATCTGTTTCAAGCTGAAATTTCGACAACCTTTAAAAGAAAAACATGCCCTAAATTCAGATTTACCGTCTCGTTATCTCCGGGAGGGTAAGAAAACAAAAATGAGTTATTGTCTTAAACATAAATGTGTAGCACGTGTAATGGTCTTAGAAACATGATACATTACGGCATTGTCTTTAATATTTAAGAATAAAGCCGCGAATTTTTTATCTTTAGGCACCAGGTACCCTGAATTTTGGAGTGTATGGATATATTTAATGTTGGCGTATGTAGATAGATTGAAAGTAACGACGTAAGAAGTAGTGACATCTATTGTCATGTGTGACAACACATGCCAAAAGATGTCATTACTTCTAACATACATCATTTATTGTGTTATAGGATGCTGTTCAGCTATACCAAACGTTATATTGTACATATTTATAAATCAGTATCCGTGAATAATAATTATGGACTTGAATTCCGTTTGTTTGTAGAAATTGGCTATTATTTGGTTGATAATGCATATATCTATGAACACAAATCATCTAATACAATCTTTGAGCAACTTCTTTTAAAGTTCAAATACTGTGTTATCTAATACATTGCTTATTAATTGTATACTACAAGAAGATAAATCTGTATTTTTTTATTAAACGTGTCGCTTCCCACCATCTTTAACTAAAATACACATATGCTACTTACTCAAAATCTCAAAGATATCACTATCACAAAAAGATTGGAAAGAATAAAGAATGTCTGTACCGCACTTAATATGTCAATAAAGATTATTATTATGTCTCGTCTCTACTGACCCCTACAAAAATCATCTTGAACCCACCTAATATGCATGCTAGTTACACCATTCAATTTTAGTTCTTACTACATCAACTTACGCAGGATGAAAAAATGGACACTTAAAATTAAATTACAAGCACCATTTTCATACAGACTTAATATCCCAAACAACTTGTTACGACAAGCAAAAATGCGCGCATAATGCTCATTTTCTCCTCAACGCTAAGCGAGATGGAGTAGGCCGTGATTCATTAAGTTTCTGGAGTAGGCCTACGATAGCACCCCGGGGAGCCGTCGCGGGCCCATTAAGCCTCATGCTACGATACACTTCGTATTAAAGCTTTTTAAATGTCTAATTGGTTGTTTGGGACCTCATCGTAAATGTACGATGAAGTACCAAAATATTATGTCCAGCGAGACTTCTAAAAGCTATTGGGTAAATCTATTTGGTTTACTTCATAGAGAAACGCAACATATTAGGTATATTAGTATTCTACTAAATAATGACAAGATTGTTTTCAAAAATACAGCTCCAACGCTATGAGTAATTCATGTGACGCAGGGGACTTTAAAAATATACAAACAATGGACACAAAGGTTACCTAGATTCAGATCTATTTGTGGATTATGGAGATGTATATCCCGTGGAACCCACAATACGCGGTGCAGTGGCCATGGCGAGACAATGACTTACCTACTTAAATCACTCAGTCAATCACAAACCACGCAGTCAAATTATTGTAAAATAATAATATTTGAACAGAAAACAAACAGCGTTCGAAATCATCATCTAATTATATTTAGTCTAAGATTTGAGCCACAATGAACCCATCAATCAAATTTAACCAATTTGAAATGTTTATTGTAATGCAAAAGAATTATACGTGCCATAGCCTACAAAAAAGCATATTACTCGATGTCACTTACACACCTTTTGAAGGCGAGGAAGAAATATATTGTATTTATAATGCATATTGGCTTTACCGACACCTGCTATAGATTGTATCTAGTTAAAACATCAATTTTAATCTCAGAGTGATGATACATCTACTTAAAAAGCTAAGCAGTGCAAAGCCATAAAAAGTTTAACCCTATTCTATATCCGTACCATAAAATCTTAAGATGTTATAATAATAAAAGGGTTATTATAAAAATAGGCACGTTTACAAAGGCGCGGTATTTACGGGTTGGTCGTCAAAGGGACTGCAGATATAAATATCTTGTAAACAACGTCATCCAATATGGGCTGGCGGTAGGTGAGCCAACGTATGAGAAAGATTTAGGATAATCCCGTTATAATATATCACTTTGCATGAAATAAAAGTACGTCATATATTTTTGAGGCACACATATTTAAAAGCTTCAGTGATATTGTGAAAATGTGATACAAAAATATGCCTTTAATTAAATGTATGTTACGGCGGCCTTTTCCACGTAAAGTAAGGATTGAAAGTATTTTAAAAATACGCAGCAGATTTCATTTTTATATTTATAAATGTTATTTTAAAATTTCCATTTAATTTCTCCGAGGCACGGTGGTAGTGAATGCTATTGCTGTGGCGTGGTGTGGAGGTTTTCAATTCGATTTCTACGTTAGGCAAAATATTTTGTCATTAAATTCGGTAGGCGGTAATAGGCTCATTCTGTAACGTAGAATAAAACCACTTTTGGTGAAATGTATGTGTAATATCCTTTTGTCTATCAATGTATTCGTAAATATCATAAGTATACTGTTCCCCTTTTTTCAACCTTCGGTTAAAAGAATAGACAAATGTCCAGTCCCAAGGGTTAAAAGTAATTTTGCACAACAACAATATAGCAATATTGCACACAGATTATACAATAAACTTAATTTAATTAAAAGCTTTATAAAAACATGGCTTAAGAGTTTTAACCACGATGATGTAGAAAATTTATTGCTTGTGAAGAAGTAATATTTCACGCACGTAAACACACAATTTGTTCCAAATGCTTTTTGTAACAATTTTGTATCATTTGTTTTTGGGAAGGAACTGATTGCCATTATACAGCTCACGCTAGTTTGGGAACTGATTCCCTTACACTTTAATTGTATATACATTTTTGTTACAATAAAGAATTAACTTTAAAAAATTAAATTTAATTTATGTATATATGTTATTACTAAACGTTTTAATCTTAGTTACATTTAATATACCTAAGTAAATTTTATGATTTAGAGCAAATATTTGAACAGACATGTGTATTTTTGAGAAGACAGATAAAGGTGAATCACATTTACACTGACTACGGTATTGTAATATTACGTAACATGAGACAAGCTATTGCCTTCTGTCGTAATGTGATAAAAATACAATAACATTTTTAGTAGACGTAGATATAAAACTCTCCTGAGAGCCTCGCCTCAAAAGATCTCGTACTTATGTGTTGACGACACATGACTAAAAAACAATCCTATGAAATCACTACATATTATAAAACAAAGTTCCTGTCGCGTCTCTCTCTCTGTTCATGATAAACTTAAAAACTACTGAACGAATATTCATGCGGTTGTCACCATTAAACAGAGTGATTCACAAGGCATGTTTAGGTGTATAATTTGTTAAAGTTTTGTGCTACCCGTGCGAAGCCGGGGCGGATTGATAGTAAAATAATATATCCCTAAAACGCAGGTCGTGCCATGGTGCACGTAAAGAGAGGCGACGACTGCTTAAGTAGCGCTCAGCTGCGGCGAGGCGGCCACTTGCAATAAAATTATGTTTTGCGACAAACGTATATTAAATTTGTTTGTTTCTCTCTCTGATAGTTTCAGTCTGGTGACAGGATGTATGATAGATAAAATGACAAAGTATAAATGAAAATAAGCGGGGAAACCGCCATTGCAGAAGCGAACACACATTCAATTTAGACGTTGTTTCCTTGTATTATATGCAAGCCTGTATATGCTCAGATATCCATACGATTTATTATCACGCCTATACAGGATAAGAGGTGTACTAGAACTACAGTTTGCCAGCTCTTTTTGTAGGTCTAACATAATACGAGGCGATACTCTTGTCATCTATTGGACACAGTTCTAAAGCCCACGCTTCTAATGAGATTTTTTTAACAGAGAAATTTAATAACACTTGCCACACCTAATAATTGAACCCTCATGCTCACCAGTCGCTTTCACTATAACTACCGTGATACTATATAAATGAAAAAAAAAGTTAGGTGCGTCAATCGCCAATAGTATTATGATTTGCTTTAGAACGTCCAACGAGAGTGAATTGAGATTGGAATAAAAGTAAATGAAAGAAGAGAGTTGTAAGTAAAAATCTATACAATGTCCTTACCCGTCTGTAAAAAGCATGTCTATGTATACTTTTTATAGATATACCTGTTGTAAGGTTACTTCTAAAACCAGTTGGCTATTTTATAGGTAAACAAATAGTTGGTACTAACTGATGCATGAAATTCACCGCGGTATTCATTTGTCCATCGCGTGCCTGTCAGAGGGTGCTCGGTCAGGTGGCCATAATCCCATTCTGCTTGGTTTTACTAAATGTTAGCGTGCTTTGATTTGTTTGTAGCATTTGTGGCTGAATTCGTATTTAAGAACGAATTGTTATGATACTGTTTGCAGACAGAATGAATATACGTCTACTTTAAAATTAATATTATTTGTTTGCAAAGCAATGGCTTGTGCAGCAGAACTGTAATTTTGTCATGTTCATGAATTTATCGCCAGGTTATATAAAACGTGCACATAAATAATTATCGTGGAGAGGGGAACATTACAATAATATCTACGACATTTTTGCAATATAAATGTATAAAATATAATGTCTCTAGATATATTGTGATTTTGGTCCCTAAATATATGTATATTCTTTTAAAAACAATCACCGACGGCTAAAAGTTCGAGATGAAAAAATATGGACAGTTTTGAGTCTAGGTATATAAGTCTTTAACAATTGATAAAGCGTGCCAAATGAATGTATCTGCTTTTTGTTACCTTAGATGCAAAATAAATAATGTGAACGTAATATTTTTGCTACGAACCAGTCTCGTTAAGCAAAATATTCCGTGAAAATTACCTCTAAGCGGGCGTTTAGATAACGCATGATAGGGAAAAAGAATTAAAATGGCTGCCCACCCTGGAAAGGGCTCGACGGCCGCCCTATTATTTTATCCACATTTTACCCTCATTTTTTATTATGGATGCTTTGCATTTGAGTTATAAGTTGCAAGCGATATTATATCATTCAATTTTAAAATTAATTTCCAAATACTTAGAACGCGACTTTATGGTATGCCTCGTATCCTACTAATATTACAAATCTGAATATTTATGAAAAGGGTTGGATTATTGTTACTCAATAAAGCTTATTATCAGGCAATGTCTTGTATGCCACCTTGATAGTATACATACAGCACAGTTCTGTTTCTGCTGCATGTCAATGATATGTTGTCAATTGATGGCATTCATTGCTATGCGGATGACAGTACTAGGAATACTTATTACACGGGCCGCGCTAATATCCCTCAGTCCACAGTGGAGGAAAGCCGCGAACGGCTTGTGTCTGAAATCGGAAATACTCTGGATAGAGTATCTGAATGGGGAAGACTAAATTTAGTCGTGTTTAACCCAGCTAAGACACAAGCCTGCGCGTTCACCGCTAAGAAAACTCCATTTACTGTGTCTCCACAACTCCAGAACACGCCCCTCACCATCTCCAAGAGTATTGGAATCCTTGGCCTCGACATATCAAGTGATGTACAGTTCCGCAGTCATTTAGAGAGCAAGGTCAAGCTGGCTTCCAAAAAGCTTGGTGTGCTCAATAGAGCTAAGCGGTACTTCACTGCTGGGCAAAGACTGCTTCTATATAAGTCATCTCTGGGCAGGAGCACCAAAATACCAGCTTGATCCTTTTGACGCGGTACAGAGACGAGCATTGAGAATTGTCGATGAGCCCAAACTCACAGACGGTATTGAGCCACTAAGTCTCAGACGAGACTTTGCCTCCCTTTGTGTGTTCTACCGCTTATAAGCGGTAGAACAATAACAACTTATAAGCTTATTATATATAATGAATTGTGTTCTGACGAGTTGTTTGAGATGATGCCCTCAGCTACTTTTTATCATCGCACCGCTCGCCATCGGCAGGGATGTCATTCTCACACCTTACAACCTAATTGGTGCCGCACTAAACGGTTCCAAAGGAATTTTCTCCCGCGGACGCTCAGATTGTGGAATGAACTCCCTGCCCAGGTTTTCCCACAAGACTACAGCATGGGGTTCTTCAAAAAAGGCGTTAAAAGGTTTTTACAAGGTCGGCAACGCGCAAGTGATGCCTCTGGTATTGCAGGCGTCGATAGGCTACGGTAACCATTTACCATCAGGTGGGCCGTAAGCTTGTTTGCCACTTTAGTAGTATAAAAAAAAAAAACACACATTTTAATTCCTCTTTTGGCGTACTGACCCCAGCGTCTAGTCACGGTGCTTTTATCATCATGTCTGAATGTAGTTCATCTGATAGGTTTCCCTATGAGACAATAAGAGGTTTACGAATTTCATATCTAGTAAATGGAAAGACCAGACAATTACAACCAATTAAGACACATTACTCGTTTGGAATCGTTAGTATATCGTGTTTTATAGTCCCTAGTACCTTCGTTATTTCAAAAGGGTAAAAAAAATACAGGTAGTATGATGTATGTTTCGTTCCGCTTTCTCCTTGTACTAGCCCTTGTGGCCACACTCCCGCGTAGATTACAGCGTACCTCGCAGATTCGGACCTCATTTGGTCGTAATAGATGGCCGCTAATCTGATCCTGTACGATTTATACTGGACAGGTGCTTCACATCATACGACTCATTTTTATTATATTTTAATGTAATTTGAACATAGTGATGAAATTTTACTGTAGGTTTTATAAACACGGTACAAAAATATATTATATATAAAATAATTAAATACAATAATTAAATATATAAAATATATTTAAATACCTATATCTTAAAAAGCTGTTACTCATTTTGATAGTCAAGTCAAAGTCAAAGTCAAAGTCAAAAATAATTTATTCACTTAGGTCACAAAGTAACACTTATGAACGTCAAAGGGGTTAGTGAGTTTATTATATTTACTGAATTAACATTTATGTTAGTTGCAAGGTTCAGGCAAAAGGTTGAGCCTATGAGAAGATACCTGCAAGAAACTCAAGGCCACTCTTTTAAATCGCCATCAACTTATAATTTCAGTATTTTACAACTCATTTATGTACCAGGTGTTGCAGTCATTATGCCATATGTCACTGTCCATATAAAACTAAATTCTAAAATAAAGAAAAGTTGGTAATATTATGTAAGAAGCATTTGAGATTTGAAATAATATTTATCAGTAGGAAGCCATTTGTAATAGACAGTAGTATGGCATGAGGACGCATACACTTATACTTTGTGACATGAAAAGGTAGTTCGTGACTAAATGTAGTTAAAACAAAATTTATGTTAATATTTATAAAGTTTGTTTAAAAGAAAAGAAAGATACTTTAACACCACAAAATAAACACGAAGTACCTTCACATAACTAAATTGACTTATATAATACATACATTGTTCGAATCCTGTATGAAACAAGCAACTAGTTCCATGAGATTTTATCATTTAAGTAATCATTGATTGAATAATAGCCCTTCCGGATAAGCTGACTTTTAACAGCACTTTTAAATTTTAGTAAAGGTAAATTTATAATATCAATCGGTAGTTTATTAAAAAAGCGTATACTGAGTCCCGCAAATGAATTGTGAACTTTATGTAAACGATGATACGGACCTACCAACTTATGCTTATTTCTAGTGTTTAAGTTGTGAATATCACTATTCTTATTATATAAGTGAATATTATGTTTTATAAACATAATATTCGTAAATATATATTGCGACGCAACAGTAAGTATACCAATTTCTTTAAAACGCTCTTTCAGGGAAACTCGTGGGCTTAAATTATAAATGCTACGTATTGCACGCTTTTGAAGAATGAAAATTGTTTCAATATTAGCTGCCTTACCCCACAATAGTATGCCATAGGACATAACGCTGTTAAAATAACTATATAATATACTAGTCTCGCAGTATCTATATCGGTAAGCTGTCTTACTTTCCTAACCGCGAATGTGGCTGAACTAAGTCTCCCTGCAAGACACGATATTTGAGCGCCCCACTAAACTTTATCATCTAAAGTAATGCCTAAGAAAACTGTGGAATGTATAAATGTTACTATTTCTTTATTTAAATTAACGTTTATGCTAGGACTCTTTATATTAGGCAATGTAAACTTAATACATTTTGCTTTTTTTTAATTGAGTAGTAAATTATTCACCGTGAACCAGTCCAGGACTTGCGCGAGTGAAGAATTAACACCCTGTAAATTTTGTGCCTTACGGTCTACTTTAAAAATAAGTGATGTGTCATCAGCAAATAATACAATGTCGTACAAATTCTATACGAAGAACGGCAAATCATTCACGTACGCTAGAAACAGAAAGGGTCCTAAAATTGAGCCCTGTGGCACGCCCATTGCGACTGGTAATCCAGAAGATCTACTTCCGTTGATTTCAACGTGTTGTAATCTATCGTTTAGGTAAGAACCAACGAGGTCGAGTGCAGCATTTCGAATTCCATAATGCCTGAGCTTTCGCAATAACGTTTGATGTTCAACGCAGTCAAAGGCTTTTGAGAGATCACAGAATACGCCAATGGCATCTTGCGAATTTTCCCAAACAGCAAAAATATGTTTTAAAAGTGTAACACCCGCATCTATTGTAGATCGACCCTTTCTAAAACCATATTGTTGAGTATGAAATAAGTTGTTTACGTTAAAGTGGCTCTCTAATTGCTGTAATATAATTTACTCAAATATTTTCCTTATAGCAGGTAATATAGAAATCGGACTGAAATTACATGGATCACTTTTACATCCATTTTTAAATAATGGTATTATTTTGCTACATTTCATTAAATTTGGAAAAATGCCCACATCAATGCATCCGTTAAATATTGCAGCAAGATGTGGCGCTACGTTAATAATAATTGTATAGTCTTGTTTTTCGTAGTAAATATTTTTCTTTTATTACTTCTCTGTAACAAGTGTAATTAGTTTATTATAGAATAACCATTCTAAACTTACCAAAACTGCACCACGCCGAAAATTGTACTATTGAATATTGTTTACCTGAAATAAAGAAAAATATTTTAAATAAATTAATTTTAGAGGGCGATTATATTAAAATATTTGAGGTTGATATTCAAAAAGTTCAGTTATAAGGTAAGTAAATATTTTTCTTGGTGTAATAGCGAGGTCAAGATAATCTTAACATAATATTTGTGCTTGTAAATGTAATTGTGACAGTAAATTATAATGGTTGTCCTTTATCAAATAACCTATTGCATCTATTATTTATTTTGCACTAGTTTTACCCGCGGCATCGCTCGCATTAATACTGATTCTGTCAAAAAATTCCCATCACTCGGAAACAGTACTTATTTTTGGATTAAAGATAACGTATATCCATTTTCGTATCCTTGATAACGTTTATGCAAAATTTCATGTTTATCGGTATCGGTTTTAATTGTTAAGGCGTGAAGCGTAACAATCAAACTCACATTTACATTTATAATATCAGTTAGGATTAGGATACATAGATTAAATGCATAATATTATCATGTTACACAAATACGGATTCTGTCAATATCTTGCCGACAGACATGCACAATATTAAAATGTGCCCCTTCAATGATATCAGAAGAGCATTTTTTTAATGTTGCCAAATAAATCTCACCCGCACTAAGAATAAATCCTGTGTCGGTACGCTTTAGAAACATTCAAACAGCGGACACAAGGAACACACACATTTATGTACCGTGTGGGCATCGAACTCACAACAGTCGACGCAGTGGCAATAGCAAGTTGACCATTTAAACCACTATTGAATAACCGCACGAATGACGCAGTAATTCAATTGTCACCAGAATATGTATATGTATAAATAAATTCATTTTACTCATAACAAACTCTCAACATAATTTTTGCTATCATTGTTTGACAACAAAAATTGTGCTTATCACATTGTGCTCATACATCAGACGTTCGGCTCTTACGAGCCATAGACATAGACTTTTACGATAAGGTTAATATTCTTTTCCTCGTCCTCTTAACGATATCCCTTATCTAATGGAAAGATGCTTGCGTGAGTAAATTTTTGGGAGTGTATTTTCAGAGTACTTGAGCCTTTACTGTATTGAGAATGATTTATAGTTTGCGATCTGGGAGATTTTACTATTAATAACGATATTGTTTTCGGGTACTTTGAAATAACTACACTAGAATATTGAGACACCTACCATTTTCGTCTCCCCGTGACCATGGCTGCTGAAAAGCAAACGTCGGGGAAAGTGTAAACTCAAATATAAATAGTCTTAATAGTTATAATAATTTAATTAGCTTATAAATTGTAATGTTTAATAGTAGTACCTAGTAGTAGTGTAACAGTTTCTAAATTATGTAATATAGTGTTAAATAAACAACGCGATAAAATTCGTATGAAATCAAACAATTTTAATACTAATAATAAGCTGTCTGTTTGTATTGGTGATGTTAATGCTAACATAAGACCAGGCTTTGCTTCTCTGGAAGCCTTAGGCACCGGTTAATGGCTTACTGCTTGTATATATTGTAAAAGTTACTAGGTTTTAGGAGCAGCGGTAGCTCAGTGGGGAGACCAACAGACTGCAATGCAGAGGGTCTCGGGTTCGAACCCACGTCGCGCACCTCCGACTTTCGGAATTTATATGACTTTTCGAAATTATGTGCGTATTGATTGAATTTTTTAATTGAATTATCGCCTGCTCCGTGCCTCGGAGAGCACGTTAAGCCGTCGGTCCCGACTGCCATGAACATCTATGGCAGTCGTTATTGGGGAAGTCGACACAAAAGATCCCACTGGGTCGAAGTGTCGCCGGTCTGTACTGACTGGCCCCCACACAAGATAAGATAAGATAAGGTGGTGATAGCCATTCAAGCGTACTAATATTATACAGATATTGATCCTTACTGTAAAGTCTTGCTTCTGACAAATTGCCACTAATAAATTGCACTAATTATTCGCCAAATACATCATCTAAGTAGTACAAACGTAGACTTTCGCCTTTATGTCCAAAAATAATTAAATATGTAATAAAGCCATATTTGGCAAGCTAGCTTTTTAGGCCTCACGTAATACTGACCTATTGCCATTTAGGCCGGACACTATGCATTCACTTACAAAAACACTCAATTATACTGTCTGACCGGGAATTAAATTCGAGATGCCACGATTGACGCGAATATTAGTGCTGATGATTGATCATTAAATAAATAATGTAGCTATAAACAGCAAAACAAAAATTTGCAATATGCCAATAAAAATAATAATATTCTACCACATACACACAACACCATCTGGCCCAAACTAAGCAGAGGTTGTAATATGGATACTAGATAATGGATATACTTTTTGTTTGACAATACATCCATATTATACATAGAAACACCCAGAGGAAGACAAACATACATGTTAATGCACACAAATGTTTGACTTGTGCGGGAATCGAACCCCCGGCCTCAGGCGTGGCAGTCGCTTACACTAAGCACTTACCATCGTAGCCGACAATAAAAAGTAACCACGCTCGTAAATGCTTGAGCACACATAAATAACACATATCTATGACTATTCAATACTGATCCAATGATTATTACATACATAAAAGTTTCCATTACGAGTTTGTACGGTGAAAAGTACTCACAACTACTATAACTTTCAGATATCAACAAAAACATTGGATATTTGTGGAACTGAGTAATATCTTTGCTCCATTCATACCGAGAAATGCGGACTCGAACTATTTATAAAGAAAACGTTATTATACAAGTTTCTTCGAAGTACGTCCACACTCCGAGTGGAATGCGCTTCAAACTTTGCGAATCTTTTATCTCTTACCTTTTCTTTTGTAATAAGTGAAGCGTTAATACAGTCTACTTCTTTAGTATCTAGATAGTGTTATAAAAGATCTGTGACTCAAGATTACAACTAGTGCTTTACGCTCGCAAAAGCCAGGGATTCAGATTGTTACCATGCACACAAACGACTGTTTCTAGGAAGGAAAAACGGACGCAGTGTAGTCAATTAGATTTTACAAGAATTTTTCAGTAGCAATATAAAGTTTAAAAGGTTGCATTTACGTCTATTTCTGACTCAATGGTAATGAACTTGCTCTAGGCCGTCTTGGCAATTTACCTACATATCTACATAATTATCTGCTTACATCCCTAAAAGGGTTGGCAGTAGTGTTACATCCATGTCACCAGTTATGCTTTTATAGGTATCTTGCAATATGGGGTAAATCATTTACTGAGTACATGTGTAGGAGAATTCGTTCCGCTTGCCTGAAAATCCAATAACACTTGGTCGGAAGGATAGGAATCGAAATCAAGACCTCATTTACAGTAGTCGTATTCGCTATTGCTGCGCCGTCGTGACAGTCTCGGCTTCTATCCACACTATTAAATTACTGTAATTAGGCTCAGCCTGTATATTCGATTCTTTTTAAACTTCTGTGAATCAATTTAGTCATATCTGATTCTAAAATGACGGTTACTAATTCAATTCTCGTCAGTCTATTGGCTCCATGGTTTTGTAATGCAATTCTAATAGTTTGATGGTTGGGGGTTCAACTTATTAATCTTGACTCGGAAATATGTTACATAGAGGGATTCTTTATATTTAACTTTAGTAATTAACGTAGAAGAAAGTGCGAGTAAAGGCACTTGGCCGCACTTTTATCACAGTTAGTAACAGAATATATATTGAGGTTGCTTTATCACTACACTAGATGTGCCCGCGGTTTCACCCGCGTTCATGATTACTGTACCACCCCCGTGGGTCGTAGCGTGATGTTATATAGCCTATAGCCTTCCTCAATAAATTATATCCAACACTAAAATAATTTTTCAGATCCGACTAGTAGTTCCTGAGATTAGCGCGTTCAACCAAACAAACAAAGCTCTTCAGCTTTATAATATTAGCATAGATGAAATGATCTCTTGCGATCGATCTCTTTGAACGGCCTTCAGTTCTACTATAAGACATTTCCAGGTTATCCATTAATTACCAGACACCTTGTATACTGAAACTAAGGGCCTTTCAAACAGCTAGATTACAACAACTTTATTAATTACTTGTCAATATAGCTCGGTTTCCGTCCAGCAATAAAGCTGAATCATTACCATGAGAAACAGCCTCATTCTTTGTTGCATTGTTATTCTTTTTTGCGTATTAATTGAAAATTAATTACGGTATAATATCGCATTTAAGTAATTACATTCATATTTTATAATGTGTGTCGACATTTATTATATTGAGATGTACGGTATATGATTAAAATGTAGTGAAGCAATTAAAATAATTGTGTATTTTTGATAACATGTAATTTAAGTATGACATTAATTGGTTGAAATTTTAAATGATGTGTTCGATAAAATATTATTTAATTTAATGTGCAATGACAGGCTGAACTCGAGTTGCTGCCGTAGAATAGCAGTTGCAGCTCGGTCACTAAATGGAAAATAACCTTCTAAAATATTATCTACTTTAAGTACAAGTGTAGCCAAAGTTTAAAAAATTATACAAAATTATATTCTTCTTCTTTTTCACCCCGTTACACTGGGACGGTTTCGTCTTCTGTCATTCTACCGTCAATTTTTTATCTTCTATAATGTCCATCTCTCATATGTCGTGAAGTAGGACATGTTATAGCGCTCAGGAAATATCAAAGCAGGTAGTTGAAAATTATATCTGGTTTAGAAGACACGTAACCAATTTTTTTTTTGGAATTTAGTCTTCTTTTAAACGAGACCGTTTTTAGGGAGAACGGCTGAAACTTGCTGCGATGTACTTATTAATATATTGATAAAACATGAATCTAATTCATGTGACCATGTCACCCTGGCAAGTGGAAATGATAGTCATTATTCACCTATCTCTTTTCCTTCGCTGTATTATTTTGTAAACCGAGAAGCAATTCCTGGGATAGATATACATCCAAACATTGTTCACCTTATAAGGTGGTAGGTTATAACCTACGCTATGACATGATGTTACACCCACTACCACCCCAAAACAAACAATCCCTAATACCGTATCATAGCTCTGACGTCACTCGTATTCCCAAAGCGATGATTCGAGCGAAAGGTAAAAATTCTCATATAAGTAAAGCCTTTTATATTCGACTGTTGGCTTTAGATTTATTCCGCAATACGCAAGGATTGAACGATATGTCGTCAATAAAGTGTTTTATGGTGCACGACATGATGACGATACGACATCGACATTTGTACATCACCCTCGGAACAAAACATAAGTAGCCAAATTTGAATCGGGTACAGAATTATACATCGCATACTTCTTAATAGTATAGTTAATTAACACATTCATTACAACAATAAATATTATTCATAAAAACATAAACAAACATAAAAACATAAACACGCTGATATCACTGAGAGGTAATAAATACACTTTTTACCAACTATAGTTATGTGGTCCCTAGTTCTAGACGCCGACGCCGTGCTGCTATAGAGAATTAATAAAAAGAAAATCCCAATACGTAGCCAAGAATATCAATATTCACGGATGTAACAGACGTAGCTTGCATTTATTGTCTGACCGATGGTTTAGGTATTTCGTGGCATAACACAACATTATATCCAGAAATCTTGAGTTCATCTGTCAAATAAATGGTTGTACTCTTGAATGATGTCTAGAAACATATATCGCCTTGTAATATCCGTGTCTGTCTGGTATCGTATGATATAAACAGATCCATGTAAGTAGGAACATGTAGGTAATATTGGTATATTTCCCTGTCATACTCTGTTTGGCACTGTTACAGATCTCTTCGTTTATGAAGTAAGACAGCTCTATATTTTCTGAACGCTAGTGATTACTGGCAAGTAAGTAGAAATTCGTGTGCGTCCTTGTTTTGTCTAAGCTGCTTATTGTAAGGATTTGCTTGTTGGCAACTTTATTTAAACATAAAATGTACCAATGTGTGATATGGTTAATAAACCCACAGTTCTTTTTTTAGGACATCTAGCAGTAGGGTAATTACCCTAGGCAATTGCCTATGATTATAGGAATACATAAGAACATACAAACATTAAGATACATTTTTTCGTGCAACCAGCGTTAAAAGTGGTTGCAAAATATATATCCTGCTGTTGTGGTTTGTTCGATAAGTGAAAGTGCCGGAGGCCCAATCCCCCTCTTTTCCCCTTTCCGGTCCTTCACCTTCCCACTTCCTCCTTTCTTAAAGGGTCGGCAACTTGCAAGTGATGCCTCTGGTGTTGCAGGCGTCCATAGGTTATGGTGACCATCATCAGGTTATCATCAGGTGGGCCGTATGCTTGTTTGCCACCTTAGTTGTATAAAACGTCACAGTTTGTATGGTGCATCTTATTCTGTAATTCTATAACTACTACCCGATTCAAAACGATCGTCTATTATTGGCCTCGATGGCGTAGTGGTTAGTGTAACCGACTGCTACGCCTGAGGTCGCGGGTTCGATTCCCGCACAAGTCAAATATTTGTGTGCATGAACATGGATGTTTGTCTTGGTCTGGGTGTTTCTATGTATAATATATATGTATTTACAAAAAAAAAAGGATATATGTATGTTTATCCATTGTCTAGTACCCATAGTACAAGCTTTGCTTAGTTTGGGCTAGATGGTGTTGTGTGTATGTGATAGAATATTTATTTATTATTATTATTATTTATTTATTTATTATTTATATTTGAGTAGATTTCAATTAATATATATACATATATATAACTATTTTAATATAACTATTTCAATTAAATAATTTAAAAATTGAGTCATCTACCTACGTTGAATACAACTCTCTGAGTTGCAAATTACTTGTATTTTTGTAAACGCCACTGGCTAAGTAGGGAATCAAGCAAATGCCGTCTTTATTACAAATCTTATCCATTAAGCTACCGAGCTTCAAGGAAAACTTAGTTGCTCCACCAACCATATATTTAAAGTTACTCGTTTGTGCTGTCTCGGAAGAATATGTGTCAATAAATTTATTTTATCCTGTCTGCGTATTTTCAATTGTAGTAAACAGACGTACAAATTACAAACACATAGTTTCGGTTGCAATAATCGACCCACTACATATCCATTAACGGTTGCGCCGCAGACTGGACATGTGAATTCACTGCCGCAAACCGAACCTGTTACAAAATATTGAATGACCACTTGAGTTGTCACTACACCCTTTGTCCTCTGAAATTTAATGAAGTGTTTAAATTGCGACTGCTCGGATGGCAAAGCGGTTTAAGTGATCGCTTCGCCACTGCCACAGTACCGAATGTTGTAGGTTCGAATCCCAAACAGGACACAAATACTTATTCTGAGTCTGGGTGTTCATTGTGTCCGTTATTTAAATATCTGTAAAGTCCCTCACGACACAGAATTTGTTTTTAGGAAAGCAGATATGCTTTGATAAAAAAAACCTCTTTAGATAGGTAACATTTAAAAACTGGACCATTATAATGATTTTTTATAATGTCAGAATTATACTCCCCGTTTTGACTCTAAAGTGCCGTAGGTATACGAAATGACGGCTGCACTATACCAATACTGCCATTATTCAAATTTATGCGCCAATAAAACCCTTGCAAATTGCTTGATGTACTATTAATGTTAGTTAAAAGTGCAATCTAAAACCAATTTTGCCGGCTCACTACGTTCAACTCATATTACACCAAAACCATATCGCATCCAACTAAAACAAATAATAACAACCCAAAGCTTTATATACGGGCAAATTGTCCCAATTGTATTGTTCAAATAAACAACCAAATTGGGTGATTGTATAATTATTTATTAAAAGAAAAGATTACATCGATGGAAATGTTACAGCATTTTACCAAAATGCAAAATTGCGGCAATACAATCGTGCCAACATGTATTCAAAGACAAAATTGCCCCGATGCGATTGCCCCGACAGTTTTATGCTTAACTGAACAAAACGAACAGTGGATATGAAAAGCTGGCTAGCAATAAAGCGCTCTTGTGAAATCAATTTTAATATCGGCGCATTTCATCCGATAGGCTATTCATTTTGGCGAATATGTCATTAGTACAATTCGTGCCAGTCTTAACTTGTTAACGATTGGCATGGTACAAGTTATAAGTGACTAGCTTAAAAAGTAGGTTAGGTTACGTCATGTGAGTAACAAGATGTCATGTCATGTTATGTTTACGTTTGTCGATCAGATCGGAGCCATTCTGGACAAAGGACAGGTTAAGAGCACCTTAAACCGTCGAGTATGAATGGAATGTGATGAACGTGAATGAAGCTAGAGAAGTGTGTCAGGATCGTAGCAAATGGAAATCCGTAGACTCTGCCTACCCCTCTGGGAAACAGGCGTGTATCTATGTATGTATGTTAGTAACAGTACTTTTTTGTTAATAAAATATACCCTATGTTACTCAGTGATAATATAGCTTATAAACGGAAAAAGATTTTTAAAATTGGTTGAGTAGATTTTGAGATAAATCCTTACAAACAAACAAAAACTCAAATATTTCCTCTTTATGATAATAGTATACACATTTTCCTATTTTTAAACATAATAGAATATTTCAATGGCGCAGCGATAGTTATTGCGACTAGTATGCATGTGATCTCGGGTTAGATTCCCGGGCACATATTTTTAGGAAAGCTCCTGAAAATATGAGCCTGACAAGCTAATTTTCAAATATGCAGGTTGCCTTACAATGTTTTCTATCACCGTTAATGCGCGATATTGAAATATTTAATATGCATATGACTTCGAAAATCTGAATTGCGTGCCATGGAATGGAACTAAGATTTCCGTATCAGTCTAAAGGTCTACGAACTTTTTTTTTAACTTATGTACGTACGTACTTATGTGTATGTGTTATTAACTTCCAGATAGGTATTTTTTTTTTTTTTTTTTTTTTTTTTACGTGGGGGAATGCAATGACGCATATCCCTCCGCGGGGGCGGGCGGAGGGATTATGTCGGACTCGCCGGGGTAAACTAAGATGTTAAAAAGATAGTATTATCTGGCAGTTAACAACACAAGTTAAGCCGATTCATTAGATTTTGCATATAAGGCAACACCTTGGACTCGCGTGTCATTTTCTTATTAAATAGTTCTGTTTTACTATCATTTCGGAATTATTAATATGTTATATGCATAATAACTAATAACTGAAATAACGACTTTATGACAACGAACCTAGAATCGCATTTCAGTAACTTATACATCTGATATACGTTCAGTCCAGTTTTAAAATGTTTGCGATATACATTAAAAGGTACCTCCAGTCGCCACATAATTAAAAAATATTTATACACCTATTAAAATGAAAGCGTTACCACACATTGTCTGTTTCACATCCCTCGCAATAAAAAGGCGAAACGAAAATAATAAAATTAAAAAAATGTATGCCCATAAATCTACCAAAACAGTAAAAAGTGTTAAAAAATGGCAACTCTGATGGCGGGGTGCTCCCACGCTTTTTCCGTATTATTGTTTGATATTCAAATACATGTATTTCAAAGGGTTTTATTTATTAATTGCACTTATTTTAAGTGTTGTAAATATTTCATATAGGTATATTCTACGCGTGTACAATTGACAAGCAATATTGATTACCTACTTTTAACTTGATATGGAAATAGAAAGTTAATTAAATCAAGCATAAAAATACATAACAATTTATCAATAAATCTGATAGATAGCTCTGATAACTTACTTCGTTATATATAAAAGACTTTAATGGTGGAATATATGGGCTTACATCAAAATTTAGGATTTTAATATTGGTAGTATTAAAAGTATATTTATATTTTTGATATCGCCTGAAGGCACGCAGAGCAATGACATTTTAATTTCAGCGGATTATTACGGAGCCCCTGACACGATGAATATTGCATAAAAGTTTTTTTCTGTATCCAAAAATATTTAACACTATCTGTATACCACAGCTGCTTATTATTTCAGCATATAATAGGTAGCATCATATTCATAAGTAACATAGTTACTTATGGTGCCAAGGTAAATGTTGATAATAACTTTAAAAATACCTGCCTCTTTTATTACAAACTAAAAATATTACAATGGCGGCTGAAAGAATTTCATTTTACGTGAAATAATGCAGTCAAATGAAGAAGGAAGTCTCATGAAAAAGTTCTAATATGCATTATACGTATGTATAACTTTTGGCGTTGAATAGTCGAAAACACAGATGTTGATTGCATATCTGTGCTTTCAATATATATTTTTTTTTTATTTGTTTCGTTTAAGAAACAATGTACTGTAGGTAATCACTTATAAATCATTCTGCAGTCTTATATAAATGAATTTACAACAAAACAGCTAAAGTAGTGCGTACTGGACTCTGGTTCTCAACTTGTGTTACGAGTGTTAGCGCTCTCACAAGTTGCTGAACAGAAGGTTGCATAGCGACATGTTGAAACATAGTGCCTGGAAAATTGCCTTTTGTTTTTGTACAAAATAGAGATATCCTTGATCAGTTGCTTTAAGTAATTGTCTAGATACTGTCATGCTGGATTCCTATATAAAGAAAACATGTACTTTTCTGTTTTTCTGTGTGTCATAATATTTTGTAAAAACGTCTAATTTGTACCTGTTTTGAAAATAAAATAATTACTTTACTAATTATGACAAATCCGCAAATAGTTTGAATATCGCCAGTATTAGAGAAATTATTCCTAGTGCAAGAGTTGTCTATTACTAAAATATAACTTCTTAAAGTTAGATTGTCATGTTTAAAGCTTTACGATCTTGATCTGACTAAAAGAAGCCCGCCATGCGACCTGGTTATAAGTAAAATTATACTTTTGATCCATACAAGGTCAATCTAGTATAGTTATGTGTCCTTCTTAATAATAATTAATACATAAAACGAGGTAGATTCTTATAATACAAACATGCATAGTCTATATTATAAAAGCGAGGCAGAAGTACACCCACATTTCGCCATTAACTGACGATTTACTTTTTACTTAATAGGAGGCAAGTGGCCTCTACCGTACTGCTACAACAATTTTTTGTGCGGACAAACCACTACTACTTGCTCAATCTGAAAGTCGAACCCGAGACCTCAACCCGAGACAACAGCAGTCACATAGATACCCGATGCACGCGCGTTTTCCACTCATTTATGACTAGCTGACCAGCGCAACTTCGTCTGCTTCACATAAGAGAATTTTCCCCGTATTTGCAACATTTTCCATTGATGCTCCGGTCCTATAGGTTGTAGCGTAATGTTATATAGTCTATAACCTTTCTCGATAAACGGGCTATCAAACACTAAAATAATTTTTCAATTCGAGCCTGTAGTTCCTGAGATTAGCGTGTTCAACCAAACAAACAAACAAACTCTTCAGCTTAATAATATTAGTATAGATAGAAAGTAGCTTTCTAGTGGTAAAATAATGATTAAAGTCGGTTAACCGCTTACAAACAAAAAATAACAAACATTTCTTCTTTATCATTTTAGTACCTATAGATACAATCAGACACAATTAACTTTGCGACTTCTAGACTAATTTGTATAGTATAATGACCTTTTATTATAACTAATCTCTACGATCCTCCGCGGTATTCATCGAGAAATCGGTCTCTGAACTCGAGCTCGAGCTAAGAACTATCTGTAAAGAGGTCGCTCGGTGAGCCTCATTTGTCACGACTGTCACTCAAGACAAGATTGATGACGTCACATTTATATACCTAGATAGTTTCCATATTTATATATGCGAGGCAATCTTGGCAGCAATGAAATATAGTTTAGACTTGTACAGCTTTGCCGTATAAAATTGTAAATATAATCATTTACCAGGCCCATTATAATAGACAAAGCAAATGCTAATAAAAATGAATTTAGGTCATATTTCTGAGTAGAAAATTTACAATTTACAGTACTTCTCGATGCGATTTTTCTAATATTTCTATTATCGTCATTTTGTTTTATGTGTCATGTTGTAAAAATTGTGCGTTATTTTTATTGGTAGGTACTTCATATAGCTACGTCTATTAGATAATATACAATAATTACTTCATCAATTATTCATTCTTTAAATAATAATCACAAGCTAAATTACAAAAAATATATTATAGAGCCACTATGATCGCTCGAAAAGTAAAATTTCACAAAAATTATTTCAGATAAACCTAGTCTCCTTTATAGAAAAATCCTTCGTACGAATATTTTACAATTATGGTTTCTGGTGACAGAATCTCAGATGATTTAAAATATACGCGAGCAAAGTCACGTTTAAAAGCTTAATAAAAGGACAGACAAAGAAAATTTTATTCCAGCTTCGTATGAATAAATTTTAATCGTCGTAGCTCTCAGTACTCCATTATTTATGTCTGCCTTAAACAGGAACAGATAAATAATTCATGTCATATCAGCCATGAATGTCCCCATCGCTGAATGTAGGTCTCTTTAAATATTTTTTGAAAAGATAGAAACGACAATATGTACTCTTTAACTCAGATTTACTTAAGATTTACCGAAATCATCGCGTAAGTGATGAATATGTTGAGATAATTTGTCATTAAAAATTTACGTTTACACCATAATATTTACGAATTTTTGATAGCTAGACTTTTCTATATATATTATTCTTTTTTAAAGCCTGGCATTTAAATTTAATTTGCTAGGTGACCTAGTAGGAGCTAGTAATAGAGAGGAAGATTGTTATTCTCTTCAGGCGTTTGCATAGACTATATATCCTCATTAGTCACCCAAATCTATTTCCGAATCCAAATAGTAACTTTCTATTTTTAAAACTCATATAACGTTGTCTATTCAATACAATTAACAACTCCTACAGAATTCTGCAGACGTCCACCCAGCGTTTAAACAGGTAAGTAACATCGTCAAATGCAAGAAACAGTGAGAGAATACGGTAGAGAGGCCATTAGAAGAGGCAGCCAACATTAAACCGCGCTGCGCACCTGTACACAACACGGACAAACCATACGCCTGTAGCGCCGTGATTAATAAGCATGCGGCCTTAGTTGGTACATGGCGTAAGGCATAAGTGATAACTATAACAAATTATAAGGAGAAACATTGTGAATAAAATAAGTTTTGGTATAGAGGACTAAAGTGGCACGGGAATATAAGGCACGCCGATTGATAAGAGCCAGCAATCGAACAGCAACAATACTTACAAAAGTCAGTCGAAAAATAATCGCTTTTCATATATTATGCTAACAGCATAGCGTCTTCTTAAACAGCGTGGATAGCCTACTCACTACTGCAGTAAGTCAACATAATTACTATTCTAATCCTATTATATCATAAAAGCCAATGTGAATTTGCTTGTTTGTTACGCTTTCATACCTTAACTACTCGACCGATCATCAAGAAATATCGCATACACGTGTCAAGGGTACAGAAAAGGACATCAGGACACCTTTCAACCAGAAAAAGAGTATTTTTTTTAGGGATAGTAATTTATTGATGCATTCTAGATTACCGTGAGTGAAGCTGCGGTCAAAATCTTATAATTAATACACTACATAAAATTCGCTTGGGTATTGTTATTGAATATGATTGTTATACAGGGTGTTTGTTACATAGTTCCCAAATTGAATTGGCTGAAAGGGTATCACTTGCTATAGTTTAAGCACCCTAACCCACTTTTTACACCACGAGATATTTTTTAAATAACGAACATTTCATTTGTTGAAAATTTCTATACTCAGCTTTTAAAACTAAATATAAAAGAAATATAGCCTTCAAATTTTGTTCTTGTTTTTATGTTTACCGTTATGTTTCTCAATAAAATTTAGAATTACTTGCAAATAACACGAACTCTCCTTTTTATTTACTGACAAAGTTTGGTAAATGGTAAACTTTAACTAATGAGGCAACTTTACATCGAGATAAAAAAAAAGCGATGTCCATCTTCCATTTTGTATAAAAAAAATCTAGTCTACTTACATTCTAACGGTATGCAATACGCCATAATAAATAGTTAATTCTTTTACTAATTTATTAAATTTGTGTCTCATGAACACAAATTCAGTGGATCAGGCAGAATTCAATTTATGGCATAATTATTTTCGCTTGGATAACTTGAATGTTATCTCACTTCTGCGCATATAACTAACCTACCTTTCTTCAATTTATACCTACACTATCAATTAAGATTTTATTGGGCATGCGATGGCGAGGCGATGTACCAAACATCCTGTATATTATAATAACATCACATTTTAAAAACCTTGTTGGATACGCATGTACCTATTTAGTCTTTCTTAGTTGGCATTTGAGGGTTAATGTCGTGGCTCATTTTCGATGTTAATGATTGTCGGAGCATATAAATTGTGCATGTTTGCCTATGTATTAATATATTTATTTAGTTGCTGATAAAATTACTAAAGAAACAACATCACGGATGGTGTTATAGTTTAAGTGTTTGCCTTGTCGTAACTACTGTGTCGAGTGTTATTGGTTCGAACCCATAGGAAAAATTGTGTGATCTAAAAATAGTTATTGCAAGTCTGGATGTTTTTTTATGACCGTTCTCCAACTTTGTAAACTTTACCAAAACGGGCTTTTTAAAGACATCTCCCATCTCTCTATCTAGGAATATATTCCTAGAGGGAGATGTCTTTAAAAAAGCTCACTATTACTAAAATCGCCATAATCTTTAAATTCCATTTTATTGAGGGTGGTTGATGGAAAACTTTATATTTAAATACTATATATATATATATATATATATATATATATATATATATATATATAGGAGCGCGCGTTGGCCGCGCGTTGCAGCACAGCGACTCGCGGGCAAGAAGAATGGTGCGATGTCCGGTGGTTAGTCACGCATCGCGCCGTGCTTGTAAACATGAATCCTCTCTTGTTAGTTGTAAAACAATGTATATTGTATATTTCTCATTCTCATGTACTCAAATTATAAGTTTGTTTGTATATCTGTGCGTTTCAATTATATACGCCTCTTACAATATCTAATTTTATTAAAATGTTAAGAGTATGTTATCTCTAGATAAAGTTGGGCCTTCTAATTCATTTATAGTCGACAATATTATTTGATTGAAGATATTAGGTCTTCAGATTTGTCTAGAATATTCCATTGTTGATCCTATTAATTTCTCACGCTTCAACAACCTTCAGGAATAGATAATTTCATTGCAGATATTAACCCAAATAAATAGAATAACTTTAGTATTAACGACTACCTTCTAAAATTAATATTTACCAAGTAAATAATTCTAAGACGTTTATTATAAATTTAATTAATATAAGCTTGACTTTTAGTTTGAAAACTCTCTGTCTGTCAAACGTTTGAATAAATTATCCTTGGATTAAATTGGTGCAAAGTTTTAATAAAGGGCATATTATGAATAGTAAACATTTTAATTGATATGTCGCTTGAGTATCGCTACGTTTAATACGAAAGCAGTAATAACGATTAAACCGATTATTTTTTTTATAGATTTGGACTTTTTGTATTATAAGCTATATAGTTTACATAAACACTATAAAAAACTGCAACTGATAAAAACAAATTGCATTTATTATCTGAATATTCCGCAGAGATAGCTTTGTGGGAGATCATTAAACTACCATACAGAAGTCACACCTCTAATTTTTCGAAGTAATGTGCGAAATTAAATAGAACACGACCGCTATTAAAAAAGAAATATATCGTGAGGAAAGCTGTATGTCTTAAAGTTCTCCAAAATGTTCTTAAAGGTAAGTCTGCCAATCCGCACTGGGCCAGTATGGTGGCCTATGACCTAATCCACACTGAGAAGAAAGTCGTGCCCAGCATTGGGACACTTTATGTACTGGTATTATATGTATTAAATATTGTAACTAAATAATAATTACCGACGTGATATATGTTACCATATTATAGTTTTTTTTTTCCACCAGCAGCACTTCATGTCTTAATATGTCTCGATCTTTAATATATAACATATGTATATACGTATTTATAGGTCGTCAATGCACAGCCATCTACGCCGTAGCAGTTTAGCTACGTCGTAGCTCATACCTTGGAACTGGCTGCCGTGGGAACTCACATACGCCGACGCCAGATATATCGCATCAGCAAAGCTATTTAGTAATAACAGTTCATGCAAAGCTTTAACTCTTTAAAATAAATAGTGTGCATTCTTCCACTTTTAGATGTCTGGTTAATTGTAAAATATATTTTAGGTATGGCTCATTGACCATTGACCAAGAGTCAATACTCTTGGTGGCAGTCCAACGGAAAAGGAATTGGATTTGTTGCCAAGATGCTTTCAATTCCCACCCATTATTCTACTGACGTAAACTTATTTCTTATATACGCACCTAGCTTAGCTGGATGGATGACTAAACAAGAATGTATAGAAATGATATAGTATCCAAACTAAGTGTAAACTTAAAAAAATCCTGTAGAGATTTATATCATCTGAGCAATTAAAACTGAATATTTTTGTATTATTTAAGACATTCTTATAATATATTATATCTCCATTATTAATGTGAATGTATATCAATATTATTTTAGCATCCCAAAACCGAGGACACCTTTGTACCGGAAGCTTAAGTAATTTATCACTTGTTTATTTATTTATTTATTTTATTTATTAGGTCTACCAACAATTGTTTACACTAATCTACATATAACAAAAATAATACATGCATTTAAACTCTACACAGTGCAACAATTACTTAAAGGTAAACACCACATGAACAAAAAAAAAAAGAACAACAATAAAAACAACTTTTGTAAGTTGTAAGCTAAATATTGTGCAAGTAAACATAGTAGATATTGTTCAACTATTTATGAGTATCGTATGTTAAATATTAAAGCAATTTCTTTAAAAAGTTACATCTACACAAAACACAGTCCAAAAATTTATTTTTATAACAATAAATTATATAATTACAACAAATCTGATAAACAGTTCAGAAATTTAATTTTTTGCTTATTGAGAGAATCAAAGTGTAAATCGACTACATCACTACAACTATTCAAAACCCTACAAAATCTAGCACATGGAGAGTACTTGTACTTGTACATGGTTGACAACTCCAGCAGTTACCTCAGATGGTCAGCGGTTCACGAAAGCTGTTTAAGCTGACAAGATTATAAAGCCACATGGGAGACAGCGACGCGAAAACTATTCAACACACAATGTTAAGACATCTCAAGTAAATGGACTTTGATAAGAGTAAATTTGATTCTTTTCTACAACTGTCTGTTTGTAGATTATTGCTAAAACATACAAGGGTCCATTGAGAATATATTGTTTAAAATATAAACTGTTGTGATTCGATTAAAGAAGATGGATCTAAAAATGTTTTATAATTCTGAAGGAATACAAGCATCAGAAATTTATTTTATTTTATTTTAAATAATCTTATTCTGTGTTGATAGAATTTAATAAAATATTATTTTCTATTTGTGTAGGGACATAAGTAGACAATTAAATATATAGGTTTCATGTTCTTTAAATCATTTGCGGTTATTAGATTTGTACGAAATGATGTATACAAAATTGTCGTACAATATTTATAACTTTTTAATATAGTTTAGCCTGGTAAAACATGGTTGCAAAAATGTAGTAGTTTAAACGAATATTGATGTACTTAATTGAGGAGTAGTAGAGCTCAATGTATGCTCTCATTCAGAATAAGTTATTTTGTCTCTGGTAAGCTATGCTTATGTGGCAGATTAAAAGTGAAAGTAATGTTACGGCATATCTCAAGCATCATGATTTTCTTGGATATAAATTTTGGCTCTAATAAAAAGTTAGCTTGTCGTTCAGGCACTTAGTAATTGAGCACTATCAGATTCACTTATATATTATTTCCCTTAATTTATTATAAACTTCATTTTTCACATATCCATTAATATAAGTAACCAATAAAAATGGAATACAATTCAATGAAAAGTACGGCAATATATTTTTATTTGGAGTATTTCGATAAACAATTCTGAAGAGTAGATGTATTTAACACTGAATGCTCAGTTGGGATTAAAATGTCCATCAACTGGGCAAAATAAACAATATATATATTGACTGAGATTTACATATTAAGTGAAAGCGTTTTTCAATGTTTTAAAAACTGGGTCAAGTGATTTTGGGACTGACAAATATTGAGAGGTTTTCAATTTGAACTGTATGCTTTTGTCACATTGTCGTTTATTGATATTTGCCCCTATGAAGACTAAATATATGGATACACCTACGTACGTAGATGTATATATTTTTTAATTCCATTTTTATGGTGGAGATTGTTCACTGTATATTGACCTTATTTAAATTAATTTTCTGAGTAGTAGAGCCTCACTGATTTTAGCATGAATAGCCGGCTCGACCGGGGAAGCACTACCCTCTCACAGAATATCGACGTGAAGTAGCAATATTCCTACTGTTGTATTTCGGTCGGTGAGTGAGGGTGCCGAAGGTCCCACTTCCTTTTTCTCTTCTTCCTTTCCTAAAGGGTCGGCAACGGGCATATGATGCCTTTGGTGTTGCAGGCGTCCATAGGCCACGATGACCACTTACCATCAGGTATGCTTGTTTGCCACCTCGGTTGTATAAAAAAAAGAACTATGAAAGGAAGAAGGTAGGAACATTTTAATTATTATATTTTACTTTGGTAATAGACGAGCTATTTGCGCGCGATCACCATTTATGGGCATGGCTTTAATTTTTTGCCACTGAGGAGAAGCCAATGAAACAAAACGGCTTCTTCTTGTAAAGGAAGTGAGCAAATGAAAGATTTTCTGCCCTATAGTCAGCAAAAATCTACTTGATGACTAAAATAAGGCGTATAAAATATACGTAAGGCAAAAGCATGTATGATCCACTCGTACATGTAGCCCGCGCAAGAAGCCTGTATGGTTTACTCCAACATGTAGCCCGCACGATTAGCCTGCGCGTATAGCCCGTATTCTTAACTCGTACATATAGCTCACGCGAGTAACCTGCGTGCACAAACACTAATAATTGGAAACCACACCAGATTATAACAATAGTGCATCAGCCGAACACAATCCGTTATTCACTAGCTCATTAGTAAGACCTGTAGCTATACTCAGCTAAACCGCACTCGGCTAATTTGGCCAATGTTAAATTAGCACGTGGTAGAACAACACGACATGTAAACCGCAAGTTCTAACTATAGCCGCGGTATTAACGCTTCCTTGACTTCCAGCACTAAGACTGGATACACACTCTTGTGATTACACTAACCGGACTTAATAAACAATACTGCGCTTTTATAATACGGGTGATGATTCATTTTAGAATTGCCACTAAAATAAGCTGGGTAAAATTTCAAGCAGATATTTTAAACCATATAGACTAAAAGGAAACTATATTTTGCAATAAATATTCACAAAACAATAATAAATATGTTTGTAATAATGTGTGGAAGGCACTGGAAGTGGAAACAGTCATAACTATCTCTTATTAATTGCATTAATCCATTTTTATAGTTGTAGAATTATATTTCAGACTAAACTAAACTTATTAAAAAATAATTATATTGCATGGTCTTATCATTAAAAGACAATGTAATTTTATGAACATTTCCGCAGTAGATTATTCAATCTCTGCTGCGTCCTCGGGTTTATAAAAATGCATCAATATTTACCTGAAGTTGAATTCGAATTCCATTTAGGTGAAGCACTGGTTAATTCACTGGTCACACTTTACTTTGCACACTGCAGTTTACACACAAGTAAGATTACCGAAGGTAAGTAAAATATTTTATCGAATATCCACAATAGTGTAGCCGAGGTGTAAAGAGAGTCTGAAGATACAGTTCAGGTGGAGACGCTAGCTTCGTCGACTCTATGAATACTTTACTCACTGTTCGGGTAGACTGGAAACTTCTGAGTTCAGTGTTAAAATGTGGTATTTTAATTAACTTAGTGTCTCTACCATAGAATGTATTTGTCTGCTAACTACGATTTTAAATATCCAATGTCAACTGTGTTTTTTTAAACAGATGTAATACAAGTTCTATCTGCTGTCAGACTTACGTAATTTTGGCATAGCTGAATTTTAACAGTATATTGTAACATAACGTTACAACATGAGAAATTCACCACTTCAGTAACTTAGCCTGCAGTTGTAGACTGAATTTTATATTCACTGTTTATCTCTCAGATATAACCAGTTTTTAAGCGTATAGATCAATCCGTAGGTCGCGGGAAAGATAAGAGTATAAAATGGCTCATTTTAAACTAACTAATATCATACTTTGTTACTTACTCATTACATACAATAGCTGTAAAAGATCTGCTATGCTAGAATGACGTAAGTCTGGTGGTTCTGGAATCTTAGTCTATAAGGTATTGAACAGTACGTTTGCTAGTGTTTCAAGTAATTTATACTATTGCCTTGTTTTTAGGCGCAAAAATCATCTACACAACGAACAAGGACCACACTCAACTAAAAAACAAGAATGCTAGTGTCCGCGGTTTGAAATCAATATGGACATAAAAATACAATCAATATTAACCATTACTTTTTAACCCACATTAAGGTCACAGGGATCGCTTTGGCGGTGGCAAGCCGAACTACTCGAACCATTGAGCCATATATCCCAAAATTAAATTTTCGCTACCAAATCACAGATCCTATATTATTTTATTGAAAAGACAAAGCCCAATAAAGAGCCTTTTTATATTCATACTACCGCCTATGTCTATAATAACACATCAAAATTCGATTGTATTCCCACTGTTATTAAGCCATCAGCATACTAAACCAATGGAAAGTGTTGGGAAACTGGGGAGAGTCGACGACTTCCTTATTTCCCAATATCCCTTTAGCTAAACGGCTTTTAATCCCGCCAATCAGTATTCTAAACCTAACCCCGGGCCGACGCCATATTGAAATGCAAATTTTTTGCCAATATTTAAATGGAACTCGAGGTAAAATCGATACACGGAACAGTCAGTTTTTTATCTCAATTTAAATAAAAGCATATTTGAGAATTTGAGCTTAATGTAATTTTCATCATACACAATTCCCACGCTAGATAATACAAAATACTTACGAAAATTGTGTTTGATGTTATTGTATTTAGTGCTTTACAATTATTATTGAGCGGTTTTAGCTCTGCGCGTCCTTTTTTTTTCTTTTTTATTTTTATTCGGCTCGTCAAAATGATAAGCAGCCGTGTGGTCTAAGAGTAGTGGTCTCCACATCGTCTTCTTAGCAGCCTAGGCGATGTTGAGGTATCTACTTTGACGGCCTGAGAAGGTGCTTTTTCACGCCCCGCTTAAAGGATCTGACATCCTTAACCACTAACAAACGCAAAATAAACTTCCCTAGCATAGCATGATTTATATTATTAGAACATTCTGTGATTGCAACTGCCTAGGCGGCGCAGCAGTAGTGCGACTGCATTCTTGAATTCAATAGCCCAGACATTACAATTATCTGTCAAGAAATTTTCTGAAGTACCTGGAACTGAACTAAACCCTCGGTAGATGGCAATACACTCGTCTTATATTAAGCGGGACCTAAACCCATAGGTTGGCGGTATCTGAGTCTAACAACATACACCCGGTATTGCACCCATATTTCACCAGCTATAGTATATACTAGCTTTTGCCCGCGGGTTCACTCGCGTATAATTAGGTTAGGTTATGTTAGTAACAGAATTTTATTTAAATAATATTATTGTCTATGTTACTCGATGATAATATAGCTTTCTAATGATGAAAAAATATTTAAATCGGTTGAGTAGATTTTGAGTTAAATCCTTACAAACAAAAAAAAAATAAAATCTTTATAATATTAGTATAGATAGTATAGATACATATATGCTCTGTCTTTCTCTACAGAAATATAGGCGAGAGAGAAACTACGTATGTAATATCTGCAATTATTTGTTTATTAATTTATAGTTACTCTAACGTAAATCAGAAATCCTATATCTCAAAGACACTACAAATTGAGTAACCAAGTAATACCAATAATCCATCCAAGGATTTATCCGAAGTTAGCAGATTATCCACCCTTATGATATTCACAGTTAATCCTTCCTTATAATATTGCGGTTTGACATATTATCGACTCTAGTATTCTGAAGCAATTGTGTGTCGTAAAGATATCATTTAATAAACCGCAGCAACTACGGTGCTATTAACTTTACCTAACCAATATATGTATGTATATCTTAATTCATATACACAACTATGTTTTTATAAATTGTTAACTGAAATATATTAGTTTTCTTTGTTTGTGTCCACATACATACATAGTCGCACGTTTAATAATATTTATTGCAAAAATGTACTATTAATTTCATTATCTCCAAGTCTAATTAAAATATGTTTGAGTAATGGCAACCCACATGTAAAATGATTATAAAAGGCCCTCCCGGGCAGAATTTCTTTCTAGGTCGGTACGCGCACTGCCACCACGCGCACTGCCACCATTGCTACCACTACCGCCGGCCATGCCATCATCAACCCTGGTTCCGCAACCGGCAGTACTGCCGCCATAGCCGCCGCCGCTGCCACCACTTCTGCTGCCACTGACACCAATGCTGTTCCGGGAAAGAAGCCGCCTACCCCCCGCTACCCACCCCTAGTTGTGGAAGTACTCCCGGACTGGCCGAAGCATTTCCGGGAGCTCAAAAATGCTCTCGGGCACGCGCCGAACGGCCGCCCGTTTGGGAAGGGAGTTCGATTCATCCCGAAGTCGGACCAGGAGTACCGCACTATCCAGCGGTACCTCTACTCCCTGGAGACAAAGGAGAAGATCTCCTGGTTCTCGTACTCCCTCCCCGCAGAACGTAGCCTCAAGGTGGCCATCCGTGGCGTCCCTGTCAACACGCCGCCGGAGGAGATCGAACGGGAGCTCACAGAGCTCGGCTACAAGCCTGAGCACGTGCGTCCCATCCAAGCTCGCCAAGGTCGCCCCGGCTGCCTGTATTTCGCGCAGTTAGCGCGCACTGCCAATCTTACACCGGGCATCTACGAAGTGACCGAGCTTCTATGTATGCCCGGTGTAATCATCGAAGCATGGCGCGGGAAAAAGGGGCCCGCACAATGCCATCGGTGCCAGCAGTTCCGGCATTCGTCGCACAACTGCCACAGGCCGCTCTCCTGTGTGCGATGCGGAGAAGCCCACGCTGCGAAAGACTGCCCACGACCTCTAAAAGAAGCACCCACATGCGCAAACTGTGGTGGTGCGCACACCGCCAACAACGCTACCTGCCCGGTATTCAAGCGGGAGATCCGAAACAGGAAGGCCGGTACAGTCGCGAGAACCACCGCAACAGTTCGTCCGAAGCCCACCGCAGTCGAGGACGGAAACGCCCCTGGCTCGCTTATGGCATCCGCAAACGTACCCCAGGAGCATGCGCGACACAAAAGGCGACGCATCAGAAAGCATAAAGCGAAGCCCCCGACGCAGCAGGCCGAACAGACGGCCGCTGATAAAAAGGACAAGTCCAGGAAGGCCACCGTGGTCGCTGCCCCTCTCGAGGGGACGAAGGCGAAGCGGTCGGTCCGACCGTCACCGGCAACCCAGCCGGCTGCGGTCAACCTGGACCCACGGCTTACCAGCGTCATCGGCACTCTGCAGCAAGTGCTGGTGGCACTACAGGAGAAGAGGGACCCCATCCCTCTGATCCTCAAATGCATGGCAGAACTATGCAGTCCTGGATCTGCGTAGTCTGCGCGTGCTCTTTTGGAACGCCGACGGGATGTCACCAGAGAAGACCAGGCTACTAAAACTGCTGCTAGCTCAGCGGCAGGTGGATGTAGCCCTGCTCAGCGAGACACACCTTAGACCAGTAGACAAATGGAAGATGGGCGGATACCATGTCTACCGGGAGGACCAACGCTCGCCGACAGGGACTGCTTACAGGGGTCTAGCAGTCCTGGTCAAGAGGAGAGTCGTCCACCAAGCGCTGCCAGTACCAGCTCTACAGTCCGCGTATGCTCTCGGTGTAGAGATCTGCATCGGATGCCAGCCCACCCGTGTGTATGCGTTCTATAAGTCGCCACGACAGCGACTCGTAGTAGCTGATGTCCATACATTGTTGGACTCGCCACTACCCACGATCGTCGCCGGCGACTTCAACGCGAAGCACACGGCGTGGAACTCTAATACCATCTGCCCAGATGGCCGCCGCCTCCTGGATGATGCAGACCGACACGGATATGAGGTTTTAGGACCAGAGGTCCCGACGCACTACCCGTACTGTGCAGCCCACACACCGGACGTCATTGATATAGCCGTCACCCGCGGCATCAACGCGGCTGTATATTTAGACGTCCTGGACGACCACCTCATCTCAGATCACCAGCCGGTGAGTCTGACACTGGATGACATCCCGCAGACGACTCAACCTCCCCCTCGATCACGCCAAGATTGGCGGGTCTTCGCCGACTACATGGCTGAGCACTCGCCCTCCTTCCCTGTGGAGACACTCGCTGACGTCGAAAGGCTTGCGAATGATCTAAGCGCGGCCCTACAATCCGCACTCCGAGAGTCGAAGCTCGACGCCGCGACCGCAAGGAGGCCTTTCCAGCTCCCTGCCCTCATCCTGGCGATGATCGAGAGGAAGAGGAAACTGCGCCGGCAGTGGCAGCGCTCCCGATGTCCGACCATGAAGTCCCAGCTGAATACTCTGGCTGCGAAGATCTCTGCTGCGTTGGCAACAAACGCGGCGGAGTCCTGGCAACGCACCATTGAGCAAGCTAGTGAAGACTGGTCGGGCATACACCGTTTGTGCCGCCAACTCTCCGGGAAGCCATCTCCGATTAGGCCCCTACTGGCCGGTGACGGAACCCCACGTTACCGTGTCGAGGACCGAGCGGAGATATTCGCCGACTCCCTGGAAGCGCAGTTCCAGCCCAACCCTGCTCTCAACATGCAGCATGTAGCAGAGGTCGAGAGGAAGCTGAAGTCTTACTTCGAACAGCCGATAGCCCCGACAGAGGATCCCATCGTCGTCTCCCCAGGCCAAGTCCAGCGGATGATTCGCCGAACGCCCCTTCGAAAAGCCCCCGGACCTGACCGGGTAGCCAACGAAGCCCTGCGTCACCTACCACCGCGAGCAATCGCGACGCTGACGCGCCTCTTCAATGGCATCCTCCGTACCGGACACTTTCCCTCCGCATGGCGACTAGGTAGAGTCATCATGCTCCCAAAGCCGGGGAAGAACATCCTGCTGCCGGGAAGCTATCGACCTATTACGCTCCTCTCGACGACATCGAAGCTGTTCGAGAAGCTGCTACTGCTGCATATGACGCCACACCTTCAGCCACGCGACGAACAGTTCGGCTTCCGCGCCGAACACTCCACAACCCACCAGCTCGCGAGGGTACTGCACGACATCGCGGTTGCTCGCAACAAACGCGAGCGTGCCGTCGCAGTACTCCTCGATATGGAGAAAGCGTTCGATCGCGTATGGCACACCGGCTTGCTGTACAAGCTGTCCACATCCACTACTCCCCGTCGAGTAGTTAGGATCGTGGCCACCTTCCTGCAAGACAGACGCTTCCAAGTGGCGGTTGAAAGCGCCCTGTCTACAGAGCGGCTCATCCGCGCCGGTGTGCCCCAGGGAAGTTGCCTCTCTCCTGTGTGCTACGCATGGTACACGGACGACATCCCCGTCACCGACGGCGTCAAGCTCGCGCTGTACGCCGACGATGCCGCCTACATCTCGACATCGATGAACGGTGTCCACGCGGTGACTAAGATGCAGCGCACCCTAGACGCACTTCCCAGCTGGCTGAAGGACTGGAGACTGACGGTCAACGTGGCGAAGACTCAGGCGATCTCCATGGGCAGCATAGCCTTACCACAGTTGAAGCTCATGGGAGAGAACATCGAGTGGTCCGCGACGGTGAAATACCTCGGCGTGACCATCGACCGCGCCCTCTCCATGAAGCCACATCTCAACAACGTAGTCGTCCAAACGCGCACCGCGCGCGCCCTCCTGCGACCCGTGCTATCGTCCCGATTGCCGCTCCGCGCAAAGCTCGGCGTGTACAAGGCGTACATCCGCAGCCGACTCACCTACGCTGCCCCGGCCTGGTTCGCGCTCACCTCTGAGACGAACCGCCGCCGGTTGCGTGCGCAGCAGTCGCTCGCGCTCCGCACCATCGCCGACGCCCCTCGCTTCGTGCGGAACAGGACGATCTCCAGGGACCTGTGCATGGAGAGCTTGGACGACTTCGTGAGACGCCTGAGCACCAACTTGTTCGTGCGCGCCGACGGATCGCACGCCCGCCATCTGCGGGAGCTTGCGCCTTACCATCGGCGACCGCCGGACAGGATGGCCTTGCCGCGAGACCTCGTCTCCGTGGCAACCCCCACCGGACCTACATCAACGCTCCCTCTGACGCTGGCTGACGGGCGCGCCCCGGGAAACTCTTCCCGAGGAGCTCGACCTCGCCAAGCGCAAGAGGGACTCATCGGACTCGACCCAAGCGCTGCTGGCACGCTGGTCGCCCGCAGGGACTGACCCGTGCGGGCTGGACCTCGCTAGCTGCGCTACCCACCGGCTCTGACGACCCGGACTGACCAACGGGCCCGCACGGGCCCACCCCAGTGACCCGCCTGTATTAGCAGGCGGCGACGACCACCACCAAGACAGGCCCACGGCCTGGTCTGGTTACCCCGAGACCCCGAACGGGTCTACGAGAAGAACCCCTGATGATGATGATTTCTTTCTATTCTGTTGTGAACTGTAGAAGTGAATGAACCAAAATCCTCGTAAGATATAAGTTAAGTAGCCCATTTTATTTTCACTGTAATAGCTATGTTATTTAACAATTTTTACCTAAATATCATACTTAGATTATATTTATTACATTTAGTTTATACTTAGGTTAGTTAGGCTATGCGAAATTGTGAATATTGAGAATTATGTGACCTGTGTTTTCAAAAGGATATTAATAATACTGGTGTGATTTATTCTTGTGTGTTAATTTCCCATTTAAACAAATAAATATGTTATAAAGTTGTTTCTGGTTTCATTTACATCCACCTTCGCCACACATAAAGTTTAATGTTTGCTATTAACCTAATATATTAAACATTAACAGTAACAGTAGTAGTTTATATTTAACAGTATATTAAATAACTATAATTGATACATAATAGTAAAGAAACTTAAATTCAATTTTATAACCTAGCTATACTTTAAAGCTTGTTCTTGTGGCTATAATTATATTTGAATAATAATACACGCCTTAATCTCCAAAGGGGTGGGCAGAGATGAATTACACCTACAATTCGCCAGTTATTTAAGTTCCCCTGTAATAAATACGAAATTAAAATTTATTAAGAATAGCTGGATTTGCCAGTTACAAAATTAGCAGCATTAGCAGCATAGAGTCTAGTTGTTTGACCAGTAAACGGCAACAGCATGTCTCCGATTACATTGAAACTAAAATAATAGTTGGCGAAATGTGGTAAATATTACACTCTTGCCTAGACTTGCAACGACATATAAGCATGAGTCTAACGTATTTTTTTTGTATGCAAACAATTTTCAAATCTCATCCTTACGCTAATAGCGCTGTCCAAACACATGAGTCTACGCTAGAAAGACAATATAGCTTCGCACACGGAATAGCATCACATCTCAATCGCATAATATCAAATTGTATCCGCGCTTCCGAATCCCGTCCCAATAGATTAATCGCACTCAATCCTCCTCCTGAGTTCCTTAATGAACCAAATGAAGCTTTATTAATTTGATATCCTCACTATTACTGACTAACTACCTCTAAAACTTACACTGCACTTTACTATAGAAAGATGGCTGATTACACGATAATATAACTGCAGTTAGGCGACGGTTACAACTGACACGTTTACACACGCCACTTGAATATTTTATGCATTTATTAAACAATTTAAGTGAAGTAAATATTTACTAAACCGACAGTTTAAAATTTCTAATAACAACCACACAAATATGTAAGAGTACTTTTAGGAAAATGGGTAGTACTCTCTCATGTGAGTCGGCACATTTATTCCGTCACCGAGTAAGTTTCAGGCTCTTTTATTCCCATACAATCGTGCGTTTAAGTACATAGCATCATGTTTAGTATAATAAAGAACTATTCGACAATATGCGTACGCATGACATAGGTGCAAATATTATATAACATACTTCCAAAAAAGCCAGTTTCAAATTCATTTTAGATATAAAAATCTGAAGTCTCCATTCAAACATTTTCATTGGAAACTCATTGATGTTTCTAAATGTTTTTTCATAGTTTGTTATGAAATATTGAAATTCACATTTTACGGTCAACAAAACAATGATCGTCAGTTTTTGAAGCTGAAAATACAAAGTTAAATTGTTGATTTTCACCGATTCAAAAGTTTTAATGGTTTGAATGTCACTTAAAGTAACTGTTGGGATCGTATTAAATTAGAATACTAATCAGTTCTCTAGCTCTCGTAGTCTGGTTGAAGGTAAAAACAAACGACTCTGGCTGCTGCCATTATTATTGTAAAAGGGGAATGAATGTCATTTGAAGTCGGTTTTATTCGTGTAATCATTGTTATAATTACACTATGCTTAAAAATATTAAGGTTACACTTATAGTAAGCTTTTACAATATAATAGCTTATTGGTGTCTGCGGAGAACTGTTGTAGGCTTTGATCTGCTTTTGAGATTTGCGTAACAAAATATAAAATATATTTAAATATAGTTTATGCAGAAAAATATAGAGGTAAGAGGAGTAGAATGACTTTTTGATCTGGGATTCAATATCCGGGTTGAAGAAAAGTTTTGGTGTTTTTCTGTGATGAAATTCTTAATAACAAGTCGAGCCCGGAGATATTAATTATTGACTTGCCACCTATTACGCGTGACCTAAATCCATCGCGTAAATTGTGAAGGAAACATCGTGAGGAAACCCGCATGTCTGAGTGTTCTCCATGAAGTTCACGAAGATATATAAAGTCTGTCAACGCGCACTGGGCCAGGATGGTAGACTATGGCCTAACCCTTCTCACAGCAATAGGACAGTTAAATACAGGGCTGATATTATAAGCCCATAGCTAATGTATTGTTGGTGTAATATAAATCTGCCTACCTCTTCGCAGACGCGTGAAACTATGAATATAAATAAGCATATATTCACATTAGTGTTCTTCGTTGGTTTTAGTAATGAGAATTCAATCTTTATTAATCGTTATGTTAATGATAGTTAATAATGCAGTGTCACAAACCGCTCGTAATTACTGGAGTTGGTGGAACAAAGGATTGTCTTCAGCACTTTATGACGAGAGCGACTTTGTACAGCATAATAGTATTTCACGATAGCTTAGCGATGTTAATGGATCTGACGAATGTAGACGATGGCTAGCTTATGTCTATATTTTCCTTCTGGCGAATGATTTTACGAATTCTCGAACTCAGCGCAGTTAAAACCTAACTACATTAGAACTGTGAAGTCTTTTGTTTTAGGCACGCCTATGTCTCCAAAAAAATAGGCAGGTGCCCACATACATTTCGCTGCCTATGATTCTAAGTACTTCTAATTATTAAAGGACGAGCATATTGCCGTTTCGAGGAACAGACACATTTTTTTTTCTTTATTTGCAGAGCTTTGTTGCGTTATGACTATGTCGCCCCATTATAGCCACGTTTTATCACTATACATTATATATGTAATTATAATATAACTTATATAAGTCCTTGGCCTCATCCGACATAGGATTAGCCAGGTGACTATTACATAGGCTAATGATCAGACACATTATTGCTACAAATAATTTCCTGTTCTTCTATTAGGCATCACGTCACAAATACAGAACAACATATACATATAATAGAATAATACAATAAAAAGTAAATGTCAAGAAAGTTATTTATACACATTAGATAGCAGCTTTATTATCAAGGCTCACGTCACTCACGAACATCATTATTAAGTCTACAAAGTTATCCAAAATTATTCAATGAACAGTGTGACTATATTGATGAAATAATTACTAAATTGATATCAAAGAAATAGTTCGAGTCATTTAATAATAGGTACTATCAACTACGTCTTATATTTTGCAAGCTCAGTCATTATTCCTTCACGAATGTCTATCATTTCTAATGTAATATAATTTCCAAGGTAAGAGAGTGGTAGGTGCCATATAACAGATTTTGCTATTTAATATGTTATTGTATGTGTCTGTATAAAACATTTTAGATTTATTTAATTGAAATATGATATACCCTACTAGTAATTAGAGACAAGATATGTGTGTCTCTCTTTGTTTGTTGTCTCTATTCATTAGAGACGTGCCTATATATAGTTTGAACGCAGTAACTGAATGATTTCATAAGAGTGTTTGTATATCAAATACTAGCGTTTGCACGCAGCTGCACTGGCGTAAAATAAAATATAGACTATGTTACTCGGCAATATAGTAGCTTTCTAATGCTGAAATAATTTTTGAAAACACTTGAGTAGTTTTGAGTTAAACTGTTACAAACAAACAAACACAAAAAATCAAATCTTTTCTCTTTATGATATTAGTAATAATAATAATATAATAATAATATTTATTTATTGACAGAAAAATTAGATATATCCTTACACTACCTCATACATATTACATCAACAGTGTTAAAGCATACCTGCCTTAAATAATTTAAGCTTAAATCATAATTAATTCTTAAACTATGTTAATTTATAGTGTATACAAAATAAATGAATTTCAAAAGTTTAAGCCTGCCTGAACTAGGATTAACCTGTGTTTCAGGACATCACTTGACAATTTTACACTAGCGCATTATTAATACAAATATTTCCAGTCTAAAACTCAGTGGGGAGACAAACAGACTGCAATGCAGAGGGTCGCGCCTGCTCCGTGCCTCGGAGAGCACGTTAAGCCGTCGGTCCCGGCTGCCATGAACATCTATGGCAGTCGTTATTGGGAAGTTAGTGCCCTATAATATCCTGACACTGGTCTAGCCTTAGGGTATCATTAGCCTTCGGGTTGCGGAGGTCAGGTGGCAGCCGCTCTGTGTAAAAACCTGATATCCAGTCAAATCCGGTTAGACCAGAAATGCCGACCCCAAGTGACTTGGGAATAATAAAGGCTAGGGAGAGAGAAGATTTCCAGTCTAAAGTACATCTACGATTAAAAGTGTTTAGAAAGTAACATACAACTTTAACTTTACTTTCAATATCATTTTAAGACTTCTAACAGTTTTTCTGTGTCCATATAATGTAATTTTCCTAGGTATTCCATTAACGTGTTACTACATTTTTCTAACTAACATTATATATATTTAATATTGTATTTAATTTGTTATATAAAAATGGTCCTAAGAATACGTAGAATTTATTGACAAACGCTTGTCTGATTAGTATTGATCAAGTTAGGAACTATAAATTAAAAATTTAAAAACCCCCGACACATATTGAGGAAGTTGTAAAAAAAAATGTAATTCGCCAATTTATGGTGGCGGTCATCTTGGATTTGAAATTATCATAGTGTATAGTATTCTACTAGTCAAGCCCTTTCATTTGATACCCATATTGAGGGAGATGTGAAAAATATGTAATCCGTCATTTTGTGGCGGCGGCCATCTTGAACCGATTTTCATCAAACATAACTAAGAACACTCCCGACTAATTCACCTTTCAAATAAAAAAAACCAAATTTAAATCGGTTCATCCGTTCGGGAGCTACGATGCCACAGACAGACACACACACACACACACACACACACACACACACACACACACACACACACACACACACACACAGACACGTCAAACTTATAACACCCGTAACAGCCTCTTTGGTGCTGTGGCATAATTTGCGTACCATCATGTTGCCTCACAAAGTCGCGAATTATATTTACGTTTCTGGTGCGGTTACTGGCTCGGGTAAAATATGGGTTACCAGTTATAAATTTCTTAGTAGCAGCACATAGTCTAGAAAAGTGCCTGCTCTCTAATAGTGAATATAATATATACCTAGTCTACCCCTTCATCGATATACACACAGGTATGTAATTACATATTTATTTTATTAAATTGTGTGTGTGTCAGGAAATAACCGAGCGATTTATCTAATTTTAAAGACCTTAACCTAATAATAATTAAATTATAACAGAAGAAAAACATAGGCACAGTACAGTGGTATAAATGAAATATTAAAATACGTTTGCTACGGACTTTTTTAGGAAGAAAACAAAGGTATATGCATTTTTCTATAATAATATTTATTTATTGACAAAAAAATAAAATACATCCTTACACTACACCATACATATTAGTTCTGGATTCGATTAGTACATGTGACAAATATTTGTGTGATCCACAGATAGTCTGTGTATTCTTTGTATCCGTTATTTGAATATTTGTAAAGTCCTTCGCAACACGGGAGCTACACATCGTGTGGGAGAAGCTTTTATTAAAAAGACCGGATAAGTGCGAATCGGTCTCGCCCACCGAGAGTTCCGTTTAAATTTGTAGAAAAATCTGTTTAAGCTTGTGCCTATGAAGCCCTTTCATACGATATCGCACATGACACGATAACTCAATTCAAAATTTAGACCGCCATTCCATGCATAAAGGCCCTGTCTTTTTATAATTTAATTATAAATGTATAGTTTTTAGATTTGCCCTACACTTGTAGTGTAAGACGGTACTTGCTAAATTTCATAGTTCTAGGGCAACGGAAAATACCCTATAAATTTTGATTCCCTTGAGAGTGTCGAAATATACGTTTTTGCGGCATAAACGGCTGTATCTTCTTTTTACGTTAACTTAGAAGTTTGATTTTTCACAGATTCAAGTGTTTTGTATATCGATTTAATTGTGTTTGAGTATATCGATTTAATTTCAACTCGATACCTCTACGCGTTCCTGAGATAAAGGGTCTTGACAGTCAGACAGACGGACGGTCGGATGAAAAACAAAGTGATCCTATAAGGGTTCCGTTTTTTCCTTTTGAGGTACGAAACCCTAAAAACCTAAAATGAAAATAAATATGGTAATGAGACCGCTTATAACGATGAAAGTCTTTATCAGTAAGCTACATTAGTACCTGATTGTTTTCAATTCTACTTAATTGTTTCCAATTAGCTGTTCACTCTTCTTCAATACCTCTCGTCTCCCTCGGGGTACTACTCCGTAATCACCACGCTAAATTGAAAAACTTTACTAAATTACACTGCCCATCCCCTAGATACCCAATTAGATGCCTCATTTTAACTTCTCACCTAAATTTAAAAAATCAATAGTGGCTGTGCATTACAGCAGCTGCGAGTTAAAATAAATACAAACTCGTTGTGTTTGTATCGCGTTTATATTTTGTTGAAGGTGCGGTATGTGTGCATTAAGAAATCTTGATATCGAGCATTTTAGGTATTGACGTTTGACAGAAGAAGAGAAGAAATCAAATTCCAAAGCCTCAAAATCGTTGTTAAATCAAACGTATGTGTATCACTGCCTTTAGTATAAGTTAACGTTTTCAGTTTATTGTGAGGTGGCATCTTTAATTTCCAAGTCAAGCAAGGTAGCGGTTCCGTTATAAGTTAAACCTAAGATGACAATATACCATAATGATTTCTTGGAATATACCGGCGTAAATCCATGTGTATATGTATATCACTAAATGCATAATGTATTGCAAGTCAAATACCTACATGTTAGCAGAGTCCTTGTACCGAAACATTTATCCGACAAAATCCGAGCAGGTAATGTCGGTAAAAATAAGCATTAGGCATCTATGTGCCCAGTAACCCTACCTACATCTCATACGGACAACAATATTTCATTATTTATATTATTGGTTAACCGACTATAGTATCAAACTCCATGCTGTATTAACCACAAACTGTGTAAATCCAATACTAGATTAGTATTCCCAATCTACTTCAATTCACAATTCACTTAACGAAGCACAGAAAAACTGCTGTTCATTTATATTTCCAGTTCTATTTCCACCCTCAAACAATATGTATCGTTGTACGTACGTTGTTGTATTTTCCGTCAAAACAAAGGTGTCAATAATCCCCCTTCCAATAGAGCGGATATATTTTGTATATTTGTCCCAACCAGATCCAATCTCGGCGCGATTGTCTCCACACAATGCGGCAGGATTAAACTACAAGCTTCCCCACATTTTTGTTTCGACAATGTTTAGAATGTTTGCTTTTTGAATAGTTTTCTAAACGAAACGGTTTGGGAATATGTTTGTTATACTTTTATTTTCTTTGCTTTGTTTTTCGTTAATAACTAATAATTTTGATTTGATATAAGTTTGCTTGGCTTTGAGAACTTTACGTTGCCCTGATAGAGGTCAGATCATATTTTATATCACCTCTAATATTTCTTAATGTTTCATGCATAATGCTAACGCATACATAACATACATTGTGACATAGAAACTCATAATATAATAACATAATAAATATCTATAAAGACTATAAAGGTCAAATTATTAAAGCTACATAATATGAGCTCTTGTTGTCCTCCCTATAATGTTCTCTTGATTGCATCTAAAACATGTAAAGCAATAATATTTTAGCCAAACTCATCGGATTCAGCAGACATAACACGGCTATATCCCCGACAGGGTAGAGTGAGGTTTATAATACTCAAATTCCGTCAACTATGATTTTCGATCTCACCTAGTACAAAGCGAGTCATTTATCGTTTGCTAGAAAAATATCCCAAATGACAGCTGTTGCTAAAAAATGTATTGCCTGAAAATCCCGATAACATTTTGCTCAATTCTAGAATCAAACCCGAGGCCTCATTAAGGACTGCGGTTGTATACGCATTTAAAAATAATTATTACTACCTTACCGTAGCTTTTAAAATGTACCACAGCTAGATGTTAAAGTCCATTGCATAATATTCTTGACATGTTCATTCTAAAACCATCATTCTGTATTCGAATAACTCGATCAGGATCGCATCTATACATATGGATAATACCCGGCGTCGCTTACAGCGCATTTGTTACGAGGAAGCACGATCTCTTTGCGGGATCAGTCTGCTATCCTTTTGTGATATCTCTTTGTGAAGTTCTATGAATTTTTGGCGCTACGAATTGCATCTCAAGCTGAAGTTTAAAATGTTGGTTCCTTTTAAGTTGCAACTAGGAAATATGTACGTGAGGCGAATGTCTTCACACAGAGATATGATTCGGTACACTTTACTGCGAGTATTCACCGTTGCTTTAGTTAAAATGTGGAGCTTGCTGTTTAAAATTGCTTCAAGCTCCAGATATTACATTATATTTATATGTAGATGTAAACGACAACTCTGATAAAGATTTTTGCAAAACATAAATGTGGCAATAAGTATATACATGCTGTTAAAAAAATACAAGATCGACATGATTTGCAATTTTTGGCGTATAAAATTGTAATGGAGCACAATACTAGGTGTATGTACAATTTCATTAAAATTCGATAAACAGTTACTTTCGTTCGAGGTGCTATGAATTATATATGTATAGTAGGAAGATGAGAGATATTGTTTTAAAATACAGTGATGCTTATCGTGAACACCCTGGCTTCTTAGTTAGGATGAGGTGTATTTCATATATGTATTTATTTATGAATGTATACTATAAAATATATACATACCTGGTTTACTATTTGTGACAGCTACTCCCAAAACAACTATTTGTTTTACGCTTAACTCGTCGCTAAAATCTGATGAATGTAAATGTAAATTACTAGTCTCTGTCCGTAATATCCCCGCGGGTACGCATACCAAGATGGAAAGTATTCTATGCGTTAATCTGCATACGGTCTATCCATATGCAATTTCATTCAACGGTTCACACGTAACTGAGTAAAAATCATTTATTATATTAGTAGGAATTCAATTCAAAGTCTTTTAACTTAATTAGATAAATAAGTTTGAGTTATCTTTCTAAACATTTCTGGATATGCCCAAATAATCAATAGCACCCAACAGTGTAAAAGCTATCGACGTTCATTAAAAAAGATTTTTTAATATTCAAAAGATGAACAGTATAAAAACACTGAACCTTGGGATGGCCATGCCCCGATTAGATGCCCTTTGATTTAATTAAAAAGATGTTAAACGAACCAGGGTCCCTTGCAATAAAGCAAAATCAATTTGAAAACTTCGGAGCCAGCCAAACTTTTTTATTTGCCTTTAAAATGTTAACGGGAACGCTTGTAAAAATGTAATTAGTAGAGTGTTTCTATTGAAATTAAGACATGAAACTAGAAATCTACGAAATAAGGTTTTTGTGGTATTACAATAGCTACTTCCAGAGTCAACATTAATAGCATATGCGTATCCCTCTATTAGAAATTGTTTTTTTGTATAGAAAGTCGAGCAGTTGAACAATATACAGTGTTTGAATTCATTGACGGTGAATTTACATGTAATAACCTTTAACGTCTTGCTAAAATTGTTGGATCTTTACAATTTATTACTATTTATTTGCTTAATATATAAGATAGTAAAAATGGTGACGTCATTGATATTAAATACAATATTTTGACACACCCATAATGACTTGATATCATGCATCTTTATCATGACGAAGACATGTAACTTTTGTTAAATGCAAGATATATACGTAAAGTTAACTGTGCATTTCTAATCAAAACGGACAACATTTTTTAGCCAACTTTTTATCTATTTATTGCCACCATTTGTACACATACATTTCACAAATAACTTGCTCACACTGTGCAATCAAGTCCTCATGAACACTAACTACTTGTATTACCTGTTGTTTCATATGCATCATACGACGTTCTTTGGTCTGTGTATAATATATTTTCGAATGAAGTAGCGTCAAGATATTCTCATGTAGACGCATTATATGTTTCAGAGTAAAATTTTATTATCAAGCTATGTATTGCAACTCTTTATAAGCAAAAAAGAGAAGTAAGCAAAATAGAAAGCGAGGCATGTGAGGGAAATCTTCTAATATACTATGAAGTACCGTAGCGACACGGTAACTGTGGGATTATGAGTAGATCAGTATGCAGTAAAACATTCTCCTAAAGTGCCTTAAAAAGATGTACCAGGGAGATTGCTAGCAAGGTATCATTACTTCTACGAAGTTGACTACAGTTGTAATTGGAAATGATTGTAGGTTAAATAGTTTTATTTCTCTCCTATTTATTATAATGCTTTAGATTGTTTACCACATTAGTGTTATAAAATAAAAAACGATAAGCCAGGGTATGTTTTACCGGGTACTAGCTTTATTTTACTCTCTTCAGCTTTAGAACAAGATCCACAAATCTGGCTGCAAGAACACACACAACTTTTATCTTACAAAGGTAACCCATTTCTTTGACGGACAATCGATAACGCACAATGCGCGATTGTCAGACTCGAGTCGAATAATCGGGAGATCGAACGCGCCTTTGTAACCCGGGAACTCGTTAGGGCCGGCTTTATCCGGGAATTCTTATCCTCCGGTACTTTGGACGTGTATGGATAAGTCTGTTTTTGATTGACACTAAACCCTTCAATAATGCCGTATCGACCGCTTAAAGGCTGATTACGTGGCACATTTTTTTAGGGTTATAGCTGGATTTTGGGATATGAAAATAAGTATAGCATGTTCGTATATTTTGTCAAAAAGAAATGCTGAGAACAAAATACAATGTATTTACTTCACCAGTTTTCTTAGTATCTGTCTGCGTCTAATTGTTTTCAGGTTCGATTTCCGGAAATAGTTTTATTGCGTTTTTCTCTTTGGAGATTCTTAAGAGTCGCACGGATTTGTCGAAACATGGTCGTTAAAAACAATAAGCTTGCCTTGCCATCATAGTAGTTGAAAACATAAGTGGCGATATGAGAGTATAATGGTAATACTTAAACCTACTGCACACACTTGGATTATACAAGTGTGAGTCGATGACACTATAATTTATTTTAAAGGCATTTAGATACGTAACAGTTTTTAGATGCACCGTTGGTGTTGTGGTTAAGTGGTCGCCTCGCCGCTGCCACTGCGCTGAGTGTTGCAGGTTCGAATCCCATGCGTGACAAATATTTGATGATCTTGAGGATCACACAAATGTTGGTAGCTCCGAGTCTGTATGTTCATTGTGTCCGTTGTTTGAACGTTTGTAAAGTTCCCCGCGATACAGGAATTATAGCTAGTGCAGGAGTTGTCTATTAACCCATAAAGGTTACAACGTTGTTTTTACACCCGGGTGACTTATATTTGTGCCTGTATCTTTTTTCGTATTTAACTCAGCGCCTTGAGATTTTGTGAATTCTCGTAAGTCGACGGTAGCCCTCGCACAGGCGGGGGGAGAACATATTAATAACATTTTGTTTTAAGATTTCCATACTCCTTCAAAATTACCATACTTTTGAGAAGCCTCTATTTACTCGCAATTTAAAGTGTTTTTTTAAGAAATTAAGCCAATCAATCAAATTACCATACGGCACGATCCATAATTAAAATACATATAATAAAAACTATACTATAATATCTTTAATTATATTATTTATGCGAATTATTAAATCCGGGTATTTTTATTCATTGTAGCCAAAAAAAGCGTGTAGTAAAAAAAGCGATAAAAAGGAAGTCATATACGATATTTGTTTTGCTCGTTTTGCCCACAATCTCCGCACCATTTCTTTAAAGCAATCATTAATATACTATATGGATTAGCTTTAACTAAACTTCAACGCTAATTATCTGTCTTTCACAATCTGTATATCTACAATATTTATTATAAATAGGAAAACATATTTATTGGTTTGTACAACTTTCACGCAGAAGGAGAACAACAAACGGCAGCATATGAGCCGGACACTGACATAGACTTATAATCTTGGGAAACAGCACGGTCTCAGTAAAGTATTATTTCTCAGAATCGTGGCAATAAGGCTGAGAGTAATATCGCAGTATAATTTATGAAAAGACATTCCCAATACTATCAGAGTAGAATATATAGCTTTCGTTAAAAGAATAAAATTGCAATGCCAGTATTCGTACTTGATTCCCACCTTATTTCCGTGGTCCACTCCAATACTCGGCGCACTGGTGATGTTCTACAAAAATAACACCCGATAATATTGGTGTTATCTAAAGACGATTCGTCACTAACTTTTTCATGACCACCCACCACGTAAATGTCTACTGTGCAAAAATCACATTTTAAAATTAAACTCAAATCAATTGAATAGAGGAAATTTACGAGACGGAAACAAAAATTTAACAACATTTCCTTCAATAGAACGAGTGCAATAAAATGACTGCATATTCCCGCCATGCTGGATTTTATGAAAGTCGTTTCTCTTTTACGACATTTGCGGTTACTGCTATATTTTTAAGAGTGAATTATAAAATCTGCGGCTAATATTATAAAACTACGAAAATACTTGAGCTCTTAATGCTGCTTACAAAGACTACCTTGGTGGCGCATCGACAGTGGGTGCGTCTGCTGTACATGAGGTGTCAAGGTTCAAATCCCGAATTGGGCAGGACGTAATCGGGACTTCTTGTCAAAAAATTCTAAGTAGCCGTACAGCATCTCGAACTGTGCCCAATACACGGCAAAAGGCTTCGCCTCCTATTTCGTTGAACCGATAGCCGTAGCTGGCGAAATGTAGGTGTCACATACCTCTGCCTAACCCTTCTCTTACCCCAGACTATATTGTTCGTTCAATATTAGATTAGTATAACAATAAAAATATTTTGTTAATTACTACCTTGACACTTGCAGTAAAATGTTATAAAGGCTTACCCATTACCAATATGCATGCAAGTGAGATCGGTTACCGTATGAAGCAATAATTACCAACATTACCATTATTATGTATATAATTAATAATTTGTATTGTTATTAGTTAATAACATCTGAATAAATAAATTATTACCAACATATGACTCTTGCATAATAGGTTTGTATCTGACCGCTTTATTTTATAAGTACAAAAATAATTGGGGCCTTAATAACTGTTTAGTATACCTGGTCGTTGTAGCATAAGGAGCAGACAGAAACTTCTTATACCTTTTTTTTTATTTTGTATTACAAAATAATTACGGCAACATGTTATAGGGTGTCTAGCTATGTCTCAAGTAGGCATCGAATAGGTATGTGCATAGTCAATTAAACATACATTATCGCTTTAACGGTGTAATAAAACAACATGAGAAAACCTACATATCTTAGAGATTGTCATAATGTTCTAGATGTGAAAAGTTAACTTGCAGAAGGTCAGCTGATGGATTACGGCTTAAATCTTCTCACACTGTGTAGAGGCTTATGCAGTGATAAAATGATAAAAGCTGATATTTTTACTATAATTATGACTTTGGAAATGACCTTTAGAAAGGCCCTATGTTTATTATAGGGACAGTAAATAAAAGGAGGCATGTTATTACAGGCAATATTTACAAATAAGTGTATGTCAGAGAGTTAGGACATAAACACGGAACGTTTCTGGCTAAAAGGAGGAAAATATTATTAACACAAACTCCATCGACCGAGAAAACCCGTTTGAATGTTAAACGAACCGGTTAAATCTTTGTATGGTTCCGTACGCAAGTTATATGGTTCTACCTCACGAATATTGGCATTGACAAGAAAATGTCCTAAAAACGCGTAATTATGACTGACCAAATGATATATATGTATGTGCTTAAAAGAAAAAAATTAAAAGAAAGAAGGAAAGATAAACATGCGGGGCAGTCTTTGGGGACTGCCGATAGAAGTGAAAACTAAGTAACTAGAGTGCGGTGACGATGACGCGAGTTTCACGCTTTTTGTTCACCCAAAAAGTGCTCAACGCGCCTAAAGAAGTTTTCACTTCAATATGTTGATGATTTAACTTACATATACATGTCCTATGTCCTCGAAAAAGAAGGCAGAGGTATATGAGTATTATATCTACATATTGCTAACTAAGGTTTAAGGTTTTAGGTAATAGGATTTGAGCCTTTTGACATGTGCCGGGCGTAGTTCTACTAAGAATGCCCTGAGAGGAAATCCCAAAAACACTTTGTACGTCGCGAAAACTGAACTCAAGATCTGATGCATAGCAGTTAATTACAATACCGTTGTGTCAGGGAAGCAGTTTTAGTATTAAAGATTTTATTATTTAAATATATTCTATATTTAATTTACTTTTCTTAAAAAGGTTACAAGTAATTTGAGTTTCAAATTGCTTGTATTCTTGTTAATCGTTGCAGCTAAGCTAGAATGCTCGTGTTAGGAGTGGGTTCTCGTCAGTAGGACAATGGGTAGGATTCGAATCCGCGACCTCTCGACCGCAAATCCAATGCCTTATTCATTAAGCTACCGTCGGTTATATGCCTAACTTTTGTGTATTTGCGCATATTACTACTATTATAATACAATTTTGCTATCAAAATGGACCCCTTGATACCTGCCCAACAATTAATAGCATCCAAACATTTTACGACTACCACGGTGTAATAGCCCCGTGAAACGTGTTGACCTCGGCGCACGGGGCCCTAAGCGTACTTGTCATAACAGCCGACCGTGCTCGCAGGCCACAAAAGAACTGGGCCCCACATTAAAAAAGGCCCAACGAATATTATTCCAACCCTTGCGGATTATTTAATATTCTCTTAGAAGAACTTCGGAGTATTTTTAATATTACTTTTTTTGCTACCGAATAGTATATTATATGTATAATAATGTATATTTGGATGTCGATATTGAATGCTGGGTTTGTTGTTACTAAGTTAATATCAAAGCATATTTTTAGTTGGAATAAGTGAACGACTAGATCTATGCTCAATAAACAAACGCTCGATCAATTTAATCAATGAATTGACAATATTATTAATTTTTAAATTATGATTAGTATTCATGGCCTTCTTAATTGCAAACTTTAAGAATCTTTATTAATAAACATTGATAAAACAACTAGTAATACAATATGACTATAAAATTGGCTTTTCTGCTCTAACCGGATTTGACTGGATATCAGTTTTTACACGGAGCGGCTGCCACCTGACCTCCGCAACCCGAAGGCTAATGATACCCTAAGGCTAGACCAGTGGCAGGATTTTATAGGGCACTGATATATATATATATATATATTTATAATATATATATATATATATATATATATATATATATATATATATATATATATATGTATATATATATATATATATATATATATATATATATATATATTATATATAAACGTGCTCGCCGCGGCACTAACTTCCCAATAACGACTGCCATAGATGTTCATGGCAGCCGGGGCCGACGGCTTAACGTGTTCTCCGAGACACGGAGCCGGCGATAATTGTCAATCAATACGCACATAATTTCGAAAAGTCATATAACTTCCGAAAGTCAGAGGTGCGCGACGTGGGTTAGAACCCGAGACGCTCTGCATTGCAGTCTATTGGTCTCCCCACTGAGCTATCGCTGCTTTTTTATTGAAACATACAACAGTACAAGAAAAAAAATAACTATTCAACGTATTGTGTACGAAAACTGGGCTTTACAAAATACGTCTATAATTTTACTGAATGTAACCGATTGGGCGTGATAATTACAACAATTATAAACAAAGGATGAAAACGATAATTACTGTCGGCGATTGGCATTTAATTCGCTATTCTACAAATGGAAATAAAATGACGAATGGAGATGAAATCTTTAGACTTGAAAATGTATTTACAAAATGTTCTGTAAAACTGCCGTGTCAATGATTAAAGCGCAGCATAGCCCCTTTTCGATGCAGTAGTTGTTGTGGGAACACAATTTTATTTCGACGCAGCCATCTATTCTATAGAACACCGTAACCTGCAAAGCGGAGTATTGCATATCGGAGAACGCTCAAATTCGACGATACCATTTGAGATGAACACCTACATTCAATATCTCTTTACGATTGCTTCTTCTAAAGATTGCAGTATGTCTTTTGAAATTCATCGTAGCATAAATTATTCTTTAGATTTAAGAAGTATAATCATTAAACTTATGATAAAGGCTAAACAAAACGTGCATCCAGATAACACTTAGTCTTCAAAAATAATAAATCTGGAACAAACTTAATGACCCCAATTTTCCGAAAATCCTGCTCGTTGACGCCTATTTAGTTAATGACCCCCATTTCAGGCTACCTCATCAGTCTTTTTTCAACAAAAATGTTCACGCACCGAGAATTTTTGGTAAAATGAAAACTATTATTCGAAATAAAAGCTTCCAGACTAGGTGTAATGATTGTAGCAAAAAATTACATACGTGAACCACATACATGCCCATTATGTAGGGTGACTATGTATTATTGTGTTTGCGTAGTTACTGTTTACGCTTGGCCGAAATTCTTATTTAGTAAAATACATTTTCGTGAAGACTGAAGTACCGTCGATGTTATAAGATTTTATTAGATTCTTTCTCATTAAAACAAGTTAAGCTTGCCAGACGACATGTAATTAAGGCTGAAATAATAAAATAAATACGTTAGGTGATAACTTTGGTTTGTGCCTAGGTATTACGAAAATATTCTCTGTTTCATCGAAATAAATGTAAGTTTTGTACATTTTGTTTATTTCTATAAGTATTTTACTTACACTTATAGCAAGGAATAAATTAATAGTGCACTAGGTTTAAATATTTTATTACATTATCTGCTATTTTACTCAAAATAATAGCCGATGAAAATGGATTGAATATGTATTATCACCATCACTATAAATCAACCTTATAAAAAATCCCCAGTTTTATTTTATTTAACAACGATATTCGAAAATGTACACAAAATAAATAAATTTTACGATTGTAAAACTGTAGTAAAATAAATCAAAATAAAATCCGTATCAATAAAAGGATGCTAGTTACGTGTTCTTTTATAAATCTTATCTTATCTTATCTTAACAGTTTGGTATTGCTGTCTTGTTTTTATTGTTTGGTAGCTCACAATACCTAGTCACCCTACGGGTCTCGTAAGAGGAAATAGCAATAATTCCAGTGGTTGCCTCTCGGAGATAAAGCGGAGGTACAGCCAGGGAGATAGACATAGAAACTGTGACGATAATCGGCAGACTCGCTGATTTCAGATAGCAGGTTATGTGTGAAACGTTACGCCTTAATACATGATTTTATGTTTATATTTATATAAATAACGTGGCATATAAATGCATCTTATCGTGTTTATGTGTTTTATATACTGGCGACGGCATATACTTAAATTTACAAATACTGAAGACAGGAAACTATAGATGAAATAAGTATGTAATGTTTGTCTATCCCGTTTAGATCATAAAAGTCGACGTTGAGATATTCGTTTAGTATAAGAGACAGCCGTATTAGGCTTTATTATTTATATTTATAGTAAAAAATCATTGAGTTTTATCGTAATATCGTGATTGTTATTATATTCCTATATACAATATTTTACTTACAATGTTGAATTGGATGAGTGAGCTCTGATTTCGGTTACTAGGTGAGGCAGTATCTAGCTGTGGAAATATATTTGATCATGATTTGAAGCAATTTTCCGTCTACTATGACCCGAACATTATTTATAAATAGCAGACTAAGCATCACGTTTAACGATACTTAAAACATTGATATATACTTTTTATGCTGCCATAGATATTAATCATATTTCAAATATAACTAAATATTTATGTGATATACTATATACTTTACAAAGACAATACTAGAAATATCTACGAGTATATAGTTATTTGTGAACAACTTATAAACGAATATTTAATTTATTATGACTATCAAATACTTAAGACATAAATACCATTTAAATAATACCTACACTATACAAAACGTAAATTATGACTCCACTTTAACGTAAGGCTCAAACACCAAAAATATAGATGAACCTATTCAAATCGATGTCTAACGTAAAGTGTCACAAACGTAATACTATTGGTGTTACAATCTGAACAGCTTTCATATAACGAGTAAGGGTGCAACAGCGCACAAAATCGTAACAAGCTGAAAAAATGGCGGCGCTGTGCTCTAAAATCATAGATAGTATGAAAACAGGCGCACTGCACTATCCATATATTTTATTCAGTAGCGTCCCCGTAAAAGCCTTCGCCAGCTAAATTCGTCGGCGAAATATTTTTGTTTTTCGGAACAGTCCGCGCCGGTAGGCGCATGTTGTCTCACTACTCGCTCGAACCGGATTTCACTAGTTTTGTTTTGACATTTTTGTTACTTTTTTTGTAACGTGTCGTGATGGCTAGGGCTGTAATATTCGGATGTATTGTGGATTTCATTACACCGTGGATAGAGATGAAATGCTCAATCAAGCTGGATTGAAAATGCCCGAGGATGCCAGATTTATGGAGTAAGAATGCAATAACTCATCTCAAATTGCTGAGTGCTGGATGTATCGTGTATGTAATCAAAGGATTATACGGCGATTTTTCAGATTTCTGAAACTAGTTATTGGCATGGGCAGGATACCTGGCGAGTGAAACTTTTTGAAATATTCTAGCTTTTCAATTTAAAGTTGAAGCAAAGTAAGTTACTTATAACTTTTTTGTATTTTATTGAAACGAGTTCTAAATTAAGAATCTTCTATTATATTATGCCTAAATGTATTCCAATAAAATGCTTAAGCGACATAAATAACTAGGAGTATTAAAGTGTCACATTCCTTATGAAAAAATCTTCTACAAAATAAATAAAACTGACTTCACCATCAGATGGCGCTGTATGTCTTTTACATAAATACATATGTTTAAGTATACGTGTTTCCTAGAGTGAGGTAGAGTTTTCACTAGCTACGAATCTGATCAAACTTTGCTCCTTGCCTTCATGTATTTACTAAGTTCACTTTTCGATATATGTATTTACCACGCAGATAAAACAGACACAGGCGGCGACAATATTGGTATCGATATAAAGTTTCTCAAAAAAAAATTGTGCTTACTAGTAATGAAATATTTATTTTCTGACGTCAAGTACTGATAGCATTAATTTTGTCTTTATTATTTACTTTTTACGGATATTTGCTTACCATTTATTTTTACTTTACACCAGTAATTCATTTCATTAGGCATTCTATTCAATAATGTTAAAACTTACCATGCATATCATTGCATACCATGTTATAGTATGCATGGTAAGTTTTTGTAATGCACTGTATTAATTATAATAACAGAGCAGCAATAGCTCAGTGGGGAGACCAACAGACTGCAATGCAGAGGATCTCGAGTTCAAACCCACGTCGCGCACCTCTGACTTTCGGAAGTTATGGAGAGCACGTTAAGCCGTCGGTCCCGGCTGCCAAGAATATCTATGTCAGTCGTTATTAAGCAGTCAGTGCCCTATAATGTCCTGACACTGGTCTAGCCTTAGGGTATCGTTAGCCTTCGGGTTACGGAGTTCAGGTGGCAGCCGCTCTGTGTAAAAACTGATATCCAGTCAAATCCGGTTAGACTAGAAAAGCCGACCCCAAGTGATTTGGGAATAATAAAGGCTAGGGAGAAGACTGTATTAATTATACATATATAAAACCATTAATCACGCCTGTTTGTTCGAAGTTGTAGATAGAAATGTATAACACCCACATTTTGCTAACTCTGCTTTTAGATCGCAAGCATAGAGCGTAAAAATATAGGTAATAGCTTTTGCCTGCGGCTTCGTTCGCGTAGGAGTAGGTTAGGTTATATTAGTAAAGTCGCTGATGTAGCCTCTTTTCCAGCGGCCCACCCACTATACAAGGCAGCGTGTTGACACACCGTGGGGGTTTGGTCCATAGGCCCGAAGTACGGAGAGCCGGACATAACCCTCGCCTCCCCTTGAGGCGAGGGGTTACGTACCTGTCAGGTGCGTTACCCCATGTATAAAAAAAGGTTATATTAGTAAAAGTACTTTTATTTAAATAGCCTATGTTATTTGGTAATAATATTGCTTTCTAATGATGCACGAATTTTTAAAGTCGGTTGAGCAGTTTTTGAGTTAAATCCTTTCAAACAAACAAAAAATCGAATCTTATTTTTTTAATAATATTAGTTTAGGTATTGATAGGGGATTGACTCTGTCCTACTAGAATTTCTTACTCCACTAAAACGTTGCCCAGTATAAGAAACGAACCACATTCAAAATATATGCAGCACTGCATTAAGAAAAAAATTGCGAGTACTATTTGGCTTACAAATTACTATCTAGTATTCTTGTTTATCCCTCCAGCTAACTCAATTTATTTTAGTTAGGGGTAGGAGCAGGTCGGTTGGGCAATGGATAAGATTCAAACTCAAGAACCCTCGATTGCAAATCCGATGTCTAATCGATTACTTTTATAAATTAATTTATCAAAAATTATTATCTCTGATGGCTACATTTTTCCAGCATAATATTGAAACCTTACAGTGCCTCATCTAAATAGAAATGTGTTATATCTAGAACCTAACAGTCACTCTTGTATTTCAATCACAATACCACTCAATTACTCGAAGGAAATCTTCAGCCAAAACCCAACGAAGTGTCGACCACGTAGTTAGAAACACTAACGGACTAACACGAGACCTTGTTAAACTAACCTGAAACAAAAGAGTCAGCTTCTTTAAGAACTATACCTACTCAATTTAATACTGAACCTTTTCGAATAAGGAATAGAGTTTAAAATAGCATCACTTGATTTTCGATCGCTCTACTGAGTGACAGAAATAAGGGACCAAATCGGAACAGAAATAAGGGCTAAGTATAGACTTAGCCCTTATTTCTGTTCCGATTTGGTATTCAACGTGATAATGTACTGGTTCACGATAAATTGCCACATAAGCACTGCATGACAAATATCTAAATTTGGGTACACAATCACAGGTGATTGGCCACACTCGAGCTTTATTAATCCCTACTCTATTAATCAAATCCACGTTAACGCTGTGGCAAGGCATTGCGATAAAGATAATTTCACAGGAATCTGACTACCATATCAGTCAAATACATCTTTAGAATAATATTAAGACAAATTTCAATACATATACCTATAGCCTCACTTATATAAATATCGCTGACTTATGTTTAGCTATGTATTGAAAAATCTCTCTCTAGTGCTTGATCAAAGATTAACGTTTGATCACCGGCCGACCGCTGTGACTTAACTACTTCGCAACAAACACTCAATGTTGAATAATATTAATAGGTGCTATTTTTCTGATAAGTACTAATTACCTTTTAAATATTTAAGATTAGTTTCTAAGTAAAGCTGTTTGTTTTTAACTGTTAAAACAAGCGATGTTTAATTAAGCAAAGTGACATACACTTTGCTTAATTAAACATCGCTTGTTTACCAAAAAGATTACGCAAGCTTTGATTTTGAACTATTTAGTTTATTGCATGTTGGCAATCCCGAACTTACCCATTTCTTACGGACAGATTGCTCCGACTGATTAGAAACAAAATAGAGTTGTGAATAGAGACTTGTAAATCCAAATTGTTTTACACCTTATACGTAAACGAATAGAGTATTAAATAACTTGGCGTTATTTCAAAATAAATCTACCTCAGCAAAGATTGAAAGTTCCCGGAGTTTCGAATTATCGGAATTAAACATTACAGCTTTTAGGAAGTGTTTTAAAACTTGTTAATATTGAATGACTTAATATTAAGAAGTAACTGTTTATGTTTGGACCTCTTTGGGTCGTTAAAATAATATAAAATATCGAAGAGGATAAGGCTTTGCTAAAGTGGAAGTTTGTAGAGATTTTTGAATGTACAGATATGTCACTCAATCACGCATAAACTGTTCAACGGATTTTGATGTTACTTGGCATACGAATAGCCTATGTCCTGGATAAATACATAAAATACTTATTTCAATTCAAATATGTGTAAATTCAAGCAAGCTGAGACCAAAAGCTAGGCGATAAAACATCATGTTGCTCTTATAGAATCAAATATATTTACCGCAAAACAAATTGTCATCGTTTAAGTAAAGAAATCTTTATGTTCTATTTATTTTTATTTACTGTAATGTATTTATAGAAGTCTATACCGTCCAAATAATTTATTACAATCCTATAGACGTCTGATTCTTATATGCATGTACAAAAACTAATATATAGAACTTTCAAACGTATACAACTTTTACATTTTTGCCTACAGCCTAGCTTAGACGTAACTTAGGCTATTAAACTTAGCTTCGGTACGACAGACAGGCTTACCAGTATTTTGCACTGGTGACATCCAAATCTACCTAAGGAAGCCTTATGTGATTGTGAGTGAGCGATAAAGTACCGTATCTAGTGGGAATAGAGGTGGAATTTGTGCAAATATGTGGAAAATCTGCTTCCCGTTGCACAGGTGAATAATGTGTTATAAGGAATAAGCGAGCGCTGTTAAGATTTCGGTATAAATATTTTTATAGATTATTATTCTGCAATTTTCTGCACATTTAGTTTTAGATTTTCTATATTCATTGTCTATACGTACAGCGGAGTGGCTTAAATGGTCGCTTCGCCAATGACATAGCGCTGAGCGTCGTGACTTCGATACCCAGAGGGCATAATAATTGTGTAATCCACAAATGTTCCAAATTTGAGGATTCATTGGGTCCGTTTATGAATGCTTGTAAATCTCGACTACGGGCGGACTATTTTTGTTAATAGAAACTATAATAAACATTTAAGGGTAACGTTACTGTCATGTAGCATTTAATCTACAACTCAACTTTAGTAAGAATTCATTTTAAGGAGAACAAGACAATAAACGGAAGGAGACCTAAGCTGCTTAATATAAAAACTGAGTGCAAGTGTGTTCCACGACATGTTTGTCGTGGCTAAAAGTAAAACAGAATACTTTTCAAAATAAAACCGGTGTAACCTCGCTATCAGCTCATGACTTCCACCACGTTCTTCTAAAGCCAGCGCTAAATTGTCAGATGCAGCTCGCAGACTGTCAGATTATCTGACTGACACACCGCGTCGACTCGCCGCATCTTGCAGGTAGCCTACACAACTATATACCATACTATCTGCACATACGAGTACATTCATAACTTCTTATCTCTATGTAAATGACATTTTAAGATTATGCTGAGTCAACAAAATATTATTCGTAATTGAAATTTTAACTTTTCCAAACTGTTATTAAACTATTTTAATTTACTTTTAAACTAATTCTAATGTACATCATTTTTAAACTATGACTGCACGGATGACGTAGAGATTTAAGTGATCCCTTCGCTGCTGCCTACTACATCGAGTGTAGTGGGTTCGATTCCCACACAGGACAAAAAATTATGTGATCCAAGAATAGTTGTTCTGGGTCTGGGTGTCCTTTGTGTCCGTTCTTTGAACCATTGTAAATTTTTTCTTGACACAGAAATTAGTCATAGTTTGGAACTAAAAGAAAATAGTTATCTTATTTAAATTTACAATTTGCCCAAAGTTTCGAATGCTTTATGAAGCCATAGATACAAGGAGTATTAAAAAATAGTGTTTTGAAATAAACCATTCGTATAAAGTAATTTATTTTAAATTTAAATCTTTTGCGGCAACATAATTACGATTCATAATATGCAATGGGAAAAAAGCAGCGATAGCTCAGTGGGGAGACCAACGGACTGCAATGCAGAGGGTCTCGGGTTCGAACCCACGTCGCGCACCCCTGACTTTCGGAAGTTATATGACTTTTCGAAATTATGTGCGTATTGATTGACAATTATCGCCTGCTCCGTGCCTCGGAGAGCACGTTAAGCCGTCGGTCCCGGCTGCCATGAACATCTATGGCAGTCGTTATTGGGAAGTCAGTGCCCTATAATATCCTGACGCTGGTCTAGCCTTACGGTATCGTTAGCCTTCGGGATGCGGAGGTCAGGTGGTAGCCGCTCCGTGTAAAAACTGATATCCAGTCAAATCCGGATAGACTAGTAAAGCCGACCCCAAGTGACTTGGGAATAATAAACGCTAGGGAGGGAGAAGAATATGTAATAAAAATATATATTTTAAAGGAATATCAGTGTATATTCCACCTATAACATATAAATATAGAACAAGAACTATTAGTAACATTACAGGCGATAGTCAATTAACTAACTTAAATATGACGTTAATACCATATCCTGGCTCTACCGAAGTTTATACGGTAGTAACTGTACGATACTGTCACACATCTGTCATTAGGCCACGGCACGCTCCGCCCACTTTCTTCGGCGGCTTGTTCCTTTGTGTAGGGACTTAACCCCTTGCTGCACACTCGACACTAGTGTGCATGTTAACCTCTCTAACTAACTTTAATGCTTACGCTTAGGGTTAGTTTGGTCTGTGACTCTGTAGCTAACCCGATGCATTTGTTATTAAACTATACAGATTTATATATATATCTATTTTTAACACTAGGTAGTAAGATATAACCATAACCTATAGTCGCTTGTAGTATCAGCGATATTAGTTGTGCATTGCCGACCTCCAACAAACGGTATCATCTTTGTATGTTTGTTTCTTATAACTGTTATTGTTATACTAGACCGAATTTTAAACGTTTTACTAATATAAAGCTACTTTATCCAGAAGAAAATAGGCATATATATATAAAAACACGCTATAAACCCCAGGAGCAGGCCAGTAGGTAATCATAAACGTGGGAACAGCTATTAAATGGGTGAAGTAAGTAAGGGACCTTTCGAATTCCTACTTATTGGGCGAGAATGGCGATACTCTTCGACGGTTGTCTGTATAAAGGTGTCACTTGACTGGGCGAGCGAGATCTTTCGATCCATTACTAAATAATAGGCTACATCGGATACTAGCACTCAAACATATACGAGTTACACTCATACGGCAGCACATGATGACATTTATGACAAACAAAATTATAAGTCGACGGAAGCTCGTTTTATGAACAGTTCAAAACTAATCAGATTGGTCGATTGTTTGAAATGTTGAATAAAAATAATAATCCTTAAGTTTTTTTACTATCTACTTTAAATGTAATTATGTTTAAAATACATTTAACGTGCGTAATTTAAAATATTAATTAGTTTAAATTCATTTAAAGCCCTCTCTAGTAATAAGCTTAGTTCGCCACAAAGCAAATTTTGAAACTAATATACAAACAGAACTAATCCGTTGTATTATTTAGCGATTATTGCAAATTATACTTACAGGGATGTGTGGAACGATATTTGAATAATTAAAACATTGCAATGTTAAACAATTAAAGCATCTATTTATTTAATTGCAATTGCCACATTTGAATAAAATTGCAACTCACGATTATGTGTAACATTTGTTCATTGTTACAACTGCTGTCGCCGCGGTGTCTATACTAATATTATAAAGCTGAAGAGTTTGTTTGTTTGTTTGCTTGAACGCGCTAATCTCAGAAACTACTGGTCCAAATTGAAAAATTATTTTAGTGTTGGCTAGCCTATTTATCGAGGAAGGTTATAGGCTATATAACATTACGCTATAACCCACGGGAGTGACGCAGTAATCATAAACGCGACTGAAACCGCGGGCACATCTAGTTATAGCATAAAACATATTATGTAATTTACGTGATTTTTGTATACAAATGATATGATAATGGTAAAAACTAATATTATAAATGTGAATGTATGTTTTATGTTACGCTTTCACCATCCACCACCATACACACCATTATCATCGTTAAATTTCGCAAACACGTTGTCAGGGATGCAGAAAATACATAGAGTACCTTTCATCCAGAAAAAAACATGCGGGGCAGTCTTCGGGGACTGCCGATAGAAGTGAAAACTAAGTAACTAGCGTGCGGTGACGAAGACGCGAGTTTCACGCTTTTTGTTCACCCAAAACGTACTCATATATACACAGTACACATATAGCTCATGGAAAGCGTTCGGTGACGATGACGCGAGATCCATGATTTTTGTTCACCCAAAAAGTGCTAAATGCGTCTAAAGAAGTTTTCACTTCAAAAAGACAATTCACCAGTGGAACTACAACAATATTAACAATGATCTTCCAAACACTTTGGGAACTAAATTAATCGGATGCTTGCAAATTTACAAGAGCTACTTTGTTGACTCGTAAACGGATTGACGAATGAGTACGTCTTTATTAGTTTAATCAGAAGTCCAGTTCAGTCATCCTCCTCCTCTCCTCAATAAATAATAACAAGAATAATAGACCCACTATTATGTGGAACCTAAAAACATATCTTTCGTAAAGTAGGTGAAATACACATCTGCCTACCCCTCCGGGGATGCAGGCGTGAGATTATGTATAAATGTAACTAGTTCTCGCGGTAGATTAACCGGAGAAATAATAATAATATTAGCCCACTATTAAACTGTCCCACAGCTGGGCACGGGCCTCTTCTCAGTGTGAGAAGGGTTAAACCATATTCCACCACGCTGGCCCACTGCGGGTTGGCAGACTTCACATATCTTCGAGAACATTACGAAGAACTCTCAGACATATAGTTTTTCTCATGATAACACATTATGACGAACTCTCAGATAAGGAAAACCTTCACCGTTAAAGCAAACGATAATTAACTATTTAATACGCACACGACTTCGAAAAGTCAGAGATGCGCGCCACAGAATCAAACTCAAGACCTCTGCATGGCATTCAACGATTTCCCACTAGGCTATCGCTGCTACGTACCTGTGAAGCGATGTAATTATGTGTTTATGTGTTTCATAGAACCCCCAATACACAAAACACAGTTGGCCATAGCTCCGTCTGCGTTGGTGTATTTTCCGCTAGATGTCGCTGTGAGATTTATCCGTCTGGCGCTCGACATTGAGTGAGGCAGGACGGATTACGGCATCACTGCGATGCACACGCCAGCGAAAAATTTGCTTAGAGACATATTCTTGCTGAGGCACACATACTGCTGACCAAATTTATATGTGCTCATCTTAAAATACTTACGAAACGGTTAAAAATATCTCAAAGGTTTGCAATTTTTGGAATTAAAAGTTTAGAAAGTACACTGCCTCAATGTCGCAGTGGTAGTAAAAGCATGCATAAATACTTAGGTTTGGTTGCTGGGTCGGGCACATTGTTATTGAGACTTCCTGTTAAGATGTAATAAGCTGTTAAAAAAAGCTGTTGAAATGTGGGTGTAACACATCTCTGTCTATGCCTTCGGAAATATAGCTATAGGCATGAGATAATGTATTCCCTACTATATAATATTATAAATGCGAAAGTAACTGTCTGTCTGTATGTCTGTTACGCTTTCACGCAACCACCGAATCGATTTTGATGAAATTTGGTACAGAGGTAGAGTAGATCTTGGGAAAGGACATAGGCTACCTTTTGTTGTAAAAAAGGGCACAAAGGGGTTGAAATAAGGGATGGAAGTTTGTATGGGAATTCTTCAGTATTGAAGATAAAACCAAGAGACTTTGTATTTAGGCACTTGATAAGAAGTAAATAAACATTTGATTCAGCGTTTTCGAAATTTCGACCTACCCTAGGTACTTATAGCCTGACTTACCCTACCGGCCAAAAGTTTGAGACCACAAGTTAAAATATTGTTTCACAATAAAATTTGTTAAAAATACATATGATAAACAATTAATTTGAACACCTGCATATACAATGGATATTTAACTATTTTTCGAAGTCATTATTTCTATTTATTTTTATGTAATCATCGTACAAAGGTCTTTTGTCTAGAAACATCAACGGGCGCCGCGTGCGGACCGCGCGCTAAAGTCATTGTAATATTATTGTTACCTGACTATTATTCATTATTTGGGCTTTGTTTTATGTTAACAGAATTTTAGGAAATTTTAACTTCCTAAAACACTCTGAACACCTGAGTTTCCATGGAGTAAATATTTCTTAATCTTGGTTAGTCCGAGCTCGTCGTTCTTACAGTAAAGACATCTCATTATGGGAAAAGTACGCCAAATTAGCGGTGAAACTCGTGCTGTCATCATTGCTTTACACAACAAAAGCAAATCTGAACGTGCGATTGCTACTCAGCTCAAGTTGTCGAAGACTTGTGTTCATAACACAATAACCCGATACAAGGAGACTGGCAATAATCAAGATCGTTCGCGGTCGGGAAGGCCGAGAGCTACCACTTCTAGCGAGGATAAGTTCATCGTGGTAACAAGCAAGCGGAATAGACGCCTGACAGCACCAGAAATCCGCGCTGAAGTGAACAAATCCCGGTCTACACCTGTGTCATTGACCACAGTGAAAAGAAGACTAAGAGACGCTAAGTTATTTGGTCGCGTAGCAGTGCGGAAACCTCTCTTAAGGCCACAAAACAAAAAGAAGAGAATGCAGTGGGCCCTTACCCATCGAGACTGGAGTGAAGAAGACTTCAAAAGAGTTCTTTGGACAGATGAGTCCAAATTTGAAGTGTTTGGGAGCAAAAGACGTGTTTTTGTTCGGCGGAGTGCCGAGGAAAAGATGATGCCAGACTGTGTCCTGCCCACAGTGAAGCATGGCGGTGGTTCCGTTATGGTTTGGGGTTGTTTCTCGAGCCGTGGAACTGGAGATTTGGTACGAGTCGCAGGAATTATGAAAAAGGAGCAGTACAAAGCAATATTGGAGTGTAATGCTGTACCATCGGGACTTCGGCTAATTGGAGATGGCTTTATTTTCCAACAAGACAACGACCCTAAACACAGCTCCAAATTATGCCGGGGTTATTTAGATACAAAAGAAGCAGAAGGGGTGTTAAAAAACATGGTGTGGCCCGCTCAGAGCCCCGACCTTAACCCTATAGAACTTTTGTGGGAAGAGCTGGACAGAAACGTGCGCAGTTGTTGTCCCAGCTCACAAGAAGATTTGTGGAGAGCATTGCAAGAAAGCTGGAACAATATTTCATAAGAAACAATCGACAAATTGATTGCCCGCATGCCAAGACTTGTCAACAAAGTGATTCAATGCAAGGGAGGGTTTTTTGATGAAAAAGCTGTTTAGCTTGTCAACATATATTTTAAGTTAAATTGTCGAAATATTTAATATTTTTTATTTATATTTAATTGCATTTGCCATACTTAATAAATATCACAATAAATCCTTTCATGTTTAGCTTTTTATTTTGAGTTTTACATCCATTTGCAACTTTGATGTAGGTGGTCTCAAACTTTTGACCGGCAGTGTATATTATAAATGCGTATGTGCGTTTGTTTGTTTGTTTGTCACGCTTTCACGTCTTAACTACTGGACCGATCATCATCAAATTTTGCACACACTTCATCAGGGGTACAGAAAAAGACACAGGATACCTTTCATCCAGAAAATAACTATTGTTCCCGAGGGATATAAAAAAATAACCTTTAGACGGTCGTCCGCTATAACCACTCGGTCTACTGATATGAATGAATTACAACGTGACGCGTCTGGAGTACAGAAAAAGGGATCTACCGTATCCCGGTAGAAATCTGATATCACAAATAAAAATCTGTTCCTGAGTAATTTAAGGCACATCTATCTCAAAATAATTACATTCAGCTAACTAAGCTCTGCCTGTTCACTTATTTAGGGTAATTGCCAAAGTTGTTGTAAGAAGTGTGGTATTATATAGTGTCGAAATCAAATAAAATTATATTTTTTTATACTAAAGTACCTTCCTGAGGCGACATAGCATTCCTCCGCTTTTATAGTCAGCTGGTACAGTGCCCAGAAAACTGGCAGCATTGCCATGTTAAATGGCAATGCTTATAACCTTAAATATATTTAAATTTCAATGTTCATAGTTACAGTAGTGTCTATCATTCAAACGCTTCAGACAACTCCTTTATATGTAGATTCATTTTCTTCAATATTTTATTACCTTTGAGCAAAGTGATATTCGCATCTAAATATAATTAATTTTATTTGGGGGTTATGGCAGATGGACTGCATTGACGCATACTCCTCCGTGGGACGACGGTGAGGTTATTTCGGACTCTCCCGGGGAAAGATGGTGACATCCCAGTCATACCGACTAAATCTACCACGTTGTTCCGTAACATAACCAGAGACAACGGAGCCGCAGCAGCGAATAACTTTCAGATAAATATTTTTCAATATTACTTGACCTAATATACAATAAAAAGTTTGGTAGATCATAATTTAGTCAGCTGAACACATAATGTAGGTATATGTTCGCATTACAATGCTACATCTACCAAAGTCAAGGATAATTAAATTGTTTTTAGAACTGGCCAGGCAGTACCCTTAGACAAATAAATATGGTGGCGTTAGCTAGACATCTAAAATGAGTTTTGTAAGGACTTGTTATAGTTGTACCGCCGTAGAAGTTCCATCTCACCTTAGATTAAAACTCTCGAAGGACCTCTTTACGTTTAACCTATGTCTCCGTGTAGGCCTACCAAAGGACCAGGTATTTTTCTATTGTAATAGTAAAAAAAGAAATAAATCTATCGCATTGCTGGACAGCTTGACGCTTATCCTATGGAACATAATGGCCACGAGTGGTTTTATGTATTTTTCTGCCATCAGGCGGTTAGATTGTGGAGGCACAAATGTCATTATTATCTATCTTTCTACAGAAAATTATGACATTTTAGTCATACGTTTTCAATAACAGCGTCGCACGTCTGTAACGCTTGGTGTTACTTACATTAATTAGTTACGTACTACGAATAAATGCTTACATCAGGCAGACTATACGCTTGCTTGCGACCTCGCGATAGAAAAGTGGAAGGAGAATAGGTATTTTCTCGTTAACGTTGCAGATTAAAGGTGTTCGTTCATTAGAACGTTATATAGGGGAACACCACCATTAGTAGAGTATTACAGATGACTTTGATTCCGACCCTCTAATAGCTAAATCCCCAACAGCTTATCAGAGCTGGCTGCAAAAATCGCAGCTAAATGAAGAAAACCTGCACACAAACCCAATTATCATCCGCTGAACCGTAAATGTTCAATACATCACATGATTCTTAACAAAGGGGTTCCGTACAATGAACCGTGACCAGGGTACCGTCGGCAAATTGTTAATCGCCGCGACAAATGGCGCGTGAAGATAATTACGGGCAGCGCCACGGGTAATCACTAGTCGGACGCTATTCCTCTTTTGCTGGAGGTAATTTATGTACCGAATGATAGATGCTTCGTGCGATGAGGGTAGTTGGAAAAAGAAATTAGCGGGAGAGGATTTAACCCTTTGCGACCGACGAAGTAAATTAGGTACCGTCTATACATTATTTGGATTAGCTATACGTTAAGATGATTTCATTAAAGTGGTAAGTGAGAATTTATTTTTATTTCATTGAGGTTTATTTTGTTAAGCCTTGGTGCGAAAAGATAAATGCCGAATGTTGTAGCTCTAAATGGGAGAGGTTTATGTCCAGCTGTAAGCTAGAAATGCAGGCAACAATATGCAGTACAGCCTTAAAACATTACATAAATCGCAATATCACTTTTTAATACCTTTCCAACTGCTACCAGCCTCATAATAACTTCCCCTAACAATTCCACTCACATTCGCATACAAAACAAAAAAACAACAAAGTAAATTTTAATATCAAATGTAATATTATTGTCATCCGAATTGAATCGCGCACAAAAGAAACTTTTGACTCACAAAGTCGAGATCAACGAAACAATAAGAGACATTATTTCGAAACAATTTTCATCATTTTCGCTATTCGGGGATTTATTTTAGTGCCAGTGTACACGGGCTTGGCACGACAGACTTTATAGTTTTATTTCATTTTATTTTATTACCTGAGGTCGTGGGTTCGATTCCCACACAAGTCAAACATTTGTGTGCATGAACATGGATGTTTGTCTTGGTATGGGTGATTCTATGTATAATGTGTATGTATTTATAAAAAAAGTATATATGTAAGTTTATTCATTGTCTAGTACCTATAGTACAAGCTCTGCTTAGTTTGGGCTAGATGGTGTTGTGTGTATGAGATAGAATATTATTATGTTTCTCTTATCACAGGTACTTTCTAACATATTATATTAGAAAATACCTGGCCCTTTGGGAGGCTTACACGGAGACATGAGTCCAACGTGAAGAGGCCCTTCGAGAGTTTTAATCAAAGGTGTAATGGAACACCTACAGCGGCACTAGCCGCAGCAGGCGTAGGACTATTGCTACGTATAGATTCTAATATATGGGCTTAGGTATGGGTGTTTGGTGGACCGGTATATTGCTAACTATGGATGAATAACGGCGTCTGCCCTGAATACTCTAATAGCATCAATGCAATGGGCAGACGGTGACTCGCCAACTCACTAGATGGGCCCTCTGATAAGCCACTATAGGCATACAAGCCAGCAGCAGAGGGCAACACCGGTGCGAGTGGCTAGGGGTGTCGAGCGGTGCGGCGCCGGTTTCACTATCACGGGTCTCGTGACAACGGAGACCCGGAGCGGGTTTCCCCGTAGTTATGCCCTTGAAAATGACACTTCCACCCCCAAGCATATAGCTCTAGCGGCCCCCCTCTGACTGGCCGACCAAGGCAAGCCAGAGTTGAGAGTCCTACGGACGCTCTTGAAGTTCCACCCCAGTCAACCAGTAACGGCAAGCCGGGGACGAAGCCCTAACCAACTCTCTGAGGCATTCAGGACCGCAGTGTCGCCACTCACATTCAGCCCGCCACAAGCTGCCCTGCGGTTTGTGCGCTTTAATTTAACCTGGTGATACATTTTTTGTTTATATCACAAGGCGAAGGTGATAGTTTTAAAGCTAGTGTACTGTGCCCTCCGATATCGCGTTAGTCTCATGATGAGATAACGACTGCTCAGTTTATTATTATTATTTTTATAATGGTATTTATATTACAGAGTTATTATTTGTTCATGATTTACGATGGTGCGATGAATTTAGGGCTATAATTTATATGTAGTTCAACGTATAAATGCAGTTTTTGGTTTACCTAATATTGTTTTACGTTAACGCGAATGTTATGCTTTGAAATTAAACTACTTTATACGGGTTTTATCACACTTTTTATTTTAAAACACTATTATTACATAATTTTGATATTATTAAACTAGGTACTGCTGTTAAACTTTATTAGGTACTTAATATTGTCTTCTATTTACGCGAATGACCATCTCCCCGTGAACATGGCTGCTGAAAAGCAACCGAAACGTCGGGGATAGTGTAAACTTAAATATAAATAGGTTTAATAGTTTTAATAATTTAATTAGCTTAAAAATTAGTGAAGTTTAATAGTAGTAGTATGTAGTGTAACAGTTTCTAAATTATGTAATAGAGTGTTAAATAAACAATGCGATAAAATCCGTATATAGTAGTTTAATTTCAATTTATTAGGTACTATTTAAGCTATTAAGGGTACTATTTAGATTTCAGTTTTTAATTTTCTGACGTTTCGGTTGTCTTCAGCAGCCATGGACACGGGGAGAGTTTATGGTAGGACTTGCGATCGAGAGGTCGTGCGTTTGATCTCCACTCATTACATTATTGAAGTCAAATTACATTATAACAATTTAGCTTAACTGCACGCAGTAATAACAATACTATTAACTACATATTAACATAAATGTTTAGTTACCTTTATAAAATTGTTTATAATTATAATTTAAACGATTTCAAGAATTCCCCGATCAAATATGAACGTAAGTGACTTTACTTATAGGTAGGTATTTATTTCCTTTGAAAATGTCTAAACGTTTGTTTTTAATGAATATAAAACAGAAAGGACGCTTTAGGCTGGAAATCTGAAAAGTCGCTATAAACCTATTTCACCGAAGGCTCATTCGTTAATAATATAAATCGTATTTATAAAGTTTTCACGTAAACGAAGGCTTTGGGATCAATTACCTGCAGAATTGTCACCCAATTACTAGATCTTTTTCTTCTTAAAACAGACAATTGCTAGAACGCCAGACACATTAAAAAAACAATTGGTCGCTACAGCACAAACAAAACGTTAAACGACGATATTTGTGAGAAATCTATTATAAGATAAACGTAGGCCTTCGTTTCGACATTGTCAAATATTAAAACCATAATATGTCGAATAAACTGCTGAATCTTCTACCAATAGAGACTACAAAAAAGCATTAAACCGTTAATGAGATATCTATACTAATATTATAAAGAGGATAAATTTGATTTTTTGTTTGTTTGTTCTTAAGGATTTAACCCAAAAACTACTCAATCGATTTTCAAAAACTCCTTCACCATTAGAAAGCTGTATTATCACCGAGTAACATGGGCCATATTTTATTTAAAAACAAATAGTACTGTCTCTAACATAACCTAACTACTTTTACACGAGCGAAACCGCGGAAAAAAGCTAGTACTTAATAGAAATAACAATTACTCACCTATTTAATTAATAAATGATATTCACAGGCTAACGGTTCACGAGAAAGTATTATCCAAAATCAGATAGGTAATAGACAAATCGCAGTTACAAATTCATGATTCAATTCAGTTCAATAAATAATAGATTACAATTTTCTAGGATTAGGGCTGCAACGTGTGAACAAAACAATTAGGTTTATTTGTGTTTACATAATATGCATTTGATTATTTCGGATTATGTGTAAAATATTCTGATTAACACATTTTCGCTGAATATTTTATAATTGATGGTAGACTTTACCTCTTTTATGTGGTCAACGAAAACATTGCCAGCGTTCTCAAATTCACCACAATTACATATTAAATAGATATTCTTACTGTATATCATCAGGCTGTCATCTTTATATCTACTTCTTTGCAGGTTTTCGCAGTATACATAAAAAAGTGACAGTCAATTGACCATACAAGTTCGATTCTATTACACGTAAATTGATTAAAAACACAATTATAATAGTTATTAATCTTATTTTATTTTCCGTCTCCACTTTCCGGTACCTCACTACTCTAATCCTCTCACTGTTCCATAATTAATCTTATATTATTTAAATATTTTTTTGTAAATTAACCATATATCAATATTTGTATGCCAGATAATGGTAGAATATGGTTCGAAACTATGTTAAACATTAAGATCTATATATACCCATATTCCGACGAATAAATGTACTTACTTACTTAGGTACTTACTTACTTATTGTAAAACCAACAATTCTTTTACTTATATTTCAAAGATAATATTGCTGTAAATCTCATGTACGTCACACCCAAGACTTTTCAAAAATAAATTCATATCCTTTTTCTTTTATGTAATATTTCTCAGCGGACTTGCTATGTACGTGGGCACGAAACGTAGAACAAATCAAATTTCCTCTCGTCGACTCGGGCACCAACTCAGAGGGAATTTAAACCAACAAACTATATGTTCATGTTTTCTTAGAAATATAACGTGTAAGACAGATGCTCTATCGGGCTTGTTTTTATTTCTTACAGCTAAAGAATAAAGACAATGGATCATTTGTATCATATTAATACCTGATCGAGTGGCCTTTCGGAAAAATATACGTATCAGTGTAATGACTGCCTGAATCTTAGAGCCAGGTGTCATTTTAGTAGCCTTCACTTTATTTATCTGACATTACATGCATTTTTATTCTCATTTTGTATAACATTTTGTATTCTATACTATATAGCTGTCTTCATTTCTATATAATATTACAGTTAATCGTATACACATTAGTGGGAAATTATTGGACTGCCATACAGAGGTCTTGAATTAGATCGCAAGGCACGCACCTCTGACTTTTTGAAGTTATGTACGTATTGAATAGTTAATTATTGCCTGCTTTAACGGTGAAGGAAAACATCGTGAAAACCTGCATGTCTGAGAGTGCTCCATATGGTTCTCGAAGATATGTGAAGTCTTCTAACCTCCAGTGGGCCGCGATGAACTAAACTAACCCTTCTCACACTGAGAACTGAAGAGTCCCGTGCCGTGCACTAGGATAATTTAATACATGGCTGATATTATTATTATATTATTTTACTAAGTGAATTTAATTAAGTAAGTAAATCATATTATTTATACTGACTATAGCACATTGCAGTATATCAACTAAGAAAGGCGCTTTAAGGAAGGATGTCATAAATTTATCAGTATATTAACCAAAAAGTTAAATAATTTAAGTAGTTAAATAGTTTCAAAGTTATCTAAAATTTGTATTGTTTAAATAAACCGCGATAAAATTCGTATAGTTTAATTTAAATGCATTAACAAAATTAAACTTAATTATTTATTATTATTAATTTAATTAACATTTGCGTAAACATAAGAAAATATATTTTAAAATTTTTGTTAGTATACATACCTTAGGTTTATGCGCTCGGCATGTAAAAGACGATCTTTATCTTTACAACTCAACCGATCATCATGAAATTTTGCATACACGTTGTTAGGGGTAAAGAAAAGGGCATAAGGTATATTTTATCTCGTAAAAGTACTGTTTCTAAGGGATAGAAATTGATTGACTTGATATTATTGACTTGATTACGACGATAGATTAGATTAGACGCAAGCAAAGCCGTGGCCAGAATCTAGTTAACAATATAATAAATATATTATTATTTGCTATAGTTACACAATCTGTTCAAATATTTTTTTTTACATCTTTACAACAAAGGTTTAATAAAATCATTTCAAAAAATGTTCAATGCTGTGTGATTTTATTTATCATAACTACGTATGTACGCGCGCACTTTTCTAACTTTTATCAATTTCATCAAACGTTACGCAGAACTTGTTCAATATTTATAAGCTAACTGTTTAAAATGCAAACTTTACGCTGTTCTGCTATCGCTGTTCTATTTAAACATAGAAAAAAATTTAAGAAGAAAATATTTTACATTGTTTTTATTCGTATACCGTTATTGAAAGTACAATTTCTAGTAAAATTAAAACAACTAAAAGCATTAAAAGAAGTCCAAAACAGTAGAATGCATTATAAGTTTACATATGTCGGCCTCGATGGCGTAGTAGTTAGTGTAACCGAATGCCACGACTGAGGTCGGGGGTTCGATTTCCGCACAAGTCAAACATTTGTGAGCATGAACATGGATGTTTGTCTTGGTCTGGGTGTTTTTATGTATAATATGTAAGTATTTACAAAAAAAAAGTATATATTATGTTTGTTTATCCATTGTCTAGTACCCATAGTACAAGCACTGCTTAGTTTGGGCTAGATGGTGTTGTGTGTATGAGGTAGAATATTATTAAAAAAAAAAATATTTTTATACATAATTATGAAAATAGTCTTAGACAAAGTTGTGTGTTTTCCAGCTATGGTTTTCCACGTTATAAAGTGCAAGTCTATAAGTCTATAAGTTTCTATAAGTCTACGAAGAATAGGCCTGGTGTGCCTTATAGACTTTGATTTGAAAGTAGTAGTGAAGTAGTCTTCGTTTTTAATGGGACAAGAATAAGTGACGTAACCAAAGTTTTCCGATCCGATTACATACCATACGTTCCTTAGTTCCTAATATTCATATCAAGTGATGGACGGCAATATATGGGATAAATAGCAATATTTACAAATGCTTAGCCATCTTTATCAACATTATGAACATATTTATTTACTTAAATTTTAAATATGAAAGTAAGTAGGCGGATTTAATGTCATAGGCATTCTCTGCTAGCCTTCCTTGAGGTGTTGAAATTGAAAACAACAAAGTATTCATTAGTAGTGTGTATAATACTTTGATTAGATTGTGTATTGTTATATGCAAAAATACTTTAATTGTTAATCATAATCATCTATGAAGAGGCTAAGAATATATTAATACCTATTATAAAAATACCACTGAAACCACACAATGAAATACAGACACACCAGAATAACATCGTCAATTTACAAACAGATGCCATAATTCAATAGAATTTCCTTACATTCCCCTCACTTGTATCACATTCAGATTATTCAATTTTCGTATAAAAACTAGCTAATTCAAATTCAATCTCAAACGGCTTGTTACAGCCTGTACTATGAATAGCGAGATGGGGGGAAGGTGGGGTGAAGTGGAGCGAGGAGCACAGTTCACAATAGCCACGCGGCGCAGCAGTGTTCCGTAGTGATGGGGACAGTTTATATAAAATACTACATTAATTTACTACATTAAATTAAACCCTATAATCCTTGTCCATGATTTAATTATGTCAAAATTATGTCAGTTCTCTCGGCCTCTCACTAGTTTGGTTTATCTAGACAACAATTTTGAAATTTTCTGATAGAGACATCAAGCAAAAATTACGTTATCTTTTTTTTTTAATGTTGACTTATCAATAAATGCCTGATGAGTATTGTGGCACTATCTAGTACCAATTTAAAGTATAAATGTTTTGAAAGTGTCAAAATAAAATAAAACGTCGTCATGACATTAAATTACTTTGACATGCAAGTGTTATTCATTATGATATTTAACTTTGGGTAAACAAACGTACGGATTATTTTATTACATTCTGTTAAGTGGATTAATCAAAGTTTAGATAGTATTGTTATATCAAGAGCAATACGGTAATTAATTTATGATTAGTGGTCGCCTAGAGGTCAAAATTCGACCAAAATTCCTAAGCTTGCTACTTTGTTTTCTGTTTTTCTCTATTACATATAATTAAGGTATAGGTAACCATACTTACAAAGAATTGTATGACGTCAGACGAACAATGTCGAAATACTACGAACGCGATTCGACTGCGTGTGTCAAATGCATGGTTGTATGCGTGTAATTATTATTAATTTATACATATTTTATAAAAATATTAGGATTTGCTCCTCCATCTCTATATAAACTTTAACTGTGCTAAATTTCATATTCCTCCGTCCGCGCAATTTTTGTAAAAAGGGGTACAAATTTTTTGCTTCACGTATTAATATATAGATAGTATACAACTGATCTTGATATACTAAATTATTACGATAGACTGACATTTAAAATTAGCACATTTAAATCCACTTTAAAGCGTATTGTACGCAATAGTAAGAGATATTTTATGAAACTGAAGGAACAAAACTAGGAATTATTTGATTATCTAAATATAATGAGATTACGAACTGATATTGTCACCGGCCTGTCACCATGTTATATAATTATATAAAAGTATTATGCTTATCAACATGATAAAGACATACTAGTGTAATTAGTAATTCAGTACATGAATTATGGAACGCCAAATAAATAAAATACTTACTAGAAGAAAATAACATCTACAGATATATGAAAGGCATATATACAACTATTGTAGAAAAATGTTCGCAACAAAACAGGATTATTTGATTGTAAAAAGATAAAAACACTATCGTAGCAATAACAATACATTGAGATTTATAATCTTATCTATTTTACAGTATTAACATACGCAAGTGTATATTTTTGGATACTGATTTAAAAATGCAATAAATGATAATATAAATTGTAAAGTTGTCATTGCTTTAGGTGAAAACTCTACGCTACTATAATAGTTATAAAATAGGCAGATACCAAAATAATACCTTCCCGAGATATTGATCATAGACACATCACTATTGGAACACGATTGAATCATACCGTCCTCAGTGGATTGTCGGCGGCGTCTTGAGCAAAGAAAGTAAAAAGCGAACACCTTCACTACGCTAATGAATGCAGATGGAATCTTCGGGAATTGGAGTTTACCGTCGTGTAGAAGGTTAGACATATTTAAGAAAAAGATGTTATTCGAATGAACATTAGTTCAAGAAATCTTAGAATTACATTTTAATATCGATGTCTAACTTTTTAGTGCAATTTTGGAATGAAGTAAAATACTCTATGTTATATGCAATTCCGGTGGTAATCTGACATTAGGTCAGCTTGTGACCACGGCCGGTGTAACCTGGTCGGAACGTCAACCATAAAAAAGGTAGGACATAAACATTATGCATGATCGCGTTAATAATATATATATATATATATATATATATATATATATATATATATATTATCATGCAACGCAAAATTTTAAAAGTTATTACTGATCGGGAGTTTCAGTTTTAATTCCCAATTTAATGGCAATACAATGCTGTCTAGCTGTTTGGGGTCTACAGCCTTTGGTTATTAAATCAATTTACTTTCTTTGAATGCGCGGTAGTCGGCTTAAAAACAACCCTTACGTACTTTAGCAGTAGGCAGACATATAATTCAATGCACACATTCAATTTTAGGTCCCAGACAGTCACACGTGGCTTGAGGTCTATAATTCCAGCTAAGTCTAATTTATAGTTAGCAAGCTGCGAGCAATTAACATTATTACGTCTGTATAAAATAAATAATTGGAACCTCTTGAAATTCTAAGAGATTTCGTTAAACATTAGCTGAGTATATTAAGTCTGTAGAACTGTGAAGTAAATTTTCTTTGAGAATAATTGAGTGATATATTCAATTTAGTAATTCGACTTCAAAGAACCAAGTTGTATAATATAATGTCACACTTGAATACTTATAAGAGACAAGGCGAAGGTATACACACTCAAATTTAGTCCCTAGGGATCCTCTGAGTCATCTGTAATAGTGGCGACGGGGCTGTTAGTGAAGTAAAGTATTTTAAGGTGACAGTTTTGGTTTGGTGATTTGGTGATAGGACGAAAAATCCGGCTTACCTGGAATAGTACAACTTTCTTATAAGACACCGGCGCATTTCACTGTAACTCGGTTTCGGATGGTAACCTACCTACCACACCCCTTTCTTGCTATCAATTCTATCTTTCATTCCTTTTCCTTGGGGTCGATGACACGCAAGTGTTATCCTTGGTATCGTAAACGGTCATAGGCGACGGTAACCGCTTCCCATCAGGCGAAAAATCCTAATAAATATTATAAATGCGAATGTGACTTTGTTTGTTAGTTGGTTACGCTATAACGCCTTAACTACTTGACGCCCCCTGATAAATTTCGCATACACGTTGTCTAGAGCATAGAAAAGGACATAGGGTATCTCTCATCCAGAAGAAATACCGTTGCCGAGGTATAGAAAATTGACATAACCTACATTTCCGTGAGCGGAACCGCAGGCTAAATCTAGTAATACGTGAAGCCAACATTAGCGCGACCGCTTTATAATTAGTATCTCATGACCGAATAACACTTTTACACTTACGCTATTAAACAAAAAGGCAGACTGCATCGAATTATTAACCCATTAAAATTATTCAACACTAGCAGTTAGACAAAAAGTGCCTAACAAACCAAGAGAGATATTGAACCCAAATCACATTCAAGGTTACAGGATTTCATCAACCGAATAAACCAGTGACATCTCTATGAATAGTTCGAATACCGCATTCCAGTCTCACAGGGATAATCGATTCGGAGGCAGCACTCGAATAACAATCGTTACGGAGCGTCCTTCCCACAAAGCGGATATCAATATAGAAGCAATTATTCCCAGCACAATACGATTCTATCGGCTGCTGTAATCGATCTGTTCCATGTCTCGAGTCGAACACTCGCTTTCAGTAAAGGATTGACTGCAAAAAAGCTAAGATTTATAGACTAGGACATTGTTGTTTGTTTGTGTCTGTGAGTAGTTTTTGTTGGAACTCCTGTTTTGTTTGAGATGGCAATATATTTGTTGCTTACTATTTATCTTTAATACTACGTGGTTGAAATGCATTTTCAGGATTTGTTTGGCAGTTAATTGATACACTTATATGCAGTACAACAGAATTCAAATTTTGAGTATGTTTATATTAATATCTTAGGTATATACAATTTAATATAAACTTAAGTTACAAGCTTTAGATTCTTTTATTTATTGATATAATTATTTCTAAATAAAAACTGTATAGGTGTATATAGCGGTCTCCTTACTCCATTTTCAACCTTATCCAAAGTGGCAATATAGCAATAATGAATATGGGTTCTGTGCACAAGATGTCCGATTCGATTGCCGGGTCGGGCAAAGTTTGATTAGAATTTTTCATAAACAAATTCTCAATATCCACACGGAGTCTAGCAAAGTATCAACAGACGGCTATAGGCCTAAGGCCATAGTTAGCGAAATCTGTGTATAATTAACAAAACACCTAACGCCAACCTAAAGTTGATATCTTATTATTTCAAATCTCTACAAAACACGTACTAAAACACAGATTGCTTCTACAACTACACTATTATATCCATTATCTCATCAACACGCGTGTTCTAATAACCACAAGCGTCCTCTTTAGAGCGCTACAATTAATGTGGTTGAAGGGACGAGCTCACCGTTGTTCGGAACGCTCACCTACAAATTGGACTAATTTGGGTTCATTCACATCTTACTATTTAGTTAGTAACATTATATAGTGGTATTTACTATACAAGTTTTTATTTATATTTTGTATTGACGGTGATCACTTTGAAATTTCACGTTGCATGATTTGTGAGAAGGTTTAGGCCATAGTCTACCATGCTGGCCCAGAGCGGATTGACTGACTTTACCTTTAAGAAAATTATGGCAAATCCTCAAACAAGCGAGTGACAATTAATTTTATTTAATACGCACATAACTTTGAAAAGTCAATGGTCTTGGGATCGAACTCGAGACCTTTGCTTGACAATCTAACAATATCTCTTGCCTATTTTATAAATATGAACAGAGTCACATCTCTACAGTTCCTCGCTACAAACACACGTTTTAGTAATTTAAATTTCAGCTCTAAAATAAGACCACCTGCTTTTATATCCGCTCACACCACATCACAAGCAAAGGATTAAAATTTCCTTATGCAAGCTAGGGACGGGAGTGAACACGGGATCTTTGATTTAATAACCGCTGCTTCAGGGAATTTATTAAAAAAACCCGGGACCGACGCCGCTCTGGACAACTCTTTGACGTTATTAAACGAATCGATTTTGCTAAGATTTTTCGCTGAGAATTGAAATCTTTCGTACAATTGTTGGAATCTTTTTGAATAGAATTATTAAAGTTAGAATGGTTTATTTTCTTATTTTGGTTCAATCGATGTAGTAAGAAAGATCTGAATTATTGTAACAGTAAGTATTAGTAACGTTATGTCGTTGTTTAGTACGTAACATCGCGTCAATTTGTCGTATGGGGACTAGGCAGACGTACATCAATCCTATCGGATGGTTTATTGGTTATTTTTAGCATTGATAAACAAGACAAGTTTAGATCCTTTATCTATACTAATATTATAACAAGGAAGGATTAGTTTTTATTGTTTGTGAGGATTTACCTCAAAAACTACACAACCGATTTTAAAATTTTCTTTTACCATAAGAAAGTTGTATTATCACGGAGTAACACAGACTATGATTTATTATAAAAATACTGTTACTAACATAACCTAACCTAATTATACGTGAGCGAAGCCGCGGGCAAAAGCTAGTTAAACAAAGACAAGTTTTGAAGCTGGACCTGACGGCTGGACATAAAACTCTTTTGTGAATGAGAAATACTAGGACATTCATACGTTTTACACCTAAAACTAGACTAGCTACAAGTCTCTGAGGTATTACCAACATAGTTTCACGCTTGTACGCCTAAAATATTTACTAGCTATAGTTTCATAACCCTCATTTACTCACGCTACAGGAGCTAGCCTTATGCGAACTACTTAAAAACGTCTTGACAGGAAAACCAATGACACTTCGACTGACTCAAGACTCAAACTCGAGACCTTATGTATAGCAATTACATTCACTAGCGCTATTTACTTACGCCTACTACTTGTTCTGAAAAAACGTCAATAATATCTATAATAAAACTTGGACCTCTTTTTACAAAAATTGCGCGGGCGGAGGAGTATGAAATCTGGCACAGTTAAAGTTTATATGGAGAAGGAGGGACGAATCCTAATATTTTTATAAAATATACATTATTAATACATTAAATTAATAAAAAAAACACTACACGCACACAACTATGCATTTGACACGCAGTCGTATCGCGTTCGCAGTATTTCGGCATGGTTCGGTTGATGTCGTACAATTCTTCGTAACTATGGTTACATTCTTTTTTTTACGTTGGGGTATCATTTGACGCATATCTCTCCGCGGGACGACGGAGAGGTTATGTCGGGCTCGCCGGGGTCCAGAGCAAGATAATACCGACTAAACCTACCACGGTGTTCTTCGACATAACCATAGACGGCGGGGCCGCGCGAATCGCTTTCACATGCAATCGCGACCCCGCCGAGATTTCGGCCCGCCGTGTGAAATGGCAGGCCACTACATAACACACTTCCTCTACTGTCCCCTTGTGGGGGGATAGTTACGTACCTTAAGTACCTATTGTATTTTCGCGGTATATACTCGTATAATAACGATCAAACTTCGATAAACGAACGATAAATTTAAATCAATTATGGTCGAATTTCGACCACTTAGCGACCGGTCACGATAAATATTCTAGGATTAATTTATTTATGATGTGAGGAATGTTAGAATTTTCAAGTATTTATTTGCACGAAAATGTTCGTTCTGCCGGTAATGTCAAGTTGTCTAACCATCGCATGGCTCACCGGCGCCGCTGGGAAATACGGTTAAAATATTTATACCATCTAGCATCGTATTAGTTCGGCGAAAATATCGTTTAATCTGTATGAAAGTATCTCGGAGTTTTTAAATTACGAACTGGTTTTGCTAAGGTAAGAAGTGCAACAAAATAGATTTTGGGTTAGTTGAACTATTTTTTACATAATATTGTCTTCTGTTTACGCGAATGTTATTCATTGAAATTAAACTACTATATACGGATTTTATAGCGTTGTTTATTTAGCACTGTATTACAAAATTTTGAAAATATTACAGTACTACTACTATTGATTTTATTTTACTAATTTATAAGCTAATAAAATTATTTAAACTATTAGATGATAAAATTATTTAAAGGGCTCGGAGCAACTGTTTGTGGGCCCCGAGCCATTCGTGGGACTCTCTGAGAGCACCGTCAAGGCAGCTTTGAATGCACATGGCAATGACAAACACAGGCTAGAGTGGAAGGCCCTGAGGGGTCTGGAACACTCCAAGAAATTCATTGCAAACAGAGCCACAGGCTTCACCCGGAAGTTCTGCAGGTATAACAAGAGCCAAATACGCCTGCTCACAGGAGCGTTCACTGGCCATTTTGGCACCAACGACTTCCTGTGCAGATTGAGATTGGCTCACAATTCGATTTGCAGAGCCTGTGGTGAACAGGACGAGTCCATATCGCACCTACTATGTGAATGCGACGCGTTGGCTGGATTGAGGATGGGTCTGATGGGATTGGCATATCCAAACCCTGAGGACTTCAGGCTTCTCCCTCTGAAGTGTACGCTACGACTGATGCAGTACATTCATAGGGAGATAGCTAAGGGATAAATCTTGGGGCTGACACAAAAGATCCCAATGGGTCGAAGTGTCGCCGGTCTGTGCTGACTGGCCCCCATACATAAGATAAGATAAGATAAACTATTAGATGTATTTATTTTTGGTTTACACTTTCCCCGACGTTTCGGTTGCTTTTCAGCAGCCATGGTCACGGGGAGAAAATAAATAGATTTCGAAGAAAACTATTTTTTTTTAGGTCTATGTGCCACATATTAAGACAAGCGGCTATTCTGGCGCGTACTTTCTTAGCTTTTTCTGTTTAAATTTCTACCTTTACTCTGTTTACTCTGTTCTTTGTCATGCGATTCATGTTTTTTTATTTTGCCTGCAATTTTTGATGGTTAGATTTTGTCCTTAGCTAAATCAATTTCTAAAATAATTTAATTTTGGTCACAAAGTATCACTTATGAGCGTCAAAAGTAAACGGTTAGTGAGTTTACTAAATACATTTATTTTAGTTGCAAGGTTCAGTCAAAGAGTTGAATCTATGAGAAAATACCTTATGTAAGTATTCTCTGAACTCAAACTCATCACCAGTTTTTTAAATATCCATTAAATTACATTTAAAAATATATTCATTTACACAAGTAAGTTTCTGTCAAAAGCAAAGTTTATTTGTAACACAACTTTTGTTTCCTGCTATCGCTAAGGCGAGCACAGTTCTGAGAATATCATTAATTATTCTGTTACACAAGGTTATCCTGAAGTTTCGAATCCTTTGCACTGTATATAGTGATTTTATTAAACAACAATTTCTCAGTTTTAATCAGTTTCTTTGCTGATCGTGATGTGCATCGTAAAATAATAACGTGGTTCCATGAAATATATTTAATTAACTACCTACTATTCCTACCTTCTATTTAAGCGCGATTAATAAATATCCTTCTCATCAATCATATTATTCAATTAATTATTTTGTAAGTGGATATGCACTTTGATAATTGTTAATTTTATGTGAATGTCTGTGTTTGCCCTATAAATATGCTTACATAGATAAATATAAAATATATATTTTAGTGGAACACCGTTAGACAACCACGCAGAGGTCTGTCGTTCGATCCTTAGGCACATACTGCCGACTTTTCGAAGTCATATGCATATCAAATAATTAATTATAGCTCGCTTTAACGGTGTAGGAAAACATCGAAAAGAAACTTGAATGTCTAAGAGATTTCCATAATATTCTTCGAGATAAATTTTGTGAGGTCTATAGCCGTTATCACACTGAGAAGTTGACATGCCATAAGAAAGTTTTATAAAGGGCTGCTATTATTATTATAATACCAAAGGCCCTGGGGCGACCATGCAAGTCCATTGATTCTTGATGTTAAACATTTTCACCATTACTATAGTGAAGTCTCGTAGACGAGCAAACATGTACGAGCATATAAAGAAAAGTGGTGCATTGCCCTCCGTACCCAGTAAAGTATGTAAAATACATATATGTACATTGTGTCACACCTGTATTCCCGAATGTTAGGCAGAAGGATATGTAACCCAAATTTCGTTTACTACATTTTACACATATTACCGTTCATCAGGCACAGCTCTAAATATAATGCTGGAACTGAGAGGTTCTTCACAGAAAAACCCAATTAAATTTGCCCCACCCGGCAATTGAACCCGAGATTAGATGGACAGCAGTCGTATAAAATACCGCTGTGCCACCGAGGCATTTAAAATATGATATTAAAGTAATTATGTGCGGCCCCTGGTCTCCTGGTAGCAGGCTGGCCGACAGGTAGGTAGGGGTTCGCTAAATAAAGAACACGAATCTTTAGGAATTGAGTCTTTATTTATGCCAACTACTGTTGCCTAACCACGTCCAGATTTTGAGGTAGTAGGTAGTACTGGGAACACTGGCCTGAACTGTGGTGCAGCTCTGCTGGGCGGCCCAGCTCCTTCCCAGGTTGTGCTTGGGTCTTCCACTCGCCGCCAGATGAGAAAGTTCGCGTAGCGAGGGTCCCAAAAGGTAGAATATAATTTGAAATCCCCAGCGGGATTCCGAATAGTAATTTGTTTAGACAATTTAATATTAATTAAACACTATACAAAAGTAGGTCATCTGAGACCGTGTGACACAGCCGTCACGTCCGATGCGTTTAAGTAGTCTAGCCGTTGCCTTTTACGAATGCACCCGAAGCTAGCCGAGCGGTCGCGTGCGGCACGACTGGTTTTTAACTTATTTAGAGATGCTTAGGCGCAATAGATACGAGGACCTTCGCGTAAACAATAAATGGTGGGTTCCGTAGTGTATATATTTTTTTTATTAATAGTTTAATGTAGATGAATTATATTATATTTTAATTTAGTTATTTAAATTTGATAAGTTGTAAATAGTGTTTCTTATATATTAATTAAGGTGTTTTTATTGATAGTTTTAGAAATTCTAACTTAAGGCTAGCAACTTACAACGTTACATATGTATAGATAGAACTTGATGTACATGTCCACCCATATTCATTTGTATGGTACATAGAATAACCAAAATACTATAGGTAGCTTCAAAATAAACCCATCAATATCAGGCTCAACGAGCACTCGACAGACAAGCAAATTAAATTTCGATACTCAATTTTTATAAAACCACATAAAAAAGCAACACAGGTGAATCGGGTATCGAACCGCCGCTTTGGACTCGATACAGCCAATTTATCGATACCAAGTACCCTTCACAGAGCGCACTGTGTCCGATCAATTAACTCAATCCCGGGATATTCGCAGCCTTTCCATACTCTATTCGATTTGATTTAAAAATTCAATTTCTGTTATATAGTTCAGATTTTTATAAAAGGTTAATTTTGTGTTGAATAAAAGTTTATTTGTGAATTGCAGGCGGGCAATTGGTTGAATGCTGTTTCAGTTCAGAGAACTTGAATAAAATATTAATTTGTTTACTGACGTTTTGCTCGCTCTAATGTCTAGATACCGACTCAAATTGCTGTTCACAGCAGTGCTGTTCTGTGAATTCTCATTATCGATAGCTCTTCCCTTAATTCACAATGAATTCCTATCTGATATTCTGTAATTTCACAGGTATCTTCAAATATCTAATATAATTGAAATCCTGTTTAAATTAAAAAAGTTACGAGTCTGCTATTGAAGTGAGAGTAGAGTTCGAGAAGATAACTTTTTAGAGAACTGCAGGATTGTTATTATCTTATCTTATCTTGTGTGGGCTAGTCAGTACAGACCGGCGACACTTCGACCCAGTGGGATCTTTTGTGTCGATTTCCCCAATAACGACTGCCATAGATGTTCATGGCAGCCGAGACCGACGGCTTAACGTGCTCTCCGAGGCACGGAGCAGGCGATAATTGTCAATCAATACGCACATAATTTTGAAAAGTAATATAACTTCCGAAAGTCAGAGTGCGCGACGTGGATTCGAACCTGAGACTCTCTGCAGTCTGTTAGTCTCCCCACTGGGCTATCGCTGCTATGGGGATGATCATTAAGGTCAAGATGAAGTTTTTGCATTTTAACTATAGATTGATCGCCTCGCGTGTGTTTGTTGTGGGTTCGAATCCCACACGGGACAAAACTTTGTGTGTTGTCCCGAGTCTGGGTATTCTTTGTGTCTGTTGTGTGAATATTTGGCAAATCCTCCGTGACACTAGAATTATAACTAGAGCGGAAGTTGACTTTTTAATTACAATTTGGGATTGTGTTTGAAAAAACTGATGATATAATAAATTTTATAAATTTAATCGCACCCTAAACATTTGCATTCATAAAACGCACCAAACAATAACAGTTATAAATCAATTGTGAAAAGCACATACAACAATATTACATCCGACGATACTCCTAAAATTCGTGACACAATACAAAACATTTTTCTCACATACGTCATCAAAAAAGGCGCATCGTACAAAGGTTTGTAAACTGGCCGTTAAAATAACAGCGCTATAAATAACTTGTAACGTTATATCTGCTTTACACGTGACGGAACAACGTTATTTGTTGCTCAAAGTGTTATTTCACGTAAGCACGAGTTATAGCTTATTTTTTACGGTATTTTAGCAATTTCATAGTCCATGTTATGTTTCTCTATTATCTCTTTCTTGCATATGGATATGTCATCCTGTAGTTGAAATATCGACTAATATATCTTGTCCTCATAATTATCTCAAAATTTAGTTGAATACTATGACAACTGCTAAAAATACTAGTTAAACCTTTCATAAAGATTCCGATAACGATCTATGCGTGTTACGTGCTAACATGACTTCTGACTACTTTGACTAGCCTCTCAAAATCCGCCATTGAAAACATAAACCATAAACAATCGAGTGTGCTCGACGCCCTATCGCGTCACCGGGGTTTGACGAGTACAAATCTGAAGACGTCGATCGGCGTCAACGGTAATTGTAATTGTAATTGTAATTGGACTCCCTTTTCGCGCTTTTTTTCTTTTTATTTCATTTATGCGTGAGGCGTCAACGGGGTTTGAGAGGCTAGTGATGAAAGCTCTGTTTTTCCTAACTTAGGGATGCAGACTGCAGTAACGTTTTTTACACAACGTTGTCGATTACTATTAAAATTATTGCCTTAACGTTTTCACGATCTTTAATCGCTTTACCGTTGTTTGTCTCCTAATACTAATATGCCGCCAATAAGAAATTGTGTGTCATGAATAGATAGGCGAGAGGTGATTTGCTACAAATTTAGGTCCTCAACAATAGAAGGGCGGCTTATTGGATACTACCGCGAATAGTTCCAGCCTCCATCTTGCTATTTAGAATTCTTTGACACAAAATTCCAAAAACATAATTCACATTGTTCGATTTTAATACGAAGTTATGACAATTAACTAAATTATTTGTTTATTTTATTATATTCTTATTAAAATTATAGAATATAGAAAAAATAACAAACATACTCGTTTTTTTTTATATTATAGATGTTTGTTTATTTGTTTCAATTATATATTTAGAAAAAAATCAGATAACCCGTGTAGCGAAGCGAGGGACCATGTATCAATCTGACCATCTAATGTATGTGAAATAAATTTCATTTCATTTCATCGCACATTTTGAGCGACTTAAAATCCAGCAGTCACATTCACTCCTACTAACCCACCAAACAGTCAGTCATCAGAAACTTAAATAAAAATTATTTATTTAATCCAAACTGTACAATTTTCGAACGTATTACAAAAGTTATAGTCATCACTACGTGTCAGTTGGACTCCGCCACCGACATTTTTCTCCCCATCATATTAAACAAACTATTTGTTGGTAGACTGATGCATCCGTCCGATGTCCCGCAGGAAATGAGTTCCCATCCTCCTCCATGTTCCGCTCCCTTCGTATGCCACACAGAGTTAATATACTTGCAATAGATATTATTATACAGAGGAAAACAGAGTTATCACACAATATGTGTTAATAAGCTGGGATATCTATTCGCACATGTGTAATTATACTGTGTTGTGTAGGTGGGATGGTCTGTTGAACACTTTAGTCAGGTGATTAGTTCAATTCTATAACTAAATGATAATATATGTATATATATATTATGATAGCAATGGTACTTATGTTTACCTTTGCTTAGACGATTGCATGGATGGCCTAATGGTTCATGTGGTCGCCATGCTAGTGCTACTACGACGAATTTAATCGGTTCGAATGCTACACGGAACAATTTCTTTTGTTGTTCTATCATAGTTGTTCTAAGCATGAGTGTTCTTTGTGTCCGTTTTTTAAATTATACGAATTCGTAAAGGGAATTATGACTAAGCCTTCATAAGTAACCAGTAAAATGTTAAGTATACATAATAAATTTCATGCTTACAACTTATACAAATATGTAATATCTTCTTCTAACATTCTATGCTGTTAGATTTAAACTACAATTATTTCGTATTAACTCCTTAAGCTTTGTACCTATGTATATACATATTTAATTCGCATTCGCTGCGCTCTTAGACGGACGTGTGCATGTAAATAAATATAATTAATTTATTGTTTAGCGCGGTGCAACCCGACGCTTTTTACCGCCATGAGTGACACACTTGTGGCGAATGATCTGCTGGCGTTCCTGCAACAGAAGCTGGATGTCATGGACGAGGTGTCTGCCATCCAAATATGTCCCTCGAACTTCAGCGAGGAGGACATAGCTGCTGCCAAGCTGCTTCTGTACAGGTCGCTCAATAAAAGTGACCAGATGGTGTCTCGCAGGCGTGACGGGACAAAGAAAAGTCTGCAGGATATTATCACGCTGCTGAAGAAGACCGATCCTGACGACGTGCCTACGTTTTTGGCGAAGGACTTGAGTAAGTTACCTCCCGTCACTTTCGACCATGTCGATGTTACAAGCTTTTTAAAGGATATCGTCTTCCTTAAAGCCAGTTTAGCGGATGTAAACAAGAAGTTGGAGGCATCCCAGAACACCGTCATGGTTTTGCGCGAGGAGGTTGACGAGATGCGCAACTCAGATTAATGCTGAGGATAGTTTTGTGACAGTGAATAGGAGGAAGCGCCGTCAGAAAACTAACAAGAACAGCTGCGGTACGGCTCCTGTGGAGCCTGGTGCAAACCTGCGTACTGCAGCACCGAACACACCGGTGTACATCTCTCGTCTCCACTACACCACTAAGACGGAGGACATATCACAGTATATCAGGTAAGAGAGTGCTCAAAAACAAAATAAATACATTCGCCTTTTAAAAAGCCCTGAATACTTAACCAGAATTCAAAACAATGTTTAGGCACGCATCAACATTCGTACCCGTTGAAATATACTCGAGAAGTTTGAGATATAACAACTAATCATCATTCAAACCATGACCATCGCTACCTCAACTTTCACCCCTCTATTATAGGCCCCGTAGGGAATCACAGCCATAGAAAATAATATATATATAACTGACCCTCCCGGCTTTATTCAAAAACAAAATATTCTTGAGGTAAAAGTCGAAAATAGTAGAACAATATGTTAGTGTCTGTTCTTTTAGATACCGTTGTTCAAAATTATACATTTTCTGGCTTTTGAGAAGAAAATACACATAAGTTTTAACTCAGTATCGTCGTTTTATATAATGATCCAGTGTCACATCGGTAGTGAAACGATTGCTGTGTATGAGGTTTAAGGTTTGAGTCTCGGATCCAGCAAAGTGTGATTTGGTTTTTCTGTTACAGAAAACTCAACTAAGAAGGCTAAAGCTATTAAATTGCCAAAAATTAAATGATATTCTACTAGCATGGCACATAAGGTTACGAACCGCTTTATTGTAAACAATACCTATGATCTACAGCGAAAACATCTGCGCATTGCAGACCCTGCCGAATTCCCTCTATGTAGAAGTTCTTACAACCGCAGGAACAAAAGCGGCGTTTGCCCAATGGATAAGACATTGGACTGACGATCGAGAGGTCGCGAGTTTCACCCGATGCTCTACCGACGGGAAATCAATCCTACCACAAGCTTAGATGGAAGAGCTAATTCTTCCACGAAAGCTTGTGTCCAATCCAATGCCTTATCCTTATGGATAAGCTAATGCAGCTTTTCTGCCAGAACTTTTACAAAGAGGAAATTTAGCAGGATCGGCAATGTGCAGATGTGCTTCCTAAGAAAAACTACTAGTTATACCCAACTCAAACTGCAAAATATTATTTTAAGAAAAGAACACATTTGGTTGAGATCATGTGCAGCATCGGGGCACATCCAAATTGGTCCAAAGACCAGGTATCCTGGTTTACCCTGCTTATCAAGGTAGTTATAATATACATTTTTAAAACATCACCGTACAAGAGAAGCCACGGTATAAGCTAATACCTAACTACGTCTGCGTATAACACGCAACGGAAATTTGAAAGTCGGTGGCAGACAGATGTGTTAATTAACTCTGATATAATTTAATATTGCGTACAGATGGCGTTGCGTACGCTAAATTTAATCACGACGCAGTGAATGACGATATCGTTGGTATTGCCTGTTGGTGACTATTGGTTTTACGTATATGTTATACATACCTACATATGTACCTTGGACGATACAATTAACTTTAAATATGGAGGAGCGAGGAGCTTTCTTACAAAGGTGTGTCGCGTAGGACTTATCAAATATTCAAATAACAGACGCAACGAACATTCTGATACGGCACAACTATTTGTGGCACACTAAAGTTATATTATATCATGTGTGTGAGTCGAACCCACAATACTCGGAGCAAGAGCCCGCAGTGATACGACCGCTTTAACATCTACGCCATCGTGCAGTACAGAAAATTAATAGATACTATAGAACAATATACAAATAGACCTTAAACACTCAATTAGAGATCTTTCAAATTATAATTGTGTGAGATTCGAACCCACATCCAGCTTGGTGGCAGTGATCTAGCGACCAGTGCGCCATGTAAAGCATATCGTTCAACTATGAAATGACCACCATGGCGACAAAAATACATATAATGAACCGTTATATCAACTACACATTGCACTTAAACATGATTTTTTATATTACCAGGCAAAGGCAAATACACGTACTACTTTCCTTATGATAAACATTATTATTCTAATGGCTTATCCATACTTGATAGATAGACGTCAAGTCAAAGTGACATAGAGCGATTGGATGCAAGTACCACACCACCGATCGCTATAAAATCTCTGGAGACGAATGTGTTCGGTGGATGTCAGATAGTTGAGATGTCTGACACCATTAGTAATACAAGTACACACTGCCAGTATTCTTACATCTAACAACTGGGCAGCTGAATACTTATTCTAGCTATGAGTTCGTATAAACATTTAACAATTGAATTTGAACAATACCGGTTAAGGATGAGCCATATTAACGCAGAGGGGGTTTAGATAACACTTATAGAAAATGTATCTATGCCCAATTGTGCATTAATTGAATATCGACCGAAGAACTGGTTTTATTCAAAATCGATATTTGGTATTTTTTTAAAACTGTTGTAGTAAAGACAAAAAGAAAAATAAAACAATGTTAATCGATTTATTTTTCTAGATATCTACATAAATTAAAAAAGGAGCGGTGGCCTAGTGGAGACTGCTGGACTGCCACGCAGAGATCTCGAAGTTATGTACGTATTTAATAGTAAATGATCGCTCGCTTCAACTGTGAAGGAAAATGTCATGAGGAAACCTGCATGTCTAAGAGTTCTCCATAATGTTCTCAAAGATATGTGAAGTCTACCAACCAGCAGTGTGCCAGCGTGGTAGACTATGGCCTAACCCTTCTCACAGTGAGAATAGGCCCGTGCCCAGCAGTGGGACAGTTTAATACAGGGCTGACATTATTATATTTATAAAAAGATAATATTGAATTATGTTCGCGTGTATGTTATTGATTACAATAACAAGAATTTTAAAGCGATTCACAAACATTACTTTAAATTTTTCAACTATTTATATTCATACTTTCCCCTACCGAATTTAAAAATAAACCGCTATATTAAAGTAGGTTAATTTTAATTTACATAAACTTCTTAATTTTTTTTAATACTTGCTGCTAATAAAAAACCATCTACCTAAAAATTTAATTTAAAACTTCATACGCAGCTGCCACATTCACAACCACCGGACCGCCGAGGAAATCTATAGTTATAATATTACGCATAAAACTATTTGTATATTGCATGATTCAACAAAGACGTATCCACGGTCGCTCATTTATCTCACTCGCTCCATTAGCTCCAACGCAACCGGGAAATAAATATACAACAAGATTTACTTACGTATATGTTTATATATTATCTTCTTATTCTTCTCAAAATTGAATCAAACGATTTATCTTCTGACTACGTATTGAAATGTCTTCATTATTATTTATTCATAACTGTGGTATAGGTGGCGCTGCGATCAAATCGTAAAATGTTTGAAGCAAGCAATGAGTCAATCAACCTTGCATTTTAGTAATATGAGAATATAACCAAAATGCAAGCTAAGATATTCATGTAATTTAAAAAGGTTGTAGCTTTTATGTAAGTTTGTTGAAGGAGAATGAACTAGGAGCTTATGCGCTGTCAAACTTTCCTAAAAATAACTAACGCAGAGGCGAAATATTATTTCTAAATTGTCTTTGAAACAAGATACTGCAAGTAGGAATCACGGATCTCATGACGTCGGTGACCACAATCAGAGAAGCTCAAATTGTCAGCATTGTCCCAGACCACCTAATTAGGACCAAACATTACGCAAAATAAACGTGGAGTCTCCCCTGCGTCGCCTTATAGACTGAGACTCAAAAATAGATTAACATATATGTAGATAGAAAGATAATAAGGTATGTGATCAATATTTTGCTTTATTGTGTACTACTGTGTATTCTGTACTGATTGTATCTTGTATAAAAAGCTTGTTGGTAGTTCCAACAAACACATAACTTACGTAGACGCCCGGGTTGTAAAACTCATAAATATATTTGTCTCTTGGAGAACAAATGTTTAAAATCTATGTTTAAAATAACAAAGACAAGGTATCCTTATATGATTGTCTAGAGCAATGTAAGTAAACTTTTATTACCAGAATAAAACAAGCTTTTCAAAGCCCTCTAACAAATACACACTTGAAAGAAAACTCTTGTACAAAAATTAGCAGTTCTACAAATCCTAACGAAAGAAAATAACAATCTCAAAGTAGATTTTCTGACAATATAAACTCTAACAAAGACAGTCTTCAATAAAAATTTTAATATTAAAGAATCGCAATTTTCAGCACAGCTTTATATACGGTAACCCGACCAAATAAAGAATCATTGGACAGTATGGAAGCACTAACATGTCGGCGGCATCCCACATTGGCAGGGTTATTGAAATTCACCAATCGAATTTATTTATACGAGCCATATTGAGAGAGTTAGAGTATTTTCAGATTAGATTGTGCGGTTATGTTACATGGTGAAATTTCAAGTGTTTATAGTTAAATTGCAGTTACAAAGAAAAGAACTCCACCAAGATTAGTCGTGTCGAAACTTAATCATTTCAATCAGTGGACAGTGCAGTGGGCCCGGAAACAAATTGAAATATAGTATGTTAGAAATTATGAAAGTTTGTGATGTATGGGTTTTACGCGCAAATAACCTGTCTCGGAACAACAATTTGTAGATCTCAAAAGCGTTACTCTCGTGCTGGATTTGAACCCAACAAACTCGGCATAGTGGCGGTGGCGAGACGAAATTTGTAGGCATACAATTCCGAAAAAGCTAGATTACAACGCGACTGACTGCTCGAATCTATAATGCACCTACGTATTAAGTAGTTAATTATCACTCACTTCAACAGCAATCAAAAGCGTCTGGAGAAAGCTTAAAAGTCTGGGAGATCTCCATTATGTTCTTATTAGAAATATTACCTGCGGAGAACCCTCAGATAATATATGCAAGTTGCCATAATAAATACCCAAATGTGTGAAGTATGCAAACCATCACTGATTTCAAGCGATTAAGCTGGTGTCCAGCGATCTAGAAGTGCTAATATTATCATATATAATATTATTACACACATTATCGATTATCAGATGATGACCATAAATGTCTTCTTCTCCCTAGCCTTTATTATTCCCAAGACACTTGGGGTCGGCTTTTCTAGTCTAACCGGATTTGATTGGATATCAATTTTTACTCGGAGCGGCTGCCACCTGACCTCCGCAACCCGAAGGCTAACTATACCCTAAGGCTAGATCAGTGTTAGGATATTATAGGGCACTGACTTCCCAATAACGACTGTTATAGATGTTCATGGCAGCCGGGACCGACGGCTTAACGTGCTCTCCGAGGCACGGAGCAGGCGATAATTGCCAATCAATACGCACATAATTTCGAAAAGTCATATAACTTCCGAAAGTCAGAGATGCGCGACGTGGATTCGAACCTGGAACCCTCTGCTTTGCAGTCTGTTGGTCTCTCCTCACCAGTAATTAAGACTCCACAAGGTGTAGGTACCGACGACCTGGTAAGTGTCGCAGTACATTGTTGGGGGAGGGTGGTCAATACCGGTCTGTGTGGAAAACCTTGGAGAGGGCCTTTGTCTAGCAGTAGACGTCGTTCGGCTGAGATGATGATGATGAGAAAACAAACCTGTACACTTTTGTTTCACGGTCACCTTGAACTCGTGACTGTGAAACAACGTTCATACGTTCAGTTTAGTTGTAGAATACATCTAATGTACAATATTAGCAACAATCAACAATGAAATAAACTGCGCCAATTTCGCAACAATCCGAACATGGTATTTTTTTCTATGGTCTAGGACGCAAATGAGCCTACGGATCGCCTGATGGTAAGCTATTCCCGCCGCCCATCACACCCGCAACACCAGAGGAGTCACAAGTGCGTTGCGTTCCATTTAAATTTGCCCCCACCAGAAGAAGAATGGAGGGAAGGAGGGGGGAAGCGTTAGGCCTTCGGTACCCTTACTCACTCGACGAAACACAACGCAGACGCTATTTCACGCCGGTTGTCTGTGAGGCCATGGTATCACTCCGGTCAAGCCGGCCGATTCGTGCTGAAGCGTGGCTCTCCCACGGTTAAAGTTAGTTGCTATAAGTTTTGTTGAAACTAAACTGAAATAATTACAAAATGTTTCTCAGTACGATGTCCCTTCACTGCTTTAACTAATGCGCGGCTGAAAACGCAGCGTCGACGGACGCAGTTCGTCTGAAGCGTCCACAAAAGCGGTAGTTTGCCGCGGGCTCTCGTTTAAACTCCAAACTATTTGCCGATCCGACGGGTTGTTGCTCAAATGAAATTTTAATATTTCTTTATGGAGTAACTCTGAACTCAGTTCTACTTGTAGTTTGAGTTACGTGACGACCCTATTCGCATTTCAGTTTAAATTCTATTTTGAAGTTAGGTGGAAAATTTGAAAATGATCGACTGTCTCGCTCGTCCAAAGGTTGGCAGAATCGAACGCTTATACGTAAAGTGGTTGTCTTACAGGGATTTCTGTTTATTTTTTTTGTTTTGTTTCTATTTTCGGTTTAAGATAACAGAAAGAAAAATTATATTGCTCCTGTTAGACGGCAATTAATACAAGAGATGTACAATTGCAACAAAAGAGCAATTCGAATAGTCAAAAGTTGTTTAACCGTGTATCCAAATGTTGATCTGTAATTCGCTATTACTGATAATAATTCGAATCATAATCGGTCATTCGAAACTTGTTTTGATAATAGTTTATCATTTCTCGAATAACCTCTATAACTTTAGGTCAACGTCTAATACGTTTTTAATCGATAATTGCCCGCCGCTAATGTAATTACGCATCCCTTAATGCCAGCTCTATGTAATGCTTTGAAAATATATAAATATGATGGTTTATAAGTAAAATTTAGACATAAAGACTGCACGGATAGCTGAATGCTTAACTTGCACTAACAATGTGCTTTATCCAAATCCGATCACAGTAACTAGCAAAATGTGTTCTATGTTTTCTACCCATGTTATTAAATCATAGAGTTACCGCAGATGTTAGCAAGGTTCTCTAAAGCTATTCATACCATAACATAAGTTAGCAAATAAGCCTGGAAAGTAAATAGCGAAATCTAGATCCTAATCTATGGTTACTTTAAAGTAAAACTCATACCTGAAACATTGATTTCCCGGAAAACAGGTTTCACAGTCACAAATTTAGCCACTCACCGTGACTTTATTCTCGTTTCCTTGTAAATTGTTACGTGTATCCTTTCCTAGCCTTTAACCTATCCTCATACCAAATAGGTTTAAAGCGGGACAACGGTTATGCTGTACAAACTTTACAAACACGCAGAGTTTCTTTCAAATTCTAATTAATATTATAAATGCGAATGTGAGATTGTTCCTTTGTTAAGCTTTCACGCCCTAACTACTCGACCGATCGTCATGAAATTCCGCATACACGTTGTCAGGTATCTTTTATCCAGAAAAAGTATTTTTACTAATCTAACCTAACCAACATTGACGCGAGCAAAGCCGCCGGCGACTTCAAATGTATTACAATTTAAACAGTATCGATCTGTGCTATATGACATGCGGCATAGCCTCTAAATTTTTGAGAGAACGCTGTATATATTTATGTTTGTGTGTGTCTCAAATGACACAACACAAAATCACCACATCTCCATCCAATTTTGCGGCAATTACGACGTCAGTTGTAAACAAACAGCACTTGTTTACACATCGCCGGCTCACAATGACGGCGCGCAGGTTCACGCGTCGGCGGACACGCGCCGCACGCCGCGTGCGGGCTCATTATGCACGTGCAACTTGCAGCTTTAATTAGAGATAAAAATGTGTTGGCATTTGTGACTTCATTTACGATAATTATTGAAAACTAGCTTCTACATGCAGCTTCGCATACGTGAATCCTCATTGCGAATTAAAATGTCCAAAATAATTGAATACATTTTCAGTTAAGTTTCATCCAAATCTGTTAAAAAGATTTTGATTAAGATACAAACAAAAATATAGTCGATTCGACAGTCAATGAAACGATATCAATTCAATATTAATTTCGAGTGAATTAATTATATTCACTCAAAATTAATATTAAATTGCAACGTACAATTAAATGAAATTTAATTAAGCCCTAAAGGCGTTTATCGTTAATGTAATTACAACTAAAACTATTTTGTAACAAATTATTGTAGTTATTAATTGTTTATTAATAACAGCTATGAACAGATGCTGAAGTGGAGTACTAAGGACAAGAAATAAATCACATCAGGATATTAAACGTCCGTTAAATAAAATGCTTCATATATCAAACACAACTAAGGAAAACAAGTCGCCATTTTAAATTTTTTGGCAATGATTGCTTCTAATTTTGCTAACTAAGAACCTTTAGATGGTGGTTGTGGTCGTTCATATCGTACCATCACATTAGAGCGATCCGAAAAAATATCCCGGCACTGATGTTGACATAACCAATATAGCGCAAAACCAATTTCTATTCCTAAAATATTGGAATTTTGGATTTAACTGTAAGCCGTTAACTGTATTAACATTACACTGGCAGACATAAAGTGAAAATTTGTTCAAAGTTGCTTATGCGAAAACACCAGCAATGTCTAATCACGGTATAAATGACATGGTCATCTCACGTGGAGGTGATGTGAACTGGCCACCGAGATCGTGCGATTTGACCCCGTTAGACTTTTTCTTGTAGGGTTTTCTTAAGTCGCAGGTGTATGCGAATAAGCCACAAACCACAGCGGTCCTCAAAGCCAACATAACCCATGCCATCGGTCAAATTCAGCCTGATTTATGCGCCAGAGTCATGGAATATTGGACATTTCGGATGCGCACCACCCAGAGAAGCCGTGGCGGATATTTGAACGATGTTATATTTCACACAATGGCATCAATAGGTCTTTCAAACGAATAAAAAATTTAGATAGTATCTCGCACACACTTTGTTTTATTTAAATTTAAAGATAGAAAGCGCTTAATGAAAGGCTCTGTAGAACCCGAACTTACAATTAACATATTAATAAACAAAATCAAACGAAGACAAAACAAACTTGTTTTTAATTAGTCACAAATGAACACAATAATATTATTTAAAGTGCCGATATTCTGTAATGTAAATATCGGCGAGTAATGAGGTGCGGCGGTCGCGCGTGGTCGCCGCGGTCTAGCTGCGGGAACGCTGCGTGGCAGCTGCGGGTACCGCAGAGTGGAATACAGTATTATTTCGCGCATTTTAACATTTTATTTGCACAATATACGTACTGGTGGTAAACTCGTTGGTTTTAAATAATCCCTTACATAGGTTTGATGATTCGAGTACATGATTTTAACTAGTGTTTTATTTTTTTGTTTTCAATTTGTAATTGCCTGCTGAAAGATTCATAGTAACTGATATAGCTAACAAGCATAATATCTCCTATTATCCTTGCTGTAATTATTTGTAATTGTACAGGGAAGCTTGCGTGCGGTCAAACGACACAGGTATGATGCATCCGTTCCATTAGATGCGTATTACGCGTATTATCTGCAACCGTTTGGGATAGATACTAGTTACATAATACGCTCGTGATTTTTTGCAATACAATAATGAATGTAACATTATATTATTTAAACCATACTATACTGAAATATTATTGTGATTCAATTAGCATAATATTGGCTTCTGTTTACGCGAATATTATTCATTGAAATTAACCTACTGTATACGGATTTTATCGCGTTGTTTATTTATCACTGTATTACAAAATTTTGAAACTATTACACAACTACTAGCATCCTAAATATCTAGTGTATTTTTTTGGAAGTCAATCTTAAATAATTTTCCCATTATTAACTTATTAATTCGTTCTAAAACACATATTGTCGACGTACACCACTCAGTAGTCAAATTAAAATAAAACAAGGTAGGATACGTATGTTGCGCACTAGGAAAAGCTATGGTCGGGTATTAGCCTCACAATGGATCTCAAATACTGTCAAATAAGGCAAGTCAGAAGGCGATGGCGAAATGAACTGGACATACAGGAGATTCAGCGATCATTTCTCCCACGTACGAGCAAGCTCTGGAATTAACTGCCTGCTTAGGTGTTTCCCGAGCGCTACGATATGTCCTTCTTCAAACGAGGTTTAAAAAGAGTTCTTCTTTCACGGTAGGCAGCGGCCTTGCTTCTGACATTGCTGAAGTCCATGAGCAGTGGTTACCACTTCCCATCAAGTAGGCCACTAGCTCGTCTGCCATCAATGGCAATAAAAAAAAAATGGATGCAGATTTCAAACGTTTAGGTAAGTAACGAACTCTTCTTCAAAATTATGTGCAAACCATAATATATATAGGTACAATATATACGTATTTACAAAAAAAAGTATATGTATATGTATCTTTATCCATTGTCTAGAACTCATAGTACAAGCTCTGCTTAGTTTGTGCTAGATGGTGTTGTGTGTATGTGATAGAATATTATTATTACGTTTCTCACAGGTATTTTCTAACATATTATATTAGAAAATTATTATTATTATATTTGTTTGGTTGACCAAAGGACCCGATACCATATCTATTTGATTAAATCATGTAGAATGGCAATACGTTTTATTGAATTAATATAATATAATTAATTAAACAAGTAACATATAGTTGAATCGATTGATTGATACGTGACTAAATAACATTTTATATAGGAAACTAGCTATATAGAATTTAAAGTAATTTATATCCTTCACTCATTATCATGCTAATCTGTAATTCGTACATATACCTACATATGTTATTATTTCACGCCTATAAACCAGAAGTCCTTTGCAATAGAAGCCGAGCCTTATGCCATCTACCGAGCACAGTTCATAACTCCGTACGTTTCTGACGATAATTTCTTACAGAAAATCACAATAAATCATTGGCCGATCCGAAAATAGCCCTCATGCACATTCGCATTCACTATCGCTCTCTACTTATATTGCCTCTCCGAAGCAAAGATATCCAAGTAGATCTTAATTACATTCATCGTATACAGAGTGCATTCACTGCGAGCACAAATCATATTTATTCACAGATACGATTCAACAATACCATCGTTCAGTCAGACAGCTTTGCACTGCGATCTTGTGCGGCGAGAGCCCTCTCACGTAAGCCCTCTCGACAGACCGACGGTTGTGACCGAATGCGCTTCTCCAATGCATCTATCAGGACTTATTAGACTAACGTGTATAACTGTATATAACAACTGTACTAATATAAGAAAGCGTGATTGTTTGTTTGAATGCTCTAATGTGCGGAACATCTTCAGATTTGAAAAAGTTGTGTGGACAATGGATCTAACTGAAGATATTTACGGAAATTTAGCAGCCGAACGTTTTTTGATCGAAACAGTGTTGTTCTGCAAAAATGCTTAGTTATGCCAAAGAGTAAAGAAGAATGAAAGGCTAAATTAAGAATGTGTATGGAGCAATGTATGTATATGTGAGGATTACAGCAAGTAGAATTGGAAAGAAATAGAATTAAAAAAAGAGTCTATGTCAGTGACTATATTTTGATATAAGTTTATTAGCCCGACTGGTAATAGAAAAATAAATTACATAACACCGTATTCAATTTAGACATGCTTTGCAGTGTGCTTTGTACAGCTCATCACGAGCAAATTATAAAATAAAAAGAGGAAACGAGATGTAGGTACCTATGTAATTTACTGTTAAAAATCATATAAAGCTGCTTGCTTGTTTTTTTAAACGCTAGACAAGCAACTTAGTTATATGTAATTATATAAATGCACTTACTACAATTAAAAGTTAAATTATTCTGATTTATAATATCTCATTAAACGCTGAATGACAAGCTGCATATATCACTCTTGTTAAAATGACACGTATGCGGTATCGGTTGCTGTGGTTCGTCCACAAATTACCTGTTATGCTGCTCACTCTCCATTGATATCTGCCACCGCATGATATTACGATAGGCTTACACTGTCATCAATCAAAAATGCAAATACGTCATCGATGCAATTTCATTTTTGCAGTTCTCGTTTTGTTTGGAACCACAGATGGAATCAGAGGATTTTATCCGTGGTTTTGCGTAAAATATGTATTGTAGAGATAGGGAAGAGAGCTTTAATATTATTTCTAGCATATACTGAAATAAGCTCAGTGGGTAGACCAACAGACTGCAATGTAGAGGGTCTCGGGTTCAAACGACGCGGACCTCTGACTTTCGGAAGCTATATGACTTTTCGAAATTATTTGCGTATTGATTGTCAATTATCGCCTGCTCCGTGCCTCGGCGTGCACGTTAAGCCGTCGGTCCCGGCCGCCATGAACATCTATGGTAGTCGTTATTGGGAAGTCAGTGCCCTATAATATCCTGACACTGGTCTAGCCCTAGGATATCGTTAGCCTTCGGGTTGCGGAGGTCAAATGGCAGTCGCTCCGTGTAAAAACTGACATCCAGTCAAACCTGGTTAGACTAGAAAAGCCGACCCCAAGTGACTTGGGAATAATAAAGGCTAGGGAGAAAAGAATATATTGAAAGAGTATTCTGCGAAAATCATGACGAATTTTTAATTAACTTATTAATTCTTGAATTGCCAGATATAATTGAAAATATATTGTATCTGGCCGCTGGTGTGCCTCTAAGATTAATATAGATTACACAAACATATAATAAAATAATATAGGTTACATTACACTCGGGGCGAAAGGGATATCTGAAATTCAGTTTCCCTGTATATTTTCTTTACTAAACCAGCCTTCCAAGTTTAGTTTGGTTAGTAAATTTGGGTCTATGCATAACAGACGTTCAAAAATCCAGGCCTATTTTCCAGTTCACTATATCACCTGTGTAAATATGGATCTACGCATATTTGGCTTTATATTGTCGATTCAATAGCGCTAGCAGCTTCAGATTATTTGAAATATGATCTAGTTTGTTGAGATGTCCTGCTTTTAATAACCCTCAGCATTATGCTTCTAGCATTTTGTATATTATATATACTTTCGACATATAAAATCAAAACATAATAATATAGCATTAAACCTCAAATAGAAAAATAAATATACCTTCTAAACACCGGTACAAGCCCTCATCCCCTTACCTGAACAATCACGCTAAACAAACCAATCACGTATCGACATCGGTTCGATATCGTTTACCGTAATCACCCACACTTCTAGTGTTTAAGTTGCTAGTCAAATATCGTTAGGTGAGGTCATTATTTCTGCACCCGAGTGTTCGGCAAACACTCAGGCAACACAGGGCCGGCTCGGGTGCAAACAGGCACGGTACCTGTGGGTACACAGCTAGTGTTGATAATTAGATAGTCGGTTTGTTTATAGGGTGTTAATGGTGAGTGTGTATGGGGTTTGAATGGGGTACTAGTAAGAAATGCTGATAGTAGAATGTATGTATGTATATTGAGTCGAAATAATACCTATTTCTATTCGTTATTTAGTTTATTACAGTTGTTAATAATCATTGAGTAGAGAACCACATCATTATTTTTAAGCTTTGTATCAGAATTATAATTATACATTAATTATAGTAAAGTGGAATACTCATATAGAAAATACTGCTTACCTCAAGTAAGGACCTAATTTGATATAAATTACGAGCATAAAAACTTAAAATACTTTATATGGATTTGCCCGCGTTGTGTTGTTTGTCGGCCTTGATGGCGTAATGGTTAGTGTAACCGACTGCTACGTCTGAGGTCTCGGGTTCGATTTCCGCACAAGTCAAACATTTGTGTGCATGAACATGGATGTTTGTCTTGGTCTGGGTATTTCTATGTATAATATGTAAGTATTTACAAAAAAAAAATGTATATACGTATGTTTATCCATTGTCTAGTACCCATAGTACAAGCTCTACTTAGTTTGGGCTAGATGGTGTTGTGTGTATGTGGTAGAATATATAATCAATAAACTGATTTGCCACATGCGAGGCCAGGCACTTTGCTGAACACTAGAATCATCTTCAGAACCTCACAATCCACAGTCACACATACCTACACATTGAACCAATGATTCACTTAATAAAAAACAGCCGTCCAAATTCTCACAACAACCATTTCGCCGAACAAAAGGTGCAAATACAACACCCGCAGTATTTGCATCTTTGCACCCTACACCAAGTCGTCCCTGGTACAACCGTGTTCAAATTTCACGGTTGGCCAGTTTGTTATAGTTAGAAATTTCGACTTGCGGTAACGAAGTACAGGTGTTCAGTGCCGGATCAACTTGTGAAGAACTTGTGGAACTTGTGACGTTTGCGCAAATAAAATGGATCGGTTAGTTTACAGATGGCTCTATAGTAAATGTTTGGCAAATTTATTAGGTTAAAGTAAATAATTGGTCTCGGTTTGCTAATCTAACGTGTTTAACTGGTACTGCCAATTTGTATTGGTAGTGAGTTAGTTGCACGTGTTAACACATTCGAAAAACATATTGACTCAGGTTAGCCAAAGATAGGGTAAAACGAAGATTTTAATTATAGATGTGCACTTATGCGTAAAGTTTTAACTAGCTTTTGCTCGCGTAGGTTAGTTTACGAGTATGTTAGTATCAGCTTCTTTTTTTTTTTAAATATGCCTGTTGCACGGTGATAATACAACTTTCTAATGGTGAAAGAATTTTTAAAATCGGTTGATTAGTTTTTGACTTAATTCCTTACAAACAAACAAAAAATCTAATCTTTCAGCAAACAAGATCTCATGCAGAGCAGTCTTAATCATTACCACCTTGCCACCGAGGCTCATCCATAATATAAAAATAATTTATGGTGATGACACTCTAATTTGAAAATGGTATTTTGTAAATAACTTCAACATTAAATAACATACCTACATTTTTCACATTTCCCTTTGCCTTTACTAATTAAGCTTTACCATACAACATAGCCAAGTATAAAAAAAGTTACGTATTCCGACACATACACGTTCCTATCACTTTAAAAATCATAAATTCAAAACAAAACAGGGAACAAACAAACCAGCGAGCCAGCGCTAGTATAGCTATGTAAACATGCACATTGCAGTGCACTTGACTGTAAATATAATAATTATTTTGTAGTGCGAATTTTGTAAAGATATACAATACTCTTATTACAATGGAATAAGGTTCAAAGTTGTATGGTACGGAATGTAAAGGTAAGTTTGCATTGTTAGCATTGTAAAGCCAGTGTCTGAATATTGGAGGCTGCATCGAGGCAGTCAGAGCCTATCGTGTGTATACGCCTCTACATTTTAGTGCAGGGTTGTCGTTTATATTGATTTTATACAGCGCACGCAAGAATAATTCTAAGCTCGAATGTACTGTATGAATATATGTATTTTGAACTCGGGGCCAATAAAAGCGCTATATTTGAAAACGTAGTGCTAGTAGAGCAATCGACTAAAATACGAATAGGTGTAGGTATAGTGTATACAGATTGCCGCGTCTTCTATCGACTAAAAAAATATTCAAACGTTTACATTTTTTTGTTATTTAGGAATAAAAGTTTATTTATGTGAGAAAATGTTATAGCTGCGTTTTAAATAGTATTGAAATAAAGAAGCGAAACGATTATCTAGTGTAAGAACTATTAATGAATTACACATTTAATGACACGTGAATAACAGCTAACTAACTTGGTCTTGGCTCAGAAAGTGGCGGCCGCTATAGCGCCATCAGTAGCGATGTTGAGGTCGGCTCTTGTGCAGGATGTAGGACATGCTGGACAAGTCAGTAGGTACATCATTGTTTGACTGGGTGCACCACAGTCGCAGTGAATTTGGGACTGATCCAGTATTCCCCATCTAAATAAATTATATTTGCACCGTCCCACATTCGCTCGCAGTCCATTTAAACACTTCCACACTGGCCAGAGTTGATCGTTTCCCAGCTGGAGAGTTTCTTCGGGGTCCAGGAGGTCAGGTGGTGGTGGATGCCTGGATTTCCAGAGCTCTATCTTTTTTTCCGGTAGGTCGGCCTGTCGAGGCAGCGTATTGATGTACTGAGATGATCACTTAAAAAAAATACTTTGTGCATTTTTACCATTAATTCTAGCATTTCAGCAATTATCAACAGCATTTGTAGTAATTGTAAGTCAAATCTGTGTACATCAGACATGGTAGAATATTGTAATATAATATAATTAAATAAAAATATGGTCAGGGTTATTCTATATCACCAGTAGAATGCGTGGTTAAAAGGAATTACACGATTTCAAAATCACCCTGTATATTTATATATATATATATATATATATATATATATATATATATATATGTATATGTATATATTATTTTAATAACACCTTTATTTGTTGCTAGATTCTTATATACACATTATATACATTTTCTTTCTTTCTATGTAAAGAATAAATATGTATTTTTATGAGGAATATCTAAGTTTTAATTAAACAAATATACAGGATATTGGAATTATGATTACCTAGGGCTATTTATGATTACTAAATATGATTATATATTTTTGGAGGAACAAAGGTACCAACATACATATAATGCATTCCTTAGTATTTTCTATTTTGCTGTACGGAGCTGAAACTTGGTGTCTCAAATCGAGACATAAGTAACATAAGCGCTTTTAAAATGTGGTGCTGGAGACGAATGCTAAAGATACCATGGATAGCCATGAGGAAAAACGTATCAATTTTACAAGAGCTCCACATCAAAAAACGACTCTCCTCTCTATGCTGAGAACGTCAACTAAGCTTCTTTGGGCATAATATAATGCGGTCACATATGCATGAGTTGGATAAGCAGTTGATCGTGGGACATATTCAGAGGAAGCGCTCCAGGGGCCGAATTCCAACACGATAGTGCAAAAGTATTGTAGTGGCAATAGGAGAAACTCTACGTCGATCTATAGAACTGGCACAGGACAGAGGCACATGGAGACAGATAGTATATGGTCACGATCCTCATTAGTGAGGGAACGACAAAGATCATATATGATTACTACTTAGAATATCAGCCTATTATCTAAAATATTTGTACTAAATTGGTTTGTTTCGTATACCCGCCGTCCCGTTAATATTCAATAAACGCCAACAATAGAACAAAGGTAATGCTAGATTTCAATTGTAGCAATATTTACCCAATTACTATTATTATTATAGTATCACAGATATAATATTTACAATAACAATAAAGTGATACAGCCTCCGAACAAAGATTGAGTTGTTACTTTTAAGTACGAGAGGAAAATAAAATTTTATGTTAGTTGAAACAGGTTTGTTTTGTCGAAACCGTAGATATGGCTTGTGACTATATTTCAGCATAGGATAGTTCTTCACCTAATTTTACTATTTCGCTGATCTTTAAGTATACTTCGAACTTCATAAACAGTTTTTATTACAGGCTGTTATTATATATGCCAAATTTGCTGATGATGTGACTATATGACTGAACAGAATATATGAATGTTGGGACACGGGAAGCATGATGCAATAATATTTGATATTGCACCATGTACGTTACAACGAGGCGCGACTCAGTCACTTCCCTCCCGTGAATGTAACAACTTGTATACTTGGTTGGATTCCGCGCAAATAAATGCGGTTCACATAAGCACCGTTTTATTACTCTGACCGAGGGTCAGAGAGTCTGGAGAGACTAGACACGCACGTAATATACAAAAATAATATAAACGCAACAATGAATAAAATTTGAATGGGAGACAGTTTAAATCTTAAGAAAGGATGTAAGCGCTGTAATTAATCAGATTGCTAAGCGTAATATGCTTGTATTTTATAGTTTGTACTAGCGACGCCCCGGCTTCGCAAGGGTAGTAAAAAATCTTAAAATATAAACACCTAAATCTTTGAGATGAATTACTCTGTCTATTGGTAAAAACCGCATGAAAATCCGTTCAGTAGTTTTTGAGTTTACCGCGTACAGACAGAGATAGACGCGGTTGGGGACTTTGTTTTATCATATGAAGTGATAATGATATACACAACGTTCCCATGATTGAATGAATGGATTGGTTTCGTTGAAAATTTAATTTTTACACTTTTAAGATGACAAGCTACCGCCCACCTGGTAAGCACTTGACGTCACGAATGCAAGAGAAATCAAGTTCACATGGCTGACCCTTCAAAAGATCGAGTCGTTGTGTTGCCAGTATAAAAGGCAAATGTCATATTAGTCCCCTGTTGACAACATAGTGGCTCCCTAAGGAGCCTGGTAACCCCATTCACTGCAGAAACATACCACATGGTCGATAGCTGAGATCTTTTGTAGGGTAAACATACTAGCCCCATTGCTCCACTGAAGTATGAGCGTATTAGTACATGATTACAGTCTACTCCTACGTCATTTTAGCAAACATCATTTTGTTGTGTTTAAGTAACATATATATACTCGCTAGATTAAAGGTACCTAGTGCCAATATTTTGTTTATTATGTATTTGCGTGACCATTACGAAGTACTCTATTTAAAAACACATAATTACGTATACAGAAAATATAAATAATATTCCACAAAATCGATCGTAGCGCCAGCCCTATGCGTCTAATCCGCCTCTCGTCGAGCTATCGAGGCGTTGAATTTTTCAAATTCCACTCCGGCCCCTTCGCTGGCAACCCTAGCACAGCACTACGGCCGAAACTGCGATGTGGGATGGCACACACTACTGCTACATACTACACAGAGAGATAAAACGTAGAATTTTTGCGTGAGCACTCGAAGAGCATGTTTGGGAGGAAGTATATTTTATGTGCCAATGTTCTGTTTGTTCTACAGTTTATTGATGCAAATGTGCTTGTGTAAGTTTGTTGTGGGCTGCAAGATTTCGTTTGTTGTATTATTGTGAAACGCAGCATACAGTAAAGTATGCTCATAATTAGACTGCTTAATTTAAGTGTTCGCCTTGTTATTGCCACTGCGCCTACGGTTGTGTGATCTGTGACACGGGATGAAAAATGTGATACCCATAAATAGTTATTCCAAGTCGGAGTGTTCTTTGTATCCTTGTTTAAATGTTTGTTAATCCCCTTACGACAAAGGATTCAGTACTGTTGCGCAAGTAGCCTTTTTCAAAGAAAGAATAAGTACATTTTCGCCACTCTCTTCTGTTCACCGGCATTAGCATTTATGCGACTTTTGTTCTATATTTGCTTCCCTAGTTTCCAGTGAGCTCGGTCAAGCCAAGTACGCCAACCGTTAAAATATTTATATACGGCTGACTGGTCACCCAGGTCAACCGAAGCAAAACATTAGACGCCTGATTAGCCTTTATGTGAGTCAAAGGATTAAATATTAAATCTTATAGGTACCTTTATTGTGGCACTACATAACAGTAGTGAAAGCGACTAGTGCACATATGATCTCGTTTGATACCTGAGTCGGAAAGTGTTATTAATATTAAGCTTTTCCATCAACAAGTTTTCAGTACGGAGTCTGGAACTGTGGCCCTTCCCTTTTCTGTTCTATTAAAGACAATATTCTTTTAAAATGTATAAAATATTGTTGGAATTTAAGCATTCCAAATAATAATAATAATAATAATAATATTCTACCACATACACACAACACTATCTAGCCCAAACTAAGCAGAGCTAAATAAATTATTACTATACCTAAATGACAGGCTGCCTCGGTGACGCATAGCGGCAGTAAATACAATTGCTGATATTATATTGTCTTACGTTTACGCGAATGTTATTCATTAAAATTAAACTACTTACACTTTATTACATAATTTTGGTAAGTTTAATAGTAGAGATGAAAAGAAATATATATAAAAGATAGCACGTCGTTATTGTCATATAAAAGTTTATTAAAACAACACATATTCAAAGGCGTATATCAAAAATGAATAATTTTTACCTACAAAAATATTAAATTGAAACATGTAAACCGATCCCTATATTCGCTCAACTGTAATTAGCAAACAACTCGTTATTAGCGAAGATCACAAAAGTGTTTAGATTTACCTACATACCTGTCTGGCAATATTTAATATATTTTAAAGAATACCGTCAAAAGTGTGCGCATTCATGAACCTCTAATATTTTTGTGCTTTGATTTGTAATTTATTTCTCCTTGTAAGTGATTTGTAATCTTAAAGAAATAAATAATTTTTAAAACGTAGATGTAACATTTTCAAAATTATATAATAACGTGTTAAATGAACAACGCGATAAAATCCGTATAAAGCAGTTTAATTTTAATGCAATTGCTGCAAATGCTGATATATCAAGAGGGGCTTAAAAACTATAGACGGCGAAATGTAAGTGGCATACCTAACATTATGTCCCTACTTTTCCCATTTCTTTTTAAAACAAAAAGATGGGCCTTTTCAGACATACAACTAAGCAACACTAAGCACGGCTAAACTCAGTACAATCATTTGTGGATCACACAAATAATTGTCCGAGGTAGAAGCCGAACGCACAACACTCCACGCTGCGGCAGCGACGAGGTGACCGTACGCTCGCTGTGCCATTGGTGCAGTTAATAAAGGAACTTTAGATACGTCTCGCGTGTCTGCTCATAATATCAACCCATTAATAAAGTATCCTAAGCATGAAGTAAAGGATTAAACAAAGTAACAGTAGACGGCGCAAAGTTAGCGGAGATTATGGTAATTACGCAAGAGGGCCCGGGTTCGAAGCCCGTCGTGTCGAATCAGCAGTTTGCGCGAGGTAACTCTGCTAATTGACCTGGTTTTAGTTTAGCTGACCAAACTCTTTGTGTTAAGATTTAATTGTAGAAGTAATTGGATCTATCTTTTCTAATAATCGTTCACAACTTCAACATTTTGTTGACTAATTTCTTTAATAGTAATTTTTTTGTTAGCCAGGTTATTAAAGGAAAATGTTTTTATTGAAACTGCTTTATACGGCTTAAAAACATTATATTTAGATATTATGAAACTAGTAATGATTGTGCATACGAATAAAGTTATGAATTACTTATATTAACTAGATAATTATTAATAACTTCAAACATTCGCTTCCAACATAGTTAGTCTAAAAGGAAGAATGGCCTACGACGACTTAAAAAAACAGTATTCTATAATTTTCTACTAGAAAACGCAACTATTATACTTATACATTAGCAGCAAGCAAGATGACGTGACAAAGGCTCTGAATTGCTATAATCCTTATTATTAAACATAAATTAAATAATAATCCTTATATTTCAACGTTTTACCACTTTAATTATCGCGAAATAGAAACATCCACTAAAGCATAAACAAAAAATAAAACAACGCACGAAGATTACGTTACAAAAGATTTCATTAATATAAGACTTTATTTAAATTAATAATACTAATCATCTACGCGATGTTTTAGGTATTCTGCGGATAATATTTAAGTAGTATTGTGTTTCTCATAGCACCCGCGTAATTTTCTTTATAAAAATAGAAAATGTTGTTACAAGCATCTACTTAAATATAATTTCGCTTAATAATTCAAAGAAATATTATAACTTGTATTAGTTTTTAAGGTTGGTAGCGGATCGTGTCTCAAAATAACTGTTGTTTGAAATAATATTGTAGGTTAAAATATTGAGTATTAAGAATATCAAGGCATATTTATTTTCTAATAGAAGTCCTAGTCTTTTTAGTGTAATGATTTTGGCATTATTTGAATACATATATACATAGATTCACGCCTGTTTGCCAGAGGGGTAGGCAGAGACTACGGATTTCCATTTGCTATCCTGACACACTTCTCTGGCTTCATTCACTTTCACATTAATTGAATGTCAATGACTTTTTATTTTTGATTTCGTTGGTCATTTCTATATCTGTTAGTGACGTAAATATTTAAAATTATATCATTGTAAATTAAAATAAATGTAAACATAGTTTATATTTCATTTCACGTTAGACTTTTATTTGGCCAGAGTGGATCTCTATTTTGAACAGTTTTTTTGCGAGAATTAAACCTCTGATTGCGTGAATGTTAGCGGATACATAACTTTCGATTGCTAAATATATTTACTAAGCGATTTGCATAAATGTTTCTTTCGGGGTACGAAGTGAACCGTGAAAAGCAGATGGTAATTGGCTCAGCGTTAATTACGCTGGACTAAAACATAACTGGCAATGTGCCAACTATACTTTGATGACACTTAGGGCTAGATGAGAGAGACCTTATCCTTTGAACAAAATAAGGCCAATGCGACGATAAAATGGTATCTAAGAAAATCCATTTCCCCATTTATTCTCCTAAAGTTCTCAAAACGTATCTAATCGAGTATTCTGATGAGTGTAAACAGCATTTTGTTCTAAAAGCCCGTTTGTTCAAAGGGACCTATAAATCGCTTGAGACCTACCCAGGCCCGACACAGGATGGGCCGTAGCGAGCAATCATTAAATTCGCATCACCGCCGAGCCGAGACAACGCTCTGTGCAATATATCGCTTATTTCCAAACGCTTCCCGTTTCCTACAAAGAAACAGCTAGGGAAATTACCGGGTCATGGCCGCTACTATTTGAAATAGTCCATACTGATTATCTTTACGCGATAATGTGTCTAGTACGGTTTAGACTTAGACTGTTTAATGTTCAATTTCGTTTTTAAAATAAGTGATACCTCTAATGTCATCAGGACGGTAATACAAAGGGGTGTAAGCAGAAGTATGTTATAAAGTACCTAAGTAGTGAGATTAAATATAATATAATATAATTACACTTAAACTTGGTAAGTCTGTAATAAAAAATGACATAATATTCACAAGTATTGGATAGAAAAACTTTGACTTAATTTGAGTTTATGTCTTCCATGATAAGGAAAATGCCAGGATAACTAGAAGCTTTGAAAACATAAATATGTATTATAAATAACAAAAATAAAATTATTAAACACAGATAAATCCAGACCACTGTCTGTTTTGCAAACATAATTGTTGGCGCAATAATACAAACATGTTGATTGCACCATTCGTGGTAATGAACTGAATGTTGAAGATGAATTTAGGTTTATCTTTTGTATTCCAAAGTTCCTGGTCATTTATAAAGATTTCTTTAACAGCAATAATCATCTAAGAACTGATGCACGTAATATAAATGTCTATACCACAATACAAAATAACCGACATATTACCACGAAAATTATAACGCAGGCAAAGATAACGAAAAAGTCAAAACGATATTCAAATATCGTGGTGAGATCGAGTCGTGTTTTCTTAGTAGTGGATAACAAAGAACAACGGCTGGGTAATCACCCTGGTTGACGACAAATAGGAACTTTATTCAAATCAGCACAAATTTATTTTAGCGAAATGACAGCTGGCCGCCATTTGCTTTTGTTGTTCCACAATATTCGTCAGACGCGCAATTATTAATTTTCTTTGGAATATGATTGATCGTGAGTTTTGAGTTTTATATAAGTTAGGCGGTCGAATTGGGCAAAAGCTTTAGAATGTTCTATGCTATGAAAAACAACAACGAATTTGTGTCATCCTAACTAATATTTTAAATGCGAATGTTGTTAGTTTGCTTGTTACGCGTTCGCGCCTTAACTACTTGATATCTGCCTCCATGGCGCAGCGGTAGTGAATGCGACTGCTGTGCATGAGGTCTCGGGTTCGAATCCCGGGTCGGGTCAACAAAAAGTTATTGGGTTTTCTGTTAAGAAATCTCAATACAAACCCGGAGATAGGATGTTGGCAGTGTTAGACACCCCCGTGCCTCGGAAAGCACGTAAATCCGTTGGTCCTGCGCCTGATCTCTCTCCGGTCGTGTCGGATTATCCGTCCCATCGTATCATGAGGGTTAGGAAATAGAGTGCACTAGTGTTTGCGCACATACTTGTGCACTATAATATCTCCTGCGCAGATGGCCAGTCTCCGTTAAGATTGGCCGCCATTACCGAAATTCGGTCTGGCGGACGTATACATTTTGTCAGGGCTGTAGAGATGGATACAGTGCAATGGCAAGGTTCACTGTAAAAAGATGGCGCTGTACCTTACATATAAATATTTTTCTCGTGGAATAGAAATTTATTGACATAACCCATATTATTGTGAGTGAAGCCACGGGCAAAAACAAATAAGTATATTATGTATAATGATACAATATAAATAGTTTAGCGGAGCAAAGATCGTAGGATTTAAAAATATAGCAGTCAAATATGACTATGGGCGGAGCACATCTTAGGGAACCGTTTTGAGGCAGTAGGTATATCCTCAGTAAGTGTACCTACATATATAATATAATATAGGAACAACAATTAAGTACCAATTTGATAAATTAAATAAGTAGTCATTTGTTTTATTTATTTACCTGTGAACTAGTATAGTATTATATTATCTGTGCCTGTAATAATTACCAAATAAAGCGAATTACATTAATTTACATTAAGTCAAAGTCAAAGTCAAAAATCATTTATTCACTTAGGTCACAAAGTAACACTAATGAAATAATAAATGTCAAAGGGGTTAGTGAGTTTATTACATTTACTGAATTTACATTTATGTTAGTTGCAAGGTTCAGGCAAAAGGTTGAGCCTATGAGAAGATACCTGCAAGAAACTCAAGGCCACTGTTTTAAATCGCCATCAACTTATAATTTCAGTATTTCACAACTCATTTATGTACCAGGTGCTGCAGTCATTATGCCATATCTCACTGTCCATATAAAACCAAATTCTAAAAATAAAGAAGAGTTAATAATATTATGTAAGAAGCATTTGAGATTTAAAATAATATTTATCAGTAGTTAGCCATTTGTAATAGACAGTAGTATGGCATGAGGACGCCTACACTTACACTTTGTGACATGAAAAGGTAGTTCGTGACTAAATGTAGTTAAAACAAAATTTACGTTAGTACTTATAACGTTTGTTTAAAAGAAAAGAAAGATACTTTAACACCACAAACTAAACACGAAGTACCTTCACATAACTAAATTGACTTACATAATACATACACTGTTTAAATCCTGTATGAACCAAGCAACTAGTTCCATATAAGGAAAAATCAAACCAACATGATAAAATTTCTGCACTTATCTCATAGCTGTATGTAGGTATCCCAAAAGTCCAGAATTACTGACAGCATATTATTTAATTGATCCTCGGAAGATTAAGCGTACGTAGTAGGTACCTAAATATAATTCAGCTCTTTTTTATAAACTGCCCCGCTTTTCAACATATGATAGGTCAGGCCATAGTCCACAACACTGACACGGTGCAGGTTGACAGACAACGCACATTTTTGAAAACATTATCGATAGTCAGTGACACGTATGTTTTTAATATCCACATAACTCGACGACGTAACTGTATGGCTCGCCCCTATTACAAAGGACTTAAAACGGAGATTCAGGAAATAAAACGAAGTATTCATGTAGGTAAATTCCAGAAGAATCTGTTTTCTTGAATCTAATAATATATGTGTGTCGTCGCCATTTCCGCACAGTCGACAAACTTTGACCGCACTAGACTTTAACGTGAGTATTTAAAATAATATAATCAAGGAAGTAAATACAATACATACCTAACTGTTCGTATATCAATTCATATAATTTAAATATTTCTAATCAGTGCAATGGCGAGATTCACTGTAACAAGTTATCTCTTAACGCCATCTATCCTATTTTCAGTAAAATAACATAATAGCCATCTAGCGGCGCTACTGCAAAACTCGTAGACAATTCAACTGCTGTACAGGGTTCAGATTATAAAGTTCCACAATTGGTTACTAGATGGCGCTATACAACATTTCTAGGAAAGAGAACAGATGTGGCATAAATTAATTACGATACTGTATTAAAGCATGTTCGTACTTCGACGGTTATCACTTTTAGTTACGTACGAAATGTGCACTAGACATTTAAATAATTATTGTAATATTGTAGGTATAATCTACATCATACATCTATCTAAATGTCGGTATTACTTATTTTTGTATGTAGTGGTAGGAATTAATTTATTCAACTGCAATCAAATTATGCAAACACAATATCAGACACACAAACTTAAAATTTGCCCGCGATAACTATCTTGAATACTCAAGCAATAAGGTATTTCAAATGAACTCAGAAAGCTAGCTCTAAATTGGATAAAGTTAGTGTTCTCGAAAATCCGCCATTAAAAGTAGATAGTTGTAAGTATAAAGTAATAATTACGGATGTCTAAGTTCGCAAGTGGACGAAGAGTCGGCAAGGCAAAGTTGCCAACTTGCCACAATTGGTATCTACTGAGAAATAACTTGGTAGACTTCTTTGGCTACAACTGGGATCATTTTAATTAAATTCGTTGAGAATTTCAAGTTTAACTTTCCAAACTGTGAAGGTATCTCGGGAATTGAATTGGACGCGATATTTTCTACTTGGGTTCCATAATGTAGATAGGTAAAGTAAGATCATTATGTTTATTAAGTTTTATTCTTGTATGTTATTAAAAAAGGTTTCGTATTTTAATAAATTACGTCATAATACGAGGCAGTAACAATGTTTTTACTGGCTTTCTGGTTAAGTGCCATCTAGCGATTTTATAACGAACTCGGTCATAAACTTGTAACTTCTTGTTTTGTACATTTTACACAGCGCTCAAACAATGTACAGAGGGCTTACAGATGGCGCAGTATCAAGTTCAATCTATTTTCGCTAGATGGCGGTAGCGACAATACTGTTCAAGCGACATTCAGTCGTAGTCAGCGATAAAATTAAAGGATAGTATATAACTGCACAGCAAAATATGCTTACCGAAAATACTAATTGCACACCAAAATATATTTAAAAAGATTAAACTAAGTCGACGAAGCCCCGCTTTGCGGAGCTTCTATTTTTGGATGGGTTTAAGAAGGAACCTAACATAACCTAACCTTTCCGAGACGGAATGCAGGGATATGAGGCGTATAATAGGTGCTGGTTATGATATATTTTAGTGAGCATATTTTGATGTGTGATTAATATTTTTGATGGTCATTATATTTAATTCCTAAAATTAAATGTTAAATGTATGATTTTTTAACAATGATGTAATATATTATTATATTGTTAGTTTTTTGTATACTACCAAGATTCCTAGTTTTTAGTAATAACTTATACTTATAGATAAGATTATTATGGTTTTGAATTATTTGATGTATACTTGCAGTATGTAGTTATTTTGTATGTTATATATAAATGCATTCTATGCATGTTATGCATATTTACTAGATTTTCACGGTTAAACCATTAAACAATTACGATGGATTTTCATATTTAAACTTAAACCACCCAAACCAGTTCAAATTTTTTATGAACTGGATGCAAGCGATTGACCTGTCTGCGTTGTCAGGCTTTTGCGACAGTCTATACCTTATATTTTACCCATAGCTCCGCTATCAAACAGGTCTGATACTAAGAGCAGATGTACCTATATTTGTATCAAAGGTAAAGAAACGTCGTCTAGCGCTATTCAGCTGCGAGTATCGGTGTAGTTCTCACGAGTGCTTCATAATGAGGCAAGCCCTCTCTACGACTAGTGTTGTACCTATATTTAGTGTTGTACACACTTTCATTTTTTATATTTATATTTTTACAGTTTGCGAATTTAACTAACTCGAATGCTTTGTGTCAGTCTCTCTATGAGACTAGGCAATACTTTTATATATTTTAATATTATTAACAATATACTTGAATATTAAGCATAGACTTTTCTGGAATACAACACGTCAAGATAAAAATAATCGAATATACATATTTTATTACAAGGTAAAAATGTTTCTAAATGTTTCGAATAGGTATTACGTAGTATAATTATTAATTTTTTGTTTTGCTGAAATGACCACATTCCGCCTGATGGTAAGCAGTCGTGTGGTCTAAGAGCAGTGGCCGCCACACCGTCCTCATAGCAGCTGAGGCGATGTTGAGGTCTCTACTTTGACGGCCTGAGAAAGTGCTTTGTCACGCCCCGCTTAAAGGACTCAGGATTAAAGGAAGAAGGAAACACGTGCCTTGGCAGAGAATTCCATGCCTTAATCGTTCGACAGAGGTATAAGGACCCAAATTTGTTGGTACGCACTCTAGTCGACTCCACCGTGAAACGATGGCATCTGAGCCCAGCACGCGTTGTTCTGGATAGGAAAGGGGAGGGCGGGATAAGGTGGAATTAACTTGCATGGGCTATGTCAGTTAGGCATAATACTTATTAGTCTTATTACAGACGTATGTATGGGCTAAAGTAGTAACTCCTGACTCCGAGTCGTGGTGTATCCAATGCAGTAGATATTGACCTATTGTCTAGAATCTATATATTTATATAGTTTGATACATAGAAATCGTCATAGATTTTGTCTATAGTTTAAGTACGAAATAGAAACCAATAACTTAACGGTGCAGAACTATAATATTACTAGTGTCCGTCGGCAGGTTTGCCTTTGTGAATCGCACAGTCATGAATGACCGAACAATCCAAGACAAGTTAAAGCCCAAATCCATGAAATGGTTTTCGTGTTATTGAGTAACAAACATATTTACTAACTTGAATATTTATTTATAATATTAGTAAGACTCTTGATATTATAAACTACATTTTGAAACAAGCTACATATGCATGTTCCCCTTTAAAAGATAGAGATTATGAAATCTACAGTAGGTACCTACACTTCCACTGGAAGTTGAATACGTCAATTTAATGTTAGGAGTTAAACGTTGTTATTTGCTGTGAGTATCATATGGTAATGATATACATATTATATATATGTTTGAATTATAATTTATAATATAATAAACTAACACCTGCCACGGCTTTCCCTGAGTGAATCCTACTGGAACGTGTAACGGTATAAAAATATTCTATATGTTACTCCTCCCAGCAGAATATGCGTTAAATGGACATCGTTCAATAGTTGACGCGTGAATGAGTAACAAACATTTGAACATCTTCACAAATTTTCATATTTAAAATATGAGAGGCGGGCTTAGTAGAATAATCTGTTCTTCTACTTTCATAGCCAGTTGCACTCACTAATCGGTAAACGATTAGCGAGGATAAGCAACGTTGGGTGCGTTCAGTGTTATAGATGGGTGACCGCTTAGTGGTATTTCATCTGAGCGTCTCTGTGCTTCGGAGGACAAGCAAAAAGTCGGTCCCAAATGCCAAATTGACAGCAGTCGTTAAGCCATGTCAGAGGCCTACGAGCGGCTTGAACAACTCTTGACAATAGGTTGGCAACTAACCACACGAACAGAAAAACAAGAGAAGAACGAATCAAGGGAGATATGCCAGAAACGTAGCAATTGAAAATTCATAGCCTCTGCTTACTTATCTAAAAAAACTGACTTGTCAATGTATTCATAAAGTCTAACAAAAGCAAACTTGTAAATCACAAACATTATCGTTTTATCCTAAAAGTAAAATCCCTAACTTTTCTTTTGTGCGACTGTAGTGGTTAATTAAATTAAGCAATATACCAGTGTAAGGCTTTCAGTCTTAAAGCAACATTTCAAACCTCTCCGTAGACTTCTTAGTATCTTGCCTTCGACCGCTAAAGACGTTGAACGTACCTGCAAAGAAACAAAAAATATTAATAAGTAAGATTCAGAAAAAAGCTTTGCTTTGGCATAGAGAAACAGCGGTATGCTTATAAGAAAATTTTCTTTTGGAGATACGAAAAGCTAGTTTCTTGGTGAATGAAAGGAAACGAAAATGTTCTTTGTTCTTATAAGAATTCATAACTACAAATACATGTATCTATTTATTTTCTCGATATTTCTTATTAATATTCTAGTGAATTGACGTGTCCAAGAATTCCTTACACATTTTTATAGAAATAAAGATTTTTGACTTTGACTTTAATCTTGGCGTTGTCCAGGTATGAAATGTTCTGTCCAACGGCCGAATTTAGTGTTTTCCAAACCGATAAGCCTACATAAAGTATGTTATGAGAATGAATGAATGAAAACAGGTTGAGGAATATGAAAATTCCATGTGGCTATATATTTACAACATTACACAATAGACCCAGGGTATTTATGTACTGCCACCAGTTGTGAAATATGGTGTAGATGAGATTCACGTCTTTTCTAAATTTCCACTTATGCCAAATTGATAAGTTTTAATCAAATGAATTAAAAAAGTTATCGGTAGGAATGCAGTACGGAAATAATTCAAAATATAGGGTAATACATGGCCAGACAAGCCGACTTATTCATACTGAATGACTGGTAACGCAAGGATTTCGATTCTACGAAAGTAGAAATGAAATAAATAAGTGTTTATTTTAGTTGTTTTAGTATCTCCCTGGAGTTTTCTAGTAATGAATGCCTAAGGAATTTAGTTTCTGAGTGACAGTTACATAGTCCTATCAAATAAATTAACATAATATAAAGCATAAAAGTGTTCCGCCCATATTTTATTTTCAATTATTCATAAAAACACAAATATCATGATATGCTACCCTACACAATTTACGAGGTACAACCTACTCAATTTCCCTACATCAGAGAGTAAAAAGAAAACTTAAAATACTTCTCGAACATTTCTTACACTTGGCAAAGTTCTGCCAACTTTCACAAACTAACCCCAATGCTTCACACTTCGTTATACCAAAAAATGTTCGCAAACACTTGACAAAAGCGGAGGGAATTCCGTCAGGAATCGATTGTTAAAGTTATGGCGGTTGGGAAAATATGCATGTATTCTCAGGGCGTTTTCGTGAGGAGAAATCGGTAGTATCTCATGCACGATTTTTTTACCTTTCTTGCCTTATTTCATTGTGTGTATGTTTAATATTGGTACATTTAAATAGCTCAATTCTTTCACTTTCATAGAAGTTTGCATTTGTTTTGATCATTGTTTTCGATTCCCAGTTAAACGGATGTCCTAGTTGTATTATGTCCAGTTGCTTCACGAGTACACATTACAGAATAGACTTACCGACTAACTGACTAAATTTATTATTTTACTTTTAAACTTGTAAAAAATAAAAATTAAATGATCCGATAACCCAGATGGCGTTATGTATTTTAAGATATGCCACGGATGATTGAAGAGATACTCCCTTTATCCTCCTAAAATTGTTTGTCCGAAAATCATTATACACGTTTGCTACAAACTTTAGTAAACACAAAGTTTAAAAATTCGAAATGTTGTTTTACATAATTATTTTTACTTCTAAAACTATTCTGTCATAATATCGAGTTCTATAATTATTGAATGTCTTAATTTTGCATGAAATAAAGTCATATGTCCTAAGCATTGTATTATGTATTTTTCCGAATATTAATTTATAATAAAATTGTTAGTCCTAACACATTTGCTAAAAATTGGTTTGTAGTGACAGAAACGAATTGCTGTGAATCCGACTCCATGCAGTGTTGTCTGTCCTACAGCTAGAGTGGAAGCTGCGGTGGTGATCGAAAGTCGTCTGCGACGATTAGCACGCGTGGGATCGCCGAAGATCCGCAGCGCCAGAGCCGTGAAAAAGCCAATCTTTGTAATATAACAATTTAAAATCATTATTAGTGTAAATAAACATTCAATCATTTGAATTTAGGACTTATAACTTTTATTGAAAACGATTTCAAGTCTTTTGTATATTATTGATTGTAATATTTATGACAAAAAAAATTTAGTACATTTTGTGTTTAGGGATTTCAATTTTATGACATGTGATATTATGTGACATTAAATTCAAAGTCAAAGACAAAAAATTTATGGACTTCAGATTATGAATAAAAAAGTTAGGTTACACAATAGAGAACCGATTGGCCATTGTTTGCGCATCAAAACACAAATTCAATATCTAATCTACTATGATTCTAGCAACTGAAAATCAGTATTCTCATTTGTTTCTTTCTTAGCTGCTTAGTTAAGATTAATTAATATCTTTTATTAAATTTTCGTATCGTAGCCTTATTGTTCCCAAGAGTATTAGGCTCGATTTCTGATCTAACTAAATATGGCTGAATTATGATTTTTACATTAAGAGATTTTGATTTAATTAGGTTCGGGCATCCAAAAAATAACTGCATAATATATTTATAATATGGTCCTGACAACCAATTCTTATGGACAACTATATGTGGCTTGCTCACGCGTCAGAAAACCGTCTTACTTGTATTCGTGTATGAACCAGACGGAAAACCAAAAATATTGTTTATAAAGAATCACTTCAATAAACATAATATACAACCGATAACATTTTGACTATATGTGGCATTGCAACGCATGCTGGTTACAGCAAGTATAATAATTAATGTATTACTGTGTTGTTTATCTTAGTATACATTTTTTAAGGTAGGTACTCATCAACCGACATCGTTCTTTTTAGCGGCACTGAAAGATTTCTATAAACTTCTATACCCTCAAAGTATGGTTAATAAATCGTTACTTGCTTAAAATATGACTGACAATCTATTTATCTCACCAACAAAATTAAAACTCAGTATTCACTTTACTTATGTACTACTAAGCACACGTCCAAACTAGGTGGCGACACCATCTATTATAATCATGGACGCTTTATTTCCTTAGCTCGTTTCACTTACTTTGATAAAAAAACCATCAGTCATGTCAGTAAGATGACGTTGAGCCAAGGTCAAGGCCACAGTAACAGGAGCCAAAGGTAAAGAAATGGGGAAAGGAACATCTCATTTGTCAGGGTAAATCCGTTGAATATTTTATTTCACAGAAAAGGAAATTTTCCCTTTACATTGTATATTTTATTGGGTTTTGTTTCAAAATAATTTCATAACGTTGACTACAAAGTGGTTTTGGAACGTAATTTGGAGATGTTATAGGAATCACAATTTTCGTTATGTAATGTGAAATACAATGTAATGAAGTCTACGCCTGAAATAAATTATTTGCCCGAAGTAATAGGCGAAAATTACACGCGCATTTGGCCACTATGTTTTAGGTCATATGTATATTATTATCTAAAAGAAATTTGCCAAATGTTCCATTTTATATTTTTATGTAAGAGGATTTTTCGTCTTTTTGAAAATAAACAATTTAAACCTAAACCTATTAAATAGGAGCCAACGGTTCTTAATTGCGTTAGTAAGTGTATATTATAATATCAGCCCTGTATTAAACTGTCCCACTGCTGGGCACGGGCTTCTTCTCAGTCTGAGAAGGGTTAGGTCATATTCCACCACGCTGGCCTAGTGCGAGTTGGCAGACTTCACATATCTTCGAGAACATGATGGAGAACTCTCAGACATACAGGTTTCCTCACGATGTTTTCCTTTACTGTTAAAGCAAGCGATAATTAACTTTTTAATACGCATATAACTTCGAAAAGTCAGAGATGCGCGCCGTGGGCTCGAGCTCGAGACCTCTGCGTGGCACTCCAACGGTTTCCCACTAGTCTATCGCTGGCTGTATATTATATCAATTAATTTGTATAATATATTTTATAGTACACATAAAGTTTTATTTATTATTTATAGTTTGACTTTATAGTACATAATGTTATTTTCCAAGATTTTATTAACTTTAATATATCAAATGATTATAATGTGTTAGTAATTTATAACTACAAAATATAAAAGTGATTTGGTTTGGACTGTAGGTTTGTATTGCATATGAATAAATCAAAATTATAGAGTTAAATGTACTAAATAAAAAAAAATTGACGTTTCGACTGAATTACGTCAGCCATTGTTACCGGTCGACTAGTGTCAATTCCACAGCGCATTCGTGAAGTGCGAATTTTGGCAACTATCTACACTTGTTCATTTTATCTACGAATACATTCGTATTGTAAGTCACAAAACACAAACAAAACCTATACACAGGCATTCTTACAATCTTGGAATGGACAGAAATTATCAGGATACACGTTTAAGTTTAAGGTGTAATATTGTCTTATGTTTACGCGAATGTTATACATTGAAATTAAACACTTTATACGGATTTTGTCGCGTTGTTTATTTTACTTTATAACACTGTAGTTAAATATTAAGCATGTATACCAAATAATTTATCTTAAGCTGTTAAGTACCTACTAAGGTAATTAGTAGTAAATCAAAGTCGACAATCATTTATTTATTTAGGTCACAAAGTAACACTTATGAAAGTGTGAAGGAATGTTAGTAAACTTTAAGGTACAGTAATAATTATACATGTTAACTAAAAATAGGTCTCTGTCTTAGCTTAACAGTATATTAAACTATGAGTCCAATTGGAATCATAAAAATCCAATGAATATTGTCAGGGTAAGTCGTAACTCACAAAAGTGTCCCCTGTGTAACTATAAATATTCTCATATCAGCTGATAATTGACTTCAACTCTCAAACGAAAAGAAAATGAACCAATATCTCAACAAAATTTGTAAAGTGTGAACTGTAAATTGGCTTTTCTCTTAAAGCGTATATTTCCCTACAGTGCTCGTCCAATCCGTTCACAATCTCTCGTAAACTGTGTCAAGTTGTCGTGTTTCAATCCCCGGTCCCGCGGGACGGGAGTTCGATGCTGCGTCGGAGACCATCAGTCTCAGTATCGATATTATACAACGATATTGGTTCAGTTTGCTGCTGTTTATTATGTTTGCAAGTGTGTTTGCTTTTGTGTTAAGATAAGTTAATAAGAAAAGAGGTGAGACACACAGATGGCGTTGTGATTTTAGTGGTTGCCTCGCCAATGCTACTGAATGTTGTGGGTTCGAATCTTACATTGGACAACAATTTGTGTGATTCGCAAATGTTTGTGTCGAGTCTGGGTGTTCCTTGTGTCCGTTGTTTGTATATTTGTTAAGGTCCCCACAATACAGGAATTGAGTAGTTTAGTTTCAAAATCCTCTAAAATACTTTTCACCAAATGAAGGGAAAATCTCTTCGCTCTTTTCGGATTCTTTTAGCGGTGTTTGCAACAAACTGCTACTTTTCTGAGCTGATTTAATAGAATTTTAGTGGGTTTTGTTGAAAACTATTAATATGCAATGCGATAGATGCAACGAAGGAGCTTCATATTCAATCGGAACATTATTTTTGTTCTGATATCGTTTTGGCGGGTTTTAAAAATATACTCTTCAATTATTCCTAGTGCCGTAGAAGTTGTCGAAAAAGAAAAAATATGTGTGTGACAGACACTGTGAATCTCATGATGATTTATGATAATCCCATTGTGAGAAAAATTACGTGATATACAAATAGTTATACTGAATTTGGGTGGTCTTAATGTTTCTTAAGTATAAGTTTGAATACTTTTGAAGTGAAAACTTCTTTAGGAGCGTTGAGCACTTTTTGAGTGATCAAAAATTATGGAACTCGCTTCATCGTCACCGAACGCTTTACATGAGCTATATGTATACTATGTATATATGTGTACTTTTTGGGTGAACAAAAAGCGTGAAACTTGCGTCATCGTCACTGCACGCTAGTTACTTAGTTTTCACTTCTATCGGCAGTCCCCAAAGACTGCCCCGCATGTTTTTTTTTTATGGATAATACAATTTTAACTCGCACGGAAAAGTCGAACCCACTGTACTTGTGAGGCAAAATGATGACTGAACTACTACACCATTTCTATTAAATGAAATAGAATTCAAAAATAGTACTCGAAAGCTCTGCGTGGCGTCTATAATAGAAAACTATTGGGCCTTACCGCCGGTGTGCCACTGCCACTCAATAGCTTAACCTGTGAATGATTGATAGAATTAAATAATAAATACCAGTAACTGGTATGTCAATATAGAATGATCGTTCTTCCCACGATTCCTTTGTTCCCTCCAGATAAGTAAGTTGACGTCAACGATGGGTAAACTTTGGTTTTATTATCAAAGTTTATCGCATCACAAAGTTATCCGATGCGCTTCAGTAGATATTGCAAGGATGTGCAAAATGATCACTTAGATTCCATTTTTCATATTATTATTGCGAAAGTCTGCTGAAGGTAGGGTCAAAGGGTGGAACTTATTTTTTTTTGTACGAATGGAATCTGTAATGTTTAGTGTATTTCAAGATTATTTTCATATTAGAGGTATGTGTTCAGTATTATTTGGTGTAATTATTGCAATACTGATATGGGCCGTAGTTCTTTTATTTGTCGAACGACTGACCATGAGTTCCTTGTTGGTATATTCTCCTAAGTTTAATTCTTTTGATTCACAGTAGTTGTTACAGGTAATCAATTCTCATAACCAAAACTGTTTGAAATAGAGTTCTGTGTTTCGTATATCAGTATTCTTTAAAACAAAATAAGCGTCAAATTTCAACTGAAATGAAAATATTAAAGTTGATCTAGTAATTAGAACTAAATGAAAATATTTGATTCCGAGATTTGTCTCCAAATAATCATAATTTAAATCAGAAATAAAAATACTTAACTCTTATTAACGTCATTTTCACTGTCGTATATTTATATAATATTTATATATTTCTAAGCATTTTATTAAGTTTAGTGTGACGGTTACATCTCCTTGCTGCATATAGAAATTTCAAACACAAACTTTGGGGCTTTTGTGTTTGAAATTTCTATAACACATTGTCCAAGCCAGGGAAATAATTCAGTATCTTGCAGCTTATGCTAAGGCACGAGGTAGCTAAAGACCGTAGCTATATTCTTCCTCAATGAGGACATGAATACACATAAATATATGATACGAACATTATTCTGAAGAGGCTGGTCTAAAAATAGAGTATCCTATCTATTTGGTGGGCGTCGCAAATGAGATCCCAGCTCGGCGATTACTTTCCGCCTCAGAGTTGAGTCTCTTTCCATTTAGCGAATAGAATTGTAGCTTAAATATTTATCTGAAAATATATGTATTACTACCAGCTATTTGGTAAAATACTAAAACTACAATCGGTATGTTTGAGAGAGCTTTTAAGGTTGGAAAATGAATCACTTATATTGTATGATGGTTCTTCGTTATGCTCTCTATTTGTAAATTATATTTTATTCGTTTGTTGAGCTATTATTAATATAGGTATCTTATTATATAATCTGATAATCCATATATTTTCAGGTTGAAATAAAGTAACCGTAATTAATTTATTATTCAGAAGTCAATTTAAATTATGTAATAATCCTAAGCCTAGGAGATAATTATCGAACGCTGAACTGTTTTCAACCTTTAAGTATTTTTATGTCTAATAAGGAGCGAGGATTCAATTGCCGGCTACAGGATATAGTTGCAGACACCGTGCTATTACCGAGAAAGCCTACTAAACGCTTTTCACGACCCGGAAATCGAATCTGAGACCTCATGAATGCACAGTAATTACTACTATCCTAGTTAGCAAAATAAGTAGGTACATGCAAAATGTCGATACCTCTATATTTTAAAATAATAACAATGTTAGTTTTTTATAGCGGTAATAGGTCAACTACCTATATATTTAACCATAGTTCAAAAATATGTAATAATAATTAGGATTCTTTATTTACCAAATATTCATTGAAATTAAACTCCTATATACGGCTTTTATCGCGTTGTTTATTTAAGACTATTACATAATTTAGAAACGTCAAAACGTCGGGGAAAGTGTAAACTTAAATACAAATAGTTTTAATAATTTAATTAGCTTAAAATTAGTAAAGTCTAATAGTAGTATAGTAGTGTAACAGTTTCTAAATTATGTAATACATTGTTAAATAAACAACGCGATAAAATCCGTATATAGTAGTTTATTTTCAATGAATAACATTCGCGTAAACAGAAGACAATGTTATTTACAAAATATTTTTACAAATTAGTTTAATGTTTAGCTACTTCTGACTGTATTATATTATACTAGTGTTTGCCCGCGGTTTCGCTCGCATAAATGTATGTTAGATTAGTAACGGTACTTTTTCTGGATAATTCATTTATTTAAAGAAAAGTACATAAGGTAACTTACCTTATGTCCTTTTCTGTTAATTTTCCAAAATGTATAAATAATAATAATAACATATTTTCTATTCTATCACATAATATATTCTATAATATGTACACAACACCATCTAGCCCAAACTAAGTAGAGCTTGTACTATGGGTACTAGACAATGGATAAACATATATATATATATATATATATATATATGTACTTTCTTTTTTGTACATACATACATATTATACATAGAAACACCCAGACCGAGAAAAACATCCATGTCCACACACACAAATTTTTGACTTGTGCGGGAATCGAACCCGCGACCTCAGGCGTAGCAGTCGGTTACACTAAACACTACGCCATCGAGGCCGCCATAAATAAATGAATGCAAAATTTTATGATGATCCGCCAGTTAAGGCGTGAGAGCTTAACAAACAAGTTTACTTTCGCATTTATAGCATTAGTTAGATTTAGGAAGTTAGGGTGGTATTCTAATCATACAAATTTTTGCTAAGCCCTAAGCATAAATATTCTGCATCTATAGTTTGTCCAGCCAGACTACATTACTACTACATACTAATCCAAGCATTGTGGGGCACATGGAGCATTCACTTCAACCTACAATACCGAGAACCAATTAAATTCCACAAACATTCACCACTATACTGTAACCCACAAACGCCTACACACTTATAACACAACGCAACTCTCTACGGAACACCGGTATCTCAATAGTACTGTCAATCAATCCGACATGGCCGTATGGCTGTCGCATTAATAATTCAGTGCGATACAAGAGGGTTAGCGTCGGTATACGAGGGCAGGGTTGTACGGGATGTCATAAACGTGTCGATGAAACTTTGGGATCGTACTTAGTTACGAGTATCTAAGATACAGGTCAGCTGTAGGCACGACGGTTTAGACGTTCGATATGAGGCTGTATGTTCAGATTTGAGAGATTGAATTAGGTTGTGTTTATCAAAGCAGAAGTGTGTTTGTTGGTTTGTCTGTTCAAGTAGGAGTAATGGATCGATATGATTTTTGGTGTAGAAATAATTTACGGAACAGTCTGTAATAAAAGCCTAATAGAAATAATATTATATTCAGTTTATAACTGCATGGATGTCGCAGTGCACTAGCGGTCCCCTTACTGCTGCCGCTACAACGAGGATCACGGGGGCGGGCATAGGGGTTATGTCGGACTCGCCGGGGTTAAAGAAAAGATGGAATAAGAATAATGTACCTCCCGGAATACGACATATCGCTTAAAACGACGAAACTTTATCGATATTTATCGGCTTTAGCGACCAACCGATTTACTTGTTCCAGCAAAACAAAACAAAACGAAGAATTTAATTTAAAATATTTTACTTATTCTAATCTATGAAGGAATATTTTAAGCTAAGTACAGCTTATAGACTACACTTTGTATATTGTATATAAATTTTTATAGAATAACATTATTATTTCTTTTTCGACATTTTATTTGAAAACAACTTCTTAAGCATAACCTATAGGTTATTAATTTTTAAATATATACAATTTTTAATTTAAAAATTCCAAACATACATATGACAATTAATATGACTACATACTTGTTTACATTGCTTATAACAACTATCGGACATAACGTCCGAAGTTATATGGTTTCTTCAATGTCGTTATATCCGGTTTTGATATAAATTGCATGATCTGTTTTCCTACTAAAATTAAAAAAGGTACTTTCAAAACAAATACTTCAACAAGCACTAAACTCACATAAAGTGTATTAAAGGCTGTGACATACTTCGCAATGCATAATGTTGAAGTAACTGATTATACACAATATTTATCGGAGTAAAACATGTAATATTGATACCACTGCCGAAAATTTATTATTTACAGCTATAAAATAAATGGAAGTGGTAGAAGAAATAAGTTACAATCGAAATATACATATTATCAACTATTTAACTGTTATGCCTGCTTTGCTGTAAAAAATCAATTTAAATAATCATCTAAAATGAACTTTATTCATGTTTTTATTCTAGTCGTTTTTGTCCTGAAATATATTGTGGTACTATTTATTAAAAAACGGATAGCAGAAACATTACCGCTTGTTTGGTCGTTTTTTTACCAACTAATGTGATTAGTACAATTGTTTTATTTTAAAATAAAGTTTTCATTTTCAAACTACATCCGTAACACTTAGGAGTTTTCGTCCGAAATTTCGTATTTCGTTGTGAGAGTTGCGCACACAGTTCAACGTGACAGTTGTCACCTGTACGCGTTCCCAGCACACGCTGCTAATTATAATTAAGCTTCCTTGCCTACATACTGCAACGGTTAAGCACCTAATTTGAATTTAATACACGCAACGTCGCTTTAAACGTTGTAATTTTAGCACATTTAAATAAATATCGTTGTGTTTTATATATATATATTGCATGACCGAAATTCGCATGAATGAAGTGAAGTACTGAATGTGATTTAATTTCAGCAGTGATATTATAGACTGTAAACCAATAAAAACTTGTAATTGCAGTTTCTCTTTTTTAAATAATGTGACCTATATCGCCATTACATAGCCGCTTATAGAATAAGAAATACGCGTTATATCCTAATTACAAGCATTGCTTGGACTTCAAAAATGTATACACAATAAACTCAATCCATGGGTGATTCAACCCATCTACAATGATTTATTAAAACAGCCGCAATTTTGCAACTTTTTGAATTACAAAGGATGACAACCAACAATTTTTTTACAGCGAAAAATCAGCACGAGAATGAAAAATAAAACATTAAAAGGAACTCCTAAAGTAAATGATAAATTACCAATAAACAATATATAGAGCGGGAGGAAATTTTAAAAGGTTTGAGAATAAGTTCAGTGAAAAGGTTCAAAATAGAGCTTTGTGAAATTGTATCAACGATTTGTTTACTTGCTAAAGTAAGACGTCAGTTTTCCTTTCCCATCTCTTGCTTAGTCGTGTCTACGTCGATAATCTCTGGCAATTCTTTGCAGATATTAATTAAATGGATACCAGAAAGGGTTTGCTAGAAGCGAAGCTAAAGATATTTTGGATAATACAGTTGACATTTCATACTGATTCAACATTTTTGTAGTAGAAATAAATGTGTTGTGTTTTGCCTGGTTCATTGTCCAGATACATAAGTATGTCTGACAGCGAATAGCAATGTTTAGGTCTTCCAAAAACATAATAAATAGTATTTTAGTATTATAACTATTTGTGTTTTTGTAATTATGTTATTTTTTTTATACGTTTGTAAATATATATTAGGTTAATTCGTTTTAAAATTAATAATGTAAATATATTGTAAATGTTATCTATACTAATATAAGTAGTTAGGTTTGTTAATATTAGTTAAGTTGTAAATAATAAATAATATGTTATTTATTTTTGATACAATGAGCGGTGGCTAGACACAATCGATTTTTAAATACGTCTGGCATTCTAAGACTTCAGATTAATAAACAGAATTTAGACTATGTTCGTGTATGGAAATATTTTCACGTGGTGTCTAGTTACGTGGGTTCTAGAATACAATGTACGATTTATTTTTACATGATATCTCGAGAATTTAGTCTCGCAATATTATGTTATTTAATTATAACTGTAAAATATTGGTAAAGTTATAAAGTATAATTTATTTTTGAGAGCAGTATATATGTAGGTACAACCAATAATGTTAAGAATATCGTTATAGTATAGCTTAGAAAAATATTTATAATATCCAATTACGACTGAAGGTATATGTTCAAATATAATTTGGTAGGTAATAAACGTAAATAAAGTTTAGCTGATTTGGTATTCACTTGGAGTACAATGATAATAAAAGAAATTTCTTGAGCCAATTCTACGAGGCTTACATAAGAAGCAATTTTGTTTTATTTGGTTTATTTTTGGTGATCTACGGTACTAAAATAAATAAGCACAATTATTTAACGGATGGTATCATTTGACTGACAGATACCTGTGTAATAATAGTCAAAAGCGTAGTACGATGAGGTCTCGCGTCGCTTACATTTAAAACACTCTGCCAAAAAACAGTCAATTCTATTTAATAAGGTTCCAAAGTAATGAATATAGTTATCTTATATAAGGCTTCAAACTTAAATGACAAGGAACGCTAGAACCTATTACTTTAAAGCCTATAAAATCTAGTCTATCGTTAAGTGCCAAATTGTCTATCCTATTTTTGCAAAGAATTTTCTAGAACATTGGCGCGCTCCGTATCATAAAATCTAATTATATCGGATCTTATCGGCAAATTGAGAGTGTGTACTTCTACTTATAATATCATTGACAAGATAAACTTTAGTAAATTCTAAAAAGTATTTATTTTTAAACCATATCACGTACTACGTACCTTTATAATCCCTGTCTCGCGGACTCAGAACAACTATTTATAGATCACACAATTTGCGTCTCGTCTGGGGATTGAACCCACAACACTCGACACAGAGTCACTATCTCTGTGTCGAGTGTTGTCGACGCGACCACTTAAACCATTGAGCCAAACGTTCAGTCAAAATAAAAATAAATATATGTAGTACATTACTAGCCTTATGCGCTTGCTTAATAAGATGCCTCTTTATTACCATAGCAAGTACACTAGCACTATTCCGCAGGCTTTAGAACATCTTAACTAATATTTCAAGTGCTGAAGTGTTGGATTTTTCTTATAAAAAGTAGTTTATGCCTGTGTTACTTCGTAAGTGTGGAATTTTGAAGTTCAGAAGAAGCTGATTTACACACATAATAATCGATTTCTAAGAGGCGTATCAGGATGAAACATGCAAGAGATTTTAAGTTACGCCTCCAGCAATACAACTGTGAAAGTCGCTTTCAATTTTGTGCTGAAGTTTTTGCGTGATGCGCGTACTGACATACTACAGCCAGACAGACAAAAATTATAAAATACACTTTTTGTAAATTTTCTTAAATATTTCCTTTGTCCAGACATCGACGTGGTACAATATTATTCTATGTACAAATAATTGTATTTACTTCTACTAATCTATCAATCAACCTAAAAACTTACACGTGATATTAAGTTATTGTTTTAGGATATCCTGTAAAGATATTATGAATGTGTTTAAAATAAATAAATAAGTTATTGTCAGCGTAGGTAACACATTAAAAATCATTCAAGTTATCAGCCTGCAGTATCGCATCTAGCTAATATTTATAATTCTTTGTTCATCAATCTGTAAGAATGTTCGCGAGCTGAGTTTTATTGATAGCACGCAACTTTAGCAAGTTTTATTGGACCGGAGGGCCCGCCCTCAGCCCTCGCTGCTCTCCAGACTGTTGTACTTTGAATATTGATTGCTTAAATGCCTTTCGAATAGTTTGTGTACACGATTCCGTTGAAAGCACGTATATGAACGTTGAAAAAGGATCAGATGAATGGTGCAAAACAAACGTATAATTTAGAACCTCATAAATTACTTACGCTTCTCGTGCCTCGAAGTCAATCTAAAGTTCGTCTAGCAGATGAATTTAAATCTATTTATCTAGCTAGTTCAAAAATAAATTAAATTTCCATCTAGTGGGAAAACATATTGACTGTATTATTAACCTCGTCGTTCATGAGGTCGATTGTAAGGCTCCAAGTGCCGATTCTTAATTTAAGCAAATTGTTATTGGGATTGGATTTGGTTTGTCTTGGATGGTAAAGGAGCATGCCAGTTGACCATCGGCGAGCATCATCGCCCGCGCATAATCCGTAGTGACTATATAAATATACATTAGACGTATTAACGGACATTTTGGTAAAAAAATATAATTTCTTGCTGATATCGGGAGTACATTGTGGCCTGATGAAATAATAATATCAGTACTCTACATAAACTGTCCTGCTGCTGGCCTCGGGCCTCTTCTCAGATTTAAGCCGGGTTGGTCCATAGTCCACCATGCAGGCCTAGTGCGGATTGGAAGACCTTCACCCATTCTCTAAAACATTTTGAAGAACTTTTAGACATGCAGGTGTTGTTGCAATGTTGACGATGTTCTCCTTTGTGTTAAAGTGAGCCATACATTTATTTATTTTACATACATATATCGCTACTTTACTACGCTTCCAATGTTAGCTATATTTTATGCTAACATCTAATCTTAAAACCTGTAACACCTTGCTGTGAAATTTATTCAAAGAAGTGTGTTTAATAGTGTACGTCAAACGTTAGAAGTTCAGATAATTCTTATTTAATTGTACAAACCATTGAAGAACTGCCTCTACAGCTTAAGTTTTATATTTCCTTTAATGAATAATCATGCAAATTGCTTCATTTAAATAATAAAAGTTAAAAAATCGCCAATTAAAGTTTCCTTCAAGTTTCGATCCGAGAGGGTAGTTGGGTCAAAGGTTAGCAGACACCCCCGGGAGGAATTAATTTAGCCTAGATCTAGATCGGGCTGCAAAATATTTCTCATTAAAAAAGTAATAAACGTTTTAGGAAAAAAAATGCTTAACTCTATAAAGATTAGTAAAATCGGAATGCAAATTATTTAATTTGCAGATAAATTACTACTTACCAGATAAACTTCTATTATTTTTGGCATTAAAATGTAAATTTTCTTATGTTTTTCTCACAAGGATTCTATACCCAATTATTGTTGAGTTTTTACTTAAAGCACATATATATTAGACTTCTAAATATCTTCTAGGGATACCCCGAGTATATTACACTCACATTTTCCCAAAATCATTTTTAGGTTCAGCCTAATAAAGGCGAGCTTATTAGAGCCGTCTATTGGCCACATGTTCGAACTCCATGTTACCCGTGAAAATGGCGTAAAAAAACCTAATAACACTTTATTTGATCTGAGTACGGAACTCCGGACCTAACGATTGGATGTAATACGAACGTAATATTGACATTTCTTGAAGCCTTAGCGCTCTGGTTCAAGGGGTTCCCTTGAACCAGAGAGGTTTCGACTCCCGCATCGGGTAAAGTTCTATATGGTTTTCTTATCAAGGATTTCTTAAATGAGTCTGCAATGGTGTCCAATAAACAACCATAAATGATGTGTATTATGTGGGACTAAAATCCATAACTGGGGAAATATGAATGTACCTACCTATCTGCTTGACTCTTCGACAATGTAGTTGCGTACTGTGTAGAAATTCTACTGCACCGATTTTAAAACATGCATTAAAAAGCTGCTATATCTAGAAGTAACATAGACGATATAACATCATTCTACGAGAAACGGGAGCAGCAATCAGAGATGTGAATGCGAACGCGCGAGACATCAAATCTTTAGCAAATCGTACTGTAGTATGTTTTTTTTTTTGTTTTTTTTTTTTATTTTTCTCGTCAAAATGACCACACTCCGCCTGATGGTAAGCAGTCGTGTGGTCTTAGAGCAGTGGCCTCCACATCGACCTCATAGCAGCCGAGGCGATGTTGAGGTCTCTACTTTGACGGCCTGAGAAGGATTGTATGTTATTTAGATTAGCGAAATAATATATTTATTTTAAAAGTAAGTTTTCGTCAATAACTTTCACAAACGCGCGGTTTTTCAAACGAGCTGTCATGACCTCAAAACACACTTCAAAACTATTCACAATAAATTATATAAACATAAACACACTTAACCGCCGGCACATTGCCATACCGCCGCTTGGCACGCGGGTTCACAACCACATATAACATCATGCGTATAATACTGGGTATATTACTGGGCATATCACTGTCCATCCCTTGGGTATAATCCTTTAGTATGTCGTACAAGCCCCTTGAGGAATAACTGATCGCCAATATACGCCTATGCGAGCTATCGAATGTAAATTAATTTTAGTTATAGATACTTACTTGTTAGGAGTCGGTTGCATTATTAATGTTCTGTTGGTTTGTTGTGGTATGGTATAATGGACAGGAACTATCTAATTAATTATAGCTCAAGCCACAGTTTCTGCTACTTAAGAGATGAGTCGAAAACGCCTGGTTCTGTTTATATTATCACGGTGGCAAATAAGCATATAGCCTGACTAAGCAGTTACATAGATAGGATTGTGGTTTTAGTATTCGCCTCACTACTACTACTACTCATACGAGCATATGGTACTCTTATTTACCGGGCCAAACACAGTAGGGTTTGGGGGTAGGGTAGGGTCACGTGTCATATATAGATTCAAACATTAAGCAGAGAGAACAGGTGACAACTTGCTGCGATTCTGGTCATCTCACATGCTTTATTCATACTTTTTTTAAGAGAGCAGTCATACGTCATTTTTGTCGGCATCTTAATGTGCGCTCGTCACGTACATACACACTCTTGACATTTACGCAGAAGAATACAACTATATTTTATAGCAATTATAATGTTACTTTACAAAAAAAGAACGAGGTAGACCTTTGCCATACAGAAAATTTCTTTCGTGATTGGAATAATACAGCTTCAAGCAATGGTGGTCCAATATTATTTCGGAGTCAAGTAAGTACACATTTTCCTATTATCTCTTTCACATTTACCGCAGAGACAGACTTATATCCCTTACACATTCACCGCACGTTGTAGTGTCAATAAAATGTAATGTATAAACTGTGGACAAGTTAAGGGAGCCGTAATGTCAGTTTGTTTTATTGACGTTTGTGTTATATGGCGATCATAGTGTTTTGTTGTCTCGGTTTAGAGAGAGCTAGTACTGACATACATCATAACTCGTATAGTTCAATTTGTAACTATAAAAACTGTAGTTATAATATTAGCCCTGTAATACAATGTCCCACTGCTGGGCACGGGCCTTTTCTCAGTGTGAGAAGGGTTGGACTATAGTTCACTATGCTGGCCTAGTGCGGGTTGGTAGACTTCACATATCTTCGATATATTATTATACAAAATGTATCAAACAGGTGACTGTTGCGTTGGGCTCGTGGCATACGTTTTGGATTTGATTTTCGGATCAGGCATAATGTTCTAGAGTTTTCTATTAAGTAGTCCTTAAAAATGAATTTGGAAATTTGTGCGGTTAACTGCTATAGACTCGCCCCCAATTAAGTTCATCCTAAACTCATAGCTGGTGAAATGTAAATGACTACCTATTTAAAGATATACAGGTATGCCTATTATTATTTTGAATATCCTGTAAATAATCTTATGATTGTATTATACGAGATAGTGATGTGCAATCGCTATGAAAAAAGAAAGATTATGCGAGTACACGGCGATCGAGTTGTTTGTTTTCTTCTCGTTATTTCAATTCCTCTATCCCGTCGTACCGCGATAGTCTGCCGTTATGTATAGTCTTATTTACACAAGAATAATTCATAAATTAAATAATTAATCAACATCCACGATAACGCATTCGAATTATTGTCAATGTTTCGATTAATTCGATTTACTTGAAGACTTGAATAATTTTTATTTATTATCGATAAGCCGCTTACCTATTGCAAGGCACGTATTAAAAGTCTATATTAAATTTATACAAGTAAGCGTATAGCAAGCTATATCCTGAAGACTATAACTAAAAAGGAAATTGTATTTGAAACAATCGTCAAACCGGAATTTAGGAGCAATGAAGTAAAACCCCATCAATTGCAACAAGGAAATTGGTCATCTAAAATCGTTCTCCGGTTTTAAATGAACGAGATGAGACAATTTTACGCTTATTATCTATTTTAAAATAGCTTATTATATTATGTCCGGTGTAAAAATTTAACTGCCTTAACTAGGAATATAAGCTTGAACTTCTGACCGGCAGTGAGATTCTGGGTTCGATTCTGTAGATTGATAAATATTTATGTTGTTTTTTGTTCTAGGACTATCCTTAATGCCAGTATGAATGAATATGCCTGGTAGATGGCATTATGCGCTTTTACGCAGGTATTGAAATATAGCTGGCAAAATGTAAATTTTATGTACTTTCTGCTTACCCACGTCTCTATTTCCCGGTGGAGTCAGGGTCACAAACACCAGGTTTGCCTTTCCGATCCAAAATATGAAAGCAACTGTCTTTTTGTGCATATAAAATCTTAGTTTGTATCTTGTAAATGATTCAAAGCCTATTCAACGCTGTATTTATAACATTTACTTTCTTTAAAGAGCTGTTGACCTTCATTTTGCCTAAAGTCGTAAGTCTTCGCGTAACCAAGGTTGTTGTAAAGCAACTAATACATCGGTCAAAGGTATATTTAAAAAGTTTAATAATCAAAATAGTTCAAAAAAGTATTTTAAAATAAACATAATATTTTAATGTTTGGCATTAGCTCTTGCCCTTATACGACCTAAACTAAATTTATTTCGGAATGACCCTGTAATAGTTGATGTTCTTAATAAAATATATGTATAATTAAATGCAAAAAGTTATCGAGTTGCGTGTTCAATTTGAATACATCAAAATCCCACGTCATACTCAGCTAGAAGGGAATAGAGTGAATTTCGTATTTCTCCGTATATCCCCGTTTTCTCAGAAACTTTTTTTTATTTACCGCTCTGAGTGACTTTGACGAAGGGCCTAAGTTTAGAATAAAACTTTGAAATGCCGGAATACTGCGATTTATGTTCTGCTGGCCTACTTTGCTGCTGTCACCCCCTTGATTTATATAGCGAGATTATTTTTTCAACCCTTCCTGCCTGTGAATTTGTTACCTGGCTGTGGTTTTTAATTTATATTGAAATTGGTTGTGTGGTGCTCCAGATAATGGATTTCGGCTTTTATACATTTAATGTTTTCACGATAAAGTACGTCGATTTTCTCTTGGGTGCTGTGGTTTTGATTCAATTCCCAAGTCAAGTAAAGCTTGATTGGATGTTTATAAGATCTTTGTGGCAGTATCTCAAGGATTTAGATGTTATCTGACACGATGGTAGCACTCTTGTTTATTACTCTTAAGAAACAAAAATATATAAATATTTATTAATCGATCTATCAAGCCTGACATAATCATATGGTATTTGTTAAAAACGTACCCCCTACATCAGTGGCACAGAACTTGGCAGGAATGTGTACAATATTAAAATAAATAAATAATACAATATGATATTAACGCTTGCTTTATTTTTACTCTATAAGTCGGCAACCCAAACAGGGCCAACGTGGTGGACTGGCAGGGGAACGGTGAGAGGAGACCTGTGCTCAGCAGTTGGACAGTTTATAAGTCAGCATACAAATATATGGCAAGATACGGATGCTTGCATTACGGGTCATCATAATGGATCATTGACACGTTGTGCTATCTAACGAAATTATAGGTAATATTAACCAAGAGAAGATCGGATAATAAAATAACGAGCCTCGAACCAATTGTCCATTTTTGCGAACTCAAGACATGCTTATGCGACAGAACAACGAAAGCACATAAAACACTTCGTCTTCTTTTAAAAAGACAACTCCTGCACTATGAATATATCCTGTTTCATGGGGGACTTTACAAACATTCAAATAACGGACACAAGGTGTTCACCTAGACTCAGAACAACCATTTGTGGATCAGAATTATTTTTCTTGGCCGATTCGAACCCCCTATGCTCAGCGCAGAGACAGCGGTGAGACGACCACTTAAACCATTACGACATTCGTATCGTCATTACATGAGCTTTTTTAGGCGTTTCTTTAAAACCTTAGTAGGCTGTTTATGTAAATGTCGATCAACAAAAATCGCTTATCTGTCCTTTACCAAAATTACATTATATTCTACCATATTCTATATTCTACCACATACACACAACACCATTTAGCTCAAACTAAGCAGAGCTTGTATTATGGGTACTAGGCAATGGATAAACATTCATACATACTTTTTTTCTTGTAAATACATACATATTATACATAGAAACACCCAGACCAAGACAAACATCCATGTTCATGCACACAAATGTTTGACTTATGCGGGAATCGAACCCGCGACCTCAGACGTGGCAGTCGGTTACACTAACCACTACGCCATCGAGGCGGCTTTCTTCCAGAAAAACCTATGCCCCTTTGAAGGCATAATAATAGCGGGCCACTGCTCACTCAATAAACACGTCTTTAACATTACTATCACGTATTATATTGGCATCAATCTTCTTCTTTTTCTTTTCGTGTGGTTAGTGGCCAACCTGTTGTCGAGAGTTGTTCAAGCCTTGTAGGCCTATGACATGGCTTAACGACTGCTGTCAATTTGGCAACAACCGGGAATTGACTTTTTACGTGCCCTCCGAAGCACGGATACGCTCAGATGAAATACCACTAAGCGTCACCCATCTATAGACCGACCGAACCCAACGTTGCTTAACCTCGCTAATCATGTAACAATCAGTGAGTGCAACTGGCTATGAGTGCCTTATGGCTACGGCATCAATGTCCGACAGCCACTTACGCTATTTTTTTTTTTTTTTTTAATTAAAACATTTATTGAATATAATACATTACACAAGATAAATATACCCACCAAACTGTGTGACAGTTTGTCGGCGGGAATAGCGCTCGACAAACATTTGGTATGAGCTAACAACAATAACAGTTTTATTTAATAGCTACAAATATGCATATATCCGTGTAGGTACTATGTTTAGTGTTATAATATAAGGTAACAATAAATACTACAATAATTCAAAATTTTTATCTGCATGCCGTACTCTGTGAGTAAAATATTTTTGTACTTATATTTCAATATATGGTTGTCTGAAGACCAAGGAGGCACTAGCATACATATTATGTGTAACACAACAGAAGCATAAGCAACCAACGGTCTAGGCTTCTGAGCGATCCAGAAATGGCGTAGAAAGTTCTAAGTGGCATCGGTCATCTAACATTTTTCGGACAGAGCTGCGGTGGTATAATCGATCACCCTTACGTCAGACACTTACGCACAGTGGCCCTGTCTATTCTGAAAACATATACCTAATTAACTAAGTGACGGATTGCTATTAAAAATAAATCCAAATAAAATCGAAAAGTATATTAGTCCTTGAGTGTTTAAAACAACCTTCATACAACTACACCACTCGTAAAGTTTAGTATAACAACATATTTCACCGAAATGGGATTACTTTACATTCGGCGCCTTGAAGTCGAAAATACTAGGAGATTAGAAATACGAAGCAGCTTCGTTACGAAATTACTAAGCCTCAGCCAGACGTAGCAATATTTAGGAAAACTAATTATCCATTCAATACAAGTAGGTAGTTCTGTACTCAATTTACTAACAGCTTACATTTAGGTCTTACCTAAAGCCTAACATACTCAACTCACTTTGAATCGTTAAGCCGTAGGTGCGGTCTCGTTACATCGAACGTGTCAGGGTACAATTTAATCATACCAATTTAGCTAGCGCGCTCGCAGGCCGCACGCTTTCGTTACTGGCAATAAAATTGATGATTTCGCCCAATTTAATTGAAAATTCTTGTTGCAAGGCCCTGTGTATGGCTTATGCGAAGTTTTTCATCGGAATTGAATTTTTTGGCGCGTTTTTGTTTTTTGTGATATAGACGTTTATTTATCCATAGCTCGCGTTCCTTTTTTTAAGTCTTAATTAAACTATTAATTTTATCAATATTGCATATATTATTGCAGTCCATACATTTTTATATTGTAAGAGGCTACATCTCTACGTGTCGTATAGCGTATTACATCTCTGAGAACTACCTTACTTCCAATACTTCATTTTCTGAAATATTACGAAGGCACAATAATATGTTATGTAACGCATGCAATCTTACAAGAGTGGGTACATAAAAAATAATAACGTTAAATATTTTATTATTATTAATAAACAGGCAGCCAGTTGAAGCGACTAATATGTGCCTGTATCCAGCTAAATATCCATTAAGTAGTATTTTATCGTTGAAGATATTTATCTAGTTTATTTCAAATATTTTCTGGTTACCATTTACGAAATCACATATCCACCCTACTGGCTTTTAGCTTAATATACAGTATAATATTCGTTGATAACCTTGTATTGGCATTCCTTTAATTGCCCTACTAGTTGTTCTAGTAGTCCTAAAGTTGCCTACGGAAAAGCAAATCTGGGTCCCCAACACAATAAAATTAATATAGAGATGTTTTTTGGGCATGGCTGGCACAGCAACAAACTATCCTGTATTAGAATGTTTTAATAAAATAAAATAACAAAGTATCATGCCAGCATACCTAGAAAAGAAGAGGAAAATATGGATTAAGTTCACATTTCGTCACTATTCCTACGCCAACATATTTTAGACTGTGTAATTACAAAGAACTGTCTAACAACAACCAATAATGATGATAACACATCACTCAAATAACTAGTAATGAAACCTCATTGATAATTACAAAGTAACAAAGTAACCATTCATTAATTAAATATTGTAATTATTCCATTCATCGAAAGGTATGTCTGTGTAAAACGTTACAGCTCACATCAGCTCCCCTTCCAGAAATTGTAAAGATAACAAGTTGAAAGCTTCGTAAACAAGTTAAATGATTTATCTTTATCTTTTACCTATTGTTACACACCCCTGGGGATGTTTGGTCACGGTGTGAATAGCTCCACTAAGGGGAGACTACCATTGGGTGACGTTTTATTTCTCTGTCACCAGTGGTTATTAAACATGGGTCAAAGTGGGTATTAAATGTAATATGTTCCATTTTATAAATGTAATGATTCGTGCTAAGCGGCAACGTTGTACACCAAAACGTCGATGGCAAGACGAATTAACTAACTACAGGAGAGACTGGTGCAAACTAGCATATAATAGGCATATGTGGCAAAGCGGGAGGCAGGCCTTTGCCCTGCTGTAGGACAATACAGGCTGAAAATAATAATAATAATGATTCATCCATAAAGACAAGTGATCATTTGGCTGCGTGGATGGCAACGATTGCTAGTTTGCCTTGCCACGTCATTGTAAGTCGTGTGTTTTAAGTCCGCACGAGAACCAAAAATGTTTGTACTCCATTACGAATTATTCCTGTTTTTGCGTTTTCTGTATACTTTGTTTGAATGTATGTAAACAATGCTTGCAATATAGCAATTATCCGTAGTGTGGGCAAGTCGAAACTTAAGGTTCTACCGTATGGTCAAATAATTAAATTAAACTACTTTATACGGATTTTATTTAGAATAGAATAGAATAGAATAGCATTTATTTCTAAGTATATGGTACATTAGGGTCATATATATTCATCATTGCTTCACACATACTACCATTGCTGGTGTAGAAATATTAAAATTATGATTTAATTCCTTGAGTAAACAATTAATTTTATAGTGTAATTAATTAAGTTAATATAATATTTCAATAAAAAAATGATAGAATATTATCAATTAAATTACAATGTCAAGGAATGGTATAATAATGTCAAAATATTAGTTACAAAGTCAGTAATATTTATAAATTAAAATTGCAGTAATTAAAAATTTGTTAATACAATTTAAAATTTGTGATTAATAAATTCATTTACAGAGTAGAAGCACCTGTCTAAAAGAAACGAAAACATTTTACTTTTGAACTTGCTCGTAGGTAATATTTTAAATTCTGTTGGTAATTTATTATAAATTTTAATTGCCATACAATATATATTTCTACTAAATATGTTCAATCTTTGGCTAGGTACACGCAATTTACCATAATTCTTTTTATTTAGTCTGTTGGAGACCTGTTGATTCATTTCGAAAAAAGAATTGTATCTTTTAACAAGCAAGCATATTTCTAATATATAAAGGCAAGAGAGTGGCAGAATGTATAATGCTTTAAATAATGGTCTGCAATGATCTAAGTAATCTGCTCCGCACATAGCTCTAATATTTTTTTTTGTACCAGAAAAGCTCTTTGCATGTCCACTGAATTTCCCCATATAACTAGCCTTAGCCTTATTGCGTTATTAATTTTTATTCACTATTATTAGATGATTTTGAAATGTTACTATTGTTAAAATCTTTTACCAGTTACTTCTATTTAAAGTTTTTAAATTATAAAAACTATTTAAATTTGATTTTACACTTTCTCGGACATTTCGGTGTCTTTTAAGTAGCCATGTTTACGGAGACCGCTTCCCATGAACATGTAACAGTAAGACATAAAACAGTAACTAGTAAAAGTGTTTGACAATAGTAGTTTAAAGTTTCAAAATTATGTAATAATAGTAGTTGTGTGATGCAATGTTTAAAAAACGCGATAATATCCGTATAATTTAATGTGTAACATTAGCGTAAACTTAAGACAATATTACGTAAACTGCAAACCTCACGTTGCTACCACCGTCACATTCAAATGTATACATACAAACATACACACATTTATATATCCCCAAAGATGTACAAAGAGGCGTATTGCACCCCTATGTTACTAGATATGTTTATGGCTCATGTAATGGAGCGCAATTCTATTGGTGTCTATGGGTCACTTTGTAAGACTCCGCTTTGCTGCTGAGAAGAGCAATAAAAATTTTGTCGACCCAAAAATCAAGCCTTAGCTATCTTATACTTAAGCTGGCAAAGGCAGTCATTGATTTAATTCAATCCTAATCAAAAATATTATAAATGGGAATGTGAGTTTATTAACCTGTTTGTTTGTTACGCTTTCACGCCTTATCTACTGCACCGATCATCATGAAATTTCCCAAACACGTTGTCAGGGCTACAGATTAAGACATAGAGAACCTTTCATCCAGAAAAATACTGTTTCTGAGAGATTGATTGACAAAGCATAGATTAACGCGAGCGAACCCGTGGCAAAATCGAATAATGTATAACATTAATAATGGTACCTTAACATTTCCGCACTTACACTAAATTATAAATCATTAAAATAGATATAAAGTAGCAGACCAAATTGCCCGATGTAATGGAGGCACAAAAATAAATTATAACGACATTAAACTGTACGTCCGCATAGCTAAAAGACGGGGTGGGTTCCAATGCAATTTTCGTATTCATATCGTCCGGGCTCCGAGAATAATAGGCCATAAAATTTTAATCCTATGCACGCGAGCGGCCTCGCGAACAATGGCTAGTGCAAGGCTAAATTATTTATTACTTTGATTAGATGAAGTATTCCAATTTCAGTCCGGCCGTTCGTCCTCCATTTAATGAGTGGAAATTTAATAAAATTCCTACTTGAAAAGATTTCTTTCCGACAAAAGTCTTCGGATAGTCAATTATGTAGATTTTGATACGGTTTGATGAGCAGAATTAATTAAAGATGTATACATGTAAAAAAGAAATAAAATTCAATCATTATACTGTTATTTAGTGCTTTCCATTTTAATCTAACGAGATAGCAATGTGTATATTTACATTCATAATAAATGAAATACCTATAGTTTTACAAATTATCATACAAATTAATTGGTAAAGTATGATACTTTACCAATTAATTTGTATATCATTTGCTATCATATTTGATAATCCTTATGAAAGGATATCTCTTTTTTAAGCTTGGCATCTGTTAAAACTTTTGATTTTTAAAAATTTGTGACCGTTACCATTTTATAATTTTTATTCAATAGAACTTACATTAAGCTATGTATATTATGGAAGTGACACTTAAGTGAAGACTTTATAAAGTCCTGATTTGTTTCAAGCTAATTTATTTAATTATCTAGCCTTTGTGCACGGCGTCGTCCGCGTGAATTAGCCTGTCGTCATTTTCATTAAAGCACTATTTAGTTCTACTAAATTAATTTAGATGACACGTGTCTACAGTGAACTTGTTGCCTTCGTTATTTCAAGCATTTATTCTATTATCGAAACAGTTTTATAATGTTATAGATGTCTGAAATAATGTATGTTCAATGCCAACCAGTTAATATAAACAAGTATGTACGATTTCTAATTATATTATTCAAAATACCTGCATCATTTCTCAATAGCAAAGCGCCTCATTATAACGACATCATTTCCAAAATTAATTACATTTTGACATCTAAATTTTCATTTGGAATCACCGTTGAGCTGTCTATACCAAAATTAACATAAATAGGTACACGAAATTAATTAGATGGGCCACGTTACAAGAGGCTTTGTATGTTGAGCTGGATGGAAGCGCGCCATCTGACTACATCGATGTTATGGTGTTTTGTAAAACATTACAACGTGTTACAATTACTTACACAAAGTGTGAGAGAATGGGAGAATCACGACTATCTATTCTCCAAGCTGTTAAATGTACAATTTGGCATATTATGCAAAATCTATCAATAGTAGACTATGATGTCAAAAGTAGAATCAGTCAAATGTCGACTAAACGAGGGATTACACCAACTCGCTGCGAGCTCAACTAAGTATAGAAACCAAGTATTGACGATCAATTCTAAGTAATTCAGTTGCCGAGTCATATTTTCAGAGTTGCAGTTAATGAGAATTTCCTGACTAAATAACAATTTCCGCGAACCGGTTATGGAATCAGGCATCGCAATAATATTTTGAGTTCACTTTACATCGGCTTGTTTTCTGAAGCAGATTTTTTAAACTGTGCATCTATGTTTGTGTTTGATATTTTAACCCAGCTATCCACTAGTTTGTTTAAGAAGTTTATAAAAGATTCAACAATTGTTACTATTGACACTGACATAAACTCTTCGAAACAAGAAGTAAAGTGTTCTTATATGAACCCTTGCAAGTGCGGTCGCGCTACATCAATCAGAGTTTATATTAAACGTTGGCCGGAGTGGCATTAATGAGTATTTGTACTAAACTTCGTTGAACATTGGGGATCTCAAGTGTCAGACAGAAGTTGACAGAACCATTGTTCGGGCAACTATTCATGTTGGTTTGTGTAGCCGCATGTCTGTCTTGGGGAAGTTTACGATAGTTTATACAGATTAAATGTTAAAAGCCATTACACAGATAAATATTTATGTATACCTTCATGTCTCTTTTTTCGTGTATTATTGACAAATTTAATCTTATACATAGAGAGAAAGAACCTAAAGGGATTGAATTACTCATTATAAGTGGTATTCAATTGTTATATCATATCGCTTTATATTAACTTGTTTATTATTATATTTTTAATTCAAATCATTCTGTTCTTCTCTTGTCTCGTGATTAAGAAAGGTTAAGGTGTGATCACACCAGTGTGTTGACTGCGAGAACTCAGAGCAAAAAAAGTGGTATTGATTTTTTTGTTCAGTGCGTCATTTTTGTTTCAAATAGAACCCAGTATATTGCCACACAAAAAGCAAACTAACAAACTATAAATTTAATAAAAAACTAAATGTCTGCATTCACAAAATTAACAAATGTTAGTCGTATAACACAATTACATTTAACAACCAATTTATTAAGTCTGGCATAATGAGAGCGAGCCTATAACCGGTTAAACAACAAAACCTGAACATCTCCAGAAGTCAAGCCAGTAAATACTAAAAATACAATTGATAAACTAAACAACGTTTTGATCGATCGACAGAAACAAGAGAATAATTATAATATTACCGTACTCCAACCTATAAATCGAACTTTTTAGAGAACAAAATTTCACACCATCCGAAAACGGAGCTTAAAACAGGTAGTCTTGTTTGCAAGTTCAAAACGTTGCCCAAATATTTCGCCCGCTCATGACCTCAACCTTGATCTTAAACTTCATCAAAACGAGAGTTAAACAAGATAGCTTCGATATCGTAAATGAGTTGTTTGATCTCGCACTGGACCAGAGATGCTGTTTTATTTCTCTAATATTATACGTGATCTCGTTATAGTTTGAAACTAATTTCAACGGAAGCCTCCGTTGTGTGGAATACAAAAAACCTCTTTGATGAATTTCTTCGTTGTTGCGTTATTTGTGTACGAAATAAGGAAACGATGTTTGTAAAAGCAGTTACATTTAAGTTGAATGAGTTGATTGCTTCTTTGGGATGATTTGCTGACCTAGATCACAATTTCGATGCCCGTGTTGGGTAAAATGTTATCACATTTGGTATTAGGTAATTTCCAGAACCAGCACATACTCTAGAAATGTGTCCGAGCGACTACAGTGACTATGTTTTATATTATGTGGGACGGAACATACCGCCAAAAGTCGTATCAATAATTGCTTAGCTTTTCATCAATATATCGTCTACCTATAGACTAGTCCCATTTGGACAGGAGACTATACCTCTAAATTCATATAAGTAATTTTTTACTATATTTCTCAACAAACTACAATTATAATCTACTCTTTGTACTCAATATATGAGTTCAAAGAGTAGATTATAATTGTAGTCCGACATCTTTCTTTATTGTTTATTTACTGAACTATCTGAACTTTCAAATCGTGGAATACCTTAATTTAATAGAAAAGAAAAGACAGTTTAACATAAAAGCATCTGTTTTATTTTACCTGTTTATCTGTAACAAAAATTGTTGGAATGCCAGACAAAATTGAAAACCTTTTGTGTCTGGCTGCCGGTGTATGAATTTGTTTGTATTTAGGCGAACATTTGATAGTTACGACTATATTACCACAAAATCATATCAACATTCTAATTCACAACTTTCTACCAATAATTTTTGTATAGGTACACCTTCAATCTACCCAAAATGTATTAAAGTCGATACATCTTCTGGATAATTTTCCACATCTCACAAGCACGATGTACAAAAAAACTTTATTACAGCAATTTTTACACTACAATAACATGTCCGATAAGGGCCAAAATCATTAAGTTGAAAAGGTTAATTACGTAGCTGAACAAAAAATACCCTAGTTTCTGTCTCATTACGCCAAATGTCAGGCGGTTGACATTCGCGACACTCATGATAAAGGATGACAGCATAATACCGGCGATCGTATTAACGGATAATGTTGTATTTATCAATTTGCAAAATGTTTGTTTCATTATTATGCAGTGACTGTTGTTAATCCAGGGGCGTAAGTATTAGCGGCCACGCAGCATAAATGCTGAGGTTATAATGATTAAACCGATTCAATGGCGATTTAAAAAGTGTGCCTGTGAGTTTTGCGTGTATTGTCTCATAGGCTCACATTTTGTGATTTTTGTCGACTCCCTAAACATGTGACATCAAAGTTTTGTGGACTTTGACGTCACAAACATTGTCTACCGATTTTTTTATTTGATTTGGATTTTTATTTGATGGCTAAACAGTATGTTATTGAATTTTATAATTAAAAAAATAAACACGGGGTTTGAAATGATACCACAAAATATTATTTGCTAAAATGTAGAAGATGATAGACCTCAGCCATACCCTATCACTTTAGACCACCATAAAGATACTAATAAAATGTATAATGTCAGCGCTGAAGTCCGACTTAATAAGCAATTATTAAAGTGAAATTAAAATCCCGTTTTATTAATCCTGCTTAGACTGGTTGAATATTTGTTTGAAGAAAAATAATAACCTGCTGATTTAGATTACTCTACAATCAAATTAAAGGAAAAATGCGTGCCTGTCCTTTGCAAATAATCTTCGTAACAGGCTTTACCTAACGTCAAATAATTCACAGAGCGCCCTGACGGCAACTTTCCAATATTTTTGAACTTCGCCATCTGCGAGACCAGCGATTTAATTTTGTTAAGTGAACCACAAGATAGCTTATAAATTATGTAGAAGTTTGCGATATAATGACTCTTTACTTGATTGGACTGTGTTGCAGACAATTTAATCTCTAGTTGGATATTCTGGAAAGTTCTTTTCGCTGAGAAATTTTATGTGAAGTTATTTGTGAAGGCTTAGAAGAGTGATTGTGTGGCGTCAGGTTTAACAAGATTTGGCGGATTTGTGATTTGCCCAGTGCGCAACCGATACCTCATTCGACAAAATTTGAAGGTAAGATTAACGTATACGTTGGTTTCATGCTATCATACCAAAGCAGATTTTCATCCACGCATAAAAAAATGAAGTTGGGTCGACAGTATGATTAAAGTCGCAGGATTGAGGAGAGCGGCGTAGATTGCAGAGACCTGTCTTTTTACCATTTTATATGTTACTATATGCACAGTAATATGAAGATACTAAAGAACTATTACGGTTGTTTACATGATAGTGTCAACAGAGATACAGATTCAGATTGTGACGTTTATTTTACATATACACTAGTATAAGTTCAAGCCTGTTTAGCTTTTAGAGTTCACAAAAGCTCTTATACAACAGCTTTGTCCGTCCGCCCGTCCGTCTGTCTGTTATACAATTTTCAACTCATGAATCGTAAGAGCTAGAAACTCGCGGTCAACGCCATTCGACTTAACATACTTGATATACACCGAAATGACTATGACCTATGACATTTGACCACTGACCTTTGGTAACGTGGTATCACCTGACCTTTGCATATTTCTTAAACCATTGTTTCGAATTCTAAGATTTACGGAAATTCATTGGCGATTCTCACTTGTTTCTCTGTTTAACATACACACATACCTAGTTTTACGGCTATATCCAACGGAAACGGTGTATTTACACTCAGTATTCTTCAGCTATGCTTTTTAGGTCCATGTAATACAAGGACGAGCGTATTGATGTCTACCAAGCACAGTTCCAGACTCCATGTTGATACTGAGAATTGCTTGATAGAAAATTCCGATACCACATTGCCCGCCGTGGCCATCTGACCCGAGGATCGTTTTAACGGCACCTCATTTACAAATCTCGACTCTAGTCGTCTTCGATATAACACCGAATACAGTTTTTTGTATTTGGCTCTTGTATATGACGTGTATAACATGCATGAATTGAGGCACTTGTGCGAGTTGTATACACAGTGTAAAAGACTGACGCAAGCCACCCGCGCAAGTAACCCATATGCTTAACTCACTAAGCACGCGCGAGCTACTTGCATCATGTTTAAGCATCATATTACAGTTATAATGGTAGGGCAACTTAGTGATTCTCATGCTAATTGTTCTCACGGCACAGAAAGCACTACGAGTGCTAGTCCTACTATTGTTCGCAGCTACTTATAACGCCATTATAGAACTGCTCTCAACAAACTGCACATTATTATGAAGCTTCCAAAGCTTTCAGAATGCAAAAGTAGGCGAGTTACTTAAGTTTCTTTGAAAGCTAAGTTAAGTCCATAACCAGGTCGTATTTGTTTAGGTGCTAAAGATGCTCGCAAAACAAAGCTAATTTCGAATCTGTTTTCCTTATAATATTAAGAAAGAAAAATTCTAACGACAAGAATGCATGCTATTTAGTCAACTAAATAGTATATATTGTTAGCGTTAATATGCAATTTAATACGTAACAATGGTTAAGAACTGTATTTATGATCTTGTAGACAAAAAAATATCTACGAAGTACAGTTTTAAATCATTATTAAGTCGCACAAATTCGTTTCCCAACTAAGGTTTGTTGGGTTCTTCTGACAAAAATCTCTCAGCGGCATCAGAACGCAGTCTAGAAGATAATTAAATACTACGCGAGGCGTAAATTCATAATAGTCGAAACGTGTTTGATATTCACCTCTGCTAACCTTGTGCGTATTAAATAACTATCATTATAAATTATCTCTCGCTTTAACGGTGAAGAAAAACATCGCGAGGAAACCTGCATGTCTAAGAGTTCTCCATAATGTTCTCGAAGACATGTGAATTCTGCCAACCTGCACAGGGCCAGCGTGATGGACTATGGCCTTATCTTTCTCACACTGAAAAGAGGCCCGTGCCCAGTAGTGGGCAGTTTATTATAGGGCTGATATTAACCTTGTACTTTTGGGGGGGGTTTGTATTTATGCTTTAATAGTTGCACTGCCTAGCTTGCTTTCTCTGCTTTCTAGCTTCACTGGATTGGCTGCTTGTTTAGTATAGATGCAAACCCACTTTGCTCGACTCTTCAAGACGAGTAAGGTGCCAATGGTCTTAGGGGAGAGCGCAACAGTCGTGTTGATCCCTAAGACAAGTCTGGTGGGGAATCCTTCACGTGGTTGCCCCCTGTTATTGGTCTAGTTCCCTATGAAATAGACGCAACTAAAACCACCAGTCGACCACTGCCTGGGATGGAGAGGTCATGTTCCGGCGGGTCCATCGTCGAACGACAGACGATGGACAGTAATGACCTCCCGCGTGTTTGTGCCGTGCGCGGGGACCCGTACGGAGGGATGAAGGAGTCCTGGGGGTTGAGTGGTGATGTGGCGATGGTAGTGCTGCTGATCTGCAACACACCCCTTTGGTCCGGATTTCCTCTCACACGGGAGGTCGTAGTCTAGCCAGCTGCGATCAATCGGCTGCGGCGTCCGCTCATGCGGCCGCCAGGCGAGTGCCCTTGGGTGAAGAGGTCTCCAGCCGGCAGTGCTCGTCTCCCACCTCAGTGGTTTGGGGTGGAGCGACTAGTGCTGTACGTCTCGGGGACAGCTCACTTAGGGGTGCTATACCTAGCTGGTAGCCCTGGTGCCTGAACAAGGCATCCCCAACGTTGAGGGCTCCATGGTGGGTGGGGAGCCAGCAGGTGAAAAGTAAGATAGACCAAATGGACTCTGTCACAAAAAAAACCAAGGGCTTGACCGATAAGGGCGAGCAACAAAGGACCTCTGGACCCTTAGGGGGAGAGGTCAGCAATAGTGTAGGAGCTGCACGTGGGAGCACCTACATACCCAAGCTGCAAGCTCGTGATGGCCCCAGTGGCCGTCCGAGCATGAGCCAGGGGAGTGGTGCTCACACGGGCAGCGTTAAGAAATGGAGAGGGGGTAACCCTGGAAAGGGCTACCAATTTAGAGGGCGTGGCAGCCACAGAGGGGGTCTGACATACAGGGAATACCCGAAGGGGGATCCCAGCGGGACACCCTCTGGGAGTGGGTGTCAGCCCTCCAGGATCGGGGAGGCCAGGAAGGAGCAGACGGGCGAGGCACACCCTATGGGGGAGCCAAACTTGGCTGCACACTCCACAGACCATACCCGGGGCAGGAAGAGGCGCAGTGGGTGTGCCAACCGCAAGCGGCGTGAGCTGCAGCGGCAGTTGGCGCTGGCACCCGATGCAGTCTCGTCAAAAAGGGTCAGGGAAGTGAGCGACGATGCTGTTGCTCAGGCAGATGGCAATAAACGTGCCAAGACCCAAGGTGACTCCTACAGGGAGGCGCTGACGGGGATTAAAATGGCCGTTGTTGCCGACAACTTCCCTGACGCTCTGCTTAATGCAGAGCTGGTGGAACCCATAAGGGTTGCCATTTGGGACCAGCTGGAGGCCACACCGGATCCTCTGCCGGCCATTAGTGTCGGTGCACTGCTTGGTGGAGCTCTGCACGTGACGTGTGAGGGTGAGAGAGCCGCAGAGTGGCTTCGTGGCCTCAGCGGTAAAACCGTTGGGGACGTGAAGCTCAGAGTGGTCAGCGCCAAGGAGCTTCCAAGGCCAATAAAGATGGCCTGGAAGACCAGGAATACCTGGTGCCTAGATGCCTCCAGGGTGCTGACCATGCTGCAGCGCCTCAACCCCTCTCTGAGGACCTGCGAGTGGAAGGTGCTGAGCACGCAGGTCGAGGAGACGCACACCAGGCGCATTGTCCTGGTGGACAGCGTGTCGGCTGCGGCCATAAAAGCAGGCGGCTTCTGTCTCCATGCTGGCATGGACAAAAGCACGTTCAAGATCCTTGAGGATCTGAACGTGCAGAAGGTGACAGTGGGTGCCAGCGTGGAGGAGGAGGCCCATGCGGTGACGGCACCACAGGTGGGGGACGGGGAGGAGCCCGTGAACCCAGTGGTGATTGAATCAGGTACGGCTCTCTACACGTCGTCGCCATGCGTGTCTCCGAAGACCGACGACATAATCGGACATATAGATTGTCTAGATCTGTCGTCGCCGGAGGCTGCGGGGGCGCTGATGGAGGAAGGGAGTGAGGGGGGCGGCCAGCAGTGCCTGCCACCGTAGACGCCACCATAGGCAGACCGAATGGCGGGACTAAGGTGCGTACAAATAAACCTTCATCACTGCATCGGGGCGATGGCCGTTCTGGCCCGCCACCTGCGGATGAAGGAATATGATATTGCCCTGATCCAGGAACCTTATGTTAAAGAGGGAAAGATCAGAGGTTTGGGTGGGACAGGAGGTGTAATTTATCATAACTGTTCCACTAATGATATAAGGACATGTGTGTATGTGAGAAATGGCATAAATGCAATGCCCTTATACAATTTTTGTTCTAGGGATCTTACGACAGTTAAGATAGATGTGCGAGGGAGCGGAGGGCGGGATATTGTAATCCTGACCTCTGCATACTTCGACTATACGGACAAGGAAACTGTATCTGGACAGATAAAGGACCTTGTTGAATATGGCAGCCGGGAGAACCTGGACATGATCCTGGGGTGCGATGCCAACGCACACCACTCAGTCTGGGGGAGCACGGATGTGAATGTAAGAGGGGAAAAGCTACTGGAGTATGTGGTAAGTACCTCTTTACAAATTCTAAACAAGGGAAACAGGCCAACGTTCGTCAACTGTAGGCGAGCAGAGGTAATTGACATCACGTTAGCCACCAACAGGGCTAGCACTAAGATTGTCGAGTGGCATGTGTCTGATGAGATTACCTTGTCAGATCATAATTACATATGCTTTAAGTATAGGACGCTGGTTCCAGCTCCTATAGCACGTAGAAGGAATCCCAGAAATACGGACTGGAACTCCTTCAGGAGTGACCTCAGTATAGATTTGGAGGATTCTAAGGGTAAGCTTAATTCTATATTAGACATAGAGTTTACAGCAGACAAATTGGTCCAGACTGTAAATACGGCCTGGACAAGTAACTGCCCTGAAAGGGAAGTTAGGCCCAAGAGGGTACCGTGGTGGACGCCAGAGTTGGTCAAGCTGAGGCTTGAAGCCAGAAGAGCGTTTAACAGTGCTAGGACCAGCAGGGACTATAGCGGTTACGCTCGCTGTTTGACCAACTACAACAAAGCTGTGCGGAAAGCCAAACGGAAGGCTTGGAGAGCCCACTGTGAAAACATCAGTACTATTCCTGAAGGAATGAGACTGTCCAAAGCTATCTCGACTGTCAGAGCACACCCATTGACAACCATCAGAGATGGCAATGGGCAGCGAACAGGGTCCGGTAAGGAGACACTAGCAATGATGCTAAACACACACTTTCCGGACTGTAAGATAATAGAAAAGGAGCAGGAGGACCTGATTAGCCTGGTTGAACTAGGATACCGTACAACCAAAGCAGATTGGGACACTGCAAGGAAGGTAGTGGATGAAGGGAAGGTCGGCTGGGCTCTAAATGGTTTTCAACCGTTCAAGTCACCTGGTCCAGACATGGTTTATCCCATTATCCTACAACAGGGAGCTGCACTCTTGGTTCCGCATTTGTGCAGACTATACAGAGCCTGCATAGCTTTTGGATACATTCCAAAGATATGGAGGCGAGTTAAAGTCATCTACATACCGAAGCCGGGCAAAGAAGACTACGAAGAAGCCAAGGCATACCGACCTATTAGCCTTGAGTCGTTCTTCTTGAAAGCCCTGGAGAAGTTAGTAGATAGACATATCAGGGAGGGAGCATTGAGAAAATTTCCCCTCCATGGGCTACAATGTGCCTACCAGTCGGGAAAATCCACTGAGACGGCACTGCATTTTGTGGTAAATAAGGCAGAACATGCATTAGATAACCGGGAAGTATGCATTGCTGCATTCCTGGATATTGAGGGAGCTTTCGATCGGACCACCTTTGATGCCATTAGTGTGGCATCAGCAAATCACGGCATAGAGCCAACCATTTGCAAGTGGATCGATTGTATGCTTAGAGGAAGAATTATTAGGTCTGAGTTGTTAGGGGATGAAATGTCTGCAATGACCACCAAAGGCTGCCCTCAGGGTGGAGTACTCTCACCGCTCTTATGGTGCTTGGTGGTTAATTCACTCTTAGAACAACTCAACAAAGGTCCGTACTTAACGGTCGGATATGCGGATGACTTGGTGATACTTGTCAATGGAAAATTTCCGAGCACAGTATCCAGTCTCATGCAGAGGGCCCTGAGTATGGTAGAAAAATGGTGCAGTAGTAACCATTTATCGATCAACCCAGGGAAAACTACTGTCGTGCCGTTTACTAGGATGAGAGATCCGACTGGCTTGGGAACTCTATCCATGTATGGCACACAGCTACAATGGTCCACGGAGGTGAAGTATCTAGGCATGACCTTAGATAACAAGCTAACGTGGAAACCTCATGTAGACAAAGTCATAATGAAGGCCCAGCGGGTCTTCGGTATGATTCGTTCTACTTATGGGAAGACCTGGGGCCTGAAGCCCAAGGTCATCAAGTGGCTATACACGATGATGATAAGACCCATAATCACATATGGAAGCGTTGTCTGGTGGCCAAGAACCAAACTAGCAACATGCAGGAAAGCGCTGTCGAAGGTGCAGCGATTAGCCTGCATGGCTATAACAGGGGCGTTCCCTACTACGCCAACGGCTGCGTTAGAGATCCTGCTGGACCTAACGCCGCTACACATTGTTGTGGAGTTAGAGGCGATGAAGGCGCTACATAGACTATCTATACATGGGCTGTGGAGCGTCAACATGCCAGTAACTCGACACACAAAACTGGAGATCTCGAAGGATCTTAAAGAGATTATGAGCATGGGATGTGACAAAATGCAACCAATGCACATATTCAAAAAGAATTTTAAAATAAAGGTCCCCACAAGGGACGAATGGAGACGAGGTCTACGATCCCCTGACAAGGGTTGTCTCATCTGGTACACCGATGGTTCCAAAATGGAAACAGGATCAGGCGCTGGTATTTATGCCAACGACTGCAAGGTGAACCAAAGCATGGGCAAATATGCAACGGTCTTCCAGGCGGAAACCTATGCTATAATTGCCTGTGCGCAGAAAAATATTAACAACAATGTCACTGACAAGATTGTTTATATACTCAGTGACAGTCAAGCTGCTCTTAAGGCTCTGAACTCCTGTAGGGTGGACTCAGCACTAGTCCTGAACTGTGTTAAAGCCCTTAACAAACTTGGCAGGAAAAACACAGTCAGGCTGGTGTGGGTTCCGGGGCATGCAGGGGTGCAGGGTAATGAGGAGGCTGATGTATTAGCCAAAAAGGGCTCGGAGCAACAATTTGTGGGCCCCGAGCCATTCGTAGGTCTCTCTGAGAGTACCGTCAAGGCAGCTTTGAATGCACATGGCAATGATAAACACAGGCTGGAGTGGATGGCCCTTAGGGGTCTGGAACACTCCAAGAAATTCATTGCAAACAGAGCCACGGGCTTTACCCGGAAGTTCTGCGGGTACAACAAGGGCCAAATACGCCTACTCACAGGAGCGTTTACTGGTCATTTTGGCACCAATGACTTCCTGTGCAGATTGAGATTGTCAAACAATTCGATCTGCAGAGCCTGTGGTGAACAGGACGAGTCCATATCACACCTACTGTGTGAATGTGACGCGTTGGCCGGACTAAGGATGGGTCTGATGGGATTGGCATATCCGAACCCTGAAGACTTCAGGCTTCTCCCTCTGAGGTGTACGCTGCGACTGATGCAGTACATTCATAGGGAGATAGCTCAAGGATAAACCTCGGGGCCGACACAAAAGATCCCACTGGGTCGAAGTGTCGCCGGTCTACAATGACTGGCCCCCGGATCAAGATAAGATAAGATAACCTTGTACTTTGTAGGCATATAAGCGTGAAGCTATGCATGTTTATTTTTTTAAATGCTTTGCACATAAGTAAATATTCTGTGTAAGCGTTTTATATAATATGTTAAATTTAATAATATAATAATGAAAAAGTTTAGAATCTATAGAAGACCACGTTATGTATATACTTTTAAGAAATAATTCCTAACATTACTACGTTATAATTTATTCTTCTTCATAAATAGCAAATATAAATGAATAAAATAATATTATTCATGAAATAACAATCCTCTGTCTCGCTCACATTTGTGTGACTCAAAGGGTCAATGGCATCCAGTTTAATCGGTTTGATTCTACAGCTATAAATTTCTAAAATTTCCATAAAATACTTACAAAATAAACGCACCGAGAGTACCGCAATCATGGCAATAGCTCAACAAAATCTTCTTTATACGAGAGCCAGTTTTAAACGAATGTCACCATAATAAATAGTCTGCTCATCGAATCATCACAAATGCGATGTAAAATGCATGCGGCGATGTTCCAGCCTTTAAACAACCACCTTTACCAAACACTAAGGCAATCGACTATCTACCTTAAGCCGTCGACTTAAATATGACGACAAGGATATATTTAAGTTGGTAATATTGTATGATGCTGAGGAGTCTAGACTTCGTGACGCCGTGTATTAGAGTTTGATGTATGTGGTGAATTTGTGACCGTTTATAGAATGGTCATGTTGACGTAAATGTCATCTGTCCGATCAAAGTTTTGGATAATGGTGCGGTGAATTTTTTATTACCATTTGGTGAATCGAAACATAGGGGTAAAGTTATGGCGCGTTTACATTAGGTGGGTTTGATTACCGGTTACTTGTAAGCATGTGGATAAAAAAAATGTGGTAATTTTTAAAGTTTGAGCTCTGAGGAACTGTAAAATTTTAAACTTTTAAAGACATTTACTGGCCTTAAAATGAATGGAGACATTTCAAAAGAAGAAGACGTCGATAAAAATTCAACGTTTGTCATCATAATATAACATAAATTTAAAAAAATTGAGTTGATGTATACGAAATGTAATCATAATATAGCATACCTACTATAATTGTATTATGTAAAATCTTTGTCAATTATTTCACAGTTAACGAAGTACATTTTTATGCATAACGGACCTATACTTAAACCTACAATCGCCCCAACCAGTACCTGGACGCTCTATAAAAGCTGCAGGGCAATAAATTTGTATTATATTTCTCCGATGACCACGGTCTTCCACCTACAATAGGGCTGACCCTATTGTTACTATTCGTATTTTGACGTAGGCAGCGCAGTGCATTGCCCGTTTATCAATCAAATATTATATAAAATTCAGTTGATAAATTTGCTTTAACCAAATTCGGTGGTTGCATCATGCTACCGACTGCTGATGTAAACGGCCCATTACTCATTTTTAATTTACTACTGTTTTTGGTTTAGTGAGCACCGAAAGACCTTCAATCAATCAACCTGTCGCTAGGTAGATCGTTTTTTAATCGTCTTGGGGATCTGATACAAGAATCGTTCTGTTTCCGAACCATCTATTTTGGTAATATAATATTATCCTGAATCAGAGTGATTTTGTAAAATCTATCAATCAGTGAGGTCAAGTAATATTGTTTCGGCCAGCTTCTGTTTGAGTGATGATATCGTCATCGGCCATAGAAGATTATCTATCCCTGCTTTTATATACCTACATATATCACAGATAATAACATATTTTTTTACGTTTGAAAATTCAAGCTACTACATATTATTACTCAATGGCGTAGTGTCGTCAAAATGATTAATTACTAGCTGTTCTGCACGATTTCTTCCATATTTATAATTATTGCTCCGCTCTTGTAGCTCACAGCGTGATATTATATATAGCCTTTAGTCTTCCTCAAAAGTTGGACTATCAAATGTAAAAATAATTTTCAAATCCGACTGGTAGTTTAACAAGAGATAAACGCGTTCAATTAAAACCAATGGACTTGTGAGCTTTATTGTATTAGTGAAGATTATTAGTATATATTATGGACTAACTTTTCTGACACTGAGAAGAGGCCTGTGCCCAGCAGTGGGACACTTTAATACAAGGCTCATATTGTGGCTGAGGCTGAATATTAGTTCAGTCTAATGGAAGTATTAACAATTCTATTACTACAATTCTTCATAATTCTATTACTCAAACCAACACGCCACAAATTATTTCAAAATTCAATAAAGCTTGTACAATACAGAATAAAAATATTTATACTTGATAACATCTCAACTTAAGTTCCATTTCCTAAACTAATCCAATATCAGCATGGGACCTTTATAGCTTTTAAAATGGCTTTATAAACACAGAGACCCGGCGCCGCTTAGGCGAGACTTGTACAACTGTCTCAGCGGGACAACCATATAGTTTTACTGTTCTTTATACTTTACATGGATTGCTTGTAATGTCTATCTGCGTCTTGAGAATATGTTTATTCTCAATTTTATTAGATTTTATTGGTTTGCAAGTTATATATTCAGAATTGATCTCTATTGAAAAGCTACGATAGCGAAATGCAATTGCTACGAATAAATATATTCGAATACTGTATGATGTCTGATAAGCGAGTTGATCAACAATAGGACATTTCATGATAATGACTGATAAATAGATCGTGGTCGATCGCTCGATTAGACCTACGGTGTTCTGATACGCAAAAACAATGGCCATTGACTCCAAACGCGATTTTCGGCAAAAGCCGAGTGTCTTAATAGTTTTGTGTTTCATGTTTAATCATTCTTTTTTATACACACACACTTTTCTGTGTTCTGTGCCGCTATAGATAATTCCTTAACAGAGTAATATATTAGCACTTTATACCGACCCAGTAATCTAACAAATAAAGCCATCGAATGAAATACCCAAATAGGTACTATAGAAAAGTAACGTGTAACTCTATAGTTAGACTGCCGTAATATTGAATCAATTCTAGGAATTCGTCACTTAAATACGTAGCTTAAGTTTAACTTTACAAAAAGACGAAATCCCTCGCGAATGCTAAAAATACCATTAATTCTCACAATCAAAGTTTTTCCAGAAGTTAAGGAACTGACTACGTGCTTACAGATTATACTATCGCAATAGAAAAAGGTTGACTTCACATGACTTATCTGAGAGTGGACAGCAACGTGCTTAATACTTAGAATATCCAAATAAAGAGTTCAAAAATCAAAATATCTCCACGTGTGTGTGTGATTTTTTGATTTTTGATCTGACACATACACACACACGTCAAACACACACGACATATAATAAAAAGGCGTGAAATAGATACTGCGGTAAATGACTGAGAATTATACAACTTCAGTGAACACAATCATGTATAATTTTTGGTGAAAATTTTCGCAGTTGCTTTATGAGTCTTTAATTCATGTTTATAGCTTGTAACTACAGCCTTATTCCAATGAGCAGGCGAATAATTCGTATGAAAATAGAAGCGATAATTACTATACTGTTTCATTTTTAAAACAGTAAAAGAGCCAGGCCATTTAATGTGTTGTTTTAGGCAGAACATCGCGAACAATAAACGTCCGTACAAAAGCACATTAGTAAACAAAACCTTCAACTTCAAACGTAAGGACTCTTTTCAAATTTCGATACACTTTAACATCTCCAGATACCATTCAAAACTTTACCTTACAGCTTTAAAATTAAGGTCCACTTTTCCTCGGTACCTGTGGCTCAATTGTAAGGTAAGATTGTATAACAGCCCCTTCTCACTGATTTGATCTGAATAAGTCGGCACGATCTACAAGGCCTTAGAGATTTGACGTATAATAAAAGCTCTGTTTATAAACTGTCCCATTGCTGGGCATGATCGTATTCTCAGTGAGAGAAGCGTTGAGCTATAGTCCACCACACTGGCCTGGTGCGAGTTATCAGAATCAGAGCTTTAACGTAGAAAAACAGATATAGGGACTGATTCTTGTTAATGTAAGTCGGATCCCTACAAATTGTCCCTGCTAGTCGGGAACAAATGCGGAGGGGCTTCATCAGAAAGATTGTATAGACTCCCCCTACCTGTCAAACGCTCAGTGAAGTTTGAAGATACGAGTATCAGCCGTCATCCTAGCCCCTTGAGTGTACAGCGTGATGTCTGCTATCATTTTGACATATACAATGTTCCAAGATTTTATCTCCAAGAAGAATGTGTAGGAAATTGGAGAAATGAATGCGTGCTGTTTAAAATAGAAGCGTGAAGTGTATTTAGGGAGTGACAAGTAAGCAAAATGTTCCTTTATGATGTCGAGAATCTCTCTTTGACGTAGTATGTATAAATTAATACCAAGTTAAAAAGTTTACGATGATCTTTAAGTTCTATGTGAGTTAATATTTTCACATACGTAAGAACCAGTGCACCGAGTGTCGTGGGTTCGATTTCACATGGTACGAAAACTTGTCTGGTCCGTAAATAGTTGTTCTAGGTCTGAATGTTTCGTGTCCATTGTTCAAATGTTTTTAAAGGCCCTCGAGATGCAGAAATGATTCCAGTGCAGGATTTGACTATTTATCTAAAAGTAATATAGTATATACCTAATACCTTAAAGTTTTAAAAAATTAATAAATAAACAAATTTTTAAAAATTAATAAATTTTTTCTTTGCATATAGCTACGAGTATATTATTATTTTAGCCTTATTATATAAAAGCATCGTGTTATTTTTCAAGAAACTATCTCGTTATGAACTGTTGCTGGCTTGATGCTTGCATGGCACTAAAATTTTAACTACACTCTTTAGACCATAGTTTTAAGGCCAGATACCGGGATATATTCTATGTATATTGATTATCTTAATAATAACTGTTTGGTATTCTAGTTTCATCTCTTCTAATTTAACTATCAGCTAACACTTTAATGTAAAATTTCAATAGATTCACTGCAATGTATTGGAAGATCCTTGTAAGTCGCGTATTGATAATTCCAACAGAAAAACAACTGTCGAGCCTCACTAACCCGTCTCGTTAGCCCGTCGTACTCTTGTCGTCGAGCAGTCGGATGCGTGTCATCGACCCCATTAATTTCCCCACGTTGCGTTGTTCGAAACTACATCAATTCTGGCTGCCCCTTGACATGCTGTAATGAACTTAACTTCGTGAATACTTGCGCAGAAATGATGGTGGAAGAGTTATTCCTGATTTATTGTGTTGAAATGATTGTATTGTTAATGCTCTTGGTGAGAACTTTGTTGTTCTTTGCTTAATATCTATCCGTTGTGTCCACTATGGTGGCAAAAAGGAATAATGGCGATATGTCAACCAGCTATTATAGTAGCATATCTGGATCTTACAGCTTATCTGGCACTTGGTATTGAAAGGAACATAAACTGTATACTCTCATCTTACGAGAAAGCAATTTTAAAAGGCCTCTGCAATGTGTACTTAATTCAGTATTGCAACGTCTATTCATTGTGATTTTCTGTATACCTAAAGGACTGTTTTAGTCACACACTTTTAAATATCTGTGTCGTTTTTAATAATTTTGTGAACTATAACTCTGACAGCAGAAAATGCATAGTATCGTCGTAACCACTTCTTGTCCGACTTCCAAATTACACCCATAAGTTCGATTTGTTAGTTTGTTTTTTAGTTAATGTAACACTGAAGGATAATATTGTCTTATGTTTACGCGAAAATTATTCATTGAAATAAAGCACTTTATACGGATACGGAACTGCGTAAATAGAAACACCAAAGATATTATGTTCGGGTACTTTGAAACAACTAGGTACACTTCAGAACATTGTGACAACTACCATCTTATTCTCCCCGTGAACATGGCTGCTGTAAAGCAATCGAAACATCGGGGCAAAGTGTAAACTTAAATATACATATATAGTTTAAATTAATTTAAATAGCTTAAATAGTAGTAAAGTTCAATAAAATTAGTGTTAGAGTTTCAAAATTATGTAATAAAAATGTTTTAAAGTAAAATAAATAACGCGACAAGATCCTTATAATTTCAACTTTGAAGGATATTATTGCATACATTTTTATATTACATACATATTTATTTTTTGGTGTGTTTCCACCAAATTTTATCAGTTATATATATATATATATATATATATATATATATATATATACTAGCTGTCCCGACAGACGGTTGTCCTAGATAGGCAAAAAAAAAGAAATCTAAACTGTCCTCGAATCCACTTGAACACACACAAAAAAATTCATTCAAATCGGTCCAGCCATTTAGGAGGAGTTCACTGTCAACACACGTACAGAAGAATTATATATATAAAGATATATATGTTTGTATATAGCCAACCTATTACTACCATACTGGGCACAATTTCGACTACCTGCTGCTACTGATAATTTCATAACATTTTGACTCTGGATTAACCTAAGATATATCAATCTCCAATAACACCTTACTGTAACTCCAGTCTAAACAATATTGTAAGTCTGAAACCATTCAACCAACCCACACGTTTGCGCAACACTCGTTATTGTTGCCCAATAAATTCCGCACAAAAATATCTTCATAAAGCAAACAAAGGGAGGCGACAGAGCGTATTGCACGCAACATTTGACGCGACAAACGTTTGTCGCGCGACTATTTATTTTGTTGCCGTGGTCAGTCGAACGAATGTTATGACGACATTTTTTTATGTTTGATTGATGATTAAATGTGGGTTATTAAATAAAATACATTGTAAGAAACTTTTGATGTGGGATTAATTGATTAAAATCGTTTTTGTCCTTCATGAAATTAATAAAATGTTTGTATACCATTTTATATTTTTTATTTATTCAAAAACCTTACAGTTTCTTATAGCTAATTACATAAATACTTTAATAACTAATAATCATTTACACGATTTCACATTTACATTGATTATACTCGTACTTGATCTTTAAATTATAAAGGATTCTTTTTCTTATTTTGCACAATACATAATGAACAATAATGAACCAATTCGAACCACTGGTTGGCAAGAACACGTCTATAACTGGAAGCACTTGTATTAAATAAGTCTAGACTAATTAAATTAGCAAATTTATTTATATAGCTCACAGTTCTTATAAAGAACGAATCTTTTCTATAATTATTAGTGGCGCGAACAATATGCAGAGGATAAGGTACTCTTACCGATCTAGTAGGAACTCTTAAAAATAAGTTGTTAAGCAGACGGGGAGAGGCAATTTTAGATTGGGCCATCTTTACTAGACGTGTGATATCCGCGATTTTTCTCCTATCAAAGAGTGGAAGTAAGTGTTGCCGCTTACATCTCGCCTCATAACTATCATCATATGACTTACACTTATATTGCAAGTATCTGATAAATTTACGCTGTACTGCTTCCAGTCTGCCTATATGTACGTCGTACTGTGGACTCCAAATTTGAGAGCAATATTCGAGATTGCTGCGTACGTATGAGCGATACAAACTTTGATGGCTTTTAAGCTTGAAAATTGAGAGCATGATCTCATGACAAAACCTAATGCTTTATTAGCTTTGTTAGCAATGTGATCAATATGTTTTTCATAAGTCAAATTGGCATCATGTACACCCAGGTCGCGGTTTTCTCGCGTTTTCTTGACTCGCTTAAGTAGTACTCCTTTTAAGGCATAGTTAAATTCATATGGATTAGGTTTACGAGAAAAGGTTACTGAGTAACATTTTGAGGTATTTATATCTAATCCATTAAGTTGGAAATAAGTTTCGAATCTTTGGAGGTCCTGCTGTAACAGACGGCAGTCAGATGGATATTCGATCGTTTTGTGTCATCCGCGTACATCAAAAATTGCGAGTTAAGAAAACAGGACTTGACATCTTTAATAAATAGGTTAAACAACAAAGGCTCAATCAATGAAATAAAAATATATTATAGGTTTAGGTTTGGTGATATTTTGTCTTATTTAATACTTACATAAAAAGTCTTAATTCTATAGGGCATAACATTAGACTTCGAGACGCTAGTAAGAAATTTTCCTTGGAAATCGGTTGCAGAAACTTATGATCAGCTGTTCAAACTTTGTAGGTTGAGTTTTATTTGGTAGGTGAGAGAGCCATTTAATCACCTCTTCCTACTTCCTCCTGCACATAAGCTATGGTAATTGCGTATGATTAAGGAGTCTGTGAGTTGGTTTGCTACCTAAGTATATAGTTTACGGTATACAGCGGCTTGCTTCTGTGGACTTCTATGTCATTAAAGGCGGTTACCATTTACTGTTAAATAAGACCGTGGTAACCTGGCACCAACATCAAAAATTAAATTACTTAATACATAAAATATGCAATTTCTTCTAAGTCGATGCTTAACTGCCTATAAAAGAAAACGCTAGGTATCCCAGCTTGTGAACTTAGACAGTAAATCTGCAGCAGTGTGCGGTTACTGCAGACAAAATACCTCATCTATCGAGTTACGACAGCGGTATCAAAATGTAGCGGCAACATTGTCGTCTAACTTTACAATGACATTTTAGCGGCGTATCTCACTTTTCTAGTGGTAGTTATTGACCAGTGCGTCAAGTAAGAGGGCTGTAAAAGTAAATCTGGTAAAGGTAAAGGGTAATGCTGTTGTAGAGACTTGCCCACAAATATAGTAAGCAGATCGTGTGTAGTTCCAAACGGACTATAATTCTAAATTGGGTGTTCTCACCTAAATTTTTACTTTCTGTTAAGTTAAATAGTGGCTAAAGTAGCTTCGAGGAGCGTTATGGCTAAGAAGGCTGGATGAAAGGATTTTCGTTCATAGCAAATGTTAAACGTTTACTCTACAGAAGATCGCAGCTTCTCTATTTTGTGGTATGTGACTGAGTTCAGACATATTCAAAGCTTCTTAAGGTGCAGGGTTTGTGGTAAGGAGGCCAGGTTCTTGTTTCCTTGATTAGTCAGCAGAAAGAAAGAAAAAGCTATTATGGCAACTTTAAATAGGCTGTATGATACCAAAGACAGTGCTAATTGAAAAAGGCAGTTAAAATATGTTATCGATTCACAAGTCTGCTATTAGATGGCACTGACAACCCTTCAAACATGCAGATTCCAAGACTGAAACAAACAGTACATCGCACAATAAGTACCGCCTCTATATTTGATGCCTTCGTAAAATATTTCGTGTTACTCGGTGCGTCTGTACATTGTTTTCCCTTCCACTTTTATCCACTTCCCTATATGGGATAAAGTCGGAATCGCGTTGTAACACGCGAAGACCCCATTTGCCGCTCGTTTTGGGGTTTTCTACGGTAACGACGGTAGACGAGCAATTTTATGCCAACTTTTTAGTTGTTCTGCTTTAAAAAATACATATTTCGTAAGTTGATCAACGCATTGACTAGTTTGAATAGATTCAGTGGGGTAAGTGGAATGATTTGTTTTAACCTAAGTATGCATTATTTAAATGCTATATATATATATATATATATTTGGCTTGTGCTAAACAGGTTATCATAAGTATGAGCTCGATCGCATAAAAATATTAGAAATATTCATTAAATATTCTTTTCAAATTTCTCATTAGTAACATGAAAATCAAGTAGAATAGCCACTCTTCAAGCTACTATTATTTTTATGATAATGGCGGTAAAGACGGCAAAATAAAATACGAACAGTACCGACCCAATATGTTAGTATCAAACAATCACAGTATTTGAGGAGTGAAGACAAGTGAGTCTCACAAAAAATTGATAAACGTTATTATACTCAAAAAGCCATATAAAATGTCGTAGTTTTAGAATTACTTAAGTTTTAATATTAAGCTTTATTATTATCTATAGGTTTACAACAATGAATATCGATATAACTTATAGGGTTTCTCTATATGTATCACGTTATTCAAAAGTGGTCCGTATGAATAAAACGTAGCAGGTTGGCAATTCAGCCTACGGCGTAGAGCGTACGCGTGCTACGTGCGTCGGTTACACAGTGCTACGGGCTACGAAACACGCCTTATTTACGATTTCGTAGCCTAAGTGATCATTACTAATACGTAAGTAATGAATTCGTGTTTTAGGTACAGGTTTATGCTATCTATCTTTGAGTGGAATGCTAAAGAAAGCCAATATCAATCTTCTTACGGTTGATAAATATCAACTTTCTTCTGATTATATTTGCTTTTTGGCGAGATCCATTCAGTAATATTCACACAGAATTTAAAAACAGCATATTGATTCATTAACTAAATTAATAACAATACCCATCTGTGCTTCACGTGACAGTTATAAGTGATCAGCTCACCACTGCTACTGCGACAAGGGTTAAGGTTCGATACCCACACGGGACAAAAAAATTGTGCGTTCTACAATGTTATAAGATTAGATGTAAATTGTGTTGTTTGTTTAAATGTTTGCAGAGACTCCCGCAACACAGCAGTTATTCCTAATGCGAGAGTTGTCTATCTAAACGACAAAAAGAAAGAAAACTACATGCAAGCCGGCGTCACTAAATTAGATATCGCAAAATATCAGTGTTGCGATTTAACAATGGCAACGTACGCTGAGTGATGTCCAAATTTTGGCACTGATGGGACACACACTTTCGTATTACTTTTAAAATTTAAGTCAAACTTAAATAATTGAATAGATTATTGTTTGTATCGTTGCTCACTGACAACACTAGCCTTGAATTGATGGGAGGTAGTTTCCGTTAAGTTAAGTGGAAGGTGTGGTGTTGCCATTGAACAGATATGAAATTAAATTATAGTGTTATAGTATTTGTTTTATTTTTCTAGTTTTATCACTTAATGTTCTGCTTTTTTATTTTATATTTTTTTTATTTCTTCATGTTTTGAGTATGCCCATTTACGAGCCAAAATAAAAAAAAATGTCTTTCTTTTCTTTACACATAGGTAATGTGTAAAGAAAAGAAAGACATTTTTTTTTTACAACCTACCACTATATAAACCGTGTACTTATTTACCACTGCCTACCATTTCTTCAATGAAACTAAGGAACACATCCATGAATGGCGGTTTATCTTACCATCCGGTTGGTATTTAATTATAATAAATATATGACCGAATCATTCTGTTCAATGTACTTACATATTCTATACAGTACCTAGTATTCATATAAAGTAAAACCTTAGCTAGATATATTTTAAACGTAGTACACACACGTAGTGCGGTGTTTTATGAACCAGTTTAGCCAAATTGATATAGTGTACTAGCTCCAGTAGATAGCGGTTACTTCAATACATAATAATATATCTTTATATACGGAGCTCGGACGACGCTGAAATATGGCCGCAAGTTACGGGGAACTCGTGTCTTTCAAATTAAAATGGTGCAAGAAAAGATTCAAGACTAAACGGATGGATGACGATGGTTTTCTGATAATATCTTCAAACGTTGTGATTCAGTTTCTATCAAGAAACTGAGTTCCAATGTTAGGAAAATCAGTAAACTATGATATGCAGATAGATGTTCTTGGTTTTGCTGTTTATATATATAATTTTTAAAGCTACCTGTGATTATTTTTACTACAGGAGTTATAAACGGCTGATATTTTATACATTAACCTTGTGAGTCGCAGCAGCACACCAGTGGCCAGAAACAATCTTTTATGTTATGTGCGGTATACTAAGACTTGACAGATTAATTCTTTTACATTTTGTGCTTGCCAACAATCATTTTATTTTGTGTACTGCATTCCTTTTTTTTTCGATTCACTATAGTATAGGACCTATATCCCTGGACAGCTGCATTACATCCACATTTCGCCATTTCAGATCCCATGCAATAGAAGAAAACCATATACCGGGCACTATTCTAGATTCCGCACTTCCACGAGAATTTTTTGTCTTCGTATAACCGTTCCTATACCAGTAAAATAACATCATCTCTTGTCTTACATATAAAATTCTCGTGTCACAATGTTAGTTACCATACTCCTCCGAAACGGCTTGACCGATTTTTATGACATTTTATATGCATATTTAGTAGGTCTGAGAATCGGCTACTATCTTTTATACATTCATACCCCTTAGTGATAAGGGTTGTCCAACCCTAACATTTTTTTTAATCTTTTGGTCAAAACATTTTTTTATTTCAAAACCACGTTTGCCGGGTCAGCTAGTTATATATAAAAATACATAGCCTATTTTTTTGCCTACTTCACCGCAGTCTTTCTTTACCCATACAATTGAATAAGTTCAAATTAGGTATGCACATACATAGCCCTCTGTAGAGTAGGCAGAGACACTAGTGCCAACACAGTACGATATATTCTTCTCAACATGCAGTTCACGATCACGTAAGTCATAATCCGATGTTTTCGCGCCTCTCGCTGGCACCATGTTTCATTGATACATCGCTTTCCGATGCTAATTTGATTTGAATATTTTTTATAGCTGGCTTGTGTTTTGAAATGCGTTTTTTAGCTTAGGTATAATTTTATACTATCACAGAGGCAAATATACAATGTTATCTAATAAGAAGCACAAGAACGGTAATACTCGTAATAAAATATACATATATGTTCAAAAAAGAGTTACGTCTTTCTAAGTCTAATAAATATGAAATGTAGATTTAAATGTTATTTATGTGCACATGTGACGTTTATTAATGAAAACATTATGTGGGTCTGTGTGTCTGTCTGTTATTGACAGTTTGTTAGTGACAGGCATAACTGCGGAACCACTAGAGCGATTGACTTGTTACTTGGTGGGCAGACACCTTAGGGTCATACCTCGGTCGAGTTTGAATATAGGTCCTGTGGGTCAAAAGACCCCCGAGATATAGGGGTCATTTCTTTTCATTACTTTTACATTTAAGACGAATAGGTTGAATCTTGGGTTTTTACACTCATCTCGTTTTAGTTTAGGAGAGTACTATTTGTGATATTAATAATACTGAGAAGATATTTTTATGTATATTGGCCTACTGAAATTCGCATAGAATTGTCTTACCGCGACTGCCAAAAACAACTATTTATCAATCAAAATAACTGTTATGTGATGTGTGATCGTATTTCTAAAACTATTGCAAGAAATAAATACTGGTTTGTCAACTCATATTAGTTATATTGCCGTAGAAAAATCTACATCTTAATAACATAGTCTTCCTATATTAGAGGGTAATTATTAATATACATATATTTGAATACGACAAACAAAAATAGCATTAAATGTAAGTTGATATATAATTATACAAATTGATCTCTAATATTACCTGTACATATGTATGTGCCTACCACATTTACTGCAAATAAAGATATTCTTTTTTGTATGATATTTCTTTTTGGTTTTTGTATGATATTTGTTATAGATTATATAATAAGCGGCTGTTGTAGCCCATGGGTGCAACCAACCTGCACCTGTACAAAAAGAGCTACCCTTTCTGAAACGACTACTAGGTCTTTTGATATCACTATGATCTTTGGAGAGCTCTAGAAACATAATCTCTATTACGGTTGAAAGTATATACATAAAAATCTTAAGTTAGTATGGTAGAAGATAAATAAAATTGCGACAATGTGTGGACAGCTTTTTATAGTACACGTGAAGAAATACAAACATCTTAAGATTGAATTTTGCACTGTCCTGACTCCAGATCTCATCTAACCCATAGCTAAAAGATTCTCTCTATATATTTTTAATTAACTGCTAAAGAAAATTAAAGAGGAAAATAAAACCATTATATTAATTAGTAAATTAAAATGTTTGAGTTACTACAAAACAAAACTAAACTTAATGAGTCAATTAACTTGAGACCAGATACAATAAAAAAGGCACCGTGTCTGTGCACCGCGATCCGAGCGCTGGCCAAGAGAATAATGAATATTCTGAGCAATATTTTAATCTATTATAAACCAATTGTATTTAAAAATAAAACTAGATAAATATTGATATTATACGTATACAATGTATACATGGTTAATAAGAGAACTAGCATAAGTAATTTATAAATCTAAATATGAACATGAATACACGTAAATATTTGTGGACATTATTTTATATGCTCATACAGGACATTAATCTAATTATTACAGCAAATTAAAAGAGAGGATGAAGTCCTCTCTTCTAATTTGCTGTGGTCTTAAGGATCCAAAATGATCGAATTTATTTATAGTCCTCTTTGAAAATAGTATAGTACGCAATATAATATTGTTGCGGGGGACTTAATAATAATAATAATACCCTATACTCTCTGGGACAGTCGTTATTTAATCGTGAGACTAAGGCGATATCGGAGGGCACAGTATACTAGCTTTTAAACTATCACCTTCGCCTTGTGATATAAACAAAACAAATATCACCAGGTTAAATAAAAGCGCACAAACCGCAGGGCAGCTTGTGGCGAGCTGAATGTGAGTGACACTGCGGTCCTGAATGCCTCAGAGAGTCGGTTAGGGCCTCGTTCCCGGCTTGCCGTTACTGGTTGGCTGGGGTGGAACTTCAAGAGCGCCCATAGAACTCTCAACTCTAGCTTGACTTGGTCAGCCGGTCACAGGAAGGCCGCTAGAGCTATATGCTTGGGGGTGGAAGTGTCATTTTCAAGGTGTCATAACTACAGGGATTCTCGCTCCTGGTCTCCGTTGTCACGAGACCCGTGATGGTGAAACCGCCGCCGCACCACTCGACAACCTTAGCCGCTCGCACCGGTGTTGCCCTCTGCTGCTGGCTTGTATGTCTATCTATTCAGGGGGCCCATCTTGTGAGTTAGCGAGTCACCATTTGCCCATTGCATTGATGCTATTAGAGTATTCAGGGCAGACGCCGTTTTTTATCCATAGTTAGCAATATACCGGTCCACCAAACACCCATACCTATAGCCCATATATTAGAATCCATACGTAGCAATAGTCCTACGCCTGCTGCGGCTAGTGCTGCTATAAATGTTCCATCCCACCTTTGATTAAAACTCTCGAAGGGCCTCTTCACGTTGGACCTATGTCTCCGTGTAAGTCTCCCAAAGGGCCAGGTATTTTCATAATATAATATGTTAAAAATACCTGTGATAAGAGAAACATAATAATAATAAATCATTTATTTCGGGCTGCATAGGCCCATAGATAAATACCTTAACTTAAATTTACATATTATAAAATTTGATGTTAGTAAATACACCTTAATACTATGTTAGTAAAACTTCACTTCGCACACTTAATACTAGTGCGCTCGGCTGGTACTTGTCCGCGGAAGCGACGGAATACCACGTCTTACGGCCAAAAGCTTTTGTCTAACACCTTGTGCAGGTAACAGTCGGGTACGCGCACGACGAACGCTTTAAAGTTGACGTTGCGGCGCGACTCCAACAGCTGCACTCTCGGGACGTACTTCAGATTTTGGTACACGTACTTCACGATGTCCCCCGCCTCAATGGTGTAGTGCAGGCGCGAGATGTACACCGGCGTGTTCGGGGACGCGGCACGCACCTTCAGGTTGGGGTCCACAGGTGCCTTGCCACATCCGTTCTTAGTGTTTCGCGACCGGCGCTTCCCCCGTTGCACCGTCACGAAATCATCCTCAGTAGAAAAAGCAACGAACCGAGCTTTTGTAGGCAAGGGCTTAACAGGGGCGTTCGCACCGTGGGGTCAGCTATTGTTATGATTCGCGTAGCACAGCGGGGAGGAGCTGCGGGTGCAGGAGCGAGGCTGCGTGACGCGCTTGCAGCGCATAACGTAGGCTCAGCAGTCGGCGCCGGCGACAAAACCGCTGATGCAACTTAACAAACCGAAACTGAAATAACAGATATAAAGCAGTCAGACCAGACAAATGCTGAACTGGAGACATGCCTCCCACAGCTGTCTGTGGGACGCATGTCAGGATGTTCATTGAGTTTTTTATGTTACTGTGTTTTTATTTCTTCCTTTTTTATTATTATTTTTGTTATTTATTTTTATCTTTGAACTACAGTCCAAGATATAATTAATAGGTACTAAAAGTTAAAAATTGCTTAGAGCCTAGACACCATTTTAACATTGACATATTCGATATTCAAATTGAACGTTTCACAGTCACTAGTTATACAAATAAATATGCAGCCGTAAAATATAAAAGATTACAGCTTTCACGGCATTGTATCGTAGTTTCATACATATCTAAATAACAAAAGGTCCGTCGGCGATTACAGCTAAGAGGAAGTTCTGGACGAAGCACCAAGAACTATTCCACCTGTGGGAAACTCGCCGACAATAATGAGGACAATTTCGTATGGCGTAAACGTGAAGAGTCGGCGATGTTACTGGTCAGTTGGTGAAAGTAATAATATAAAAATAATTAGGACCACTCTCGTAGATCCCAGGAGTCATTTGTGACGCGGGGGACTTTAAAAATCTTCAATCGACCAACACCATTTGTGCAAACTTTAGCTGTCAAATTCATTGTCAGTTTTATTTCAATCTTTATTCATTTAGCTTTCTCTGAGTGTCAGTATACCATAAAAATTTTGCTTTCTTTTAAAAGAGAATTCCCGCGCCCTTACATACATTAAAATAAAGGAGTCTGCTCCCCACCCCGTCTCATACTATGACCGTGCTAGGAACGTATCAGGCAAAAAAATATCACATGTCACTGACCAGCACCTACTTACACATTTCCTCATAAAGAATATTTTTTTGCCTGACACGTTCCTAGCACGGTCATGGTATGAGACGGGGTAGTGGGCAGACTTCTTTACGGATACAAAAAAAACTCAGGCTCAGAGCAACTATATGTGGACCACACAAATTTTCGAAATATTTGACTCTACAATGCAATGCGTGAAGTCGAATATGGTCACCCTGCTTCAAAACAAACACAACCAAGAAATTAAACCCAGAACCTCATGCTTTTACCTTCACTACCGCTGCGCTACAGAAGCAGTCAGCAAAATAACTTATAACACTCGTGTGACCTAAATGTAACATTCGATTTGAATGTAACGTGTCTATCGCTTGCCCCATTGCCCGCTTCGTCGCGAGACTTGTTTGATTCTGCACTCAAGTCGCCGTTAGACTGCTACAACGGGCTATCGAGCCTGATTCGATTGACTGCCCACGGCAACTTGGGACTGAAGCAAATGTACCCTATCTGGCCACATTTGTTTCAGATTTAGTTTTGTATTTTCATAGCGTTTCGTGACGCAGTTTGTGATGTTTCTTTGTAAACATTGGTTGTTTTTGTTGTGGTATTGGTTTAAGCGTATTAGGTTTTGATGTTCATTGGATCGAAATTAAATAAATAGTATATATAATAAATATGAGGCTAGCTAGTTTAACAGTAGAATATAAAAAAGATCAATAAATATGGTTATATTTTAAAATATTTGTTGGAAGCAGTTATTCTGAAATAGTACCGTTCTGCTACTAAAATAATATTTACCCTGTATTAAACTTTCCCACTGCTGGGCCATGGTCTATCACACTGGCCCGGTGCGTGTTGGCAGACTTCACATATTTTTGAGAACTTTATGGAGAACTCTCAGTCATGCAGGTTTCCTCACTATATTTTCCTTCAGCGTCAAAGCAAGGGAGACCTCTGCGTGGTAGTCCAAGGGTCTTCCACTAGGCTATCGCTGCATCAGCCTATCAGTACTAAAAAAAAAACATCTATAGGTATCCTCGAAAGGGTTAATACCACACCTGCATTTTTCCAGCTATAGTTTTACATCCTACGTTATGGGGGTGAGCCTATCGCCATCTATCGGGGATAATTTTGGACTTCTTGTTGCTATCGTAGCAGCAATATGTCACTACAGAAATACCTGCAAAGCTTTGCACGATCTCGGAACCGAGTTCGAGGCCTAAATGCCTAGTAATCGTATTCACTAAGGCTGTGCCAATAAATAAACAGAATCACGTATTCAACACCAAATTTCGTAGAATCAGCTAAAGCTATTATCACATATTTAATCGTCAACAAGAGCTGATCAATTAACAAAACGGAACAATTACACTTGAACGTCAGAACCCATTTGTCTGTTTGTACGTATTCTAATCGCGTCGGCGAAGACACCGCAATCCCATTAGACGCTCAGTTTTGAGAAATAACAGTTTCTAAGGAGAATAATATATCATTTTAAATCTGGGTATCAAGTTGTGTTATTGTGATGTATGGGACTTATTATTGTAACATTTAATTTATTTGTAAGGAATAATAATTAAGACATTTTTTATACGAAATATAGGTATATTAAAATTTTCGCTTTTCATCTACTTTTTAAAATGTATTTTGTATAGGGACTTACGTCTGTATTACCCCTGAAAGCAAGCGTCAGATGCCTATATTTTATTGCCATCTATATTTTACGTCTAAAAGGCCGTAGTGAATGAGTCAGTGAACTCAATGAACCTATTGACATACCACCTGCATGCAAATGCCTAAACTCTGGGTCCCTATAAATAATTGCCTAACGGTCAATCCGCATAGAACTATGCAAATATTTTAATATATATTTAAGTAACATGAAAATAGAATCGAAATTACAAAACTAACACCTATAGTTTAAACAAAGAAAAACTTTAACACTTAAAACTCATTGACTTTCTATCTAGCTTTTTCATAACAATTTTTATAAGGAAATAATGTCATATCCCGATCCACTAGAGGCGGAAGAGACAGAGAAAATAGTGATATTAAAAAAAGCTCCATATATACATATTTATAAACAGGGCATGCAAATGTGAATTGGCCTTGGTCCAATGCACTACAGACTTAGAATATTTTTTTAAAACATACGTTAGGGAATTTCGGTCAAAAATTAAATAAATATAATAATTAATTTCCTCATAATAAATAGTGTATTTATTCGGCTGTATAATTATGGCCTGAAAATATTGACAATGTATATTACATAAAATGATTGATGATTATAATATTATTGTCATAGTTATATGGAGACTTATTGTCTAATAAACACAACGATTGGTAGAAAATCTTAGATATTTTCGACAAAATATTGTGTTTAGCAAAGGCAGCCTCTAGAAAATTCCGTCTTTAAAAAATTATAAGCCATCTTAAACAGCACAGTACTAAAAAAACTAAAGTAAGCTTACTAAACTACTAACTAACGTACTAAAATCCAAAGGTGTAAGTATTTCAGATCAACCCTATGCGACGTCAACACATCGGCGTAATCCCGCTGACAGGGTTCGTTAAGCAATGCATGCACCAACTTGACAGTAACAACTCACCAAGTTACAATATAACTAACCTCCCCTATTACATTCCATAGCACGCTAAGGGTGTTTCCAACACACTCACTTTAAGTAAAGAAGTAAATGGTACTCGTCTTAAAACTTCACGCGCAGATATCCTCGCCTCTTTTAAGTTGGTTCATTCAATATTAAAATACAATAGATATTAACAGCTAATGCAGTCGACGTAAACAGCTAAGTGCGTATCCGGATTCATCGCGAGTGCATTCGAGACCGCGTCCGCACGGCGTACGGGTATCTCAGGGCTGGCAGGCTTTGATTTGGTAATCAAACTCACTGTTCAATCTGTTGATTGTAAGAAATATGAAAGACTAGCTGCACTTCACGGTTTCTTGCACATAAGTCCCGATGCTGTAAGAATATAAGAGTAAAAACTAGCCTATGTGTTAATCCGGTCTCCAGCTATCTACATAGCAAGTTTCATCGTAATCGGTTCAGAAGTTTTTGCGTGAAAGAGTAACAAATATCCATCCATTCATCCATCCTCACAAACTTTCAAGTAATATTAGTAGGACATAATATCATAATTATCACTATCGTAGTGTGTATACAACATGAACAGAAATGTTTTATGAATTACGTAATACATGATCGTACAAATATATTATATTAGTCAGCCCTTAAAACCCTATTGATATAACAAAAACGATATATATAAATATTAGTTATTTGTTGCTAATGTATAATTTAGGTATGAATAGAAGGGCTCCGTTTCGTTGTAAATAAACCAATTAATATTGTGATATTACAAAATTTCAAGCTGTTTTCTTTCTTATAAAAGATCTATTATATATACAACCCACAGTTAATTCACATTTATAAAGCTCATAGTGTGAACCCTAGTGAGAACGCCAGGCGCGCATCCGGCACAGACGGGCGGCAATTGAGAGCGTTTTTATTTACTACCCGCACCCACGCCAAAGTGCTCGCAATGCCAATATGAAATTATCTTTTATTTTGTGTGAGTTTTGTAAGCAGGTGGCCAAGTGCGGTGGGTGGAAAGAGTTTAGTAACACATTCAGAATACGCACCGATGTAAGTGTATGCGCCCATTATCGTACCATTACCGGCTATAATGTTGAATAAGACTTTTTTTTTCCCTCATAACACCATATATTACCGATAACGTAATTTAATAAAAATATGTTATACACGATTCTAAACTTTTATACGAAAAACACATCGACACTATAGTAAATAAAGCATCGAAGACTCTAAGGTTCATAATTAGAAACAGTTCTTGTTTCTGTACACTAAAACCTATTAAGGTACTATATTGTTCCCTAGTGCGAAGTCAACTTGAGTATGCATCCCAAGTGTGGAATCCTCAATACGAGATCTATAAATATCGTATTGAATCTATACAGAGGAAGTTTCTTCGATACCTAGACTTTCGAGCGCAGCAATTCTCAGTTAACTACGAACATCGCTGTAAGATATACCATTTCTTGCCACTCGAAATGAGACGAAACGTAAATGATATCTGCTTCCTAGCAAATATTGCAAACAATGCCATTGATTGCCCAGATCTACTAAGCGAAATATCTAATGTAAATGGGTTAAGAAAACGACCCTTATCAGACACATCCCATGTTTATACAAACTATAGAAAAAACTCATTCTGTTTAAGGAGCGTTAAAGCAGAGTTTTAGATTTGTTTTGTACCAATGCACGCACAGTAAAGAGACTATTTAATAATTATTTTTTTAATAGTGATCCTTAATTTCTGGCACATATTTTTTGGAAGTATGTTTTCGTTTCGTTCTATAATTCTTTTTATTTTTATTTATTTTCTAATGCTTGTATTCCAACTAACCATCATAAGTTCATAACTCAGTAACTACGTATTATAATATCACCTTAGTTGCAAGTACAATGCAAACTTTAATTGTATGTTGTCATATATGTACTTATGTGAGAGCTTGTTATTAGCAATAGACTTTAATTATTGTATTTATATATAAGAATATTAGTCTGTAAGCTTTCTGTAAAATAAATAAATAAATAAAATAAATAAATGTATAAGCCTTTCTCTGCACCCTAATTTGATTTTTCCTTTCGGTGCTGCTGAGTCCGAAGTATTCGATCTGAATTATTCGAAACCGATAGATATCACTCTATTGTATACGTATAATATCAGCCCTATTTAGAAGCCGTCCTACTGCTGCGTACGGGTCTCTTCGTGATGAGAGAAGACTTAGGCCATAGTCCAGAACGCTGGCCAAGTGCGGGTTGCTAGACTTCAAGAACATTCTTAAACTCTCAGACATACCGGTTTTCTCATTATGTTTTCCTTAACCATTGAAGCGAGCTATAATTCATTATTAAATACGCAAATAACTTCAAAATCAGTGATCAATCTATCCAATTAGGCGATCGGTGTTTCACTAGGCTAATGATTTTATAATACACGCGAAGAAGTACAAACACACGGCTATCGCTGCTTCAATTCACTGATGCAGATACAAATACACATTTTAATGTGATTTAATCCAATCCTGAACATTGTGGTAATGCACTTCATAATTGAGATCTACTGCCTGTTTAACCTTCGCTTCGGATCTGATACAGATTGATGTGAAACAGGTCATTCAAACGTCCAAGCTTCGAGCGTCGTGCACGTTTGTTTGACAAACGGGATCAACATCGGCTATCGGCCGAGCTGCACGGAATTATCTTGGTAAACATCACTCACTCGTCCAGCGATTGACTGCGCGCAACATGGCTTTTGCACTCAACTTCGTTTACACATTATAACTGCAAGTTCTAAAGTTTACACACTAGATTTTGGCCACTAGATTGTGCCACAATCTATATCAACGCAAGCGATGCCGTCAATTTCTTTCTCTCGAAAACAGTCCTTTACCTATGGCGTTAAAGGGTAACTTTCATATAAGCAAACTTACATTCGCTTTTATAATATTAGTTAAATAATGTGACTAGATTTTGCCGGCGACTTCGCTCGGTTAATTGTTGGTTACGTTAGTAAAAGTACTTTATCTGGAAGCAAGATACTCTATGTCCCTACCCTTTTCTGTTCCCCTGGCAACGTGTATGCAAAATTGCATGATGCATGGTCGAGTAGTTAAGGCGTGAAAATGTAACAAACAGACTCACATTCATATTTTTAATATTAGTTAGGGTGTTGTATAGTTATAGACCAGATGGCGTGAAGGCTGAGCTGACAGTCTAGCCCACAAATAGTTAATCCGAGGACCAAACACCCGGTTTTTGTGTAAGTTGTTTCAATGATGGTCCTAGTGCGGAAATTGTCTTTAAAAAAGCGCAGTGCTATTTTGTTAGCTTATAACATTACCGATGCGCAGTGTATGGCGTCACCGTCATGCTATAGAATAAAATTTGAATATGTACTTAATGTTATAATGTTATATGCACTATTTAAATCTAAATTTACTTAGTTAATATCGCTATGTCTAGACAATAGCAAAAAAACGTTGTGTGTGGATCTCGGGGTCTGAAAGTCTTTATAATCGTTAAGTTGATCGTGCGTATCTTTAATGACGTGGATTGTAGCAGATTTCTTATATAATGCAAAATCTTTACATGCATATACACAGTCACACGCCTGTATCCCCGAAGGAGTTGGCAGATGGATATAATAATATATATTACACCATAATTTCACCGCATATTATGTATATATTACAATATATTTTCAAATTTGACTAATTATAAACTTAGAAAATGCGAAGTAGACCATAACGGTTTAGCAGATGGCCATGCAGGATTGTTGTGCTGTACAGTAATAAAGAATTCCGCACCAGACATAGGTAAACAAAATACTTTTGTAGAAGTCATGAAAAGGAAATTCACTGAGAAAAATAAATCTTTATTTCGTCAACTATTGTTAGAACAAAATTGGTGTAGTATGGGCATAAATTCATTTATCAAAGTGTTTAACGAAATCTTCACACACTGTTTTAAGAAAAAGAAAATAAAAATAAATCTGTCACGTCCTACACAATTGCAATGGATATCAAAGGGTATAAAAGTGTCAAGCAATATGAAAAGGTTCTTGTGTGTGGGCAAAAGATATCAACAAAATGACACTATTGTAAATTACAGGAAAAGGTATCTCACATTATACAGAAAAGTAATAAAAACCTCTAAAAAATTAACTGCATAGTCAATGATAGTGAAGTCAACAAATTTGTCAAAAGATGTCTGGAAACTGATTAATAAACATAGAAATAAGAGACATAAAAATGTAAGTAAATTGATCTTAAAAAGTACAAATAAGCTTATAGCAGAACCATCAGAAGTAGCCAATATTTTTTTAAAGCAGTTTGAGCTGTGCTCAAAGGTTAGTTCGACAAATACAAAAGATGCTATGGATATCTTACGCAATACTGCAGACAAAGTAAAAAGCATTCTTATATTAGATCATTCAACTCCACGAGAGATACAGAAAATGGTACATAAAATGGAGAGTAAGAAATCAACTGGTTATGATGACGTACCAATAACAATGATAAAAGAAAATATAGATATACTAGCAGAACCACTTAGTAGTTTATTTAATAAATGTTTTGATGAAGGCATTTTTCCAGAACAATTCAAGATAGCCAAAATAATACCCATTCACAAGAAAGGATCGAGACTTGATCCGAATATGTACAGGCCTATCTCATTGTTAACTACTACTTCAAAAATTCTGGAGAAGCTAATTAAAGACAGGTAATTGACGCATCTGAATCGAAACAAAGTACTCAGTAGTAGACAATTTGGGTACCAAAAGTTTGTAGGGACACAAGATGCAATTTACACACTTATAACGGATGTCGTGGGTAGAATGAACAATAAGAAGAAAGTAGCAGCACTCTTTTTGGACTTAAGCTCAGCATTTGACAAAGTAAGCCATTCGTTACTATTAGAAAAACTAGACTACTATGGAGTACAGGGTAAGTCTCTGGAACTTCTGACATCATATCTTAAAAATAGAAAAATGTTTGTAGAAATAAAATCTTGCACTAAAGAACCAGATTCTTCACATGATAATGCACTTTATGAGAAAACACATAAGTCACACATATCTCAAATAAATGCCGGTGTACCCCAAGGTTCTATATTAGGACCAATATTCTTTCTAACATTCATTAATGATCTTATACAATATGTAACTAACATAATTGGCGACTCTACTCAGTTGGTTATGTTTGCTGATGACACAAATGCAGTAGTATCCGCCGATGACATAAACACTTTGAATGTTAAGGTTAATGAGACATTAGACACTTTTTACAAATGGTTTACTGTGAACAGCCTTAAAGTTAATATTAGCAAAACAAACGTAATACTGTTTCGTTCAACTGCCAAAAATAATGAAAGGTTGAATAGTAAAATTGACGGTGAAAGCGTCACCCAAACCTCGGTAGTTAAGTTTCTAGGAGTATACATAGACGATAGACTAAATTGGAAGTCAGAATTAACACATATAGAAAATTCAATTAGTTCAGCCTGTTATGTACTCAGAAGTCTTAGAAATGAAATTAGTATAGAACATTTAAAAAAGGTATACTTCGCGCTAATTGAGTCCAAATTAAGATATAGCATACTTTTTTGGGGAGGAAGTTATGAGTACAATATTCATAAGGCGTTTGTTGCCCAAAAAAGAGCAATCAGAACAATTGTAAGGATTCAGCAACTAGAATCATGCAGACCACATTTTAAAGAGCTTAGAATATTGACAGTTCCATGTTTATACATGCTAGTACTATTCACTCATTTGAGAAAATATGTTCATGAGCATGAAAGTCGAGAAGAAGGAGAAATAAGGGAGAGTACAAGAAGGAAAGACCTGCAAACTAACTATATACCTAGTCTTGATATTGTGAAACATGGCGCCTTTTATAGATCGGTTAAGCTTTTTAATAAATTGCCTGTCGATATAAAATCATTATTGTACAAAAGGGACTTTGAAACTGAGCTCAAGCGGCACCTGTTAAAATAATGCTATTACTCCATAAATGACATGTAAAAATTATAATTTATTTTTAACTTGACATGATATATTATGGACTGATTCTGACATTCTTATTTATATTTTATTTTGACATGGCAATTAATTTATTAATTTATTTTTAATTAGATAAATATGTAATTTTGATCACAATTGAATTAGTTATTTGATGTAATGTTAATTTTATTGAAATAATTATTTGATTATATTAGTATTATAATTATTGTTGTATGTTCACACACAATGTAAATTGTTATTGAATAAATAAATATGAATATGAATATGAATATGAATATGGACCCACATAATAGGGGGCATGCCTATTGTCATCTATCAGGCACAGTTCATGACTCCATACTGCTAATAAGAATTTCCTTTTCCCGGTAATCGAACCACAGACCCCATGAACAGCACAGTGGATATGACATTCACTACCGTTTCACCTCGGAGGAAAATTTACATTTATACCATATAGGTGATAAAAAATTAACACCTTCATTAATCACACATTCAGCGACATAACGAAAATAGAGACGACAGTATATTTTTATCGCGGGTGTCTTTCAAATAACGGACATAAAGAACGCTCAGTTTCAGAACAACATGTTGTGGATGACAATAACGAGTATTTGTCTCGTGGCGAACCCACAACACTCGAAACAGTATAAGCGAACAGTACACTTAAACGACTACGCCATCCTTTGAGTCAAATAATATATTTAAGAACAAAAGTATAAGAAAATGCCATTAAATGGTATAGTAAAAAAGAATTGAAGATCGTTCTATATACTACGTCATATACGTTATCACAAGAAGCGGCGTAAAGACATCTCGCTATTTAATTTCCTGTCGAAGTGACCTGCCGACGAACTCAGTCTTATTCGTGCACTACATCAGTGAGTAAAATGAATTTCATATTACTCTGAGATGTGACGTCTTCCTTGAAAAACGTCTGGAAAGTTACGTTTATGAAAAATGAATTAGAGAGAAAGAACGGCAGTGTATTTCAATGTTATTATATTCAGCAATGTAAAAGTATACGAGTGACGTAGTGGTTTTTATTAGTTGCCTTGTGTGATCCGCAAATATTTGTTCAGAGTCTGGTTGTTCTTTGTGTCTATTGTCAAAATTTTTGTAATGCTCCTGTAACGTAGGACCTTCGCCGAGTGCATTTATAATCTTAAAAAAAGACTATTAAGAAGAACGGGCAATAATTCATAGCCACTCTTTTATTAGTAAAACATTCTAGTTTAATTTATGTTATGTGCAACGATAGCTCAGTGGGGAGACCAACAGACTGCAATGCAGAGGGTCTCGGTTTCGAACCCACGTCACGCACCTCTAACTTTGGGAAATTATATGACTTTTCGAAATGATGTGCGTATTGATTGACAATTATCTTCTGCTCCGTGCCTCGGAGAGCACGTTAAGCCGTCGGTCCGGACTACCATGAACATCTATGGCACTCGTTATTGAGAAGTCAGTGCCCTATAATATCCTGACACTGGTCTAGCCTTAGGGTATCGTTAGCCTTCGGGTTGCGGAGGTCAAGTGGCAGCCGCTCCGTGTAAAAACTGATATCCAGTCAAATCTGGTTAGACCAGAAAAGCCGACCCAAGTGACTTGGGAATAATAAAGGCTAGGGAGAAGAAGAGTTTATTTTATGTTAGCAGTAAAGTATGTGACTGCTGTGCATGAGATCTTCGGCTTGATATGCGGGTCGGACAAAGTATTAATCGGATTTTCGGTTATAAAAAAGGAGTAGCATCGTGGAATCAGGTACAGATTACTGTGCCCGGTAAAACGCCAACAGGCTCGCCCAAAACTATGAAGAAGAACTAAGAAGAATGCGGTTGTTTAATATTGTTAACAAATAATTAGTGATTCTTGGCAGTAATCACCATAATTATCAATATCATACAAAAATAAGCAATAATAAATAACGTAATTACATAAAATGTGGCGTTATTGGAATTCGCTGTACAGTTCATACACGAATAATACATATTATGCTTATTATTTTACTCACAGGCAGCTAAATAAATAAATATTAAAATAAAATAGTCATTGAGTTTAAAAGGTAAAGCCTATATAAATGGTGAAATGTTTCAAATTAACAACTTATCTTGTCGATTTCTTCAATGGGACTATCTTATCTTATCTTGTGTGGGGGCCAGTCAGTACAGACCGGCGACAACGACCCAGTGGGATCTTTTGTATCGACTTCCCCAATAACGACTGCCATAGATGTTCATGGCAGTCGGGACCGACGGCTTAACGTGTTCTCCGAGGCACGGAGCAGGCGATAATCGTCGATCAATACGCACATCATTTAGAAAAATCATATACTTTCCGAAAGTCAGAGGTGCGCGACGTGGGTTCGAACTCGAGACCCTCTGCATTGCAGTCTGTTGGTCTCCCCACTGAGCTATCGCTGCTCTTCAATGGGACTAACAGTTATGTACACCATTTTGATATAACTAAACTCAGACCTTTGGACGATAAGATTAATGCCAATCTTCTTTCCAATAACATACACCAACTGTGTGAGTTGCATTAAAAACTCATATTTTTAAACAATGTATTGTATTCATACAAGATATTGTTGAACCTGTAAGTGCACAAGATGGCACCGTGCATGCTGACGTGGCGTACGTTGTTTGCATAATGATATTTCCTTCATCTTACCTGGCCGATCGAATATATTTTGAATGACACTATTTACTTGTACTTTGACCTTTTAAATTTTGCATACATAGCACTTGGACTCTCAAACTATAGCTTATTATAGAATTATTTTTATTAGAATTATTATGACATTGATGACAATCAGTGTACAATATCTTTCGTCTTTAATATTATTTTCTTTTATTATTTATGTTTTCATTGTTTTTAATATACTTTTAATTCTATTAATATGTATAGATATATATATATATATAAGTATTATATAAATACCAATATTATTATTTAGTAAAAAATTACTTTTGCCATCTATGACCACCTTCTGCTCAAATTTATTTAAATTGTTGTTTAGTTTTTTGTTATTTTATTTTTAATTGAGTTATAACATACATAATGTTACTGACTACATGCACAGAAATCATACAGGCTCTGCGAGAATACTAGCGTTGTGGATACACTGCAACATTGGTGACGCAGGACCTTATTTGTTCTAATTCTTATTGGTTGTGTTTCCTGTTACCTTATGAGCGTGGAATAAATAAAATTATTTTTCTTTCTTTCTTTCTTTCAACTTTATTATTATCTATTGGATTTTTCTACCCCAGCGGTTATGGGCTGTGGCAAATTTTTGATGGTAAGCTTTTTTTTATGGCATCTGGTCACCGTAGCCTATGGACGCCTGCAATACCAAAGGCATCACTTGCGCGTTGCCGACCCTTTAGGAAAAAAAAGAAATGTGAAGGAGAAGGAGCGAGAAGGGGGCAAGAGGGTATTTAGGCCTCCGGCACTCTCACTCACCAAACGAAACACAACAGTAAGAACACTGCTATTTCACGTCGATATTCTGTGAGAGGGTAGTACTTACACGGTCGAGCCGGGCCATTCATGCTGAAATCAGCGAGGCTCTACTACTCATAAACTATGATCGCATACTAGATCACTGGCAATATCAGGGGTTTCAGAAAACACTAATAGTGTAACAACTCTCACTGCGGTTGACTGTAAGAGGATAGCATTTGCCGGCGAGCTCGCTCATTTGTACCATCACCAAATTACCAACGAAAATATATATATAGCACGATTTTAAAGTGCTTTAGTTATTTTTGAAGTGATCGTTAGACCTTTATGCCTATGGTATATATCAAATATATTACTTGTACCGGTGACCAGACACTATAGCTTTATTATATTATTATCTGCTATTCTGAGATTTGACAGATTAAGGCACTTTTATACGGATCTGATCGCGGCTTATTTACAAAACACTACTTTTAATTAACTACTATTTGCATATTTACCATTTGCACGAAGTTTCTACTGATTTCAGAAGCTATGGTCACTGACAACACTACAATATTATTCGTCTCAATCGCGAAGCGTGAAGATATGATAAAATCCTCATTGTTCTTTTAATGTGTACATTAAAATAACACTGAGGATTTTATCTTGATTTAAAAAAAAAGAAAGCTACAGCATACGCGTAACTTTAAAATGAGATCTAAAATGATTTAATACGAACCAAATCAATTCAAACTACTTCCAATAACTGGTGAGTTCAACATTTACCGATCACATAAACTTTAACTATCAAAAGCGCATTCTTCATACTGGAGCAGTATTGTAAGAGTACACGGCGGTCCGCATCGATTCTAGAATCAAACACATTGCAGTGCCGCGGTTACGGACCGACACCAACTTCGCTGGCCAAGCTCGTAAACTTCCTCCGCAATGTACAGTCCATGGCACAACGCATATAGAAATTATTTTATTCTTACTATTTTTAACTAGAAACTTCGATATCTCGAACTTTTCACGAAAGTTTAAAGTGTACTTAATTTTGACCAATTGAGTCGAGACATAATATAACATCTTTTGCTGCCAGCTTGACACTCATACGTATATACGTAGGTATTCGTATCAAAAGTTAATAATGGTGGTATAATAATTAGTTCTGATGGCAATAGTTTCGTTTGTATACAATACTTGTACTAACAGTTGGAATATTTTTCATCAGTCTTTATTACTTGCCTGAACTTACGTTATACTCTGACGTCATTTTACTTTCAATACTTTTTATACATTAATAGAAACGTGTTGTTAGTATTGCAAAACTTGCAATATAATATATAGCACTATTTTGGTAGGTAAGTGTTTGATTTTACTTGGTCGCGTATTATTTTAATTTTCCACCATTAGACGTACTTTGACAAAATTCTGAAAACATTTATTCTAATCTCCTAACTTATATTATAAATACGAATATGACTTTGTATGTTTGTAACGTTTTCAAGCCTTAACCGAGCGATCATCATACAATTTTGCATACACAATGTAAGGGATACAGAAAAAGTCACAGCACCTTTTATTCAGAAAAAGGTACTAATCCCGAGAGATTGAAATTTATTGAAAAATCGACATAAACGCGAGCTAAGCCTAGCTAAGCTAGTTATTCTATACGTTGTTTGTTTGATAGCACGTACTATCACGATTGCCGCTTATAATGTCTCAGTTAACATGCAACTATTATGTTGCTAATATATGCTAATCGCTTTAAGGTTCCTGCCTGTGTAACAAAAAATCGGTGAATCAACAACGTAACTTTGTTCAGTTATAGCTTATACGTTCATTTTACAAGTCTATTAGACTTAAACAGGCCATTTAAAATAGATCTCTATCCAAAATATCTGTTTCGAAGTTTTTCTATTTCAATATACACTTACTGCATGGATTGCCAGTGTGAAAGCTATCATTTTATGGTTGGGTTAGCGTCGATATATACTGTAAATTATTTGTGTAATCAACAAATGATCGTTCTGAGTCAAGGTGCTCTGTGTTAATTGTATGTTTGGCAAGTTCCCTACGTCGCAGGCCTTGACCTCTTTTTCTTTCTTCCTTTAAAAAAAAAGAACTGTGGGAGACTTTCAAACATTCAAATAACGGTCATAAAACACCTAGACTCGGAACAAATATTTGCGAACAAATTTTTTACCTGTGTTGGGATCGAAACCAGGAGATATGTGCAGTGACAGAGACCAGGCGACCTTCTCGACAGCACCAGCGCGGTGAAATTTAAAGCAAAGAAAATAATACAACGTTTATGACAATGTAAAATATATTAAGAAGCTTCTGTCACCGAGTGTACGTCCAGCTGTATGCCGGCCAGCTCGCGTGGCACGCGTAAGCTAATATTTACGTGTTCCGAGTTACGAGATACCGACGTATGTGATTGACTATTTACTCTAGCACTTTATGACTCAGCTGACGTTTATGAGGAACGCTGCCGGTTGCCATTCAGGCATGTTATTATAAACTTTAGTTATAGTAGAGCATAAAACTTCCTCTACATTATTAGAGTAATACCTAAGGTCACTTCTCAGATATATTGTAAATTGCTATACGTTATTGTTGAGGTTATATTTAGTTGGAAAGGTTACAATCACAACCAAAAACGCTTTTGTTAAAATTGTGTGGTCTATAGGGTTTTTAAGCTCCTTAAAGGTATACCAGCAAGAACTTAGTATGGATTTTTTGTATCTTGCTGGCAGCACAGTACCTTCCTTCTACGCAATAGGAATAATGTTCTGTACAGAGCGCTGTTACTTAAGAGTATACTCGCTGAGGCTAATGGCAACGTAGTCATTTAAACTCTTTTTATAGCCTTGCCTAACGAAACTCAATTAATTATTTTATTAGTATTTGTTACAATTAAAGCAAATTATCAAATAAATAGTCTTAAATGACGGTAGCACAGTGGTCTTGCTATCGAGAGATTGAGGTTTCGAATCACATCCAATGTAAATAAAATCACAACTTTTAAGTTTAAAGAAAATCGCGTATAATTCCGTAAAGCTATCTTATAACCCTGAAATAAAAGTTAAATTGTGTCTGTTGACGATTTGATGCGATTGTCCCTTACTTGACAGCCCAATGGCCTTTAAATAAGCTACTTTCTATCTCATTCTCACAAGGATCCTTTCGAGCCTATCGCATACTTTTAATAAATTAAGTCGCATACAATATCAAACACTTACACAGCCTCCATATGCGCCGCCTGTGCCTCCAATATCGTTCATGTCACTCTTTGTATCAGCCCGCGCGATTTTAATAAGATTTCGATATGCAGGCCTCTTTTATATGTGTGTATGTATACATGCAAGAGATTCGCATGTGTGTGTGTGTGTGTGTGTGTGTGTATACGTAGTTTGCATGGCGTGTTTGGTTTAGAAGAGATTGCGTTTTGGTCCTTGATGTCGACATTAGAGGAAAATGCTTTATACTTTCTTAGTTTAAAGGATATGTTTGCAAATGTTTTTAGACTGTCTTTAGTTGTCTTTAGTTTTAATACTGTATGTATGGATGGTGTAGTGATTTAAGTGATCGTGACACCATTGCCTTTGTGCCAAGAATTGTGGGATCACTCCCACTACTGGGCATCGCCTACGCGGGATAAAAATTGTATGATCTATAAATAGATGTTCTGAATCTGGGTGTATTTTGTATCCATTGTTTGAATGTTTCTGAAGGCACCCGCGAAACACAGATAATTTCTAGTACGAAAGTTATTTTTATCATAAATATGAAAATAATATTATTGCTTTTTATATTTGTTTCGAGATATTATATTATAGATATTATATTCGATATTAGTAATATGACAAACAAGTCCGCCTAAGGTAAGCGGTTATTATAGCTTATGGACGTTTCCGAAACAACTCTATATATATAGGTATCACTTGCGACTTATCCTTCATAAATGAAGTCACTGATTGCTGCCACTGCTTGGGCTGTGTCAGAGAGAGAGAGTGTTATGTGTGAGCACGGTACCACCTTTAGAATGTTTAAAATCTGAATGACTAAACTAAAGGGTACATTTTTCGTATATTTAATAATAGCTTTTATTTTGAATTTCGGTTATGCCTGTATTGTTTTAATAAAATATGTATAACGTCTTGCTTACGCAGATAAATTTAATGAGTTTGGCTAAAGTATGTTTTATCTCGCAACGAAACAAATACTCGGTAAAGTAAGTCTCATATATTTACAAATGTAGTATATATGTACGCAGGCTCAGGTGACGATGAGAAAGGGATGCGAATCCAAAAAAGTAATTCGCGCATCCCCCAAGGCCATTTTTCAAGGCCCACGGACGAACGAGATTGGACCCCGTTAAGGAATGCAACCACAAAATGAAAAAGCTATAAAAATAATTATAGCTTTGTATATTTGACGCCATCTATGGTTTTTTTTTATGTAGTTTTATGCATAACATATGTATTTTTTTTGTAATTCTGATTTCATCACATGTTTCGACTCAAGTCTCTATTAAAAACATCATCAACCAGATCCTTTGAAAAAGGCTTAAAAACAGGCATTTGCCTTTAATAGGATTATTGTTTTAACCTGATGAGTGACAGCGGTACACCGGCGGCCAGACACAATAGATTTTCAATGATGTCTGCATTCCAACATTGGATAGGCCAATTATCAAATCATTTAATAGTAACTCTTGGCCAATGTTCAGACCACGAGGGCCAGACTTAATACTTTTACATCGTATCTGGCTTACGACTATTGGAAAATTAGCATATTATTATAGTGAACCATAGAGATCTTATTAACACAATGAACACCATGTAAACATTTGCCATAGGGTAAAACCAGGAGAGATGGACCAGCGGGTGAGACGGACCATCGCAATTTCTACCAAACTATTAAATTAATTTTTTGCTGGCAACACTAGGGCGTACTGTCAACCAGTTTGCTCCATGATGAAAGCGAGTCTGTGATGTTTTTGTTTGTAAAACTAATATAATACGGGTTGAAAGGTATCGGAAGCGTCATTTTTTTTGTGCATGTGTTTTTAAAACAAAGGTACGTATAAGATATTGTGTTTGTACAATTGGAATCGATGTTTTGTGGTTACTATATTCATAAAATGATAAACTAACCTCAAAATATTTTGTTTATTTTTTGTGATTATATTATATCGAAGCGGTCCGTCTCTCCTCACGATTTAGGAGAGATGGACCACGTTATGTATGGGTTAGATGGACCTACAGTAAACCGTTTTGTTAGTTTTTATAGTTACGTTTTTCTTTTTAAAATTGAAATTTAACCAAGTTACTTTTTTTTCTAGGTAATATGCCTCTTACTTACAAACGCAAAAGTGGTGTATGTCGAGGTGAATGGTCTGAAAAGGCATTGAATGATGCATTTGAAGCTGTTTCCAATGGAATGGGGGTTAATGAATCCGCCAAAACATTTGGTATTCCCAAAACAACTCTTAAGCGAAGACTTGCTAACAAAAATTTGACAAAAAATGATGTTCTCGGTCCATGTGGTATACTGCTGCCGGAAAACGAGAAAAAGATTGTGATGCACATTAATAAGTTACAAAAAAGTGGATTTACACCTTCGAGGCAAGCAGTGCGTAAAATGGCATATAATTTAGCAGAAAAACTTCAAATTAAACATAACTTTAATCACGATAAGAAAATGGCTGGAAATGGTTGGTTACAAAGTTTTCTTCGCCGAAACACGGAACTTTCAATTCGACAGTCAGAAGGTGTCTCTGTGGCCAGGGCTAAGGGGATGAATAAAGAATACGTTGATAAGTATTTCAACCTTTTAGAAGACATTTTGAACGGGAATAACCTTTTCGACAAACCCGGCTCTATTTTTAACATGGATGAAACAGGACTGCAATTAAATAATAAGCCGGGCAAAGTAGTTGCCGTAAAGGGTTCCAAAAGTGTCCCTAACATAACTGCTGGGGAAAAGGGTGAAACCATTTCTGTAATCGCGTGCTGCAGCGGAGAAGGGGTTTTTCTTCCACCTTATTGCATATTTAAGGGAAAAAATAAAAAGCTTGAGTTTGAGGACGGTATGCCACCAGGTTCTGTGGTGGCTATGTCACAGAAATCTGCTTACGTAAATTCAGAAATATTCTTTGACTGGCTGAAAAATCACTTCTTGCCCCGCAAACCTAAAGGTAAGTGCGTATTGATCCTTGATGGACATTCTTCACATTGCAGCAATGTGGAAATGTTGGAGTACGCTGAAGAAAATGGAATTATTTTAGTTTGCTTGCCTAGTCATACAACGCATTATCTCCAACCACTTGATAGGACATTTTTAAGTCCCTGAAATGCTTTTATTATGAGGAATGTAACAGATTCATTGCTACTAACCCAACAAGAAAATTAACACGATTGCAGTTTGGTAAGCTCCTGGCTTCAGCTTGGAATAAATCAGCTTCAGTGAGCAATGCCATATCAGGATTCTCAGCAACTGGAATCATACCTTTTAATAAAAATGCTATACCTGACTATGCTTTCTTAAAGTCAACTAACCCTGATGACAATGAGCAACAAACTGTTGCCACAATTGAACAGGATCAACCTTCTGAGGAATCAGTCCCAGCACAACTGGCTAGAGTAACGGCTCAAATACCATCATCTAGTGAAGCTGTTTGTCCTAACCCGACGCCAGGAAAGATTTTAGATATAATCACTCCAATCCCTATCATAGAACGAACTGCAAATGTCCGTCATAGGTCAAGAAAAATAGCAGAAATTTTAAATTCAACTGAAAATATTCAGACATTGAAGGTGACTCAATCAAAAAAATTGGATACAAAGAAAATGGTAACTAAAAAGGAATTTTCTAGTGAAACTAAATCGAAAGAAACGCTTAATAAGAAGGGAACTAAAAGAAATTTACGTATATCAAAAGAAAATAAACAAAAGAGACAGAAAAAACCAAGGTACAAAGAGAGTTCTGATGACGATAGTGAGGAAGAGATTATAAGTCTGCGTGATAGTCCTGAAATCACAGAATGGGATGACAATGAATGTGCAGGCTGTGGTGAAAATTATGAGGATACTCTGAGTCAAGATGAATGGCTGCAATGCACTATTTGTGAACGCTGGTCCCATGAAAGTTGCACCACATATTCCAATATGTGCGAAAGATGCGGCGATACGGTGACAAATTGAAAAAAAATATTCATTTTCTTGTTTATCTAAGTTTTTTTTGTTATTATAAATGTTTATTTGATTGTTCAAGACATTTAAATTATTATATTTTGTTAGGTCCATCTCTCCTTGCTTACTGGTCCATCTCACCCATATAGTATGGGAGAGACGGACCGAGGGTAGTTTTTTTAAATATTTTAGTTGTTTATCTAAAGAAGCTATGATTGTGCCATATGACAATAATAAACGTTCAGTATTAATAACTAGTTAGTTTAACATCAGAATGTATATTAGTTGTTAAGAAATAAAAGAGTTGTCAAATTTATACAAAATGTGGTCCATCTCTCCTGGTTTTACCCTACACATTTTTTGTAGAATTAATATAATATATGTATTTGTACAAATTACTTCTTATTGTAAATTAATTTATGTTGGAAGTACATGATTATATTCAAACTTGGAGGTTTTTGATTACCTGTGCTTTAATTTAATTATTGCCTTGCTTACAGTCAAATGTTACATAAATAAGCGGCTCTCAATCTGCTATGTTTATAAGAAGACAAGCAAATATTTTTATTCTTTTTATCACCGTATTTCTAACCTTTATACACTAAATCTTATTCTGAAATAACTCACCTCTTACGAGGTGATTGTCACAATAGCATAAGGATCTATAAATTATAGCGTAGCTTGAAGTGGAATGAGCACGTATTCTTATTTTATGCGACAAACAGAACGTCTCTACCATTTTGTAAACTTGTAAAAGAACGTCCGATGTTTTTCAAGTTTTATTTTTGGCTTATCTCTACTATTGCTATAAGAAAAATGCGGTGCGGAGTAATCTTACAAGTGTGGTTTTTCTTATGTTTAACATCCATTGCTCTCTGAACTATCCGATATCCGAAGTGATTTCAATTGTAATAAGGGAGTCATTGGATAGCAAATATACATTGAAATTAAACTACTATATACGGACAGCTAGACTTTATGATACTTTGAGCTCATTCTGCGTAAATAGAAACACCAAAGATTAAATTATGTTCGGGTACTTTGAAATAACTACACTGGAACATTGAGACAACTACCATCTTAGTCTCCCCGTGACCATGGCTGCTGAAAAGCAACCGAAACGTCAGGGAAAGTGAAAACCTAAATATAAATAGGTTTAATAGTTTTAATAATTTTATTAGCATAAACATTTGTAAAATTCAATAGTAATACGTAGTAGTGTAACAGTTTTCAAAATTATGTAATAGATACAGTGTTAAATAAACATCGCGATAAAATCCGTATATAGTAGTTTAATTTCAATGAATAACATTCGCGTAAACAGAAGATAATATTAAGCATATACATTACAGGAATAACAATACATTAAGGAAATGTATATTACATTTCCTTAATGTATTTAATAAAGACAAGAATATCACATATGTACATATGTCTTAAAATTATTCTTAGCGGGTGCCAATTTGCAAGATAATGCTAACATTTAATGCAAATAAACATATATAATTATTTTAATCTAGCTCTTATCCCTTGGGATCAGTACTTTTTCTGGATAAAAGGTATCCTATGTTCTACTCTGTACACCTGACAATGTATGTGCATAATTTCATGATGATTGATCGAGTAGTATGGACATGAAAGGGTAACAAACAAATGAACAACCTCACATTCGCATTTATAATAATACTATATTTTGCCCGCAGCTTCGCTCGCGTTAATGTATTAAATATACATTAGTTAAGATAGATTTTTAGTAGTCTATATGATATTCTGATGTATAAATAAAAAGTCTGTAAAGTTTACATCAAAATCCGTTCAGTAGTTTTTGCCTGAAAAAGTGAGAAACATCCATCCATCCTCACAAACTTTAACATTTATAATATTAGTGGGATAGTTAGGACATACGAAAAATACGATTCGAGAGTTATTTGTGTGATTTACTAGGTGATTTAATTTAAATTACTCATAACTGTTATTACAACGCCTTTAAACTTCAAAACCAATACGTCTATTGCCTGAATCTATTAAAAGAGTATAAAAGAATTATTTGAGTACGTCACTTTTTAAAAAATGGTATTCACAATTACGCTTATATCGTCTACAGGGAAATCCCGAAATTAAACGCAGTTTATGCTGGCTTTACTGAAATATAATCCGTTTTCAATCCTCAGGTATGATCGCTTCATCAAGATATTAATGAACGAGATTCCTTTACCAGTTCAGGAATTTGATAGCTCGTTGAATCGTTCCCTTTACCGTAAAATTATGGTTATTTTACTTCAGCATTCAACAAAAACTTCATTACTTAAGGATGTTGATTTTAATCTGGCAAATGCTGGAACGCCAGACATGATTGAAATATAATTGTGACTTTGGGTGGGCCGCTGCAGCTAAAATTGCTAAGTGCTACTGGAAAAATGCGTAGAAATCTTCAGAAGATAACCAGTCTACCAGGAGTGGACATTAGGTACTGTGAGATTTCTACTCCAATCAGCTGGAGTCTTCCTCAATGCGCCTTCGGGAACTACGGGATATGTAAATCATATCGTAAGCGGAAATCCGTATCAGGGATATAGGAAAAGTATTAACGTTTAATTGGTTAATTTATTAATTTAATTTAATATACATATGTCGTACGTATTAGTGAATTTAAAATAAAGTATGTATATTATATTTACAAAACCTTCAGTATGTTCGATTCTCGGGCAATATAAAGGTGGGCTACAACCCTTCAGTGGGACAGTTTATATTCAGGTCTGGTATTTTATTATTATATTTTGTGTGCCTGTGTTGAATGTTCGAGACAAAGCAGGTGTTAAAGACAAGGCTTTATCCGGAAAATTGCCGAACATTGCCGAGCATGATCGAATTGCTAACAAGCCACTTTTTGTTTGAGCAATTAAAGCCGTGTTAATTTGCCGTGATCGAGCCTTTCGAGGCTTTCAGTTCAGAGTTTGAAATATGGAAGTACTTTGAGGTAAATCATTGTGAGATTTTATTTATTATTTTTGTTAGTAGTTTATCAAATATATTTTTATTTATTGTGGTAATGTTTTGTTTTTATTCGCTTAGTTCAATATCCTTTTACTTATGCAACAACTAAAAGGCATAAAGTAAAAAAAAGGTGTTTCTCAAGTAAAATTAGTAAAATATATTTTTAATATATACTGTAATACGTTTAATAAAGCCTCAAGCGAACAAGAACATCGAGAAATTTTAAATAATAGAGGTATTTACTCCTCTATTTTTTATCCCTCGGTATTAATTGTTTTATTTTTATATAGACTAGTAAAGTATAAGACAACAATAGTTAAAAGATATTACATGACGTAAATTTAAAAAATCTTTCATCTTATTTTGAACAATAGACGGTAAGATTATTATTAAAATTAATTGGGAGGGATCGTTAATTTATGTAGTTTATAGTGAAGAATATAATATTTACGATTTTGCATAAATGTAAGCAGAAAAACAATTTTAAAAAGTTATGGAAAACCTGCTTGCTGCTTTTTGTGCTGTTCTCTTTGTGTTTGTCCTGCCGTGACAATTACCTGGAACAAAAACATAACATATTTATTTTATCGAGAATACGTTTGCAATAAAAATAAAATTTACATATTAGAAATCAAGTGATTATGCAAGGTGGTGGTCTCGGTTTATTTGAATGCAACTTTTGGCTTTTATGTATACGATTTAATTAACAGTTAAAAACTTTAAGTAAAAATAAACTGCAATAAAACCGAGTAAAGTAGTTTTATTTCAAAACGAAATATTCTCAATCCTTTAGCATCTCTGGCTCCCTCAACCGAACACCATCAAAATCCCATACCATAAAAAATTTAAACACCGGCCAAAATAAGTACTTTAAAAACCTGTAAAATTAACAGCAAACGCTTCATAATGTCTCATTACAGTAAAAGTTTGCTTAATATTTTAGATTATATTCAAACTTGGGGACGTGAGGGGTAGGCAGGGAGAGATAAAAGACATAAATTAAAGAGGTGTAACGTTTGACGTCCAAAGTTTTGGAGTTAGCGCTTGTTGCCGATGCGAATTATTCGGAGAGCGTTGCGTGTGGCTGTGCAGGTTTACGCGATAAGCGACAGCGGCTTCAGAACCGGTAGCAGAGAACCGTACAGTAACTACACTAATTAAACAACATCATAAGTTTATGAAGTCTGAAAGCTCAAAAAGTTTCGAAGAGTTATCGGATGAACCAATCAATATCTACGATCGAAAAGCTTGTTGCCACTTTTCTTATGTATCTTTATCGATAGGGTTGAAACTATTATATACATAGCGTAGCTTGAACCTTAAATCATTCAAACGCAACTAAAAATAAGCTATCAATGTGTGTATTAAGCGCTAGTAGTGTTGAAGTTATATATTATATATTATGTTGTTTCGTGTTAACCGTGGTGGTTGAAAATAATGCTGAGAATGTAAAAGGAACAGATCTGATGCTTTTAGATGGTTTCTTGTTCTTTTAGATTTGCACATGTTAGTTTCGTATAAACATGTTTCATAGGACGTATTATTTTTAAAGATATTGATGTTACGTAGCTTATTTACTTTTTTATCCACGTGTATGTTATTACGATGCATAATTAAATGCGAGTACCCAAAGCGTTCCAAATGTCAGAGCTAATTACGAAAAGATTTTTTGAGAGACCAATATCAATACTTCATCTCATTGACGCTATATCTACGTCACTCTGAGCTCACCTCCGATACAGTACCGTCCGCTGACTAGAGACGTCTTCCCTTTAACAGGTGTCGAGTTCCACTTTTTAACTGCCCCATCTTATTCTGCAGGGATGCTTTTTATTCGACAACTCGCAAACTTGGATTAATTTTGTATGTGGTCGGACTTGGATGTCGTTAGTATGGTAATTCCGAGTTTTGAACTGATGTGATTTTGTGGTAATCGCGGCAAGACAGTGGGGGCTTTAAGGGCGTGTCTATGAGTAGCGATAGCTCAGTGGGGAGACCAACAGACTGCAATGCAGAGGGTCTCGGGTTCGAACCCACGTCGCGCACCTCTGACTTTCGGAAGTTATATGACTTTTCGAAATTATGTGCGTATTGATTGACAATTATCGCCTGCTCCGTGCCTCGGAGAGCACGTTAAGCCGTCGGTCCCGACTGCCATGAACATCTATGGCAGTCGTTATTGGGGAAGTCGACACAAAAGATCCCACTGGGTCGAAGTGTCGCCGGTCTGTACTGACTGGCCCCCACACAAGATAAGATAAGATAAGGGCGTGTCTTAAGGTGTAAAAGTAGAATAAAATTAATCAGCGATCCAACTTGTTTATGAACCAACTTACGTTTCTTGGGTTATATTTTTCGCGAAAACAAGTTTTGTTACATATCTACATCGAATAATATTTAAGTCTCCCCGTGACCATGGCTGCTGAAAACCAACCGAAACGTCGGTAAAAGTGTAAAATTAAATCTAAATAATTGTATAATTTAAATAGCTTAAATTGAAATAAACAGTAACTAGTAAAAGTGTTTAACAATAGTAGTTCAAAGTTTCAAAATTATGTAATAATAGTGTTTTATAAAAAATAAACAACGCGATAAAATCCGTATAAAGTTTGTTTACTTTCAATGTATAACATGCGCGTAAACATAAGGCAATAGTATTTAAATACTATTTTGAGAAATCGATAATAATAATAACGTGTAGGTGAGTAATTCAGCGAAGAGAGTAATAATTTTTATTTTATTATTAAAGAATTTTCTTCTGATGAGAAGAAAATTAAATACATTTTCCTTTTTTATAACTATAAAATGCACTCAACTGTACCTACGACTAGGTATTTACATATACATATATCGACGATTTATAACAAATCTAAAATAGTAATGTGACTATCTATTATAAGTCTAAGGACATCATAAATATTCTTTCCATGATAGAATTGAGCTCTTGAAAACTATTTTTTAAAAGAAAAGCTGTTATTTTTAAATATTGTATAAACACATTTTAGTATACCTACTAATACTTACTAATATAATAATATGTCGATATACGAATACGGTACCGATTGATTATCGTTGATTTATGGGTTTAGTATATATGGGCGCAAATCACCATCTATCGGCAATAATTCACAATAATAGTCAAATATTAATCTTTAAGTTTTAACTTTTCGTTTAAATAATTATATTATTTTAAAAATGCCTGAAATATATTAGATTCATATTCAAATAGTTATTTATAAACATAAATTCTTTATGTATCAAGCTCTAATATTTAATAGACGCATTGTGGACTGTAATGTTTTGAAGATTATTGAGATTTAATTTATTGTTCAAATTCTCAATTTAATGTGTAATCGTTAAAAATAGAGTCTGTATAATTATCCCAATTTATGTATTGAATTTAATTATTTTAAACAATAAGTAAAACTTAATTTCGTTTATTGATCGATTCATTTATGTTATAGCGCCATCTGTTAAGAATGTTTGTAACTATATTATTTGTTTATATTAAATAAACATAATTCATGAACAATAAATAATTTGGAGTTATGTGAAATTCATTAAAATAATTATTTCGAATATTAAGCTATATTTCAAGACTTATTTTGTGCTTAATATTTCAGTCTGTCATAAGAGAATTTGTAGTTGTTATAACCATTTGAAGGCGTTGTGAGGCAGATATAAAAATAAGGAACAAATTTTTATAGGCTGATTTCTGTAAGATCGATGGTACGAAAATAAACTAAGTGTGTGACTGTATATTTTTATTATAATGGAATCCGACCAAGTAAATCCTGGCGTGTCGCCGACATACATATATATCTATAGTATAAGTCAATAGAAAGATATTATTGCCATAAAAATACCTGAAACAATATCATCAACATGATTTCAGATTGCTAACTTAGTCATAAAACTCGGCAAGCTCGAGTAACCATAAAATATTGGCACATCGCTCGATCGCCCATCAAAAATTGTGGCTGAACCATTTCTGTGGCTCATTAGTATGCTCTGCCCGTTCTGTCACGTGATTGGTTATTTCATATCTTTTACTGATGTGGCCATTCCTATTCTTGGAATAACTCCTCTAAATGTTTATCAGATCCGATGGTGAAATGAGATGAATTTATTTGATGTTTTGCAGTGCTATACGAAACGAAGGTGTGTTTGTTTGAAGAGTGACGCGGAGACATAAAATATGTTTTGTTTTTGGTTTTTTATTGTTGACGACTTGCAGCAGAAAAGAAAAAAGAATAAGTGTTAATATTTTATATTTTATAAGACGTTTTGTATTTTAATTTTGTTTACATGTTTGGTTATACATTATTTTTAACTAGATTTTGCCCGAAACTTCGCCCCTGTTAATGTAAAATTTATCAATAAATTATTATGTATCGCAAACAGTACTTTTTCCTGGGTGAAAGGTCCTTTTCTGTACTTCTGACAAAACGAATGCAAAATTTCATGATGATCGGTCGAGTAGTTAAGGTGTGAAAGTGTAACGAACAAACAAAGAAACAAACAATCTTACATATACTTTAATAATACTAGTTACGTTAATAAGGAAGTTAGGACTAGCAAAAATAAGGCAGAGATATTACCGCGCTATAATATAAGGTATTATTTCGGGATACCTAATGAGGCATCCCGAAATCAACAGTAGTTACAATTCCAAAAACTCATAACCTTTAATCATATACTGCAACTTATGGAAGTACAGTACAGTTACAGCACCAAAAATATTGCGTTTGCCATTCAGCAGAAAAGGAGTTATACTGCCAGTTAAAGAAGCTAAGATCACAAGTCAGTCTTTAGTTGCCCGTCGGCAGAAACATAAACTGTATAAAAATCCAAAAAATTACGTAGTTATCATGATGTTTATTTCTATTATCTATTACATAACACACAAAGTAAGCTTATGTGATAGCGTTCTCTTGCCTTTACAGAGCAAAGCGATATTTATGTACATTTGTATTTGAGAGAAAATTTACGTAAAATCTACAGTTACGCTATTTTCTTTCATACTAAATTAATTTCACAGTCTTGTAAACACTATTTTGAAAAAGCCCGGTGGAAAATCTAGGTGTAGCGTCTAAATTAAAGCGCCGGTACAATCAAGAGGACGCGACACTGTGTTTAGTTGGAGGTAAGTTATCGCGCCCCGGGGAGTCATTCTGCAAGAATGAAGGTACTATGTAGTTCAAAATATTGCAAACTAAGTCTCGTTAGCAATTTTTATTTAAACTCGTAGCTTAAGGTCAAATTACGAATTCTTATTTCAATAAAAACAATTTTGTTACCGGGTTTGATTTGTTAGTCCGTAAATTAAGTGACTGTCTTTACGGTTCAGTAACGTAAAATTAAAACGCATAGTGTCAAGCGTCAGATTCCATGTTTGATTTTCGATTTCAGTTGTAGCTTTGGAGCCATTAACCGTCATAATTATGTGCTTAATGCCCCTAGTGTCAATTACTCTAATAAAAAAACCAATAAAACTATAACGCAACATAATTAACAAGTTAAAATCAATAAAATAATATTCCTCAAGCCGAACGTTATAATAAAATTCATTTACGCGTGTTCGGGCGTTTTCGTTTAAGTTCGTCAGTGCTCGGCCAAGCGTGCGTTGCGGTGCCTATTATAATGAAAATTGATTTCATACGATATTCACATTTTGGATGGAAAACATTTATTTTGTGCATTATTTTATGAAATGTTATCGAATCGGCTGGAATACTATAGATTGGCAATATCAATGGAATTTGTGTAACGTTGTGTTCCACTTATTTTTTCATACATCAGGCTCAGGCACGGGAGCCTTTTATAGCGATTGTTGAACCAGACATTTGGTCTCTTTTCACGAACTTTCAAACATGCAGGTTTCCTCTTTATGGTTTTCTTTACCGTTCAAGATAGTGATTATTTACTATAAAATACACACATAATCTTACTGTAACGATTTCAGATGATTGATTTTACTGATGTACCATTATATATTACTTTTAGTCGTAAATAAATAATGTGTTTTATACAAGTCATACAATTGCCTAAAATAGGCACACGCGCGTCTCCCACAAGACAATACCAAAGATTTAATGCCGCCCACATGCTTTTAAGACCATAGGTATTCATTATTATCATGTGTGTGATACCTTTATGTTCTCATTATTAAAATAATTATGCCAAGGTTGTCTATTACTGCTTCGTATATAACAGGTTGATGTCTAATTATTATGTGAATAATATTATATATTGCCTCTCTATATTATACTTTGCAGCAAAGGAATTTTATACTAACTTTTTATACTTTATATGCTTGTTTTTTTAAATGTTATCTAAAATTGATATATAACCTAGTATTGGGCACAAAGAGATCACTACCTACAATTTGACAAACCTACCAAGAATGCTTCGCGAAGTTATTGAAATTAAAAAACATCCTAATTTCAATAGAGAAGATGTTTAGAATGTACCACCAGCTTGGGATCCAGTAATTCAATTATCAAACCCAAGAAGAAGCAAAATATAGCCAGACTTCATGATATTTTGAGCTCATTCTGCGTAAATAGAAATACCAAAGATTAAATTATGTTCGGGTACTTTGAAATAACTAGCTACACTTCAGAACATTGGGACAACTACCATCTTAGTCTCCCCGTGAACATGGCTGCTGTAAAGCAACCGATACGTCGGAGCAAAGTGTAAACTTAAATATAAATAGTTTTAATTAAATTAAATAGTATAGTAAAGTTCAATAATAGTAGTGTTAAAGTTTTTAAAATTATGTAATAAAAGTGTTTTAAAGTAAAATAAACAACGCGACAAAATCCGTATAAAATGTTTAATTTCAATGTATAACATAAGACAATATTAAATAAACATTATCTGTTAGTAAGTGGTTTAGCCAAAATCTAGAGAGCATCTATTGATGGAGTTGTATAAGCATTGATTTCTAAACCGTTGGACTGTTGCATAAATCCCAGGATTTCATAAGGGTAACTTTATACGATTGACACTTGAACCGCTTATTTTCCATACTTAGTATAAGTACCTTACATCGCATACATTTTCTCGCATCCTCGCATGCAGTTTACAAATTGTACGATCAAAGACACAAAAGAATGAAATAACACATTATTCAAATACAAATTCGACATGTCCACTACTCCAACAAGTCAAAACTCAGTTCCACATTTGAACTACTAAACCGAAAATCTTCACCATTCATATTTCACTCAACAAAAGACGTGTTCCAGAATGATTTATTAATATCATTCACCCATTCGCCGTGAGTTTCATTCGTTTCATTCGTTCTATTATCATTCTGTGGCCGAGCAGTCGGCGCACAATGGTCCGAATAACTTGGCTATTTTGCTTTTGGAAATGTATTAAAATATACAGCTTTGTTAGTGGAGAATTATTTATTTTATGAAACAATGGCTGGTTTACATGCAGATCCACATCTGAGAGAGAATGGCAATTGTTAGAAAGAATGGATAAAGCGTTTATTGTAAATCGTTTTTGCAGTTGAGAAATTCTAGCCACTCCGTTTAGTGTGAATCTGATACTAAGCTCTGTTTATTAAAACTGCATTTAATCAAAGTATAATATTTTAATCAGACGTCATGTTATAGAAAAGTAAGAAGGTTTGGAAGCTAGAATATAACGTTTACTATACACAAGTGTAAGTTCAATTCTATTCTATCACATACAGACAACACCATCTAGCCTAAACTAAGCAGAGCTTGAACTATGGATACTAGACAATGGATAAACATACATATATATATTTTTTTGTAAATACATACATATTATACATATAAATAAATACCCAGACCAAGACAAACATCCATGTTCATGCACACAAATGTTTGAAAATTAATTGAATACAAAAAAATAATTGCAAAGTAATCGCATAATATGTCAATACTATGCGATTTACATTTTTTTTCTTAATAAACAAAACTAATAATGCCATATCGTTAACCTTGTCACGTGGACCGCGCGTGCCATGACAGCTGCGTGCGAGTCGGAGTGGTGGCTGGCGCCCTCCTTCCCCTCCTGCCCGGCGGTAGCGATATATAAGCCCGATCGCGTCCTGGACTTGGCTTCTTCCGGCCCGGCTCCACACCTTCAGTTAAGTGTCCTGATTCTACAAGGACACGAAGCAAGTCTTTAGCGAACCACGCCCTGACTATAGTTATATAGTAAAGATTGTTATTTGTTTTAATTCATAAATATACTATTGTAGTTATGTTTAATTCCTTAGGTTTTTTTTTACAAAGGCAAGCTACTGTTATCACATTGAAATAAAGTCTGGACTGCCTGGCGTCACGATCAATCATTATATTAATGCGTCAATATAAAAGTCAGCAACATTTTTAAATATAATGTACTAGTTTTTTTTTTTTTTGTTTTTTTTTTTTACTTTTTTTTTGCCCGCGGCTTCGGTTGCGTTAATGTAGATTTGGTTAATACATTTTTATCCCTCGGGGACAGTATTTTCATCTGGATAAAAGGTACCGATATCTTTGTCTGTACCAATGACAACGTTTATGTGAAATTTCATGATAATCTGTCGATTAGTTAAGGCATGAAAGCGTAAAAGCAAACAAACTGACATTCCCATTTATTTTATTAGTTAGGATTGTATGAAGCTTTATAAATAACTGTATTCATGTAAACTCACGCTAACGTCCTTGATAAAGGAAAATAAAAACTAAAACACATCTGACAGGCATCTGTGTTTAGAAAATACCGTTGTACACAGAGTTCAATAAATCATGCCAGTCGAGTGTCATCCGAAGATCTACTGCGTTCGTTATCTATGTATATTCAGTAATGTGAACACCACAAGCGAAAGTGTGTTAAAACAAGTAGTATATAAATGACGAATAGAGGATATAGTTTTAAAAAACAAATACCTACTTGATTTTTGGTACAGCAGCTTCCTCGTTTTTATTTTCAAGTTTAGCAGGTATCTTTCCTAATTAATTACAGTTCATTATTAACCATCATCTTCATTGGAAATTTGAAATAGAATATAAGTAGAGTAGAGTTGTATGCATGAATCACTGCAACGGTTATTTAATATTTAAAATCATTTTTGGAATTCGTTTAAAATTAGACGAGGGTTTTCTAGGCCAATATTTCATAATTTATACTCATATTATTATTTATTAAAATATTAAGAGGCAGCAGCACACCAGTGGCCTGACACAATATGTTATTAATAATGTCTGGTATTCTAAGACTTATCAGATTAAAAAGGCTGTTCATATAGCTTATGTTCTTTAAATAAGCTAAGAAAAACTAGCAAAATGACTAAAATATTTAATTGTATGATCAAAATTCGCTACCGCTGTTCCGGCATTTACCTACTTAAAGGCCCTGAGGCTTTTTATCGGAACGATTGAATGTGAAGGTCAACAGGACGAAGAAGTCCGGCTAGCGCTGACTCCGCACGGAGTCACTAATGGACTCTTACGTGTAGTGTGGGTATACCTTTGTATTTCTGAGGGTATTCCTCATAACCATCAATTTGTATAATTGCTGCTGGGTTGCAAGTCACTATCAACTGATTAATACTGTTTTTTATAATAATCATTTCAATCATCATTTATTCAACTTAAATTGGTACAAATGGATACAGAGCTTAGGTTATATCGTAAAGGTAATATATACGGTGCGGTAACATATAAGGGGTGCCTGTACTAGGGTAAACCTGTGCCACAGGTATTAAGGGCACATACTGTATAATATAGATATAAATTCTAAAATAATACATAAAACATTATTAGATTAATTCGTTTTAAAATTATTAATGTAAATATATTTTATTATAAGGTAAAAAAGAAAATAAAATCATTATTATTTGTATTCAAAAACTTATGAATTACATTCATTATAAACTAAGTGATTACTATGACTACTTAAAGAGCTATTTTATTGCGTAACACTTATTGAACAGTCATTAAATTTTCAGTTTGATCGTAGTTCAAGGTTTGTAAATAATGTTGAACTAATTGTTAGCATAATTTTTGTCTTAAATCGCAGGTACTTGTTTATATTATTATAAAGAAATGGACCTGCTATGCTAATTTTAGGAGTGCTCTATGGGCTCTTTCAATTGGAAGAATATCAGATTTTGCGATACCTGATGTTTTTGATAGATCTTAAAGATAACGTCACTTGCGATAGTTGAATATACAGTATTTATGACAATAACTCAAATATATTTTTATTGTTTAACTCTACGTCAAGATTATATATATTATTTACATGCACTGTTATGTTTTTCTAGGGGCTAGGTTAAATGCGATTTGGTCAAGATAGATACTACATACCAAAATAATTTTTAAGATTGCTCCAATAGCGCTGCGGCGAATATTGTGAATAGTCGCGTGCTCAATTTCCGGTTCGGAAAAATTTATGATTATTAAGTATTCTGTCTGAAAATTTTCAGTTGCAGCTTGGTACATAAACTGTACCTGGTAGTATGTCAATAAGCTCGCCTTCTATTACGTGGGATATAAAAGCACAATAGTCGAAATGTAGACACAATCCTAATATTTGTATCATATCCAGTCACGAAACAAATGGACAAAGCGTCACGTAGATGGATATTAAATAAAAGGCAACGCTTATAAACTGATTTTAACCAAATACAACAAGAGGAGCACGATTATAAAAATAAATAAATGTAAAATTTGGTTAAACAACGGACGGTACTTTTTCAAACAACACGTCCCGAATTTATCGTAAGGAGTTTGGTGACACTAGTCACAGACAATTTTTACCTACGTCCGCTTTACTTGGAGTGGACAGGCTGAAATAGGATCCGAGGCTAAGAAGATAATATGTCTGGCTGAAATATTAATATATTATTCTCAACTTCTTGAATTTATTTCAGTGAATTATTGTTGTAATACTATTCGTCTGTACCTATTACCCACGTGGATGTCACCTTAAATCTTTCAGCAGATGGGCTATTCTGTAAAATTGTTCATTTGAATTGTTCAAATTTTTTTGTTCTGTAAACATTCTAATAATTATGTTTTCACTAAGAATTTTGGTCATATAGAAAGCGACAAAGCAAGAAACCATTGACGTGAGAGGCACATGTGTTAAACATTTCGCCATCTACATTCTAAGTCTTACGTAACTCATTTTTAATCTCTGCGTTGCTACCGAATATAATTTGTTGACAAAAAATGCAATAATATGCTACTCTACTCGGAAATTGAATCGGCGTCTTGGTATATAAGTAACATTATCACTCGTATCACTGTAGCAATATCTTATTGTGTAAAAGGGTTTCATGAAATGTTTGTAATTGTAATTACTATAAGTTTTACTTTGTATCTTATCAAAATATTATATGAAAATTGCATTTATAAATTTTACGCCATATTGCAAACTATTTCAAATTATACGTTATTAATAAAGTCAATAACAATAGCAATTTAACTGTATTCAGTGTTCAATAAATAATAGTAATGGACTAGTCAGATTTGCGTCTATCTATTTGAAACCAAATACGATCATCAGTTGTGAAATATGGTTTTGAATCAATTGATACGAAATTGTTCACCGCAGACCGCTAAATTGAACAATCACAATTTAGATGACAAGCGTGTGAAATGCTAGACTAAGTTATGTACATTAAAATTATTTAATGTACATATGTTACATACAGCTGTAGAACACAAACACTTTAGAGTTTTCGAACGTACATATTAAACTCGAACTCGATACTTGAGCAGTGAAGAAAAACATCGTAATGAAACCTGCATCTCTGGGAGTTCTTTATAAGAATCTGCAAGATATGTGAAGTCCACCAACCCGCACTGGACTGCGTGGTGAATTAAGGCCTAACCCTATTGTACACTGAGAAGAGGCCTGTGTCCAGCAGTGGGGCAGTTTAAAAACAGAGCTGATATTATGTCATTGATATTAAATCATATATCGTGGTGTGCTGCAGTGTGCAACGTAAAGGTTATGCTTAACCTCTCAAACCCCGGACGCCCCATATAGAGGTCATAAAATATTTGTAGAAATGTGCCTAAAAATATTTCACAACTCTTGCTAAACTGTTTTAATTTTAGCTCATAATGAGCTAAATATAATTTAGTTTATAGGTTCAGCCAAATATATTTGTATGAAATAAATATTTTCCACCGTAATAAAAGAATATTTAAACACGATTGTATTATCTTTGTGTATATATAAGCAACTTACTTTTTTATTCGTACTCTTTTCAGCCAATTCGGACATGCCATCAGTACCGTCAAGAGTCTTTACCTTATCCATGAGATTGTAAATTTCGATTGTAATTTTCTTGGCAGAAAGAAGTAAATATATTCTATCACGACCAATCATGTTTATCTCTTATTTATATTTTAGACTGCTTTAATTGAATGCGGTTACCGTAAACGAGGTCCCGGACTTGATTCTCAGGGCCAATTAATCGCCATCGAATTATAATTTCAGTATTTTACAACTTATTTCTGTACCAGGTGTTGCATTCATTATGCCATATATTACTGTTCATATAAAACTACATTCTAAAAGTAAAGACAACATTAATAATATTAAAGGAAGAAGCGTTTCAGGTTTGCAGTAATATTTATCAGTAGTAATTTGTAATAGACAGTATGGCATGAGGACGCAAACACTTACACTTTGTGACAGATGGAAAAAAAGAGAAATGTGATTTCCAGATATGAGTTCAATAAACAAATAAATAAAAATCTGCTTAAAAACTATTACTACAATTTCAAGTTACAGATATTTGAATCCAAAAATAAATCATACGTTTATTTATACGGTTTTCTTATCGAAGGATTTATAGACGTGACGACATTTTGACAACTATTATCCACCCTTCACATTCTTTTTCCTCATACATGTAACACCATTTTTTTCCATCTCGTAACTGCCTATAATGCCTTCTTAAACATTTTCAAGAGGATATTCCAGCAAAAGTATGTAAATGTAAGGGCCAAGGGTACTCGCATGACGTAGACCGTCTTGTAATAGGGATTAAGGACCTCTGAGCAGAATTCGTTTTGCTGATAATCTTAGGCTGTGATAAAGGGTTTTCGGGTATCTGGGCAATATTGGCCTTAGCTAAGGTCTAGATACTATACGTTACGTAATCGCTTAGAGCCCATTTTTCTTCCAAGTTTATGAAGCTACCCAGACCTTTTTATATTTTTTGTGAAACTGCTTTCAATTTCGAGAAGGTAACTCCAATCACAATCTTTATTTATGTGACACTTGTGTGACTTACAGAACTTTACGGATGGCATTAAACTATTCATGAAGTTATACAATATACTTGATCATAATCTATCGCATATATCACGTAATACTAGGTGGTATTATAGAATATAATATGAATAAGGTAAAAAGAAACTCAAATCGAAACCAACGATAACAATTTACAACGTTAAGAAAGCATGCATTAATAAATTAGATTAATCGACTTGAAATGTAGTCTCCTAAATATAAATAAAGTTTTACAAAAAAGCTCGGTAACATCCAAACTTGTCCAAATTAAATAATATGTGGATAATTTGATAACACACTATGACTCCAATCTGCAATGAAAATGAGTTAACGATAAGACCTCTAAAACTTCATACTCCTTTTACGTGTTCTTTACTATAAAAACTTAAGGCCAATCTTTGTAGCAATTAATATAATACACGAATTTAAACGGCGATATTATTTATACTCATTCAATAAAATCGGCCATGGTTTATCTAGCGCTCCTTCGGTAGACCGCTGACACGGTCAACCAAACCACTAAATTATCCCGAAAATCTCCGCAAATTCCCGCAAAATTGAATTCAAATACATAAAGCATAATCAGGCGGTATGTAAGGGTGTCAGCATAAATTATGAAATTAAAACATTTCATTGCAGCGACGGCTAGCGCACAATGGGTAGCCGCAACAAATGGGACCGGGCAGAGGTGAAAAGTTATGTCCAATGTATTGTGCGACCGATTGTGTTAGATTGTGCAGAAACGTTTTTGTGGCTTTGATATAGCTAACAAATGATGTCATACGGGGTAAAGTTTGACACTATTGTTATGCTTAGAATAAATAACAGTGCAATAATGTTACTACGTTTAAGATAGCACTTGTTATGATTCTTTGGATATTTTCATTGGATCGAGATATAGGTATTAATTTGTCTGCGAAATAAATATGAAATGATTCGAAATTGTGTTCGAGTTATCACTAATATTTGGATCACAATTTGATGTCATATTAAATGTGGCCTTTGTTAAGCCTCATTAATTTTTTATTGTACATAGTGGCAGACGTGCTGGCGGTCCACCTGATGGTAAGGGTCAACCGTAGTCTGTAGATTTTGGCAATGTGAAGGGTACACAACCAAACTTTTGCCTATCGTCATAGCAGAACTTTATTTAAACCTCGTTTGAAGAAGTTTGATGTCATAGCGCCTAGGATATAAGGAACACTGTCGCAGGTAGTTTATTCCAGAGCCTACGAGTACATGGGACAATAAAGGATGCTAGACAGGATTCTAATCATTCATTTCTTCTATCGTCTCACCATGCTGTCTTGCTCTAGATTGACAAAGTTTTCTAAAAAATAAAATAAATATAAAAAAATACTGTGAATTAATTTCTATATCGAGATGACTAACAAATTTAAATAACCAAAACCAACCAGCTTTGTATCATTCATTTTTCAAAATAAAAGTTGCCCTCAATAATCTTTGTTATTATAAGACTAGAGGCAGAAGGCTTGTAAAACATTGTATACGTGGTAAGGCGTTGCTCATATAGCGTGGAATAAAACATTTGAGTTTAAAAAGAATACACATCAAATAATATAAGGACACCGTCTATTAAGTAGATTTCTAAATACTGTCGATGCGTCGTATACAAAACTCATTGTCCTGCAACAAAAGTATTTAACATGTGTTGGCACATTAAAATAAAATATTCATGTGGCAAAAATCCACATGCTGGTTTGTGTGGCAATTTTAACCTTATGATATATTACGAAAGAGTAGGGTTTGCAAAGCTGTGCTGTCATCAAGGGGATAGGATATTTTCCTAACGCTGACCAAGGGAAACATATGAGTGATACTCCTGAAAAATAGTTAGTATACATGTAAGAATATCCTCCGTAATTAAAAGAAGTCGGTACTTTTAAATTCACTTTTATTAATAATTAAATAACTTAATTAACTACGACAAGTAGTTGATGAATTTAATTAAAGGTTACACGGACAAAAACAGTGATCCGTGCACCGAGCGAGCTCAACAAGAACTGTCCCTCGGCGCCGGGCGGACCGGCTTATATAGAGTGGTGGGGCGCGTTCTGTGAGTCACGCGCAGCTCGGCCGCTCGATGCACGTTCCACTGACGTTTAGCACGTGGTTTTTCTCAGTGTACCCCCTTGTAGCGTGTATCGTGCCTAACGATGACGACGCCGACACGGCCATGCTGACGAGCGCACGTCCTCGTGCGTTGCTACCAATTCCATTACTCATCTTAAAAGAAGATAACATGGTTAATTATACAGCTCGACCATTCTGACCGGAAAATCAACATTAGCCATACACTACTATAGATCTCTACAGAATGCCATTGGACCGGTTGCCCCTATAATGACATTACTGGACCAGATCACAACAAAAGATCTCTTCAGCGGTGTCATTGGACCGGTTGCCCCTACAATGACACCACTGAACCAGATCACAACAAAAGATCTCTTCAGCGGTGCCATTGGACCGGTTGCCCCTACAATGACACCACTGGACCAGATCACAACAAAAGATCTCTTCAGCGGTGCCATTGGACCGGTTGCCCCTACAATGACACCACTGAACCAGATCACAACAAAAGATCTCTTCAGCGGTGCCATTGGACCGGTTGCCCCTACAACGACACCACTGGACCAGATCACAACAAAAGATCTCTTCAGCGGTGCCATTGGACCGGTTGCCCCTACAATGACACCACTGAACCAGATCACAACAAAAGATCTCTTCAGCGGTGCCATTGGACCGGTTGCCCCTACAATGACACCACTGGACCAGATCACAACAAAAGATCTCTTCAGCGGTGTCATTGGACCGGTTACCCCTACAATGACACCACTGGACCAGATCACCGATCGCAAATCCCTTCAGCAATGCTGTTGGACCGGGCATCCCTACAACAGCACTACTGGACCGGATTGCAAGCTTCAACTAGTCCGGTTACCCCTTTAGTTGAAGCATTAGTTACTGGACCAGAAAACCTTCAGTTAATATTTGACAGGTGACTGGTAGTAATTCTTCAGTAATTATAATAAATTATTAGAGAGGTCTCATGAATCGTCCACATCACTATCAGCAGTCATAGTTTCAGATCCAACAAATAAAGTTTCTTCACTATCCACGCTTACAGTATCTGAATTGGGCGGGCTATGAACAATAACAGTGGTCAAAAATCTTGTTCCAGATTCCATTGGTTTAAATGATATTGTCTCCCCGTTAGTAGGATCAGGACTTGGAGACTTGGGAGTGGAAATATTAACATTTTCATCCGCCGACGTGGACTCATTACTGTCAGTATAATTCTCGACTATCTCGAATAGTCCCATTTGACCAGTAGGAACTTTTCTTAAATTTTCATGCGCGATTTTGAAAATCCTATTAGACCCATTAATATGTTTCAATTCGTAACGATCATTTTCAAGAACTGCAGTAATTTTAAAAGGACCTTTGAATTTTCTATCCAACTTGGTTTGATGACGCTCTTCACATTTTACGAAAACGAAGTCCCGAAGTCACGGAAAAAGGTTTAATAGTTGCTTTACCTCTGTTAAACCGAATAGCATCATCATTGGCTTGTTTTTTTATACTAGACAAGGCATTGAATCGAGCTGTCTCAAGGTCGATTCTGTCAGTACTACCAATATCGGGGGCAATTTTGGAAATTCCTAGTGAATTACCCTGAATTCCAAACATTAATTCAAGAGGTGTAAAACCTGTTACCCTGCATCGACTACTATTAATAGCTAACTGAACCTCTTCTAACCGATCGCGCCAGACACTGTCAGAGCTAGATTCTATTATTGTAAGAAGGCTCTTTAACGTGCGCATCACACACTCTACTTGTCCATTAGCTCTACTTGATCCTGTTGCAATCAAATGTAACTCAATATTATTCTCTTTACAAAAATGTTTGAACTCGGTACTGTCATAACATCTGCCTTTATCAGCGATGATACGTTTTGGTGCGCCAAACAAATTTACCGACTTTTTAATAGCTTTCACAGCAGTGGCAGCACTCAGTGTAGGAGTATATTCCAGAAGAACAAATTTTGAAAAATAATTAATTAAGACCGAACAGTATTCACGTTTTTCGCTCTTGCCACTAAGTTTACCAGAGATGTCTACATGTACAGTATGCCATGGAACACTAACCTTAGGGATGGGATGGAGCTGTACTTGTTGAGCGCCGGAGGGACCTTTGGAAGCTTGGCAAACCAAGCATGAGTCTGTGAACTTTTTGACATATTTATGCATGTTTGGAAACCAGTACAGTTCGTACAATTTATCAAGAGTTTTCTCAAACCCCAAATGTTTCAATTCACAGTGTACGTGATTAATCAGACTCCACACTAATGACCGAGGAATGATAGGCAACCAAGAACTAACCATTTTACGTTCAATTTTTCTAAAAAGTACACCCTTACGGATGTCATAAGTTTGGGTGATATCGTCCGGGAATGCGTTCGATTTTAATCTGGATATAATGTCCAAAATTTCAGGATCTCTTTGCTGCTCTACGAAGATCCAATCTCATTCCAGTTCTGCAAAGTTAACTACTCTAGGTTGAATTTGGATATTATCACTATCACTATTAGTAGGGTTGCGGGACAGAAAATCGGCATGTGCCATTTGTTTCCCTTCCCTTTACACGATGTCAAAATTATAAGCTTGAAGAATTGCCCACCACCTATGAACTCTAGAGGCAAAGTCTTTTTTTGAATGGGATGCTTTTAAAGAATTGCAGTCGGTAAAAACCGCAAATTTACGGCCATATATGAAATGACGAAAATGTTGAACAGCACGAACCACAGCCAGGGTCTCGAGCTCATAAGAATGATAACGACTTTCTGTGTCAGTAGTTCGCTGGCTGTAGTAAGCTACAACATGAGGCCTGTTGCCATCTTTCTGAATCAAAACCGCTCCATAACCATCAGAACTAGCATCTGTATGAATTTCGATGGGCAAAGACGGATCAAAGGTTTTAAGAACATGTTCGTTGGTTAAATGTTTTATAATAGCTTTATGAACCTTGTCGTATTCTTAGATCCGTCTTATTTTCCCATGGCCCTTAGTCAATGGGTAAAGAGGTTTCATTAGTTGAGAAAAAGCAGGAATAAATTGACGAAAGTAAGAAGCCAATCCTATCAATTGTCTAACTTGGGTAACAGTTGATGGAGGTGGAACATTTATCAAAGCCTCAATCTTTTTAGGATTGGGTCTCAATTCTCCCGCTGAAACTACATACTCAAGGTATTCAGTCTTTTTCTTCATAAAGCTACACTTTTTGAAGTTGAACAAAAAGCCACTGTTAGCCAAAGTCTATAATAATTTATCTAATCGTTTTAAACCTTCATCGATAGTCCCCGATACTGAAAGAACATCATCCATATACACGAGTACTCTATCATCATTTAGGGGTTTCAATGCTGAATTATTGGCTCTCTGAAAATCTTGAGGAGCGTTACAAAGACCAAAGGGCATAGCAAGAAATTCATACTGTCCATTGGGGGTCACAAAAGCTGTTTTTTCTACTGAATCTTGGTAAACGGGTGATTGTTCGTAACTGCAAATATTGTCGCAACCCATGCCTTTAAATTTTACTAATTCATGAGATCTCTCACCGACAAAACACTGCGACTGACTTTCTCTTATTAGACTACACTCAGATCCAGAGTCAAAAATAAATTGAATTCTCATACCATCAATTTCCAAAGTACCTCTTGCTATCTTGGAACAGACATTGACTTCTTTTACTTGCGGCTTTTTGGTCTGATCCTTCTCGACACGTTTCGGACACGATGATACAACGTGACCAGGTTGGTTGCAGACGTAACAGGTCACTGACGAATTCCGCGACTCTTGCTTTGTAGACACACTGTCGTTGGGTTTACTGAACGGCCGGTTCTTGCTTCGACATTCGGAACCTCGATGACCCAATCTGCCACAAAAGTGGCAAAAACCATTTATGTGAAATCGTTCGGGGTTTTTTTTGAATCTATCCTTGAATCATCCTGTTCATCTTGCTTCCTCTTCAAGGACATACCTCGTAAGACTCGAAACAGTTGTCCTTTATCATTTACTACGGCCGAGTTCAGTTCTCTACGTATGGCATCATTACAGTGGGAGAGAACAGAAATCGTAAACCCGGTCTTAACATTTTCTGACATCGGTGCATCCGGGATATTCTCAATAAGTTGCCAAAGACGCAGACCACCTTAGGCAGCACTTTCATCCTTTGCTAAATGGAACTTGATAACTTTATCGAAACGGTCTTGCATCGTCATTGGTTTCGAAAAGGTAGATAGGAGCAGCTCTTTTATAGTGGCCCACGTTAGATCCTCGTGATTAGCTTTCGTAAGACAAGTGGCTGCACGGCCTTTCAAGGCTTTGGTCAATGCCAATATGAGGTCCACACCACTGATATTTTTTTCTTTTACAATTACATCTGTACGTTTTAATTACGTTTGCACCAACCTTCGATATCCGCGTCAGGTTCCTCAAACTTTACCAATGATACAGGAGTTGGGGCAGATACTGGTCTGGATAACTTTTCCGCCAACTTCAGAAAGGCGGCTTCCATGCCAGCAGAAAATAATGATATTTGAGCTCCTGCGTCAGAATAACCATCTTGATCTTGATTCTGCCCTTCATCTGTGCGCTGGTCCAATCCCACTTCTGATGTAAGAATATCCTCCGTAATTAAAAGAAGTCGGTACTTTTAAATTCACTTTTATTAATAATTAAATAACTTAATTAACTACGACAAGTAGTTGATGAATTTAATTAAAGGTTACACGGACAAAAACAGTGATCCGTGCACCGAGCGAGCTCAACAAGAACTGTCCCTCGGCGCCGGGCGGACCGGCTTATATAGAGTGGTGGGGCGCGTTCTGTGAGTCACGCGCAGCTCGGCCGCTCGATGCACGTTCCACTGACGTTTAGCACGTGGTTTTTCTCAGTGTACCCCCTTGTAGCGTGTATCGTGCCTAACGATGACGACGCCGACATACATATTATTAACAAGGAAGTCTTCTTATTTATAAAATAAGAAAGCTGCCTATCAAATTTAATTAATGCGGTAAGGTAAAGATGAATGTCACGAGCAGAAAACATGCATGCACAACAGATAAAAAAATTGTGGTAGGCTTTAGCAGAGCCCTAACTTAAAGCAAGATTTATTCAGGAAATAAATCATCTGGAAATACATCTGACAACAAACTACCTTATGTGTTCTTCAGGCTGTAGGTAAGATTTCTGCACGTTTTAACGTGGTGTTGTGCAAGCCAGAGAATTGTTCATTGTGCTAGCAGAACAGCGACTCTTAGAAGATTAGACATTAAACGAGTGGCATCCCAGGTGTTAGAAGCGATCTAAGATTACGGCAGCATCTTAGTACATCAGACGGGCCGTATTCTTATGGATACAAATGTCATAAAAGCTGAGTTCAGTACAGGTTATGGAATATTAAATGTCTCTTTTTAGTCTTATTTTGTTGTACTACAAAATAGATAGCGAGTGTTACCACGATTTGCCATTCATGTGCCTGATGCCTTATCATGTTTATCAGCCTCGCACGCGATCTATCGCGCACAGCCGCTTTGATCAGCGCTCACTGAACTGTGTCAAGCCTTCAAGCTGTGTAACTATAGTTAAAGGTTTTGTACGTCGAGGGTAATGTAATAAAAACATCTGTAAGGGGAGGGATTGTGATTTTAAAGATTGGGTGACACCACGAGTTTAGAAACGGTACGTGTTTATTTTATGGTGCTATTGTTTGGCTTGCTGGAACTGATTTATAAGAATTACAGCAATCCTTGAAAAGAGTATTTTTATATCTAACAACTTCGCGAGCCATATTATTATAAGAATCGAATAAAATAATTGATAAGTACATACAAAATGATTACCTATATAAATATTAAATATTGTTTTATCAAATTATAATGGTACTTATTAAGCAAAAATATATTACCTATTAGATTTTGATTTGATTATGAATAAGTAATTTCTTGTGTCTAATCATATAAATCGCTTGAACATTTTATACTTAACTCCAAAATACACATAAAAGCTTATAAAAGCTTTACTTATCTGGAAGAAAATTATCACCAAACAAAATCTTCTTTTTAAAACAATAAACAATACGAAACAAAGTCTGGTCTGAACAAACTTGGACACGAGTCCTCAATACGTGTCGAACTTGGAGAAGGTGGAGATTACCATAAATCACGCCAGATGGCGCCACTCCTGAATATCTGAACAGCTTATGTGACGATCTTTTTGTTCAGGTTTTAAAAGTTGTTTGTGCGTATAATTTTATCATGAATTTAGAATGAGATTGACTAAGTTTTCTTTTAGTATTTCCTTGTACTTAGTAACAAATATAACGTCAAAAGGTACTGGCTTCATTTTATTTTTAAAATGACAACATGCGAACTAGTCATAGCCCAGGTATAGCAAAGAACTAACAAACATTGAAACAACGGACGCAATGAACAATGAACCCGAAACATTTATGGATGACATAATTGTGTCATGTGTCAATCAAACGTATATAACCATTGGCAGTATCGAGATGACTACTTAGCCAAATTAATGTTCTACACATGATCAATATAATAATATAATATTAACTTAGTTACCTATATTCAAACTAGGAGTATGGTTTGTAGTTGAGATATACGTCGCAGCGGGCGACTGTTCGTAATAAAAATGAAATGAACTAAAAATATAAAATGTTGTAAAAACACACATCTTATATTTGCCACATCAGAACACAATATTATGAAATATTTATTTTATATACTTTTATCGTATTGAAGACTTCGATCTACAGTAGCTTCGAACTGTCACCCAAAGGATCACATTTGGAAGTTATGACTTACCATGCGGCAACTTACAATGCCGAAGCAAAATCGACTCTACTTACATAAATATATAGTTCAAGTTTATTTGTTACGAATGAAAATTATTATCAGCCCGATACCGTGTCACAGTAACTCAATTTTATGGAGATTTCGACTTTGTATCGAGGTTAATTGAGTGGAAAATCGTCTGTAAGTATGTGTCCAGTGTTTAACTTTCAATGGGTTCGATGTATGGACAATATACACTGAAAAGTTAATCTTGTATGTTTGTTTGCGTAACGAATGGAATGTTTAGAGGCTTATAGGGGATGTTTTGTTTTGGGGTTAATCTATGTTCGACATCGGATTTGCATGTTACGGTGCTAAAATGTTTGAAATATAAAATTCCATTGTTATGTGATATCAATCTCGCTCATCCCTTTGATTTTGTTGACAGGAATCGGGGTGCGCTTGTTTGAGGGATGAAGCGTTGGAAAATTGTTAGCGGACGTTTTTATTGACTCAATAAATATTTATGTTATGTAATTAAACATGCACAGAGTGTGAACATTTTAGTCATGTCTAAACTGGTTTAGTTGTATAGTTTTTATAAAAATTGTTTAATTACATTTTAAATCCATTTCGTGTTCAGTCAATCACAATTTGTGATTCTTTTATTTTCACGTTTTGCTTAACATCTTTTGATAATACTTTTTAACATGACATTTATAATTGTGCAATTTGAACTTATTTTACTTTATAATAGATGTAAACGTAAAATATAAGATTAGGACTATCTGTACAGAAATGAGTAATACCTCTTTACAGGCCGCTGCGCATCGATCGAAATGTGATTTTTTTCAAAGCAACTTTTTGTTCGTACTGCGATATTCGGCTCTTAACAAACATTGAACATTGTTAGTTCGGCAAATAATCGCCATCGTTGCTAGTATAGTTGCTTTGTAGGTAGTATCGCTAACAATATGTGAACCACACAAATACGAGTATTAGCTGCGTGCGACATCGATTATATTATACATTTCTTTTAGAACGGGGCGATAAAAATATACCTATGTTAGTAAAGGGATTTCAAGGTTGCAGGTTGATAGTTATCGATTATTATGATAATAATAATAATATTCAATTCTACCACAAGCAGAAACTAAGCAGAGCTTGTACTATGGGTACTAAACAATGGATAAACATACATATCTATACATATCATTTTTGTAAATATGTACATATTATACATCGAAACACCCAGACCAAGACAAACATCCATGTTCATGCTCACAAATGTTTGACTTGTGCGGGATTAGGATTTATCTCAGTAGCAATTGCAAAAGGCCTACCTTCTATTAATTTAGATAAAAAAAGCACATGTATATAACACAATGTGCATCTTTGCATGAGAATATACGGGTTTAAGCCTATGTGTGCATCTTTTGTTAAGCATAGTTAAAAAGTCCTTTTTCAAACTTTATATTCATAAGGGCTAAAAATCTTTGCATACTAAACGTGGAGCTCATTCATGTGTAAAAGAGTGTTGAAAAAGACAAAGTGACATTATTATCCAAGCCTATACAACTGCCTACCCTTTTTCCAAAACCAATACAAATTTTCACATGCAATAAAGTTCACAGGGCGTATTGCGCGTTGCGTCAAAATGAGCGTGCTATTGTTATTTTCCGGTCGAAGGCTGTTCTGAACGAAAGCCTTACGGGCCGCTGGTCTCAGCCTCTGGGGCACCAGATTTTAAGGCCGGCTTACTTTAAATAGACCTCAGTAAGGGCTCGTTTACATTACACTATAGATAGTCGTGCAATGAATATGTTGTAATGCTGCTTGTGTACTAACCACATCGCTGACGTTCATAAGTGTTAAATTGATGAATTAATAAATTATTTCAGGCTTTCTAACTTTCATGATTGTGGAGATCGACATTTTATTTCGTCCCTTAGCTTACAACACCGCTCAAGTAAAAAATTAGCGGTTTTCACATTTGAATGCCTTTAGATGGAGCTGCTCATTGCGCGTCTAACCATTGGTCAAATGATATAGATTTCAGCCAATCAGAAGCCGTAATTTGAAAAGTAGTGACAGCGCGCAAGTTGGTTGGCCTCTCAACACCGCACAAGTCATTAGTCTGTCTTCTCGTAAAAGTACTTTACGCTACGTGATTATTATATTTTTATGTGAGTTTTATCACTGAAAGGTCTATGCAAGAAGTTTTAATTAATAGAAGATTAAGAGGTAAGCTATATAATAAAGTAATGTTTATTGATTTACGAATATTAATATAGAAAGAAATGATAATAGAATATCTTCATTTACTTTAGCGGTATTCACACAGAGGATATTGCAGCACAAAGATATTTCCTTCACATTTTGCCAGTTTCTATTGTTTATTCAGAGCTAGAAACCCATTATAGCTTATAAGAGCTAGAAAGCCTTTAAAACCCTTATAGTCTACATCTTTTAGTTTTGAAAAAAATACCTGGTCTTATTAGACCATCTGCCAAATTTTACAGTTCGGTCTGCCCGTTTTATTCTCCTGCATCAATGGTATGAAAACAAGATAATAATTATCTAACTCTTTTTAAAATCATATTTTCGTACGTGAATCATCTAATATCTTAGTATAACGTCTGATGTATGTGTATGCAGCATAACTTGAAGCACAGATAATATAATACTATACTAGTCTTGAAGTAACAAATGGAGTCAATGTTGATATTTAAAAAGTTAAATATAGAGTCAAGTGGGTAACAAAGGTTGCGATACGCCCACGTTTTTAATGTTTACATATGCAGCCTACGCATTTTAGGTTTATTAGTAAACTTGAGAGCCGTTGCTAAAAAAAGGTTTAGGCAGATCATGAAGTCTTTATTAACTTGATGGTTGGACTATACTGTACTCAGTACATAAAATGTCAGATACTTTCTAAATATAATCATTGACCATATTTCTAGAATCATGGCTGGGGTTATAAAGGACCTGCCATCATCTTGCCAGTGGGTAGGAATAGATGTATTTCAAACATTTTTCTGTGGTTTATTGTAAGTTTGTTATCAGAAACAACCCGGTACGTAATTATATCTAACTACTGATTGTCACGGTTGACAGCCGTAGCAATAAAGCAATAATTGAGTAATTCTGTTGTTTTATTTTACTTTTTTATTACGTTTAAGTGATATTTGACAAGAAGACTAGATCCTTGTGTCCTTGATATTGTATCTTAATACTTCAGTTCAAAATCAGCCAACAAAAAAACAGTTAAATTATAACGTCAAATCTATTGTGATATTAGTAGGAAGGCTTTTAAGCAACCCTTTCTATAGTTCCGTTATTGTCCAGTCGCCATAAAGAGCCCATGGTTGGTCATTACACAGAAACTCACTTACAGCACTCACATACCTCAAGACGTAGTCGCTGCGTAGACTGCGCTTTTTCAACGCACGATACGATTATCGTACGAGTTGTAGTATCGGTGATGATTCTATGTGTAATATTAATCGCAGACACATAATTTATTTCAATATATTTGTCAAACGTCAACTAATAGGGAGTCTAGAAAAGGATCTCAGAATCGGCATTGAAATACCCGAGAATTTCTTCAAAAAATTCGTAGTAGCATGCAGTTTGAAATTAGGCTTGATAAATCCCAATTGACTTCTTGCCTAACTGACAGTCTTATGGAAAATCGGTGTTTAAGTACTAAAAGTGTTACTGTCATTCGCTCGATAAGTAGGATTTTCGGTGGCTCACGTATAATATTTTCCTTTCATCAAATGTTTAATTATTTTTTTGTAGGATCAACAACGCGTGACTGGTACCTCTGATGCTGCCACCATTTCACGTATACATACTAGCCACATCAGATAAATAAAAGAAATAACTAGATAACTTTATTTCTTACTTTGATGTTAACCGCTGGAATGAAAATAATCTCAAAAGCATTAAGACGTTCATTAGTCGTGTGGCTTAAGTGTCCTCACAACCCTTCAAGCCTGACATCAGTCATTCTTATAGTCAAAGAAAGCCTTTGTGTAAAGATTAGCCGCCATGACATTATGATGACGCGATACAATGGTGACTTTCATGTGTTATGTTTTATTTTTATTACCGCCATATTAGATTAAATAATAATAATATATAGAGATTACTTTTCTCCAAAGTTACATTACTTTGCATTTAGAGAATACCATACTTTAAATAATTTGGTAGACAATAACATTTTATTGTTTTTGGTAGCCAATCAAAATTACTAGACTGCCTGATGGTAAGCTATCGTGGGATTCACGGGCAAAGTTCTCCACACCACGTCCTCACGTGCAATGATGCCGAGATCTCTACTTTTACTTCTATGGAGGTGTCCTTAGACGCCCCGCTAAAAGTAATGTGCTGCGGCGGAGAAGCTTGAATAGTTAAGCAAAGATATGAGAAGCCAAACTTGGCACACGCTCTTACCGGCTAGACCTGATTAAGTGTTACCCTTACATGATAGACAGTGACAACCTAAGCCACACGCGTGTTATTCTGGATAAGAAAGGAGATAGAGAGTTTGAAAAGTTTTTCAGAACACTTCTTTTTGAGGTGACATTCACACTATTAACAATCTCAATGTGCTGAGAGTTTTACAAACTTGCAAAATAACATAAGCTGTACACTACTGTATATCGAACATACCGATCGTGTGTCCTACGTGGAAGACTTTTTAACTCATAACTTCACGATAGCAACTGTCTAACGAAATACGTCTTATTTAATTCATTAATTCTTTGATTCCCTTTACCAAACGATTCATTTATTGCCATTCAAAATTCAAAACACCAATCGATATTTACCTCAACCTTTCAAAACCCTTACCCAATATTTCCCATCATAAATAACGCACATAAATCAATATGTATAATAACAAAATTCGTCGAATATCATTCTCAACTTCCACTTATATGAAAATCCCTAATTCCCTAAAGGTATCCACGATTGGTACGCAAAAAGAAAGCGAATGCAAATCCGGCTAGGGACCCGTGAATATGGTAACCAAATATCAGCAGTTTGAGTCCGAATACCGGCCGGACCTTTTACACAGTCGTTGAATGACTATCAAAATACTTTTATTTTATTTTACTAGTAATACAAGTATTCTTGTTATGCCTTTGTTATAATATGATTATATTAGAAGTGAGTTCACGTCCAATAAGTATTATTCGAATCCAAGACCCATCGATCACAGATCTAATGCCTTCATTATAATAGTTAGACTTAATCGATTCAAACATAGCCGCTATATATATAAGATGGTGGTTGTCTCAATGTTCTAAAATGTAGTTATTTCAAAGTACTCGAACATAATTTAATCATGGTGTTTCTATTTACGCAGAATGAGCTCAAGGTATAATGAACTCTAGCTAGCAACATGTGTTATGAGATATAATGGCTCAGAGTAAATCTCACTCAAAGCTAGAACAGCCTATTTCTCATTAGGGTCCCAGAGCTCCTCTAGGAGGTACTGTCTTGTCCACAAGCAAACCAATGATCTATGACTCTATACAGATATCGCAGTAATTCGGTTTGCGCAACTGGGACTTGTAGTCTTCGCTGTAGAGTACGATATCGGTTACTGCTAAGGTACTCTAAGGTATAAGCTTGCTTAACAGCCTTACTAAACCACTCTCAAATATTTAATCTGTAGCTAAGTATTTACTTAGTAGCTGAAATTGGTAGTAAAATAAAAAGACTTGCAACTAATCATGAAAACTCACTTAGAAACAGTACTCAACGATGAATGTTACTTAACATTTTTTTAAGTAACAGCGTCAGGCCTTTAAGCGTGGCTTAATCACTAAAATAAAGATATGTGTTAGTTAACGATATTGTTATTAGTAACTATGTGAGTGTTGAAGAGGGTGTTACCATACGAGATAACCACTATTTACAATCTGTGTACCATTCGTGCAGTCAAATTCAAGATTCACATCACGTTCCGTAAAAAATGACAGCTTCCTGTTGCCAATAAATTGAAACTTTTTCGTCCGGCCATTTCAATTTTCCGTATGGTAACCCTACCTTAAACCTTTGGACGCGTTGCTTATTTATTGCTGCGCCGATGAAAAATCTATGCGATATGTTTTTTGGCCTCCAAACTTGGTTTATTGTGTAGAAGAGATTTTGAACGTGATTAAATAATATATTGTGGGTTTAAATTGGACATGGTGAACTATGTTGTGCGTAAAATATTTTTGGCATTTCATATTGGATGCTACGTTCTATTCTTTGTTGGTGTGCTTCACTCACAATCGCTTTACAATTCACTATATGCTATGTCAACCGATTAATATCTATATTACCAAAGCGTCAGTATAGCTGTTTGGGGTTCAAACTAATTCTAATTTCTGTACCACGTGGTAGTTTGCTTATTGACGAGTTGAGCGTTCATTTTATTCCTGTATCACTTCTTCCTGGTACAATGGTATAAGTGGATGCCTCGCCACTATACCACGCAGACAGTTATGTGTTTATCACATGTAAAATTTGTTTACGCCACAAATAGTTGTGTCATGCGCTTGTCTACGCAGTCTTTGTGTCCGTTGCTTCAATATTTATAAAACTTTTATGATATATGAATTACTTCTAGCTTGCGAGTTGTATTTTTGCAAAACCATGAATCACACGCCCATTCTTACAAAGTTCCTAGACATAATTCGCGGCATGTAAATGTGATATATGAACGTGTGTACATACATACTTTATCTGGCTAATATATGTTTGCAATTAGTTCCTTATAAACATGCTATAGACTAAGTTAGTATGTCTGAATAAAACGGCAGCCTAACACGTCAGAAATTTCATAACACAGTTTAGTACTTAACTTGCTCTGAATAATTTACAACAAAATGTTGTCTCACACGCGCTCGTTACCAACAAAGTTAGTTTAAAATTAATTCGATACGAATGTAATCGTTAGCAGTCATTAAAATTTAATTTGTAGATTTTGTAAAGCGTGTACATATTATTTAATCCAGTCAAACTTTGTGCTGCATTAATATACAGCACAAAGTTTGGTAAAAAAATATAAGGTGTAATAGAAAGTTCTGCTCGTATTTAAGGATTGTTTTTGTGTATTTGATTGTGATAGCAGCCTTTGTTCATGTGTAGTATGAAAGGATGTGGCGGGTGAATTCCCTTGCATCCTCATTTTCGTGGCAGGATACTATGCACCATAATCCCCGTTCTTCGGCACAGAATCAGACGAATAGTGGTTTAGAGTTTAAGTAGAGCTTCAAGCTGCAAAACTTTGATAATGGCCGCATAATCCATTCCATGGCACTCGCGCAAAGAATAAAGAACCGTGTTTTGAATTCTGAAACGCTTATATAGTTAATGTGACTTTTTATTAAACATGTTTAGTCTACAGTCACATTTTCTATACAGACTTATATTTTACTCTTCATTATTTTAAGCCATCATTGGCCTCGCAAATGGAATCTCACTGATCAATACGAAATAGTTATTGATAGGTAAAATATTACTTGGAAATTCTTTCTTTACGCTAGTGAATTAGTAAGTAAACATACATGTCGCCAGATGTTAAGTCAAGATGCCCCATGCCCTCAAGATTTCACACCTATGTGTGTTCTACCTACTGTGAAATTCTACGAAACCTCCCTTTCAAAAGTCCCTTTTGAATCCTTAGCAAAAAGTGATTTTCATAGGCAAGTAATATGATGACTACGGTTAATGTCAAAATGAAATTTGACTTCGAGATAAAAACTTTTACAGAATTGCACAGCTGTATTGAATATGGCGGTACGGTACGTCACACGAGACAAAGATTTATGTGACCTACAAAACGTTATTCCGGATCTGGTTGGTCTGAAGCATACCATGCTTCAGACCAACCAGATAAAGGCTTTATACGTTTTATTTCAACATTTCGTAATAATAATACCCCTGGTACAGGAATAATTTATACGAAACTTGAAGCTTCATTTAGGTTTTGGGCTCCAATATACGTAATGCAATGGTGCTCATCTTTCTGGCACATACTTTAGAAAATACACTTCATAAAGTTCTCACATGTCCAAACATACAACATACTTACTTGTTCGTTTCCAAATTTTTTTATTCCTTAAGTAACAAGGCAAGTAATGGATTAGAAAAAGGGCAAAAACACTTGCTTGTCTTGGCACAAAAGCCTGATTGGCCATCCAATCAGCTATCCTCGTCGGATCTTCGAGAGTATCGGTTTGTTGCTAAGCGCTGCAAATTGCATTAGTTGTGTCGGGCGAGACTTGCTAGGAATAGAATATAGAAAGCGTTTAAGTGGTCAAAGAAATAGATGTAGCTTTTATGTCTATATTTGCATAGTTAAGTAACTTTAAACTGTGCTTTCTTATTGTATATTGCCAGTAATGTATTTTATCTAGGTATGTTATTTCACCCGTAGTAAAAGTCAAATTCCAATCAAAGACATTATTTTATAAATAGCCAGATATTCATTCTGAACAAAAAATGTAGCTGTTATGAACATGAATCTCAATGAGCTTACTGAAATAATAATTATTCAGGTTTATAATACTGAAGAAAGGCAAGGGGCTAAGCCTTGGTTGCTTTGTCAAAAGATACATCCCCTTCCTCTACGACTATCCCAGTTTATGATATAGCGTTCCCCTACACCAACCGTTAGGTTATAATAGAGGAGCCGCTGTACCTTCCAGTGCCCGAGAGCACCTTCCGGGACCAGTTATAGACAGGTCTTGTCCCCAAACCCCGACTCTCCACCCTAACCTCAGAGATCCGGTTCTCGTAAGCGAGCTACCTCGTGCCCAAGTGACACTACCTATTCTCCAGATAGGTACCGGAGCAATAAAGCCGCTCACTACTCGCAACTCAAGGAGTTGCTAACGATAACCTCGCTGAAGCCGACGGAGAAGCCGCCTCCCATATCTCCAGTATGGTACCGGAGCTGTGAAAGGCACGCTCACTTCCCGACATACATCCGTATGCCTACCCAAATAGGCCTACAAGCCGGGTGTGGCCCGAGTCACTCCAACTCGTCACGACAATTACGTTGCTGTCTATGTTGCTTTCATCACATATTACTGATACCTATATACAGTTTAGTTCACAGTTTTGATACAGCCACTTGGCGGCAGCACATATACGTACATACCTTTAACGAGGCTCGAGTTGCTTATTTATAACAGTATATTCAAATCTATGATTACGACTGTCAGTACTGAAGCGTATAGCATCATACAGGTGTTACTTCTCACGCGCGAATGATAAGATTTATAAATATACTTTTGTCTTCTCATGTATTTTAAGCTCAGATATACCTATGAATCTTTAAAGATACATTTTTTATTATCTATACGAATTCGAATTGGAAACTAAAATTTATTTGAAACAATTTTATTTTTATGTCTCTAGTTAACAGATATTATTGGTATTTCAAAACATCACGACGAAGCGAACGAGTAGTATTAAGAAGTTCATTTGATAGGAATAAGGCAAAAGCTGATAGTTAATATAGTGATGTTGAACAAGTAACTGTCAGCAAACTACAGTCACTGTATTCATAAAATGTCTATCATTGCACAGTATTTTATACAAAATGCCAAAACCCTATACTGATGTAAAAAAATCCTTTGAATACTGCGAAAACAACTTCGTTAACTTCCGCAAGCACGACATAAAAATACAGCATTCACCGTTTTCCAGTTCTGACATACAAAGTCTTCTATCTCATTACAGTCCAAGAAAGCGTTGTAGGATATTTTTCTTTGAAATAAAAAATGTAATAAAGAAGCAAAAATGCTATGAAATATATTCCAAAAAAGCTAGTAGCGGGGACTACGTTTAAGTTGATCAAAACAGCACGTTTTCATTAGCTAATTGAGTTGAGAGCCCCGCTCATCATTCTGTATATAAACGATATTGCAGCCGTAAAAATGGTCAGGGCTGTCATTCATCTGTGCCAGTACTTACTTTTAATATGGAAATATTTTTCCATCGTTTTACTTTTATTATCCGAAGTTTTTATGTAGCTGTTTCGTGTTCAGTAACTGATACTAAAATACTTAGGTGAAGTCTGGACTCCCATTTTTCTGTATAAACTTATAACATCATATAATATAGGTAGTAACCTTTAAATTGTGGCTCTTTTTATGAGCCCCCGTAAATTTGCCGTATGATGTTATTAAATATAACATTATGTATTTATCTAGTTTAACTTAATTATTTATTTATATGTATTTTCTAGCCAAATTCTAGTCTATTTGAGAAACAAGCTATATCTACACATAGAGATCCAAAAGATTTACAATTCCTTACAAATTCCATGTTCAAAACTGTAATCGTAAGATCTAATCAGTACGTTTATATAAAGCCCTTTTCCAAACATTATTGTTCAAATATTATACTAAGTTTAAATTTCATGCCTCAGGGTTATTTTATATATTAATACTATAAACGGCTTTTTAAAAGGATAATAACGTAAATGATAAAAACATATGTTTAAGCACATTGTATATGCATAAATGGAACATAATAATTCGTTCTATCGCTGAGGTCATTGGAAAAGCTGCCATACTCAAATGAAACTGAGCAGGACATATCTGCCGCATCTCAAATGACAAACAAGCCAAACTTACTACAATATGATCCCCTCAAGATGACAGGCAATATCTCGATAGGCCTAGATGAAGATGGCGAGATGAGCTGCACTCCTTTAAAAGAGATTGGTCCTTAGCGGTTTTAAATAGATAGTGATATAAAGAGAGTGGCGAGGCCTTTCCCCTTCAGTGTGACATAATGAGCTTATAAAAATACTAAAAAAAAACTGTAACAGTTGCTTGTCAGTATAATGGAAACAGCTTCAAATGTTAAAGAAAATAAGCATTATTTCAGAACATATGTCAATAAAAACATAGTAAGGAAAATCGAAAGTAGTATCAAATATATTATATTATAAACTGTAAATTGACAGCCCTGTGTTATTTACAGGATGTTACCAACTGAGCTGTGTGTACTTTTACCGCCCTCTGGGTTTTATGTTAATTCGGATACGATTCCGATGTGCTTTTAACTGCAAGTGAACTTACAAAAGGCATTCACTCGTGAGTGGTGATCCTCTATAATTATTTAACATTTTATTTAGAAGCTTTTTGGGCATATCTTTAAAAGTTTAGAAAATAATGAATGCTTTTCTTTAATCTTTTTAACATGTTTTGAAGCATCCCTGATTTGACAATATACCCTAGAGGATTTTCAATACGCAAATTTTGTGAATTAGATTGTATTTATATTGTTTTTGGTTTTGATGGCGTTTCAATCACAATAATACTCTTTAGTAAAATAAAATAAATTAGACTGAATGTATGCTTTTAGACTATACAGAGTTACATAAATATAAGCCTGTTAACTAACATATTTATTTAGTTTTAAGATTTGTATTCATCATCTCCTTAATACTATTAAGCAATTGTTGTTATTATTTCAATATTTTTATAGTCTATATATGTATATGATATAATGGCTGCAACACCCTGATGATATGAGGTGTAAAACATAGAAATTATAGTTATATAGAGGTTCTTACAGCCTTTTTCTCATAAGCACAACCCTCTGCTTAAACCTAGCAACTAACCTAAATGTAGTTTCAGTACCTTAGTAAACTCACTAACCTATGCATATATTTTGACGTTCATAAGTGTTACTTTGTGACCTAAGTGAACAGATAATTTTTGACTTTGTAGCATGGTAGAATTATGAATATGAATGGATGACTTTACTGATTATTTTAATTAAAGTTAATAATATGTTTCAATGTAATCCCATTATTTTACCTAAAAATGAGATTCACAGGTTTATCCGAACATAAGTGATTGCTTGGTTACAATAGACATATATCTCTTCCGCGCCAGTTATCGGGACAGTCCCCAATGTTTTATTGTTATGGCTACCTTACTGGCTACCTGTGTCCTCACTACCACGACATGTATCACATCTAAAACGATCTCAGTTATCGCACTTTGTCGCGTCCAGCGCCTGTTTTGTTCTAAAGATTTATTATTGTCTATCTTGTTAGCAAGCAATGTATACCGCAGTCGTTAAAATATTTTATTGTACTTTTAAGTATTTTTGGAGTACGTCATAAAAGTTTACTGTCATGTAATGTTTGTTTAAATAAGGATATCAAATGGGTTTTAGGGATGATTCCTGAAATAGGGTATCGTTAAATACTTAAGCTGATTTTATGGCCCACTCACAGATGAGCCTTTAGAATTTTTGAAGTGTTGAAACAAATGTATGACTTTTATATGAATATATCATCACATCGTTTTATTGCATATCCTTAATGTTAACTACTCAATTATTTTTGCTAAGGTATAATGCGAATGGATGGATGCGGGTAGCCCAAGACCGGAATGTGTGGAAAACCTTTGGGGAGGTCTATGTCCAGCAGTGCACGTCTTTCGACTGAGAATCATTGAATAAGGTGAGTTTATACCATTTTATACCATTTTTAATTGACAAACTTACAAAGAAGATGTAGCTACTACTAGTAGAGCAAGGGATATTAACCATTGATCCATCAGCAAACAATACAATGCTCTCTTAATGAGCGTCAAAAAACTAGTTCACAGCCTTGCTAGGCTGTTCCTATTCAGATTCTTTGGACTAAAACTTTCCATAGGTGAATTCTAACACAACGGGTTTCTTCAAGTGAGCGGACATGCTGCTATGCGAATCAATTATTGGTTGCCACATAGATAACTTGGTAGGCTTAGTGGCAATATGAAAGGAATTGGAATTGTCGGCCTCGATGGCGTAGTGGTTAGTGTAACCGACTGCTACGCCTGAGGTCGCGGGTTCGATTCCCGCACAAGTCAAACATTTGTGTGCATGAATGTGGATGTTTGTCTTGGTCTGGGTGTTTCTATGTACAATATGAATGTATTTACAAAAAAAAGTATATATGTATGTTTATCCATTATCTAGTACCCATAGTACAAGCTCTGCTTAGTTTGGGCTAGATGATGTTGTGTGTATGTAGTAGAATATAGAATATTATTATTATAATTATATTGATAAAGGTGAGCAAGGACAACGCAAATAGACATACACATTCACACGCCTATATCTATAAGAGTAAGGAGGAAAAGAGTAGTTAGATCCATTGTACTGTTCAGCTAACCGCTTCTTAGATTTTCTTGAGAAATAACCTTAATGATACTTTGACTGAACCAGTATTCGAACTCATTGCACAGTGGTTGCATTTAATAATTGCGCCAGCAGGTTAACCAATTGTCAGTTACACTTATTCATATAAAGTTATTTTTACATTTAGATTCTGCTATATTCAGCAATGTGAAGGCGTAAAACTTATGAAAAGAACAGGAAAGAAACACAAAGCCACTCTTTTTAAAATTTAAAACTTTTCTCCATCGAAGCTGTATAATTTATGGTAACCACAGCAACAATCAATCGGTAACTAACAGAAATCTGGGCGTAAATGTAAACAATTTACCGAGCGCACATAATATGTGCAAGGAAATTTAGTGCAGAAAGCATTTAGTGAAGTCAGCGAATGTATGAACTGATTGAAGTTTAGTTGGAACACTGATTGCGTTATTATGTATCGCAGTCGTTTAGTTATAAGATATACGGTATATTTAGATTTGTTTTACCAAAGATATTATAGTACACAATGTGTTTGAATAAGGTATGGTCATATAAATAGGTCGTATATTAGTCAGTAGAGATTTATTCAATAAAAAAAACTTTGTGTTAAAATTTTAATCTTACATACTAAACATGCTAAATATGAACATGTTAGGCAAACAGAATCGTTTCAAATAACAGTCGTATTCGTGAGTTAGGATAATAGAAATCTTGGTAATATAAAAGTTCGGGAATTTTAGCTGTAATATACACTTAAACTTTTCGTCGATTTCGTCAGCATATTTTAGTGAAAAGCAACTAACAACGTTACCTAGCAATATAAAAATCATGAGGTTGGTATATTTGTTTATGAGTAGGACAAAATCTCTGAAACTACAAAATTGATTGAAATATTTACTAATTGGAACAATTGATTGATTAATCCACACTTTTCCAAGTATGGTTTTAGGTTCTACGTAATAGAGGGTGAGCCATTGCCGTCATAGTTCCAGACTCCATACAGCTACCGAGAATTCCTTGACAGGAAATCTCAATAACATTACACGATCTAAGATTCGGACCCGAAAGCTCATGCACATCAGTCCAATTCACTACAGTGGTAGTGAATTGAACTGATGTGCATGAGCTCAGCAAATCACTTATACATTTTGTATGTTCAAGAATATCCAGAAGCAGTAAGCAACATTGATCACAGCGCGGTTGCACAGTGCATGTCACATAAACTCCAGTTAGCGCCGTGAGTTTGACAACGCATTCGTCCGCCTTGCGCGCCGCGGAAATTAGATGACGCAGCGTCGCCGCGTAGTGTTGGGATACTGCCGACATAATGAAGTCGATAAAATGGACTTACTATGGACTGCATAGTGGATTACTTGCGACCAACACACCATTTGTATGGATTAGTTTGGAAAAGCCACATTATTGTTAATGTCTCACCAGCATACCTTTTATTTGCCCTACTAAATACGTAATAACGAGCAAATCGTTAGTAACTAAAATATTTCTCTATGGTCGGTTCCTCATGTCTGAGGATCATGATCATCGTTGGATAATCCACACTTGGATCGAACGATTTGCCTCCATCGGTTCCTGTTCATGGCACTTCTGACCAACTACTAAGATATACTCATATCTAAATATATAATGAGACTGCTAAACTCATAACGTAGTTTATTCTCTTATTATGATATAAACTAAATTTTTAATTATGATTAAAAAGTGGAGTCCGCTCATTAGTTTCTTGTAAATTTATTTTATATATGTTACTAGAGCCCTATAAAATAATAAGTAATAGTTAAGGTTACTTATCAGCAGGACTCATTGCCTTGGATATAATATTTTTTTCATTATATTATTACTTTTTCCATCCAAAAAATTGGTAAGTATGTGCAATCGACACAAAACTATCGCCATTTTCCCCTCCTTACCCCGTATCGTACGAACACAAGTCAGCAATTTCCCGGAACGAGAGGTGATTTATTCCATAAGTGTAGTATCGCGTCAAAGTAGCAAGCGCTCACAATCAACAGACCGACTCGTACTCGCCTACCACGAGTATTCCTACTCGCGTATTTGTGTTCATACTTGTGTGTTGGCACTAGTTGCGCTGAGTCATTTGTTATGCTTTCAGAAGTTGCTGTCAAGTTATGTTTCTGTCTATAGAATTTCGGCTACGTACTGCAACTTTCATTTATTTGTCTGATTTTATGTTGCAATCCTAACATATCTTCTCCCTAGCCTTTATTATTCCCAAGTCATTTGGAATCGGCTTTTCAAGTCTAACCGGATTTGACTGGATATCAGTTTTTACACGAAGCGGCTGCCACCTGCTCTCCGCAACTTTAAGGATATTATAGGGCACTGGCTTCCCAATAACGACTACCGTAGATGTTCATGGCAGCCGGGACCGTCGGCTTAACGTGCTCTCCGAGGCACGGAGTAGGCGATAATTGTCAATCAACACGCACATAATTTCGAAAAGTCATATAGCTTCCGAAAGACAGAGGTGCGCGACGTGGGTTCGAACCCGGGACCTTCTGCATTGCAGTCTGTTGGTCTCCCCACTGAGCTATCACTGCTCTCTTGCAATCTTAATTTATAATAATTGTAAACGCAAGGCTTAAAACGCCAGGCTTAACGAGATACTAGTTTTAAAAACAACAGACGCATAAAATAATTATTGTACTCGTATATTTAATATATCTTGGATAACTATGCATAGTGTCTTCAAAATTAACAAAGTTAACGCCAGAAATATTAATCAACAGTATACTTAAATTACGAGAGCTAATAAAAACTTAAATTTTTATTTGTCTATATAGCTGATTGACTGCGATATTTATATTTCGTTATACCATACCTTTCCAGCTAAATACTTCTGGGCATGAATCATAAATAAACAGGAAAAGAGCCGGTGACCTTGGCTGTTTTATTCCTCGAATTAGTAAAGTAAACACCAAAAAGAACATACATAAAAATTATCGACTAGTGCTATAAAAATATCTACTGCGACCCTTTTAGCGATACCCTTAAACAGCTAATCAAGTTGTTAAATCCATTTATTCTTTCTCCATCTGACAACAGAACTTAATGATCAATTTCATTTTGGTCACATCTGTTATTAACAAACAATTTTGTGCCGTTGTTTGAATGTTTGTAAATACCCTCGCAACATAGGATTAATTCATGATGCGCGAGTTGTCCGTATAAAAAAATACATACTTTCAAACCCAATTCAAAATACCTTCAAATATATTTTGGTATTTGTTTTTAAGCTCTAAATTCTTGCTGTGATAAATAGGGTTTATTAAATAGATAAACTTTACGTTACGTGATACTTTCCACGTTATATTATACTAGATTAATATAATGTACTTGTGGAACAGGCAGCACTAGTTGTGTGATGTAATTTGTTAAGCACGCGTCGGAATATTGTTGCCAACTTTACCCTGTTAGACTTGGTTACAGTGGTAGCAATGATTTATTTAATAGTACTGTACTGTTGCATGTGTACGAGAGGGTATTGTTATTTATACTTCTACACTAATATTATACAGAGGAAAGATTAGATTTGTTGTTTGTTGTGTATTCGTTTGTCCTTACCATATTTAATTTATAAAATTGGTTGAGTAGTTTTTAGCATACTTTGTTCACATGGTTAGTGTTATCAGTGAGGTTAAACATCTTCATTGTGACTTGTATTTGGGTGGGTGATCATTTAGTAATAGCGTCTGTTAAAAGTCGAATGGCGGTATTGAAGTTTTATACAAGAATATTTTTAGTTTGTTTATTAATAACACAGAAGAAGATAATGACTAAATACTTTTCGGCAATCTACTGTTTTCAATAATCCTCTTTGAGCCATATCTTTCATATGGCTCAAAGAGGATATAATGACGACGATACATACAATCGGTCATGTCAACAAAAGATGAAGGCAGTAAAAATGTGGTTGTTGAATATGAGCTTTTGAATTTCTGAATTCAGTTAACTTGTATAACATTTCAGTGTTAGAAACCCAAATAGATGATAAATAAGACGTTTGCTGACAACACAATAACATTTAAACGTATAAACAACACACAGCAACCCGTTTACCATAATCCTGCTCTCCATAATTCGAAAGTGCAGCTTAATGTTCCCAACGGAACACATTCACAGAATTAATTAAAATGCCTAATTTAATACATTTTGTATAAATTATACAAGTTCTGAGCCGGGAGTTGCTCGCGGGAAAGTTGAAACAACTGAATTATTTATTCCTTTATGAGGCTTGGTATACATACATTCTGTTAAGATCATGAAGATCTATTATTAAGGTATTTACTTATTCAGTCTTCTTGTATACGAGTTTGATGATTATATTAGCGGCTGGAAATGTCAGTTGAGGTAAAATAATGTGAAACCATAGTTATGGAACTATATTTCACACTGGTATCAAATCAAACTAGCGGTCGCATAGTGGTCGAAATCCGACCATGATTGGTTTAAATTTTAAGTTCGATAGTTATTAAGGTTTTATTGTCTAGAACCTTATAATCAAATTTTATTTAGATTTCGATTTATACAGGTTAATGGTAAAAGGTTAACCTATCTATTTCAAACAAATTATTATTTACTTAACTAAACTCTTTAATTGACGATATTCCTAAACTTGCTACTTTGTTTTCTTTTTATCGTATAATTACGTAAATATATTATAATATAAATAGTATATATCATTCCAATCCATCCAAAAATTGCCTGTAAAATATTGCTGATATAATTATATCATTATATATTGATACATGTTATAGTTACGAATAATAGTACTACATCAGCCGAACAATGCCGAAATAATACGAACGCGATTCGACTGCGTGTGTCAAATGCATGGTTGTGTGCGTGTAGTGTTTTTCCATTAATTTAATGTATTTCTAATACATATTTTATATAAATATTAGGATTCGCCCCTCCTTCTCCATATAAACTTTAACTGTGCCAAATTTCATACCTCTCCGTCCGCGCAATTTTCGTAAAAAGGAGTACAAAGCTTTTGCTTCACGTATTAATATATAGATTATAATTTGTCTTTGCTTTGTATTGAATTTTAGGTAAGTTTCTACCAAGTCTTAATATTGACAACCAGATGGAGATGTTTATGCTGTTGTTAAAAATTGGACTCAATTTATTTTGTGATAGATATGACATTTGCATCATTTTAGGGATAATATCAAAAATCTAGACGCCTGCTTGGTACCGTTTTCTTTATAGCGTTCAGCGTCTTTCTGGACTCATAAAGATTACTGGGTAGGAGTTATAGTCTACGCAAAGTGACCGACAATCACGCTGAAAACAGAGAAATAAAAATAGCTTATTTGGCGGTAATGAAGGAATATAATGAATCTTAAAATGTGTCAGATATTCATTAAAACCGTTCGGGCACATACATAACATAATTTGTAGCAGGTGCCAGAACCATTTGTTCTTATTACGAAAATACCACGTTTATAACCTAACCGTGGCACTACGCTCAAGGTTAATTTACCGCGTCAACTGTGGCGTCATAACGCTATAAAGAAAGCCATTTTCTTTTCATTATTTGACGTTCAGATTTTACGGGTTGTTTGTTCACTGGATTATTTATTTAGCAATAACTATAATATGCTTGTGTATTTCCTTTAAACATTTTGCATAACTTTCCATCACGCCTATTGTCCGCAAAGCTAAATATCATAGGTATCCTATAGGTATCTATAGGATACCTATGTATAATCAATGTATGCTGCTTACGTTTCTTATGCGAGCAAAGATAGGCAACGAGGCTATTCCTATTAATTGTGGGCACAGTTCCAAACTCCGTTATTCTGTACTGCCTCAGACTACAGGACAAAGCGGGATTTCTATTGGAGCCAAAATCACCTCTGGAAACGTACATCCACTTTACAGAAGATCCCATTCAATAGTCAAAACTTTAGTCACCATTAAAATACGGTAGGTATAAGATTCTATGTGCCGTTTTCCCGTACAAAAATTGCGAAAAAATTGTCTCCATAGTTTTATGGTGCTTAAATCTCTAATGGTCCATCGGCTATTAGTAAGAAGTAATTGTCAGGTATTATGTTGATTGTTATGCGAGAGCCTTAATTAATTTGTATACAAAGGTACCAGAATAAGTATACGGCTCACTTGAATACATATATGCAGTTTACAACACCGGTTAATAAATTAATCGTGCATTGGAAGCTGTATTAAAAATATCTTAATAATATAATATAGAAGGTATAAGATAGTCTTATTCCTATTGTGTTTTTGGGAAAACTTAGCTTTATTGCTTATCGGTTCAGACCAATTGACTCGAGTGCTTATTGTTTCAACAATTTCTATTGAAAAACAACCTCCAAAGTCAAAATTGCTATGTTTAGTTGAACTAAGACATCAATCATATAGGCAATTTTAAAGGATTTTATAAGTGTAATAATGTTTAATTAATGATTATTATACAAATGAAATCCTTTAAAGATCCCTGTAGACTTGTTTGACTGAGCCTTTAATTTAACAGCTACTTTAAATGCGAGAGGCCTCTTTCATGGCTGCCGTCCACCACCATACATCAAAAACCAGACACTCGTATACCCCAGAACTCTTATATTAATATTCAGGAACAAAGATTGGTGCTCACGCGCGGGGTATAATTTCACTCCACAGCCCGTTGTGTCCCGGTCACCCCTTAATAACTCCGCCGGTGGCCGGCAGAGGGCGCCAGTATATATAGTTGCTACGTGACATGATAATGTGTTTAATAAGGATGCTTTTGCCCCCTTTTTTATTTGAGTGCAGTGAGATTAAAAGGGGTTAGGAGCTGTGTGTGTTACGTGCAGCCTGATAGTTGTTTGTTGGCGTCTTAAGAGGGTTCGGTGTTATAGATGTGGAATGGTAATCTTATTCCTTGATTGTATTGCATATTGTATGTGTTTATCTTTGTATTGCTTAGATAACATTACGCTAGCTGCAATATACTTTATTTATGCATATTTATGTGCGATATGCGAATATTTTATGCGTTAGAAGTTGTCAGACGAAAGAGTAGTACATATCAAAAATATCTTAGAAATGCAATATTTATTTATATACATATAGATAATAATAATAATAATAAATTAGAATACATATATTAGAATCCATACGTAGCAATAGTTCTACGCCTGCTGCGGCTAGTGCCGCTGTAGGTGTTCCATCACACTTTTGATTAAAACTCTCGAAGGGCCTCTTCACGTTGGACCCATGTCTCCGTGTAAGCCTCCCAAAGGGCAAGGTATTTTCTAATATAATATGTTAGAAAGTACCTGTGATAAGAGAAACATAATAATAAAATCATTTATTTCTTCTCTCACACAGAAAATAGGTAATAGAATCAATTTTAACCTAGTTATACAATTCAAGATGTGATAACCTGTGTGAGAGACTGGTTTCCGTACTAGATAGAAACCTGTATGACAGATGACCAGCATCTCCTAAATCTAGACAAGTAGGTACTAGGGTAGTGTAATCTGTAGTATAGATTACGTGTAATTTTGAACAGGTGAGATGAATAAATAATATAGATGTATATAAATTAATATCACTTTTCGCATACAAAGAGCTATAGACCCTCTTTGTGTGCAAAAAGTGATAAGGTATAATATGGGTATTATGCTTTTATTACGCCGGTTATATTTTTAGTCTCACATCTTATAAGTTGGGATTAAAAACTCTACCAAACATCGCAGTATTATAGAACATTTTCTAACATAAAAACTCAGTAATATTTTCCGATTCTTTCTAGCGCATTGAAATCTGGATTCAATAAAATTATTCTGATCTTTAAAAGCCAATAACGTGCATATGAATAAACTGTAACTATTTATAAACACACTGAGATAACTTCGTTTCTAAACTAACGACGTTTACATTGACAAGCTTTAAGTTGTTTAAGTAAAATTCATCAAGATGGGTTATTTTTTTTAATCATAGAGCTTATATTATAATCATATATGTATATATGGATAAACTACATCAGGTGTACCTATATTACAAAGGGAGAATCATCTTAATACCTACATACGTGATCAACAGGAGTGTATTTACGACGCGAACTAAAATAATTCGATTTCAGAACCGAACTAAAATAACACCATTTATATGTTTATTTGCTTTGCAGTTGCTACTACATTATACACATGTATTTTGACACAAACAAATAACTGTTCAGAACTGTCTATAAAAAGGGTATTTTCTTCTGGAATCGCTTTCACAGCGTACATTAGTAGTTGGCGATTCGATTAATTGCCCGATCTACCTGGCTAGCGCTTTATAATTTTCTAATTCGCTTTGTGCGCTTTTTCAATAAGATGAACGTATTTCAAGAACACTTTCCTAGCTAGCTACCTTTTTTAAAACAATCACAAACAATTACCATTTAGAAACTAATTAATATCTAAATTAGGCACACTTATTTCGATATGGATTGTATACTCGGTGCTTAATAACGGATAAATGGCAAAACCAAACATTAAAATTAAAATAATTATACCAAAATATGAAATATAACAAATAAAGGTAATTCCAAATAATATTTGGGCAGTAAGGCGGACACCAAAAGATTACAAAACCAGATACCTATTACAAACGTGAGTGTAATAATCTAACAAAACGTGTTCAGTTTTTACGTGTCCCCAACGTGGCCGTACGTGCCGTTCATGATAATTACTAAGAATTGTATATGGAGGTTTAAACCACCTGAAATTGGTGTCAGAAATACCTACCATAAAGGTAAAATTCTTGAGCAGAAATGCTCTCGAAATTATTATAAAGTGGAATTAAAAGATACCACTTTCATTCTACAGCTGATGTATATTTTTATACGGCGGGCTGACGATTGATGTCGGGTACTTGTATATATAGAAACTTGTAAACTTTGCTTGCGCGATTTAGGATTTAATAAGTGGTATGTAATAGTGTGAAATTCTGTACAACGCCATCTTTTATCACTAGTTGTAACTTCTTCGCAAGTGTGGAGTCAGCTATACACCCTAATTAGACTACAAACACGTAATGTTTTAACTTAATTTGTAATTTGTTTAACACATTTTTAATAATCATAGTAATATTGTTATCCCCCAATTGCAATGCTTTCGAGGAATGCATTTACGTTGATAATGCAATGTATGGGGATCGAATTCACAACCTCTCGATACCAACTCCGAGGGTTCAATTTGAACCTTAAATATTCAATTGGATCCTTATGCTGGAGATAAAAAATGTTTTACTTGTTCTGCGTCTGGGTTATCCATTACATCTATAATGTGAATATTTGTTAAGAACCTGGCGGGAATAGTAATTTAAAATAAAAAGTTATACCACCGATATCCGAATTTCTCCTGCACACAATATTATGATGGGCATGGTTGCCACGCACAAACATACAGATCAAGAACTGTCTGTTAAACACACTATATTTTTCCGGGTATCGAACCCTCAATACGTGTTCTGCATATATTGCGGTACTTCCCTGAGAAAATCCATTGTAAAGATGTTGAAATCTTCACTTGTATATTGCTAGCTGTTTATATAAATGTTTATTTACCTTACCTGGTTGGTTTTACACTATCTGTCTCTGCGGTTTCTCCCACATTTATGATTTTTGCTATGCTTCTGTTGCTGATAGCATTATGTTGTATATGCTTATCCTATCCTTTCTTATCCTTAGATAGTAATGGGATTACGTAATGCATAAGATTTTTCAATTTGGACTAGTAGTTATGAGGATTAGCAGATATCTTTACCAGTATTTAAAGGTAGGTGAAAAGATTGTTTGTTTGTTTATTAAATAATTTAAACTTATTGACCACGTTGGTGGCGGAACGGCAGTGAGAGCGACTGCTGAGCGTGAGATCTCGAGGTCAAAGTCAAAGTCAAAAATCATTCATTCATTTAGGGCACAAAGTAACATTTATGGACGTCAAAATATATAGGTTAGTGAGTTAACCAAGTTATGGTCGAGTTCGCAGTTCGATTTGAAGGTTGTTAAAGTGTTGTTAGAGTTCTGTTAAACAATTCTTAGTACCAACACGGAGTCTAGAACTGTATCCAGTATACGGTAAAAGATTCTTCTCCTATTTTTTCGGGCCTAAAATCACATCTCTCAAAATGTAGGTATGATATATGCCTACCATTTTGGAGATATAAGTGTACGACTAGAATTATACGTATGTAAAATAAAATGAGCAAGTACTTCCTTATTTATTTGTCTTTGAGGTCTTGATATGTCAACATAATCATACCTTAATTTGTTCCTTCCACTTCGAGTCTTTGTCGCGAAAAACATAAGCACATTTTCGCGTTAGTTTCTTAATCTATCTTCAAGTAGACGGTATAGAACTCTTTACAGCTACGAAAGTGAGTTTCAATATTTCGAAAATCCACGTTACGTGAGGGTAACGTACATACATGGTCTTTGTGCGCACAAATTGGTTTTTCCAAGCCCCATGCAGTTAGCCTGTTAGAATTGACAGCAACAACTAGATTCTCCTCGAAATTGTTAGTGCCATAGCGAATCGGTGATGTGAATGTTTCCTCGTTCAAATACCAAAAAAACGGTTCACACCGTCGAAAATGTTTTTTTAAGTTGTATATAGTTTTAAAAATATGATATTTCGTTCCAAACTGTTTTGTTCTACTATCGAAATTGTGTTCGTTGTGTAAAATAAAAAATATTTCTGGCACTGTGTAATGATTCAATTCAGATTTGTACAATTTTTTTTTCACAGTTATTTTCTAACATATTATATTAGATAATACCTGGCCCTTTGGGAGGCTTACACGGAGACATGGGTCTAACGTGAAGAGGCCCTTCGAGAGTTTTAATCAAATATGTGGGATGGAACACCTACAGCGGCACTAGCCACAGCAGGTGTAAAACTATTGCTACGTATGGATTCTAATGTATGGGCTGTGGGTATGGGTGTTTGGTGTACCGGTATATTGGTAACTATGGAGTACATATTATTATTATTAGTTATAGTCTGTACTGACATTGAACCGACAGTTGTTGAAATTGTATAAAACAATAAACGAAAATTTGTCAATCATATTTGGCATAGCAAAATAAATTGAAACTCTATTTAATATTTCTATTAAACTTAGCTTTTATTATATGACATCTCTTTGATTAATTGGTTTCTGTTCTGCAATGTATTTTATTTATGGACAGGTTAATGAGGGAGTTGTTTTATAAAAGCGATAGTAATAAGTTAATTTATTCTATACTAGATTTTACATGCGGCTTCGCTCGCATAAATGTAGGTTAGGTTAAGTCAGTAACAATACTTTTTTCGGGATTAAAGGTACCCTATATCCTATTCCATGTGTATATGAAATTTAATGATGATCAGTTCAGGAGTTAAAGCGTGAAAGCGTAATAAACAAACAAAGAAATAAACGAACAAACTCACATTCGCATTTATGATATTAATAGTTAGAATTGGTTATAACACTTATAATAAGTGGCTCTGTTAGCGATTTAAACTTTCAAAAGAGGAGCCAATGCTCATCTTTAAAAAGAGATTTCATCAAGATCAAGATAAAACGTAACAAACAGATAAACATATCGTACTTCTTCTCCCTAGCCTTTATTATTCCCAAGTCACTTGGGGTCGGCTTTCCTAATCTAACCGGATTTGACTGGATATCAGTTTTTACACGGAGCGGCTGCCACCTGATCTCCGCAACCCGAAGGCTAACGATACCCTAAGGCTAGACCAGAGTCAGGATATAATAGGGCACTGACTTCCCAATAACGTCTGCCATAGATGTTCATGGCAGTCGGGACCAATGGCTTAACGTGCTCTCCGAGGCACGGAGCAGGCGATAATTGTCAATCAATACGCACATAATTTCGAAAAGTCATATAACTTCCGAAAGTCAGAGCGACGTGGGTTCGATCCCGAGACCCTCTGAATTGCAGTTTGTTGGTCTCCCCACTGAGCTATCGCTCCCTCTGATAAACATATCGTACATTATATATAATATTAGACTGGATCATTACCAGAATTAATTATGAACAGAATCCCAACTAATATTATAAATGCGATTGTGGGTTTGTTTGTCTGTTTATTACGCTTTCACGCCAATTACTTGACCGATCATCATACAATTTCTATTACACGTTGTCAGGGGTACAAAACAGGACATGGGGTACCATTTGTGGCCACTCCACACAGACGAAGAAGTTCAGCCTACATTTAACAGATGGCGATATAATCGCACTTTACATGACGTCATACTATTCAGCATCGCATAAGTGAAGTTTACACAGCGACTGAGTATATATACAAGTTCCCGACATCAACCGTCAGGCCCCGGCCCGCCAGGCACGATCAACCAGCCTGGTCGGAGGATCGTCCCTTTGTGTTGGAGGGACTTCACACCCTGTTCTTCCACATATTAATGCAAGAAAAAGTACTGATTTCGAGCGAACGGTGCCTGGCACCACTGCATTCCCAAATATTTAACAGGTAGCAAAGTATTAATTTGCGTCTTATCAGAAAAATCTCACCAATAATTATAGAAAGAGAGTATTTAGGTGGAAATAATTAAGTAATAAGAGTGGGTAATTGATCAAAATTTACCCAGTAAGGTTTACTACATAGCAGGTATAGCAGTATTTTCAAACATCATTTAAAAATTACACTCTCATAATTCAAACATTCTCCTTCATTCCATTCCAGCAATTTACTTTGCAAAACCATCAGGAATAGTTCACTAATCTCGTTTATCATATACAATGAAGCCTGACCGCTCTTTACACATTCAAAACTTCAACAAATTTCACGTCCTGTAGTTATTCAGCATCCCATGTCCGTGCGCAATGAGGCATCGCTGTGGGATGAAACGCCGACACGGGGCGAAAAGTGCAGGATTCTCATGCAAATGCGCCAACACGTATTTGCATGTTTAACAGAACGTATTGGGTAAGACTATCGTGTTAGGATTTCGACGCAAAAATGTTCGTTGGATTGGTTTTGGACTCCTTTTTGAGAATAGGCTTTTGTTCGCGAATTGGCGCAGATGGTGTCTGACGGAGGGAAATGGCGTCGGCAAATCAAACGGTATTTTTAAGTAAGTTTAAGCCTATGTTTTTTTTATATTATCAAGTTTATCAATCAATTTGTTTATAGTAGTAGTGGATGAAGGTGAATGTTTGTGAACTTTTTATTTAATTTGTAAACCTAATCATATACATAATGATAAAAGTAATATTATGTAAAGACGCCGGCGTCTGTACATAGATGGACAAAGTACTTGAAGTACCTATCTATACTTAATCCCATGTTTAGAATTAATTAGAATATTACTACAGCAAATATCTCTTTTAAACGCATTTCAACTACAAGATATATTTTTATATTGCAGAACATATTATGTTTTGTGCTACCAAAGATGCTTTTGATAATTGAACAAAATTGTGGGCGTAAATAGTAGGATACATTATATAGAAGCCTCAGAAATGTAACGTTCGAAATATGTGTGCTTTTAAAAAAAATACAATCTCTTCAAGAAATACTAAATTTATGACTCAGGGAACTTATATATACATTATTATTCATTGAAACTTAATTATCTGTGGCTCACAAAAATTTAAATTAGAAATATTATTTCTAATCTAAACTAAAATACCACAGCTTATTTTCTTACAGTTGTTTCTTATCGCAGTATCTTACAAAATTTAATATAAGACGGCATAGAGCCTGAACAGCATGCGAACAAAAACGCGAGCTAGTACCATCCTACAAAAAATATGTAAATTAAATTCACACACAGCCATCTTCCTAATTTCGCCTTAGCTTAATCTGACATAGCCATACGAAAAAACCGCTACCAAGGCAGCATATCTAAAAAGAGATGGTGGAGTGCTTCCTTTGAAATGCACCCCAGACTCCATTCATTTCTGACATTAACATAACGCATCTGCTTATTTGCATATACTTCATTCGAGCCGCAATAATCCGGAACTGATATTTGTGAATATATTTTGTAAAGGAGAATTTGGATGGCTTCCACTTGCGGGGTGAGTGGATGTGGGATCTCTTAATGTCTTGTGAATTGACGGATTTGGCTTTGAGATCCATTTTTGTGTAGCGGGAGGTTTCTCTGAAATCTGTAGGGCCTATATTTTTACTAGATATCTATATTAATATTATAGGTATAAAGAAGAATGGTTTGATTTTCTGTTTGTTTTGTAACTCAAAAACTACTGAACCGATTTTGAAAGTCCTTTCACCATTAGAAAGCTATATTATCACCGAGTAAACTAGGCTATATTTTATTTAAAACTTTTACGCGAGCGAAGCCGCGGTTAAAAGCTAGTATTAGACAAATACTGGGTTTTTGTTGCTTTTCTGAAAACAGGCGTCTGTCTATGTTTACTAGTGATGCGTATAATAGCGTTCGAATAATTATTTTCGTATACATTAATGCACGTCGCGATACCTACTATGCATGGACGAAGACGGTAGGCACTTGTACTATTTACTTATGTATATTTTCGTCGAAACGTTCAAATTTCATCAGAATAAAATTGAAAATGGTATATTGTTTTACTTTTGCTATGAATACTTTTGGGTAAAATGAGATGACTACTATTATCTGCTTATAGATTTAAGTTTTATAAGTTATCTATGGAAAATGTAGTGGGTAGTATATTTGTTAAACTTAGTGTTAAGTTCTCAATGTATACTACTCCATGGTTTCCCATGTTCAATAATTAATTATTTAAACATTTGGCATTGTGGTGTAAGTATCATCGTGCTGGATAAATGCGATGAGTGTTATAGGTTAAAATGCTGAAATTAATACCAAAATCAAGCTTATAATGCGATGCAGTAAAAACAGATAACACGTTAACTGACTCGTAGCTACTAATTAGCATATTGGTTCATAAATAATCAAACTCATGCAAGTCAGATGGGCTTTTCATATAGCTAACTTTAATGGCCGCACAAAATAAATCCCAAATTGTGAATGAAAAGTATTATTTTATTGTTCTTCTATTTTATTGGTAATAGTTAAGATTCTTTGTCACAATTAATCTAATCCGATTTGAAACAACTTTGATGTTTTGTCACAATGTTGGTGGAGTCTCCTACGACGCAAGTTTGCCAAGGAGTATGAATGTTTCTGCTCTTATTGAATCAAAGTAGGCATTACTTGGTAGAAGTCCATTGTAATAAAATTCTCTCTTTCCAATAATTTTATGATTCTGCTCTTTTCAAATGTAATATTACAAGTCAGGCGATTAACTATATTTAAAATACGTTTTATAATTACTGATATACGCTATCGCAAGGATTTTGATACACATACTTCGATATAATGAAAGAACACCAGATCCAATTCAGAATATAGAATAACTATTTGTCTTGGATCATACATTTTCTCATCCGAAGTTGATCTCCTACAAAACTTTTATAAAATTGTTTTCGAGGTTAAATAAACGATCTTTAAAAGCGACTACAACTCTCTCGCATTTCATGTATTCTTAAACAAGTAAGTACAGTCAACAACATAAGTCGATACACACTAGTGAGATGTTAATTAGCTCTATATTTTAAAATTATAACAAATAATAATTACACTTTCTTCAACGTTTCTGTGTTTTTTAGCAGATATGATGACGGGAGAACTAAGACGGTGATCATCTCATTACCTACACACCATAATATATTAATATTTTTAAATAACTAAATGTAGTGTTTAAATATATACCACAATAACCTTCGCACATAATACAGCTGTTTAATTTCAATTATAAAAAAGAATTACTTTTTTATAGCATTGTAATTTAAAAGACAGGTAATGTAGCCGCAGTTCATAAATTTAGAATAATTGACAGGATTTTAAATTTATAAGTAGTTAGATTTTGCTCGCGATAACTTAGATTGAAATTAAGATAAAATTTTCATTAGCCTATGTCCGATGCATAAACAATGATACTGTAAAGTTTCATCAAAATTCGATCAGTGGTTTTTGCGTGAAAGAGTTACTCTTTCACATCTCTTACACATTCATCAATCCTCAGAACCTTTCACATTTAAAATATTAGTACGTATTATTACTTTTTTAAATCGTCCGCTACTTGTGTTGCTGTCTGTACAATTTGGTATTAAGTTAAACACGAGTGCTACAGAACATGTAGAATTTCACACAAGTTAATGTTATCGGTAAGTTTTTACATATCTCTGTAACCGCTACCAGAAGTCACTGTGGAATTTGAATAAATGATTACGTGCGGTGGTTTAAAGTTGAATTACTAGTGTCTTATCGACTTTTCTATTTACGGCTGGTTGCATTGTTTTGTTTTCTTTTGTGATTCGAATGTGGATCAGTCATGCTTACATTTACACCACTTGACCAGAACAGTTTAACCTATTGAGCTGCAGCGGGAAACCGGCAGCCTTTTAATCGATTTTAATTATGTCTGGTATTCTAAGACGTGACAGATTAATGGTGCAATTTTAGATAATTACAATTTATAAAAAATAAACTGCGCAATAAATTCCGTATAAAGTTGTTAAATTTCTATGTAGGCAGAGACTTGTTACACCTACATTTCGCCAGCTATACTTTCAAGGCTTACGAAAGGGGTGATTTTATGAACGAATACTGGTCACAGAGCCTGATTTCCTTTCTACTGACTAATTAATTATTTATCAGCCGCAAGAAAATTAATGGCTCTAGCTAAAATTTCCTTAATTTCTTGATGAATATGAATAACATTTCCACTGTATCGCCAACGTGTTCGTGGAAGACTGTAAACATCATACAGTCGCCGTAAATAGGTTTAATAACTAGCAACTGTATCTTGCAATGGTATAACTATATAAATTTAACTTTTTTTAAATACAGAAAATCTATAATTGTGTTGTCTCAAGTTCTGAAAATTAATTTATATTAAGTAAACTAACAACCTTAATTTTAGTTATACAGAATACTGTAGTGTATTCGTTTATACAAGGAAGTTATTTTTTTACGAAAATACTAAATTTTGCCTGCGGTTTCACTCGCCTTAATCTAGTTTTCATACGTAAATTGCTATCCCTCGGGCACAATACAGTAGTGAAAGGAACCATATGTCCTACTCTGTACCCCTGACAATAATTATGCGAAATTCATCGGTCAAGTAGTTAAGTCGTGCAAACGTAGCAAACAAGCAAACTCACATTCACATTTATAATATTAGTTAGGATATTTTAATTATAATACAAAAATATATTTTTTATATTACTATTTAGTAATTCTTCGAGTTCGTATGTGCTTTGTTTCATCAGTAGGGGCTGTACGGAACTTCTTTGCAGCGACACACGACAAAAAGGGCTTGTTAGCGAGTCTCTGTTACAAGCATTTCTCTACTTGCATTATGTGCTCGCCTTCATTATAATAAATGTATGTAATTATTTGTAACTTATACGGTTTAAGTGTTAGATTGTAAGAAGAATTAAGCAAGTATATTTATACTAATATTATAATTTATAATATAATATTTTTAACTATGTCAACCAGATCAAATCAGAGAAGTCTTCAAGACTTGTAATTAGCTGTCAAATTACTACATCTATTGCCATACTGTTATGTTAGCTATAAGTCTTTCACAATAAGTAAATAAATAAAATAAATAAATAGGAAAGATTAGATTTTTTTGTTTATTTGTAAGGGTTTAACTCATAAACTACGCAACGATTTTAAAATGCGCCATTTGAAAGATATATATTTACCGAGTAACATAGGCTATGTTTAATTGTAAAAAAGTACTATTAACGCGAGTGAAGCTGCGAGCAAAAGCTAGTCTACAATAAAATGGTTCAAAAATATTCTGCGGCGCTGCGCAAGTGAAAAGGAGTTTTACTTTGGAATGCGCTCCCTCATGAAGTCAGGATGTCCACAAACCATTGCACTTTCAAGTTAAAAGTACGTGCTCACTTTCTTGACAGTTTATCTGTTCCATCTCATCAGTAATGTGGTACGTATGTATGTATGTATATAATCAAAATCAAAGTCAAAGTCAAAAATCTTTATTAACATAAAAATGTGCAAACAATTCTTGGACACGTCAATTCACGAATATATTCATAAAAAATAATAGGTATGTATGTATGTATGTAGGCGTCTATTTATTTATATGTATATATTTTATTTAAATTATATGATATATTTAGGTATGTACTTATATATTATGTAAATATCATTACTTTTGTGTTATTCTTTAGTTTAAATACATGTATATTTATAATGCTATTGTATGCGTATGTACCTACTTCTTTTTATCTCTGCATAGAAGGACTGCGCATGAGATTTAAGGTTTGTTTACCGGGTCGTCAAAGATATGTTCAGTTGTTGTACTAAATCACAAACATCGCAGCGAAATGGCTAAATTCAGAATATTTTGTGAACATTATAAAATTTTCATTTTTATTTTAGCAAGACAATTCCCGCACTGAGAATAAAACCAAAACATTCAATGAAGGGACACAAAGAACACTTCAAGTCGGCACAACAGTTTGTGAATTACACATTTTTTGTGTTCATTTCGGGGATCGAACCTACAACAGTCGACGTAGTAGCAATGGCAGAACTACCGCTTAAATTACACCATCCCTGCCGTCAAAAGTTCTCTCCAGTGCTTGTTTTGGCTTTCAGATTCAACAGTAAAATAGTTTATATGAAAGCCACAATATTTGTAGCCTGTACACGGCGCGTGGAATGGACAATGGACACATAAATCAAGTACAAATACAATCATGTTTATTTATTTTGATATCGGCTCTGCGCTTTTATCGTACAGCTTTAGCCCACGACTCTGTACGCGAGTAATTTGAAAGTAGGACAAAATTAAGTAAGACTTATCATATATTATGTTTATTTAATTTTGCAAGCATTTATTTACTAATCCTATTTTAACATTTTTATTACATTATTTTAAAGAATGTAATAATTAAAATACTTAACATGTATATATAATATTTACGAAAATGGTTTAGGCGTCGTAGAATTCGCAAGCTGTCAACCGGTAACGTGCCCAGAAGACAGGCAGCATTGCCACGTTGAATGGCATTTGTGCTAAGAAAAGAATAGCCTTCTGATTATGCGAAGCGTCGATTAGGCGTTTTGCGAGCTCTATCTACAAGATACGAGTACTCGGACCCCATGAGACTGAGACCCCAAACGGATTCAAAATTACAATATTTGCGCTGTTTCAGAGTTTCCGCGGTTGCAGCGGCAGCGCCGACACATCCCACGGTGCTTGGAAGATGGTGCGAGGGTTTAGAAGATGATGAGATGCGAAGATGTGATGTTTTGGCTTCTATAGCTCTTATAAAAAAATATTTTTCACTCTCTCTCTCCATCTTGCTTCTAAGAGAATAATTTAATTAGCTTACAATTAGTAAAGTTTAATAGTAGTATAGTAGTGTAATAGTTTCTAAATTATGTAATAGAGTGTTAAATAAACAACGCGATAAAATCCGTATATAGTAGTTTAATTTCAATGAATAACATTCGCGTAAACAGAAGACAATAACAAGGCTTTTTATGTTATAATATACTTTACTTTTAATATAAACTGAATACTATTGGTGTACAAGAAAGCTTATTCTTATCTATCTACCAAAGTTGTGTCTGATTATGACCCAATTTATCCAGTAATCACCCTCAGAAGCTATTGACCTCGAAAACCTCTCAGGCGATCTCCAAACATTTACACATCCGTGACTCTACAACAATATCGAAAGATAAGAGCCCTCGTCACATAATTAATGTGAAAAAGCAGTCCTTGTCTCCAAGAGTAAACTTCGAAGGCTCTAGAGACGACAAGAGGTCCCGTTCAGATAATGCGCCTTTAAAATACTTTCTCGAACGATTGGAAACCGAGCAACGATTGAGAAACGATGTCATGAAAATGGTAGGTGAAATTTGTGTGCATTTTTGTCTTACAAACGCAGATCTCTCTATTTCTTTTATGTATGGTCTTCGGTAATGCAAGCAGGGGCATCGTGTTAGCCTGTGTTTAAAATTTAATAATTGACCCTTCCAATTTAAAACTGCAAAATTTGTTTAAGAACATGGTTATTATTATTACTATGATCAAAATTCATAATTATGTCGATATAATTTAAAAAAAATATGCTGTTCTGTAGTAGACGTATTTACGAAAAGGTTCCTGAGTGTAAAAAATATCTACATTAAAACATATCTTAGCAAAATAATATTATGGATTTTTATTCAGTTAATAATCTTTTTGATCGAAATATAGATCTAAAGTGTCAAGATAATTTATGTAAATTATAGTGCATATTGAACTCCTCATATAACTTCAGGAGTTTCACAATTAATTAAATCCATTCCAACTATTGTCCGACTTGCCACATTAAGTCCGTCACAACAGAGAGGAGTTATATTTATATACGCAGAACATAATAAAGTGATACATTTTATATTTTTCTGGTATTTAAATGCGAGAAGATCCTTCAGCCATTGACATATAGATACATTATAACCGAAATTAGTAAAGTTATAATATAAAAAAGTTAAGTTTACATGAGTAGGTAAAGTATTTATTAATAACGTTGTACTTTTTACTATATAAGTATTATTAAAGCATTGTTGTAACATTAGTTAATAACTTGTAAGTCACATCCAATTAGCGTCACTGAACGCCGAGGAAAATGATATTCTTCCTAACTAGGAGTAAAATAGATATCGATGAACACATGCCATTTTCAGATACAACCAATTACCAGTCAAAATGCTTGCAGAAGCAGTGCTTCCCTAAAAGTGCCAAGTCAGTCGTCCGGCTAACGAGGGAAAAGTTTCAGGCTGACTTTACGGAACTGTATATATGTATGTGTGTATATGTGACTCCGATCGTTTATTCGAATGTGATTTACTTTAACTGATGTGAGAGTTTGAGCTCAAGAATAAGATTTAAATTGAACTGACCGATTTAGACATTGAAATTGAACTACTTTTATTTGATTTGTGGTGGTTTATTTTGTGTAAATGTTTCAATATTCGCTTGTTCGGATACTATGAATACCTTTTAACAGTTATGAGGTATTTCGGTTGTCTATAGGCTTTAAAGAAAATTAGAGCCTGTAGTAGAATAATTAGTCTAATCCACTAGATCACTATAAATGTATATGCGTAAGGAAATTAATTCTTACGAATAAGCTATGAGTCAAAGTGAAATAAGTAGCACAAAAAATTTCTAGTTGCAATATGCTTGAGTAAAGGTAATATAAATGACTGCGCATGTTAGTGTTTTTGGTTAGATGCTAGAACTATATAAATCATGTGACTGAACGTGTTACTAAAATATCACTCTCTATTTTTATAGAAATATTATGATATTGCTATTCTCTCATAACACCGTTGGCTAAATATTAAATTGATAATTTATTGTTTCGAACTTTCATAGATAAAACTTAATGGTGCCAATACCCAGCTGGTTGATATTATGCTTTGCAAAATATTTTAACTTAAGTTACCTAGTAATCGAAAAGTTATTATTTTAAGCATAACTTTTTTAATTTTTGCTTGATAAGCTTGACTTTGTTATGGCTATTATATACTATATAATAAATAATTAATATATACTATACTAATATTATAAAGCTGAAGAGTTTGTTTATTTGGTTGAACGCGCTAATCTAAGGATCTACTGGTTCGAAGTGAAAGATTATTTTAGTGTTGGATAGCCTATTTATTGACAAAGGCTTTTAGGCTACATAACATCACGCTACTACCCACGGGGTGGCACAGTAACCATAAACGCGGGTGAAACCCCGGACACAGCTAGTGAAGAATAAATTAACAGTTCAATTGTTTGCTATAATTGCAAAAATTGCATGACTGTCTTCTACTACTACATCGTCATCTAGATAGCATAACCACATCGATATACAGTCATATACACATATTATATTGTAAGATACGAGAATAAAAAAAATATATGCTTCTATATAAAAGAAACTAAAGTTGTTTAGTCCAGTAGCTTAATATAACACGTTTGATAAGAAATCTCATTAAAGCAACATTATGTCTGAAGCCGCAGATCCTGTGAACTTTTAGATCGTCTGCCCACTAAATCTTACTTCAGATACGCGCGGATAAAGAAGTTGACGACAACTTTGGTTGCCGGCCGCGTTAGAATTTTGATGTTAGCCCTTACTCGTTTATGTGAGCTTAGTATATACTTAACTAAATAATATACAAACCAACATTTTTAGATCCAATGTCATCAAAAAAATGCTTGTTTAAAATATTTATGTAAATGTCTAATATCTTTATGTACATAACAAAGTATGTATTAACTTTTCTTGGACAGGTCGATCGAATAAACTGTGTGATAATTAAATAAAAATTTGCCACGAGAAAAAAAGCCGGTTTGATGAGTTATGAGATTATTCTTATGAGATTAGGCAGCCTATAAAATAATAATGGGCATAATGATATTATCATCATCATCATCTCAGCCGAAACACTGCCGGACATAGGCACCTCCAAGGTTTTCCACAAATACCGGTCTTGGGCCACCCGCATTAAAACGCTTAATGATATTATATTCAACCAAAAATACACAAGGCAACTTTTTATGGGACAGGTTTTTGACCAGACCGGAGGACAGGACTCATAGAGTCGCATCATTAGACTAAAATATAGCAAAATGTGGGTGTAATTACTTAATACGATTACTTAATACGTTGCGGGTATATTATGCTGTTTTTAAGTTCTACCTAATACGGAGCAGGCCCATTGCCAGACTCCGATCTGACACAAAGAATTGCCCTACAGAATAACACAACAACGACCGCATACAAAGCTTGCAAATTATTTTAAGCACTAGAGATAATACTTCTGAAGGAGACTTTAGTACAATTGACACAGAGCTTATCACAACTTGGCACAACTTTTTGTGTGTCATCGATTTTTTTATTTCGTGCAAGTACTCGTGGTGCCGACCATTGCGAAATTGTCAAAAAGAATAATAATAATAGTTTATTGTTTCTCTCTCACATAGGTACATAATAAGAAATTGCACAAAAGAAACTTAATCTCGACAATTATGACTTAATCTATGTGTGTGTGTGTGTGTGTGCGAGTGTGTGCGTTTTCTTTTTTGAGGGGTTAAATACATTTGCCTTGCTACACATACTGACTAAAACACCGCCTCGTTTTATGTGCCTTCTTACTCCCCATGGGGTCACCGTTAGGTATTTCATCACGAGGGAAGGACTTAGCTGCTCAGTTGCTATTTACTCTTGCTGTTTTTGTGTGTGTGTGTGTATGTGTGTGGCAGGTGGGGTGTGTCAATTTAGGAAATAATGTGTTTAAGATTTTTTGTCTCATCGTAACCAAGGGATTTCAGCCAAGTCATGACAACCTTTTTACAATTAAATCGTGTGAGTGAATAAATGCTGATCTCTTTATTTATTTTATTATATAAGTATCCTCCTAAATAACCAAAAAATCTCGCGGAGAACGCTGTGTTCCACCTAACATTTAAAGTGTCACAAGTGTGATGCTTTCGGCGCTTGTTTATGAGAGCAGTGGGGTCAAAAGTAAGCGTAGCATGCTGCTTTACAACGATCCCTAAGACAAACAGTTGACTCACTGTCAGGACGTCAGTAAGCTGGTACAGATTTTTGGTCAGCAAAAGAAACGGCAACGACCGACTAACCTCCAGGACCGCTCTTTCCGCTCTCTCTAATTTTATCAAGCTATTTTTACATGCATCGCCCCACACAGTGACACAATAACCTAGAACTGATTGACAAAGGGCCAAATAAATCATATTGATAACCTGTGCGTCCGCTATATGCCGCAAGTTTTTGAATATGTACATAAATTTCCGTGTTCTGGAGGAAAGTAAATCCAGCTGGTGATTGAAATTAAGCGAACCATTTAATACCACTCCCAGGTACTTAACCTGGAGGCTACCTTGACACGAGTACAAGAGCAGGGATGACTAAGTGAGCATGTATGATATATTATACCATGGCTGTCATTTATTGGTGTTGATATGCTATTGATTGTGAATGGCATAAAAGTTGTTTATCCAACGTTAAGAGTGAATCCATTTCCTATAAGCCATGTGGTCACCTTATTAAAACCTAGCTGTGCGGACGCAAAAGCATCATTCCAGCAGTAAGCATATGTTACTATCTTTCCATTTCTGAGAGGAAGATTGCAATAAGAAGAATAATCCAAATATAAGACTTAAGAATGTCCTATTATTGACATGTACAAAAACAAAAATCATAATATACAAATAATTTAACAAACCTAACTACTTATAAGTAAAACAAAATGAAATGGCACAAAATATGTATTAAAAATAAAATATGGCTGCATCGCAAAATTTCTCAGCATCGCTGTCGACCAGGAAAGCGCTCAGAAGACTCGTAGCATTGCCATATTGAATGGCAATGCTGACTTTTTAAGCCAAGAAAAGTCCAGCCTTCTGGTCACGCGAATAACAAATAAAGAAGAATGTATTTAAGAAAGTTAGTTAAAAGAGAGGCCGTGAGTTTCTTGCAAATACATATCTTCTCTCTTAACCTTTGCCTGAAATCTTATTGACCGATAACTTTTGACGTTCATAAGTTTACACTTACAATATTTTTCATGACCTATCTTATCTTATCTTGTGTGAGGGCCAGCCAGTACAGACCGGCGACACTTCGATCCAGTGGGATCTTTTGTGTCGACTTCCCCAATGACGACTGCTATAGATGTTCATAGCAGCCGGGACCGACGACTTAACGTGCTCTCCAAGGCACGAAGCAGGCGATAATTGTCAATCAATACGCACATAATTTCGAAAAGTCATATAACTTCCAAAAGTGAGAGGTGCGCGACGTGGGTTCGAACCCGAGACCCTCTGCATTGCAGTCTGTTGGTCTGCCCACTGAGCTATCGCTACTGTTCATGACCTAAATGATCCAATGATTTTTTTTAAATATTATCTGTTTCATGATACAGTAAGTGCAACTACAGAAAAAAGTTATCATTAACTTTGCGAAATACAAGCGCTAGATTAACTTCATGCCTCCAATAAACGGCAACTTATCAATCTTAGTTCTATATGATGACCAAAATTTACATCTCCTTAAAGTCTAAAACTAACATAGAATCCTAAACTCGCGTTAAAAACATACACGGTGCACATGTTTAAAAACTTGAAACGACAAGTAAAACGGAAGTGGCGTAAGTTTCGTAATTTCCTTGGAAACACACAGCGTCTCGGCTGTTACGCGCGTCAATATGCGCATGTGGGCACTGACAACATACGGGTGACGTCAAGTGGAACAGATACGCCTAGAAAATATTTTCTTTTTAATTTCTAGTAACTTTAATTTTTTATATTTATTTAATTAAATTTATATCAATTCTAATATTGCCTCATGTTTTCGCGAATGTTATACATTAAACAAGAATGAAATAATGAAATTAAACTGGTTTAATTTAATTATTTAATTCTTGTAAAGATCGAGCTAAACCTTGAAACGTTTGGTAGGCAGTATAAATCATAAGGCTACTAATTTTATTACGACATTAAAATCAAAAGAGATACATTTTTAAATATTAAAAAAAGAACTACTCTCTCGTTTAAAGAATATTCAGTACATAATTAAATTAAATTAACATAAACAGCGAATTAATTTTACCTTTGAAATATATTTTAACAGTGCTTTAAACATAACTTTTAGAACTTATAATTTTTATGCGTAATAGAAGATATAGCTGTAAAAGTGCTCTGTATATTTCCTTGTAAATTCTAAGTCGTTAATTCAATTATTTTTATTTTAGAGTAAATTGTTACTGAGAAACTAAAATTGAATACAGATAAGTACAAATTACACGCTGCTATACTGGTACGGAGGTAAATAGATGTGTATTACTCCTACATTTTATAAATACGCTCTTAACCTCTCAACCAACGCTAGGACGCCGGTATTCGAGCTTACCCAGATTATTTAAAACGTAATTGTTTGTATTTTCGCCTTTTTGATAACTGGATTGATGGAGAGGTTAAGACGAGCTTAATTACAAAATAATTAGTAAAATTATACCTGCCAATCGAACCTTTTTAAAATGACCCAAATACCCATACTAACTGATGCAATGAGAAAATCGTATCAGCTACTAATTTATTTTCAGTGTTACAAGCGAAGTAGTTCATTCGTAAGTAAATCGTAAGAAAATCGTATCAGCTACTAATTTATTTTCAGTGTTACAAGCGAAGTAGTTCATTCGTAAGTAAATCGTAAGAAAATCGTATCAGCTACTAATTTATTTTCAGTGTTACAAGCGAAGTAGTTCATTCGTAAGTAAATCGTAAGAAAATCGTATCAGCTACTAATTTATTTTCAGTGTTACAAGCGAAGTAGTTCATTCGTAAGTAAATCGTAAGAAAATCGTATCAGCTACTAATTTATTTTCAGTGTTACAAGCGAAGTAGTTCATTCGTAAGTAAATCGTAAGAAAATCGTATCAGCTACTAATTTATTTTCAGTGTTACAAGCGAAGTAGTTCATTCGTAAGTAAATCGTAAGAAAATCGTATCAGCTACTAATTTATTTTCAGTGTTACAAGCGAAGTAGTTCATTCGTAAGTAAATCGTAAGAAAATCGTATCAGCTACTAATTTATTTTCAGTGTTACAAGCGAAGTAGTTCATTCGTAAGTAAATCGTAAGAAAATCGTATCAGCTACTAATTTATTTTCAGTGTTACAAGCGAAGTAGTTCATTCGTAAGTAAATCGTAAGAAAATCGTATCAGCTACTAATTTATTTTCAGTGTTACAAGCGAAGTAGTTCATTCGTAAGTAAATCGTAAGAAAATCGTATCAGCTACTAATTTATTTTCAGTGTTACAAGCGAAGTAGTTCAGTAGTTCATTCATTGTCGGCCTCGACGGCGTAGTGGTTAGTGTAACTGACTGCCACGCCTGAGGTCGCGGGTTCGATTCCCGCACAAGACAAATATTTGTGTGCATGAACATGGATGTTTGTCTTGGTCTGGGTGTTTCTATTTATAATATGTATGTATTTACAAAAAAAAAAGTATATATGTATGTTTATCCATTGTCTAGTACCCATAGTACAAGCTCTGCTTAGTTTGGGCTAGATAGTGTTGTGTGTATGTGGTAGAATATATTATATATATTATTATATATTCCCAAAAATAGGTTATAACGATTCTCTACAAATTTATTATACAAATAATATCAGCAATCATAAAAGTTTGGTCACTAATTAGGGATAATATATATATTATATAAATATTATCTTAAATTAATAATGTTATTTGAAAAGAAACCAATCATAATTATATAGGCCTAATTTATATCAGATTATATCGATATTTTTTTAATGAACTTGTCCGCTCATTTTAAAGCTTCGTATATTTACAAAAGCCAAATTGTAAGCTAGGCAATTTCATGTATGCAAGTTGTAGTCGGAACTTGGCTCGTTTATACCAGTACAAACGGTATGAACACACTCGGTAATGCTAGTGATTACACGGACGAGTATGGCAACAGTTACCCCGGTTGACTTACGCTGTTACCCGTTGAGATATTAGAATAGTTCGAGGAGTATTGGCGACTTTCACTTGATACAGCCAACTTGCTTTGTTTGCGTCTTGGGCTTAAAATGATGTTTGGTTTACGTACATAGTATTATCCATGTACATGCTAAAGGGTTAGCAGAGATGTACTGCAGCCATATTTTGACATTTTATTATTTGAAGTGCCACGAGGTCTAGAAATGTCTTTCATTTTGAAATGGTACAATTAAAGAGAATTGCCTTACAGAATAATCTGGTTTGACATATTTTACAAATCTAATCCGGGCTGCAATCGAGCAAACGTATGGTATAAGATCATAGAGGCATTTTGTATGAGTAATTTCGAATAATTTTATGTATCGGTACATATTGTGTAGTTTAAAAAATATTTCGGTTTTCTTATCTGTGAATAAAAATGGGACATTATATTTATATTAACTTTAATGTCTGTCTATTAATACCTCAAAATACTTTATCTTAATAAATCTGTTTAATAATTAATTAATTGGGATTGAAGCATGAAATAAATATTTATTTCATGCTTCAATTCAAAATTTGCAAATATATTATCATCTTTTTAGCTACTCTCATATAAATATGTAGCAATAAGACAACTTTACAATTTTAAGATAATCTGCCAGCTATCTACTATATAATAAGGAATGTTTATTGTTTATAGTGTGGATGTTATGCTAATAAAAAAGATAATGTCTTACTTATTTCGCCAGTTTCATTTGTAAGTTTCATGTTTTATATTCATACTAGAGTGCGAATCTGTTGCAGTCTACCGGACCGCTACTACTGAAAATATCTGAAAGAATACTGTTTTCTAAAATAGACTGGCTACCTATAATACATGTAAGAGATATATACCTAGGTGGGGTCACATTTAAATATAATAAAATGTTTCTTAGAAATAAAAATTGTCCAAGAATAAATCAAAGTTATTGTTTTTCTTTTTAACATAGAATAAGCATTTATCAATTTATAACTTTACCAATACTGCGAGAAACTGTTGAGCAAGATTTTAATGAAGAGCTATTTGTTTTATTGGGAATCCTCTGGATTTGTTACATAAATCAAACTATAATGCATTTAGTTGTAAGTTTACATGTTTAGTAAGAAGGTTCATGATATACTCAAATTCTCTTGGTAATTAGTATGCGTTTAATTAAATTAGCTTATTATTAAAGTAACGATAGCCTAGTGCGAAACCGTTGGACTGCCACGCAGAGGTCTCTAGTTCGAACCCAAGGCGCGCATCTCTGACTTTTCGAAGTTATATGCGTATTAAATAGTTCACTATGGGTTGCTTTAACGTTGAAGGAAAACATCGTGAGGAAACCTAAGTACCTCCTGCCTCCTCCTCGCAACGGATATAAGGGTAGGATACACCGTCCGAGGAGAAGGACTAGCCAACCTGGGGTCAGCAGAGTGCCGGCATACATGCCGTATATAAAAGGAGTAACGGACAAAGTTGGAACAGCACTGAAGAAATACTCCATAAAGATTGTATATAGTCCGTTCTCCAAAGTAGTAAGCTGTTTACGCACTCCAAAGGATGTTATCCCCTTTCAAACACCTGGCGTCTACAAGGTGGATTGCAGTTGTGGTAGTTCTTATATCAGACAGACCAAACGTACAATTGCTGAAAGGGTCAAGGAACATATCACAGCTGTCAAGAACCGGTTAGTAAACAAGTCTGCTATAGCCGAGCATTTGCTGGAGTCTGGACCAAACCATTGGGTAGAGTTAGATAAACCACAGGTTTTATCCACCGATGGTCACTATTACTCCAGGATAGTAGGTACGTGAAGCGCTTGAAATTAAGAAATATCGCAACTTCAACCGGGAGGATGGATACCGTTTGTCTACATCTTGGAATCCAGTCATCAGCAAATGTAAACGTCGCTGTAGTGACTTAGGTAGTCAGTGTGTAGACGTCGTTAGTGTTGTGTGTCGAAATACCGACAGTGCGAATATAAATAATAGTGACCAAGTGAGGGTAGTTGCTGAAACCCGCACTTCACGAAGGCGCCACTGAGCGCACATGAGTCAACCCGTGACCACGATCGATGCAAGTCGGTCGAAACGTCGGGCAATCAATAGGTATTTATTAAATACTTTATCGCGAGTAAGACCCGTTGTCTAACATTATATTAACCCGCGGCTAGTCGCGCCTGGGTCGAAAAGACCCAGTACTCTAGTTTTTGTGCCATAAATGTTTTTGAATAGGTTCATTCGTGTCGTCGCGCTAAGTTCCTTTAAATAGCTGTATAGGCTATCCGAACACCCGGCATCAGACAGTTCTCACGCGGCCTTTGGACAGTACGGACGTGGCAAGTGATTATGGGTCGTTTTGACCCAGGTGCGACGTAATGTGTAAGTGTATTTTTCGATTTAGAAATGTTATTTTGATTTTATTTCTTAATAGATATGTCGTGAAATCGTTTGAATGACTAAAGAATAGTAAACATTTTAGAAGAGGAAGACATTAAAGGTGAAATTTCTTCAGAAATTGAAGACCATTTGGAGATTGATAACTATGATTCAGATGCCTGTCAGAGTGGCGAAGATAAACTTCCTGAGGACGATCAAGTTCCTGAGCCTGAAAATTTTCATTCCCGCAATGTATCTCTTAGTTTACTGCAAAGAAGTCCCGACTTGAATGATGTGCTTCTGAGTTACGTCCATCAAGGTTACCTGGGTAGGAATGGCGCCCATTGCAATGATGAAGAGCCTCCAAGAAATGTTCGTACCCGTACTCACAATATCATAAGCCAAGTACCAGGGCCAATCAATAAAGCAAAAGATGCACTGACGCCTTTCGACTGCTGGTGTCTTATTTTTCCTGACAGTTTAAAAGAACAGGTGTAACATAGGTATAATGTGCACGGACGATGTTCGATCTGCCCTACCAATAAGGACAGAAAAACCAAAACGCAATGCCAATTTTGCTGTACCTATATTTGTAGAGATCATACTAAATTTATATGTATCAATTACAATCAAACACTAAGCCAAAACTAAGATAAGATTGTTATAACACTAACATGGAAAATTTAAACTATTTTGTAGTAGATTGGTATGTGTAATTTGAAGACTAATTATAAAAATATGTTGCGTATAATGTTTGATATTGTTGCACTATTTAGAAGATTGTTGATTATTTTTATAATAAAAAAGTATTTTAGTCTCTTTAGATTATATAAAAAAAAGTTAAAGTGATTTTCTAGTTCCTATATGGTAAAAAGTAAGATTTAACAGTGATCTCTTGAATTTTGTGATTTATGTTAGTTTTTCTCTAAATAATAAACATGTGTTATTTTTGAGTATGTTTTACTATCCTCTTTCTAATTACTTTACAAATAATTCCGAAATTTCATTAAGTTATTAAAAACAATACATTCAAAATCTGGGTCTTGTCGACCCTCGCGCGACTGTTCATCACCTAAAAGTAGACGCGATTTCCGGCGGGTTAAGCAACTGTTACTAGTAAAACTATCACACCTTAACATTAACGCAATAATTCATTATTTCATAATATTATGTATGATATATTCACTATCATACGTACTCCTCTTGCGTTAAAGAGATATGCTACATTTACAATACTTACGCGCGTCTAAATTATTAGTGTCAAACTTATTAATGTGAATACTGCTTTAGACAGATTAATGAATATTTTAAACCACCTCGACGAAGATATCATCGATGGTAATAAAGTTAATTATACACTTCAAGTGATACGCCCACCGTCTACGATGATCGAAATAATGATATCCTGAATGAAGTTATAAATTAGGTCGCCACTATCTCGTCCCTTTTTAGTCTAGAATACTAATTATTTTGTACCAGATTATGGCCGCGGCTTTGCTCGTGTAGATATAGGTTAGGTTCGATGAGTAATAGTACTTTTTCTGGATGAAAAATAGCCTACATCCTTTTCTGTTCTTCTGATGTACACGTTGTATGTAAAATTTCATGGTGATCAGTCAAGTAGTTAAGGCGAGAAAGCGTAACAAACGAACAGACTCACGTTCGCATTTATAATATTGGTTACGATTTTATAAAAGTCTGTGTACTTTATGAAGGCATTATTAAATAATGATACATAGTCTTACGCCTCTATATGATTATGATTTTAGGTCCTAACCTATTACGTCAATAGTTGACAGATAGGGCGAGCCTACTGCTATTGACAGGGCAGAATTCCAGACTCCAAGGTGCTATATGATATTCACCCCAAAATTCTTCGAAATAAAGAGCCATCAAAAAACTACGCTACACCTTTTAGTGTACTGTATATGTATCTTTTTTACGTGAAATCTGCTTAAGTGATAAAAATCACTGTATTTCAAAGTACAACCAAACACACTTTTACAATTATGTTTTTGGTTAGGATTTAGGTGAGCACATTAGCACCGAAATTACTCTAGTGGTTTTGCTAGTGAACGTTTAATACTTGTTTTAGTGTCCTGCTTTCGTTTCAAAAAAGTGCTGCGTCAGGACACACATAAAACAACGAAAGCATGGACATCTTCTTGCCTATGATATTGTTAGCATATTTGAAGTTTTGTGAGAAATGTGTACCTATGATCCGTTTTCTTTTAGTTTCCTTATATTGCTGTAAATATATTATAATACCCAAGATTTAGTTGGTATTATAAGCAAGCATTTGCAATAATTAAAAAAGAAAAAGAGTGTATTCATTATTTATCATTTTTTAGACGTATGAAATTTTAATCAATTTGAATGAGCTAAATCATGTTATTCAAACAAATATGTCTAGGTTTCCGTACTTCTAATTAAGATATTATAAGTATTATCGGTATCGGCATCTCCGACAACTTCTTAGTAGAGGCTGTATAGAGGTCGAGAATACACATGAACTGATCCTGCTATCTTTCTGAGTGGAGCTGAGTAACCGAGCATTAGTAACGGTTACTAAGTACGACACCCTAGGCATATTGGACATACAAACAACAATTGATCATTTAATTACTTACGTAGATACAGCAAGAAATTAAATATAAACGACGGTACCTGAAACAATTTACAAAAGATTTATGATGAGAATTAACATAATTGTTATTAAATATTCTTACATGTTACGTCTAATATCGCCTGAGGCTGTTAAAGAATTAAAACTTTATATCAAAGGAATAATTGAAAAATGATTTAAAATCACAATTTGTATTCAATAATAAAATATTTATTAATCTCTAGGTCTAGTTCGAAGAGGTTAATGAAAACACTATGTGGGTCTGTGTGTCTGTCTGTTAGTGACAGTTTGTTAGTGATAGGCATAGCTCCGGAAACACTAAACTGATTGACTTGTTACTTGGTATACAGACACCTTGGGGTCATCCCTCGGTTGAGTTTGAATGTGGGCCCTGTGGGTCAAAAGATCCCTGAGATATAGGGGTCACAAGGTCACATGTATTTTAAATGCTTTTACATTTAAGACCTTGTAACCTGGTGAGCAGACACCTTGGGGTCATACCTCGGTTGAGTTTGAATATAAGCCCTGTGGGTCAAAAGACCCCCGAGATATAGATGTCATTTCTTTTGATTACTTTTAAATTTAAGACGAAGAGGTTGAATCCTGGGTTTTTACATCCATCTCGTTTGTAATCTTTATGCTAATTTATTTTATTTCATATTTATCTGCACAGATGACGTAGTTGTTCTAGTGGCGGCCTCGCCACTGCCTCTGTGCCGAGGGTCCAATTGTCTGATCCCTAAGTAGTTATACTGAATCTAAGTCTTTTTTAGTCTTTCTAAAGTCTTTCGCGACACCAGCATTATTTCTAGTGCATGAGCTTTAATTTTTAATAAATAAATGAACAAAGAAACAGCTATATACCACAGGATTGAAACAACGGTGGCTAAATGGTATCAGAATCGCACTTAAAAGTTCGCAGGTTTGCTTCCCTCCCATTACACTACCTACCTAAACCTATACAATTTATTTTATATAGACCTTTATCACAAGCCAAACAGATATAGCTAAATAAAAATCACGAACTTTACAAATAAATAGTGCTAAATAACAATGCAAACAACAACATGTATTTTAGCAAGCTTAATAACGAACCATATAAAAAATTGAAGCGATTCTTTTACAAATAATACGGTATCACCCTTTCCATCTCATTATCTTCAAGCACATTCATTATAACTGTCACGAGCAGTGGTTACAGACATAATAAAACGCAACTTGTACCTCTAATTGATGGATGAGTGTCCCCTCCCAAAGGTAATGGAGGCAAAGCTCATTTGTGTTGTAATAGATTAATTTGGGTGCCGATGATACTTTTAATACAAAGGACATGTTATTTTTAATCAAGTATTTTTGATGTATTATATTAGTAATTTTTCGATTATGTTAACATTTTATAAACAGAGTAGTCTAAAAATATACTAGATATACGGAATAAGGTCGTCAAAAGAATGTAAGTAGCTCACGAAATATAGATATACTAAAGTTCTAAATGGCCGTTAAAAATGTACATCATGATGCGATATATGTAAATATCAACAACAAAAAAGCAACCGAAACGTCGGGGAAAATGTAAACCTAAATATAAATAGTTTTAATAGATTTAATAATTTTATTAGCTTATAAATTTGTAAAATTCAATAGTAGTAGTAGTGTAACAGTTTCAAAATTATGTAATACAGTGTTAAATAAACAACGCGATAAAATTCGTATCACTGAGTTTGATTTCAATGAACCATCGATCATATATGTAAGATTTAGTAACAAGTACAGAAACACTGAACTAGCTACCTAGTAACTCTACACAGAGCCTCCAAAAACTTAGTTTACACGATCGATCACTTGGGTTAGGCTTACAGGTGACGAGTTTCGTGAGGGCCGTGAGTGCGAACCCGTGTTGTGTACTATACGATGCGTGGGTAGAGAAAGAGCGGTTGCGATTATGTTAGATCGAATAAGGTTGCTTGGGTTGGTGCTCGGTTTAAGAGTAAGCGGTAGTTTTGATTTACTTGTTTTGTGAGGTAGTCTCTTTGGGCAAACGCAGGCGTTCCTATGTAGAAATTTAAAATAAAAGAATGCTTTCGAATACAAGCAACAATCATACACTCTCGGATTGAGAACCTCAAATATTATATTGTTAAAACTTGACGATAGCGAGTTCATAACGAAGTTGGTTAATTCCCAATTACCCGACTGTGCAATTCTGTCTAATCCCATAACCAAACTCACAACCGACTCGGCTGTTATAATTTGAGATTTTTTACAGTAACCACGACGTGAAAATTGAGATCGCGGTGATTTTTTTGCAGAATAGTATGGCAGACATGGTCGTTGCAGCGCGACACACAGTTCAAGACGTATTTTTTGTTCCTAGTGAAATACTGTAAGTTGCTCCTATCCACATTTAGATGAGTTCGACATGTCAAACCTTTTTCTATTGCAATTGTTTGAAAAACAATCCTATGATGCGTGATAAATCCTTCTTCACCCAATTATTAAGGTAGTAGATCCTCGCTGGTTTCAGCATGAATGGGCCGGATCGACCGGGGTAGTACTACCCTCTCACAGAATACCGGCATAAAGTAACGGTACCCGTACTGTTGCCTTTCGTATCGGTGAGTGAGAGAGTCGGAGGCCCAGTTACTCCGATCCTTTTCCTATCCTTTCCTTTATCCTTTCCCTCCTTCATTCCTTTTTAAAGGGCTGGCAACGCACTTGTATCTCCTTTGGGGTTGCGGGTGTCCATGGGCGGCGGTAATCGCTTACCATCAAGCGATCCATCTGCTCATTTGCCTCACTATGCCATAAATTATAATACATATTATTAAACAAATATATATATATATTATGCTTCTTTTAGCGTCGATTGGTGCTTTGCTATTTACGTAGTAATTAAACCCTTAATTGAAGTCACTAAAGTGCTATATTGATATTATAATTAGACGGAGAAGGTTACCACAAAAACGACACAATACTACCAGTAAAATATACAAGTTTAGTATTGTGATTGAAAGCAAATAGTAGCAAAAACAGGATTCGGCATTGATACAGATGCTAAAATACGCAGTTTGAATATCGAAATCGAAACAGAGAGAAGCAAAAACACTATGTAGCATGAAGCAAGAACGCTTTATAGAATCTATGCAGTTACAAAATCCCCTGTTACCAATAACTTGTATGTTTTAGTCGTTTGAACTTACTTAGAGAGAAAATTCAGAACAGACTCTCGTAATAGACAAAATAGATTTTTAGATTTATGATTTAAATTCTGTAAAAATATGCTCACGATGGCTTATTGCTCAGTTGCTACCATACTGTTCCGGGGATACCACGTATAGAAGTGTTAAACGTTGCAACGCATTTCTTTTGTTTATAGTAGTACTTCCAAATTGATTATCACTGTTGATATCATGAACTGTTGAGTTCACTAAGTAATTCGGTATTTTGTTAATATTGTTCTATTGCAATTATAAGTAGGCAAGCTGCGGGTTTGAGCTGGATTCTTATAACTAAATATTATTTTAAAACTGAGGGTTTTTGTCTGCGGTTTAGCATGTAGGTAAAGCCACGTGTTCGCATCGAGTGAAATGACTTTTCCTGAATGTTTACCTATCTATAAAAAATTATTGCTTAGTCTCGGAGCTCTATATGTTTGCGTGATCGCCACTGCGTCTTAAGCCCCTTATTCCAGTATAAATAAAACCATTATTTTGTTTGAAAGCGCCAACAATGATTAGATAACATTACTCAACGAGATGCATAAAACAGTTCCTTCTAAACAACAAGCCTATAATTTCGCGAGAAGCAAACACAAAAAAGTCATAAACCGTGGAGGCTAACTACACAGTGCAAGCGATAGTGAAGCGATTATAGCCGGCTAGGAAAACGCTAACACAATGTTCCGTTTTTTTCACGCCCAAATGTAAGATCGCAATTATATAAAGATGTAGGTACACTGAGCAAAAGATTTCTGTAGGTACTTAAAATTGATTCTTTTTAATCAGAGAGATCTTTAATTTCATTATTAAACATCTTAATCTTACAAATGTGTAATTATTTTTACATTTTTGCTCTATGTGTGTTAGAAAATATATTTTACATTTACGCAGAATCGCTGACTTTCTAAATTGATAATGAAATTAATGCCCAATATCTAGAAAAGTTAGTTTACTTAAGACTTTAGAAATTTATCAATGTGGCGTCTTAGCATTGATCTAAACACAAGCAGCACTTTTTTATTTGGAGTTAATGATCGTCAAATAGTTGAATTGATTATTACCAAATGTTGGCAAAAAATACTTTAGGCAACGAGTAGATGCATTTTGGACCCACAATCAATCAATTAATATATATATAAAAATTAATATATATATATATAAAATTAATCAATTCTTAATGACATATTTCTAACTTTCTTTACTTTATTCTTATGTTTTCTTTGCTTTTATTTTTGTATTTCTAATATTTCTTTGTTTTTTGTTTTATGCCAGTGTAGAGGCCAAAATAAACTGTTTTCTTTCTTTCTAACTTCTACGCACTTCATTTTCAGGGTTCTTAATTGAACAAATTTATAAAAATAGAAGCCAACACGCACTCTAGCCTAAAAACTCTTTTAATACGAAAATCTATATTTACATTTTGTCGTTACAATACGTTTTGTTTTTGTATTGTACTTAGTGGTAGACGATCTAGCGGCCACCTGATGATAAGTGTCAATGGATTTCACCAATGTCAAGGGTACACACACATAACCGCTGCTTTCGCAATTTTATATTCTATCACGAAAGTGATAGCAGTATGCTGTACGAAAGCAAGACAAACCAACTAACAGATATTTTCGTCTATAGATAGAGTACATACTTCTCAAACGAAAATGCAGAATTTTCCAAGTAGAATATGACGTATCGTCATGTAAAATATTCAGATTTCCGAATGCCAATAACTAGTTAAGTAAACTCGTGACACTTTCCCCCGGACGCACCGGACACGTCCGTCGCAGTATAACACTAACCTAAATACAAAACACGCGAGCGTTTCCTGAAGGCTCGAGTCGTTTCCGCTTCCTGTTGTAAAAAGCGAGCTGCTCAGGATCTGCCTCTCTTGATATACAGCCGATGGATATGACAATTTTCAGTATGTTACAAAATTAAACGAGCTAAATAAAAAAAAGATTCTTAATGCATATGACAATAATATCGTCATATAAAACGTGATAGAGATGAGAGTTTTATTGGACTGCTCGAATAGCACAGTGGTTTGGTTCTCTTCTACACAATTTATATGTGCCGACTTGTAACCAAGATTATTTTACTATTAATGATTTCATAATTTACCCACGTCTATTAAATTAAAATAAAAGTACCAATTTTCAATATTTTTATTTAGTTAAATCCTTTATAATATTTTTATATAGCCTTTGCAAATAGATTTTAGTGTGATGTAATGTACATATATGCCTATTTAATTAATATAAATAATTTTAATTTAAGTTTAAATAATATTAAATTAGGTAAATGTTGTACATATTAAATATCTAATATAAACAATAGTTATATCTTTAATGAATGTTCTTCTAAAACAAGCATGTCATTAAGAAAGTTTTAACGTGATACTTTGGCTGCCACGTGGTCGGCCAAGGAAACTAATTGACAGAGGTAAATTACACACACACTAGGATCACGAATATTACGATCTTAATTCTTAAAAAAAGGAAGTTATTACAATTTAACTAGTCGCGGGAACTAGAACAAAGATATGCTCAGGGAGGGGCTTCTGGCGTGTTACGAAGTGGTGTTGACTACAAGCCTGGCACTGTATGGCTTATAATATCATTCGCATATATTTAAGAAATCCAGCACTATGCCACACGGCAAAACATAGTGCTACTAACAAAATGTTGTAACATATCACACATTGTGATAAACCTATTAAAAAAACACTACCTACGTTTACAAATAAAGTATATTCCATACTATTCATGTTCTAAAACCTTAGAAATCCATCGATATGCTACCAGCACAAAAGGCAGTGATTATTCTTTCTCTATTAAAACATAGTGCCTTCGTACAGCTTTTTTACTTTAATGATTTGGTAAATGATATAAATATAATGTGGTTGTTATATAACCTGTCATATATAATAATATATACTATTTATTTGTCTCTGAAATGACAACGCTCGCACTAGTTATAGTTTCTGTGTCGTAGGGACTTTATAAATATTCAAACGATGGACATAAAGAGCACCCATACTCGGTACAACTATTTATCGATAACAATATTTTTGTCCCGTGCGGGGACCGCACACTCAACACCCAGCGCTGCGACAGTGGTTTCAGTTAGGGCAAGAAATATCAATAAAATAACTACACAATTGGTACTAGACCGCAGTCTCCACTCAAAAATAGCTAGAACCAATATATATTCTCCGCTATTTAAATTTATTCGCCAGCTGTCGTATCCAGGCGCTATATATCGGCATCCAGGGCGGGTCGGCAGTCGACAATTTATTTCACATTAGCGCCTTTTGTGAACGCCATTAGTCTCTCCGATAAAACCCGATGTATGCCGAAGTTCTTTCTAGATTTCCATCCATAAAACTTGAAGATCATTCACCTTGATAAAGGAATTTGTGGGAGGTGGCGAGGAAGAGAAAAGTAATTTTAGAAAGGTTTGGAACGAAAATTGCCTCGTTTTTGTTTCGGAGCTGGGTAATGTAATGTTGGGGTAATTTATACTTTCGCTTCGTATTGACTTGTATGAAATATTTTCTTTAGGACATTACGACTTTTGTTGATAACTATTTTAATTAAACTAAATGATCGTGTTCTGTAAGTGAAGTAAATTATTACAAATAGGTAAAGCCCAATTGATTTACATGGTAATTATGGGATTTATGAGATTCGAATTTGCAGTCAAAAGTATGCTATTATAACTTACATATAAATTAATTTGTTTTAACTAGCATATGACACTACATTTGTATATTTTGAATTAGGCTGGAAACTTTGTGGTAATACAATAGCTTATATGAGTATTATCTTATTTGTTAAGCTATTGCAAGAAAGCCACAGCACAGAGTTTGATCTAAATCTTAGTTAAGCCGATTTTAATCTAATTATAGTTAACAGAATCGGATATGTAGTACATAGTATGATCTGCGTAAATAGCATTAACTGTATTTCACGCTGACAAAGTTATGTTCAAAAACTAGTATTTAATATAACCATTGAGTAACAGTGTTAAAAAGATTGAAGATGGGACGTGCTTGCGTAGCGCATCGGGCCATATTGACTTAGGAATCGAATTCAATAACGTGACGTCACTTAACTTAAGTTAGAGGTATTGGGATCATGCGCTTTGAATTCTTACGAAGCATTTTATGTTCATAAACAGTAAGTAGGAACTGCAAATATGACGTTAAGTACTTAACAATTTGTTTTCTTTTTTAATTTTAAGGCATAAATAATAATAGGTCAATTCAGTAGTAGGCAAATGGTATAATGGTTCCAGCTCCTTACAAATATAATTTGTAAAACTGCTTGCTCGTTCTTCTCTTAGTTCTAGGCCCTTGCTTTACTGCACATGGCCCCAGGTAAATCTTCTTCTTCTTTTTCTTTTCGTGTGGTTAGTGGCCAACCTGTTGTCATGAGTTGTTCGAGCCGTCCGTAGGCCTTTGACATGGCTTAACGACTGCTGTCAATATCGCAACAACCGGGACTGACTTTTTACGTGCTCTCCAAAGCACGGAGACGCTCAGATGGAATACCACTAAGCGGTCACCCGTCTATAGACTGACCGCACCCAACGTTGTTTAACCTTGCTAATCGTTTACCGATCAGTGAACAATGCAACTGCTATGAGCGCCTCAACAGGTAAATTTAAATGCATATTATTGTTTAGTTAGTGTAACCTTGACGTTCATAAGTGTAACTTTGTGCCTTAAACGAATTAAGATATTTTGATTTGATTTGAACAACTTTATTCGCCTTTTTGTCCTCTATAAATAAACTTTATACGTTTAACAACGAATATTGTAATACGAATGTAAGTTTACGTGTTACGCGTACACATCTTGACTATTCAATGTATCATTAAGAAATTTCGCACACACGATGTTAGCGTACAGAAAAGGACATACAACACCCACTTTTCGCCCGCTGTGTTTTTAGGTCGCATGTAATATGGGCAGAGCCTATCTTCGTGTCTTGGACACAATACCAGACCCCATGCTATTACTGAGAATATGTGAACAGAAAAGTCCAGTAAACCTTGCCCGATCAGGGAATCGAAACCGGGACCTCACATGAGTATAACGGTCACATTCTCTATCACTGCGTCATTGGAGCAGTTTGGCAGGCGTTTTAATTTTGCTCTTTATTACGTCTATCTCAATCAGGCAATCTTTGAAGCATGTTATAAATACAATTTATAAACTACATATATCTACGAACCACTTACATTATTCACCTAGATCTGTATCACTAATGGCACGCTAATGACCCCAAAAAAGCCTCAAACACAAACATGTAATCATGCAAATCGTTTACCACCATTGACGTTCGCAAATGTCCTATTAGCATATTGTTTTAACTTCACAGGCAACGCCGCGTGCCATGATTAGTGTTCATTACGGCTGAAGAGAAGTTATGGCTTTACAGATATTCCATGGACATACGTTTTCGTTATCACTAATATGGTATATCATTAGTGATATTAATTTATGGTAAACTCCCCTCTACGCGGTAATGATCGAGTGGATTTCGGTTGATACTTACTGTGAAATAATATATCTGTGTTCAACAATAACTCCAAACGTGTCGATATAAATATAATTTATCGATAACAGTGATATTTAAAAAGAAAGCTTCTGCTGTACAAGAGTGCGTAGTCTTTGGTTCGATCCCGGATAGATAAATTGGATTTTCTATGAAAAGAAATTTAACAGTAGCATGGGGAGATGAAACCAATAGATGGCAAAAAGCTACCCTCAAATTACGTAAGATTACATTCACATATGGGCATATGTGAACGTAATTTAGTTGTACCTGCCCTTTTAGGGATATAAGCCTGACTATACAAATAATTATAGTTAGGCTCTTTTTTGCTAAAAAATATAGACAGAGCTCCATATTACATTTCTTATCCATAATTTCGATGTTCACGATACAGGCTTGCCTTATGTGAAGACTTCAGAAATGTTTCTGTTTAATTATACCAGCGCTTGGCAAAATACTTAATTATTTAAAATATCTTAAATGATAGGTTTTCAAATTTATTAAATGTTACGTTAAACATTTTTCATTTCAATTTCATTTTATAGCTGCCTGTCGAGGGAGGAAATATTCGTCACATATACAGACGGATAAACACCTTGAGTTGGTCGAGGAGCATAAATGCGTTAGTGCATACCATTTCAACTAACGATGCGCTCTCGGTTGCTTGTAAGGTTGTTTTGACAACGAACTGGTTTTTACATACAGCGACGAAATTGTATTTAAGAGAATAAAAGCAACTGACACAGCTAGTTCGACTGTATGTTTAATTTGTGTTGGCTGTGTTGTTGTTACTCATGAAGTAGTATGTAATATGTAGCCATCTTATTGTCACTCACAAGCTTGGAAAGTATTTGTATAGTCTCTACGGATCGTGTAACAGACAAGTGGTCGCCTCGTTGTTGTCGTTCCGCTAAGTTCGGAAAAATTATTTGCATTATCCACAAATATATTCTTATTCACTGCATTTTGTGTCCGTTAATTATATGCTTGTAAAATCCCTCGCCACACAAGGCTTGATTGCTGTAGGAAGATACTTTAAAAACATTCAAATAACGGACATACTAATGAAATAGTTATTAGTATATACAAAATGTTTGCGTTATCAGTCAGTTGAAGTCGATGTCAATGTCTTGAACTCAATTACTAGTAGAATATAATAATATGTCTTATCAATACTAATTAGATTCTTCTTTTACTTTAATGTAAGGTTATAAAAGCAGAAAATAATGTAAGTAAGACGACACATCTAACAAGTGGTCGACGTCATACTGAAATATACTATTACTACAGAATATCTTTAAAGGTAACCATTAACGAAACATCCGTTCCCCTTTAATATTCCACAGTTTCCCTATTTCCAACAAACCTAAACAAAAAAAAACATTACGAAGAGTTCTTAAACAAAAATAAGTATTCAAAGAGACAATCTGTGCCTCTATAAGTCGCTCTTAAAGATAGGAGAGAGTTTTATAAAAGAAACTTATGAATTTCTTTTCGCAAGACACGATTCCTAATTCCGGCCGCCTTTAGAACTTTTCACGGGGGCTAATGACACAGCAATGCACTTAGCTTGGTAGCGTCTTCGAGATGTTGTTACACCGTGACACTTTCACGATTTTGTAGATCCCGCGTAAGTTATTTTGAAAGAATGGTATCGGTGTGAGATCTAGTAAAATCTTTGATGATCAGCCTAATCGGTCTTATGAATGTGGTTTTTTAACCAAAGAGTTGAGGATGGAGCAGTGGCATAACAATTTTAATAATAAATATAATGCAACTATTTATATGTCATTTATAAAGGAGATACCTATTATTTGTAAAATTAAGCAAAAAGCTATAACACGTATTAAATATTTCTTATATAAGCCCGTTCTAAATTAATGAATATTAGTGGCTATATATATTTTGCTTAACTACATATATAAATTAAAAATTATAGTATGAGTTTTAGTCAAGTACAGTTCTTTTGTGTGCCAAGTTGATGCATTTGTATTTACGAATAAAACGTTCAATAATAATTATATCATATTATTAGATAACTAGAAGATCTGAATCCCTATACTATTATGAAATAAATATAAAAGGGCAAGGAGTTCTATTCTATTCTCTATTGTATAACATATTTGTCAGTAGGATTGCCATAAAATAAGGTCCAATACTGCAGCGATCGACAAATGTTAGAGTAAATGCTGAGATAGGGACCTTTTCAGGCCTAGCTCCGTATATCATTTATATTTTATCTTGTAGTGTTTTCCAATAATTTCAGTACACGTTAGGGAAGTATAAATATATTTCTTCCTATTTCCTATTAGTTCAACTTTGCTAGCATATACTACAAACACATGTTATGCTAAATGTGTGGTTCAGTTTTCAGTGCTGAGGCTAATTGAACTGGCTAAAAGGGTTGCGGAAAATCTATTAAAAAGTTTAATGGCGATCTCGTGGAAGGGTTTAAATAAGTTTGGGTGATGTTATACATCAATTTTAATTTAATTTAGCTTGATAAAAGCCACCTATTAGTTTGATGAAAGCTTTTATATTTTGCACAAACTGGAATTAGTGCGATGCCATGGTAGGCAACTAACTACTACATAACTGAATAAACTAGCAAAGGCTGATCGCTACCTCATCTGCATAAACCTTAGTTTGCTTGCAACGACATTTACATGAATCACACTCAAACATATCTTAGTCTTTGAACGAAATTAGACGAAACTTGGATAATATCTTAATTTAAACTCCAAGCTGGCGAAATTGTTATACCGCATCAAGTTCATACAGCGGTTTTACGTACTACTAAATCAACAGACTGATAAAAAATTTAAAAGCAAATTTTATTTTAGATGCAAATAGTTACAAATGTACCTCCATTGGATAGTTATGGTGATTCCATGGCATTTCGTTACAGTTTTATAAATAAAATAACACAAAACTCTATGCTGCAAAATCTTACGAAGATTTTGGTATCATCCCAACGTCAAGCTCTAGATAATTATTTTTCAGTTCATAAGATGTACTCTTTTGTATGAGAGATAATGAAGCCAAAGTGTTCTAAGAATTTCTTTTTAAGTTTATAGAGACTCAGAATAGCAATATAATTTTAATGACTAAGAAACATCTTGTCTAATTATTTTGCTAAAAGGTATCGAGTTAATACGAGAATCAAGAATTAGTATGATCCATTGCATTAGGCTACATACATAAGGCATCTTTGTTCACTCTAAGTCAATAACTTGTGGATAACAGTATTCGAATATTGTTCAAACACTATGCGTACTACTGAGTGTCACTAACTTAAAACGCTACAAAATTACACTGCGGTGTGACAGCAAACCTAGTTCTGCGGTCGATATCAGCATCAACTCATTTTAGTCCACCTGCAGCTTTCTCTGGGGAACCTCTTTAAGTCCTAACATAAAAATATAATAAGAAAAGCTACCACGAAACCTTTCCAACTTAATTAGTCTGATGTTTTCGCGCCAACGTAAAGTTGGAAATTGTTTTTATAGCTTTTAATTAAATTGTACTATGATAAGGATGTCGTGATAGCTAATAAGATGGTAACGTTTTTGTTAGGTGATTATAGCTTGGATAAGTTCTGAACTTCTAAAAGCATTTCAGTAAGCTTTACACAAAAAGCGTTATCATTCCAGGAACGCTATAATACCGTAATACTTAGTTGACACCTACAATGAAAATTAATAAAATATAATTATTATGCCCTCCACAAGGTGGACCAACGACCTGGTAAGAGTCGTGGGAAGCGGTTTGATAGTGGCCCAATACTGGTCTGTGTGGAAAACCTTGAGGGAGGCCTATGTCCAGCTGTAGATGTCTTTCGGCTGAGATGATGATAATGATAATTATTCTGTAGAATCGAAAATGTTAACTTGCTTCTAACGAACATTGTAAGTAATATGTTTTGCCTTTATGCTGCTAAACAAAGTTACTAACTTGTTAATAGATTAGTGGTACTAATGTATACAATTATTATTACTTTGATATAAACTATATGAAAGATAGAAAAAACCATAGCTTATTCAATCCTTGATAACGATTTATATCTCTTTTAAATAAATAAATATCATAAATACATTTCTAAAATAACAATTGCAATGATGGTTCAAAGTATGCTAAACCAATATATTCAGTGTAGGTTTTTAGAGGCATGATAGGTGTAATAATTTATTACTTTTGTGATATAAGCATTAACAAATATATCATTTACAAATTAGTAAAATAATCTGATATAAATTTTATCCTCATTCATTTGGCTTTTGTAAAAATCTTAAATCCAAACATTAGGGCGAACACGCACTGTTATCAACGATCAAAATAGGGTTAAACATTATAAATCAAAATAAATATCGGTTCAGAATGCATAGACCGATAATTTACGGTTTTTCAACCCTCGCTAACGAATGTGTGGACGGGGGAGATTTGAAATGGCAAAGATTATAAAAGAAATATATTAGCTTAATTAGTACTTTATCCATATTGTGACTAAAAAGTGATTGTGAGAAGTTGTTTTAGTTCAATAAGAAAAATTATTTGTTAGACAGGTGAACTGTCGTTACGTTGAGATGGGTATTCTTGTGCAAAGACTACTTGATTATTTTCGAAACGTATAGTTAACATTTAGTTACTTAATAAAATGCACGCATGTGGCAAAATATAATCATAACTAGATGATTACCGGATGCCTCAAAGCGACTGCCAATTTGCAGCAATTACGATACTGAGCAAATATCAGCCAGATAATTGTACCTTATATAACATCTAAGTTCCTGTGCCTGCGATTTTTATGTTTCATTTTTTGTAAGTGAGATATATCAAAATTATAATAATGTTTCCAAATTCAATACTTTGCTCGGGTTTTTCTATATAACGCCAAAATTATGTGATATTTTTACAAATACATATACATATATATTACAAATATATATTACAAAGGCTACATAAAAATATGTATGTAGTGACAAAACTAATCAAAATTGTACACAGTAATATATAATAATGCTATATTATTCGAGTTTCAGACGTGTAATAAATTTATATAAATATAAAACGAGAATCAGAATTCCTTTTTCATTGCACCTAAATCAAAGAAACCAAGACATTTTAATTAAAAGCAATATATTTCCAAAGAAACATACCTCTTTTCACTTATATGTCCCTGGTCATAATCCATGACCCCTGCTAATTTATGCTGTCTACCCCTCTGACCCTATGCCGTGACGTTGTGCTGCCGTAAATTCGGCACAAATTGAAAGTACTATTGTTAGTGGCGACTGCCGAGTGGTGATTCTTTATCGGTAGGGTGGTTGACGACCCTCTATTTTATTTATGTTTTTGACACGTGCATTGTCTGCGGCTTCGCCTGGATGAATGTACTAGTGTAGAGATTATTTTTTTGGTATTCATTCGTTCGTATTTAAATTAGTTAATCGTGTGTGTAGAGATGAGATTTCGTGTGACTTTGCATGAAACTTATCTGTCAATAAATGTGTAAATGATAATGGAGGAATTGTGGTAACGATAATGTAGAAGGGTGAATGTTTTCTAAACATTTTACCTTTTTTAACTATTCCGGTATAGAAGCAGTCGCCCACAAAGATGAGTAAACATGTGAGTCTGCATATATTTTTTAAAAATATCACTTTGCGCTGTTCTTTAATTTTTGGACGTACGTCTACTCTCCATTTGTCTTCTTGTGTGCATATAATTTAAGAAAATTCGCTGCTTGGACGTTGCGATTTTGTATATATATATACTTACTATGTATTTTAGTCTAGGGTATTAACAGTACCAATTTAGTGCATCACATCAAACAAGAAATCACATAGTCCACGGTAGCAGACCCCAGTCTTCGCTAGTACGATGTATACCTACTACAAATATCACAGTAAAAATCACAAAAGTGAATTCACAACGACCGATTAGTCGTCATCAAATCGTCATGTTTTTGTGACGTCACACGTGTTGGCTATTAGCTCCGAAATGCGGATGCAAATCGTATACCGCGACTAATTTGTCGAGCGTAAATTTTCAACCCCTACGTGTAGGTATGCTAATGAAAAGAAAGGAAAAGCGATTAAAAATGTCATCAGTGAATGCAGTAAAATAAAATACAAATATTTAGTAGGTATGTACATGCATATGCGGAATTCTTTGAAGTTTTATTTTTATAATAGTGTTTTAGACAGCGATTTAAAAACGCCATCTATATCTATAATAATATTGTAAGGAGAAATGATTTGATTTTAATATTGGCCTACTAAACCGATTGTAATAATTCTTTCCCCATCGGAAAGGTAGTTTATCCATTAGTAACACCCTAAACCTAGCTTAATATTATAAATCCGAATGTGAGTTTGTTTGTTACGCTTTCACGCCTTAACTACTTGACCGACAATATGAATGCGAGTTTTTATTATTTTCATAAAATTCGCATTAAGTTGTCGCAGTAAGGTACCGTCCATCCAGAACAATAGTCCTCTTCGGATAGAAATTTATTGATTTAATCTAGATTCACGCAAGCAAATCCGCGGCAAAAATCTAGTAAGCTATACAAAGTACGTTACAAACCACGGGAGCGGAGCAGCGATAGCCTAATGAGAAGACCATACGACTGATGTACCAGTGGTCACAAATTCAATCTCTTACATTTCTTAACCTTTGTTTGTATTAAGTAGTTCTTAATAAAATCCGGTATCACCCAAGAGGCCAAAGCAAACACCGCTGACTATTCCAGATTTTCCTTATAAGTATAAAAGCAGAAAACAAAATAGAACCATGTTGCTAGATACAACTTGAGTAAACAAACGCATTGTACAGTGATTTCGAATCAAATTGGTCGAACATACGCTCTCGTCTATGATTCTGTTTCCGCGCGAGATACAAAGCCAAGCTTACGTTCAGTCAGTAATTGAGTTAGGGTGACAGGTCATGCTACCAAACAAATACGTATGCGTAATGCCTTTACACTTGTCATTTGTAGACTAGTTTAGGCTGACCACTATGCCTGCGAAAACAGCAAATCATACGGGGCTAAAATGTTTTATGTATTAATCCAGGATATGATTTATTTGTGTATCAAGTTTCTTTCAAAACTTGTTTCAAAGTTAACGTATAGTTGACTGATAAACATTCACACATCGTTACAAATTTTCATATTTATACTAGCAGTAGGATTTGATTAACAAGTTATATTAGAATACAAACTTACAAATGTAAAGAATAACTTTCATTTGCATAATATTGTCTTCTGTTTATGCGAATGTTATTCATTGAAATTAAACTTCTGTATACGGATTTTATCGCGTTGTTTATTTACCAATGTACCTATTACATAATTTTGAAAATTGTTACACTACTACTACTATTGAATTTTACTAATTTATAAGCTAATAAAATTATTAAAACTATTTATATTTAGGTTTACACTTTCCCCGACGTTGCGGTTGCTTTTCAGCAGCCATGGTCACGGGGAGACCCCCGGTGACCATGGCTGCTTTAGCATGAGCTTATAAATTAGTAAAATTCAATAGTAGTAGTAGTGTAACAGTTTTCAAAATTATGTAATAGGTACAGTGTTAAATAAACAACGCGATAAAATCCGTATACAGAAGTTTAATTTCAATGAACTTTCATTTGCATTATGTACACACCTATACATATTTGTGAGTGTGGTCTGTTACCCTAACTCTGTATACTGGTATGTGTTTTATGAGCAATGTAATAAACTAGTACGTAATACATACATAGATCTATATTATTATGTGTATACCCCCAAAGGTAGGCAGAGGTGACACACACTTTTAGTTTGCGTTAGATTTAAGTCGCATGTTATAGAGGATGAGCCTATAACAGTTTACAGGGCATAGTTCTAGACTTCAGACTGCTACCTAGGATTTCTTAAGATAAAACTCAATTTTATGTCTGATAAGTATATCAAACACCAAAAAAATCTCATGCACAGTTGCATTCACTGTCGCTATAATACCGAGGGAAAAATCTGTAACTGGTTTATTTTACCCGATAGTACTGTCGAACCAATCGAATTAAATTCGTGTGTCTATTGCACCCATTTGAAATGTCATTCGTACAAGAGCCAAAATGGTATTCAATCGAATTACCTACTGATAGACGCTTAACGTCCTTCCAAACGAAGTCACCCATGACTTACTGTACCGATTCACGGACGTAGCTCGGTGCAGGATCGGATGCAAATCGCGCGCGGCGGCGACTAATTTATCCGCGCGTAAATTTGCGCCGACTCGCCCCTCCTACGTATGTGAGGCATTCGCGGTACTGCAAATGTATTAAGTACTCATGATAGCTACCAATCTTGAATTCACCGCTAGAGATGCTATATAGTAAGGTCTCTAGATGTCACTCTATAGACACTTCAACAGTAATCATAGAAGACGACAATAATAACCGCCAAGTACGGCATTGACCGTAGCTATGACAGTATTGACAGGTGTGACGAGGTCTAGAACACGTGCTATATTTAAGAACTTTAAAAAACTCTAGTAATTTGTCCGGCAAAAAACAATAGACTCCTGCATATTACGTCAAAAATATGGGTGTTTCACTCCACTGCCTACTTTTAGGGCATATAAGTGTAACACTATGTATATATGTATGTATATTTGCACTTCATAATAATATGAGTTACTGGACAACAGCATGGATAGCGAGCTTCAAATCACCTTGCCGTAACTCATACACTGGAGGAATACATGCATTCTTTATGAGCTTTTATTTCAATTTTTTATAATCTTCAGCCAAACGGTATCTATATATTATATATAGTGCTAAAATTGCCTTTTACAAATAAAAAAATATATTCCTTGCGTTGTATTTTTCATTAGCATTCATGAAGCTATATATATAGGATCGCTTATTTCATAAAAATACTTGAACATCGCATCACAATAGCCAACTATGAAACAATACATACTACCTACGTAAGTACGTAGGTATGTAATTTCAACAAAATAGAGCCGTTTCCCAATAGCGCTATTACAAGATCGGTCATCAGTGTCCAACGGCGACCGGCCCGCAGCTCGTATGACGTCATGTGTGACAGCTACCTGCATAATATGGGGTTTGAATGCAAATTGCTTGGGGTTGCGACTAATTCAACTGTGTGTAAATTTCTGAGCCCGGGACAGCCGACAGCCCCTTCGCTGTAACATGTGGGATGGTCAATTTATATTGAAGTTATGTTCGTTTAGATAACAAGGAGCTATTTGCAATACCAGACAAAGAACATTTTGATATTATATACATAGTATGGAGAAATTGTGAGGGAAATAAAGCTTTATGCTTATTATAGTGTTTCTAGTTTCAGAACCATTAAAAAACATTATTCTTTTTTAATAATTTTATGTAATTTCTGATGTAAGAGCTCTTCCGAGAATGAAAGTGCTACCCGGACATATAATAAATTAGTTTTTAAAGTGATATTGAAGCCAAAGGAAGAGCAAAAGACCCACAGATTGGGGTTTAGACGTGAGTTTTGGCTGTACAGATGGTGAAGTGATTATATAGGCAACTCGCCACTGCCACTGTGGCGAGTGTTGTGGGTTCGATCCTACCCGCGAGAAACATATGTGCGAAAGGTTTCTTATAAAAAGAAGTCTAAAGTTGTTGTATAAAATATGTAAGACTTACAAACATATTAGCTTAGTTCGGATACCAGTTTAAAAAATGCTTCAGTATCTAATCTGAATCATCACAACATAACCAGATTCAGCGGATTAAAGTAGAACTGTATTCTTTCACATCAATATCACAACAGAATTTAAGCGTTTAATTCTTTCAACGGCGGCCATAACTTCGGCTAACAATAGCGTCGAAAGCGTCGTCGTTAACGCGATTACGTATATCTTTCCGAACGGTACACATAGCTAATGAAATTTTCATACGAAATGGACACTAGATGGCGCTTCTGCGCACCAACTTTACCGTTAATTCGGCGCGTTATTTTTTATCGATGGAAAATAAAGGTTTGTTTATGGCAACCATATCGGGACTCGCGCGAGGTGATTTTTTCACAATCGAATTTCGGCAATGAGGATTTATGAATTTAAATACGAATTAAAGATATTTAGGGTTAACAGTTTGTATTTTTTACTGAATGAACAGCCATGCTATTATTATGATCCGAATATAATGTGTTTGATTTCTGAGAACAATTAATTGTCCAAGTTTGTGTGTTCTATATAAAATCTATTGTAATTGTTTAATTAATTAATATTGATTACTACCATCCATGGCGCTATGGTTGTTTCATTTTGTATTTTCGACATAAACAATGATTCCTTGTATTGCTTTCTTACTCTTAGAAATTTAATTAGTATGTCCTACTACTGATGAGCAAAGGTTGCATTTCCAAATCGATTTGTTCTCTGCCATCCCTACTAGTCTATTTCAAAGGCGTATGTGTTATACCGGCATCACTTGTGATTATTGTATATGATATTATTTTCAGTGTTGCCTTTTTGTTACGGCAATGTCCGTACCATAACAATTATTTAGATTTATATTGTCATTGGTTATGCTACATTTCCCTTTCAACTCTACTTCATCTTATTGTAATACATAGAATGCAAACTCCTATATATTCCTACATTTGAATAAAATAACTTACAAACCATATACATAAATAAGCCATTTAAAAAACTCCATTATTAGTGCCGGATTACCTCACAGGAACTATAACATTTAAATCGGATGGTCACAGAATAAATTAAAACGCAACAATTAATTCTTATTGTGCTAATGCGATCGCATTTACATTTTATAGCTGTTAGGGACCCTTGGTGTTTTTTTCTCTTATGTGAAGCAGACGAAGTTGCGTGGGTGAGCTAGTTATAGATAAAATGAAATAAAGGGTATAGGATAGATAGGAATGTGAGCCTTGAGAACTCACGGAGCCAAAAGCAGGAATTGTCTTACTAATTTTGTACTGCTTTCTGCACTACCTACTTCCAGCGGAGAAGCCGATTCATTCGGACTGTCTCCAAATAATTGGCACGCTTCAAGGAAATAAGTGACTCTATTTGCGTCTTAGCTTACTCTCAGGCAATTTTATAAACTGGCTAGATTTTGCCCGCGGCTCTGCTTGGCTTTTAGCTTTGGTTTTTTAAGTTATGTCAATTTTCTATCACTCGGTATCAGATAATTTTCGGAATAAAAGTAATTTTACGTCCTTTTCCGTACCCGTGACAACATGTGTGCGAAATTTCATGATGATCAGTCAAGTAGCTAGGGCGTTAAAACGTAACAAACAAATAAACAACTCATATTCGCATTTATATTAGTTAGGATGGTAAATTCTCATAATACAATATGTTCAAAATAAAGTTTCGGTTTACTATATTTTATTTTGATTTAGGATAATACTATTTGTGATATCCATGACACTGAGAAGTGGTTGGGACTCTATTTTGAAGTTTAGAATGCACACATACCGGTAAATGAAACGAATCTAGTTAGAAAAATAAACAGAAGAAACAACTTAATCAAAGGGATACTCGATCTAATCAATATGAGTATACCGAGATAGGCCAAATTGAAATAGCATTCAAAACACGGGAACCCCATCAAATAGTTTACAAAGCACACAATATGGGGACAGACAGACAGTCGTGTTGAGTCGGATTCTATTAGTGCCAAAAATTGGCAATACGAACAAAAATGTCCCCTGGCCGACTGACAAAAAGTGCACGACGACATAGCAGGGGACAAATATCCGTTAATGGGTCTCGACGGGTTAGGACCAATGTTGGTAGCGTTATGTTTATAATGGTGAATTGGCTATTGTTTAAAGAAGTTTTACATTACTATATTGGATCTTACACAAAGGAATGATAAGACGACGACGATGCCTTGGCTTTGAAAGCAGTAATGCAGTGCTTGGTATCAGGTGATGATCGATCTCTAGTAAAGTAAGTTATTAGCCAGACAGAAAGATCGAAAAAAGAAGCCTAATTTCTTTCGTTCTAAGAAAAGCAACCGACTGCCACGCCTGAGGTCGCGTGTTCGATTCCCGCACAAGTCAAACATTTGTGTGCATGAACATGCATGTTTGTCTTGGTCTGGGTATTTTTATGTATAATATGTATGTATTTACAAAAAAAAGGTATATATGTATGTTTGTCCATTGTCTAGTACCCATAGTACAAGCTCTGCTTAGTTTGGGCTAGATTGTGTAGTGTGTATGTGGTAGAATATTATTATATTATAATCAGTTATAAAAATGACTCGGTTAACATCACCAATATTACCCAAATCATTTTAAAAACCAGCCAACTGTAAGGATCTATATTTAAAAAAAGAATTCACCAGCCAACATCAATAAATTGGATCAAACATTTGCGAATGTGGCCTTACCTATAAAACGCAGAGGTGATGCATTTGCCGTGTTAAAAGAGATATCGTTCAAAATATACGACTGTTTTTATTGTCTTTAAAGTAGTTAGAATCACGTTATTTACGAATACTTTTATGCGAGAGGGGTATTTTGTTTAAAAGAAAATTTTCAGGTAGAAATATTTTTATCTCCAGAAGCGAGAGCATTAGGGTTATAAAAGATTTTGAGTACCTATCACAGAAAATATGTTGCGTGAGTGTGAAAAGTGGGATCATATTTAAGGAGGTTTTGCTCTTACTTTGCCTTTGTGTTTTAAATGTATTTGCCAGATAGAATTTCACAATGCTCAATATATTGTCAATTTTGATAATACACAAATACACAACATAGTTTTATTAAATATATATTATATCAATTGATATTTGTAGATGTTTATAGAATTACAAGTCAATGTATTTTTTTTGTATGTAGACACATACAAAAAAAAGTATCGTATTTATAGCCTATATCAGCTTCTCGGTAATGGTTGACAATCACTAATGTTAAACAAACCGTATCCTTAAGACAATCTTATTAAATGCTTATAAACTTTCGTGAGAACGAATTTTGTGTGCATTATTTGATGTTTGCTTCATTATTTGTTCCATTATGTTTCATGTACGTTGCATACCTGTTAGCGACGTGCTATATGTTGATAAGTAGATGTGCTGCGTCTCCGTCCATTTCAAGGTATCGCATTTTGGATAACCGTATTTGATTATGATTTGGATGACGAGCAGCGATAGCTCAGTGGGGAGACCAACAGATTGCAATGCAGAGGGTCTCGGGTTCGAACCCACGTCGCGCACCTCTGACTTTCGGAAGTTATATGACTTTTCGAAATTATGTGCGTATTGATTGACAATTATCGCCTGCTCCGTGCCTCGGAGAGCACGTTAAGCCGTCGGTCCCGACTGCCATGAACATCTATGGCAGTCGTTATTGGGGAAGTTGACACAAAAGATCCCACTGGGTCGAAGTGTCGCCAGTCTGTACTGACTGGCCCCCACACAAGATAAGATAAGATGATTTGGATGGATTTAACACTTGTTTTCGATCCTAATATATTTTAATTAACATTGCCTCTATTAGATTAGATAATTACTATTTGAAATGCATATGCATAATACATGATTATTTGCACTAGTGTTCGTCCAGTAGGCGAAATTCGACCAACATCATTCATGAAAATTTGAGATAAACATAATGAATTAATATTTAAATAATATAACTGACCCCAATTTTTTATTTTATTATTTTATATTTCATTAAAGCTCGTCAATAAATAGCGACTAACGGTACTGTTATTGCTTGCCTACTTATGTACAGATATTTTTTACATAATAAAAGAAATGCTATATTTGTAAAAAAGTATGCTCCTTGTTATGCTGATTCGATGACCTGTTATGATATATTATGTAATGGAAGATAGAAATATTTATATAATTTAAAGAATGAATAAGTTCCATTCTCGCACATGAATTCTGCACACGTATCATTGTGAAGTCAGCAATTAAGTAACAAGCACGGGGTGAGAGAAATGATGCGTCGGCGGCCCCAGGGATGGACATGTCCTAACAATGTATCGATAACGCGAACCTTTACACACAACTTGTAACAGAAATATACGATCCTAAAGGGCGAGATGTATATCCAATAAACATCTTAGTCAGACAAAAGAAAAATCTTTGTGAAATATAAATTTCGTATTTTTATGCAAACGCGCAATTGTGTTAGCAGATTATCTTTAGGAACGTCCGTGTTCCTCTCGTTTTACAATTCTTAAATTTAATGTTACGCCCCCTTTACTATTCAGGTTCTGTATCATGGGATCCTTTTTTTTAAAAAGGCAACTCTCTCTCTAGGCATGATTCCTATGTCGCGGTGGATTTAACGAACATTCAAACAATGGACACAAAGATCACCCAGACTCCATACAACCATTTGTGGATCACACAAATAAAATTGTCCTGGGTGGGTTTAAGCACTCGGCGTGGCGGCAGTTTGTCTGCTATACCACCCCTGTAGTCGACAGTTGACATCAGGTATGAACCATCGTTTTAGTCATATAATGTCCACTTCCGAATTTAGGCCAAGGATTATCCCTAGATGAGCCGTTGCTCTAAAAATATATACAATTCAACTAGATCTTCGTATAATACTACTTTATCGAAATTTCCAAAAGTACCACTTTTCATTATTATGTCTGTTTAGTAGGTATATACACAGTATATCTCCAATGTTGTAAAATACTTTTTAAATGTTATGTTTCAAGTTCATTGTAGCAGCGATAGCTCAGTGGGGAGACCAACAGACTGCAATGCAGAGGGTCTCGGGTTCGAACCCATGTCGCTTACCTCTGAATTTCGGAAGTTATATGACTTTTAGAAATTATGTGCGTATTGATTGACAATTATCGCCTGCTCCGTGCCTCGGCGAGCACGTTAAGCCGTCAGTCCCGGCTGACATGAACATCTATGGCAGTCGTTATTGGGAAGTCAGTGCCCTATAATATCCTGACAATGGTCTAGCCTTAGGATATCGTTAGCCTTCGGGTTGCGGAGGTCAGGTGGCAGCCGGTCCGTGTAAAACTGATATCCAGTCAAATCCGGTTAGACCAGAAAAGCCGACCCCAAGTGACTTGGCTGAAAGGCTAGGGAGAAGATGTTTCAAGTTCATTAAATAGCATATGTAGTGTTCATCTAAACAAGTTATGCATTCGAATAACGCCTTTGTAATCCAGGATGAATTACTGTCATAACAAATGATGATCCTACATAAATATACAAATTACAATACACTCATATCATCCAAATACAAACACACAATCGTCGTGTACAATTTCACCAATTTATCGTATCACTGTCGTATCGCTCGCATAAAATATAATCAAACTAACATCAACAGGCGGCCATTATCCTTCAGGAAAACTTTTTATTACGACCAGATGTGATGGCTCCAACGGGTTTACTTCGTGAGATTTGTCCCAAAAAAGTTTATTATTAGCAAAAGTTTGTGTTCCGAGTGATTAACTGGAAGAGCTCGTGTCGTAGTGACTAACTTGTGTTATTGATCCTTTTGTATTTATTGGAAGACACTCGCTTGTAAACCCCAAAGTGGTACGCACACCCACTTTTTGCCAGCTGTACTTTAGGTTGCGTGTAAAATCGGAGTCTTTACTCGATCTTAAAAATCGAACCGAAGATCTCGCTATCATAAAATGTATGTATAAAATTGTGCTACGGTCCCGAAAATATTATGAGAAAATTGTTTTGAATATTAAAAATGTTTACTTGACACGAATGAATATACATTCACAGCGGGTACATTGTTATAGGCACTATATATTTCACTAAATGTATGTACTGTTTACCAAACTAGACAAGGGCCTGTATTTTAACAGTGTTTATACATTTATTTTGTTTACTGGCTCAACCGCCTCTTGAACTATTGACATAATATTGCGCTTTTACTCCCAATTACAAGGTTAAAAGTAGCATTATGTAGCCAAATAAAATCATGTTATTTTTTTATAAATACTGACAAAACATCGCCGTACTAATGAAATTTAATACTTTAATCTATCAAGTCTTAGAACACCAGACATAATTTAAAAATCTATTTTGTCTGGCCAACAGTGTGCCGCTGCTACTCAATAGGTTAATAAAAATAAGGCTGAAGACAGTGGATTCAGTATAACAAAACGCTGGTAACATGAACTTTATAAATTTAGACTTAAAGTATTCGAACTATGTACAGGCATTGGCATCCCTCGGGAATTAAATATAAACCAGTTTTAATAGCTATGTTCTATTAATATTGTAAATGTGGAAATGATGTTCGTTAATTAGTCACGCACTAACTAATAGCTAGATTTAACAAGTGAAAATTAATGTATTATCGCAATTTGCCAATCCGATTACGACCTGGTAAGGCTCGCAGGAAACGGTTGGATGCGGGTGGCTCAAGGCCGGTCTGTGTGGAAAACCTTGGGGTGGTCTACGTCCAGCGAAGGACGTTTTTGGCTGAGATGAAGATGACATCCGCACTAAGAAATTAGTCATGTATCGGGGTACGTTACAAACATACAATTACGGACACATAGTATACTCATATATCACGTAAGTCATACCAAGAAGGCAAAGTAATGACAGAAGAAGAGAGTCATGGAAGAGACTCCACCGACAAGAGTAACGCTCGGAAATTGATTGACTATTCTCAAGCTCAGAACAACACAACACTCAGCATGACGACAGCTAAGAAGCAGTTGGTGGACCGCTTTGCTGTCGATTGCTTCTTCAGTCAGTCATGTTTTGCTGAGAATGGTATCAGAAATGCGATCAATAATGAGATCTTAAAATAATTGCTGTGCTACTATAAAACGATCAGAACCAAAGGTAAGGTCACACAATGGACATGATCCTAATCCTAGTTTATAATAGAATCAGTCCTAATATTGGGTATCCGAGCCACTGTTTGCAAAAAAACCCCTATTACATTAAGCTACCTTAAAACTAAAACTTTGGATTAATCTCTATCAGAAACCTCACAGCGGTCATTGTCATTTAGCAACTATTACAGTAATTACTGTCCAATTTCTGGACGGTAGTTTCATTAGAAATTATCTTGACCGCCAATTAGCAATTGGGTCGTTTGTAGTCACTATAGGATAGGCTTAAGTGCACGTTTTCATGCTGGGTATGAATTAATTGTCTTTATTTTGTTGATAGAATTACGTACTCGAAATGAAAAATAAAATGGGTAACATTTTTAATATCTTGAAGACTGTTTGTCTCTTTGCTAGACTAGCTGTCAATGTTGCTTTAAAAATAATAGATTGCCTGTGTAAAGGCATGCTCTGTGTTGCGGGGGACTTTGCAAACAGTACACATACACTCAAAAAAAGTATTTGTCAATTGCGCAAATAATTGTACCGTGTGTAATTAGAACCTCTCAGCACCCGCTTGCTACGCTATGTAGACAGAATTTAATTACCAATTTGTAACACTATTTCTGTTTCTGTATTTTCTGTCCTATTTACTTCTTTCTTCACTTATTAGGGAGGGAAGCAGAATTGTTATTGTTAGAGCTGTATCATAATTTTTATGCTATGTACAATAATATCTTTAAATGAAGGCGCTTAAAGCAATTATACAGACATCACAATTAAAAACCTAATCTTGATTTAGAGATTAATCTCTCAATATTAATCTGTTCTCATTGAACCCCTTAAGTAATAAAGTCATGATAAGACAGCAGCCCTCAAAGATTAAATTTTATTATGAGGGTAGTTCAATTAAAGAGGCCTGTCCCTAGGGTCTCGTGAGAGGGGATGCAATTATAACGTGTCTACCTGATGATGAATGGGAAATGCTAATATAGGGCGATACTAATTTTATTAATTAATTGATTATGCGTTTTGGATAAGCATTTGTATGATGGGGCGTAGATACAAGAAGTGATACGGGTGGTAATCTAAATAGGTAAATGTGTACTATTATAAAATGTTACGAAACTGTGATTGAAGTTTGGAAATAATTTTGAAAGAAATGGGATTGACTTATTTAGGATCTGCTAAAACAATGGATAATCTTTTGTTCTGTTTATTTTCTAACATACCGTAAACGCCATTGAAGGCATTTTGATGACTTAAACAATAATTTATTCATTTAGGTTACAAAGAATAATGAAATATTTTCTTATCACTTACCCCGAATAACTAAATTCGTACATTAGAATGAATGCAAGGCCGTTGTGCGATGGTTAAAAACGTCAAAATCTTACTTGCAAATGCTATATTTTACTATTGAGCTACCTACAAATTTAAAAATATCGACACGCAATGCGATTTTATTATTCCAGTAAAGTATTGCGATAATAAACATTAAATATGGACATACACTTTTACAACATTACTTCATTACGAGTCCCAAAGGACATCATCACGAACAGTACCGAATCGCAAACAAACGTGTACAAATTTACGTAAAAGGACCAGTTTTCAACAAACCTTTCGCACAATAGCATACATACACATAAGCTCCCCGTAGGCCCAATATTGATAGGTATTGACGGTAAGCGGTCGACAACTTGCCTTCACTACACACGTGAAATCACCGCCCTCGCTATGAAAAGACTCTGATGAATAGACGAAGGATTTTTTATTCTTTATTTATTCCCAGTACGGACAAAAGTTTGGGTAAGGTAATGTGCATGCTAGAGTTATCACAGTTTGAGTTGTTACATTGCTAGTGGTACAATTGTACGATACTCAGCCTTTTGTCACGGCTCTAGATAGTATGATATTGGAAGTGCCACAGTATTATTCCAATGGTTCCACGGACGTCGATTTAACCATTCCTTAAATGAGAAGAAGTCATGCCTATGCCTATGCCTATATATTTAAAGGGGTGGATAGAGTTCTATCTAAATTCAAACCAACTATGTTTTAGATCCTATGTTATAGGGGGCATATTTATTGCGAGCGTTTCCCGGGCTCAGTTCCAAACTTCATGTTGCTTATAAATTAAACTAATTTATACGGATTTTGTCGTGTTTATTTTAAAAAACTTTTATTTCATAATTTTGAAACTCTAACACCATTATTATTAAACTTTACTGAATTTGAGCTATTTAAACTAATTAAAACTATTTATATTTAAGTTTACACTTCGCCCCGACGTTTCGGTTGCTTGTCTCCCCGTGATCATGGCTGCTGTAAAGCAACCGAAACGTCGGAGCAAAGTGTAAACTTAAATATAAATAGTTAGGTTAGGACATAAATTAACGCTGCGCCACCGTGGCAGTTTAATAAGACCTAAAACAATAATTTGTGAATCACACGAACAAGTATTCTTTGTGGGATCCAAATCGTAAAACTCACCTCAGCGGCTATGCAAACATTGTCCACCGCGCCTCCCATCCGACCAACTTTTTCGAAAATCGTCGTTCTTTTTACAAAACTACACAAAATTTCATAACCAGCAATAAAAGTCAAGTAGCGCTAACTGCTACCAAATATGTATTGTGTTTTATTTATTTCCTCACTTCGCATATGCTTACACCTTTACCATTTAACTTGAACGAGCGAACTGCATACATAAACACACGCGCAATTTTTTATTCGGGGTACACTGAATGTGAGTGAATACTAACTTCAGTTCAAACTGTGATCCACTACGATTGGTTTTGTTGGACATTTTATAGTTTTGTACGTTTTATTATAGTTGTACATACTACTATAGCATGTCGTCTGTGTATTCCCGCTAAATTAAGCATAGGTGTAAAATATTCGCGTTTCATCAGTTTTTGTGTAGGTACATAATAGAAAGAAATTTATTGTCGCCTAACGGGTATACTTCTCGACTCCACATGGAGAATTGTATTTGTAATAACTGCATTAAACGTTACGAGCTGCATTAAAAATGCTTTTTAAAATTGGTTTAATGCCGGTTGGGATTATTTTAAATAAGGGTATACCTTATTTAAAATAATCCCACTCACTAATATTACTCACTAATTAAAAACATAACTGGCGTTTCAACCAAATACTTATATAAAGTGATTTAATTTTGTTTATGTATTTAGTCATTTTAGTTCACTTCATAAACTTAACATTTTATTTCAGCGAAATATAAAGCACCTATTTAATGTCTGTTCTTTTTATTCAACTTCTGCAAGCTTGTTGTATCTGTTGCCGTAGAAAAGCAATACTGTAGCTACCCTCTAGTTTATTCAGAGTCACGTAAATCCATCCATCCAATAGCGATATGAAATTCTGATAAATAGTGTAACTGAAGCAATTTACTTTTTAAGATCCTCGCTCAATTATTGGTTTCAAACCATAAAGTCAGTCGTTTTAAAACTGTAGGCCTATAATTTACATAAAAGAAAAAGCATATAACATTTTTTATATTTACGTACCAATAATTCACATGTATATCTATTTTTATAGACAATCTAGTAGCCACACAATCCTCTCACTTTGATTAATATATAAATGACTGCACAGATGGCGTAGTCGTTTCGCCACTGCCTCTGTGTCTAGTGTTGTGGGTTCGAATCCCACACGCGATAAAAATTTGTGTCATCCACAAATAGTTGTTCCGAGTCTGGGTGTTCTTTGTGTCCGTTGTTTGAATGTTTGTAAAGTCCCCTGCGACACAAAATTCAAGGCTAGTGCAGGAGTTGCTTTTAAACAAAGAAAACAAAAATACCGGAATCACGTCACAAACAAACATTATAACAACGGACACAAAGAAACTCCAGACTTTCAAATCTTACATAATTGTATCCTGTGATGAGTGATGAGATCGAACCTCCAACACTTACCACTGTGTAGTGGTGCGGAGATCACTTTAACCACGGCGCGTTCCTCGCAAACTGGCGATGTCTGACAGTAAAAACATTTCATTAGTAACACTATATTACTATAACATAACAGCGTCCGTTACGGAGAATTCATATTAAGATCTCATTTAAAAGTTTCCACCTTTAACGAGCACAGCTACTGAAAATTGCCGGGAAACCGTTTGTCCCGAGAACAGAAAATCTCACTCAATTATTGCTTGCAATGTGTAGTGTAAATGATAAGATGTGTAGTTCGTTCGACGGTGTATATAGTAATTACTCATTTATAGTGATAGCTCAGTGGGGAGACCAACAATCTGTAATGCAGAGGGTCTCGGGTTCGAACCCACGTCGCGCACCTCTGACTTTCAGAAGTTATATGACTTTTCGAAATGATGTGCGTATTGATTGACAATTATCACCTGCTCCGTGTCTCGGAGAGCACGTTAAGCCGTCGGTCCCGGCTGCCATGAACATCTATGGCACTCGTTATTGGGTAGTCAGTGCCCTATAATATCCTGACACTGGTCTAGCTTAAGGGGATCGTTAGCCCTTGGGTTGCGGAGGTCAGGTGGCAGCTGCTCCGTGTAAAAACTGATATTCAGTCAAATCCGGTGAGACTAGACAAGCCGATCCCAAATGACTTGGGAATAATAAAGGCTAGAGAGAAGACTCAGTTACACATATATAATTATAATAGGAAAGATAAGCATTCTATACTTAAATATGCTTTAATTTTTAAAAGGTAATTTCCTCGATAGTTTATATCCTGTGCGACTTCAAAAAATTCAAACAGCGAATTCAAAGAACACCTCCATTCAGAACAACTATATGTGGACCATTGTTTTTGTCCTATATGTGAAATATTCTCTCGGCGCGGTAGCAGTGACGACGCAACCGCTTAAACCAATCCACCATCCGTACAGTGCACTACAATCGACTAACTAGACATAACTTGTAAATCGATAAAATATCGATATGCTGTGAAACAATTCACCCGAAAAGTTCAGCAAAAGTCATAGCGTTTTACTAAATATTATCGATAACATAATGAAAAAAGTCTCCTTAGGGCTATCGAGTGTGTGAAAGAATCGCCCCTATCCGCCGATATCTATAAAAATAAATGATCGTGAATATACCGATCGGTTTCACCTGATGCTTTGAAGGTTACCCTCGTACTAGAGTTCGAGAGATGTTCGTAGATTGTGTAGTACATTGCGTAGTTTGTAGACAATGTGCTATAGAAGGGTATGAATAAAATTTACATGAATTAGCATGAACTGATAAATTAAAGGAAATTGATAGACAGTATGATAATAATCAGAGCAGCGATAGCTCAGTGGGGAGACCAACAGACTGCAATGCAGGGGGTCTCGGGTTCGAACCCACGTCGCGCACCTCTGACTTTCGGAAGTTATATAACTTTTCGAAATGATGTGCGTATTGATTGACAATTATCGCCTGCTCCGTGCCTCGGAGAGCACGTTAAGCCGTCGGTCCCGGCTCTCATGAACATCTATGGCACTCGTTATTGGGGAAGTCGACACAAAAGATCCCACTGGGTCGAAGTGTCGCCGGTCTGTACTGACTGGCCCCCACACAAGATAAGATAAGATGATAATAATCATTTTGAAATAATAATTATGCTGTTATAATAAAGGCAAAAATGACTTAAAATAAAAGAATAATTGAGTTGCATCGATAGTATTGCATTGTGTCGAGCGTTGGCCAAAAGATTAAGACGTTTCTACTATTTAATGTTTAATAAAAACTGGGATATTACTTTTAATTTGCTATTTTGATTATTTGACAAGGCCCCGTATGGCATCTTACAAGGCGTGATGAGGTTAACAGAATATGAACCTGATAGTAAATTTTCAAATATAAAACAAAGTTTAAAATATGTGATCAACACTTGAGTATGAATCATTAAGGTAAGGAGGTCTGTATCTATTTTAAAAAGTATTTTTCAGTTACCTTTTTGTTGTTATCTTTGCCGAACACACTCCTCTTTCTATTCATTGTACTGATTCAATCGAACGAAGGAAGAGGTGTTGAATAGTCAATGATTGTATAGCGCATTGGGAAAGTGGTTGCATGGACACTAACAATGTACATCGTGTAAAAACGTCGGCACTGCGTTGAAATAGTTTCAAAGTTTCCAACAACTAACCGTATGATACATAACAATAGAATCAATCACCTTCAGGACCCGAGTAGATAGGGTTTCGGGGGGAGAACTACGGGTCTCCTCCTTTGGACCAGGGTACTGCGGGGTCAGGAAGCCCACTGCGCCTCGAAAGGCGTGTTCTATCGACCGCTGACTAGAGTGCGCGGTGCCTGACATTGGAGTTGGACTCGCAGGGGTATGTGGTTGGCCGCTAAGGAGGACATGTTCGTTTGCTCGGCAAGCACGTTGCGTTCGAGCGTCGGACTCAGACGCGGCCAGTGCGAACCAGTCGGTTGCATGAGGCACGGAGTTGCCTTTAGCGAAGTGGCAGTGTGGTTTCACTGCCGCAACGCATCTCGGGAGCTTGCCTGCTCAGCAAGTAAGAGTCATAGCTGGAGTGACTCGGGCCACACCCGGCTTGTAGGCCTATTTGGGTAGGCATACGGATGTATGTCGGGAAGTGAGCGTGCCTTACACAGCTCCGGTACCATACTGGAGATATGGGAGGCGGCTTCTCCGTCGGCTTCAGCGAGGTTATCGTTAGCAACTCCTTTGAGTTGCGAGTAGTGAGCGGCTTTATTGCTCCGGTACCTATCTGGAGAATAGGTAGTGTCACTTGGGCACGAGGTAGCTCGCTTACGAGAACCGGATCTCTGAGGTTAGGGTGGAGAGTCGGGATTTGGGGACAAGACCTGTCTATAACTGGTCCCGGAAGGTGCTCTCGGGCACTGGAAGGTACAGCGGCTCCTCTATTATAACCTAACGGTTGGTGTAGAGGAACGCTATATCATAAACTGGGATAGTCGTAGAGGAAGGGGATGTTCATCATCGGCCTATATCTGTTGGTTAAAAGCAAGGGTTCAATCCTTGTATGAGAACAAAAACGTGTGATAGCTGTGCCAAGTCTGGGCGTTTTCGTGACATTTGATACAATATCCCAACGAGAATAATTTAAGCAAGTATTGCGTAGTATCTAGAGGAAAACTTTTCAGCAACAATACTTGACAAGCAATGAATCATTCATAAAATGACACATTTTCTAATACCACAACTTCTTGGTGAAGGTTTGGGACCGAGTAATATGATCGCGTTTTTACCGTCACATCGAAGACAACCCTACCTTTTTATGTTACACAATCTTTTTCTTATATCACAGAAGTATATTATTTCTTTTCTTTTTAATTTATACGATGAGTATTTTTTGACGTTCATTAAATGTAAAACGTTTTGATTTTATTGATATGTTTGGGATATTGAGGATGTATTATAGATGTATGTATAAATCTCGCTCTCTTCATGAAATAAAAAGTGTTTTAGAATACCTCTTTGTTTATTGTTTATAAGATTGATTTTCTCGTTATTAAGTAATAATTTATAGGAAGAAGGCACAAAATAATTTTAGTTTAAACCTACAGCAACTAGTTTTGAGTATATTAGTTATTTTTTTATATAGTATACTGACAGATTATCGGCAATCTTATGTAATCTACCTATAGTCAAAACACATGAATGCTTCCAAAGAAGTGCAGGAATATGCAAGTGAATGTGGTAGTTAAAACTCTCATAGGGCATTTTGGCAATTGTAAGATAGCTTTGACATTTTGATTTTTGACAGATTTGACAAGATGGTGCAACAGAAGTGACTGCGACTGCTGCGCGTGAGATTACAGGATTGATACCGGTGTATGGCAAATGTATGCAGCTGTCAAAGAATTCTTTCCATTGAAATTAAACTACTTTATAAGGATTTTATTGTGTTGTTTATTTTAAAACTCTTTATTACATAATTTTAAATCTCTAACACTACTATTATTGAACTGTACTACAATTAAAATTATTTATATTTATACAGCAACGACAGCCTAGTAGAAAACCGTTGGACTGCCAAGCAGAGGTCTCGAATTCGACCCCAAGGCGCGCATATCTGACTTTTCGAAATTATGTGCGTATTAAATAGTTGATTATCGCTTGCTTTAACGGTGAATGAAAACATCGTGAGGAAACCTGCATGTCTGAGAGTTCTCCATAATGTTCTTGAAGATATGTGAAGTCTGCCAATCCGCACTGGGCCAGTGTGGTGGACTATGGCCTAAACCTTCTCACACCGAGAAGAAGCCCGTGCCCAGCAGTGGGACAGTTTAATACAGGGCTGATATATTATATTATATTTAAGTTTACACTTTGACCCGACGTTTCGGTTGCTTTACAGCAGCCATGTTCTCGGGGAGACTTATTTTCAATCAAAGTAAATAACAGCATAAAGTCTGGATCCGTGCCCGGTAAAAGGCTGGTTGTAAAGGTAGGTAACTAACAAAATCTGGACGTAATATACTTCTGCCCACCACTTCAGTGAAATAGACGTGAGACTACATATATAAACACATCAAAAAACAATACAATAAAGCCATATAGCTAATTGACTCAAAAGTATAAACAAAATTAATTATCGTACCAACGAACTGAAATCAGGAGTGTTACAAACTGAATTCACCCGAATTGTTATTCACCCGAAACTTGTTAATATAATATCCTTCATTAAATTAGAGTGAATTTTCATTAGTTTAATTTACGTTCATAATAATGTATGTTCGTTTCACGGTGCTGTAGATATTTTAGGGTTAAGGCTTAAGGATAGGTTGCTGAAGAATGAAATATAAAATGATTTTTGAAAGAATACTGTTTGGATTGCAAAATTATTAGTATTCTTGTTAACCCCTCTAGCTGCTTACCTATTAGCTTTAATAAACGTTGGGTTTTGGCAAACAATGTATGACATTGCTTGTTTGAACGGCTTTATATATATTTTAGAGTTAAGACATGCGTTGTTGATAGTTGAAGCACAAAATATTTTGAAAGTTTACTAGCAATTTGTGTTACAAATGATTAGTAAACCGGTTAACACTATATATGATCGTTTCGAATCGCAGCGTACTTTGTGTCTGTTAAAATATGTTTTTGAAGTCTCCCGTGACAAAGAGCTAAAACAACTAACTAAATATAAACTTTTATCATTTTTTTTTCATATACACACAACACCATCTAGCCCAAACTAAGCAGAGCTTGTACTATGGATACTAGACAATGGATAAACATACATATATACAATTTTTTTGTAAATATATACATATTATACACACCTAGAACAAGACAAACATCCATGTTCATGCACACAAATGTTTGACTTGTGCGGGAATCGAACCCGCGACCTCAAGCGTGGCAGTCGGTTACACTAACCACTACGCCAACGAGGCCGACATTCGTTTAAGTAGACATTTATGTCTTTATCTTTATGCATAGTTATGCAGTTATAAACAGCTTCTTCTATGTTTGCCCCTTGATACATATTTCTTAATAGTAAATTTAACTTATTATGCAATATACTATTAAGAAATTCTAAAGTAAACCTTCAGCTAAGAAAGCGATTAACATTAAATGTCCCATCTGTACATAAATACCAAAAAAAAAACTTGTTCTAGAAAATTCGGTTTCGCAAAGCTCTCAGTTTATTGTAAGAATTTTAAACTAGGCATACTTAATGAACATGCATCCGGAATAACACATGCGAAAACTTAAACCGAAGCCTCTCTTGCTCACCACATAAAAGATACTGAAACTAAAATATTAAAAACTTAGTACAAAGTAGTAGAATAAAGTAAGAACGCCGCAGTTTCCTATTTTCCACTTGTTTGCAACACTACGCACGCCGTAGTTGCAAGGAAAAAACTCCCAACAGATAGTCAGGGAGCTTGTAATTCGGTACGAGTATTAGAGTGTCTCTAATCTTTGTACAGAATGTAGAGAGATTTTCTACGTTTATAATAATTATTGAAATAAATTATTAATAGCAATAAAATGAACTATATGATACGGTAACGACTAAATATTTTATTTATGAACTAGCCTAAATACTCAGGTCGACAAAATATTGTCTTCTGTTTACGCGAATGTTATTCATTGAAATTATATTACTATATACGGATTTTATCGCGTTGTTTAGCTAGACTTTATGATACTTTGAGCTCATTCTGCGTAAATAGAAACACCAAAGATTAAATTATGTTCGGGTACTTTGAAATAACTACACTGGAACATTGAAACAACTACCATCTTAGTCTCCCCGTGACCATGGCTGCTGCAAGCAACCGAAACGTCGGGGAAAGTGTAAACCTAAATATAAATAGTTTTTATACTTTTAATAATTTTATTAGCTTATAAATTAGTAAAATTCAATAGTAGTAGTAGTGTTTTCAAAATCATGTAATAGGTACAGTGTTAAATAAATAACGCGATAAAATCCGTATATAGTAGTTTAATTTCAATACTCAGGTCGGTAAAATTTAGTTTATATTTTGTTCTAAGCATATAGGCAAAATAAAGTAATACTGCTCTAAATATAATACTAACATTAGTATCATGTCAAACGCCCAAATGGGCTAGAAATATATTTTAAATCCTTTCGACTACACGAACGATGAAAAATACGAAACTACAATACTTTAGGAAAAAACAATGAGTAAACTAAAAGTTTGATTCGGTGAGCTCATAGTAATGTACAATTTCTGTGTCGGTCCCACCCTAGTACTTAATGAAGATGAAATTACAGATGCAAAGTTTATCAAGTTACAAGTTGAGTATCAAATACATAAAGGCCGCAAGCTCTCGGACTAAGCATCTAGTGGCGTAGTCCCAAGACGGCGTAGCATTTCGTAGCGCATCGTAGAGCGCCATCGGTGGAGCTCTGTAGCACTATGTCGCGGCTACGATAAAACTTGTGTACCGAGTTAAAAATACTGAATGAAGTTTCTTTTCGTACGTTGAGTGAAATTTAAACCTACAGGGTTTCGTATGTTATAATGATTGGTTGCAAGTTTTACCTACTAAATTAAAATATTGAAGTGCTGAAATTTATTTAAAAGCGAATTGCATTTAAATTATAGGTTCTTTGAGAACTTCGGGCTATAAACAACATCTGTATAAACCACCCGACCCTGAGGGGCCCCAGGATCGCAGCGTGCTACACAAAAATATTTTAACCTTAAAATATGATGATGAATATATTATATAATATAGAATACACAAATTAAAGCTCTGCTTTAATATGTCACTATCTAAAGACGTTACCGGTTCAAGTTTGGCTCTAATCTAAAGTACGTCAACAATAGCAATAAATAAATATTGACAAGTAGTTTCATTCAATAACGTAATTTTAGAATTACAAAATATATGATCAAGCTATGTCCACGAAGGGTTCTGCAAAAGTTATCAGGTCTCTAACTTAATTTCTTAGCTTTGATACAAATCTCCAACTAACATAATAATGTCCTATCCAATATCGTATTTAAAACGGTCAGCCAATCAAGCATTTATGTACTGAGGCAAAAAGGCAGTTTAAGAAAATATTCTTCCAAAAATATATTTGAATTTGCCTACGGAACTCTAGGAAAAAACTCATGCTATACCCCGCTCCCCCGGCGCCACTCGTCTCTACACTTCATAGTTGTCGCGAAGTTTTCCGCAAGAAAATGTTTTATTGAACTCCCCGTATGAGTTTCTGCATCAAATACTGCTAAACTGTGTATTGAAATAAAATGTTGTGACGGTTAGTTTGAAATATGCAGCGTGTAACAGATCAGATAAGATCCTACTACTTCTATTGCTACCTACTTATATTATAATAAGTGTTAAAGTTTGTGAAGATATCTGGATATTTACAACTCAATCGTGCATAAACCGAAAACAGATTTGTTTAAAACTTGGTACATATATAAAATTTGTGATAGATTAACATATAACATACTTTTTATGCCGTTAATGCGTCCCCATGGGACTAAGGCGGACGAATCAGTGAACAAATAGTACTAGTGATCTTAAAAGTAAATCCATCCAGTAACTAGTAACATTGTTAACAATTATAATTTAAAGTTTCAAAAATAATGCAATATTAATGTATTATAATCTGTATAAAGTACATAGTTTCATTTCAATGAATTTAGTGATTTAACTTCATCAAAGTGAAAGTCAAAGTCAAAATCATTTATTCATTTAGGTCACAAAGTAACACTTATGAACGTCAAAATATATAGGTTAGTGAGTTTACTAAGTTACTGAAGCTACATTTAGGTTAGTTGCTAGGTTCAGGCAAAGGGTTGAGCCTATGAGAAGAAACCTGCAAGAAACTCACGGCCACTCTTTTAAATCGCCAATTAAATATAATTTCAGTATTTTACAACTCATATCAAGAAGGTTTTGCAGCCATTATGCCATATATTACTGACTATATAAATCTAAAGCTTATAACAATAATTTTAAATAAATAATAAAATTACTAAATCATGTAAAGGAGATAAATCATCATCGGTTTACTATATACACACTTATAACAATAAACCAACCAACTATAGTTACATAATATAGTCAAACAACTGTGTGTACAGCAAGACTTCGTAATAATTTAAGCTCACTTGACATAATTTATATAAAAACACCTATTAAATAAACTCAGTTCTGGTACTTTTAAATATCTTCACACTTCAAGATTCAGACGAACGCTACCGTAGTCTCCCCGTGACCATGACTACTGCAAAGTAGTTAAAACATCGGGGAAAGTGTAAATATAAAGATAGTGATAGTTGAAATTTAAATGAACCACGATAAGATTGTTATGAAGTAATTTAATTGCAATATACAATAACATTTGTGTAAACGTAAGATTATATAAGGTGGCCGGATTATTAGACTTCGATGGCTGCTTATCTCTCATCAGACAGCGCGGAAGCAATTCGGTAGCCATATATGAAAAAGTATAAAGTTCGTTGATGTTCTATATGGTTCATGCCCTAAACATGTAGCTGCAAAGCATAAGTGTGATGTATGTCTAACTCTCCAGGGACGTACACACATGATGTTTAATTTACAGAAATAAATGTTGTAGATATTGTTTGTAATTTGAAGCGAAATTGTATTTATATTAATATTTAGAATAAATAGTTGCCTCCACCACAGGGAAATAAACATAGTGGTATTTAGAATGATGTTACATATCACGTTATGAAATCACAGTAAAAATATAGGTTTTGTGACGAAGCGGTAGAGAATGTGAATGCTGTGCATTCGTCTTGGGTTCGATTCTCGAGTCTGGTGAAGTGTCTTTTTGTCAATCTGTTACATAAATGATTTGTAAAATGCTAAATTTATAATTTGATGGCGATTTAAAAGAGTGGCTTTGACTTTCATGCAGGTATGTTTTCTTAGGCTCAACCTTATGGCTGAACCTAGCAAATAAAACAAATGTAAATTCAGTAAATGTAGTAAAGTCACTAACCGCTTTAACGATCATAAGTATTTTGTGACCTAAATGAATAACTTTTGACTTTGGCTTCAGTAGCAACATGGAGTCTGGAATTGTGCCCGATAGGTCCGTCCACCCCCTATTACCTGGAACCAAACTATTGCTGGAGTAACGTGGATCTAATACACTGCATACCCTCTCGGGAATATAAGCGTGATGGGGAAGGACTGCGAAGAATATGGACATTTAGTAAAGAAGCAAGATGATAAAGAACAAAGGCAGTGACGGAGTAGCCGAGGAATGAAGATCACAGGTATTTGCAATTTGCATTTTGTATCACGTCCATTTACAAGTCGGTAGCGGAGGAGACTAAGACAGGGCCGACAAAAGTAACATAATGTAGAACTATTAACTGAGTTGCTATTAGCAGGTTTTTGAAACAGCTACTTTGGCCGAACAACCAACGTGAAGAAAGCAACATTTGGATTTATTTTTAATTAGCTTTTGTCTTCAACTTTGTACGCGTAGTATTTGAAAGTAGATGTTTATCTATATTTACTAGCGGTCGCATAGTGGTCAAAATTCGACCAAAATTCCTAAGCTTGCTACTTTCTTTTCTTTTTTCTTTATAACATATAAATCAGATATTACCTAATACCATAGTTACAAAGAATTGTACGACGTCAGACGAACAATGCCGAAATACTACGAATGCGATTCGACTGCGTGTGTCAAATGCATGGTTGTGTGCGTGTTGTGTATTTTCATTAATTTCTAATGCATATTTTATAAAAATATTAATATTCGCCCCTCCTTCTCCATAATTATAAACTTTAATTGTGCCAGATTTCATACTCCTCCGTCTGCGCAATTTTTGTAAAAAGGGGTACAAAGTTTTTGCTTCACGTATTAATATATTTGTTGAACTATACACATAACAAAGTAAAATGGTTTATGTCTCTTTCTTGGACCCTTTAACTATTTAGAATTATCAGCAATGACTTATTATTAATACTCGACTTTTACGTGGTGTATCTTGATGAAACATGCACCAGATTTAAAGTTCGACCGACAGCAATACAATTGTGAAAACCGCATTCAATGTGCAATAATCGATATAGGCCAAACATATTACAGTCATAAAAATTCTAAAATTATTGTGTTAGCGTCTATAGGTTTTGCAAAGACTACTTACATATTTTACTGAAACATTATGTATAAAATAAGAGTGCAATATCTCCCCTGTAAAACAATTAAGTTCCTGTGTATAAAAAGTTAAATTTAAAATATAATCATAAAACAGCTAAAAAGGGAGAGTAGGATTTGTACGTGCAAAAGGAAATAGGATTGTCACTCAGCTTATTGCACCGGCTCCACATAAAAAATGCAAGCCTGCGCTGTTGCTACATCCTGTATGACAGTTTGACATCTGCCGATGGAGCCATAATTTGGAGTTAACGTATCTATTATAATATACCAATATTAGCACTAGAATATGAATTAACCTAAAATATTTATTTTATCCAACATGTTAGAAATATAGATGTTAGAATATTATATCATTATGGGTTTCACATATTTGGATGATTTTACTCGTAGTATGGAATTTTGGTTCGGTTTGTAGACACATTCTACTACTAAGTTTTTAAAAGTTATTGATTGTAACCAAAGATCACCAATCGGTATGAAATTGAAATTTATTTAAAAACCTGATTTAAGAGTATTTGTCGTGAAGACAACTTCCACTATAAGAATCATTCCTGTGTCGTGGGGGACATCACAAACCTTCAAACAACGGACACAACGTGCACTCAGACAACAACAATTTGTGGTTCTAATATTTTTTTCCCGTGTGAGAATCAAACCCACAACAATTGGTGTAGTGATAGTAACGAGACTACCATTTAATCCACTACGTCATCTGTACAGTCTAATAATATTCAATATGGTTAATAAGCACACAGGATCAGTAACAGTTTTGCATTCATGAATCCGCTAATAGTAAAAATAGATTGTTTATCAACAAAGCTCGTGAACAACATTGAATTTTTTTTTTGTAGGATTTTGTAGCCTTTAGGTAGTTTATTATATATTTTGGTGATCTTACTGTAGGATTTCATTAGATAATTTAATCAAGAACAGTTCAAACCCGTCTCAGCATCAATCCATGTAAAACTCTGGCTATAACTAAAACAAAAACAGTCATCAAGACATATCTAACGAACTCCAACTTGATAGAGCAATGTCTGCACAAAGGAAAATCCTATTCTCCTTCAATCTTGCCGTCATCAGACCAGCTCCATGGTACCGACTTAATGCTATATAACATTACACTGATATATTAGTACCAAATTACTGTATACGATAAAATCATCAAAGAATACATATATATACACAGCATATACATCATTATACACAGCTGTATAAATTGTTTAAAAACTATCACTGCTGGATAAAAATGTTTACATAAAACTTCAGATAGCTCGCTCAAAATAAAATGTTTTAAACTATTTGTGTATCCAAAAATAAAACGATTTCCAGTAACACGAATACTCCATTCATATGCCTATTGGGTCAATTTATCCAAAAACAGTACCGTTACCTGCACAGAACACCCCTAGTCATTATTCCAAACGTCCACCGAGCAAATCGCTACGCGGATGTAATTGGCAAATATTTAAATAAAATAATTAGTACAAACTAGAATCTATAATAGACTCTATTTTTTAGATGATAAGGTTCTGTTTTAAGTGTAGGGTGAACCAACTCGTTAACGGTGTACCAATATTGAGACAGTGCTTGCAGTAGGAATTATTGACGAATCATGTTTGAACGAAAATCGTCGAACCAGGCTCTGAGCGAAGTAGTTGTCATAATTTTAAACTTTTTGTAGTATGGCTGTATGCTTTTAATCAAGTTACTGAATGCAGATATGATATTTACGGATCACTTATTTACTTAAAAGTATAAGTGAGTAATGGACTATTAATTGACACCTTTTGTACAACCTTCTGACTTAAGCTGTAATAAATGAATCAATATGTCTACTGTGGTGAAGACGAGATACTTACTTCTGGGATTAACACTTCTGAATTTTCAATAAATTCAGATTAAAGTCGTGTTTTTATTAACAATTACATCTATACTAATATTATAAAGAGGAAAGTTTTGTTTGTATGTTTGTTTGTTTATAACGGTTTAACTCCAAAACTATACAACCGATTTTAAAAATTCTTTTACCATTAGAAAGCTATATTATCACCGAGTAACATGGGCTATATTTATTTTTCAAGTACTATTTTATCTAATCTACTTTTACGCGAGCAAAAGCTAGCAACGAAATATAATTAAACTACATCTGCAATGTTAGGAATACGCAAAGCTCAAACGATTGTTTCACTAATTTCTGCCCGTTTTTTTGTCCGCGTGAAGCCCCGGGAACGCAGATAAAAAGGTATTCCTGGTATTAATCCTGGACATAGTCTATCTATGTGCCAAGTTCCAACGAAATCCGTCCAACACGTGATTGAGGAACAAAACTTCTTTACAGACTGTCACATTTACTATTAAAGCACTATGTATTATAAAAACTACGTTTGAAACTAAAATATACGTTAAGTAAATATATATTATATAACGATTATTATGTGCCTTTCCAATGAAATCCGTCCAATCATTTACGCGTGATTGGGTAAATAAAACTTCTTTATTATCCAATCGCTATTAAAGCTAGCATACTGCATTATAAAAACTAAGTTTTAACCAAAAATACCCGATTTATTTGAACATATTAGAATATATTTATTATTAACGATGAAGCTGCATCGGCTCGCCGACGACCATACACTATTGTATTGAATCATGTCTGGCTTTCAACCAATCGACTTATTAGTAAAACAGATACCTACTTGTATTGTCGTGGAAATAAATTAAAATCTATTACAATGGTGATGCCTAGTCAAAAATATTATTAATACTACAGAAGTATTAACAATTAGGGTGAGTTTAATTGTCTAAACCTCTAAACTTTAACAGGGCAAACACTGAACCAATTAACGACGAACTAAACCCTTTGTTTGTCTGGACAGTCTGTACTTTATAATGATACACCTATATACAGTACATTATTTTATCATCTTTTGAATATTTAAGGTGCCGTTACTTATAATTCTTAATTATTAAAGTTGTTGTATCTTACAACAAGAACAAAAGGTACGTAAGCATGTAATACTGCGGAGTAGTGCAAAGGCAACTGTGGTGTATAAGGTCATTTGGGTTCGATTCTCGTGTCAAGCGAAGCATTATACGAATTTATTGCTAAAAAAAGCTTCTTATTAGTCTTTAGGCAACAAGCTCGTCATCTATTACTTAGGACTTTAAAATCGCAAAATGTATGAAATTTAACGCAGATATCGCGGCAGACGTTCAAATGACCAAAACACCCAGGTTCCAAACAACTATTTGTGGACCACACATTTTTGTCTCACGTGAGTATAACACAACACTCGTCGTGGCAGTGGCGAGGGGACCGCTTAAAGGAGTACGGCATCCGTGCAGTTCAGAGAAGTAAATTTTATTTGCCTTGTCCCACTATAACGAACCTGTGTACCGAGTAATCCTGACCAACTAAAGCCTGTTGACTCGTTCAACAGAGATCTGGCGCGGATTAAATAAACAATTAGCTGAACCCACATAAATGTCAAGCTACCCTTGTAATCGCCTCCCGAATGGTTCGTTTGTTGTAATCGTGTGGCCGCCGTGACAGCGGCCATTGAATATTTAATAACGTAGTTTATTTTTAATAGAATAGTACAATTACTTAAAATTTACTTTGGGTTTAAACATATATATTTCTAAGGCGATAATCGTTGGTTTGGTTGTGTATGACCGATTGTACAACTGCCGATACGGTCTTGGATTTAATTCAGATCGGTTAAAGTGCCATTTGATTTACTGAACAGAATATTTTAATAACAAGTCTGGAATGCTATTTTAGACAGCTATAATAGCATTGAACTTATAAACGTTGTCGTTGACGTGGACGTTGCAACGGGCAATCGGCCTTCTCGCTACTGCCTCTAATTCGAATCCCACACAAGGCCAATTATTTGTAAGGGAAATTGTTTGTTATATGAGTCTGAGTGTACTTTGTGTCCGTAATTTTCTTTTAAACTCCTTGTAACGCTGGGATTAAGCCCTAGTCTGCCTAAAAACACACACTTAACAAAATGTGAAAATCATTTAGGGATCGCTGCGCCATCTGTACATTCAAAATTATTGCACGGCTTCCATCTATACCGTCAAAACTTATATACAGTTCATTTAATCGCTGGCAGTACCACCCCACCTCGTGAAGCCGCAACGTTATCAATACACACATTGTAATACAACCCCTATTAGAGATAGTTGATAAATGGATCGTCGGACAGATAGTAGCGTTATTAAATTTTCAGCACTGCCGCCATTATGACCAGTAAAGCCTTATATTCAGCGCGACGTTCTCCTGAATTATTGCGGAATATTCTCTTCACTGTTTCCAAGATTCATATCGTTTACTTAGCCTTTAAAGTAACACTTATGAATACCAACGCTACTTGTGCAAGTGTTATTTTATCGTCCATTTTGGTGTGACTTATCTTATTTAGACCATACACTTAGTTATTTTGATGTGGCTAAAACAAATTTGTTACTTTTAATCCAAAATATCTTGATACGTTATTTAATTGTGTGAACCTCGTTGCTCACATGGTATGCCATGTTGGCACGTATACGCGCAATTATTAGAACCCGGGTTCAATATCCGGATCGAGGAAAGCTTTATTGGTAGTTTTTGTAACAACATTCTTAGTATAATATCAGCCCTGTATTAAACTGTCCCACTGCTGGGCACGGGTCTCTTCTCAGAGTGAGAAGGGTTAGGCTGTATTCTTAGTAGAAGCAAGAAAACAGTCTCTCTATTACATGACACCTAAACATAAGCTAACGCATAGTTCAAAATAACACACCGGTGGTGTTTGCGGTATTACATCTTTTGCACACCCCTCCAGGGCTATACAGGCGTGAGTATATGTATGTAAAAATGGTTTAAGTGACTGCCTCGACATTGTAATTGCGCCAAGTATTATGGGTTCGCATCCCAGACAGGGCAAAAATTTGTGTGATCCACAAATGGTTGTTCCGAGTCTGGATGTTCTTTGTGTCCGTTGTGTGGATGTTCTTTGTGTCCGTTGTGTGAATGTTTCTAAGGTCTCCCGTGACACAGGATATATTCCTAGTGCGAGATGGTACAGGAGAAAAAAGAATTAAGAAATAAGTACTGACCTCATCAAAACTTTAATTTATTTCACTGATATGTTTTACATGCGTCATTACTCGTAATAAATACACCAATTAATAACCAGTACAAATAGAATAGCGATATTAAACTTAACGCGCCGTCTCTACATGACACGTGATACGTGAGACGTTCGATAAACGTGCAAGGAACGCGCTCGCCCAACAGATGCCAGTGGGATCAGGCCCTTAGTTATTAGTATATATTATAATTTAAATCAACATACGCGGGCTTTAGCCTTCCAATAGCCTTTTTACTAACATCTCTGCTCACAACAAAACATATCTTTAAGATGCCTAGAAACTAACAACAGTAACACGATCGAAAGCTCTTTAGCTCCGATCTTTTGCAGGACGGAGGTATTTTGCCATGGAAAGTTAAATTAAAGCGTGAAATAAGTTTGTTTAGAATTAGCGCTGTATGACCTACCTCACGTATTATATTCATGAATTATTAATGTATATATGTATGCATCTATGTGTGTGTGTTTAAATAGGTGTAAATTAAATCACGATGTGGACTCTAATGTTGAAAATTGATTTGCAAATGATGACGGAACACTCAATGAAATGTATGTTTGGTATAATTTATACGGTTGGAAGAGATTTAGGCGTTTAGTCTGTTTTATACACGAAGCGCTAACATGCGCAAATGAAGGCACTTGCGCTGGTTGTATAAAGTATCGATGGAAGTTGATCGTATGATGCAAGTAACTCGCGTAACTTGTGCATGCATCCTGCCTAAGCTACTTGCGTCTTTTACAAACACGTTTGGGTATATAGTGCATATTTATAATAATAAAAGCTTAAACAAATTAAAATAGCTACTTACATGGGTCACACGAGTGTGTAGGTAACGAATTAATAAAACCCATAATACTCGGCGTACTGGCAAATGCGAGCCGATGACTTAAACCATTTCACCATTCGTGCATTCTATTTTATTACACTAGGCGAGTGACTAGGTTTTATGAATGCGTTAAAAATACTTTTAACACGTATGGAGCAGTGACTGACTCATAATCCGCTTGCCATTAATATCCAGAGTGATTTTGATTTAGGCATAACGCAAATTATTATGATCATCAGATAATTGTACCAAGTATTTCCTTCTTGAATACCCGAAAACTCTTGCGATAAAGGGTGCTGTTGTGTTTGATACAAAACTTTAAAACCTATATTCTCGAGCTTCTGCTTTTATCTTTCTACCTATTTTGTTATCTAGCGTCACGACCAAGATATGCATAAAAACAAAACTGCCCCAAACCAATAAATAAAAAAGCTGAAAGGAGCTCAATAAAACTGGCCAATCCTTGGGTTTTATACCCGTTATTGGTTTACGGTGCGCCGTAATGTGCTCAGCGTTGGTGATATCTCGAGTTTATAACGCAGTAAAGACGACTGTAGTAATATAACTTATTTAAGCTTACTTTAATGGTTGATATCTGTTTTATATTATCTGAAGATAATAAGATAATTAGAACTGCAAAGATAATAAAATAGTTATACTATTGTGAGGTAGGGCGGATGGCGGAATATTTGTTCAAAACTGGGCCACCTTTTAGAAATAATATAATATATATATTCTACCACATACAACACTATCTAGCCCAAACTAAGCAGAGCTTGTACTATGGATACTAGACAATGGATAAACATACATCTATACTTTTTTTTGTAAATACATACATATTATACATAGAAACATCCAGACCAAGACAAACATCCATGTTCATGCACACAAATGTTTGACTTATGCGGGAATCGAACCCGCGACCTCAGGCGTCGCAGTCGGTTACACTAACCATTACGCCATCGAGGCCGTCTATGAAATATGACATAGCCCATTGGAAAAAATCTACAAACCTTAATGCAAGTCTTGTTGGGCGCTTTCTGGACAAATTATACTACGAGTATATGAAGATGTATGTAGTTTGTATAGTAGTCTACCTTAAGACAGTTATACAATGTCAGGTCAGTCTTTGAAGTAAAACTAAACTAATTAATGAAAATGTAAAGCAATATTATTAAATTAAACTCTCCTATATAGGTCTGATTGAATTCGTTGCGGGTTGCGGTTCGAGTGTTAAAACTTGTTTTTCATTTTCTACGGATATCACTCCTGAGCCTACACAGGTAAAGTGTAGGAATACGGCTATTATAAGGCGTATCTGTTCAAAATCACATGTTCCCCGGGGTAAATTCTTGTATATATAATTAAGTATGCCTATATTGCTACATGTAACGAAGATAAATAAAATCATTCTATAAACTTGGAACAGATATCTATCGTCTAATATTTAGATATAACCAACAAGTATAAAGAGTTCGACTTCGTCACTTTCGTGCAGTGAAGAAGACTAATAGAGCTTCACTCTTACGAAGACAGTATGGTGCATAGATACATATGTCATCATACAGTGCGGTTTAATAACACTGACCGGATGGCACTAACTATTTAACGAGATCATAAATAGAGCTATGAACCACCAGTGGGGACATCGATATTAAAATGGAGGGCTAAGACAGCCATCTGCGTGATACCAAATGGTGATATTCAAACGTGAATGGTCTATAGCAACATGTTGATACAGCGTTCTTTTTAGGGTGCCATACGCGTAAATATGGATGAGATTTGTGTAGGTTCTGAAAACTAATTAATGTAAAATATATTTAATCTGATAATCAATGAAAATAAACTGAATTTGTTTGTATATCTAATTAAGAAACCATACAATGGACGAGAAAAGACTGACTAAGAAAGTTTATAAGGCTAGTGTGAATGGAACAGTCGCAAGGGAAAGACCTTGGCGAACGTTTCTTGATTAGATCGGAGAGGTTGTGGATAAGGGCCAGGTTATGAGCACCTTTAACCGGCGAGCGTGTATGAGGAATGTTATGAAAGTGAATGAAGCCAGAGAAGTGTGTCAGGATCGTAGCAAATGGAAATCCGTAGTCTCTGCCTACCCCTCTGTGAAACAGGCGTGAATCTATGTATGTATGTATGTACAATTAATTAATCTATTTCATGCAGGGTTTTACGTTTCTCATTTTTAATGCAGTTCTTCCAAATTTATAATATCATAATCAAAATATATTACATAGGTCACAAAGTACCACTTATGACGTTAAAGTTTATTAATTTGAATTTACATTTACAATACCTGTTGCCATAATTATAGTACTAGTGAATTATTTTTCTATAGGAAATGCACATTTCACTTGCAAATTGAGAGCCAGTCTTATGCCGTGCCCCTATTCCGCCTAACAACACGTCTTCTTTTTTAATTATGTATTTTGGTATTATGTAATTATGTTTATGTAAGTATTATGAAAAAAGAGAAGCATCCATATTATTGTTTATTAATCCATATTACATTTATTAAACACAATCGACAGTTATTTACTATGCGAGAAGGGAAACATTTAACATTCATAGTAATCATCAATTTCCAAAAAAAAATACATCTAGGATATGAATATAAATCTCCTGGAAAATTCGGCATTCCTACTTTAGAGAGCTAAGAATAAAATAATCCCATAGCCGTCCCATAGGTACCCTTTAACCTCTCTTTAATCCTTGCGCTTTGCTTTCTTTCTGTGTAACATAAGAACATGGTCAAAGGCTGGCCTTGAATTTGAAATTAATTTAATTTCGTATAGACTATGACATAATTGAATGAATATTCCGAAGCCTTTCCAAGCCACTCAGCTAACGCAATGTGCTAGTAACAGTGTTGCCGTAAATCATGTCCAATAATGAAGGCGAACTCAATAAGCCAATGATGAAGCAACATTACTGTAAGCACTGGCAGGGTTGCCAGCTGAGGTAGCAGTTGTAAATTGCGTTTTATTTACGAAAAACCATTCATGTTTTTATCTGATTTGCTAGATATTTAATAATGTGTTAGAAACGTGAGCGTAGGTAAAAAACTGTCGTGTAACAAGAAAAGGAGAGAACAGTGGCATTCCTGTATCTCCATCTTATAGAAGATTACATACTAATAATGACCTACAGACCGAATTTCGGTCACGGCGGCCAATCTTAAAGGAGAAAGGAGACTGGCCATCTGCGCAGGAGATATTATAGTGCACAAGCGTATGCGCACACACAAATGCACTCTCTGTTCCCTAACTCTTATGATCCGATGGGACGAATTATCCGACACGACCGGAGAGAGATCAGGCGCAGGACCAACGGCTTTACGTGCTTTCAGAGGCACTGGAATGACTAACACCGCCAATTTCCTAACTCCGGCTGCTATTGAGATTTCTTAACAGAAAAACCTAATAACTTTTTGCTGGCCCAACCTGGGATTCGAACACGAAACCTCATGCACAGCAGTCGCATTCACTACCGCTGCGCTACGGAGGCAGTTACAAGATTACATACATTGTATCTTCAAAAGGCCTATCTAAAAATAAAAAATGACCCACATTTCGCAAGCTATAGATTTCGATCCTACGCCATACAGGGCCTGTCTATGCCGTCTATAAGGAACAGTTCCTGACTCTGTTCTGCTACTGAGAATATCTTGACAGATAAACCCAATAGCATTTTGTCCAACGCAAGGGTCGGGCGGCGTAGTCTTGGGTTCGATCGATTGCCAGTATCATGAAACGTAATGTTGAATTTTCGTTCCTACTGTTCGTAGCGTGAAACATATTTAAGCCGAAATTTGTCCTTCATATTGTTTTTTGGTTGCTCTTATTTGTCCTAAAGCCTTTCATGAAGCAGTCCGAACAACAAAGTAAGTAATTTTGAATGAAAGAAATCTTAAAAATCTTTATTGTTAGTTTTTTCGTTTGGCTCGAAGTTTCGGATAAACATTTTCTTGGTCGCAATCGCATTCACTACCATTGCAGCAACGAGGCAATCTTTCACACAGGCTTTTTTCTGTACGAAAATTATGAAGAGGAAGATTTGAATTTTGCCTTGTTTGTTTGTAAGAATTTAACTTAAAGACTAATCAACCGATTTCAAAAATTCTTTCACCATTAGGAAGCTATATTATTACCGAGTAACATAAGCCATATTTTATTTTTAAAAAGTACAATGTCTAACATAAAGTTACCTAACTTTACGCGAGCGAAGCCGCGGGCTAAAGCTAGTATTCAATATTTTTGTTGGCCGTAGTTAATAACCCTATCAGGCCTCATACTTGACAATTAACGGCAGGCGGTTGCCGACAGATGACATGTTATTGGTGTGGCATTAGCTCTATATGTTCTATATCGCGCCTGTCTCTAAATAGCAGTACGTACGATACCCTGCTATCCATTAGTAATTAAATAACGGGACGTGGTGATGAACGGGAGGGTCAGCGCAAAGTGCTAACTATATTTTACAGCAATGGGTAATGCACTATTCATATTTGGTTAATTACCTATAGGTAATATAAAAAATGAAATATATGATTAATTTATAATTAATAGTAATTTTCATTAAAATTATAATTATTATAAGTCTTTTTGTGAGCTGTATGCTCACAAAAAGACTTCCGCTCTACATTTAATTCTTGTATGGCGAAGAGTTTACAAAAATTGTGATAATAATAATATAATTATAATAATACCCCTCTGGGACAGTCGTTATCTCATCACGAGACTAACGCGATATCGGAGGGCACAGTACACTAAACTACCACCTTCGCCTTGTGATATAAACGAAAAATGTATTACCAGGTTAAATAAAAGCGCACAAACCACAGGGCAGCTTGTGGCGAGCTAAATGTAAGTACACTGCGGTCCTGAATGCCTCAGAGAGTCGGTTAGGGCCTCATCACCGGCTTGCCGTTACTGGCTGGCTGGGGTGGAACTTTAAGAGCGCCCGTAGGAATCTCAACTCTGGCTTGCCTTGGTCGGCCGGTCAGAGGGAGGCCGCTAGAGTTATATGCTTGGAGGTGGAAGTGTCATTTTCAAGGGCATAACTACCGGGAAACCCATTCCGGGTCTTCGTTGTCACGAGACCCGTGATGGTGAAACCGGCGACGCACCGCTCGACACCCCTAGCCGCTCGCACCGGTGTTGCCCTCTGCTGCTGGCTTTTTTGCCTATGGTGCCTATTCAGGGGCCCATCTAGTGAGTTGGCGAGTTACCGTCTGCCCATTGCATTGATGCTATTAGAGTATTCAGGGCAGACGCCGTTTTTCATCCATAGTTACCAATATACCGGTCCACCAAACACCCATATCCGTAGCCCATATATTAGAATCCATACGTAGCAACAGTCCTACGCCTGCTACGGCTAGTGCCGCTGTTAGTGTACCATCCCACCTTTGATTAAAACTCTCGAAGGGCCTCTTCATGTTGGACCCATGTCTCCGCGGAAGCTTCCCAAAGGGCCGGGTATTTTCTAACATAATATTTTAGAAAATACCTGTGATAAAAGAAACATAATAATATATTTATTTCAATAATAGGTACAATAATTTATAATAAAAACCGTAAACAATCAGACCCGAATCAGCTTAATCACACACTTTTTTCCTTGTGTGTATAGAACCCACTGCACTCGGCGCATGATAGTGTCAAAGCGACGAAATTAATATTATTATAAAGTGTTGTAATTTTATTAATTTTGTCATAAATATATTTTGTATCTATATCTCCCTGCGACCACGACTGCTAAAAAGCAAAACGTTCGAGAAAATGTAAATATAATAATAAAAACCAAAAACAATTAACTTACTAATAAATTCTGTTTAAAGTAGTTTAATTAATCACAATTTGTAATACTCTAGCCGATGCATGTCGGTTGGATCCACAGTAAATAAATAAGTACCTTGGTCCCTTAAAATACTAAGTAAAAACTTAATGTTTGATTAATATAACACGTATTATAAGAAAAAGAAGATCTATCGATATTAGTATTATATTAGTAATGTGCCGAGAGGACCTGCAAAACATATCTTTATACGGTTCCACTATGCATTGAACGAAAAGCCGCTATTAAAAGAAAATATGAACTCTAAAAGGAACGAAGTAAATTCTTGAATTATAAAAGTGGCGTCGTAGTAGCCGACAGCCACACAACACACAGGGGTGATAAAACTTTTAAAAAATTCAAGCTCGGACACTGTGTAGCGTTACGAAACATTTTTCCGGGAAAAGGCGACGGTGCCCGCACTCCGGTATCCGCGGATTATCCGCAAAATATTTTCAATATCCGCAACTTATGTAGATACGTATCCGCGTCTCAGCTCGTAGGGAAACTTCGCCAATACGTGGCGGAATCTCACAATTCTTTTGCGTACGTTTCACATTTTTAAAGCTGTAACGATTTGTTTGACAAATATTTTACGTCATTCGTGCCGCGTGATTGAAAACTTTGATTTTATCGAAGAATTTCTACATTATGTCAAAAGAAGACTGATTATATGCAACTCAACAATTTTATTTTCTTGTTTTCTATGCGGTACGCTGGAACATATTGTGCAGTTGTTGACAGAATGTGTACTTTTCCAATCCAAAATATAAATATTAATAATGCCCGCGGTTTCAACTGCATTTATGACTACTGCGCCGCCCCCGTGGGTTGTAGCGTAATGTTTTATAGCCTGTAAACTTCCTAGGTAAATAGGCTATCCAACACTAAAATAATTTTCAATTCGAACTAGTAGTTCTTGAGATTAGCGCGTTCAACCAAACAAACAAACGCTTCAGCTTTATAATATTAGTATGTATTATATCTGCCACATATTTTGACTAAAGTTTAGAGTTTGTGAAGTTAAGCCTTGTAGAGTAAGGACGTGTAGAGTTCGAAGCTTGGCTCTACATGAGATCTAATAACTTTTTGACAGTGCGAGTCATATGGTCTCGTTTTGGCAACATTTTACACGAAAATGTTTTTGGTGAGATATCATTTACAAGTAGCTAAATATAGTAAAGGATGGTTTTAAGAAACTTTACATGTTTATATTAGTATGTCTTCGTTTTATGTCTAATTTAATTAAGTTAAGTAAAGTTGTTTGAGAAATTTTGAATTCTTGTCTATTTATAATATTGTAACGTAGTATGATGGGACTGCCGTGTAGTCGTACTTTATAAAAATAGTTTTCTTATTTCAATAATGAGGTATAAAGAGTATTTATGTTAAACCATAATTTTAATTTAATTGTTGTTTTAAATGGAAATTATTAAATGTAAATCTGGGTGTCATATCAATAGCCAGAGAATTTATAGTAGTTGATTTTGCGGCAGTCCTAGGATGACTTTATTAAACAAGGAGAGTTAACACAGCGTGATCACCACTTAAGCCTGAGATTGCAGTCAAATTGAAACAGCTCGAATGATGCGGAACCTCAACTTAATAGAATGTTGCAGCCAATCAACCTGCGCTGTGAGGTGTTCCTGCGGTTAAAAGGATTATCAGACACCTTAAAGGGTTATTATGTCACGAGAAGAGTAGTGTAATCATTGCCTCTTGCGCTGGTAACTATGACCTTCGCACTGCATAGGTTACAAGATAAAGTCAAAAATTACAAGTCATTCATTATTATTGAGGCGACTAAGTAACACTCATGCATGTTGAAGTAGATTTATGGAAGCCTGTTAACCACTTATTAAGATAAAATATGTTTCCAGCAATTTTTCAACTAAAATTATTGACAATAAAGGCATTCGACATTCTCCTGATTAACTTTTTCTTATACCTATTAATTTAATATACTTCCAACATTCTTTTACTATTTGCTAAATAATAATTTACGCAAAATAAATATATATCATCCCAAAAAAAAATTTTCATTTTAAAATTATGCATAATGTTAAAAGCTCTACTTTTCACTGCCAAACATTTTGAAGAATGAACCATATAACTAGAACTATGCTACAGTGGCAACAAACAGGCAGACAATTTAACAAGCGTCGCCCTTCGGGTTTGTTTGTAAACAAACTAAACTTATTACTAAACCGAACCTTCAACAAAATAGATTACAATGAATAGTTTTACGCTGGTGTCACTACCTGATGATTATCTTCATTGTAAAATGTACCATGTAGCTTTAGAATTAAGGGATCATTTTGATTGAACTTGTTTAGAGTAAAGTGTCTTCAGATTAACGAAAACACTTAATAAAATTATTCTATGATTTAAATATTATGTTTTTACTCACATATTAATTTATATTAGCAATATAAAATGATAAAAGTTATTCATATTAATTTACGATAAATAGTTATTCATTTAACGAATTTCTACAAAGAATGTGTCCTTCTTCAGAACCTTTTTTACGAAATCAAGCGTCGTAATCGGCACTTACTATTTGTTAATATTCGTTAGATTGTTCATTGTTTTTTTTTTGTAACTAAAGCTATCAATTACTAGAACTCCAAATATAATTGATAAAGAATTAAGACAACTCATTAGCAAAGTCATAATTATATTATAAAGCGCCTTTTAGCAAAATCATTCATAATTTCGATAATGTTAACGGAATAATTCACATATTATATAAAGTCTGATTTAAAATCGCACGATCTATTTCATATGCTGTCTGAAACAACTTTACCTTTCATACATAGTTCTATGTTACTAACTAAAACGTTCACTCACGCACAAATTGCATTACATCAATATACTAAGTACAATCCGCAGCTAGTTAGTAACGCTTTGAAATTTCTACTAGAAAGCTTCGTTCAATTATCATAGCATTATAGGCAATAAGATTTAAAAGAGTAGAAATGCAGTTACAGAGTATTTTGTTTGCTCATTTATGAATAATTCGATAATTATATGATATATTCTCTGAAACCAGGAATTAAAGCATTAAAAAATATATTACCTAGAAAATGTATTTGCAAATATGTATATTCTGCAAAATCTTAACTTTTCTAAATGTATTTATATGCTAACTATATGCTAATTTAACTTAAAATCTTGTAAAAATGTGACGATATTATATAAAATAATAATAAATTATAGACTTCAAAATTATTTTATACATATTTGCCTGCTCGACCAAGACACAGGCGTAAATATATGTATGTACCTATAATATTACTGACGGTACATTCGGTCAAGTCCAAAATAGCCCAACGTGCTTTACTAAAATGATCGAATCAGACTATACCTATAATAGTTTATTTATACTCAATTTATCTCTAGTATGTTTTATTGTGGTCGTGTTTTTAGTGGTATCACTCACGACATACAAATAAAATTAAGGAATAAAAAAGAGCCAAATAATTTTACTCCATTTACGGTAAAAAATGTATGTTGCCTTGCCTTATCACGACATTGTATCTTATTTTTTGTGCAATCTACACATTAACGCGTGTAAACAACCAATCTCTACAAATTTATAATAACTGAACTGCACAACGGTCTAGATCAAAGAACTATCTATTTATTTTCATATTTATAATTCTTATAAATAAGCGACTAACAAAGAAAAATAATACACACACACAAATACACTGAAATATACATTCTAAATCAAATTTGAAGAGAGGAACAAAATCGCATGTCTAACGCTTGTTTCGTGTGAAACACCCGCACACGTTTCTGTCAGGCGCTCCCCGCAACTGATTGCAGCGCTCACCGCCCCACAAATTGTGTTAAGAACAATGCACCGGACACGACTGATCGCTGGTTACAGACTAACACCACCTTGTTAACGGTACAAATATATTGCATGTTGTGGAGCCGAGAAAATATGGGGAATATGGCGATTATTTTATAGAAAACAGGTGGAAATCTTGAAGATGTCTTATTTATAAGTTTGCATGCAGTAATTTATAAAATACATTTGCTAACTCTGACTGATAAACTAACATAATTTCAGAGTGTCACATGAAGTCACGCGTCCAAAAATTATAAAGGTGGAAACCAAGAAGATAAGTTGGGATCTTCGTTGAAGTGAAGATTCCGATAATATTTGTGGAAATTATAGGCCCAAAATTTTAACGGTTATGTATGAGATTTACGCATGAATTTGTTAGCCTTTTTATTTACAAAGGCTACTAGATTCATGGGCAAATCTCAAGCTTTCTCTAAGATCCTAGTTATCTCCACAACAAATTTGATCAAAATCGTATATAAAGTTTAGCCGTGATAACTTAATAGTACAAACAGCGGCTTGCCTATAATTATGGTAGAAATATTGGAATCTAATCAAAGTCTACTTTCAGCATCGCTTGTCGTACGGTTATTACTACCAATATCTTCCATATTATTATTAAATCTGCCACTTGCAGTGCCGAACTAAAGCTTCAACCATTATCGACACACCGCTTTACTCTGCTGGAACTATTTAGTACTCTCACCTTAAATATATCTTTGGAGAAGATGTCTTCTCAATAAATATTATAATAACGATCTAAGTAACATCGCCCCAAACTCCTCACCATTATCTGTAGACCACACAAACTTTCGTCCCTCGGGGCGTATTGGACCTCGTAACTAGTCGCCCCATTACGTGAACGTGCAGCCACTTGTCATCAAGATCCTAGGCTCAATAGATACATACTAATTACTTCATAAACACAGCGTGCATGGGTAACACATGCATGCACCAATAAGGCGCATCGATTGTCTGGCGCGCGCCAACTGGACGTGGTTATCGCACAATATTGTATTGTAACTGCCTATTAATGTTCAATGTTGGCGCGCTACTATCAAGACCATTGTGTTATAATGTTTATGTCGATTTGTATGGACATTGTGACTCCCAGGTGCTTTGAAATTTCGACTGTAAGGCCTGACCTGGCAAAATTGCTAGATCAAAGTGCAGACATTCTATTGGTTGTTAATTAAGCTTATTATGAAGAGCAACTTGTCTATCATTTATTATGACTGATATTACGACGCATTTTTAATAAGTAAATTTTATTAATAAGTTATCAGTAACTGGTGCTATATTATTACGGTACCCACAGGAAAGGCTTGCCTAGTGTAAGGCATTCTGGTAACATTTTTATTTTCATTATTGTCATCAAAGTCCGGCTAAATAAAAAAACATACTACATATGAACGTCAAAGTATCCAGTCAGTTTACTCAAAGTACCTACCTCAAAGTAACCTAGCTGTTACTGATAACTTACTTAAAATTCGTGAACTTAGCCTCACCAAGAAATCGAGCTGGGAACTTGGCAATTGGCTATACCCGTCATTCCAGACAAACAAGGCTGTGAAATTATACCCAAAGGTGTATATTTGATCACACAGACAATTACAATTCCATTCAATCAAGGAAACAAAGTCTTGAGTATACTCACATTACTATCGAGAGCACTCACGACACTCGTTTATTGTAATGACAAGAACTATCAAAGAGAGAAAATACTTAATGTAGCTCTTTCTTAGCGGAGTCTCACTGAACGGGCGCATATATTTTTTTCATTGACGCTCTGACTGTAGCCTCTTTCAGTGGAACGCGGCTAGTCTTACAAAGCCTTTTATTAGGACGTCAAATGACAAGGATACTATAGTATTTAATGAATTATAAATATTGATTTGTGCTGCACGGGCATTTAACGTATTGAACCGACTTTTGCATTTGTATGGATATAATTCTTATATCTTTAAAACCATGTAAACAATTTAGTATTACTTCTTATACAAAATAACCAGATTTTCGGCAGCTAGATACAGTATCGTTTTAAATAAAATGAAATGAAATCAAAACATTTTATTCTTTTAGGTCACAAAGTAATACATATATATGAACGTTAAAATGTACTTCCCCTCTGGGAAACAGGCGTGAATTTATGTATGTATGTAAAATGTAGTTTTCAAGGAGTTTATACAAATTTAATTTAAGTTACTCTCTTGGTTTAGGCGAAGAGAAGATGCAAGAAATTCACGGCTGCTCTTTTTCAATCGGCATTTGCTAATTAATAATTGAGTCATTCGTGTGACCAAACCGTGTGTACCAAAATACAACCAAAACATAATATGTTTATAAAAAACTATTGAAACACAGATTTATTGTAAGTAATTTATCATCATCACGGCTATCAATGGTCTACATGCGATAAACATACCTTACGATCCTCCTCATATTTCAAACTAAACGCAAGCCATTTAATTTTCATTTGTAAATGAATACAAAATTAATCGTCGTAGTATAATTTATGTGCGGGTGAGCGGGGTCAGGAGGAAACATAAACCCTCTGAGGGAAATTAAATCGTAAATATTAGAAAAATAATTATAACCTTCACGTTAGTTGGAATACTGGCCAGTAGTACTGGTTGTGGTTTTGTTATATATGGCCTGTATGGTTTTAATTTTAGAACGTGGTACGTTTACATTTTAGATTAAGAACGTTATTTAGTCGGTGAGGATGACGTAGTTTAAAGGTTTTTTTATCGTAACGAGAGCACTGATTCTCGGTAGGAATAAAACTTTATGACGTCATCCTTAAATGGTTAAATCGTATTCATTTATCAAATATCCTGCAACACACCCTATATACTAAGTGTGAGAACTATAAAATTCGTTGTTTTTGCCGCAAAAACTTTAAACAGCCTGATATAGATATGCTTTGATCACTTGCATAGCTTTAAGAGTCAGAGGAAAGCTCCTTTATACTCAATACTAAATGTTCTGACAGCGTTACTCTTTTATTTAGCACATTGACTTGGTAATAATCGTAAAGACTCGTGGTCCGGGTGTACATACAATACTTGAGAGTACTTGGGGTAGTTTTATTCCTTTTTTATATTGTTATTAGCTAATTTACTGTCAGGTTTTTCTAGCCGCAAGTGTGTCTTAACTGACTGACTTATTAGGACTCACTGGTATTTATGATTATCTTTTAAATAACTATGGTGATAAAGTTAAGAGTAGTAGAGCCTCGCTGATTTCAGCATGAATGGGCCGGCTCGACCGGGGAAGGACTACTCTCTCACAGAATATCGATGTGAAATAGCAGTATTCCTACTGTTGTGTGTCATTCGGTGAGTGAGAGTGCCGGAGGCCAAATCACCCTCGCTCCCCCTTCCAGCTCCTTCTTCTTCCCACTTCCTTTCCTAAGGGTCAGTAACGCGCAAGTGATGCCTCTGGTGTTGCAGGCGTCCATAGGCTACGGTAACACTTACCATCAGGTGGGCCATACGCTTGTTTTCCAACTTAGATGTATAAAAAAAAACACAGACTTAGACTTTAGAATGCTTGGATGGCGTAGTAATTTAAGTGTACGCCTCGCCACTTGCACTGCACCGAGTGTTGTGGGTTCGAATCCCACGCGGGACAAAACTTTGTATGATCCACAAACGATTGTTCTGAGTCTGGATGTTCTTTGTGTCCATTGTTTGAATTTTTGTAAAGTCCCCGCGATACAGGGTTTATTCTTAGTGCGGGAGACGGCTTTTTATAAAAAATATGAAGAAAAAAAGGAAAAGAAACCATATAACCTTTAAAGTGGTTTCTGTAGGAGATCAGTAAATCTAAAAGGAACAGGCCGAACACGCCGTAGGGGCGTGGTGTCCCTAGGTGAATTTAATGCGAGAGAAATAATAATATAAGGTATTAAAATTACACTTTTAATGTATTTAGATTACAAGTACAAGAGTAACAATCTTTACTATATAACTATAGTCAGGGCGTGGTTCGCTAAAGACTTGCTTCGTGGTCCTTGTACAATCAGGACACTTAACTGAAGGTGTGGAGCCGGGCCGGAAGAAGTCAAGCCTAGGAAGCGATCGGGCTTATATATCGCTACCGCCGGGCAGTAGGGGAAGGGGGGCACCAGCCACCACTCCGACTCGCGCGCAGCCGTCAAGGCACGCGCGGTCCGCGTGACAACCAGCTTAACATATTTATTTATTAATTTATAATTTAAGCATACCAAATGTATAATTACAATGTTTTGTAGTTGAGACATCCTTAATTTAACATTGTCAGAGTAATTAAACAAATCACAGGCATGCATGACATTTCAATTACATTATATATTTAAGAGACTACTTATTTAATGTGAAAATATAACAGTGACTGTATATATACTGTACTATACATATACTATATATGCGAAGCTTGTTTATTTTCCTTTTTTATATAACTTGTTATAGCCCGCTGATAACAAGTTGTAACCATTAGTTATGAGTACTAGCCAAACAGGTAGACAATACGCAAGTAACGATTCTTATAAAATAAATACTTCTGTGCTAACGGGAGGCCTAAAAATACTAGTTTTCTGACAGCATACACATGCAGGCTTCTATGTATCATCTCGCGGAAAATATCACATTTTAGTTTGGTTAATATCTTCTAATGGGGACGATATTTCGCAACCGCAATAGGCATGTTGACTAAAAAAGATTTTAGTCCGTCTTTAAGACTAGCAAAAAATAATAAACACGTATTTTTCTTTTGTCACACCAACTTATAAAAACGAAGATACAACGGGTTTAAATTTCGTGTTACGTCACTTATCGGTACACATTTTATAGGACAGTGATGTCACAAGCCCCCACTCCCGAACTTTAATGCGTTATATCTTAATAAATAGTTCATGCTTTGTTAAAACAAAAAAGAGGTTTCCAATATTTTTTGCTAATCTAAAAGATGGATTAATTCGAATCACTTATTTTTAACCCTGTCGACATGCCTATTGCAAATTTGGATCAGCAGTAATATCCATTTTGAAAACGTCAGATAGCCAACGCCTGAGAAATTTATGTGCTCTACTAAAGAAGATGATTAATTGTGATCTGTGTTTGAGATGCCGCCTTATTTCTTAATTTACCTCTACTAGTATTTTCTACTTATAATACGTATTTTTCAACTCCATTGAAACTGTATCTTCTTACTTCAGTACGTCATAAAAATATAAATGAGGTTTCATTTGAACATGCCTCACGACATTTCAAATAAATTCCATACGAGGTACGATACACCCCGTTTGATATAACAGAAAGTTTAAATAATTTATAACGCGGCGAACGTGTTAAAGAACTGAAAGAAATATTAATATTATCTTTGCCACGGTAATAACCGCCACTAATGATAAAAACAAAGCTTTTATTAACTAAAGGAAGCGATTACTTTATTCCTTTCTTTTAAACAACCGTAATATTATGAGTTTAATGTGTTTTTAACAGCCATCGCCATAACAAACTGTTTATGGAGGTTTTTACACCAAGCCCTTATTGCCCCAGTGTTACAAAAATTTAGTACCTATGTATTATATCGTTTTTATGAGTTAAAAATATTGATTATCTTGATGGTCTTGTGGGATAGGTCTGCGGTTTTGTTTGATTGATTATGACTTCGATTTTCATGATGGATAATGTGCTACAGCATATATTTTGTCTGTTAGGAAACCTTCAGTGACAGCACGGTATTTAGAAAGATGAAGAGGTATTTAGATAGGTGACTACAATGGTTTCTTCTTAATTTCCTCGAGAGTAAATCATAGCTGGTAAATGTGGTCGTAATGCACTAGCTAATCTTTTGGTGTATACACTCGAAAGTGTAAGGACAGGCATAAGTCAATATCACTTTTGGGTATCGGCGACTACGATATATTATGTAGGCAGATATAATGTGCTACACCCACATATCGCCAGGTATGTCTTTAAATGCCACGCAATAGGCCGTGAAACAATTGCCGTCTACCTATCACAAATATAGATTTTCGTGCTGATACTAAAATTTCTTAAATTTGATAAGACTTGGCCTGTTGCCGTTCTTCATATAGAGCTCCTTCTTAAAATTTTAATTTTGGATTTGAATATAGAACTCGTCGCCACGTTCACAACTGCTGCACCACTGAGGCAGTCATAAAAACCTAATCACAATGATAACCTATCACTATATTCACTATAATATTCTCAATTCTGTACTCGCCATTCGTATGACTAAGCAAGACATTGGCAGCCTCGCAACGAGACAACTCTAGTGGTAATGGCGCCTGCTATCATCTTCCCCATAATAATAATGTTTATTCATAATTTATGGTGTGCTATGTTGTATGGCGTGACTCATCAAGCCATGAAACGAGCGGATTTGGGGGTGTAGACTTACTTAATTATAATAATATGTAGTATGTAATTAATACGGCGCATGGTGCACGTAATGATTTGATAAGCTCGATATTTAAGTTAAAATTGTACTGACGAATATGATTATGCTTTTGGTTTTGTTCATGTGAATCCCACGGAAACGTATACTGTGATAAAAAGTCTCTTTCACATATATAACACGGTCTATCTCTGTGCCAAATTTTACCTAAATCCGTTGCGCTGTATTTGAAACTTCAGGAAAGCAAGCGTCAATACATACTTTTAAAATATAAACCAAAAAGAAATTGAATTAAGGTTTATGTAAATATAAGATTGTCAACCAAAGCATTTGCCTTTTCTAGGACTTTAGGAATCAAGAATATTGTAAAGTTGTTTGTATGTGGACATGTTACATAATTACATGTAAATTGTTAAACGGATTAGAATGAAACTTTTCAGATAATTATATAGAGCATGTATAATATTGACTTAACACAGAATACGTTTAAATCTAATATTAGTTTGATGAATTGCCGGCATGAACTCCGCGTGTTTCGTGGCCCGATTCTGTCCTGTACGACTAACTGTTGACTCAACTACGACTTAAGAGTTAAAGTGTTTGTCTATCTCCTTTACTCATAGTCGAGAGACTGAGATACCATTCAATGTCGAAAGTGGCCTATCTAGTCTGCCAAGAATAATGGTTTTAAGTATTCGTTATTGCAGCAAATCTTAAAATATGGTGTCATGTTTGAGTATTCGTGAACATATCTTTAAAACGTAAACATTAAATAACACTTTTTAACTTAGGTATTGAACCCTGGAGCTGACATTTTAACTGTTGGATAAAAGGTAACCTGTAATGACACCTCATTGCCCTACCTCTTATTCCAGCTGTAGATTTATAAGTTCCGATACAGTTGTGTAATGTTTTGTCGTAATTATATACTCAGAGATCTGAAACTCATCTCGGTAGATAATATTTGCAATGAGTTTTAATACTATTAATACTCTCAATTAATAGATCCTCCTATATATTCTCCTATGCGCTGCCACTGAAATATTTCTGTAACATATTTCTTCGTAATCCTTACAGCGCTGTCTGTCCATCTGTTTGTGTATGCCGGCATCACGAACAAGCCGGTGATCGCATTTCAAAACAGTTGGCACAGTTTGATACCTTGGACCTCATTTTAAAATCCAGCCACGTTTTATTAAATTCTATTCAGTACTATCAAAAGTATGTTGCAAAGTATGATACATTAAATTGCAGGCGCACTGTATTAATCAACGAGCTTGATTCGCGAGCTAAGTCTTAATAAGTATATAATAAATAAATCTATAATATTGTCTTAAGTTTATGCGAATGATATACATTGAAGTTAAAATACTTTATACGGATTTATCGCGTTGTTTATTTTCACACTTTACACTTTCCTTGACATTTTGGTTGCTTGTCAGCAATCATGTTCATGGGCAACCGTAACCGTAACGTCGGGGTAGGTGTAAAATTGGTATTAAATCTCATAGTTATTATAATTAAAATAGCTTAGAAGTAAACAGTAACTAGTAAATATAAAATTAAAGCATAAAGTTTTAAAATTATGTAATAGTGTTTCAAAAAACTAAACAATGTAATAAAACCCGTATAAAGTAGTTTAATCTAAGTATGTATATAATTATGATATTATAAAGGTGTTGTTGTTTTTTTTTTCATTTTACTCAAAATCTATTAAACCGATTTTAAAAATTATTTCTCCATTAGAAAGCTATATTACTACCGAATAACAAAGGCTAAATTTTATTTGAAAAAATGTACTGTGACTACTACATTACCTACTTTTACGCGAATGAAGCTGCGAGCAAAAGCTAGTATTATATAAATACATGCCAAATCCTCATAAATGTAATTCGTGCACTGAGATTCACACTTTAAGCAGCACTTCCATAGTTCACACAGCTATTAAGCGATCATGATAATTACTGAACAAGCTGAACTCATCGCGGTAGTTGCACTCTGACGAGGCGAGCGTTGTTTTGCCTCTCGTGAGTTCGTTGTCGCGCTGTTGATTCCACTCTAAACACGTGGGAGCGGCGAATGAAATTGCACTGTATATTTTTGTTCGTATTTTCTTATACTGTATGTAGTGAATGTGAATGTGCATGGTGTTTCAGGTCCGAAGTATTATTGGGTATTGCGTCAAGAAATTGTCTGGTTCATCTTAAAATTACTGTGAGTTTTGTGACAAAATAACCTAAAACAGACAAAAACAAAAAATATAATAAAACGGTATTTCAAAGAATGGCATAATTACGATATAATTCGTAATAGTTAAATTAAAAAGTATGGATAACGACACAATACAGCTTGTATATTGCCTGCGTATACAGTAAAAAAACAGTGATAATTCCTTATTAGTCTATCACGTCCGTTGTAAAAAATATGCACTAAAGTTTGTTTTTATAGATTAAACATATATTTGTAAACATTATAAAACTGTATGTCGAAACCAATCATTAACAAGAAACAGTTCCAAACAAAATCACAGCCAACCCATCGAATGCGACCGCGAAAAGGTAAAAAGGGCTTAAATCACCCACGGGCCAGTGGCGAACATAAATATCCGCCAGTATCCGCACGCCGTATACGCATGCAGCGGATAGGACGCAGTGCGGCGACGCATTGCCAGCATTCCTAGCGTTTTGCGCTACGCCGATACGCGACGGTATTCTCGGGAAAAATGCAAAGAAACCAGCTTTAATTTTTTCTTGTGTGAATGTGTAGTGATTTTAAGCTCTGCATTTTTCTTTCGTGTAGACTGCGCTGCAGTTAAGATAGCCAGCCTCTGTATAAATTGGGTATAAAAGGTAAGATAATTTTAAGTAATCTTAAAGTATGTTATGTTGTTAGTATTATGTTAGTTCGTATTACGGACATCATTGTTTTGGTGAGTCTTCAGAAATAAAGTGAATATTAGGCAATTTGTAACTCTTCCCCTTAGATTTGTGTGTACCTGTGTACATTTTATAAAGTTTACTATTTACTAAGTATATATAGTACTTACAAGCTGTCAATGAGCTTGTTAGCACGGTCGGTGTGTATCTTATAAGTAAAACACAATAGAGTATTTAACGTACTTTGAAGGTCACATTAAACTGTCAGTGCCAATTAGTTTTTTAGACAATAGTCTATTAGCCAGTCAGACACCGTGGGTGTTTTGACAACACTAATGGTTAAATTGGCCATTTAACTTTGAGCTATAATTATGCATTAGCGTGCACCGATTTTGTGACTGAAAGGCCTGCACCCAAATTTAAAAGGCTGGTTTTACAATAGTTAATGATAAAATACAAAGCTTTTATTTGTGAATATTTTTGTTGGTGAGATTGTTGCTTCACGTGTCATCAATTCGTATTGAAAATACATGGAAACGTTTTAAACTCAATGAATATTTTGAAATCTCTTTTGTATTGTTTAATTTAAATTTACCGGTATAACAGTTTTCCCCAACAATGTTTAATAGGGCGTTGATATTACGATTAAATTTCTTAAATTTTATTATAAATGCGGTTGTGGGTTTGTTTGTTTGTTATTGTTACACTTTCACGCTTTAACTACTTAACCGATAATCTTCTAATCCACATACACGTTGTCGTAAAAGGACATAGGATACCTTTATTACAGAAAAAAATACTGTTCCCGAGGGAAAGAATACCCAATTAGCATAAAATGTAGCCAATAACAATGAAAATATACAATAATTAATCTATATTTTTTATTCCGTTTTGTTTTATTCATAACTCTTTTTTACAATAAACGGTACTGTACAAAAAGAACGAATGAATATATTTAGATATTTTGGTAATATTTAATAAAATACATTTAAATAATTGACATTATAGTCTTGTGTTGAATAGTGACGCTTATTAATTACTTTTTAAATAATAGGTCACCTTAAATTATCGTGCGCTCAATCCCAAATATAATTTGATTTTGTTTCTTGTCATTGATAATATTTATAGGCTATACGATGTACAGATCACAAAAAGAGGCAGCTCCTGAACTGCAATCGTTCAATTACATTAGAAATAGTTCTGCACACTGTCGGATATTTATCCGCAAGTTTCTAAACGCTTGGGTTTAACCGTCCAGTCGCTGCAACTAGTTGACGACGGTATTATGAAGTATTCTTCTCGAGTGTGGTTGGGCAATTTCTCTTATTGTAGTTTATGGTGCAAATCTATACTAATATTATAAAGCTGAAGAGTTTGTTTGTTTGGTTGAACGTGCTAATCTCAGGAACTACTGGTCCGATTTGAAAATTATTTTATTGTTGGATAGCTTATTTATTGAGGAAGGTTATACGCTATATAACATCACACTACAACCTATGGGGGCGGCGCAGTAATCATAAACGTGGGTGAAACCGCGGGCACAACTAGTAATTTATATGACTGTTAGATTTAAAACGTATTAGTATAGATTACATATTTCAAACATAGTTGTTTATGAAGGAATTATCGCAAAGCATGTGTATATCGTTCTTTTAATAAAACAGAGAATAAATACTTGAAATTTGGAAGTTAGGCAATTTGAACTCGCTAACTTGGACTCATAACGCTCATTAATTACTTTTAAAATGACAGGTCACCTTAAACTAACTTGCGTTCAATCTATTTATCCGAGATGACTAAAAACCTTTATTTCTATACGATTTACAGAACAGAAAAAGACGCAGCTCCTGAACTACAATCGTTCAATTCCATTAGAAATAGTTCTGCACTCTGTCGGATATTTATCCGCAAGTTTCTAAACGCTTGGGTTTAACCGTTCAGTCGCTGCAACTAGTTGACGACGGTATTATGAAGTATTCTTCTCGAGTGTTGTTGGGTAATTTTTCTCGTTGTAGTTTATGGTGCAAATAGTTTATATCAGTTTAAGAATTTATTGTTGGTTTCAAAACGAATCGTATGACATATTTCAAACATTGTTGTTTATGAAGGAGTTGTCACTAAATGTGTGTATTACATACATACATGAGTATGTTTGTATCATACGCCTTATCGTCTATTTATATTGCACTCACATTTCGTCAAATATGGTTTTAGATTCCACGAAAGAGTGCGCACCTATCGTCTTCTACCAAACACAGTTCCAGACTTTTTGACAGAATTTTTTATACACTTTGCCTGACCCGGGCGTCATATCTGAGTCCACATGGCATTCTTAAAAATAATACTTTTTTAGAAAAAAAATAGTTATGTGTTTGCATGCGAGGATGTGTGTTTTGACTAATAATATACGCATGTAGTCACCTACTTGAATCTTATATGTAACCCGTGCTATGTAGTCAACCATATGAATTATTGTTATATGTACTTCAGTGTTAACTTAAATATTTTTATGTGTAACCGGCTGCAATATATTTTTATTATTTAAAGCTACGTGCACATCCTTCACGCTTCATCGGCTGCGATCCAAACGATGTTGGTTTTTGCGTAAACGCAACGAGGCAAGAACATATCACATATCACCCATTTTATTGTGACTTTATATTGTGTGAACAAGTATATAATATACTTGTGGTGACATTACCGACACACACTATGAGTTAGAAAGCTAAAACCTGTGTTTCGCAAGAAAATAAATCGAAAACTTTAACTGTAACACTATTTTTTAACTGTTAAAACAATTTAGGTTTATACTCGTGCTTTCTACGACATTTCGGTTGCTTTTCAACAGCTTGCTATGGGTCACAGGGATCAGAAGATGGTGGTCGCCGATATCTATTATATATTAATGGATCACAGTGCGCACGGTCCTTAAGAACTATATTCATAGAAATGATGCTAAAATTTTAAGTAGAACGCCGACCACCAAAATGACTTCCACATCAAAATCTATTCTATACCTAAAATCAGACATACTAAAGAACATTGTTGTAGGCTCAGCGTCCCCTAAATAGTCGATGCCAATTTAAATATAGGATATGTCCTACATATAATAGTGTACATAGATATATAACTTAGCATTTATGAATATCTAACATTACATTACAACCTAAAGCCGTAAGATTCATAATTTTGAATTAAACCGTGGCTATAATTCCAAGCATTCAATGAAATATTAATTCGAGACCTTAAATTATGGGTTGTAATAGAACGATGTTGGGTCAAATCATTCGATACAGCCAACAGAATTATTAACGAACTACCCACTCCTACCTAAATAGTGGAAATCACTACCTTCAAGATTCTACGTGGTCCTCAAGTATAATTAAACGGTGTATTATGAGTTATTATTGCGTCATATAAACGCTTCTAATTGTATGGATACCATATTTGATGTGCGTACGGCAGTTACCTAGAAATTCAATAATTTCAATGATTGCGAGTTTTGAATGTCATTTTAGAACATAACTTTTAATTTCTTTTTAAACTCAACAACCTTTTTTCTCTTAGGGGTATATTTTGTGGCGATCGTGATACATAAAAAGCTTTATTAGGATATGTACTACTTGATTAAATGATTACTTAACTGATATCAATTATAGAATACGTAGAAATTTCTACTGAATGAAAAGCTAATAAATATAAATAAATCACGTTATTTTTCTTTACATGTTATTCTAAAACATACAAACTAAAATATACATGGATAAAATGTTATATGTAAAGTAGCGTTCTGTACCTTTTAGTTAATAAATATAATTTAAAGGTCAATAACGCAAACCTAATCATTTTTAGTGAATTTTAAGTTATACATAGTATTTCCACAGCTCTTAAATTATTCGCGACAGAATTGCTGATATCGTTAAAAATCATACAGGAATAAAAAAAGCAAGAGACCATAGTCAAACCTTTAAAAAGGTTTATATAATACTAGATGCTCCCGCGGTTTCACCCACGTTTATCGTTACTGCGCCGCCCCCGTGGGTTGTAACGTGATGTTATATAGCCTATAGCCTTCCTCGATAAATAGGCTATCCAACACTATAGGATTTTTTCAATTCGAACCAGTAGTTCCTGAGATTAGCGCGTTCAAGCAATAAAACAAACTCTTCAGCTTTATAATCTTATATATAAAATTCTCGTGTCACAATGTTCGTTCCCGTCCGAAACTGCTTGACCGATTCTCATGAAATTTTGTGAGCATATTGAGTAGGTCTGAGAATCGGCCAACACCAATTTTTTTTTTTTTTTTTTTTTTAAATCTTTTGTCAAAACATTTTTATGGCAAAACAACGTTTGCCGGGTCAGCTAGTATTAGTATAGATTGTGACGATAATCGCCTAGACGCCCGGCGAACGCGGGCGCACGTCACTAGCCACCTCTCGCGTCCGGTGGTGCGAGACTATATAAGGAACGGACGGTGTCAGTCGCTTCCTCCTTGCGGCCCGGCTCCACATCTTCAGCTAAGTGTCCTGATTCTACAAGGACCACGAAGCAAGTCTTTAACGAACCACGCCCTGACTATTGTTATATAGTAAAGATTATTATTTCCTATACTGTATTCTAAATATATTAAAAGTGTAATTGTCATACCATCTATTATTATTCTCTCTCATTAAAAAATAATATGATTTTGATTGCACGGATAGTGTAACGAGCCGATGATTGCCTCGCCACTGCCAACGCGCTAAGTATTGTGGATTCAAATTTCATCCGGGACAATTAATTGTGTGATATATATATAATTGTACTGAGTCTGGGTGTACTTTGAAAACCCTTGGCTTGATCGCTAATGTGAGTATTGTTTTTATTACAAGAAAAATATAGCCCGTCTGCCTAGCGAAAAATTCTATTCTTCAGAGAAATTATATTCTTGAGTACCTACATAAAAAGACGTTCAAGAAAAAGACACGCCATATTTAATTTGATGCTGTCCTTAGCACGGCTAGTTATTATGTCTAAGTAAGTACTAAGGAGGAATTTAATCATACCGGGTTGGCTTAGCTGCGGAAAATAGCTAATAGAATATAGTAAGGATATAATTTAGAAATCAAAATGAATAGGATATTCTTCAAAGCACTACTTAATAAATAAAAAACACCCCCCTTTCTAATGAAAAACGCAGGCCACGCCCGAGCGTCTCAAAATTACACACAACAAAGAGAAATTCAACAAAAAGTAATTAACTGTGTCGTGAATCGAACACCTTGGTCCACACCTGCCGCTTCCCAGCACATCCAAATTGTACACAATTATACACAAGTACACAACCCGGAAAGTTTGACGAGTACACGGAATACACAGAGGCGAGTTTAATTTTGTATATATTTTATGGACTACAGTGAATTTGGAGAATAATGTAGTTTAAACTCGAACATTTTAAGGGTCAATTGGTATAATTATAGTTAGTTTACCAATTATTTGTTACCGTGGTATATTCCTCCAGAACTGTAGTACAATTTTATGTAGGGATCGTAAAAAGTATTTGACTAACTAAAATTATAAATGTTATTATATGAGGAAAGTTACAGTGGTTTACTTGATGACCTCGCTGTCGAGTGTGACTACTTCTAATCAAATTCATTGCTGATTCAAGGCAGGTTACTATGGATGGCGTACTGGTTACGGTACTGGCACTTTAGAGATAGTTGTTAGTAGGAGTCTGAGTGTTCTTTATTTGAATGCTTGTCCCTCGCGATACAAAAAATTATTCATAGAGAAACTGCATGGCAGGCATTAAAAAAATTACTGTTAATAACTGGCTACAAAAGTGTTACAGTGGCAACAGTGCAGATGTTTTGTCCCTTATAAGATACTAAATTTTGCCTGCGGCTTTGCTCGCGTTAATGTAGATTTATGTTAAGATTATTAAGTAGCCTATATGTTATTCTGATGTAGATACAATAGAGTACAGTTTCATCAAAATCTGTTAAGTATTTTTTGCGTGAAAGAGTAACATTCATCCATCCATCCTCACGAACTTTCACATTTGTAGTATTAGTGGAATATAAGGTAAAAATGATAAAAATACTAGAAACTTATATTTGCAATAAATATGTATGACGTATAACCGTGTAACATTGTTAAACTAACACAAACACTGGTACGCGACACCTGCACATATCACGTTAAGCTTTGTTGATGTGACGACACACATTCCGCTGTTGAATGACGTCACTGGATACGGTAACCTCGATGCTTCTATACAAGTGCACTAGTGGTGACGCTGATTATAATATTATTATATAAAGGGCAATGAACTTTGAGAAGGTTGGATAAGATTTTGTAATATACAGAGAGAAATGTCGTAGGATTATAAATTGTCTCAGGTTTGAACCGAATTATATTTTTTGGTATATTATGGCGTGTGCATTTAGCTGCCTTCGTGGTGCTGCGATACGGAAGGCCACGTTTTTTTTTCTCTTTTAATGAGTAGGCCCCTACTCGGGATAACCATTTGTGGATCACAGATTTTTTTGTCCAGTTAGGAATATGAACTAATAATACTCAGGGTGGTGGTGAAGCGCCCGCTTGAACCATAACGGCACTCGAGCGACCCGCAGTGATGGAGATATCCTCAAAACGGTTGGTGAAAGTGTATTAAACCCTCATTTCAAATGTGGGTTGGTGGAAAGGAAGCCTATATCCATCTACTGAGCGTAGTTCCAGCTCCATGCTGCTACTGAGAATATCGTGACAGAAAAACCAATAACATATGTAATGTCGGCCTCGCTGGCGTAGTGGTTAGTGTAACCAGCTGCCACGCCTGAGGTCGCGGGTTCAATTCCCGCACAAGTCAAACATTTGTGTGCATGAACATGGATGTTTGGCTTGGTCTGGGTGTGATTTTTACAAAAAAAAAAGTATATATGTATGTTTATCCATTGTCTAGTACCCATAGTACAAGCTATGCTTAGTTTGGGCTAAATGGTGTTGTGTGTACGTGACAGAATATTATGTTTCTCTTATCACAGGTACTTTCTAACATATTATATTAGAAAATACCTGGCCCTTTGGGAGGCTTACACGGAGACATGGGTCCAACGTGAAGAGGCACTTCGAGAGTTTTAATCAAAGGTGTGATGGAACACCTACAGCAGCACTAGCCGCAGCACGCTTAGGACCATTGCTACGTATGGATTCTAATATATGGGCTATAGGTATGGGTGTTTGGTGGACCGGTATATTGCTAACTATGGATGAAAAACGGCGTCTGCCCTGAATACTCTAATAGCATCAATGCAATGGGCAGAATATTATTATTATTATTATATTCCTCGTACGGATTCACTACCGCTGTGCCCTCAAACAACCAGTAAAACCTTTTTTTACTTAAAGCCAGGAAAACTAAAAGGCATTTATGAGCTTTCGAATACCAAACAAGATAATACAATTAATATATTACACGTAATGAGCAGATCGCTGGCGTTGTTTACATGTTACAGTTGTGCTACTAGTGCCTCCAGGGACAGGAAATTGCTGTACAGTAATTTATTAATGTGCGTAGCTCACTGTATTGACATTTATTTATATGTGGTACACCTTGTTTACGTTTGCATTATTGGTGTCAGCGGTGTAACTTTTTATGTATATTTTGCATACTATTATGCAGTAGGTATATTATAATATTGCACTTGTAATAGTAAACTTTGCCAAATCCATACGATATTTTCTCCTGCTTTGGCAACAACCAACTGCTAAAAAAACTAATCTCAGAGTTACTAGAAACTCTACTTATAGCAGAAAAAGATTTTAAGAATAGCACCTAAGCTTGATTCTTCTATGGAATTGAAATGGTTTTCTGTGTGTGCTATTCTTGGGTTAAGCGTTATCTATAATGATAACCAGCGACTGATCAAATGAGGGACGTGTTATTGTAGGAAGGTCTTGGGTTATCAATTTTTATTTTTTTAATAATAATATTCTAGCACATACACACAACACCATCTAGCCCAAACTAAGCAGACCTTGTACTATGGGTACTATACAATGGATAAACATACATGTATACTTTTTTTTGTAAATAATATAATAATGTACTCCAGACCGAATTTCGGTCACGGCGGCCAATCTTAACGGAGACTGGCCAAGTGCACTCTCTGTTCCCTAACTCTCATGATCCGATGGGACGAATAATCCGACACGACCGGAGAGAGATCAGGTGCAGGACCAACGGCTTTACGTGCTTTCCGAGGCACGGGGGTGTCTAACGCCGCCAACTTCCTAACTCCGGGCTCGTATTGAGATTTCTTAACAGAAAAACCCAATAACTTTTTGTTGGCCCGACCCGGCTGCCTTTAACTGCCTCCATGGCGCAGCGGTAGTGAATGCGACTGCTGGGTTGGTGACTCAGTTTTTTTTTTGTAAATACAGACATATTATATCTAGAAACAACCAGACCAAGACACAAATACATATTCATGCACACAAATGTTTGACTTGTGCGGGAATCGAACCCGCGACCTCAGGCGTGGCAGTCGGTTACACTAAACACTACGCCATCGAGGCCGCGAATTTTCGTTTATATATATACGTTATTATTTATTATTATTATATTATTAGATACTTTAAGTGAAAGTATGAAAGTAAAACAGAGCGTACCCGTCTATCGCATAGGTAAGGTACGGGTAATTCTTGTCAAAGAGCATTCTCGTTGCTAAACTCTCGCCTGGTAGTGATATACGCGCTGGTGGCAGGGAATTTACACATTGAGCATTTTATTGCAGGAATGGCTTTTTTCGCATAATATTATTCCCTAATATACGTTGGCATAACTTATTTGGTATAATAATACATTGCCATAATAATTGTCTTTGGCCCACAATTAATGTTGATATTGATATGATCTTAGTGACAATCCGAAAAATAGGTTCAGGTTGTCGCAGGGTAGCTCTTGGGCCACCCCGAGCGGCCAGTTGTGATAATATATAATCCAACTTTAAGATTATGCCAAAAAAATTACGCGTTAAAATATTATGCAAAAATATAATTAAACCATTGGACTGCCACGCAGAGGTCTCGAGTTCCAACCCAAGGCGCGCATCTCTGACTTTTCGAAGTTATGTGCGTATTAAATAGTTAATTATCGCTTGCTTTAACGGTGAAGGAAAACATCGTAAGGAAACCTGCATGTCTGAGAGTTCTCTATAATGTTCTCGAAGATATGTGAAGTCTGCCAACCCGCACTGGGCCAGCGTGGTGGACTATGGCCTAACCCTTCTCACAGTGAGAAGAGGCCCGTGCCCAGCAGTGGGAAAGTTTAATACAGGGCTGATAACATTATTATTATATTATATTATTATAATTAGGACTAACAAAAGCATGGCATGTTATAATATTATGTCCTCAAATTTGCAAAAGTATGGGGAACCCTTATATTTTATTAGTTACAAAATCTATCACGTCAATAAATAAGTCACGCTGTATGTGTATACGCTTATTCTAACCACACATATACATACATGTACGTGTATGTGTGTGCTTAAAATCGGTGTGTAACACAGCCATATTTAAGGCTGATTAGCCTTCAGACAAACAGACAAATCAAACTTGGAAACACAAACTAAGCGACAAGTGTACAGATATATATTGTATGTGTAAATATGCATCTGTTGTGGATGTGTCGTAACATCGTAATTTTGGCAACGTGTTTGACTTATGAGTTGGCTCGGACCATCTGTAATATCCTTGTTCGATTAATGTTACATCGATGTATTTTGGAGTTTAGCGATTCAGACACCCCTCTAAAATGGTTAAATATAGCGTTTACACATCAATATAAATAAACTCTATATCTTATATATAAGATTCTCGTGTCACAATGTTAGTTACCATACTCCTCCGAAACGGCTTGACCGATTTTTATGAAATTTTATATGCATATTTAGTCGGTCTGAGAATCGGCTACTATCTATTTTGCATACCCCTTAGTGATAAGGGTTGTCCACGCCTAACATTTTTTTTAAATCTTTTGGTCAAAACATTTTTTGATTGCAAAACAACGTTTGCCGGGTCAGCTAGTTTTATATATAAATAAGTTGTTTAAAAACGAATTGCTGTTACCATAATTATGTCTTTTTATAATTCAAACTTTTTTTCTTTTTATACAACTTAAGTTGCAAACAAGCACACGGCCAACCTGATGGTAAGGTCACCGTAACCTATGGACGCCTACAATACCAAAGGTATCACTTCCACGTTGCCGACCCTGTAAAAACCTTTTAACATTTGATGATTTCACTTTTGTTCTTGTTTTCGTTAAGAATAGTTTTTATCCTATTTATTTCATGTGGCCTAAAACCATAGCTGGATAAATGTAAATATAATGCAACCCTACTCACATTTTTGGGGATACAGGCGTAAGACGTTAACGTAAGAAGATAATATACGTAAATATGATCTTCATGAACAGAAATTTGTAGTAAAAATCGAGTCTTCCATCAAAACGTTTCTCGGCCGAACAGCCAGCAGGCAAACTTCCTTAAGCATATGTGAACGAAAGATTCAGCATCAAAGCCATACATCCAATTATTAACCTTCAACCCATATAACAAGGACTATATTACAATAGTTTCGACAGAGCCAACTAACTTAATATAAGCTTGGTTTAGGCTGAGTTATGACAGTGATTAAGACAAGTTTCTCAGTGTCGTGTCATAGCTGGTGGAAGCAGTAACTATAGTTGGATGTGTGTTTTAGGCTTCAACTTGGGTAGTTTACTTTGAATGTATTGATTGGGATGTGGATTGATTTTGTATGGCAATTAGTTTTGGTACTTGAAAACGGCTTTAGCTATAAACAATTTATTTGTTTAGGCCATAAGAAAGGCGAAATAACGATGGTAAAGAGATGAATAATAAAATTATATGAAAATTAATTTAAGTCACTAATAACCTTTGAACACAGCTGCGCTCCTATTGTTCTAAAGTAACAGTACCTGTATCGACAAAAGCGTATATTCTCCGGATATAAAATGAGACCTACGTCGCACGTCAACTCATAAACTCAAAATAGATAAAAGAGTAACAAACACCCTTACATCCTCACAAACTATCACATTTATAATTTTAGTATAGACGTATTATAATTGCAGAAAATATACTAATTATACTTTTTAATGTCAACTATCGTCTTATATAATGATTTGCAAAACAATTATATAAAATGAAGAAAGCAGTTATTATATATTTTCTAAAATCGATATATTAATGTTCTTAATATGGCAACAAGTGTAACAACATATATTATTACCGGGTTTAAGATATTAAAAAAGTAAAACAAGAAGGAGGCCATATCAATTCATATATAATGAGTTTCCATATAAACAACACTGCGGATGTAAACTTGATTTGGTAGTTTCATTAACTTATAATGTTGTGAAATATAACTCAGTTTTGCAATTCATTGCTCTTATATGTATAATGGTATTAAAATATGACTTTTGTTACACATAACTGATGATTTTTTAACATCTAAGATAGAGTTAAAAGTACGGGTATCTTATCTTGTGTGGGGGCCAGTCAGTAAAGACCGGCGACACTTCGACCCAGTGGAATCTTTTGTGTCAAAAAAGTAAGGGTAACTGTATTTAAAGAGCATTTTCTAAAAATCTCGGTGCTTTTAGTAAATCTTATCTTTAAAGTATTTATTTAATTTATACCGTATATAACGAGGTAACATTTTCACGACTCAAAAAATATTTATACCAATATTAACCGATACTGGAGTGCATACAAGCCAAAGCATTCTTCTTTAAATTGTTTCGAAACAATTTGTTTTTAATAAGCCACCATAAAATCTTTATAAAGTATTGAAATTAAACTACTATATACGGATTTTATCGCGTTGTTTATTTATCACTTTATTACATAATTTTGAAACTGTTACACTACTACTACTACTATTGAATTTTACTAATTTATAAGCTAATAAAATTATTTAAACTATTAAAACTATTTATATTTAGGTTTACACTTTCCCCGACGTTTCGGTTACTTTTCAGCAGCCATGATCACGGGGAGATTAGAATTTAAGAGTTTAAATAATTTTATTAGCTTATAAATTAGTAAAATTCAATAGTAGTAGTAGTGCAACAGTTTCAAATTTATGTAATACAGTGTTAAATAAACAACGCGATAAAATCCGTATATAGTAGTTTAATTTCAATGAATAACATTCGCGTACACAGAAGACGATATTCTGTATAAAGTAGTTTAATATTAATTTGTAACAGTTGAGTAAACTCATGACAGTATTATAGAGTGACTCTACTAAGTGCCTAAAAGTCGCAGAAATTCTCTTGCTGTAAGCAGCAGTACTAACACACGGAACTCTAAAGTCACTATTCCCTCGTTATTCTGTGAACAGTAGAACAACGGAAAGTATTGCCCAAGCTGCACTCCTTTAGATTTAAAAGGTCACAAATACACTGTAAACATACGCACGCTTACACCCCTCCTGATATATGACTAGGCTGTAACCTAGACCAATCAATAATAACCCCTACGATGACGTATATGCTTAGGCATTAGTGACGTCATAGTTGGCAAGCTGTCTTGTGGCTTAAACGCGTATCCTAACTAATGGGTTTTAGGGCGATATCAGCACAGTCCTGTAATGGCTTGAGTGTCCAAATCAGCTGTGATTATGATTGAAGCCTGGAGATTGGATCTATGTATGATTTTATAGTATTTATTTTTAATACAAACCAGAAACTAAACGGGAGGACGGTTTTCTACACTAATATTAAAAAGAAAAAGAAAGTTTAATTGTAATTTTATATATTTGTTAGAATGAATACACTCAACTACAGAACTACCGAAACTATCGAACCAATTTTCAAAAACCTTTCTCCATTAGAAAGTTACATTATTCGGCAGTAAAATAGGATATATAACATCACGCTACATATCCCGGAAGCGAAGCAGCAATCACAAACGTGGTTGAAACCGCAGTTGACGGCTAATGTAGAATATAAATATCAAATTATTACATTGTTTGTTGCTTTTGTTATCAGAAATTTGTTTCTTTTTTTATACCTTTTAGAAAGATAAAATATATAAAAAAATAATATTGCGGTCGGATTTCGACCACTGTGTGACCTTTAGTTTTACTAATTATACATCAAAGTTAACATCAAAAAGCAAAGATTGAGCAGTTTAAAAACTATTATTTAATTTAATATTCCAAGCGCATATAGTCATAAACTTAGTTAAAAATAAATATGTTGCAAATAAATCTCCTTCTTAAATGAGAGATGGATTTCAGCACTAAGCCGACTCTACATTACAATATTTGTTGTAAACATGGTAAAATAAATTTAACGAAACTAGTTTTAATTACAATTTAACTTGTTACGTAAAATAAATAATTAGTATCGTAAAATTAACAGTATCGCTAAAATACTGGTCTCGAGAGCATCAAAGCTTATTAGCATTGTGTTTCCAACAGTAGCACCTAGTTGCATTTATACAGTTATAAGTTGTATGTCATTAATTTTTCGCGTACAAAAGAAATTTATTTTTTCGTATAATGATTACATGCATATTAAAAGCGTGAACAAGCATGTGAAATCATCAATGAAATCAATTTTTATTCATGACTGTTGCAATTGTAACGTGCATTAGATTTTATCATAATAAAATACAGCATACTTAATATTATCATATCGTTTACCTTATCAATATAAATTTTAAAACTTTGTCTATCTTACTCTGTTTTTTTATCCTAAAGCGATAACATAATTCAAAATAACAAAGTTCGCACAACGTAAAAATTTCTCAACCATGAACAAGATATTTCTAAAAAATCTCTGCGTACTAATAAGATCCGGTACAATATGTCAGGGGCTATCCATTCCATACAAATGTTGGATATGTATCGTACATTTTCGTGCCTAAAAATGTGCCAAGACGTGCGAGAGACGAATTTCGTGTCATACCGTGAATTATGCGCCTGTGGCACCCCTGCGGCCGCAGTATATGCGAGCTTTCCAGAAAAAGATATATACCTATCAATAATAATTTTTAAACTTTTGCGTTGCATGATATATTATTATAGTATGTAACGTTTGACCGGGTTACGCCGGCCGTGGACACAAGCTGACCACGTACCAGCTTATGTCCACGGCCGGTGTAACCTGGTCTCGAGATCATTGATCATTTACCGTTACATATTATATATATATATATATATATATATATATATATATATATATATATATATATATATATATATATTCATATATATGACCTCTTAACAATGTCAATTGGCTTTTGTGCATAACGTTTACTCTTAATAATATAAAATAATAGTAACTTAGACTGAAAATTCATCAATTAATTAGGCAAGGTATTAATTAATTAAAAGGTTTTTATAACACATCTTTTTTACATTTCATTTTTAACTTAGAAGATCAACATTTTGTTAAATTATAAAAAACGGTAGATTGAATTGATTTAATACTTTTATTTAACGAGGTCTATCAAATGCAACAAATATTAATCTGTATTTTAAAGAGGCAATTTTCATCAATAAACCTCTCATTTTCCTAAACGAACAACATCTTTATTTTTAAGTAAGTTTAGACGTAGTCAAATAGTCCTCAAACAAAACATTGACGATAATTTCTCCTATTTATACCCACACTTTGCATATACTACAGTGTAAAGTAATCACGGACGCTGCGAGATGACTCGCGAGTCGTAATTCCTGTTACGATTATGATCTGCACAGCTGGTAACGAGTCGTGTTAAATACATGTACAATATGCTCTACAATATTGTACTACAGTAATATGTAGATGCCCGGGCTCACGAGAATTAATAAACAGGGCATTATTACTTGGTAAGCCATTTGTCGTTGTCCTACGCGGGTTAAAATTTACAATTTCTATGTAAGATTGTGCGTATGTAGTTCCTTGTATTTGCTGAGTAAGATATTGTTAATAAGTAGAAAATGTCATGAAATATTCTTCTTCTTACGTTACAATTGTATTTTGTTAGATTTTTTTAATTGGTTATATTTATTAAATTTAGCAATACCGGTTTCTTTTTAAATAGAGTATAAGAACAAACTGTCAACAGTATGCTTTAATTTGTTTATTTACTGCTGTTTAGAATATGGTATTAATAAAACTAACTACCTATTAAACAATCGGAAGGCTAGCATGTCTTTCGGTTTGCTAATGGGAAACAGTTGTGTCGACCCAGGATGAATATTTCTTTTACATCTGAAAGCAGTTTTATCATGTGCATCAAATTGTGTAATAAAATCCCAGTTCTATAAAAAACATTACACACAAGATTATTCTGACGAAGCTATTAATAGATGAAAGCTTTTATAGTATTCGGAGTTTTCTGGATTATAAGTTCCGTTTATATTATATGTCGTTTTATGGTGATTTGTTGTTTACTAGTATGATTGTATTTTACTACTGTGAAAGGGTTCATGTGATATTTTATGGTTACTATCTAAAAGTAGGCTACACGCACTTTGTCATTTAAGGCAGTACTAGTGGTCGCCATAATTGATTAAAATTTTAAGTTTGATTGTTATTAAGGTTTTACTGTCTAGAACTATACCTTAATAATCACATTTCATTTAGATTTCGATCTATACAGATTAATTTACCTATCTTATTAAAACAAATTATTATTTACTTAACTATACTCTTCAATTGACGATATTCCTAAGCTTGCTACTTTGTTTTCTTTTTTTCTTTATTACATTTAAATAGTAGGTATGTATAATTTCAATCCGCCCAAACGTTGCCTGTAAGATATTGCTGATATATGTAATATATATTGATATGTGTAACCATAGTAACGAAGAATAGTACTACATCAGCCGAACAATGCCGAAATACTACGAACGCGATTCGACTGCGTGTGTCAAATGTATGGTTGTGTGCGTGTAGTGCTTTTTCATGAATTTAATGTATTTCTTATGCATATTCTATATTAATATTAGGATTCGCCCCTCCTTTTCCTTATAAACTTTATCTGTGCCAAATTTCATACTCCTCCGCGCATTTTTCGTGAAAAGGGGTACATAATGTTTGCTTCACGTATTAATATATAGATAAGCCCCATTAGTTTGTTAAGAACTTCCTGTACCATATTCAAGTAGATAAACGATTTCATATTAATTATCTCTCTTCTATGTTACCAGATAAAAAACTAAATACTGGCGGCTTGACAACTGCATTATGATAACACTCTGCATTTAATACCGTACAACAATATTACATACCAAGTCCTGCGATGTGAAAATTTCAGTTGAACATACCTGTAAAAATAAAAATACAATGTTATTATCTAGAACCCATTTTTGATAAAATTATTAATAGTTGCATCTATAATTTCACTTATTAATTTTTATTTTGAACATGTAACCATGACGATGAGGTTTTATAGATTGCCCACAACTGCAATTTAATGTTCCCATAAGACGTCCCCAAAAGGCTTTACTACCGCTCAAACCTCCCTTCAGAAGGACAGAGTTTGGAAAATTTTCATTGATTCGACTGTTGAACGAATGCAGCGTGTCAGTAGATATCAACTTTGACACACTGGCCTTTTTTCGAAAGGAAATCTTTAAATGGATAAAGACATAATAAATTTTAATTCCATTAATCTCTATTTCTTCTTTGCCAGATTATAGGTCCATCAATGATAGAATGTTTTTATCATACAAGACAGCACGTGTGTCTAGCCTGTTAAAAGACTACATAAATGTCTTCTCTTGTAAGCAAACTAGCACATGACATAGTGGTAAGCTGTCTACTCATATCCATACGTCACTCGTACTGTTACTCACGGCTTATACGAGTCCCATGACCTAATTACGTCGAACGATATCCTACGATGTTGACTTACTGTGATTTCAACAGATTCAGATAATGCAAAACACATTCTGTTATAGTTATGCAAGTAATGTGTCTTAATATGAGATAGCTATTTGGAAATGCTGTGTTACCAAACATTTAGCACAGTTAGTATTTGCATCCTAAACTTAAATAATATTACAAATGCGAATGTGGGTTTTATGTTACGCGTTCACGCCTTAACATGCGTTGTCAGGGATACAGAAAATGTCATACGGTACCATTCACCCAGAAAAATGTACTGTTTCCGTAGGAAAGAAATGTATTTACAAAATGTTCATTAATGAGTGCGAAGGTGCGAAAAAATCTAATATTTTATATGAAAGGCCTAGGCAATCGCTCAACTCTAGTTTAGGTAAAAATATGACCTAATTTTATGCATGTCTGCACAAGAAATAACAACAGATATTATTTAAATATACGACACTAAAAAAGTTACAGTTACACTCTCGCAACATTAAACAACAAAAACACAACTCAAACATCCAAACTAAACACATTAACTGCTAATAAAATTAGATTTATTCCACAAAGTTATATCTTTATAAAATGCACTTTGTATGCAAGCGCCGGGAACAGCCCACGCGGTATATGGTGCGTGAAACGAGATGAGATCAAGATACACATACGACCAGAATAAACACACCATAAAATATAATCTACGAGTATGTCTTTATTCCCTACTTCATTATTATGCAATATTTTCCTTATCAGGATGGAGATTGGTTTTCGTAGAAGCTTCTTAGCTATTTACGTACTTATTCCGTGGTTAAGCAATTAATTATCCTTTATGCTGTGTTTTTTTAACTAATACAGGTTCTCGTCAGAAGTTCACGTCGATTTATGTGCCCCGCATTTTTCCTATGGACTTTCTTACGACCTAGATACAGTCGTGTTACATTGCGACCTTTTTAACTTTCTCGAGGATGTCAATGGGATTGCTCTTCTTATTTTTGGATACAAGAAACTTTACTTTTGCTGTTAGTATTCTAGTCGGTCATCTAGATATTTGCGTGTCATCGTTTGAAAACGTACCTTACTAAGTATCTACACAAGAATAGTAAAAACATTACGAATATTTACACACAGATACATATATATACTTACACATATATACATTAACTGTATTTTATGGGCTATACCTATAAAATTATAAATTATTATTTCATGAGGCATCTAAGACATAAATATTTATGCTCTTTTAACTATACTTTTATGGTCTCATCTATAGGTACCAACATTGTAGTGTGGTCAACAAAAAGACTACTGGAATCGCCAGCAAACTTCTACACACAACAACATCAAAGTTTCGTACAAGACGAGTGCAGGACCGAAGTAGCTTCAAGATTGTAGTTTCCACCAGCTTAACAATGTGCCAGTAGTTTCCTCAGTTGACTTTCAAGTTTTCGCAAGACACCCGATAAAAATTCACTTATATAAAATTTTATGGTAGAAAATATTCACAGTCAAGCCAAAGCGTCCGTAATCGTTCGTGCTGATGGTTTGAATGAAATCTAAGCGGAGGATTATGTATATGATCGACATATCAAAAAGCGATGACCATATTAATATTTATTTTCTTGGAAATGGATAAATATACACATATTCGCACTCAGCAGTGTGGCTACTTTTTCTCCAGTTGTTATTTTTGGATATCGCAATCCTAGATTTGGTACTTATATAAATTTGCAATGAGATTTCCAGACTTCTTTTAGGTCTCCAAAAATATACAGTTGTAGTGATTAAGCAGTGAAAAAGTAGAAATTAATTTCCAATAAAGCAAAATTACTTCTTCAAATGTTTAAACGTACTTTCACAATCCAACAAAAAGTTCAATTTATTTATTGTGTATCATCTTTTGAGATAATTTCCTAAGGTATGAAGTTTGCATATTATGTTGCTCTCTTATTTTATTTTTTGGTTTAATTATTACGCCATTAGATGATAATAAAACGCCAATAAAATGAAAGAAACCAATCATTGTTTTGTAATTATAACATTGGTATTATTGGTATTCGGAAGCTAGTGTCTGATATATCTTCGTCACAAAATAGCCATCGGTTGCCTGAATGGACAACGAAAATTTGCCGTAGGAGAAAGTCGCGGTTTTGTAACATCAGAAACTGGAGAAAAATCGTGGGTCCTAACATTTAACGCGTGAGCTATCGAATTCTGCGGCTGATACACCCCAATCTTCAATAATTATAGAGATACATCCAGAAGAAAAAATAACCAGAGATTGTGCATTGTCATAACAAATAGAAAACATTTTTCTTATAATTATGTGGATTGTGAAACTACATGACAAATGAAAACTTTTTCTTATTATAGAAAATAATTATTCAAAAAGCAGTTTTAAACTAAAACAGTTATTTATAAAACGAGTAGCTGTGTACGATTCATCATTCAAGGAACATTTCTTTAAAAACAAACACAAAATCCTGTGCGCGTAGTATGTCGGCCGACAGTGTACGTCTGCGGCTGGTACTCTGTGATATATTGTTATTGTTGAAGAAAACAATGGACGCGCGAGAAATATGGTATTTTTACAGCTACATCTTTAATAATTATGTACGTCTTAAAATATGTGTTATTTTTCTTGGAAGTTCCGTTGCTTCCTGTAACGCGTTTTCACGTATGTAGGCTTTTACTTCAAGGGGGTTAGACAAGATAGAACTATTTTGTTTATTTAACATATTTAATGGATAGCGATAGCCTAGTGGGCATTTACACATTGAGCATTTTATTGCAGGAATGGCTTTTTTCGCATAATATTATTCCCTAATATACGTTGGCATAACTTATTTGGTATAATAATACATTGCCATAATAATTGTCTTTGGCCCACAATTAATGTTGATATTGATATGATCTTAGTGACAATCCGAAAAATAGGTTCAGGTTGTCGCAGGGTAGCTCTTGGGCCACCCCGAGCGGCCAGTTGTGATAATATATAATCCAACTTTAAGATTATGCCAAAAAAATTACGCGTTAAAATATTATGCAAAAATATAATTAAACCATTGGACTGCCACGCAGAGGTCTCGAGTTCGATCCCAAGGCGCGCATCTCTGACTTTTTGAAGTTATGTGCATATTAAATAGTTAATTATCACTTGCTTTAACGGTGATGGAAAAGATCGGGAGTAAACCTGCATGTCTAAGAGTTCTCAATAATGTTCTCTAAGATATGTGAAGTCTGCCAACCTGCACTAAGTGAAGTCGGCCAGCGTGGTGAACTATGGCCTAACCTTACACTAAGAAGAAGTCCGTGCCCAGCAGGGGGACAGTTTAATACAGGGCTGATATTATTATAAGGTATTTAATATAACTAGTGTTAACTTTATAAAAATTTGAGGACAATCTTTATAAAAACTTACTTACTTACTGCAGTTTCTTTTTATTAACATCATTAAGGCTCGTTAGTAGAAACATAACAAAAAAAACAGCCGTAGAAAAAATACTGAACTACTGGTCTGTGCCTATTTATAAATGTTTACTCGATAAATGCTAACAATATTTTATAATATCCCTGACGGTTCATATAGACGTTTTTACACTCATATTTTGCGATCTATGTTTGTGTATCATATTATTATAATAGAGAGCACATATTTCGAACACATTTTTGTTCAGGTACTGAGAAATTATTCTAAGTGTCTATTAGTATCCATTAATTTTTCATGACACACCTCCTATTTACTTTTTTATTAAGGCCGGAACTCCTGCCCAGCTTATTTATTTCAATAAATACACAATGATTACAATACAATACCTATGTACACTTAAGAAAAGACTACAATTACCTAATTTTTTGATACGTCTAAAGATCATCCATATATCAGTCACTTTAGCATCATATATACAGTCAAGATATAATTAAGATTATTAGAAATACCTAAACATGAAATCACGATAGTTCTAATAAGACTTAGGTCTTTAACCAGGACACAGCCACGCACTATTCCATAACACTACAACTTTTAGAAGTCATGGTGCGATAGTCGTTTCCATGCCTTCCCCTGTTACATTTTTAATTTTCAAACTCGAAACGAGGCTCTTGGCGCAAATTCCGCTATCTTAGAACAGGTTACAATATTTCTGTTTTACTGTTATTGCAGCTCTAGTAGGTAATGTTAATGGACTATTTTTGTATAAGGTGCAAAGAAAAGTAAGCAGAAATGTTTTGAAAATAATAGTTTTTGTATATAAATAGTCTTATGTCTATTCATGTAGGCAGTGGAATATTACAGCAACATTTTGCTAGCTCTGCTTTTAGGTTCCACATAATATTGGGCAAGGCTTTTAACGTCTACCAGGTACTGTGCTGCTACTGAAATTTTCATAATAAAATATCCAAAAAACGCTGAAATTAAACCAGAAGCTCAAGCAAAGCAGTCACATTCAGAATTGCTGTGTCACCGAAGCAGTGACATACATTTTATTATTTTTGTTATCTAAAACATAGTTAGGATACCCAAATAGGATACAGTTGGACTGCCACGAAAAAGGTCTCGAGTTCGATTCCAAAGTACACATCTCCGACTTTACGAAGTTATGCGCATATTAAATAGTTAATTATGGTTCGCTTTAACGACGATGGAAAACATTGAGATTAAACCTAGATATCTAAGAGTTCTACATAATTTTCTTGAAGATGTGTGAAGTCTGCCAACCCGCACTGCGTCAACTTGTTGGAATATGGCCTAATCCTTTTCACTCTAAGAAGAGGCCCGTGTCCAGTATTGGGGCGTTTCAAAAACAGGGCTGATATTATTATGTAAAGCGGTTTTGACGACGCCGATGCAAGCAACGTAGACCATCACCTGTCTCCATGCTCACAACACAAGGCATCTTTAAATAGCTTAGGAAATTTCACTCAGCCCAGGAGTACAAAACAAAATTGGCAACGACCTTATACTATACTGTACTTGCTTATATAGTATTGCCTGAGATTGAATTATAGGCGTATCTTATATTACGCTAAAACCCTAAGTAGGGATGCTCGTGAAACCGTGAAGCTAAACGAGTCTAAAATAATTAAAATGATTTTCATTTTGTTGCATCGCTATTAGTAAGCAATGTCATAGGTGTGACGACTGCGGATAGCCACGATTATTTGTACCGACACCCACAAACCACATTTGTAAACAAACAGTTCAAAATTTCGCATGCAGTTACGTTTCATTGTAGATACCTACATATATATGTAGGTAATACCTGAAGTTCGATTTTTGTTATATTATTTTACCTTTGAAGGGAACTATTAAAACTTACCTCAATCAGATGTAAGTGTCATAGAATCAAGCTAGAGCCTTCTGCATGGCAATTCCTTACAAGTTGGATCTTACATGGATATCAGTGACCAAAACATTTTGTGTCCTAACTTTGTTCAACTTCTCTTGTTGAATGTTTTGGAAATAAATAATTTATTCATTTATTATTAGTAATTCCCACAAGTCTATCACTGCTTAGTTAAAAAATATTCCGTAGCCGATAAAAACAATTCGAAATACCCTAGTCGAGCACTTGTATAAATTGATAAGCGGCTTAAACAACACCATTTTTATTATCTCGACAACAATGAATTGATATACACACAACTGATAGTGCCCACAAATAAATAAAAATATTCAATTATATGAACTCATTTAAATACAGTCCAAATTTGTTTTGTCGTTATTAATTGTGTGTGCGATTAGTTGATTTTAATTAAATTATACGCGCACGTGCTTCCATTCAAAACTATATTTAATTTAATGACCGAAATGAATCCTGCTTTTTGTATGTAAATGAAGTTCCTATTATATACATTCGTTCATATAAATGCAGGCATTCATATATAAACCAATTGAATGTGTTTGTGGTTTAAATTATCACCTCGTTATAGTGCCACATGTTGCGGGTTTGATTCTCGTATAAAGCAAATGTTATTTGTGCTATTCGCAAATTGTTATTGTTGCTATCTTACTGATTTATGTAGAACCTTTTCGGTGCATAGGTAATTATTTACCGCGCTTTGCTCTACTCTCAGCTTTCATAAAACTTACACACGCATATTAGCTTAACTGGAGCGGTTACTAAGAAAACAAGTAATATGTAATCTAGATAGAGTTAATGATGTTTGAAAAAATACTCCCGACCGGTAAATCAAATCAACGTCACCGCATATTTATGCAGATACTCCTGCTAGGCTGCTGACATAACTTTTAATAAAAAGAGCTTTGTCCACTAACCTTCGATTTAAAAAATATTATCATAAAGAAAGAACAAGTTAAGAATTTTCTTTTCTGAGTTTAAAGTTACTTTTTAAAGACTTCGTGTATATGTATTCTTTAAAAAACGACAATTATTTAAAAACAGCAATGCCATTATTTTTATGAGAAACAATATGGTAGAGGACATTTTAAAGCAACATTTAATCTGATGGACTTGTCCAATATATTATTAAACTCTACAAACACCATACATTTTCTTGAAGACCTTTTGTTCTATATGAGTAAAAATACAGGAACCTACTTTCTTTCCGAGCGAAAACTTCGCTGTTTATTAATATAAACGTTTTGTATTCATCTCGCGGCGCATCTGCCCGGTGCATTTTAATGCAGACTCTTATATTACGATGCTAATCGTTTGTACGTCACTCACGACTCTGTCGCTGTGTGAGAGCAATGTGGATACTATGTCTGAACATGTAAACAAAATGTTCATGTAATTTTAAATTCTATTCTTACTATTTTGCTCTGAAAGGACGTTTGCATATTTTTAGAGAATATTTGCTATTTAAGTTGCAAGATAACTGTTTCCGTGTTAATCTCTCAAGCTTAATTAAAATGCTTGTATCAGGAATGTGTTTACGTCGATAATACAATAAGTCGAAAACGACTCCACACTATCTCGATTTTAAGTCTGGTGTTATCCGTTAGGTTTCTACCACTTAACAAATAAAATAAAATAACAGTAACGATGGTCTAAGATTGTCTCGTTCTACAAAACAAAATACCTTCGTCCTGCCATACCCACAGCTAGCTACGGGTCGTTACAATATTTAAGGACTCAAATAGGCAGTGCCGTTAAACAAAGTTAACATCAAATCAATTTCAAGCACCTTATTTTTTATAAGCATCATGAATGTAAAACGTCTCGTATTCAATTACAAAACAAAACATTAATGTCCAGGAGTGAATCTAAACTCCTAAATAGGACAAAACAATCAATTGAAATTTCTATCACGAAACACCCAGTAGCACAACGGAGCTGTCAGTTCCAGACTGTTGCTTGCACGTAACGCTAAGATAGCCAGCCTCACAGGCGACTAGGTAGACTTAAGCTTTAAATAGGAGCTGAATATTTATATAATTCTGTGTACGAATAGCGGGTTGAGTCGACAAGAATCCTATATCAGGAGTGTATCAAAAAATTATCACAAATTATACACAGCAGTTAATTACAAGCGTTGTAGGTGAGATCTAAAAATATACTTCCTGTTATACATATTTTTTTATAGAAAAAGAAAATAGTATATTAATATTGTTTAATTTAAAGTTAAATAAAACTGAAATTTAGTGTGTTAGTCGGCGGTACCTATAATATGGTATGGATAAGGCATTGGACTTGCGCTCGAGAGGTCGCGGGTTCGAATCTCACCCATTGCACTACTGAAAAGAACCCACTTATAACACAAGCATTCTAGTTTAGCTGGAGAGGTTAACAAGGATACTAGTAATTTGATCAAAATGTTAAAAAAATCTTAAAATAAAATATATAATTGTGTTCTTTGATTGAGGAGAAATACATTTAATTATAAATAATATCTAGTTTTTAATCAATGGTCATAATATCTAGTTTTTAATCAATGGTCATAATATCTAGTTTTTAATCAATGGTATAAATAGTTGTTTGATAATGTCAATGTCTTGGTAATTTACTACTAAATTATTTATTACAATAACCACGAAAATAGGACTCTCGTTAAAAAATATATTCTTGATTGTAGAAAATTATAATCAGTCTCTGTATCATGTTAACGTTATAAGTTTAAACTCGTGATTTAAATTATATTTGATATTATTGATGGTATATTTTTAGTAGTACATAAATCAACGTACCACTAAAAAGAAACAGCTGCATACAAATATCACTACGTACTTTGCAACATAGAAAATTCCATTCTGACTGTCACAAAGTCAGATATGATCTTGTGCCTTTCAAACTCGTAGTAATAAAATACAACAGATAATAATAAAAAGAGCACCACAAACTTTAGTGTGAATCCGTCAGCTGCACTTGAATGCACGAGAACTTATAACTATGCAAATTTTTATAGTCTTCAAAGATGCGAGACATAAGGAGGGGAAGTTACCCTTGGATTGAAGAAAGTAATCGATTTTGTTTTATGTTGCATATTTCGTAGTAAACCTGAATACGGTAACCAAAATGTTTATAATTAAAATGAAAATATCGTGAGTAATCTGGCATGTCTGAGGGTTCTTCATAATGAAGATGTGTAAAGTCTGCTAACGTGCAGTGGAACTGTGGTCTAATCCGTTTTATAATATCCTTAGCAATGGCACAGTCGATAAACAAGACAGATATAACTATATCGTATTAAAATTGCAGATAAGCATATAACCCGTCTGGTAGTAACTGGGCATCGTAGCCTACAAACGTTTGAAATATTAAATGTAACATCTGGGCATTAGCGTCCTTGTAAAAAGGTTTCTCTACGCAACGCAAATACAAAGATATCACACGCTAAAACCGTAGCGCTTTATTAAAGATAGGAAATCTTAGTAACTATAAAATTATTTCAAAGCTAGTTTTGACCAGCGGTTTTATCGCGTTAAATGGTATTTAGATACGGTTATACATCAATCCTCGTAATTCGTAGCGTAATGTTTCCTCAATAGCCAACACATCAAACACATTTTTTTTTGGATTACACAGCTTTCTCAGTTTACTGTATTTAAAAAAACAAAGTAAAGTGAGTTTATTAATAGTAGTGCGTGCCGAAATCTCCTATCGGAAGGAGATATTTACCGAATCAAGCTGTTTGAGATTTGGAGGAGCGATGCGCTATATGGATTATATGCCTATGTCCCCAACAGCCTACCGGCTACAGTTTTAAAGGTGCCACGTAAATTGAACCGAGGGTATTCCTCTCTACCGAGAATATTTTCAATCTCCATGCCACTGATGAGAATTTCTTGACAGGTAAACCCAATAGCACGTAGCCAGTCTCTCATGTCACTCAATGCTCATGCATACCAATCATATTCACTACCACTGGTCTTACGAGGCTGTCTTAAATATTACCTTTCTTACATTACGACCTATCATATACCTATCCTTCAACGGCTATTGTTATTTTTTAATATAAGCTTTCTTCACGCATAGACCTTATTTGACAAAAGCGTAAAATATTGTCTTTGCATTTTGTAGACATACAAGCCTGAGCATATGAATGTACGTACAAGTAATACCGACAGGTGTTTATGTGTATGTGTGAGCTGCTTACGTGTGTTTATAAGCGAGTGCAAGTGTGTGTGTGCGTGTATCTCTGTGTGTGTGCTACCATTGCATGTCGACGCTTTCATGATTGTTGTTCCAACTTTCGTAATCCTATAATGGAACATTAACAAACGCATTATGCTACATGTCGATACATTAATAAAATCTCTAACGCCAGTTACATGTTAACACGACATAGATAAAATTGAATGGTGCAACAGCAACGGTTGATTGCACCTAATCCGACTCGGTAACCAGAGGTTAAATAATGGACAGATTAATCGGAAATTAGCCGAGCTGCCGCCCAGCGGACAATACGGTTTGTAGATAAGCATCGGTAGTACGGGAGCTGCTAATTGCTTATTATTTTAAACGACGTACTTATTAGTCTATAAAAGACACTGGGTGTAGTAAAAATTTGTTTAAAAGAGTGTCCGTAAATATTTTACAGGTATCTTTTTATAGTTTGCAACTAAACCCACCAACTCACAAACTTTGACATTCATGTAAATTATTTAAACTTTTTCACGGAAATACTTTTGGGGTTGGTATATTGGCATTTGTAGATATTAATAGGATGAACGATCAATTTATTTGATCGAAGATAATATTTATTATCTCCATTTTTCTGCAATACAGATTCAATATTTGTTATTTTTTGGTATTGTCATTGCTTCCATTTTAGTATAACTGAATAAGCAACACATATTTATACATATTATGTGGTATACGTACATATGTAGATAAGAATTACACAGCAGTAGCAAATTAAATTATCTTTCAAAGACACCAGTATAAAAAGACGAATGTTATTATTTTTATTTTGTTAGAAAGATTATTCATGTAAAAAAATCAAAATGTATTTCTTCACATACAGAGTTTTACATTAAATAGTCTTGGACCCCCTTTTAAGCAATAATTTGCTTGTATTATGGGGTACAGCTCTTTATTTGACCTTAGCATTATGTATACCTATTGTACTGAAAGAGGTCACATACATTTCGATTAGAGTTAAGCGAGAGTACAATAACGATATTTTTTTATCCTGCCACGTATATTTTGATAAAATACTTTATGTACTTAATTATCTGAAAAACGATCAATCCTTAAATAACTCAATCCTGCTTCGATGATACACAATAATATGAGGCCGCGCTCCTGCACCACAATATTCAGGGCATCCGCGTCGCGCGGCCCAACGCTCAGCCCGACGGGCCGCGATAACGTACGCCATTAATTAATACGCGTCAAACTGTTCCGAATTTTCATATTTAGAACCAAATAATGTATTCATATTTCGCATTATCATCTAATTTGAATGTGGTTCCAGCGCAGTTCGAAATTCAAATGTTCAGCAATGGCGGGTATTACCGTTATGGTTGTGGCAATATTATGGTATTTTCTAATGGATTTCCGTGTCTTCGGTTTACGATAACAGTTTCTATTTTGGGTCGTATAACTGTTCATCAAAGAGCAATTGAACGAGATACATAACAATGTAATGGCTCTTGTACACGATGTAGTAACATGCGCTAGTTGAGGCATTTGCGCATATCATGTAAACGACCGACGTGAGCAACTCGATCTAATTTGTCGCTCTTATACAGGTTGTCCGGTAATTAATTGATAACCTTGAAATGTCTTAAAGTAGAACTGAAGGCCGTGCAGATTCTGAATTTTGTAATTATTTCTGTGTGAGAGAGAAAAATAAACGATTATTATTATTATTATTGTCCTCGCCAGTTACTTGAATCGTGTACAAGCACCATAAAACATTTCCAAATTTTTTATCTAAGATAACAAACAATCATATATCGCAGTAGATGGTAAGCGGTTGCCATAGCCTAGGCACGCTTGTAATGATAGAAGTATATTTCGCGTACAAGAGGCAACGATAACTTTAGTCCTCGGATAGCACAGCGCTTCATTAGAGAGCTAGCTTTACGCAAGAATAGGGCAAATGGTTGCTCGATTGTAACTAATATAAATGCGAATGTAAATTTGTTTGCTTTACGCCCTAACTTCTCGACCGATCATGAAATTTTGCGTACACATTGTCAGGGGTAGAGAAAAGAACATACGGTACCTATCATTCACAAAAAAGTACTGTTCCCAAGGGATAGAAAATTGACAAAACCTATATAAACGCGAGCGAAGCCGCGGCCAAAATCTAGTCTTCTATATAGTAGACATGCGTTTCTCAAGTTTCATGTTCTTATTTTCTTTCTCACTCGATTTATCTTTTGCGTTTTGGAACATCTGCCAGGTCGTTAGATGTCTAACAAATACACTATCACGTCGTTCGTGCTTTGGTCATGGAGAAATCACGCGAGCACGCTATGTATTTAGGACGTGGCACGGCCTGTGCAACCTAGTTAAACTATAAATGGCTCCAAAAAGATACTAAATAAATACCTACCATGTCTACGTTTATATCTAATATCTATTATATAATTGATGGAATGCGAAAATATAAACGTTATTGTAACGTCCATTTGTTGAGTGTAACGAACTGAGAGTACCTATTACTCAACTTAGCAAGACTTAGCGTTTATATCTTCAGTGTCTAAGAAGCTATGTACTAAAAAATTGAACATAGCTAAACAATGTATGTAAGTGCTGCCGCACACTGCGTCAGCAGTGGCTGCTATGGGTGACCAAGACGAGCCACTAGACCAAGCCAGCCGCAGCCGTTAGCAGCTGGTTGGAGCCGCCGGTCGTAGTGGCTAAAGATATCTTCATTTTCTCTTAGAATTCCACAGAAGATGTATGAAACCTACTGTTGTCCAAAATGCGTGGATGACATAGCTTGCGGCTCGGAAGCGGCCGCTCGAACGCTTATGCTTCGGTACCACACAAAATGTTTGTAAATCTTCAAACAGCATGCGGAGGCCACCAGTGACCATGGCACAGAGGTAATAAGCATTTAGCATTACTATATTGCAGAACTAATAAGTATTAGTTAGTATTACTAAAGGTTCAATTATCTATAAATACAATAAAAAGGATGTGAATAAAATATCTTAGTGTCATTAAAACATAACTGAATGCACCATTAACGGCGTAGTTCTGTGAATGAATTAATGCCAGCAGCCAGCCTGCATTGGAACTGCAGATATCAAGATGTTCTAGTTCATAATGGCGGCATGTTCTGTAGGAAATAGGCCACGGAATTGAATATACAACGTGCTACGAATAAAAAATGTTTATTTATTTAGTATATAGTTAGTATTGTAATGATAATAATATCTTCCATTGCCAAGCACAGGTTTATTTTTCTTATGATAAGAGTTAGGCAATAGTCCATTACGCTGCCATAGTGTGGATAAACTTGTCACATTTTTGAGTCGGACAACATATTCCTTAATCGACATAAAGAGCGATAATTAACTGTTTAATTTACACATAACTTGGCAATGAAAACTGCATAGGTACCGTGGATTCGAAATTTGTACATTATATATGCACACATTTCAAATCCACGTTTAGACCGTAACCTTTAAAAAACTTCACGCTTTAACTATAAATTTATTAAACATTCACATCTTCTCTGAGACATCCAAAGATTACTGCCGTGTGTTATACTTATAACTTATAACTTTCTTAAAGTTTTACTTTGGATACTTATGTATATACAAATATAAACGTATATATTGGCCATCCCCAACATCCAGTCACCAGTAAATTTTTAACAAAATATTCATAAAACATAAATATATAAAGGCTTTTATCTGTCCCCTAACTCGATACACGTCTTATGTTGTCACAAACCGAGGAATGCAAATATGATGGGGTACAAATATTGTTGGACAACATTGAACACCATAACTTAAAAAAAGAATGGATTGCAAATTTTGATGATACCTCAAAAGCTTTAACAATTGTAAAACTTATGTATTTATTTATTAGATGCCAAATAATATATTATAATTTTATTGTATTTTCTTTATATACATACGTTTAATCCACCACAAATATGTTTAAAAGATTTAGCCTTTATTAAGATAATTGAAGAAAGAATGTCAAATGTGGCTTATATGTATTTTATTAAGCAATGCACTATATTGCTGTGATCATATATGTAAGTTGCTTAGAACAATTGTATTGTATAATATCTAAATAAGTGAAATGTGTTACAAGGCAAAAAGCTAATTAACGATCATGATTTTAACACGTCGTTCGTTTAGAAACCGTTGGTTAGATTAGTAGTCACACGTTTTGATTAGGGCTTGTTACTGATATTAAAACAATTGTAACTGGGCTTCTATATGTTATATATAGTTCAGTATACGCAGCTAAATCTATTCAATTCATCTTAGTCATACTGCTGGGTTGGAACAAAGATGGTGCCCGTAGTTCTAATCTATGACCGAGCGCGGTTGAATTATGTTCTCTGTATAATTAGGATTTCTATATTACTTTTAACTATGAAAGAAAAGATTAATAGATGGAGAAGTTTATGTAGAAGGTTCATTTTTCTACAAATTATAATGACAAAAGTCTCGCTGTGAACATGGTAAAGGAAAAGTATAAAGTTGAATATAAATAGTTTTAATTAATTTAAATAGCTTAAATTCAGTAAAGCTCAGTAACAGTAGTGTTAAAGTTCAAAATTATATATGTAATAAATTGTTTTAAAATAAACAACGCGGCAAAATCCTTATAAAGTAATTTAATTTCAATGACAAAAGTAGCTTGTACTTATGAACCGTGTTGTAATATTTGACTGAATGGTTCCATGTTCTGCAAGGGGACATGTCTTTAGTGACGCGAACGTCGTGAGCTCCTCTGCTGACCCTTCTATTCGACCGTTTAGAGTGCGCTACGGTCATATTACATTACCATAATATTAAGATATGATAAATTTTAGACCCCTCAGTTTTAGTCTTTGTGTATTTTTACATGTTAGATTAAATCTTTATATTAAGTCTGTAAACTCTACCATGAAACGTAAATGCCGATGTATTGGACCAATTGTTCGTGCTTTTTGTACTATGAAACTTATGAAGAAATATTTTGATCACCCTAGGGTGAAGTGATCTAAAAAAATGAGTAATATCACTTTAAAAGAAATAAATCCGTAGAAACTTCTTATTTTTAAGCGATAATATATTGTCACGCGGACCGCGCGCGCCATGACGGCTGCGCGCGAGTCGGAGTGGTGGCTGGCGCCCCTCTTTCCCCCTTGCCCGGCGGTACCGGATATATAAGCCGATCGCGTCCTGAATCGTGACCTCTTCCTCACCTCGGCTTCACTACTCAGCTAAGTGTCCTTATTACGGAAAGACCACGGAGCAAGCCCTTTGGACGAACCACGCCCTGATTATTGTACGCGTAGACCAGTGAATATTGTCTAACACATAACTTGTTGCTTAGTAGACTATTAAAAGTTCTAATTGTCAAACCATCATTGATTAATCTTTGAACAATTATACCTCAAGACGTTCACCCCGAAGTTTTGGTAAGGCATTTTGTTAAAAGATATTCCAAATATATAAGGAGTAACGCATGTGTATATATAGTACAATAAGATTGCTTTGTAGCTATATAACCGATGTGCAATGTGGTCAAAACTTCAGGCGTTCCTAAAAGGTAGATAATACCTAGCATGATCGTGTTAATTACCGTTACCAACCACTTCAATACAAATATAACCATACCCACTAAAAATCTTAAAGTAAATAGTATTTGTACATTTTCATTAGCAATTAGGCTTTTTGTAACGGAGGGCACGTTGTGAAAGTTATGTCACCTAACGTACAAATATTAAAAAACGGTATAACCGATTTAGTATAAAAGAATCACACCAAATTGTATGTATATTCCGAATAAGTAATAATAAAATAAAAAAAGAGTAACATATAAAAATGAATGTAACCAAAAATCTTCAAGGTAATAAACGCATTCAAATATTAATGTTTTCATAATATAGATTAAGTACCCATCCTATCTTATAGTCTGGTAGACGGACATACATAAATATATAGAATAATCATGTAATCTTATGTATAATCGCATATAATTATAACGATGTTTATAACTTTATATTGAACATAATGGTGTTGTCATGTATTTAGTTTGTTAGCTTAAAATAAAATAATAATATCGTCTTATTTTATTTCCCATTACCGGGGAAGATGTGGGGGTGGATGTATGTAAGTAATGTATATTTACGTGAATAATATTCTACTCAGTCACTGTTGTATCAGCATTCATTTGTTTTATTCAACTCTAACCTACCTTTTTTTTTTTTTTTTTTTTTACGTGGGTGAATGCTATGACGCATATCCCTCCGCGGGGGCGGGCGGAGGGATTATGTCGGACTCGCCGGGGTAAAGAAAGATGTTGAAAAGATAATGTACCTCCCGGAATACCGACTAAACCTACCACGGTGTTCCTCGACACAACCACTATCGACGGGGCCGCGCGAATCGCTTTCGCATGCGGTCGCGACCCCGCCAAGGTTACGGCCCGCCGTATGAAACGGCAGGCCACTACACAACAGACCTACCCAAAGGTACTTACTTCTAGTAAAACCCTACTGTCTCCCCCCTAGGGAGGAGACGGACTCGACACAGAGGCGCGCGTGGGAACACGCACGCCGCCTCTCGGACCTGGTGCTGAACGGATGGCGGGCAGGCCCACAAAGCCCGCCACCCCCAGGTCAAACCTCAGGGTGGCTGGAGGTCATCGCGCGCCCTCCGGCGCCCGGCTCTGCGGTTGGGGAGAGGATTCAAACGCTCCCTCTCCCGAACTCTAACCTACCTATCATAACCGCACCAATAGGCATGTTGACAGAGTTAAAAATAAGTGATTCGAATTAGTCCATCTTTCAGATTAGCAAAAAATATTGGACACCTATTTTTTGTTTTAACAAAACATGAAATATTTACTAAGATATATACTTGTGACGTCACTGTCCTATAAAATAATTATGTACCGATAAGTGACGTAACACGAAATTTAAACCTGTTGTATCTTTGTTATTATTAGTTTGTGTGACAAAAGAAAAAATACGTGTCCATTATTTTTTGCTAGTCTTAAAGACGGACTAAAACTTAACATGCCAATTGCTACATTGACACCAGATTGTCATATGCAGCGACATGTCAATATCAAATCAAATGTCAACTGATTTGATAAGATGTTGCTAATTTGTTAAACCAATCACACCAATTCTAACATCAATGTTAATTAGTCGGTTAACAATTTCTTCTGCTAATCAGTTTTTCAGGAACCGTCGTTTAATTGCTACTGCTACTAAGAATTATCGTGCAATATAACACTACAAATCTTTTCCCATATTTCTTAACCCTTTATTATTTAAGTCACTTGGAGTCGGCTTTTCTAGTCTAACTGGATTTGACAGGATATCAGTTTATACACGGAGCAGCTACCACCTAACCTCCGCAACCCGAAGGCTAACGATACCCTAAGGCTAGACTGGTGTCAGGATATTATAGGGCACTGACTTCCCAATAACGACTGCCATAGATGTTCATGGCAGCCGGGACCGACGGCTTAACGTGCTCTTCGAGGCATGGAGCGGGCGATAATTGTCTATCAATACGCACATAATTTCGAGAAATCATATAACTGCCGAAAGTCAGAGGTGCGCGACGTGGGTTCGAACCCGAGACCCTCTGCATTGCAGTCTATTGGTCTCCCCACTGAGCTATATTATATATAAATCCATATTTATCCATATTGTAAAATCTTTACCAAGCAAGTTGGTCACTCGTCTCAGGAAGGAGTTACACTAAATTCCAGCATAACCAAGTCCTGAGATACATTACAATAAACTAACTAACTTTAGAACAAATAACCGCAGTGTAAAGATATTTATGTGATATATTCTAACAGTTATGTACTAGAAGTTAGTTCGTAAAGCACCATAACACGGGCGAACCGCCTCGAGTAATAATAAATGAAGTGAAGTGCATGCTGCCTTATTATAAAATATTAGGCTACACGGCGTATGTTCCACTGCCCCTTGACTTTGTACTGCAGTGTGGTTCGTTACCGAGACATATACATTGTATTGAGAACGGTGCTACTTTTTAATGAAAGGATGATCTCCTAACCAATCTAAGTGTTCTTGTTCTGCCTATTGATATTACTAATTTGTACAAAGTGAGATTTATTTATTCAATAAATCTGATGATGATGATCATGAATCTTTTAATTCATTATTAGTAATTTTGTTTAATTCGCCAACTGTATGTATGTTTGTAATTTGCATGCTGTGGCCTACTGTAAGGTGAGGGTCCACACTCAATTTATTGACCTAACATTTTTGTATCTAGCCTTAAGTTGTGTGTATCTTTGCAGATGGTCCAATAAAATAAATAAAGTGTCGTGAGTGATCTATATTATTTTTAATGTTAACTGTATTTAGTTTTCTCATTACTAGCATAATTGTTAACTCTTCCAGGTACGTTAATACTAGTGTTAATAATAAGTTCACGTCAGTAATGAAATGGGTAGAGGTTGAATCAACATCTTCTCCATTCCGCCAAGTCCCATGTTATCCATTGAGCTGTTGCTACTTTATAGAAAATACAGTCATAACAAAATATTTTTATTCTAATGATAATAAAATAAACTGACGTTTATATCGACGCACCCTCTTTATTCGCGCAACAAATATATTAGCATTGCATCAAATAGACGCTTCTTCACCCTTAGGGAGTTGTCTGATGCGTTTAAAATGTTTGCTATGAACTTGAAAGCATCGCCCCAATAGTTGCGAGGTAGTCGCGAGAGCGATCGCGAGGGCGTTAGCGGTAGCGGTCACAATGTCATAAGGTGGTTTTAACAGTCTTCTAAGGCAACTTTGCTCTTTGTAGATAAAATGACATTTCCAGAAATACCAGAAGATTTTTGAGCGGATCTTAACTTATTTCTGAGAAAACGTTTTTGTGTCTAAGAAAGATAATATTTCAAATAAATACTTTACAAACAAATTGTAAGTTGATACCTTAGATAATGCTTAATATGCCCGCAACGGTTTTTTATAGGCATATCGCCATACAAAGGTCTACTTTTATGAGAATATACAGTTCCAAATGTCATCTGGTGTCAGGTACTTAATATAAGTAGGTTTAGTCTAGGAAAGAAAAAATATTAATTCTCAACTAAGTAACCAACAGTACTACATCTTAGTTTACAAGTAATATTGATATCTTAATAGGAATCAAACGCCGCACGCTGTGCCTGCCATAACGCCTGCTGCCGCACCCACCAACGCGATCATCATCGCGCTTGCCACCGCGTTTACCATCGCGCTTGCTACCGCACTCGCTAACGCGCTTCCCACCATACCCGCCTCCGCCTCTGCGCCCGCTACCGTTTGGATTTACAAACCGTTACCCGGCGCCTCAAGATATCTTTCTTGTTTATTTTCGACTTCAAAAGAATAAGTAGCATGTTACAAGTTAAAACATTGTTATTTTGACGGTAGCAAATTTAGCTAAATGGGTACACTTCATTTGAATGTAGCCGCGGGCGTTGGTAGCGTCGACACTTTTTGTTGGTTTGACGATGTTTCTACTATTTTAAATGTCGTAACGTTAGAAGATGGCAATTGTTTTTTGAAGGAAAACATTGCTGAGAACGGATGGTAGTCAATATAATTTAATATTAAAGAGACTTTAACCATTAGTATTGTATATACAGAAGAGAATTGTCATTTATTTTCTTCGAAATATAACGTATCGCTTAGAGATGTGGTCTTATTAAAATTTCGTTCACTTAGTATCTTATCATGAATCTTAACAGACAGTGAAAGAGACAGTGATTTATTTTATCCTCATTTCGTCAATTATGGTTTTAGGTCTCACGTAATAATATGTGAGCCTATTCTCTTCCACCGGGCACAGTTCTAGAATTCGTGTTGCTAGTGACATAGCACTTTACCCGACCCATGCATTGAACCCGAGACCTCATGCATGCATAGAATTCATTGCTAAAAACAGAAAAATATATTTATACAAAATATTAACATAGGTATTTCGAATATCAAAATTATGCAATAAAAGTGTTTTAAAATAAACAACGCGACAAAATCCGTATATAGTTGTTTAATTTCAATGTATAACATTCACGTACACGTAAATAAATATTATATTTCAAATGTTATAAAGAGGTCTCGAATTTAGAATTCACTAGTATTTAAAAGTAAAGTATCACTCGTTTAAGTTATGAACGTAATAATTTTCTATTGTTATCGAAGGTTAATGTCTGGAAGTCCATATTTGGCCAGCGTAACGAACTATAATCTAGACCTTTTCATTTAGGGAAAAGGTAGGCCAAAAAGTACGATAGCATAAAAGTGCAAAGAAAGCAAATTAATATATAAATATTAATTAAGGTTCACCACTATTTAATAAAAACATGAAAATTCTCCCGAATTAGACGCTTTCCTCAAAACTAAATATAGACCGAGAACCCCCAACAGGTTTCGTCTAAAATTAAATATTAACATTAAAGGCTAAAAATTGAACACTTTGTATTAAGTTTTAATGTGTCGGCCGTCAGATAAATCGTTGTTTTAACGTGAAATGTTCAGTTAAATTGATCGCCATTACCGAAGTTCTTGGCAGCGATTACTTAATTACCGACCTGTCAGTCAGGGTTAGTTTTTGATGGAAGAGCTCGAAAATCAAACTGGTTGTCTATTGAAAGTGTGTGTCTTAATTAAGTTTTGAAATGAGATGACGTAGGGGCCTTATGTCGGGCGATAGTAAGGTTTAATCACATTTTAAAGTAGTATATAAAATGTACACATTATTTTAAAGCAACAAAAAGAGTTTGTTAATCTGAGTGGAAAATGTTGATACAGCGAATTTTTCACCAAATAGATGAGTTGAATGGACGTAACTATAAGTGAGGTGAATATGATTCTCAAATGTGCTATGATATCAGAATTTGTACGAAAAAATTGTGCACCCTTTTGACCATCCAAAAAATGTTCTTACTTCAGGATACGAACAACAACTAATAGCTTGCGTTCCGAAAATATGACAGCACCTTTATGTTACATGTTATATAATAATAGCGCAAGAACTTTAACAAACACAGGACTTGTAATAAATATTTACGGATTATACGATGTTTCTACGCTATGGGAGTATCGAGTGCACAATATTTTGTCTGCAGGCATACAATTTGCATGCAGTTAAATAATCGATCTCTTATTCATGTTAGCATACTTTTTCATTCGGTATGCGTGTAGTTTAACGAAAGTCTATTTTGAGACCGTTAAACTACCACACATGTCTCGAGTCCCACGATACGTACCTCTGACTTGTTGAAGTTATGTGCGTATTAAATTGTTAATTAGCGGCAAAGGAAATCATTGTGAGGCAACTTATATGTCTGAGAGTTTCTCATAATGTTCTTAATGTTTCTGTGGCCAGTAGTGATACAGTTTGTAATCAAGGCTGATATTATAATAGCGTGTAGTGATCATACAATATGCAGGTATCAATATGTAGGCAATTTGATACAGTGCATGTTTGTCACGTTTAATCTCTCATAATAATTAGATACGCAAATCAACGCGTGATATGGTGGCTTTGCTCTAATTGTGGAGATTATCCCGTCAGGCATCATTATTACGTTATGTATGTGTGATTAATGTTAGGATGTCAACAGCCAACGTGTGGTTTCTGATTCAATATACATAATAATAATATATCCTCCAGACCGAATTTTGGCCACGGCGGCCAGTCTTAACGGAGACTGGCTAACTACGCAGGAGATATTATAGTGCACAAGTATGTGCGCTAACACAAATGCACTCTCTGTTCCCTAACTCTCATGATCCGATGGGACGGTAATCCGACACGACCGGAGAGAGATCAGGCGCAGAACCAACGGCTTTAAGTGTTTGCCGAGGCACGGGGGTGTTTTACACCGCCAACTTCCTAACTCCGAGCTGCTATTGAGATTTCTTAACTAAAAAATCCAATCACTTTTTGTTGGCCTGACCCGGGATTCGAACCCGAGACCTCATGCACAGCAGTCACATTCACTACCGCTGAGCCACGCATTTTCTAACTAAAATATCCTATCTCGATGCTTGATGTCTCATTTCCAATTTTCTGGTAGGACAGAGTGTTACATGGGTTTTATATGTCAAAAATTTCTCAGCAACAGCACAGAGTCTGGAATAGTTCCGGTTGACGGCAATAAGCTTGCCGGGCCTATAGCATGTGAAATGTAAGTTTATTTTATCGTCCTTCGGAAATATAGGCGTTAGACTGTGTGTTAAGGGAGTCACAATATTTGCCTATTTTTGTATGCATATGTGAGTTGTATTGAACATATTATATGTACTAGCGGTCGCCTAGTGGTCGAAATTCGACCATAATTAATTTAAATTTTAAGTTTGATAGTTATTAAGGTTTTATTGTCTAGAACCTTTATAATCACATTTCATTTAGATTTCGATCATATAGGTTAATTTACCTATCTTTGTCAAACAAATTATTATATTGATATATGTAACCATAGTTATTAAGAATAGTACGACCTGATGACTTATGACATGACATAGATAAGACACTATATACTAAGAACGCGTATGTCAAGTGCATGGTTGTGTGCGTGTAGTGTTTTTTCATCAATTTAATGTATTTCTAATGCATCATTATTTTATATAAATATTAGGATTCGCCCCTTCTTCTTCATATAAACTTTAACTGTGCCAAATTTCATACTCCTCCGACCGCACAATTTTTGTAAAAGGTGGTACAAATTTTTGCTTCACGTATTAATATATAGATTTTAGATAAAGTCTTAAACTTACATACATATGTACTAAATAAACTGGTCGAGTAATTTATTTTAAAGAAATTTGATATATTATACTCAAGAGGTTGCAGCATGTAGTTTTTAATAAGAATTGGTCATTGATTGCCGTTTATGATGCAGTGCTGTAGCCGCGTATGTAGTTTAGTACTTATTTAAATAGTTGCTAATATTTACTCTAATACTAAAATTTCTTATATGGAAGTAAAAATATTGTGAATATGTATTCAACATCAATTTGTCTTTATGATGTTAAAAAATGATAAATAAAAATACACTTCCAATCTTATAGAAATAGAAAGTTACTATAACAGATACATCTTAATATAACTTCATATTATTATAGCCAATTTTGATTTTATTTTATCATCATATACTCGCCGTTAAGTAAAAGCAGTTAAGTATAATACCTATGTATATTTTATGACTTTAGAATCTAAATTCGTGTATTTCGAATACAAATCACGAGTACTATCTATAAATTGTCTGTACCTACATATATTTATCTCCGCCCGCTAATTACATTGTTTAGAGCGAATTAGTAGGGCCATCTGTCTTCATTTGTAAATTGTTCTGTTCATTCGTTCGTTCAATGAATGCCTGAGTGAAATATTGTGTCTTGGAATGTATTGTTTGTTTGTTTATACACGATTAGGCATAACTGTTTTTGATCAGTATCAGTTTAGTTTAGAACTTGTGTTTTTATGTGAAACATGTTGAAAATTGCAATGGGACATTGTGTAATGCTTGTAGATTTTTTAAAGTCAAGCATATTAGAAAATTAACAACTGCCGTGATATCTACTGTGTTAAGAATAACCTTCCGCTGTAGCGCAGGGATAGTGAATGTGACTGCTGTGCGTGGATCTCGAGTTCGATTTTAGGGTAGGGCAAAGTTAATCTTATGTACTATAATAACAATATCACTGGTCACCTCACTATAATGTTGTTGCGTTCTCTTGTTAAGGCGTTCTCAGTCTATAACTGTACTTATATTTTATTTTAGGTAGAAATACAGATGTAATACCTCTGCTTATTTATCCCTGCTATCAAATCTCCTAAGAATAATCATATAAAGACGAACGTATTGTCATAAATATGTTTCTAGTAAGACCGGTGTCGCTACATTATACATATTTGGGCCAATTTTTTTTTATAATTAGTACACAAGCAAATGTAACAATATAACATGTCTTCTTATTTTATTAAACAACACAGCCCCTGTCTGTGACCCAATAGTCATTCTTCGCTACACTCGGCTTTTAACTCGACCTCTCAATCACAACTCACACTTTCAATTCACTTTTTGTATCAGACTTAAGTACTTCTTCGTAAGTTTTGTCATCATTTCATATTTATACTAATATAATAAAGCTCAGTGGGAAGACCAACAGACTGCAATTCAGAAGGTCTCGGGTTCGAATCCACGCCGCGCACCTCCGACTTTCGGAAGTTATATGACTTTTTGAAATCATGTGCGTATTGATTGACAATAATCGCCTGCTCCGTGCCTCGGAGAGCACGTTAAGCCGTCGGTCCCGGCTGCCATGAACATCTATGGCAGTCGTTATTGGGAAGCCAGTGCCCTATAATATCCTGACAGTGGCCTAGCCTTAGGGTATCGTTAGCCTTCGGGTTGCAGAGGTCAGGTGGCAGCCGCTCCGTGTAAAAACTGATATCCAGTCAAATCCGGTTAGACCAGAAAAGCCGACCCCAAGTGACTTGGGAATAATAAAGGCTAGGGAGAAGACTAATATAATAAAGCTGAAGAGTTTGTTTGTTTGTTTGCTTGATCGCGCTAGTCTCAGGAACTACTGATCCGCATTGAAAATTCTTTTAGTGTTGGATAGCTCATTTATCGAGGAAGGCTATAGGCTATATAACATCACGCTACGACCCACGAGGGCGGCGCAGTAATCATAAATGCGGGTGAAACCGCAGCCACATCTAGTCATTATATAAAACTAATATGGAAAATAAAAGATTCGATGGTAACCTAAGGTAAAACATTGTATCGGATTCACGATCAAGGGTTCGAAACCCATCCATTGCAGTAATGACATGGATCCATCTTACATAAGCGTATTAGCTTAGATACAGTTATCAACCTCAATAAACGTAGGTAATGCTTATAATCAATCAATAAATAATTAAAAATTAAGCATACAAAACGCGTTTTGCGTCGTCGTCCAAAACTAATCTTGTATTTCTTTTCATTACAGTTACAGTCATACATATGTATAGTATGACCTTTAAAATTGACCAACCTTTTTGTTCACATACGATACCTACTATCGGATGGACGCGATCATTTCCAACGACTGGTAATTCAGAAAAAAAGTAAAATGCCGGTATAATTTTTTGTCGGTACATTATCAAAATTGCAATAACATTATACTTCGATGGTTTTAAGATGTGATCTCAATTCCGGTCAGGTGCGAACCGTATCATGAGCCCGCTTCGGTACATAACGCCATAGTGTAATGAGTTCCGTCCCGATTTTATTACTAGCGTATCGGCTTACATATTAAGTATATGTTTATATTGAGGTTGTAATCTCGAGAATGCTCTTCAAAAAGTCATTTGGAATTCATGGAATATATGTTCGGTTTTTGATTGGAATAGCTAAAGGGTTGAGATGTAAATGGCGCAATGCCGCAAAGTATGCGTCTACCGCAATCAAGGAATCGACGATATAAGAGTTTAGGTGCTATGTTCTACATGTTAAGATTATCTTCCTTTCATATGTTGAATGATTAAATTTCATTTTATTATTTTTTATTTAAACTTTTTGAATGGATTATCGCCATATATTTTCATACAACTGTTTAAAGTATATTTTTTTCTATGGCAACCATAGCATACACAGAATACACATGAATACGACGAGAGTGATTATGAGGAGTTCAGATGTTGTCTCGATAATCCAAGATAACGACAATAGAAAATGTTCTATTTTATGCAACTTAAGTGGCTAATGGAATACGACTGGCCTAATGATTACCTAAGTATGGTAATGTGTAGTTATTTCAAAATATTGGTAACTAGCAAGTTACAATCGCGTTAGTGGTATACAGACGGCGGAGACAAGCATACAGGCCATCATCATGATGGTAGTTCCCATGACCTAAGATCGCATGCAGTATACCTGTGCAGTGTAGAAACTAGGGAAAAATAAGATAGGATGAAAGACAAGAAATGATCTAATAGACATGATGTAAATCTTTGTTTGAACCACATAATTGTTCCGAGGCTGGGTCTTTGTTGTTGTATCCGTTGTTTGAATGTTTGTAACGTTCCCTGCGATACAGGATATAAACCTATAGCGTGAGATGTCTTTTTATAAGAACAAACAATACAACAAATAATTCTCAGATAAACATACTAATATCTATAATAATAAATTATTTTTCCTTTATCTTTAGCAAAGTAGGTACTTACTTGTTCTTTATTTATTGCACATCAAATAAACAAATAATTAACATAATATATACACAAATTATTTATAAGAAATATTAACTAAAGAGAAAAATAATACAACAAAATTAAAAAGCGTCATAATATTCTTCCGTATCGTCGTCAATTGGCAACGTGCCCAGAAGACTGGCAGCATTGCCACGTTGAAAGGCAATACTTATTCTTTGTGCAAAGAAAATACCAGCACTCTGGTCATGTGCAGAGTCGATCAGCCGCTTAGCTAGGTCTCTATGAACACTTGCACCTAGCACTTGGACCCCATGGCCCCGTTTCGACACCAGACGGCTGAAATATGTACTTACCAATAAGGTTATGATATTTGCGCCTCCACTTATGCAGCAGCAGCACCAGCACAATCCGCTGTGCTAGAAAGATGTGATGGCGCAAGGGTGTCGACACAAGTTTCGTCCCACACCAAAGGTCTTCCCATTACCCATGGCAGTAATGACATACAATCTGGTCTTTTACCATCATCGCGTATCAAGCCGTGTGGTTCATGCTGAGCCGGAACGCCAGCGGTGACAAGAGCCCGACGGAGTATGTTATTCGGGTTGGCGTGTCGTGATATACGACCAGCACTCCTGCCGCATGACAGGCCATGGTGACCAAGACAGTTGACGGCTTCTCTACAAAGACACCGATGCGGAGAAACACAAGGAGTACTTAAGGGCAAACAGGAAGCAATGCGGAAGGTCGTATCGTCCAACATGGTAGCTACGTTGGATGACGGGAGTGCCTGAAGCCAAAGGCCCGTCTCTCACTCCCCCACAGCCAGCAAGCGGGCACGTTCAGCAGCACAGGACGATGTATTTATGATATTTTCTCGAACTATGCTGCATAACGACCCGTCACACTGTCTCTGAGAGAATCGGTTTTTGGGTAAATCAGTGCTTGGGCAAGCAAGTCTCCAAGCATTTACGGCATCGGTCATGCACAGCACTTCAGAATTGACCATTCCTCCGTGCTATAGACCGAAGACATGAACGCTGGTAGACTTAAATCAGTAATTTTTTGGATACCGTGGCCGCCCAAGCGGTCTGGTAAGCTCGCTTGTAGCCATGCCCGGTCGTTAACGGCCACATTTATTTTTTTATTTTCAAGACACATGACTGTCTGAAGAGAAATGGGCGAAAATCACCACAGACTTCAGTATGGAAAGGTAAAGCGTTAGTAATGAAGGCCAGTAATTCACATCGTTAGGTATCGCATTTTCCCTTCTACTGCCATAATTAAAAATACACTGTAATGAGTACGCTTGTATATTACGGACTATTAAAGCAATATTATTTGTGGGCCAGATATACGCAGAAGTTGTACAACGGGTTCAATACAACAACGCGTTCCGGGTGCTGCCTCGTTTCTGCAGCGCATCAGGGATGTTCGCAGACACTCAAGTCAATTGTTTCTATAGGATTATGCGAAAGAGGTGTGCGTTTCTGGTGTGCAGTGTGCGGGGTAGCCCCAATAGCATTCTAAACATGATTGCTGGTCTGACTATACATACGTGAATCGGTGCGGTGCCATCTCTCACGGAATGGTACAGAGGTGAGTCGCGTGTATAGTCCAGCCGACAAGATAACTAACTTAGTAGTTAGTGATTTAGTAATCATAATAATAGTTAGTTTGTTTATTATTGTCACACTAACATAGTTTGTAAGTTAAACTAACAATTTAATTATTATTTTATTATGAGTTCTAGTTACTTGAATAAATGAAATTTATTATTATAAACTAATTATGGCTCAAGCGTGAAGTTTTAGGTATAATAATGTGAATATTTTAATTTTATATTATGGGGAGTGACGTAACAGTATGGTCAATTCTAAGTTAATGCGAAATAAGTAAGGAAGCCAGTGGTGGCATATAAGACATGTTTTGGAGAAACATGTTTGTTATGCTTGCCCGCCTCAACTACTCGACGCCGTGTGAAAATTTAGTTAATACTAGCGGACCCGACAGACTTTGTCATGAACACACGAAAAAAAAACCAAGTCTAAACAATTCTCGAATCCACTTAAACACAATCAAAAATTTTTATCAATATCGGTCCAGCCATTTAGGAGGAGTTTAATTACAAACACATGCACAGAAGATTTATATATATAAAGATTATAAATGCAAAAGTGATTTCGTTTGCTTTTTTGTTAAGCTTTCCGAAAACTTGAGTACTTGAGCGATCACCATGAAATTTCACATACACGTTGTCAGGGGTACAAAAGAGGACATGTATGGTACCACTCATTCAAAAAAAAAGGTACTGTTCTCGAGGGATACAAATGTATTGACAAATGAATAGATTAACGCGAGCGAAGCTGCTGGTAAAATCTAGTATCCAATAATTAATACTATGGGGATCTTAGATATTTCGGAAAAATCACAAATCTCGCAAAAACCTCATATTACGCAAAAAAGCTCAAATCAAGCAAAATTCTCAAATCTATGAAATAAGCATGCAAGTCTATTGAGTACTATGCTTATTTCTTAGCTTTTAATTTCTTGTCAGCACTTGTACTAAATCCGACATTGTTCAAATTTCTCTTATAATATTTAGCTGTGAGTTTATTACGTATTAATTTTATATTTATTTTTGTACTTTATTTACTAAAGTTAACTTATTGTAAATATATGTAACCTTGGCGATATAATGGTGATGTTAAAGAGAAATTGTGAGTTATCGCTCAATATTGCGATATTACAAATTATTTCCTGTGCTCGTGTCAAAAGTGAGACTTAACGAGAAGTCATGGCTTTGAATATCATTAGACGGGCTATGGAAAAATGTCCTCATTATTTATTACACATACAGTAGTACCTCTACTGTCTCACGGTTACATACCAGAAACCGCACGTACGGATCTATCTCACTCACATTTCTCTAATAAAGATTATGTGTTATTATTGCAGTTTCAAACTCCGTGCTTTTATCGAAAACTTTCTGATCAAAATCCTACTATATAACTACGCCACCAAAGCAGCACATTTTATCATTTATATAAGTACCTTCTATTGTCTACAACTTTTCTTGCTTTTCTGACTTTTCGAAGTTAGGTGCGTAGGTATATAATTTTCGCTCGCTTTAACCGTAGAGGATAACATCGCCAAGAAACATTGCATGTCTGAGATTCTGAATTTGCCATAATGTTCTCGAATATATGTGAAGTCTATCAGCCCGCACGGGGCCAGTGTAGTGGACTATGGTCTAACTCTTCTCGGACTGAGAAGAGGCTCGTGTCTAGCAGTGCAACAGGTTATATACAGGGATACAGATAGTGTTTTTTATTATTACCAGGCAATTTGGCTGGGACACAGTGACAGTCTTAGTCCAAAATGAAGAGATATACTCTTTAACGGTGAACGAGCTGGTCACACAACTGGAATCTGCCAACATCACCTGCGCAGTCTCCATCACCTTTGCAGAGTCCGATTTCAAGGAGCAATTGCAACAATTAAAGATATTTCTTATACCTGCGTCCTACTTCTAGTTCACTCTTGAGTTGCGATAGTCTGCGCAGTATCCCGCTCCCCGTTTACCCCGAACATTTGTTTTTGTTATTGCGATATGCGAATTAACTTGAGTGGTAACTTAAAGTTTGCCACAATTAATATTTGTATATTAATTGTTATCCAGCAGTTCAATCACGGTATATACATATATAATACGTAACGGGTATTAACGCGATCATGCATGTTTATCTTTTATTGCTTGACGTTTCGAGCAGGTGACTCCGCCCGTGGTCACAAGCTGTCAGTCGGCAGTCTTTAAATATCATGTAACGCGACAGTTATAAGTTATTACTTCAATCACGGATTATATACTACTCAAAACAAAATAAGGGCCACTAAGATTTTTTGCTGTACCATGAAAGCAATAAAGATATTAAATTGTTTAACTTATGTAACTACAAAATAATGTTATTGGTTATAATATAGGCTAACAATTGTTTAAAATAATGATCATGAATTGTTTTTTTTTAAGTTCATAATGAAATTGGCCATTTTGAATGAAAAACATGAACAAAAGAAATCACCGGAAAAAGACAAAATACTATTCTTGTCACTTTTGTTTCTTCTTTTTAGTAACGAGTATGTCCTCCTCTCTTAGCAATACACTCCTGAAGCCTCGTATGCATACTCTGGATCAAATTCCTCACGTTTTCATCTGGAATCTCCTCCCAGGCACGTTTTAAAGCGTCAATCAGCTGCTGTTGGTTGTAGACCCCTTGCTCATCCTCTCTAACCCTTCGTTTCAATTGGTCCCACAATTGCTCGATTGGATTTAAATCCGGACTGTTAGCTGGCCATAGTAATACCTCAATATGAGACCCTTCTAGGACAGTTTAGGTCGATCGAGCTGTGTGTGCACGGGCATTGTCTTGCATCAGGATGAATCCAGGCCACACTCGCTGTGCAAATGGGATCACTTGAGGCCTGATGACGTCCTCGATGTAACGTTCTGCAGTTACGGTACCCGCATTTAAAATGGTAACCTCGGTTTTACCGTGTAAACTAATCCCACCCCAAACCATTATGTTGGGACCACCGAAACGGTCAACTAATGCAGATAACTGTTTTTCTTCAAACGGGCGTCCTCCAGTACAAGATTTTCCACTTTTTCGGTGATGTCTCATGTGGTGGCCTCAACTGGCCGTCCAGAGTGGGGATCGTCTTCAATCGACTCTCGACTACGTTTAAAAAGACCATGCCACTTATAAATCATGGATTTACCATGGCAATCCTCCCCATAAACGGCGTGCATTTCATTTAAAATGGTTTGGCCATTCTATCCTTGCTTGGTAAGGAATTTTATCATGGCACGGTGTTTAGTTTTCTCCATAGTTTCAGTTTTCTTCCGGATTGACTTGTTTAGCAGGCGAGTGTTCGTAAAGGAATGAAGCAACAGGGCTGAAACTCTATTTATATACTAATGATGAGTTCCCAAGTAGTATGACATTAAGCGAGCGCCCCTATCCCCACTCCATCCCCTCCATTCCACGAACTTTTGGACCTCCCCTCGTATAAAGCACCTAGCCTATGTCCTTTCTTTAGGTTCAAGCTAGCTCAATGCCAAATTTCACCAAAATCAGTTTAACAGTTTAGTCATGAAAACTTGACAAACAGATAGAGATATACATATATGTACAATCGTACAAATCGCATCGTTAGCAAATGCGCCACTAAAACGGCATTATTAATCGTATCATCATGATCGTAACAGGTAAAGACACGGACTTCACCAAGCATACTCCGAGGTCATGTGTTGATTAATACATTATATTTTTACGCTTAACTTACATCTTTCATTTGTTAAACTTTTAAGACAGGCAACGCTTGTTGACATACATAATATTATATGCTAAGTGCAAAATATTCGGTTTACTGTAGCAGCCGGCTAAATAGGCTTACTTGGAATTGCTTCTGTAATTTATTTTTTAACATTAAACTTGCGCCAATTACACCATTTCATAACATATAATATGGCACAAACATTAAATACATCATTTACGCGTTCTTCTCGTAATACCTCATACGTTCTAATAATCTAACCTTCCATTCATCCGCAAAAATATCATCTTTTGTATTTAAGACCAAGAGAGCGTTAAGATGCTTTAGTGACCGAGGTACGGGTGAATTAAAGCGTGCGGGCGGTATGGTACGCAGAAACCGCTAGCAAACTGTGCTACTACATATAAAATACAGTTAATTCAATTAGTTTATTGCTTATGCCCACGGGCGGTAGTTTCACTTACCATCAGATAAGTTGCTGGCTAGTCTGCCATCAGCAACAATAAATAAACACTTGTATATTCCCGCAAGGTAAGCTAGAGGCGCATCACGCCCACATTATGCTAGTTACGTTTAAGACCGAGACCACACTGATACGACGACGTGTAGGTAACTATTTGATACTAAACTTATGCAAACATATGGCTGTAAGCGCACCGCGAAAGAATAAGCTAATGCAAAGACATATCTTTTGTTTTGCGTCATCGTGCCGTCGCCGCACCGATGCGGCCTTGGCTTGAGTTAGTAAGTTAGGGTACTTACGATGCAACTGCTTTTGGGTTCTATTTAAGGCATCGAACTGCAACTAAGATGTGCTCGACAGTAACACAACACTTTACCTGACAAGGACTACAAATCCAGACTCTCATGATTATGTGCATTGTTTGTCAAGAAATTCTCAGACGGCATTTTTTTTCGGTAGATAGCAACAAGCTTATTCATTTAACGTGAACTAACAACACTACCAGCTGGTATGTCAGACTCATCAGGGAAAAGATGGTACCACGGTCTTCCTCAACATAACCAGAGTGGGCGGGGCCGCGCGAATCATTTACACATGCAACCGTGACCCCGCCGAGGTGTCGGCCCGCCCTGTGGACCGACGGGCCCTACACAATATCCTATCCAATAACAAAATATATGGGTCTGTATGTCAACTCTATCCAGCCTCTTGTGTATAAATAAGCGTGATCATATTTAACTGCACTGAAGCGTAACAACATCTCTCAAAACATTATAACACGAATGAGAATATAATAGTACGTTACAAAGTGTATAGTTATGTCTCATTCAACTCACACGCACGGCCTGTTCTGCATTCGTTAACGTACGCTGTTCGATCGAACAGGATGAGTCATTTTTGAATAAATCATGCTGTCGATATCAGTTTTAACTGATAAACTGCTATCGACAGCATGCGACACATTTCCTAAGTGGCCCGCTCTCTAAACCCCGTACTGTCCTGTTACAATTGAATCATGACACTACAAATTACGAACCCGTATTGTGCAGTCGACGTTAAATAAATGACTTCTAAGATTACGCTACAGGAATAGGTATAGGAGAAGCTAATTGCACGGATAGAGTAGTGGTTTAACACGTTCCTTGTCCAGTGCCCCACATGTTGGGTCACGAACAAACTTAATGACAAGTCCGTGAGTCGCCATTTGGATCACGGGCTGAATACAACTTTGAACATTGTTTTTAGGCTTGGACTTGTGAGTAAGTTATTGCATTATTTTAGGACTTATCAACAAAAGAAAAATACATATAATGAAAAAAAACATTCCTAACATTATTCCTTATTTCTTGACCTTTTTACGGACTTATACGTATATATATACATAAGAGTTGGAAGAATGTTTTTATTAATTTAACCAAAATTTTATCATACCATCAGTAAAAAATAATTATGGTACCCTTCAAAACATTAATTTGTAGCAAAAACTTTTTTGCATGTCTTGCACTGTTGATATACTTTTGTGGCTCTAGTTCGAGCTGTGGATTGGATTGCCTTCGTCAAGTAACCTTTTGTAGCAACCTACGCACCTTTTTCTAGCAGGTTTTTTGCCTGGAAATTTTGCAATTCTATCAAAAAGTGTTGCGAGAAAAGTAAAGGTCTGATCCAGGCTGAGTAGATGTTTTCAGATTAGACACCAGACGCTGTAATAATTGCTGCTGTGCTTTCGTTGCAGGAGCTGTTTTTGATACACCAAACAGTGACTTGATGATTTGTTCATACGCCGATAAGACTGTACACTTATATTTCTTATGAGTATGGAATTCGTTGTAAATTATCATAGAATTTACGATAGAAATGGACAATATTATTATAAATGATTTTATCCACAAGTCCGTGACCCACCTTATGGGTCACAGGAAAAACCGTGGCAAACAGTTGTTATTTTATTTTGTTCCCAATACATACTGTACTGCAATACTTTAGGGCATAGATTTGATATATCCTAAGTTGGACTTACCGGGATATCCCAAAATTTTGTGTGGGGACAGATATCGTGTTAAGTGGTCGTCTTGCTGCTGCCATTGCACCGAGCGCTGTGGATTCGACTCCCACACGGGACAAATATTTGTGTGATCCACAAATGGTTGTTCTAAATCTGGGTGTTCTTTATGTCCGTTGTTTAAATGTTTGTAAAGTCACCCGCGACACAGGAATTATTCCTAGTGAGGGAGTTGTCTTTTTTGAAAAGAGAAGATGCGGTTACCGTACAGAAGGTAAGATTTTAGGATAGTAAGTTGCTGTTGACAGTATCCCGTAATACGTCATCAAAATATGGTCCCTAAGTTACATAAGCATAGTGTTATGTGTTCTATTATCTGGGCCGTGTGAACTGGCTCGGTGTTGCTCGGTAGTGAATGGGATTGCGGCGCATGACGCTTCGGAATCGAATACCGAGTTAGGCCAATAAAAAAAATATGGAATTTTCTGTCAAGAAATTCAGACTAGCAACCCGAACTTTGAAAGATGGTGGTGTTGCACATTTCCATGTCTCCAAAAACCGTTGATTCTGCGCCTGATCTTTCTTCGATCATGTTGAATAGCTGTTCTATCGGAGTATGGGAGTCAGCTGGTTAGGCCAACTGAAAGTGTTCTTGTGTTAGCTCTGCACTGGCCTGCGTAGATGCTCAGTTTCCTTTAAGATTGGCCGCCGTGACCGAAATTCGTTCTGTGTTTTATTATCGAAAGAAAAAGTGTTTTTATTCAATCGAATCACAAATTGAATGAATGTTTAATATAATCTAATCTTATAACAAAATATAATGTTTCATTCAAATATTGATTTATTTGTTGTCACCTATACAATTACTATTCAAATCGAAGCTTCGTGACGGATCAAATACAAAATAATTGTTTCTAGAAAGAACATATAATTATGCAACATATCCAAGAAATCTCCAGGCATACTATAAAATACATGCTGAGCACCTAATAACAAACGGTCCCGCGGCAGGCCCGGAATGAGATGGCGGGATGAATTGGATGCGTTCACCCGGAATTGGAGACAATTGGTGCTGGACAGAAAAGAGTGGAAAGATCGAAGATGCCTTTGCCTTGCAGTGGGACGATATAGGCTGAAAATAAGATAAATATATAAGACTAAAAGACGCAGTGATTGGAATATAAATTCTATATGCGAAATAAAAACCTCAACTGGGTAATAACCGAGGACAAAAAAAACTAGAGTGCTCGTAATTTTTCATGAGCACCCTTTGTGCCCACCCCCTGTGAGCCAATTACGTCATACAAATATTTGCTAATTATTTGATTGAATTGTGTAGACCACCCTCGCGACAGGGGTAGGACGGATGAATTTTTGACTATAGGCATTGTCAAATAGATGGAAAAGAAAATTATGTTGTACTTTTTAATCATTCGCTATGCCAATACTTAATCAAGATAAAATATTCTTGGAAAATATAAATGTAGCTTTTATAATTTTGCGTTGCATGTTTTATGTTATAGGTATGTAAATAGCATAAACGCGTTAAAAATATTCCTCAGTTTTTAATATTTATATTATAGAGAAATGTCCCTTATATATTATAATTAATTAACTATATAGGAACATTTTTGGAGTATATGAGGTACTTTGTATGTGTTCTAACTAATATTATAAAGTGAATGTGTGTTTGTTTGTTATGCTTTAACGCTCTAACTACTTGACCGATTATTATGAAATTTCGCGTAGATGTTGTCAGGGGAAAAGAAAAGGACACAGGGTACCTTTCACCAAGAAAAATCTGTTACTAACACACCCTTGCATTAAATATACCCTCACGAATGCAATTCCTCACCGTAAGGACAATTAAAATTAATGAAATTGACTAACTAAGGACAATTCCAACAAATGATATGTGCTGCTTGTCTAAATCCAAAAGCTCTAAGTGTAACCAAGCTATCATATCTACCGCCGTAAAAGCCTATAAGTGCCAGTTACGATGCATTATAATGGTTTTGTTTTCGGCCAGCAGCCGTAATCAACCAAATGCACCCATAATTCCCATCCCACCCTTAGGGGAGCCTCCTATTAACGAGACGATGAACAGACATTTCTACCATCCATAATATATAAAAGTAAAACCATTCTTATGAGAAATCGAAGTTACAGTCATATTATTACAATAAGAAAAGCTTCTTTGAGACTTTATTCATAACACACAGAAAGTGAGCAGTCTGTATCTTGAGATGATGTGCAGCTTCGAAATAAGCGACTCATCGGATGGATTGGAAATAAAATATATAATGCGTTACAGATAATATTGAGTTTTACTTAGATATGATTTATTTATAAATTGTGTTCATTTTACATGGATAGTGGAAACTGTGCCCTATTTGTTTGAAACATTAAACATATCTGTAATTTCATCACTAATGAATAATCTAAAAAAGTTCACTTTGATTGAAAAAACCAGTAGATTATAATGACATGTATTTAACAAAACCAACCAATATTATTTACTATCCCGTTTTTGAATACATGTTTTACATTAAATATAATGTTAGCACGTAAGATTTTTTATATTATCTATATATTAATACGTGAAGAAATAACATTGTAAGTACCCCTTTTAACGAAAATTGTGCGGACGGAGGAGTATGAAATTTGGCACAGTTGAAGTTTATATGGAGAAGGAGGAGCGAATCCTAATATTTTTTATAAAAAATGCATTAGAAATATATTAAATTAATGGAAAAACACTACACGCACACAACCATGCATTTGACACACGCAGTCGAATCGCGTTCGTAATTTTTCGGCATTGTTCATCTGACTTCGTACATACATTTCTAACTATGGTTACCTATACCTTATTTATATGTAATAAAGAAAAAAGAAAACAAAGTAGCAAGCTTACGAATTATGGTCGAATTTTGACCACTAGGCAATCGCTAGTCACCATAAAACACACAATACACTAATTTTGGCTACAATGATTCAGGTGACTTTTACTAATAAAATCGCTTATCAAACCAAGTGTTTACTGGCCCTGCCGGAGGTCTTAACACTGTTTTGTCAGGCACTCAGGGCGACCGCCTTATTGGCTCCGATACAAATTTTGTTCAGCTAAGCTGGTTCAGAATTGAAACTCATCCGGCATCCGTTATCATTGTATATAGAGCCCGGTCATAGCTCAGTCTGCTGATGAAAAGAAAATATATGATTTGAATTAATTCTAGCTATGTAAATTTTCTACCGTACTTCATTCCTCTTAGAATGATTAATAAGTATGATAATTTATTATTACCTGAATAATGGCTCAGAATACTCGTAGATGTGGCTACGTCTTACTTTAACTAATACAATTGTATCACCAATTAAAAAAGAAGAAAATAACATTAATGTTGTTTTAAATTTTAACTTTCAATGTTGTTGTCGTGACAATAAAGTTATCTTTTATCTTACTGGGCATAACAACTTATTCATTTGCCTAACGTGGCATCTATCCATCATTTGTTGAGTTTATAAAGCTATGCTGCTAGTTGCGAGATGAATTTCATTACAATCATTATCATGAATCGTATCAATTTAGCAGTCATACAATTATGCCCAAAACAAATATTAGAAGCATCAAAATCATAACAAAATTATGTTACATCCATACTTTGGCAATTACGTATATATATGTATTGCCTTCGATATCAGCATCTAACGATCAGCAATAGCGCTGCTGTTTACTAGACCAACGAGCCCGCAACCAGTTATTTAAAAGACTTAAATATATTGTTTATTCACGGAAACTGCTTCCTTATTGCCTCACACACAACATAAGTATAGCGTTCGACCCGCTTTACTACAGTTTAACTGCCCACTATAAAATATATTAGAACAAAAACGACACAAAATTAGGCATGTAAAACTCTAGAAGGCCTTTACGAGTCCGGGAACTTACCGGACATAAAAATCCGACAAAATTACCCAAGTTCCCCACAATTTTGACATCTTTTTAAGTACAAGCGTTTAAGAGAATTGCTTGCGGCTACGACGCTTCGTAGACATCTGTTTCGTAGAATATTTTGCTACGACGGAGACACTTCGTAGCGGCTTTGAGCAAATTAACACGGCGTTGTTAGCTTTTTTGTTGCGTGGGATTTGCTCATTGGACTACTTATCCACATATATGCTTTTACCACTAGATATATGTTTATTTAATTTAATTCTGTGTATTAAATTATAACCATTGTTTATTACAAAATACACGCCTGTTATGATAAATTTAACTTATGTATAATGAGAAAAGATTTGTATTCTGTATGCATGTATTTTTGTTTGTAATAAATAAATTCAAAACGAAAGGGACTTATTTTAAAAAGTCTGTCTTTTTGGAAAGTTTCTTAACCCAGAAGAAGCATAGGCTACATAACATCACGCTGCGAGCCAAGGGAGAGGAGCAGTAATAGTAAACGTGGATGAAACCGCAGTGGACTACCAGTAATTAATAAGTTCTTATATTGTGTTCCTGCCTTCATTTACTTTGTTTCTACATTATTAAAAAGTGGACTCGTAGAAAATGCCCTTAGCGTTAGGTCCACTGTAATCGCTGTCATATGGTAACCCTTGTCACGCGGACCGCGCGGCTGCGCGCGAGTTGGAGTGGTGGCTGGCGCCCCCCTTCCCCTCCTGCCCGGCGGTAGCGATATATAAGCCCGATCGCGTCCTGGACTTCGCTTCTTCCGGCCCGGCTCCACACCTTCAGTTAAGTGTTCCTGACTATAAGGACCACGAAGCAAGCCTTTAGCGAACCACGCCCTGTCTATATTTTATATTGTAAAGATTGTGTTACTTGTAATCTAACGCAATAAAAGTGTATTTGTTATACCTTCTCTCATTGTACTTTCTAATTATATCTACATTTCTCTTAAAGTAAACCCTAAAGGTTACACCCTTATTTCTTTATTCTTTAAATAAATGAAATAAAAAAATATAACTGTGGCAACAATAATATATTGTCTAATTATAATTAATTATATTGGAAAGTTCTCGATATTTGCATGTACAGGTTATTATGATACCCTGTACTTACAAATATCGAATATTTTCCAATTGTACGCGGCAGTATATAGGCCTCTTCATTACTAAGCCAGAAATGCGACAGCAATATTGCTTTTTTTTTATACTCCTAAATTGGCAAACAAGCCTACGGCCTACCTGATGGTAAGTGGTCACCGTAGCCTATCGGCGTTGGCGTTGACCTTCTAACGCCATTTTTGAAGAACTCCATTATCGCACATCTTTTGTTATATAATTTACTAATAATAACTGAATTTCTAGTGTATTATGCAACCCATTTAAACTTTTACTTTTTATAGAGATACATTGAATTCCATCAGAATGACTACTATACCACTTTTGCAGCTGATTGGTAATCTTTACTATTGACTTCTATGTAGCAGGACGGTAGCACGTTGACAGGAGAGTATGAACAGTCGAATACCAGCTGACATTTCTGAACCCTTATATAATAGATACATACATAGTATCACACCTATGTCTCCGAAGAGTTAAGTAGAAATGTATTACACCCACATTAGGTAACCTGTTTTTAAACAGTTCCAGACTCCTTGCTGCTAAGATAACTTGGATGGGTTTATCTACCATAAACCCATTAACGCTTTCTCCAATCTGGGCATTGAATCTATAACCACATGCTTCATGCTTCAGGGTTCGGCAATATGTGTTTTACTTTGTCAGATACGTTTAAATTTCTCTAGCTTTCATGGCTTACAGAAACCATGTTCCATAGTATATCAAACACTATGTTAATTGAAGTTAGTATAAACTATTACTTATGTAGTCATGTCTGTCCAACAATTGAATCCAAGTCTTTGGTTCAGCTCAAGTCCGCTTAAAACGTTCGATGTAAGCTTTACAAAAATGCTATTCTTCCATATAGGAGCCCATTTTAATAAAACTCAAATATTTAATCTCATGTATGGTCACGACCATTACAAATTTACGAGCATAGCCCCGGGACAGCGTATAGGGGAGATAAAATATATGTACCTAAGAAAATTGCATTGAACAATACGGGTTGCTTTAAGAAAGGTATAAATTTATACCCAGTATTAGTTTGGCAAACATTAGCGTGTGTGTTTTTAGTGATAACAATAATTCGACGACTTTGAACTAAATGATGCAGTGGTGAGCCTATGATATATTTACATTTTTTATATTAAATAGATTCCTTAAAGTTAATTTATACTAAAAACATGTTGTCTTTGTACATTATTAATTTTTTTATTGATATATAAAAGCTACCTACTATCTGATCCCTGCCGCCTCTTTTCGCCATCGTCCTACGCGACAGAATTTCCATTCCCATCATTTAGATGTCATCAGTCCACAACTGTGCGTTTTCCCAGAAATTTTCTGCCTCGCACAACAAAACTGTGGAATGAACTGTCGCTTGCGGTATTTCCGAACCAATACGACCTACAAACCTTCAAGAAAAGAGCGTACTTCTTTTTAAAAGGCCGGCAACGCATTTCTACCTCCTCTGGTGTTGCGGGTGTCTATGGGCGGCGGTAATCGCTTACCAGCAGGCGATCCTTCTGGTCATTTGCCACCTATCTCATAAAAATAAAATATTCTCTATTTCAACAACGATTAAATGCAATATTCAATCAAATAAAATGAGCATTCCAAATATTCGAATCATACTTGTTCGGTACCGAAACAAGTTCCCCAACAGCGTACAGGAATAAAAACGCTCCAAATAACAACATTTTACAACCAGAAATTTACACTAATTTTTGAGCAAATATAAAAAAATGCTGGCGTATTGGCGGACCATTTACACAATATATTAACCGATGAGGCAGCCATTTTTATTACTTGGCCAATGAAATAGTACTACACAATGGTAAACTTGAATACACATCAAAATCCACAAAAATAAAACGCCAAATGTTCACAATACGTAATGGTTTAAAACTAAATTCTTGTTTAAATTCGAATATAAATTTTGATTGGCAGGATTGCTTTTAAAATCTGATAGTAAAACTCTATTTACGATATTTGTTCATTTGAATTTTCATGGTCACCATTTGAATCGTCAAAATCGTAGTTTTATTATCTAAAGAGTTTGTTTTTATATTGTGTATTTATAATAAAGCGGTATGCATTTACGCAACAGGATTGACAAAGGTGCATCATTCTTCGGTAGGTATTTTATATATCCAGATTCTGTGGTATTACCGAGGCTTTAATTACAGACAAAACTAATTACAAATTTTATAACTTAGTAACCAAATTCTAGTCTTATATTTAGGGTTATTTTTTACCCTTGTTAGAATCATAAGTACTTACCTATTGTTAACATTATATGTATTAAGTATCGGGCTTTTGATATGTTACCACATACGTACGATACTACGCACTCAGGTATTAATGAGATTTCTTGTTTCCGCGTCGATTTAAATATTTTATAAAGGCACGTGTGGCCGGGGGAAGACATATGTATGTTTTATACAGCAATAACCCGGAGTTAGGGGTGAATTTGTTGGAGCAAGGGTAGTTTTTCAAAGGTGTCTGGTGCGATGAAATATTTTGACCATTGTTTTTCTTGCGGTGTGTGGTGCAAGGATTTATTGTACGTTTTAAAGTCGTGGTGAGCTGCGAAATATACTAAATGGATTGTATAATGTTTGTACATTTATTTTATTCGGAAAATGAAACGAGTGTATTTTTATTGTTATTTTGTTTTCTTCTCGTGATTACGTTTTATCAGTCTGTTTCAGCAACCAGTGGCTTCTGATGAGAAATCGACCGTTTCCCGGGTATCCTCGATTTGTATAAGGTCAGAATCAAAATGGGTCCGGTAGTCGAGTCACTCCTAGTATATTCGATCTAATATGTAGCTGGAGAAATTTATGTGTAGTAATTGATGTGTACGTAACATCATATTTCTGTTTACCCTTTCAAGGATATACCCACTAAATCTATACATGTTTAAAAGCTTTTACGGTTAGCTATTGCTAATTACTTCCTCAGTAAATATAGTAATTTGAAGTATATGAAAAAATTACAGATTTCTCCTAAAATAAATAATTAAAAACATCTACAACCTTTATAAATACGAAATAAACTTGAATATAATTTACACTATCTCGAGTCAGGAACTATATTAAACATTGAAATTCATAAAAGCGCCATCTATTGTCGAAATTTAGTAAGCACGTGCGCATATTCTAAACTAAAGACGGATTAGAAGCGGTATATGCTATGCGACTAGAGATAAGATGTAGCCGCTCGGTTTAAGATATCCGTCCTTTGTGCCGCGTTGAGAGGATTTGTGAACGTGCATCCTTGACGCGAAGTCTTGGTGGTGCGGCCTAAGTTACAAAGTTACAGCGATCTTGAAAGGATTTGGACGACTTTGTAGACATTTTGTAGACTATTACTTTGGAGATTATTTTTAACCATTAACTCTATCTCTCTCTATCTTTATAATATGACGGCATTGTTGATACTGTAGCACAAGTTTGCGTGCGGCAGATTTCGAGTTTAATTCACGGACACGTAATGTATATATTTTTCTGGAAGACGCATGACCTAACATTATAGTTGGTGAAATATAAGTGCAATACACCCTTTTTACAGATACAATCGTGAGGCTATGTAAATTTATATATTGCTAAACTAGATAAGTATATGTATCCTCAAGAACCCTGTAGTGGATAAGGTTTACAAAATTCTTAAGGTGGCTTTGTGCTATCAGCACATGAATAATGTGATAGTGCTCTTGTACTGGCGATTAAGGTTTTGAAGAGTTAACGGAGTGATGTTGCAAAAAAAAACCTCAGTACTATTGAAAATCATCTGCCTCGTCATATCATCTGCCTTATCGTATAATTATTTGGCGCAGCGGGCAAGAGGTCACAAACAGTCGCTGCCACGGCGTTTTGTGTTAAAGGCTCGATTCCACCGGGCATATTATTTGTGTGTTTCACAAATAAGTTGTTCCGAGTCTGAGCGTTCTTTGTGTCGTTTGTTAAATCTCTACCGACACAGAAATTTATCATCTTGCACAAGTTGTCTTTTAAAAGAAAGCAAACGAAGAAAGGTGAATGTTAATGTAATTTCATATTAATAAGTGTAATAGTTGCATTGTGTCCTATGAACATATGAAGAGAGCAGCGATAGCTCAGTGGGGAGACCAACAGACTGAAATGCAGAGGGTCTCGGGTTGGAACCCACATCGCGCAACTCTGACTTTCGGAAGTTATATAACTTTTCGAAATTATGTGCGTATTGATTGACAATTATCGCCTGCTCCGTGCCTCGGAGAGCACGTTAAGCCATCGGTCCCGGCTGCCATGAACATCTATGACGAGCGTTATTGGGGAAGTCGGCACAAAAGATCCCACTGGGTCGAAGTGTCGCCGGTCTGTACTGACTGGCCCCCACACAAGATAAGATAAGATGTACATATGAATAAACGTATTATAAACCATTAAAAAAAAGAATTTATTTTTTATTGACAGAAATAAACATACTAATACCGCTGATCGCTTTCACCTCAATCACTCAAATCTCGGCAAGTTTCGTCGTCGTAAGACTTGGAGCACGTCATGAGTGGTGTTGGCGGACTCGCGTCAACGAGTCACTCACCTTGAACACATGCCAATTGGGTTATTATATAACAGTATAAGTCACAGAAACGGATTCAAATAATATCTGTTTGTATTTTTGTCTGATAAAGCGAAAGTGTCAATGGTTTTTAAAGGATAACGGATAGCACTGTTGTCTATAAGAGGCCGTTCAAGTATGACGTAAGCAAGATGTTAGTTCTTTGTAACCTACCTCGCCCTTCCTCCTCCCCTTGTCACCAAAACTAACCATAATATAGATTATGTATTATCCAAAATAGGCATACAGAGGAACCTCCCATTGGTGCCTAAGTAATACTTGAATGACCCCTAATGGAGGCTTGCAATGGAGATGGCATCACCCGTACGTTACTGACCCTCAATATTGGTCACTGTAGTGTCCTAAAAAATCACTCACTAGCTAACCAGCTGACAACATGGCTCCTATTCAAGCGTACAATACAAAACGATAATAGTTTCTTCCTATAGGGTAGACATAGTAATCTAGTAAGCCGGTCTACCAATCTTCAGACTTAAGCGAATTGTCATAATAGAACAGTTGCAATAAGCTTGTACTTGGCTAAGTCTTACGTCAACATTAATAATTAAAAGTAGCAAGCTAAAATAACTAGCGAATTAATAAATATGTTAAGTATATCTTTATAAAATTATAATCCAAAAAATATGAAAGTCGTAATTCTGATACTACGCAATAACATCACTAACTTCCTACAAACATTTTTGTACACAACAGCAGTTTCCATACAAGAGGCACACACGGCTGCGCTCGCAGCCTCAGTAAGTATTGCGTCATAAGTCTGGTTGCAGCCGGATTTATCCAGTTCCGTGTGCCTCGCTGCTTCATAAAGGCAGTTACCGGATAATCTGTGCAAGAGTTTGTTTCTTGGCTTTGTTTGTGGGCTGAATACAAATTTTGCTTGAAATTTTGTAGCTGCATTTATTTTAGAAATTTCCTGAAAGATCTGGGTATACGATACAAAATTAAGCGCTTATACAGTAAGTGCTTTTAGTGCCGGCGCGCGGGTAACCGGTTTTATAATGAGCTGCCTGCCGAGTAATTTGTGCCCGTACGTGTGAAATCTTTCCGGCAACATAAATATTAAAAGATTGTACAAGCGTATCAAGCAAATAGAATACTGTCCTTATTTATACTTATTGAGGCTACTCAAAATTCCAAACTATTTCGTCATCAAATATATAGAATCAAATTCTTCTTCTCGAACGAATTTTACCAAAATGGCCTTGTATAAAATTACTCCAGTTCAGCAAAATTTATTTCACAAACAGATTCGCGTTCGATTATTTATTTTGCTCATCCCCTTTTCGCATTATACGCTGCTAACAAATCTGGAGGGGTTATCCACACCCTGAACTCACGTGCCAATACAAAATAAATATAGAAAAGCCTTCAAAAAGCAATCCAACACTTATCAACACAACGAGTTGGTAAAATCGTTCTCATACAACACCACACAAAGTTGATTATAAAATACTCAGCATTATTCGGCTCAATAATTCGCATGAAAAAAAAAATTACCCCGAAATTGGAATAACAAGATAGGAACGAGAATAATTCCCATTGTCAAGGGACTTGAACTTATTGAGGGAAACCAATTTACTCCAGAAAAATCCAGTTTTTTCTGTTCGTACCGGATCTATCTAGTTCAAACCGGTTCGTGGATAAAAAGATGGAAGTGGCGTTTGTCGAACATAATTTTGTTTGCTTTATTAAATGGATTATTGTAATATTGTTATAATAAATTATTATTCCTTATTCGAGAGTATTATGGTCTTAGGGAAAGTGTTTCCGTTATTATTTTACAAAGTGGAGCAAAATCATTTTGATAACAATTTGAGTTGTTACCGAAATACTCTTTTATTTTTTGGTATCTATGTCGTAATTTTTGTGGTTACACTAGACAAGCTATTTAGCAAGTTAAGCCAGGTATCAGGTAGGTCTTAATATGCTGTATAACCGACAATAACGTTAAAATTTACAATATGGCAGCGTGTTTATTTCTGTTATGTTTATAGGTCACAATCACATCAATCAATCATTATAACATTTTTAAAATAGGCTATGCTAATATTACTCTTGAATGGAGTGAAAAGTGATTTAAAGCAATTTTAATCAAAAATGCCAGAATCTGCGAATTTTATTTCAAAAGAAAAATGTATCATGGGAAGCTTCTAAGGCCCGAAGCAATTTGCCTAACACTTTGAAAAGAGGACTTCTAAAATTATATTTCAAAACTTATTTAAGCTAGGAACGTGTTCGAACTACCCAGACTATGCCTCGGAGGGCCACTATCGATAAATTAACATGCGATGGCTTTCTTTTATTGGACCCCTTGTCTCCATGGTTAGGGCTGTCATCTAGGATTCTCCCGGATTTATATTTACGGGCAGCTTCAAAGGCTTTCCGAAAATCGGTTAGTGTGCTATTTTTGGTGAAAAATAGCAAGCTGACTGCTGTATTTAATTCAGTTATGTATCAAGGTTGCGTGTTACATCTAGTACATTTTCAAGTGAAATATTTTCGTGTCACAGATTAACTTTATTTATCGGTTTATTTGCTGACATTGCTAACAAAGCTACCGTGTACCTATGTGTTTCTAGATCAGTTTGAAGCTTCTTTATCCTCATTCTAATTTTGGCAACCCTGCCTCTAGTAAGTAGTGCCCCTGTAAAGCATATCGCGAACTATCACCGCGCCAAGTTTAGTTTATGCAAATTTAAACGTCTGCGTTTTATGGCCAAGATTCGTTCAAGTTATGACCAGATATTACACTTTTTTATATTTCTTTATGTAATTGTGAACTAAAAGTTATGGTGTGTGATGAATGTGCTAGCAGTAAAATAATTATGGCGTCCGTTACAAAAAGGTTATAAATTTTGTTTATTTTCATAATTATAATACCTTCTATTATATCTCATAAAGTTTTATTTGAATAGTGCTTTCTCAGAATATGTATATTAATCAGTTGTACGAACTGTCTTAATTTTATTTATCGTTAAGATCGTTGCTTTAACTTATTATTATCTAATAAGGGGGGTTTTTACAAATGTTTCAATAAACCAACGGGCACATAAACAATTACACACGGTACACTGTTTGTAGATTGCACTCTTATGGTACTGGGTCAAACAAATGAGACACAACCTGTTAGCAGATATAAAGTGCCTACCTAACCCACTGGGCAAGAAAGTTATTTTTTAAACTGTAGACTTTTGAACACCAGCGATAGTGAATGCGACTCCTGCCCTATTTTATGAGACCTGAAAGCGTAGCTAGCGGCATGTGTGTCACCTCTGCCTAAGCCTTTGAAGATAAAAGACTATGTATGTATAACTGACCAGCTTTTAACAACAGCATTATTGACCACCCTGCATATAATTCTAATGGGTTACAATCGTTTAAATATTATATTATTAAATAATCTAGTACTTGATCAAGTTCCTAGTCATACAAATATGTCACATTCTTGTAAAATCAGTGACAAATGACCCAAAATTATCTTTAAAATATTCAAAGCAAAATATAAAGTCGTCTGTGTAAACGAGAAGTTGGGTGCAGGGAATGAAATCATAAACTCCAATTCGTGCCACAGTGTAGCAAAATAAGTGAGATAATGCTAAATAAACTGCCAGCGCGATTGTAACTAACTGCGTTGTGTGTAGGAGTCGATAGAATTCGATTATGCTGTGTAATGTAATGTATGTGACGTGCTGAGTTCCTTATTTGTGTAGTTTGTTTCTGTAAACAAGTTTCTTTAAGGGTATAGAGACTGAAATATTTTTAACGTGATTTTTTTCATCGTGCTATGTAACAGAAATTAATATATTATGTTAAGTTTTATCATCAGCCAATAAAATTTTAACTTATATGGACGGAAAGAATAAGAATAAGAATAAGAATTCATTTATTTGTTTGAACATGGTATACATACATTGAATGCAAGATATTATGTTATATTTAGTTCTCATATGTTCAGTCTGATACAGGGGCGTACAAAAAGAGTGATAGTGCTACGAGTCATTACGAGAACTTTGTCTGAAAATTCATAAATGGTAAATGTTAATTCATGGTAAATGTTAAATTCTATGTCATAGGAAACAATATTAAATAATGAGAATTAATAATTATATAAATTAATAAAATTAAAAAAACAATAACTGATAATAATACAAATAAGAGATTATGTCAACATTAATAAAATTGCACAGTCATTTCACTAACAAATTTCAAATTACATGTACAGTAGAAAAAAAAAATATAGGTAAAGGTAATCAATTACATTTATGTTTCACACTCATTCAATTAAAAAATCCTTTTCTGAGAAAAAGTCTGGAATCTGATAGTAAGCTTTATCAGTAAAATAATTTTTAAGTTTCTTTTTATATGTATCAAAGGACATATTTTGAAAGACAACCTTTTCAACATTACATTCTTCTACGAGCAAATACATACCCGCAAATAATTATAATAGTATTTATTTATTTCAGCGTTATACATTACATAATTACATGCAGTCATAGTTATTATGCAAATATACCAGTTTATCGCAGGGGTAGGCAGGAACGCCGAATTTTCATTTGCTTATACTTTTAGTATGATCATTAATTATTATATATTTTCTGTCATATACATTCCAGTACCTATTAACGATATTATTGAAAATCTCGCAGAATGCCTAACTTAGATGCCGATTCCGGTACCTCGTGATCGGGAAGCTCACGTTCACATCACATTTGCTCTTACACACTACAGTACCAACCAACGAGACGGTAAAACAAAACAAACAATTCTCTAAACCCTTTGCCATTCTAGACACACGAACCTCTGGAGACAAAACAAGTTCTAAGAAAACTTTTAAGTTAAAACAACTTACACACAGAGTAAATACTGTATGCCCCTGCTGTATTTTCTACACTGTGACAGAAGAAGCCTCATACAGTGCAGTGTTAGTAAAATTTTAATTAGCTCCGCGGGTCCTTTTTGTTGGAATTTTAATGGGCAACACACTAAATGAAAGTTATTATTGTTCTGTGTTTAGTTTAAGCTGGGATCAGCTGGGCTCTATGTCAAGTTTGCTTTTTTAGTTTAGAACGTCTGAGCTTAAAGCTGCCTGTATTTTTATGCAAGTAGTCCAGCCTCTAGGATCTTTATTTACGCAATGCCTGTGGGTATATCAAAGACATTGTTTTTAATTGTGGTCTAGAATGTAGCGTTTGCACTGGCTTCCATATTTCTTTCAGTTTATTCGTACAGGTAGATTAAACCTAAATTATCTGTCATTGTGTTGGTACAGAAAATGTTTTTTTTTTTAATTTCCTGTACTGACTGTGACTATGGTGCTAATTATGTGCTCAATAAACAAGTATAACTTATTTGGTTGTATTTTTTTTTATACAACTATGTTGGCCAGCTAGCTTACGGTCTACCTGATGGTAAGTGTTACCGTAGCCTATAGACGCCTGCAACACCAGAGTCATCACTTGCGCGTTGCCGACCCTTTAGGTAAGAAAGTGGGAAGGAGAAGGAGCGGGAAGGGGAAAAGGAGGTGATTGGACTTCCGGCACTCTCACTCACCGAACGAAACACAACAGTAGGAATACTGCTATTTCACGTCGATATTCTGTGAGAGGGTAGTCCTTCCCCGGTCGAGCCGGGCCCATTCATGCTAAAATCAGCGGGGCTCTACTACTCTAATAATGTCTCCCATTTTACCAAAGATTTTAAATTAAGTATATTAATTCATTCGTTTTCTACATTCAACTGAAAATCATGTTAAATGCGCCAGAAAACACATCAATTTAATGCCAACGAACGGTATGATTTGCAATTTTGTCCATCGGTAGTTAGCTACAATTGATTTATAAATGCAATCGCTATAATATTTCGGTTATATGTATATGGCTGGCTCAACAAAAGGCGACAGTGGTTAAACTATTTCATTTAAATAAAGTATGTGTGCGCGAATTGTAGGTAAAACTGGATTAATGTGCCTCGGCAAAATAAACGAATAAATAAAATGTACATAGCTGGAAGGTATATATGCCTTCATAGTATTTATGTAGCCACGTGAAGGCGGAGATAAAACAAAAAATAGGCTCTATACTACATAAGATATATGCATCTTGTAAAAACACATGTATGCCTAACCTAAAAATACATACATGTATGCCTAACAGGGATCATAAACTGTAGGCCTGCGCAGGTTGTTTATACACAAGAATTATACCTATATGATGTTACTGTAGGTAGGAAATAGGCTCGCGTAATACTAGGTAGTATAAATAACCCAATATAGGATAAACAATCAACTTGTTAATAAACGTTTTACGATCAACAAGAATTTTCGCAAGAAATTCTTCAGAGAATTCCATTCGTAACATAATAAAGAACAGTGCTAAATGGCGCAGGGAATAAAACACATGTACTTTTTTAATCATAGTGTTCCAGCTTTTCAGTTGGAGCTGTCTTCAGTGTGTTTTTAGACTGGTCTGATTTATTGTCTGGAAAATGAGATGGTGCGCTCGGTAGATGCATGGCTTTTTACTATATACGGTAAAACCGTTGAGTGATGAATGAGAGGTTTCGGAATGGAGTTTTAGATTGCGAAATATCTGAAAATATGTTAGTGAATAAATTTTCTACAGTCGAGATTTCGAATTAATAAAAACCATACTTAGACGGACGAAACAAATGGCAATAAAAATATATTAGGTAACGTTGATATTGGACATGCTGCAATTAATAAAAAGTAAAGAATATTAGTCGATTTTGTGAACAACTAAGTCAAAAATGTATATGAAAACAAAAAATTAATCAGATTAACATCAATTTAAATACACAAATTGAAACATAATTGCATAATAATTTATTTGAACCTTGCGAAAACTTAAAAGTGGAATAAAAAGATAACCGTCCCATAGGATGCTTTCGTGAAAAATGAGTCAAGTTTAACACCAGAAAATTCGGCATCTGAACCGCTGCCAAGACCCATAACGTTAAGTTTAGTTGTAAACTGTGGGATTAAGGATAATACTTTTTACTAAGCAATGCTTTTTAGTTGTCTGGGGTTGAAGAAATAGTAATAATAATCATTTATTTAGTGTAGTGTTATAGTTTTTAGTAGTAGTTTTTAGTAAGTCCAGAATTATTTGATACTTCTTTGTAAATAAAGGTATTGGCTTAGGTTATGTGTTGCTTTAGGGTTTCTGACTGATTGCTGTTAAATGATAAATAAAATAAAAGAATAATAATTATACCTATTTTATAATATAAAAGTTAACGCATTTCTTTGACTAGAATATTTACACGCTACAAACATGTATGCTCCATAACATCTTTATGATTATATTATAAGCCCAATATTTTATCAATTTTTATAATAAGTTATTTCTCAATACAAAAAGCATACAAATTTGATTCATATATACGCATTAAATAGTTCTTATCATGCCACATAAATGTTAATTTTTAAACCAGTACAATCTAGTCAAATAGATTATGCTGATAGTAATAGATATAGTAGAACTGATTAAAATTACATTTTAATCAGTTCTACGTTTTACAACACGCTGATTTACATAAAATTTATTATATTTTTATGAACATGTCTAAATTTAATATTATTAAAAAAAAAATGATTTCGTCGTATATTACCGCGATGAAAACATAAAAAATTGCATTTTATCTGACTGTTCCATCTAGAATAACCGTATGGCGTATTCCACAACTCATTTCATATTATTGCGTATATTATCCTAAATATAAATATCAAAATTATACCTGGGATAATCTTACTAGATATCATTTTGATAGAACACGATCTTCTTATTTTCAAATTTATATTATGCGGGATTACGAGCATGACGCGTCACATAAAATCCCAAGTTTCATAATAAAAAGTGCCATCCCCTCTAAATAAAAAAATAAGCGTATTAGAATAGTTTGCAATCTCAATCCTGCCCCGGTAGTACCCAATACTGCTCCGGTAGTCGATACTACCCCTACGGACAGACATTAAACAGATTTCGCGCTCATAAAATCCGTAATTTGAATTCCTTAAGACCTTAGGGGGATCGCCGACTAAGCTTTACTTATAGAAATTTCAGAGCTTGTTATGTTTGTTTATATATATTTATAGACTTTGATAACATTTCTACATTAACAAACTTTACTGTGACTAAATTAATGCATTTAAATCAGGCAAAGTATGCATTATATTAGACTTTAAATGTTGTTTTTACTATTAATTTATGATGAATCTATTTTATTTAATTATTCTAGTGCAGAACAAAGATTTCATTTTATATTTCCACTTTGACAATTTGGCTCGTTATAATAATACACTCTATATCGAAATCTAAAGTAAAAATATGCAACAAAATCTCGAGCAATGTCGTGTGGGATACTAGCTAGCCATCTGGGAGCTTCGATAGTAAGGATACGTAGGGAGGGGAATTTTATTTATGACGTCATCAAAGGCGACGCAGCGTAAGTTATATATTATGTCCCTAAGTTTTCTTTTACCATCGCATAATTATTAGCGAAACTCGAAACTTTTGAAGGAACTTTAGTTCTGAAATAGGGTTTATAACTTTAGTATTTAGTGGTCTAATATATTCTGATATTCGAAGTTCCTCGGAAATTTTGTGGCCACATTTTCGAAATTATGTGGAAATTAAAATCCGGGAGTTTATGAGTCGTTTATCTTTCGGCGAATATTTTAAATCGTTAGGCCTGAAGTTTCGTCCCTTGGATTAAATATACTTAATGGTTTCGGGATGTTATCAAATTATTAGATGATTGCATTTAATCCAGGATGTATCGTATTTAATAACACAGACATCGTAAGAATAATCACTTTATCTTTAAATTTATATAAATTTCTGGTTAATGCTTTATCGATTACTTTTATTTTTCTTTTTAGATTTGTATCTTATCTCAGTACGCTGACTACATTACATACGTAGTGACGTTTATACATTCTAGGGCAAATAGCTAGAGAAAGGCCAATATCTAGGCAACGATATCTATAAAAAATACAGTGATGGGTCCTTAGACGATCAATATCTCTACTTTTCACGAATAAAACTGATTATCATGAATTTTCACCAACATTTAACTATTTCCATCACAAATATTGATCTTAACTACAGATATTAATAAGAAAAACTGCAATATAAAATGAATTCTTCTTTCTAAACACTCAAGTGTAACATCAAATTGTGACAAGTCTTCAACCAAACTCGTCCACCATTTTTGTTCTCAAAAAAACTTTTAATTTAAGTAGTGACACCCCTATAGTGATGCGGCGTGCAATAACAGGCGCCCAGACTTTTTAATTTGTTTCCGTTATTTATGTGCGTGTTCAGTCGATGGTTCGACTCCCGCCGCGTCTTGGTTTAAAATAGTTGCAGTTGTACGTACAAGTTGCAAGAATTAAATTTGACTTCATTCGGCAGTTATGCTGAGTTATTTGGCTACAAATTTGAATATTTTTTGTAAAGAAACTATTATGAAGTACAGTTTGTTAGTGTTGTTTTAGAACTTACTTTATTTTATCACTTATTATCAATTGCTAAGCTTGCTTTTTCTGTTATTATATTGTAATGTATAACATTAATGTAATGTAATTGTATAAAAAATATAGATCAGCATTATCTTGATCTGCTGTCCGCAAAGATTAATCACTGTAAATCCTATAAAATATATATTATTTCCATAAAGTAAATCCTTGATCTATCATAAATAAATTTTGCATAGACATTGTCAAGGGTAGAGAAAAGGACACTTCCGTCCAAAACAAAAGTACTGATTCCGAGGAAAGCTAGGCCTAATGAATGAATAAACGTTCTATTTACATGTCTAACAGTTGACTGCGTGCGGTTGATTGGTTAATCGTAAAGTGTATACTAATATTATACAGATAAACATATGTTTGTTTGAACGCTAATCGCTGAAACTAGCAGTAAAATGGAAAATGCATTTTATTTTCATCTTATAAGCGGAGTGGTTTCAATCGTACTGTACTGCTTTTTATAAAACCACGCAATCGAAATCGTCAAGAAAAACAATAAATCCAGTGAAGCAGTTCAAAAAGCAAGCAATATCAAGGACAGTTTTCGATTAGTTTAAGAACAACTCTACTAGCGTCCATAGAATCAGTTATTACGCTACATTAATAAGAACATCTACAACAAAAACTTCTTCAACAAACTAAACAAACCTATCTACATGTTTATAATCTACAGTATTATAAACCTTTACCTCGTGCACATCTGTCATGGTTATAGCTTAACTTGTTTCGTTCGCTTAAACACTTATATTTCATTGTGTAATATTTACCAACTCTTTTATAACAAATAGCTGCCATATAGATAAACATCAAGTCCGTTAACTATACTTAATAGGACATTAAATATAACTGTTTTTAAACAGAAGTAATTTATCAAAACGCGGATTGTTACAGAGTAATCAAATCGAATTCCTCTCACCCCTTTCGTAAGCTAAACCTGAAAAGTCGTATTTTATGGAAAATTTGTTTAACGCTAAGGGCTAAAAGTTTGAGTTTTGGTGTAAGGGATAAACTTAAAGACTAATTCGTAACTATTTATGTTTACTGAATATTTTTATTTTAAATCATTTGATATTAATATTACCTTCAATTGAAAAACATTACCTATATTCCAGACAGTAGTTTTAAGTAGACTACAGTAATCTTTATTAAACTTTTAAAGTCATCAGGTGCTTTGAAATGATCAAAATAGGTCTTATCTGCATTAAGCGGTATATTTGTACAGGAATCTTTAAAATAAAAACCTAATTACTCTCCGTATAAAAGCTCAGTGTATTACAGAGAAAAAAACCGATAATTTGATTGCTACTAATATTTGAAGTAACAAGTTTCACTTTTATTATTTTATATAGTATCCACGTCTGAAACTTGATTTTACCTTGAACTTCTGGCAAACTAAAGAAAACTACAAGCGACAGACGTTAGCACAAAGCTTTCACAAATAGCCTCTAAGGACTTAGAACATCAAAGGTAACGAGTTTTTTTCATAAATGTAATTTGAAAGGCGCCAATACGGACACGTAGACCAAAAGTTCAATCAATAACCCCACACCCGAGTCACATAACTTGTTACCTCCGCTTATCAACCCTAAATCTGCCTTCTGCTTAACACGAAGACTTAATGTTGCTTAAATACGGAACTTAAATTACGCGAGAATTTTAGGGTTACACTTGTAACGGTCAGAGGCCGGCGATTAATTTAGTACGCGCTTGGGGACAGCTTGAAGAGTTGCGTTGTGGTTAATTACTCGCTTATCTTTTTTACTTTTTGTAATCTTGTACAGCAGGAATTGGGTAACAAGCTGCATGATAAGCTAATAATTCTACGTGATATTTAAAAAGTGATGGGCCATGGAACGGGAAAGAAATCAAATATACCTACGGAAATTGTTTGATTGAATCTCAAAGTTGATCAAGTTGTTATCACTGATTATAATTTGAATTGTAATCAAATATTTAGAATTTGGTTTGATGATAGGTCAATTAATCGTGTTTTAAATTTCGTCGACGAAAATATTCAAATAATTCTAGTTTTAATCGATAATCTGCAATCGCTTATATAAAATGTTATTAACCCAGACTTGTTTGATTTATTAATATTATATTACGATAAATCGTTCCCTTGTTCGTCTATCAGGCTTAAGGCCAATGCTTACCAAAATAGGTTTGATTCTTGGTACATCAAATGCTTTTGGGTCTTTTAATAACAATTTCTTATTGGTTGGATTTATCCATTAGTCCAGAAAACAACAAAAGACTTACTGCATTTATATGTAGCTGAAAAGATAGCCGAAGACGTGTGTGTAGTATCTTCAGCCAGCTCCGTCAATGACAAGCCGACGTTGTAGCGTAAAGGGTCAAATTGTGCACTTCACTACGTTAAATGATGAGTGTTCGTTATTTTTAATGTTTGTAATTCTCTGAATCCATATCTATAGAAAATCCTTTCAAAAAAATAAACTGAGATAACAAGACTATACCAGTTTGAAAAGAAACTATTTTAAGCCCCAAGGTCAAAAACACGAAGCGTCTGAATACGAGTATGTGTATTTTATTAAAGAATTATTCGTTATCCTTAAGCTTCTTAGAGAAGGTGTACATAAGTATCTGTTATATTTGGTTTGCCTGGTCTACGAAATGAAAGGAAAACTTTTTCGCTTCTTATTACTGTTTTTGTTTCATTGCCTCAAGTTGTGAGGCTCTACTGAAAGAAAATAAAGACTTTATTTATACGCATCGTAATTAGACCTCAGCGATGGTTTTTACGATGAACGTGTGCGTATAACATTCTATATTTATATTATTAAACAATTTTATGTTTTATTATTTATTGTCCTTCTTAATAATTACACAAAATATGGTGCATATTATATAATAATTATATCAGCCCTGTATTAAACTGTCCCACTGCAGGCCACGGGCTTCTTCTCAGTGTGAGAAGGGTTAAGATATAGTCGACCAAGCTGGCTTAGTGCGGATTGGCAGACTTCACATATCTTCGAGAACTTTATGGAAAATGCTCAGACATGCAGGTTTCCTCAGGATGATTTCCTTTACAGTTAATGCAAGCGATAATTAGCTATTTTAATATGCACATAACTTTGAAAAGTCAGAGATGTGTGCCATGGAATCGAACTCGAGACCTCTGCGTGGCAGTCCAACTGTCTCCCACTAGGCTATCGCTGCTGTATTATATGATTAAAGTAAAATTCTGTTTGTTTTTCAGGCTGGTTCATTTTAGAACATACATAGGCTTACGCGTATATTCCCAAAAGGGTATCCAGAAGTGTATTACAACGACATTTTGCCAGCTACTATTAGGGTAAGACCCACGTTTAAAGGTGCTATAATTTCAGACTCCATGCTGCTACTGAAAACGAATTGTCAGAAAAAACGAATATACTTAGTTAAACCCAGGAGTCAAGCTTGAGCCATCATAAGAGCAATCGTATTTAATACCACTGCACCACCACACACTCTTGCTTAAAAAATTAAGTAAAATGCTAGAATACGACAAATATGTTTAGCTGTTAAGGAAATCTTTGTCTATGCTTATGTTTTATTTATTTTACCAAACATTTCTATTTCAATCAGACAACCGCTTGTACGTCCTAAGGACTTGAAGACAAAAGTACTCACGTTTCGGTGGCTATATTGTTTTAATGTACGTAGTAATAAGACTCTATACCGCATACTGACCGACGGCCCATATTAATAACAGCACTGACGATTCCATACTTTTATTGAACATTTTCAGTTACTACATAGAGTCAGTCACGAGAACTAAACCCGGACTACACGATCGGCCTGAAGTGTAAATTTAAATTATTCACTATACTATGATATTAACAAGACAACAATAATATATTAAGTTCTAACACTCACCTGCAGCTGGAGATAGTTTTGTGACGACACCCCATCGCGACTTCCACTGGAACAAAACAAAAAGGCGTTTAATATTTTTGTTAATAAATATACCATACAATTAAAGGACACAAAATACACCTTAACTCAGAATAACAAGAGGATTAAAAAATATAAAAACAGTCACCTATAAGTAATACCTCTATCCTACTTAATATTATAAATGTGAATGTAAGTTTATTTGTTACGCTTTTAAGCATAAACTATTCGACTGATCATCATCATAGCCAGGGTACCTTTCAACCAGAAAAAGAAATTGCTGATCCTAAGCGAGCAAAGCCGCGAGTAAGACCTAAGAAAAACAGGTAATATTGTTATCTAAATAACTGCAGACATGTTTATACTAACTGTCTTTTATGGTTACAACCACGTTTATGTTCAATACTGCGCTCTCATAGCGTTTTACTATTTAGCCTTTCTTAAAATTGGGCTATTAAATTGCAAAAAGAATATTCAAAACCGGCCAGTAGTTCTAGAGATAAGCGCATACAAACAAAAGAAAAACAAACTTCAGCTTTATTATATTAGTTTAGATATCTACTAAACAAACAATCTTATTAAAAAACGACGTCATATATCTTGAATGACCTGAACATTTCATCCACAATAATAAACCAACTGAAAACTAAAACAATGTTTAAAGGATATTAACTTAGCTAACAAATAAATGCAGGATCAAATAAAACAATTAAAAAAACACAGTTAAACACAGCATTCAGTCATTTAACTAAATATTTTTAGATCAATCAAAATGCGCTGATGGTGTAGACTGTGATTTCGAAAATACGGAATTTTTATCGTGCAGCCCTGTAAATATTCAGGGTACATTTAGCTCTGGACAATTATTGGTGCAAGTGACGAGCGGAATACTGGAACGTTTGACACAAATATTAGTTAAGCAGGTTTTAGTTCAGGCTTTAATTTGTTCGATACAGAAATGTATTCAAATAATTTATAAGAGTTTTAAGTTTATTAAGTGTATTTAATACTAACACAATATTTTTTTTATACTACTATTGTGGCAAACAAGCATACGGCCCACCTGATGGTAAGTGGTCACTGTAACCTATGGACACCTGCGACACCAGAGGCATCACTTGCGCGTTTCCGACCCTTTAGGAAAGGAAGTGGGAAGCAGAAGGAGCGGGAAGGGGGAAAGAGGGTGAGCCTCTTAAGGTTTGATTTACTTCAAGGTGTTTACAACAATTGTTACCACTAAAAAGAAACAACATACGGTTTTTGAAAGCTTAGTTTTAATATATGTATATGTTATGACGTATCATGTTTATAGTAGCGGACTGCATTACTACCTAGTTTTAAGTGATTCTGTTGATTACATTATGTAGTGTGGCTGTTTGATGTTCCTTCTTAATAAATTAAGTTATCAACATCAAAAACAATCTTTAAATTATCACTTCAAAGTGTTCAGTACGACTTTTACCACTGAGAAGAAACTACATAATGATTAAGTAGTCTCAACTCAGCTTTAACCCATTAAAAAAGGGATTAAATATAATGACCATCAATAATATTAATTGCACATCAAAATATGCTCACTAAAATATATTATAACGTGCACCTACACACCTCAAATCACTGCATTCCGTCTCGGAAGGATTAGGTTATGTTAGGTTCCTTCTTTAACCCACCCAAAAATAGGAGCCCCGTGAAGCGGGGCTCCGTCGACTTAGTTTGACCTCTTTAAATATATTTTGCTGTGCAATTAGTATTTTTGGTAAGCATATTTTGCTGTGCAATTAGTATTTTTGGTGGAACAAAGGCAAAAAATTGAGAAACAGTTAAATACTACCCTTATAAAAATATATCCTACCTATCATGTTAAAAATTTATCAGCGACAAAAAACAACAGCTTTAGATATGAGTTAAGTCGATGGTAATAAAATACGTCACTCAATTTACGAAAATTTGTTTAGAACATTTGGCAAAGTTTATCATTATTTTACTTTATAACATTATGACATGCATCCATCTTATTTTCTGAAAGTACAGTGATTGCCACTGATAAAACATATACTACTATAACAGTTAAAACAAAAATTCGACCGCTCATATTTCTTTTCCATTCATCCCATTTATTGTTCGCTCTAGCCTTGTCGCTCAGTCCATAGCTCAACTGATGCAACAGACAAATAGCCGTCAGCGGGCAGGCCGGCAATAAAATCCACTATTTTACCGCGCAACAACACGCTCCTACCTCTTTATCGCTTTTACTGGCAAAACTTTAACCTTATTGCTAAAGCTTGTTAGCCTAACGTAAATTAAGAATCCTTTTCAGTTTACAATTTAAGACTTTTACGACGTGTACTCAAATTATAATAATTACAGAGAACGTGGCGGATTACGGTTATTTGACTCACAATTAGATGCATGACTGCCGTATATTCAGTGCAGGCGATACTCCTGTAACTATAGATGTAGAAATTGTGTGAAATAACAGCATAGAAGATAATGGTTCATATTCTTTTAGCGATGGGTTTAATACAAAGTCCATTAAAATATGTTTATTAATTAATAAAATCAATCCAGGACTGACCTCAAATCTTTAAAAGACATTGACATATTTCGTAAAACAAAGTGAGGAGGCATTATAAAATAGTACGTAATTTAAAAACGCTGATATGAAATCGTGCCACTCGTTTGTAAGCTACGAAGCCAGCTGAATAAAGTTTAAAACTGCGACCGAATCATTGCTATCGCTTGACCCGATAAACTTTAATTTTTCTTTAAAATACATTACATTCATTCACGAACTGGATTTTAGAGCACATAGCATACAAAATCTTTTAATATTTTACAAAAACACGCCTTGATTTTGCGGCGCAAAGAGAAACAAGAAGATACGATAATATAAATGGAATTAAAATGTCTATTTGTAATTCTAAGAATAGTTAAAAGAGAATATTAAGCAAAAAAACTAATCTAAGCTTAAGCCAGATTTGCCTGGAACAATGCCCAACCAAGAAAACGTCCGGAAATAACTAAAGTTTCTAACTAAGTAATTACTTAATTGGCGTCCCTTAATTCTGATAAAAATAACGAGTTTGTACAAATTTTCACAGTTACAACAGTTCCTTCAGTTGTAATATAAAGTTTTCAAACGAATAATTCTACGGCTCGAAATAATATATGAAATTATTAAGCAGGTAATAAAGGTGAGCCGTAAACTGTTTTACGGCCGAAAAATAAAATGGCGGCAGAGAGCGTATATTTTACGTCCGAGTTTAATGCTTACAGAAATTTTACAGAGGATGTACTATTTTTGCACTTTAATATGGGTTTATAGGAACATTTTAATTTACAATGTTAGTAAATATTATATCAACTATAAGTTTTACTCTGCTACTACTGATTTTTATATACCTACTCCGGTTAGTAATGTGTAGCTTTTGACAGATTTGAGTATCATGGATACATGGATAGACAGACAGTAACAACAATTACATTAATGTGTGTTTTGCCATTGCTTACACATTCATAACATCTACCTAAAATATGTTTAAACTCGAAGTTATAGCAATCGGGTTCTTTCCAACGCGGCATCTCGTGCATAATTACTCTAAGTCAATTAAACAAAAAGGTTCTTTTTTGTAAAACACAATCTAAAACCAGATAGAATCGAATCAAGAACTCGAATGCAGTAATTTGTTCTTTGAAATAAATTGTGTTGTTTAATGTAGATACTTATTTTAATTTTATTAGTGTATTCCTAATGGGATACCGTTGGACCAAGGAGAAGTTTACTAGGAATTTTATTTTTTGTTTTTGTACAACTATGGTGGCAAACAAGCATACGGCCCACCTGATATTAAGTGGTCACCGTAGCCTATGGACGCTTGCAACACCAGAGGCATCACTTGCGCGATGCCGACCCTTTAGGATAAAAAGGAAGTTGGAAGGAGAAGGAGTGGGAAGGAGGAAAGAGGGTGACTGAGCCTCCGGCACTCTCACTCACCGAACGAAACACAACAGTATGAATACTGCTATTTCACGTCGATATTCTGTGAGAGGGTAGTCCTTCCCCGGTCGAGCCGGCCTATGTATGTCTGATAGTTCTTCATATTGTGCTCGAAAATATGTGAAGTCTGTTGACATAGGCCAGTGTCGTGGACTATAAAGAAGCCCTTGCAGCAGTGGAACAGTTCTGATACGGGCTGATATTTTTATTACTACGATATTAGTTCTTAGTCTGGTGAAATAAGCATGAACAGAACCGTAGTGACGTCCTGGGTTAGATGATTGTTACCTTAGCTTTCTTATTTAGTTGACCCTCTTACTGTACTATTTATGTCATCAGAATAAATTGGCTTACCCACGATGCCCTTTTTACCAATTTACATCCAATTTTGTTTCACCAACAGCTGTCTCAGAAACTCGTCAAGGAGCCGGGCAGTAGTTAAATAAATGACAAACATCGGGAGACTTTGTTTGTTTGTGTTGAAACATCCAGTTCGTCGGGCTTAACTGGTACGACTCGAGTATTCTAGCTGACAGTTTTTAGTTAGCGTAGCTCGGTTAAATGCAGTGTTAACAGCACTTAAACCTAAAAAGTTTACCTTTTTGTCTGCTTTTAAAGGCATGAGTATTAAAATAAGTGATAATTGAAAAATATATTTTCATAACAGTAAAGATGATCTCGTGTTTATAGTGGATACCTACAAAATATACACAATACGTCATGTTTACTTAATATTTAAGGAAAAGGCAACAATGAGTGATATAAGATATGGGTAGAAGAAGAGATAATATTTCGTATTCCTTAAGAAACTAAAATACTTTTTATTTTATCTTTGTTCAACGGAAGGACTTTTATAGCAGCCTTATAAATACATATGTAAATAGCGTCGGTCATTTCCATGCACTCTTCGCAAGCAGATTAAAATCCCCCTTTCAAACATCCGTTGCTATCCCTCATCTAAGACGATACATAATACATGAGATTCCATCAGAAAGATACACCCCTTGTATTTTTAAATTAAGTACCTGGCCATCACACTAAACTTGCTAAAAGCAATGACTTTCAAAATCCTCAGATTCAGAACTAGTTTCAAAGAATGACTTCGCCGTCCAATCCTCCATGATGGATCATTCGTTCAAAGTTACTAGTTGTGTCAGTTCAATTCATTCACTCACTTCACACTCAATTGGAAGGGGCTTCTCTATCCGATTTTTCAAACAATAACCCACCTTATTCTTATGTGTTAAGATTGAAATTGATTTAATACAAGCAAGAGTATTTGCATCATGACCGAGCGATAAATTTTGTTATGCTTCATCAGACTTAAGTTTGTCGTAAAAGTAAGTTCTAAAGGAGATGTTGCAATATATCGAGGACTTATGATAACTAGAGTCAAGTAGATGAAGAGGAAAGAAATATGATCTTTATGGTTTTTGTTTATTATTTGTTTTTTCTGACCTCATTTCAATATTTTATGATATATTTAATTTAAAATCTACTTGTAAACTCTATTCATGAATGTTGTGAGGAAATTTTCTAATATTTTCAATATTTCCAATGTGGTCAGTAAAGCATGGTAACTCTTTTACACGTTGTCGGTAACAGTGAACTTGATTGTTGTATATAAATAATTATTAATGTCGTGATATTTCTTTGAATTTCTTGTATACGTTCAGGGCGTAGATCCATTGCTCTATATAGAATATCTACAAATCCTAGCAACACGTCAAGATTTATAATAACAATAAAAAGATAAACAACACCTCACTCCACTATTGATTGTCCTGCATCTACGTTCCCTATTTATTGAGACCCTCAATTATTAATTTAATTACTAAATTTGTTGTTATATTCATTTGTATATTCAAATCGACCATCAAATTATATAATGACCAAACAATCCAAGCATCCTACGCCAAGTTACTAAGTGACCAGACAGACTATTAAAATCGCAAGGAACCGATTAATGCAAGTAGCGCTTTACAATTTGAAAATCGCTACGCTCAATTAACTTCCATATATTATTTCAATAGTAGGTAATATTGTAAACTCGTAATTTAATAAATAATGGCGAAAGTAAGGTTACAGTCTATTTATAGAATAAACACAAATAGCCTTTGGAAACTGTTAGATTCTTTTCATAGTTTATTTATCTGTAATCTGAAACTGAAACGTAAATAAATGTGGTAGAAAATTAAATATAAATTCATAGAAATATGATAAAAGTCACTTAGAATAAAAACTAAGCAAGACGTAGATACTTTGATGATACTTTACTTTGTTTATTCTGCGTAAATGATAGTACCAAAAGCTTTTAATAATATTGTCTTCTGTTTACGCGAATGTTATTCATTGAAATTAAACTACTATATACGGATTTTATCGCGTTGTTTATTAATCACTATATTACATAATTTTGAAACTATTACACTACTACTACTATTGAATTTTACTAATTTATAAGCTAATCAAATTATTTAAACTATTAAATCTATTTATATTTAGGTTTACACTTTCCCCGACGTTTCGGTTGCTTTTCAGCAGCCATGGTCACGGGGAGACTAAGATGGTAGTTGTCTCAATATTCCAGTGTAGTTATTTCAAAGTACCCGAACATAATTTAGTTATTGGTGTTTCTATTCACGCAGAATGAGCTCAAAGTATCATGAAGTCTAGCTGTGGTTTGTTTCTTCTTGGGTTTGACTATTTGAAGTACTGGTTGCACTGGAGCAATGTCTGAACAACGTCAATGAGACGATCGCCACTTTAGTCCTGAGTAACCATGGCTGCTGAAAGCGACTGAAATGTTAGTGTAACTATAATATTATAAATGCCAATATAAGTTTGTTTGTTACGAGTTCACGCTTTAACTAGTCGACCGATCATCATATAATTTCACATACAAGTTGTCAGCGGAAAAGAAAAGGACATAGGGTATCTGTCATCCAGCAAAATGTACTTGTAATAACCTAACCTAACATATATTTATTCGAGCAAAGCTGCGGACAAAATATAGTATTGTCTTAGCACCGATTTAAAAAATAAACCGTAGTTAAATCTACGTAAAGTAGCTTAATTTAAAGGTAATTTCGATATTCATAAATGTTGTCCAACTAATTATAATTTTAACCATTCTGATGTTATAAGATGGGGTGAATGATTCAACCTATATTCGAACTGTATCATTCAAGCTATTAATAATAATATATGGTTTATGACAACGTAATACGTCTAAGGGTCGTCAATAATAGATTATACGAATATTTTTCTCATTTGTTCTGTGTACTGACGTATTTTGGGAGTTAACAATTATGAGATATTTTGATTGATATGTACCTACTATGATTATCTTGATCCAAAGGAAATCAAACTATTTTAGCTAATAAACTATTTTAACTACGGAAACGATGTTAGGTTAATTTGGCACGAGCATATATTATTTTCTACATTTGTAGCTGGAACTTTCTAATGATAATAAGTCCCTGAGATTTCTGCTAGATAAGCTTGCAACAGTATGTGTATTCGTCTCTTGCTGGAGTTAAATAAACTTTTACTAAATTTTTCCATTAGAATATTCTTAATAGCAGCTTTGACTTTGGAAATAGGTCTTTTAAGTCGCAATAACGGACCGGCATAGCGGACAACGCATTCACTAGAATACGTATGCAGTGTACGAGGTATAGAATACGATTCCCTGGACGATAACTTATAAGCCTTTTTAAGAAATTCGCAGTTACGGCCCGGAATCTGAAACTGCGCCTAGCAGTCACCAACAGCCTCGTAGACATAAAACATATTTGGCGAAATGTGTGTGTGTACATCTCTACCTATCCTTTTGGAGATAGAAAGGTGTGAGTCTACGTATGTATGTTGCAATAAGCTATATGTAAATACACTACAATAGGCTTACAGTTAGCGAAATAAGGATATAAAACGCATTTGCCTACCCCTTTTAAATACATAAGCATGCCTCCACAAAAGGGTGTATAAAAAAACAGAGTCAATATTTTTAAATACTAATCTATGCAACTAAAATTCAAGCCGCGATCAGCCAGTAACAAAGGTTTTATCACAGTGCGGGGGCATTGTTGTCTCATTGTACATTCACGGCGAGCGTTGAGCGGCTGAACTCGGTATCTCTACAAACGTCAGCACCAATGCGCGCCGTTTTTTTGACATTTCAAAAGAAGTATTTTTCTTTTTGGCATTTTTATTTCGGATTAATGATTTAGTTTGCGATGATGGCGGGGATAATGAATGCGAATGAAGGATGGAAATGAAGATGGTGTCTGTTATTTATTTTTTGTGGGGTTAAAATTTTATGGTTTTGATGCTTGTTATAAAGTTTTAATTAATATTATTTTAATTATATGTATGTATTTTTAAAAGGGCATTTTTCTGTTTTATATTAACTTTATTATTAACTAGAGTTTGCCAGCGGTTTCAATCGCGTATATCTAGATTTTGTTAATAAATTTCTATCTTCTTTCTTTTCGTGTGTTTAGTGGTCAACCTGTTGTCATAAGTTGTTCAAGCCGCCCGTAGGCCTCTGACATGGCTTAACGACTGCTGTCAATTTGAAAACAACCGTCACTGACTTTTTACGTGCCCTCCGAAGCAAGGAGACGCTCAGATGAAATATCACTAAGCGGTCACCCATCTATAGACTGACCGCACACAACGTTGCTTAACCTCACTAATCGTTTATCGATCAGTGAGTGCAACTGGCTATGAGCCTCATAAACTGTTGCCGAGATCATTAATTTCTATGATACTCGGCAACAGTACTGTTTTTCTGGATGATACTCTTCTGACCCTTTGTTCTTTTTTGTACACCTCACAACGTGTACGTGAAATTTTATGATGATCGATCGAGTGGTTCAGGCGTGAAAGCGTAACAAAGAAACTCACATTCATTTATAATATTAGTAAAGATGCTGATTATTGTTACCTGAGTATAAAATAGATAAGGTTTGTTTTGTATAGATATTACTTATGTAGCAAACATGGTAGCCTTTAAAAGTTTTCATCACATGGCCAGTTTAACAAAAATAAAGTGAAAGTTACTAGAAAGTTTTTTTGTTTGGTAAATAAGAGTTAAAGGAAAACCTTTATCTTATGGAGTACGTAATGCTACATATTTGAAGAATATAAAATAAGTAATTTGTGAGACGATCTAGATTTAATATGAAGCCCTTATATTAATAATAACAATAATATCAGCCCTGTATTAAACCGTCCCACTGCTGGGCACGGGCCTCATCTCACTGTGAGAAGGGTAAGGCCATAGTCCACCACGCTGGCCCAGTGCGGGTCGGCAGACTTCACATATCTTTGAGAACATTATTGAGAACTCTTAGACATGCAGGTTTCCTCACGATGTTTTCCGTCACCGTTATAGTAAAGCGATAATTAACTATTTAATACGCACATAACTACGAAAAGTCAGAGATGCGCGCCTTGGGATCGAACTCGAGACCTCTGCGTGGCAGTCCCAACTGTTTCCCACTAGGCTATTATTACTGCATATTTTAGAATAGAATATTATAGGGATAACGCTTAAGACAAACCAGGCATTAAAACTGGGACCTTACATTCTACCACAAGTAAAATTACAGAATTACTTTAAGGACCCAAGGTACATGTTAGTGTAATATTTTGGATTTAGGTCATAGAGACCTAAATCCAAAATATATTTGTTCTTTATCAAATCTAACCAAGTTCTTAGCGCTTCAAGGTAGCATAAATGAAGGGTATATTTAATTTACAGAACATTTGGAACACTCACACATACATTTACATTTAACACAATAATATCATTTATTGGTGGACAGCTGGTGTGACGGCGTCCTTTCTCAAGACATTACATAGTTTTACAATTTATTATTTAGTTGGGGTGAACAAAACATCCCTTGGCTTTCCCACTGGGCTCAAAAATAATATATTTTGTGGAGTTTTATACTTGAAGGTCGCTTGTAATTTTAAATTTGATATATATGAAAGTGTAAGTCCGTTCTTTAGTTATATTGAAATAAAAGATAGTTATCGTTTTAAACATCGATATAAAAAAGAAGTCGCTCTTGGCCACCATAGTGTGATAGGCATAGTTTGAGCTGCCTTCTTTATATTTTCTTACGTTGACCTACCATGTTATTGTAGTATGTCTGGCATGATCGACGAATCGACGAAGTTGGCAAAGAATAATTTTATGAAATTATGGCAGTGGAGAAATGGAATAGCCCATACTAGAAATAAGGTAACAGGAAACACAACCAATAAGTATTAGAACAAATAAGGTCCTGCGTCAGCAATGTTGCAGTGTATCCACAACGCTGGTATTCTCGCAGAGCCTGCATGATTTCGATGCATGTAGGCAGTAACATACATACATAACTCAATTATAAATAAAAATAACAAAAACTAAACAATCATTTAAATAAATTAGGTGGTCATAGATGGCAAAAGTAATTTTATATTAAATAATAATATTGGTATTTTTTTTTTTTTTTTTTTTTTTTTTTTATTAATCAAAGGTAAGTTACATTTTATCTTATGACTAGTGAACTCGCCAAACGTATTCGTTTAACGGCGAGAAGCGCTCTTAAATTAATAACCCACCAAGATAGGATACATAATTATCAAAATTATCTGATATATAAAATGTGCAAAATATACATGTGAGTAAGTTTATAAAATCCATGTTAAACTCGACTTTCGATTCTTTGCTCGACACAGTCATCGAGCAAAGAATCTTTACTTTTTTTTTTTAACAAATATATGCTTAATTTAGGGTTTTGTCTTAATATATCTAAACTATTAAATACTAGTGGTACTATATACTTATTTGTTCTCTCTCCATAATAATTTATTATTTTTGGTTTAACTAGATTATCATCTCTTACTCTTTTAGTATTGTATCTATTTGTAACAAACACTTTGTACTGGTCACTATAATAATATTCCAAACCTATTAAATACTTTATTTGTTTATGTATTGGTAATATCTTACAGATGCTAAATAACTTTTCATAATCTTTCTTACACATATCCTTCTCCTTCTTTGTTACAATATATTTAAGCAGTCTTATTTGTAATGTTTTTATATCATTTAAATAAGTAGTAAATGTTCTACCATACACAATAAGTCCGTAGTTTATTAATGCGTGAGCAAGTGCGTAATATACTATTAATAGTGTGTGCTTATTTACTACTCTATTTAATTGATAGAACTTTCCTAAGACAGACCTTAACCTATTACAAATATCAGATACATGTATTTTCCAGTTGAAATGCTTATCTATATTCAGACCTAAATATTTAAATTGTTCTACATACTCTAGCGATACACAAGTACAATCAGCCTTATTATTATGCAAACAATCATATGAATGTCCTTTTATTGCTATATCCGACACATTTACAAATTTCGCCAGTCTATTGTAAGGCGAGTATATATGCATGCATTTTGTTTTTTTTAAATTTAGAATTATGCCATTATCATGGGCCCATTTTGTGATGTTTTCAAAATCTTCTTGAACGGAGTTTTGTACTTCTATGATGTCTTTTGAAGCGTAGACTAGACACATATCATCTGCATACATATATACTCGGCACTTACTTACAACATTAGACACGCTGTTGACGTGCATGACATACCCTACAGGTCCAAAAACTGAGCCGGTCGGCACCCCCAGACTCACCACCGCCTCTTCACCTGACACACCGTTAATTACTGTGCAGATTTTCCGATTAGATAAATATGTTTTAAACCAACTATTCATAGGACCGCGTATTCCGCATTCATCCATTGACTGTAAAAGTATACTATGATCGAGGGTATCGAAGGCTTTTTTATAATCAATAAATAAAGCTATAATTTGTTTCCCACAATCTAGGCTCTCATTAATATAATCGGAGAAAGACGTCAGAGCTGACACGGTACTCCTACCCTTCCTGAACCCGTGCTGTGTGTCTGAGAGCACGTTATGGCATTCTAGGAACTTACTTATTTTTCCAACAATAATTTTTTCTACGATTTTATCTATGACTGACAATATGGCTATAGGTCTATAGTTTACATATTCTAGGTGACTTCCAGATTTATAAATTGGACGAATCATTGCATATTTTAATTGATCAGGATATATATAATACTTATATATAATACTTATGATTATATAATACTTATATGCATACATATTTATACAATTAAAAGTATATTGAAAATAATAAAATAAAATAATGATAAAGACGTTAATTATTATAATGTTCATTATTAATTTTGTGTTATATTTCTGAACGAACCCCGGCTCTTGTCATCTAATATCAATTGAAAATTTATAAACATCTATCGGCGTCTATGCAAATGCATAAAATACGACAGGATGATATTTTATAATAGGTACCTACAAAATATTAATACTTATAATGTACCAACATAAATTTTCACATAATAGACGACTATGTAGTGCAATTTATTATACTAGGTAATAAGCTGCTATTATTTATTATACTTGTGGCGCAGATGTAATGTTTTGTTGTTATTGCACATACTAACATTAGTTTGTAAGTTTTATGTATAATAACAAAATAAATTTGCTTAAGATAGATTATTTTATTATTTATTTATTAAAATAATAAATATTTGGATCTAAAATTACACTGATTTATCGTAACATCAACCCGAACAGAAATATGTGTTATGCATATTCTAAATGGAAAGGTAACTAAGTCAATACTAACTTTCATCAGTCAAAAATGGCTGTCCAAAGCAACAATGCCTCGCAACTAACTTACCCATTCTCTCACTCAACAAAATGACAAGTAAAATCTCAGTAACATCTCAGTGAAAACAAACAATTGTTTAAATTAAACCTCGTCTAAGCCTCCGCCGGCGCGGGATAAACGTCAGCTAATCCGCCCGAGCAGTCCCTCCGAGGGCGAGTTAATATTTTATTGAAAAACCTCTTTAACAACAGTTCCGATGTGTTGGAGACAATAGACAGCGGTTCTTAAACTTAAGCGTATATATACATGTGTAATGTATTTAACACATTTTTTGACATGGGTCGTTTAAAGAGATTTTCTCAGTTGAAAATAACGTGATTAAATTATTGTAATATATCTAGTCGTAAATTATTAGCCTTTAGATATTATTATCTATAAATTATCGTTTTAGGAAGACAACAAAATAAAAACCATGTTTTTAGGGCTAGAACTAGAACTGAAAAGTGCATATAACAATTCATACAACTAAGTGTGAATTTTGTTGTATCATTTGGAGAAAACAATACAAACTGAAATTCATGTAATAAATAACGTCATATTATACAAGTATGTATTATTGGGGCTAGTAGTTTATTCATCTTTGTTACATATGTTAAACTAAATTTTTGCATATAACAATAACATCCTTGTGTTCTTAGATTTTTAATTTATTTTAATTAAACATCAATAAATTAAATAAATACACATAAATATAAATGTCTCCACAAGCTATCCGGCCCTTTAGCCTAATATAGCAGGAAAATGTTAGTAGGTTGAAGTCGTTTCTCCTCGTTAATGATTTAATGCCAGCTTTAATTATTCTCACCGATCGATCTCTGCTATTATAAGGTTACTGCATTCTGAAAATAAGTATATCATAATACCTACATACAAAATATTTTACATAAATCTAGTCATGCAAAATGTCCTGTATTTTTCTGGTTAAAAAGTCTAAAGCCGCTTTGATGTGCTGTGGTCTGAGGTAAAGTTTGTGTTTAATTTAGGTCGTGTAATTCATTTTTTGCGTACACCTAACTTTTAGCGCTTGAAGTTGAATGAACGTTGAATGATGGTCTACGGTCTCGCACCAAAGCTTTCGCATTTTGTGGTAAATCAGTACTTTTCGGTAAACAATATTTATTTATTTCCTTTTCGACCTTATTGGGTTTAGCGGCTCGGTGGGTTTACTTTCTAGAAAAAGGTCAACCGAAGAAATATTTTCTGGAATGGTCCACAGTTGGGAACCAACGTATCTTTTACCAAATATCGGAGTAACGAATAGATAATAGTATTACTTAGCTCAGTATTTGCTTTCACCGCTGTATGTTAGTAGATAGTCGTGTTTAGCCTCTTTGAAAAGGGCTGTAAATGAGTAAATAATTTAATTAAATCCGAAAATTAAGTCATTTGTAGTAACCAAAAGAAGCAGCCAAATTAAAATAATAACACCAGGACATATTATAATTCAGAAAGCTGGTAGGGCAGAATGTTTTTTTTATCCGAACCATAGAACAAAATGCGTGCTTGTTGGCAATTGGTCGAAGCTGCATATCATTACCTAGCAGGAACATGTTTGATGCAAACAGCAAACTATTAATTGGAACAGCAACTTTTGGAATAATTATATTTTCTGTGCTGAATGGCTGCAATTAGACTTTTATGGGTAAAATTAAATAGTATCTTCTTTATGATATTAAAATGCATATCGACTTTTATAGCACGGAGCTTGGCTTTTTTCGTAGTGTCTGAATATGGCAATAATTGACTCATCTATGGCAATAATTGACTCATCTATGCCACATTTGTTGAATAAACTCTAAATCCGTGGAAATTTGCTTTCATAAACTATGATATCATACTGTCATCCTTCTGTTGAGATCTGATACTGTTTTAGACTATCTAAACACACATAGACAATATATTTTATAAATTAAAATATTGTGTCTATGTATATCTTTTTATTTTACATACATCTATGTAAAATATATACATATGTACGAGATGGAAAAATATTGAGCAACGCTGTCCTTGGCTTAGTCAGTGTTAGGTTTAATTGTATGTATGGGTTTCCTATAAGAAGATTACGGTTCACAGTAGCAGGGTACATCTGTGGGGGCGATCCAATTCTAAGTGTATTGCGCGAGCTCAATCGAGGGGGCGAGCAGGATTGTCACTTGTGTCAACAGAACTAAGCTAATGAGGTTTTTGGAAATGAACAACAACTGTGTAAACTTTGTTTTGGTTCAAGGAGCTGGGGACTCATGCAATACATTTATAGCAGTCAAACCTATGGACTAGGACTATCGAATGACAAGGTCTTTAAAATGTAATGTCTGGGACTGACTCTTATCTCATTATTTAATATATATGTATTTATTTATAATAATAATAAATAATAATAAAGTTTATTTGCATAGAAACTAGGTAAAAACAAGCAATGATGTTAAGAAAAGGATATTCTACCTTAGATTAGTCTTGCATGCATTATATAAGATATGGAGGAATAGGGTGTGATGTCCCTCTAACACAAAAAAAAGAGGATCCTCCGACCAGGCTGGTTGATTGTGCCTGGCGGGCCGCGGCCCGACGGTTGATGTCGGGAGCTTGTATATATACTTAGTCGCTGTGTAAACTTCACTTGTGTGATGCAGAATTGTATGACGTCATTTGAGCGCTTGCTGTATGTAGCGCCATCTGTTACATGTAGGCGGAACTTCTTCGTCTGTGCGGAGTCACCACAGTATTCCAATCAAGACTGAAGGTCGATCAGTTTGATGAGACAGCTGTCGATGCTGCTGAAGAACGTTGCCAGAGAAGGATGCCGCTAGTACCAGTGAGTCGGAACTGTATGTCGCTAAACCTCAGTGAGTCGGGTCTAAGTGCGGTGAGCGGTGCGTGTGCGTCTGCCCCACAGTGAGTCGGGGTTGATGCTGCGTAGCTGTTGCGTTGTGGCTGGCTGCTGCGTTGACGACGAGTGAAGTGCCCTGCTTGCGTAGTCCGTGTGTGTAGTGGATTGAGCCTTGACGCTTCCCTGTTGAGGCCGAAGGTGCTGGGTGGTGGATTGCGAGTTGATTGCTGCTCATCTGGCGAAGTTACTTCTGCTGATCTGCTCCGTGAAGTTTGCTTCCAATGACGTCGGGTGCTGGATGATGCCAGGTGCTGAATGATCACGTTGGGTGCTGGATGATCACGTCGGGGTCACCGATGTGGAGGAACAGGGTGTGATGTCCCTCCAATAAAGAGAGAGGATCCTCCGACCAGGCTGTTTGATCATGCTTGGTGGGCCGCTCGGATCCTGCGACGACCAACCAGCCTGGTCGGAGGATCCTCCCTTTGTGTTGGAGGGACATCACACCCTGTTCCTCCACAAAGATTACAAAATAATATATGACAAATAATAATTAAAATCAAGTGAAATCACACATTCTAAGGATAGTATTACATTCAAAAAATCTAAATTGTATGATCATTTAAATAATTGTTAATAGAATAATAACATTTTTCAAGCATTAGTGATGTCAATTTACTATTAAACAACTGGATTGGAGCATGGTATAAAGTCGGGTATTTTGTTATAATATATAATAGAGCTCGTGTTAGAACTATTTTTAAATTAAGACTGTATTGCACAATATTTATATATAGCCATATATTTCTATCGGCCGTTATCAAAGGCTCTTTCTCTTTCTAACTATAAATATTATGTATACATACACCGCGTCTTTCTATTAAGTTTTACAAGCTTAAAAACCTTGTATAGCGAAATAAATATCTAAATATAAATTTACTTCTAACAGTATTTGCCGAATTAAAACATTGTAATAATTAGTTTATATTTATAAGTTATTACTTTGAATGATAGATATGATGATACGAATTCTCGCTTATGTTCAAATAAACTCAACAATTATTCATGGCACACAGTAATTTACTAAAATTATGTTTTAGTATTAACGCATTCGGAAACGGGCCTGTTGCAATTTGCATTTAATACAGACTTAGCACTTTTTGCAACAGAATTTGGTCTTCCAAATTAGACTAAGGCGTCAATTGTCGGCCTCGATGGCGTAGTGGTTAGTGTAACCGACTGCCACGCCTGAGGTCGTGGTTCGATTCCCGCACAAGACAAATATTTGTGTGCATGAACATGGATGTTTGTCTTGGTCTGGGTGTTTCTATGTATAATATGTATGAATTTACAAAATAAAAAATACAGAATATGTATGTTTATCCATTGTCTAGTACCCATAGTACAAGCTCTGCTTAGTTTGGGCTAGATAGTGTTGTGTGTATGTGGTAGAATATTATTATTATTATTAATTAGAAGGGCCTAATTGACGCCTTAGTCTTCCAAAACATCTTCATTGGATAGTCACGTATTCGCATATAGAAAAATAAGCCGAACTTCAAGTACAATGAACTACGCCATCAGCCTCCTATAATCAAAGGATAAGTCAAACCTACTGAAATCAAAATATCCGTCTACCCGTTCATCATGGTCGCAGTTTATAACACCATCGATACGGAATGGACACATAAAAGGGCACTTCAACAGTACTGCCCCGACATAAATCCCTTGGAACTGCGCTGGAACATCCTATCATGGTACAGATATAGAGAAAAGTGATAGCGGAAATAGATAATACGGTTTTGGGACGGAATGAATGAGACGGAAAATATGTAACTTGAATATGTATGTAAGTTATTTAAAGATATGGTTTTTATCTGCTACTGAGGTAAATGTTCTGAGCTGTGGTATTATATTTGTTTCGAAAACACCATTACAAATATTGAGACATACAAAAAGTCAGGTCGAAGAAGAGTAGACTTTAAAAAGTGTATACGATATTGTCTCTTTTTGTTTTCTTCTTATACAAATGTGTTCCATTTAAAATTGGTTTGGCCATAAGGCAAAACGTAGTTCAACTATTATATACAACTTTATCACTATGTCTGCAAGTTTAGTAACTAAACTAAAAGAGAGTATTAAAAATGGCTAGGTAACTACTTAAACATGGAGGCGTTTAGCATCCGAACAGTGATAATTGTTCAGTGGAGAACTGAAAACCATTAAGAGAAACACCGAGACGGGGAGTAATTTATTTAGATTTATTACATTGTACTAGTATCAAATAATAGCAGCGGGTCATTTATATACATCAAAATTAAAATTTTGGTTGGTTTAGATGAATTTTATTTATCATTTAAAACATCCTATGTGCTATAAATCAAATCTATGCCTTTGGTAATTTACAGCCATAATTAACCCCATCACACAATTTATAGACCCGTCCTTTATCAAACTACAATACAACGCATTGATAGCGTCAAGTTAATTATTAAAATATCACAAAATTTTAATAGATTTTCATTAATGCATTATTACACTTTTGTCATGTTCAACCCAATCTCGTAAAACATATCTACAGATTGCGAAAACTAGTTGCGTTCCTTGCACCCTCTCGCTAGACAAGTATAAGACACCATAAACTTATTATAAGCCCCCCACAGGGAACAATGTCTGCGCCCTGCAGATAAGAGCAATTACAACTAAAACTTATACGTATATATTCATTATCATATAAAACAAAATGTTTTTGTTTCTTATCGTGTACGTTGCAAGTGAGGGTAGTTGGTGATTTACAACTGTTTTGTTTTATTTCTTTGTCGGTTTAATTAATTGTGTTGTATCTCTTTCTTACTTTTATAGTTAAAAGCAAAAACAAAAGATGTGATACAATGGAATAACAACATGGGTTTTAAATAATAATAATAATAATAATAATAATAATATTCTACCACATACACACAACACCATCTAGCCCAAACTAAGCAGACCTTGTACTATGGGTACTAGACAATGGATAAACATACATATATACTTTTTTGTTGTAAATACATACATATTATACATAGAAACACCCAGACCAAGACAAACATCCATGTTCATGCACACAAATATTTGTCTTGTGCGGGAATCGAACCCGCGACCTCAGGCGTGGCAGTCGGTTACACTAACCACTACGCCATCGAGGCCGACAAGTTCAAATCTATCGTTGTTCCGAATTTAAACTCTATTTTGAATTGCTTGATTTTCAAATCAAGAGAATTCAAGAGTTTCAAGAAGGCCAAGTGAGAAATAACATGAGCGGTAATAAGTGTTCCTCATCATTTGATTGCAGCGGTTCATGGCTATGAATCGTGAAAACTATTTCCTCACGATCTAGGTTAAAGTTTCGAAAAGCTCGATCGACGTCTCTTTATCATTTGAAACTTCTTGTCAACTAAGGTGCAAGAACACACTTCAGTCTAATTTCCTTGACTCTTGAATCTCTGAATCTATCGTATGAACTAAGAACGTCATTGAAAATTGTAATTTGTTCTTTGATGTCTTTCTATAACTGTTTTCTCCAGGGGCGCTCAATCGATAGTAGCTGTATCCGTGAGAAGCTTGCCAATTCTCACACACTTGTGTATGCAATACTTTTAACTGCAAATATGATTTTATATTGCGAAATAATAATATTATTATTGCAAACATTTATTTCCAGAATTAGCTCTCGTAATACTGCACACCTGACCATTAGCGAAGCACCGAGTGTTGCAGATTCGATCCACATAAGTGGCATAAGATTGTGTGATCCACAAATTTTTTTTTTCAAGTCTGAATGTTCTTTGTGTGCTTCCTATGACATGTAAGATTAAATCATATTGATAATCGTATTTTTTATAACAAAAATATATTGAAATACCTTACAGTGTTATTTTGTCACATTTTTCTACTTGGGTGTACCAAATAAAAATTGTGACAGTTCTCGTTGAGTCGTGTGGGACGCGAGTGAATTTACCGCGAGATTTCCAACATCGTAACATAGTGAGTGCTCGAAAATCTGATTTTTAAAGTAAAACGAGCATTTTCTGGTAGGCTGCGAATACTCAAGGTATGCACATGAACCTAAGCTACGTGCTTGAATACTGTGCATGGATAAAAGATAAACTGGTCAGCGTTCTCGATTTTCATTTGGTTCCTTTAACTATTTACGTAGCGCACGCCACGCTACTCAGATAAGATGAATATTTTCGATTTAATACAATCATCATTATCATCATTTTGCAAAAATAAGCTACTGGTATGAACCGGTACCTAGCTCATTTTTGTAAAATGTAAACGTACCTTCTAAAATAATACCTCTTTCTATTGGTATAGGCCGTATGGCAATTCGTATTCCAGTTTCTGAGATTAACCCCAACAAACACGACATCAACGCGGTGGAGGACATTTATTTATGTAGTGAGAAAATCCTAATTGTCTTTTGTCCATTGAGAATAAAGCTGTATATAGAAAATAGATCAAGCTTCTATTGCAATGCTACCTAGGTAACTTAAGGTCAATGCAAACATTTGAATCACACAGGAAATCTAGAGCCAGCTAATCTGTAGACCATTGTCGCAAGTACTTCTACCCACACAGGTACACACACGCACCCAAACATCTTTCCTTGTAAATACAGTTACGATTAGTTCCCATCTAAACACTTGACCTCGACAACGTTGCTTAGCTTCGCATATCGATCGAACTGCTTCACGGGACCCTTAAGTATATGAAATAATCCCACACACCCCATGCAATTACGGCTATATATCTACAGCAATTGTACCTTCCGACTCGTCTTCCAATTTATTGAGCTTGCCCATCTCAGGAAGGGTCTTAAAGTTCCCTAGCATCTCACCGAGTCTTTGTGACGACGAAAACTATGGAGCTCTTTGACGGTACTAGTTTTATTTAAGCCTCTTAAGGTTCACGATGTCAGCAACCATTTTCTGCTTAATATTTGGTTGGAATTTCGAATCGGATATTATTTTGCTTGAAATACTCTCACGTTTAGATTATTAATAATAGGATGAGAAAAGTTCGACCACTTTCTTTCGTTTTAAATAAATTTGTCTGTAATTTCATACAAATCTTAATTAATATATTATACACTAGCTTTAGCTCGCGGCTTCGCTTGCGTAAGAGTAATTTAAATAAAATATAGCCTATGTTAATCGGTGATAATATATAGCTTACTAATGAAGAAAGATTTTTTAAATCGGTTGATTAGTTTTTGAGTTACAAACAACCTTACAAACAAACAAAAAATCAAATCTTACATCTTTATAATACTATCTACATACATCTTATCTTATCTTGAGTGGAGGCCAATCAGTACAGACCGGCGACTCTTCGACTCAGTGTGATCTTTTGTGTCGACTTTCCCAATAACGATTGCCATAGATGTTCATGGCAGCCAGGACCGACGGCTTAACATGCTCTCCGAGGCACGGAGCAGGCGATAATTGTCAATCAATACGCACATAATTTCAAAAAGTCATATAATTTCCGAAAGTCAGAGGTTCGCGACGTGGTTTTGAACCCGAGACCCTCTATATTGCAATCTGTTGGTCTCCCCACTGAGCTATCGCTGCTCTTTGATATAGATATATTTATGAACGTATATATAATTGAAAGTATCTCTTGTTAGTTACGTTTGCACATCTACGCACGAACCATATGTAACTGCTAATTACACATAAGTAAACGCAAGGAGAACTGTCTCTCTGTCTGTTTTAGTTCCATTCTGCTTTAACTGATTGTAGTGAATGAACACACGCCTATTTACGCTAAGAAGTAAGCAGAGGTATATTATACCTATATTTCGTCATCTATAGTTGTATATCCTACGTAATAGGCCGTCTACCAGGCACAGCTTCTTATTGCATGATGGTACAATAATATTACATACATACATACATAGATTCACGGCAGTTTCCCAGAGGGATAGGCAGAGACTACGGATTTCCATTTGCTACAATCCTGACACACTTCTCTGGCTTCATTCACTTTTATAACATTCCTTATACACGCTCGCCGGTTTAAGGTGCTCTTAACCTGGCCTTTATCCAGAAGGTCTCCGATCTGATCAATAAACGTTATAATATTCTATCACATACACACAACACCATCTAGCCCAAACTAAGCAGAGCTTGTACTATGGGTACTAGACAATGGATAAACATACATAATATATACTCTTTTTTAAATACATTCATTATATACATAGAAACACCCCGACCAAAACAAACATTCATGTCCATACACACAAATGTTTCACTTGTACGGGAATCGAACCCGCAACCTCAGGCGTGGCAGTCGGTTACACTAACCACTACGCCATCGAGGCCGAAAACAAATGATACAATAACACTTTTTCCAACTCGATAATCGAACGCGAAACGATATAAAGATATTTTATAGCCTGTACATAAGAGATTATTAGCATTACTCATTATAATAAGACACCTAATTCCACCCAATTATGAAGTCAAGGATAACAGCTATAAATTAAACAACATTTACGAAACTCTTTAGCGTCCATAATTGTTTGGTCGGCGAGTAATTACATTATTATAGCAATAACACGTAACGATCTGAATATGGTTATAAATTAATTATCGATAAATTTAACAGGAGCCCGCAGGTGATCGTTACCAATAATTTACTTATATATTTATACATTATTTGGCGTATGCCATTTCATACTGTATCAGTTTTATTGACAATTGACATAGTATAACTGATGCAGCTTTAATATGTTCATAATTATTTATAAATATAGTCCTTTCGCTTCTTATATGATAATATCGTTTTGCTCAATGTAAGAAGGATTAGGCTCCAGTTCACCATGGTCCAGTGCAGATTGGCAGACTTTACACATCTTCGTGAACATTATGGAGTACTTGCAAATATGCAAGTTTACTCGTAGTCTCGTAGTAGTCAGGGGTGTGAGCCTTGGGATGGAACCCTTGAACTCTGCGTGGTAGCAATGCATCGGTCTTCCATAAGGCTATCATCTCTCATCATCAACCATATAGATAAATACAATATTCAGCCTGAAGAACAGATTAATGTGTAAAATGTGTGTAAGAACAGTAAGGCATTTTTTTTCTAGAGTTTAAAAAAATTATTATGTCCGGGTCATTGCAATATGAAAAGGTAAAATATTATGTAGGCTTTACCTACTATTCCGTTTAAAAGAGGTGTGGCCCACTGCATGTATTTTGTTTCTTTAAATTACTAATAATTGATCTTATATTAATACTTGCTTTAATGGCGTCATGAAGTTCCTCTCAAATTAAAAAGAATAATCGGGTCGCCACGTTAAGTTTTCGAGACAATTTATTTACATAATTCAGTACTCCAGTAGGTATATGTATTAAAACAAATTTTAATGCTTTCCTTTAAACATACCACTTAACTAAAGTAGTAAAAACTAAGAATTGCGTAAGTTTTAAGTACATCTACCGGACTGACCAATATAATCTATATAAAGTTGGGTTATTTAACATTATGGTTTTAACTAGAACAAAGCGCAGTATTTTTTATGTTTCTCTCATATGTTATCCACTTATATCTGTCTGCGAAAATCTTACGAGAACGCACAACTGGATTAAAAATAACCCATATATATGTCCATATCTATTAATCCATCTCTATGCCAAATTTCAAATAACAGATCAAATCCCGTATAACAGTTGACACGTGTAGGAGAAACGAATATCTAAACATGTTCACAAACTTTCAAATTTAACATTAGTAGGATTTGTAGGACAGCGGCTCCTTGGTGTTCCGTAGGCCCGTCACGCGGCCCTCAATCAGGCAGTATCACCGTGCGGCATTAGGTCCACAGTTCTTCTCCACTTATCTGTTCTACCCTCTTGTTTATAGCTACATGAAGCCATTATCGAGCCACATCGTGAACACCATAGTCCACCACTGCCCGGCTAATTTTAAGAGATTTACAACAGGATGAAGGAAAAGTCGGTAAGTGTTACGATAAAATTTTATTGTCGAGCCTTTCCTGTGGACTTTTTATTGTGTTCGGAAGTGGACGGAAATGTTAGATTTGATGGCATACTCTGCGGTGGCGTGATGCCGAATCACGGCGTGACAAACAACAATAATATAGATGGTATACAGAAATACCACTTCTAGAGGGATCAAATTCATATTATATAAATATTTTATTTTATATTTTATTTATTGTATATAAATAAGAAAATAAAGTTTATCATAATGCTATGAAAATGAAATAGGCACAGTAGTTAAAGTAAGGATCGCACCTTTTTTATTTCTACACAAAATAAACCTGGCCTTTACCCAGAACGCCTCCGATCTGATCAAGAAACGTTCGCCTAGGTCTTCCCCTTGCGACTGTTCCATTCACACTAGCCTTATAAACTTTCTTAGTCAGTCTTTTCTCGTCCATTATTTCTACATGCCCAAACCAGCTTAACATACCTTTTTCTATTCTCGTCACTATATCCACTTTTATGCCGCATCTCTCTCTAATCACACTATTCTTTATTCTATCTTTCAGAGTCACACCACATATATTTCTCAGCGCTCTCATTTCTACAGCATTTATTCTGCTCTCATGCTTCTTTTGCCATACCCAACTTTAACTTCCATGCATAAGTGTAGGCACTAATAGTCATCTAAGTGATTTATATAATGTTAAAAAGAATGCCTTCATTTATGCTAATAAGGCAGTGGTTGTGAATTATCTTTAAACAAATATTAGGTATATAAACAACCTATATTTATAACATTTTTATGATTTAATAATATGAGCTCTGTTTTAAACTGTCCCACTCCCGGGCACTGCGGGTCTAACCCTTCTCACACTACTCAGTGTGAGAAGAGTTAGACCATAGTCTACTACGCTGGCCCAGTGCTGGTTGTCAGACTTAACATATCTTTGAGAACATTATTGAGAACTTTCAGAAATACCGGTTTCCTCACGATGTTTTCCTTCACCGTTAAAGCTAACAATAATTCACTATTTATTACGCACATAACTTCGAAAAGGCAGAGATGCGCGCCTTGGGATCGAACTCGAGACTTCTGTGTAGCAGTTCAACGATTTCACACTAGGCCATCGCTGCTTATTATTTATTTTTTATATTATTTTAATTATTATACGACTCATCAAGCATAACATCAGCTAAGATTTTATGCTAAGACTAGCTAACCCACGCAACTTCGTCTACTTTACATTTATAGAGAATTTGCCCCGTTTTTGCAACAATTTTTATTAATGCTCTGCTCCTATTGGTCGGAGCGTGATGTTATATAGCCTATATAATAGCCTTCCTCGATAAATGGGCTATCTAACACTGAAATAATAATTTTCAATTTGGACCAGTAGTTCCTGAGATTAGCGCGTTCAAGCAAACAAACAAACTATGTGCACATTTCATTTTTAATTGCTTTTTGCGTTGCTACTAAGAATTTATTAATAAATAATTTTTAACATTCGCAAATGTGAAAATCAAACCCGGTATCACACAATGCACAGCAACGGTACGATACGAAATGCAAGACGACCGGTTCGCTATTCATATTCTATTTTATTACTGCAATATTATCGTAAATAGTATTCTAAATATTCTTTAAAGATCGAAGTAAAATGATTTTACAGGATGTTTTACGTTCGTTTTGTGTACCATGAAACGAAACACTTGTTTACAACAAACATGATCAGAACTTGCAGACGTTGTAAACAACCCGCCAGATTGAAATTGATGTTTCGAAAATTTCATTTGCAATAGTTGTATTCCCTTTGGTACGGTAACGCCCACCCGATGCACTATCGGTTTACCGCTTGTGTTATGTTAAGTTTACAGCGTTTGTGCGTGTGTGCGTTTGACATAGAAAGGATTTTGATACGTTTTACACAGTTTCAGACTGCTTCGGTAGCGCAGCAATATTGAATGCAACTGCTGTGTATGAGGACTTGGATTCTAGGCAGGGCAAGACAGTGTTTTTGGAATATTTTGTCAAGAATTTCCCAGAAGCATCACCTACTCTGGAACTCTGCTTTGTTTACGGCTATAGGTTCCTGACTTATATCGTAATGCCTAAAATTTTATTTGCGTGACTTTGGTGTCATACACCTTTAATCACCCTTTTGGAGGCATATAAGCATGGAACTTATGTATAATAATAATAATAATAATTCTTTATTTGTAACAGCAAGGTGAACACAAACATTATGCAGCCCTGATTCCCAAACTAGCGTGAGCTGTATGTTGGGAGTCAGTTCCTTCCCAAAGACAATTTAAATCAAAATAGTTACAAGCTGTTTAGTAGATACAATTTGTTTTTCTTTTTCTTTTAGTTAGGTACAATAATAATAATACTTGTTTTAATAATGTATGGTGCGCGCATGTGTGTGTTTATGCATGAATATGTGAAAAATGTGTATTTATGATTGTATGATGTGCCCGCTTTCGTGTGAGTGTGTGTGAGTGTGTGTGTGTGTTTGTATGATGTTTGAGTCAGAGTTGCAACTTTCATTTTATTTTACAATATGTAGTAAATTTTCTACATCATCGTATCCTAAATGTTTAAGCCATATTATAATAATATTTAGCCATATTATATATATGTTTAGTTTGTATCTAATTTTGGTCAGTAGAATAGGAAACATGGCGGTAAGTATCGTCCACATAAAGCGAACTGTAAACTGTGAATTCTAATTATCATTATACATAGTTCAGAAATTGCTGATATTAACCATTTTAGGCAAATTAGAATCTGATACGGTCACTAGTTCAGTTTCAACACCAAAAAGTGAAATTTGTAAAGCTCTCATGCATGATTCTTTTATTATAGCGGATTTTACAAACATTCAAACAACGGATACAAAGAATAGTATATATTTGTGTAGTGCAAGAATCGATTAACGCTCAACTGCTGTGTCAAAATATTCAAAACATTGCACCGTGCAGTTTTCTTATCCTAACTAATATTTTAAATCTTCTTCTCCCTAGCCTTTATTATTCCCAAGTCACTTGGGTTCGGCTTTCTACTCTAACCGAATTTAACTGGATATCAGTTTTTAAACGGAGCGGCTGCCACCTGACCTCCGCATCCCGAAGGCTAACGATACCCTAAGGCTAGACCAGTATCAGGATATTATAGGGCACTGACTTCCCAATAATTACTGCCATAGATGTTCATGGCAGCCGGGACTGACGGCTTAACGTGCTCTCCGAGGCACGGAGCAGGCGATAATTGTCAATCAATACGCACATAATTTCAAAAAGTCATACAACTTCTGAAAGTCAGAGGTGCGCAACGTGGGTTTGAATCACCACTGAGCTATATTATAAATGCGAATGTGTTTTAGTTTTGTTTGTTTGTTACGCTTTCATGCCTTAACGACACGACTGATAACCATGAAATTTCGCATACACATTGTCAGCGGTACAGGAAAAGACATAGGGTACCTTTTATCTAGAAAAAAGTACTGTAAATATCCTAACCAGGCCAAACTTACATTTACGCGAGCGAAGACGCGGGCAAAATGTAGTATATAATAAAACCACAAACGTAATAACTCTATATTTTAATAAATTACAAACAATGGCCTTAATATGGTGAAATTTTCCAAGCCACGAAATTATAAGAGGGAATTTCCTTGAACTTAAAAAAGGTTTTCCAAATGACATGCAAACAAAGACGCTTCGTATCTGGGGGAGTGGCAGAGCCGTCAGCGGCTGACTAATGTATGTGATGCCCTCTGTAGCTACCCGTGAGGAGATACCGTGAATATATGTGAATGTATGGGGGTAAGCTTAATGTGCAGTGTGGGGACGTTGCGGTTAGGATTCCAAGCAGTTTGGGGTTTGAGATCGGTGGGGTTTGGTTAAGTAAATAAGATATAAAGTTTTTGCTTTTACGTTTGTGTGAAAGTTTTAACAGTAGGTCGAAGTTGGTAAATGTTAAAACTACATATACACATCCTAGCTAATACTATAAATTCAAATGTGAGTTTGTTTGAAACACTTTCACGCCTTTGCTACTTGACCGATCATCATGAAATTTAGCATACACGTTGTCAGGGGAAAAGAAAAGGACTTACTGTTAGGAATATTTCAATAAAAAAAAACACTGTTCTCAAGGGCTAGCTAGTAATTTATATCTATGAAGAGGAAAGCAAGGGTGTATTAAACCCAGATTTAATCAAGATCTTTAAGATTCAGCGTAATGGTCAGCCTACCGCATCTATAGAGACAGTTTTAGACTTTGTAGTCCGTACCGATGGTCAGATTTTTTTGAGAGATAAACTCATATATACCATGCCAAATGGGATCCGAGACCTCTTGCACAATAGTTGGATTTAATAGCACTGAGCGCCACCGAAGCAGATCTTTTAAGCCTGAATAAAACTTATTATATTAATTTAATCACCAAAATACCTGCATCTTTCTGTGACAATAATATCTCGCTGCCTTCCTTCATACACCAACCAATAAAATGTATAATATTTACAAACAATTACACGTTTCATCCCATAAACAAAGCCAATATAGCATGATGTAAATTAACATCTCCACAAGCCTATTATCGCTCACAAAGAACGCGCAATTGGCTCACGCTCGCCCGTCGCTAACATCGACACTCGAAGGATAATTTCCTTGCGTATGCCTATTGTGTAAACCTATTATTTTGTACAAGAGTAAAACAATTTTATTTGATCAAAATGTCGACAGTTTCAGTAGAAAATCTGGCGGTGCTACTTTTTCGGTACACTGTTGTAATGTTACTACAACAATGTATAGGTACTAAGGTATTGTAAAATGTATTGTATGTATTTATTAAAGTATTGTAGGTAAGGTTAAGTTTGGTCATATTTAAGGTTAAGAATTGTAAGATAAAAAATTATTTTTATGATGTTTATCACTTTTTTCATCGGTTCAAATGAAAATGCGTATTTAAAACGAATGTCATCGTGGATTATTTTTAAACCAAGTTGGTAACTTTTTGAAATTATTTTGATATAAACTTTCCCCAACGCGACGCCGACGTTTCGGTTGTTTCAGCAGCCATGGCCACGAGAAGATTACGAGGTACATGATATTCAATTTCTGGACAACTTACTACTATTCTAAATTTAAATTAAAAATATTATACGAATATAATTTAGGAAATCTAATATACTGAAATTATTTTCTATCGAAAGGTTGCAGGCTTAAACCTCTGATAAACATAAAACAGAATAATTTTTTTATTTATTATTTTTATTTGACACCGCCCGTACTAGTAATAATGCCCGAGTCGACGATTTATTTTCAGGATCGCACAAATTTTTGTCCCATATGAAATTCGAACCTACAACACTCGACATAGTGGCGAGGAGACCACTAAAGTAAATGACTACGCCATCCTGACTGCACTCAAAAATATAAGATTAGATAAATAATAAATAGTGACGTACAAAAGAAAATTTAAAAATGGAAATGATAGTTAAACGTTATATCTGTTCCTGTATATTCTAAATATTACATACATACAAATATATATATAATTATATGCCTATACATTCACGTTTCGCCAAAAATGGTTTTTTGGTCTATGTAATAGAGGCGCGGGGCTATTGCCGTCTGCTAGACTTAGCTCCAAACATTGTGCTGCTACATAAACTTTCCTCATAGAAAATCCCTACAAACTTCACTCGCCTTGGAATTGAACCCGACCTCATGCACAACAACAGTTATATAAACTACTACTACACCACTGATGCAGACAACAGCTAATTTGAAAATCAACAAAAAAGCTAACAAGATACACTATACCCCTGTAAAATATTAGAAAGCCAGTGATCGCTCCGAATCTTATATAAGATCGTTTAATATGTAATGCAGGCGACAGTATAGGCCGGCGCTAGTCATATTACATACCTGTACATTTTATTCATTCACATCAGTTTAATAAATAAAATCCATCAGTACTGACTACAAAAGAACAAAAAGCGTTCGTACCTAGAGAGATGTGTGAAAAACAGAACCCTCTTTGTTGTCACGCAGTCGGCTAAAACAAACACGTTAATCAAACTGTAGGGTGAGCACAATGTGCGGGCTTAATCGGGACATGTTGGCGTTTGGTAGTAGCTGATAAATATAGGGGAAACAGTGCCTTATTAACACATAGTAGTTATGGCAAAAAGTTACGAGCCAGTGCTGATTAACACTAACATGTTAATTAAAATGTATTTGAATCAGTATGTTCCACCCATATTAGAGCTATGCTATTTTAGCACTACTACAAATAAAAAGTTCCGATGACCGAAAACAACTATACCTGCAGAACAGTAAGTGACAATTTTACTTTATATTGAATCCTAACTAATACCTACCTGCCTCAAATTTTTCATACGCGTTGTCAGAGGTACAGAAACGGACATCGTACCTTTCATCGATAAGAAAGGGCTGTTCCTAAGCCTGCGAACAAAACCCACTTTCACCTCTAAGCCATCAATCGTAGTCTGTAGTTATTATAATTTTTAAAGAAGATCATTTCAGAATTCTACCATGAACGAAACTGAAGAAAAGATTCTTAACCGATCTGGCATTTGCCATAGCATTATAATTGTTACATATCAAAGGTCGAGAGTAGATGCTTGAATTTAAAAGTAAACAATATGCATAATCAAGTTAATAATAACCGTTAATGGTTATATGTTTGACACTCGATACGATAAGTCTGCCTGTTCATGATTAAAGATTATCGTTGTGTCTGAAAGTTGCGATCTAACCCGAAAATATCGAATTGAATACAATCCTTACCATTTGGTTATCGTACTAGTAACATTATAAATATACTTTACGTATTTTTGCTCGCTGATTCACAGAATATTCTCTTAAGTTTATACAAATGTTACACATTAAAATTAAACAAAATTCTGCGGACTCTATCGCGGTTTATTTAAAAACAACTTTCACACTATTTAAATACGCGAGTATGGGTGCTGAAAAGTAACTGAAACATGGGAAAAGTGTTAATTTAAAGTTTAGGTCCAAACGTAGCATCCATTAAAGAAACGGACATAAAATCCGTAATAAATTGTTTAATTTCAACCATAATACACTAATAATTTTAGTCAGGATAACATTATCCTACCTTGCAGTAAAAATCTTTCTAAATTCTAACTACCACATACAGTTTAATCTAAAAACAGATACTCGTTCGTAGTATCGATAGCAAATAATGTACGTTTATTCACAAATAAATCGAGTATTTGCGACAGCTGTACTCGCTGCCGATGGTTGGCAAACATCCAAGTTGTTTGACCTGATCCAAAGCAGGTAATCTAAAACCTTAAATGTATTAAAAGGCTTTGGCTATCTCCTTTGATAACCAGAAATTGAACCAGCCTTTTTTAAATGCAGACTTTGTATAAGTATTTGTGTTCATAATGAAACATCGTCTGTATAGTTTGCAGATAAAAATATAAATCAGTACACTGCGGTAAATTGGAGTGTATTACATGAATTATATATAATAAATATTATACAGGTTTATGTATTTGTTGTTTTTCTTTTGTATCTTTACAGCTATCTATGATGCAACAATTTCAATTGTAACTTCAGCACATCTTTATCATGTGTCAGCTCTATACGTGCTCTATCATACCTACAGATATCTAGATAGATGCTTTTTCATTAAATATGTTTGTTTCTAGTCGCTATTTTAACGAAGCATTAGAAATAATTTATGATTTATTAACAAGATCAAGCTAATTTTCTATATATAATTTTGATAAAACCATTACATACGGTTTCATCTACTCAATTTATAATTAAGCTGTAAAATTCTGATCCTTCTTCATACAAAAATGCTCTGAACCAAGATAATAATATAATTCATAGTAGTTTTTTGACATCTGATATAGTGTAATATTGTCTTAAGTTTACGCGAATGTTATACATTGAAATTAAAACTATGTACTTTATACGGATTTTGTCGCGTTGTTTATTTTAAAACACACTACTATTATTGAAATCTACTACAATTTAAGCTATTTAACTTAATTAAATATATATAGTAGTGTCATAGTTCAAATTATGTAATAAAAGTGTTCTAAAATAAACAACGCGACAAAATTCGTATAAAGTAGTTTTAATTTCAATCAGATATAGTAATTTGAATAAATATGCGAGTTAAATCTATGCTGTGTGTACTTTACTGTAATTGGCGTAAAGCAATCATATTTATTTTTATAAAATAGAAAAGAATTCGTGGATTTAACTAAGTTAATGTCAATAAAATAGCTGATAATATGTCTAGACGTTGTTTTATTGTAGACCATTAAACTATATATCAGAAAAAGCCCGATAAACGATAGACAGCAACAATGCCCAGCCAGCCTATAGTAAAAACAAACGGTAGGGTGACCGCACTACGCAGAGGTAATCCGGACGGGCCGGCGGTCGGTTGGTTTCGATTGATAACATTTTATTTGCCACTTAAATAGTGGAGAAACAAGGGTTTCGGATGAAGAGGATAATATCGGATCTTAGGTTGGAGTTAAAAGGCGAGTGGGTGGAAAAGAACAGGGCAGTTTTGTTTGTTTTCCCTTTTTTGTGGATTGTAACGCGTTTTGAAGGAATGTTTTGGTATTGGCTATAATATTGATGTCTTTAGTCTGTATTGTGTCGTCCATTTATAGAAGATGGAGCAGACAGATGTAGATTTATTAAATACTTATATTTCCCGCGGCTATGCTCGCATTAATGTAATATCTATTTAAAGTAATGCGCGGAAAAATTCTTAATCCGAACGACTTGGAGGTACTCCAGCTGTGCGTCCCGAACGAATACGTAGGGCGGCGGTAGCGGCCGGAGCTGCTGGCCGTGCTGCGTGCGCGCACATGCCTGCTACAGCGCACACCGCTCACGCGGGCGCTGCGTGTGCTCAACACGTTGGCTCACAGAATGGATCTCTTTTCGTGTACACTGAACGAATTCACACGGTCCGCTTATTGTGTAATTTCTTTAGTTTAGTTTATTATTGAGTTATCATTTTTGTTTTCTTTTTATATTTATGTACATAGGCTATTGCATTAGATAGTAAGTATCTGTAATAATAGTTTTGTGTGTGTGTGTGAAATAAATAAATAATAGTTTTGTCAATGTTCTTTTCCGTACCCCTGACAACGTTATGCAAAATTTCATGTTGATCGGTCGAGTAGTTAAAGTGCGAAAGCATTACAAACAAACTCACAGTCACATTTATAATATTAGTCAGCATTTGATTGTGCAATTATGGCGACCGATTAAAGTAGTGTTAGTGAATTTGACCAACTGGCTCGTTACGGTAGATATTCAATTACATAAGCTCGCCTCCTGGCTTATAAAATATTTGCACCTGATTTAAAATGTCAAAATAGACTCTAAGACCGAGTTGTAAATGTTTCATCACTTGTTATACTCTATTGCATTAGTTGTGGTGAAAGTATGACTAGAACGTACAACTGCTCTTTGTGTGATTGCACCGAGTATGGGATGAATTTTAGAGTGCTAAAAGGAATTGTTCCAAGGCTAGCTGGACTAGGTATCGTTTATTTTTGAGAAACGTTTTCGTTACAGATATTACCCATATCAGTTTAGTATAAAACGACTCCAGTTGGAATAAATTGGGTTATAATAGATTAGTATGTAGAACGTACGTAAGATTGTTTAAGTAGTCCTCTTATTATTGCCACGATGCCGAGTGGGTTCGATCACCACACGTGTCTCAAATTTCTGCAATCAACTAATCTTTATGTCCTTTGCAAAGGAAAAGCTATACATAAGATGTATATCCAGCTCATAAAATACTTTTATTGAAGAAAATATTTTGATACTGAATCTTTAAGTACTTTGGCACCCGAAATATTTACGAAATATTTCAGGTTACGAGAGATTGTAAAAGAATAAGATAAGGAATATAAATAAATAATACGTTGATTCTAAAATTATAGAATAACGTGTTTTTGAAGCAGCGATAGTCCAGTAGGGAGACCGACAGACTGCAATTCAGAGGGTCTGAGGTTCGAACCCACGTCGCGCACCTCTGACTTTCAGAAGTAATATGACTTTTTGAAATTATGTGCGTATTGATTAACAATTATCGCCTGCTCAGTGCCTCGGAGAGCACGTTAAGCCGTCGGTCTCGGCTGCCATAAACATCTATGGCAGTCGTTATTGGGAAGTCAGTGCCCTATAATATCCTGACCCTGGTCTAACCTTAGGGTTTCGTTAGCCTTCGGGTTGCGGAGGTTAGCTGGCAGCCGCTCCGTGTAAAAACTGATATCCTGTCAAATCCGGTTAGACCAGAAAAGCCGACCCCAAGTGACTTGGGAATAATAAAGGTTAGGGAGAAGAGATGATTCTAAAAATTTTCGCCTTATTCAGGTGGCGATCTCCCAAAGGCTAGCTATTCAACGATGATGTAGCTATTTGAACTCATCGCCTTCAACTTTTTTTTTTTTTTTTTTTTTTTTTACGTGGGGGAATGCTATGGCGCATATCCCTCCGCGGGGGCGGGCGGAGGGATTATGTCGGACTCGCCGGGGTAAAGAAAGATGGAATAATAGTAAAGTACCTCCCGGAATACCGACTAAACCTACCACGGTGTTCCTCGACAAAACCACTATCGACGGGGCCGCGCGAATCACTTTCGCATGTGGTCGCGACCCCGCCGAGGTTACGGCCCATCGCCTTCAACTTATATTAGTAATATTTATCTTGTATTAACCTAATATACAAAGAAGGAACGTTTAGATATGAAATCACTAAAACATATAATTTATTATTTCTAATTTGTTTAATATCTATACATTTATTGATAATTCTGTTTTCTCTTGTATTAAGTATTCATATAATTGATGTAGATTCAAGAACGCCGTGTTAACAAGTAAACCTAGATATATGTCACAGACATGACATTGTCTATACCTATAGTTGAAGCAAATTACAACACCACAGAAAGGAAATAATTGTTTTATTTTATCACGCTACAACTTAATCCGAACAATAAATAGAAACAAAAAACCTCAGTTTTTCCTACAATGATTACATTTAATTACCTCACATGTCCGACGGTGCGTGAGCACATAATCAATCTCCCCCCTCTTTCCCTCCCATCGCGGGTGAGTAGGAGGGGAACAAAACAACGCAACCAGTCGACGGTGAAAAGTTTATATTAAGACTTTATCCACAGAAACAATTTGATTATGGTGCTGCTATTTTTTTAATCTTCATTCTATTTTGTCATTGCACAAGTTTGGAATTGAAATTATTTAAAAAAAACAGATTAAAATACAAATAAAAAATAAAGAAGGTTTCGGAATTGAAATAGTGGGCTTGCGACTACCAAAAGCCCGTTTACGCGTTTGTTACTAAAATTTACCTACATAATTATGTCTGCCCGCGATTGGCAAGCATCGAAGGCTCACATAGTTGCATCGCGCAAAAATCTAAATAGATCTATACACTTACTAATTACACTTACTTTATTCACTCTCACCACATTCTACATACACGTTCAGCTCAGTCTAGGTTACTCTTGACTTGCCTTTCTTCTTCAGAATACCTTTAATCTGGTTAAAAACTAAATCGACGAGTCTCCATCATGTAATCCAGTAAGTCTAGGTATCGATTTTATTTATTACATTTTTGTATTTAATAAATGTTTAAAAACCCATTTAAATTACCTAACTCTATGATTCTATTTAAAAAAATTATAAATAACACTCACCTTTTAAACTTCAAACGTTAGAAAAGCATTTTTCAATATCCAAAACACTTTAATTACTTAAAAGCTATCTTCTAAAAAGCTATGAACATTGAATTTATGTTCTACAAAGCAGTCGGCGTCCAGTCTACTATACGTGTTCCGCCACCCAAAAATACCGAGAAAACCGACGATTCACTAAATGCTTGATATACATCACTCGCTTAGTTCACTCTCCACATGTTCCTCAATGAATAAAACTAGCCGTGGATAGCGAATTGAAAGGAACGTTTTTATTGAAGAATTCAGTGGTGGTGGTTTAAAAAAATATTGCCTTGTACATACGAAACAGCAATTTGTGATAAATCGATGGGTTATTCAAAATTAAAAGGCCATGTACATTCTGTAGTATTTTCTAGCTTATCCAGTTCCTGAGGGAATGCAATCTATGTGTCTGGATTTAGAAATGGAATTGGTTTGGTTTATTCAGAAAATTTATGTGTCGTATATTGGTAGTGTTGGCTCCAACGTTACAATGTTTGCCTTGTTTGTGGTTTTAAGATGGGCTGAGAATAACTCAAAACCAACTTCTTACACGCTCGGTGAAATAAAATCAATACGTTTTAGGCTGATTAATCGTCGTATTTATACGAGAAAAAAATAAAGTATATTAAGATTTATCCTATGCTAAGGTACAATGTAAATTATAACAGAAGCAAAGACAAAACATAAAACAGTACTTGAAAATGCGACATCGACGAACCATGTTTTATCGTTCTAAGCCCTACTATATAATAGTCAGAAAAACGGTTGTGCTGTCAGTTTCAAAGAAAGAAATCCAACATTTATTCACAGCAGACGGTTATACTGTAAATATTTCCTTCGTCCCGAAATATCAGATACATTTTCATGGTATAAAAGCAACAGTCAGAGTAGAGCTGTATTTTACCTTTCACTAATTAGCTTTTAATTAATCTCGCTATCGCATCATACTAAGCATGGCCTTAAACGATAGTGTGTTCAGATTTGTGCCGGATTATCCCGTCGCCGTGGTTGCGCACGTTAGGGAGAAAACGCGTGGACGTGGTGTAGTATAACGATATGATGAAATGTTATTATTCTAGTTATTGTGTTAATTAATAACGTTAATGTGACGTTCTGTTTGTTTATTAGCAACAACAAACGATGGAGATGTAGATCTCCAAAAATTCATTTATCAATTTTAACCGTTAAGTATATTATAATAAGTAAGATAAGGTTTAAAATGGCGTGACACTTGGTGGTAAACAGAGGTACACAATGTAGCGGCTCGTATACGAGCCCCTGGCAAACGACAGGACGAAACTTAATCATGGACATATATGTACGTCATAGTCTCGCACCCATATCCCCAAAAAAGTAGTCAATGGAATATTACATCCACATTACGTGAAGTATAGTATTAGGTTCCACGTTATAGGGAGTGAGACTATTTCCGTGTAAAGGGAACGGTTGCAACTTACGTGCTGCTGATCATAATTTCATGATAGAAAATCTTAATAACACTTTGCTCCAGAAATTAAACACAACAAGACCTTATGCGCAGTCACGGGCACAATATTAGTACAGTCGCATTTACTACCGGTGGGCCTCCGAAGCAGGTTGCTTAGCCTAGACAATTCACAAATATTGATCACTGCACTAATAGTGCTGCATGGCTTTTTATTTTTTATTGGTTATAAGACTTAAAAACTAAAACTGATAATAAAACCAAATGTGTAAGTTTATAAAGATGTTTGGATATGTGTATGTTTGCTAATTAATCGTAAACCGTTGACCGGATTTCAAACTTGACTCACAGATACACACATAAGGTATGTAGATTTTATCGTGTCGCTCCCATAGGGTTCAAGCGGGCATAGTCGTATGGAGAAACTAGTTTTATATAGTTGAAACTGGCAGCCTAGTCTCATTTTCTTCGTCGTCTTAAAGCCCTCGCAAAACATTTTAAACACAAACCTACGTTATAAAACAGTGATCAGTGATTTAGCAACAGTGCTATTATTATACCTACATCAATTTCAGGTGGTGCTTAAAACAACCTAACAAAATTTAAAATTGCAAGTGCCAAAATTTTTCATCCAAACAGATTGCTTCCAAAACCAAACTGTGGACAAACCACATTTTCACACATAAAACAGGTTTAATTTAAATTAGTCCAATCAACATTTAACTGTCCCAATACGTCATGTTGAACACAGACTTTAGTTAGCGTGTGTGCAGATTTGTGCTGGATTAGAGCAGTCAGCGAGTTGTGCGTCACACTGCGCTTGGGGCGTGCACACACAGATGGCGGATATTGACACTTCAATTATGGTCGGGCTACTTAATTTATTATAGGCGACGCTATACACCTAGGCTTTTAACTTCACTGAAGACGGAAAAAGAGGATATTTTAAAAACAAAATAGCGAGAATCCATCTGAAGGCTTTGATTAATTACACTTAGATTATTGGGAAGTAGTCCCGCTTTACAGACTGGCGCTAAACAACCTTTTACTGTATTTCTGTGATGAGTACTCAGTACAAGATTTTGATGAAGGAAGAAGGAAGCATCGTGGTGACTGCAACCGTCTATTGGTCTTTGCTGCTTGTGCGGGTAGCGCTTGCTATCACGGCTTGTTTTTACCTTAGTGGTAACAAAACAGACAGGCACATGTATTTAGTTCACAAACGAGAGCACTGCATTATTTTGGACAAATTGGAGTCTTGTTTAATTTAGTCGTTTTATATTTTAACTATACAGGACGATCGGAATGAAAAACTTTACTGATTCATCATTTTATTAAATACAACCACTTGACAAAGGGATTAAAAAAAAAAATTGTCATTATCAATATATTTCTGATAAAATGAAAACAAATAATGTGTCGACATGTTTCGTTTTTATTTGATGCGTCTTTAAGAAACTTGGCAGTGATTCAGCGGTTGTTTGAAGTATTTTGGTTCAATTCACATCGAAACTGATTCTTCAACTCGTTTGTCTACTCAATATAGACCTCTTCTTAGGTTACGAATGTGAATTGAGCGCATTCATATACCTTTAAAAATGTTCTAACACATTGACAGAAAATACCAACCTTTGATAAAACCTTGTGATTCATTGAAATTAAACTACTATATACGGATTTTATCGCGTTGTTTATTTATCACTGTATTACAAAATTTTGAAAATATTACTCTACTACTACTATTGATTTTATTTGACTAATTTATAAGCTAATAAAATTATTTAAACTATTAAATCTATTTATTTTTGGTTTACACTTTCCCCGACGTTTCGGGTGCTTTTCAGCAGCCATGGTCACGGGGAGACTCCCCGTGACCATGGCTGCTGAAAAGCTAATTTTATTAGCTTATAAATTAGTCAAATAAAATCAATAGTAGTAGTAGAGTAATATTTTCAAAATTTTGTAATACAGTGATAAATAAACAACGCGATAAAATCCGTATATAGTAGTTTAATTTCAATGAATAACATTCGCGTAAACAGAAGACAATATTATATACCTTGTGATTCATTTAAAAAGAAAAATTTTGAACAAGAGTAATAATAGTAAAATGGTATAAGTTCCCTTAGTAATAACTTAGATAGATACTATTTAAAAATATGAAATATAATATCACAGTAAAATATTTTATCTATGACTGTAACCCACTGCTTTCACATGTTGTATGCCTTTCACTTCCCTTTTTATTTAGTTCATTAATTATTCATTTATAAATTCTGCTATTCCAAACAATGCACGCGTCCGCGTCGGCTGTATGTTGCTATCCAAGTCACATCTCCTAACATACTCTATTTACCCAAACTCAGTTGACAATACGCCTTAATTTTAATCTGGCACAACCGCCAATTCATTTCCCTGCCCATGTGTCCTCCCCCTAACTATCTTAGATCAATTCAGTTCACGACGATCGCACGTTTAATCCGAAGCGACACGTTATAGGACGCACCCTGTACATTTGTCAGCCTTGGTTGTTAGACAATTTAGATCTAAAACACACAATAAGTAACTCTATATCAAGAAGTATAGGGTGTAATTTGCAAAAACAGTTCTCATGTTAAGTTATAATTTTGACTGCTATGGTTAGAACATCTGGTGTATGTAAATGGTGTAGAATTATTATATTTGTGGTGAACGTGTAATTTGTAAATGCATTTATTTTATTACTTGCAGTGCTGTGGTTTCAGTAGAGTAGATTTTTGGTATGTTTTTATATTTATATGCATTTTACATTGAATAATTGACGCATTTTTTGCCTTGTTTATCACGTAAGCTAGTTAGCTTGTATATGACTGACACTAAATGTATAAATGGCGTATTGATTGTAGAGGTAATTTATTCTGACGTCACTTGTAACATCATCACCTGTGAAATAAATTAAAATTATCAACTATCAGACCTCGCAAACTTAAAGCAAGGATCGATCGATCTACGCTTATTTTATTCCATTCTGGGACCAAACTTTTAGTCATTAACCGTTTAAAATACCAATTACTACTTTAATCTTAACAACATGGATTCACACTAGGAGAGCTACCAATGTTTTGATATTAAGGATACTTATACATGACAGCCTGGTCGGTTCCATGATATAAATTTACTCTAACACATTTCGAGGCTCGATTCTTAGGTGAGCAATGTTTTAAATACTGCACTAATACAGAAATCCAATGATTTTTGGGACATAAACTTAGCTAGCAATAAATAAATGTAAGTACAAAACCTCTGTCTAACTTATCTGGGATACACAAGAATAAATCGGCGTTGAAGAATAATACAGAATGTTCAAAATTATTACCTAACGCCACATATAATATCGTTAAAATACACACAGTATCATACAGCCTTGTTTAGATTATGAGGAAATACATTCTCCATATCTTCACCCAGCTTATGTAGTAGTAACTTTGCCGCGGAGATACCGGTATATTCCCGAGTTCCCAGTTTATGGTCAATGCGTGCACTTTGTGTGTCTTTTTACTGGTAAAAGGTAGTAAACTGTATCTTATGAACGCGTGTTTACATCTACTGAATGTTTTCTTACTGTTATATAAGGAACTTAGTAAAGGTTATGATGGATACGAAGATGAAATTCTGGCGGGTGGTAGTCCGTTAGAACTAATATAAATCTACGATAAAGTAGCAAGCCTGTATTGTATACAATGTAATATTTGGATGTCTATTTTAAGACCAGTTTTAAGTTTCTAGGCCAATCTTATAAGCCTGCCTGCCCAAAAACATAAAAATAGGGGCTTTCAAACTAGCGAAAATGCATAATAACGGCGATATTAATTTAAAAATTATTGTTGTTCAGTAGCTTTGCTAAATTACGTTTGACAGCTCTTAGATTTTGTAGTAATACAATGCCTTATGATTCAGCAGGTATGCACTCACACATCTAAATTTCGATAAGTAGGTACCATGTAATTGAAGGCGAAATTAGCCTGGCTCCAGATCGGTTATTCAGACTTGCGTTGAGAGAGAGAGGCGTTGAGCGTTGTACTGATAGCACGGTAACCAGTCACTACGATACTTGGCGATGACAATATGTGTACGTGTGCGTCAAATCACAGCCAAACTTCCTTACTTATCTCTTAGCAACCATCTTTGGCTATGTTAACAGGTTAACATCGCGAAGCATAGGTAGCAACTGCTGTAATAGGATAAAATCCGGTATCCGTGTTGTTACTGAAAATTTCATCATTGAAAATTCCTGTAACCCTTTTACCTAAATCCGGGCCTCAATTACAAGAGCAAACTTTTGAAGGTTAAGTCGAAAATACAAAATGGAATTAAGTATTTTGCCTTTTTTCACTCAGTGGGTACATTGTTTATTAAATTTTGTTGCAATACTTGAAAGTCAATATTACAGACACCAATACACAGATTCAATCTAAGTATTGCAAAACAATGGTATTCTATTAATGCTTTCAAATAACAAAACGGAGCACTCTTGGCTGATAATTTTAAACAATAACATAGAAAGTAAATCGCTGGAACAATGCTACGTTATATTATAGCATTGTGGACTAAAATAGAATATTCATTACGACTTTACCTTTAAAATGGTGTCTGAAGGGAAATCATTAGCATTTCCCTACAGTAGGATGGGCTCTCTAAAGTCACTAGTGATGTGCGAGCATCGGCCGTTTTAAAGTTTAAAAATCGATAAGTTTACCTTTAAATAAGGAGCTAACTTACTGAAAGTGACGTGAACAAATCCAATATGATAATTGTAGTTAAATATGAAGTTTTTACAAGGCTATTAAAAATGGCGTTTATTATTACTATTATCGATATATTTTATACTTACTGTGCCTTGTACCTTGCCAATACAAAATAAAGAGTATTTTCTGTCAAATGTTTCTGACGAAAGTCGAAGAAGATAAATACTTATACCATACACGAATATTTATTTTTAAATAGTTCTATGGTAACCTACTTACGTTCCTTTTCCTATTTTAATTAAAGATAATTAAAACAATTCAATATATCGACTGTGCACCTCCCTACCTTTACCCGTATAGTCTGTAATTGCGCGGCCACATTTCGGGGGTAGAAACACATAAATTACACCTTTTATTCATTCCCGATTGGTAGTGTTATTGCTATCATTAACCACCCCACGCGGTATTGAAATATTGCCTTTATTAAAGTAACGTGTTATAAGTCACTTTGAGCCCTCTAACGTTATGTTTTTGATAGAACAAGTCATAACATAGAGGGGTTTAGTGACCCCACCAAGACTAAGAATTCAATTCAAATTTAAATGAATTATACACGTACTATTCTAATAATATATTAAGAGCTGATGCTACTTGCAATTGCTACTAAAATATTAAAATGTAAAATTATCTTTGTAACATAAAAGGAATAAAATAAATAATAGTTTAATAAACCAGAAAGAAAACACTTTATTAAACAAACTTTAATAATTTTAATGTAAAAAAGTGTGGGGTCTTCAAAATATCTTAGAGAGCACCCCATGCTTTTATCATTAAAATTATTTTCTACTTATTTGTTTGGTTTTTAATAAAGCGCGTTTTTAGTTCTAAATTATTTTCTTTTTAATAAATTATTGTATTGTCATCGGTCCTCGATAAGTGTGCACAGTTTCAAAACAATCCGTCGGTTTGAAAGGGGTGAAAATCACGTTCAAAGATTCCGTTACATAGATTCATAGATACATAGACACAAACATACCAAGCTAATAAAACCGAAATGAACGAAATGTTTTAAAATACCTATATAAGAAAACGTATAACTCAATCAAAAAGTTATAAACCAAACCTTTGGTCTTAGATGTAAGATTTGTTAAACATTTGATTGTTGCGTCTTATATTCGTTATTAGCACGGTAACAAACTAGTGCCCTGATAAAAGAAATAATATGGTCCTTGATGTCAGTCGACCAAGCGATTCAAAAGTATATATGTATTATAATAAAGATATTAAAAGCGTTGGGAAATTACAATTTAGCTCAAATATTCTCGAACAGAAATATGAACGCTGATTTCAAACCGTAGCCTTGTGAAATAACTTATAACTTCCTTGTGTATGCTAATATTCTAAAGTGAAAAGAATCGTTTGTTTGTGTGTTTGTAATCTATAAATGCTAAAATTACTAAACCGATTTTAATACTATACATAGTAATATAGGCTATATTATATAACACTACGCCACGAGCCACGGCAGCGGAGCAGTAATCATAAACATGCGTAATACCTTGGTAGACTAGTATCTTTTTTATTTAAAATCATATAGTTTAGTATATTTTTCATACACGAAAAATATACTAAACTATCGACAATTAGTCCAAAACATTACTCTTTCTTCGTTTTATATAAATAGCAACCATAATTCAACACTTGCGCATAATAAATACAAGGTACTAATAAGCTTATGTTTTTGCTTTGTTTTTCCATTTGCAGGAAAATTCATTCCAATTATATTAGAAGAATGGCTAAAATAAGCCTTACATACTAGTGAGGCACACTTGAATATCGATGTTTGGTCTAATTCTCATATGCGATTTTATTATTAGCATCTACCTAATTTTAGTTTAAATAGACTAGTCTGTCGGCTAAAACATTTAAATATTTCAAACGAATTTTACTTATTAACCTATTAAATAGCAACGGCACACCGGCGCGGCAGCGGCCAGATACAATAGGTTTTTAATTATGTCTACATAATATTCCAAGATTAAGACCAAGTTAAATTTATTATTTTTTAGTTTGTACCCGTTATTTCGCTCAATTAGTACAAATACATTTACTATGATGAATAAGTATAAAAAAATGAAGTTACAAATCTCTCTACGTATTTATATTACTTATTATAGCTAAACACTATTTTCGTAAATATTTTAATGCATACTATTAAATATATATATAATATATATAATATAATTGTCAACATAAACGTGTATTGCATTAATAAATAAAAATATAATTAAAAACAATATATTACGCAATAAATTAGTTTTCTGGATATTTTTCTATCCAGTAGGCGAAAAGCTGTTCATTATAATGTGTAGTAAAGTGAATTAATCAATCTATTTTGATGCCGCGCATTCCACCCAGTTCCAAAATAACTGTTCATATCATGCATCTTCTAATGGTTGACTCCATCATCTTTGAGCCTTTCAGAAAATGAATGTCAATTCGAATATAAATGTCGATGCAAATTCTTTCCCCCCAATCCTGAATCTCGAGGGTGCTCAAATAGCCATGAAGCGAGGAAAAGGGTGCAGTGGCCGGTAATGCAGATTTTGATAAACATAGACATTACGATCGAAATACGTTTTCAGCGATTGCCTTATTCTACAGTTCGGTTTATGAATAAAATTTTCACAAAAACCTATTTCATGCCTAGATATCCATGATCAAGTACGTGAAACTAATTGTGTTCTCCATTTGATTCAATTTAATTTTTATATAAAAACGTACTTGCTGAATACACGTAAGCTTTTTAAAAACATTTAACCTCGTAAATAAGAATAGCAAAATCAATATTACTGCAAATTTGGTGAAAAGAAGTATTCACCTTAACAAATACCAATACAAGAAGTATACTGATTTTTCGTTTAATCAAAACACAAATGTGTCTATAATTTTGATTGTTGCAGGTATAGAAAGGTGATCAAAGTTTTTGAAAGCATCTGTCATGATAAGCTTTTATCCAGCCCACGAGAATGTTATTTCCAAACATGTTTATCGACATCGACAAGGCTACAACCCAGCACGTCCCATCCCTAACAATATAAAGCTGTAGTACACTGAACGCTTCGTTACCCCACAATCGCGTTACGTAGACACGGAGCGTTTCGCTAATTCTTGCGTGCGTTTACCTGCGCTATACGCGTTTGTCTTTATTCTGTCAGTTTTGTAGGGTAGGCAGGGGAAATCAGGAGCCATTTACTGTCCATAGCATTTACTGTTTACGTGGTAAGTCTGTGTTAAAGTAACTTAAACTAACAAATACAAGTATATGAATCTCGTGCACTGAAAGTTGCTGGGTAGCAGTAAAAATGAAGATTAGAAATTGATATTTCCTCTTAAAGAACCGTCTGGATATCACAATTTAATTAATTTCTTATTTACGTAGCCTATACCACAGCCTATACTTTTAATTAAAATATCTTCATTTACAAGAATCCCAATAGATTAATCAATCAATCAGACTATCGCCCATATGGCACAAATTTATCTGATAAAATTTGAAATATTTAACTGTTACTTATTATTTTGACAATTGCTGGAATACTAGAAATAATTGAGAAACAACTTGGAGCTCAAGATATTGAACCTTTGACGAATCATAAGCGAGAACTTTGCCAAGTATAGCACCAAAGAAATTATTTACTAAATTATATACATAAATTGTTGCACACAAAGTATAGCAGTTCATATACTTCTTATATCCAACAAACATCCAACAGCACATCCAAAATAACATTAACAGACTAATCTCATAAAATCCTTCATACAATTGAATTACCCATCTTTATTGCATAACCTCGTCGAAATGAGTGGCTGCATTGTGCGTATCAAATAGTGACGTCCCTAGGCCGCAGTACGAAACTTGCAGTAATGCAATCAGGGGCCCGACGTACCCCACGATTTGTGAGTCCTGGGAAGGGTTAACTCACATGGAACAACTTCTATCTACAATACAACACGTTGGTGTTCGGCTTCGTGTGGTTTAAACTAAGTTAGTACAATGTTCTCAAGTCATTTCAACGTTTCTGACTCTATACAGGTATATAAGGAAGCGGTTGGCAATATCGCTTTTTTAAAGTCCCCCGCGTAAAGGGGAGCGGAGAGGTTATGTCGGGCTCACCCGGAATAAGATGGAATGTCCCGGGTACTACCGACTAAACCTACCACGGTGTGCCAACTCGCTTGCCTTAAATAGTGGGTGGGTCGCTAGAACTCAGACTACATCAGCGACCCACCCAGCAGTGCTGAGGTTGACAATATCCTACCACGATGACTAAGTATTGTTTGGCAAACTTCTAACAAGCTTGATAACATGTACATAAACTTATGTTTTTCTGACCAGTTTGTACTGGTCGCCTTTGTGAAACAACTGACAAGTATTACAGCATTACTACGTTGTGAGGTCATTTATTGGTTGTCTAGCACATTATACATAGACTTACGACTGGATGCGTAGAGTTTATTAAATTAAAATTTTGTCAGCTTAGTATTTAGGCATCGTGTATTTAGGACAAGTGTATTGCAGTCTCTTGTGTGCATTTCCCGATTCAATACTTATAAAATTATATTTTTGTTTATAATCTCAATAATGCTTTGCTTGACCAAGATATAAAACATAAACGCAAATTTACACCACGAGATCAAGAAAGCAAATGGATGTGTAAGTATTTAATACGAAGGTAAGAAAAACAAATAGTATAAAAACCTTTAGCACTCACATTTACTATAACGCGAACGACATACGACAATTCAAAGCCATTGTGGAGGGTGTAATAATGTGGTTGCCACTTTGCAGTCGCAATTTGTGGACGTACCGTAACAGCGTGGTTAGAAACTGGTACGTGTGAGCTAAGCCTCTTGAAGGCAGGCTTCTGTATTGATATTGTATTCGATGGTAACGGTATGGATGGTTATGGTAACGGCAGAAATATTTGAATAAAAACAGTTGTTTTGACTCTACCTCATTGGTCTAGAAAAATGTACGTGCTTGCCTTCGTTACTGTCAGGCAAACAGAAAGAGTTCTTGCGTATTTTTTAATAAATAATTAGTAGCAACACGGAATTTGAACATTTTCCATAAATTATCGTCCATAGGACGTTGTTGTGACGTGTTTTGGATGTGCTGTTGGATGTTTGTTGGATATAAGAAGTATATGAACTGCTATACTTTGTGTGCAACAATTTATGTATATAATTTATTAAATAAAGTCTTTGGTGCTATACTTGGTAAAGTTCTCGCTTATGATACGTCAAAGGTTCAATAACTTGAGCTCCAAGTTGTTTCTCAATTATTTCTGGTATTCCAGCAATTGTCAAATTAATAAGTAACAGTTAAATATTATTTCAAATTTTATCAGATTAATTTGTGCTATATGGACGATAATCTAATTGATTGATTAATCTATTGAGATTCTTGTAAATAAAGATATTTTTATTAAATGTATAGGCTGTGGTATAGGCCTATGGACGTTATATGGATACATCTAATGATGTATCCCCTACTATTGAAAAAACCTAAACTTAAATAGAGATACATCTGAATGGCAACATTCTAGATTCTAGAATGTAGAATATACAGGCAGGCTGATGTCACAGATTTTTACAAATTATACATGATATTACAGTAAGATAACGCCAATCCTTAGAGTCGCAAGGTATTAATTAATTGCTAAAATAAGAATAAGTTATATACATAATTATATAGGTACTGTAATTATCACTTTACTTGGACTAACTGGACATGATCTTACCGCCTGAAGAGTCATAATAAATCAATTAATTCATTTCAGCTGATGAGAGATTCTGTATCGGAAAACTCCATACCCATGTTCTTTATTCTTTCAATAGACAGTAGGTATATATTTTAAACATATTGAGTGTAACGTTAGTCACATGGTCCACAATACGACCTTAAATATGACCCTTATTGTTGCTCGCTGCATAATGCATGATACAGCGAGGTCAAACACCAAAGTAGATATTCTAAAAAGCACCAACGTAAAACAATTTTAGTACACTCAGCTATCGAGATCAACAAACGCTTGTGAACAACCAGAAACACACATAAAAGACACGCACGATACGCTCCCTTGCACGAGCTGGGCAGACCTGCAGTAATCCAATCAGATCGAACTACAGACAATTTGTGGGTAAGTGATGCCACAACGTACGGACCACTGCCGCTGGCTGGCGAGTGTACACGATATTCTACGTTGTGACTTTTAGCATTGATATCGCCTCTTTTGTATGCAGAAGATTTCATTAGACTAGACTTTCAAAAACCACTTTTCTGATCATTGGTAGTTTGGTAAGGTTGTTTTTGAAAGGTGGAATGGCTTTAGAACGGGCAAGTATATAAAGATTATTGTAAAAAGGTAGTCAACATTGACTGCGGATTTTGTAAATTAATTAGGTGGCATTATTTAATCCTAGCTGCGACTACTTTTCTCCTAGAATGACATTGACGATTTAATACTCAGGCAATCAAATCGTTTTTGTTTTCCTGGAAAAAGGCGTCTATGACACTCTTCAGTCGACATATGCATTTGTTAGATATAATTAGTATATATAGCTATGTATTTCATATTGGTATGTAAACATTTATAAAATAATAATCCATTGATAATTAAATACAGTAAACAATATTTGTCGGTAGTTAAATAAAAAGACCTGAATCATACTTAATATTGTCTTCTGTTTACGCGAATGTTATTCATTGAAATTAAACTACTATATACGGATTTTATCGCGTTGTTTATTTATCACTGTATTACAAAATTTTGAAAATATTACTCTACTACTACTATTGATTTTATTTGACTAATTTATAAGCTAATAAAATTATTTAAACTATTAAATCTATTTATTTTTGGTTTACACTTTCCCCGACGTTTCGGGTGCTTTTCAGCAGCCATGGTCACGGGGAGACTAAGATGGTACAGTACCAGTACTTCAAATAGTCAAACCCAAGAAGAAACAAACCACAGCTAGACTTCATGATACTTTGAGCTTATTCTGCGTAAATAGAAACACCAATAATTAAATTATGTTCAGGTACTTTGAAATAACTACACTGGAACATTGAGACAACTACCATCTTAGTCTCCCCGTGACCATGGCTGCTGAAAAGCACCCGAAACGTCGGGGAAAGTGTAAACCAAAAATAAATAGATTTAATAGTTTAAATAATTTTATTAGCTTATAAATTAGTCAAATAAAATCAATAGTAGTAGTAGAGTAATATTTTCAAAATTTTGTAATACAGTGATAAATAAACAACGCTGAATCATACTTGTTTGCCGTCGCCTATAAAAACGAATGTTCCAACCGGATTGACTCACTTTGTATCGAGACGTTGACTGGTACGGAGCTCTCTGAGATTCAAAAGGCGACGGACAAACATAAATTAGAAGATAAGTATAATTATAATTACTATGTAGAAGGTTATGAAATGATTTCCATGTAAAATGATTTTGATACCAAATTATGCTAAATATTATGTACATTATATTGGTTTGTTACATTTTAGAATTATGTATTTTATTATAGACTATTAAATATAGTTGATATGCATAATATCGTTGTTATTCAATTAATGTTGCCCAATCATATATTTCTTTTACTTTTGTTTTAAAATAATAATGGAATATTAAGTATATTCAGTATGGAACTAATAAATTACACCTTTAAACATTGGGTTTCATATTAATATTCTATTATCAGAAGTGGGATAGGCTTATGCTCACTGTTCTAACATGAATATTGTGATTTCAGAATGGATCTCCCTGCTTTACAAAAACTTCTTAAGGCGATTAAAGATGCTGTTGCCGGCACTTGGCGACGAGATGACGACGTTGCTCTGCCGATGTTCGACCCGACTACGAGCGACCTGGGTGCAAAGTCGTGGTGCAGCAATATCGAGACCCTCGCTAAAGAATTTGGATGGAGCAGCGTTGCGACAGTTGCCAAGGCAGGTAAGGCCCTAAAAGGGTCTGCATTATTGTGGTTCGAGACATGGGATCCTGCTGAGGGTTGATCATGGGAAAATTTATGTAAGGAGTTAACAGCCCTGTATCCCGAAAAGAGAAATTTAGCAGAAACACTTCAAAAAGGCAGTGTTGTACAATTCCGAGTCATGTGATGTGATTCCTATTGTGAATATGCTAGAGAAAAAATAAGGCTGTTACGTAATACAAGAATTGCTTTTACCGAGTTACAGTTGATTGAATTAGTGTATGGTAGCATATCTGACGTAAATGTACGAATGGCGTCTTTCAACAGCAGTGTTAAAACCACATCTGAACTTATAGCCCTGTTTACTTCATATACAAAAAGTAAGAAGCGATCTTCAGAGCAAAGCGGCAGGAGTCTAAGGATCCTTCTGGTTCTAGTCTTTATAAACGCCCTAGAATAGATACTCGTTCTAATAAAGTGAAATGTTATATATGTGGCAAATTGGGGCATACCAGGGCGCAGTGCCATACAAAGGACGTCCGGAGTAATACACAAACAAACAAGCCAGAATCACGAGAACCAAGACCTGGCGATTTTGTTAAACGATTTTGTACGTATTGCAAAAAACCCGGACATGTAGATGCTATTTGTAGATATAAACCGAAATCTAATAATAATGATAATACTTCTATGACCGAAAAAGAGGTTAATTTTTTAGGAAGTGCGAATTTAAATTAACAGAGGTATCTATTAATAATATTTTCATTAAATCACTTATTGATACTGGGGCTAATTACAGTATAATAAAAGAATCTATGGCACAGCGTCTTGGTTGTCACATTACTCCATGCAGTTTTCATATTTGTGGGATAGGTAAGGGTAACTTACATGTGTTTTCAAAAATAAAAGTACCAGTTAAATTTGTAGAATTGTGTATTGAATTAGATATTTTTATAGTTAGAGACTCTGATTGTCCTTACGATCTTCTAATAGGTAGGGACGCCGTTCAACATCCCGATGTTGAAATTGTCACAGATTCGTTAGGTTCTCGTTTAGTACGAAAGTGCATACCGCAACATAGCCTTGAAATCAATTCCTTAAAAAAGTTTAGTACTATAGATACATTTTCAGAACTTTCAGAGGCATTAGCACACTTAGACGTCAGTTTACAGAATAAGATTAAAGCCATTTTTCATAAATACCCTTCCGTTTTAGAAGCAATTGGTAATGCAAACCGGTGAGTTAGAGATAAAATTGAAAAAAGACGATGTGGTTTACTATAGACCATACCAATTGACCCCAATAGAAAGAGAGAAGGTTAAAGAAATAATACAAAGTTTGTTAAATAAACATATAATTAAAGAAAGTAATTCACCTTTTGCTAGCCCTATGATCTTAGTAAAAAAAATTGCTCAAACGAATGACCTTGAAACTCACTCTAATTTCGCTATTGCAAGCCGGTAACTTGGATAGTAACCAATATTTAATAAAAACAATTTATTGCATTATAAAATCAGTCCTGATGCTGAGCCGAGGTTGTATGTACCAAAAGGTATAATACACTTGAGAGCAATAAAATCGCACACCCCTTGTAATTTGGTTTATTACTGATTGTTTTCTAAAATCGAAAGATATTGAGTAAAAATCATTAGACAAAATTAAAGCATACAAGCTTAGCTTTACAAAAACATAAAATTAAAATCATTGACCTTCACGTAACTTACAAAAACCGACCGTACACCGAATTCCCCAAATTCACGCGTTTGCGTTGTCACTACTTGCACCCTTAGCCGCAGGTATAAAAAGGTCAGTTTATTGGAATTTTTATTCAGTTGCATACCGAAGGTCAACGTGATAACATCTCTACTGGAAGCATACGGATTTACTGGAAAAATATGGATACCACGCCCGCAGAAGCCGCTCAAGTTATTGCCTTGCTCGAAGCAGGCCATAACCAAAGTGAAGTTGCTCGACGGCTAAATTTGAGCCGCTACTCTGTTCGTCGTGTATACCAGAGGTTCCAAGAGACCGGTGGCTACATTCGGCGACCAGGATCTGGCCGGCGACGCACAACATCAGAGCGTGATGACCGCTTTCTTGTGACAAGGTCTTTGAGAAATCGGCAACTGAACGCGGTTCAACTGGGACAACAGCTTCGAGAAGTTCGCAATGTCAGTATAAGTCGGTGGACAGTTCGAAGAAGACTAGGTGAAGCAGGAATGACTTCACATCGCCCAGCAAATGGTCCCAAATTGACCACAGCTCACCGACAAGCCCGGCTACAATTTGCTAGGGAACATTTAAATTGGACGTATGACCAATGGCGGGCTGTTATGTCCTCTGATGAGTGCAGAATGACTTTACATGGTCATGATGGACGCTCTAGGGTCTACAGAAGGTCATCAGAGCGATTTTCACAATGCTGCATAAGCGAACGTGTGGCTTTTGGAGGTGGATCGTGTATGTTTTGGGGTGGCATAATGTTGGACACTAAAACTGACATTGTATTCATCACTACGGCGAATACCGGCCCGAGATCGAGAAGTTTGACGGCTGCACGATACGTCGAAGAAGTGCTCGAAGAACATGTGAGGCCGCTTGCGTGGCTTATGGGAGAAGATTTTCTCTTAATGCACGACAACGCCAGACCGCATGTCGCTAGAACAGTTTGCGACTACATGGAAGATGTTGGAATCACCGCGATGGAGTGGCCAGCTCGTAGTCCTGATCTCAATCCGATTGAGCATGTCTGGGATGAGCTAAAAAGAAGAGTTCGAGCAAGAAGCCCTGCCCCTACGCGCCTCCAAGAGCTTCAACTTGCCATTGAAGAGGAGTGGAACGCCATACCACAAGATTTCATGGTGAAATTAATACGGTTCATGAAAAACCGATTAAGAGCTGTAATCAAGGCTAGGGGAGGGAATACACCTTATTAAAAAACAATTTGATTAAGCATTTTGAGTTTTATTTTTATTCTTTGTTAAGCTAAATTGGGTAATTTTATCCGTATGTTGGGTTTTGTGCCCTAAAACTCCCTATGGGTACTTTTTTTACACTGTATTTGATATCATTAGAAAGGTACTGAAGTAAACATTCAAATAGTGTAAGTTTTATTTTAATATGTATTCACATTTATGAAAAAAACTGCTTTAACAACAAAAAGTCAACGTGTGCGATTTTATTGCTCTCAAGTGTAGGTATAATATACCAATATAGGTTAAGCATTTTGAAACTATTTCACATGATAGCAACTGGTACGCCTAGAGGTAATGGTCAGGTCGAACGTTACGTAGCAACTATAGTCAATATGTTAAGTACTATGTGTATTGAGCCGTCAGAGTGGCCGAACGTACTGCCAAAAGTACAGCAATCAATAAACATCACAGTATAAAAATCTACTGGTTTTTCTCCATTGCGATTACTAATTGGTGTAGAAGCAAATATACCCGAAGTCCAATCTCATTTAAACGAAATGATTAATGATGTGGACTTGCAACCCAATATTGACGTACAAGCTGATCGTGAACTAGCCAAACAGAGGCTACAAAAAGTCGCAGAGAAATTTAAACAACGATTTGATTGTGTTAGGCGGAATAATAAAAATTACAATATAGGTGATTTGGTCTATGTTAGTCAGGATCAAAGGCGTAATGATAAATTAAAATCCAGATTTAAAGGTCCTTACGAAATTCTCTGTCCTTCCCAATGATCGCTACACTCTCAAAGGTCAAGGTAATGTAAGGAATTAATGTGACAAAAGAAAAATTACGATTTTGGCCAGGAGAATGGGTAGACGAAAACATTGCTTTTGAAAATGCCATTTAGGTATACGTAAACTTTGTGTATGGAATTGTAAGATGTAAAGTAATGGTACATATTTAAGACTTATAAATTATAACTGTTTAATGATTATGTACTGTACAGTGTTTTCATCAGTATGTGTACCGCTGGACGGCCTTCTATTTGGTGTCAATTATCTCACTGGCAGCGGGTGAATGTGATTGGCATGTCTATGTAGTTGGCAATTAGATTCTATAACCGCTGGTCGGCCTTCTATTTGGTGTCAATTATCTCACTGGCAGCGGGTGAATGTGATTGACATGTCTATGTAGTTGGCAATTGGATTCTATAACCGCTGGTCGGCCTTCTATTTGGTGTCAGCTATCTCACTGGCAGCGGGTAAATGTGGCTGGCATGTCTATGTAGTTGGCAAACATTCGCTGTTACCTATTTGTATGGTGGTGGTCTATCTCAATGACAGCGAATTGAAGGGGACCACCATGTCTATGCAAATAGATGAAAACAACAAAAAATAATTAATTATGACTTAGTGATGAAAACATTTAAGTTATTTATATATACATTTAAGTGTTATAAATAATAGTATAGTAATAATACTTCGAGGACGAAGCATTGTCAGTATGGCCGTGTTAGATATAATTAGTATATATAGCTATGTATTTCATATTGGTATGTAAACATTTATAAAATAATAATCCATTGATAATTAAATACAGTAAACAATATTTGTCGGTAGTTAAATAAAAAGACCTGAATCATACTTGTTTGTCGTCGCCTATAAAAACGAATGTTCCAACCGGATTGACTCACTTTGTATCGAGACGTTGACTGGTACGGAGCTCTCTGAGATTCAAAAGGCGACGGACAAACATAAATTAGAAGATAAGTATAATTATAATTACTATGTAGAAGGTTATGAAATGATTTCCATGTAAAATGATTTTGATACCAAATTATGCTAAATATTATGTACATTATATTGACCTGTTACATTTTAGAATTATGTATTTTATTATAGACTATTAAATATAGTTGATATGCATAATATCGTTGTTATTCAATTAATGTTGCCCAATCATATATTTCTTTTACTTTTGTTTTAAAATAATAATGGAATATTAAGTATATTCAGTATGGAACTAATAAATTACACCTTTAAACATTGGGTTTCATTTTCATATTCTATTACATTCATATGTAAATTCGTTGCTAAGAAGTTTTATGTAGAAAATACCAACGAATGAACACACTTTAGTATTTATAATATTAGAAATGATGGGGATAAGGATGCTATTTCTCTGGGAAAGTAATATATATGATATGATTCTAATATTTACTAACAATTAAATATATAAATTTATTTGATAAAACGATCAGTTGAATGATAGATATACATTCATATATAAATATATAAAACCGTTTGATATACAACTCAAAATACATAGGTACCAATTATAAATAATGCACTTTTAGTAACTGATTACCTGATGGTAATCAGTTACTAAAAGTGCATTACCAAGGAAACTTGATTGTATTTCGCTTTGTGAAACATTTATTATTGATAATTATAAAAAAACAATCCATAAACGCTATATAAGCTATACTTAGCCTTCTAGCCTAATCTATTTGAATCGAAGCAACAATTAAACAACCATTTCTCGTAATAAGCATTTTATTATCGTAATATTAGATATCTATTTATTTGACGCAACATTTGTGTTACAAGTGGATGTATTGACATAAAGCGCATAAAGCAAGTCCAAAGTTAAGGGCTACGAACTATGAATAAACAGCAAGCTATTTAGTACATCGAAGGGTATAAACAAAACCAGCAAAGTACGCTATAAATCGTCTAAAACATGCCCAAGCCCTTGTACTAACACAAAATCATCGCCGAAATTCGCTGTATACAGGCATCGCGCCGCCAAATTGCGTCGACATTGTCCCACGACCGATAGATCGCAATCTAGACCCGTGGCGACAGATTAATCGTTTTTGTTGTACGAAGGTGTAATAGGACGAGGTACTGGGCTTGGTTCAGATTGTCTCATAGGAGCTAAGAGAAATTTAATGGGTACTTTAGGTGTTTTTTGGCATTATAACACGAAATCTTAGCTAAAGTATAGTCTCACGCCTTTATCCCTGAATGGGTAGACAGAGGTGTAAGACACACTAATTATCTTCCTCATCTTCTTTCTTCACTACATCAACTATGGCTTTAGGCTAAGGGTAATGGAAAACAGCCTTATTTTCGCCTACTGCAGGCGGTGAGGCAAGTGCCTATATTAACCCTTGCCCTGTGCCGTTATAAACATAATAGAAAATATATAGATACGTGTATGTGTCATATTAGTCATATACCAGGAAACCTGTTAAACGAGAAATTATTTACCCCAACCAAATCATTTACCAAAAGTCATATTTATAAATAGCACTTGTATTCGTACCTTACACAAAGTAATGATTATGCAACGATTATTTAATGCACGCCGATAAGCATCGGTCAAGGTACAATAGTCGCCACGTTATTCTTATTTACTCTCTTTTAACACTGTTTTCTTAACATAGTTCACATCCTGCACTATGGGTCATGCTCTATGTTGCGACGGACGTTAGGATACATGGTAAACCCGGGCTCAGAATAATTATTTGTGGATCACGCAAATAAAAAATAAATATTAGATTAAAAAACTAAAAAACACGCTTCATTAAAAAATGTAGAAAATAATTTAATAATTTTAATGTAATAAAGTGTGGGGTGGATTATCAAAATATCTTCGAAAGCACCGCACGCCTTTTTACATAAAAATTATTAAATTATTTCCTAAATTTTTTAATAAAGCTTGTTTTTTAGTTTCTTTAAACTATTATTTATTTTTATATGTTTTCTAAATTATTGTATTGTCATCGGTTCTCGATAAGGGTGCAAAGTTTCAAATCAATCCGTCGGTTTGAAAGGGGTGAAAATCACGTTCAAAGATTCCGTTACATAGATTCATAGATACATAGATACATACCAAGCTAATAAAAGCGTGTTAAAAATTGACCTGCGTGGCAGCCAAACACAACTCTTAGCGCGGAGGCAGCGGCAAGGCGACCGCTTGTCCTCTGTACCATCCGTACAGTCAATGGAAAATATAGTGCCGAAATATATTATTTTGTATGTTTAAATATGTGCCCAAAATTTAGCGAGGATGCAAATAAACATGTTGTAAAATAGTTCGCGCGTCGACGTTACTTACTAACATTAAAACAACAAAGTAAGTATCCAAGTCAAAATCACAATATAAACTCCTTAAGACAAAACACTTAATCATACTTGAACCAAGTTAATACTACTTTTCGGCGAGTTGCCGTCAGACTAACTTGGAATGTCGGCCATCACAAGTTGCGATGTACTTAGAGAATTGACGCACACCCTAATTACTGCAGGCCTTTGTGATAGCGGCTATAAGGAACTGTGTGTTTATGGAAGGGGATCCTTCGTGAAGAATGTGATGGTATTTACACTTGATACATGGTTTTATAGGAATACTAGTTTTTATCCGCGGCTTTGCTCGCGTAAATGTAGGCTAAGTTGGGTTAGTAACATAGGTTACCTTTAAACATTTAAAAAAAAACCGTTTCTAGTACACACCGCACACCTAGTAAAAGTACTTTTTCTGGATGAAAGGTACCTTATATCCTTTTCTGTTCCCCTGACAACGTAGGTATATAAGAATTTTTATGATAATCGGTCGAGTAGTTCAGGCATGAAAGCGTAACAAACAAACAAACATATTTGCATTTATAATATTAGGTAGGATACTCCTAACTACAAAAACATACATACACTATGTATGTACTTTTGTTTAGTTTAGCTTTAAAAAAGACATTCGCGCACTAGGTGTAAATCCCGTGTCGCGAAGGACTTTACAGACATTCGGGACGCGACACCGTTCGGCCCCACAATACTCGGCTATGGCGAGGCAATCGTATTGTACTACTACGCTTGACGTACAGTCAATAGTCTCACGTCTATATTTTCAAAAGGGTGTGTATTATACAGGGCGTCCTGTAATTAATTGATAACCTATTTTTAATATTTATTTATTTAGAGGCTTTTATTACAGAATAATATGTTAGCCCCATCGTGGCTTATTCTAAGATACTAACTTACTATGTAATGATAGGAGACAGAGAAAGTCGTTGTTGTCCATATATCTCAAATACGCCGCATTAGAAGTAGGGTCACTTAGAATATTAATAAAAAGTCCTACATCGTACAAGTAAAGATTATATTTGAACATTAACCAGTTCCTTTGGCGCTGGTATTTAACACAATCCATCAGTAAGTGTTGGACATCATCAAGGATTCCGCAAGTATCACAATCGGGCGTATCAACTTTTTTCATGAGATGTCCAAACTTTCTAGATGGATAGTGGTCTGAGCGCAGCCTATGCGCTTTTACAATAATATTTATATTTAAATTACTATTAATAAATCCTAGGTATCCTAGTAGGCTGATGTTGAATGGTTAATTGATAACCTTGAAATCTCTTATAGTAGAATTAATGTCCGTTCAGAAAAAATATGAATAATATAAATATTAAAAGTGCAATAGCTAGTCATACTTTTAACTGTATATGTATTAGCATAATTAGTGTTTAATAATAAAACAACAGAAGGCCGATAGAATTAATTCATTTATGGTCGTAATGTACAAAAATTTAAATATGGTAATTAAAAAATAAAACATATCTCAGGTAGAAGATAGAATAGATGTATTTTCATATTTTTCTGAACAGTCATCAGTTCTACTCTAAGATATTTCAAGGTTATCCATTAATTACCGGACATTCTGGATAATGAGCGGTCTATTGCTGTCTACTCAGCATAGATCCAAGCTCCGTGCTTCTACTGAGGATTTCTTTACAGAAAAACCCAATACTTAACCCAAGACCTTAAACCGAGACAACTTGTCCTTTTAGTATCCTCGCTCCACTAAGTCAGCTTAAATGGCAAAGAAGGAAGACAATATATTTCTATAAAAACCTTATTCAACATAAATGAAAAAGAAAGACAACATTTTACCCTAAAGTGCAAAAAGTTCAGATGATAACGTAAACTATTATTATGTCGCCATATTACAACTCTTTGTAACTTATTTAGTTTATAATAAACTATGCTATACATAGCCACTACTACAAATGTCAACCTCGATCAAGGCATCTAGCATTTACAATATTGTGATGCGTGTAAATGCGCACTCACCCTTAACTTTTTCATTAAATAGCTTAATAATAAAAAGCGCCTTTAAAAAAAAAGTATTTCCCAAGTATTAATAGCAGTTCTAGCGCTGAACTCTCTATAAAACAGGCTTTTAAAAGCGTTCAGGAATGTAAAGAAAAGTATGATCAATATTCTCAGAAAGCTGCTTTTTACGTCATAAAGATTTTCAACATCGATACTGTATAATCTCGCTGACAGACTATGTTAATTAACACGCTTTTATTAGCTTGGTATGTATCTATGAATCTATGTAACGGAATCTTTGAACGTGATTTTCACCCCTTTCAAACCAACGGATTGATTTGAAATTTTGCACACTTAACGAGCACCGACGATAATACAACAAATTTGAAATTAAAAAAAAAAACATTTCTTAAGAAAATAAAAATAAATAATGTTTGAAAAATTTAAAAACACGCTGTATAAAATGTAGAAAATAATTTAATAAGTTTCATGTAAAAAAGCGTGGGTGCTTTCTAAGATATTTTGATAACCCACCCACGCTTTTTACATTAAAATTATTAAATTATTTTCAATATTTTTAATAAACCGTTTATGTTTTGTTTTTTGAACTATTATTTATTTTCTTACAGTAAGTCTTAACTAATCTTAAAAATGCGAATATAAGTTTGTTCGTTACGCTTTCATGCCTTAACTACTTGACCGATCATCATGAAATGCCGCATACATGTTGTCAGGGGTACAAAAAAGTTCATAGGTTACCTGTTTTTAACAGCAATTTTTTTACAAAATCTAAATTAACGCAAGCAAAGCCGAGGGCAAAAACTAGCGTATAATATATGTATCAAGTTCAACGCATAAGCATGTATACGTTGTTTACCTTCACATAACATTTCTACTAATAAAATGCCTAGCCTTGTAACAATGACATATGTCTGGCGGCGCTAGGATCTTAGTCTATTGATATAGTAGTTCAGGAAATTAAATTCTGGCTCTCTAGAACATTCGCGGTTTGAAGCGGCATTAGTTACTCCAACACTAAAGACAATGCTAAATCTAAGCTCTTAAAGGCCACGTAAGACACCCAAGACCACGCCTTTCCTCCAAGAATTACTTCCCTAGAGCGACATGATTGTATTGTTATACGAAAACAACTAGAGATGTCATGCCAAAAATAGGACAATAAACAAACACAAACGTCGACTTCATAATAACTGACATATCATTCGCAGACATTCTGTGAAACATAATCTCATCGTAATGAGTGGCTCGAACGCTTGGCGCGATTGTGAACACACCAGTCACAATGTCTACTCACACATCAACCAAAACGTCGTAACCACCACACAAAGCCAATCAATTATCAACTCTATTACAACTAATCACGATTCAAAATTAACCGTCCAATCTTTCCAATATGTGTTGAATTACATAATCGAATTTTATCGTGTCTGCGTTTAACGGCTTTTTAAATCACGAAGAAGATTGAGTTCTAATTTGTTAGGATTACGGTTTAATTTCATTTGTTTGAATATTCGCACGAGTTGATTCATTATTGAACCGAATCTGGAAGACAATGACGCGTATGCACAATGAGCGACAATATTGTATGAAATCTATGAGGCATCGACGGTTTAACGAAACGATAGGCAGTGTGGTCTGTGACATCACAATCGATAATCGTGGTATCATAATCTGATTGAGTGTTTCAAATGTATAAACGCAGTTAGTCTCATACTGACAGTTGTTTTGAATGTTCTTAATGGATAACATCATAGTGAAAATTGGCGTGTGGTTTGGCGTAAGCAGTATTCTGTTGGATGAAATATTATTTGGTTTTCTATTTATAGCTTAAATATAAATTTATTTTATTTGTTCTTACTGTTTAATAGAAATAAAACTTAACTTCTTTTACTTCAAAATGGTTTTATCAAGTACTTAGATACGAAAAAAATTGTAATGTACTACTTGTACAATCTGTAAACCATCGCTTTGTTCATACGTGATATTTTGAGGTTTCCATTGATAAAATATATTAAGTTTGTTGTCAATGTTATTCATTTTCACTAGCTGTTTTTTATCACTAAAACTAGTAAAATAATCTGGTAACCGGATCGGATAGGTCCACCACCACTAACAAAAATTGTGTTAAACAAATGAACGTGTCTACAAAACAAATGAACGTCTACAAAACAAAAGACTATCAGAAAGTGATCAGCCATTGATATTGCTTACAAAAAACTGGTGCATGCGATTTTGACCTTATTGACATTACTCAGAATTTATCATTTTATTAACGTATTAATGTCAGACAGCAAGAAAATACCAAAAAGATGTTTGTCATGAATTGTCAATAAGGTTATGGAAAATAGCTTGCATCTGTTTTTAGTAAGCACTATGGATGTCTGGTCACTTCAAATTCAAATTCAAATTCTTTTATTTGCATAAAACAGGTAGGTACATTAAGGTCTTATAAAATATATAAAGTGCGCTGAATTATAACCTTAAAGAGGTGTGCAAATTACAATTAGATAAAATTAAAATCCAGAACCAAAATAAAAATTGATATCAATTATTACCAAAACGTGTCATAATTACGATTAATGCAATTTAATAACAAAGTCAAATAACAAAAAATATACCAAATTACATGTCAAAAATATGTTAAGGATTAATAAATTAATAAAAATATGATAACATGCGTATGTCTCATCGCATTGATGATGATGATGATGTATGTCTCATAATGTTATTTATAAAATGTCCACAGTGTATATGTCACAGTAAAATTTTAAGTAATAATTCAAAAAATCAGAGACATTATAATAACATTTCTCATTTAAAAGCTTTGTTAGTTTTTGTTTAAATATGGTGACATTTGATTCCCTTATACTTCTTGGCAATTTATTATAAATTTTAGGAGCCATGGCAAAAATACTTTTGTGCATAAATGTCGTATTTGTTTTGCATAGACAAAGCCGATGTTTATCTCTTTGTAAGCGTTTAGACGTATCTGAGGCAAGTACAAATAAACCTGAATTTCTTTTAACAAAAATAGCTACTTCTAGTATATAAATTGAAGGCAGAGTCAATATATTGTAAGTTTTAAAGTAGGGCAGACAGCTTTCCATTGTTTTGCGAGAGAACATAGCCCTAATACAGCGTTTTTGGGCTTTAAATATTATGTCTTCGTCAACTGAGTTCCCCCAAAATAGAACTCCATACCTAAGAACCGATGCCACTAAGCCATGGTATGCAGTAAGAAGACCGTTGACATCAATTATTTGTGATAATTTATGAAGTGCATACACTGACTTATTTTTTTTATTCTCTTACATAATTGTTCTATGTATGGTTTCCATGTAATTTTCTTGTCGATTATTATGCCTAAAAATTTTGTAGCCTCTACTTCTTCTAACGATTGTCCATTAGCGCACACCATAATGTTATTTATGGTAGGTATACGCTGACTAAAAGACTAAACACTTTCTGATAGTCATTTGTTTTGTAGACGTTCATTTGTTTCGCAGACACGTTCATTTGTTCTACACAAGTTTTTATGTACGACGATGCGGACGCATGTTATTTTTCTGAAAATTGCACTTTGGAATATTCTTTAAAAAAAATTATATTATCATACAAACCGAAACCAAAACGATTTATTAAATAATTAGATTTTACAAAAATCATAGAACAATTATTATACTACAACATTCTTATACATTAATTGATTGAATCATCATCACTACTTGTCTGTCTTCCCACATCATGTCTTATTATAAAATCCAGAAATTGAGCTGGTGCCTTAAGTATTCTTGATGTCTACACCACGCCATGACCCACAATACAGACACGACGTGGCTACAACAACCAACAAGCTCTTCTCTTCTCTTCCCAGAAATACAGGAACAAAAATGCCCTTTTATTGCTGCTAAGGTATCAAAAGGTAGACGACGTATGTGCGCTGTCGTCTATGTCATGACTGAATCCGATTACGCAACAGCTGCTCCTGCAGTGCAACGGATTTATGACATTGATGTTAAATATTAGAACCACCAGAATCGAAATATCTAACCTGTCCTCCCTGTACAATTCAATTTTCGTAACATAACAAACAAAGTCCGTACCATACGAACTATCGCCCTTCACAAGTTTGCCATAATAACTCCTGGCCTGACTTATTTGGTACGTCCTATATACTACCTATTCTTTGTGTAGCGGCGCGGGAGGATTTCTAGGAACACGCGGCGCCTCTAGACAGCGCTCGCGGAATTCGTATGATTCGAAACTTTACATGCTTGGCTCCAGTTTTAGTTATCGAAAAACAGAGCTCAGTAAGGAATAAATGTATTATCAAATAAAATTGTGTTTTAGTACCTACTACAAAATCAACAATAACACAACCTACTTAATCTATAAGACGACAACTAAAACGAGTCACTTGACCTCCACCTGCCACCGCGCTCCACCCCTATACCGTGCCCGTTGACGTACGCGGCAGTGGAGGATGTGGAATGACTCATTACAATTGCCGAGTAGTATTTAACAATGGAAAACTTAAAATATTGCACACACTGAGTATTTTTACTTAAGAAAAATTACGCCTGATAAAAAAACAATAGCAAACTATTAAGCACTCTTTAACTTGGTTCGGATACGGTTGGTAGACCTAGTTCCTTTTGCTATTGAATTCTCATACAGTCTTTTAACACATAGCCCAAGTTTCACTTTAGGCGGCAAGAAAAAAAACAGTATGCCACCTATGTATGGCAAAAGTTGCATTGCCCTTTAAATATTCATACAGATTTTAATCTGTGTGAACCGGCAATTCTAATACCGGTACTATATTTAATAAGTAAACACACACAATACACATTTACCTAGCACAAAGGAGTAATACCACTATTTTTACCCAGAAGAACTTAAAATGTATCCAAAACAAAACCAATTAAATAGCCACATACCTAGACACGCGCTTGCTCCTCTTTGCCTTTCACACAAAAGGATAAAAAATACCAAAACGTTACTCACTTCTGGCGACGCGTCCCCAAAACACAATACCAAAGGTATCGTTTTAACAAAAAAAGGGGTTCTGCACGAAAAACGCGGCGACCGGGTGGGGCCCGTATATTTTTTTCTTTCCGTCCGGTTATCCGTCCTCGGCCCTTTTTATTTGAATGACGTAAATTTGACCCGGCCTATCCCGCTGATCCGGGCAAATGTCACGCTTTTTCAACTTAATTCAGTGTTGATTAATTAGAGAAGTTTACGGTCGAAATGGCTAAGTGACGTCATAATTATGGGGTTATTTTTAATGGAGTTTGTGATGTTTGATTGGTGGTTTTTAGCTTTCGTCATGTTAATGCAATATTAAGCCGGTTGTTGATGTGCCTTTGGAGGCTTAAACCCTTTATTTATTTGAGGTTAACAATTGTGAATATAACATTAATATAAACATGAAGTAGATGTACTTTATTATTTAATGGATAAGTCAGTAAATCTGTCTCATACCTTTATTTAATGGCCTTGTCTTTATGAATAAAAACGTGAGTACAGTCGATTGCTAATCATTTTATCCTCGGAATATAATGATCATATGATAACCTTGATGGATGGGTAAGAAAAGTGACTTTAGAATTTTCTGGCAAATTATTCCTAAGAGCAAAAAAAACTGCTGACATTTATCTAATAAAATTATGCGATAGCCTATATCTAATTTTTCGGATAAAGAATAGAGAATGAAGCCATTGTGACACAAATCCTTCAAAAAATTGAGACGGCATATATTGCTATTTGTCAGACAATATTTCTTTGCAAGCAAGCAATTCTTACAGAACTAAAATTAAAGATGTCTTTATTCGAAGTTATTCCACATATACACTCTACAAACACAAGGATGACCTAATGACATAGACATTATATATGTAGTACAGCAATACCACAAACCATTGAATTGTGGTCACAAATCACGGTGGAAACCATATACCATCTATAATAGCTCAATATAGTATAATAATAGATTGCAATATGTTGGATAGTCTATCTATTTCATGAAATATATTTATTGGGATACAATGCGCTATAAACTTATCAAAATACGTGCTTAATGACTATAAAGCACTGAATCACACACAATACAGCTGCATCGCATTTACATTTATGTATACAGGGTGTCCGGTAATTAATGGATAACCTGAAAATGTCTTATAGTGGAACTGATGGCCGTTCAGAAAAAAATATGTAAAAAAATCTATCCTAACTACTACCTGACATATGTGTTTTTTTTTTAATTACCATGTATAACTTTCTTGTATACTACGACCATAAATAGTGTAACCGACTGCCACGCCTGAGGTCGCGGGTTCGATTCCCGCACAAGTCAAATATTTGTGTGCATGAACATGGATATTTGTCTTGGTCTGGGTGTTTCTGTGTATAATAAGTAGGTATTTACAAAAAAAAAAAAGTATATATGTATGTTTATCCATTGTCTTACCCATAGTACAAGCTCTGCTTAGTTTGGGCTAGATGGTGTTGTGTGTATGTGGTAGAATATTATTATTATTATTATTATTATGCTAATAGATAGACAGTCAAAAGTATGCTATGCTAATATAGCTTGCACTTTTTAATATATATATTTTTTTTAAATGTTCTTCTTTTTTTCTTTTTTTCTGAGCGGCCTTCAGTTCTACTATAAGACATTTCATGGTTATCCATTAATTACCGGACACCCTGTATATAGGCTCATGTCTATATTCCCGAAGGGCAATATTCGTTATTAATATTCCCAAAGGCATAAATGTACTATATTCCTATTTTGCCAGTTATGATTTTAAGTCTCACCTAATAGGGGGCGAGATAACTGTCTAAGGGCTCAGTTCTAGACTCATAGTTATGAGTCTAGAACTGAGCCCTTAGACAGTTATCTTGTTAGCCACTACGATATTCTATCTATAAATAATTTGCCGGACCAGCGAATTCAAATCAAGACCGAAATAGCGATGTTTAGGATAGTCGAGATTGTTTGCTTTAAGTCTTCTTTGAAGTACGCAGAGATGTGTGTTTTTGTAAATGACTACAACCCAGACAGGCGCTAACGTTAGATAACTTTGAGTATCGATCGATATACGTGGTCCATATTCCAACATGATTCTGTCCCTATACATGGCTACAGGCATCGGCAATCAAAAACCATTTCTATTTTAACATAAAATACATTAATTGATTGCTTATAAAGACTCCATTGCTCACCCTAATAAACATCAACAACAACTTAACTCTATATACTTAAAACATATCCAAAATTAATACACGAACCCCAACAGTAATCTATTTACGCGCCCTCTAGTGTTCGCATCAAATACTAATTGAATTACGTCACAAAGCCAAAATCGAATCACGACATTGTCAACTTATAATTTTTTACTGTGGTCTGATATTGAATTATTTTCTTTGTGGTTAAAAGGGGTGTACACCCCTGTGTACAACGACATGTACTTTTTGTTATTTTAGATGAGATGATTACTTTTAATTCCGTACATATATCTGAGTCACTCACAGGCATTTTTATTCATGGATCTGTGAAGAACCAATAGGTCTACCACGAAAATGTCTATCCAAACCTTCAGGTGAACGTAACATTAAGAATATACCTATCACTAAGTTTCTTTAGATTTCTTTCTTTGAAAGTGTCATCACTCCATTGTTTGAGTTATTTCATTGTAGAGTTTGGGATGATCAAGGTTTTACTTCATGTGTAATAGCACCAACAATAGGCCCGAAATAATAGCATTTACGTTTCATGGTAGTCGTACAGGTTAAGCAACCTTAAAAAAACTTGATTAATTTTGACTCGGACGTAAAGTAAAAATTGGTTAATAGCTGCAAAAATATACAGAGATGGAACATTAAAAAAGTTAAACATAAATCCTTATAATAGTGCTTGTGCCACAGAATTCATATTAATTCTATAGTATAAGTAAGCACCGATATGTACCCTATGTTACTGCATACATTTTGCAGAGAACTTAATTAAGTATCAATAAGAGCATAGCTCAGACTAAATAAGTTAGAACAGTAATCTATTTAAATTATCTCCTTTAGTATCTTCTTCCTAGCCTTTATTATTCCCAAGTCACTTGGGGTTGGCTTTTCTGGTCTAGCCGGATTTGACTGGATATCAGTTTTTACACGGAGCGGCTGCCACCTGATCTCCGCAACCCGAAGACTGACGATACCCTAAGACTAGATCAGTGTCAGGATATTATAGGGCACTGACAGTGACTTCCCAATAACGACTGCCATAGATGTTTATTGCAGCCGAGACCAACGGCTTAACGTGCTCTCCGAGGCACGGAGCAGGCAATAATTGTCAATCAATACGCACATAATTTCGAAAAGTCATATAACTTCCAAAAGTCAGAGGTGCGCGACCTGGTTTTAAAACCGAGACTCTCCGCATTGCAGTCTGTTGGTCTCCCCACTGAGCTATCGCTGCTAGCTTATATTAAATTAAATTATCTCCTTTAGTATATAGTATACTATTAACTAAAATTAATCAAATAACTTTTAACATTGGTCAGGCAAAACCGTCCAACTCTAAGTTACTTTCAGTTAACTAAAAGTAAAAGTTAAAATGGGTTTTCTCGTGTTCCCACTGGTTTGAATTATCAGGCACCAAAGCGGGAAGAAACCTTGTCTACATTGTAGGAGGTATGGGAAAATATTCTATTCCTATGAATAAGTGAATCAGAAGTCAGTCATTAAAGGCTCATTTAAACTAGACTAGTTTATTGAAGTAAGTGTCATACCATACTTATTCGTTTCACAAAAAAAAACAAAGAATTTTCATTAGACTTTGCCTCATTTTGACTGATTTTTAACAAAAACATGGTTATCTATTAAGATTTTACATATTTTTTATTATAGACTGAAATTAATCCCAATGCAATAATAAAATCACACTCACGTAACGAATCTCGTATATCAATTACACATATAAGTGTCAATCAATTGTAAAACGTCAGTCAACTGTCTGTTGACTGACGTTTTACAATACAGTATTCGGCAACAAAGTTATCCTCCAATATTATCTTTTTTACTGGTACGGAAGCACAAAGATCTCCCTAAATACCGATATAATTTTATGTCAATTTGAAACTCGGTAGTACAAGTATAGTACAAAAATATCACCCAGTCGAAAACCAAAAATAAAATAACAGACAAATGTGCAACAAAGTTATCGTTTGAGATTATCTTCTTTTTTTACAGGTAGGAATATCAACAAAATTTACAGTAAAGTGTCGAAACCTAGTAGTATACAATACAGCAATCAAGTACGAGACAGTGGAGCCAATTTGTGGCGAGAATTGCTCACCGAGACGATCCTGGCCAGCCTCGTAATTGCTACGTGTTTGTTTGTTTTGTGATCAAGCACTCTGTAACCGAGTGGGTGGGCCTTGAATTGAAACCACAGCATGTGGATATATGTACACCGTGGCTTGTGAATATAGCCTTACTATAAAAAATGCAGTAATATCCGAATTATGAATGCAGACATTCTGATACTTTTTGATACCGTGGCAATCACAACGTTATTCTAGCTGAAGATTGAAGACAAGGTGTAGACGGCTATAGATGAATAGCAATATTCTTTGTATACATCAACTAACGTCCATCAATTTTATAATTTCCATTCAAGTCTTTGTAAGTTCCTGTTTTTTGTTGTGTAGTGAGACCTATCTCTCTGGGTATTCATCGTCGTTACAATGGGTCACATTAAATCAAAACAACAGAGTACGTTTATGATAACCGATGACTGTGACAAATATAATTCCTAATAATCATCATGAATATTGCTGTCATATTACTTTCCTTCTTTCTAAATAATAATAATAATATTAGCTCACTAATTGTCTCACTATTGGAAACAGGCGTCTTCTCAGTATGAAAAGTATTAGGCAATAGTACCGCTCTGATTCAGTGCCGGTTGATAGACTTCATACATCTTCCAGAACATTATGTAGAACTTTCTGATATGCAGGTTTTCTCTCAATGTTGTTCATCATATTTAAAACGAGTGATAACTAAACTAATACGCATATAACTTCTACAAGTTAGAGATGCATTGGAATCGAGCTCAACACAAACAATCTCCTACTAAGTAAATAAAAATACATATTCATATAATACGCTACCAAATTAAGATAATGCTGCTCCGAAAAATGGTGCTTCACGACAAACAATGTAAGTAAAACCGCGGCTGGCAGCTAGCGGAAGATAAATTGTAAAAATGTTGTCGTGAACATTTCTAGAAAGACCTGAATAGTTTTTCCATTAAATGATAAAAAACTTTTCTAGAACTAGTTTCGATAGATGATAAAACCATTTTGAAATTGGATATGCAAATAGGACGAACAATTTTCTATTTTTATTATATGGTTGAAAAGAACCTACCTCGCTCTATAGGCCTGACAACTCCACTATTATTGTAATAGAAAAATGTTCAGAGCTTTTTGTATTTTATTAATTTTCAATAGATTGACCAGCGCCGTTTTATCTTTTACTTATTTACGATATATACCTGAATAGAGTAATTTCTTTTGTATTTTACAAGTAGCGATAGCCCAATATATGTATCAGGGATTAGACTTAAGATCAAGAGCATTACCCACATGAACCTACTCCTAACACAAGCAAGCTTAGCTGGAAGGGTTAAGAATATTAACAAGTTAATAAAAGAAAATTGTGACAAACAAAATTGTAAAAAGACTCTGCTGATAATCAATTTATTGCGTCAAAAGTACCATGGCTAGAAGAAGAGAGAATCTCGAGTTGACTAACAGTATAAACTAGTATATAAGAGAAACAAAACATAGTATGCTCCTAAAAAAATAAAGTAGAGACTATTAGATGAAATAGAATACAAAAAAGTGGGTAGTGCAAGCAAACTAATTGTCCATAAAAATTAGATCAGCTTATACGCCTCAATTGTCTCAGCGGTACAGGGGTAGTATGCATCTACTATGCATGAGATCTCGGAATCAATGCCCAAGTCACGCGAAATGTTATTAGGTATTTACGTCAGGAAATCTCGAAATCTGGCGAAGAGCCCGGTAGATGGCATTAACCTTGCTCCTTATTCCGTTGGACCTAACTCCATATATGACGTGAGAGTATGTATTTATGTTTTAATGTTAACTATATTAAAAGCAGCGACATCACTATCTATTACCATAATACGAAGAAAGATATTCGAATATGCGACGAAAATAGCTAAAAGTATTAACCGTATTGTTGTTATACAGAATCTTAGTCTTAATAAAGTGTTTGGTACGTTTCCGAAGTAAGCGAGACTGAATGCCTCTAACTGAGTTAAAACTTGGCACAGTGAAATATTCAGAATGTTGCTTTGTCTGTCCGTCCGTCCATTCTTCGAGTATAATTGGGAACGGTACATTACAGTTGGATTTAATTCAAGAATTTGACTACGAAATGTCGGTAAGAGTTTTGTGGAGGGTGAGCCATCTGCGACGCCTACAATACGTATTCTATTTTGATAGACTATTATGAAGATTTCGTCGGTGGTGCAGCATTAGTGAAAGCGATTGCTACTTGAGGTTTCGGATTTTATTCCTGGATCAAGCATAGTGCTGCACTGAGTTTTTCTGTTAAGTGGCAGTTCAGAGTTCAGAACTGTGAACTAAAGACGTCGATGACAATATTCCCGTTATCTATTACCTAAAGCTAATGCTGGTGAAATGTGGGTATAACTGTGATCATCCCTTCGGGTACTAATTAAATTTGATTTGAAGTTGATATTATGACGAGATTGTTAAAAACATAACTAATGGCCATATTTTAAAATATAATTATTTATAATAAGCAAAGAAAAGAATATAAATTATTTGAACAAAAGCAACACTAAGAGAACAATATAATATAAAATAAATAAATTTTGCCAAATGGTATCTAGTACAGGGTATGTCAGGCTGTGGAAGCCTGGCGCTGGTTTTTAACGAAATCCCTTTGGTAAGTAAATGTTTTTAGTGTATTGATTTCTTGTACTTTTTAAAGAGTAATCTTGCCAAACAGAACTCTAAATCAGGTTTTAATCGTAAGTTTCATGAATAAAACCTCCTAATCAGTAATAAATTTAAATCCACCTCAAAACACAACAAACAGTTCTGAAAACAGCATGGAATAATACACACAAACAGGTAAAAACAAAACCTCAATTTCTAAAGTTGTTGAGCAATATAACTGGCGATTTGAACGTCGGGTTTTTATTTCAGTCAGCGAATGAACCATTCCCATTCCAGCTTGACACGACAAACGGGAAAAGGGAGTCTTTATTCTTAACCAGGCGCCCAACAGCAATTAACCCTTTACATAAAAAGTTCCCAGAGTATTTTCCCCTTCAAAAATTAAACTTCCCTCAACATAATAGATAAACACAATAAAGACAGACAAAAACACAGATTTCCACCACGTTTTGTAGACAAAATATCGCACAGTGGGCCAGTAACCTCGACAAAAGGTTCGCATCGTAATTAGTTATTTTGTCCCCACTGTGCAATAACTCAAACTTGCTCACCGCATCCGTAATATTTTTTCAATTAAAATTCATTTTTGTCATAAAATATTCTGCACTCGTGTTGAAAATTAAAATGTATGTGCTCCTCTATGGGTAATTACTTTAAAAATGTTATTTATTTTCCATATTCACCCTTTGGAGCTTAGAGGTTTATGTTGTGTAGCAATTGTGCACATATGCTGTTTGTTTTCTGTTACCTGATACAATTCGATTTTATCTACCAACAGTATGCAGCTCAGGAACTTACCTGTAAAAGAAAAACATGTTCATTAATAAACTATAGTGTAGCATATTATACTGAAGAGTAGACCATGAAGAGTATAAGAACTATTTTTTTGTTTATCAAAAGTGGTGGCCATGCCCAGTAAAAATCTGTAATCATGTTTCAGCCTAGGACAACTAATACTAATGCATAGAATTATTATAATAAAGTAATAAGAATTCTTCCAGCCCTCAACCAACCATTCTCTATAGATTTTCCAATATAGCTTTCAACGAATACTTCGGAACAAAATCTTTAGTAATAACAGTCCGAATCACAAGTTAGTAGCAGACTAAAGAGCCAACAATGACAATAATTTTTCGCACTAAACATATTCCAGCCGGTCATTAATTCTGTCGCTGCTGCAGCCGTCAGGCGCAGTCGTCTAACCGCAAACACGTACGCGCTAAACTAGTGGCGTTTTAATTCTATATTTTTGTCGAAAATCACATTAAATTAATTAAATGCTTGCTGTGTTTAAAAAACTTTTAAGAGAGTTTTGTTAGTAGTTCTCGTTGTCGAGTGATACAATCACATTGTTATTATACAGAGTGTCCGGTAATTAATGGATAACCTTGAAATGTCTTATAGTAGAACTGATGGCCGTTCAGAAAATGACAAAAATAATAATAAAGAAAATTGAAAAATATATATATATATTAAAAAGTGCAAGCTATATAGCATAGCATACTTTTGACTGTCTATATATTAGCATAATTAGTGTTTAATAATAAAACAACAAAAACCGATGGATTTCATTCATTTATGGTCGTAGTATACAAGAAAGTTATAAATGGTAATTTAAAAAAAAAACACATATCTCAGGTAGTAGTTAGGATAATTTTTTATATATTTTTTCTGAACGGCCATCAGTTCCACTATTAGACATTTCCAGGTTATCCATTAATTACCGGACACCCTGTATACATAATTATACAAACATTGGAATTTTGTTGACTAGACTATAGTAATTATTTTGAATTTCTATTTTAAAGTCTATCTTTTATGTCACTAAATATACATACGCTACAGTACACTGCTGCTGGATCCATATTCGACCTATACTCGATTTCTTTTACATTTGCTTTAAATTGCCTGAATATTCATGCCTAGACATTCATATTTTCAAAATTAGATAATACTAAAAAAACTTTCTGCGTCTTGAGCATATGAGGCCATGTAAGCCTACCTTTCTAAGGTATCCAGCAAGAGGAACACCGTGCAACAAAGACGTTTAAATTTAGAATACCAATCTAATGAAATGTCATAAATGAATTAGACTTCTAAGGAATTTAAACTCTATATAAAGTCATTTAAACTCATAATCGTGCAAATCTGACTCAGTTGGCAAACAGATCACCGAATAAAACTAAGTTTGTCCATTCTTTAGATGCATTATACGCTGCTCTATCCAACTACACAAGTCCTAACTAGATACTTGGTGTTTGTCAAGGTGCGCTCTGTACCTGTAGCAGATTAATGTTGCTCTCAGGCAGACGGATGCTGTGGCTCTTTGTTTTACTGTTTCCAACGTATCCTTTATAGGAGTGCCGGGTATACAGCTTTTGTTATTGATAGGTAAACTAGTTTTTAAAGAGTCCCGAAGGTATTGTAAATACTAAATGTAACTCAATTTATTGAATTATTATACTCAAAGAGTTGTACCTAAAACTAAAGTACATTTTTTTATAAATAATGAAATCAATAAAATAGATAACTTTATTGTGGTAAATGGGTAATTATTAAAATTGATATAAATAATAGAAGCATATTTTGAGACGTAACCACTATTAGAGCAGCGATAGCCTAGTGGGAAACCGTCGGACTGCCACGAAGAGGTCTTGAGTTGGATCCCAAGGCGCGTATCTCTGACTTTTCGAAGTTATATGCGTATTAAATAGTTAATTATCTCTTGCTTTAACTGTAAAGGAAAACATCGTGAGGAAACCTGCATATCTGAGATTTCTTCATAATGTTCTCGAAGATATGTGAAGTCTGCCAACCCGCACTAGGCCAGCGTGGTGGACTATGGCCTAAGCCTTCTCACACTGAGAAGAGGCCCAAGCTCAGAAGTGGTACTGTTTAATACAGGGCTTAATGCGATCAACGGAATCTTTCATTACATATAAAAACTTCTAACAGACGATGACTTTATCGTATAATTCTAACAATTTGGTATAATTCTCGTAATTCTTAGAATTTTGACAATAAATCGCAGCCGAGCGTTCATAACGTCTCAAGTCAAAACTTTGTAGAATAAATATTCTGAGGTATCCGTCTTCTTAGGTAATTGGGTTTATATTCAAGCTCGGCATGCTTATAAGGTATGGGTAGAGCTTTTTGTGATATTATGAGCAATGTAAATATTTTAAATAACACTAAACAAAAATATATTTGTAGGTATGCGTTGAGAGCGAAGCGGACCATTATAATAGCTACCGCAATATATACATACGTGTGTTTGCAATTTTGAATGCATCGCAATCATGAGTTCGGGTGCCAATTCATCAAAATATCTTCATAATTTCACTCCTAACACAAACATTATAACAGCTCATCTAGCTTATCTCAACTAACAGTGATTGGAGGCAAACCCCTTCAGGTTAACTAATTAAGCTAAGCTTAGCTTATCGAGAGCTATTTCGAAAAGTACTTACGATTTGCAACCCAAATTTTTTAGTAATCCTTTATTTAAAATTTTAATGCTAAAAGGAAAGGATTGTCTAGAATCCCTTTAATAAGTCTTTAGAAAATTAATTTCAAACGTCACAGTTTGTGAATGTAAAAGAGTATCTTGCCAGACTATGGTATTTCATATACAAAAACCTTTATGGCAATCGATAATTTCATAGTTTAACGAGAATTGCGCCATTTATATTGTAAGGTAACAAATGAAACCTTGAATACATCATAATACCTTTTGTGAATGTTTTATATTAGAAGATTTAACTTTCCTATTTATTTAAAAGGAGAAAATATACTGTGATATTTTAAAGGAGATACCACAAATAGTTCAGATAATAAAAGCAAACGCTAAATGGCGCTGTATATAATTATAATCTTATTTATGTATCACATGGCACGCATGTATATGCATTTCATTTATGTCAAGAATTTAAACAAACATTTGTACACAACCGGGTAACATGCTCAAGTTAAGAATCGACGCGAGGCTCTCGCATGTATAGCCGTCATGATTAACTCGCGCATGTATCTTGCGCGAGTAGCTTGCGCATGTATCTTGGGCGAGTAGCTTGCGCATGTAGTTATTATACCAATAACCTATCTTGCAAACAAGGCACGCAATAAATACAAATCGTTGACTACATAAGCCTTACAATCCGAAAACCACTTATAAACAGGGACCCCTTTCACCAACAATTTTAAATACCGCTGACAGATCGAGACGAGTTTGAATAAAACTTTAGACAATAAATAATATAATATAAAGTATCCCTTCTGTGCCATTCCGTAATGCCAAAATTAAGTTACAACTTTGATTACGGACCCGGTTTTCTGTGGACTTGTTAATCAGTTAATTTTTGGGTAATTATTTAAGCCTGTCTCGGCGACGGGTCCACTTATCATTTCTCGTTTGTATTTTCGTAACTATTGGCCGTCGAATTTAAAGCGATTTGACTACTCAGAGCTTTTACTAATTTACTTGTATCTATTTTTATTGATGGTATACCGATATGAAGACACTCTTAAATAATTGGCGTATATTATGTAAACCACACACTCTTCATATGTTTCTTACTCAATCATGCGTAAAAAGTGTATAGGATTTCGAAGAAACTTGGCACACAGATGAACCACGACCTAGATTAACACATAGGATACCTCTATTTCAACGTTGTCGTACGGATCAAACGCGCGACATCGCAAAATGAAACTAGTATATTATATAGTACAATCCATTAATATCTTAATTCTGTCTTTGAAAGAACAAAAACATTTATTCAAACAACGGCTACAGAACACGCAGGCACGGCATAACTTTTTTGTGGACCACACAATTTTTTGTCTCGTGCGGCGATCGAACGAGTCGAATCGAAACGGTCGAATCGCTATGACATCCATGCAGTATTTTATGCTTTTCCTTAATATTTAAAATATTAATTTGGTTTAGAGATAATTAAATGACAAGTCACTAGCATTTCGCTTCCACCTTTAGAATGAGTTAGCGTTCAATCAAACAACATAATAACATTCACGGTGTTTATCAGACAAGAGACTAGATAACATCGCGTCAATCATCTTCGAGGCACGTACAGCCCTCTACGTGTACAAAGCAGGTAACACAAGTACAGAGGGACCTCTTCACACCGGTTACTTTTTAATCTATTGAGTTGCAGTGGCACCCTGCTGGCCAGATACAACAGATTTTAATTATGTGTCGGATTCTAAGACTTAGACTTAAGACTTAACAGTTTAACAATCCTAGCAATTTTAGTGGACACTATTTGTTGGCCCACTATTCCGTAGATGAAGACTTGAGCGTGACTAATGGTATTGTTGGGGCGATCTAGTGTTTGTATACCTATTTTATTTAACTTATAAATTCCACGGGAATCGAACCCGCATCTACTATTTATTTCACTCTTGTGTCCACGATATGCAATAATGCGAGAATTCCTAATACGCTACAAGGGAATTACCGGCACTGGTCCGACAGATAACACTTTTAATAATATATAATTTGTTTATTATGAACACACACACTGGTAATACATATATAGGTAAAATCACAATATATTTTATAAAACTAATTCTAATTACATATTACAAAGACCTAGCGTTCTGTCGGGCCAATGCACAGCAACTGGCCGACTCGCCTTGCATACACCACGCTTGCACACACATACATTCGACGCACACATACATACCCCTACAGTATTATAATACGTACAAGACGTGTTTGTGGGTCTCATAATCACATGTCACGCCTGGGTATCGAACCTACAAAACCAGCTAGACTGACTGTGGCGAGGCGATCATTTAAATAGTTACTTCATTCTTGCAGTCCACGTCCATCTAGTGGAAACAAAGACTATACTTGAGCTTTTCTCTCTATTCATATTTTATAACATTTCGTGCCCAGCGATACTGCTATTCCACTTCATACAAGCATAGCACGTCTACTATATTCCCGCTAGGGCAGGCAGAGGTGTACTACGCTCCCATTTTGCTGTCTGGCAATAGTCTCCCGGCAAAATAGGAACATGGAGTCTGAATCAGACTCCATGCTCCCTCCATCAAGACATTTTCAGTAGCAACTGAGAATTTCTGGACAGAATAACAAAATAACACTTTACCTGACACGGAATTAAAATCCAGTTTTAGTAAAGCTCTACTATCGAGCTTCCAATATATTACCTAACTAGATGTGCCCGTGGTTTCACTCGCGTTTATGGTTACTGCGACGCCCCCGTGGGCCATAGCGTAATGTTATATTAAAGAATTTTTCAATTCGAATCTGTAGTTCTTGAGATTAGCGCGTTCAACCAAACAAACAAACTCTTCAGCTTTATAATATTTGTATAGATTGTGAACCCACCTTACCTAGAAACTCACAAGTTAGTAAACAATTTTAATCCAAAAACCTTCAATACATATTCGCTTTCGCTAAACTAATTCTAAGTTAAAAGTTAAGTTTTAGTAACGAGTTGCACTTGAGGTTTTAAACTTAGGAAGGAATAGTTGTTCGCATCAAAGGCTTTGTTCTAACTTAGTTCTCAAGTTTATTTATTTACTGACGTCGAAGCTCGGTAATACTTAGACGCCTATGCCAGGAACACTTGGCCTGTAGGACTTCTATTTAAACTGGGAGGACAGAGAATAAATCACTATTTTTAAATAAATTTGACTGAATAAATATATTTTGATTTGATTTGATTTGATATTAATTGTAGATTTAATTAAAATTAAACTCATTTATACGGATTTTATCGCGTTGTTTATTTAACACTGTTTATATAGTTTTATTTCAATTAATAACATTCGAAAAAAGAAGACAATATAATGTAGATTTAATATTTATTATTTATTTTAAAAGCTTTTTCCATCGTAAGGTAGAATTTAAGTTACAAAAGGGGAAAAACAATTCATGAAGCAGGACCTGAACCTTGACAAATCGTGTCGTCACTCTTACAACTAAGCTATTCATGTTTTTTAAACTGAAGCGATGTCGACGTACGACTTTTGAATTGGTTTGATTTAAAACACAATTACTAATTTCTGTTCGTGATTTTGTCTGCGTGAGTCCCTCAGGGACATAGCATCGTGATAAAAGTATCCTATGTGTTAATACAGAACATGGACTATCTATGTGCAAACTTACATCCAAATCCATTAAAAGGTTTACATATGATTGGTTAACTCACTGGCAAACAACTTTATATTAGGAGGAGGCGATAATTTATTAAATGAGAAGAATAATCACTAAATCGTATTGTATTTATATATATAATTACTATATTGTGACAGGTGCCGTTGGCTCGTGACGTAAGCTCACGCTTGTATCTGGTACCGGTTTAAATTGCCGGCTTGAACAGTGTTATTGGGTTTAGAGACAGCGGTATTCCGATAGCTACGTGACCGTAAAATTGTCTGTTTATATTCTACCATTGTATATACACTAACGGACTCATAAGCATCAATGTTCAAGACGCCTTTGAAATAAACATTATAACCAAGTAATCAAACATTTTATACAAATTTAAGTTGAAACCTATAGTTTGGTTCATTAACTTCATCAGCTTCAACAGCGTAGTATCTTATCCTTATCCAGGTGCTCTTATTATAGATTGTAATCGGTTCCGCATAGATCTGATTAGGGTTATTAAACGGTCTGCCGGAATATTGTGCCATTTTTGAGAAATCGCTGTTCTTAGTGCCGCCTCTGTTGTGGGCATAGGATTTCTCGCATATACAGCTTTTATTAAACCGTCCCAAACATGCTAAATGGGATTAAGACCCGGGCTGCGTCCTGGCCAATTCATTGTACGTATCCCAACCTCTTCGCAATATTGTCGAACTTGTGCAGCGGCGTGGGGTCGGGCATCATCTTGCATTAGAGTAAAATTTTCGCCTATTAATCCCATGTAAGGTACCACGTGAGCTTCTAAAACCTCTGTTATATAGTGTTGTGCCGTCAAACCACCTCTTCTACCGTTTTGACGAACCATGTCGATGAACACAAGTTCCGTTCGCCGGTTATCGAAATGCCACCCCACACCATACACGAATCGCCTCCAAAAGGAACACGCTCCTCAATGCAACTTTGAGCATATCTCTCCCCACAGCGATGATAGACTCTTTTGCGACCGTCTGTACCATTTAAACATGTCCTACACTTATCGGTGAACAATATGGAGGCCCATTGCTCTTCAGTCTAATTAAGATGTTCACGCGCAAATCTTAAACGAGCTTGTCTGTGAGCTGCAGACAGCTTTGGACCATTTGCTGGTCTAAAATGGGTGATTGCCACTTCCTTAAGTTTCCTTCTTATTGTTCGTGCACTCACGTTTACTCCATGCACCTCATTCAGCTCTGTTTTGATGTTTACTGACGTAAGCAAACGATTTCGTAGGGAAGTTGAAACAATAAATCGGTCGTCACGACAGGTGGTTGCTCAAGTTATGCCGGTACCAGGGGGTCTCCTTTTGTAAGAACCTGCCTCTACAAACCTCCGGTATACTCTAGAAACCGTAAGCTGGCTTAAATTTAAATTTTAGCAATCGTTCGTTGATCCAAGCCTTCCCGCACCAATTTAAATCGCAAATGGAAAAAACAAAAATAATTAATTTCAAACTTTACTCTTACACACAATTTTGAGACTATGCATAAATTTTATTTTCCCGGCTATAATTTTATCTTTTACTGCAGTTTTTTGTGATTAATGGTCAGTCTCGACATTTTCATTTAGTTTATTTTAAAATGTTTGCATACTTATCAAAAATATTAATTCGAAAGTAATCCTGAACTTTGATGCAGTTTATGAGTCCGTCAGTGTAATGTACAAATCACAGTATTAATTTACTATTATTTTATTTTATCTAAGATTTTCTGTAAACATCATCATTTACTATAAATGACTGATATTTAATAATGTCTGCTATTCTAAGACTTGAGAGATTAAAGAAATATTATAATAGAAACTTATGTGACCTAAAAATAACTCGACTGAGTTCGACACTTATCGAAATCAAATAAGACATTTCAATCTTACACTTTAATTGTATATACCTTTTTGTTACAATAAAGAATGTATTATTATTATTATTATTATAATGCTTTTATACATTGTAAATAAATATAAAACATTTAACAAAATAGGTTGTTTATCTATACAATTTACAGAAAATCGGGCATATTAAAAATAAATAAAGAATGAACCAGAATGTGATTTCCAGATGTTTTGTTGGCGTTTCTATTTTATATTCTATAGGTACTTTATTGATTTCTGTATATTCTATCGAGATTGCAATCTAGTGTGGTTCGATACCTGGAGTAATACAACAGTGTATCGTGTAGTATTCAGTGTGCGTGAGAATGTAATCAATCTACCGCCCGAACGCCGGGCTAACACAACCGCGGCGAGAACATTTTATTGAAACTTTTATACGTACTAAATAATTTAGCTAGAACGCTAACAAATTGGCTGAACTATACCTACTGTTAGACGAGGACTTTGAAACCTTAAATAAATTAGTCTCGTTTGGGAGCCGACAATAAAGCATTATTTTAGTTACATCAGTATAACTAAAATACATACATACATACATACATAGATTCACGCCTGTTTCCCAGAGGGATAGGCAGAGACTACGGATTTCCATTTGCTACGATCCTGACACACTTCTCTGGCTTCATTCACTTTCATAACATTCCTCATACACGCTCGCCGGTTTAAGGTGCTCTTAACCTGGCCTTTATCCAGAACGTCACCGATCTGATCAAGAAACGTTCGCCTAGGTCTTCCGCTAAAATACATAATACAATAAAAAATTTCGACTGATACTGATTCTATAATGATTAATCCTGCTCTTGGCAGATGAACCACTGGCCCACGTCAAGTCAATTCAATAATAATTTATTCATCTAGGTCACAAAGTAACACTGTACGTCAAAGTTCATTAGTGAGTTTACTAAAGTTACTGATTAATATTTATGCTAGTTGCTAGTTCTACGCACTATCTGATAGTAAGGTCTCTCATGGACAAGGTTCATAGGTGTAATTTTCCATGTATTAGCATCACTCGCATCTAATGTTCAGTTTATCGAGTCATTTACATTACATTATTGTCACTTAACAATATACGTATAATCAGATACCACATGAATCGATTTTTTTTCTTTGTTTGTTACGTTTTCACGCCTTAACTACTCGACTGATCATCATGAAATTTCGCATATATTTTGTCAGGGGTATAAAAAACGACGTTTAATCCAGAAAATAGTACTGTACATTTACGCGAGCATAACCACGGGAAAATTTGGTATAATTATAGAATACTGTTCATCCGTCTTCAAATAATCCTACTAACCATGAAATTGAAATAAAATAGTTACTAAGCATATTTAAGACAAAAAGGGATCCTCTGCTATCAATCGGTACGCAGCAATAGCAGGATTAAGTCCTGATAATCCTTCGGCCATTACTTCCAGTTTACCTTTTTGGGGTCCTTAGAGATGCGGTATTTTAGCAAAAATTTTGATTATACGGTATTGAAATATACGGTAAGTATTTCTTTTTTATTGAAGTTATATTTGTGTTTGGTCATCTGATGTTAAGCGACGATGTAGCCGACTTAAAGTACCTAGTCACTTGAGGTTTGAAGACCCCAGCACATATTCATCAGAAAACTTAATCATAGAGTTCCATTCCAATCTGGTCAATATAGATACGACTACAACTATGTATATCCCGAAAGCCACATTACTGTCGGTATATATGCTGCGAGAATATGCTATAGTCGCAAATTCTATGTTTAATCACCTCAAATTAATTTCTTCGCGTTGTTTATTTAACACTTTATCACATAAAACCCGTATATAGTAGTTTAATTTCAATGAATAACATTCGCGTAAACAGAAGACAATATTCTTTATAATTATTAGAAACACTATTTGATACCTAAATTTAAATTTAAATCTGTTTACAACTGCATTAAAAAGGAACATGCAGTAGGATGACAAGGCGAGGTTAAACTGCCATATCGCATAAATAGCTTGCAACATGATAACAGTATTTATGAATATTAGTATCGACGTGATTGTTTAAAACATCGGCTAATATGATGAGGAATTAAGATATCTGGTAGCATGCAATTATCTTTCCTCACGTTTAGTTAATGTCTATTTAATTTGACATACGTTCGTTTCTCTCATTGCTGCATCAACATGAAACCTCACAGATGAGCTAAAAACACACAAACTCTGCAGAACCACAAACAGTCAATATCTAAAAGAAACAAACGTACGAACAAACGAAAATCTCTTTTGAATTTAAACCCCCCAAAGAGGGTTTTAATCGTTTTTAAATGTCTACCCGTAAAGGCGCAAATCCGCGGCAAAATTTTCATCAACCAATTAAGCAAATGTCAACTCTATGATATTGTAAATAAGAGTTGCTTCAACTGAAAAAACAATGATGTTATTCCCTATTTTATATGAATTCATTAAAGAGTGCGCAGAAATTGGGTTTTTTAACTTTTAGACAAAATGTTGAGGGCTTCTGAATTTTCCAACTTTTCGTGATGGCCCAAAACGTCTGTCTGTCAGACATCTCAAATTGACTGCAGAGAGGACATGGTTTTAATTTCAACAAGTCTTTTTCTCTTCTATTTTGCACAAACCTGTGAATTTTGTCAAGAAGTTTTATCTTTAATGCTGGTTTGTAATTCAAATGTGAAAGTGCTTCGAATTTGAATGTGAATCATTGAAAGCTCAAGGGGTTTATTGCATCGCGATGCAAAACGCGAGGACAGCTGAATACCCCTTGGCACTGATTTCTGAGTTAAAAAAATACAAGAATAGTTTTTAAAACGTTGCTCTACTGCATTTTTCAACAATGCTTAAGTTTCTAGGTACGAATAAAAGGTCAAATAATAGGTGTTTGTGTTTTCGTAACAATATTATTTAAAGAAATGTTAAATTGTGTGTTTGCCGTATATGTAACTCATTCAAAACTAATATATGGTACTTTTTTATCTGAAACACGTATTATGCGGTTTTTCTTGTATACAAAAAATTCAGACCTTTTAGTGCGTTAATGACATCAATTGAACAATTAAGAAGATTATTAAATAAATTTTAATTAATCAAAATTTGCCAATTATAAATGTATTGTTAGCGTACTCATAGTTCTTAGGAAAAACAAATTCTTCGAATTCAATTTCAGCATAAAAATAATAGAGGTCGAACATTACCTTTCAATTGTTACACGTTTACATGTCTTCGTAAGTTAGGTCTATGATATATTTTCCATTATGAACAATTGTGTGATATATCATAAAGAGTTTGTAAAGTATATTTTGTGGAAAATGTTGTTGGTTACTTACCGAAATTTTGTAATTATTGCTTGTATAAAATTCAATATGTTACTGTTCATTTTCTCTAGTTAATAAATAAATACAGATAAAATAAAAATTGAAACAATTATTATACATACTTTATGAAAATTAAACCATTCTTCAACTTATTATAACGTAAAATACTTCAACAAAGAACAGAATATAAATCTAAAACAAACCAATAAATGGTAACACCTTTTCCTGAGCAACATATAAAAATGAATAGCAAATAAATAACGGCAGCAACTACAGATCTGTTTGTATCGACATCAAGAGCGTTCTGCTGTTCCCCTGAATATTTTATAAAGCCTTTAAGATTACAGAAAAACCCACTCAGTACACTCCCAGAGGGAGTTCGATACCTATCGATAAAGGTAAATAATTTAATTCTTGTTTCCTAGTTTGTACGGCGTAAGAATACTGGGCTGATATTTCGATGTTTGCTTAAGTGTTTTAGGATATATTTGGATGACCATTTTATCATATCATTATGTTTTCCTTGTGATTTACAAGGATGAGGACGTGGCTGAACTGATGCGGTCTGGGCACGTTTCGATCAGAATAAGATATTGATTACTTTAAAATGGTTCGCAATATTAAAACATCACGCTTGTATATCCCGAGTAGTCAAGCAGAGACATCACACTCACATTATACAAACCCTTTTTTTAAACAATTTCTATGTCGCGGGGGCCTTCACACATATACAACAGCAACTAGCGTACATCCAGACTCAGAACACTAATTTGTCGAACACTAGAATTGTCCTGCGTAGACCATGATAATAAATTGCTGCACATATAACATTATTAATTTATATGATCGAGTCGTGACACAGCGTTCAGAATTTGTACAAGCACTCTCATTTGGCAATAGAAATATAACAAATAGGTACTAGGTATCATAATGTTTTCAAAGATACATAGATAGTTTAAAGCTGGAGAGAATTTTCTAGTGAGCCATATATCTCCCGTGTTGCTACTAACAATATCTTGGTAGAAATTCGAGAACTGAAGAGACCTCATGGCCATCAGACGCATTCACTATAATTCCGCTACTAAGGCACAATAACAAGTCTAACGTAATATTTCCAAAGACGATAGGCGCGACTGCAATAAATCTTTTTTCAAGTAAAACAGAAATTAGCTGTTCCAGCCCCCGACCCTCTTTCCCCCGATGAGATTCACGTCACGTCATCTATCTTTCCGTAAGATTTACAATGTAACAATGTAATTGTGTTAATTTCTTGCTATCATTGGCCTGGATACGCGCTCTAACTGATTCTGTGTTGGCCATATCTTTCGTTGAAATCGAAAAGACTTCTACTGAGGTTTGTAGCAATGAATTCACAATAATGAGTCTTCTGTATTAATTGGTCATTATTGGTAAATAGCCACATTGCTGATTAATCCACTGAGTGGCAGGGGCACACTGGTGGTCAGTGACAATATGTTTTTAATTTTGTCTGGCATTCCAACCATTGACAAGTTAAGTGCTGCTATTTTGTTAATACATAGCATGGTAAATTATGCAGAACTTATATAGTTTAAACAATCAAATAGAATATCGTGCATATGACTGACTGCTCGGATGGCGTAGTGTTAAGAAGTTACCTCGCCATGTCCATTACGCCGAGTATTGTGGGTTCGATCGTCACGCAAGACAAAAATTTGTGTGGTCCACGAAAATTTATTTCGAGCTGTTCTTTGTGACTGTTGTTTGAATCTTTATAAAGATCCCCGCGACACAGGAATTATTCTTAGAGCGGGATAAGCCGATTTAAAAAATTATAATAATGATGGAAAATCTATTATATGTGTTATTGCTATTATCTTATATCTCAATAATTGTTATCATAATTAAGTTAAGCAGCATAATAGTGATTATAGTGTTGGTGTGCTAATTAATATATAAATAAATAAATTGTCCTACTTACTGCGTAATTATTCTCTTTTTCACATACTTCATCGATATCATGATGGCAATAGCTGCTGAAAATAAATTGAAAACAAAAGTATGCAAAAAATAAACCTAATCAGATAAAAACAGACCTAATAAAAATTACAGATGTATAACCTATTTTCATTTTTATATCGGAATGGATAAACTAGTTTCCAGCAATGGCTACGCAATGTTATCTATAATATCATTCAGAATTTTCATGTAACAATTAAAACATTGAACCTCAATAAAGAATTACAGTTATTTCTGTTTAAAAATATTCCATCCGATGTTTCTTTTTGATGTCAATATAAAAACGAATTGTGCCCCTGTTAACCCTGTGAGTTTTATTTGGATGTATACGACGACGATGACCAGACATCACTATAAAATATTGGTATTTCACGTCAATTAAAGTTGAAATTAAAAAGATGAGAATTGATATAAAAGTAAAGCTCTCTTATGAAGTCAGGATATCCACAAACCGTTACACTTTCAAGGTAAAAGTACGTGCTCTCCTCGACAGTTTATCAGATTCTTCTCATCATTATAAAGTCACATACAATATCATAGCACCCACGTAATACATGATTTATTCCTACTACGAGAGTTGTCTTTTAAAGAATAAGAAGTAGAAAAAAGTTAAGTGTTACAGTATAGTCGATAATAGTTGTAAATTAATCTTGGTCGTAATATATTTTTGGTTTTACATTAATTTGTATCAGATTCATATTACAAGCTGTAACAGCCTAATGGTTAAGGTTCTTGAGTTCGAAGCTTACTGATCAAAATAACAACGTGAAACCATTGAATGGAATGACAAAATGACAGGATTACTTCTAATAAGCAAAGGGAAATGCTAAAAATAATATACCATTCTCAATGGCTAGCCTTTTCCTTACATTTTTTATTATACTAAAAAGTCTTACTCAGACTATATTTAATTCTTATTGCCCCAACAACCACAAAACCATTTATTCATTTCAGTAACTAAAATAGTTCCGCAAAGCAGTGGAACTCGTTACCTAAATCTGTATTTCCTGATGAGTACAAGCTGATTGTCTTCATGTTGCAAGTGAATAGGTATCTTCTAGGTAAACGTGCTCCATCGTCACTTAACATTAGGTGACATCGCGATCAAACGCAATACTCTTAAAATTAAAAACAAAAAATAGATGGCCGAAATAAAGAAAAAATATAGTTATGTGTTTCATCCAAAACAAAATACAATGCTTTGTAAACAAAGATTATAACCACGACCAGTTTCCACATTCTATCTTCACTTTACGCCAGTTTAATTAACACAATACACAGCTAGTACAAAAAACCATTAAGAATTGTTGAACACAAACAATAGCGAGGACGACGTGCCGATAGTGTTACAACAAATGATACCGCAAAATAGATCGTAGCCGAGAACAAAGTAATTTACTCCTCTGCACCCAATGAGAACTCCAACTATAAACCTTTATAGCTCTACCAGCGTACTATGTCGTGGAAGATGTTTGAAGAATTTCGTACGGACTAAGATAGATTGAATAGTATCCTTTGTTTTATTTTATACTCTGCTAAGGTGAGAAACAAGCTTCAAGTGATCGCAAGCGTAATAGATGACGCAAATAAATGAGAGGCGAAGATGATCTACAACTCACGGTGAGACAGCATTGAAGAAGGGTAGCGCGTAACAAAACCTAGTGGAAAATATAAAAGGAGGTCAAGAAGCAAACATGTGTTTCTAGTTTCACTACAAAATGTCTCGTAGTTATTGAACCACGGTACATTTTATAGTGAAAACAGAACATATTAAACATTTATACTTAACCTAGTAGTTCAAAATATAGAGCTAAATATTATTATTATTATGGTGTAATACAAGCCTACGCCCTGATGGATACTTGCAATACTAGAGTATCTTTAGAGTGATAACCGCTACTGGTTTTCGATCCTGAACAAAGGGATTGCTGCGTTGTTTGCATATGATATAACATCCCTAGTGGTTGCCAAAGCACAGTATCTTTTACGCTCAAACAACTGCTTCCACAAAAGTTCAACACAAAATCATTACTAAGACCAATGTCAACAGGATATTTAAAAATTAATGACACCGTATAATTTATATTTTCTGATACCTGATACTAAAAAAGCTAGCTAATATACAAGCCAACCAATAGGAAGCGGTTACCATATCCAATTTAGACTATTGGGTAGGTAACTAAGCCTAGCTAGGAAGTTGCTAGACAGTCAGGGTATAAAAAAAGACCAACGGTCTTCTGCAGACAATACAGAAACTTAATATACTCTAATCTCTGAAATACTTGTCAAAAATATTATATAGATCAAAGTTATTATTAAAACTTTAAGCCGAACTCAAAGATATTTAATTAAGGTCTTTAAGATAGTTAATCAGCCTAATACCTAGGCACTCGGCAAATTATCTCGACAATGACTACTATTAAGATATTCGTGTTAAACAAAAGGATAAACAGAGTTAGTATTATTTATCTTTTCTACAAACGTTACCCGAGCAAAGTGGTGGTTCTATAATATATACATTTCTAAATAATTAAGCGATAATAAACTTACGACATGCCTAATGGTAAACAGTTACCGCAGACTAGGATCATCATCATCAGGCTATAATAGTCCACTGCTGGACATAGCCATAGCATATACTCCCCCAATGACCAGGATCATAAGACACCGTAACCACTTGTTAAATCAGAAGTATCAATGGCATTGCCAGCCCCTTAAAAAAGAAAATCGCCAGCATCAAGGGCAAAAATTACTGAATCTTAAATTAAAACATGTATCTATGTCCTGCTGAAAGCAAAGCGCCGTATTTAGGAACATGAGAATTTGACTCAACTCTGAAATGCAATACAAGGTTATCTGGCTACAATGTTCTATAGAGATAAGATCTACTTACAGTCCGATAGATCCAATTCGAGCTAAGGCACATGTTTAATTCAAGATCTAACTGAACTTTCTTATTAACAATATATGTAAAGTTTTTTCCATGCGAGTGTCGAAACCTCTGCTTACGGTATTCGGAAAGGCTCTGTGACCAGTTAAAGCAATCAACCATCTGTGCAGTCGATCCTTTAAAACTTAGGGAGGTATTTGAGGAGGATAACATTATTAAATCCACTACTACATCATTACTTACCCACTAAACCCTCAAATGGGCACGGCCATTCAATGCCGACTCAAAGTCTAAAAGACCGACTGATTTTCTTGGCGAAATTCGCATTTTGTTCGCGAAATTCTTATTTTTCAGCAAAAGGAACTTTTCAGACGTCTCCCGAGACAGATCGGCTGTAACGTCCGGCTCTCGTTATTTCTTTGACGCAGCCTCTTTGAGAACATCTAATTGAGATCTTATAAAGTTGCATTGTTTTGACTCGGCCATGACTTTGACGGATGGACAAGTGATTTATTGCCCAATTAGAGACGTCAGCATCTTTTTATTTTATTCGTTATTATGACGTATTGCATGGCGGGTGGATTTGACCAAATTGGGTATATACTCCTTGCGTCCTATTTCAGACAAAATTTTCCTTAATTATTTTATGAACTTTTCTTCTTCTGTTAAGTAATAAGACATGCAATTTAGGTTTTACAAATTATTAAAATTAATACTTTTTGCTGTATTAGATGAGGCTATAAGTTTTACAGAGACTATTTAATTTTAGTCAGATTTATTGTAGTAATTTGTAGATATAAGTAAGTGCAACTATTAACATTAGCTCATAAAATATAACATAACATATTCTAGTAAATTTTACTCAGTTTCCCTCCCCCTAGCGCTACATACGCCCACCGACGCGTTGCTGTGCTCATATATTTTAACCTAGACTATATTGCGTCCATATATTTAATAGAGTAGTGCTCTACTAAACTAAAACTGAATATTTTACTCATTCTAATGCTAGCTTTTATTTTACCAAACAAAGCGAACGAGTATAGCCTTACTCCGTTTCAAGTTCAGTTTATGGTTAAGCGATAATAAGTTTTTAGTAAAAAATTTTATACATAGTTATCTATTGTAGTAAAATATTTAACTAGTGATGGAGTACTTTAAGAAAATTTATTAAATGGAAAATAAAATCTTTCTCGGAAATAACACATCGAAAAATATTGCGGCTTTTAATTTCTACGGTTAACCACTGTGGTAGTTCCAAATATGAATACAGAAAAACCCCGCGCAAACTTAAAGTTTTTGCATCTATAGCATGCTAAAACTGTAACTTTACCGGCACATGCAAAAAAAACTATTGGTATTCGATATAGCCCACCGGACCATACCATCAAAACTAGCACCATATCGTGTCATGTCCAGACAGCAACAAATTCACGAAGAGAAATTTTATTCCGTTCTAGCGAGCGTTAAATGTTTCCTTCGCATCCGATACGTTCATCGAGAGTCATACATAGAAATCTTTGGTTGTGATTGTATAATCTTACTTCTATTATAAATCGTATTAATTTATTAATTACAAAGTAAATTTACTGACCTGTAGGTACCTCGAAATATTTTCAACACAATGGGCGCATACTAAAATATTTTAAAATACAGAGCCCACCCTATATCGGCCACCAAACGCTGGTCTAACTATACATTGTATACGAGCACAAAATAGATTATTCAATTGCTGGTCCATTTTACCCCGCCCCACCCTCTGCAACACTGCACTCCATCGTATATTCCGACCGAGACTATGAATGCAGCGTTTTTCGCCGAGTTTATTTTACGTGAAGTGTTAAAAATAAAATTGGGTAAAAAAATACCCGCGCGCGTATCGCAGGGTTAACTTTATTCCGTCTAGATTGGATTTTTTAAAAGGATTTTTTGGATTGAATCCGTTGAAAAGGTCTGGTGAATGCGGTCCGTCTTTCAACTACAGTGTTTGCGAAATAAACCTCGGTAAGTGGCTGCACCAATCTTGGCATAGCGGTGCAGTGCGGCTGTCGAAAATGGTCTACTACCAAGTCGAGCAACACGTTAGGCATTTTTGCAGCTCATTGTACAGTCATAAGCGTCAATAATTTTTTTATTTACTTGTTTTCTTAGATTTTGTTTATATTTGGAAACATCAATGTACCTTTGTGGAAACCTGAGAGTGGGGCCTGGTACCCATAACACAAGTTAGATCTTACCTTGGGTACCAGTGTTCAATAATTACAGTGTCTTACTTGTATTTGTGTTTAATAAATTTTAATTTCAATTTCAATAGAGACAAGACTCTGTGTTACAACTATTCAATATAATCCTATGTAATGTACGCAATGTTAAAACATGCCACAATAGTAAATAATTTAAGTTAATAGTTAATACTTTTGCATGTTTATATAAATAAATAAATAAATAAATATTCTATCACATACACACAACACCATCTAGCCCAAACTAAGCAGAGCTTGTACTATGGGTACTAGACAATGGATAAACATACATATATACTTACTTTTTTTTTTTTTTGTAAATACATACATATTATACATAGAAACACCCAGACCAAGACAAACATCCATGTTCATGCACACAAATGTTTGACTTGTGCGGGAATCGAACCCGCGACCTCAGGTGTAGCAGTCGGTTAGACTAACCACTACGCCATCGAGGCGATACTATAGTATATAACACGTAACACGATATAATTCGTTATTATGTAGAATAAATATATATTGCTATGCTTTTTAACCTCGAAGAATGTGTGCACAACGTCAATTATTTATTTTATCTGTATGTAAACAAGTGACATCAATAGTATATAATAAAACTAGTTTGCAAATCGACACTAATATTCAATGGTTTGCATTTTTTTATGTTTGTTTATAATGAATAAACTCAAAAACTACTGGACCGATTCTAAATATTAATTCAACCAGAAAAAATTAGGCTTTAGACGCACTACGGTACGAGCTACGGTTGAAGCATTAATAAAATATAAACGTGCCTAAAACTGCAGGAAAGAGCTAGCATACAATACAAAATATCCTTGCTGCCCACTTTAGCTGGGTTCACTTCCTTTTACTTAAATATCAATTATTTCCACATTGCATATAAACTTACTTACAAAACAACCTTTTCAATCTTTACTAAATTAATCTATACTTCAATCATCAAAAATGAAAACAACAATTCTTCTTCCGTAATAAAAGCTGGCACAAAAATACACAACATCGTATCATAATATGATTATTACCACAAAAAATAATAGGCTCGTCAAACAGTGCACATCTGCGAGTCAAACGAGATTATGTCCAGGGGGGGATGGAGCAAACTTCCCCGACGCAGTTAATGAACCCGCCTATATTGTGCTGATTGAATTCCGACAACAATGCTATTAGGATACCAGCGGGGCATAGTTCTGGCTGTGGTGAGAAGTTAAAGATTACAAACAGATTAGAAATGTTTTAGTAATTGTTTTGCGAGCATCCGCACGTGCTAGCTTTCGAATAAACTAAATCTCCACTGTATTATGAGTTTATGACGCTCAATCACAATTTTAGTATATCGATAGTTTTCTTTTCACTGCGTGCTTATTAAGTAACTAAGTTCAGGAACTAAAGAATACGACACGATGGATATAAAACTAAACAAAATAGCACATTCTAAAATTATTGTTAGAGTACCTAATGAGTCAAAAATTGCCGTAACATTGTGTTGTAAGTAGCAGCTTTTAAAATACTTGAACCGCCTCTACCCTTTAGCCCATTACTGTAAGAGTTCACTGGTTACAAATTAATATTCAAATCATGTATTTCATTTAGTTCTCAAAGTAACACTTATAAATATGAAAATTGCGGCGGCTACTTAGTTACCGCTGCCAACTTTCTAGAGCGATTCTAAGAATAGCTCTATAAACCCATGGCTATTATTTTTAAATTATAATTCTAGAATATTTTACAGAGTTAATTGCCTGCAATGTTATGTCTATAAGATCCTTGTGAAGTAGGAAGTAACTTTAAAAATATTGGTATGGCTGATCTTACAACTAATAATGCGACATAACTCAATAAAATTTTTAGAATCGATTTATAGAATCAAGAAAATTTAACAATTTATTTATAAGACTTTTCTCGCCATTAGAATGATAACGCAAAATATTATTTGTTTGCAGGGGCCCTGCGATACAAGATTCTCGCAGGACCTTTATAAACAAAGAACGCCTAAGTTTGTAACAACTAGTAATGGACAACACTGTGTTTGCACTTAGTGAGCATCGAAACTACACTCAACGCACTAGCATTGAGCGAAGCAGTCAAGTTTACTATTTGCAGTTTGCTCACTACAAATAATAATACAGATAAAATCAACTATTCTCTAAATAGGTCAGCCTCGGTGGTATATTACAAAATATTCCTGTAGGCAGTTTCGCTATTTAATTCACTGCCTACTACATGCATAAGTCGCTCTAGTTCCGTTTTAATTCCGCTACAAGTATGCAACACACCACCCGCTTTTCAGTTTAGTAAACATTTAAAAGCAGAAATATTATTACTGTATACCCTTAGCAAACCCGGGTTAGTTACCACGAACACCTTTAAGAATATTATGTAGGTAAATATTTCAAACATGGCTTTTCTTCCGCAATCATAATAATGAGAGTAACACATTACCAGACTGCACAGATGGTTTAATGCTTTAAATGGTCGTCTTCCCAAACGAAACAAAAATTTGTATTATCTACAAATAGTTGTTGTGTGTCTGAGTGTTCCTTGTTTCTGTTGTTTAAATGTTTGTAAAGTCCCCCGTGACACAGGAATTAATCGAAGTGTGGGAGATGTCTTTTTTTAAATATTATTACATCAAATTTAAGGCCAGTAATAGTTAATTGTTATTCAAATCATCATCGAGCTAGTGTTGTGAATAATTGCATTTGAATTATATCCGAACGTTTTTGTTCATAACATTATACTTTCCATGTTTATGAACGCAGCACGTTCTATTGTGTAGTTTTGCCAATGCATTCAAAAACTATTCAATTGATTGATGCATAGGCGCAATACACACTTGTTATAAATACTGAACAAAATATTTTTAATGCTTTGTGTCAGGACTGAGATTTAATGAAGTAGAAGCTTGTTTATTGTTTAAGAAAACTATGAGTATCGTTTTTGATTGGAGATTAAATTGTACGAAACTGCTGCGCGTGATATTTCCCCACTGGTTGTACAAAAGCATGAATCGGTATATAAATCTACAATAATTTTAATGGTGTTTGTTTCCGACGATAGCATTTTTTATTTCAATTTGTCAGCAATTTATCAAATTATATTATCCCATTATCCAAATAAATATATAACCTAATGAAATTTTCCAAAGAATGATCATTCGAAAATTCCCGTACCAAATATAAAATCCTTTTTAAAACGAAAATGGCTGCCGACTCAATAAGCGCGTATATGAAGAATCAGCATTTTTGCGCACAAACAACCATGTCCAATTAACAAGGCGAGCCTTTTTTCAGGCTTTTTGCCTGAAAAGGCTGAAACAACCCGCTGGGTCAGCAAAGTAAGGCTAAGTTTTAGCTCTTTGAAAAAATCTGTGAAGTGATGCTTTGCGATGTGTTGCAAATTAAGAGTGGAAGCGATTAGACACTTGTGTGTGCACAGGTAAATTAGGTAGCAGAGATATAGCGTTGTATGTGTGCTAAAACACAGTAACATAGGCATTCTAGCAACTATGTATGATGATCTTTGTACACCCGCCTACACATCAAGTTAGGCTACATACAAAATGGAAAATTGTTGGAAAGAGACAGTGCATAGTGGTGTCTATGTAATGGTAAGGATAGAGCGTAACAAAAATATAACACACTCTCTCGCACGATTCGCAGCGTTCAACTTCTAATAGTTCAAAGTCCAAACAGTCTAGGTTGATGTGTCGCTGTGTCTACAGAATGCAAGTAACTGATGTAGGCTACATGCGCAAGCTACATGCATGAATTAATAATACATGTTACTCGTGCTCGGATGGTCATTGGTTTAAAGATGCATACGATCCAGAAGGTAATATTGAATAAAAAGCTTAATTTCATGTTAAACATTTTTTTATCAATTGTACAAATATATATCATTTTGACAATTAAAATTAGCCAACTCTGTAAAAAATTAAAAAGTGTGTGTGTATATATATATGTACAGATAAGCCATAAGTTACTCAAAATTTATTCATTTGACAGCAATACATTGCACAATTAAAAATAAAACAAACTATAATAATACTTGATTTTGTTGGTCTTCGGATCTACATACCTATTATTTGAACGCAAAAACATAAAAATCTAGGTAGATTTCTCAGTAGATAAGCTCATAAACAGCGGATTATTAGACCGTAAGTAAGCTCGTCACTTGTCCCAAGCACAAACCGTTAATTCTCCTTCATTTTTTTCAAAACGTACCCTAAGCCCTTTAGCATTACGTAGGTATAATTAAATAAAATTTCATATTTCTCTCCCAACCAAGCTACCATCGCTTGTTATTTTGAGAGGGCCAGTAGAAATATGTAATGTTTAGTAATTTAAAGAATGCTATTCGAGAAATGTCTGCAAGATTTTCTATGGAAAATAATTTATTCATTGTATTTGAGGCCTCTCGATTCGTAAACCGATGGCCGAATAATTTGATAAAACAATTCTATAAAAGTTTGGGGCACACTAAGATTATACAGAACCCTTTAAGATAATCCAGTTGTGAACATTTAACTACAGAAAATTACTACGAAATATGTATAAGCAGCTACTGCTACGTAATGCACGAGACAATAGTAACTATCTAAGAAAATATCTGGGAGTGGTTGTTAAAATATATTTCTTATAGGTATTTCGGTTAATAATAATAAAGAACACACCAGTAACTTTCGCTTAATGCGTAATTTTAATAATGACATTTATTCTTTAATAAATTCTGATCTTTTAATATGTAATTGCAGTCAAATTATATAACTATCAACAGCTGTTGTTAAGACTTTTCTCCATTATAATAAATTGGGTGAAACAGAATGCACTAAATTAAAAGTAAATAAATAAATTTAGAAACCAGAGTTCCTTTTTGGAGAGCGTATAAATTTCTTCTTCCACACTACAGCAAAATCACCTAGTGTGTTACTAGGTCTATCGAAATCTTCTTACGAAGGGTATTCTTTGAGGCGACAGGGGTTGCAGGGGGAGGAGGGTCATTCAAATCTGTTATTAAATTTGGAGACAATCGCAACGATTTTTTTTTTCTTTCCGAATCTTCGAGGGTCCCCAAGTGCGTCGAACAGATTCTTGTTTTAACGAGTATGTACTTATTACTCTGGCGCCTCCAAAGACGATTTGGTTGAAGGGGATTTTGGAACTCTTTTCCGAGATAAAATTAAATGTTCTTTCTTGTACGGATTTGTTAGCGGGGTGTCGGCATTATATTATACTGTTATAGTCGTAGGAGAGAACGTTTTGTAAGAAATATCCGCCTTTATTATAGGCTATTTTAAAAAAGGTTTTATATACTTGTAGTGTTTCTATGTATGGAATCTTTCAATCCAGTTAACAGTCAAATATTCTTATTTGGCACATGCATTTAGCATTGAAAAACAAAATGTAAAAGTAAAATTTTAACAGGAATAATATGCAATACGAAATGTTAAGTAGGTACTTAAAACAATTATAAAGTTCGGATATTATGTTCTTGTTCGGATGGTGTGAATATATGTGGTGTTGGAATATCAATACTTAAAAAACTTACTAGTCATATAAAATAACTTTTGAACTTTCACATCGCATGATATACATGTATTTACATATATAATTTGTCGCGGGAATTAACGCAATGTTATATATTGTTTGCCTTTTAGGTGCTTGACATTTCGACTTGGTTACACCTACCGTGGCCACAAGCTGACTGAGTTTAGATCAGCATGTGGCCGCAATATGCATGATTGCGTTAATTCCCATTAGAAGTTATATATAAGTCTAATAAAACAGTTCTAGTATAGTTGCACTATATCCTATGTATCTTAATTAATATTATAAATGTGAATATAAGTTTGTTACCTTTTTTCGCCTAACTACTCGACCAATAATTATGACATTTCAAATACACGTTGTCGAGAGGACGGGATGGAGGAAGTGTAAGAAAGGACATAGCGTATATTTCATTTAGAAAAAACACTGTTCCCAAGGCATAGAAGTTTATTGATAATGCGAACTTTAACGCGAGTGAAGCCGCGGCAAATCTAGTAAAGCATAAGTCGTTGCACTCTTCGATATATTCGAAGAGTGCAACGACTTATGCTTTGCTAGACTCACGTGAACAAGTCAAAACATTAGCCAGTAGGTGGCGTCGGTTGATAGATCGCGCGCAAGATGAATGGCGCCACTGCGGACCGCGGTTGACGGCAGAAAAGAGCCTTGCGGTGCAGAGTGCACTCCTCAGGTAATAGTGAGTGATGAAGCTATGTTCGCCGTATACCAATATTCCTTTTTGACCAAAATTCAATCTGATCTTATTTCAATTTTCAAGTTGGTTCTACTATATTACTAATAGTATGATTACTGGTATTGCAGGGTCAGGCAATAGTAATATTTCTGAGCGCAACGCTCGCATTGATCCTAAATAATATGATATTTTAATGACATAAAAGTGTAATGACATTTTTTACTAGTGCCCCCCGCTCTCAGAGAATTCTAAATTATTGTAGCTTAATTTGTGTCAATAAATAATAATTATTATTATTATCCTGACTAGCATTATAAATGCGTATGTGCGTTTGTTTGTTTGTTACATTTTCCCGCTTAACTAGTCGACCAATCATCGTGAAATTTTGCATACACATTGTCGGGGTACAGAAAAGAATATAGGGTGCCTTTCATCCAGAATGAAAGTACTATTCCCGAGAGAGATATAATGTTTTGTCAAAATCTAATGCAGGCCAATCTGCGGCAAAACTCTAATATTAAATTATTTCAGACTAACAAGAGAATGGTGACAAACTTAAAAAGTTAGTCAAAGATGCGCATTTTCAGCTTAAAATTCATCATGATGATAATAAACGTGATTTTGATGTACGTAGCACGAATGGTTAATTATATTAGCCTTTCAATGCTTCGCACTAAACCAACACATTGTAATATAAAATAAATGTTCTAAACTTAACCGCAAAAGCGTGTTCACGATTAATTTTAATTAGGCTTCGCACCAAATAACCAAGTTGGGGATTAAGAGTTGGATATGTTTGTTTTGTTCATAAAGTCCTATTATTACTCAGCTGAGAATTTGTGACGAACTTTTTGTTGTGATAAGTGTTTACTTGATTGATTTCATTTGAATCAGTTTCTTTTTTTTAGTAATTTAAGTATGTTAAGTTTAGTTAAGTAGTCTTCATTATTAATATTTTCATTGTCTTGTTCTCCCTATCCTTTATTATTCCTTTATATTAGTCACGTGGGGTCGGTCTAACCCGATTTGACTGGATATCAGTTTTTACACGAAGCGGCTGCCACCTGACCTCCGCAACCCAAAGGCTAACGATACCTTAAGGCTAGACCAGTGTCAGGATATTAAAGGGCACTGACTGCCCAATAACGACTGCCATAGATGTTCATGGCAGCCAGGACCGACAGCTTAATGTGCTCACCGAGGCACGAATCAGGCGATAATTGTCAATAAATACGCACATAATTTCGAAAAGTCATATAACTTCCGAAAGTCAGAGGTGCGCGACGTGGGTTCGAACCCAAGACCCACTGCATTGCAGTCTGTTGGTCTCCCCACTAAGCTATCGCTGCTAATATTTTCATTGTAAACTATTTTATAAGCTTGTGGTGTTATTCTATAATTAACTGACACACTTGTTTTTTATTCTACTATTTATTTGTAAATGTATTAGAGAAAGCAGTTCTTGATTAACCTTAATAAGTAAATACTTCTTTGATTATCTTTTACGTAATAAGTATCAAATATATAGATGAAGATGTCTATCATCAACTAAAGAAAACATGTAGTACTGTAAATCGTATTTATATTTTATTTTTATTTCGATACGTAAACTAACGACGGTAGACGTTAGGATCTAACAGGCAAAATTTTGTTTAATTTTTTACTAGTTTTGCCAATTAAATCGGCCTGAAATCGACACGTGAATCTACTGGATATTCTGTTACAAAATTCTAGAAGCACTACGTTTTTATACAAAAGTGTCTACATAACTGTTACATAATTATGAGTATAACTATATTATTACCTACTTTGCACCTTACTTACAAGCATAATGTGATTTCTCAAGACAAATGCTGCATATTACCAATTTGTTTTTTATACTTTGTATTAATAAAACTTACTCCTTATCTGTCAAATCTACCCGTATAGCTACCAGTCAGCAGTATGGGTATACTGCTGACTGGTAGCTATACGGGTGTATAAAAACATGCTAATAATTAGATACAAACTGTGCGTCTACTGTAAACGCGACCTTATTCGAGAACTTCGAAAATGTTTGATTTTGTTGAGATATTCCCGTTTGTTGTGTTTAACCTGCCTCGCTTATAGACAACTTGTTTGCGAAATGAAACTCAAACTCCGAAGTTGGAAGTTTCCTTTTTATAGAAGATAAATATTTTTACATGTTTATTAGGTATCAAGGCGATTGGTTAACGAGGAAATAATATTAATATTTAATGTGAAAGGCAATTTTCATCAAGTTAAGGAGCATCGAATTGAAGAAAGTTGCTGCGATAGAATGGAGATAAAGGATTAGGTGCAGTGAAACAAATTTGAAGAGTTAGAAAGATAGATAAAGTAAGCGAGAGAGACAGAGTAGATCAATTAAAAACATATGTTACTATACTATTTGCCAGCAGTCTAATATTGGAGCGAAAATACATAAGACGCTTGGATAGTGGAGAGTTCAAAATTGCCGAAGCATTCTGATGACTGGCTGGCCTGACCGGTCATCGCAATAATCACTAAAGGCATCCACAGCCAATTGTTACTACCTCTTGTTTAATATTCCCCTTACCTATACTACTACGACATTCGTTTTAAACCATTAACTCAGTTTTAAGAGCATCCATATATTGGTTTTCGACGGCGAAGCATATGACTGCTTAGTCCATGTATCATGACATTGTCTTAAGTGTGACTTCACTCATGAATAATGTAACCATGCAGATTGCGCGTCTAGTCTGCGGCCAATCATGCGCATAAGCTCTGTTTACATATTGTTATGGTAAATTGGATTATATGGTAAATAGATGTTTATTGTTTAAATGGTCGATTAGTTCATGTTGTTTTGGGGTAAATAAGTGATTAGTGTAATTAGGTAAGATATACAGAGTGTTTATATAAGGTGCGAAGGCCCATGTGGATTTAAGCCAGTTTGATGGCAATTTAGTTTTGATTGAACTATCTGCAAATGAAAATGATTGAAATTAAACACTTTATACGGATTTTGTCGCGTTGTTTATTTTACTTTAAAACACTTTTATTACATAATTTTGAAAACTCTAATACTATATTACCGAAGTTTACTACTATTTAATTTAATTAAAACTAAGCCATGTTCACGGGGAATGTCATTTTCTCTCCGTGAACATGGCTGCTGTAAAGCAACCGAAACGTCGGGGCAAAGTGTAAACTTAAGTATAAATAGTTTTAATTAAATAAATAGCTTAAATAGTAATTAAGTTCAATAATAGTAGTGTTAGAGTTTTCAAAATTATGTAATAAAAGTGTTTTAAAGTAAAATAAACAACGTGACAAAATCCGTATAAAGTGTTTAATTTCAATGTATAACATTCGCGTAAACATAAGACAATATTATGAAAATGATTGCTAAGGCAAAACTGGTGACCATGCAATGCTGCTAATAAATAATAAATAATTTTCAAAATTCCCTTCTTGGGAGACAATACTTGGTCGGTCATGGGACTTATCTATAAGATTATAACCTACTGTCGTCTACTTGTCCTTGCCATGCTATCCGTCTACCATAACCAGACAGCGTACTGTTACCGCAAAATTCTAATCGAAAAATCTAATATTAATTTTCCAACCCGGTAAACCAAACTAGAGACCGACCGCAAACGTACCGGATACTTCATCCAGGATCGCTTACGCGGTCTATCTGTATGTCAGTCTCATCCAAAATCTGTTTAGTGGTTTACGCAATGGTTTGAGTAAGTAACTTCCAAACATCTTTAAAAACTTAACATGTATAATTTTAGTTCCTTGACTGCACGGATGGCGTAGTTTGTGGTCGCCTCGCCACTGTCAATGTGCCGAGAGTTCTGGGTTCGAATCCCACACGGGACAAAAATTTGTGTGATCCACAAATGGTTGTTCCGAGTCTGGATGTTCTTTGTGTCCGTTGTTTGAATGTTTGTAAAGCCCCCCGCGATACAGGAAATAACCCAAGAGCGACAGGTGTCTCTTTAAAAAAACAACGCATACCAGGATAAATAATATGTTGGTTCCTAAATCTTAGTTCAACACATCGTCGCCAAGTTTATGCCAAATCCGTTCTTCGGTCATTAGGTAACAAAATATATGCAAACCCCAAACAGCTTCACAAACTTTCACATTTATAATATTAGCAGAATTAGTAGGCTTTCTTGGCAGTTTCATTTGACTTGTTTTAATCACATCCGCCTCAAGAAATAACATTAAGTGAAAGTTTCTACGTAAGGCTTCACCGTCAAATATCTTCACTCGATTAGGTACAGAAGTAATGTTAAAACACAAATATTTATCGAACACAACCCTCGGATACAAACACAAGTATAAACCACAGAGTACACAGTACACAGCACAGTACACACGAGACATTTCGCCTGAGTACACACGAATGCGCGCAGAATTAATACGTCTTAAGATCAAGTTACCGTCACTAATGTACGCCTATTTATTTTTATGTTAGAGATATTTTACACTGTATGTGTATTGAGAAAACATGGCGGAAAATAGGACGTAAGAGAGAATAACATTTATATTGCCGATCTAGTCCTTTATAGTCGTCTACTAAACTATTTTTTTTACGGCGGTAGCATGATAGATAATGCTTTTGACTCGCGACCGCGATGTCTTGATCTGAATCTTACTTTTTTACCATCGTTGTTCTCTTCTAACACAATCATATTATCTTAGCAGTTATAGGAGTTAAAATAATGATTGTAATTGGTAACAAATGTAATTTAATTAAAATAGATAAGATCAGAAGTTTTATGGTCAAGAAATAACCAATATTTTATATACATACAGAGACTCATATAAGTCCTTTTATGGGTAGACACACGTGTATTACATTCGCATAATCTCACCAAAAGAAGAGCTTATTGCCTTTTACCTTTTTCATAATTATTTTCGAAACGTGAAATCCAATATCCATGCTTTTCCGAGAATTGAAACTAGAAACCTCTCAATCGACCGTAAACTTAATTGTATATAAGTATATGTATGTATTATAATTATACGACTATTCGAATAACATAGGGCATGTGACTAATTAGCTTAATAAGAGAATTATCCACAAACCTAATGCTAAGCCGACAAAAACTAAATAATAATCGAAATATCCAGACATTCTGAAACCCAAAGATCACTTGAAATTGCCGTCCATTTATAAACAACTTTTATAATTTACATACTAATATTATAAAGAGGAAAGATTTGATTTTTTATTTGTATGTTTGTAAAGATTTACCTCAAAAACTACTCAACCGATTTTAAAAATTCTTTCTTCATTAGAAAGCTTTGTTATAACCGAGTAACATAAGCTATATTTTATTTAAAAAAGTGCTTTAACTAACATAACCTAACCTAATTTTAAAAAGCTAGTAATTCAATATATTTATTCGAGAACTTCTCAGTACCGTCTCCAATGCATCCCCAAAGAGAACGCCCATTTTAAAATCGAATGCAGTAATACAAGCATCAGGGCAATCACTTAAATGCAGCTAGACAGCTAAAAGGCATTTCCTACTCTCCTAATGTCCTCGGCTCCTCGCTATTGACAAGTGAGTAAGCTCCTCTAGGCGACCCTTAGATTAAGATAGATGGCCTCGTAAGTAAATAAATACCTTTATCTATTGATTCAGTAAGATGTATGTGATCCATGTTCGTAACTTAATAGTTCCTGAGTATTTTCATATAATGGGGATCAGATGCGGGTTCTAATGTCAGAGTAAGTTGAATTATGCATATGATAAGTTTCATTTTTTTAAATTAAATGTTATTAGGTCTTTTGATAACTTTCCTTTAAAGGATACATATAGCTGTATATCACTGTAGACGGCAGGCAAGGGTAATGTCCATATCTCTTCAACTTTATTTAATTTACTTAGTCATAGCATAGAGGTGGGCAGAGGTAAAATATTTCCATATTTAGCTCGCTAAGGTTTCAGGCCTAACAGGAACGAGTTTTTACGGGGAATCTTTCTGGAAAAAGCGCTAGTGCTGAAAATTTTACAACAAAGAAACAACACTTATGTGCGACCCGGGTATTGAATCTGGGACTTCTCAATCGTTCGAAGCTTAAGCGCAAACTAATGTATGCGTACGTTTTACTTAATGTAAGAAACTAAGCTTATTAGGCTTACTAACAGTGAATGGTGTGTTAATAATTAAAAGAAAAGAGTACAATAAAAAGCTAGTGGACAAACCTTCAATGTTTTTATCTTGTATAAAAAAACAAAAAACCTAAGCAAAGTCAAACCGACAGAAATAACATATTTACTTTTAATAAAAAAATACTGTAAGTTATTTTTACTTAGAATGCTACTCACGTAATATTCAATTGCATCTTAGAATTTGGAAACGTTACTTTATGATTTAAAATTAACTACTCTATAAATAATACACAATATTTTAGTGACCAATTTATCATTGAAATATACATAATATCTTTTCCCCGAAAGAAAATTGATTGCTTTCATAAGATATCCTAAGCTTCTATAAATAGCTTATAGAACCCTTTCATTAATCGAAAAAGATTTACTTGATTAAAAGCAGCTTAACTGCTATAGTATTGACGACGAAGATAGATTTATTTATTGGATACTATTTCAGTAATCACATTTCTATCAAACTGTCTCATACGGTACTTGTCCTTGACTTAAGGACAGAAATGATAAATTATATTGTATTTTTCTTTTTGACCAAAAAAGTATAAAAGGCAAATATGAATAAGATATCTGAAGGGGGACGGCAAACTTCGACAAACGTTCTCTGTTCATTGATCACTGAGATTCTTTAAAATATGAGTATTGTAAATATTGTATTTATTAAATTTTATTTATGTTTTCTGTATGTGTCTGTACTTCTGCCTTTATGCAAATCTGTCCTTCTGTTAATCTGAGACTTTGGTATTCCGGGATTTTGCTTATCTGCCTTCTGTTGCAGAGGGTAAAAGTTAGCTAGATCCCAAGTTACACAGAGGCTGAGCCTATTGTTATCTACCAGGCACAGTTTCGGACTCTGTGTCCAATAACACTACTGAACCAGTTAAAACACTAAACTTAAGGAAAATTGTATGGAAAGTTGTAAGTAAATTTATTTATATCATTATTATCTCAGTTAAGTGACGTCCACTGCTAGACATAGATCTACACCAAAGCTTTCCACAAAGATCGATTTTAAGCTGCCCGCCTCTTGCGGCTCTTATCAGTTTGTTGATCCACTTTGTGGAGGGCCTATCCCTGCTGCGTCTCCCGGTGCGTGGCCATCTCTGCAGAACCTATCAGCCACAAATGCTATCGGCTCTGCAAGCTAGGTACGTGTTATGCCAATATACCAGCAAACTTCACTCTAGGTACAGTCAAGTTCATCTGAACCATCTGGTATGAAGATTCATAGAAGGCAAAAGCTCGGCGTTGTTTACTAAAGTGCTCTATAAAGAATAAATTAATTCTAGTACTAAGACGACTTCAGTGTGCTTTAGAAAGCTTAGTCAGGATGTCATAACATCTTTATGCTTTAAATTCTCCTAACTTAAAATATAAATTATACTTTGTGTAACGTAAAATAAAAATTGATAAGCCAAGTTCAATTTCTAATTTAACAGAACGGTGCTAGTTTAAGTGGCCATAACCAGAAATGCGACGAGTATTACTGACACTATGACGTCACGGGGACATTGTATCAGACTGGTGTACAAATTCTAGCCAAACTCGGTATCTGCACTTTATATCCATTACGTCGACGTTTTAAAAGCTTACTACAGCTACAATCGAGTTCAATTTGCCAACATAATATTGAAAGTATAATCTACACTAATATTATAAAGAAGAGTAGGAAAGATTTGATTTTCTGTTTGTTTGTTTGTAAGGAAAAACTACTTTACTGATTTTAAAAATTCTTTCACCATTAGAAAGCTATATTGTCAGCGAGTAACATAGGCTATATTTTATTAAAAAAGAGCACTGTACCTTACCTAACCTAACCTACTTTTATATGAGCAAAAGCTACTAATATATTTATATAAACATAAAATAATTTAGGTTTAAGTTGTCATTTAACTCGATTGTATACCGAGATCCGAAACGTTAGCAGTCAGACAGAAATAAAACCGTACAAAATTTAATACATTAGACTTAGCCTTAAGCATTTTGAATTGGAAAGCAAACGATTATTAGAATAGTGTATCACAGCTTTGTTAGTTAGTGACATTGATGAACAACCGCAACCAAACACATAATTATCGGTGCCCAAACCAAACATTAATACTTGAGTTGTAACACATCGAGCGCAGTGCTATAACTCAATTAGTTAACCGTTGAGCGAATTAGTCAGTCGGTAACAGAGACAAATAGTGTGTATACTATGTATACGATGTAGAGTATACACGGTCACGCAAGTTTGGTCATTAATATTATCGGTAATGTGCGTGATTGATTCGAGCTGTGTGGTGGGGTGTATTCGTTCGGTTTACTTAAGCTTTTTGTAGTATGCCGTACGTTCGTATAAGCTATGTATATTATAAATTATGATTACCATTTAATTTTGATAATGGCTTGCCTGACGGCATCCTGGGCTAAAGATTAATTTATAACGAATTATGTAAATAATAAAAAATTTAAAGCTAAATTTATGTTTTATGTTCTGTAACATCCAATTTTGTATGAATTTGATGAACATAATCCTTAATTATATTTCCAGAAAAAAAGGTTTGTGTCATTGTAACAACATACTAATCGTGAAGTCACGGGTTTGGCACTCGTTATTTTATTCTAATCTCTTAACATGGTACATCAATAACAATGGACATCGTAAATGAATACAAGTATAAGATAGCAGTAATACAAATACTCATAAACAACTACACAGCAGATATACAGGGTGTCCGGTAATTAATGGATAACCTGGAAATGTCTTATAGTGGAACCTATGACCGTTAAGAAAAATATGAAAAAAAAACCTATCCTAACTACTACCTGAGATATGTGTTTTTTTTTTAATTACCGTTTATAACTTTCTTGTATACTACGACCATAAATGAATGAAATTCATTCATGTATGGTTTTTTGTTGTTTTATTATTAAACACTAATTATGCTAATAGATAGACAGTCAAAAGTATGCAATTTTTTTAAAGTTATTAATTTTTTTTTTTATTTTTCTGAACGGCCTTCAGTTCTACTATAAGACATTTCAAGGTTATCCATTAATTACCGGACACCCTGTATATAAATCCGAACCACTGAAAATAGCCTGACGAATAAATTTCTAAGAATAATTAAGCGTCAGTCGAAATCTTTGGATGGCTTAATAGAGATTAATTTGTTAGTCGCCACCAGACCATTGCTAATTAATTGCTACAAATAGTAGAAGTGATTCCATTTTGAGATAGTTAAGTAGATACATCTACAATATTAAAAAGTATTTTGTCCTAGATACAGCCCTCAGGGTACATGTTTATAGCCGTCAACTCGACTTCAAACCACTCATTCATTATGCAGTCAAAACCCCCACAACTATTTTAAAAGACAGTGACAACACTACTTCAACTGAGTACATTAGAAAGAAATATCCGTTTCTCCAGTATATTTCACTTGAAACTTGAAATTGTTTATGTTAGTTCTTTGCTTTGCCATTCAGACAGTGTTGCCTTCTTCGAGCAGTTTTAGACTTTTAACGGACTAAAAATGTCTACTCACGTTCAGATTTTATTCCCAACTAGGACTATTACCCTCCGATAAAATGGTCTATTCAGAAGCAAATTTGAAATCTTCGCTGTTTTCTTTAAGCTCAACCAAACCGCAGAAAATATTCTTAGAGGCTTGATTTTAGAAGAAGGTCTTTATATCAAGTTATTCTTGGTTTGAATTGCTTTTAGGTACTTTAGATCTCTACCCACTACTGTTGTGGGTTCGAATCCCAGACGGGACAAAAATTTGCGTGATCCACCAATGTTTGTTCCGAGTGTGGTTGTTCTTTGTGTCCGTTGTTTGAATGTTTGTAAAATCCCCCGTGACACAGGATTTATTACTAGTGCGGGAGTAGTCTTTAAGAAAAGAAAAAAAATTGAATGATCTAATATTAAACAATAAATCAATAGTGATGGAAAACAATAGATATAATACACAGCTTAGCTCAGCTATTTATTAACTATTGCTAGATATAAAAGAGCCAATTTACTAGTACCCTTGTTAACCAAATTAGCCTGATGAACTTATTTCTTTTATAAGATTCTGACGTCAGTACTAGTGAATTGAACCCACGACTGGCTACGCTATATAGTTTTATTGAGGCAGTCGTTTGCATATTGGAGTAGCACTGTATAATCCTAAAACTAGGAGCCATTTAGGCGAACAGGTCAAATAATTCTGCAATAAAGAACAATATTAAGTTAAGACCCAGTTGTGTGGTCTAGTTGGGAGCAAAGTGTAACCGTGAGTATCGGCTTTTAGACTTTCAAGCGGCATAAAAACTCAGCGCCAATTCCAAGTTTAACGAACACTGCAGAATTCCAATTGTAGTAGTTATCGCATAACAAGACATAAACTTGAGCGGAGTTTTACTTCTGTGTTATACTTGGAACGTGAATAAAATTCGATGCGAATAGGAAAGAAGAAACAATTTATTTCAATGGATATGATTTTTACGTTAGGTTTTAGTTCATTATATATTCATACAGTTAGATCGATTTCAGTTTGAGGTGGTATTCAGGTTAGTACATAGGAAATGTTAAAACTAGTTTGCACCCGTGTGTATCCCATGGGACGCATACCGGGTTAGAAATTCTATGCCAAATTTAATTTAAATAAGTCTTAAAAACCAAATAACACTGTCGTCCCAGAAATCTAACCTTAAATGTCATGAACAACAGTTTTAATTATAATGCGCCACCAAAACCGTCAGCTAATCTTTGATATGCAATGTCTATTAAGCCAAATAAATAAAAAAAAATGACTTTTATTGGATCTTATAGTTTTGGTTACAATATGATGAGGCTGCCCCAGTAAGTGATAAAAATACTTGTGTTGAGACTACCTCGCTTCTTCCCAGGTTCATCATTTTGAGAGAAAAAGAACATAAAACGAATAAGTGAAAATATAAAAACAAAAAGGAATATAATAACTAAAGTAGTTTGACAGCTCTAAGCATTATTACGTGTTGGTTGTGATAATGTTTTGTGTTTGTTATGTGTGTAATGTGTTTGTGAGTGCGTGTGTGTTTGTGTGTGTATGTGTGTCTGTGTGTATGTGTGTGTGTCTGTGTGTATGTTACTGTATATATTTTATTTTACAATATGTTGCATATAATTAGCAGGTTCCAACTAATATTATTTCTGTTTCCTCATAACTCAGAGTTTATAACCACTCTGTGATGGTAATTTTGCAGTCATGGAGTTGTATAGGATATATATTTAATTTTGAATATATTTTATTATAAACATACGTTGATTGTGTAGTATATTGACGTCTGGTAAAGACAGTATGAACTCTCGGGGAATATGCGACCTTATGTTTACGACGTTTAACCTGATACTGTGGGTTAAAGGACAGTGTCTTATGCAGGCGTAAACTGATATGTAAAACATAGAGTTTTCTTATGGAAACCAAATTGCTTATTTTGTAAAGGTTAGTGGTAGAGTACCTAAAAGCCTTAAAATACATTATTTTAATAATAAGCCTCTGGGCTCTTTCAAGTTCTAAAAATTTTGATTTGTGGCTCCTCCCCATACCGGTATACAATATGTTAAGACCGACTGTGCCAGGGCAATGTAAATTTTATTTAGAAGCTGCGCTGATGTTACTTGACGTAGGCTTTTAAAAATACAAATTAATTTTCTGACTCTTGTCATGAGAACTTCAATATGAGAATGCCAAGATAATCTTTGGTCTATTGTAACACCCAAATATTTGGTAAGGCTAACACGTTGGATACTTCGACATCTACAGTTACTACCAAGTGAACCGTCACACCCATGAATCACGACTCCGAAACTAGCATCCGGCTGTAAACCCAGAGTCGGAGAGAAACAAATAAAATTAGTTTTGGAAACATTAAGGGTTAACAAATTTGTATTAAGCCAGCCAGCTATTACAGCCAGACCTTGTTCAGCGATCGCCTGTACAGCAGGCCATGATCCTCCTGAAAAAACAACTGCGATGTCATCCGCATAGGAAAAGATCCGCCCGCCATTGCACCCAATATTACAAAGGTCATTTATATATATCAGGAACAATGTCGGGCCGAGCACACTTCCCTGCGGGACTCCGTGAAACACATTCTCTTCTTGGCTTATCAGGTTATCAATTTTAACTTGTTGGTTCCTGTCTAGCAAGTAATTTTTAAAAACAGAAAGTGGGTTATCTCTAATGCCAATTTATTCAAGTCGCTTCAGAAGGATGGGGACGGATACGGAGTCAAAGGCTTTTGTAGGTCTAAAAATACTGTTAAGCACTTGTATCCCTTGTCTACCTTACTGGTTATCTCAGTAGTCAGTGCTGTAACAGCGTCTTGCGTGGACATACCCCTTCTGAATCCGTATTGCGAGTTTGATAATATTTTGAGTTTATTTAAATATCAGGAGCCTAATGTTTAGCAATTTTTCTAAAATTTTTGAAATACTAGGTAAGACGGAAATTGGTCTGTAGTTATTGACATCGTTTACATCCCCACCCTTATGAACAGGGGTGACTATTGATCGTTTAAAACATCTGGAAATTTGCCTGTTTCGAAACATAGATTAGCTAGCTGGCTTATTAATGGCACAACAAAATCCCTAGCCATTTTCAAAAACCTGGTGGGTATGCTATCCCAACCGGGTGAGCTCAAGGAGTCAAGATTCATAAGGATGCCGTACACTTCCTGTGGGTCAGTCTGAAGTAACACGAATGAAGAGACATTACATTGTGTAACAACGTTATTTATGGATACATTAGAACTGCAAAATGTAACGTCTTCAGCCAAGGTTTTGCCAATACTAACAAAAAACTGATTCACACGATTTAATGCATCTAGAGGGTTAGGCGTAATGTGTAAGAGACAGATGTTTGAGGATTTAGGCTTTTTGAATTGAGTAATTTCATTTATTTTTAGCCAAAGTTGTTTAGGATCTTTGATAGAGTCAGCTAATTGGGTTCGCTGATATTGCCTTTTTAACTTTTTAAGTAAATTCGTACAAAAGGTGCGATAACGTCTGTAGGTGATTTTGAGTATTGTGTTGTAAGAGTCTTGTCTTGATTGGAGTTGCATCCTATTTCGAAGTTTAATTCAACGCAAAGCCCCCAAGGATATCCAAGGCTTCAAATTTCTCTTGCCTCCAGAGACTTTTTTTTTTTTTTTTTGATACCCAGGAAAAAATGCTTGATGCACTACCCGCCGGCTAGGGGACGGCACCGGCGGGGCGTGTGGGACTCACCAGCCTATTGCTGGTATACCCACTAAAAAAACCTGGGGTGTTCCCTCTCTCACCCAGTGGGAGGGCCTGTTGGGAGTCTAAAAAGATTCATCCATAGCAGGCCCCCCGTGTGGGTGCCGGCCGGGTCAATGGGACCCGAGCTCCTGGCTGGAGAGGCGGCATGGCGCCCTCACTTTCCGGCTGACACAGGTAATGACTGGCCACGGTTGTTTTGGTCAGTTCCTGTGTCGTATACGCCGGCACGAGACGCCCGGTTGTCACCACTGCGGCGACTGCCGCGTCGTTGTTGGGGACACGGCGCTGCACACACGCTGCGCTCCAGCCACCCTGAGGTTTGACCTGGGGATGGTGGGCTTTGTGGGCCTGCCCGTCATCCGTTCAGCACCAGGTCCGAGAGACGGCGTGCGTGTTCCCACGCGCGCCTCTGTGTCGAGTCCGTCTCTCCTCTAGGGGGAAGACAGTAGGGTTTATTAGTGAGTGAGTGCCTTTGGGTAGGTCTCTTTGTGTAGTGGCCTGCCGTTTCGCCGAAACCGTTGCCGTGAGCCGAAACCTCGGTGAGGTCGCGACCGTATGCGAAAGTGATTCGCGCGGCCCCGTCCATAGTGGTTTGTCGAGGAACACCGTGGTAGGTTTAGTCGGTATTCCGGGAGGTACATTATTCTTATTCCATCTTTCTTTTACCCCGGCGAGTCCGACATAATCCCTCCGCCTGCCCTAGCGGAGGGGTAGGAAGTCAAAGCATTCCCCCAAGTAAAAAAAAAAAATCTGGTGTAGTTTCTTAGAAGGGATCGATAGTGGCCATAATTAGGCTATTAAATGTGTGGTGCACGGCAAGTTTGAATTACAGGAGACGCCATAACAAATCATTATTTAATTTATTCACTACCAGAACCATTCCTAGAGCGACAGTTTATGACACAATGGAAAAACAGATTCTTGGAAGTAATAAAGACAAGTCTATTACTGTAATTACAGCGCATTTGAACATGCTAATACTAATTTCAAGTTTTCGAGCGTGGTTTACAGAATTAATCTATCAGAGACTCCAAACATAATTATTTTTCTTATATTCATATGCATGGGCATGATATATAAGTAAATAGTGTTATGCCTACATACCTGAATGAGTCAGCAGATAACAGGCTCATTGGCTCTGTGCTACTGATATTTCCGAACAAAAATTACCAATTATATTTGTTCGACCTAAAGCTGAAACCCAGTAGCTCACGGTTACACGCAAAATTCTGCCACAAGACCACCGAGGCACTATCATAAAAATGAAGATAATACAAGCAAGCAAGCAAGAAAGTTACAGCTATTTTTAAAGAATATACTACTCTACTATCTGCGCTATGGAATCAGTACTGTGTTGTGGGAAATCTTTAGAAACACACATTTAGCTTAAACACCCGGACTCAGAGCAATCATATGTGGATCACACAAATGATCTGATCCCAAAATTGTCCAATGTGAGATTCAAACCCCCAAACACTCAACATTGAGATAGCAACGAGACAACCACTTGTCCACTTCGTTCCGTGCATTCAACATCTCAATTCAATTTAACAACTTAAACCCTATTTCAAGTTTTAGAAACGTAGGAACCTAAATCGACGGACAATTTCACACAATTGAAGACTAATACAATAGCACTTAGAAATCTAAACGCTTTTAGCTTAACCCTTTCACCGCCCAAAGAAGGACGGGCTTCAATATTGACAGTGCTCTTCGCGACGGGCTCGAATTGGCCCAGCAACTCGAGCAATATTTTCATTATAAACACTAAGATATTTGGTAGGGAAATTGTGGAGTGGGTCGTGTTTTGACAGGCCCTTGTATGAGCGCCGTGCCTTGTCGCTGTTGTGTTCCTAGTAGTTTATAGTTCAAGTGTTGTTGTTATGATTTTTCAGAAGTTGCCGTATAATAATACTTTGGTACTAATTTTATAAAGTCGGAAATCTCTATCTTTCTTTTATGTAAAGAATTGGAGCAGTTTGTAATAATTAGATTTGGTATACAGACATCTTCAAATCTGGAGAATGTTATAGACTAAATTTCAAAGTGATAACAACTATTAATCTTAAATGTAAATGTTTTTAATTACATTCATTATTAATTTCAATGGTTAATGTTATAGAAATCGCAAATAGTAACTTATTATATATATTATCACAGACATCTTGCTGCTGTCAAAAGTTTAGTGACAGGACTCCAAAGTTTACATTCTAAGGTATTATAAGCTAATACTAAATTATAAGACTATGACTATTTATGAGCACTGATGTGTTCTCATAATTAAAATATTTGTTTGTTTTCTCAATTAAGATTATGTAAGTATGGAGAAACTAATATTAAAAAACTTCTTATTCATTCAGTACTTTTAAAAAAAGGCCATTGTTTTTTTACTGACTTCTGACATGACGACAGTTAAAACAATCACGTTTTATTTTATCAAAATCATAATAATAGGTAGAATACGGCAGCTAGAATCAGAATTTGGGTACCTTAATGGATACAGATTATGGACCACCTCAAATGTATACACACCACATTAACATAAAAGAAAAATTAGACCGTAGCTAGTCTGAATTTTAAACCCTTCAGAGGTAACAGTTGGTCCTATTTCGTCCCAACTATTAGGGTATCAAGAAAACTAAACAACCCTTTTTAACCGGGGTCCCTGTGACCCTTGCACGATTTATTTTAGCCGGGTAATAGTGACGTCACGTGTCAATGTTCGGCGCACCTGACGTAATCAGTCCCACGTCAACTTGATGTAGGTTTAGCTGAAAAATAACTAGTTTGATTATTTTTGGGAAACGAGAGCTAAAGAAATGTATATATTTCTGAGGTCTGAAAGGGATAGGTCTGAATATATCTTGTGCGAAATCGGTGTCATTCGTAGTGTTTGGAATTGTCAAGGTTAACGAGGAACTGAGAATGTAATTTAGGTAGTTTGATTTATACCAAGATTCGTGTCAGAAAGTAAAGTAAGTTTGTTTTTGTAATCATAAGCTTAATTATACATACTAACATAGTTTTAAGTTTTAATCGTGATAAAAATGTTTAATTACAATAATTATTATATCTTCATACTAATTAAATTCTTCTCTATAGAAATTATACATTCGTCGTGCGGCGAGAAGGAGCACGGTTTCATAAGGAGTTCTTTGCTATCCATATACTGTTGATATTTGAGCATTGCTAGAAAAGCAAAGAAAATTTCGTAAGACTGGTATTAAAAATCATATGTTACAAAAACAATACACAGATCGTATTCTTGCTAACTAACGCAGTGATGTGAAAAATGTACATATTCACATGCCAAGTACCAACTGATATTAATTTGCTGCTAACATATGAAGCATTATGTTCAGAGATAAAGCTAAATAATTTTATATATCATATATTATAAATACTTATGGTATGTCCATAAACATACACCCTATAAAATCATACAATCCAGCAACAGTATCGAAATACCAGCCATCAACCTCATACAGTACAAGCCAACATACCTCAAAAAATAAGGCTAACTTAACTCCGTAAGCTTCACCAATGCATTACGGGTAGTAGGGTCGGATCGCGTGCAACCGAACATTACCGACGAAGAAACTACCTCTTATAGTTACAAGGCAATTTTTTATACCGCCGAGATGTAGGCAAGAAAATGACAAGCAAGTTTTACTTATAAAAGTAAAATGGGAAGTAATAGAGGGTTAAAGATTGATTGGATTACTCGCGGCCTTAAATTAACTGACTGACTTGGAATATTGGACTTTATGAGGAAAACATGTTTTCTTTTGGAAATAAGTAGCCTCCGATTTCTCTTCAATAAAAGCCGCGGTTTTAGTTTAAAAGACTTGAGTCTAATAATATTAATTGAGAAGAAGTTTCTCTGGTTATATTGTGTGGATAATACAATAAAGGATATAAAATATTGAATTGGACGTTAGTTGAAAGGCAAGCAAGTTACTACGAAATGTGAAAGGCATAGATTTTTTCGTACGAGAATTTGTATCGTGAAGGTCACAGCCACACCTTCACTAAAATGTTAAAAGAAGAAATTCTAAGTAATTTTACTTCTGACGTCTGTAGAAATCCGGATGAGGAAGTGTTATGTATTGAGTTCGATGCCCCGAATCGGGCAGTGTTTTGGGATGTTGTCAAAATATTCTTTTAGTATTCTAGAGATGCCCTGAAGGGAGCACTAGGCTCGCCTCATGTTACGTGAGACCTATGACATAGATGGCAATATGAAGATGTAATGCACCTCAGATCACCTCTTCCGGGATATAGATGACTAGATTTTTCCCGCGCCTTTACTCGTGTATAAGTAATTCAGGTTAGGTTAGTAAGAGTACTTGTTTCTGTATGAAAGGTACCATATGCCATGGCCGAAACTGCATACAGAATATACAATACAAAATATACCGGAGTATATTTTAATAATTAATATTATATTTATAAGCCGATTTTATCCATGTCCTTTTAACAATAAGCCAGCAAGCATAATGTATAAGCCAAATAGCCAGCATAAGCAGAAATGATAGCGTTGTTAAAATGAATGGAGCGAAATCAAGATAGCTTGGAAGACCCTAGGATTAAATGGTATTTGAGACAGCCTGCAGGAAATCGCCCTTGCATTGTTAAGCCACTTGGATTATTACTATACGATTGTAAAGGGGATATGAGTTTTCTTACTAAATGAAGATCTCGATTAGTTTAATAATTGTGAGTAATAATAAACGTAGCCTACAATTTTGTATATTTTTTTATATTCATTTATAAATTTAGTATTTTATATCATACTAGCTTTAGCCCGCGGCTTCGCTTCGTAAAAGTAGGTTAGGTTATGTGTAACAGTATATTTTTTAACTAAAACGTAGCCAATGTTACTCGGTGATAATAGCTTTCTAAAAGTGAAAGAATTTTAAAATTGTTTGATTCGTTTTTGTCTTAAATCATTACAAACACACAAACAAACGAAAAATCAAATCATTCCTCTTACATCAAACACGTGCGTTCCTTCTAAGTAATACTTTATAACACCTTATTTGCGTGCATCCTGCGTATATTATAAATGAGAAGTTTGTTAAGGTATTAGAACGTTAGGTTATATAGATGTTTGTTCAACACGCATAAGCTGTTGGGCGAATTTGAATGAAACACCCAGACAGACCATGTCCTGTAAAACATAGGATATTCCCGTGCGATTCACTTGGGTGAAACCGCAGGCAGAAACTAGTATAAAATATATACGCCATGTGCGTGCACTTAATCTCTCACTTAAATAAGGTCAAAGACCTGGCTATTCACGATTTCTTTTGAAAAATCTTCAGTGTAGAAAAATGTCTATGTACAAAATATTTTAATTAAGGCCAGAGAGAGTATTAGCATATTTCCAATAAACCTGTACAGCAAACTCAACGTGATTTGCTATTCTTCTCATAACTTTAACTGACGTAACTTAGTTTAGATAACTTTCACATTCATAAGTATCATAAGTGATTCTTTATTGTTTGAAGGAATAAACGATTTGAATCTTGGAATTTTGCTTGGAATATGTAAATAAAGTCTACACAATTGTTTTATTGTAAAAGGGAATATTAAATTTGTTTGTTTAGATTTTAAGCGTCTTTATAAATAGCCAAAAATATAATATTGTTTGCACAGCAAGTACATAGTCGACTCGCTCCAGCCTGAACTCTGAGTGTTAAGGGTTCGATTCCTACACAGATTATTAATTTGCCAAATGAAAGTTCCGAGTCTGGGTGTACTTTGTGTTTATTAATTGCATGTTATTAGGGTTCACAGCGATAACGGGATTGATCCCAAGTGTAGCAGTTATCTTTTAAAAAACATATATATTATATAATAAATTTATTAGAAACGAATAAATAATAAATTTATTAAAAACATATAAATAATAAATTTATTAAAATCATATAAATAATAAAATTAATAACATGTGAGAAAATTATGTCTTAAAGCTTACCTATTCGGTACTGGATTATATGGAACACAGAAATGTCTGAGACTGAAACGCTAAACCCGCAAGCTATTACCAAATTTGCAATATATTTTAAGTACCTTACATGTTTGTAAATATGACCTGCTATGTCTGTTACAATATATTTACAAGCTATAATAAAACGTTTTTTATATATACTTACATTTTAAAACAAATTTACTATATAATAGTTAGATTGTATTCTTATTTTTTATGATTGCTTTTTCCAAGAGAATTGTACTCCTTAAACTGTTCTTTTTATATTCGATTAACCTCTGTCGCGTTACAACTGTCATCGGAAGGATTTTTATCCGAAAGTAAGAGCACTTAGAGACTTTAGGTCTCTGCTAGCAGGATTGTAATACAGGAAGTCAATGTCATCATTCGGTTTACTTTGTTCCCGACGCAGCTGAAAAGCGCACTAAACGTTGCTATTCTACCTAATAGCGATCTTAGAAGAATACACTAGACGCAGGAAATAACAGGCTCATTCTATTTTTAAAAAAGCGTCTATAAAGTATCATAGAGATATATACTAACAAGGAAACAAAGCACATTCGGAGTCGGAACAAAAATACGCAAATCAAACAAATGTTTGTTGGGTACGACTTTAAAACCACAACAGACAGCGCATTGTTAATGACCAATTAAATCACTGTGTAATCCCTGCAATATTTAGTCTCATACACCGGAGGGTAAGGGAGTCACAGTTAGGTATGTTTGTGTCTCAGGTAAGACGGGTTGGCTCTGCGAGCTGCGGAGAATCTCCTTATAGAATACCTAGTAAGACTTTGTCTGAACCAGATATCATAATATTATACATAAACCCTGTATTCAACTGTTTTACTGCTGGGCACGGGCCTCGTCTCATAGTGAAAAGGGTTACGCCATAGTTTACCACGCTGGCCCAGTACGGATTGGCAGACTTCACAAATCTTTGAAAATACTATGGAGAACTCTGAAACATGCAGGTTTTATCACGATGTTTCCTTTCACTGTGATTAACGATTTAATACGCACATACATAACTCCGTATATTAGCGTGCGCCTTGGTATTGAACTCGAGATCTATGAGTGGCAGTCCAACGGTCTCCTAGCAGGTTATCATTGCTTATGATATTATATACACAACAAAAGTATAGGCTAGCAACTTTCCTTATTTTTTTTACCTATCGACTTTACCTGTGGACCCGAAACGAAAAGACGTGTATTCATAGCCGCTTTAGTCTGTATCGGCGTTTCCGCGAGACTGGCTGTGTGTAAATGCCTTAATAATAGAAGCGCTCAGGTTGAAAGATAATATTCCCGAATACTTTGTTCGGGCTTACAAGAGCCTGCTAATGTACTTTGGATAGGCCGCTCAGTTTTGGTAAGATTTGAGCTTCAAGTAATGAAATATCGGCAAAAAATATATTCTTGAGTCAAATTGTCATTGCTCAGTTGGAATATTGGAATATAGGTAGACCTTACTGACTTTAAATGAATACGGTATTGCATGCGTATCGCTGTACAAATCTATAACACTGAGAGAGCTATTATTCTTACAAGTGACAAGTGACAAGCAAGCATTCTTGGTGCTAAGCGGTTAACGTAGCTTATAATCGCTTACAATACCTGAGGTAGCTTTTGCATATAACCTACTATATTGCCATATATTTAAGTATTTACATGGTAGAATATTATTATTATTTTTACATAATAGGCTATGCGCAAAAGGAATAGAATTTATGAGATGGAATGAATGGGAATGGTAGAAATGTGTCTTTCGGCATACAAACTTAGGGGAAAAAGGCCACATAATCTTCGTCAAAAGAAAAATCTCTTCCACGCAAATATTCGGTAAATTGACTCAGAATTCGAATCCAATGCGTAGCAGTCACATACGCTACCCTCGTGCCACCGAGGCAGTCAACAATATATGCACTGAATATATATGCAAGTTACCCTAAAATAATCAGCGTATTGCCATTTTAATTTCAGTCACAACAGCACAGATTGTCTACTTCCCCTTTTTGAGACAATGTCCCCTTGTGAAAAGGTCCCCAATCTTTACGTTACTTGACTGCGCCGGCTCTAGTAAAGTGCCGGCGTCTTTAACTAGAGATTATTTCACTAAGGCCTCGCTAAATATGTTTAATGTTTGTGTTTTCTATTTGAGCTACTAACGATTTGTATACTTCGGGAGGAATGTTGATTTCAAGGCGGCGTAAGGATGTAAATTTGAAGCATTTGGAGTATCGTGGTAGTATATTGGATTATGTTTTTGTTACGAATGTCAGAAACTTCAAGGCTTTTTGAAATCATTACTTTATCATTACCTTCATGATATCTATGATCTTTATCATCAAACTGTATCTGTTAGAAACTGTAAGTATTGGGATCGACTATTTAGAAGTATCTGAACGAAAGAAAACGTTTTTAGATTTCTGGTTGTCTGACGCAATGGTTTTTTGTTGTCTCTCCATTACGTGTCTTGGTGAGAACTGAATGCTTTATTTTATGTTTTGCATGCCATTTATTATGTTTTATTTGTTATTAGGTACTAATATTTGCCTGCGACTCCTTGAACTTTAGTTATGTTTTATATCCGAAGGTGTAATGTAATCTTGAAAACAGTTATAAGTAACTATGATCTTTCTAAATGTCAATTGGAAATCACTTTTAATAATATATCACTAATTTTAAAGCAAGTTTTATATTTAATGTCTATCCCATAAAATATTAAAACTCTTTACTTCCTGTTTACATAATAAAACTGCAATATTCAGTTTTCCAGGTCCTTCTGGGTACGCGCTGGCCATTCATGAGGCAGTCAATGAGTAAATCAGGATTTTCTCTTTATATAGATAATTATATTCATTGATGGTGATTGGATACCAAGGCCATGCCAAATTCTAGGAATAGCTAAAACAACATTTCCGGAATCAGATAAATAGTAATTTAGTTTTCTTTCGTAGGAAATTTTCTAACAACAGTCTCACCCTGCCCGGAAAATGACTATAAGCGCCCCTCTTATAAATGGATCAGAATTGGCAAAATATGGGAGGGCTGCATGACACAAAATACTCCCTTCTCTAAGGCGAAATTATTGCAATGTTTTCTAATTTTCTATATGTATACAGAGAGATATTCAAATCTTATTATTATTATAACACCGTAAAACCGCTGAATCAAAATGGGACTGCTACAGGTTTTCCTTAAAATGCATTAAATATTTTAATTTAGTTACATTACGATGCATTTAAATATCACGATGCATTGGCCTAGTTTGTTTTAAGGTATCTTTTTCTCTATCTAGATAAAATATTTTTTACAACAAGATTTTTGTTAACCTCTTAACAAAAATGTAAAAGAAAATATGAATGCTTCTGCGAAATACCCGCCCATGGTTGATGCATTGGTAAATTTGATATAAAACCTTATTCTATAAATATCTCTATTTGCCAATAACTTTAAATCTATTTATTTCACCTAAGGTACTGGCTTAAATAAAATAAATTAATTCAAAGTTATCGTGGGCAAAACAGAAATATATAAATGTTTCCTAAATTAATTTTCTCGATAACGTTCTCTACGCCTATTAATTATAGAAGTCCTAAAAGCAAGTTGATCTTTATGTACCTCACGTTTTAATTCAGAAGACTTAAAAGTTTATGCTAAAGGCCATCACAGCCTACAAATTAGGTAGAGTTCCTCTTTTTCCTTTTTTTATCACAACTGCATTAGGAATGATTTCTGTGTCGCGGGAGACTTTACAAACATTCAAACAACGGACACAAAGAACACCTAGACACACAGAACAACTATTTGTGGTTTGTGGATCACACAATTTTTTGTTCCGTGTGGGAATCGAACCCACACTCGACGGCAGCAATGGCGAGACGACCACTTAAATCACTACACCATTCGTGTAATCAAATTAATCAAAAACTTGTCCGATACAAACAATACATCAATTTAAATTCACCACAGGCTGTTGAAAAATCCCATTGAACTTCCTTAATAAGACGGAAGGCATCTGTAGTGCGCTCACGTCGGCCAATTTCCTTCGTTTTAAATGTTTGAGACAATAATCAACGCTATTAAATTGTTTAATATTCATGGAGGTGTAGGATTTAAGGGTTATTTATGGATGCACTTGACTTGATATTTGTTTGAGTTAGTAAGTGCTTCAGCGGTGACAGGGTTAATGGTTGTATTCGTTTATATAACTTTATGGCGTTTAGGTATTCAAACATTAACATCTTCGGCCATGTTTCACGTACGCTATAATAATAGGTTTTTCAATATGAAGCTGCAGCTTTTTGTGTATAAAATCGGTGACGTTGTGGTTTTCATACTATTTCTCATCAATATTTTTTTATGGCCATTTCGAATACTATGTGTTTTTCATATTTAGTTGCTTGTATTTACGCATCTACGGTTTGTCTTAAATTAACAAAAACATCAACCATCATTTAATTATGGCGAATTGAAACAACAAATACGGGCAGACAGAAACCACGAAATTAGATGTAGGAAATAATCTTTGCTAACCTACTAGAATTATTTATATTGTAAGTTATAAATAATGAATCGAATAAAATGTCTTGTCTTTATTAATTCAGTTTTGCAAATATCTTAAGGAGAATATTACTAACCAAAATTGTGATTAAAAATGATAAATAATTTATCACATTCATAATATTATTATCCTTTTCCTATCTCATTATCTTTTGTGAAAAAAAGGTAAAATATTACACGAAAATGACAAAAAATCCAATAATTCGCCATGAAATGATCGTGTCGGGCCGAAAGTGCATCCGTCAGCTTTGGGCATTAGCGTTAACGAACCAAGCAAGGGCCCGACGGGCTGGGGCCCCGCTCACGGGTGGGCCCCACGGGTCCGGCCCACCGAGCTGCAATAAGAGGATTCTGCACCCTTCTTTGTACGTGGTGCAAAGGTATGAGGGAGCGGTTCCGTGCGGGTGACGAGGAAAAGCGTTGACAAAAAAAGCAACTTCACATTTGGTTGAATTTATCATACCTGAAATTGAAAAAAGTGGCATTTGATTTGCGGTGAGGAGTGGTTTAATAGGATTGAATACCGATAAAAGAAGTAATAATATACAAATTACATGTCTTAATATAAAATATAGCCTATCTGTATGCTAAGTTTCATCCAAATCTGTTTAACAATTTACGCGTGTTCGAACACCAAAAAACCAAACTTCTTACAAGCGTTCACATTGATTATATTAAATATAATCTTTTACCGATTACTGCAATGTTAATTAAATAGTGGCATAGATGTGCCTACTACGTTCAAATATGGTCACCTTGGTTTACCTGGATAGTTAAGTTGTCATCCTACACATAATGCCACCATCTGAAATATATGCACATTTTGAATCGCAAATATAAGGATATCGTAGGTTAGTAATTGAATGCCGTCATGTTCAATAATAGTTACCCAACACGACGATTGTAAATTAAAAAAATGTACGAAACTCGTTTTATAGTTTTAAATGGCCAGAAATGTGGCCAGTTCAGCAATAATTTATGCATATTAAAATGCATTTAATAACTTAATTTGCAACATGTATATTTATTGTGTTACGGTAAAACCCATTGTAAAATAATTCATTGAGAACGGAAGTCGCCGCATTGCCGTAATTTGTTAACTACAAAGAAAAATGTTAGTAATACCGATTTCCTTTTAAATGCACTTTAGTTTTATAGAAGGTGGATGGCGCATTAGTTTAAGTAATCACCTATAGACTCGATTTTGAAACATGATAAATATTTATCTTATTCACAAATGTCAAAAAAGAGGAATGAATTTCAAAGTTATAAATGCGAATGTGAGTTTGTTAGCTTTCTGCGCTTGCATGCTTTAACTACTGGACTGATCATCGTGAAATTTCGCATAAATGTTGTCAGGGATACAAAAAAGGGCATAATAAGTTTTCATTTAACAAAAAAGTAGTGTTCCTGGGTATAGCCGCGTACAAAAGCGGGTTTAAAATATTCTTCATAAGATATAAAAATGCATCCCGCCCAAGTCTGTTTGACCTTTCGGAGACATTTTAAAGGCAAAACTATGTTATATATGTATGCATTGTTACTAGTAGACTACTAGTCGTCGGTTTATCTCTCCTCCTTTCCTTGGTTTTCACGGTGGTCGATTATGTGCTGGTCCAATAATATTACCTTCAATTAAGTATAGATTACTGTAACTTTCTTTTGGACCTTATATTACGGGGTGACAGTGTCGCATTCACTACCATAATGCATCAGTGCTGCTGTGCATGAGGTCTCGGATTTAATTTCTGACTAAGCTATTGTAAGTAAAAGAGTCACGCTTCGGCACGAATGGGCCGGCTCGACCGGAGTGATACCACGGCCTCACAGAAAACCAGCGTGGAATAGCGCTTGCGTTGTGATTCGTCGAGTGAGTGAGGGTACTGGAGGCCCAACCCCTCGCCCCCCTTTTTGGGAGGGTTTAATTTAAAGGTCGGCAACGCACTTGTGACTCCTCTGGTGTTGTGGGTGGTCATAGGCGTTGGTAATCGCTTATCATCAGGCGATCCATCTGCTAGTTTGCCACCAATACTACAAAAAAAGTTTCTGTCAAAGAAATTCAGTAGCAGTACTAAGTTTAAAAGTAAACCCGGTAGACGACAATAGGCTCAATGCCTATTACATGTCACCTAAAACCGTAACTAGCGAAATGTGGTTGTGATATACCTTGTCGAGGATAAAAACATAAAAATAAGTTTGTATATAAATAATTAAATTATATATAATAATTAATATTATTTATTTTAAAAATATACACAAGCATATCCATTTTTGTGGTTGATTGTACTTCAATAAAACGCTTCATCCAATCGCTTGCACCGCTCGATAAAAGAGAAAATTGCATTAAATTATAAGTCGGCGAGCAATCACGTTTTGTTTCCCGCCTCACAGATTTAACGGTTTGAATAAATCCAGCTCTTAATTATAGAAATTTAAAAGCTTATTTGGTGAAGCATGACATCTCCTAACTTCGGATATAACCGCTTGACGTTTATCACTTGTTTTCTCGCTGAAATGTATGTTAATGTTTGTGATTGTACATTTTATTTAAATGCAATATCTCACGTATTGCCGAAAGGGTTGTTAGAGGTGTTTTACATCAATATTTTACTAGCTATGGTTTTAGGTTCGATGGTATTGCCAATTATTGGACTCAATCCTAGGCGCACTTCTACTGCTATTAAAAACTTCTTTATCAAGAAACCCAATGATGCTCTGTTCCACAGTCGCTTACATAAACAAAGCGCTAACGAGGCAAACATTTTATTAAAATACTGCAATAATAGTCTTTCTATTTACAATACAAGGATACACTGAAGTTCTTTATCGAACACGATTTAATTATATTCTCTCGCTACATTTTCCTGCGATATGTGGTGTTCCTGGCGATTAAAAGGGGACGAGAAACCTTTATCCCTTATGCAGGCGACCCTGCAAATGTTTTATTTTTTTATTGTTAGGGCGGCAACCGACTTGTTTTATCTCGCTTGTTGCTAAAACATAACCAATGAATGCCAGTTACCTTTATATTGGCCGTATAACTTAAAATTTGAAAATACAGCTGCCGCACTATGTAATTCCTGTGTTACGGGTGACTTTACAAACATTTAAACTACGGACACGGTACCGAGACTCGAAACAACTAATTGTGGTTCACGAAATTTTTGCCTCATCTAAGAATCGAACCTACAACACTTGTAGAAGTGACGAAGCGATCAAAGGAATCACTACTCCACCCTTGATGTTACATTACATTGTGTAGAGATAGAACATAGCAGTAAAACCTTCAATGATTAAAAGAAAAAAAACATCAAGAACTTTTTTGTCTTGTATTTGTTTCTCAAAAGGATTATTCAACTATATAGCATTATTGCACATATAACGTAGTGAACCTAATGACGTTTTCTTAGAAGTTCTTAGAGAAAACTTTATAATGTTTAGCCTAAGACAGGAATAGGAATCGGGTCCCACTGTTGTGCAAATCCGATTAGTATATCTAAGCTTTGCCTCTGTCAGTGTGACGAGCGTTGTGGTTTCGAACCTCATACAAAACAAAAACATTGCGATACACAAAGATCATGTAAATCTTGGTGTCCTTTCTGAATTTGAAATTAAACAATCTTTATACCGATTATATCGCGTTGTTTATTTTTTATAAAACACTATTATTACATAATTTGAAACTTTAAACTATTATTGTTTAACACTTTTACTAGTTACTGTTTATTTCAATTTAAGCTATTTAAATTATACAACTATTTAGATTTAATTTTACACTCTCTGACTGTTACATTGTTTAAATAATTGTAAAGTTCTCCACGACGCTGGAATTAAACTAAAACGGGAGCTTAATATTGTCTTATGTTTACGCGAATGTTATACATTGAAATTAAACACTTTATACGGATTTTATCGCGTTGTTTATTTTACTTTAAACACTGTTATTACATAATTTTGAAAACTCTAACACTACTATTATTAAATTTTACTACTATTTAAGCTATATATTTTTTTTCTAATTAAAACTATTTGTATTTAAGTTTACACTTTGCCCCGACGTTTCGGTTGCTTTACAGCAGCCATGTTCACGGGAAGACTAAGATGGTAGTTGTCCCAACGTTCCGAAGTGTAGCTAGTTATTTTAAAGTACCCGAACATAATCTAATCTTTGGTGTTCCTATTTACGCAGAATGAGCTCAAAGTATCATGAAGTCTAGCTGTGTTTTGCTTCTTCTTGGGTTTGACTATTTGAATGACTGGATCCCAAGCTGGTGGTACATTCCAACCATCCTCTCTATTGAAATTAGGATGTTTTTTAATTTCAATAGCCTCGCGAAGCATCCTTGGTAGGAATCGGTGTTCTTTTGCGAGTATATGTGGTTTGTCAAATCGTAGGTAGTGGTTGGTCCCCTGTTGCACATGTTCACACACAGCAGACTTCAACGAGCGTTGGTGTTTAACATCAGCTATATGTTCTTTTAAGCGGGTGCCTATGCTTCTCTTGGTTTGCCCAATATATGAGAGTCCGCAGTCACAATCTATTTTATAGACCCCTGCATCTTGTAAAGGTAATTGGCACTTGACGGATGGTAAAAATTGACTTATCTTCGTTGGCGGCTTGAAGTATGTGTTGATTGAAGCTCGCTTCAAGATGTAGCCAATCTTGTCAGTGACACCCCTTACATATGGTAGTATGGCAGGCTGGCGCTCGACTGTGGCTGGCTTTTCTCGGGATCTGTGACGGCGGCGCGGCTAAATATATAGCTTAAATAGTAGTAAAATTCAATAATAGTAGTGTTAGAGTTTTCAAAATTATGTAATAACAGTGTTTAAAGTAAAATAAACAACGCGATAAAATCCGTATAAAGTGTTTAATTTCAATAAAACGGGAGCTGTTATTTGTTAAATAAAATTAGGATTTTCGTTTATATACGATTGACCTTTCGCAACTTCGTTTGCTTCACATAAGAGAATTATACCCGATTTCGCAACATTTTTTTCAATTCGAACCAGTAGTTCCTGAGATTAGCGCGTTCAACCAAACAAACAAATAAACAGACAAACTCTTTAGCTTTATAATATTAGTATAGGTAACTAGAGTTGCGGCTTTGCTCGCTAGCTTCAATAAATGCCTATAAATCACTCAGGCACAGTTCTTTTTTTCTAGATGTAAGTTCAAGTTATTTCAAGTAAGTTACCCTATGTCCTTTTCTGTATATCCTAACAACTGTATGCGAAATTTCATTATGATCTGCCGAATAGTTAAGGCGTAAAAGTGTAACAAACAAATTCACATTCGTATTTATAATAATCATTAGTAAGTATATCATTTATATATCACAATATACATATCCAATCAATAAAAATATACTACTTAAATCACCACCATCACGAACTAAATCATTTCAGTGTCTTGTCTCACCTTTCTCAACATTAAAAACCCTTCTTTTCCGTATAAAGCGGTACTATACATACATACTATTAAAAAGTATATAAGAGCCAAACAGTATTCGCGTATTTGCAACACTACAGGCACAGAGAAGTTTTTCATCAAACTCGCGAACTCGGATACCTTATAGGCAAAGTTCTGGCGTGATTAAATGTACGAGTATCTTTTACGTGATACCTGTATGGGTATAGGTATCTATGTGTAGGTATCAGTGAAATACGATACGAGTATCTGCACTTAGTAACTTACATATTGGTTACGATGTTTATGTGAGTTAATGCCGACATTAATGGTGCATGTAATCTATAATATTAAGGTGAAAACTCATTTCAAACGTGTTTGTATTACTATATGTTTGTCAAGTAAATGTGTCATTGGAAATTTGAAGCAAAATTTGACGTCGATTAGATTGATTTTAATTACAATTTTCGATGAAGAAAGCGTCTCGTGACTGCGTGTCTGTGAGCTGTGATGAATTTTATACATAACTAGCCAAAGTCGATTTACGTGAGGGTGAGCTTCCATTATACTAATGATAGTAGACTAGCCTGCACAGATGACTGATATGGTTTCGATACTCAAACAGGATACAAATTTATACGATCCATAAAGTAGTTGTTTTGAGTCTGAGTGTTTTTTGTTTCAAGGTTTGTAACATCCTCCACATATTATAAAAAAAAAAAAAAGTTTGATTTCTAGAGCGGGATTTGTATTTCTTTAATAAGAAAAAATACAACATTTATTTTATTAGGTAACTATAAATCAATATATATCTTCTCTGAAAATATTCTATCGACTGATTCTTTACAGAAAATTGCGCCTCCATACATAAATCAGACAACTAATCAGCCATGTTGCTAGACTATGTCGATGTAAGGATTCGAATTCTATATTAGAAGATAAAGAAAGCCATGTCGTATCTTGTCATCATATAAGTATATTGGTTGAGGATTATTAATCATCATCTTAATTCATCATTCTACGACATCGAATCAATCTATTGCTGAACTGAATTCTGATAACGGTAATATTAGCTGTTGTTTAATTATGAATAACGGTCGGCAAGTGGTAGAAATTCGACCATATTTGATTTAAATTTTGGGTTTGATCGTTATTAAGGTTTTATTGTCTATAACTGTATAGTTACCCTTATTATGTAATTTCATTTAGATTTCGCCAAGGCTTTTTATATAAATACGTAAATTGATTTTAAAACTTAATGTACATATGTAACCATAGTTACGAAGAATGGTACGATATCAGGCAAACAATGCCGAAATACTATGAACGCGATTCGACTGCGTGTGTCAAATGTATGGTTGTGTGCATGTAGTGTTTTTCCATTAATTTAATGTATTTCTAATGCATATTTTATAAAAATCTCGCCACTTGCCACTCCTTCTCCATGTAAACTTTAACTGCGCCAAATTTCATATTCCTCCTTACTCACAATTTTCGTAAAAAGGGATACAAAGTTTTTGCTTCAAGTATATAATATATAGATAATATAAGTCTAGCATTAAATAAGGCTTACTACCATTTGTCTAACAGATGGTAGTAATCTATAGACTGTCGCCACTGCAAATAATTTAATTCCAGAAACGGAATAATTTCAGGCACTTTGTTCAGCCACCGAGGCAAAAAATTCTAAATATGAAGTAAAAAATATTTAATGCCACATTAATTACGGTATCATTAAAAAATCGAGGTCCAATTACGGAAGGAAAAAGGTTTCGCAGAAGTGCCGCTACTTTTTTATCCCTGTTTCGTAACGTCGCGCATCGTAGGCTAAAAAATAATCTTCAAAATATTATAATCATGAAATCGTGTGCAATTTGTTCCAATTCCAGTCGTCACTGTCAAGGGTCATTACCAGAAATTGTTTAGCTTCACCTGTTCAAGTGCGATTATCTTATTTTATTTATTTTAATAGGGTCGCTGTCGAGTGACGAATTATATAATAATTTATATTTATCCTAAAAAATATCAAGTATTTATTGTAGCTATGCTTTTACGCAAGACGCAAGTAACAGGCATCTTGTTATTTCAGTAAAGTGGGTATGTAACGCGAGGATTATTTTTTTTGTGAAATAAATATGTAATTATCTGTTTTATTAATATTATAAAACTACAGCCGTTTCCCCGCGATCTTTGTACTACGTCAAATGTTACAGAAGAAACCGCTGTCTTCTGCCTATTAACTATACGCCGCACAAATAATATTCAGCTCCACTTTAAATTAGTTGCACTGCTGATAGCGTAGTGATCGCCTTGCTGCCACTGCGTCAAGTATTGTGTCTTCGACCCCCACAAAAATTGTGTGTTTTTTTTTGTATATCACATGATTTTTTGTCCAGTGTAGTAGTAAGTCTAAGTCAGTTAAACATAGTGCAAGAGTTATCATTTAATCAATTAAATAATTTTATATAATATTATTTTTTATAACATCGCTGTAGACATGAAGACGGCAGTCAATAAAAGGCAACGGTTAAACAAACAACATTGTTAATAAACATTAAACACTATATCAACGGACCGACAGCGTCGTGAAGCTCTAAGTTTTCCTATAAATTTATTGTTCCAAACTTCATCCAACTTTCTACTAGCTCTGTGATGTAATACTAATATTGTAAATAGCAAAGTTGAAATGAAAGGCTTTGACTGATATTATCTTTATTGGATAAGTGTTGACTACCATCAGTATAATTTTCCAATCTTACGTACAGTTATAGTTACTGATATGTTGGTTTAGCAAATTGAATGGCAATTTAAAAATCTTAATAATCTTATACTAGAGGGTGACGTGGTTGAGAGAAGGAGGAGGGGAAGAGCCACCACCCGATGGACAAATGTATGGCATTTGCCCATCGCGTGGTGGCGGGGAATCTGAAGTGGGCCTCTTCCTCTTTCCTCTGGGGTGATGGCCTGTAGACCATGAGGTGCAACAGCCAAGCGGCTATTCACCAAACTCAACGCTTAAACTGGTGGAGAGCCCTGATCCGCAATGCTACTTTTGTTGGTCACAATCCTCAAGTTGTAAAAAAAAGTTGTTGTGAAAAATAGCGTTGTGGGAATGGCCATGAGGATGCGAAGGTGAGGTATTTTTTAGGGATACCTTGACAATTGTTTGGTCATGATGCGAATGAGTTGACTCGTCCGAAAATATACCACTTTTTTACAATAAACAAGCGAAAGAATAGTAGCACTGTAATTGCGTCTTCCGTGCTAAGTAAGTGTTCTAATTTCTCTTCTGTCATCTCATCTTTAATATCGCTTTTTTAAGACAACTTCCGTGCAGGTTTCATCCAGGAAAAGCACTGTTCTCGATTTATAGAAATTGTTTGACAAAATCTACATTAACCTGAGCTAAGCCGCGGGCATAATATAGTTGAGATATAAATAAATACATTTCAAACGTAACACTGCCCTAAGTAATTTTTATTTTAGTAAATCAGTTTGGTGACTTAGTTTATAGTCCGTTTACTATTTGACAGCATATGCACGTTTGTCGTTTTATCTACCCGCTACATTCTCATACTTCTTGCTCCTACGAAAAATTCTCTAACAAAATATCCCTATCACGCTATCCGACTTGGCGATCGAACCTAGGTCCTCACCAAACACACAATCTGCTGAAACAATACAATAATAGTATCTAAACTAATTGCATGAAGGGTGTAATGGTTTAAGTGTTCGCCTCGCCACTGAAGCCGCGGCGAGTATAGTGAGTTCGATTCCCATACGGGACAAAAATTTGTGCGATCCACAAATGTTTGTTCCGAGTCTGCGTATGCTTTGTGTCCGTTGTTTGAATGTTTGTAAAATCCCTCGCGACACAGAAATTATTTCCACAATAAAGAGGGTCTTGGGTTCGAACCCACGTCGCGCACCTCTGACTTTCGGAAGTCATATAACTTTTCGAAATGATGTGCGTATTGATTGACAATTATCGCCTGCTCCGTGCCTCGGAGAGCACGTTAAGCAGTCGGTCGGTTCCGGCTGCCATGAACATCTATATGGAAATCGTTATTGGCAAAGTACCCTCTAATATCCTGAAACCGGTCTAGCCTTAGGGTAACGTTAGCCTTCGGGTTGCGGAGGTCAGGTAGCAGCCGCTCCGTGTAAAAACTGATATCCAGTCAAATCCGATAAGACTAGAAAAAGCCGACCCCAAGTGACTTGGGAATAATACAGGCTAATGAGAAGAATAAAAGTTCTATTCTAGAAATTATCACAAGTTTTCTTTAAAAAAAAACAAGAGCAAAGTAACATGAAAACATTAACACGTATAAACAATACAATACAAAGCCGAGGCTTAACAGAACGCGATGTACCACTGCCAAAATATACTTGGTTTCAGTCCGTAAAGCAAAAGTACGATATAAATATAAGGGTATGCCCAAGTAGATGCTGCAACAACGTGCGAAGAGCGGACGTCTGGCAGTAATCAGCCGCGCCCGCCAAACAATGCCCTGTCGACGCCGGATTAAAAGTTTAACGGTACTGGATGAGCCATGAACATACAGCGATAATGTTTTATTACTACTTTTAGCTTAATATTACTTGACTTTACGGATGGTCTAGTGATTTCAGTGATTGTCTCGCCACTGCCATTGCGCCGAATGTTCAGCTGTTTCCCACACATAAAAATATGTGGTGTGCCGGGTGTGTTGATTGTATCCGCTGTTAGAATATTTGCAAAGACACTGGAATTATTTCTTGTGCGCAAAGTGTATTTTTAAAGGTAATAAGATATAAAATAAAGCAGAAGTTAAACAGGATGTCCGGTAACTAATGGATAACCTTTAAATGTCTTATAGTAGAACTGAGGGCTGTCCAGAAAAAAATATGAAAGAAGCTATTCTTACTACTACCTGAGATATGATTTTTTTAATTACCGTATTAAACTTTCTTGTACACTACGACCATAAATGAATGAATTTCATCGGTTTTGTGTTGTTTTATTATTAAACACTAATTATGCTAATAGATAGACAATCAAAAGTATGACTAGCTACAGGACTTTACAAAAAAGTTGTTTTTCCTTTTTTTCTGAACGGCCATCAGTTCTACTATAAGACATTTCAAGATTATCCATTAATTACCGGACACCCTGTATATCGAATATGAATCGCCTATTAAGTTATGTCGAGCAAATTGCACATTTATTTGATTCATTTTTAAAATCGATGTAACAGTTCTTATGCAATTAATCCAATCATGCATAGATGTATATTTCTAAAGGCATAAATGTATCACTATATTTTAAGACCCTCATAACAGGGGCGAGCCTATTACAGTCTACAGGAGAAAAATTGCCAGAAAGCTAGTGCATTTAAAATTTTGTACAGTAACATTTTGTCCGAGTCGGAAATGGAACTCATGAGACCTGGTCGAAGTGAGAGACTATGATGTAATTGATTAAGATAGTGTTTGATGATCGAAGGTTTTTATACATCAATAAGCTGCATAATTATCTTTATGACACAGAAATATATGGTAGTGGATGTGGTTGAAGGATAAATTTATTGCCGGTATAATTTGTTATTACTGAACCCATTCAAAATATAGCAAAAACAAAAGCATTTTACGAAATTAAACAAATATTTACAAGAATACCTTTGTCACAGACTCAGTGAATGCCTTACTATCTCAACACAGAGCTTATATTTACACCTCCTGTCCTTGTTTTCTATGTATAAAAACATAAACACCACGTTTCTCTGCTCGCTACCGCTCATCACTGACGCTTGCCCAGCCTAACGCCTCCACTGATCTCTACTTTAGAATTTCGCCACTTGTCCGCGAAGGATTTATTGTGTAACGGCGTAATATGAAAGTTATTTTGTCTGTTTGTTTCAATGTGATTAAATGAGGATATACTGGCGGACTTTCATTCTTTTATTTTTGTGATGGACTTTTTCACAGTTATTCTTTGGATTCATTAATTTTTTATACGAAGGTTTTGACATGCTTTATTATTGACAATGATGAGTATATTTGTATCTTTACTAATATTATAAAGAAGAATGATTTGTGAGGTATGTATTTTCATTTGTAAAGAATAAACTAAAGAACTAACCTACCAATTTTAGAAATTCTTTCACCATTTTAAATCTACTGTATTCTAGACATAGGTTATATAATATCACACTATGTGCTACAGCGGAGCAGTAATCAGTAACGTTAACTTATCTAGTTTTAGAAAAGATATTATGGAACTTCTCTAAGTTTACCCAACAGTATACACGTCCGGGGTGATCCAATCTACAATATTCCTCTTTGAAAACAAATTTTCGACACGTGTTTTGCGTCTATACGAGGCTTTTATAGAACGCGCTAGCTGCTGAACTAGCAATGCTCAATCGCTACTGCATCTTGTAGAGTCTTGTGAAATTCAATTTATTATACGCTTTATAAGGGCGGCGATAGCCAACGTCTAAGCTATCTACTTAACTAAGCTAAGTTAAGGAAAGTTCCTCCAAGTTTAATAATAATAGAAGTGAGTTTGGATTAGCTTACCACACTTAGGTATACCGCTAAAGCAATTAAGCATACGGCCTATTTTACCTTAGTGGTTAGCATTTATCGTAGTCAAAGGACGGTGCCATAACAGAAAAGGTTTTTGTTTACAGCAGTCAAGACCAATAGACCAGGTACTTTTCAGTAAGATCTCTGTGCAGTGGTTCCGCCGCGTGCTGAGGCGAAACACGCGCATATTTTGTGCTCGAAGCGGAATACTGCACGTTGGAACCCCTAATTCGATTCAATAGTTTCTTAAAGAGTTATACTCAATGCAAAAACAGTGAACAAGACTATGTGACTACGATCTTCCGTAGGATCAATGTACCTTATTAGTCAGCCTGCTCAATATACACGTGGTAGTATTTCACTACCCTACTATTGAAAATGTCAAAGCAATGCCTGCGCTGTCAGTTTAATCACTAGCTAATCTTACAAATAACTTTACCTGAATATATATCTACAGGTAAATACTCCGATTCCAACGAATGGGTAATACAATTAAAGGAAAATTAACTAAAAAAGTTACAGATAAATCAAGAGAGCGATGATTTAATTTCCATATATTACCTATATTATTTCCTACATCATCTAGATAAAGACCTGCTTCAATAATCAAAAAAGGATTGGATAAAAACTAGTAGCGATAGGGGCTAACCTTTAGGCTTAAAACTTTACAGTACAAAATGGTAAAAGTTATGCCATATTTTAATATTTGACTATACGCAGTATTATAGTAGTTGTCTATGTATTTACTGCTGTATTTATAGTGATCGAGGCATATAAATCATCTATTTGTATTAAAGAGGTTTCATGGTATTAGTTCGGTGGGCAAAATTGTCGTAATTTTGTCTAGCCATATCTTTTAGGATTACAAAAATTGAAATGATAAAATGAACAAGGTAAAATGTTTGAATGTACCTTTATGTACGAGGAACATCACATATTTAAATAGAATAAGGTGACTTATTCTATTTAAATACTGTTAAATAGATGCCCCAAACAAACAAAAGATTATTTGCCAAAGAAACTCCCGAAAGACACAATAAAGACATTAAAACAAAACGGCTCTCTCATCACTCAAAACAGCTTCATTTCTTAATGCATTCGGACAAAAGTAGCGCCAATCGCGACAAAAACAATGGAGTATCAAAGAAATCGCTGACTGCGACGAATGGCTGCCGATTTTCTTAATTAAAAAACGACTCACTATTGGGACAATGGCAGTGGGGGGTTTTAACAATTCACGATTGACGGTCGCCATGAAAAAAGAAAAATGCGTTCTGCATTTGAATTTTACTTCACTTTCTTTTTTTGTTTTTGGTGATGACTCTTTGCAGCCAGGTTTAGTTTGCAGTTAGGTCTAAGGATGGTTTTTATTAGAACACTAACTTTGGTAATCATCTGAAGCAAAATAGCTTACCTCGTCAAATTGCGATCCAATTTATCAATAAATAGAATCTTACAACATATATTAATGGGTAATATCGTGACTGAAAAGGACCACATTAAAACTAAATTAAAACCTCCTAACGTAAACGGCTTAAATGATCAGCAATTTCTACACATTTATTTATTCGCATTGTCCCTATACTCTAAGATGCAAATTCCATTATCAATAGTAAATCGTTTAGTCCCGTGATTAATGGTTTCCGATTTTCTTAATTAAAGCCCTGGCACTATTGAGACAATGCAAGGATAGGGGGGACGCAGAGAGCGTTTATTATAAGCCACGACATAGTTTACTTTTTTAACAATTAGTAAATATTTGAAGGCCGTGTATAAATTAGTTTGTTAGTCTTATTGCGCAAACTAATATTTAAAATAAATATTTTTACATTCCAGCTTCTACACTCTGGCTCGGCAAAAAGTGTCACGCTGTCGCCTTCTATTGATGTACCCTAGGCCGAATTTCAGTCACCGAGGCCAATCTTAACGACGGCTAGCTATCTGCACTGGAGATATTATACAGAAGTGCACGTGTGGGCAAATCCAAAAGCACTCTATATTTAACTACTCTATAGGATGGCAATTCAACACGACAGCAGATAAACCAGACGCACGACCAACATATTTATGTGCTTGCCGTGGGTTCCTAGCTGCGGGCTATTATTGAACATTACAATTACCTGGTATAAATCCTACCCTGTTTGTTGTTACGCTTTCGCATCTTAAGTACTTTAGCGAACATGATGAAACTTCGTATACGCATTGTCAAGGGTCTAGAAAAGTACATAAGGTACCTCTTCCAGATAAAAGTACTATTCCCAAACGAAGCCACGGGTAAAAGCTAGTACTCGGTGACTTTTTATTGCCCTAAACCGGCATTTTAACCCGAGACAGATACAGACACAGCTGCAATTGGAGCAACCCAGAGTCTTACTCAGTTGAGCTTTACCTCGCAAAAACTGTAACGTCATTGCATCCCTGTATTGTGTTACTGTCCTTAAATTAAACTTAGGCATTGCGATTTCTCTGTAGGATTATCCCCTAACAACAGTCGTATCGCTGTCGGATCGTGTAATACAAATGCTCTTTGTATGTTTTTTAATTAAAAAGTATCTGTGTCTGTATAGCAGCTACTGTTTAAGGCTCTATCAACACTGTCAGTACACTCCTGGGATACATTAGTATGATGAACCAATTAGTTACGAAATGATTTTATTTCTATGAGCTTAGTAGTACTATGTGTTAATCAAAGTTTTGCGTGTTAACTGCTATTATGTTCATGCTAATTACTTGAGGTGATGACGTACATATGTAGGTTCACGCCTGTTTCCTAGAAGGATAGGCAGAAGCTACGATACCTGATGTCACGTGTGTGCTTTATTCGTGGCGACGGTACGATATTATAAGTACTGATAAGAGTTTATTTTTTGCTTAATGTGCCTCGAATTAATTCGTTCATGGGCGTTCTGACGCCGACAGCCATGTAATGCTTTTATCGTTGTCTCGATATGGTTCAGCGGATAGGTTAAACTAGATTTGAATGTTAACTGCAAACGTAGGCTTTGTTTTCTAAGACAAATTCACACTAGGTACGTTCTATGGTTTACATACATGAAACATCGAATGTGTTTCGGAATAAGTAGTTCACCATTTTTTTTTCGTTTGTGTTTCAGCTCTTGTCATATATTGAGTGACGAGGCGACCGATTAAATAACTACGTTATCTGTGCAGTTAGTTAGTGATTTTGTAGACGGCTGGACTAATCTTGTGGAATAATACCTGCATAACTAGAAGCTAACTTTCGGCTATAAACCTCTCCATACCAAGAGGATTGGAATTAGGAATTAGTGCGAACGGTATAAACAAATAGATGAATAAGTACTAGAAGATCTCAGAGCCATAAATAACAAAAAATACAATCCAAACTTCGTACCCGTTCCACCAATTACCGAAAGTCACCTTTAATCACAATTTCACAAAGTTATTCAAACAAAGCGCAAACATTCGCGGCATAAATCTTCTTTACATTAGAAATAAAACCATGTCGCAGCGAGAGAGCCAAATTGGAAAATTCCCGAAGTGTCCGCCATCCCATTGATTGTGCTACGACAATAGCAGTTCAGAGCACACTAATCTTTTCATTAAAAACCGATTATACGCTGCATGGCCCGTTGCACTAATAGGAATAAAGAAACTGACAATTTTATTAAGCAACCAACCACAACTTTATCAATAGGGAATAAGACTTAAATTCCTGTACCTGACATGTAAACATAAGTTGGTGTTTCCCAAGCACCCTGCAATATGCCACCCGGCAGATCTGACGGGACGCGATGACATTTCAATTTGAATTCTTGTTGCGAAAAACTGAGATGTTATTAAAAAAAGTTTGCCGTTCGGAAATATTTGACGGTTGATTAGAATGTTTCGCCGGAGCTGTGTTCTTTTTTTAAACAAATTAGTTTTGAAAGTCGCCGTCCTTTTTCGCTCTTGAGTTTGTAACACAGCATAATGTGAATGCGTAAGGTAACTTTCGAGCGGCAACTAGAAAGTAGGTTAGGATTCGTTCTAGTTACCTGTTTATAATAGTCCGCTACGGTTGCAGTATGATACTTCAAACTTTATATGAAAAGAGAAAAGTTGTTGATCTAGTTAGAAATTAACTGACATGACAATTTAGAAAATAATAAATTTTAATAGAAAATTTCCAAAAACGATATTTCTAAAATTTCAAATGAATATAGCTAAAAGCCACACAGAGGACTGCTAAGGCCAGTTTCAGGCCGTGTTATAAACTTGTTAGGGGCTAGTACGCATATTACTTCAGCAATTCATTAATGGAATCAGAATCACTTTAATAGAATGCATGATGCATGCGTGAATCACGTCACGTTGACATTTGATTAACGAGAACAGAACTTGCATGTATTCCTGCTGTAGATTAAATTAGTTCGTCTCGTCAAGTATGACGTATATTCACTTTCAGTCATGCTCGGGAACGCATCCACCTAAATACACTATACGCAAGTTATAAGTTTAGTAAGTTATAAACTAACTTCTAATTTAAACATAATTTAAAACAAATTACGGATATAAAAAAATAATCCTAAATATTTAATACTAAATATTAAAAACTAATCCTTACTTATCATAATAATATTATAAATGTAAATGTGATTTTGTTAGTTTGTTACGCTTTTACCCCTTATCTTATCTTATCTTGTGTGGGGGCCAGTCAGTACAGACCGGCGACACTTCGACCCAGTGGGATCTTTTGTGTCGACTTCCCCAATAACGACTGCCATAGATGTTCATGGCAGCCGGCACCGACGGCTTAACGTGCTCTCCGAAGCACGGAGCAGGCGATAATTGTCAATCAATACACACATAATTTCGAAAAGTCATATAACTTCCGAAAGTCAGAGGTGCGCGACGTGGGTTCGAACCCGAGACCCTCTGCATTCATTGCAGTCTGTTGGTCTCCCCAATGAGCTATCGCTGCTTACCCCTTAACTACTCGACCGATCATCACAAAATTTCGCACACACGTTGTCAGGGGGACAGAAAAGAATATATGGTACCTTTCATCCCGAAAAAGTACAGCTTTCGAGCAACGCCGAAGGAAGAGTTGAGTGTATTTTTATCGTCATCGTATTTTAGTTTACGTATTTAAGTTAAATATTCTGTAACGTCGTAACTGGCCTTCAGTTTAACTGTACAAAAGCGGTATACAACGGCATATAAACTTGTTGTTGTTGTTGTTGTGGTCCTAAGGCTCCCCGCTGGTGCAGAGGGCCCCAACAAGTTTTCTCCAAGCCGGCCGGTCCCACGCGATTTTTCGAGCGTCTTCCCATTTGAGTTCTTCCTTCCTGAGCTCCTTGTCCACCGATCTCCTCCATGTGTGTACTGGCCGTCCGCGTCTTCGCCTACCCTCCGGTTGCCACTCAAAGGCGATTTCAGCAGCATTACCATCTTCCCTACGGAGTTCCATATAAACTTACTTAATATAATACTTTATACATATTAGATGCACTGCTTCTACAAAAAAGGAATTACTAATTTTATATATTGTTAATAACAGTAATTAAAGTATTCATCTTTCTAAATCTTAACTACAACAAACAAGCACAGCACAGATCTGCTACTTAAAATGCAAAACGATAAACAAAATCAAATTATCAATTCGGCCGCCAAATGCAGGTGTCCCACATAATGTCATATGCGCCACCCACAACTCGGATATCCGGTCTAAGTTTAGACCGGAAGTCCGGTCCAACTATCCGGACTAATTTATTCAAATTACGCAAACAGCCTGTTGTGTTCAGCTACAAATAGGCCTGGCTTTTGTACAATTTGGAATCTATTTGGTAACTCTGTTGGCTAATTTAACGATCCTGAATGTGGTGCAGTGGAAGCCGTTTGGGAATCTACGTTTGAATGGGAACAACATACATATACCAGTTAAGACAGTTATATAACAGACACTTTTGTGTTAATGAGTTCCGGTTTAATACGTCTTACTGATGCGGGGTGTATCAGTAAGATACTGAATCTTATCTCATCATCTCATCTTACCGTAAAGTTTTGATGATAAATTATTATTTGCCTAGTGCATATAAAGCTATTGATTGTTTGTATAATCAACCAAAAATATACTTTCAAATTTGCTATATGCACATATTGATTATGAAATACTCACATTTTAGGGTTAAGTATTCGCGACAAATAATAGTAGGCTGAAAGATAAGATTTTAGAATTAAAATATAATAAAAATAAAAGGGTAGTATTTAACTATTCCTCAATTTTTTGCCTTTGTTCCACCAAAAATACTGATTGCACAGCAAAATATGCTTACCAAAAATACTAATTGCACACCAAAATATATTTAAAGAGATTAAACTAAGTCGACGGAGCCCCGCTTCGCGAGGCTCCTATTTTTGGGTGGGTTTAAGAAGGAACCTAACATAACCTAACCCTTCCAAGACGGAATGCAGTGATATGAGGCGTATAGATGTTCGTTATGATATATTTTAGTGAGCATATTTTGCTGTGCAATTAGTATTTTTGATGGTCATTATATTTAATCCCAGATTAAAATAGCATTAATTTGGCAGACGAGACAACAGTCTACCTGATGATGGGAGAAACATTGCTTGTCCGATATAGCTACGCTTTGCACATCTACACGCAAACTGCTTAGCAACTGAAATAGACAAAATGGTGGTACCAGCCCATACCCCATATAGTTTTGAAGTGAAAACTTCTTCAGGCGCGTTGTGCACTTTTTGGGTGAACAAAAAACATCGAACTCGCGTCATCGTCACCGAACGCTTTCCATGAGCTATATGTATACTGTGTATATATGTGTACTTTTTGGGTGAAAAAAAAGCGTGAAACTCGCGTCATCGTCACCGCACGCTAGTTACTTAATTTTCACTTCTATCGGCAGTCCCCAAAGACTAGCCTGCATGTTTTTTTTTTATATTTCGTTATCAGCCAGATTGCTTTATTTACCGTTGCGACACCTTAACACCTTTTCCTCCTCCTTCTTTATATGAGATCACCAGACTAATTAAAACTTGTCTAGGAATATGAACCTCATTAAACCAACTGCTATAATGGCAGACATGATAGGAAAAAGAGCTGGACGTCAAAACTAGGTAAACTCAAGGTGTGCTCAAAAGTCCGGGGTCAGCAATCACTAATTGGTTAGACGGGCGTGTATTCTACAATTAGGATTGTAATTGAGCCATTGTCCGTAGCTAACCAACGTCAGGATGGTCGATTACTCATACCACCTCAGCTATCTCCAAAAAGATATTAGGGGACCTATGTTGATCAATGCGTCCTTAATCGTTTCTGGATTATTCAGAAGCCCGTTGCTTCCTCATGCTTTTGCAGTGTAAGAACACAGCTGATGGCTCCTTAGTACCCAAGAGTCTTATCAGAGATCGTCGGCGATATTAATGTCGAAGACGTATATATTATATAAGCAGTGACCTATTATTATGCTTGCCAAGTAAATTACCAGTATAATCAAGTCCTCGTAACTACATTATAACGTAATGACATCATCTTGACAAATATAGTACAGTCACCGATGATTACCTAGTAAGAGTAATCTTCGGTGTACACCATTCATTAGTGATCACAAAGGACGCGTACGAATACCATATTATTTATAACTAGTATATGTCCGCGGCTTTGCTTGAGAACAGAACCTTTTTCTGCATGAAAGGTATCCTATGTCCCTGACGACGTATATGTGAAACTTGTATGATGGTAGGCCGAACAAGTAAGACGTAAAAGCGTAACAAACAAACATCAAACCTCGCATTTATAATATTATTTAGGATGTCAACCAACTGCAAGGCCGTTGGGAATTTCTTTTCAGTTTAAACTTTAGATCAATTTGTATAGCTGCACCGTGACTGTTAGAACCCGCTGGGCCAATCAACTAACGGGTAAGACTTTACGCTATTTAGCACACAACGCCATATCATTATTCATTAGGTAATGATATAGAATACAGTTATTACTCTTTATTTGTCCCTAGTGCAATAGATAGCCTTTGATCGAAGTTTTGAATAATGACAACAACTACGTTGAGCACTGGCTTAATTAGGCACATCGCTCAACCCCTTGCCACACTAGAAAATACTAAATGTATTTATATTAATTAGGTAGCATTATAAATAGCAGCGATAGCTCAGTGGGGAGACCAACAGACTGCTATGCAGAGGGTCTTGGGTTCGAACCGCGTCGCGCACTTATGACTTTCGGAAGTTATATGACTTTTCGAAATTATGTGCGTATTGATTGACAATTATCGCCTGCTCCGTGCTTCGGAGAGCACGTTAAGTCGTCGGTCTCAGCTGCTATGAACATCTATGGCAGTCGTTACTGGGAAGTCAGTGCCCTATAATATCCTGACACTGGTCTACCCTTAGGGAATCGTTAGCCTTCGGGTTGTGGAGGTCAGGTAGCAACCGCTCCGTGTAAAAACTGATATCCAGTCAAATCCGGTTAGATCAGAAAAGCCGATCCCAAATGCCCTTGGGCATAATAAGGCTAGGGAGCAGAACAAGGTAGCATTATAAATGACGTGATCTTTGATGTTTGTACCGAAAAGCCAAAAACGTGTAAAGGTTCAAATCTCACCTATAGACGACGATAGCATTTTTAGACACATAAATCTCAACGAAAGATATATAAGATATTTTAATATATACTGAATTTCTATCATGACAGGCAATTCTTTCTACAAATTCCACGGGCAGTTTATTTGTTTAAATCATTTCAGTCAGGCTATGCGAGTCACTAAATTATCTAATGTACATAGGTATTTGATAATCCGTATAGTTTGATGGCCACGACACAGGCTATGCCTAGTATGGCTGGCACAGTAAATGTTAATATATGTGTAACTTACTGAAATAAACATTATAACTATATTATAAGCATTAAAATGTATTTTAATAGAAGATAGAAAATACTAAAATATTATATATATATATTATTGTATTAAACTGTCCCACTGCTAGGCACGGGCCTATTCTCAGTGTGAGAAGGGTTAGGACGTAGTCCACCACGCTGGCCTAGTGCGGGTTGGGAGACTTCACATATCTTCGAAAACATTATGGAGAACTCTCAGACATGTAGGTTTTCTCACGATGTTTTCCTTCACCGTTAAAGCAAGCGATAATTAACTATTTAATACGCATATAACTTCGAAAAGTCAGAGATGCGCACCTTGGGTTCGAACTCGAGACCTCTGCGTGGCAGCCCAACGGTTTCCCACTAGGCTATCGCTGCTTGTATATATAACTTATTTCCGCAAATTACAAATACACCTTATGAGAAAAGGTACTGCCAATGTTATTAATTTTTATAGCTCAAACTTACAAAAACAACGCAGCACCCTCAGAAAAACCATTATCCGAACACATTAAGCACAATCTGAAGAAAATGTCTCATTAACAAAAAGCCCACTTACGAAACTTTACCACTTACAAAATAAACCGCACATATGGCGAAAATATCGTCATATAAATCATTCCAACGTCCAACATAACCTGACCCCACTCTTCTTTATAAATATTTCGCAACTCGGTTCACGGTAAATTTTGTATATCACATCCAAAATACATTGATACGTGATTCTGTACGGTATGTAGAGGTGAAGGTGTCGCGGTTAGTTGGATATAACAGCACTCAGTTATTATTTCAAGTGTTCTTGTCTGCTCAATCTCTTATTTGTTCATACTTCAGATACGAAGTTCGTATAGAGCGAGAGTTGGGCGCCGAATAAAAGTAGGGAGGATTTTTCTTATACGATAAGAGAACAGAAATGATTGCTGGTATTTATATATCTATATATTAATATGTGAAGCAAAAACTTTGTACCCCTTTTTACGAAAATTGCGCGGACAGAGGAGTATGAAATTTAGCACAGTTATAGTTTATATGGAGAAATATGAATTAGAAATACATTAAATTAATGAAAAAGCACTACACGCACACAACCTTGCATTTGACACACGCAGTCGAAGCGCGTAACTATGGTTACATACATATATCAATATATGTATAATGACATATATCAGCAATATCTTACAGGCGAACTTTGATCGAATTTCGAGCACTAGGCGACCGCTAGTTTATATAAATGGTTATGTTACTACCATACACGAGACATGTAATATTTTTTTAGACTTATTATTAATAAATTGAAGTTCTTTATCTTCAATTCATGTATTTGTATCCTAAAATCGTTTGCTGTATGTAATAGTACTAAGTAAAAATCTGTTAACTATGGCCATAAATCAAAATAAATGTAATTTAATAGACTTTAATCATATAATAAAAAAGTGGATAGTGTATTATAAATAAAACAGATAATATGTAGAATATTTAGACACTACATTTTAATATAATTTATTTATCCGATAGTCGGATGAATTATAGTAATGAGTAGTAGTAAAATAATGGTTTTAATACCTATTCTAACACTTTATCACAGATTATCTTTAAAAATATATTGGCGAAACCAAAAAGGATTCACTTTATTAAATTTAATAATGTGTTATATTTGTATAAGAACTGCAATAACATCATGAGGTACTTAAAAAGCTATCTTAAGTTTTTGTTTATCGCATTTACAGACTGAGTGCTGCTATAGAAAATTACTAACAGAGGTCATTCAATATCATTTAGCCATTGGCAACAAAGCATTTCAAGAAAATAATCATTATCCGAATATCGTGTTCGACAAAATCACACTCCTGTCCTACATAATTTCGCCGCGTGCGACCAATTATCTCACAATTCCCGCAACAATGTAGCCTGATTGTCATCACTCTACTCACTGCCTACCCTCCGAGATGGAGGGGCGAATGAGTCTAGTGCCATTATGTGGCTGCGAATCCAATCGGAACTATCGCGTTTTGTCGCTAATGTCAAGTGTTTTGATGGAGAGGCCCCGAGTGTTTTGGAAATGGGGAAAGAAAGCCTGTAATCTGTGGCTAAATCTATCGACTGAATACAAACATTTGGTGGCTTTTCCAAGATGTTTACAGATAGATGAAAATGGACTTTTATGTCGTACACAGTAGTTTAGTTTTGTGTTGAATACTTCGAGCTATGAGTATTTAGACTATTAAATATTTGTTATTGAACTTTAAAATCTATGCTGTTTGGTTCTAAATGAGCATAATAAGGAAAGGCCGATGATATGCGGTTATAGTAAGTAAAAACTTGCAACCATATAAATAGAACTTATGTATTAGCGACCCTGTAAATAAAGTTGCAGTCCTGTACGATCAGGCCTAGCGCCCAACAGCTTTACCTCGAACTCGAGACCCCATGCATATCACTCGCTTTTATAACCTCGGCGCCTCCGAGGCAGTTACCACTGGTGTTTCTACTGATAGCAGTGTATACTTCCTTAAGAAGCTATGGCAACTGTATTCATGACAGAGCATAATAAGAGGTGCTTTAATATGCATGTTTAATGTAAGGTAAAAGTACTTTCCACACAAACTAGTCTAGATAAATTGAATCTAGATAAATAAATTAAATGTTTGTTAGTCACTTACGCCCATTCCACTTAATGTATTTTAATTCAGTTACCATAAAAACAGGCTAGCCTACAATATTGCCACGAAAACCCTTTTAGACTGTCGAAAAATCAGTTGACATTGTTTCGCCGTAACAATTTTACTAGGCGATGCCGGCAAAATTCAGACATCAATTCGTAAAGCCCGAAGGGAAAGGCAATAAAACATAACTTAATATCAAAAGAAGTAGCAACTCAACGCCCAAGGTCACAGCCCCAAAAGAACTTACGTATATTTTAACCCAGACTTAACACGACAAACAACTGATCAGTTATATTTTTCTTTCGTAACTTCGTCAAAGCGAACGCCTGACCAAAACCCCGAATATCTACAAACAGCCTGTCCAAAAGGTGTTTGTTTAGGATCCGCTATCGACCAAAATACTGAATCAACAATTAAATATTCAGTAAATTATAACTTGGAGCAAATAATTGGGGTCACTCATTGATTCAAGCGGTTCGAACAATACAAGCTTTGATGATACAATAGATTCAATTGAGTATAAACTAGTGAGGGTCTATTCGTTAAGAAGCCTTTTAGATAATAATAGGACTAGCCCCATTTAAATGACGTCTTATCTCTTTAACTTAAAGAGAAACAGCATACTATATTTACCACTATCACTTGATGCAGATTTTGTGAGGAATTAATTTGTCCGTAAAAATCTTTATTCATGATTGATATATCACGATATTTCTGGTGTTTTTGCCACCATCTTTTTAAAACTACAAGAATATGTCCCATTTAGTCGTGCACTGCATTTGCCTGTACGGAAAACGTTCAATCATCTGCATACTCAAATATGCCACTGCAAATACTATACTACCGCAATGGACAAGGCATTGGACTCTATTTTTCTTTCTTTCTTCTTAGCACGAGTGCGATATTCTGGATCAGACTTTGCTCTCTCTGCTGGAGTGTTCAAATTGTTCATACATCTACCCTCTTCATGACCTGATGAATGCCACCATAGGTACTGGACCCAATATTATAGACAAACGAATAAGAAAAATATGACGATGATTGCTGTCACCATCAATTTAAGAGTTTAGTGACTTCTAAAAGCAATTCAGCTCGAAACAATACAACTAAACTCAACACCTTGTCTTCACAGATCGGCGTTCAATACTGTACTTAACTTATAAAACTTCACTTGAGACTTTTATTTACACAGTGACGTCATGTTGTAACTTAGTCTACGTTACAGTAAATGAGATTGAATTTACGGCTTTGAGTTCTCATGCTATTGCGCTAGTGCGTCTATAATACATTATTTACTTTTTTTAGGGATTAAATATAATGATTATCAAAAATACTAATTGCATAGTATCACAAGTCCAAGTAGTACAAGCACCGCCTCAAATCACTGCATTCCGTCTCGGAAGGGTTAGATTATGTTAGGTTCCTTCTTAAACCCACCCAAAAATAGGAGCCCCGCGAAGCTAGGCTCTGTCGGCTTAGTTTGATCTTTTTAAATATATTTTGCTGTGCAATTAGTATTTATTGCTGTGCAGTTAAATACTACCCTATTTTATAGAATGTAGATTCCCGCAGTAGGAATAATTCCTTTGCCGCGGGGGAATTTACAAAAATTCAAATAATTGTCACAAAGAACACCCAGACTCGGTACAACAATTTGTAGATTACAAAATGTTTGCCTCGTGTAAGAATCGAACCCACAACACTTGGTGCGGTGGTAGTGGCGAGTCGACCACTTAAACTACCTCATCCGTGCAGACCAGTGTCAACATCTCTAATACATAATACGCACTGCCTAAACAACCAAAGAAGCTATCCAAACCTAACACTGTCCCCTTCACACTTGCTGCGTACTATCATCCTCTCAATTAATTCAATAACAGGGCGAGCAAGTGAGGCTAACTACATAATTGTTTAATCTGCATCCTGTGCTCTGTATTGTTGTAACGGCCAGTTTTCGATAGGTCCCGCCTCGCTAAATTTAGTGGGTACGGCTCATCGGTACAAGTTGGAAGGGTTAGCGGTAATAGGTTAGGTTTAGAAGTATTCACACTCAGCTGTATATGCTGGAAAAGGTAAGCAGTGTTTGTTTTACACATATGTACATATATTTCGACAGCTGTTTTAGAACACACGAAAGCCAATTATTTTACGTCTACTTATAAAGTACTAGCTGATCCGCGCAACTTCGTCTGCTTCACATAAGGGAATTTTCCCCGTTTTTGCAACATTTTTGCATTGATGCTCCGCTCCTATTGGTCGTAGCGTGATGTTATATAGCCTATAGCCTTCCTCGATAAATAGGCTATGCAACACTAAGAATTTTTCAATTCGAATCAGTAGTTCCTGAGATTAGCGCGTTCAAGCAAACAAACAAACAAACTCTTCAGCTTTATCATATTAGTATATATATTTACAGAACCTATGCTGATACTGAGAATTTTCTCTCAAATAATTCGAATAGCACTTTTCAGGTCACGAGTAACATACAAAACACTACATGCAAATGTTAAAGCAAAAAACGTGAAAAGAAACTAACGTACAATTGAACGACAGACAGACAAAAGAACTGGCTATGCCAAAGGTTTAGGCCATCAAGTTCCAAATATTTAATATCCTCATATTCTGCTGAGAATGCTTAATAATAACTGGCAATAAAGACAAATTACAAGGTCCGACTAAACAGAAAGTTCTGCAACTACACTTTATCGTTACATTTTTAAACATCAACTAACCACCCAACGTTATATAAACATCTAATGATACAGTTTTTGTACAAGTATATTAGTATCGGCTCACAAGCTCGATCCTGATCAAGTTTAACTTATACAGCTACTAATATGACGTCACTTAATCAAAACTTCTCCCGCCAACATCTCAAAACTTGCGCCAAATACCAAGCATTAAATTACACTACCGAAGCCATCCCAACTTCAAGTTGAAGCTTAAGTCACGGCTCCGTTAAGTTAGTTATGTTAACTTGACTCTAACTTACCTTTGGTCAGTGATCCAACTTGGAACACAAATTATACTGTTAGGCCATAACTTACGAGCGTGTGTCAAATTGTATGATATTGGTTTAACCCAAGATCTCTTAGCTGGGTTTCATGGGAGAATGTGTTCCATATAATGTGTGTTAGGAAATTTCTGGGGCAGATTTGACTGGTATTGTTACTGGCGGTAGTATATTAAAACTGTAGTTTGTAGGCACGGATGGCTTGTACGATGACATTTTTTAATCAATCTTCTAGCTATCGAGACCGACAAACTGTAGTTTGTCGGCCTCGATGGTCTAGTGGTTAGTGTAACCGACTGCCACGCCTGAGGTCGCGGGTTCTATTCCCACACAAGTCAAACATTTGTGTGCATGAACATGGATGTTTGTCTTGGTCTGGGTGTTTCTATGTATAATATGTACAGTTTGCGTTACACCACTACGAATATCCTAACTAATATTATAAATGTGAATGTGAGTTTGTTTGTTTGTTACACTTTTACGCCTTAACTACTCAACCGATCATCGTGAAATTTCGCATACATGTAGTCAGGGGAACAGAAAAGAACATAGGGTACCTTTTATCCAGAAAACTGTATAATTACTAATCTAACCTAACCTACATTTACGCGAAAGAAGACGCGTGCAAAATATAGTAAGCAATAATGTTCAGCACATTTTCCAAGTACTGAGATTTTCTGAGAATCCAGTATCTAATATTTTACAGCGACTTAGCGCAGAGAGATAGTGCGTATGTGATACACGTTTTTAATAAGAATATCCATCTTTCCAATATCAAGAACATTAATACCCGAACGACACGCTACAATACAGTAAGATTCAGCAAGTCTTATTTCACTAACAGTATTGAATTAAGTTTCCCTTTGTTTTGTTACACTAGCTCCAGTTTCACTCACGTTTATGATTACTGATCCTTGATATTAAACTAATTTATATGGTTTTAGACTTTCGTCATATTACTACGTTGTTTATTTAACACTTTTATTACATAATTTTGAAACTATTACACTTCTACTGTTAAACTTTACTGCTATTTAAGCATTTAACATTGAGACAAGCATCATCTTGTTAACATGGCCGCTGAAAAATGACCGAAACGTCCCGAAAAGTGTAAATTTAAATCTAAATAGTTTTAATAAATTCAAATAGCTTAAATTCTATTCTATTCTATTTTATCACATACACACAACACCATCTAGCTCAAACTAGGCAGAGCTTGTACTATGGGTACTAGACAATGGATAAACATACATATATACTTCTTTTTTGTAAATACATATATATTATACATAGAAACACCCAGACCAAGACAAACATATGTTTGACTTGTGCGGGAATCGAACCCGCGATCTCAGGCGTGGCAGTCGGTTACACTGACCACTACGCCATCGAGCTACAGCAGTAGTATAATAGTTTCAAAATTATGTAATAACAGTGTTAAATAAACAACAGAAGTAAAATTCGTATAAAATAGTTTAATTTAATTCAAGGACATTTGCGTATCCGTAAGAAAATTACTAATCTTTTGGCGTGGATTGTAACGCAGTATAAAGAACATATCTAATGGTTAATTAAATAAGTATTAAGTTAATTAAAATCAGTTAAGTAGTTTCAGAGTTTATCGATTTCAAGCATACAAATCTTTCCTCTCAAAATGTTGGTATCTATGTATACTAACATTTTGTGTCAATTCTGCGAACTGGTTTTTTGTAGATAGTTTTGAAAATAGATAAATGTTGAACTAGTAGTAATTGCCGAAGCTTTTATCGCAAAAGCCTACGTGTTTGGAATATTGGGTCACGTTATCGACAACAAATGCACCGTTTTAGGGGCTAATCTAGGCACGTCAATCGTTGTAATCCACACAGATATTTGTTTAAATCTGGGTGCCTATTGTGTATATTATTGGTACGTGATATTAAATCTGAAAATAGCGTTAGAGAATTCACTCTAGTGGCCACTTTGATAAAAAATACATTGTTTTAGTGCATTGGTGTAACAGTAGCCGCTGTAGTCTATCCAACTGCTGTGCATAAGGTCGAGGTCTATTCCGGTCGGAAAAGAGTTGTTGGGTTTTTCTATCAATAACTTTTTTGTATAAGCAGGGATTCTGGAACTGTGCTCAGTCGGGGTCTTAAACATAGCTGGCAAGAAGTGAATGTATTACACATCTGCCTGAATACCTCTTTGGAGATATTGGCTCAGTGACACTATGTATGTATTTAAAATACTAAAACATGAAATGAGTTGCGAAAATTATACCGATTTACCCAATTTGAGAAGACACATGACCACACTTAACTTTCACTTTGCTTTGTATTAATGTATTATTAAATGCTGAAATCAAACCTCAACACATCCAATACAACAACAACAATGAAATTATAAGGGAAATCAAAACGGCAGGAACAAAAGAGCCGTTCAATAAAGCAATCTGTAAACAATTAGTTGTTACGCTGTCGAGTTGACGAGAATCGTTAAATTTTAACTGTTCGGCTATTGTCCGTGTGCTGTGACGTACTATAAATATGTATGGAGGCTTTAAGTGTGCGTGTACACTGTATCTTGTTGGGATGTGAAGTGGACGATTCAGACGAGCGATTCATATTGAGCGGGAAGCTTGCTTGCTTCTTCAAATAATGACCCTGTATATTTTACTTACTTATAGTTTAAACTTTTATAATTTAAACAATCAGATTATTCTTAAAACAAACAAAGTATTACCAAAAAAGGAAACCGACCTCAAAAAGAATATTCTAGAACAAAAAAAGGTTTCAGAAGTGAAAACATTGCTATTTTTGGAATCTCCCGCACTAGGAATAATTTATGTGTCGCGGTGGACTTTACGAACATTTGACGGACACAATGAACACCCAGACTCGGAAGAACAACTATTGTGGATCTCACAAATTTTTGTCCTGTGTGGATATCGAACCCACAACACACGGCGCGGCGGCAATAGCGAGGCGTATACCATTACACCATCCGTGCAGATTAAATGTGTTGTACCTTGATCTGTTCAGTAAATTAGGGCACGAGACTACTAATTATTTGCCTTAGACCCGTGCCGAACAAATGCAGGTAATCGTGCTTCCCTCCGACGACTTTTACAAATGTATAACAGACTTTTTTGACATATTTAATTTACCTAAGCATAACTTCAAAAACCAAATATTTAACGAGCTTCGCTTGGTATACTAGCTGCTACCCGTGACTTCGTACGTGTGGAATTTAACAAAAAATCCTAAAATAAATGTAGCCTAATGTGACGTTAATCGCCTAGGCGCCCGTCGAGCGCGAGCGCACGTCACTAGCCTCCACCCGCGACCGGTGCCGGAATATATAAGCGGAGGACGGTGTCAGACTTTTCTCTTCCGACTGGCTTCAACGTCAAGCTAAGTGTTCTTGCTTCTGAAGAACCTCGCAGCAAATCCTTTTTACGAACCACGCCCTGTCTACTGTTCGCGTAGGATTGTGAACCTATCTAGTGAATATTGTTAAATACATATAACTGATTTTTCATTACTAGACAATTAAAAGTGTTAATTGTTGATCTATCTTTAATTAATCTCTGCACAACTTAACCTTAAGACACCACGCTCCTACGGCGTAGCCTGTCCTATTACTGGATCGATCAGATCCCTAGTGAATAACCACATAATAGGTTACACTAATAACTTCTTATAACATCAGCTATCCTCCAGTGAAAATCCCGTTAAAATCGAACCAGCCGTTTCTAAGATTAGTCGGAATGAACAGACAGACAGACTGACCAAATGATTATAAATTGATATTTTGTTATAAGTACCGTATATACTTTTATATGCATTTAGTAAAAAGCTGTTATTCTGACATTACAAACAGACATTTCAATTTTATTAATTTATTTGTATAGATAAAACTATGTGTGTCACTTGACATGTTCATAAAACAAAATACTGTGGTTACTGCTTTAAGATAAACAAGGAAAAGTACTATTTAAGTTAATACAATTAAATAACGTTTTTTATATACATTATAACAAAATAAGCTACGGTTTGTTAACTCCTCATATTTTAATATTTTAACGTCGCGTCATGATATTTAAATACAGATTCTATTTTAAAAGGCTTACGCGTTGCAACAAGTTTATAAATGCATTTGAAGGTTACCTTGAAGTTGTATAAATGCTTCTAGAATTTGATAGTTATTCATCGAAGTTCTTACCTGTAACAAGAAAGGATTAATTAATTAAATTTATCTTTATAATAAGAAAATATACATGTAACTAACTATTAAAAGTAGTAGAGTCTCGCTGATTTCAGCATGAATGGGCCGGCTCGACCGGCTAAGGACTACTCTCACAGAATATCGACGTGAATCAGCCGTATTTCTACTGTTATGTTTCGTTCGGTGAGTGAGAGTGCCGGAGGCTCAATCACCCTCTTTCCGCTCCTTATCCTTCCCATTTCCTTTTTCTCTTCTTCCTTTCCTAAATGGTCGGCAACGCGCAAGTGATGCCTCTGGTGTTGCAGGCGTCCATAGGCTACGGTGACCATTTACCATCAGCTGGGCCGTATGCTAGTTTGCCAACTTAGTCGTATAAAACAAACATATGTATAATACTATTTTGTGTTATGCACAGATGTTTATATCTAATAATTTAGGTATTATATTAAGCGCTTAACATTTTTTACGAGACTTATTTTCGGAACGAAACAATTCAAAATCGATATTTGAATGGCGAACGTACCACCTTACTTGAACTTTTGGTAAAATAAATGTGATAATATGTGCGTGTATATAAGAAGGTGTATTACACATATATAAGTATTTCGTCAACTACAGCATTTGGGTCTTGCATAAAGGGAGCAATTAACAGACAATTTATACGGATTTTGTCGCGTTGTTTATTTTACTTTAAAACACTTTAATTATTAAAACACTCCCCGTGAACATGGCTGCTGTAAAGCAACTGAAACGTCGGGGCAAAGTGTAAACTTAAATATAAATAGTTTTAATTACATTAAATAGCTTAATAGTAATAAAGTTCAATAATAGTAGTGTTAGAGTTTTCAAAATTATGTAATTAAAGTATGTTAAAGTAAAATAAACAACGCGACAAAATCCGTATAAAGTATTTAATTTCAATGTATTATATTCGCGTAAACATAAGACAATTTTAAAATAGCAGACAAATTTTCAGATTACGGGTTATATTGAGTATTTTCAAGCAAATAAAGTCCATTTTAGTACTAGATGATCGTCCAGCCGTAGTACTACTAGTACTAGTCGATTAGCCATGAACGTAAACGCAGACTTATAGTCAATTATGTATTGACACTATGAATTGTGTAGAGGTTTTAAGGTCATTTATCTACTAAAGTTTTATCCCTGGTATAGTCCATAGTCTACTACTGGTCCATTGAACATTATTAAAATATTATTGTGGACACCAAATATGGATCGGTTACGAATGGTCTTGTGGATTGTATATCTTTCAAATATTTTGACGCCATAAAGGTTACTACGCAATGCATATCTCAAAGAAAAAGACCAATACATCAACCACTACATATGAACTTCTTTCGCAGGTTTCACCCGCACGTCTGCCTACCCCTACACACTCAACACGCGCGATTCAGGCGCACTCGCGGCATCCCCCGTTTGTTTTACTACTCGCAATTAAACCGCAAGAGTGACGTGGATTGTCGCCTCTCGGGGAACTCGGAAGAAAAAAAAGGGGGAAAATTCGCCACAAAAACGTACTTTTTTCCGCATTATGTGGATGATGCTTTGTGGTGGAGTGCTTTATTGGACTGTAGTTGTGTTTAGTAGGGTGGCTGGTTAATTAAATTGTGTTAGTTTTGATTTTGATCACATCCAGCAACACCAAGCTGTAGGACGATATACGTTGTAACTCTCTTTTTTATAAGTTACACGTGTAATGTATTCACTGTATAATATACGCAATAATCAAACTATTATATAGACTCACGCCTGTTTTCCAGATTTATAGTAGAAAGACTACGGATTATTATCATTAGCTACGATCCTCGTTTGTCTCTCTTATAAGTAAGTACTATCAACCTAGCATTTCTCAACAATGTTTTATTGTCAAACTACGATAACATACGATAAAACCTATTGAGAAAAGGTTGGGTTTTAACAGTGATAGCTTTATTTACTGCCAGTAGACAACTCTCATTAACAATCTGAAGTATGATAAATATAATCAATCGATGGTTCCGAGGGAAGCAACCATAACAGCCAATAAAAGGTCTAGGAGAGAAGTGGGATTCAAGTTGACGATTGATAGAATTGCTTATTACCTTGGATTTAAATATATATTTCATGTTTTTAACAAATAAACTACAAACTCAAAAACGCTTTATAAACTTAGTCTCACTTAAGGCCACAAGTTCTGTAGCGTCGTAAAGTTTAAAGTTCATTCTGTAAAGTCCTCCACTTTACAATCATACAATTAAAGGGCTCATAGTACACCGATACTCAGAGCAATTCTTTGTAGATCACATAAATAATATTCCTATGTGAGATTCGAAACAACGACACTCGGCATGGCGACAACTATGAAGCACCCGTTTACCTACTGCACCATCCTCCAAAAGGTTTTCTAAACAGCTACCTTACGAACAATAAATAAACGTATAATCTAGACACTAAATGCGTTTATCAAACTTTCGATCGCTTGTTTTAAACGTCTATTTACACATCTATGAATTTAAACCAAAATAGCAATCTTCACGAGCTAGAGTATCTGTCAATCGTCGGCACTTCAATTAGCAGCCTTTAAAAGCTTTCTGACATATAAGTAATATATTTTCACCGATTTACATTTGTAATACAAACTCAATAGCAATAGCACAAACTTGACGTTGTTTGGTATCGATAATTTATTTATTTATTTATTTATTTATTTTGTTTAGACACGCCAACAGTATACATATTCAATATAGACAAAATATTTTACATATTAAATGTGGTTCTTATATGTACACCTGTGACAGGCATGCACAGCATACAATAATATTAGTACAAATATTTACAGAAGTTACAATAGAAACTCATAAAAACTCATAAAATAGAATAGAACAGATATATAATTGTGTCAGTTACTCCAATATACCGTATTATAAAATCAAAACAATCAGATCGTTGGGTCCATTGATCATACAGACAGGAACGGAGCTTGCATTACATGCGAGCCATTAAAAAATAGTTGTGAGCTCACCAATACAATAAACCATTGTCAAAATGTAACTACTTTATACGAATTTTATTGCGTTGTTTATTCTAAAACACTAATATTACATTGGTTCTTTTAAACTACTACTGTTCATATTTGGGCAGTAACCAGTAGGAGTTTATAGTTTTAAAATGACTGTGAAATATTTTTTTATAGAAATCGTAGAAAGTAGTTGTATAAACAAATGTATAACAATGTATAACATTCACGTAAATGTAAGACAATATTAGCCTTGTCAAAGTTTGCACGTCTCGCCTGCAACTTTGTATTTACATAGACGTATAACAGAACAAAAAAAATAACTTTCTCGCACATAAAGTTATATTTAATAACTGCACTGTTAATATAATTAACCCATTGGCATCCATGGATTACTGAGTGGTACCACAAAGCTTGCGGATCTCCAAATAAAACTCGTCAATACTATAAACTTGTTCACGGATCTGACGTTTATAAAATGTCATCAATTAAAATGATTGAATCTGCAACGATGAATATTTAACGCAATTGTCTACGTTTCATGGCACAGGCCTGTATGTAGTCAATATCTAGTATCAGTATAAAATGTGTTAATACGCTTACTATTTGTTTGTTGCATTACTCATATTTGCCTCATGTAGGCATCAAACCAACAATTAGCTTACTGGCAGTGGTGAAGCAACCACTACACCATCCATATAATGTAATAATGTCTGCAGTCCAATTTTACTCATGTTTTTCCAATATGGTTTCTTAGAGTAATCGAAGAAGTTATTAAATATGGTAAAGAGACGAGAGTAGAAGGTTTGAAAACCCTCTTTAGAAAGCAGTTTAACAAGCGCTAGTAAAGTACACTAAATCCCGAAGAGTTTCATATTAACAATCTAAAATGGCTACCCGAAATATAATTGAGGTTACTATAATATTAAAGTAAATTAGCAACCGATTTAAACAACAAAAATCCTTTCGTTATTTCTAGAGCCTGAACCATATGTTCAGGCTCTAGAAATAACAGTACAGTGAACACGTTATCAGGGGTACACAAAAAGGACATGGGCTACCTTCTTCTGGTTGAAGGGTACTTTATCAAGAAAAGAAGTATTGTGTGGAGTAGAGGTATATTGACATAATCTACATTAACGCCAGCAAAGCCGCGTGCAAAACGAATGTAGCATTTCGTTACTTTTTACAGTTATTAATTGTGTATAGTACATTTCTCAAAAAAAATCTCAGGTAATATTCTTAAAGCAACAAGAAAACAAAACTAAGTGGTAAGCAGTTGGTAACAAGAACGCAGAACTGAGCTAAACTAAGACAAATGTAATTGGAATATTCTCTTGTAAAAGAACATTTGACCAAATGGAGAGCCGTGACCGCTAGTGCACATTTGGGCTAACGTCGCCTCCCGGGAAATCTCATGAAGCCCCGCCGAGGTCCCACACACCGCAACGAATTTAATCTGAATGTGTACTCAAAGTGTTTAGACAAAACTTCTGCACAGTTGTACAGGTCTTTAGTATGTCTGTGAATGGAGAATTCTTACTAAGGAGCTTCGTGCTATGGTACGTCTGGGATGTATTACACCAACATTTCACTGGCTATGTTTAAGCCTCACGTTATAGAAACCCTATTGCTGTCTACTGGACATATTTCTACACTTCATGCTGCTGCTAATAATTGACTGCACGAATGGCGTATTGGCTTAAGTTATCGCCTTGCCGCTGCTACTGCGCCGAATGTTGCAAGTTCGATGCCCAAACGAGGCACGCATTTCTGCAAAGTCAAAGTCAAAAACCATTTATTCATTTAGGTCACAAAGTAACAATTATGAACGTCATAATATATAGGTAAGTGAGTTTACTAAGTTACTGAAGCTACATTTAGGTTAGTTGCTAGGATCAGGCAAAGGATTGAGCCTATGAGAAGAAACCTGTAAAGAAGTAGTTGTTTTGAGTCTGGGTCTTTTTGAGTCCTTTGCTTAAATGTTTTTAAAGTAGCCCGCGATACAGGAATGAATACTAGTGCGGCAGTGGTCTTTATAAAAAACACTTTTTAGCTGGAAACCTTAATAATGCTTGCCCAAAACGGCAATAGTACCAGGGAAATCACGATTATCCGCAAATATAACGCCAAAAATGACGCAGAACCAACGAGAACGTTCGTGCCGTATGACAATATTTTCATCGCCTCACGCGAGCAAGATTACTGGAGGAATTAATTACATCAGTGCCCACTTTGTACTCACGTTTATTAGGATTGTCGACTTTAATGTGCTTGTTTAACTTGTTTTTAATTGTCCTTAATTAGTAAACTGAGTTTAATTCTTATAAAATGGAAGTTATAAAAACATAAAAATAAATAGTGACCGTAAAGTCTACTCGTATAGTATGTATGTATATATAATTACGTAATTTTACGCCTTTCTAAGTATATTGAGCGCACGAAGAGTGTGTGATTTTGCATCGTTAGTTCATATAGACCAAATCGTACATATAACTATGGAAGGCTGTGAAGATATTTGGATGTATGTAACACAATCATGGGTTTACCATTAAACGAGTTTGAATATATTTTGCATATAGAGAGTTAGCGTTATTCCACTAATGTGTTAAACCAGGATACAGCTAGTTAACATCATATGCTTATTCTAGACAACATTTTCATCCTCTCCAGGCTGTTACTTATAAAAGCTAAACTCCTTTCGAAAACGGACCAAATTCTTTATCACGTATTCCCCCATATTTCCTTAACAACGAAATAAAATGATATACGCCGCTTCGCAGACGTCATAATATATTATTCTGTATCATATTCGCAGCTATCATATTATTAGCATTGAGAAACGAGAGCATGCAGAACGCATATTTAAAAAAAATTATGATATATGAGCTGCCTCCAGGTTTGTTTAACATTTGTCTTAAAAGTTATGTTCTAACGTTGGTATACATAGAAGTTGACCCAATGTTAGAGTTATTTAAGCTGCTTGAAGGTTTCTGGGCTAAGATCCCAGTAGTGGTCAACTATTTTGCAATTATTTATGCCCTATATTGATTGACATAACATGTGTTTATAGGTTTATATTCTCAACTATACACGGAGTGGTTTTAGCCCTTCCTTCCAGAATGTGAACCGCAATTTAAAATTGCCATAACACATACATTTCACTTATATTCATGACCGTATATCGCGGCGTTACATTGCGCTAGCTATATAAAATCCTGCGTAATATGTAGCGAATCATATACTGGTCATATTTCTAAATGCCGTGCTGAAAACTGACAATATTTTGACATAGTAAAACTATTCTTCGGTTGCCTCAGGCATCAAAACCGGGTCCCAGGTTTATGGCACTGGAATAAGGACTGTTTCTATAAGTTTAGATAAATATTACATTTCTTAAGCCTTCTTTGCGTCAAGAGAATAGAAAATATCGTGTATTATTGTAACATGGTGCCATCGTGAAAGCATTGCTTATATCGAAAATACAGACATCTCGGTAAACCTAACAGTCGTACACTACTTCTTTGAATAAAACGGTTATTTAGACCATTGTCAAACAAGCTACAGTCCACATAAAGAATATGATATTTAAGTTTTATAGAGTAAACAATATAAATATTTAAAGGCAACTCAAGGTATAATTTCTTTAGGGCTATACAGCAAAGTTGCATTTGGAATACTAGTGTACTCATAAAGATGACTGGCTTTACAGTTTGATGTAATATCAGAAGGACTTTTGAGATTCTCATCTCACCAACGCTGTCATAAATTTTCGGGTTTCGACCAACTATTTAACATAATTTCGTCAATATTATTCAATCAGCTTTTTACAGGTTACGACTACACTGGTCAAGCTTTCGTAGCTTTTTGACACGTAATCAGTGACTACTCTTACGTCATGCTGTCCGGGTAGTAGTGATATAGCCGTGTTTCGACCAACGATTAAGAGTTTCATAGACTCACATACATACATCTTCCATTAGATACCTTAAATCTTCGCGCCCTCCCTTCTCCGAATCAGCCACGCGCCTATGATACCTTTGGTATTTTAAGCTACTAAGCGGATAGCATACCCCTAGCCGGGTAAATCACAGCTTGCAACTTTGCTTATACAAAATAATTTTGTATTAATAATATCTCAGATAAGACGGGTCGCTATTTATAGGTTTCGTCATTACTGCATATCCATATGCTTAGTGATGTATAAAGAATCATTAATGTTGCTGGATTATTCAGTGTGTAAATGGATGACTTCCGTTTGCATATTGTCACCGCAACTCGCTGGGCCTCTCTGATTTTCTAATACACTGGTGTACGTTACAACTGGGAACTATTTACGGTGAAATTATTATTAGTGAAATTAAGTCAGGGGTATAATTGCATTTGAATAATATTCGAATACAATTGTGTAAGCTACTGCTGTGTATGAAGTCTTTATCTCGATTGCCGGATTAGGCAAAGCGGTATTGGGTTTTTTCTTACGGAATTCTGAGTAGCAGCACGCAGAATTGTGCAGGGTAGATGCGATTATCTAAGGTCCTAAATCATTACTAGAGAAATTTAAGTGGAATACACTGCCGTCATAAGAAAGTAGTATCTATATTTTTATCAAAATTAAGGTTTTTACTTATTGGAATCAGTAAAAAAAGACGCATCTGCCAGTATATTTTTATAAAATATATTTTTTTTAGTCAGTTACGTCTTTCTTCCTTATGACTGCCGTACATATCTATCTGGTTACCTCTTTCGGGCGACAGGCGTGAAACTATATGTCTTATGTCTGCATCTATTAATGACAAACACACCAACACCAATATTGGTACCGAATACCTGCCAATTATAGTCAATATTTGTTCATGGTGATTGATCTTCCAAATTCACCAAATTCGTCGAACAAAGGTTCCAGCTTATTTACAGCATTCCTCATATTTAGCACGATATTAGGAATGTATCACATGCAAATAACGCCTTTTGATTCAAGATACGAAATTACAGACAAAAGAATATATACAGTAAGTATATACGTTAATTCGTTGGTGCCCCGGCCTTAGTTTGCATGTAATCGTCATGTCACAGATTCGATTCCCAGATCAGGTGATTGGGTAATTCAGAAAACTTCACGATGCAGCACGGTGTCTTTAATGAACCCCATAGACGGGAATAGGCTCACCCTCTATCACGTAGGCCTTAAACCCATATTTAAACACCACCCTACGGGAAAATACAGGCGTGTGTTTATGTTATAAAACTAAAAGGAATTCAAGTCTTGAGAAAACGATGTTAATACGCAATATTGTCTTCTGTTTACGCGAATGTTTTTCATTGAAATTAAACTACTATATACGGATTTTATCGCGTTGTTTATTTATCACTGTATTACAAAATTTTGAAAAATGTTAATACGCGCTAATTTAATCACCATTGAGAATTCCATGTTCCCAAAATAATCATCTTAAACACAAATAACATAAATTACATACTATATATCGAAGCGCGTACAATACTTCAAGCAATTCCACTATTTGTCACTGCCTGCCTCATAAATGTTTCATCACAGAGCCTTGCCTCTCCTGGGGACGTTTTGTCTACCTCCAGACATCTGCAACCTCATTCACTCTTATTACAAGCGTGACAAAGCTCATTTTCCTTCGTATTTTCATATTATATTGCGGTATTGAGAACCTATGGTTTGCAGGTACGCTCCAAAGGTTTTCCAGTTCTGTTTTTATTGAATAAAATAGTTGTGGATGCATAGATGTGATGTTACGAAAAATATTTGTGGTTTTGCGACCTAGGATGTGCGGTTAACGGATAATACGCAGATCGATACGTATGCGGTGTCTTTGGTTACCGCTGTTTACACAGCCTCCCTACATTGGATATTCATAAATACATGTATATACATAGCACTCATTGTATATCACATGAAATAATTTACGCTAGCAGTTCATATTATGAGCACAATGAACATTAAAAGACTTGCATAAATGATGGAATGATTGAAGGGGTTCGTTTGCCACTATGCGAGTGCTGTGGGTTTTGATTTTAGGGTTAAGAGACTAACTGACTGTTATCAAGCGGAGCGAAAGAGTATGTTATACTTTTACTGAACTATACCAGGGCGTTCACGGATTGCTCGCGACCCCAGCAGGCACTAGCCCTCTAGTTTAACTGGAAGGAAATGGAATCCGTATATAGTAGTTTAATTTCAATGAATAACATTCGCGTAAGCAGAAGACAATATTAACTGGAAGGCTTATTATACAAACTTTAAACACACTCAATAAATATTTTGTATGTATTTGAATTTTTTATGAAGTCACATGTCTGTATCAAAACTCAGAATTAATTAATTCTTTCATAATACGTCTCGCATGAGAATGTGAAAATGATTTTATTACCTTGGCTTTTATAGTGCCCTTTTTGCTGTTCAACAGTACGCTCTTAATATGAGAAGGGTTAAGCCTTCTCCTCTGTTTTACCCAGACCCGTGCGTGTTAACACGTGGAGCTAACACATTGTCAAGAAGATGATAAAGAACTTTAAAACAGATTTCGCGCAGCTGCTTAGCACGCATATACCTAAACGTCAGTGAAAGGGAACTTGATACCTTTAAGTGGAAGCTCAAAGATCTCTCTCTACTATAGCTAACGCTGCTCGATGCTTCACTTTAAGGAGTAATACATATAACATACAGCATATCATATGTGTTCGTACATTAAACAGCAGCGAGGTAAATATTCCTGTTGAAATGACCGTAAAACCAAAGCGCGATTCGCTGAATATTTTTATACAAGAGCGAAAATATTGAAGAACAGACCTCCATAAATAAGACTAAGCTACAAGAAACGTAACGATGTATAAAAACCCGTAAATAAAGCGCGCCAACCATCTCGAGATCGCCTTTTATCCTTGTAACAATAATTTCCTTCATCAAAAAGCATTTCTTGAACTACCATTCATATTTTCTACATTACTCTGACACAGTTTTATTGGACGCTTTTATTTCATGAAAGTACTTCCTATTACTTTAAAAGAACTAAATTCTTGGTATTTATCCCTCAGTGAATAGAACGCGCGAACTATTCCTCGGGGTAAGAAATTGCTTTGAAATATTTTGTTGCTTGTATTCTTAGATGTTGAATGTAATTTGAGATAATCTACGGAATATACGGCCATCAACGTAAGTTATGAATCCTTTATGAAGTAGCAGATATTTTATAATATTATTTATTAAAATACTCGCTTATGCCCGTAAATTTGCTCGAATGGTGATATATAACATAAAAATAGTCTTTGTTACTTTTCTTTTTATTTTTTTTCTTTGTTTCTTATATAGTCGCCTTGGCATCGCCTCTGCGCCGTGTTGTAGGTTCGATACTCAAACGGGACAATCATTTCTGTGATCCACCAATTGTTCCGAGACTGGGATCTCTTTGTGTCAGTCGTTAAAATGTTTCCGTTATTGGAACGAAGTTCCTTATCGCGCGTTGTGACTTTTTGCTATAGTAAGCTATTGTAAGCTGTGCGGCGTGCGTAAGTAGTTACGCTATCTCGCTCGCACTGTTCATTCATGCGCCAGCAGATTACTTTATTATGGAAAAAACGCGTGACCTTGTGGCCAGCTGCGAGCTAACAGACTTCTTATTATTATGCACGCGCCATGTAGGGTGTGTATCTTCTATGGATTTTTTTAGATTTTCGGAAATTTATATATTAATTAATTAAAAAAAAATTATTACAATTCCTTCACTAATTAATCGAAAGGAACTTCGTTCCATCCGGGTGTCCCTTGACACCTCTCAAGTTTTAATTTCTAGTGCGGCAGTTGTCTTGATTTTTAGGCAACATATTGAAAGTATTAGATGATTAGTTGCTGGCATTATACTTGACATACATTTGTCGAGTGTAATTACTACAATTTCTTCGTTGGCGCAGCCCAAGTGGTTATGCGATTGTTGTGCATGAAGCTTCGGGTTCGCTTGTCGATTCAGGTAGTCTTTGTTATTGGTTTATTTCATTTTTCACAAATAGCGCATAGCATAGCACACAATTAAAGCATCGATATAATTATACAAAAGGTTTTTATTTATCAATGTATTAACGGAGACAAAGTACATCCGTAAAATTGCGTTTCCCGTCAAGATTTTTAGAGTTATAATAATATTCTATAATATTCTACCACAAACACACAACACCATCTAGCCCAAACTAAGCAGAGCTTGTACTATGGGTACTAGACAATGGATAAACATACATACATAATTTTTTTTTGTAAATACATACATACTATATAGAAACACCCAGACCAAGACAAACATTCATGTTCATGCACACAAATGTTTGACTTGTGCGGGAATCGAACCCGCGACCTCAGGCGTGGCAGTCGGTTACACTGACTACTACGCCATCGAGGCAGTTCGAAAACCTTTTATACAACAGCTTTGTCCGTCCGTCTGTCTGTTATACAACTTTCAACTCAAGAACCGTAAGAGCTAGAGACTCGCGGTCAACGCCATTCGACTCGGTATAGTCGATATACCCCCTGAAATTACTATAATCTTTGACCTCTGACCTCAAGGTCACGTGGTATCATTTGACCTTTACATATTATTTGAAAAAAAATTTCGAACTCCAAAATTTACGGCAATTCATTGCCGTTTCTCACTTTTTTAGTAACAGCAAGGATGGATATTCCAAAGTTAAATTTTTTACAAGAAAGTAGTGATCCCAAAAAAGTCGTATAGATCAGCAGTGGACGCAAGGGATGACCGACAACTCTCCCTAAAAACACGCCGTCCTTTTGTTGCGCTATCAGCAAAAATCTCGCGCCAATAAACTACCTTTGTCCCGGAAAAAAAAAGTAAGCTCATTTTTTAACAAAACCGATCGCAGCTCTTTAGCGCGTTTCCGAACGCAAGCTCGTCGCGTACCATCGCGTTATGTCACTGTCGTTTCCGGCCGCCCGTCAATATGTTTAACGTCGCCATCTTGCTTAGGTGGGGCTTCCGGCCGATTTGGCGCGTATTTTACTTTTCACTGCGCCCGGTCCCATTGACCGAGAGGAAGAGAAGGGTTGATGTAGAGTATTAATTGTGTTTGTAACGGTCTAATTGTCCCCTTTTTGGTATGAATCGTTCTTTTATGGTTGGTCGAGTGAATGCACCCTTTTTGTGCAAAAGAAATGATGAGTATCAGGATTTATCTTCTGATTCCCTTGAATACAAAGAGTGTTTTTTTATTCAAATGCGTTGTTGGCGCAAGACTTGGTCTGTGCGACTGATGATTACTACAGTTTAGGTTCGGTTCCTGTGTCAGAAGATTGTTACTCGTAGCAATAGTTAAGTAGCTGTAGTTGCCAAGTGGCCTAGTATTGTACACGGTAATCAACAATTATAAATTTTAACACATTTACATAACTATAAATTTGAACACATTTATAAAGTAAATCTGAATAGTTCCTATCGGAAATATTCTGAATAAAGGTTATTTCAAGAGTGTCCGAAGCCATCAAAGATACATGAAGAATATAATTGAAGATATAGATAGCAAGAGCGGTATGTGATCATAGGTAGCGGTAATTAGTAGTCTCTGCTTTCTCTTCCGGGAAACAGACGTGAGTCTATTCGTATATCTTTTATGACACTTTATTATAATTAAATAATAAACATAACGTGCGACATGTATCAACTACAAATTATAAAAAGAGTTCGATAATTTTCTGCAAAAAAGACGTATTAAGTTAAATTGGTCTCTCATGAACAAGCTACGGCAGACCAATGGTCAAAACAAAGGTAACAGTGTATAACTCATGACCCAATCAAGAACCCAGTTTCAACAGTATGGTTAAATAAACAATTTTTGATAATATTGTCCTAGATTTTCTTTGTCCTAACCCTAAGAAGGAAAAATCAAAAAGTATGTAGGTATAGATAGAACCCCTTAATGGTCAGTCATATTCATACTAATCGTAGTAAAGTTTCTTAACCTTCCATTATTCAGTATGTCTAGCTTCGATTTTGGCCACAAAGCATTCTCTTACACTGATAGTTACTATGTATAAGAGAGTCGAAAGCCCCTGAGCAAAAGACTTCGTAAAATATTTATGAAGCTATAAAATTTTAAGCAGCTTTTATTCGTATTAGCTGGATAGCATTGAGCCAGGAATGGAAGCGCTCTCTCCGTAGTTTGTGAAACTTGACCATGAATGTTGAATGTGTCAAAAGGCAAAGTCTAATTTAAAAAATAATTTATTCATTTAGGTCACAAAGCCCTGTGACTGTTGAATGTCGAATATTGATGAACCTAAGAACGTCAAAGATATAATAGTAATTCTAACTGCCTTCAAAATGTAACGAATCACTGTTACTTGTGAGAGCATTAAATTTAGAAACGATAGACGAAAATGTTATCAGAGTACATTACAGTGACACAGTGATAAAAACAAATTTCAGAATACATACATACATAATAATAATAATAATATTCTACCACATACACACAACGCCATCTAGCCCAAACTAAGCAGAGCTTGTACTATGGGTACTAGACAGTGAAAAAAGTTTATATGTATGTTTATCACATACATATAAACTTTTTTCTTTTGTAAATACCTACGTTTTATTCATAGAAACACCCAGACCAAGACAAACATCCATGTCCATACACACAAATGTTTGACTTGTGCGGAAATCGAACCCGCGACCTCAGTCGTGCCAGTCGGTTACACTAACCACTACGACATCGAGGCCAGTAGTCTCGCGCTTATATCCCCGACTGATAAACAGAGGCTAATTACACCCACGAATCATCAGTTTTTAAACAGGCATATTTCTATACGCTGTGGTGCTAACAAACAATCCTAAAAACACTACCCAATAAGAATTATTTGTCAGAAACCAACGAAATAACATTTCACCCGATTGTAAAATCGAACCTGAGGCGTCATACATACCTATATGCAACCTTTTTCACTACCACAGCGCCACTGAGACAGTTAAGTAATTATTAAAATACTTTGTAAAAAATTAACATTAGTTACTGTACCTCGTGGATACTTGCATTACCAGACATAACGCTGGTGTACTAGAGGCCTAGTAGACAAAGAGTATTGGTACCTAACAGACAGCACAGAGTCTAAGAAGCCTGGAAACATTACTACTGAATGTGTTGCCGCATAGTTGCGGTCTTTTGTAGAATGGAGGTACTTTCCCAGGCGGACTGGCTTACCTCATAATATTCTGTATATTGTGTATATTCTCAATCTGAGAAGAGGCTTGTGCCCAGCAATAGGATAGTTTAATACAGGGCAGCTTTTATTATTATACTCTTGAGGTGTAAGTACCGCCAACGGAGTTGACTTGTTTAAAACTACTATTATAATTGCTGATTATAATACTGGTATACCAAAGTATACCAGTATTAACTAATTCAAGAGTTAGCTGCGCGAAAAATCATTTAATTAGTCTAATACCAAAAATTTACTAAGATTGAAACATGCAAGTGACGACGCATGAAAGCACCTAAATCGCCGAAGAAATAGATTCACCTGCATGGATAACCATGAAAGGATCTCAAAAATGTAATGTAATGTAATGTTTTTTGATTTCTATATTTTAAGCTCCTGCTCAACACACATAAAGTCTCGCTTCTACATCTCCGAAGAGGAAATACAGGTGTATTAATACCTGTGTTTCCTCTGCGGAGATGTAGAAGAACTTCGCCAGATGTGGTGTTAGGTCACATATAATAGGAGCTAGCCTATTGCAGTCTACCGGGCACAGATCCAGAATCAGTATTAACTGAGACTTCCTTGACAGAGAACCCAATATCACGTTTCCCGACTTCAGGTGTCTAGGTCTAAACCAAGAAACACATTTGCTTAACATGTTTAATAAAAATTTTAACTTTAAGCTCAAGGTTTTCAGTAATTTACAGTAATAGTCCTGAATTTCTCATCCCTTAAATGTGCCGATTTCATTCTCATTAAGTCCCAAGATCAACAAGAAAACAATTCCATCTAAATATTTATGTAAAAAAACGCTTTAACGCAATCTATATTTTTTTCATTCTGTAGGGAACATCTTTCATTTGTACCTAAATTCATTATTTCGCTATAAATATGAAAATTCAAAATCCCTGTTGATGCCTCGGCGCCAAATCAACAGCAAACAAAATATAAATCTTAGTTACAAACTCATTTGGCTTCGTGTTGCAAATTGAGCTTTAAATTGTCGGCTATAAGAGTTAATATCGTTACGTTATGCGGTCTAATTCGCAACAATGCTGAGTGATACGCCTTAACAAATGAATTATTTATTCAGTGGAGAAATTAACATATCAAGAGAATGCGAGAGTACAATGATGTTAGAAGGACGGGTGACATTGAGACGCTGAAGGTATAAGTAATAGCCATTTTTACTCACAGAAATAAACTGATGATTTTGGTCGATAATAAAACCAAGACAACACGTAATTTCTTGAATCAGATGCAAGATAACTTTTTCGACGATTTCAAACGATCATTTTTAGCGTGTAACAGAAAAGTGTGGTCATATTTAAGTCTCAGATGATATGGCACCTATACAATGGAACATCGCAACAAATAAATCCGTAGACATTCGACTTATCATCAAAACTTTCAGCTGACTAGGGTGATCTCCATGAACTCGAAAATTACCAGGTGCAACTATGATACTGATATAATGCGTTTCTTTTTGTGTTGAAATAATAAATAAATAAAATGTTTGATATTGTAATAAGATTTTTTGATCTGGGGAAGAGGAGACAGGTTACTTTGTTAGATATACATTACGACCCTAAAATATTACTTGACATTTCTTTTAAAAGCTGTATAGACTCAGTGATATAGCAGTAGTGGAGACGATTGCTGTGCATGAGTTCTTCGAGCGAAGTGTTGGTGTAATATACCTCAAGCTATTTCTTCACTTACATACATTCGTAGATACAGGCAGAGATGCATTACGCTATGTCTCTAGGGGTCGAGCCTATTGGAGTCTTCAAGGTAAATTGCTACACTGAGGTGCTAACAAACATCCCAACACTTTCCCTACCCAAGAATCTATATCATAAGCGCAAACAATGCCACTTTTCCAACAAGGCAGTTTATTTTTGAAATACAGTTGTAACCGGACTAAATTATCAAACTCTTAGGTCATGATAGTCATAAATCTACATGCTGCTCCATTGTGCCAGTACATAGACAGGAACAGTGCGGAACGCCCGCAACTAGATAGACAAGCGAGTCAAAGTGGCTTGGATGGAAGCACCACATCGATCGTTGTGGCAATTTATGGAGAGCTTTATGTTCCGTTGCAATTTAAAACGGAGAGCCGAAGATCGGTATCATCCGCGTACCGTAAAACGTACTGTCTAACAATGGGTTGACTGTAATGAGTATGAGAGAACATTTTTAAACCTCATATTAATATATATTAAGACTTGACTGCACATATAACTATACGCCAGCGCGGTAGTTTAAGCCTGCCTGAATGGTCTTCAAGTACCACAAGGGACAAAAAATTGTTTGTTCCACAAATAGTTGTACCAAATTTAGGTGTTTCTTATGTCTGTTGTTTAAATATTTGTAAAGGCCCTCGCGATATAGGCACTATTCAAAGGGTAGGATTTTTATAAAATTTCTTAACGCTTAACATAATATTCTTTATAGCCTTGTAATTACAATCAGAAATAAAATAAATGTGAAACTGTCAAATTTTATCGAAAATTATAACTATTCTTGTTGAAAGAAGCATATAATATATTTGAATACAAAGAAGGCTTCTTCTAAAACTGTTTGCACTACAAATCTACAAGCACACTACTACGCTCACCGCATCCAATCTTCGCAGCTCGTTGTCCACAGACATGGGCGTTGTTAATCCCACCGCTGAGGCGCGGTTTTACCAAATTGAAATTTGCTGTTGTCACTCGTATTCAGTATTTACAACAGCCTGTTTGTTTTATATGAAAGCCTATTCTGGCCTATTTACTAATTTGCTGACACAAGAGAGGCGAAATAGGCGGAATAGAAAGGATTTCCGTGATCGGCGTCGCGGTTGAATGAATTTCCACAGTTGGCGATGAATATTCATATTGTTTAAATCGTTCGAGCTTGCTACTGTGTATTTCTATTGATTGGTATTATGTAATGAAAATTATGGATCATATAAATAGAAACTCTGTGTTTCCAACTAGTACGTACGAACAATATAAAAGTAGAAGTAAGTATTTTTGCTGTCCATTTTTCACGTCGAAAAGAAACAACGAAACGGGTCTTTTGTAAAGAAATTGCTAAAGGAACGGTGAGTAACATAAGCTGCTTTTTACTTTCGAAAAACATCTGGCAACCGAATAATAATGATGCCAATCTAGATTGTGGTACTTGTGTTAAAACATGCCACTTTCGAGAATAAGATAGCACGTGTTAGATATAATGGCAAATAAAATGATACGTCATCAAATATAAGTGATATTGAGTTGATTATTTGTCTTTTGTGAATTTGCGGACGATGTAGTGGGCTGCAATATTAACTATTCGTTGTGCTGAACTGTAATGTGTAAACATATGTTGTAGCTGTTTATTGTCCCTAAATAAATAAAATAAAATATATGTAGATCGAATATTCTCTCACTAAAGTACATATATTGGATCTACATAGATAACTTAAATTTGCCTCGGTTCTTAAGGTCGATTCCTGGGTTAAGCAATGTGATTGGGTTTTTCTATTACGAAATTTACTGTAGCAGCACAGGGTTTAGAAGTAAACCCGAAAGATAAATTATATACTCAGTCTCATTCAACTCTTTATACAAAGATAAAAACAGATCACAATGAGATGCAAACGAAGCTTTTGTAATCAAATTTCTGTAAGAGATTGCGAAATTTAAAAAAATCAGCCAATGATTTTTTTAAATTTTCATTTTCAGCACCCAGCGCTGTCTTATGAAACAAAAGCTTATTCTTCAATAGATGACAACTTCAAAAATAAGGTACACACGCACACACACGCCGTCTTAAACTACAAAAGACAGCCAATTTCCATTCGATCGCATCTCAAAAGCTTTAATTACTTCATACGATTAATCAAATACAATACATTCTAACTACCCACCCTCTTAAACGTACGACGAATGGTAACATTAAAATCAATGAGCATATGTTAAAAAGTAGTAATTTCCAATCAAGCGACCGATTATTTCCACTATCTATCACTAGGGGACCGAAATTATTTCTTTCCCCTGTCTTTAGGGTCCGTAATGACGCATGTGGCTTCCATTATTAGTTTCTTTTGTGTAAATCATTCTTGGGTATAGTGTTGATTTATTCTAGAATATGTTATACGACAAAGATTAAAATCATATAATGCCCCTAGTACATTTAAATATGATCATCTTTCTGGACGTTAAGGTGACGTCTGAAATACAATGCCAACTTGATATCTTATTTAATATTATAAATGCTAATGTGAGTTTCTTTGTTACGGTTTCACGCCTTAACTACTCGACCGATCATTATGAAATTTTGGGGTCAAGGGTCATATGTTCTTCTTTGTAATCAAGGGTACAAAGAAAAACATATGGTATCTATTTCAAAGAAAAACTACTGTCCCTGAGGGGTAAAAATTTATTGATACAATCTAGATTAACGCGAGCGAAGCCGCGGAAAAATATAGTATCATTATGCTCACTCGTATTAGAAATAGTACACTATCAAAATCTATCATGTATATGTATAGTATGAGATCTCTCTTCTTCGATCTTATGTACGGTGACGGCATGTCAATAATTTAAATTTTCTCCCCGTGGACATGACGAAAAAGCAACCGAAATGTCGGGAAAAATGTAAACTTAATAAATTAATTAACTTAAAAAGTAGTCAAGTTCAATAGTAGTAGTGTAACAGTTTAAAAATTATGTAATAAAGTGCATAATATATATTTTATGCTGCTAATTGCTGAAATACCAGACAGGCAATTAAAAAACAATTGTGTACAGCCGCCGACGGTCCGCTGCAGTTTAAGACGTTATATATTAATTATTGACTGTACAAATGACGCAATAGTTTAAACGGTTTCCTTACCACTATTATATTATATGTTCTGATCACGGTGCGAAAATTTGTTAGATTCACATATAGATGTCCAGAGTCTAGATATTCTTTATATCCATTGCTTTTATTTTTGAGAGACACAAAGATTATCTGTAATGCGGGCGAAATATTTTGAAGCAATAAAGAATGAGTATACATACTCATTCTTTGTTCTTTAAAAAGACAACACCCCTGTATCTATACATATATAGTTTCACGTCTATGCTCTCACAGGGATAGGTAAAGACGTATAAAATACGCTGTTGTAGAAATATTAGAAATACAAAGCAGGTTACTTGCAACTAACTTTTTAGGTAGGTATCTATGTAGCTACAAAAGTGCAGTTCCGCAATACGGATATAGCCTATCTTAATAATAATTAGTCATCCAATCAAGACATAAATACAGTCAGAACAAAGAAAATACATACAGTATCAAAACCTCAATTCAGGTGCTTCTGTATAACTCACTATACAAAACAAACCAAAATGCTAACATTCGTAACCATAAATTCAGAATTGCCATCTCATTTTAGCGGTACGCTAACCGAACAGTTTAATCTACGTATGTGGGCTATCATTTGTATAAAGATTTCATCGCATCATATCATTTTAGGCGAACAGTTTGTGCATTAATTGTTTCTATTTCTGACAGTAATGACTTTGCATGTTCTGATGATAGTAATTTTGTACATATGACTTTTGTGTGTCACAGCGTATTAATCGGATGATGTGCTTTCAAAAGGCAAGAGTAACTCTGGGTTATAATAATTATTACATTTCAATATAGTTATGGCCTACGTAGAAAGGAACAAGCCCCCAGAACGGAGGAATAATGTTCTATCGGCGAGCCTATATAGTATACTGGGTGCAGTTCTAGAGTCCCTGCTGATACTTCTTGATGATTAACACTTTGCTTGATCAAGAAATCTAACTCGAGATCTTAAGCACAGCGGTTGCATTTACAGCTGCTGCGTGACCAAGGCTTTTATTATTGCCGTTACCAATTAAATCTGATGATTGCGCGCATAATGTGATCATTTAAGTGCTTTAAGAAGGCGAGATTATCTCTTACTCACAATTATTACATACCACACACGGAAAAACCTGAATTTTATAATGAGCTTATATAATAATTTATCTAATATTTTATCAACCCTTGTGATTGGTTTAAGTATTTGAAAAATATAAGAAACCATCAAGATGTTATTATTATTGGTAGTTTTAGCTTCAGTGTTACATAACAGCTTACTACGCACAGCTTTGTTCACGTATTATACTAAAACAAGACGTGTATTCAAAATATTTAGTGTACTCGTATAGCCCGCTATATAATTTTTTGTAAAAATATAAGACAAGGTAACTCCATCAGAATAGTAATACCATGCATCACCTCTTTTATAAGTAGTAAAAAACAACGAGTTCTTATTTGTGATGACTAGATCAGTATGACGTACATTATGATATTTAGTTACTACAGGTCAGGTAGAGTGCTTTAAGTCATGTTGCCACTATCGCAGCGTCGATTTTTGTTTGATACACGAAAAAAAATTAAGTTTGAGATTGTAGTTTCGAAATTGAACGTTCTTGAAATATTTGCTTTAATATAAAGCAAGATAAAGCTTAAACAATATTGCAGACACCCAAACTAAACAAATAAAGAATCCATTCTTAAACTGGACATAAGCTTTAGACCTTAAAATCTTAGAAAGCACCCCACGCTTTTTAAATTTAAATTATTAAATTATTTTCTACTTTTTAGTTTGTTTTTTTTTAATAAAGCGTGTTTTTTAGTTTTCTAACTATTATTTATTTTTATTTTTGTTTTATAATTCCAAATTATTGTATTGTCATCGGTTCTCGATAAGTGTGCACAGTTTCAAATCAATCCATCGGTTTGAAAGGAGTGAAAATCACGTTCATAGATTCCGTTACATAGTTTCATACATTCCAAGCTAATAAAAGCGTGTTAGAAAATAGAATCTCTCACGCTAGGTTAATAATTTATGTGTCGCGGGACATTTCACAAACATTCAAACAGCAGACACAAAAAATCACCCGAACTCGCACAACACACACACATTGAACACTCAGCACAAAGGTAGTGGCAACGCGGCCCCTAAATAACATCACTGGATAGTAATCCAGGCAGTCACAAAGTCATAAGCATCTCTCAATTTGCGTCACAACACCGAATTTCTTGCCATCTAAATTGTATTCTATTCTTCTACCATATATGGATGTCATTGTCTTTGAGCAACCAGTTGGCCGCTAGCTACGACCACCCCCTCTTAAATGACCCCTCAGACACGAAAACTTGCCGACAAAATTATGTTCAAGCCCGAGGGAATCACCTGACTCTTAAATAAACACTTCCACCCTGCACTGGATTTGGCACTAACGACTCTTAAAGTCATTTCCGATCCAATTTCCAATGTTTGATCTAAATCCCCTCGCCAAACTATTTTATTTCCATTAAACGAAACATTTTTCATAGTTAACACATTCACCCCAGCTTCACATACTTATTGCTTCACGATAAGTCGCAATCAATATGACCTTACCCTTTGTTAAAGATCTTACTTGAATTGCGTTAGGGTGAAAATTGACGGAAAGTGTTGAGAGTTGACGGGTGTGATTCCGTGCGAAGGAGATTAAAATTGAAAGGTATGAGCAAACTTAACGAATTTCAAGCAAATGTTTTGACTCTAATGTTACATAAATTTTCGCATGGGTATAATAAATTCATTGATTGATACAATTTCCGAATTAACATAATTTAACAATAGGAACGCCAACAGAAATAGCTATAATTAATTAAAAACCTTTACTCACGTCAACAATTTTCAGCAATATAGTCTGGTTAAAACTTAGCGATAGAGCAGCGATAGCTCAGTGGGGAAACCAACAGCCTGCAATGCAGAGGGTCTCAGGTTCGAACCCACGTCGCGCATCTCAGACTTTCGGAAGTTATATGACTTTTCAAATGAACCTGCCATGCTGCCATGAACATCTAGGGCAGTCGTTATTGGGAATTCAGTGCCCTATAATATCCTGATACTGGTCTAGCCTTAGGGTATCATTAGCCTTCGGGTTGCGGAGGTCAGGTGGCAGCCGCTCCGTGTAAAAACTGATATCCAGTCAAATCCGGTTAGACTAGAAAAGCCGACCCCAAGTGACTTGGGAATAATAAAGGCTAGCGAGAAGAAGAGTCTGGTAGAAACTTTATCTATGCAAACAAAATAAAACAATGCATGGAGCAGATTTGTTAAATAACCAAATCTTATCAATAGTATAAATTTACGCGCGTCTTTAACCGAAATAAGTAGTAAATAGGAAGGAAGTGTCTATATATACGTCAAGTTTAATCAAAATCCGTTTACCCAAAATATTATAAAACTAGTAAGATGTATGTGCTTTACTGGCTTATAATCTATCTGCAAAAATAGCAGACAAAAAATATACCAAATATAATTTGCCTGTTCTTTCTCTTATATAATAAATACTCTTTTCTTTAAAATATTATTTCGATCAATATTAATTCTGAGCAATACCCGATACTTTTTTAATTGTAAAGTTACAATTTGATGCAGCTGAAATAAAATATTTGTTAAAACCTCATAGAAAAGGAACCGTCTGCAATAAATAACAGCCATACATGTCTGCCGACCGGGAAGGATCCCCGAAGGGGTTGGTACTTGGCAGGTATACTACCGAACACCTATGAATCTTCGATGATCGTTTTAGTTTCCGACGGACGAACATTTTATGTTGCACAGTTCCGGTGTCCAGTTACGGGTCTGTATGTTTCTAAAAAGAAAATATTTTTATTCCTCTGCAGAGAACGTGAATTAATTTTTATAGTTTAAGTGTATGAAAGTATTAAACATGAATGATGTTAATGAAAATCAATATCAGTAACATTATTATAAAAAGTAAAACATCTTCCTTCAGTCCAGAAACAATAGTTTGGTGAACAGAAGATTTAATACTTTCTGCAATTCACATTTCATAAGGCTAACTTAGCTAGCTTGTGTTACGTTATGTCTCTGCAAAAGTTATCAGGTTACCCAGAATTCTTTAAGGTAGCGCCGTTTTATGAGCACTTCAACAGATGGATCACTGTGTAAATATCCATGCATGCTGAAGTGGACTAATTTCTCATGCACTAACAGCAAAGCAACAACATTTGTGCAGAATTTTTGATAAGACTAATGACGACATTGCCTTATTATATATTTTAGTTTCAAATAACAGATTAAGAGCCCAGAGCGCCCGAAGTTAGTAATTTTTTAATAAACCAAATGTGTGTGATGGAATAGTTTTAGTTAAACATGCTTTGAACGTATGCGTAACTGCTAGCTTAGACCTACAGCCAATTTACAGGTATCAAGGACTAAATGTACATTAAAACATAACTCACTTTTCTTAATGTCTAAGTGTCGATTTCTATGTATGTTTTACATAATATTGTTGTTAATAAGAATCTATACTGACGACGGTAATTGTGTTGAGACGTATTAAAGTTCCATCCATCTCGAGATGATCATCAAAAATCCTTTTGCTAGACCATAACCGAGTAGTCTATGGTTACAATGTGTACAAATATAATTATTTGTACACAGTGTAATTTGTGTAAATAAGTGCTTGCGATGCGTCTTTCACCACACATTGTAGGTATCAAGTTATGCACATACACGCATATTCGAGTATCTTTCGACAGTGAGCATGCGTAATACTAATATCGAGCAAGACGTTAAGATTTATTTTACCGCTCGAATGTCAAACGTCATCCATCCGACTAAGGTCCACTTTCCGGCTACACGGTCGAAAAAGGAAATGGATTTTAAAACTACTGAAATTTGATTTGTAGTTTCCCTCGCTCAGGTGTCACAATTCGTATCCAACTTAAACATCAGCCGCCGTCTATAGGATTCAGCGTAATAGAATTTTGGCATCAGCCCATCCGTTAATGGAAACTGTCCGAAAAATACAAACACGCAGAGGTATGCACGAAATACCTCTAATACAGGCCACTTATCCTATAACAGAGTCCAGCAAACTTCACACCAGCCTGCACACGAGAGAGATAGATATATACAATTCTACAAAGAGCGAGTGTAACAAAAAATAAATGACGCAAAACCCAATTGACTTGGGCCAAAAAGTACTATAAAAAGGCCACGGCTGGCGCGACTGTGGGAATCAAACCCCATTGTGATACGCGAGGTAATTCTACACCCCATACATTTACATTTATATGAAGAAGTCGCTTTCAAAGCGGTTTGAAATTGTTTTTAGAATTTGCTGCACCGGGTAGGCAGAGATTTAGGAACGTCTGTGAAAATAGAAGATATTGAGGAGACGCTTAATCGCCCAAGAGATGATTTTAGAATAAATTACAATATTTTATTGCTTCAAATTGCGGTATAAAGTTTTCTTACCCTTATTTCATACTAATTGACGCCCTTTCTACTTTTGTGTAAGAAAGTGTTTATAAATTTTGTTATGAATTTATATTGAAATTTATTATTACAGTATGAGAGCTGCCATGCACGAACATTAAACATGCTTATGATAGACCTGTCATAAACATTATGTATATCTCGAGAAATAGAGATATAAAGATATATACGTGCAATATGAATCTCACAGAATTTGCATTAGCTTTGAAGAACTTGCAAATATTAAACACAAGGCCAAACATCTTTCACATTTTTAGGGTAAGCGTTGATACGGCGACACGGCTATCAAACTTCAGACTTCACGTTTGACAGTCACGCTAACAATCACTCTCACGACTGGCTCTATATTTCTTCTTATTAATCATCATCGTATAACGTAAGGAGAATACGCAATCATATTTTTGGGAGTGTTTTCCTCAATGACAATGCACAGACGGACAATGGTGGATCATTTACGTTCATTGATTGGGCTAGTCTCCCCAGTGTAATGACAATATCAAATTGCTCTCATCAATCCACCTGCCCACGGTACTGATTATGGCAGTACTGTCCCGTAACCCTCGTCAAGAGTTGAGGGGAGTCGTAGAGAAGTTTTAAAAGACATCTATTGCACACTTACCAATAGATAGTACTAACGAAATAATAATTTTTAATCTTCTTTTACAACCGGGTTTGTACTCATGGGTTTGGTACTTGTACTGTATTTAAATAGTGTTATGGAGAGTTAAGACCAAAATCAATATGAACGGTTGGAGCGAAAAGATAATTGTATTATTGCATTATTTTTCAAGGAAAATAAAGTCGTTCTTGCAAAATAATGTCGATGAACGAAATAGAAACGTATCTCCGAAATTATTCGAAGTGATGACGGAAAATAAGGGAAACTACTAAAAGCATCTACTACTACTCATGGCCAGAAAGAGAAAGCGAGATAAGATATATTTTAGAAACAGAAGGTTTTAGAAAAAATTATATTTTTAAATTCCATCACTTACGCTTTTAATTATTAAACGAATCTGAATGAACGCACATCTTTTTATTAACAAAGGATACCTACAATGTTCAAATTTTTGTCCTACAGCAACCTAAAATCCAACTGACCAATTTTGTAACCGTAGCATCCAACTAAGCCTTACATCGTCCTCGCCGCAGTCTGCTAGGCCGCCAACAGCGAATTCAGCTGTTTTGATTTCGTTCGACGCATTCACAACACCAGGTTGAATTGCGTTTGTTGCTCACGCAGGATGCTTCTTTAAAATAGTTCAGTTCCATTTCAATTCTGTCTAAACCTAACTTACATGTCCCCACATATATATTACTCTAGTATCCCATGAAGCGTAATCTTGATGAATTGACGACTAGTTGCAGTGAATCGCTGAATACAAGGACCTTAGCATTGGTCGCTGTGAAAATCGATAGGCCTGTGTCTATAGATTTGTGGTCTACCATACAGATATTAAGACGTCAATATTGGGCCATGTTTAAATAAGTTATATATTATACGGAGCAGATTTTTATTAAAATTAAATATCTATATTGAACATTTAATATTTAAATCGTAAAAGTAGCATCCAATATTTTTGGTAATATCACCAAAATGATTGGATCTATGTTACTGTGGTAATTATCACTTAATATTTAAGTACAATAGACGAACATAGTTTTACTCTCTCTGTGGTCTTAAGTTCGATTCTCGAGTCAGACAAGGTGATAAATGGGATTTACTTTAAACATTTTAGGAGCAGCAAGAAATCTGAAACTGAGCCCGGTAGACGACGATAGCCACACCTATAATTACATGTCCAAGAACCATAGCTGTCGACATGTAGGTTTAAGACATCGCTGCCTTCCGCTTTGAGGATATAGTTCTGGAACTGTGTTTGTAACATTACTAGATTATGACGCCACAAACTAAAATACTACTATTTCTATCTATAATATATCGTGTATGCTGAAAAAGATTGTTCATTATTATTTATTGACTAATTATTGATTACTCATTAGGTCCTGATCACAACAATAAGTAGTTTCTTACATTGTTAATTCTCGCGTGTAACAAAATATAACGCGACCAAATCAGAACAGTTTTGCATAAATTGTTATACGTACAATTTTGGGCGAAATAGCCGTCTTCCACTTAATTTATTCAAATTGGCCGCTGCCGGGGCCAACATTATAATTTACTTGTATTAAACATTTTTTTTACATAATGTATGAAGTTTGATTATAATGAGAGGCGACACGATATTTTGATTTGATTTTATTTCTGTTATATTGGCAGTTCGGTTTACAAAGTCAAAGGCCAGAAATCATTTATACCAAACACTAAAGTTTCACGTTCCACTATGACTTTATTAGGTCATAAAGTAACAGTTATCAAATGAACGTCAAAGTTTAGTGTTAAGTAAGTTACTAAAGTTACATTTAGATAAGTTGCTACGTTCAGGCGAGGAATGGAATAAATATTAGAAAGTCATATATATACCTTACTTTTTAAATGGCCACTAAATTACAATTAAGGTAAGTTATACCTATCTACAAGTTTAAAAAAATACCTGAAAATATTATCGGAATTCGTAACAAATGTGAACAAAATGTTGACTGAATGTGGACAAAATTTTGTTAATATATAATTTGTGCAGAAGAAAATAATGTTACTTATCACAAATAATCACGAAGAACCTTTAAGGAACAAATGTATTGGAAGCCATTTTATTAAAAACTACTAGTAGTAGCTTAGTTTAAAATTCGTGCTTGGTGTTCATATTTCAAAATAACAAAAAACAAAAATTCGATTTAAATATTATTTACAAAAATACCATAACTTAATACCACAATATTGTCTCACACTTCAGTTAAAGTACCTACTACGAGTATAAGTCATTCTTCTATTAACTCAAATTTAACAACACTTCATTTAACAATATGCATCGCCACCGTTTAGACTTTAGAGCACGCCAATGAAATAAACACACGCACCCACATAGGTACATACTCAAAAACATTACTTTCCTTTTAACGCAATCTGGTAGAAGCAATCTCAGTAATAACAATTTGAGAACTATTCATGTAATATCAAGGCTATCAATGTTATGTGACATAATACTTATTTTAGTCAAGTGATAAATCTAACATCTAGGGATGTAAGACACCCTTAACGTAATATTCTCAATATGGGCGCTTTCGGCGCCATGTTGTGGGACGTCTGCGTCATTATTTACGAATCTGTGACGTCATACTACGTAATTAGCTTTATACTATATCCCAATATATAACTGTCACTGCTTTTCATTACAAAAATATATGGAAAACGGAGACAGTGTGTATGTTTGGGGTGAAAATGAATTCTAGAAATAATATAAAAACGATGATATAACAAGCCACCGTGGCTTAATGCAGTAGCCAAATGCTAAAATAGTGATGAAGGATTTGCAATCGCGATGTCGTTGCTTCAATCCCCATCCATTGCTCTATTAATATAAATCTTAATTAACACCCGGATTACGGAAAGGATTTTTGTAATATAAATGGCTAAAACCTAGTTGAACGCTAACATAATTTTGTTGACCTTAGTAGTTGCTGAGATAAACGTGCGACAGACGGACGGACGAACAGACTAATTCGCACTGTAAAGGTTTGTAGCATTTTATTACAGCATCCTAAAGGGCATTTTTTTTTAAATTAAGCCTTATGGGAACCAAGTTCATCAATCAAGTTTGGCAAACAAAGTTACCAAGGTGATATTATAAATGGTGGCCTGTTATGTAACAATAGTATTCCTATTACACAAAACAATATATCCTCATTGCTACCAGCCTGTATATTACTTCCACGCAAAACATTTGCGTCATATTCCGCTACAAATTGCAACAACACATCTGCCTTTTCCATTCAAAATCAACAAATTGTCACTTCACTAAAGAGTTTCAGAACAAAAGTCACTGCCTTTGTACATTATGGACCTAACGCTAGGCTTATTCCAATCTGCGGCAACAAGAACAGATATTAAAATGTCACGCCAACTGTGAAAGTCATAATTTTTGCAAACAAAAATGTCACCGGCCCGTGAGTTGGGAACACCACAGGTCAGTTAGTGATGGGACACGACAATCTCGTAATGAGTTGACATTAATACTCGAGGAGAATTCAGACATATGCTGTGTCTATATGACAATAGATTGTACATTGTATTTCGATCATGCATTGGTTTTTTGCCATAGTTAGTCAGTGAATGAATTCGTTCAGATTTAACTTTCTTATGTTGTCGTATACCTAGTAAAATATGACATTGAAATACATCAGGTAGATTATGATAAGAAATATATTATTAAATAACAGAATGACAACAAATCGTTACAAATAAAAATACTGCTGTAAAGTATATTAAATGTATACAGTACTGGTAGTTATGTAAGTTTGCAGATTTTGGGAATTTTCAAATATTTTGTCCATTGTCATACGAGTATATCCACTTTATTTCTGTTACCAAATTCCTCATTTTCTTTTATATACCTGCTAGTTTAGAAAGGCTACTTAGTAACGCTGGTATATTTTTAACACACCTCATAGACGAGTCAGTCAAATAAATCGAGATGATCCCATTCATATAGGATCAACTCGATTGAATCAGTCATATCAATAAACATTCGAATAACAATATTGTCCGCGACTGGCGCCGCACTATATCTATTGTTACGTTTGCCGTTCGGACCTCCAGCGCCTTTGTCATACAACATTCACTCATTGTTCACTTTACAACTTTCCTTTTACAATCGCTATGACCCTTATTACAAAACAATAAAGTTGAACTTTGAATGACAACTAGCGTACTGGCCAGAAAACTCGAATGAAAATGAAGCGATTCGGACCGTTTGATGCATTCTGAAAGATTCGCGCTATTGTTGTGTTATATTAATTCTATGTTTTGATGTGGGTTGAGGTTTTGCGTTTCAAAGGCGGCATCTATTCATGTCATTCTGTTGAATGGAGTACGATTCTGTTTGTTGGAAGAGATGTGAGGAGGCACAGTTTTACCTGATTCTATTCGGAAGTAAGCGTCATGGATATCAGTTTATTTGGGGACATATTTAATTATTTACTTTACTGTAAGTGAACAAGGTGGTTTTCACTTTAGACTTGTGTTCAGACATAAATGATTCATAAGATACGTATTAACAGAATCGTTAAAGAATGAGTTTGACTTCTACGCGCAAGTGCCGAGCACATTAATTTGTGTTATTATAATTCTTCTGTTCGTGTATATGTCACTGAATTCCTCCTAAAATGCTCAAACAATTTTATAAAAACTAGAAGTGTGTTTGAGGGTGCCTCTGGTTTTAAATCACAATTGGATCGTTGCGATCGGGCTGTAGGATTTAAAAATTTTAAGGCAAGGTAACGTCTGTGGGGTCCACTAGTTTCTTATAACTAACGACATCCTTTAATTATATAGTAACTAACATATATTATGCCTTATCTTAATATCAAAAATGTGTAAAGAATATCAAAGTTACTTCCTTAACATTCTTACAACTTCAATAATACTATACTTCTTAAAGTATGAGACATCATTTAAATCAAACTATTAAAGGTAATGGTGCAGAAAATTTATTGTAAAGACTAAATCTAACTTCAAATTTTACCACATGTCATTGAAAAACATTTATAATACAAAGAATATGGCAAATAGTCTTATCCTATGATAAGCGGTTATGGCGCCCTATGATCGCGTGATTTGTACATAATTGATTATGTGGAAAAGGAGATGGGTTTATTGGTGAGGAATTTAAAAGATGCTTTAAACTTATTGAGCGGAATGTAGTATCAGTGATGCACTTACGCCGATTTCCATTCTATTCTAGCAGAAGGGTGGTACAAATTCTTAACGTCACCAAATTATTGGTAGTATTGTATAAAGTTTCTTCTTCTTCTTCTCCCAAGCCTTTATTATTCTCAAGTTACTTGAGATCGGCTTTTCTAGTCTAACCGGATTTGACTGGATATCACTTTTTATACGGAGCGGCTGCCACCTGACCTACGCAACCTGAAGGTTAACGATACCCTAAGGCTAGACCAGTGTCAGGATATTATAGGGCACTGACTTCCTAATAACGACTGCCGTAGATGTTCATGGCGGGCGGACGACGGCTTAACGTGCTCTCCGAGGCACGGAGCAGTCAATAATTGTCAATCAATACGCACATAATTTCGAAAAGTCATATAACTTCCGAAAGTCAGAGGTGCGCGATAAGACAGAGGTTTATCCAAAAGTAGCAGGCGTTATACTATCACGCTACGGGTCACGGGAGCGATCAGTAATCATAGACGCGGGTAAAATTGGGACAGCTAGAATTGTATAAAATGTAGCTGTTACAGTAAGCTATATCATTGCTACTTATACGTTAAAACACGTGCCAAGCGCTGTAATATCTTAAAAAACAACGTTAAAGATATTCGTCTCCAATCTAAACTACAATTTCCGACAAAAACATCACATGCTCTTTAATCTTTCACACAAAGACACAAAGCAATCTAAGGTTTTATACGGTACAAGCTTAAGAACCGTTTAGGACGAAGGCCTTGTTCCGTTCAATGAAAAATTCCTACGATTCCACGCGCCGGAACATTTTACGAAGGTGAGGTAAAAATACGCCGCACTTCGAAGACGGTCTAATGGATAAGATGTTAGCATAAGGCAGCAAACACGTCTTAGTAAATTAAATAATAATATGGCTGATGAAAATCCAAACGCCCAGAATTGATAAAGGGTCTTAAAAAGGATAGCGTATGTCGATGATAGTCTTCTACCTAAACAGTTCTTTTTTTTTACGAGCTTATTTGCCACCTTTTTCGTAATCATAAATGTCGCTTTATATGCATAGCCTTACGCTTTTATATGTTTAAAACGTATCTAACCTTCACACCAGGTGTATTATAGCCACATTTCGTCAACCATATCTTTAGGTGCCTGATAACAGTAGACGACCCTATTGTCATCTATAGGGCACATCTTCACTCAACGCTGCTACACAGAATTCTCTAGCAGAAAATCCCAAAACACTGTTCGGCATGACATTCGAATTTGAAAGCTCATATTGTACGCAAACTAAAGCCTTGGGTAGTTCAACGTTGTTTTGAAGCCTGTGTGTAGCATATTACATACAAATAAATAGACCGAAAAATTATACGATTGTAAAAACCGCTAACGCTTATAACTAATATCACTGGTAGTTAAATTATCTGGTTTTGGGCCGTGAATTATTGAAATAATCCCACAGTATGAGGCACGTAATGACTCTTCATAAATATCGCTAATAAGGAACATTTATTTATTCGGAGCCAGGACAATTTAATTTTATTTTATTCGCTTTTATTCCCATTACTGATGTCGGTTTGAATATAAATAAGCCGCATCTAATGTTTGTCGATTTCGTAGTATATTTTTAACTAATTTTGTCTTTAAAATATACCAACCTAACATAGGGATATATTAACAAGTTCTTTGTCTATTGTGTATATTACGGGTCAGTAACATAGTTAAACAAGTTAAGCTATAGGCCTTTTTTTTGGAATGGTTATACAGAAAAAAGAAAAAGCAGCAATAGCTCAGTGGGGAGACCAACAGACTGCAATGCAGAGGGTCTCGGGTTCGAAACCACGTCGCGCACCTCTGAGTTTCGGAAGTTATATGACATTTCAAAATTATGTGCGTATTGATTGACAATTATCGCCTGCTCCGTACCTCGGAGAGCACGTTAAGCCGTCGGTCCCGGCTGCCATGAACATCTATGGCACTCGTTATTGGGAAGTCAGTGCCCTATAATATCCTGACACTGGTCTAGCCTTAGGGTATCGTTAGCCTTCGGGTTGCGGAGGTCAGGTGGCAACCGCTCCGTGTAAAAACTGATATCCAGTCATATCCGGTTAGACCAGAAAGGGCGACCCCAAGTGACTTGGGAATAATAAAGGCTAGGGAGAAGTAGGTTATACAGAAATATTAGAGCGGACGCTCTAGTAATAATTACTGTAATGCGGTGAACTTTACAAATATTCAAACAATGAACATCTGCCAGATAACAACTGCCAGACTCAAAACAAGCATATGCGCGTAGAAGAAGTGGCGAGACTTTACTATTTTAATCAAAGTTAGACCGATTATACTTCCATTCTTATCTTATAGGATATAAAAAAAATAAGAATAGAGGCTTCTTGTTTCCAGTATAACAGCAATTAGTAAATAGTTTACCTAATAACTATGATACTGAAAGCAAAAGGGTAATTAATCGAATCGTTATAATCCTTAAAAATATGTGTTGATCTTGCATAATCTATTACACACATTAATCGATAAATCGACGCATACCTAGTAATATTAGATGCATATAACACACATAATATTAAACTAGGGCAAGATTGGCATCGAGCAGAAAGAGATAAATGGCGAAAGGAATTACATCTTTCAGTGGGTCAAGTCGCGATTGATGTAGATCGTTCGGCGGATACAACACGTGGCAACATTGACTTCGAGAGGCGTTCGAATAAGTGCGAGATATTAAAGTTGATAAAAATGTATTATTTGAGGTTATTATTAAGGTATTGAGGTGGCCAAGCACAATAGATTTTTAATTATGTCTCTATGACTTGACAGATAAATAATCAACATAACAAACTTATTTATATGGGATCTATACTAATATTATAAAGAAAGGGAAGAGAGAGGAAAGATTAGATTTTTCGTGTGTTTGTTTGTATAAATTTAACTCATAAACTACTGAACCGATTTTAACCTTTTCACCTTCAAGAAGCTACATTATCACTGAGTAAGAAAGGCTATATTTTATTTTAAAAATACTGTTACTAACATAACTTTAACTATTTTTACGCGAGCTAAAGCTTATATACAATAAAAATACATACCTTCGTGCCTTTTATGCATAAGCAGCTTCTATTGTTCCTGAGTATCTCTGACAGTCAATATAAAGAAGACGTGTCAAATGATTTGAGTGGCTGTTGCCTCCGTGGCGCAGTGGTAGTGAATGCGACTGCTGTGCATGAGGTCTCGGGTTCAAATCCCGAGTCGGGCCAACAAAAAGTTGTCGGATTTTTCTGTTAAGAATTCTCAATAGAAGCCCGAAGTTAGGAAGTTGGTGGTGTTAGACAACCCCGTGCCTCTGAGAGCACGTAAAGCCGTTAGTCCTACGCCTGATCTCTCTCTGGTCGTGTCGGACTACCGTCCCATTAAATTATAAGTGTTAAGGAACAAAGAGTACACTTGTGTTTGCGCACACGCTTGTGCACTATAATATCTCCTGCGCAGATAGCCAGTCTCCGTTTAGATTGGCCGCCGTGACCGAAATTCGGTCTGGAGGATATTATTATTATTTTTTGTCAGCCAGCCAGCCGCTGACAGTTGTGTTGGACCCTCATTTTCTTCTCAGTTGTTTTGGAAACCAGGTGTAAGTCGAATTAAATCTTCTAACTTCCAAAAACCCTTATTTGTATCATGATGGCTGACCATCAGATCAGATTATTAGACTAAGAAAGCCTTTTGCAACACATTTGGGCACATAAACATTAGGATGATGATTATTACAGACTTGACACAAATTCTCGCTCATAGTAACAAACTCATATAGTAGGCGCGCACTTATTTTCACCAATTCCCGAACACTTCTATTATCGTCGATCGCGCAGACAATTTGTGCGCGTTTGTTAAGCTCTTTTGTGATAGATTACCTGCCGATATGCGGCAACTGATTGACGACGAGGAAATATTTCTATCAATAGATAGAACTATTGTGAGGTTTATTTAAGGAATTTTGGGAATAGACGTGACGGATGAAGACACAAAGACGACCTTGTACTTAATTGAAATTTCTACTCAGATTGATCCAATCACTTTGTATGTCAGTTGCACGTTACTGATATTCTGGGTAATCTTATGAAATAAGCTTGAGTAGTTATTCATGTAGGTGATAATCTTCATTGCTAGGCATCCCTGAAATAGTAGCAATACTACTTCGTGGTACTACTCTAGGGATAGCAAAGCGTTCCGTTTATATAATGCCAATATGTAATAGACATATTTATTATGAATATATATTTTACTAATTTCACGTTGAAATGTATCAACATCGACGAGAAAGAGGCTGGTGACGGATTTCCATATTTTAAAAAGCGTAAAAATTATATAAAATTCTTACAAATAAAGACATACGTAATTGTAGTGATAGCTGATCGCTACTGATGGTCTGATCGCCTACTGGAAGAATTTTCTCAACTAACTTGTTTTAGAACTATCAAAGGAAATGACAATCAGGAGCTGGGTACAATAAGCAAACAAGTGATTGGGCTGATATATCACCAATGTACTCACTCAAATAAAGAATACCAACTACACACTAGACTCACGTTTCTCGCCAACTCGATAGCAATAGTTAATAACTTAGCTCATGCCTCACCAAGCCTTTGAGATTTAAGTACCTAAAACTAGAATTAAAAGTAATTTTAATCCATATATTTTTCATTAATTGCCTTTGAAAGCATGTACCATTTTTTTAACATAGGTAACGTCATTTTACTTTCATCAGTGCGTATTACAAGCTAACAACAAAACATCGCACTGATCACCACCAATAGCATTGTTTATTGGGGTGTCCATGATTTATGTTGTTCCGCAGGACATGTCCTTACCAACGATGGCGCAAATTGTCCCGGCATTTGTCCCGGCCTTAGTAAATGCGTGGTGATAATTCACAGGGACCACTCAGTGTGTTAATGTCGGAAAAGTCCGGGCCAAAACGGTACAAATTGTCCTAGTGTGAGTAAATAAGTAGAATGGTTTAATAAAATTATCTTGTGTCTGATATTTTCATTTCGTAAAGTGGAATTATGGCTTATTTGATACGGTGTATTAGAAACAAGAAATAAATCTATTGCCATCTTATAAGATTTAGGGATAGAACACAGGCGTGTTTTTCGACACAATATAATTAAGACGTCAACTGTTAATCGATACATGGGCTAATATCTAATTCACTAAAAGTGATCCATCTTTACGATAAATCCTTAGAAGTAGAGCGGGTGAAATCTGAAACTACTTCGAAACATAGCAGAGATATTTTAGCATATAGCCTTCCTGAATAAATAGGTAATCCCAGAGATTAGCACTTACAAACAAATGCACATTATTTTCAGCTTTATAATAGTACTAGCTGTCCTGACAGACGTAGTCCTATACAGGCAAAAAAAAAAACAAATCTAAACCATCCTCGAATCCACTTGAACACACACAAAAAAATTCATTCAAATCGGTCCAGCCGTTTAGGAGGAGTTCACTGTCAACACACGTACAGAAGAATTATATATATAAAGAAGATAAATAATACCATAAACCTCACTCTGAAGTAATAAAGCTTAATTGGAATGTAAACCCACACAGAAAACTTATGTACTTTGTTGGTTTATAATCCGTGAGCATGTCCGTGAATGTCAGATGGTATTATAATATTATAATAATGAAATCACTGAACTGACATAATCATGACGTGACGCTTGATCAAGCACATGCCTCAAACTAAGCAGACTCAGGGCGCCAGAAGACGTAACATTAGATATCAGTAGAAAGTTCTAATATATAAATTTAGTGATTTAAGGTACAATATACAAATTTTACAATAATACAAGACACAATAATATAAGATTACGCAAAACTTTACACACCGATAAGATTTAACACACACATATAGATCTTTATTTTGTCTCTTAGTCTCCATAAAGAAAGCTTTACAATATTACGAAAATTATTAACATACTAGATTTTGCCCGCGGCTCCGCTCGCTTAAATATAGGTAATGCACCCGCGCAAGTCCCGATGCAGATGGAATATCGGGATAAAAAGTAGCCTATGTGTTAATCCAGATCTCCAGATATCTATATACCAAGTTTCATCACAATCGGTCCAGTAGTTTTTGCGTGAAAGAGTAACAAACGTTTATAATATTACATAGTAAGGATGACACATGTTAAATTTATTTTTGTGCCCTGAACCGAACCGCATCCACGAAGAAAGTTATGACAGTGAAAGGAGCAAGTGAAATCTGTGATTCTTGCCCATCTTTCCTAGAAATAACAATCTTTGGATCGTAAAATTGTTTCGTATTGTTATCAGTCATACAACAGATCGTATATTTTTTGTTGTTATACAACTTCAACGCTATGAATAATTCTTCTATTGCAGGGGACAAACGTTCTATCGTCAGACACCAAGAACATTCAACTCGAAACAATTTCTTGTGACTCACTCAATTTTGTGAGGCGAGCAAATTCATAATAAAAAGCACAGTGGCGATGGCGGCCACACACTACTACACGCCAGGGGTGCAGTCAAAAATTCTGCATTTACTAGAAAATTGCAAACGACTAAAATATAAAGTAAAAACTATATCGCAGGTTGCAAGGCGTGCTAAACGAGGTGCGCTATGGCGTGGCTCGTAGGTATCAGAGCAAGGACTTAGGAGAGCCCTCCGCAAATGGGGTAAGGGCTTTCCACCTTGTGGTGTAGGGATGGGAACCGTGACGATGAAATCTTGTATGAGGAAACGATTCTGAGTGCCAAAATATTAAAGGATTTTCATTTTTGAGCAATTATTTTATTATTAGAACATAAGATAAAGTTAAAAGGATATTGTATTTTGATGTAGGAATAAGCAGTAGCGTATCAAAATAAACGGAGTTTATTATATACTAGCCACTGCCTGCGTCTTCGCTTGTATGGTATAACATTGAAGATTTCTATAGCTATAAGAATTATTAAATCAGCTCAGCACTTCTACAAATTGCCCCTACATAAAACAAAATTTTTTTATATCTATTATATTAGTATTGAATATGCTCATAAACCAGATTGATATTTTAAAATTATATTTAGCATATACGTAACATTGTTTATACATGACATTACACACATCTTGTTGATTCACAGTGTATATATTTTTAAAGTATCGATACTTTGATTCGTAAACACGCAACACTAGTACACATCAAAGTAATAGGTACAAGCATTTTGTGCTCGCGCCAGTACTACGCTTCTAAATTACCCACTCGCTTCATGTACAACTTCTTGTACCTACAACAAGAACCCGAATTATACGTATTAACAACTTCAATGGATATGGCTCAACACTATTATTGTAAGAGACAAATATTTCAGAAAACGTTGGCGCATAAGTTCGATGCATTGGGAGAAGGCCATTTCTCTGTTATCCAAGCAGAGACGTAACTAATATTTGTGTGGTTCTCAGATAGCTGTTTTAAGTTGGGATGTATTTTCTGTCTATGAATTCTTGGTAATGAGATTTCTTCTACTACTACTATTAAAACTTAGGACTGCGAAGATGTTCGAAAGTTTACAATTTAATTTATGTTTCAACTGATTGTGAGTGATTATATTAATTACTCGTAATTTTTAATGCAACGTATTTGGATGAAATTTTGCATATAGACAGCCTTGGTCCTAAATTATTTTAAAAAGGGTCTAAAATTTTAGCTTTAATGGAAATAAATCAGAGGTTATTAATGCTGAGTTTGTGGCGCAATCGTTGACTTGGTTGTACTTTAACCCTGGAACTGAGCTAAGCTTTCCAGTGACACCAAATTTTCATAATAAAATAACGTGCTCTTTAGTTTAAATGCTTTACATTTCCCAAATTAAAATTACCTTCATGATTTTTAGTAGTATTTAGAGGAAAATACCACAAATCCTCGAAAAACATCTCTTAGAGAGCTCTCTCTAAAAATAATCTGATACGAGGACCGTAATTTTTAAATGTTTCATAAAACGACGACCCTTGTAATGAGAAACTTAATTTCTTTATGTAATAAAGATGGAAAATGGGATTAAGTATTTTTTATGTTAAAGGATGACAACCTTGCTTTGGAATTAATATCATTTGCAACAACAGGCTTTGGAATTAATATCACGACATAACGTGTATGTTAGTAAAAGCGTGACAAAGGTATTTAGATCATACGTTAACGCTATTTTACCTTAGCTGACGTCACTAAGTCAGAAATTTTTAGGTGGTGTTTGATCTCTAGCACTAAATTTTCTGTTAAATATCTTCTAATGATACAAACAAATTTTTGAAACCCGCATGAAAAATATTAAATTTGACATGTTTAATCTTAAATTGTTATTACGCCGCTTTGCGTACCTACTTAATCCTATTACAGAGATACGGGTATGAACCGTCGAAAATATGTGGCTCTGTGAACATTTTAGGTTTAAAAATTATCTTTGGCTTTATTGTGATAATATGCAAACCCACAGATCCTTTAATATCATGCGAAATTGTGTTATATGAGACCGGTACGTAAATAAAGCCATAGAAATCTTTTTAACATTAGAATGATCATAAAAATTAAGATTACTTACCCGTTTGTTGTCTCGAAACTTCAACCATCCGCTGATGACACTGTTGTCTACATCTGAACAATCTTCCTCTTCCATATCCGCCCTTCTGGACAGCAAAGGAGATCCTCCAGGGCTGTCCAGGACCTCCCGCCTCCTCATAACAGGAGTACACTGTTGGGACAACCTCCCCTCATTCACCATGTCGCTCCTTCTACCGAGAACTGGAGTAGCATGAGCTGACACTCCACCCATAAGACCACGGCGGGCCAGAAATGGACTGCCATCCCATGGTCTTTTTGGACTACTCTTACACTCTGAATGGAGACATAAAGCATCGAAATTCGCCAGTTCTACTGATACTCTGGTCTGGAGACCACTGGGGTGGGTAGTGAGAATTGTCTGCTTGGCGATACTGCAACCATGGCGGTGAAGTTCCTCGCGTCTCTCCATTGTGAAGAGTTAGACCATCAAGGAAAGGGCTTAAGTAAGATCCATTTGTTGTTCTGGTGTCTCATCTGAAACAGAAAAAGGACCTTTTATTATTTATATCACGAAAATACCTTAAATACGATAGAAATAGTTATACTAAAACTATCAAGTCTAGTTTTATTAATGGAGTTAGGCAAAGTTAATACTACAGTGTCTAACGTTGTTAATGTTGAATGGAAAATTTAATTGGTTCTTAGCTTAGTGGATAAAAAAACTGACAAAGATGGTCGATACTTATTTTAAATCATTTTAATTTTTGCCTAACGTATCCAAGTACTATATTTACCTAAATAAGTTATCATAAAACATATTAAAATGACACTAGCTTTGCAAAGCGCACTCCTCGCTTAGCTGAAAATATCCTTATATTTATTCTTATTAAGCAGTAAAGATGTCTCCACGAGCTTCCATTATGCTTCTAATATTATAAATGGGAGTAGCCAACTGAAACTTGAGTTTTGCAACAAAATTGGGACACTAGTATCTTAAGTGGGGTAACAGACGAATAATTTCATTAAACAAAATTGTCACTTAAATTGTACAATTAAGAACACTTAGAAAGGAAAATTGAAGGAACTCCTAAATTTTGTGAGACGAAAGTGAAAGTGACTGATGAAGGATTCCAGTGTTTGGCGCTTATTGTAATGTATTTGTCATGAATACAAAGACCAGAAGAGACTTGATTGTATATGTTAATAATAATCAAACTTAAACGACAATAAATAAATATGACGTCATCAAAATGTATACCTAAGAAAATACAGTGAATTCTGCGGAATTAATTATCCAGCCTTCCGAGTTCCTTTCAGATAACTGTACAATATATTCTCATTTAGCACAACATACCACGGACAATTATTATGTACCCTGTCCTTGAGAGAGGTCAATGTTCAGTCCTAATTTCAGACGAGTCACTAACGTTAATGAAGAAATAGCTGCTGAAATAGCCAAAATCATCCCCAGTTTATTATAATAGTGGCAATGATGGAAGATTATTTCAGTGAAACTCATTACTTAGTAAAAGTGTCTCATAATAACTCTTTTTAGTTATCAAGAAGCCCTTATTGTCAGTTTCGAGAGGTCATAGATCTCAGTCCATTTGACTGGGGTGGTTAAATCTATGGCATATTTGAATGGAACCTTCTCACCCCTTAATGAACTTAAGAAGTCTTCATAATTCTTTGAGGGGTTAAATTCAGATGTCGCGATCATTTATTACTTGTTTTAATGGGATTAAAGAATACATAGAATTGTTAATAGGGGTATAAAGCTAAGGGATCTTTTGTGCTGATTTCAGAATTAAACTCGACGTCTTAAACGGCATTGATTTTAATATAATTATGTTAAAGTAGACGTTGTAACTTTAGTTTTGTCAGCATATTTGATTAAATTATTGACCTAAAATTTGAAAGTTAAGCAGATAACAAAATGGACGACCAATGACGGCAAATAAAATATACAGATTATAGCAGTAAGGATTGATGATATTTTATGGTTATATAAACCGCAGATCATATGGACCGTAACAGTATGTTTGTTATAATACAGAAAAATATTTTAGATATTCAAATGCGGACCGAAACTTGTCAATACACCATTTTTACTTTTCGTGAGATAGCAGAGTATGTTTTTTTAAATTCTTATACAATCATAATAAACTGTATAGAATTCTGTGTGTTTACTGAAAATGTCTGTAAATAAAATATTCGGTTGAACATCTGAATCATAATTTCTAATTTGGCTCACAAGCTAACCTCAAAACATGCACACCTTACTGCATATACCCTGCATATTAAGTTAAACAGGAATCATGAAAATCTATAATAGTATTTCCATTTTCTGCACGGTTGAAAATGCGTTTGGTTTTTATGAGATGACTCCACTTCGAAGCTGAAGATTTTTAAACCTCTCACTGAAATTGTAATTGGATTTTTGTACTAGAAAACCTCAATACAGCTTAAAAGCAAGACTTCAGTTAATGTTTTTAGTACCTAGTAACTACGTTATCGGCGAAGTTGTAGCCGAGTTGTCTATTTCGACGAATTTTTTCTAGCGCTACCGTTTTTCGGTAGAATACTGCTAATTCGGCCATCTCCTCGTTCTTATGCTTAATTTAATGTAGGCTCTTTTTCTTTCCATTGAATTCTTTCTTTCTAAGAACTCAAACTAAAAACAAACAATTCTGGAGCAAGACTTTGAAGTTCTTTAGAAGTTGATAGTATAAACAGACATGTCATTAACAATGTATGAAAGCCGTTTAAACTACGGTTACCGGTACCGGTAACGACAGTCATTACCGTCATTAGCGTTACTTACCGTCTGGTAATGATATGCTTACTGTCAATGAATAATGAACGATATGTCGGCTATTTCTCAGTTAAACGGTTGGATATAAGTGGAATCGTTTGTGCAAAATAGAAATAGTTTACTGAATAACAGTCCTAGAAAATTGGCGTTGACTTAATTGCTTAAGGTTTTTCTTTCTTTTTTATAAAACCATAAAATCTGCATCGTCTATTACCGTGACTTTTATACCAACTGTAAAGATGGATTCTCGGAATGAATAAAATGGTATTGGAATTACCAATTATTAGTACATTTTCCGAAGCAGCACAGAATTTGCCAATGAGCCCAGTAATTGAAGCGAGTTTATTACTGGAATTAATTATATGGGTCAACAGGTCTGAAAAATTTATATTATATTATATAATTATTTAGCTATAGTATGCCTGCCTAACGGACATATTCAATTGTAAAACTATATAAGTATGTACATGTATATATAGTTTTCAACAATACCTTCTTGATCACAAATTTCCAGTTCAATTCCGAGTAAATTGTATTACATACTCTACATTTAAATTTCAAAAATTTATCTGTAGCTCTAACTAGCTCCGGCGTTGAAACCGTGCCTAGCTTATAGATATAGATTCTCATCCAATTACATAGGATCCTAACATAACCGGGGAAATGGGGATATAATACTGTAGATTCTTAATCTGCTACTCGGATGACACGAAATTATACACTGGAATTAAATTTATCTTTACGGATTTTGTCACGCTTTATTTGGTATAAAATCTTATGTATCCACACATGGATTTTCCAGTATCTTTATGACCGTGTATATTTAAAAGTATCCGAAATGTCGGAGTAAGCGCGTTTTAAGCATAGTTTGTAGAATTCAAGTATTCTTAGACAGCAATCCACGGTTTATAATGAACGTTGGTTAGAATTTTTGCTCTTTTAGTAACAAGTAAAATTTAAGTAAACTGGAGATTCATCGTCATTTTCTATCAAGTTCACTATCAACTTTCTTGATTAAATTTTTCGAGAGATACATCTCGAATAATTTTATTAAGACCTGCTAATCGAGTACATGCATAATCTGACGCCTATATAGGTGTTAGACTATCTCGGAGGGCTAGGCAGAGGTATTTTAAACTCACGTTTTACCAACTATATTTTAGGTCCCTCGTTATAGGCAAGCATATTGCCTTTTACCAAGCTCATTTAACAGACTGCTGCGGAGCTTTTCCTTGCAGAAAAACCCATTGTTCGACCTAGAAATCGAACCCGAAGCATCATGAACAGCAGTGGCATATTTTACTACTGACAACTCAAATTGCTGCAGATTCCAGAAAATTATAACTGTAAATATGAGTTTACGCAGCTAATGACAAATCCATCGTTTTGCATATTAAGATCCCAACCCTTACGACGTCCCTTCCTTGTCACTATAATGTGCGCTTACAGTTTACTGCCATGCATTATGGATGACATAATACGATGCAGTCTGTCTGTTTGTCACTGCAGTATTTATGAACTTGTGACGTCATCTGTCAGGCTAGTGAGTATGATTGATGGACAGTACCGCGATGTCCCCTAGCCACGATCGTCGACAGTAGCGCTTAAAAGAGTAAAGAGAGAAATGTTTATTGGTAAGTCACGTGATGCCTGTAGACCAATAATAACTGGTCTCGTTGTCGCTGTTTGACATTACTGAGCATTTATGGTCGATAAAATGTTTAGCATGCTAGTTGCGAAGCAATTTACCTCTAGTTTTGAATTATTTAATTTTTTTGATCTAAGCGGAACGTTTATAACATTCAAAGTATGTTATAGATCTATTTATAGGTATAGTTATTGAAACCAATAGGTTAAAAGAAGACAGATTAAAATAATTTTAATAATCTAACACAATTTGGACTATAATTTAAAGAAGTTTTAATTGTACATGTAATTACAATAAATGTTGTTTTCAGAAAAATGTAATTGTTTTGCGTGCACTATTGAGTATACAGATTATATAGGCTTTAGCGGTATAGTATAACTGAACTGGTGTTTTGTATAATAGAGCACAAATAAGTGAAGCGACTATAATAAAAAAATAATACAGAACTGAAATTCGCAAATCATTTTAATTACAAGCACTAAAGTTTTGAGCTGTAAGTATTTTGTAATTACACCCTGTATAACATTAATAGCTACATAAGCTGTACCGTTTGTCTGTACATTATAATTTAACACGGCGAGAGCTCCCACATCCGCGAGATTACACACGGCATGGTAATGAGATTTAAACACCCATTACTGCACAAACTCGCGAGAATTAAACATTAATGCCACAAAAAAAATACAAATCCTTACAATTTAATTACCGTAAATAAATACAAAATTCAGAATCGGCTCCCGATCAGATTACACTGCAATCCACTTTGCAATGCCCAGCATTTCCGGTTTAATTCACACTTGCAGTTTATTTGCACTATAGTGTACATATGTAGGTTTAATCGCCTGTTTTGATACGCGTTTATTGTAAATGAGTAATTTGATTTCGTTTGGCCTTCCGTGCGAATTTGTTAGCAAAATGTGCCGCGTTTTAAATAATGAGCTCAAATTTATTTATGAATATTTTGGTTGGTAGCGTAATAAGAATTTTATTAATTTATTAGCCACGGGTTCAGTTGCTAAATTTGATGCAGATGATTATACTGATCGATTGTGAATTCATACATTCTAAATTGTAAAACATTAAATTAACGCATGAGAAACAATAAATTTTATATAACATTTATATCCTAATTAATATTATAAATGAGAATGTGAGTTTGTTTGTTACTTTTTTTTACCGATTATCATGAAATTTCGCATATATGTTGCCAGGAGTACAGAAAAAAGGATCTGCTCCCGAGGGATAGAAATTTATTGAAAATCTATATTAACGCAAGTGAAGCAGCGGGCAAAATCTAGTTAGTGTATAAATTACTTGTCAAGTGTTATAAAATTACTTATCAAGTGTTATAAAATTAAAGTATCTAATTATATTTTGGTTTGCGAATCCTTCTTCAATTTGACTGATTAATTTGATAAGTATCATATCTTTTTACCATGTTGGCAGTCAGTATTAAAATAATAAAATAAGTCAGCGTAGTTTTTTTTTTTTTTACTTTTTTTGTCATTATGACCACACTCCGCCTAATGGTAAGCAGTCGTGTGGTCTAAGAACAGTGGCCTCCACGTTGTCCTCATAGCAGCCGAGGCGATGTTGAGGTCTCTACTTTGACGGCCTGAGAAGGTGCTTTTTCACACCCCGCTTAAAGGACCCAGGATTGAAGAAAGAAGGAAACACGTGCTTTGGCAGAGAATTCCATGCCTTGATCGTTTGGCAGAGGTATATGTGACTCCTAAACTTTCTAAACTTGACTTGAAGCAATGTATGATTGATACTAAATTGTATTAATTTAATATCAATCATATATTTCTTGCCTAGATAAACGCTTTGTAACTAAGAATTTATTAATTGTCATACTTATACATAAATAAGGGCAAGAACGAAAGTATTTTATTCCAAAGAGAGCATAATCTTTGCTTTAACACTCGTCTACGTGAATACTTTTGATATGACGTTTATCTGTATCAAACATTATACATCTAATAATTAAACACACGAATTAAGTAGCTAATGACTTCAAACCCAAGACACGAATTTTACTCTGAATTGCAATTACCAACTTTGTCCGTAGTCGATTAAATAATGTGGACAGTAGTACATCACATGGCTATTAAGCTTCTACTAACTACCCCATTTATTTGCCCGCCAGTGTAATATCGAGAATCTCCGCGGATTTCATACGACCAAGAAAAAGATTAAAGGCAGATAATTCTTTACTTATCTTTTCAATTATCTCCTTCCGTTTGATTGGACGAATTTATTTGGTACATTGGTCAACCTTTACCCGCAATAGTTTCAAGAGAATTCTTTGGGGAAAAGCAGATGTTGGAAACTTTGCTCCTTTTGGACGTAAAGTTTTGAGGAAAGTTTCGGCGTGTGGCCATGTATGACGACACACCATTATTAGATTAATAGATTAATAGTGAAAAGAATTTCTGTTTTTTACTTAACGGTATGCCTATAAGTAATAACTTAAATATTAAAATATAAAATATTTTACCACTTTTTGCGTCATATATAATCGGTAAGAGTAAACGTGGCTAGGTTATTAATAATTGACCGCATTGTACTCAAATTGCTAGATCATAAGCTCGCTATTGGCACACATTGATGAACCATCAAAGAACAAATACCAAAAATATACACGTTTGACATCTAAAAATACAAAACTTGTAAAAATATTTGAGGTATCTGACTGACCGCAAACAAATATTATAAATATTTGCGGGACAGCCTTCGGCGACGATCCAACGTGGAGTCCCAGGCACGTAGCGTCCCAGCAAATCTATTTTTGGAAGATTTCTTTTAAGGAATGGTAACGTTTTTCTCTTACGTATAAACAAAAAACCAAGTCTCCCAACAAGTTCTGACACACAAAGAAAAGAATAAGACGCATCTTTTTTCTTTAATACCACTAGACCCTTTGAACTGCCATCAAAATAATCATTACGGGTCGCTTCGTCTGTATTCAATTTTTATACCAATTCCTTCAGAAAAGACTTCCTTCTACCAAATACTTGGGCACCCCTTTTAATTGGAAAGCTCGAATGGAATAATTTTAATTTAAAATATTCAATCTTGGTCTATAAGGCGTCCTTTTGAGCGCTAAAAAAATATCGCGTCTTGTTGGACTAGCAGTGAATATGAAAGAATATGAAATAGGTTATAAATGTTTTCTTGCTGACCTCCAAGAATAAAATTCTCGCTGCCTGAAACATTGTGTTTTAAAATGCATAATGTTAGTGAGAAGAAAATTATTTTGTGTTGCAGTCACTTGAATATCCGCATTAAACGAAATTAAGTTTGCGGTAAATTGTATACATTATGCAACATATATTTAACTGTGTAGATTTGGTTTAACACTATTTCGTGGAACTACGAGTAGCGATACAGTAGCAGTTTGCCAATCTTGACGTATTCTTCAGAAACTAAGTCTACTATGTAATGATCTATCTACGTAAAAAAACTTCAACTTTTCAACATTCTGCAGGTTTACTTTTCTACGTCTCAGCTAATAGCATAAATAATTAACCTTTGATTAACGGCCTATTATTTAACTATTATATATTCAAATTCAATATATATATTCAACTAACTCTCAACGTTAAATTATGTATACCTAAAAATATTTTCTGAATTTTCGCTAGTTATTTCTTAGCTCTGTACCTGTCAAATATTTGAGAATTAATCACTTAGGAAATCTAACGAATATTATCAAACTAAAAACTTAAAAGAAAACGATCAAAATCTATGAGGAGGCCACACAATGGTAGCGATTATCTTACAGCTGCTCTGTTTGGTTGAACCAAATGAAGCGAGTACAATCACGTATTGGTTTAGGACGGACGTGCGGGCAGAACCCGACCATTTTCAAGACAACTTTCTTGTTCAATGGAGCGTGGACATCGAACACTCCTCCATTTAGCCGGGTTATATTCTCTGATTGTGATGTATTGGGTGACGCTGTAATGTTTTTGGGTAATTGATTGAATTATAGGCGAAATTGTTTGTCAATGATTGGTTTATTTTATTTGATGTGCTGGTAATCAAGTTTATTAAGAGGCAACCTGTTGAGTTACGACGGTCCTGGATTACAATAAGATTTAAATGCTGAATTAAATTCTGCAAATTGGTTTTATTGCATTGCAGTAGGTTTTATTGAATTTATCTTAATGCTTGGGCCACACAGTTGTTTGCAAAAAAATAAACAACAAGAACAAATAATGGTCTAACTTAGTTCAACAATAAACGGAACAAACACCATTTAACAAGGTTTCCTTACATGCAGTAAAAACTTGCTCCCTAGTAGAGGTTAAGCGATTACTATAACCTATAGACGCTTGCATATCCAGTGGTCACACTATCAATATCACTATCCTCGATTGAGGTACTTTAATTGTGACAAGAAACTTCTATTGTCTTCTCAAAAACCTGTAAGGTACGTAAGTACCTGAATCGTGGAGGATTTTACTAACATTAAAATAACGAACAAAAAAACATCCAAACTCTGAACAGCAATTCGTGGATTAATTTATTTCACCTGTATGCGATTTGAACCCCCAACACTTGGTGTAGTAGCCTTCGAGCAGCAAACTGAACTCTTTAACCACTTCAGCATCCGTGCAGTATATTTCAACTTAGTAAAAGAGATTTAAGTGACTCACACTTCCGTTTAAGATCCTTACAACCCATGCAAGCATACGATTCAGTTTAAAGTCAACCTAAACCTTAATCATAATATAATATATGTATTCAAAATACAAGCTATTTCTATCACTATATGACAGTTACAATAGTATCGAATCCACACAATTGAGATCGCAACTGTTGCAAGTTAAATAGCCGTATATAAGCAGAGTTTAAATTAACTTTCCCGTTTCACTCCTCCATTGCTCTTAATGTAACAACTTTATATGAGGAAGTTCAGCTTATAAAACCAACATGTACATTTGAAACTTAACTACGTGAATATTTCTTTAATTTTTTATTACAATTGTTCAAGTTTCTTAACGTCTCAAGAGAAAAATTGTTGGACGTAAGTCTGGTTTATGATGTAAATTAAAAATTTCATACTTCTTGTTCATATTGAGTGCAGCGGCTGTTTTAATATTAAAAACAGAAAGTAGATATTTTATTTACACCGTTTTATGAATAACCTAATTTTTGGGGCATGAATTTAAGATAACATATGATAGCGTTTGTCTGTACATAAAGATTTAGGCTGATTTTACTAACCTTTTGCCAGCTAAGAATACGTAGCTCCATATCAGAAAATAGGTCCATCAGAATATAAAGTAGATAGCTAAACAGTGCACAGTCGCAGATCCAAGCAATAAAAATTTCCACTTTACTCTAAATCTACTACGAGTGATCTCATTAGTCGTTGTACATACATAGTCTAATGGCCTACATTTTAATAGAAATCTTTATTTATTTTACTAGTATCAAATACTATTCATGTTACATATTCACAGGGTAAATTCTACGAGTAATAAGTACAATCAAAAGCTAGTATTACATCATCAACGAATCTCCTATGAAAGTGAAGAGATAATAATTACAGCTCAAAAATTTTCCACTCTTCGTATCCTTGGCTCTATAAGAGGCTTTCGATCAGGGACCAGGTTTCTGTTACTAAATCAATGACCTTACTGAAGGCTACGTTTACAAAGTTTCAATCAGCGGAGGTATCGATCGTGTTTAGATTTGCATCCAGTATGCAACGTTCAACGTCTATGTATAACCTACGTGCGGTTAGTTTGATAAATAAAACTAAGGTATGCGCGAGCTTGGAAGTTAGGTGAGCGGTTTTCTGATTTAATTAGTCGTGTAGTTGTTTTATTATTTTTGGTTTTAACCTATTCAGTCGCAGCGGCACACCGGTGACTTGACAAATCAATTTATTTCATATGGTGATCAAATTAACAATTATGATTCATATGCCTAAACCTAGCAACTATCCTTAATGTAAATTCAGTAAATTCACTAAACTAACTAACTCATAAACTTTAACATTGATAAGTGTTACTTTGTGTCCTAAATGATAAATGTTTTATGTCTTTTGACTTGACATTTGAGCTATAAAATAATTTTGAATGTATTGTTTTTTTAATTTTTTTATTGGCTTGCGTTTGATCGCGATGTCACCCGATCTTAAATGAAGATGCAGTTGACGATGGAGCACGCTTGCCTAGAAGATACCTATTCACTCGTGACTAGAAGACACTCATCGGGGAACACAGACTTAGGTAGTGAGTTCCACTCCATTGCGGTACGCATTATAAAAGTGGAAGCAAAGTGCTTTGTGCGTAAATGTTATATATCCACCATATACCTGTGCCGCTGGTCTGTTTGTCTGGTCGTCCGGTGGTAAAAAGGGGAAGGAGGAATCAATTTATGGAGTTGCTCTGCACACTCTCCGAAATGTAACCTATAGAAAATCGAAAGACTGGCAACCTCACGACAATGCTCCAATCTTTGAAGTCGTATGTTGACCAGTTGGTCATCGCCGATAAGTCTTCTGGCCTTTCGCTTAATTGATTCCAAAGCCTCCAGCTGATATTTTGCGGACCCATCCCATAGATGAGAACAGTACTTCATGCAGGATCGAACCTGTGCTTGGTACAAATTAAAATCAAGTGTTCAGTCATGAAATACTGCCTCACCTTACTGAGGATGCCCAGCTTTTTAGCGGCTAGTTGGGTTTTTGTCTCAATTTAGGAGCCAAGGTTAAGGGTTGGAGTCAATGACATACCCAGAAGCTCAAGACGATCAGTTATCGGTACGGATACATCTCGGAAAATTGAAGCCAGTTGGAATGGGCTCTTTTTTGCGGAGAACAGACACGCCTGGGTCTTAGAGACATTGAACTTAACCATGTTGGCATCACCCCAATCGGAAACTGCCTTCAAGGATAAGTTCATACACTCGATCATGGCTTCCCTGAACAACTGTATTTGTGCTCTACTGACCCTAGCGCTGGAGATATAACTCTCTACAAGCGTGCTGTCGTCTGCATACTCAAACGTACCGGGTTTTAGCAGATCGTTAATATGCAGCAAAAAGAGAGTTGCAGGCCCCGGCATTAATTGCATTTTATTCGGCCGAGTACTACTCGAAACAAGCGGCCTCTCAGTTAATATGTAGACTAAAGGACGAAAGCTTGCTGATAAGGCTATCATGCCAGACCCTGTCGAAGGCCTAAGAGATGTCAAGCGAAACAGCCAATGCTTCGCCGTGTTTCTCGATGGCCTCGCTCCATAAATGCATTGCATACACTAGAAGTTCTCCAGTGGATCAGTTTAGTCGAAACCCATATTGCCTGTCACTGAGTAGACTATTTAATTCTAGGTATAACAACAGTCTCTTGTTTAGTATACGTTCCATACTCTTACAAAGTATGGAGGTAACTGAAATGGGTCTGTAGTTCGCAGGGTCGCGTCGGCTCGACTGCCTTTTGTGGCACGGGCTGCACATTAGCAAGCTTCCAAGAGTTTGGCACTTGTTCTGTTGCTAGAGAGAGGCGGTACAGACGTGTCAACACGGTCTGCACATTAGCAAGCTTCCAAGAGTTCAGCACTTGTCCTGTTGCCAGAGAGAGACGGTACATACATACGTGTCAACACGGATGACAACTCAGGTGCGCAGGTCTTCAGTAATATGGCTGGGATACCACTGGATCACTGGCCTTGTTCACGTCAAGATTCTGCAGCGTTTTACGGACCTCGGTCTGACGAATGCGTATATTCGACATGTAGGTCTTGCAAGTTGGTAAACACAGTGGTATAACGTTTGCAGTTTCTAGACGCGAAGATAGAGCATAGTAAATTTGCCTTATCCTCAGCAGAGTGAGCCAAAGATCCATCAGGTTTCAGCAGTGGTGGCAGTGAGGGGCGACAGAAATTTGATACGACCGACTTTGCCAAGGACTAAAATGCCTTGCTTCCCGCAAGGTAAGAAGCTAGTTTGTTCCCTATACGGCGTATGTGGTCAAATCCAGCTTTCCGCAGAGTTCTCTAGCAGGACTTGGCAGCCATGTTAAAGGCTCTCTTCTTGTCTGGTAAATCCTTAGCCTTACTATTTCCAGCGTCAATCCAAGCAAGGTAAGCTTTGTGCTTCAGCGCCTTAGCGCGTGAACATTGGGCACCAAACCAGTCAGAGAAAGGAATAAAATATTCCATTTCCTGATGCAACATATCGGTGATAGCATCGGCGCAGGTTGTTGGATCACCCGAAGAGAAGCAAGTGGACTGCCAAGGATAAGATACAAAAAACGACCGCATCTCATCGCAGTCTGCCGACCTGTATCGCCAGATCCGCCACGAGCTACTGGAGCCGCTAATGGGCGGGGAGTGAAGACAGTGATCGGAACTACCTAAAGGTCCAGTCACCGACACGGGGTAATGATCTGGGTCAGTTGTCAGCAGAAGGTCCAAGCAGTTGGCTCTTTGACCGTCAACATTTGCAATCCTCGATGCCTCTTGGACCATTTGGGTGAGGTTTAACGCTAAAGCAAGCTTTCGCGTTTCTCTCCCAGCATGGTCAGTGCACTGGTACGGGAAAAGCCACTACTGGTGATGGGCATTGAAGCCCCAGTAGCACTAGTTGGGCAGTTGGGTACGTTTGTTGAGCGGTATCCGCCGCCTCACTTAGGTACTCTGTGAGCCTAGTTGTCTCGCGATCTCCGCTGTGCCACCTGTAGACACAAGCGTAGTGAATCTTCTCTAGTCCGGTGTCCACAAGTACCCATAAGGTGAAAAAATTGGAGTCTTCAAGGCATGTGAGAAGCCGATAGCATATGTCATCACGTACGTACACGCATACGCCCGCGCGGGGCTTAAATTTGTACTCCAGGGAGAACACTGCATGCATGACATGCTATCTGCGTCTCCGAGAGGAATAAGAGAGCTGGTCTTTCAGTCTCCAGATGGTGGTGGACTGCAACGAGACTTGAATGCAGACCTCGGATGTTGGCGAGGTGCACTTTGAGTGAGAGGGAGTGCAACCGCTGTTTAACTCGTATTTTCTTATTTCTTGCCATGATAGCATTTGGAGTGAATAGGTAAGAGGATGATAGTGAAATGAGGCCCTTCGCAGCTTAACCTCAGCTATGTATTACCTCCGCCACAACTTTGGTACTAATGTACCAAAGTTGTGGCCACTGGGTCAACCGTGACCCCCCGAGCTCATCCATAGGGCCCTCTCATCCGGTTGCCAACCGGCACTATGGCCGCACTATACCCCACAGCAAAATTTTCACATTCACTAAGGTAACGTCCAAAAAGTAGACACGTTCCTTTAAAAAGAAAATTCTCATTTCCTTAACATCTTATTCGTTTCAAATGAAGATGTTTTTATTTTCTTCGTGCATGGTTTAATTTTTTCTGTCTCCAGTCTCGGTAAGATTATTGTCTTGTTCTATTTTTTTATAATTAATTAATAGCCGGCGGCGGCTCTGTGGTAAGTTTTAATTAATATTTTTCATAAAGAACACAGTTCTTGACTTTGATTACTAACTTTGAAAATAGTAGCGATAGCCCAGTGGGAGACCGTTGGACTGCTTCGCTGAGACGTTTTGAGTTACACGTACAGCGACTGCTAACCCAATGCGTAACTCTAGCATTTCTTTTTTTTAAATACAACTCCAGCATTAGGTATATATCCTGTATCGCGGGACCTTACAAACATTCGAATAAAGGACACAAAGAACATCCAGACTCGGGACAATTAGTTGTGATTAACACAAATTTCTGTCCTGTATGGGAATCGAACCCACAACACTCGGCGTGGCGGCAGTGGGGAGGCGACCACGTAAAACACTACGCCATCTTCTTTCTTTCTTTTCGTGTGGTTAGTGGCCAACCTGTTGTCAAGAGTTGTTCAAGCCGCCCGTAGGCCTCTGACATGGCTTAACGACTGCTGTCAATTTGGCAACAACCGGAACCGACTTTTTATGTGCCCTTCGAAGCACGGAGACGCTCAGATGAAATACCACTAAGCGGTCACCCATCTATAGACTGACCGCACCCAACGTTGCTTAACCTCACTAATCGTTTACGAAACAGTGAGTGCAACGGGCTAACGCCATAGGTGCTGTCGATTCTATATAGGTATGTTTATTAGAGTACTAATAGTAAAATGTAATACCCATATGCATGTCATAGTAATTAAACGCTACCTTAATATAGTTGTCATATTATTATCTCAATTTCTAATATCATTTGTATTCACAACTCGTACAGTTGTCGCGATATTATCAATGCATACATAAGTTATAAGCATCGAGCGATACGTGACGAAAAACATTACACAAAGTACTTCTTAATGGAATCGAACACTTATATATATTTGTTTATGTTTGTAAGATAAAATATCTTGGAAAATATTAGGAAGTAGAAAAGCCACTATACTTGATGAATGCAACTATAGTAAATATAATATATTTAAATTTTGGTTTTATATTTAAATAGCAAGCCTTTGTAAAAAGTACTTTTTGGACGAAAGGTACCCTATGTCACTTTTCTATACTCCTATCAAAGTGTATGCGAAATGCCATGATGATCGGTCGAGTAGTCAAGGCGTGAAAGAAAACAAACAAATATTCGCATTTATAATATTCAGTAAGGATTATTGGTAAATTTTAATAACACAGTGCCTTTAATGCGACTGCTGCACATGACATCTCTTTATCCTTTTAGAGAACAGATGAGTTATTCAGATTTTCTATTCAAAAATACAAATAGCTGTTTCAAAAGTTACACTGCCCTGCGCTTTTGAAACTGTGTTCGATAGATGGCAATAGGTCGATCCGCCTATCATCATCCTGTGACCATTACTGGCGAAATAATAATAATATTCTACCACATAAACACAACACCATCTAGCCCAAACTAAGCAGAGCTTGTACTATGGGTACTAGACAATGGATAAACATACATATATACTTTTTTTTTGTAAATATATACATATTATACATATCAAATGTGGGTGTAATCCCCCTTTTGCCTGTTGCCTTTAGTAGTACAGAATTAGGTCATCACTACTACTACTAGCAGTCACTAAACTATACAATTATATTCATTTTTCGACCTTTCGGTTACTTCTTAGCAGCCATTTTAGCCTCACGTGACCGTATCTGCCGAAACAAGTTCAATTTTAACTGACATATATTTCAAATCAATCCACAACTTTATAACTTACACCAAACAAGCTACAGAAGCAAAACTGTACAGTTAATATAACGTAGTTAAGTCGGATGTCAAAGGGCGAATCGTAGTCGAACTGAATACGCAATCACAGACTAATCGACGTATCGTTAAACACGTTAATATCCGCGCCTGATGAGAAGCAGCCGGGGTTTGATTAACATTGCCAAGATTAGACTGCTTGTATCGATAATGTACAATATTTTAATAAGACAGCTATATTAAGTAAGAATAGGACCAACAAAAACAGTAAAGGAGAGTAGAAAAGAGGGTGAATTTTCGTTCATTAAATTCGATAGTTCAACAGTTCTGTCAAGTTTTATTAGAAGAGAAACATCGATAACAGAAAAAGAGAGTATTTGACGATAAAATCTTTTATTGCACTCGAACCTATTAAACATTTTGCATTCGAATAATCTATACTAATATTATAAAGAAGACTTTGTTTGTTTGGTTGAACGCGCTAATCTTAGGAACTACTGGTTCGAACTGGAAAATTCTTTCAGTGTTGGATAGCCCATTTATTGAGGAAGGCTATAGGCATATAACATCACGCTAGGAAAAATGTTGCAAAAATGGGGAAAATCTCTCATGTGCAGACGAAGTTGCGCAGGTCAGCTAGTTTCCAATACAATCACACGTCTTGTATACTTACGTATCGTTAAACACGTTAATATCCGCGCCTGATGAGAAGTACTGCTTGTATCGATACTGTACAATATTTTAATTAAACAATTCTATCAAGTTGTGTAAGAATAGAAACAGCAGCCAGAGATAGTAAAGTTTTTATATGCCACCTCATTTATTTTTACGTAGGGCAATGCATTGACGTTTTCCTCTCCGCGGGGCGGTGGAGAGTTTATGTCGTATGTATCAACTAAACCTACCACGGAGTACCTTCAGTCAATCTATAGCCGGGGCGTATATATCCACCACCTAACAAAACATAGTGCTAACAAAATTCTGAAACAACTCACGCAATGCTGTAATCCTACCTATGTTTATAAGAAAAGTATATCCCATTCTATTCTATTCTAAAAAGACAGAGCGTAATTCATTTTAGTTATGCCTAAATACGCGGATTTGATCCTAGACTTGGATAAACTATTATTGAGGTTTTTCGTCAAGAAATTTCTAATAGCACACGGAGTCTGGATCTGCTGTGTCCAGCTGTAGACGACAATAGGTTCGCTTTCTTTTAGGACCTAAAATCACAGCTGGTGTCATGAAGACGTAATGCACCTCTGTATGTTTAATAATATTATGGCTTTCTTATTAAGTTATTACAGTGAAGTTTATTATAAATCTCTTTTATATTTTCTCTTCTAACCGTGCTAAGAGGAAACCTTGCAAGCATTTAAAGGAGTATATTTTCTACTAATAATAGAAAGAATGAAAAATTAATCATTTATTGATAATATATCCTAACTTATATTATACATGCGAATATGAGTTTGTTTGTAACGCTTCCACGCCTTAACTACTCGACCGATCAACATGGATTTTGCTCACACGTCGTCAAGGCGACAGAAAAGGACAAAGGGTAGGCCTTTCATCCGAAAAAACCCCATTTTTAAAGATTAGACAATTAACATAACTTACATTGAAGTGAGCAAAGCTACAAGTAAAATCTCGTATGTTGTAAATACCGATGTATAATAACTATAGTAGCATTTACTCTGAAATTATATGAGTTTCAGTAATTTCATTCGTTTTTATTATACGTACTATCAACAAAACAATCAACGCTATAACGAAGTGACGTCCCATTTGTTTGATTATGCGTTTAATTATTTTCGGTTTATTACATTAAACTGTTGTCTAAATAACTATGAATGAAATTATTATTGCTATGATAATATCAATAATTACTGATATTGTAAATTATTTAAATAAACATTACGTGTTATTGGCAGTTGTCATAAATGATTCTTTTAAATACATTTGAACCTAAAAACCAATGGGTATAAAACCAATTATGGGTTTTGGCTTAACATCATCATAGGTAGACCAAGGTTTGTAAAAAAAAATATCTATATGTAGTTATTACCATTTAAAGGTAGTTTTATTTTTCAGATTGTACACCATATTTAAGAATTTGAATATATGTATTGAGATATATGATGTATAGTCATCTCAGAAATAAAAAATTTACTTACTTATTAATATATTATTACACATATAGACAATGTTCTGAATTATTATATAAGATTCTTCTTATACTGGTATGCGTAGCCGTAAGATTACTATTAGAAGTATCGCGGGCGAAGCCGCGAGTAGAAGATAGTTTAGTATAAAGTAAACAGAGACGATAAGGTCAAAAAGCCTATATCTATGCGAATTATACAATATTTTTGCTTAAAGACTGAACCTATTAGGCAAATAATAATGGATCCAATGTAAGAAACGCATAGCAAGATGACCACCTCAGACATGAAGGCATCTGGGAATCTAATACCAGCAACATATCCAAACAAACCTGACTTTATAAACATATCCACTAACATTACGTCATCAACACAATTATTGGTTCAACCTAAAGATCTCAACTCTAAACGTGTTCATATAACATATCCTTATATAACACCTAACCCTATCACCGCGGAACTGCGTTAGGCACCCGAAGGGTTACTTTACTAGTAATAGTTTCCGGTCCGCTGGACGGACTTATTGCGTCCACTTCCGGTCGGGCAGAGCCTACCGAGATGACTATAATCCATTACGAAGAGTTAATTGAAAGTATTCTCCAATCAATTGTTCGCCACATTAATTGAGAAAGATTGGTGGCAGATCAATTTATTGATAACACATTTCTTGGACCCTCATAAAGTGTCGTTGCCGTATTTCTTGGAAATTGCGTGGGAGCCCCGCCATATAACTCTGTTCATCGCAGTTTTGTCTTTTAAGTGATAATGAATTTAATCTATTGTCTTAAGATGCTTGCATCCAAAGCATCCACTTGGAATGGCTAAAGTTTTCTTAGTTGACTTATTTTGTAAACAAATGAAGCGTACTGATAGCTGGAGACAATATATAGAAACACATATCTATGTATTATCTTTCTTTTTGTCACCTCTATATATTAAAGAATGAATATAGTCTAAAGGCATTACCTGAATTCCTCAGTAATATAAAAAATGCAAATGCGAGTTTCTGTGTTACTCTTTCACATGAGATACTTTTAGTCCTGAAAAAATTAAGTTTTTCGCCTAAAGCCGATAACAAAAGCTAGTGATTTTATAAAGATTTATTAGTTTACCAAATAAGACCAAAAATGATTTATATCATAGTAAAAGGGGGTGTTCTGTACCGTACTACTCTATCCATTTTCAACATTTAAAAGCCTTTTGTTGATATTTCGGTTTGCCAAACTATAAGCGTCAACTTCGTCCAACATCCTGAAAGTATTTTCTAGCTATCTTCGCTCTTAAATACAAAATTGTAAAGCTGGTCAGGCTTGAATGGTAAGATTGGCACTAATCCAACTGCTATAGAACTTGCGTGGTAGTTGAACTCTCCATTGTTACCTGCGGTATATTTTGCTATGATATCAATAATTTAAGGTGATAGCGTCAGAATAAAATTTGGATAGGTTTGTAGAGACATATTCAATGAAGATATTCAAGAATGTTTTAGTTTCTTCAAACTAAGAAGAACTTTTTGGAATAGTAAAATTTAATTTTTGGCCAATTTGTTTAGCTGGCTTTACAGGCTTTTCTGGAATATTAAAAACCTTAAAAATATATATAAATATATATACCCTTGTTTTTTATGTTAACAAAGACCCTACCTCGTCGGTATTATAGTACATATAGGTGTGCGTCCTAAAAGGCCTACCTCTTCAGTAATATGCGTGAGGCTATCAGAGGGGTTTTAAATTCACGATCCAAAATTGTAGGTCCCAGGTAATAGAGTACAGCCTATAGCCGTCTACTGGACACCTTTGCAAACTTCATGCTGCCACTGACGCTTTCCTAACAGAAAAGCTGTCTATCAGTGCTGACTTAGGTCATGACGCCAACAAGGCTATTTATTCTAAGGATAATATGCGTGTAAACCGTAATTCTTCCATTCTATCATCGGACGACCAGACAATCAGACCAGTGACGCTTTGCTTCCACTTTTATAATGCGTACTGCAAAGGAGTGGAACTCGCTACCTAAATCTGTGTTTCCCGATGAGTACAATCTGGGTGCCTTCAAGTCGCGAGTGAATAGGTATCTTCTAGGCAAGCGTGCTCCATCGTCGACTGCATCGTCACTTTACAATAGGTGAGAAAGTGGTCAAACACAAGCTCATTAAAAAATTTAAAAATAATGTTGCGTAATACGGTTTGATATGTTTTCGTGTTCAAAAAAATTCAGCGTATCCGGTGTAACTTTTGCAAATGATTACCAAAATTGTATTAAAAGGCATGACTATAAATTTGAAAATGGCAAATTATACCAAAATAAAACCTTTTCCTAATGTGTAAGATGACTATGCAAAAAGTTTCTATCAAATGGGTCAAAGTAGAACGAGAATTTGCGAGCAAAGGATATTGTGTTCTATGAAACATATTAATTAAATTATCCAATAATTTTACCGTATGTATTTTATATACAAGTATGGTATGTAATAGAAAACGGTTGTGTTATTTGCCTCGATTCCTCGCGACCACCTCAGTCACGACTGAAGTGGTCTTGAATGCGGCTGCTATGCATGAAGTTTTGGATTTGATTCCCGGGTCGGGCAAAGCGTGTAGTGTGTCTTTTTTCAGAAATTCTCAAACGATATGCACGGAAATCGTACTTGCGGGTAAACCTTTGCCACGTGTTCAAAACAATTTGGACCTCAAGGAAATCATCACTAAGTGAGTATCTAGAATCGGGTAGGCATTATGCCCTCTATAAAATATCAGCCAAGAACTGGCTGACTGAAAAAACTGCTAACCTACCTGGCAGTAGAACTAAAGACTACCCAAGTTCTACTATTTGCCACATTTATTTCGGTAACCTGTTACTTAGTAAGTTATTTTATCAATCATTTCTCTCATAATAAAAATCTTACCTAACTTTACACCAAACTGTTTAGTACAACCCTAAACATACCATCAGATTATTACCGCAATCTTCCGTATAACCTGTACATAACCCTACCCTGCTCAGTAAAGGACACCGGAGATGGCCACGGGCCGGAAGTAACATCGTTTACCGAGACGATATTTTTAGGGTTATGTCAGAGTAGACTGTATTTCCATGCATAAGTTTTAGTACGTGTAGGTAGTTGTTTTCAAATGGCTTGAATATCCTAACTAACATTAAATGCGAATGTGAGTTTTTATTGTTACGTGTTGGGTTCGAAGGATAAGAATGTAAACAATATTACCGACTAAAACACGTTTTATTTTAACACACAATTGAATTTAAAACACCACACACACTACTTGAACACTATTCCCCTATAACTGCTTCAAACTCTATAGTATTATCGCTCCCGTTTGCTTCGATGAATAATTGATCGCTTACGATTGTAAACTGACTCGGCGAGCGCTGGCCTGGCCTTTTATACGCGGGTAAAGTGTTTCTGGAGATTTCGAGAAAAGCCATATCCGGTATGTAACAGTACGACAATTCGAGAAAGTTCCAGCGCTGTTTCTACTCTTCTCGTACCGACGAACTATGTAGTTGCGTAAGATGTCAATAGATGGCGCTGTAATAAATTATTAGACGGAACTACCGAGTCTTCCACACAGTGCCGATAGATGGCACTGGCTGTAACAGTATTGTTTGTTACGTTTTCACTCTAACTACTCGAACGATCATCATGAAATTCGCATACACGTTGGCAGGGGTACATAAAAGGACATAGGGTTTTTATCCAGAAAATGTATTGTTACTAACTTAACCTAACCTAAATTTACGCGGGAGAAGCCGCGGGCAAAATTTGGTATCGACTAAATTTTAAAAGTATTATTAGTACGTTTTGATTTAGCTGCGAGTGTTTTCCTGACATATTTTTAAGATATTAATAACATTTTAAAGGGAACGAAAGAGCATACGACCTGTCTGATGGTAAGCGGTTACCGTAGCCTATAATTGCTTCGCTTTTATATTGGGGGTTTCACTCACACTCACTCACTCTTTCTAGAGTTGATAGATTCCAGAAGGAGAGGATGGACGGTATAAGAAGCAACCACACACGGGTTCAACTGATGGTAAGCTATAGCTTACCAAACTAGCTTGCGATCCGACTGATGGTATACCATCAGTCAGGTCGTATGCTAGTTTGCCACAATAATAAAATGTACTTAATATAGTCTTCCACTTTAATCTACCTCTATCTTAACCTATCAATTGTTAGAATGCCAGACATCATTGAAAACTTATTGTGTCTAGATGCCGGTGTGCCGCTACTACCCAATAAGTTAGAGAGTTATTGTGGTCCAAATTTAAATTTCAATGAGCAATTTAAAATATTTCAAATAAAATATAAAAGCTATTCGCGTTCAATGTTTGTTCAATGGCATCCATGACGTCATAACTTTTACAGCTTTTTAAACGTATGCAATACTAATGAGGCGCAACACTTGCTAACCAAATACGACGTAAGACAAACGCCAACGCGCTAATTTCACCTAATCCGGCGAACGTGTGACAACACTGTCGTGCCATTTTTGCACTGACAATCCTGTAAATAGTGTGACCATGCATTTTCATACGAAGATACTTCTGACTTTTGGTCGCTCCTTTGACCCAGTAATGTAAGCATAAATGCATAATTGTATAAGTCGTAAGTACTCAATTATGGCAGCCTGACGGTTCGCTTAAGCGGAAGAATCCCATTCGCAGATACATTTTCTCGCTGATTAAGATCGTAGGCAAATAATGTTGACCTGGGTCTAAACCATGAGTAGTTATCCTTGCTTTTTTCTTGAATTATTGTCAGGACTTATCAGGAGAGGACTAAGATAATACTGATCATATTACACCCACAACATCTTAGTATATTGGTGACTCCCTTATTCCTAACTCTTTTGGGAATCACAGGTATGTATTTTGATAGACACGTTTTAAATTTCTAATTCCTCATTATTTTAAATTTCGGTGACGTTCTTAAATGACTGTGTGCAAATGTAATGTAATCGAATCAAAATGAAACCATATTTGACCATCCATAGTTACTATAACGTAAACAAAAGCACGATTACCAATCGCGATGCCCGATTTTGATCCAGTGTGTCCAGCGAAATGTCAATACTAAAATAACTTTCAAGTGGGAAAGTCCTCACTCTCTATCCTCCCTATACCTTAAAGTTCACATATGTAAAGGTGATGGATTTGGACATTATGACTTGATTGCCATACTTTTAGTTTAATATATTTAGATCTCTGAAAATATTATTCAAACAAAAAAACCACCTTACCAACTTTTCTAGCAGTTGAAATTTTATATTTTGATAGTTATAAAAATTCAACTACGAACTTTTTAACGATATTGAGTAGATTGCCATCAAAACCTAATAATAACCTAATACTAGATGCTCCAGCTAATTCAATTAATTATCATAATTAACCGTTGTCAGGGACGGGTAACCGAATGATAGTCGCCACCAGATGTCGCGTCGATACTAATAATGCACTAATATTAACTGGCATGCCAGCTGTCGTCATTATTAGAATATGCGGCGCCGAATGGGGTAATTATGTGATGCTATTGTCTAATAATTTGTAAAATACAATCAATTAATGCCGTCGCCAGTTATATTAGCTATTATGGATGATTATGGCTTCGTCTGTATAGTGAAATATAGCATAAAAAACAATATTTTTTTATTGTAAAATACTGAAATTATAATTTGATGGCGATTTAAAATAGTGGCCTTGACTTTTTTTGCAACCTTGCAACTAACATAAATGTAATAAGCTCACTAAACTCTTTGCCGTTCATAATTGTTACTTTGTATCCTAAATTAGTTTTGACTTTGTAATATAATATAAACATATTTCCAAATAAAAATTGTAAAACGATCTATGGTCTTATAAGAAGATATTAAACATATAATAAAATCGCCATTTCTTGTTACCTTTTTTTTCTTTGATTCAAAGTCTTTACTCATAGTCCTGGTATTTCTATGTAATTGTTGGTAGCCCTACAGCCAGCCAAATCTTCCAACCCTTTAGAAGACCGCCATTTTTCATTTGTACCGGCCAATTTATGCGGCAGCTTAATTAGGTGTTTCGTTTGTTTTTTTTATGGCTCGCTTACAATTATATGCATTTCGTTTTGAATTGTTAAAATTATGACGCAGAAATCCACTTGTGTTTGGACATTTTTTTATTATTTGAAATTGCCTTGTTAACGATATTGTTTAACTAGGCTCCGCGTGTGATTTGGGTGCGTTGCTGTCGGTTTTTTGGGAGTAATTGCAATAGCATATCGTCATGTTATAAAATGGAATCTCATTGCAAAATGGCCTGAAAAGCTACGAAAACTAACAACAGCAGATTTTGCGTATCCTGCTACATTCATTGTTATTAGTATCTTGAAAAATAAAAGAATATTTTCTTTCTTTTTCTTTTCTTTCAGTCAGCTTCTTCTAATTCTTAGTCGAAGAAGAGACCTATTCCCAACAGTGGAACAGTCTATAAGAAGCTCAGAAATTATACAGATTTCGAATTCCTTAAAATAAGTTGGTACATCTATCGTTGTCTACAGAGCAATTCTAGACACCGAGGTGCTACTGAAAATTTCTTGACAGAAAAATCTAATTACATTTTGTCCGATCCAGGAATTGAAGCTGGAAACAAAAGCAAAATATTAAGCATCGATGTTCCTCCAGAATTACTTTGAATAAAGAATGTAGGTACTCTAAGTTAAAATATCGCAAACGCAGTCAAAAGAAAACTTAATTATCTCGGAACTAACGTGGTTGCCCCCTGTTATTGGTCTAGTTCCCTCTGAAATAGACGTAACTAAAATCACCAGACGACCACTGCCTGGGATGGAGAGGTCATGTTCCGGCGGGTCCATCGTCGAACGACAGACGATGGATAGTAATGACCTCCCGCGTGTTTGTGCCGTGCGCGGGGACCCGTACGGAGGGATGAAGGAGTCCTGGGGGTTGAGTGGTGATGTGGCGATGGTGGTGCTGCTGATCTGCAAAACGCCCCTTTGGTCTGGATTTCCTCTCACACGGGAGGTTGCAGTCTAGCCAGCTGCAATCAATCGGCTGCGGTGTCCGCTCATGCAGCCGCCAGGCGAGTGTCCTTGGGTGAAGAGGTCTCCAGCCGGCAGTGCTCGTTTCCCACCTCAGTGGTTTGGGGTGGAGCGACTTGTGCTGTACGTCTCGGGGACAGCTCACTCGGGGGCGCTATACCTTGCTGGTAGCCCTGGTGCCTGAACAAGGCATCCCCAACGTTGTGGACTCCGTGGCGGGTGGGGAGCCAGCAGGTGAACTCAATGATAGACCAGATGGACTCTGTCACAACCAAAATCAAAGGCTTGACCGATAAGGGCGAGCAATTAAGGACCTCTGGACCTTTAGGGGGAGAGGGTAAGGCGGGTGTAGGAGCTGCACGTGGGAGCGCCTACACACCTAAGCGACAAGGTCGTGATGGCCCTAGTGGCCGTCCGAACCTGAGCCGAGGGAGTGGTGCTCACCCGAGCAGTTCAAAGGCGTGGGGTAACCCTGGAAAGGGTACCCAAAGCAGAGGGCGTGGCAGCACCGGAGGGGGTCAGTTGCATAAAGAATACCCGAAGGGGGATCTTAGCGCAGCACCCTCTGGGAGTGGCTGTCAGCCATCAAGTCTCGGGGAGGCTAGCAAGGAGCAGTCGGGCAAGGCACACCCTACGGGGGAGCCGAACTTGGCTGCACACTCTGCAAGCCATACCCAGAGTAGGAAGAGGCGTAGTGGGTGTGCCAACCGTAAGCGGCGTGAGCTGCAGCGGCAGATGGCACTGGCACCCAGTGCAGCCCCTTCAAAAAGGGTAAGGGAAGTGAGCGACGAAACCGTTACTCAGGTCGGTGACAACAAGCGGGCCAAAACCCAAGGTGACTCCTATAGGGAGGCGCTGACGGGAGTCAAAATGGCCGTTGTTGCTGACAATTTCCCTGACGCTCTATTAGCTGCAGAGCAGGTGGAGCCTATACGGGTGGCCATTTGGGACCTGTTAGAGGCCACGCCGGATCCTCTGCCGGCTATCAGTGTCGGTGCATTGCTCGGAGGAGCTCTGCACATTACATGTGAGGGAGAGAGAGCTGCAGAGTGGCTTCGCGGTCTCGACGGGAAAACCGTTGGGAACGTGAAGCTCAAAGTGGTCAGCGCCAAGGAGCTTCCAAGGCCAATCAAAATGGCCTGGAAGACCAGGAATACCTGGTGCCTAGATGCCTCCAGGGTGCTGACCATGCTGCAGCGCCTCAATCCCTCCTTAAGGACCTGCGAGTGGAAGGTGCTGGGCACGCAGGTCGAAGAGACGCACACCAGGCGCATCATCCTGGTGGACAGCGTCTCAGCCGCGGTCATCAAGGCGGGCGGCTTCTGTCTCCATGCTGGCGTGGACAAGAGCACATTCAAGATCCTCGAGGATCTGAATGTGCAGAAGGGGCCAGTTGGTGCAGGCGTGGGGAGGGAGGCCCCTGCTTTGACAGAATCACGGGCAAAGGACAGGGAAGAGCCCGTAATTCCGGTAGAGTCGGGTACGGCTCTCTTCACCTCTTCGCCTTGCGCGTCACCGAAGACCGACGACATAATCGGACATATTGATGGTCTGGTTTTGTCGTCGTCGCCGGGTACTGCGGAGGTGATGTTGGAAGAGGAGAGCGGGGGGGGTGGCAAGTAATGGCTACCACCGAAGGCGCTACCATATAGGAAGACCGTATGGCGGGACTAAGGTGCGTACAAATAAATCTTCATCACTGCATCGGGGCGATGGCCGTTCTGGCCCGCCACCTGCGGATGAATGAATATGATATTGCCCTGATTCAGGAACCTTATGTTAAAGAGGGAAAGATCAGAGGCTTGGGTGGGACGGGAGGTGTAATTTTTCATAACTGTTCCACTAATGATATGAGGACATGTGTATATGTCAGAAATGGCATAAACGCAATGCCCTTATACAATTTCTGTTCTAGGGATCTTACGACAGTTAAGATCGATATGCGAGGGAGCGGAGGGCGGGATACTGTAATCCTGACCTCTGCATACTTCGACTACATGGACAAGGAAATAATATCTGGACAGATAAAGGACCTTGTTGAATATGGCATCCGGGAGAACCTGGACATGATCCTGGGGTGCGATGCCAACGCACACCACACAGTCTGGGGGAGCACGGATGTGAATGTAAGAGGGGAAAAACTACTGGAGTATGTGGTAAGTACCTCTTTACAAATTCTAAATAAGGGTAACAGGCCAACGTTCGCTGACTGTAGGCGAGCAGAGGTAATTGACATCACGTTAGCCTCCAACAGGGCTAGCACTAAGATTGTCGAATGGCATGTGTCTGATGAGATTACCTTGTCAGATCATAATTACATATGCTTCAAGTACAGGACGCTGGTTCCAGCTCCTACAGCACGTAGAAGGAATCCCAGAAATACGGACTGGAACTCCTTTAGAAGTGACCTCAGAATAGATTTGGAGGATTCTAAGGGTAAGCTCAATTCTATATTAGACATCGAGTTTACAGCAGACAAATTGGTCCAGACTGTGAATACGGCCTGGACAAACAACTGCCCTGAGAGGGAACTTAGACCCAAAAGGGTACCGTGGTGGACGCCAGAGTTGGTCAAACTGCGGCTAGAAGCCAGACGAGCGTTTAACAATGCTAGGACCAGCAGGGACTACAGCGGTTACGCTCGCTGTTTGACCAACTATAACAAAGCTGTGCGGAAAGCCAAACGGAAGGCTTGGAGAACACACTGTGAAAACATCAGTACAATTCCTGAGGGAATGAGGCTCTCCAAGGCTATCTCGACTGTCAGAGCACACCCATTGACATCCATTAAGGATGGCAATGGGCAGCGAACAGGGTCTGGTAAGGAGACACTAGCAATGATGCTAAACACACACTTTCCAGACTGTAAGATAATAGAAAAAGAGCAGGAGGACCCGATCAGCCTGGTTGAACTAGGCTACCGCACAACCAAAGCAGATTGGGACACTGCTAGGAAGGTGGTGGATGAAGGGAAGGTCGGCTGGGCTCTAAATGGTTTTCAACCATTCAAGTCACCTGGTCCAGACATGGTTTATCCCATCATCCTGCAACAGGGAGCTGCACTCTTGGTTCCGCATTTGTGCAGATTATACAGAGCCTGCATAGCTTTTGGATACATTCCAAAGATATGGAGGCGTGTTAAAGTCATCTACATACCGAAACCGGGCAAAGCGGACTACGAAGAAGCCAAGGCATACAGACCTATCAGTCTTGAGTCGTTCTTCTTGAAAGCCCTGGAGAAGTTAGTAGATAGACATGTCAGGGAGGGAGCATTATGGAAATTCCCCCTCCACAGGCTACAGTGTGCCTACCAGTCGGGCAAATCCACTGAGACGGCACTACATTTTGTGGTAAATAAGGCAGAACATGCATTAGAGAACCGGGAAGTTTGCATTGCTGCATTCCTGGATATTGAGGGAGCTTTCGATCGGACCACCTTTGATGCCATCAGTGTGGCATCGGCAAATCACGGCATAGAGCCAACCATTTGCAAGTGGATCAATTGTATGCTCAGGGGTAGAATCATTAGGTCTGAGTTGTTAGGAGATGAAATGTATGCAACGACAACCAAGGGCTGCCCTCAGGGTGGAGTACTCTCACCACTCTTATGGTGCTTGGTAGTCAATTCACTCCTAGAACAACTCAACAAAGGTCCGTACTTAACGGTCGGATATGCGGATGACTTGGTGATACTCGTCAATGGAAAGTTCCCGAGTACGGTATCTAGTCTCATGCAGAAGGCCCTGATTACGGTGGAAAAATGGTGCAGTAGCAATCATTTATCGATCAACCCAGGGAAAACGACTGTCGTGCCGTTTACTAGGATGAGGGATCTGACAGGGTTGGGAACTCTCTCCATGTATGGTACGCAGTTACAATGGTCCATGGAGGTGAAGTATCTAGGCATGACCTTAGATAGCAAACTAACGTGGAAACCTCATGTAGACAAAGTCATAGAGAAGGCCCAGCGGGTCTTCAGCATGATTCGTTCTACTTATGGGAAGACCTGGGGGCTAAAGCCCAAGGTCATCAAGTGGCTATACACGATGATGATAAGACCTATACTCACGTATGGAAGTATTGTCTGGTGGCCAAGAACTAAACTAGCTACATGCAGGATCGCGCTGTCAAAGGTGCAGCGATTGGCCTGCATGGCTATAACAGGGGCGTTCCCGACTACGCCAACGGCAGCGTTAGAGGTCCTGCTGGATCTAACGCCGCTACACATTGTTGTGGAGTCAGAGGCGATAAAGGCGCTACACAGACTATCTGTGCATGGGCTGTGGAGCGTCAACATGCCGGTAACACGACATACAAAATTGGAGATTTCAAAGGATCTCAAAAGGATTATGAGCATGGAATGCGACAAAATGCAACCACTGCACATATTCAAAAAGAATTTTAAAATAAAGGTTCCCACGAGGGACGAATGGAGACAAGGTCTACAATCCCTTGACAAGGGTTGTCTCATCTGGTACACTGATGGTTCCAAAATGGAAACAGGATCGGGCGCTGGTATCTATACCAACGACTGCAAGGTGAGCCAAAGCATGGGCAAATATGCAACGGTCTTCCAAGCGGAAACCTACGCTATAATTGCCTGTGCTCAGGAGAATATCAACAGTAATGTCACTGACAGGACTGTGTATATTCTCAGTGACAGTCAAGCTGCTCTCAAGGCTCTGGACTCGTGTAGGGTGGACTCCAGACTGGTCCTGAACTGTGTTAAGGCCTTAAACAAACTTGGCAGGAAGAACACAGTCAGACTGGTGTGGGTTCCGGGGCATGCAGGGGTGCAGGGCAATGAGGAGGCTGATGAATTAGCCAGAAAGGGCTCGGAGCAACTGTTTGTGGGCCCCGAGCCATTCGTGGGACTCTCTGAGAGCACCGTCAAGGCAGCTTTGAATGCACATGGCAATGACAAACACAGGCTAGAGTGGAAGGCCCTGAGGGGTCTGGAACACTCCAAGAAATTCATTGCAAACAGAGCCACAGGCTTCACCCGGAAGTTCTGCAGGTATAACAAGAGCCAAATACGCCTGCTCACAGGAGCGTTCACTGGCCATTTTGGCACCAACGACTTCCTGTGCAGATTGAGATTGGCTCACAATTCGATTTGCAGAGCCTGTGGTGAACAGGACGAGTCCATATCGCACCTACTATGTGAATGCGACGCGTTGGCTGGATTGAGGATGGGTCTGATGGGATTGGCATATCCAAACCCTGAGGACTTCAGGCTTCTCCCTCTGAAGTGTACGCTACGACTGATGCAGTACATTCATAGGGAGATAGCTAAGGGATAAATCTTGGGGCTGACACAAAAGATCCCAATGGGTCGAAGTGTCGCCGGTCTGTGCTGACTGGCCCCCATACATAAGATAAGATAAGATAAGATCTCGGAACTATTTTAATCAAAACTAAGCAGGACAGGATGTGAAACGAATTCAAATTAATTAGAATTTAAATATTCTATGCTTCTTTTTCTATTAATTACGCGGTAACCTTCGACCCCCAACCTTCTAACCGTTGAGGTAGTGTTGGTCTAGTTGGTTGGATAGAACTTCAGGCGAGCTCGACATAACCTCACTTAGTGACAAGGGGTAAGCATAACACCATACGTTATGCTTATACCCACGTAGAAAAATATGGTAATAGCGTTTGCCCACGACTTCGAAAGAGCCAGTATTTTTTTCTAGATGAAAGATATCCTGTCCTTTTGAAGACTTGTGATGACTTTTGATGACTTTTATATTGACGACGTGTATGCGAATTTTCATAATGATCGGTCGAGTAGTTAAGGCGTGAAATCATAACAAACAAACTTAAATTCTCATTTATAATATTAGTTAGAATGTCAACCTTAATTAAATGACCACAGCCAGCATCTTCAGGGGATAAAACGAGGATCCATTAGATATTCGAGGGGATTGAAATGTTGTTGATAGTGCCCCAAGATAGTTGATTACCAGGTAAGCAAAGTTCGTCGTTTTGTATGGTACTACTGCATTTTTTTAAACGTTTCTTTTATATAGGCTTGTCTAGGTGACGCAGTGGTAGGGAATAATGTCACAAGTTAGAATCTCGGTATAGGGAAACTGTTATTGGAATTTTCTGTTAAAGAATCTGTGGAGGCGCAGAGTCTAGAACTCAACCTTGGAGACGAAAATTTGCTCGCCCCTGTTATAATGATCTAAAACTATAGCTGGCTCTATATGGGTGTGATAGTTTTCAGTCTACGTGATAGACGTATGACTATGTATTTTATTTATATTGATATTTTTCAGATCTTCCGCTTTTTTAATTTTATCTATTTTAATTTTCAATAGACAATAGATAATCCTGATAACCTAGCCATCCATATATTTTTTAATACATTCTGCTTATATATTCTCCTTTATCTATTAAATAAATAGCTTCAACTTTGTGTGTAGGCTCTAACCAAATCAAATAAAAGTTAAACATCTAAACTCATTACCGAAACTCCAAGTTACATACAATCTTCAACAAACTAATCGGTTCCTATCTTCTACGTTAGAGCGAGACAAAAATCTTATTCTTCCGATGGAGTTATCCTAATCGATAATATTAATATCTTAGGGAGGATATTCGGTATGGCTTGTAAGGAATTACGGGTGCGCATTCCTACCCCTATCTTATAAACTTAGTAAACACATATGTGTAAGGATGTCCGTACATACATAGATACACACGTATATATATGTGTATGTATAACGGGATGAAACGTCAAGGTACACTCAACCCTATTCAATTTTAACCGACTTTAAAATGGAGGAGGTTCTTTGTTTCTCTGTATATTTTTTTAGGTATACACTGATATTTTCAACAACTAGGGATAATTTTTTTTAATTGGGTGTCGTCCATTACCTTATAGATAGATCTGAAGAAAAGATATAAAATACGTGGAAAATCTATCACTTCCTTTTATTTAGTGTCCGGCTTTACGTACTTTTTGAGGCACGAGAAGAGGTGAGACGGGAAGAAATTAAAAAAAAAATTAATAACTTTTTGTTGGCAAGACACGGGGATCGAACCGGGCACGTAATCGGAACACATATGTAAATCGTATTAACAACCGCTGCTTTTATATGCCATATGTCTATTTCTGGTACTCTGAACCTTCAGTATTTTGTGCGCAAAGATTCGAGCAATGATCGCGACCAACTTAAAACAATACAGTAGTCAAACATTCTACATCGAGAAACTGCAAGCTAAGATGAATCTGTAATGATAGTTTCAATTAACAGTTGTACTTGTTCAAACGTACACTCACAGACGTACAGCCGTTGGTAGCGCAAATTATTTGCAGTATCACCATATCGAAGCACTGCACGATCGAATGCACCATTACCACGATCTCTTAGTGTGCTTAACCAATCCCTTGATTCCAATCTTAATCAATAAGAAATAAACGTGTTAAGCTTGCTTGAGTGTGTGTGGGTATGGAACACTATGTGTGTATGTGTTTGAGTGTAGATACTCTATCCTATGTGTGACTTATATACTTGTAAAGGATGGTTTAGGAACTATGTGACTATATTAGTACCTTAAATACCTATTGGTTGGACGATGTAATTTATTCTCATACAAATAAGTAGGTATATGTATATGAGAGTATGTGTTTTAGTGTCGATCTGTTTTTTTAATGTAGTAACTGCACTATTGACTGCACACATGTCGCAGTGATTTATGTGATCGCCTCAACACTGCTGCCGCACCGAGTGTTATGGGATCAAACCCAACACGGGACAAAAATTTGTGTAATAATTATAATATTCTACCACATACATACAACACCATCTAGCCCAAACTAAGCAGACCTTGTACTATGGGTACTAGACAATGGATAAACATACATAAATACTTTTTTTTTGTAAATACAGACATATTATACATAGAAACACCCAGACCAAGACAAATATCCACACAAATGTTTGACTTGTGCGGTAATCGAACCCGCGACCGCGTGTGGTTATTCCGAGTCTGGATGTTCTTAGTGTCCAGTGTTTCAACGTTTGTCAAGTCCTCCGGCACACAGGAATTATACCGAGTAAAGGAGTCGTCTTTTAAAAAAATACGGCATACGGCCTACGTGCATAAAAGAGTTTACCGGCTTAGAATATTCATTATTTTTTGCCATACCAACTATAGTTTGAAAAGGGGCTTCTACAAAGTTATATTTTTGTTGGCTATGCTACAACAATTACCAAAGATATAACATATAGCGTGTTTTTTATTAGTGGTCTTTGTTTTATACATATACATTGATATATACACACTTAACATACGTTTCATTTCATTACGGCGTTAAATTTGCGTCTTTCAGAAACTCATTACCTTTAATATAGTGCTATATAGGTACAATTCCTTATTGCATTATATCAGATTGTATATAACTAAGTACTATACTAAACTAGGATTTATATGTAATGAGATATACAATGAAGTTTGCTACGTATAATACTGTAGGTATACGGTCTCATACCAGTCCTTGCCATTATCGAGTGTACGCGGCGCATAGGAATGTGAATTCTATTAGGATTACTGATTCTTGAGACAGCCTAAATAATATTACAAATGCGAAAGTACTTCCCTACTCGACCGATTATCATAAAATTTCGCATACTCGTTGTCAGAGGAACATACAAGGACATAGGATATCTCTCACCTAGAAAAGAGTATTGTTATTAATCTAACTTACATGCAGTTATGTGACCGAAGCCGTGTGCTAAATTTAACATATATGAATGTTTTTAATCTTTATTGAAAAAATTGTTTTAGCCACCTAAACGCAGCAGCAGCCGGCAAGCAGCCAGACGCCATTATTTTCAATTATGTCTGAAATTCCAGCAATTGACAAGTTAAGCTATGCTATTGTTACGCTAGTCTATCTATATGTACACAGCATGACTATGAAGATGAGTACCTACACAACAAAGTTGCTAACCACTTAAAACATAACAAAGATAAGAAAATGTTTTTCACAATATTGTATAATAAAAACAATAACATGGATAACATTTAATTAATTAATATTTATATTGTTTTCGATTGTTTTATGTGAACTTCGATTATAACTAGAGTATGTTTAAATAATTTAATATAAAAGTATATAAATGCGTAATACAATCTAATCAATATTGCATTCCAATTAGAGGAATATAGCAGCACTAAATGTTTGTTCAATACTAATAAAACTATGTCAACAATACTTTTTTTTCTTTTCTTTTTTTTTTTGTATCAACCTATATTCGCAATAAAGTATTTGAATTGAACTGACTTGAACTTAACAACACCAAATTCGCCAATCATCCATCTGTTCATGAACACAGCTGCACAACTGTCTTTTGTAGAACAAAAAAGCATGAAGACATACACTTACTATTGACTTGTATCAATAAAATAATAATGGTTATTAGTGAGAGACGGTGAGGGCTGCACCGCACGCACGGCACATCGATTAGTTAGACTCTATTAACTGCACGCGTACCTGTCGTACACTCGAGAGAATCGATTTGTGGTCGATCTGTGGTTTCGGAGCCATGTTTCTTGCAATACGATGCGAGCATTGATATGTTGTCTTCACAAAATAATCCATGCTGCAATGATGCCCTGATTTGTAGTCTCTTATTATCTTTAATACTAGGTTTATATCACGATCACGTTAGCATAAAACTTTTAAGGCGGGGAGCCTTAAAAGTTTTATTCTAAATGTGCACATTAATAACACTTCATTTTACGACCCGATGGTACGGATGTGTCGTCTGTACAATGATTTATTATCGGAACATCATAACACTTTGGACATATTCGCCGATTCGCAAAATTTAAAAGTAATGTTAAACATGTTATGTCTAATGTATAATAATAAATTGCTGGGTATTGGTACAATTCTCATTTTATTTTTCTTTTTCTTTTCTTTATGTTTTATCCATTTCGTCGTTAGCAACACAGTTCATTGCGATCATTTAGTGTACACATAGTTAGGAACTTAGTTTAGAACAACTGTGATATGTATTTATATTCAAACCTCCTTGTACTTTGTTCTGTTTTTTGTACGTTAAATAAATAAATACAGGAATATGTGAACCTCTTGACTATTTAATTTGTTATGTTTTTGTGTATGTATGCGTAATGGCCGCCGCTTCGCTCGAAAACAGTTCTTGTTTACCTGGATGAAAGGTACCCTGATGTTTTTTTATGTACCACTGACAATTTGTATGAAATTTTATACAAATTTCATGATGATTGGTCAAGTAGATAAGGCGTGAAAGCGTAACAAATAAACAAACAAACTCTCTTTGATGTTATGTTTTGTGTGCCCTAATAAAAAAGTAACTAGCTATCTGAAAATTAGTTTAAAGAAGTCCTGCTCGAAGCTGAAGTCACCTGGTAAGCAGTTATAACATACAGGAGATCACAGCCAAGTATCCTTGCGTTGTGTTCCTGCGGTAAATCATTTTTGGATTTATTTAAGAAGGCGCTGTACATTAAAATTAAACTAATTTATACGGATTTTATCGCATTGTTTATTTATCACTGTATTACCTAATTTTGAAACTGTTACACTACTACTACTATTAAATTTTACTAATTTTTAGGGTAATAAACTTATTAAAGCTATTTATATTTAGGTTTACACTCTCCCTGACGTTTCGGTTGCTTTTCAGCAGCCATGGTCACGGGGAGACTAAGATGGTAGTTGTCTCAATGTTCCAGTGTAGTTATTATATAGTGAGTTTAATTTTAATGAATAACATTCGCGTAAACAGAAGACAATATTAGGCGTTGTACACTTAGCAGGAAAACTAGCGCCGTTATATTTAACCTGAGACTGACATTCCTTTGCAGTGACCATCCTAACTAATATTATAAATACAAATGTGAGTTTCTTTGTTTGTTGTACTTTCTCGCTTTAACTACTCGATCGATCATTATAAAATTTCGCATACACATTGTCAGAGATACAAAAAATATATCTCTATAGATCATCTAGAAAAATACTGTGCCCGGGGGATATACATTGATTGACATTACCGCGAGCAAAGCCGCGGTCAAAATATAGTAGTCTATAGATTTGTTGAATTATTGTATCTATACCTGATGCCACATCTGACCAGCAGGTGACCCGTAAAGTTGTTTATGAAAGTTTTAATAGTATGGATGTAATGCCTACGTAAACTGGATGACTGTAATAAAATAGACCCACTTTGAGTTTTCGGTTTATTGTCAGTTACACGAATAAATATTCTGTCTATACACGCTATAAACATAAACCAGAATGGTAATAACTTCTCAGCAAAAGCACAAGAGTTATAGCAAGTTAACAGTTCGATAGAAAATAGTTATAGGTATCTCATACATTATAGTAGCATCGTGTTTATACCTAAAGCGTTATCAGAAGTGTATGCCATTTACTTTTTAAGCATGCATCTAAAAGACCAACCGTATAGCCATCTACGATGCAGGCCTCCTCTTTCTTATATATTACTACAGTGAAAGGAACGTAACGTAAGTACGTAAGACTGCAATGCAGAGGGTCTCGGGTCCGAACCCACGGCGCGCACCTCTGACTTTCGGAAATTATATGACTTTACGAAATTATGTGCGTATTGATTGACAATTATCGCCTGCTCCGTGCCTCGGAGAGCACGTTAAGCGGTCGGTCCCGGCTGCCATGAACATCTATGACAATCGTTATTGGGAAGTCAGTGTCCTATAATATCCTGACACTGGTCTATCCTTAGAGTATCGTTAGCCTTCGGGTTGCAGAGGTCAGGTGGCAGCCGCTCCGTGTAAAAACTGATATCCAGTCAAATCCGATTAGACTAGAAAAGTCAACTCCAAGTGACTTGGGAATAATAAAGGCTAGGGAGAAGAAGAACGTAAGTACGAAAGGAAAGCACAAGCATAAGATCTGCTTGTTGGCAAACGCTTACCATAGTCTATGATCATTTCTAATACCAAGAATATTATTCATTTAATTAAAAAAAGTGTCATGTGAGCGCGGTAATTTTTGCTCACCGGGAAAAACGCTTTCAATCGAGAGGTCGTAGGTTCGAGTTCTATGCCTTGTACTACCAACGCATTAAAGTCCTGTACCTGTCTAATTTACATAATAAAGTTTCTAGATAACTTAAACCAGAAGTGCCTCTAGATACTTTGATTTAACAGAAAAAAACAATTAAGGTCAATTTTAACCAAGTCTAACTTATTGAATGAAAAAGGAATAAATAAAAATAATTCCGAACTTACAAAGTATTGGAAACCAGTGGCTAAACCTTGAGAGCCTCAAAACTTATAAACAAAGAGCGGTCCGGGGCCTCAAGGATGACTGAGCAAAAAGTTTCAATCAAAACGGTTCAGTGGCTCTGCAGAAAACGTCGGCCATATAACAACAAAAGAACTCTCTATATAAACAACATTATTCTATAACCCTATTGGATATTTTAAGACATTTCATATATGTAGCTATATACTAATATTATGAAGAGAAAAGATTAGATTTTTTGTTTGTCTGTTTGCAAAGGTTTAACTCAAAAAGTACACAACCGATTTAAAAATCACCTTCGCCATTAGAAAGCTTTATTATCCCCAAGTAACATAGGCTATATATTATATATTTGTTTTATGGTTTAGGGGGCAAACAAGCAGACGGGTCGCCTGATGGTAAGCGTTTACCGCCACCCATGGACACCCAACACCAGAGGAGTCACAAATGTGTCGCCGGCCACTAAAGAAAATGTTTTAAGGTACTGTTTTTAACATAACGAAACCTACATTTAGCTATTTTTTGAATATTATGATTTATTGAAGTTGTCAATGTATACATATTTATGATTTTATTATAAACTAGGTACATAGTCGCAGGCCTTAAAATGTGGGAATATTTTTTTTTATTCCACTAATTTGGTGCAGTGGTAGTGTATACGACTGCGGATTATGAAGTCTCGGGTTCGATTCCCGGGTCGGGCTTAGAAAACGTTACTAAGATTTGCCGTCAATAATTTCTTAGTACCAATTTATTAAGAATTTCTGTCAAGAAGTTCTTAATAATTAGCCTGGAGTTAGGAAGTTTTCAATTTCGGGGATGAATTGTGTTTCATCCCCGTGCGTCGGAAAGCACGTTAAACAGTGGATCTCGGCTGTCATGAACATCTATGTCAGTCGTTATTGGGTAGTCAGCGCCCTCAAATATCCTGACGACTGGTCTAATCATAGAATGATGTTATCCTTCTGGGTTACGGAAGTCAGATGGCAGTCGCTCCGTGTAAAAACTTGTAAATCTTGTTAGACCAGAAATAAGCGGATACATAAGCTGGGATTAAAAATGACTAGGAAGAAAAAGATAAGTTGCCAAACAAGCATACGGCCCACCTGATGGTAAGTGGTAACCGTAGCCTATGGACGTCTGCAACACCAGAGGCATCACTTGCGCGTTGCCGACCCTTAAGGAAAGAAAGTGGAAAGGAGAAGGAGCGGAAAGGGGGAAAGAGGGTGAGTTGGCCTTCGGCACTCTTATTCACCGAACGAAACGCAACAGTAAGAATACTGCTTTTTCACATCGATATTCTGTGAGAGGGTAGTCCTTCCCTGGTCGAGCCGGCCCATTCATGCTGAAATCAGTGAGGCTCTACTACTCTAAATAATATAATAATAATATAATATAATATAATAATAATAATAATATTCTACCACATACATACAACACCATCTAGCCCAAACTAAGCAGAGCTTGTACTATGGGTACTAGACAATGGATAAACATACATATATACCTTTTTTTTGTAAATACATACTTATTATACATAGAAACACCCAGACCAAGACAAACATCCATGTTCATGCACACAAATGTTTGACTTGTGCGGGAATCGAACTCGCGACCTCAGGCGTGGCAGTCGGTCACACTAACCACCTTTGGGGAAAGACCGAAGGGTTGAGCAGAGGAGTTTTACTCAAATATGTCGTCAACTATGATTATAGATCCCACGTGATATAGAGCGAAGATATTGTCGTCTTCTGGATAGTTCCAGACACCGTGCTCTAAAAATTTTTTGACAAAAAATTCCAATAATACTTTCCTTGACCCAGGGATCGAACCTCAGACCTCATGCAAAGTTTTCGCATAGATGACATAACTGTTCCGAGGCTTTAGGTTCGATTCTCAGAAGGGGCATAATTGTGTTACCTAAATTATGCTGGGAAACAGGCGTGAATTTATGTATGTATGTATGTAAATTATGCTGGTGAAACGATACAGTGGTGTAAATTATCTCTCGATTTTCGGATGCACGCCGTGTAGGGATAAGGATCGCCTATGTGTAAGGTATATGGGAGCAATTACATGAAAGTTTATAAATTTTAAATGTTTTCTAGAACACTTATGGGATAATTTTTAAAACTTCTCATCATTGTCGCGTTAATTATTAATTATAATATCATATGATGACGTTATTTTATTTTATTGTCGGCCTCGATGGCGTAATGGTTAGTGTAACCGACTGCTACGCCTGAGGTCGCGGGTTCGATTCCCGCACAAGTCAAACATTTGTGTGCATGAACTTGGATATTTGTCTTGGTCTGGGTGTTTCTATGTATAATATGTAAGTATTTAAAAAAAAAACGTATATATGTATGTTTATCCATTGTCTAGTATCCATAGTACAAGCTCTGCTTAGTTTGGGCTAGATGGTGTTGTGTGTATGTGGTAGAATATTTATTTATTTATTATTTATTTTAAGGCGCTCGTCGCGCGAGTTGTGTTGTGTGCACCGCATCGATGATTCTCGCTCGCTAGTGCTGGCGGGGGCTAGATGACTCATTATTGTGCGATACATAGCTGCGCGTGGCTTGCGTCCATACGTTATGACTATTTTAACTATGACTTACCACATTTATTGACTTACTGTTGTATTTATTTTATTTTTATATAATTGTGTACTTATTTAACATTTGTCTATGTATTCTTTACCTTCTTACGCTATTAGTATGTACATAATTCTAAATTATATATAACTATGTATATACCTATCGTTATACTTGTTGGCTTCCGTACGTCACAATAACAGGCTCCAGTGGAAGACCCGTGCCTGGTTCTTGGGACCAGGCAAATGCTGAACTGGAGTCCTGATTGCTGCAGCTGTGGGACACATGTGTCTCAAGAGATTTAATTATTTTATGTCACTGTATCTTTTATTTTTTATTTCTTACTTTTTAATATTGTGTATGTAACTGATACTTTATTTTTATTTTTTATTTTCATTTACATTGTGCCCACCTGAAAGCTGTATGCAATAAAGATTTCTTTCTTTCTTTCTTTTCTTTAAGACGAGCTCAATTCGTTTTTAAAAATATAAAATTTATAATCTAATTTGAAATGTCGCATTTATTGTCGGCAAACTCACGAGAATTTTGCCGTCTTTGTTATATTACCATGAAGACGGGCAAACAAATTATGTCACTATGTCTTCTCTCTAGCCTTTATTATTCCTAAGTCTCTTGGGGTCGGCTTTTCTAGTCTAACCGGATTTAACTGGATATCAGTTTTTACACGGAGCGGCTGCCACCTGACCTCCGCGACCCGAAGGCTAACTATACCCTAAAGTTAGACCAATGTTAGGATATTATAGGGCAATGGCTTCCCAATAACGACTGCCATAGGTGTTCATAGCAGTCGGGACCGACGGCTTAACGTGCTTTCCGAGGCACGGAGCAGGAGATAATTGTCAATCAATACGCACATAATTTCGAAAAGTCATATAAATTCCGAAAGTCAGAGGTGCGCGACGTGGGTTCGAACCCGAGACCCTCTGCATTGCAGTCTGTTGGTCTCCCCACTGAGCTATCGCTGCTAATTATGTTACTATGTAAGCATATGTTTATATTCACATGAAAAGAGCAATTGTTTATAAGTTTGTTTATAAAAATTTATATATTATTTTACTATTCACGCAGTTGAGATGCGCATACTATCTTGAAATGTCCATTTCATTTTGTTACTGGTTTAATTCCTACGTAGAACATAGAGCCGTGTGATCCACAATTATTCTGAGTCTGGGTGTATTTGGAAACGTTTTCTTAGTATTTGTAAATATCCCAGGCATAGAGATAACTGATAAAAAAACTTGAGAGGTGTCAAGGGACACCCGGATGGAACGAAGTTTCTTGCGATTAATTAGTGAAGGAATTGTAATACATTTTTTTTAATTAATTAATTTATAAATTTCCGAAAATCTAAAAAAATCCATATAAGATACACACCCTACATGGCGCGTGCATAATAATAAGAAGTCTGTTAGCTCGCAGCTGGCCACGAGGTCACGCGTTTTTTCCATAATGAAGTAATCTGCTGGCGCATGAATGAACAGTGCGAGCGAGATAGCGTAACTACTTACGCACGCCGCACAGCTTACAATAGCTTACTATAGCAAAAAGTGTCGTGACAACTTTTCGTAAGAATTTTTTCCGTCTAGCCCCCTTTCACAACGCGCGATAAGGAACTTCGTTCCAAAAATATCTGTCTTATATAAGGATGCATGCATTAAAATGTAGAAGCAAATGTAGCTCTAAATTCATAAACCACAAATCACGATTAAATCCGCAAGGAATAGCTTTATTTAAACATGTGTGCTTTACTAAAGAAAGTATGAGCTACTTTAAACTCCCATTATAGGTTAAAAAACAATACCTACTTATTGCAAAATATTATAGGTACAACAGTAATGTTTTTTGCAACTAAACCTCTTACCAGACTTTATTGAATATGGCAATAAAGGCAACTTAAAAGAAGACAGCCTACCAGAAAATGAACATAAATTAATTTAAAAAAACTACATATTTGCGACTAACAGCTATCATGAAATAAACCGAATTGCTACTAAACTCAAACTTCAACTTGGCAATGGCTGGTTACTTCGATAAACAAAACAATACAGTTCCGCCAATAAGGCTTCCATATCGAATAACAGATGTACAGCCGATCGATTCCCCGGCGAACTATTTTATATTCAGCATACTCGTGTTCAACGAGTGTGTAGTTATACGATAATGCGGTATCGGACTCATTAATAGTCAGACTCTGAATACACTCGCATATAAGAACCTATATGCTCATTGTTGGTAGCAAACAAGCTTACGGTCCGGTTGATGGTAAACAGTTACCGTTGGCTATGGACGTCGATGATTCTAGAACTTCGACGCGTGCATCGGACTTGCGATCTGGAGGTTTCGATTTTCACCTATACCTATGTAAACCGACTCATAACAAAAACTTTCTAGCGAATGTTACATACCTTATTTTTAATAAGATAAACTGGTGTTTATATCAATGGTAAAGGTAAACACCAAGGGAGTTTCATCATAACCATGGCTTTTAAAAATCAACCTGCACTACGGTGAAATTATATATGGTGAAATTTATTGTATGTAAAGCGTTACATAAGGTCGAGCGAGCGATACTTCTGTTATAACTAGTGCGCATAATTTTATCGGTAACCATTTACCAATGGGCGGACTGTGTACTGTTGTGTGCTTTGTGATTTAGTTGTATAAAAAAGCAACTAAATACTATCCCAGCTTCTATTAGCAACTAACGAAAATAAATAGGTATTTAAATAATTATAGAAATATTAGCGACCCGCGGCTTCGCACGGGTATTACAAAACCTTAACAAATTATACACCTAAACCTTCCTTATGAATCACACTGTCTATTAGCGAAAACCCTTTGAAAATCCGTTTAGTAGTTTTTGAGTTTATCGCGGACAGACAGACGCAGCGGAAGACTTTGTTTACAATACGTAGTGATTAATAATCTAAGAACCAGAAGTTTTGAAAATCGATCCTAATTATACATATGTACATAATCATACCCCTATATAATCGAAAAAGCAGGCAGAGTATATTACACCCACGTTTCGTTACCTGTGGTTTTATATCCCAAGTTATAATACCCTGTATTTGAAGAAAACATTACAGACGAGAATTCATAAGTCGAGTCGATATACGCATCTTGGCTAGTTAAAAGCATGTTCATGGTGATTATCATAAGTATTGAAGTTGGGACTCGACGCTGTAGTACTATACTGCAAATAGAGACTAAACTTAAGCAAATGACAAAGTAAATAAAAATGTTTTCGAGAAGCAAAAAAAGGCAGTGTTTTGTCGTATTGAGGGACACATACTCCGTGCTAAATAAGAATTTGCTAACAGAAAAACCAAGTAGCACTTTTTCCGATCCGGGAATTATATCCAAGATATCATGCATAGCAATCGCATTCATAACTACGCCACAGGAGCAGTAATTCTGTAGAATAGTGCTGTAAAACGGTGACACTTACGACTATGCCCCGGAAAGGATTTTAGACTGTGGTGTAATTCATACACATTTGCCAGCCATTGTTTTAAGTCACACTTAATATGAGGATTAAATCCTTTAAGTTTTTATAAGGCATCTTACATCTTACCTCGTCAATCTCTTACAAGGAATGATAACTGTGTCGCGGAAGACTTTACAGACATTCAAACAACAGGCACAGAGGAAACTCAGACTCGGAACAACTGTTTCTGGATTACACAATTTCAAAATTACTTACAAAATCGAACCTACATCATTCGGAAGCAGTGGCGAGGCAACCACATAGACCACTACTATCCGTGCAGTCATAATATTATTATCTATTCTACCTTGTATATAAAGCAGATTTTACAAGTTTACTCGCCAAGTGCTTGACCCGACTTGTCTATAAGTTTACCTTTCTGCCTCTACCCTGTCCAAGTGCGGCGTAATCATACGCCTGGCTGGCAGATCGGACGGTAATACAGGTGGAGGCTGTCCAACCCATAACATAATTCCATCGCGTGTGCAGGCATTTTACTAATAGGGCAACTTAAAAAATGATTAATACACGGCTGAAATATGTTACTTTCAAATACGTATTTTGCATCATCATACGTACTACCAAAATGCTAATAATGAAACTATATTTATCCTTACTAATATTATGAACGCGATAGTTTAAGTTTAATATGGTTGTTTGTTACTCTTTCACACAAAAACTACTGAAACGATTTTGATGAAATTTGGTATGTAGATAGCTGGAGACCTGGATTAACACATAAGCTACTGTTTATACCGATGTTCCTACGGCATCGGGACTTATGCGGGTGCAACCGTGGGGCGCAGCTAGTCTTACATAATATTGTCTTATATTTACGCGAATGTATATATATATATTGAAATTGAACACTTTATACGGATTTTGTCGCGTTGTTTATTTTACTTTAAAACACTGTTACTACATAATTTTGAAAACTCTAACACTACTATTATTGAACTTTGCTACTATTTAAGCTATATATTTTTTAATTGTCGGCTTCGATGGCGTAGTGGTTAGTGTAACCGACTGCTACGCCTGAGGTCGCGGGTTTAATACACAAGCAAAATCAAACATTTGTGTGCATGAACACGGATGTTGGTCTGGGTGTTTCCATGTATAATATGTAAGTATCTACAAAAAAAAAATATATTATGTATGTTTATCCATTGTCTAGTACCCATAGTACAAGCTCTGCTTAGTTTGGGCTAGATGATGTTGTGTGTATGTGGTAGAATATTTATATTTATATTTATATTTATTAAAACTATTTATATTTAAATTTACACTTTGCTCCGACGTTTCAGTTGCTTTACAGCAGCCATGTTCACGAGGAGACTAAGATGGTAGTTGTCCCAACGTTCTGAAGAACGTTTAAAACACTAATATTAAAATTATGTAATAACAGTGTTATAAAGTAAAATAAACAACGCGACAAAATCCGTATAAAGTGTTTAATTTCAATAGTCTTACATAGTTTTACTATTCGCAATTTCACAGGCTCATGTGTGTATATCCCGGAGAGGTTGGCAGTAACATTACATCCACACTTCACCAGCTTAGTTTTAGGCTAAACACAATTAGAGGCGATTCCAAGCCTAAAGCCGTCTATCGGGCAGAGTTCCAAGCTGCCATTGCTACTGAGAATGCCTTTACAGAAACACTCAATAACGCTTTGCTCTAGAACTGGAAAATTAACCCAGGACCTAATCCACAGAAGTCGCATTGTCCACCAAGACAATCAACTAAAATATACTACTTTAAAATCGGCGTTCATTCCAACCATCATAATTACTAACAAAAAATAATCGATAACAAATAATAACAAACGATAATTTTCTTTTACGTATATACACCCAATAACACTAAGATTAATCTGAAAAATATCCCAGGCGATTTTTTTTATCTTTCAAACTATATTTTATGCCTAATTTTATTACCACAAAAAACACGAATAATAAAAGAGTCTATAACTAACTGTGAGAAAAATTATGAAACATAATTCATACATTTTCTATGAAAATTCACATAGTTCACCAAAACAAACCATTTAATTCTACACATACCTACCTACGTGTAAAACTCGTGTAATCTAAAAGATCTTTTATATCATCCATGCTACTACCAGTATTTGTTTAACCAAAGCGTTTCTCAAAATAATATCTATCCATGAACACATACATATTTTGTTTAGCGTAAAAATAAAACTGAATAATATTCATCCGTATATTTTATTTACATTACTTAAAATGAAAGAATGTTATAATAGTAGAAATAGAAAATTTGTTTATACTTTACAGATAATTATTACTACCTTTCTAAACTTTGATCCAATGAAGTCCATGGATGTATACAATGCAACTATAAATTTATTAACAACGTTAAAATTCACAAAAAGATCTTCTTCGATAATCTTCCTGTAGCCTATTTCAACATTCTTATATAAATGTTTCTATCCATTACTATGATCCACAAAGCTTAGGGAAGAAAAGGAAATAGTTTTGTTCGCACATTAAACAATCCAATAAGAGTTTCTACGAATCTCTTGTTTGTTTGTCTATTCACAAAACACAATTGGACACGTATGTTTACCTAATGACTTCAAACGAATTTATTCTCTTTTTTAAGATATACCTACATTCTAAAAAAGTCAAAAATAGAACCATTCATAACGTATGTACATAAATGCCTACAGTACTGGAATGAAAGCCTCGTACTCATGTATATATAAGGATAATAAAAAATATAAATAATTCCCGAAAGTAAATTTATTTACTTCGAATCTCTCTAACAAATAAGACAACGACAAAGAAAAGTCCTTTTCGAATTTAACCATGGACCGCGATATAGCTTTCTATGTCCATCTCTACACAGTAATGCAGTACCTACGTACGTTACGTGAATAAAATCTATAAGCATTTGTATAATGTCCCTATAAAATACTTTAAATATTGAAACTGAAATCGAAAAATAAATTTTCTAAAAATAAATTTGTCGTAATAATATCTACTACATAATGAAAACATCTCCAGTACTTACAAAAACAAATAAACTATTTCCCAAACACAGTCACTTCACTGAATCAGAACACAAAAATCCAACAACACATCACAGTTAAAACAATCTCAAATTAAACAACACAATAATTTCGTCTCGAAAAATCAAATAAGTTTAAAAACTTACGCACTTCACTATGCAAAATATTTCGCGGAAGAAATTCGGAGGGACGAAAACGCCACCCTATACGCGTCCAACCGTCGCAACGATGCGACGTAAACTGAGGCATCAGGATCTACCCTTACAGTTTTCCGCGACAGAGCGAGACGGACACATCCGTTTTCCAGAAAATTTAAAAGTGGGAATGAGACAGTGATAGGAAATTTCGTTTCGCACGTGGTGCGATGCGGTCAATTGCAACGCTACGGTCATTGCCATAGAGTGATCATATTACTATTTTATGGCTTATTTATGTTCTGTGATTATCCGGGGAAATTAGAAATGCCCTAAAATAGGGCAAAGCGAAGCAACAATGACCACTTTTCCTTCTAATTCTTATTATTAGAGATGATAAGATACACTTCATTTTTCCTCTCCAGATAGGAGATAACAGTTCTATTCAGTAAAGCTATTTTGAAGGCAATTAGATTTTGGACCTGTACAGATATTATTGTTTATTTTAAATAGATGAAAAATACAAAGCTGGAAAACAGCATTATTCTGGCCTAACATTGTGATTTTGGAGCACCCTGATTGGGGCAGTTCTTCCACCCTACAGAAGATAGCGGGAAAACTACCTGGAGTTACTGTTAAGTTAGTTCCTTTTCCTTAGAGTCAGCCAATCGCGAACAATGTCACTGGTGTCATAAACGATCCTTTGCTACGATAGTCGCTTACCATCAGACAAGCTGTGTGCATGTTTGTAACTTAAGTTACATGATTGTAACAGAAAACAGGTATTGATGCGATCATGCTCGGTATTTATCTACATATCTTTTGAAAAGGGTAACATCCGAACTATTTGGCAGAGCTTTTATCTTGAGGTACTTTACAAATCATCTAAACGGCACAAAAACACCCAGATTTTGTAAGGGTACACAACTTTTCCCCGTGTGGGGATGGTAAAGGATATGCTGGGGTTTAAGACATTGCCTACCCATTACTAGTTCCCATACCCATATGTTGGTGTAAGTCTATACAATCAATAACCCTCAAAAGTAATCTTATTTTTGGAAGCGAAACTTAGGAAATTTCAATTGAAAACCTCTACACTACGTCGAGAAATAAATTTGGTCTTTATCTTGTTCATTAATTTATAAAGCAAGCGTTTTCTAGATTTTAAAACCGTACCTCTTAAATGAAAAGATACAGACAAGCATATTAACTTTCTGAAAACTGCTTTCATGTTTTTAATTATCTTTATTTGAATTATTATTTGTATTGAACAGCAGTTATTTTATGAGTGTGGCTCATTCATACATTAAGTATTGGCATCATATATTTATTATTTCCTCGGACACATGACGTTTTTTTGACCAATATCTTAGATTTTTTACTAATTAAGCTAATTGCGTTTCTCGTTAGTGATACCCATTACTTGTTCTTTTGTTAAAATATTAAAATAAAAATCTGTAGAAATGTTACTGTACAAACATATGTGACTGGATTGTGCAAGAGAGATATTCCAGCACCATAACAATTGGACTCCGAAGTCACTGCCTACCTCTCTGAGAAAGAGGCATATAAATAAAATGTATAGTTATGTGTCTATACACACACTTATCCGTGTCGCTATGCTTATACCATTTCAAGCCTTACATGTAAATACTTGATCATACATACTAAATAATATATGAGATGATATCTACATAAAGCATACTGTATGAGTATTATTTTATTTTAACTATTTAAATAAACTTACAGCTAGAAATACAATTAACATGATACTAATAAGGTGATGACTAATTAAAAGTTTTAAGTAGTAAGTGAATATAGTAATATAATTATGTATAATATGTAAATCAAAAATCATATCCTGTGTTCACGACATCGTCTTTCTGTCGTCATGTCAGTTATATAGTTTACAAATGATTGAGTAACAAACGCCCAAATATCATCACAAATTTCACATTGGTAATATGAGCAGCAAAATTAATTATTTAAAAATGCAAGCAAGAGAAAATATTATTGCCACTTCTTACACGAAATAATAAAATTAAAGTGCTATTGGAATAGATATACTTCTGCTTACACTTCCAAAAAAACAGAAGCGTGATGTCATGCTAAACATAAATTTGAGGCTTAACTACAGTGGTCTATTTTTGACGTAATCCCACGGCAATAACAACTTAATCTACTGAATCTAAGCCTACCGAAACCATAGCGTGATGGCATTTACACCCCGCATTAGAACGAGCACCGAACCTCAACCGAAGTGTTGTTATAGGAAATAACACTAATAAACTAAAGGAAATAATAGTTTTATTAAACCAAACTGCTGGCAATTTAGCGGTACACCCGGTTTCACGAAACAGTCTTATACAGCTTATGAACGATGTTGCTACAATAAAATATTCAGTGTTTTTAACAACGTATAATGCTTGCCTCCTTATTCCGTGAACTGTACTTAACTGTTTTCATAAAATATCCAGGTACAGAAGGATTTCCTTTATAATTTATTTTTTGTGAAACAAAATTATGCTTTAGAAGTTTATGTAGATTTGATAGCTTATTGATGATATCGATTAGAATGTTTTCTCATTTATGTGAACTTGCTATAAATAATAATATAATAATAATATTCTACCACATACACACAACACCATCTAGCCCAAACTAAGCAGAGCTTGTACTATGGGTACTAGACAATGGATAAACATACATATATACTTTTTTTTGTAAATACATACATATTATACATAGAAACACCCAGACCAAGACAAACATCCATGTTCATGCACACAAATGTTTGACTTGTGCGGGAATCGAACCCGCGACCTCAGGCGTGGCAGTCGGTTACACTAACCACTACGCCGTCGAGCAGTGCCCTCTAATACGCTATGGCTAACTATTATAAAATATTTAAGACCTAATACACTTAGATTGCAAATAAATGAATTGATTTTGAAAAAAATACCACTGCCGCACCAATTTCTATATCGTGGCGGGCTTCACAAACATTTTAAGAACGGACAAGAACACCTAATTCCGAACAACTATTTTTGAATGCACAAATCCTGTGTGAGGATCAAAGTGACAATACTTAGCGTGGTGTTATAACGAAGTGACATATCAAACTATTTTACCACTCGGGCAGTCAGTCTAGCGTGTGACAATGCCAATAACTGCATTCAACGAACGTGTTCTAAAATCGCTGAACGCTAGCGTTAATGTGTGAGTATATCTGTTGCGCTTGCCGAGTTAATTAGTAGTTGTCGGCTATCTTTATCTATGTAATTTATACGCTTACTGGTGACAGTAAAAGTCAAGAAATGACTATGGAATCTTGGGCAAAGAAACATCAACACAAACATGATAACAATTTTCTTTTTTACAACTGAATTGGCAATGTAACATACGGTCACCTGATGGTAAGTGGTCACCGTAGCCTATAGACGCCTGCAACACCAGAGACATCACTTACGCGTTGCCAACCCTTTAGGAAAGGAAGTGGGATGGAGAAGGAGCAGGAAGGGGGAAAGAGGGTGATCGGGCCTCCGGCACTCTCACTCACCGAACGAAACACAACAGTAGGAATACTGCTATTTCACATCGATATTCTGGGAGACGGTAGTCCTTCCCCAGTCGAGCCGGCCCATTCAAGTTGAGATCAGCGAGGCTCTACTACCTATGAAATATTATATTATAAATAATATTGTATATATTACATAAAATATTATTATATTTGGACACATCAAAGGTGATCCTTAATGCGAATATGAGTTTGTTTGTTACGCTTTCACGCCTTAACTACTCGACCTATTATCACGAAATTTTGCATACACATTGACAGGGGTACAGGGTACATAGGGTTTCTATCATCCAGAAAAGAATTAGTTCTCAAGGAATAGAAATTGATTGTCAAAACCTGTAGATTTCGACAATAAATTTACAAATTTATGTAATGTATTAACGCGACTGAAGCCGCGGGCAAAAGCTAGTAAATAATAAATAACGTTTTTAGTATATTACTTTACACGAATAATTAAACTAATGGTCAATAAGTTTATGTGTAACATAATAATGATAATAACTAATCGAAAATAACACGATAAATTACGATACGTTTGTCTAGTACCCAAAGTACAAGCTCTGCTTAGTTTGGGCTAGATGGTGTTGTGTGTATGTGGTAAAATATTTATTATTTATAATGAAATTCAGGCTCAACGCATCTTGGTACAGAACAGTATTCCTGTATGGCCTTCTTATCGTAAAAGAGGCAATTGATTATTATCGTAAGAGCTCGGTAGATAGGGTCAGGGACTCCCAGTTCATGATATAATTATGATAGTATATCATATTTGATGATATCACATATTATATTCTGAACGTATATAGCATAAGTCTCATCCGTATTACCCTTTTTCTTTTCGAGTCAACAGTACACTTCCTTTTTACATGGCACGTATACTTTACTCCTAAATTGTATGTTTTCTACACCTCTACTTAATCCTTCGCGCATGTATGTAGCCGTACAGGCGTCATTTTAATTTAAGGCAACTAGTAAAATGACTGTTTTCATTTATTCCAACAACGTTTATAAATTACGTGGAACAATAGTTAGTTTTATGGGGCAAACTCATGGAAATAGAGGCGAGCTCAAGTGGTAGTAAAAAGTTTTGTAATATTGAACGAGTCAGTTTGCCACTATCGATGTGTTTCGGGTTTTATCTGGAGGGGACCACAGATGCTTTTTAGAAATAGTTTTATATTTCATTAAGTTATGCGTTTACGCAAATGTTATACATATACATTGAAATTAAACAAATTTATACGGATTTTATCGCGTTGTTAATTTTTATTGTGCAAAATTATTATTACATAATTTTGAAACTTTAAACTACTATTGTTAAACACTTTTACTAGTTACTGTTTACTTCTATTTAAGCTAAATTATAAAAAATAAATAGATGTAATTATACCCTTTTTTATTTAGTTACTCAAAGACTGCAACTAACCTAACCTAAATGTAGCTTCAGTAACCTCACTAAGGTATATATTTTGACGTTCATAAGTGTTACTTTGTGACCTAAATGAATAAATGATTTTGACTTTGGCTTTGACTTGACTGCCTCGGTGGCGCGGTAGTGTACACGATTGCTACGCTTAAGATCTCAGGTTCGATACCTAGGTCGAACAAATGTAATTAAGTTTAATTTTTTTGGTTTCAATACTTTATTACATTTGCTTTATCTCAAAAGCGTGGAACTTAAAAATATCCTTACTGGGCGAATAGAGGATATAATTAATGTTCTTCGACGATACAGTATATATTATTAAAACTATCACTAACCTCTAGCTACGGTAAATTACACAAGCATGTTAGTGGACGATTTATAGCTGTATTTCCATACATAAAGGTAGAACTCACAATGGTCGTATAGCCGAAACCACTGGGTTAACGCTTCTTCTATAAAAATCAAAATATTTTTAATAAAATTTACACATAAACAAAGGCATGCCTGTTAAACCCCAAAATTTGGGTGTAAAAATCTTTTTGGCTGTATGCCAAAGACTTTACACCCACATTTCACCCGGTATGTTTTAAGTTCCGCATAATATAGCCCATTGCCGTATATCGGATATATTGCCGGACTACGGCGTCCAGTCCAGACTATGTCATTTAACTGAGAATTTAATAACAGAAAATTTTGCTCCATTCGGGTCTCGATCCTGAGAACTGACTATCATATATAAACATAAGCATAAATTTAGGACTATCGGATATGTACATATGTATAATTAATATATCCTGTTCGAAACTAAGCTTATGAATGGCTAACGGTAGCATTTACACTTATTACTGAAATAACTAAGCCTACTGTAACATAATGCACGCATAATTTTAAACATCGTAGCACTCGTAGCCGCGAGCTACGTATTAGCTACGGCATGCTACGGCGGGATTGGTACACTATGCATGTGTATTATCTGAGTGTAACGCTGTAACTGTGTTTATACAGCACGTGCGTAACAGTTATTTACAATTAAAAGTGTTTAGGTTAAGACCTAAACACAATAGACTAAGGTCTATTTTTCACCTCGGTGGCGTAGCTGTACTGTATGCGACTGTTGGTCTCAGATTCGATGCTCGGGTCACGCAAAGTGTTATTAGGATTTTCTGTTTAGTGATCCTCAGCAATAACACGGCGTCTGGAATATTGCCTTGCAATAATCCCTCTCCCTGTCACGAGGGATCTTAAACCACACCACAGCCTGGCGAAATGTGGATGTAATACCTACACTTCTGCCTAGGCCTTCAAAGGCAAAACACGAATTGCTATAATAAGAACAAAATAATACAAGTTTCCATAATGGTCGTAATATTTAAGGATTTAAAAGAAATAATAATAACCCATAGAGAAATAAACGGCGCAAATATGGAACATTCAAATTTGTTCACAAATATTAGTGAAGAATAAGCCAGGTTAAGAGAACCTTAAACCGGCGAACGTGTATGAGGTAATGTGCTAGAAGTGAATGAAGCCAGAGGAGTGTGTCAGGATAGTGCAATAGTGTATAGCAAATGGAAAGCCGTAGTCTCTACCTACCCCTTTGGGAAACAGGCGTGAATCGATGTATGTATGTATGTATGTAATAATAAATTTATGTTAGCATTAGTGTAATACAAAAGAAAATACCCTTAAGCTGTCATGCAAATTTATTGTATTTTTCTTACGACCCTAATATATGATCAAACCTTTTAGGTTAACCGTACAACAAAAGTCAAGGTCAAGGTCACTGTTTGACTTACAACTTACTTAAATAAAAGTGTCGCTTCCAAAACACATTATATTCCATGCTATAATAGAATTACGGTGTTTCCTTCAATTTTATTTAAGCGAGGGTCACGAAACTTACTCTCTGGGCGAATATACTCAGCGCGTTGCTTTACGTCCTCAGTTCCCAAAGTGTTCCAGGTGGACCCCCAGGGGTCCACGGAAGACTCGACTGGGATCGACGTTGGCGTGACGAAAAAATGGGAGTTCACAATTCGTAAGCGGGTTTTCACGAAAGTTTATTTGCTTTCGATAATGAAGAACTAAAATCTTGGCTTGACTTCACCTATCAATGTAAGCAGATAATATTTTAAGAAGTTCAGCGACTGTTACTTGTTTTGACGTCGATCGACGCATATTTTGAGAAATACCACTGGTTGAAGATCAGAGTATTTCTTCTAAAAAAAAAGGTCAGCCCGTACAGATTTATTCAAAGGTTTTAAACCTTTTTGGGCCGGATATACCGATTTTACTTGGCGAATTAAATTTCTAGCTGCAGGAGGTACACTGGAACCAGCAAAATTTTTAAAGTGGTCTATGAGAAAAAAGTTTGGGGACCTCTGCTTTACGTCATACATTTATATCTAACTAAATTTTGCCCGCGGCTTCGTCCACGAGAATATAGCTTAGGTTACATTAGTAACAGTACTTTTATTGGATAAAAGGTACCTTATGTCCTTTCCTGTTCTCTTAGCAACATGTATGCAAAATTTCATGGTGATAAGTCGAGTAGTTAAGGCGTGAAAGCATAACAAACTCACACTCGCATCACTACATATTATAAAACAAAGTCCCCCACTGCGTGTGTATGTCTGTCTGTTCGTGATAAACTCAAAATCTACTAAACGGATTGCCATGCAGTTTTTATCAATGAACAGAGTGATTCATGAGGAAAGTTTAGGTGTATAATTTGTTAAGGTTTTCTACTACCCGTGCGAAGCCGGACTGGATTGCTATTTTAAAATATTAGTAAGCATTCTCGATGTTAACCCTTAGCGTTGAATATATTTGCTTGTAGCTTATGTTTCGTGGCCAACGGGTTAGTGGGCTCGCCGAGTTATCGGTTCACTGACTGCCCCGAGAGAATCAATTATTGTAGCTTGAAAGTCTGTGACTACTGTGCTACGGCGGTATTAGCACAGGACATGCTTGACATGCTAGAGATGCTAGTAACGTTTGAGATCATGAAATGGACTATAATATAATGGAATATGATATAATGGAAAATAGATCATGAACCTTTTTTTGGAGTGAAGGAGTATATTGTTGCGAATTATTTGGTAACAGCACCAAAAAAATGATTACTAATTATTATTCTTTCTTAATTAAGTATACATTTGATATAATTTTGTGTTTAAATTTTATTATATAAATATTTTGATTAATTATTTAAATTTTTAATGTATTTTATTATAATCCTATTTTCTACGTAATTTATTTGTGTCATTGACTTTCACAGTATTGTAAGTTTTATATAATTTTCTATTAATTGATATATACTTGTAATTATTGTAATTGACATTGTTGTATTTTTGTTATATATTATTATGTTTTTTATATTGCATGCTGTGATCTCCTGTTATTGAGGAAACACATGTCCTATTTTAGTATAAATCTACCTTGTTATAAATGTGTATTTCTTGTTGGAGATTCAAAATAAAATAAAATGAAATAAAAAGGTAAAATCTGTGTTACTAAATTTCGTCCGTTGAGTATGATTTTCTCATCCCCATCTCTCCAATGCCTGTTCTTTGAGCCTACCCTTGTTTCTATTCCCTTAAGGACAACAGCACACAAGAACCCCTGGTATTGCTACTATTTGTAGGCTACAGCACAGAACAGAGAAATAAGGTTCTGTGGGATACGGTAACCGTTTACTATCAGGCGAGTTTACAGAAACCAATACTCGTATGCCTATTTGCAACCTTGGTAGAACAAAAACATGAGTACTCTATTGTAAAATTGTAGAAAATATAGATAATGACTTGAGACAGGAGACTTGTATTATTGTCTCTACTGTTTATGACTTGTGTATACAGTTTATAATAAATAACTATGTTACTTTAGAATTAAATAACATAAGGGTTGAACCGAATTGTATTATTATTTCATCCGCAAAGTTTATTTATTACAGAAACATTTCCGCCGTCTAGGCTCTTTTAAAATCAATCTTCTCTTATTCTTTTTGTGTGCTCATGTCTTTACTATAGTAGTATGCCTCCGTGGCGCAGCGGTAGTGAATGCGACTGCTGTGCTGAAGTGTGTTGTGTGTGTGTGTTGAAGGTCTCGAGTTCGAATCCGGAGTCGGGCCAATAAAAAGATATTGGGTTTTTCTGTTTAGAAATCTCAATACGAGCCCGGAGTTAGGAAGTTGGCGGTGTTAGACACCCCCGTGCCTCGGAAAGCACGTAAAGCCGTTGCTCCTGCGTCTGATCTCTCTCCGGTCGTGTCGGATCACCGTCTCATAGGATCATGAGGGTTAGGGAACAGATAGCGCACTTGTGTTTGCGCACATACTTGTGCAGTATAATATCTCTTGCGCAGATGGCCAGTCTCTTTTAAGATTGGCCGCCGTGGCAGGAATTCGGTCTGGATGACATTATTATTATGTACTCTCACACAAATAACACAAAGTAAGATGTAAATGTATAGGCAGCTTATTTAAAGATTGTTTACAATTGACCACTACACCGTCCATCCCTAGTGTTACTTAAATCCTGCCCCATTATTTAAGTATGGGTTATGTTTGCCTATATTTCAACTATTTTCATAATTTAGTTACCACAAGTTATCTGCTACTATGACAAATTTTATTGCAATACTGGCTTTCCCAACCCGAAAATCGAATCCATATAATAAGCAGACATGTTTACATCTTACGCTTACATCGCTATACCTAGAAGGCAACCTCAACAATTATTTATCTCGCACAAAACGTCTATTTCATCAATTTTATAACGAACATTTTTATGTAAAATAAGGCATTATAAATTCATGGTAATGTGATCACAATATTACCACTTGATTATACAAAGGTAGTCTTGAAAAAAACCATAGAGTAATTTCCCGATGTTTATCCTGCTACGAACTTTGTCAGAAATAAAATTAGGGAAATGGGTCAATAAGCTCCCGACACGACAACCCCCTAACTGTAGCTATCACGCATTTACATCTATATACAATTTTTACACCAATTGGAGAACCATGAGTTTGCCTGTTTATTTTGAACTTACAACCAGAACTTAATATAACGCCCTCTATGATCTATCTGCATAATTATGAGCGCGTGTAAGTACTAAAGCAATCTGAAAGTATCTTGCTACTCTATTCGTTTAATGCCTGTATCACACTTTTCAGGAGATGATACCTTATAGCGAACACAAGAAATTAACATTATATTGTCTTACGTATACTCGAATGTTATGTTACACTAAAATGAAACTGCTTTCTTTTTTATTGCGATGTTTATTAACATTTATATTATACATCATTTTATTAATATTACAATATACTGAACTTGTAATACTATTTTAGCTATTTAAAATTATTGAAACTATTTAAATTTACAATTTCACACCACAGTTCTTGAGACTACTGCGCGCGCGCTCCAACTTACTGCAAAAGGCGCCTCTGATGCGCGCACACAAAATTCTCAACCTCGTCGCAGATAAGCTAGACCTGTTCTGTTGCTCAATGGGTCCTCGTATCACATTCAGGTTCCTTGTAAAGATAGTGTTATGTAAGTAAAATAAATAAATAAAAAAACCCTCACTCGGTGTAGTATTATAGATTCAGTAGCAGTGTAATATTTTAAAAATTATGTAATAAAGTGACAAACAACCCGATAAAATCCATATAAAGCAGTTTAAAGACAAGGAATTTATCTTTACCTGTCGGAAAATGAGATATAGTAAACTACATTAGTAACAAAACACAAAACAAAGTTGTTTTGTTACGTTGGCACTTTCTTTTACGCCCCTCCAACAGACTCCGAATAAATATCGAATGAAAGAGTGTGTTATTAGGTTTTTAAATGTCAGAAACTTCTCATAAGTAGCTGCAAGTCTAGAATTATGAGATATGTTCGTCTCGTATTTAACCTATTAAGGCGCAGCGGAACACAGTGGCCAGACGCTATTGGTTTTCAATTATGGCTGGCATTCCAACAATTGACAGCTTAAGAGCATATAAAGCCATTGGGCCCAATTATCAAACTACTTATGGATAAATACGGATATTTGATTACCAGAAAATATAACGAGTAGTGGAGCTGAGTTTCAGGTCCACAGCCTATGTCATCTTACCTAGTCACCAGCTTCAAGAAAATTCTAGAAGAAGGACATTTATCACTGCGTTTACCTTCATTCTACCTCGACTCGTAATAATTTACAAGTTAAATACATATAATAAATTAAAAGGATTAAGTTTTTACGTTCGCGTTGCATAATCTATGTAACACGAACTGGAATTAACCAGGAATTAGCGCGCATGACGCCAAGTATTTACGTAACATAAAAAAATAAAGTGGTCGTAATCACAAGCAAAATTCTTGCTGGCACGAGTAGACTGTCTACTTGTTATACGTCCAGTGACCACGTTAATTCTCATTAGTATTACATAAATTAAGAGCTTGCCTAAGAGACTGGTCGAAAATAATCTGTTTCGAAATTAGAAAAACCGAAATATTATTTCGGTATTTCTAAATTGTAACGGCTTTTATTAAGAATGAAATGTAAGCATTTCATTCGTAACAAAAGCCATTCCTACACTGTGGCACATAAATAAACATTTCAAAACTACGGACCCAAACGAAAATGGTCCTCATTCTATTCTTCAAAAATCTGAATCTAATATCACACAAATGTCTGTTTGACAACTAAACTCACAACAACACTTGGCGCATTGATAATGTTAAGTTGACTAATTGATGAAAAAAGCCACTCATATAAAAAACAAGGCAAAACTTCACACGTCAGTGCTTGAACTCACAAACCAATCGATTATAACATTACATAGCTGAATAACATTAAAATTTTCATATCTAGAACAGAGATCCTCAAAAATATTTACCCTACAAAATAAATCATGGCACGAAAATGTTGACCACAAAATTTAAAGGGACCAGATAACTCAATGGCAAGATTCTTTTGATCGGTGAGGCGTTATACTTGTGTGTATACTCGCCATACTCGACATACTCGTTTACTCGTCCCTCAGCCCTATCTCTCAAGTGAGTCAGCGTTTCTAACGGCGATAGTGGAAGGAAACTTGTTGACATAATATTTAAACCCAATAATGATAACTATGAGCCCCGTGGAGAGCCTTAAGGGTGCTCTAAAGGATTTTATTTTATGATCGCAGGCATCGTTTAAGACAGTTGATAGTAAAGATGTCATAATATTGTCTTCTGTTTACGCGAACCAGCTTGGGATCCAGTACTTCAAATAGTCAAACCCAAGAAGAAACAAACCACAGCTAGACTTCATGATACTTTGAGCTCATTCTGCGTAAATAGAAACACCCATGATTAAATTATGTTCGGGTACTTTGAAACAACTACACTGGAACATTGAGACAACTACCATCTTAGTCTCCCCGTGACCATGGCTGCTGAAAAGCAACCGAAACGTCGGGGAAAGTGTAAACCAAAAATAAATAGATTTAATAGTTTAAATAATTTCATTAGCTTATAAATTAGTAAAATAAAATCAATAGTAGTAGTAGTGTAATATTTTCAAAATTTTGTAATACAGTGATAAATAAACAACGCGATAAAATCCGTATATAGTAGTTTAATTTCAATGAGTAAAGATGTCATTTTAATGGGCTCATTTGTATTTTAATGAAGATCGTAAACGAACAGCTGTGTAAAATTATGATTTAGTGCTATACAATTTGTAGGTGTGGATAGTAGAGTAATTAAGCTGAGCATATACAACCAGGAGCAGTTTGTAATCATGTTTCAGGGTCTTAATATATAACTGATATAATAAATTGTAGTACAGTAGAGTAGCGATGTGCATAATAACATTAAAAAAGTATTCGATTGCGTTGACAACACTATGCATAAACACATGAGGTGCATCCTTGACTATCGCAAAGCACGTATCGCGTGGAAAGCTGTATTCGAAAATCATTCGAATGAACTCGCAGCATAAATCAAGAATGGTTGCAACGATACGTCGTAATTTTGAAATTATTGCTTTTTAAATTGTTATTTGTTGACGAGCCAGCGGCTTATCTAAATGGATCAGGATGTACGTAGCATCATATTTAAAGCATACTTTTTTTTTACTGGTTGTCCACCCCACGTGACTGCCTGCTCTTGTTTCTTCAAGTACGCCTATGTTTTCCCAAAGGATAACCTACACAATACAGTTTCAATCTAGCATGCAATATCTTCTAAGTTTCACATTACATATATGCTTATGGTATTAAGCATATATGTAGAACGAATAAATATTCTCTATTTGATTTATTCTTTCAAAATTATCGTACACTTATCAAAGCGCATACGTAGATATAAGTATATCGCGATACACCAAAGCGCTTTGAACACGAGTCGACGATCAACATCGGCTATAGAAGCTCTCGGTGACCCTATTAGCGTGGGGAAGCAATTCCCACTATTATCCCAACGTCGGGCACACTCCCCGCCTACGGCTGAAAGGACTTTCAGTGCCTTTTTTTACGGTACATTCATTACATTAATACGACGGAGAGTATAGGTAAAACGTCTATAACGCCATCTAGTTTGATTAACAAGAACGTGTAGTTATATATTTTGATAAAAAGATGGCGTTATGTACTAATTACATTTCTTATGATTTTGTTGTATAAATAAGAAAAATAATGTAGTTTTTTACTGTATGTAACATATAATAATATCGTCTAACGTTCAAAGGAACGTTTCTTATTGAAATTATATTACAGATTTATTTTACTCTATAAAGGTACATACATTATCCCTCTAATATAAATACTGAGATATCTAAATCTTCGATTTCAGTACTTAAAAACGTTCATACATTCAGTAAACAATCTATTTCAGATCAAAACAAATACAGTCCTTTAAAGGTCGGACAGACAGTCGGCGCAGGCTCGGTAATAGGATCCCGTTGGCACCCTAAGGGTCAAGCACCCTAAAATCAGATTTATGTGGCATGAAACGCGACGTATCATTTATAATGGAAAATTTATACTATTTAGATTTGTTCACGTAGGAGGTTGCAGATTAAGTTTATTAAAGAGTGGTAAAATAAGGTTCATCGTCGTTGTCTTGTCATTGCTAACTTTCCTATAAGAAAGATAAGGGTTTATAATAGGGGTAATGATATTTAATAGATGACTTCTTGGCCTTCTACCCATGATCATGACTGCAGTAAATATTATAAGCCTCGCAGTTCGATCGGAATACGCAATCGACGCTGATGCATCTTAATTGATAAAAATACTAATATAGTTTAATACCACAAATCTATATAGTCGTATTGGTTTAGTTGGTCGCATTGCCACTTGTCACGGGTAAGAAGATTTCTGGCTTCCATCCACGTTAAAAAAAATGACAAATAGTTGTTCCGTATCTGGGTGAGTCTGTTGATTCAACGTTTGTAAAGTCACCTAGGACCCAGGATTTAAACGGAGAGCGGCGGTTGTCTTCCATGGAATAAAAAAAACAGGCACGCTTATTTTTATAACGCAACGTTCTAATAAAGTAATAAAACCTTCGAAATAACCGAAATATAGCTACCTAATTCTGTAGGTATATGTTCAAACCATGAACAAAAAGGGAACAGACAGATATTCTTTTAATTTCTACCTCGCAAATAGAATTATATTTCGCAGTACACAAGTTAACATTTCTTTAACCGTAAGTGACGTGAACTCGCGGCTTGTTGGCAAGAGAACGAGCTATAAATCTTATCCTGCCATCTTGTTTTTACACAACTTTTGTGGAGGACGAGCCGCGGACAACTCCGGAATACTTAATACGTCTATTTAAATAAATTATAATTTGCCAAGTCGTGTCCTGTTGACGCATGAGTTTGGGTAATCGGTTAAAATGAGAAGAAAGCCTTCAGAATTTGGACTCCATGATTTTATATTAGAATTGGGTATTATCACTCTTGCCAATATAGACCAACTTGGCGTGACGTTAATCTCAATGCAACTGACCTTTTCAAATCTACAATGTATACATACAATGTCACGTCTATATTTCCGAAGGTAGGCAACGTAAAAATAAATGTAATATATTACATACCTATTCTTGTTTTATATATCGGAAACGTAAATCTATACTTACGTATAACGTACCTGTGTAACGTATATATTAGGTTCAGTCAGATCATTATCTCGGTCACGCCACGATCGTGGCGGTAAGTCCCGTGTTTGAGGAGTAGCTGGAGAGGTGGCATGACGCCCCCACCTTCCGGCTGACACAGGTAATGACTGGCCACGGTTGTTTTGGCTAGTTCCTGTTTCGCATAGGCCGGCAAGAGACGCCCAGTTGTCACCACTGCGGCGACTGCCGCGACATTGTCGAGGACACGGCACTGCACACTTTGGCGTATTGCTCCGCCTGGGCATCGCAGCGCCTTAAGTTGATCGCGGCAGTCGGATTGGATGCCCGCTCGCTCCCGGTCGTAATTTAGTCTATTGTTCGGAGTGAGAGGTCGTGGAACGCCGTCGCCTTCTTCTATGAGGAAGTGATTGCCATCAAGGAAGCGGCGAAGCGGGAGAGGGACCGCTTAAATCCTCTCCCCAACCGCAGAGCCGGGCGCCGGGTGCGAGATCACATCCAGTCACCCTGAGGTTTAACCTGGGGGTGATGGGCTTCGTGGGCCTGTCCGCCATCCATTCAGCACCAGGTTCGAGAGGCGGCGTGCGTGTTCTCACGTGCGCCTCTGTGTCGTGTCCGTCTCCCCTCTAGGGAGGGACGGTAGGGATTTTAAGTGAGTGCCTAGGGAAGGTTTTGTTGTGTTGTGGCCTGCCGTTTCATACGGCGGGCCGAAACCTCGGCGGGGTCGCGGCCGCATGTGCGGTTTTGTCGAGGCACACCGTGGTAGGTTTAGTCGGTATTCTGGGAGGTCCATTATCGTCATTACATCATCTTTCTTTTACCCTGGTGACTCCGACATAACCCTTACGCCCGCCGCCGCATCTTTCTGGAAATGCATATTAATATTAACAGCAAACATTAGCTCGATTTCATTGTTACCGTAATGAAACTGTTCAAAATTCCACAAGACGCAAGCCTCTTGAACCTAAATGACTTCATTTCAAATTAGCATTTCATAGATTCTTATAAAATTTCATTTAAATATAAACAATAGAAATATAAATGCAACAGCCGGCTTCGAACCAATATCCGCTTCGTCTGGTACCCCTAGGGCAGTACTTTAAATTGTAAATTCATCTTCACTCATGCATTGTGGGCTGCATCCATTAGGTGGGTACTCTACCGAACGTCTGCAAGCAATCTGCTTAATAAATACGAATACAAATGGAACTCTAGTAATAACGTTATAAGTATTATTCTGACAAACTACAAAATAAAAATTATCTAATTATATAATCAGTCTTCCCGTGAACATGGCTGCTGAAAAGCAACCGATCGTCGAGGAAAGTGTAAACGTAAATATAAATAATTTTAATAATTTCATAAGCTAAAAAGTAGTAAAGTCAATAGTAGAAGTAAGAAATAAATAACTGTTTCAAAATTATGTAATAAAGTATTAAATAAACAACGCATTAAACTCCGTAGAAAGTACATAGTATAAATTCAACTTTTTATTATTATTTTGGTCGTCAAAATACCACGCTCCTCCGGATGGTAAGCGATCATTTGATCTAAGAGCAGTGGCATAAACAACATTTTTTTTTATGTTATAGGTGAGCAAACGAGCAGTCCGATCGCCTGATGGTAAGCGATTACCGCCGCCCATGGACACCCGCAACCCCAATGGAGTTCCAAGTGCGTTGCCAGCCCTTTAAAAAGGAATAAAGAAGGGAAAGAACATAGGAAAGGATAGGTAAAGGATCGGGGTAACTGGGCCTTCGGCTCTCTCACTCACCAATACGAAACGCAACAGTACGGGTACCGTTACTTCACGCCGGTATTCTTTGAGAGGGTAGTACTACCCCGGTCGATCCGGCCCATTCATGCTGAAACCAGCGAGGTCCTTTCAACTATGTAATAAGTTAGTTACAGATGCACTCGGTTTACGATTAATGGATGATCAATGATATCTATAAATACACAGCCTTGCTGTAATATACTCCTTCAGGGCTTCCATCCCTGAAGGGCTAGATATATGTCACCTATATTTTGACGATTATGGTTTTATGTTCCGCATACCTAATAATAGATAACGAACCTACTGCCGTCTACCGAGCACGGTTGTAGACTTGCTGCTACTGACAGGACTTAGCTTACTGACAAGCAATACCTGAAACTAGGTTGCTCAATCCGATGAATCAAATCCGCAACGCCCTGGACCATAGACGGTGACAGAAAAGGAAGAAATAATCTATATATTTCTATTCTATTACATGTACACACAACACCATCTAGCCCAAACTAAGCAGAGCTTGTACGATGGGTACTAGACTATGGATAAACATACATGTATACTTATTTTTTGTAAATACATACATATTATACATAGAAATACTCAGACTAAGACAAACATCCGTGTTCATGCACACAAATGTTTGACTTGTGCGGGAATCGAACCCGCGACCTCAGGCGTGGGAGTCGGTTACACTAACCACTACGCCATCGAGGCCGACAATCAATCAATCAATCTATAATAGAAAATAGACTGCACTACCCACGTCCTTTGCTTCCCTTCAAGTCGACCGATCCACATTCGCCCTCGTCATTTATTCGATACTAGATTTTGCCTGCGGCTTTGTTCGCGTGAGTGTAGATTAGGTTAAGTTAGTAACAGTGCTTTTTTGTGGATGAAAGGTACCTTATATCTTTTTCTGCACCACTGACAACTTGTATACAAAATTTCATGATAATCGGTTGATTAGTTAAAGCCTGAAAGCGTAACAAACAAACTCACATTCACATATATAATACTAGTTTTTCCCCGCGGTTTCACCCACGTAAGTCCCGTTCCCGTGGGAATATTGGGATAAAAAGTGTGTGTGTGTGTGAATCCAGGTCTCCAGCTATCTACATACCAAGTTTCATTGCAATCGGTCCAGTAGTTTTTGCGTGAAAGAGTAACAAACATCCATACATCCATACATCCTCACAAACTTTCACATTTGTAATATTAGTAAGAAATAATTAGGATGGTAGGAGGTGACCACATTAGTGCCAAACGCAGTTCTTGGCTTGTGTCTATTTCCGCACATCGAATTAACTTTTCGAGTCCCAGCGGCATACAGGCGATCAGATACAACAGATTTTTAATTATGACTGTTATTCCAACAATTGAAAGGTTAATATCAATATGGACATCAATTGCCATGTAATTTATACTACAGGATTTGATATCAAAAACAACTCTTATACCGTATATCAATCACAATTCTCTTTCTAACATACTATTAAATATCTATATTTAAAAGTCGATATTTCATTACCCAGAAGTAGTCAATAAATCAAAGCGTCTTGTAATTATACAGTAAAGGGCATTGCCCTCTCACATTGAACGAGAACATAAACAATTGAGGGGTATTCATTTTATGATCCTACAATTACACGATAAGATATCAATTAACTAAAATATGATACGTGAAAGTACCTACCTACATTTTTATTGCTTTTGGCAGACGTGTTAGCAGGCCACCTGATGGTAAGTCTTCTATTACGGAAGACAACCAAACCACTGCCTCCCGTAGAAGTTCTTTATTTAAACCTAGTTTAAAGAAGGACAAGTCGTAGCGCTTGGAAAATTATTATAACATCATAAACTAGATTTTGCCTGTAGTTTCGCTCGTGTCCACGTAGATTTTTTTTGACGAGGGTTCCGTTTTTCTTTTTGAGGTACGGATACTTATAGGATCACTTTGTTGTGCGTCCGTCCGTCCAGTCAAGACCCTTTATCTCGAGAACGAGGTATCGAGGTACCGAGTTGAAATTAAAACGATAAACTCAGGTCTATAGTCTCTTGAAGCTGTGAAAAATCAAACTTCTAAGTTAACGTAAAAAAAGGATTATGCCGCAAAAGACGTATATTTCGAGACTCTCAAGGAAATCAAAATTTATAGGGTATCCGTATTCCGTTGACCTAGAAATATGCAATTTGGCAATTAATACCGTCTTATTAGTATTAGGGGAAAATCTGGAAAATATACATTTGTAATTAAATCATAAAAAATTAGGGTCTTTATGCAAGGAACGGCACGGCAATCCAAATTTTGAATTGAGTTAACCGTTTCATGTGGGGTATCGTATGAAAGGGCTTCATTGGTACAAGCTTAAACAGATTTTTAATTATTTTTATGATGAATAAAAATGTACCTACAATTTTTTTATAATATGTACCTACAAATTTGTACGGAAAGGGAAACGTACAAATTTGTAGGTCTCGGACTCGCCCACCGAGGGCGGTGGGCGAGTCCGATCCGCACTTGTCCGGTTTTTTTGGTAAAAAGGCACTCTATATTAATTTTTTCTGTACACCTGAGAACGTGAAATTTCATGATGATCGGTACAATAGTTAAGACATGAAAGCATAACGAACAAACTCAAATTTGCATTTATAACATTATAAGGTGTGTGTGTAATGCGAATTTGAGTAATTAATACGTTGGATGTATTTTTGTAAATTGCCTCCGTGGCACAGCGGTAGTGAATGCTGTGCATGAGGTCTCGGGTTCGAATGCCGGGTCGGGCTAACAAAAAGTTATTGGATTTTTCAGTTAAGAGCTCTCAATAGCAGCCCGGAGTTAGGAAGTTGGCAGTGTAAGACACCCCCGTGCCTTGGAAAGCACGTAAAGCCGTTAGTCCTGCGCCTGATCTCTCTCCGGTTGCGTCGGATTACTGTCCCATCGGATCATGAGAGTTAGGGAACAGAGAGTGCACTTGTGTTTGTGCACACACTTATGCACTATAATATCTTCTGTGTAGTTGGCCAGTCTCTGTTAAGACTGGCCGCCGTGCCCGAAATTCGGTCTAGAGGATATTATTATTATATTTTCTTGTTTATACTTTTAAGATGGCGTACAGCCTGCCTGAAGGTAAGCGGTCACTTTAGCCTAAACTACAGACACTTGCTTCAACTATAAATATAGACGATTTATCAATCGCTTGTCGCTATCTCTACATAAATGACAAATATGGAATGTAAGTGTATGGGTTTGTGTGTTGTTATATAATCAAATAAAATGACTGCATGATAAATACAGATAGATATATACTGCTAGTACGACCTGATTGATTTAAGAATTCGACAACCGCATGGTGCAATCGCATACTTACGCCTAAGTTTACACAAACTAATGTGTTAGCAGAGTCAATTTAAAAAAGACTACTTACTGGACAAATATGACTGCACGTATGGCGTAGTAATTTAGGTCGTCACCTAGTCACTGCATCTAAGAACAGTGTTGTAAGTTCGTGTCCCGATACAAGCATTTTTGTAATCCACAAATATTTAATTGTTCAAAATCTGGTTATGCAACCCCGGCCTTCATGTATTATTTTTAGCGGTAGGCATCAATTTATCCCTTAGCAGTAATTACGGCCGACCTCTGGTTATTCTGCCACTAAAGGCAATCATAAGGCAGTACCAAAGTATTCCCGCAATAATATTCTAATCCTCCATTAAATTAGACCTAAACATAAAGGACAAAATGTAAATGTTCAACAGTTCTGCCTACACTTCGGGTAAATACATGCGTAATGTTATGTTTGGCTAATGGCGAACATGAACATTAAATTGCAGATAACAGTTGTAATTCAAGCACGTTAGTGACTTACTAAATAAGAAATAATTTCAATCGTGATTTTATCCAAACAATATTTTCTTTGGTAACACGCAAAACTATTAATTAAAATACGCAAAAAGCGCTCAATTTCGGCTAGCGTTTTGTCTCGCTCACACCCGGGATGCGGTCAGCTAAATGAAGCGATCGCGTGATATACAATCATTCTTCAATATCAACCTTTAGTTGCCCTTTGCATATACAGGCTGTTCCCGGATGTGAGCCCGGTCGATATCCGGGTGCTGTAATCCGAGTATATAGGACTAATCTAAAAGTACGATACGTAGCTTTGTAGTGAACATTTTTTGTTCCCATTTATTAGAAATGTCCAAACACAATGCGTTTTACATTGTGTCAAGATAGGGTTATATTTACTTATTAAATTTGTTTCATCATGAAATAACAGAGACAAGATCGCAGTTACATGTTACATATTACTATTAATATGTACATATGTATGTTAATTAATGATATTATTGACTAATATATGATATTTGAATATATCTATCTAATGCTAAGGGACTAAGAATTAAATATATTAAAATGCATCAAATGCAATTAGCCGAAAATACAAATTCTTACAAAAAACCACATGCTGTATCTAAATTGCGGCAGGTACGCGAGCCGCTGACGTGCGACGGTTAAAAACGAATTATAACGGAGCACCCTGTAGCCGGCCATTTGTCATGAGAGCTAGTGATGTCTAATCCAATGTTATTGTAGAACATTAGACAATCGATTACGTAAAAATGAATTTATATTTAAATTTTCAAAATAATATTTAATTTATTTACCAATATGATAATCGTCTATTATATAACTAACGTTGTAATAATTACATCTAGTTGTTTAATCCACATAAAAAGATTTTCAATTGGTACAGATACAAATACATATTTTCATTCACAAAGAGCTCTGAAACATGAATAATAAATTGTCACTCTACAGCAAATCGTAAATAAGCCTCAATTTCTTTTTAGCGCAGGGACGAAGAGACGCAGTGTCGTTATTACTCCTTATCATTTAAAAAAGACTACTCCTGCACTAAGAATACTTCTTGTATTGCGGTGATCTTTACAAACATTCAAACAACGCACACAATAACTAAAACTATTAATGGATCACACAAATTTAGCCACAACGCTCGGCGCAATGGCATCGTGCATCGTCAAAGTGATATTTTAAGCCATTCGTGCGTTATTTGTGTGTATGTTTATATTTAAAAATACAAACATATAATAGGGTACTACCTTGTTTCGTGGGATACAGACACTAAGAGCTCGACTCGAAACAACTATTTCTGAATCACACAATTTTGTCCCGTGTTTTCGAGATTTAAGCCAAAACATTCGGTACGGTGTCAGTAAGGTCACGAATTAAACTACTTCACCTTTCGAATAGTAAAATTTTTGACCTCTTATTACAAAAAATAGTAATCATGCACCTTCTTTACCACGACTAGCATTATATCGATTCTTCTAACGCCATTCGTTAGACCACTGGATTGTATGTGCCCAACACTATCAACGGACGTCGCACTAGCGTATAGGTCAGGAGACAGACACTATTAATTTACAGAGTGAACAAAGAGAAGCAATCATTAATTATTTACGATTGATGATTTGAGCATAATACAGGTATGGGTAAATATGATTCGTTTTGTTTGATTCAATTTGATTGATTGAATTGAAATCAATCCATTGCTTAATTTGTTGAACTACATGTATGCATAGACCTATACTTGTATAGAAGTGTAAGGGGTGTATAAATGTCGCCATATTTTAGGTGTTACATCTTAGTTGGTGAACCTATCGTCGCCGTCGTCTACTGAGCAAGTTATCAGATTTCATATTGCTATTTTCATTTTCTCATTTGATCGAACTAAAAAAGGGACCTGCTAATGAACAACCACGGTAATTTTTATTGCAACTAATCTATACTAATCTTATAAAGCTGAAGATTTGTTTGGTTGGTTGGTTGAACGCGATAATCTACGACTGATTCGAATTGAAAATTATTTTATTGTTGGATAGCTTATTTATCGAGGAAGGTTGTAGGCTATATAACATCACGCTACGGCCCACGGGTACGGATCAATAACCATGTATGTCACTCGAACTATAATAATCTTATAAAGAAGTTTATTTTAGGTAAAGACTTGCCTAAAAGCGATTAGTAACATAAGTTTTAATTTGAACAAATATGTAAAAACACTTAAAATAAATACGGGAACCATGACCGTTACATAATGCGAGTGAATTAAAACTTTTAGATTGCAATAAGCTTTCATGTCATTTTATACTTAATAAAAAAGCAAAAATCACAAAAAAGCCGATGTACCAAATTAAGCCAATATTAAGAACATTCCTCGATAAAAAAAATCATGCATTGTACTTTAAAATACGCAGTCTTTACAAAAACTACTCAGAAACCGTTTATCAAAAAGCAATCCACCCCAGCTCCTAAACTACAATGTAATCCAGATGAAAACACATTTTTCCAGTTACACGACTAAAACAAATAGAGTTTAACTGTTATCTGGAGTAAGTATCAGCTAAGTCATTTTTAATTACCAGGGTAATTGGTTTGCGTACTGGCCGGGTAACGTGGTGGAAACAAATCCGAACGGGCTTTGTGACAGCGATTAATGTTTGACTAAATTGTGAATTTTAAATTACATTGATTATAACTGAAGGTTAGTGTTTTGTAGGGTGTTTAGTTGTGTTATCCAATTACATGGTGCGGATTTGAGTGCATGTATGGCTTAGTGCTAGCCTTGCTGCTGCAACTGCGCTGAATTTTGTAGGTTCAAAACCTACACGGAACAATCCAAGGGCCACAAATATAATAGTTGTTCGGAGTCTAAGTCTTATTTGAATGTTTAATAACACAGGACGTATTTCTTAAGCGAAATATGTATTTAAAACAAAAGTATAAAAAAGATTTAATCTCCTACAATATTGAAAGAGACGAGTCAGACTACAATATTCTACCAACACCAACAAGAAGTACCATAATTTTTTATCAAAATCATCCCTTAATATTCTATTTCTCAGTCAATATCAATAATGCAAGCTTACGTAGGATCAAGGGGCACAAGTACGATGCGTCGAGTCCATGTACAATTGGGTGCGCATCTTATTCGTTTAGGTTGAATACTAATTTCATTTAATCGAAATCCATTTATTTAAACCCGCACTATACCATACTGAAGTACTCCAGTACAGGTGATTAAATTGGCAACCAGTGTACCTATGTATAAAAATGGGTTCTAAAAAGTTAAAATCTGTAATGGTGTTGATTTTTTCGGACAAGGTAAAATGTTTGCCTTTCAGGCAATTTTTATAGAGCATGGAGTTTATAACTTAAAATTAAGTAGGTAATATTAAAGAAAACTACCTTTTTGCCCGCGGCTTCGCTTGCGGAAAAGTAGGTTAGATAAGAATATGTTAGTAACAATACTTTCTCCTCCGTGGCGTCGGCGTCATATGTTACGCCGACGATACGCTTGTCACGGCGAGGGGTAAGTCGCACCGGGCGGCGGCTATACTGGCGACCGCTGGGGTCGCACAAGTCGTCAATCGTATCCGGCGGTTGGGTCTCGAGGTGGCCCTGTCCAAGTCCGAGGCCGTTTGTTTCCACGGCCCTCGAAAACGGTCACTTCCAGGGGCCCATGTCATGGTAGGAGGGATCCGCATCGGCGTCGAGTCAACCCTAAAATATTTAGGTCTCTTGCTCGACAGCCGATGGGACTTCACAGCCCATTTTAGACGTTTGGCCCCCATTATTCGGAGCGCTGCAGGTGCACTCGCGCGCCTGCTGCCCAACCTTGGGGGGCCAAACACCTCCTGCCGGAGGCATGGCCTTATATGGGGCCTCAGTTTGGGCGGACAACCTGACGGCTCGTAACATTTCAGCGCTTCGTGCACCACAGCGCGCCATGGCCATCAGGTTGATTAGAGGCTACCGCACGATCTCGTTCGAGGCTGCGAACCTCCTCGCCGGATCGATGCCATGGAACCTGGAACCAGCGCTCCTGGCGTCGCTCTATCGTTGGCGCCAGGAGGCACTAGCTCGGGGCGAAGAACCGGGTCTTCCCGCTATCAAGGCGGCAAGGTCCGAGCTCCGCCAGGTCCTAGTGGCGAATTGGAAGGAGCGACTTGTGCACCCCAGTGCCGGGCACATCGTCGATAATCGGCGGTAAGTCCCGTGTTTGAGGAGTGGCTGGAGAGGCGGCATGGCGCCCTCACCTTCCGGCTGACACAGGTATTGACTGGCCACGGTTGTTTTGGCTAGTTCCTGTGTCGTATACGCCGGCAAGAGCACTCGGTTGTCACCACTGCGGTGACTGCCGCGACGTTGTTGAGGACATGGCGCTGCATACTTTGGCGGTTTGCCCTGCCTGGGCATCGCAGCGCCGTGAGTTGATTGCGGCAGTCGGTTCGGTTGCCCTCTTGCTCCTGGCCGTAGTTCAATCTATGGTCCGGAGTGAGAGGTCGTGGAACGCCGTCGCCTCCTTCTGTGAGGAAGTGATTTCCATCAAGGAGGCGGCGGAGCGGGAGAGGGAGCGATTAAACCCTTTTCCCAACTGCAGAGCCGGGTGCCGGAGGGCGCGAGATGACCTCCAGCCACCCTGAGGTTTGACCTGGGGGTGGTAGGCTTTGTAGGCCTGCCCGCCATCCGTTCAGCACCAGATCCAAGAGGCGGCGTGCGTGTTCCCACGCGCGCTTCTGTGTCGTGTCCATCTTCCCTCTAGGGGGGGACAATAGGGTTTTAATGAGAGGTACCTATATTGGGTAGGTCTTATCGTGTAGTAGCCTGCCATTTCATACGGCGGGCTGAAACCTCAGCGGGGTCGCGACCGCATGCGAAAGTGATTCGCGCGGCCCCGTCGATAGCGGTTTTGTCGAGGAACACCATGGTAGGTTTAGTCGGTATTCCGGGAGGTCCATTTTCATTTCAACATCTTTCTTTACCCCGACGAGTCCGACATAATCCCTCCGCCCGCCCCCGCAGAGGGATATGCGTCAATGCATTAACCTACGTAAAAAAAAAAGAAAAAGAAGCTTTCCAATGGTGAAATAATTTTTAAATCGGTTGTTAGGTGGGTATTTCTGAGTTAGTCCTTAGAAACAAACATATAAAAAAACAAATCTTTCCTCTTTATAATTTTAGTATAGATGACATGTAATGGTTATTTAAATGAACCTCTACCAAGCTACTTAACTGCATACATTTATATTTCGATCGTCAGAGTTCTCACGCATAGTTTGTTATCTGTTATGTGTTTATTAATATGGGATCTGATCGATCCAGAAATAGGACAGGCCACGCCGTAGGGTCGTGGTGTCTTAAGGTAAAATTGTGCAGAGATTAATTAAAGATGGATCAACAGTTAACACTTTTAATTGTCTAGTAATGAAAAAGTTATATGTATTTAACAATATTCACTATCCTACGCGTACAATAAACAGGGCATGGTTCGTACAAAGGGCTTGCTCCGTGGTTCTTCAGTAGCAAGAACACTTAGCTTGATGTTGAAGTCAGCCGGAAGAGAGAAGCCGTCTAACATCGTCCTCCGCTTATATAGTCCGGCACCGGTCGCGGGTGGAGCCTAGTGACGTGCGCTCGCGCTCGGCGGACGCCTAGACGATTAACGTCACACGTTTCAGACACGCTGCTACTAAGAAATTACTTTAAGAAAAATGCATAAATACTTTGCCCGGGAATAGAACCAGAGACCTCATACACAGCAGTCACATTTATTACTTTTGCTTCAAGTAGGCAGTCTCCGTTACTAGCCCAAGTTATTTAAGTAATCTTAAATTTCTCTGAACACGTCAATATAAGCGTTAGAGAACGAAATTTAAAAACAGAAAATCCTTGCTAGCGAAGGACACTTTAAAATCTTCCCAAACTAATTACTCTCTCGCAGAAAAAAAGCGCACAATCGTTCGATTGGGGAGTCCGCTGGAGCTGAACCCATTCAGATAGTAAATCTCAATACAGACAAACGCGTTAGTCTTCTGGCTGGACGCCAGCTCCTGGACTAACGTAGCGCTGGATATGGATCGACAATTAGAAGACATGGAATAAAAATCTTTTGTTAAGTTTAAATTATTTTGCCAGCAACGGTTGGTCCCACAAAGTTTTTTGTTTTTGCTATTGTTGTATATTGTATTTATTTCTTCTGCCACGTCCAATTTGTTAACTAAATAAATAAAAATAAAAAACAAATACTAACAGTTCTTGACGGAAAAACACATTCAAATATGAATCGAATCCGAAATTTCATCAGTCGTACTAACTGCAGTAGCTACTGTGGTACTGAGGTAGTCATTTAGAAATATTATAAAGTTTATAGTGTATTTTCTTTCTTTTATGACAAAAAGAAGCGACAATACGATGTGATTTATAAAAGAGATAGCTAAAGGAATAGAACCATACTTTATGCTACGTTTTACTTCAGAAAGATGTCATAAAACTGCACGAAGATAAATATTGGTGCCCATCTACAAAAATACAATTATTATCTAATCTCATAAAATTAGATAATAAATAATTAGAAGATATTGTGATCACAACACCCCTGGCAAAGCGAAGACAGGTATTATAACATTTACTACAGCACAGCGTATAAATGATGAACGAAGTTTAATCTTCTAGGAATAGAATCTGCTCACCTATTCTACGCGCTATTATTTTAATACACTTTATTGTTGTTTCAGCTCATCGACTCATCGTGTGGCTAGCAGTTTTCTGCCGAAGTCATTGTTGGCTTAGATTGAAGCATCCTTATTTTATTTTTACATTTACCTGAAACGGGACCTCTATGAATCAGAATAATTACCAATGGTCAATTAGTGCTGTGCGAGAAGAGAACACTTTTATTAACATTTGGTTCAATACCACGTTATCAATAACTAAACCGTTTTCATACACTGCTATGTATGTTCTCTGAACAGTTTTTAGGATCTCAGTTCACTATTAAATCTTGAATCCCATCCAAAAATCTTAAATCTAAGTCTAAACTGAAGTCGGAGCTCAACTAACGTTGAAATCCTTACAACACCGCGGACGGCCAATAGAGAGCAATTCACTCACAGTTCGATCAAAATTCAACTTAATGCCGACAGCATTAAGTCATTATATTCACCAACAGGACGCAGATAGCTCGTGAAATCAAATAGAGTTAATGAAATAAATCGATTATATAACGATTGTAGAATGTTACAATGCAGTTTTTATTCGTCAGTTCCGGTTTATGACTTCCAATCTGCTATCAATTGTTTTTATTGAAGGGTGGACGGCTCAATAAGTTGGTTAGAATGTAAATGCCTGTTTTGTTTTCCGAGTTAAATGGAAACAGTCACTTTGGTACGATTCTTTCATCGGAATACTCTGTAGGGTACTGTTTTTAACAATAATGGGACATTGTATTTTACAGATAGTAAAATGCTTATTTGCTATTAAAAAGCAGGTTCTTTAAAGGGGTACAATTTTTAAACTAGTTAGAACAGAATAGAATAAGTTTTATTGTACACCATTTAAAATTTAACTTAAATTTCAAAATTAGAGCATATTAAACACCAATTAAAATTTAACTTACATTTCAAAATTAGAGCATATGCATGTACAAAAGGCCTTATCACTAAAATGTCAGATGAAAAAGAAAATTTTAACAGTATTTATGACACGATGTATAATTTACTCGAAAGCGCGAGATAAATAGCAGACATGAACAATGTGCAACAAAGGGACAATAAAAATAACAATCCAAATATGTTTGTAATTTAGCCAAGTTCTCTACCATAACAAATGATGTTTATATAAAACATAACGGGTATTAGTGTGAACATGCATAATGTTTACCTTTCGATTCTTGTGCAACCTGGTCTAAACGCGATCGTATGGTCACGTTAATATCCGTCACGAATTATATACATATATATGTATCTACATATTATATCATGCAAAGCGAAGGTATAAAATTAGGTTTAAATTATTTTTTCTAACTACATTTAGAAACTTAAACACCGACAGTAATTCAACCCAGGACGCCAAATTAATTTGAAACATCCACTAACATTTCCATACGGGTTCAAAGAATTTAATATAGCACAACGAGTGACAGCCGGGACGCGGGGTGGGAGAAGCGAGGTTACCTCGTAACCCGCGCCCTGTCACCCGTCAGTCATCATTCGTCACGCGTCCTGAACACACGTCAAAGATATTGCGCTCAGATTGCGTTTAATTTGACTGGGGTGCAGTTACATGTGCCGTATTGAATTCTGAGATTTGTTTTGTTAATCTGAGATGACGAAGGTCATTGATTTGTTTCTTGTGTATAATAAACGGTATTAGATATTGGTTTCTTGTTGTAAGACATATACGAGTATATAAGGACTATGTATTAATAGTCATTTTTGAAACTATTATGGCAAAGACTCTTCTTCAAAACCAATTAATTGGTTTATTTAATGTTCGTAGGGCTTGTACAGTTAAAACACAATAAGATAAAGTCAGCAGCCCAATCTTTATCGACAATTAAATCCGAGAAGCGCAGCAGCAGAATTTGTTGGTTTCACATTAATTTTATACGTTTAGTATAATTTTGACTATAGTTGAACACAGGCCACTCTTAATTTACATTACAGATGCTGCCTATGCGTCAACACTAAACCCACTCTACTGTAGTTTCTTACTTTTACGCGTCGTTGGTGGACTTGAGCACCGTCAACCATTTCACTAGTCATGGCAGTAGCCATTCACGTCTTCTAACATATTAACTTGATGCACAGCAACTACCAACTAATACACCATGAAAAACCCGTTAGCCCTTAGGCATCCATAAAGTCATCACTGATTGTCTAACCATCAATTTGTCAGTATTTCAATCTTCAATGATTGAAAACGATTTAACAATCTGCCAAACTTAGTAAAAACATTTTAAACGATCAAAGCGCTCAAAAGTCTGAAGGCTGCCCCGAAATTAGAAAAACCATCTCGGCACCCCGTTCCCTTACATCAATAAAGTGAAGTCTTAGTTATCAACGCAAATCAATTGGGAAAGTAAAACAAAAAGGTACATTTAGCTCAAAGGCAGTTTGATTAAATCGAGCCTCCTTCCGAGCCATTTGCTAATTGAAAATCTTCAAAACCTCATTTCTATCGTTATTTATAAAATTGTTTGCAACATTTATTGAATTAAAAAAATGTATAGTGAATAAAAACCTTTTGCTTTCCTGTGATTTTGAAGTAAGTAATTTTGGTAATAGCCCTTATTCTTTTATGTTACAATATTAAATTTTACGTTATTTGTGTGATTATTTTATACTCATTTGTGATCCCATAAATCTATTCGAAAGGTTTATTAGAAGACAGGCTATTTCGATTTTTTTTTACTTGGAGCTTTACAACTACAACAAAAAGCAATGTAAGTATTAACCTGATTTTCATACTTGCCAGCATTCACAGCGTTGGCTACCTGTATATTACACATTCACATATTGATATAATTTTAATTATCTTACCATAGTAAAAATTATAGAAAGTCTCAGCTTTTCTAAAATGACGTAGGTCTGGTAGATCTTCGGCAATCCGTGCTTTTCAATTTCACATATTAATTAGCTGTTTAATCGTCACAATATATTAGGTTAAATATAGGCTTTAATACAAACTTCTTCTTCTCCCTAGCCTTTATTATTCCCAAGTCACTTGGAGTCGGCTTTTCTAGTCTAACCGGATTTGACTGGATATCACTTTTTACACGGAGCGGCTGCCACCTGACCTCCGCACCCGAAGGCTAACGATACCCTTAGGTTAGACCAGTGTTAGGATATTATAGGGCACTTACTTCCCAATAACGACTGCTATAGATGTTCATGGCAGCCGGGACCGACAGCTTAACGTGCTCTTCGAAGCACGGAGCAGGCAATAATTGTCAATCAATACGCACATAATTTCGAAAAGTCATATAACTTCCTTAAGTCAGAGGTGCGCGACGTGGGTTCGAACCTGAGACCCTCTACATTGCAGTCTGTTGGTCTCCCCACTGAGCTATCGCTGCTATAGGCTTTAATATAAACAATAGCCATTAATCAAATCGTACTCCGTGAAATAATATAGATACAAATATCGACATACAATATTAGTATCATTACACTATTTTAGTTATAAATGAATCATATTAACATTGTAACTATATAAAACGTTTGCACAGTATAACATTGCTAGATAAGTTTTAAACCCATGGAATACAACTCTAGCTCTTGGACGAGATAGGTTTTCCCGACAGCGACCTAACTTATCTCTGGTAGATATTGGTTTGGTTGCCATCACAAACCTCTTTTTAAGATACTCTATACATTCTATTAACTACGAGATAAGAAACTATTTACCAGCAATATCATGTAGGGATTAGCTTTAAGTAGGTTGCTCCAGTTTTGAGTGAAAATTAAGGTACCTAATCAGTAATGTCGACAACAAAAATAAGAGATAAAGCCAAAGAGATCTTTAGCGTCACCTTTTGCTTTAGTTATTGTAATACAAGAGCAGCGATAGGGGAGACTAACAGACTGCAATGCAGAGGGTCTCGGGTTCGAACCCACGTCGCGCACCTCTGACTTTCGGAAGTTATATGACTTTTCGAAATTATGTGCGTATTGATTAACAATTATTGCCTGCTCCGTGCCTCAGACAGCACATTAAGCCGTCGGTCCCGGCTGCCATGTACATCTATGTCAGTCGTTATTGGGAAAGTCGACACAAAAGATCCCACTGGGTCGAAGTGTCGCCGGTCTGTACTGACTGGCCCCCACACAAGATAAGATAAGATATTGTAATACAAGTGACCTAAAATCTAAATAACCGTTGATACCTTAAAAGCGTACACGAAACGTGCACGAAGGGGCATCGGCATAAAATTTACTATCAACGAGATATCAGCGCGACAGATGAGTGATTGTTGCAATTTATCACAACCACGCGTGGCGCCGCGCGCGCCCCGCTCCCTATTTAGTGTATGGCTGCTGCAGCCGCGAATACAAGTATCTATTAGCTATTTATATATTCCTTCTTCTTTATTGTTTGGAGAAACAGCTTACTAAGAGTCATAACTTTTGAAAAATCTTAGCTTGACGGAAAGACAATTCTCGCTTTCAATAATATCAATTAATCCTTGTATCGCAATGGAATTTATAAAAATACAATTGCACAAAGTACGCCGAGACTCGGATCAAATATTTGTTTATGGATCGCACAAATAAATGTGCCGTATGGGACCACCACTATGCGCGACGGTGGCAAGCCGATTGCCCGCTTTGCCATGCTAACAGTGATCTGTCTATGGCTGTCTGTCCATTGAAGCGGAGCGAGGCTGCGGAGCGAAGAAACTCAGATATATTAACCTGAAATATTAACCTAAATTGTATAAAATCTCCGCTCCGCTCCAGTATGCAATCCTATTCGTTAGTATTTCTCCGTTTCTTCACTCCGCAGCCTCGTTCCGCTTCAATGAATAGGCAGCCTTATAGTCTGGATATTGGTGAAGTTTACTTCTTAAAGTAAGTAAATAAACCTACTCATGTCACACACACATCTTATTGTTATAAAAATGCTGCGGTTGATAAATCTGAGGGAGTATGATTATACAAATTTTCAATAATCTATACTAATATTGTAAATCTCAAGAGTTTGTTTGTTTGTTTGAACGCGCTAATCCCAGGAACTACAGGCCCGAATAAAAAAAATATTTTAGTGTTGGCTAGCTCATTTATCGAGGAAGGCTATAGGCTATATAACATCACGTTATGACCCACAGGGGTGGCCCAGTAATCATAAAAGCGGGTGAAACCGCGGGCACATCTAGTAAGTACATATACATATACATAGTCTACTGGTTATGTGGATATGAGTGCAGTAGCATTAATATGATAAACAACTAAGCCATTTAATTTAATTACATTTTTACGTAACACTTACATTTTGCAACCATGTTCCTAATAATGCGCAACTTCAAAATCAAACCCGAGACACGGCAGTCGTATTGACTACAGCCACCAAAGCAATTTAAGAATAGTCCTTTTCTCTTGCTAGTTTCGTGGCTCCGTCGTAGCCGAATGTGTGCCTAAACGTGAGGTGGCTTGAAATGCATCGCACCGACACTCAAGCTTAAAAACATCATCATGGCGTCCCGCTCCAAGGTGATCTATATGGCGTAATAACTGGCGTTGTGAGACATTCAAATCTGTTTTGTGAAGTTTCAGAACTAAGTGTTTATGGGGAACATTTTCCCCTAACGTATGTTTCATAAGTGTCGATGAGGGGTTTAAGTTTTAGCACGAAATCATACTGTAAGTGTTTTCGAACGTTATTATGAAGTTTATGTTTTGATAGATTTAAAAGTAAATTGAAATGTGTTTAAAATCTTTTTGTTATGCATATATTTATATATAAAAATAGAGATGTCATAATTGTATGCAGCAATAGACGGTTGGACTACCAAGCAGAGGTTTCGAGTTTGATCCCAAGGCACCTATGACTTTTCGTAATTGTGTGCGTCTGAAAAATGTTGTAATAGCTTATTAGATGAAATAAAAAGATTCAGCGGTAATCTTTTAAAAAAAGTTTAAATGACTTTCTAGTCAGTAAAACTTATTATAAAATTAGTGATTTTCTCGAAGGTAAATAATGTAACTAGAAAATAGGAATCCATCATCCGGACAATATGTTGATACTTTTATTATTATTTTATACAAGTTTAAATTAATGTTGTTTATTTTTTTAATAATTTTATTCTAGATTGACATTTTTATTATTTTACACATGAATTACATTTTTTATTATTATACACATGATTGACGTACCTATTATAATTCTTATTTCTGTATTGACATGGCCCTGATGAAATGAATTTAATTATTTTACATATATTCTAAAATGTTTGATTATATTGATGTGTACCTACTGATATTTTATTAATTGTTTTTTTTTTCATTTGTACTACTTATTTTAATTTCTACTACATATATAATTGTCATGAATGTCTATTCTTATTTTATATTGATGCATGTACCTATTTAAATCAACTTAGCACAATTTTATCGAATTAAATAAACATATGTACCATTTGCATGCCAGTAAGGTAGATCAAGGAGAACGATTGCTTGTCATGTTAACACCACTGCCCTGATCAGCAAATAAATGATTGGATTTGATTTGATTCTGAAATAGTTAATTATCACTCGCTTTAACGCTAAAAAAAATATCGTGAAGAATCCTGCTTGTCTGAGAGTACTCCACAATGTTCTCGAAGATATGTGAAGTCTGCTAACCCGCGTTGGGACAACGTGGTAGACTATGACCTAACATACAATCACGCGAAAAAGAGGCATATGCACAGCAGTGGTACAGTTTATATTCAAGGCTGATAATATTTCATCATAATTTATATCGAGATTGAAGGAGCATTCGATTTCTACAGTATGATTGATACACACGTTTATATACAGGGTGTCCTAGAAGTCGACGTCAAGCCAAAATCAGGTAACAGGCTAAGTTATAATAGCTATTAAAAAAACAAAAATTAACTAAGTAACGTATTTTAAAAATTATAGGCATTTAAAAAAAAACAAACAGGTCTACGCCCTGTGACGGTCTTTTCACTACCGTTACTACAGATATTTATTATTATTTATTTTTTATGTAATCTCGAATAATGCTTTTTAAACTCTCGATTATTTTCCGGCTTGACGTCGACTTCTGGGACACCCTGTATACAAACCTACGGCATGCTTGTGTCCGCAAAGCTCTAAAATCTATCGAAAGTTGGACTTGAAAATGTTACGTAACGTAGCAGTTCTATATGAGTGTTTGTATACTTTTTATCTCAGAGTCCCCACGGGAACGGGCAATTTAAAATATTAGACTGAGCCATAATGAAGCGTGGCCGGATTTAACTGCTATTTATAAAACATCGAGTAATAAAATGTTATATCATAAAACATAGATACATGCCTGAAGGGATAAACAGATTTGTAGTACACCCATAGTTCACCAAATATGGTATCTTATTAAAATGGCGAACCTATTGCCATTTATCGGGCACATTTCCAGACTACGTGCTGCTACTGGGAATTTTCTATCAGACAATTGCTATATCACTGTACTGTGTGTGTGTGTGTGTGCTCAATCAGAGGATCGAACTCGAAACACTACGACCGTACGTAACACTAAGTAGATTTATGCTTTGGTACTAAAATTCGAATATATTTATTTTCTAACTAATATTATAAATGCGAATGTGAGTTTGCTTGTAAGGTTTTACGCCTAACTGCTTGACCGATTATTACGTAATTGCTCATACAAGTCAGGGGGTACAGAATAGAATAAAGGATACCTTTTTTATACTACTTAGGTGGCAAACAAGCATACGGCCCACCAGATGGTAAGTGGTCACCGTAGCCTATGAACGCCTGCAACACCAGAGGCATCACTTGCGCGTTGCCGACCCTTTAAGAAAGGAAGTGAGAAGGAGTGGGAAGAGGGAAAGAGAATGATTGGGCCTGTGGTACTCTCACTCACCGAACGAAACACAACAATAGGAATACCGCTATTTCACGTCGATATTCTGTGAGAGGGTAGTCCTTCCCCGGTCGAGCCAGCCCATTCATGCTGAAACCAGCGAAGCTCTACCTTTTCATTCCTTTCAATAGTTAGTAATTAATAAATCATTCTAAACATCTCCTCGTATTAAATGGTAACTTATATAAATCGTATCTAAATGTTGAAACTCATAGACTACTAATCCAGCATGGACAGATATAGAAATCTTATTTATTTTACAGGGTGAATTACTCCAATATTACTTCGACTGGGGTTCTTCGGGCAATCATAGAACTAAAACATTTCTTTTTTAATTTGTTTAAGATTGATTAATCCTCCACACCGTCCGTAAAATGTAGTTTAATTTCAATGTGTACAGCTTGCGTAAACGTTGGAAAATGTGTCTAAATTTACAATAGTAAGTATTCTTCTGTACTTTAAATGAAATAAACCTGTATAATGTCCACCTAATTCGAATCACAAAAATAAATCTTTTAAATACGACCCAATACTAAAATAGCGAGTATAAATTATAAAGTAAAAGCCCTCCAAAACGATTCTGATTACGAACTTCACAAATGCTTAGAAAAGTTTTAAATATAATTTTTATCCGGCTCTTAATGGAGATGGCCTAGTTCGCTTTGAGATTTTTATCTTAAAGAGTCTACATTGTTAACTTTTTTCGAAAGTTTACAAAATGGCGGCGGCGACCTCGTGAATGATTGATAATGAGGAAGGAGTTCCGTAGAATCTACTTTCGTAACTCACACAAGGGCGGAAATCTTGTAAGTACTTATTTTTAATGAATATTAACAGGACCTCAGGGTTCTATATTTTTAAATTTCCCCTCATAAAAGACAATGTTCGTATATCCGAAGCTCGCTTTACACGTATTCGTAGTGATAGAGTGGCCAACACTACGTCGCAGATTATTGGTTACTAAACAATAAATACTTAGATGTTCGAATCGACGATGATCCAAATCTTACAAACGGGTTAAAGAAGCTTAAGCAATAGAGAGACTTTGTACTTAAATCCCTCTGTGTGTTCTATCACGTGGCTCTGAGACACTGTTTGTCTTGATGCCGTCGTCACTGTTCTATCATGGTAGCACTCAAAACCGCAGCAAGGTTAATCTCTACCACCTAAAAACGTTCCGTCCAGCACAATGCGCTTTCATATTTGTACCCGTGCAGTCAGGATAAACTACCTGCCGCGACCATCACCGAACGCTAAACCTTGTCCTTCTTCACTGTTACAACGTTAGGCAACGGACTCGTCTAGGTCCTTAAACAATAAAACATACAAATAAACTAAAAAGTATATACATTTATTGCCGTTCCAAATAAACTGTGGCCTCGTCCAAATGTCCGTAAATATTCAACGATATTTACAAATTAACATAATTTTAAATTACCTATACTTGTCTTTATTGCATTTTATTTTAGTTTAAACATGGAAGAACCCTTTAGTCAAAGTATTTACTGTAACAAGAGTTGAAATCAGATAAACGTTAACTGCGGCGTTAATTTTACGTGATGACAGTTTTTGTATGGAAAATGTGTCAAATTTATTTCTTGGGTAAATTATATGACGATTGAAACATTGGACCCAAGTGAGGTATTACATGAAAGTGTATTATTGACATAATTTCGAAATATATCATATATATTGCTTTTGTCAGAGTTTTCAAGCATCTGTGAAAAATGGCAGAAAACATAATTATAATTTATTGATCTTTAAGCTATTGAGATGACAAACTTTGACAACCTTAACGCATTTGGCAAAACTCAACCCAAAAAGTAACATACAAATGATTTTTTTGTCCATCCATTTTCTAGATTGTACATGACAATGCTTAAAAAAATTTCTTCTTGCGTATTTTACTGTCTTCCCCTTTGTACAGAATTTAAAAACGTATTCGCGAGGAACTTTTGTCGAAAAAAATATGGAAATTATAATTTGGACGTTCCTTAATTATTTAGGTATGATTTCCAGCCCCAAGTCAAAGTTAACCCTTCCCTCGTTAAAATTGGGAAGACTTATTAAGTGTCAGTAAGAGGGTGTGTAAATTTTGGTTTTCGGAATAAATGAGTCAACGATGCAAATTATCATAAACGGTGGCTGATTCATGCATTTTTCATTGTAATTTAAAATTCACCAATGATAACAGCTTTATTTATATTATTTGTAGGTAACAAACGTTAAATTGATTACAAGTTAATAATTTATTTATTTTATGTTGTTTTATATAAATTTCTGTTACATTTAAAGCTTAGAGAAAAAAACATTCAGGTTTTTATACATATTATCGATGTGAATGAATTCCATACATATGATACTAACTATGTCAGTATCAATAGCATATCATCATAATTTCAGACGGCTGCTGTTGAAAAGCTAGGTATTTTACTACCTTTAGTTTATTTCAGCTCAAAAACAAAACTATAACCCTAAAATCTCACTCGCCGTCCACGAACAGGCTACCTAACCCTTTCACGCGTAATAGTCTAAAAGTGTCATTTCCCATAAACGCATTAGCGCATACGTGAAAGAATAATTGGCTATCCTGCTGAAATTCAGCGCCACTATGTTTCAGTAGGTAGTACAAAGGGTTGAAAGGACTGAAATAAGACAATCCTTTTGCGTCACATCAAAGTGAATGTACGTCGGCGGCAGATTTCACACAATTCAATAAATAATCGGCCGTTTGAGATGTTTGGTACAAGTTAGATAGTTTTAAATCTGTGCTAATATGGTAAAAAAAAATATTTGTTAGTATTCAAGTGAGTGAGTTGGTTCAGTCTATCACTTGCATCGGAGAGCGCGTGAGATGACCTCCAGCCATCCTGAGGATTAACCCTGGGAATAGTTTGGACGGCGCCCTCGTGGGCCTGCCCGCCACCCGATCAGCACCAGGCTCGAGAGGCGGCGTGCGTGTTCCCACGCTTGCCTCTGTGTCGTTTTGTCTTCGTCCCCCTACAAGGAAAGATGTCGTTTTTTTTTATTTGTGTAGTGGCCTGCCGTTTCATACGGCAAGCCGAAACCTCGGAGGGGTTGCAATTGCATGTGAAAGTGATTCGTGCGGCCTCACCAACTCTGGTTATGTTGAGGAAGACCGTGGTGGGTTTGGTCGGTATTACCGAGATGTCTTTTCCCGGTGAGTCCGACATAACCTCTCCGGTATCTCGCGGAGAGGTATGCGTCAGTGCATTCCACCAAGTAAAAAAAACGAAAAATTATCCCTGAGTTGCATTTTACTTTTACAAACTTTTGTTTGCGGAAGCAACCAGCGGCAAATATATGTATGAATGTTTTGCAGTGTTCAATATTTTGTTGATAATTAAAATATACAACAATGTATAACAAAAGTGTATATATGTGTGTAGTATACAAGAAAGGTATCCTAGTTTTCGGCCTGCCTGATGATAAGCAGTTACTGTAGTACTTACTCGCCCAAATGCACTAACAGTACTCTGACGTCACTGGTCTATAACTGATGTACGTACGGCTGACGTCGTACATCCTCGAGCATATCATCTTAATTAAATAATTGATATCGCGAGTTCTTCCATTCGTATTCCTTTCTTTGATTCAAATAAACTTGGTGATGATTTAAAAGCCAATTCATAAATCAATGCCTTCAATGGATATGGTGCACATTTCCCTTTCATTTTGTTTTTCGCATACAAATTAAATAGACCTGGATCGTTCATACAGGAAACAAATACGATTCAAAAAGGGAAATATTACTGCCATGTAACAGAAATCGAACGTCACACGTCTAACATTCGTGTAGTAACCTACGCTAACTATGATATCCAACAGGCAAATTTAACTGTCCTATATCCTATTTAAATCCTATTTAGATCTAATTACGAGTATGTAAGTATACTATTAACATGATATAGATCTCAGGGATACTCATAAATGTCACTGAATACCTTATTAAAAAAAAGTAGCATTGAAAAAGGCCTATTCGAAGAGTAGAGTTTTTATGAATTGAAGTAAGAAACTCATGGCCACTCAAATCAATTACCAAATGTTTATAAACAATACAAAACAATTTATTATATGAGATGCTGTGTATACCTCATGATTAGTTTCGATTATATAGGTACCTTAAGTTTTGCTAGAAAGCAATTATATCAAAGCATTTAAATTTCACAGTAGTTACGAAACTGCTTATGACCACTATATAAAAAGTTTGTAGTTATTTAAATAATAATAATAACAATAATAATATTCTATCTATACACACAACACCATCTAGGCCAAACTAAGCAGAGCTTGTACTATGGGTACTAGACAATGGATAAACATACATATATACTTTTTATTTTGTAAATACATACATATTATACATAGAAACACCCAGACCAAGACAAACATTCATGTTCACGCACACAAATGTTTGACTTGTGCGGGAATCGAACCCGCTACCTAAGGCGTGGCAGTCGGTTACACTTACCAATACGCCATCGAGATATCTACTTAATATACACTTAGTAGGTGTTACCGCCTAAACATCGCTATATAAGACCACCACTAGCTAACTATAAAATCGCTACCTCTTGTGGCTCAATAACGCATTTTTATATAAAATTTGTAGTGTCTGTTGGACCTGCATCCAATATCCGTCTGTCTGTCCGACTTTGTGCTCGAGTGTTTGTGACAGCCGCGATTATTTTATTTCGTACCCACGTAAGGCGCCGGCAAATCGCGTATCATTACACATTTGTTTTGTTGTGAGACCGAAAAGCCGGTAAACAAAACTATGGTTTTTTAGCAAAGAAAACATTAATATTTTATGTGATGTATTTTAGGCATTGTATTTAGTAAAAGATTTCTCATAACGCACCGTATTGATACGTAATCTTCTTATGTTTCACACAAACAAGGAACGACTTACATAATTTATTTTTAATTGTTTTAAAACCTACTACCGTCATCTAAATTTCGATTAACATTAATAATATAATAATAATAATATACTACCACATACACACAACACCATCTAGCCCAAACTAAGCAGAGCTTGTACTATGGATACTTGACAATGGATAAACATACATATATGCCTTTTTTTTGTAAATACATACATATTATACATAGAAACACCAAGACCAAGACAAACATCCATGTTCATGCACACAAATGTTTGACTTGTGCGGGAATCGAACCCGCGACCGTAGGCGTGGCAGTCGGTAACACTAACCACTACACTACCGAGGCCGCTCAAATTTATCTTATTACTAATGTTAATCTAAATTTAGATGACGAGTTAAGTTGAAACGTCTAGACTTTGAGATTCGTGTACATATTTACTGTAAGCATTAACAATGATTTAAACATTTTCCGTAATTAAACTACTATATTATGGAAGAATAAGGCGAATTAATCCGATATTAAGGGATAAAGAGAAATAAATCTTACCCAGAGCTTAAAAAGCACGCCTTTGTATAACATTATGGAATACAATTAAATATTCAGTTAATCAAAATCAAAAAATCAAAATCAAATCAAAATCTAAATAAATTTATTCAAGTTAGGTTACAAGGTAACACTTATGAATGTCAAAGTTACACATGAATTTTCTGTGAATTTACATTTAATGCCACGTTCAGCAAAGCAAGGGCTTATGAGAAGAACGGGCAAGAAACTCATGGCCACTCTTTTTAATCGCCAAGTGTACAATAATATTTCGTTTACAAATCATAACTGTAAGGTGCTGCAACCATTTCTACATGAACTACTACTGAACATACTCAAGCATTTGATAAAATTTGATCTATAATATTGAAGTGATTCTCCTCTGCTTGTTTTGCACCGCAATTTACCGTATGAGAGCTATACAGCCATGTGTGGTGCAAACGTCAGTTTTTGTTCTACTGATAGTTGGCTATTCATCTGCATGCTTTTCGCCGCCGCTGTTTAAATGACTATAAAGAAAAGAATAATAATATTCTTTATATGGACACAAGACGCTGATGAAATTAAGGATATTCCTATATAATATGGCGAAAGCATACAGGTATACCTGGTACTTATACAACAGACGAGTTAGCTAGTAAATGAACAGTTCCGTCGACTCTGAAACTAATAATGTTAACCCGAAGTACAGACTGCATAAGTTACAAAAATAATTGCCCTCTCACTTAGCACCCAACTTCAAAAAACATTAATAAATAAACCTCAACTTTTGATACAATATTTCAAAGTATAAATTATTTAATGAAACTTGAATTCCTTAACCACAGACCCTTGTAAAGCGGGCAACTTTTGTGCATAATTTTACCATAATATTTTACATATTTTAACACTGCACTTGAGAGGATGGGTAGGGCCTATAAGTAACCGCAACCTCGTATATTTGGGACTGTCTTTGACATAAAACGCAGAGCCTGCTAATACATTCACCTATGAAGGTTTTAACCCAAAAAGGATAAGCCACAGGCAGCTGGGACTAGGGCCGGAGATCGACTGTTTTAGCTAAAAATACTTAAATAATCATGTCCCTTACGTGATGGGCAATGAGGAATTGCTGCCTTTTTTGACGACGAGCTTTATGAGATAAACATTTTATAGTAATGAGAAAATAATATTTAATCAAAATATATAATTTTATTGATTTACAGATGATTGCAGGACACACCTATGACGTCCCTTGGAAAGCAGATAAGTTTGTACAACGCAATCTTCATCGCGTGTTTCAAGCCTTTTTGAAGCTTTGTGTTGATAGCCTCTGCCGGGGCAAATCGCACTGCTCAGAAATCCAGTGTGATAATGCATGATATTCCTACTGCTGGCATCGTGCTCCATATCTGGGTCGAGCATTGCTATTGGGCTTTTATATCATGAAGTTCTCTGTACGGGCATGGAATCTAGAGCTATGCCCGATAGATAGACAGCAATATTACGTAATGTGGGATACACAATTACAGCTTGTGAAATGAGTGTGTAATGTATATCTGCCCATCCTCCGAAGATATGGGCGTGAGACTATGTTTGTAATTACATAAAATTCTCCTTTCAACATTTACATTTATATAAATAAGTTAAATATATTGTAATGTCTGTTTGTAATCCGTTACGGTCCTAATTTCGTATTTAATGTTTATTACAGCAAATAAACGCTTTCGTTTTAATTGTAATGTTTATATAAAAAAGCAGGCAAGTGCGAGATGGACACCCAGACAGAGAGTTTAATTATTTTGCTGCAGGCTTTTTTGTAAATTGGTAAACAATTAGAAGGCCTGCTTAATAAGGACTAATTGATCCTACGATCGCTTGCTACGCAAAGGTTCACTCGAGTAGAACTTTTGACTGCATGGATGGTGTTGTGGTTTAAGTGGTTCACTCGCCACTGCCACTGCGACTAGTGTTAAGGGTTCGAATCCCACTCGGGACAAAATTTTGCGTGATCTACAAATGCTTGTTCCGAGTCTGATTGTTCTTTGCGTCCATTATTTAAATGTTTGTTATGTCCCTTGTGACATAGGATTTATTCCTAACGCTTGAGATGACATTAATAAAGAAATAACGTTCCTTTTTACAAATACCACGCCCGCAGTAGAAGTAATTCCTATTTTGCGTCGGACTTTACGAACATTTAAACTACGGACACTAAGACGCAGGAATAAATACAAACTATTGGATTACATTTATTTTTGTCCCGTATGGGAATCCAACCTATTAGTCTCGTCGCAGTTGCAAGGAGACCACTTAAATCACTAATATACTGATATTATATATGCAACTGATAGTTAGTTTGTTACGTTTTCACGCCTTAACTACTCGACTGATCATCATGAAATTCGTATATCCGTAGTCAGGGTAACAGAAAAGGAGCTAAAAAGGACTCATCCAGAAAAAGTACCTTTTACGGTGTGCCAGTTCGCTGCCTTGAGTGGTGGGTGGGTCGCTGGAACTGGAACGCAGTCAAGAAATGCCTGCGGGCGACGACTCCTGGGTGACGCCCCGGCACGACAGAATCCAGGAAAAGTACCTAGCCTAAACTATATTCACACGAGCGAAACTGCGAGTAAAATATAGTCCTTTATAAAAGAAATTACTGCTATTGCTAGAAAAGTACTATGCACTTTACTCGTCGCAGACACGTGACGCCAGGTTGCGTGACGCCATCTTCTAAACAATTAGTGGTGGTATAATTTGTAAAAAAGTCGCTTAATTGTTGGTAAGAGACACCTCTGCTTACCCTTCGGATATATAGAACTGCGTCGATCAATACTCTAAACCTAGTCTTGCCCAGAACGTTACTCTGGTGTTGGTTTAACATTATGTATACGGCACCCTAAACGCGTTTATTCTTTTGTATATAGGCTTTAAAAGTAATTACTGGGATAAACTGAATATATATACCACCACATTTTAGCCTGAAGCTGTAGTCCGAAGGTTTGCAAATATAACAACATTTATTAGACTAAGTATTGAGCATTTTATTGCTAATATATGCTCAGATTTCACAAGTTTGCGTGCACTTAGCGCGCTATTCAAATAATTCCCGCATTCGATGCCCAGTTCAGGCTTTAGGTTATTCCATATATTTGACAAGATATTCTGAATAACAGCACGGTTTCTTTCGATTAGTAAACGGCAACAAGCTCGTCTCCTTTCACATGCGATCTAAGATTCAGACGAAATTTGAGTGTGATACTACTCTGTCTACTTCACAGACGTGATTTTATATATGAACTCAAAAAAATATTAAAGTGTATATCTATACTAACATAACAAAGAGAAAAGATTAAAACGTTCCTCTTACAAACAAACAAAAATTAAATTTCAATGTTTGTTTATTTGTTTGTAAGTATTCAGCTAAAAAACTACTCAATGGATTTTAAAAATTCTTTCACCATTACAGAGCTATATATGATGATTGATATTATCACCGAGTATCATGGGCTATAAATGTATTTTTTAAAGAACTTTGACTAACGTAACTTACTTTTACGCAGGCCTTATGCCTAGTAATTTATAATTAAAAGTACATCATATTATCTTCTGTTTACGCGAATGTTATTCGTTGAAATTCAACTACTATATACGGATTTTATCGCATTGTTTATTTAACACTTTATTACATAATTTAGAAACTGTTATACTACTATACTACTACTAAACTTCACAAATTTTAAATTAATTAAATTATTAAAACTATTTATATTTAAGTTTACACTTTCCCCGACGTTTTGGTTGCTTTTCAGCAGCCATAGTCACGGGGAAACTACATCATTCCATTAACTCGTATATCTCTATATACATATATTTCACTTTTGAATTTACAAACAATACTTTATAACCTAAATTAATACAGGCCTATTCACACCACGTAATAGTTTTTAGGAACAAGTACTATGCGATATTCTTCTTACTAAGCGACAAATTAGACGTAGCATGACACTTACTTAAGAACAAGTAAGAATCGGCAATGAATTGGCGTAAATCTTAGAGTTCAAAAAGAGGCTTCAAGTAATATGCCAAGGTCACGTGGTATCACGTGACCTTTGCATATGACTTGGGGTCATAGGTCAAAGGTCATAGTCATTTCATGGCATATCGACTATGGTGAGTCTAATGGCGTGGACCGCAAGTCTCTAGCTCTTACGGTTCTTGAGTTGAGAGTTGGACGGAGTTGAAAGTCAGACAGACGGACGGGCAAAGCTGTTGTATAAGAATTTTTTCGAACTCTAAAAAGTCCTCGTATAAATGAAATTGACAATCAAATCAAATTGCCTTGATGGCGTAGTGGTTGGTGTAACAGACTGCCACGCCTGAGGTCGCGGGTTCGATTCCCGCACAAGACAAATATTTGTGTGCATGAACATAGATGTTTGTCTTGGTCTGGGTATTTCTATGTATAATATGTATGTATTTACAAAAAAAAAAGTATATATGTATGTTTATCCATTGTCTAGTACCCATAGTACAAGCTCTGCTTAGTTTGGGCTAGATAGTGTTGTGTGTATGTGGTAGAATATTATTATATTATTATATTATTATATTCAATCTTATAAAACGTCGAGCATCGCACACGTAACATGCTCTAATATACCTGAATCTGGTACGGAAAGTACAAATTTTCCGGTGTCTAACTAGCGAACAGTAATCAAACGCTTTGATCCAACCATCAAAGGAATAGCTCTAATCAGCGGCACACACCCTCACTATACACGTACGGAAGCTCAAAAATATCTGCTTGTAGTGTACGTCGGTTCAAATAGGGTGGGGCATTATGGAATGTGTAGTTAAGCAACATTATTGGATGGGTCACCGTGACTACTGATATTAAAAATTGCAATGTGGATTCATGATTATCCAGCACAAGGTATTTTTTTGTTGTTTTATGTAGTTTGGAACAGGTCTTAATGCACGACATTTATGCACCTTGAGAACCAACACAAACATAAATTTCAGTAACAGATGGTGTTTTTATTCTACCAAGCTTCTTTTTTTAGAAATCACTTACTATGCCGCTTATCTGATAGTAAGTGATTACCGTAGTTCATGATCACTTGTAGTAAATACCAGGAGTATTACTCGCGCATTATCGACCATAGAGAAACAATATAAAAGAAAGGAAGTGGGTGAGGGAGGCATGTGAGCCTTCGGAACTCTTACTATAATCAATTCAATATATCTTAACGCAGAAACAGTGCTACTACTCAAACGCCAATTGCCCGTAAGGCAATACATGCAGTCACAGTCAGATCTATGACAATACAGATCTTTTAAACAGTTTTAATATATACTAGCGGGCGCAAAATATAGTAGTGGTCAAAATTCGACCATAATTGTTTTAAATTTGATCGTTATTAAGGCTTTTTTGTCTTTAATTTTACCCTTATAATAACATTTCATTTAGATGCCGCCAAGGCCACACAGGTGAATTTACCTATCTTTTTCGTACAAATTATTATTTACTTAACTATACTCTTTCATTGACTATATTCTAAGCTTGTTACATTGTTTTCTTTATTACATATAAATAAGGTAGGTATATGTAACCAAAGTTACGAAGAATTGTACGACGTCAGACGAACAATGCCGAAATACTACGAACGCGATTCGACTGCGTGTGTCAATGTATGTGTGTAATGTAATTTAATGTATTTCTAATGCATGTTGTATAAAAATATTAGGATTCGCCACTCCTTCTCCATATAATCTTTATCTGTACCAAATTTCATACTTCTCCGTCCGCGCAATTTTCGTAAAAAGGGGCACAAAGTTTTTACTTCACGTATTAGTATATAGATAATGGACGATTTAGGGGATGCCGAGGTAGAGAGTGCCGTTGTGGCAGCAGTCGCAGGGCGACCGCTTACCGGCTGCTCTATCCTTTTAAAGTAGCCTTATTGAAAACACTACAATCATAAAGCACGCCACGGTTTTCGATTACACGTTGCAAATTTGACATCAAACTGAGTGACACCAGTCTCCCTACGGTATGAACATGGTCCTCTAATATTCATCGGACTCGCAATCAGGCCACGAGATGTACTGTTTGGCACTTAGCTGGGTTAGTTAACAGAAAATAGAAGCATCCGCCGATTATTATAGTAATGAGTTGATTGCTTTGCATTTATTATATAAGTATGCGGGTTTAATCCTCTTAAAGAAGTCGTGAATATTTATTGTAGAAACGCAATGCAGATCTTTGTTTATTGTTTCAATATTTGTAAAGCAATCTTGATAAAGCAATAACTGTCTCAGTGTAATGTCGTCTACCGAACACAGTTCTAGACTACATCCAACTACTGATAATTATTTGATGCAAAACCCAATGGCCCTGCATGGGAATCAAACTCTAAGTCTCGTGCATAGAATCACTACTGCTGTTCGTCCAAGATGATATGATAAAAATATACACCAGATTTTTGCTGCGGCTTCGCTGGCGTAAAAATAGATTAGGTTATTTATTTTTTGTTTTGTCTTCAGCTTTTTGTAATGTCCATCTGCTGGGCAAAAGCTTCTCCCTTGGATTTCCAAAACACTCTGTTGGTGGATATCCTCTGAACTTATGATCTTGTGACCCCTTTTGACCTACAGGGCCCATATTCAAACCGAGACCGAGGGATAACCCCAAGGTGTCTGTATACCAAGTTACAAGTCAATCGGTCCAGTGGTTCCGGAGCTACGCCTGTCACTAACAAACAGTTACAGTACAGTAACATAGTGTTTTCATTAACCTCTTCAAAGAAGACTCAGAGGTTAATAGAATATAGCCTATGTTACTTGGTGATAATATATAATAGATATGCTTTCTAATGGTGTAAGAATTTTTAAAATCGTTTTTTGTGGTTTTTGAGTTAAATCCTTATAATAAAACAAACAAAAATCAAATCATTCCTCTTATAATATAAGTAGAGATAAAATGAATCGATCTGTAACCAAGTCGTAGAATGACTGAATCGCCTCTCTAAACCGCTATTGTTACAGCCACACGATATGTCACTCATCTATACATCTCATGGGAAAGAGAATGCCAGTATTGAATTATACACCGGATTCAAATTTAATATTTTATAATTGAATTATGTGCAATTGAAGTATGTGCGACTGTTGGGCGTGAGATCTCGGATTTGATTATGGATATTACAAAATTTATTTAGGTTTTTCTTTTAAGGAATTCTGATTCAATGTCAAATTAAAAATGTAGCTGTGCGTTACTTGAAGTTATCAGCAGCGATAGCCTATTGGGAAACCATTGGACTGCCACGCAGAGGTCCCAAGTTCGATCCCAAGGCAAGCACCTCTGAGTTAACTAGTTAATTATCGCTCGCTTTAACAGTGAAGGAAACCATCGTGAGGAAACCTGCATGTCTGAGAGTACTCCATATTGTTTCCGAAGATATGTGAAGTCTGCTCACCCGCACTGGGCCAGCGTGGTGTATGGCCTACCCCTTCTCACGCTGAGAAGAGGCCCGTGCCCAGCAGTGGGACAGTTTAATACAGGGTTGATATTATTATTATAATTATATCTACTTATAACCTCAGCCCTTTGTACTTTAAACAACTTCAGTTACCTCACTAACTAATAAGCTTTGACGATACGTGTTACTTTGTGGCTTAAATGAACAAATGATTCTCGACTTTAAGCCTAGTGCGCTCCTACATCATTAACGTCGACAAAGACGCAGGCTAAAACTAGTTTGTAATAGGAATCTTAAACTATCATAAGGAATTTGTCTTTGTCTCCTAGAAGACAATTCCAACACCATGAATAAATCCTGTGTCGCTTTTGTTTGGGGACTTTACTAACATTCAAATAACGGACTTACAAAACATCCAGACATGGTTCAATTATTTGTAGATCACGGATTTTTTTGTCTTATGTAACGATTTAACCCGCAACACCCAGCACATTAGCAGTGGCGACGCGACCATTTATACCACTAAACCATCCAGAAGTGGTATACGACCAAAAAACAAATGTCAGGAGGAGTCAGTATTGATATGGCAGTGTTTCAAGTGCAAGTAAACAGATTAGCCACTCTTCAACGTCGCCAGCTCACGCTCGCTCATGTGTGATACTACGATTGCCTGCAGTGACATTGAGCTACGAAACTATAGCTGTGTTATTGAAGGTGGTATAACGATGAGATTTAATTGAAAAGAAACGAATAAACTCTATCCACAGAGTCCCACTACACGGGCATATTTCGCTATTTGCAGACGATACTTGTATTTTTTATTTTGGAAATTCAATAAAAGACATGGTAAGTTAAGGCCAAGAAGACCTAAACTTGTTACTGATCTGGTTCCAACAAAATCTTCTCACATTTAATGCATCCAAAACAAACTGCGTCATATTCAATGCTAAAAATTAAAAAATACCGCCCCATCCAACCCTCAAAATTGGTAGTCACGTTCTCGAACTTAAACAACACGAAAGGTACCTTGGATTAAGGCTCGATTGCTACCTAAATTGGAAATTTCAAATTGACTATATCAAATCCAAACTGACATCACTTTCGGGCTCGCTGCGTAATATTGTACATTATCTTCCATTCAATGTACGGTAAATAATATACAATTCGCTTGTAAAGCCACACATGTTGTACCTGTTTGAAATCTGGAGCAATGTACAAAAAACAAACTTAAAAATCTACAAATTGCACAAAACAAAATTATAAAACTCCTTTTTTATTTCAACTACTTAACACATACAACTAAAATTTACAAAGACTCAAATCTCATGAACATGGAACAACTTGACACGAAACAACTTCGAACTTCACCAAAACCTAAATTCACAAATTTCCTTCACCTAAAAACACGAAGTAACTAGCCGTAGCAGTCGTAGAAAAGATCATATCCCAGTTCCTCAAGTGCGGACCACTCAAGGTAAAAGAACTGTCATTTATGAAGGAGTGCATTTGTTTAACAATTTACCAAAAATTATAAAGAGTGCGAATACGTTAAACATTTTTAAAACCAAACTAAAAGACACGTGCTTCTAAATATATTACTTACTTAAATCTCAAAAAAAACTTAAATAACATTTAATGGCATAAAACAAATTCATAATTATATTATTGAGTAGAAAAACAACGTAGTAATAATAATAATAATAATAATGTCCTCCTGACCGAATTTCGGTCACGGCGGCCTATCTTAACGGAGAATGGCCATCAGCGCAGGAGATATTATAGTGCACAAGTGTGTGCGCAAACACAAGTGCACTCTCATGATCCGATGGAACGAATAATCCGACACGACCGGAGAGAGATCAGGCGCAGGACCAACGGCTTTACGTGCTTTCCGAGGCACGGGTTGTCTAACACCGTCAACTTCCTAACTCCGGGCTCGTATTGAGATTTCTTAACAGAAAAACCCAATAACTTTTTGTTGGCCGACCCGGGATTCGAACCCGAGACCTCATGCACAGCAGTCGCATTCACTACCGCTGCGCCACAGAGGCAGTAACGTAGTACTACTGAGTCATTTACCTTTATTGTAACACGGATCGCACTTTTTATCTTCATGTTGGCTATGCTAATATTTCTTACTCTCGTTGTCGTGGTAACTGTGATTTGTTGTCGTACCTACATGCAAAAATGGTTTCAACATGATTATATCTTTTATGTACTTAAATTATTAAGCTAGAATTTAATGAACCGAATGTCGAGGTTTAATACTAGTGTTTTTACATAAGTGCAAAAGTGTTCTCATGTAAGTGAAATGTAAATTTTCTTTATGAGAAAATAAAGTCTTTAACCAGAATAAAAAATACGGAATATGTAATACTGGTGTTTAAACTATCTATAGGTTTCTTTCTAGAAAATAATTGGTTATTTTAAAGTACACAAAAGTAATGATCCGAGTCCCAGTAATTACATAATTTCGATACATGGTTATGACATATATAAACATAAAATGTATGTGGATATATAATTAGACCCTGTATGTAGATGTATAATGAGACCAAAAATAATTATCCAGAGCAGGAAAATGAATTTCCTTTTTGTTATCTTTATTAATTGGATAAAGTTATTTGCACGTAGCAACAATAAATATAAATGAAGATTCACAGATAGAGTCTAGAAGTGTTTCATTAATGCCGACGAATAACATTCATGTGTTTAACTTTTTTTGCCCGCCTGATGACAAGTTGTAACTGAGGTACAGTGCACATGGACATCGCTATTTTTCCATCACATACCAAAGAATCTCAACTAAACCGCTGTCGCTAAACCATATATGGTGGCAAAGAATACACGGCTTGCTGTCTAATGATAAGGATTTACCACAGCCTATTGAAGAGATTGAATTGGGGACGCTAAGGGGTCATTGGTACTCTGAAAAGAGTGACTCTTTTATACTTAAATCTGCAAACGAATAGACAGCAGTTTCAACAAAATTGCCAAATACAACTCCATCATGACTCCTTGACCATAAATCAATACGTACAAAACAAAGTGCCGCATCCTTCGATTGTGAATCGTCAGCAATGCAGTTGTTAGCACTAGTCGCCGGCACATCGTACGTAGCGCCGCATCGCGAGAGGTTCCGCACATTTGAACCTGTTCGGGTTTTAGCTGACTTATATTTGGGTTGCATTTGGTAGTTCAAATGATGCAACTATAGAGCAACTATAGCTACAAAGTAAATACACTAATAATAATGTCCTACAAACCGAATTTCGGTCACAGCAGCCGATTTTAAGAGATAAGTAATTGGCGCAGGAGATATATTATAATGTACAAGTGAGTTTGAAAACATAATTCACTCAGGAATAGAGAATGCTTGCATTGGACTATTAGAGTGAGCTATATGGACGGTAATCCGACACGACCAGAGATGAACAGGTGCAGAACAAACGGCTTTACGTGCTTGCTGAGACACTTGTGACAATGTGCAAATCCACCAATTTCCGAACTCCGGGCTGCTATTGAGAATGTCTTAAAAGAAAACGCCAATAACATTTTTTTTTTGCCTAAACTAAGAATCGAACCGAGACCTCATAGCCAGCAATCGCATTTGTTAGCATTCAATTGAAGCAGTTATGCCTTCACTATTCCTTTCCTTTTATACCACCACCTCTAATTCCTTACTCTTGAAGCCCGCGACGCGCGAATAATACCTCCGATATTTCGAACGACCGTAAGCTACGGAAACCGCTCACCATCCGGTTGACTGTCTGCTTATTAGCTACTTTCAAGCTTAAATTCATGCGGGCCACTTCGAAACTTTTTAGCTTACGGCATGAGGTCTATGCTCTGAGCGTTTCGATGGAAAATATAGTCAAATCTTTTGAGATATTGATGAAAACCCGAGAACACGCCTGGCGTGTTCGCGGTATGGCGATAAGTATTAGTGATGACACGCTAGCGATAGCCTAGTCGTGGGTCGCGATCGCATGCGAAAGTGATTTGCGCGGCCCCGTCGATAGCGGTTTTGTCGAGGAACACCGTGGTAGGTTTAGTCGGTATTCCGGGAGATACATTACTATTTATTCCATCTTTCTCTTTTACCCCGGTGAGTCCGACATAACCCCTCCACCCGCCCCCGCGGAGGGGTATGCGTCAAAGCGGGAAGGCACGTAAAAAAAAAGGCCCAGTCGTATAAAAGTAGAATAACGCTGTCTTCTTGAGTAGGAGTTAAACCAAATAAAAACCAAAAATGATTATAAATATTGGCAATTTATGCGGTATCCTAAAAGAAAAATGGATGACTGTCAAAACCATACGACATTTTTGGCATCAATCTATCACAGAGCACACAAAGAACCACCGAGCATCGATGCGGATACGTTTTTATTTATTTACTAGGTTGACTTTACAAACAAATATTTGTTTTTAACACTACAAAATGATTTTAAAAGTATATATTACCTTAACCTTATTGCGAACTATATCGTAATATTCTAAATATGCTGTAATTAGACTATTTAATTTATTAACATAATCAAAGTTTTTAGTAAAGCACATAGAAACGAGATAGATTACGAATCCTTTTTTCTTTGTCAACATAATAATCCACTTGTTAGTTAGTAGTATACCTAATTGCTGTCATATTATATGCTTGTAAAATTTTAACGTTTATTAATGCTAAATATATAATAAATAATGCCTCATTAACTTTTTTTTTGTAAAAAGTACGATAACCCAAGACATACGAGTAGTAAGAGCACCGTCGTACGTGAGACTGAAGTAAAGCTTGGTTGAAAAGAATTACTTATTTGAAATCGTATTACTTTACTAACTGCTATTAGAAATTAAATTAAATTAAATTAAATTAGATTAAATTAATTTATTTCTGAACAAACATACAATTGTGTTGAAAATTCTTAAAACTAACACGACAAGAAATAGAACAAAAACAAATTATAAGAACACAAATATAGATTTTATATCGAACTTACAAACTATGATATGCTTATTATTGTTGCCTTATATGCATAAGCCTTTATTTGCATCCTTTATATAATCATCCACGCTGTAGTAGCATTTTTTTAAAAGAAATTGCTTAAATTTACTATTGAAAACCTTATGGTTTACTATTGTTTTGAATTCGGAGGGTAATTTATTGTACAATGTAACTGCTTGTACACTAGCACAATGTTTCACCACATTCAGTTTTGGATGTATTCTTATTGGTAGATCTTTTCTACGAGTACTGAGACGTATTGCTCTTTCAGATTCTGTCTCGAATTTGGAAAGATGTTTTATTAAGTTGGTCAAAATTACTAAAATGTAAAGAGATTGAAAACATCGAGTTAACTTACTAGCAAAAATAAATAATATTATAAATGCGAGTGTAAGGTTGTTTATCTGATAAGCATTACGCCTTTACTACTCAACCGATTATCATGAAATTTTGCATACAACGTGTATGCGAATTCAAGTTTCAGTAAATTCAGTAATTTTTTCAGGGGTACACGAAAGAACACAGGGTACCTTTCATCTAGAACTGTATATAATAATAACAACAATAGTACTGTTCTCGAGCAAGCAAACCCGCGAGCTTTTAAAAAATATAACATAGACATTAAATAACAACATATTTATAACAAACTTGGAAATAATACAAAATTCGCTCCATTTTCTCATTGTCACTTCAGAACCATCTCTTATTCTTGCTTAAATCATTCATGCACTTCCTTAAAAGAAAACAACCTAAGCAAACTGACAACTTTATACCATTTAAAAATGATTGCCAATTAACAACATCTACTCTATATTTCACCCCTCTTTAAACAATACAACCTCCTTAAAGAACCGCCAAAACAAAGCTGCAAAATTCATGACAAACCAACCAAAATTAAAATTTTAAAATGCACTTGAGTATATAGGTCAGTCGAGCCACATTTCATTTGGCGGGTTAATAACCGAAAGATCACATTATAAAGGAGGTAGATCCAGCGATTACGCGTAATAACACCGCAATAAATATCACGAAGCCACTCCAGGTTACCCTCGAGTAGGGGCCAGGGAAAGGTGTGGTGCAAGCTACAGGCGAATATCAGAACCGGTTTATTAATTATTAGTGCAGCTTCTTACGACCCGCTTACACAAAATTGATCTACAATCATACTCTGAGATCAACGGTCCTTTTTTGATAAATTCTGTCCGTGTTAGTTCGTAGATATGCTTGAGGATCTGAAACAAGTCTGCTCTGTTGACTTGCTGTCGCTCCTGCCAGTATACCGAATGATATTATGTATTCAACTAGTAGTAACTCCTACACTGAGACCTTTGTGTTTGTTGTGTCAATATTTAGCAATACAGGGATTAACCCATGTGCGGAAATTATATTTTTAATCTATTGAGTCGCAACGGCACACTGGCGGCCAGACGCAACAGCTTTTTAGTTATGTCTAGCATGTCAAGACTTGGCAGGTTAAAATATAATTAATACATCCAACGGCGAATGGAAGCCGGCATTCAAAAGCAATGCATTTATCATTGGCTTCAGGTTAAACTGCGTCAACTATTTCACATACACATCTAAATAATTTAATCAGTATTTCTAAATCCGCTAGCGCCTATGTTTTAAAGCGCTACTCCTACGGTCCACTCAACACGATAATTCACCCGGTAATTAGCACTCGTCGTATCCCGACAAAAATGTCCGCCGACCACGCTGTTATGTAAAATAAAATTATTTTTATTTATAACCGTGAGCGTTTTAATCTTAGCAACGATCTTGCCCGGCTCCGCTGCGGGTTATCCTGGACTCTCTAAAAGTAAATCATTTAATTAAGTAGTTAAAGTAAATTATTAAACTTGACAAAATATATTTTAATAAAAACCGCTTTTCAACTTTAAAAATCTTCGCTGCAGATTAAAAAACCTGTAACAAACACATTCTCAATTCATTCAAACACATTCAATTAAGACCTACTGTAGTCATCTTTAGATTTCGAAGTCAAAAAATAGTTTGTGAAGAACAACGTTTCTTCACATTTTTAATACAGGATCCTCGAAATATTTTAGCTTGTAATAATATTTCTAACTAAAATATTGCACTAGTGTCTGCCGCGTGATTTTACAACTCATTTTCACGAGCACTATAACACAGGCAAAGGCCGCGCCCTCGTCCTAACACAAGGAAAAACGATACTTCACCGTTCTGAGATAATTTAAAAACACAGAACCTCATTTAAAATATTCCAAGTTAGGTAAGAGTAATATCGGAGTTTGTTATTACAGCATAATTTATTATAATTAACGCTACCGCCAGACTGGCGCACCGGCGTATCAAATGGTGCAGTTGTTCGTCATATTTTAATCTGGATGGTAAACTTTGTATTTGTTTCTGACGCTGATAATGTTCCTAAGTCTTATATTTTATCATGGAATTCATATGTGTAAATACATATAAATTTTGATACACGTTAACGACTGCTTAGGTTGTAAACCTAACATGGCTTTCTATAAAGAGTTCGTAAAGAATAGTATGGGATAATTTAGCAACGTGACAATGCACCAAAGCTGAGGTTGTCCTATATCCCTATAAGATTTGATTTGGCACGAGCGGCCCCTCTCTATCACCGTACCACTCGCCAACGAAGCAAGGTTCATCCATATTACCTGGAAGCGTTCAAATCCAAGACGGTACGCTTTCAGCGATCATTTCTCCCACGTACGTGCAAGCTCTGGAATGAACTGCCTGCTTCGGTGTTTCCCGAGCGCTATGATATGTCCTTCTTCAAACGAGGTTTAAAGAGAGTGCTTCTTTCACGGCAGGCAGTGGCTTTGCTGTGTCCTGATATTGCTGAAGTCCATGAGCAGCGGTTACCACTTTCCATCAGGTGGGCCACTTGCTCGTCTGCTACAAAAGTCAATAAAAAAAAATGCAATTAATTTGCTATCAAAAGGTCGTGGGTTCGCATCCCAACCATTGCTCTAGCAATGTAAACCGGTTACTAACACAAGCATATTAGCTTAGTTACTTAACAAGAACAGTACTTATTTGTCTCCTAAATAGCTTGTAAGCTTTTTAAAAGAATCCTTTGGTATTACACATGTCCATTGGCTTTGATGATTACTATTAGGTGAGTTGTATGCTTACTCGTCATTTTAGTAGTATAAACACATGATACACTTTAAAGTCTACGCGCTATATACAAACTTATCATTGTTATAGCGTTGACAGTAAATAAATCTTACATTGTATGAGCCCCAATGCAAAACTGTTCGTCTACTAAGAAAATTGAATGTAACCATGTATTGTAAGTGGAATATAGATAGTAATATCGGTTTAATGAGTCTAACAAATAAAAATGAGATTAGTAAATTAAATTAAGTTTATTTACTGTGAAGTACTCAAATAAAATATTTTGTCGTTACAAAAAAAATATGAATTCTTCCATCAATTATAACTCATAACAGTTCGGCTATCGCAGTTGAACACGCAAAACAGTTCGTCTACCACTTGGTTGTATCTCCTTTACTATCAATAACGGATTTAATCCTAAGTGGCATCGTCGCTACTAACTGTTCACATTCTTCTGGAGTTGTTGAATCCCAAACAGTCTTAATTTTCTCCTTTAAATCTTTTTTTGACCGTGATGGATTTTTTCGCAACATCTTCTTCATTTTCCACCACATTGTCTCAATATGAGACAAATCTGGACTGTTTGACGGCCACTCCATTGTAGGTATTTGTTTAGAGGTGAACCAAGCCTTTGTTGTCCTTTCAGTATGACAGGAAGCACCATCTTGTTGAAAAACATAGGCATTTTGATGTTTCAAAATCGGAATGGACGGCAATAAACTCGTTTCTAAAATGTTTTGGTATTTTACTGCATTAACAGTCTCGTCTACAAATTGCAGGCGACCCACACCTTGTGCTGACATGCAGCCCCATATCATTACAGACGCAGGGAACTTCACTTTTCTCTTGATACAGTCTTGGTGAAATGCTTCATCTTTATTTCGGATAACTTTTTTTCGTACATCACCGACAGTCACCTCGAATTTGGACTCTTCTCCCTAGCCATTATTATTCCCAAGTCACTTGGGGTCGGCTTTTCTGGTCTAACCGGATTTGACTGGATATCAGATTTTACACGGAGCGACAGCCACCTGACCTCCGCAACCCGAAGGCTAATGATACCCTTAGGCTAGACCAGTGTCAGGATATTATAGGGCACTGACTTCCCAATAACGACTGCTATAGATGTTCATGGCAGCCGGGACCGACGGCTTAACGTGCTCTCCGAGGCACGCACGAGCAAGCGATAATTGTCAATCAATACGCACGTAATTTCGAAAAGTCATATAACTTCCGAAAGTCAGAGGTGCGCGACGTGGGTTCGAACCCGAGACCCTCTGCATTGCAGTCTGTTGGTCTCGCCACTGAGCTATCGCTGCTTACTCTCGCCACTGAGCTACCGCTGCTTTTACCGCTTTTTTTTTACCGCTGCCTCGAATTTGGACTCGTCACTCCATATTATTTGACGCCACTGGTCAGCAGTCCAGTTTAAATGATCACGAGCGAATTTTAACCTTTTCTTTTTCTGAAGTAATGTGTGTAAGGGTTTCTCTTTAGCCGTGTAAAAGCCGTAACCCATTCTCTTCAGGACTCTTTTACAAGTATCGACTGAGACATCTTTTTTAATCATATCACGCCATTGTACGGTAAGCTCTTCTGCACGAGCACGACGGTTTTTCTTTATAATTTTCTTTAAAACACGGTTTTCAGCTTCACTCGTGATACGAGGGCGGCCTGATCTCTTCAAACACGAAACTGTGCCGTTATTTTTGCTATGCTGGATTATTGACTGGACAGTTGATCTTGGCAATAATAAGTCTTTGGCGATTTGGTATGCAGATTTCCCATTATCACTGCTTGAAATAATAATTTTTCGAACTTCTACCGCGACAGGTTTTCCACGACCCATATTGCTCAAAATTATTAGCGAAAATAATGAAAAAATACTTGGAACACGTCTTTTTATAGCCTTTGACATCTTAAAAACAATTGAATTCTATTTTAAGATAATTTATTTTTAAATTTTGGTGTAACAATTAAAAAAGTATATTAACATTAGGCATAGACGAACTATTTTGCATCAATTAAGCACTCTATAGACGAATTATTTTGCGTGACCATTTAAACAGTAATTTAACTAAGATACATAATTTTAAAAAAGGATTATTTTTGTCAATAGTACCAAAATAACGTTATTTATATGGAGTATTTTATTAAATAAATTGTTTACTGCTAGTGTCTTTCTAGGAACGAAGAAAGTTAAAAAGAAAAATGTGTTCTTCATAATGTGTGACTAGACGAACATTTTTGCATTGGGGCTCGTAATACATAAAACAACTATATATATTTATTATTACAAATAACGCGAATAGAAGCAAGGAGGGCAAATAATACGATCAAATTAAAAAAATGTACTTAGCAAGATAATATTTCTCTTTCTAATACCACGTAAAAATACTACGTATGTGTAAATTACACAGCCTAACCGCAATTTGCACTAAATTACTGATCATTTGTATAGTCTGTTGTACTGATACAACAAGCTATACAGACAGCTTATTGGTAACGCCGAGCGATGTGCCAAAACAGGCGGTCACAGCTAAGTTAATAAAATCAACACTTTTGTTTAATACAAATATAAAATATACATTTACCATAACAATGAATGTGTTTACAATTACTCCGTGTAAAAAACATAAAATAATTTACATTTTCGCCAAAAAAATGCAAATACGTAAGCTCGTGTTACGTGATTTTTAGATTATAATATTACAAATCTATCCTATTTAACAGCTTAAACGAAACATAAATAGTTATATTACAATTTGTCCATCCCAAATATTTAAGTTATTGGTTGACAATAAAGATACATATTTATCAAAAAAGCACTTCAAAGCGGTCGCGCGCCGATTTGATTATCAAGCTCTGTCATTTAGTCCAGCCGCGTCTTACGCTCGGCGCAGTCTTAAGAACTAGAACAGCAAGACAATCACTCACGCCATGCCGTCCTTAAAATAGCAGTCACCGAACTACCAACACAAGAGAAAAAGATTATTAGTTCCAATTTCAGCAGTTGTTCAACTAAAATACTCAGAGCGTTATGAATGAGATCCTATCTACGTAGTATCAGTTAATATCTATGTCCGAAGCCGAAATCAAGCAAAAGATATTTACCATTAGCCAATTATCAATAATAACAACAACAAAATAATGCAGTATTAATCAAACGACAAATAATCGTGAAGGAAAATAATGCTAATCTTGATAGTTAATTCTTAATTAATGATTGACGCATTCTGAATATGGCACCGATGGCATTATAATCAATTCTGTAGTTAAGTTCTGATAAGTACATATGTAGTTACATGTTTGTCAATGGCCAAAGAGGCAAAGAAGTAATTAATTAATTAAATGGAAGCAACTAACATTTATAATGTTTCTTTGAAATCTAGTTCTCACTTTGTTTTCGTTTAATTTAAGATTCTTACAAATCTTTTCAAAGATATTATATAATTTTATAACAATTTTATTGTCTGAAAAACCCTTGGAATATACTAGCTGTTCATTGCCAATTTTCAAGTAACCCTTTTTAAATAAAAAATTGAAGAAAAGAATGCTCAGCTGGCTGTGAACCGTCTTATTTGCGTACCGAGCGCATTGATCAAATAGCAAAAAAGGAAAAACCTATTTTTGGTCAGGTATGGAACTCCACAAAAATTCATTATAAGTAAATTGACATGATATAAAAAAAATATGTTAATGGTATTGTTACCACAATAATATTCGTGAACAATACAAACAAATATTTAAACACAATATACATATTTTTATGTGTTAAGAAAATCCATACTCGCGTCATGTAATTGTATACATGATCCGAGTATGGATTTTCTTAAATACCTCGATTACAAAAGATTAAACATATACCACACTAGCTGACCCGCGCAACTTCGTCTGCTTCACATAAGATAATTATCCCCGTTTTTGCAACATTTTTCATTTATGCTCATCTCCTATTAGTCTTTGCGTGATGTTTTATAGCCTATAGCCTTCCTAGATAAATGGGCTATCCAACGCTGAAATAATTTTTCAATTCGAACCAATAGTTTCTGAGAGTAGCGCGTTCAACCAAACAAACAAACTCTTCAGCTTTTTAATATTAGTATAATTATGCAACGAAATTCTTTCTTTGTACTTAAGTGTGATCGCTTGTATTACCGGTTACCAAGACTAGAGAAAGATGTGATAAAAGAAAAGAAATGAAAGACATATAGGAATAAGCCTTAGATTAACCAGAAATCTAACAATTTGAACAGTGTTGTTATAGATCCTCGTTCTCTATAGACAACCCTATCACTATCTCTGAGGCCAAGATTTGGAATTGGTGCTAGAATAGACATTTTTATATCTAAAAATGTAACTCGATCATGAAATCATATTTTGAATTTTACGATTAGTTATCTACCTTGCTTTTACGATTTTACTGTTGTACAGAACCCGTACTGTGCTCGTGTTTTTATTAAAGCTATGCCTAGTAAAGGAGTTGTAAAGTTTTAACTTATAAAAAATGGACTATATATTCAAACAAATAATATGCAATGATATATTTATAAACATTTAAATTGCCACACACAATCAATAAAAATTTAACAATTACAAACCACAATAATAATTATAAGCCTTCTCAATTAATACATTTTTAATAGTTAACCTTGCCAAAGATACAATTGCCTGGCGCATTGACATCCTCAGATGAGAAGTACTCCTTCCACAGTACCTGGAATTGGTCCCAGGATACAGAAGATTTGCCTTGAGCGAGCTTTTTGAAAGCGTCGACCGCCTCATTCTTGTCCAAACCGAATGAAGCATATACCGAGGAAAATTCTTCGCAATCAATAGAGCCATCGTCACTAGAATCTTCCAGTTGGAAGACGAACTTGCAGTACAGGTTCTGCCATTCCATTGCAGAAGAAGGATTCTTGGCAAAAGCATCCCACATTGATAACCATTCGTCTTGTGTCACTTGTCCATCCTTATCGGCATCAGCTCCGCTCTGAAGACCTTCCCAGATCTTCAAGAGAGTTGTTTCGGCTGCCTTGTATTTAGCGTCGCCTGGAGACCATCCTCTAAGCTTGGCTACAGTTTCAATGGCTAATTCGAAATCTTTTTTGTCGATGCTGCCACTTTCGTTGGTGTCGAAGAAGGTAGTGAACACGTGGAGGAGTTTCTTCTTTCTGAAGTCTGACACCATTTTGACGGGAGTGTATGTGATAATAAATATGTAAGCCGTGGTACACCGTCCTTATATATTATCGTGGCAATGAGCTAAAGCTTTGCCGTGTTTGTTCTTATATTATCTAGATATGATTATTAAAGTAAATTTTAATTAATCCAGTTATATTGAATATAATAAAACATTTGTTTGTCTGTCACACAAGACAAACTTGTTTTTAAAGCGGGGACGACCTGGTGACCTGAAATACAGGCCAAAAGCCTAGCTTAGGCACCAGTCTCCCACAGTATAAATTCCATTGGTATATTGTTTTATTCATTGTAATTGCTGAAATATAGAGGTAAGAAAATAATTATATTAAGCTGTGTATTTTATTGTCTGTTATGTGAAAATGGATCACTTAAAAGTATTAGTGGCCGCATCGCTTACCAATATACTATTAATATTGGAACCCGATCTTAAAACTATACAAATGATATGATCTACATAGTATTTTCGTTTGGGTGTCTTCAAATAGCCAATATATAAATATTACGAAAAGTTTCAATAATATTTTGCAGGTCGCAACAAAAAAGGTATCATCGAAACCAGACAACTAGATGGTTGTTACTTGGCTTAAGAACTATGGAGTTCAAATCATACTTGACTTTAAACTACTAATATCTTGTATAATTTGTCGTAGACGAACATTAAGAAAGGCACTTCATCATTCTTCATTTTCGAATCCTTTTTGGGTATTGTTTGAGTTAACTTGCTACTACTTTAGTTCCTAAACACTGAACCTATACGCTCATTATAATAACCAAAGGAATTTTTGACTTCAATCTTAAATACTGCGCAATGATCTTAAATGTTTTTACTATAGTCCAATAATGTTTTAGTTGTAAGACTTTAAAGTAAGGACAGTCTCCAGACCCAAATATAATTCAAGAATCAACTAAAAAATTCCACAACACTTTAACCCAAATATAAAATACGGGCTTTCATGACTTACACTTACATACGTCACTGGACGTACAAAGCCTATATGTCATAAATATATTGTGTAAACAATATCTTTGTTAATGATTAACATAATGAACAATAATACAAATGCTTCAACACTCTTGAGGCAATTATTAACCGAATCCTGGCAACGTTAATGGTGAATAAACTACAATCTCGCAAACCGTTATTGGTAGTCCCAAGGGTACTTTTTGTACTCTATTTTGGTAATCCTCCAATGTGTTTGTGGAGTATCTCAATTATATCATTGCCATGAATTGGCATGCTGCGGTTATAGACCGATACGAATTTTATTTATTTGTCGAAACGGCAATACTTTTTGTTGATGACACAAGCGCCATCTAGTGACACAGAAAGGCATTAAGACAGAACGCCAGCGCCATCTAGCGGCGCTAGATGGAGTCTACGAGGCGGCGCGAGAGGCGGACAGAGCTCAGTCTTCATGTTACCATTAACCAGTACACACCTCGTAGGAACTGTCTCGCGTTTCATAGTGATAAGTGCCTTTAGTATGAAAGTTGTTAGTTGAATTCGAATACAAGTTATCTGACTACCTACGTAGTTTCTATTGATTGAAACCAACATTTCCCATTGCACGCCCACGTGCAATTGATCCTATAAAATGGCTGATAAGGACGGGTTAAACGCTGCCACTCCGATATATTGATTTTATGAAACATTTCGAAGAAACCAATTTATAACAATATTGGTAACTTTTTACCACACTAGAGTTTTCTAATACAATTGTAACGAATGTATCCTAATACTAACTTCCTAACTAATAATATAAATGCGAATGTGAGTTAGTTTGTCATCATGAAATTTCGAGAAAATCTTGCATTGGCGAAGGAAAAGAGATTTAAAAAAAATGCAATTTACGAGGGATATCTTGTTTTTATAAGTATTTTCGTGCTGAGTTTATGGTAGGTATACTTTACATTACACAATATCTTCTGTATACAAGAAAATAATTTTACTATATATATCCTAAACCACAAAAAAAATCAACATTATATTTGAATGTGTACTCTTTTTAATATCATCTGTCTAGTCGGTATGCATTATTCCTTGAATCGATTAATTTCATCAAAGATCGATCTTTCAAGACCCGATTTATTCGAGAAATTATTCTTCTGACGTCTTCGTATAGAAAAAGAATTCGATTTTTATAGAACATGTTTACATACATTTCAATCAGAGATGTGCAAAGTCAATTCAAGCCTAAGTTGGCAATCCAGTCGTCTTCCATTAGGTTACTGCTATAAAAAAATAAAAAAGAAATAGCTATACAAAGTCAAGTGTGTTTCTATCGTACAATGCCTAATCAGATAACAACTATTACCTCATTTCGCTTTCTTATGACGCGTGTCGTTATCATCACGCTATCTGACCCAGAACTGCAATGCAGTACGATAGTATGATTCAGTGTTTGTTTCGATAATGTTACATGATCCGTACACAAACAGATAAACACATACACTTGCATTATTTTCAGTTGATGACTGCCCAGTCTTTTTAACAGGTTCTCTGTCTAATGAATCACATATGATACTTAACAAAAGTTTTGCTACTGTGTCTATCACGGGACAGCGAAATGGTTAATACTGCCAATGTTGCCTACAAATATACAGACTTCCATCAAGGCTGCAGTAACTACTTACTTAATAGTAAATATGCACGCTACCGCAGTCAGCTTCGCATTTATCTTTCAAAATAATAAGCAAAGGTTATTTTTTTACAGCAGTAATTGATAAAGGATAGTAGATTTAATCTTTTTATTATAAAATCAGTGTAATAATTAAGATTTTTAAATTATTGTATACTTTTACAAATAAGAATCCCACGATTTGGCTAGAACGAGTTAGAATTAAAAAGCCTCCGCGACATACTGCCTATATTGTTAACTCATAGTCGAAAATTGTAGATCTTTGTGATATAAAAGAAAACTCTAGAACTTCACCGACGAAAACTCATTTTAAATTGTGTTTTAATTTATTAATGACTATATTAACCAGTCCATAGTTACAATGACAGAAATGTTACCAGGGTCAAAATCTTATACTAATTATAAAACAATTATTTGTACATTGAAGTTAAACACTTTATACGGATTTTGTCGCGTTGTTTATTTTACTTTATAACACTGTTATTACATAATTTTGAAAACTCTAACACTACTATTATTGAACTTTACTACTATTTAAGCTATATATTTTTAATTAAAACTATTTATATTTAAGTTTACACTTTGTCCCGACGTTTCGGTTGCTTTACAGCAGCCATGTTCACGGGAAGACTAAGATGGTAGTTGTCCCAACGTTCTGAAGTGTACTACAGTACACCTCAGAAGTGGGGAAGATGTCAAAGTAATATAACATCTTCAGTCCAATTCCTAGACGATTTCCGAATTAAATACGAAAGACCAAATGTTTGAAGGAGAATAAAAATATCTAATAAATACACACCGGTGCACAAAGATTTTTTGAAATCGGAATGTGTTTCAAGTATTAGCCCGTTTAAACAAACAAACTCTTCAGCTTTATAATTTTTTATTTTATTAAAAAAGGAACATCAAACAGCAACATAACATAATAAAAATAACAGAATCAACTTAAAACTAGGTAATAATGTAGCCCACGGCGATGTCCACAGATTACCATTCGATTAAAACTATAAGACGCTAGGAAAGCGAGCATACATGTACATATGACAATCTAAAAAATAGAAACATAGTAAAACAACAATCAAAAATATATAACATTATGAAGAAAAGAGATATAATTTTAAAAAGAAAAGAAAACTGTGTCGGTTCAAAAAAGTAGGTACAGTTATGAGTTTAGTGTCTCATAAACAAGTTTACGAACACTTATCGCAGAGCATACAAATACATATGTCAATATGTTCAAAAGTGTCATTGTATGTATTAGCCATTCGACGTATTGGTGAACGCAGGCCCGTGTTAGTTCGACAAGTACTTACTGCAAAAAGTAAACTCAAGACATACTCGTACTTACCTAAATCACGAAGCAAATCGCTTCCGCCCAGCTACTGTGTTACAAGACCTTAATAAACACCAACAAAGCGTGCGAGTACGCAGCGGCCGTAGCTGACATTTTTTGTAAAACTGCCCTCTTTTACACCAAAATAGTATTATTTGTACTTATTTTACTTTTGGTTTTTAATTATTTGAATATGTTTGTATACATTGTTTTACGCTTAATCTCTTAATAATTTAGATATGTTTGCGTATAACTTTGATGAACGGTATTAATTTAATGCACAGTTTAGTGAGTGTATTAGTAATTGTGCTTTTTCATTGTACCACAGCTGCCCTCAAATTTATTATAGGTAAGTTTACTATGCCGCATAAATATCTTCCTTCTATATACTTATATAACCTAAGCTTTAAATAAAATCAAATATAGTACAAATTAATATTAAAACGTTTCACTGTGGTTAAATATCGACTGGCCAGTTCGTGTACCTATTGTGTTTAAGTTTTAGATAGTAATATATACTGTTATCATTGCACAGATGCATGCATGCTTCGTCACTAGACGACAACTTTGTTTATATAGTTTTGTAAACATTTTTCTCATACCAGTGAACTGTAATTGTTCTTTTGAGAATAAATATTCTTTAAACCGAAAAAGTTTTCCTGAACGCACCAGCCGTCTGTGAATAGTTCTGGGTACTGCATAGCACAAAACATTATTGAAATCAATGCAGTCAAAATAATTATTTACTATATTATACAATGTTACTGCCTCCAACTGAGAACGTCTAGAACTGAGAGCCAGAATACCGTATTTACTTAGCAACTGGTCATATGACAAATAGCATCCATGACATCTATAGTGCATCGCACGAAGAAATTTACGCTGGACGTTTTCTAACATGTCAATGTATTTTGTATAGTACGGGTTTCAGATGGAAACTGCGTACTCCAGCTGAGAACGCACTAAAGCTTTGTGCAAACAGAGGTAAGAAGAGGTCCGCTTGAAATCGGTAGCTGATCGCATTATAAATCCGTACATCTGCTGCTTTATTTACAACATGTTCAACGTGCAAATCCAGGCAGAGTTTTGAATCAAGCTGTACACCGAGGTCACGTACAGAGCTCACTTTGGTTAATTTGTTACTACAAAGAGTATAAGCAAAGCTAAAAATATTCTTATTTTTAGTAAAATTCAGATAGTGGCACTTAGATATACTTAAATAAAGTTTATTAGTGTTACAATAATCCGTTAGCCTGTCAAGATCCTCTTGCAGAAAATAACAATCTTGTATATTCTTTATAGTTTTATACACTTTAAGGTCATCTGCATATAGTAAGAAAACATGTGCCTATATCATTAATAAACATAACAAACAAAAGAGGACCTAAGATAGAGCCTTGCGGAACACCAGAGGTGACGTGAGTGGTGTCAGATTGGAACCCACTAATAACAATTTTTTGGCTGCGATTAGTAATATAGGAGGTGAACCAACGCAATAGGTTACCACGAATTCCGTTAAAAGCTATGCGATTCAACAGCAGTTCGTGATCCACCTTGTCGAAAGCTTTCTGATAATCTGTATAAACTGCGTCTAGCTGCACGCGATTATCGATATTATCAAATAAATAACTCGAAAATATCAATAAATTAATAGTCGTTGATCGTCGTTTCACAAAACCATGCTGTTGCTTAACAATAATATTGTGCAAGATAGGGTATATTTCGTTATGCACGAGTCTTTCAAAAAGCATTGACAAGGTGGACAGAATAGAGATAGGGCGATAGTGCATAACATTGATTTTTGATCCGCTTTTGTGTACAGGTGTGATGTTAGCGTGTTTCCATACAGATGGCATGATACCTTCACTTATACATTTATTATAAATAATAGTCAATGGTGTGCAAATTGTTAAAGCAGTATTTTTAAGAAAAACGGAGTTAGGCCGTCGGGTCCTGGGCCCTTATTTAAAACAAGAGATTTTAGCCCCTTCATTACCTTTTCTTCATTAAAGTGTATATCAGTTATAGTGATGTCATTAGATGCAGTGTCAGCAGAAGGCTTCCATTGCGATAGCGTAGGTGAAGCCGGTTCATACACGGAAGAAAAGAAATTGGAAAACATATTACATGTTGACTGAGGGTCATATGATATGGCGTTAAGGTATTGCACTCTAGCTGGTATTCCGGGTTTATCCTTACGATTAGAAATATACACCCAGAAGTCCTTAATATTTTTATGTAAACTATCCTCTATTGATCGAATGTACCTACTAAAGCATTTACCACACATATCCTTGAACTATGCCCTAAATTGTGAAAACTTTTCATAATCTGAGATGTTACTGTATTTTTCCATTTCACCCAAGCCTTTTACTTCTTTTTGAATATATTAATAAGGGATATAGAAAACCATACCGGAAAGCCAGTGATTTTAGGTACTGCTAGTGGAGTATGCTATTTTAAGCTATCATCAATCCTATTATAAAATAAACTTAAAGCTTCTTCTGAACTACGTGAATCAAGAAGTTCTGACCAATCAGTATCCTGAATTTTAAGGTTGATTAGTTCGTAATCAGATTTGTGAAAGTTGTATTTATGTAAAAAGCGTTTTGTCATTGGTATAATATCTACATTTAGGGTTATTTCCCAGATAAAAGGTGGGTGATAGGCATCAATGGGCAGTAAAGGCAATGCAACTGTGGAAATTTTGCACTGCCGGTTAGATATAAGTAAATCAAGAATTTTGCCTTTAGTATTTACTACATGATTATATTGTAAAGCATCTAGAAATTACATTAAATGAATTAACTGGTTACTACAAACAGACGAGCCGACACCAGTACTACTATACTCATTTGACTGATTTGTAGTACCGTGCCAAGTTATACCCGGTAGATTGTAATCGCCAATCATGTAAAAGTACTCGACGTCAGGTCCGCTAAACATTTCCTGAAGGTTTTCAAAATGTTGTTCGTACACAGAGGAGGCCGTTCCAGGAGGTATATAAGGTGCACTAATTACATAGTGCTTAGAGGGCCGTATACTTGGTATTTGAATTAGCATGTATTCAATAAGATTAAGTGATGTCACATTGTCGGCCTCGATGGCGTAGTGGTTAGTGAAACCGACTGCCACGCCTGAGGTCGCGGGTTCGATTCCCGCACAAGTCAAACATTTGTGTGCATGAACATGGATGTTTGTCTTGGTCTGGGTGTTTCTATGTATAATATGTATGTATTTACAAAAAAAAAGGTATATATGTATGTTTATCCATTGTCTAGTACCCATAGTACAAGCTCTGCTTAGTTTGGGCTAGATGGTGTTGTGTGTATGTGGTAAAATATTATTATTATTATTATTAATCAGAGAACCAGAAAGATCTAGCTCCACTGGTTTAAGTGTACGTAGCGCTGCGATTAAGACACCACCGCCGTCCTGTTTATTTATGTGGAGACGATCACGATCACACCTGTACACGACGTTACGTTGATCAATAAATTCGTTGTTGCTTATCTCCGGAATCAACCACGTTTCCGTGAGAACCAAAATGTCATAGTTAGAATTTAGAATATTCATATACAGCGTATGTAACTTCGTGCGGATACCCCTACAGTTTTGATAATATATCGTTAGATGTTTGTCAACCATTATTAGAGAGATATATGAACTTTAAAACAAACATTAAAAAGTAGTATACGAAGCTCCCAAAAGGAACGACCAGTTGCAAAGCAAAACGTAACTCTGATGACATTGCAGTACCCCTTCCGAGACGGCATAACATTATACTAGGATATAAAAAAAACACTATAGTAATATACAGAATAATAAACAATGGTTGCGGTAGGATTACAAGTTTAGAGTGCATAATAGCCATAATATATAGACCTAAAATTAATGTATTGTTTAAATATTTTTACGGCACTGTGTATCTGCATCATAAACAAACCAAATCATAAGACAACATTTCAGGCAAACACATAGACATATAAGAGCAAGAATGCAGAGTACACAGAAAAATAAACTCATTATGAACTCGTTAACATTAGCCGAAATATGCCCGTAGATACAATATTTAGAGTCAACAAATATAAAGTTATTTAACAAACGACCATTGACGATATATTTCATTATAGTTAAGCTAAAACAATGCGGAATGTTAACAAAGGAAAAGGAAATAATACATGAAAGAGTATACCGATCAGAGTGCTGAGAGATTGGATCCATCGCCACCAGGATTTTGCAGTGAGCTATTTGTTCTGTATTTGATCTTGCGTATGTCGTCTTCCGTACGAACCGAAATTATATAAATAATAATAATGTCCTCCACCGAATTTCGGTCACGGCGGCCAGTCTTAACGGAGACTGACCATCTACGCAGGAGATATTATAGTGCACAAGTATGTGCGCAAACACAATTGCACTCTCTGTTCCTTAACTCTCATGATCCGATAGGGCGGTAATCCGACACGACCGGAGAGAGATCAGGCGCAGGACCAACGGCTTTATGTGCTGTCCGAGGCACGAAGGTGTCTTACACCACCAACTTCCTAAATCCGGACTGCTATTTAGATGTCTTAATAGAAAAACCCAATAACTATTTCTTGGCTCGACCCGGGATTCGAACCCGAGACCTCTTACAGCAGTCGCATTCACTACCGCTGCGCCACGGAGGCATTTTTTTATTGTATTGTATAGATATTGATATAGACAGATAGATAGAAAGAAATTCCTCTTCGTATTTAAATATTTTGACGGATTTTGAAAGGTTGATTTAATGTAATAACCATGGTAGTAACACTATTAAACTCTTTATTTATTTATAATATCATCATTCCATACCATTTACATTGCGCGCAAATGATATTTCCATGACGCTATAACTTTTTTTGATGAATTTCTAAGAAAAAGTAACTATACTATCTAATTCAACATTTATTATCCTATTTAATGATTTATAGTTCATCTTTGTCGGATCTGGCCGAGTCTAATAAGAAATCTTGGCATTCTTCTTTGTTTAATGTTTAGATATTTATGTTGCTGACTGTACCACTAGGGGTATTGCAAGCGATCGTGGTTATGGTAACCGCTTATCATCTGGTTGACGACCTACTCATGGTAACCGCCAGTTGGAGGCTTTATGTTAGGTTGCCGAGGGAAAAGGAGTTAAAGATATAGTAAATGAAACGCAAAAAGAGATAGATATGTTAGCCTTCGAAACAATTCGTTTCTAAAGCGAAACGGAGAAGCAGTGCTCCTACTTACACCGGTTTTCTGTAATTGGTATACTTCGCCGTCCCATTAATACCTTCACCAAACAAGTATCACACTCTTAAGAGCAATCTGCCTACTGATCTGACTGAAGCATAATCATAATTATTTATTGGTCGACCAGGTCAGTATATAATTATTACGCCTATGTATAGTACGAAAATATTAGTACGAAACTCAATACACTGTGATATAATGGCACCATACGACGTGCTATTAGAAATAAAGCTATACCTGTTCACATTTTACATCAGATGTACCGTATGTGCAGTCGATTGATTCTGTTGAAAATGGCGCTAAGGTTTGCCTAACCGTGCCGAGTGATGCGGGTCCAATTCCCGAACGCGATAAGAAATATATATATACCTATATATATATATTCTATCACATACACACAACACCATCTAGCCCAAACTAAGCAGAGCTTGTACTATGGGTTTTAGACAATGGATAAACATACATATATACTTTTTTTTGTAAATACATACATATTATACATAGAAACACCCAGACCAAGCAAACGTCCATGTTCATGCACACAAATGTTTGACTTGTGCGGGAATCGAACCCGTGACCTCAAGCGTGGCAGTCGGTTACACTAACCACTACGCCATCGAGGCCGACCGAAATAAACTCAGTATTTACTGTCCTATAGAATTACGCCTCTATATTATTGAAGGAGTAAGCATATAGTTCAATGGAGTAAGCTCTGTAAGCCTATTATACAGGGTGTCCGGTAATCAATGGACCCTTGAAATGTCTTATAGAAGAACTGAAGGCCGTTCACACAAGTGTATGTCAATTAATACCCTATATAACTTTAATAATGTGTATTTCAACTTATTTCATGGCCTTAGCATACAAATTATTTGTTTATGCAGTCAGGCTGCAGTCTTGATATACATGGCGTTCATTCTACAACTGAAGTTGGTCGTAAAAACATAACTATTCGATCTTTAGATTGCTTTTCGTATCCTATCGAACTTTGTGGCAAACTACGATTTTTCTAATATATGCGGTAAACATTATTTTCTGCCGCCAAGTACTACTAAAGTACTCTTCAGTTGTCTTACTATAAAATATAAATAGTTTATGCACAAGACTAGAAAAAAACAGAGGTGTTAAATATAAATGTCAAAGTATGTCGAGACTAAAAAGTTGAAAATAAATAAAAGTGGCAATAAATACAATAACGATGGCATAAAAAGAGACGCTACGTTTGTAAATATTGTATCCCCCGGAAACAATAGAATTTTCTGGATGAAAGGTCTTTATGTCATTTTCTGTATCCCTGATAACGTGTATGCAAAATTTTATGATGATCGATTGAGTAGTTACGGCGTGAGAGCGTAACAAACAAACAAACTCACATTCCCATTTATAATATTAGTTAGGATACTTGTTACTTTAATTAATTGCGACAAAACATATAATTTAAGAAGAAATAATAAGTTACATTTTGTACTGTTAGTGTGATACTGGTAACAGCGTGTTCTTTTAGTTTAAAGTATTGTATGTTATGCCTTACACCTTTTAATTGATATGCTATGCTAAAATATGGATAGTGACAATGCTAAACTGATAATGATTATAGAATGTTAAACTAATAGACTGTTGTTGAAAGTGAGTATCGCGTACCGGAGAAATTATAGAGAGCTGCTAACGCTTTATTGATACTAAAAATATATGCTATTATAAATGGTAAATAAGTAAATGCGTAACAACGCAATTGAGACTACCTTCAGCATAAAATGCATATAATTAGAAATGTACGAGTTCGCTCGTACAAGTATTATTAAACGCAAATGGTGCAAACAAGCATACGACCCAGATAATGTTCTTTTCTTATGACAACATACATATGTATGTTCGCTTACAAAACTAGACGTATCCTTACCGCGTCGCCCACCATAGGTAAAATAATTAAAAGATGGGATGAAATGACATTAGATACGACTAATATATAATATCCCTCCAGTTTGCCACGGATATCCTAATTTTGCTAGTATTGTTTAAGAGCATTGACCTCTATAAACCAGCCTCTTACTATCTACAGCGCGTGGATTTAGATGATATGCTAAAGTAAAGATTTTCATAAAAATTAACCCATATCGTGAAGTCGAGAGGTGAATTCCTGTGTCCAACTCCAAATCAGAATATCTAATTAATATATAATTTGCGAAGCTTGTACAGAGACTAGAACATAGCCAAGTTTGTAAGTTCTACCTCCGTATCTCTATAGCTTACTGATATACATATTTAAGGTCATTCTAATAAGGAAGTTGATCTTATTTAAGTAAAACTTATACTAAGAACAGATAACTTGCAATAAAATATTTATTACAATCATTTCAATCGCCACACATAATCACTTAAATAATATATGAATTACAAATCACAATATTCTTTCATCAAAATTAATCAAAATTTAGTCTTGCCAAAGATGCAGTTGCCTGGTGCATTGACATCCTCTGATGAGAAGTACTCCTTCCACAGTACCTGGAACTCATCCCAGGATACAGAAGACTTGCCTTGAGCGAGCTTTTTGAAGGCGTCTGCCGCCTCATTCTTGTCTAGACCGAAGGAAGCATATACCGAGGAAAATTCTTCGCAATCAATAGAGCCATCGTCACTAGAATCTTCCAGTTCGAAGACGAACTTGCAGTACAGGTTCTGCCATTCCATTGCAGAAGAAGGATTCTTGGCAAAAGCATCCCACATTGCCAACCATTCGTCTTGTGTCACTTGTCCATCCTTATCAGCATCAGCACCACTCTGAAGACCATCCCAGATCTTCAAGAGAGTTGTTTCGGCTGCCTTGTATTTAGCGTCGCCTGAAGACCATCCTCTGAGCTTGGCTACAGTTTCAATGGCTAATTCGAAATCTTTTTTGTCGATGCTGCCACTTTCATTGGTGTCGAAGAAGGCAGTGAATACATGGAGGAGTTTCTTCTTCCTGAAGTCTGACACCATTTTGACGGGAGTGTATGTGATAGTAAATATGTAAGCCGTGGTGTAGTCCTTTTATATTATCGTGGCGTTGTTGGTAATGATATTAATAGCTTTGTTGTGTTTGTGCTGTAATGTTATCTTGTCAAGATATGGTTATTAAAGTAAAAGTGTTTTTTTATTAGGAGACTTATATAAAAAATAATGCAATTTATGTATGTCTGTGACAAAATTATTTTTATTATTTCTGCTGAATAAACGGATAATTTAACGGTTTAAATAGTCTCATGGCTTAACAGTATGCTAAGAATATTTCAGACTCGATGTTAAACTGCCAAAATGTAAATATATTTAGCTATTATTCTTTCGACTAAACACCTGAGCTAGGTTGCTTATTTGTACTTTTCCACGTAACAACAAGCATGACGCAAAAGCCTTAAGCAAACAATACATAGGCGTTTTACTTGGCTAAGTAACTTGATGTTACAATGTTCTTTAAGCGAGCTCACTAACAATTATTGGTTAAACTGAATCCTTTTTTCAAGATCTCGGGCCGATTCTTAAAGTATTCTTATTAAAATCCTAATAACTTTTTAGCTAGAATTATGATGAGTGACTACTTATACCTAAACTACTTCACCAAAAAGGCAGTTCATAATTTGTGTAAACGTGAAACAATATTTTTGCTCATAATTTACATAATGAACAATGCTACAAATGCTTCTACAGTCTTGAGGGAATTATTAACCGGATACTGGCAACGTTAATGGTGAATAAACTACAATCTCGCAAAACGTTATTGGAAATCCCAAGGGTACTTTTTATACTCTATTTTGGTAATCCTCCAATGTGTTTGTTGAGTATCTCAATTATATCAGATGCTTGAATCGGCATGCTGCGACTACAGACCGATGCAAATTTAATAAAATTTTATTGCAACCATTTTAACAATACCAAATTGGCTCGAATGTTTGTAAATAAGTGACCATATACATATATAGTGCCTATGAAAACTTGCAATTTACTTCAAGGTCCTAGAGCAATATGGGTACGATTTATTATGGGATAGTCCTTATAAAGTAGTTTTATTTCAATAATTATAGCTGTCTAAAGTGCCTTTACCAAATAGAATCTATAAAACGCGGTTACCTAAATAATGCATACCGTAGAATGAGATGATATATTAAAATTACTTCGGGGTTAGTTAGATAGGTACTATCTCTGGAGACCTTAGTTTTGTCGATTACTATACACATCATATGATCCTAAAGCACGTATCTGTCAAATGTTATATAAAGGAAGCTTGCCCTAGAGAATTATTATAATGATCTTCCAAATTTCATATTGACAACCAGAATACTGTTACAATTTTTTTCTATATTTTATCTATATATTAATACGTGAAGCAAAAACTTTGTACCCCTTTTTACGAAAATTGCGCGGACGGCGGAGAATGAAATTTGGCACAGTTAAAGTTTATATGGAGAAGGACGGGCGAATTCTAATATGTATATAAAATATTCATTAGAAATACATTAAATTAATGAAAAAGCACTACACGCACACAACCATGCATTTGACACACGCAGTCGAAGCGCGTAACTATGGTTACATATATCAATATATAATGACATATTAGGTATATCAGCAATATCTTACAGGCAAACTTTGGTCGAATTTCGAGCACTAGGCGACCGCTAGTTACAATTATAACACTGAATATAAACTATTTATATTAATATTATATCATATATCCTCTGTTTTAAAGTATCGGTGGGCCTCGTCATAGTATGAGAAGGATTAGGCTAGTTCGCCACGCTGGCCCTATGTGGATTGACAGACTATACACTATATTTAAGAACTAGCAACCGCCCCGGTTTTACACGGGCATAATGCCGATTCCACACGTGTTTAAACCTAATTATTTGAACAAAGACAGTTATTGGTGCCAATTCTGTTGCCACAAAATTCTCTTATCTTAGCTAAATCTCTGTAAAATTTAGATTAGTGCTGTCAAACGACATTTTGTATTCTGAAATCGCTAAAAGTCACAGGACTAAACTAAATTTTTGATATTTTTAGCTAAGATAAGAGAATTTTGTGACAACAGAATTAGCACCATTGTGGCTTAAGTATAATAGTTAGGCATATACCATCGAAAAATTTTTTGTGCGTGATGATGAGCACTATAAGCATATAGTACACTATTTTATGTATCATCAATAGTTTTCGCAGTGCACGCAAAATAATGACTTCATAGACAACATTTTGATACCTTGAGTTACATTATTGTAATTAAGGTAGAAATCTCTATCTTTTTTTAATTAAAATATAGTAAATTTGCATCAGTATAGCTTTCTACGGGTGCATTTTTTTTAAATCGTTTGTGATGTTTTATTTTTAAATTGTAACAAACAAAAAACCAAATCTTTCCTCTTTATAATATTAGAATAAGAATAAGAAGAATAAGAAATATTTATTATCAAAAACAATACAATATGTACACAATATCCGTTGGTCCCACGCTAGGCAAAACCTGTCCTGTGGGTACCTGCAACGATTACAAATTGGTTAACTTGGTGCTCGGAAATATCGATACAAATTATTTCTGTTCTATTAGTATATAAGTATAGATATAATGGAGAACTCTTAGACATATAGGTGAATACTTTATCCTTTCAGTTGATCTGTGCATTGTCTGGCTGTAAGTCACGGTACAATTTTATGTAGATATGTATATAATCATATATTATAAGCCATGGATTCACGAAACATGAAAGTTCAACATCGAGTAGCCAACGATGGAGATTGATGGGGCTTTAATAGTGAATATCTATTACACATTAGCCTCCACGACGGAGCCGTGGTGGGCTGTGAGACAGCGCCTTGTTCGCTAATAGAATCGATATACATTACAGCGAAATATAATACAATTAGGTATATCTGGTGATAAATATAAAATTATTGACAATTTTATAAAAAATAATACAGAATCTATAAGAAATAATAAACAGGGATAAGATTTTTTTTAAATAGACTTCGCCACTACCTACCATATTTCCTGTGTCGCGGGGGACTTTACAAACATTCAAACAACGGACACGTAGAACACCCAGAGTCAGAACAACCATTTGTGGTTCACACAAAGTTTTGTCCCGTGTGGGATTCGAACCCACTACACTCACCACGACCGCGATCACTTAAACCACTACACCATCCGTGCAGTAAAACTCTAAGTTACTGGAAAATTTAGGTAATAAAGTTAAAATCCGGGCCGGAAAGTAATCTTTATGTTCTAGATTTACATCGTGATCTACCCATATTCTATTACATTAGATGTGCCCGCGATTTTACTCGCGTTTAAGGTTACTGTGCCGCCCCCGTGGATCGTAGCGACGACATCGCGAGTTTTAAAATGTTCAAACTGCAACATTGTTATAAACGAGTTACTTGCATTCGTGTGTGATAGACTAGACATTATGGATGAAGAAAGTGTTAATCGCATATGCGTTAGTGCTTACACCGAAGAAGAGATACGTAACGCAAAGATTATGTTGTTTGATTCGGTACCTGAAAGCGAACGGGAACGTATGATAAACAGGAGGGGAGATGGAAGGAGGAGCCGGGACATAGACGATATTATAAGTCTTATAAAACAGACTGAACCCGAGTTATTACCGGTCTTTGTCGCAAGGGACCTCAAAAAACTTCCTCCGGTACTTTGGGACCATGTTGATGTTACCTCTCTTCTCAAAGAGATGCTCTGGATGCGTAATGAAATTAAGCGAGTAAAAGAGCAATATGCAACTATCGATCAACTGGAATCGATAAAAAGTGTGCTGGATAAATCCACTTTTATCAACACAAATAATCCCTACGTCAACAATAAAAGAGGTGGTTGTGTATTAAATAGTCCACAGACGATTGAGTCTATTACTTCCGATATTTACTTGTCTCCTGTGAAACCGTTAACATTATCTCAGCGGACAGAGGGTGGACAAGAAAAAAGTTTGTGTGGTACTCGTACGGAAACCTATGCCGCGGCGGCGAGCAGCGCGATGACGCATCGTCAACCGACAGCGCCCGAGCGGCCGGCTGAGAGGGGACACACGGACGCTTCGAGTGTCGCGCTCAGTGGGAACTTGCACAGTGCAAATACTACTTCTGAACAGCCGCCGCAAGCGAATGATGACTGGACATTAGTTAAGAAATATAAAAGATTTAAAGGCAACAAAGGCAAGGCAATTGTGAACTCGTCAGAAAAATTTAAAGCGGCAGATATTAAAACACCCATTTATATCTATAATGTCGACAAAGGGGTTTCTAAAGAAGATATTATTATGTACATTGAGAATAAGTCAAATCTACAAGTTTCTATTGAAAAAATGAACATGAAAAAGGCCAAAGAATATGATAGTTATAAAATACTCGTTCCTAAATCTAGTGAAGATTTATTCCTGAACGAAGAGTTTTGGCCTGACGGGATATCATACCGCCGGTTTATATATTTTATGAAGAATAATAAAGGCTCTGGGCAGATGCAGAAATCTTACAATAATAATGGATGTTAGATTAACGAAAATAACCAGTTTTAATTGTAAGAATGTTAAAACGTCAGTTGAATGCATTGGTCGTCTGTGTGTATCATCTGATATTATAGCCTTGCAAGAACATTGGTTAACGCCCGATGATTTACCGGTATTGGGTAATATACATGATGACTTCGCCTATACTGGTACTTCTGCTATGGATACTTCGGCGGGTCTTTTGAAAGGAAGACCCTTTGGCGGTGTGGCGCTGCTATGGAGGAAGAGTGTGTTCTCATCAGTGACGATTGTGCAGTGCAATAGTGTACGGCTTGCGTCATTTAAAGTGAAGTTACTAGAACGCGAATTACTCATCTTCTCCGTGTATATGCCTACTGACTGTAATGACAATTTAACAGAATTTACTGACACTTTAAGTGAAATTAACGCAATAATAGAAAGTAGTAATATACAATATGTTTTTATGTTAGGAGACTTTAATGCGCATAAAAAAGAGCTTTTCTATGATGAATTACAAAATTTTTGTATGGAGCAAAAGTGGACCTGTGCAGATGTTGAACTGTTACCACCTGATAGTTATACGTTTGTTAGTGACGTGTACGGCTGCAAGCGTTGGCTCGACCATTGCTTGGTGACTGAGGCTGCGCGGCAGACGGTAGTTAATGCGGAGGTATTGTATGACAGTTATTGTTCCGATCATATGCCCCTGCAGATAACATGTAACTTAAAACTAATTAAACCTAACATTGTAGTACACCAACCTATACAAAACAAAGTTATATGGGGGAACAGAGACTCCAAGCAGATCGAATTGTATGGAGAATTATGTCATTCTTATCTACGGGAATTAGACTTTCCATTAGAATTAATTAGTTGTGCGGGTAAGATATGTGCCGATTCGAATCATCGTGTTGTATTAAGCACTATGTATAATAAAATTGTTCAAAGCTTATCGAGGGCTGCGGTATGTAGTGCAAAATGTGCAAAGAAAATTAAATACAAACCTCTGATAGGCTGGAATAAACATGTTGAAAGTGCTCACTGTGAGGCTCGGCTTGCGTTTCAATTGTGGCATCTTCATAATAATCGGACGGAGGGATATTATTATGAACGAATGCGTGAGACGCGTAAGTTGTTTAAAGCTAAGTTAAAGTGGTGTCGAAACAACCAAACTCAAATAAGTTTAGATATTTTAGCTGAACACCACAAATCGAAACATTTTGGGTATTTTTGGAAAACTACAAATAAAATGAACCCCAGGCCTAGTCTCCCAGTGAGCGTGGCAGGTGAGTGTGATCCCTCCAAGATAGCTAATATGTTTATTAGTCATTTTAAAGTTGATTCGCCACTGATGCCTGCGATATCGTCGGTATTGAGGGCTAAGTCTGTGACCATGTCCCCGGAACCAACAATAAAATTCTCCGCCAAGGAGGTGAACAATGTAATCAAGGGCATGGTGAGAGGTAAGTCTCCGGGACATGATCACCTGAGCGTTGAGCACCTGCGATACGCCGGTGTACATCTGCCGAGGGTATTAAGCATGTTTTACTCACTTTGTATAAGTCACTCTTTCTTACCAGACGATCTCATGAAAACGATAGTTGTACCAATAATTAAGAACAGGACCGGAGATGCTGCAGACCCCGCCAACTATAGGCCAATTTCTTTAGCTACGGTTACAGCTAAAGTGCTGGACTGTCTGTTGGACGCACATATGGCAAGTCGTATAAGTCTACACGATGCCCAGTTCGGCTTTCGGCCCGGGCTATCTACAGAGTCTGCCATACTGTGCTTAAAGCAGACGGTTCAGTACTATGCCGATAGGAAGACGCCGGTCTATGCGTGCTTTCTTGATTTATCGAAAGCATTTGACCTGGTGTCTTATGACTTACTGTGGAGTAAGCTGCGACAAGAGAGTGACGTAGGCGAGGAGGTCATTTCTGTTCTTGAGTATTGGTACAAAAATCAAATGAATTATGTTAAATGGGCTGGGGAGTTGTCGGGTGTGTACCGGTTGGGCTGCGGGGTGAGGCAGGGGGGGATTACTTCGCCCCGTCTGTTCAACTTGTACATAAATCGGCTGATTGTGGAGCTCAGCAGTACAAGGGTTGGTTGTCATGTTGACGGCGTATGCCTAAATAATATTAGCTACGCTGATGACATGGTGCTGCTGACCCCCTCAATCAGAGCACTGAAACAACTTCTTCAGATTTGTGAGGGTTATGCGGGGGCTCAGGGACTCAGGTATAATGCCAAAAAGAGTGAACTGTTAGTGTTCAAGGCGGGCACCAAATGTTATCCTAAAGTGCCCCTAGTAACAATTGCGAACACTCCACTGAGACGAGTGACACAGGCCAAATACTTGGGTCACTGGGTCACTGATGACCTTAATGATAACCAAGACATAGAGAGAGAACGCAGAGCTCTGGCTGTCCGAAGCAATATGTTAATCCGCAGATTTGGAAAATGCACAAGAGATGTAAAAATTTCTCTTTTTAGGGCTTACTGCCAAACTTTTTACACCTGCAATCTGTGGAGCAGATATACGCGGCGGGCATTCAGTGCATTGCGTGTTCAGTACAACAATGCGTTCAGGATGCTGATGGGGCTGCCACGTTTTTGTAGTGCTTCTGCGATGTTTGCGGAGGCGTCGGTTGATGGTTTTCCTGCCATCATCCGCAAGCGTAGCGCTTCAATATTGCACAGAATGCGTGTCAGCTCCCACGGCATTCTGAGCGTATTATGTGATAGGTGGGATTTCCCAATGTTAAAGCACTGGATTCAGCTACATACCAAGGTATTGTGATACCTGGTGGTGTGGTTGTTTTTCAGTGCATTGTTTGTTAATATATTATAAGATTACTAACATTAGGTTAAGAACTTTGTACTAACAATATATGGAGAATATTTTATCTGAAATAAACGATTATTATTATTATTATTATTATTATAAATGGGCTATCCAACACTAAAATAATTTTTCAATTCGAGCCCGTAGTTCTCGAGATTAGCGCATTAAACCAAACAAACTCTTCAGCTTTATAATATTAGTATAGATTAAAATCCCTTTCGAAGTTCGATGCCAAAGTAACAAGAATCTACAATGTTAAATTTATAGTACAAATAGGTTGTTAAAGATCTCAGACCTTGCGGTAGACCTTCAGATAGATAGGATTTCTATAGAAAAGTAATACTTCTATAGAAATCCTATCTATCTGAATTCACGTATGTTGTTAGATAGAATAAATGGTAAGGTCAACCCTTCCCTGAACCTAGCAACTTACGTGAATACAATATCTTTAGTAAACTCACTAATAAAACTTTAATTTCCAGAGGTAATTCTTTATGATCTGAATGAATAAATTTATAATGAATATTGAGATTCTACTTTTAAAGATCTCTTTGAAATATTGTCTTATATTTACGCGAATGTTATACATTGAAATTAACAAACTTTATATGGATTTATTGAAATTAAACTACTATATACGGATTTTATCGCGTTGTTTATTTATCACTGTATTACAAAACTTTGAAAATATTACACTACTACTACTATTGATTTTATTTTACTAATTTATAAGCTAATGAAATTATTTAAACTATTAAATCTATTTATTTTTGGTTTACACTTTCCCCGACGTTTCGGAAAAGCAACCGAAACGTCGGGGAAAGTGTAAACCAAAAATTAATAGATTTAATAGTTTAAATAATTGTATTAGCTTATAAATTAGTAAAATAAAATCAATAGTAGTAGTAGTGTAATATTTTCAAAATTTTGTAAGACAGCGATAAATAAACAACGCGATAAAATCCGTATATAGTAGTTTAATTTCAATGAACGTGATAAAATCCGTATAAAGTTTGTTTAATTTCAACCTCTTTGAAAGTAAGAGTAATAAACTAATAAGAGTTAAGAAAACTTTGAAAGTATCTATGGTAACATATCCCCAAAAGGGCAGAATATACCCGCATTTTAGTTTAATTTAGGCCCCATTTAATAAGGAACGAGCCTATGACCATCTACCTTGCACAATCCAGACTCCGTACTAGTACTATGAAATTTTTAGCAAACAAATACACGTTGACCGAGTCAGAAACCAAAACCTCATTCATAGTAGGTACTTTCACTCATTCACCACCGCAGCAAGCATAAAAAAGTGTACTCGATTAAAATAAAGACATTCTTATAGACAAAGTCAGGCGTGCAACCAATACGTAATCAGATATAAAACTATTACCTAATCTCGCTTCCTTATGACGTCCGTCGTTATCATCACACTATCTGTCCCAGTCAACTGCAATGCAGTACGGTGCTCTGATTCACTGTTTGTTTCAGTAATATTACTTCATCTCTACGCAAACAGACAAACACTTTCGGTTTGTGCAGAGTGAATACACGTCTGGGTTATATTTGATTTAATTATTTTAATCGGCTTCTAAATGCACATTATTTTTGTGGCTGCAATATACCTAGTGGCCGGCGACATTGCCAACTATAACACTCATCCTGTGTTTTGTTTGGACCCAGACAATTATGTTAGGCATGGCCGACGCATTAAATGAATGAGATGGCTGGCTATAGTTAATCACATTGCAGTCACATGATGCAGTATAGATATTGCTCGTTGGTGTTACAAAAAGTTTTGTTTTGATATGTAAATGTGCAAACTTATGTTTAATGTAATACTGAGAGTATAGATGGCGCTGTGGGCAAGCAGTCGCCGTCGCCGCCAACGAATGTTGTGGGTTCGAATATCACACAAGACATTTAATTTTATTAAAGGACAAATTATTAATAAAAATATTAGAATTAAATCTAAAATTGATTTTAATATAATTGAATGATATGTAATGTGAAAATATTAATTTATATTAAAACACGCAATTATTTTTAAGTTTAGTGAATTATTTTTGTAATCTAATATGTGTGTTACAATCGCCATTTATATTACTTCTTTTTCTTCTTATTTAATGACAGTCTGCGAATATTGTTGGGCACTAGCATTTTCCCAATATCCTGGAAGGCAACACAAATATAGAAACAATTTAAACAAAGAACATCCAGACTCGGAACAACTAAGAAAGTTCTAATAACAGTTCAACTACAGGTAAAAAAAATTACGTCACTAAATTGTTGTTGCTTACTACACATAGGATTTTACACAATTATGGTTTCTAAATAACTGTTGTAAAAAGTTTATATTGATTGCATAGATGGTGTGATGAATGAAGTGTTCACATCGCCATCACTACTGCGTCAAGTGTTGTGGATTCGAATAGAACATTTAAAATCTTCAAAACTTTTATTGTAGACAGAACTGAGTCTACTATGCTGCCCTGAGGTACCCATACACATTTTCTCGTTTAAACATATAAATATTCTATCTATTTCGCGCTGCTTTGCCCGCGTGGTGGCTACATCAATATATAAAATGTTTAGCTCATCTCTGGCAATCACAATTCTGTTATCAGACGTGGAGTCCATTTAAATTTGAAAAGTTAAGTGAGCTATCGAACTCTCAGATTTCATGCTGCTGCTAATCAATCCTTACAGAAAACCACAATCATGCTTCACCCCAATTTCGCATCAACCACCGCACACGATCGAACCAATAAGTATTTAATCCCTACAATATATAACAAACGTAGATGGTTTAGAGATATGAAAATAAGTAAATTATCTCTAAAACACAAGGTAAAGAAACTGCTACTTGCTGACATCACAGATAACTGTTACGTTTAGATCCTCGAGTTGCTGTAGTGTGTGTAATGGTATATAATGCAATATGTTTTTATTTTATAATTAAGCTAAATGTATGTAGTTATTATAAATGAGAGTGTCCCTGCCGACAAACTGTTAAGCAGTTTGGTGGGATTTAAATGTTTAAATTCATATGTTTTGGACTCAATAAATATTTTTATTGTTATTATTTTTATTTTATTTTATTATTTCAGGAAAACTTACAGCTAATAATTCTTATAAGTTAAAACATATTAGCAAAAGGTCAATTACAAGTTTTCACTTATGAATAATATAATATATGTTTTTATTTTAACGTAGACAGCGATGTTTTCATACAAAGATTATACATAGAAGAAAATCTAACACTAGGTATAAAAAAAAATGATTGCTAATGGATTTTTTTACATAAGCAATGCTTGATGCAAACAAGTCCAGATAGACTCTCCGATTATTACTCTCTCTTATATTTCTCTTATCACAGGTATTTTCTAACATATTATATTAGAAAATACATAGCGCTTTGGGAGGCGTACACGGAGACATAAGTCCAACGTAAAGAGGCCCTTCTAGAGTTTTAATCAAAGGTGGGATGGAACACCTACAGCGGCACTAGCCGCAGCAGGCGTATTGTTACGTATGGATTCTAATATATGGGCTATAGGTATGGGTGTTTGGTGGACTGGTATATCGCTAACTATGGATGAAAAACGTCATCTGCCCTGAATACTGTAATTTTTATATTTTATTATTATCTCTATATTCAAATAATTTCAATATATTTTTCATTTTCAAATATACATATATAAAAAATACATTTAAAATATAAAATATATGGTACCCCACCGGCCGCGGCATCGGGAACAGGGTCCAAGCTGCCGGTGGTTAGGATTCCAGAGATAGGAACCTCCTCACAATGCGTGCCGTATCTAATAGCACTGCCTTCTTTCTTTATCAAACACTTAATCCAAGCACCCAACGCGAGCCTCTTTAGATGGTAATTTATTATTATTATTATTATCTGCAGCTGCATAATTATGCCAAGAAACTGGACATGGTTATCATGTCAATTGATTAATTATTGTAATCTGTTACGACTGAAAATATACTACAGTTTAAAGTCAACAGCATAATACGTAGAAACAGATAACTTGATATCAAAAGTGTTATCCGTAAATCCGCAATACACATTACTATTGACGCACGTACATATCGGCTTGTTACTGAGGAAGTGCCTGCAGTATTTAAATACTCCTTAAGTGCTAAACAAGGATTCGATTTATTTGGTGGTAAGTAGTTATTGTTGCTGGACACATTTCCACTGTAGATATCCAGGCCGTGCAAGTATATTTCTTATTTTATAACTTTAATGCGGTTAGCTATAGACATTTCAAAATTGCAAATATTTTTTGAAATGGTCACGGGGACCCGTGACCATGGCTGCTGAAAAGCACCCGAAACGTCGGGGAAAGTGTAAACCAAAAATAAATAGATTTAATAGTTTAAATAATTTTATTAGCTTATAAATTAGTCAAATAAAATCAATAGTAGTAGTAGAGTAATATTTTCAAAATTTTGTAATACAGTGATAAATAAACAACGCGATAAAATCCGTATATAGTAGTTTAATTTCAATGAATAACATTCGCGTAAACAGAAGACAATATTTGCAAATATTTTTACAAATTCTTATTAATTTAAACCCCATTAAAATAAATTGGGTTTTGACAATTAAACCCTCTTTTGTTAAGTTGTGTGACTAGAAATCTCGAAAAGGACAGTGTATATATGTTGCAGATTAGCTCCTAAATAGATGGTAACCTTGACTTGGAAATACGTTTTTTGTGTGGGGAGTATAAAATTTTTAGTTTTCTGTTTTAGGAATCTTTGCGCTGCCGAGGAACGATGGCTATCTGAATAAGATGTATCTTAAGGATTCTTAGCAACTCTGCTTACAGCGTACACCATAGTTTTATTTGATAATAAGCTTCTATGATATAGCTACTGCCAAGCTGCACAGATACCGCTAAGTCAAGCTGCATCTGTTATGTGATCCACAAAGTGTTCTTCGTGTCCGTTGTTTGAACATTCGTAAAGTCCTCTGCGAAATAGAATTTATTTCTAGTGTCGTTATTAAACAAAAATAAATTAAATGTGCTGTAAATACAAGCCGTAGGTAAATACTGCCATGAAGGTGGTTTTAAGTTCGATCTCAAGGCACGCACATCTGACCTTTCCTGTTCAAGTTATGTGCTATTTAAATAGTTAATTACTGCTCGCTTAAACGGTGAAGAAAAATGTCGTGAGGAAACCTACACGTCTGAGAGTTCTCTATATTGTCCTCGAAGATATGTGGTGGACTATGTCGTAACCTTCTCCCATTAAGGCCATATCCAACAGTAGGACAGTTTATAATTAATATAATATTAGTTTATTACAGGGCTAATATTATTATATAAATAAGTATCGAAGTCCGTCAGTATTTACAGTTCGTTGTATTTAAACTAAAGGTTGCAGAACTTAAGTGTATAGCGTAAGCATCGTGATCAGAACATTAATATGAGATATAATGTCGTATAATATCTGATAGTAGAGTAAACCTGTCTGATGCCACTGATGCTCACGGTGACAGATGGAACGTATCACTCATGAGCCATGACACGCCTACAGACACAACAATGTATAAGATACTAGGGAGCTTTGGATGCGGCACTGAGACAGTGTCATGTAACACACGTCTTTATATACATATATAATTCTTCTGTACGTGTGTTGACAGTGAACTCCTCCTAAACAGCTGGCCCGATTTGAATTAATTTTTTTGTGTGTGTTCAAGTGGATTCGAGGATGGTTTAGATGTGTTTTTTTTTTGCCTTCACAGGACAACGTCTGTCGGGACAGCTAGTATCTGTATATATCCAGGTAATAAAATATATGAAAACTTCATCTCACTTGCGGTTCGATAAAACGATAGCAAGTAATTTAATAAATAAACCTAATTTTAATATGGTATCGACAACCTGTTGAATCGCAGTGGCACACCGGCTGCTATACACAATATGTGTTAAATCATGTCTGGCTTTCCAAGACTTGATAGGTTACTACTACATAGTAAATATCAATTTTGTTACATTAGCGTGAATGTTACACATTGGCAGAGCTTTGCCGGATTTTTACAATTACACGTATATTTACTAGCAGTCGCCAAGTGGTCAAAAGCCATAATTGATTTAAATTTTAAGTTAGTTCGTTATTAAAGTTCTATTTTGTATAACTGTAATCACATTTCATTTAGTCACTTCCACATACATATGTAACCAACCAAAGAATTCTATGACATCAGCCGAACGATGTCGAAATACTACGAACGCGATTCGACTGCTTGTATCAAATGCATGGTTGTGAGCGTGTAGTGTTTTTTCATTAATTTAATGTATTTCTAATACATATTTTATTAAAATATTAGGATTTGCCTCTCCTTCTCCATATATAGTTCAACTGTGCCAAATTTCATAACCCTCAGCCCGCACAATTTTCGTAAAAAGAGGTACAAAGTTTTTGCTTCACGTACGCTTCACGTATACATAGATAAGTATATGTTGACGTTTTTCTGCCTATCCTCTCAAACATGAATAAATATGACATTGATCTATATCCTTAGTTCCCAAAGTGGTCCAGGTGGACCTCCAGGGGTCCACGGGAGACCCGATGGGGTCACGATGACAAAAAAATTAGGGTACACAATTCGTAAGCGGGTCCACGATAATTTATTTGCTTTCGATAGTGAAGAACTAAAATGTTGACTTGACTTCATCTATCAATGTAGGCAGATAATATTTTAAGAAGCTCAGCGACTGTTACTAGGTATACCACTCGCAGAAGAAACAGAGAATTTCTAAAAAAAAAACTATATCAAACGTGTGTCACAAACATATTCCGTCAATTGTCAATCAAGACTCATCCGCCCCTTCGTAGCTCTAGTCTCCAACTAATGCGATAAAAGAGAGTTGTAATGGCGCGGGGTATTCCAACCGTGGGGTACGCCACTCATTTGCCAAATTGTCCAAACTCATAGAATTTTTTATGGCCACTTCTATCAAACAGTACACGAGTAATGACGAACATAACTTTTTGTATAGTGTGTAATTTTTTTTAGATTTCTGATGTCGATAACTGTGGGGTCGTTACTTATCAGTTACGCTAGTGGTTGAAGGATTTGATATTTCTTTATCGTTGGCACTACATAAATACATAGTGTAGTTATATGTCTTCGATGGAGTAGGCACACCTTCGAAGACATAGGCGTTATAATAATAATGTCCTCCAGACCGAATTTATGTCGTCCTATCCGAATTTCGGTCACGGCGGCCAATCTTAACGGAGACTGGCCATCGGCGCAGGAGATATTATAGTGCACAAGTGTGTGCGCAAACACAAGTGCACTCTCTGTTCCCTTACTCTCATGATCCGATGGGAAGGATAATCCGACACGACCGGAGGGAGATCAGGCGCAAGACCAACGGCTTTACGTGCTTTCCGAGGCACGGAGGTGTCTAACACCGCTAACTTCATAACTTCGGGCTCGTATTGAGATTTCTTATTCCAATAACTTTTTGTTGGCCCGACCCGGGATTCGAACTCGAGACCTCATGCACGGCAGTCACGTTCCCTACCGCTGCGCCACGGAGGCAGTTATATATCCATTACTATGTATCCTATGTTACATATGTATATCTCTACGTATCCTATTCTCTTTTCACCAGATACGGTTAACTTATTGTCGTTTACAGAGCACAGTTCCAGACTCCATGCCGCTACTGAAAATTACATGATCAGAAAACCGAAAAGTGAATTTTGGCCTGGAAATTGAAATTAGGACCTAATTCTTAGTTGACGCATTCAAAGGTAGTAAATGCGACTTCAGCGTTAGGGTACACGCCTCGGTTAGAAAACGGTTTTCGTTTGCAGCACCAAGACTATACTGTGCCTGATAAACGCTAATAAACTTACTACCTATTCACTAGAATCCACGATATAAATGACGAAATGTAATTGCAATATAGACCTACCCCTTCATACAAATTGGGACGGCCATACATGCATATTATCCTATCATCATTCACAAATACACAAAAAAACACTCAGAAAATTATTTAAGGCGCTTCTGTAAACAAATGTGCTGTAGATAATATTCTAAGCATCCATAATGCTGGGATAGATCATCAGTGTAAATGTATTATCATTAATAATCTAGGACTACTCAACGCACATCAGTGCGGGGGCGGCAGACATGTGCAATAAATCGAACAAGTGCATATAAGTCAGCGCTGATGCCGCCCCTCTGTAGTAATATATCAGCTATATCGAGCGGATGATATTCACAATGAGTTTAAAAATAAAATAGAGATTGAGGCAATTTAGCTATCTATAAATATGTATGATACATATGTTGCTTTCCCGGCAAGGCAAGCAGATACTAAGGTTAAGCTATATATATGCTATTAATAAATTCTTATTAAATATTTCCTGCATTAAAAGAAAAGATCGAGTTACGACAACTCATTTATCCAATGATATTATAAACAGAAAAGAAACATATACGTTACTAGCCTACGCAAATGAAGAATCAAGAGAGTCCCAGTTAACATTATGCTATTTTGGCGTCCACTCACTAAAAGGGCGTTAAGATATATGAAACGCTTATGGCTTAAAATCCTTTAGCAACACAGATTTAACAAAAATGCTTGCCAAACATTGGAAGAACATTGTTTAAAAGATCTATTTGCCACGAATCGAATGTCAGGCCGAGAAAGAAACGATTTAAAAAAATATTTATAACGAATATGATACATTTACATTTTACATACCTTACTTGGATACTATATTCTAAAAACACTGGCCCAGATTAATTAATTGCAATAATTAGACCAGCTAATTTAGCTTTGGGTGATACTTTACTTTACTTTAAAATAAAATTACTTAAATAGCTAAATGTTAATAATTATTATAATATAAATGATTTTTTACAAATTAAGTGCTAACTAACTTTGTAACTTATAAATTTTGTATACTATAGTGTTAGCAAAACGTGTATGAGCAATATAATTGTACCCTAACATCTTTTTACACCGTGTTTTAAGCAAATAAATATATTATTATTCTGTTTCTCTTATCACAGGTACTTTCTAACATATTATATTAGAAAATACCTGGCCCTTTGGGAGGCTTACACGGAGACATGGGTCCAACGTGAAGAGGCCCTTCGAGAGTTTTAATCAAAGATGGGATGGAACACCTACAGCGGCACTAGCCGCAGCAGGCGTAGGACTATTGCTACGTATGGATTCTAATATATGGGCTATAGGTATGGGTGTTTGGTGGACTGGTATATTGCTAACTATGAATGAAAAATGGCGTCTGCCCTGAATACTCTAATAGCATCAATGCAATGGGCAGACGGAGACTCGCCAACTCACTAGATGGGCCCCCTGAATAGCCACTATAGGCATACAAGCTAGCAGCAGAGGGCAACACCGGTGCGAGTGGCTCGGGGTGTCTAGCGGTGCATCGCCGGTTTCACCATCACGGGTCTCGTGACAACGGAGACCCAGAGAGGGTTTCCCCGTAGTTAAGCCTTGAAAATGACACTTCCGCCCCCAAGCATATAGCTCTAGCGCCCCCCTCTGACCGGCCGACCGTGCGGTTTGTCCGCTTTTATTTAACCTAGTGATACATTTTTTGTTTATATCACAAGGTGAAGGTGATAGTTTAAAAGCTAGTGTACTGTGCCCTCCGATATCGCGTTAGTCTGATGATGAAATAACGACTGTCCCAGAGGGGCATATATTATTATTATTAAGAAAACTGCTCAAGATCGAATGGTGGTCAAAACATTGTAAGGATTTAAATGATTAATCACCATGTCACTGACAGCGCGCCAAGTCCAAGCCTTGATGTTTCTTTTAAGCACTCTTTGTATCTTTGTAATATTTTTCGTTCATTGCAATACAAGGACTGTTGTAATGTGACGAGGTAATACATAAACCGTGCACCGGCATTCCGGCTTCAAAACATTAATAAGTCATTTAACGGTCAATGTGTGCCCTTTTACAAAACACTCCCAAGATACATTCAAAACCTAAGTTTTAATAAATTTAAAACAGTAATAAATTATGTTGAAAAGATTATTACTCAAGTCGCAGAATATACAGAAGAAAAGATGCTTGGGATTGAGTTGCTTTCACTCACAGGCTATTGTTCTTCTAATCATATCATTAAGTTAATTGTAAATGAGTTACTGTGACTTATATGTACTTTATTTGTTGCATATTAATATGTATCTTAGATTTACTAAACCTAAATTTGATTTACTAAACTTTTTAAATCTTATTGAAATAAACTATAGTAACAATAACACACAGCAGCTTATATAAGAAAAAGAATATAACATTCAATTGTATTGTTAATAAACATATGGCGATTGAAAAGATTCGTCATGAGTTTCTTCTTCTTCTCATTTAGGAGAAGAACGCCTCGAACAGGCTTTTTCAATGCTAAATTTTTATTTCCTTTTATTTATTTCTATTATTATATTTTAATTAATATATCACTTCATTAACGTGTCCAAGAATTGTTTATACATATTTATGGCAATAATGATTTTTGATTTTGATTTTGATATAAAGAGTACAGAAATATAAATATTACAACTTTAAAATAGATAATTTATTTATTTTAATGCTGTTGATTGAACTACATCTCATCAGTTGAAAAATTAAACGTAAGAAAACAATTTTTTTTATCCAAACATCGCTTGTCCCATTGGATGACAAAAGACCTTTTCATATTCAAAAAGAAAGAATAGAGTTTCCACTAATTTTGCCTTCATTAAGATTTAGTTTTGGGTTTGACATTTTCACAAACAACAATAAATATTAAAACAATTCGTTTTCTATAATTAAATCATATTTTAATTATCAATTAATAATATTTAACACTGAATTTGAAACTTTTAATACATAAAATAGTTAATTCTAATGTGAATGTGAATGAGAATGTTTAGAAAGGCTGCAAATGTAGCACCCAAATATAAAGTTGCCTGGTGCTTCCTGGTCTTCTGTTAAAAAGTACTCATTCCATAATACCTGGAATTCTTCAAATGAAACTGTTGGCTTACCCTTCGCCATTTTCTCGAAGGCTTCTATAGACTCTTCCTTGTCTAAGCCAAATGACTCGTAGACTGACGAAAATTCTTCTACATCAATAACTCCATCATTTCCCGCATCTTCCAACTGGAAGATAAACTTGCAATACATATTTTGCCAAGCGCTAGCAGCAGAAGGTTTCTTGGCAAACTTATCCCACATATCAATCCATTCCTCTTTAGATATTTCGCCATCATTATCAGCGTCTGCGCGACTCTGTAGTCCGCCCCAAATCTTCAAGAGTGTGTCTTTAACTTCTTTGTATTTGATATCACCAGGCTTGTACCCTCTAAGTTCTGTTATTTTCTTGATAGCCAGTTCAAAGTCCTTTTTATCAATGGAACCACTTCTGTTTGTGTCAAAGAAGGCGTTAAATACGTGAAGCAACTTCTTCTTCCTGAAGTCCGAAACCATTTTGGCAATTATAGTACTTGTCTTTGCTTTGGCTTGATTCGACTCCTTTGACTAACTAGGCTTCAAGGCAGTCGATAGGCTTTATATACTTTCCAGTCTTTACAATAAGATTAAATTAATCTGTCTGTAAATATTTTATCGTTAGCTATCGGTTTGATGTTAGAAAAGATGTATTATTTTAATCGTTCATTGTTTTATCGCTACGGATAGCATAATTAAATAAGCGTTACTTTAATGGCTGTTGGTTTGAGATTTTATAACAAATTGTAATGCATTTCTATTCTTGAATAAGTTTTATTCCGATAAATTATGATTTTTAGAGACGTTTGTCAATACGCTAGTCAGAATCAGGTATACAAACACTTCTCAAGGTGAAGCAGATCAAATGGTCCAATAAGCAAATACTGGACATAAAGTTGGCCGCATTCTTATGATCTACATTATATATAGGTATAGAAAAAAGAAACAAAATAAATATAATTAAAGTTTTTCGTGAGTGATAATAATGTTATCTGTTAAACTTCTCGTTTTTCGTTGTATATTTAAATTCACTTAAAAAGCATGTAACATTTTTTGAACATGTCACAAATCGTAATTTAAAAAAGCATTATTTCAAAAAGCAATCTTTTGCATTTTGATATTACGATTTATTGTAATTGTTTGATTCCGTTTTTAAATATTTTCTTCGCGTAATTTTTGGTTAATATAAAAGTTAAAGATATTTTTTTATATATATCGGGTTTTCTGTCAAATCTGCGATTAAGACAATACGATGAGAGCATGTACCTACCAATTAGCTACTTCACAAGCAAATCTGAGACTGAACAGATGCTGAAGACTGCTTTGGGCTTGTAACCCTTATATTATTCAGTAATTATTGTTATTATATATGGTATAATGGCTGCAACACCTTCTTGGTATGAGTTATAAAATACTGAAATTATATTTAATTGGCGATTTAAAGAGTGGCCGTGAGTTTCTTGCAAGTTTCTTCTCATAGGCTCAACTCTTTGCCTGAAACTAGCAACTAATCTAAATGTAGGTTCAGTAACTTAGTATACTTACTAACCTATAATTATTTTGACATTCATAAGTGTTACTTTGTGACCTAAATGAATAAATGATTTTTGACTTTGACTTATCTTCTTATATTTATTCTTATATTTCACGTTAAAAAACTTATTCAACTTATTACTTATGTGAGTGCGCCTTTTTCATTCTGTTCGTATAGTCTAAAACAGTTAATCTGCTAACAGCTTGCCCTCACAAAAAGGTAGTAGCTAGACAAAGCCGCAGTAAAACTAAGTAATTAACATTCAACGATGGTCTTTGACGACTTGAAAGAGCCGTCTTTTTGCATGAATGTTATGGACCGCGTAATGAAACTAAAGTATAGCAATGCATTTAATGATTGCTTGTACTGCAGTTTACGAGGTAAGAGAAACGGCTGGATATATGTATGTAAATGACTCTTCAGAAAGCAAGGAGTTTTCGGTGGTACAATCCCTCTTTACTACATAGGTTAGTAATTTAGAACAGAGAAAAAGGTAAGTGTAAGCTTATTAAATTATTAAAACTATTTATATTTAAGTTTACACTTTCCCCGACGTTTCGGTTACTTTTCAGCAGCCTTTGTCGGGTCTCCCCGTGACCATGGCTGCTAATAATTTAATTAGCTTAAAATTAGTAAAGTTTAATAGTAGTATAGTAGTATAACAGTTTCTAAATTATGTAATAAAGTGTTAAATAAACAACGCGATAAAATCCGTATACCCGTGTACCTATAGATATATAACAATCTCGTGTCACGGTGTTTGTGATCGCAGACCTCCGAAACGGCCCGACCAATTTCTTTGAAAATTTTTATGTGTTCGTAAAGTATATTTCATACCGCAAGGTGATTATGGTGTTCCTAACCAGGGTTTTTTTTTATTTTTTGGGTCAGCTTGTATATTAAAAATATTTAAATGCATCGACCATGCTAAACACAATTGTTTGTTTATATAACCGGGCCATACACATATACGCGTGCTTTGCATGGTATAAATGTTATTGTGGGTACGTATCCTGGAACTTTATTGCAGCCACACAACGCAGTAACATAACGCCTTATTTCAAACTTAGAACATTGACACGAAAACAGCATGGAGCATTATGAAAGCCCGTACTAGAAGCACACAACTAGTATGACGTCCATAATGATCATCTTACCCGCATGACAATGTAGTGCAATACGTTTGGTGCATCAGTACGTTTGATGCAAAGCCGTGATACAAAGCCCGCCGTCCACGGTCCCAGACCCGCAATACATCAACACAAAAACAAAAGAGCACAACAAAAATATATCTTTTGTTTGTTTAGAACCCTCGGGGCAAGCGCAAGAAATTGTTTCCCTCTGTAAGTGACTATGTGCCGGATTATTATTTGTTTTTGTTTTCAGTGTAAAGGGTTGGGGCTTCTGTGAGGATGGGTTTGAATTAGATGTGCGTACTACGTGATTTTATATGTTCGTATGTAGTCGAGACGTGTGTATTCATTAAAATATATTTGTTCTGTTTTTTTCTATATCACTTGCGTGGTAAACTGGCAGACGATCTGCCAGTTTGTAAGCGGTTAGGTATATACTTCAATAGGCATGATGACTAAAAAAAGATTTTAGTCCGTCTTTAAGAATAGCAAAAAATAATAGACACGTATTTTTTGCTATCTAAAAGATTGAGTAATTCGAATAATTTATTTTTAACCCTGTCATCATGCCTATTGATAGGTGTTTGTCACTCCAAGGATAATGACTGTGATAGATTATTCTGCATATATTATTGACTCACCTGGAAAACGATCGCGGAACCTAAGGATCAGCAGACGTTCATACCTATGCCTTAATATCAAGGCATAAAACCCACTAAATTGAATATATTTTTGAATATGTAATGCCTGCTAAGGGTTTAACAGTGAGCGATTATTATAGCATGTTCAGCACACGTCATTGATGTGTTACCAACCATAATTAGCTATATAAACTTAAACCACTGGTATTTGGCTCACAGCGTAGGTCCTTAAGCAACCCTGGAACCTTACTAACTTTAGTAAACTCACTATCCACTATACCGTGACGTTCATAAGTGTTACCTTCTGGCCCAAATGAATAGATAATTTTGACTTGATGTAGGTAGGTACTCACCATAGATCGAATGCAGAAAGCACTTGGCTGCGGTCTTATAAGATGAAAATACTTACCCAAATCAGCCTGTAACAAAAATAAAACTAATCTTGGTAATAAGCGTCCCCTAATTTAAATTAGTTGACAAATAATATATGAGATCTATAAAGTTTATAAAAACCAGCGATAACAGTTGGACTCAAATTCGATCTCAAGGCCCTCTGAGTTTTTGAAGTTATGTGCGTATTTAGTTCATTATCAAATGCTTTAATAGTGAAGAAAACATCGTGATATAAGCTGCATGTCTGAGAGTTCTCCATAATGTTCCCGAAAATCTGTAAAGTCTGACAACCCGCACTGAGCCAGCGTGATAATTTATGATATTAATACACTTCCACTAGCCTAGACTAACCTAACCACACACGTCACAGAAAAGGTCTTATCAGTGTGTCTATTAGTACCCAGTAGTGGACAGTTTATAGACATACAAGGCTACATATTATTATTATAAAGTATATTATGTAGATGATATATTCGCGCGTATGAAACCACGGGCATATCAGGTGTCTAATATACGCGGCCATTTTTACTGGCACACACAACAAACACTAATTCTCGGCGGTCCGATAGCATCATTCGACAAACATGTTGAATTTCTCTCATAAATCACGGCTATCTGTGTGGAACGCCAAAACCATTAGCGACTCTAATATTTATTACACATGACAAATTGCTTTTTGTTTGTCAATGATATTTTTTTATGATTTCATCTCTAATGAAAAGTTTTTTTTTTTTATGTACCGAAGATGGTAAACAATCATACCGCCCTTCTGACGGTATGCGGTTTCTGCAAATATATTGTATAAGTGATAGGTTAGTTAGCTTCTTATCATTTGGAATACCATTATATTTTGTTGTTTAACAATATTGGATTACGTTCTTTTGACCCGCTGGATGGTAAACATTTATCGTAACCGATGATCACTTGGAATACACACATATCACTCGATCTTGACCTAACGGAAAATAAATTAAAATTGAGAGTAGGGAAACGATTGGAAGCCTTTAGGACTTTTGTTACGTTGGGTAATATGTTAAAAGAAAAAAGACTATACTACATACTACGGTAGTATAGTTTTATTATTTTTTTACCACTCGTAAGCCGGTTTCCGATCTAAGAAGGTGGTATTTCCCTGGGTCCTGGGCCCTCTACAGCAGGCTTTTCACACAAATTTATTTGTGATAGTCATGTCCGAATTCTTTTGATTTTGTTTTCATAAAACTGCATCAGTGGTAGTGTATGTACCACCGCAAATGTACCAATAGATAGTGCGACAGCGGGTTTGAACTCCGAATAAAGGCTAGCAACCCGAAAAATGTGTTCAGCTGTTCATGTTAGTTGGCCTCTTATATATTCAAATTAAACGATTGTTATATGCAATAGCCCAGTGGGAAACCGTTAGACTGCTACACAGAGGTTTCGAGATCTAATCAAAGGGGCGCATCTCTGACTTTTCTAAGTTATGTGCGCATTCAAATTTTTATTATCGCTTGCTTTAACGGTGAAGGAAAACATCGTGAGATAACCTACATATCTGAGAGTACTCCGTAATTTCTTGAAGATATGTGAAGGGTGCCAATGCCTAATCCTTCTCACACTGAGAAGAGGCCCGTGCCCAGCAGTGGGACAATTTAATATAGGGCCGATATTATTATGTGTAAAACTCACATACCAAAATCCTACGAACTTATTTAAAAGCGCCCTCCTTCAGAACCCTCGGCATTTCTGCCGAAGAATATGATTGTATTAACGTCATATATTTCATAATTATTTCAACTACGTTTGTATCGTTAATGTCCCGGCGATCGTGTCGAGTTAACTGCCGACGTAATGGCGCGAAACGTTACGAATTTGCGTCTAATGGACATATTATTTACAGCTAAAGCTAATGTCGGCTTTCGAATTGTACGGTTTTGGATGAAAATATCAATTTATTTTACATAAAAACGTTTCCGTTTTGAAATACAGTTTAATAATATTTTTTATTTAACTTCTAATAAATACCAAAAATTACTTTATTCTGTTTATGTTGCGTTAAATAAATAAAAACCAACAGAATAATAATTATTATATTGTTTGTTTGCATCTAAACAAGCTTTACATTATACTGCAGGTTTGAAACCTTGTTACTTAGACAAAAATATAAATAAGCATAAATAATGAATTCAGCCTCGATGGCATAGTGGTTAGTGTAACCGACTGCCACGCCTGAGGTCGCGGGTTCGATTCCCGCACAAGTCAAACATTTGTGTGCATGAACATGGATGTTTGTCTTGGTCTGGGTGTTTCTATGTATAATATGAATGCATTATAAAAAAATAAAAAATAATATAATATGTATGTTTATCCATTGTACAAGCTCTGCTTTGTTTGGGCTAGATGGTGTTGTGTGTATGTGATAGAATATTAATATAATTATAATTTAGAATTTTTGATTTTTAGATCTTACTTTGCTGAACGTGGCAACATATAAATGAAAATGTAAATTAAAAGTATGGTTTTGTTAGTGTAACTTTGATATTCATAAGTGTTACTTTGTGACCATGAGTAAGGATATTTTGATTTTGTCTAGTCTATAAAGTAACGTAAATCATGAAAGTGCGGTATAATCCATGTCCGAAAGCCTATCATAAATATTCTCGTCAAACTCAAACATCAAACTGCCGTTCTCCATACGCCATCGTGTGTACCCATCGAAACGGAGACCTGTCCATTTAAATTACTTTTTTTATTTGTTACCTTGGCTTGACATTATAGAACATTCTCAGCTTACTTGAAATTTATTTAGCAGTTACATATAACCGATCTACGTGGAGTTTTCTTTCCAAGCAATATGCATTTGTCATTAAGTATTTGTATGGATGGAATTTTATTAGAGTAAAGAAAAATGATTCAACTGCCAATATTGTCACTAATCAGCAGCAGGCAAAATAGTTCAGTAGGCTAATTCACGTAATTAAATAAGTTCAGTTGCAATGCAGTTGCAGTTAAGTTTCGATCAAAACAGCCCTTTTCGTATTCTCGTAATTTTACAACCGCTGTCAGATACGCTCGCGTCAAGTTCGCGTCACGTGAGCGCTTTAGAGTATTCTACTGCTGCGCGTTTTATGTGCGTGATTCAGATCGCAACTTGATCGGTATTCACCTATTCATTTGATGTCTCAAATGACAGTTTAGTCCGATCAACGTGAAACGTTAAACGTAATCGATTCCATGCGATTACTTAGTGAGTAAATTAATTTCCCTCGTGTGGCCACACCGTGGGTAAATTTAACTAATGTAATGACCCAAAAGCCTGAAAGCCATGTCACAAGTATTACATATGACTGACGTACAGTTGACGCGCAGCACACGCGCAGTTTACGCATAGCTTACGTGCAACTCACGCGCAGCTAAACAATTACAAGAATATCATTTTGCATTAAGACGTAAACTTAATTGCAACTGCACCGCAACTTGATCGGTGCGTCAAGAAAATACGTGAATACGAGCCTACTGGTGACATAACAGTGCTTATTGAGTAGAAAGCAAAATGATTGAATCGACGTTACTCAATAATAATAGGAATAGACTATTTTGTTTAACTACCAATTGGGTTTTGTTAACGATACAGGCAAGATGACTTAAGCAACTATGAACATTCTTAATGAGTTGTTGTTTTCAAACGTATTAGAGCCTCGCTAATTTCAGCATGAATGGGCCGGCTCGACCGGGGAAGGACTACCCTCTCACAGAATATCGACGTGAAATAGCAGTGCCTACTGTTGTGTTTCGTTCGGTGAGTGAAAGTGCCGGAAGCCCAATCATCCTCTTTCCCCCTTCCCGCTCCTTCTCCTTCCCACTTCCTTTCAGGTGTTGCAGGCGTCCATAGGCTACGGTGACCACTTACCATCAGGTGGGCCGTATGCTTGCTTGCCAATCTATAAGTATAAAAATAAAAATAAAAAAGTTGTTTGATATCTCATGTCTCATAAGGATTTTATAAAACATGGTTGTTGATACAAGATAATAATGACAGATTTAATTATCTTAATTATATTATTAGTATTTTTTTTATGCAACTAAATTGGCAAACAAGCATACCCGTGGCCCACCTGATGGTAAGTGGTCACCGTAGTTTTTTTTTTTGCCTTGCGAAAAGCGGAGGGGCGTGCCGGGCTCTTACCGGCTAAAACCACCCCGGTGTCTCCTCGCACATACGCGCGGGGCCGCGGGAATCCACATTGTTCCACAGCCCCACACTAGTGCTAAGCTAACCTATCTCGGGAATAGATTTTTATTTGGGATATCAGATTTCTACCGGGATACAGTAGATCTTTTTTTTGTACTCCAGGCCTCACATTGTAATATATTCATATCAGTAGGCCGAGTTGTCATAGCGGACGACCGTCTAAAAGTTATTTTTGTATCACTCGGGAACAGTAATTATTTTCTGGATGAAAGGTACCCTATGTCTTTTTCTCCCCCCTGACAACGTGTGTGCCAAATTTAATGATAATTGGTTCAATAGTTAAGGCGTGAAAGCGTAACAAACAAACAAACTTACTTTCGCTTTTATAATATTATATATTAGTTAGGATTAGGATTGACAAAATCTATATCAACGCGATTAAGCGAGCGTAGCCGCAGGCATAATATATTTATTTCTAAAGAGGTCCTAAGCAACTACCTCAAATTGGCTACACTCAAAAGACATCCTAAGTAGAAATACGAGAACTGTCTTGATAAGCCCCGGTAGAGACAAATACATTACAAAGAACTTCTACATAAATTATATATTTATATCAGCGCTCTATAAAAAGTATACCACTGTTGGGCAGGGCCAACTTCTTCAACGTGAGAAGGGTTAGGTCGTAGTCCATTACGCTGGCCTGGTGCATATTGGTGGCAGCGGTAAGGAATGCGACTGCTGTGCATGAGGTCTCGGATTCAAATCCCTTATCGGGCCAACAAAAAGATATTGTGTTTTTTCTGTTTAGAAATCTCAATAGGAGCCTAGTATTAGGAAGTTGGCGGTGTTAGACACCCCCGTACCTCGGAAAGCACGTAAAGCCTTTAGTCCTGCGCCTGATCTCTCTCCGGTCGTGTCGGATCACCGTCCCATCGGATCATGAGGGTTAAGGAACAGAGAGTGCACTTGTGTTTGCGCACATACTTGTGCACTATAATATCTCCTGTGCAAATGGCCAGTCTGTTAAGAATGGCCGCCGTGGCCGAAATTCGGTCTGGAGGACATTATTATTATTATTATTGGCAGACTTACACATGTCGAGAAGATCATGGGGAACTCTCAGACATGCAGGTTTCCTCACGATATTTTCCTTCACAGTTAAAGCGAACGATAGTTAATTATTTAATAAATATAACTTATAAAAGTCAGAGATGCGTGCTTGGAGATCGAAAAATAGGTGTTTGGTGTCATGTTATTCCTCTATATACCTATGCATACATAGGTTCCTTCACCATAGTCCACACAAATCTGAAAGCAGTGTGTTTGTGAATGATCAATCGAAAACTGCATGATGCGGGCTCAAAATGAGCTCCAGTGTCACTCCCCCGGGATGACACACGGGCCGCTGGATGTAAACACTGTCCGGGAAACCAATCAGTATTATGGTTTTGTTAACTAGTTTAAGCTCGTGACTATGCTTTTACGAGGCATCGTGTATTAATTTATAAGCATCCTAACGATGAAATGAACTGCAAATTTGTAGTCTATACCTTTCTCTATAGGAAAGCAGACATGAGTATGTGTGTATTGGGTGACGTTAGTGCGCGACAGTGCATTGTAAAGGATGATGGAGTTAAGATCATGCATGTATCATGTTTTCTGTCTGTAAGAAAGATTGTGCAGGTACTGTGGGTTGCCAATAAATACGAACTTAACAGGTCTCTTTTAATTTTACGCTCTGTACCAGTCTGCAACGTGATAGCATAAATTCCTTATGTAACAAAAGTCAACTGTGCTGTTACGTTTTAGAAACCGTACATTCGTCTTTCTCCTTTCGTTAAGTATATTTGTGTCTAGTATCTATAACACTAATTATACTTTTGCCCGAAGTTTCACTAAAAAAACAGTTTTCCTGGTTTGAAGGTATACTATGTCGTTTTCTACACCCCTGAAAGAATGTGTGTGAAATTTCATGTTGATCAGGCGAGTAGTTAAGGTGTGAAACAGGAAAAACAACAAGCTCTAATTTGCCTTTATAATGTTGTTTTTGTTTTAGTGATTGCCACAAAGTCTTTTTGCAACCTTCTGATAAACTATATTGTCTTTCTTCCTCTGTCACAATAACTAAAGGAAAGTAAATTGCACCTACTCCAGTACATTGCAGCAAATTTACACTTTTACACGCTCTCGTGAAATTGGTAAGTCGGATAGACTTGATGTTTTTGTGTCTCCCTGATTTTGCCAGATTTTGCTTTAAATAGTTCAGGATCGTCGATTTAAACTACTCATCCTAACCCGCAACGGGGAAGGAAAACATTGTAAGGAAACCTATATATCTAGAGTTATCTATAATGTTCACGAAGATATGTAAAGCCGGGTATCCACTATGTCCGCGAACTAACTGTGCTCCGCGCATTTGCAACCGCTATGATGGAGAAGGTACGCACATCTCAATAAGAAACACGCATGCTTCACAGTCCCCTTGCGAACATTGAGCGAACACGTCGTCACCGTTAGTGGCTAGTGCAGCATATATTTTATTTCATTTTTCATCTGACCACTCCATTTATACGAGCGTGGAGCGTGATACACGACACGTACGCACTAAACCTGGTATTTTGCTCGCGTCCACGAACAGATTGAGCTCCCCTTTGTGTTCCCCCAAAAACCGTGCACGCTCCAGGAGCGCGAACATACGGTATCCACTATGTGGAGCAGTTGCAGAAGCGCGGAGCGCAATAGGTTCGCGAATATAGTGGATACCCGGCTTAAAATCTGCCAACATACACTAGGCCAGCGTGGTGGACTATAACCTCACACTTCTCATCCTGAGAAGAGGGTTGCGTCCAGCAGTGACAGTTAATATACAGTGCTGATATTATATTATACAAGCTTTTGCCCGCGGCTTCGCTCTCGTAAAAGTAGGTTAAATTATGTTAATAACAATACATTTATAAAAATAAAATATACCCTATGTTACTCGGCAAAAATATTGCTTTCTAAAGGAGAAAGAATTTTTTAAATCGGTTGATTAGATTTTGAAGTAAATCCTTACAAACAAACAAACAATAAATCAAATTTTTCCTCTCTATTATATTAGTATCTCACCCAGTTTATAACGACTTGTGCGTAAAAATCCGAAGTTATCGTAAACTTCCAGAAAAATGCGCTGTACTAAATCCAGCATCTATAATCTTGCTTATCCAGATCAGTTACGAAACAACAAATAAACTATAGTTTAAAACGGGGGGTTGTTGCATCGGGCACACAATGGCTCGGCCCGCGCCCGCCCGGTCACGATAAACTCAACAAAAGGCCTTCCGCATGCAAGCCATCTTTCATTTGATATTTGTATTTGAGATATAACTATATTTTATACTGGATGTGGCTGAAATTATCGTCTTTTTTAGTTATTAGTTTCTTCTGCCAATATATAAGAACTGACTGCCTTATGGTATCTTTGCATAATGCGTATAATAATATGTCTGCGTGCCATTTTGACGTCCCTCTTGTTAGTTAACTAGCTCTTGTAGTCTAGCTTTTCCTATAAATAATTCTCTTAATTCAGGGGATTCTTCTAATCTTTCACTGCACTGGCATGACTTTATTACAAACTTGGGAAATTACCAGTTACACTTATCTTAGTGATAGTTTAACCAACAAATGTTCTGTACTATATTATAGCAAATCATTCTATCATTATAGCAAAGTAAAATATAAGACCGTTGATTACCGCTGATTTTTATGAAGCTAGTAGTAGTATTGGTTTAAGGGTTCGCCTGGGCCTGACGCTATGCCGAGTGTCGTGGGTTCAAATCTCACACGGGACAAAAAATTGTGTGATCCACAAATGGTTATTCCGAATATGGGAGTACTTTATGTCCGTTGTTTGAATGTTTATAAAGTTTCCTGCGACATCGGATGCGATAATAGTGCGGGAGTTGTCTTTTAAAAAAACTGAAATTCCTAAGCTCCGGGCGATTAACAACTAAACATGGAACGGTCAGCTACTTAACGTAAGACTGCAAGTATAATACAAAGATTGATATACTTGTATAATACTTGCAGTATATCACGCGGATTTGATCACTATGAGGACTTCAAAATGCTCGAGCACCTGATTTTGCAACGTAATTATATACATCACTAGCTAACCCGCGCAACTTCGTCTGCTTCACATAAGATAAGAGAATTTCCCCGTTTTTGCAACATTTTTCATTGCTGCACCGCTCCTTTTAGTCGTAGCGTGGTAATATATAAGCCTATAGCCTTCCTCGATAAATGGGCTATCCAACTCTAAAATAATTATTCAATTCGAACCAGCAGTCCCTGAGATTAGCGCGTTGAACCAAACAAACTCTTTAGCTTTATAATATTAGTATAGATTAGTTTTATAACAGTTTCTAGGTAATATCAGTAATATGCAGTCTCTAATCTTATCTTAATTTTGTGCGTTTGTTTATCATATTATTATTGGTTTATAAACCACATAATTTATTACTGTTGCCTACATCAGCAATAAATTATCCTTGACCCTTGTTTAAACGACGTAGTCCACTTAAAGCACCCGTCATCGATATCTTTCATTTAATAACGTCCTGTGAAACAAATACATCCCAGCACTACGCTGCTGAGTCGTAGGTGCTCTTCGTGGACAAAAATTTATAAATAAATTTGAATCCACTAAGAGCACCTGCCAAAAATATTGATGGGTGTCCTTCGTGGACTAGGTGCTATTCGGATGGGTACTCTGAGTGGACTACGTCGTTTTACCACGTCAGATTTTTAAGCGTGGTGCACTAAAATGGTCGTCCTTACTTACGTATGTAAGTTAAGCTATATAATAATAATATTTCATTATTACAATATAGACAGTATATTCTTGAAGCTCACTCGTTTCATTTGTCTCCCAAACACACGACCTTACACGTTAACACGTGTTAGGTCGTACCTTACCGGACGTACCTTTTTACGTAACCGTAAGTAAGATTCCCTACTACTAAACTCTAGTTCCTAAAAGGCAGATAATCCCAAAAATCTATACCAATATTATAAAACTGAAGAGTTTGTTTGTTTGCTTGAACGCGCTAATCTCAAGAACTACTGGATCTAATTGAAAATTCTTTTAGTGTGGGATAGCTTATTTATCGAGGAAGGCTATAGGCTACATAACATCACGCTACGACCCATGGGGGCGGCGCAGTAACAATAAATGCGGGTGAAACCGCGGGCACATCTAGTCGTTAATACAGAGTAAACACGTGACTTCTGCTGTGATTAGATTGATCTTAATTAGTAATAGCCAGTTAATAATGCTTTTTGTTTAAAAACATCATGAAAACTTTTACTTTCTTTTAAGTCCACTAGAAATAAATCCTCACTCAGAAATTAAGACTTTACAAACTCTCAATCAACCGATACCAGGACACCCAGACTCGGAACAACTATTTGTGGATTACACAAATGTTGGTCCCGTGTCGCACACCACTTAGCGTAGCAGCAGTGGCCACCATCCACTTAACCCACAATCACTGATCAAAGTTCACTTGACACATTGTTGATTAGGTTATCAGAAATGGGGTGTTAGTAATTAAAAGGTCACCTTATAAGTGTCATTATGCCAGGTGTCGTGGATCGTTTGACGGCTCGATGGCGTAGTGGTTAGTGTAAACAACAGCCACGCCTCGCGGGTTCAATTTCCACACAACAAACATTCGTGTGCATGAACATGGATGTTTGTCTTGGTCTGGATGTTTCTATGTATAATATGTACGTATTTAAAAATTATACATGTATGTTTATCCATTGACTAGTACCCATAGTACAAGCTCTGCTTAGTTTGGGCTAGATGGTGTTGTGTGTATGTGAAAAAGAAAAAAAAATGTTAATGCTCATGCGAGACAAAAACGTGTAATGCTCGGATTCTTGTCCTGAGTCTGAATGTATTTTTCATTGGAATTTATGCTCTCATGGACATGGATAAGAATGGTAATATAATGGGACCAACATAACAAGATAATCATTTTACTATTCACTAGATTCTATCCGCAGCATCACCCGAGTGAATCAGTTATAAAAGTATACCATATTAAATGCCAACGATTTACGCGTGACTGATTAAAAAACCTTTGTAGAATCCTCCACATTTATAGTATTAGTAGGTTATTATTAGAACATCCTTAATTTTATCCAAAAGGCCGGCAGATTCGACCATCTAACAATATTGGCCAACATTTTAATATCTTAGCTAAATATTAAAATCAATATAAATTATTTTAATCACATTCTCTTTGCGATAAATAACAATCATAAATATTCGCCTATCTAACGAATCAACGAACAGTACAACGGCGACGTTATCGTAACGCCGCCACCGTTATAATCGTTACGATAACGGCGTTATAATATCGACCGAGTGATATTATACTTTCAAGGACAGATAGGCAATTTTTTATTGCTCAAGATATCAACGGAGATCTATTTACGATATATTACATACAACATTATCTACTTACGTGAGCTTAATATTGTATATTATTATATTATACTTCGAATATTTTTTATTTACCAGTTTTTTATTACCTTGATACATACGAAGGTTCATTGCCTCACGCCTATGTATATTGACTGCACGAATCGTGTAGTAGTTTAAGTGGTTTAGAATAGAATAGAATAGAATAGTTTTATTTGCATAAAATGTAGGTACATATGTAAGTTGGAATATGATATAATTGGAGCCATAATACATTTTGTCTTACTGTGACGTGCAAATCTTAATTAAAATCAAAAACACTTTAACATTGTAAATAATTCTCAAATTCTAAATTATTGCACATATACAGGTTGTCCAGTAATTAATGGATAACCTGGAAATGTCTTATAGAGGAACTGATGGCCGTTCAGAAAAAATATGAAAAAAATCTATCCTAACTACTACCTGAGATATGTGTTTTTTTTAAATTACCATGTATAACTTTCTTGTATAGGTACTACGACCATAAATGAATGAAATCCATCGGTTTTTTGTTGTTTTATTATTAAACACTAATTATGCTAATAAATAGATAGTCAAAAGTATCATATGTTATAATAGCTTGCACTTTTTAATATATACATTTTTTTTTTCTGTACGGCCTTCAGTTCTGCTATAAGACATTTCAAGAATTTCACAATAATTAATTGTCAAAAATGAATATTCACATTCATTTTTGACAAACTTGAAAGTTATCTTCTAATAATAATAATAATATTTTAATAATATTTATATATTGACAGAAAAATAATAAGATACACCTTACACTACTTCATAGATACCTATTAATAATAATAATATTGTTCCGAGTCTGGGTGCTCCTTGTGTCTGTGAAAATCCCGCGCGACACAGGAAATATTCCTAGTGCGGAAGTTGTAAAAATAAAGAATATGCTCGAAAGTTAAGTTTTGTATTACATCCTCAATTTAACAGACAAGGTTTTAAGTAAGCGGCATGTGTTTGTGTTCCACCTGCTACTAGCCAGCTTAAGAGTCCGAACTACTATTGAGGACATCTTGTAGGTATATAAACCCAGTAACACTTGGCCTGATTTATAAACTGAAACTGAGTCTCATGCGCGACAGTCGCATTCATTACCGCTGCACCATCCACCATAGCCTTATGCATAAATTATGTTTATTCAGTACAAAAGAAAGAAAGAAAAATGTTTTATTCGAATCTCAATACATAATTTTAAAAGACATAATACTAAATACAATTAAACAGAAGGCGGTTCATGGAGATCAAATAAGGCAACTGCGTCAGCTATTGTTGCTAGTACAATGCTGGTATTCTAGTAGGCCTACGAAGAATAATGTATTACAAACCAATGCATAAGAAAATAAAAGATACAAAAGAGTTATAGGTACACTTATATCGTAATTTTAACTAATATTATAATTGCGAATGTGAGTTTGGTTGTTACACTTTGACGATTTAACTAATCGACCGATCACCATAAAATGTTGCACTGAAAGTTTCATTCAAAAAAGAAGTACGGTTCGGGAGGGAAATAAATTTATTGACTAAATCCACATGAACGCGAGTGAAGCCGTACCCAAAATTTAGTATTTTATAAGACATAACTATCATGCCTCTTTGGTGTGAGAGTCATATCTTGTGCCACATCTCGCAGCTATACATCGGCGCGATGTATTATTTTTAATCCGGCACACAATGCAGGTGCGCCGCGACTGTGCACGCGGCTAATCCCGGCCACAGGGCCTGTGCACGTTGTACACACAACTCCGTTATCCCCGAGACACGAGTATTTGAAACTTTTAGATGTCGTATCTTAGACATGCTATGAAAAGATATTAAAAGTATAAGTTAAACTGTCTATGCTATCCTAACTTACATAAATACAAATGTCTGTTTGTTTGTTTGTAAGCTTTCGCATCTTAACTATTCGACAGATCGTCATGAAATTTCGCGTACTGTTCCTGAGGCATAGGTAGTAATTTCATAAATGTACGTTGTTGTTGCATGTTTGTGACTCAAACGGATTTAGGTGAGACTTGGCGGAAAAATGATATGGATTAACAAATAGTAGAGGTTTTATCCCGGTAGGTAGATACCACAGGTATCTGCGCAGATGAAGCCAGTAAAACTATAAAAAGCATCATGGGTTCATATAAGCAGTCTGTATATAATATGGCACAACGTCGTTCAAATCATATGCTACAAAAGGGTTGGCCTAATCGAACATTGTTTTATTGTGAAGCAGAAATGTCATAATGCATAAATTTTAATCAACTTTAATTTGTAACGACATTTAGTTAACTATATTGTTGTGAACTGACATTACCAGCGTTAGTAAAAACCACGAATTTAATAAAGTCGAACATTAAAAACGTAGGCGATAGAATTCTTAATGGTGTCAGTGCATTTCACTTTATTGAGTGCTTCTGTTTCCATATCCATAGCATACTATAATATTTTATTTCTGGTTCAGTGTCCTATGTGTTAATCACTAAAGCGACAAACGTAGCTAGTTCGATCCTCACACAGAACAAGTTTATATGACTTTTATGATATCTGTTCCAAATCACACCTCGTTCACCGTACTTCCTTGTATTATATTTTAATGTTGGTTAGCTAAGCTATTTGAATCGTCTCTGTATTCCTAATTTTTTATTAAACTTACAAGAAGACATCTAAAGAAAATGACGTCGAATACATTGGAAACACGCACGGCACCGTCACCGCTCACCGCTCACCTCAGCGATCGTCTAGATAACAATGTTCACATCTCAACGTGCACGTCTATAACTTATCACTCCGCCGCTACCTACAGCCGCACACTCACTGTAACTCAGCTAAAAACTCCTGCATACTGCATGCTCTTTTATTGTCTCGTTTGAATACGATATTGCGACGAACTGGCTGTATAGAATATGGAAGAAAGTGCGGTCGCATGATTCATTTTTCTTACTGCTTGAATAGAGACGGGTAAATATGTATATAGCTATTTATTTGTTTGTGAATATTTTAAAATGAATGGAGAATAATCTCGACGATACGACGACATCATAATAAAATAGCCGCAAAAATAGCTCATTGAGAAAAGTGTTGTAAGAATATATGGATAGTTAGCTCACGTTTTATTTTGTTTGTTTTTATATTTACATTGAATAGAAACCTTTTCAATATTTTAGATTTTGATTCGCGAAAATGTGGGAGCGTAGTGGAGGTGTCTGTTCCGTTTTCATTATCTTCGTCATAACAATAATCCTTTCTAGCAGGCCATATTTATTTTTGGGTGGTAAAAACATATTAAATTTAGATAATAGATACATAATACTTTACCTACAATTTACAAAGAGTCAACATTTTATGAGTGATTTTTCTCACTGTCGCGCCATTACTTGGATTTCATTTTTGCTAGTTTGGCTGGGGCACTTTAAAGCAGACATTGTTTGTATTTAAACCATTTTTAACCAAAACGGCATTTTTACTATTTGATTATTTTGCGGCAGTGAATTCAATTTATTGATTTTATACCACTAAATAGTAAACAAGCATGTAGCCCACCTATTACTGAGAAGAACTATTACTGATAAGGTAACTTGGACCTATTTATTCATTTGGGAAACTATTTTTGCCACATAAACAATGTCATCTTTTTTTTACATTCTATTCATACGTCTGCGTTTGGGCGGCTCTATGATTACTTCTGAGCAACATTTATCTAGTATATATTTTGGTGAGTCGTTTCAATGGATTTGCAACATCACAAAAAACACAACACACCCTTTTAAATAGCTCTGGATTATTGACTTACAGAAAAATCTCACAGGCTTATGATGGCAAGTTAACATACGAGTTGTCTGGTGATAAAAGGTTACCGTTGCCTTGGGATAATCCTACGGTTTTACTCGAGCATTACTGATACTTAATAAGAATTTGCTGTGCTGCCATCTAAAGATACAAACACAACTGGTTTCTTGTTGACATCACAGCTGGTCCTCAAACACAATGCAAGACTATTCGTGTACTACATTCTGTGCTCTCTCGGTGAAACAAAATCCGAGGGACCCGCTATAGCACCTTCTTTATTAGAAAGAAACATTTATTTGTACGAATATAGTAACTAAAGGGCTGAGAATGAAGGACATGAAATGTCTCTTATATACTATCATGACTTGTTTACAAATATTTAACCTCGATGGCGTAGTGGTTAGTGTAACCGACTGCTACGGCTGAGGTCGCGGGTTCGATTCCCGCACAAGTCAAACATTTGTGTGCATGAACATGGATGTTTGACTTGATCTGGGTGTTTATATGTATAATATGTATGTATTTAAGAAAAAAATGTATATATGTATGTTTATCCATTGTCTAGTACCCATAGTACAAGCTCTGCTTAGTTTGGGCTAGATGGTGTTGTGTGTATGTGGTAGAATATTTATTTATTTATTATATTTAATTACCTACAGCTACAAGTGTATTATTACACAGTACTCTATAACATAAAAACAGAAAACCAGTCCTTCACTACAATGGGGGGATATAGTGCCTGTCGGGCTGTTACAAGTATAAGCAGGGATGCCGATGACAGCTATTTTTTTGTTCAAAAGTTACGAGCCACGTCTTTGTTTTTTTTTATTAGGTAACCCACATAATAAAAGAGAATAACCGTTAGAGCAGTTCAGATATCTGATTTGATCAGAAATCCTAAATATGTCGACTATTTTACTAATTCTTGTCCTATCTATGTATTAACCTCAGTGATTTAACTTAGTTTTTAAACCACCAACAATTTAAAACTGTAAATGCACATTATGCGTAAGCATTGATTCAACAAAGCATTTATACGAGCAACGTCCTTTTCCATTTCCCGATAAATATTGTTCCAACAGGACTGGCAATAGCACTAAAATCCTTGCTCTTCATTTCATGTTTAAACGCAACAGCAATTATCGAAATAGGCCCGTGATTGCTCTGAACAGTACGCTCCACCACTCCGCGTCGCACTAACTCGTGAATGCGCTCCATGCGACGGATATTTTGAGCTAAGTGCTTACAGTGTTTAAGTTTTTGAAAGCATAAAATATTGTATCCTTTCAATTACTTGTCTGGGTTTTCAAGTGTTTTTAAACTTTAGCAATAGTACCGATAGTAAATGGATATTAATTTTAATTCATTAAGCAAGGAGACACTTATTTCGACTCGAATGTTTTTCAATCATCTAATATACATAATTTAACGGTGAAAGAAAACATCGTGAGGAAACCTGCATGTCTGAGAGTTCTTCTTACATTTATCGAAGATATGTGAAGTATGCCAACCCGCACTGGGCCAGCGTAGTAGACTATTACTTATATTTTCTCATCCTGAGTAAAGGCCTGCGCCCAGTAATGAGACAGTTAATGCACAGAGCTGTTTAAAAAAAATGTTTATTGTATTTATCCGTGGATAGTTGCGACTAGATACTAGCTCAGTGGGGATTCCAACAGACTGCAATGCAGAGGGTCTCGAGTACGAGAACCCACGTCGCGCACCGTCTCCGACTTTCGGAAGTTATATGACTTTTCGAAATTATGTGCGTATTGATTGACAATTATCGCCTGCTCAGTGCCTCGGAGAGCACGTTAAGCCGTCAGTCCCGGCTGCCATGAACATCTATGGCAGTCGTTATTGGGAAGTCAGTGCCCTATAATATCCTGACACTGGTCTAGCCTTAGTGTATCGTTAGCCTTCGGGTTGCGGAGATCAGGTGGCAGCCGCTCCGTGTAAAAACTGATATCCAGTCAAATCCGGTTAGACCAGAAAAGCCGACCCCGAGTGACTTGGGAATAATAAAGGCTAGGGAGAAGAGTTGCGACTGAAGTAGTTAATTATACTAAGTAATGGAATGGGTGTTGCAGGGTAGAAAGTATGTCTTTTTTATTTTTTACTCAGATATTATATTATCAACATACGTTAACGCATTGTGCAGTAGGTCAAGCTAAATTCAAAAGAACTGACTGAAGAATATGAGCGTTATTACCTCATAAGTTACGGCGACTTAATACCCTTTCGTCAGCAAGTTGTTTATGATGCCTCGTCTCAAATACGTGTAGAAAAATGGTACCTACCTATTAGGTATTTAAGAAGTAGGATACTGGAATTTCGGAGCATCTGAAATTTATAAAGACAGGAATATTCATCGAGAATTTCAAATTTTATTGAGATCGTTAATTACAACCACAGTACGTATAAGAAATTAATCTTTTTCTTAAACGATAATAAAAGCTGATATTGGATTGAATTTATATAGGTAAATGTGCTTTCACACTCTTACGATTTATCAAATCAGTTTCTTGATGCTAACACGTTAGGTACTATACCTCCAGTAGCGGTTAGTGGCGGCGGCCGAGGTGGACGTATTGTGATAGCCAGAATATTTCCAAAATCATGGCGTTATCTAAATTATCGCTTCTTTGTTTTAAAAGCAATATATTTTTAAAACAAGATATTCTTAATATGAGGGAAGGAGTGCACGAACTGAATAAAAAATAAAGCGAAATTTCTGCCCATAACCTTTTAATCACGTTTTCATATTTATGTTTAGGATGTTTTGACATCCCTATAAGCGATCGATTTAAAATTTCAGTAATAAACGCCTCGGTATTCATTACCACCACAAAATCGTCTCATGAATTTTGTAATTTGCTTCGCCGCTGAATTCGTCACTTCTACCGCTGTCCGTGCCGCTCTGTGTTATGACATCGCACTCATTCACTTGTAATTTGTTCCCGCCGCTCCCGGCACCGCACGCCGCCGCGCTGTAGCGATTCGCTCGGAGAAAACTGCGTTTTCGCTATGAGCGGCGTCTCGTGGCGTGCTTAATGTTTTTATACATTTGATCTTACCGCTATGAAGTCCATTGGCTATATAGAAAGAAAGAAAGAAGAAAGAAATCATGTTTGTTTCGTACAGAGCACACCCAATTAATTAAAACAAAATAAACAAAAAATATTATACATGATAAAAAAAAAAGAAATGTGTATGCCCTCGCCGAAAAGGGTCACCACCTCAGCATTAGCTGGGCACCCAAATTGAGTGCACCAGCGCTGGTTTTCAGTTGGTCACCCGATACAAATGATGCACGGACGGAGGTAAATGCTTATTACAACAAAAATACAATAAATGTGGTTCTGCTACATACTTATACGAGGAAAACGTATAGGCATATTAAATTATGTTTATAAATTAGGTACATTTTAAAAATATATGAGAATAGAGGTAGAAATAAAATACGTCAATATCAAATAAATAAATTTTAAGGGGGTAGGTACAAATAAAAAATAAAAACGTCATTGCATAATAGGCACTGATGACACAATATTATGCGCCGAGTGAAACGTAAACAAAGTGAACGACCTCAGCGTTGTAGGTTATTTGTATTGTTTTGTTTGTTTTTGCTTTGATATCCTTATTTTATACGTGAGACTATCTAATATAGATACCTACCCAATAAACAAACTATAATAATAATGTCCTCCAGAACGAATTTCGGTCACGGCTGCCAATCCTAACGGAGACTGGCCATCTGCGCAGTAGATATTATAGTGCACAAGCGTGTGCGCAAACACAAGTGCACTATCTGTTTCCTAAACCTCAAGATCCGATGGGACGGCAATCCGACACGACTGGAGAGAGATCAGGCGCAGGACCAACGGCTTTAAGTGCTTGCCGAGGCACGGGGATGTTCAACACCGCCAACTTCCTAACTCCGAGCTGTTATTGAGATTTCTTAACAGAAAACCTAATAACTTTTTGTTGGCCCAACCCAGGATTCGAACCCGAGACCTCATGCACATCAGTCGCATTCACAACCGCTGAGCCACAGAAGTGGTAAACAATCTAACCAGGGTGTGTCGGTACACTGTAGTTCGCAGTTTATTTTACTCTAAAAAGCATTTTATTGTAAAATCTGAAATCTGTAGTTGACGCAAATCGGGGTTTATTCTCCAAACTTCAAATTGCAATATCTTTAATTCCTGATTTTATTTTATGGTGATCCTGAAGACAAAGTTGTTCAGGAATTTAAACCCTATATTTTGAGATATTTTTCATGCATTGGCGCAATAAAATGATGTCAGCAAAAAAATGTATGAGCGTTCGCCAATGTTCTTAAGGCATGGGCGCGGTACCAACGTGTTAATAAAGTTAACCGTTATAAATGCGAATTTAAGTTTGCTTGTTTACGCTTCCGAGTAGTAAGAGTACTACACCCAGTGCTATCTCTCGGAATTGTGTGGAAGACTCGGCAGTTCCGTCTAATAATTTATTACAGCGCCATCTATTGAACACTTACGGAACTACGTAGATTCGTCGGTACGAGTTGAGTAGAGAGAACGCTGCCACATTCTCGAATCTTCATATTGTTTACATACCGAGTATGACGTTCCTAGAAGACTGCGGCAACGGTTTAACCGCGTATAAAAGGGGAAAGCCAGCGCTCGCCGAGTGAGTTTACAATCGTAATCGGTCAAGTATTCACCGAAGCGAACGGAAGCGAAAATACTAAGGAGTTTAAAGCTAGTTATACTTAGTAGAAAAGTGTAGTATAGTGTGTTATGTTTTAAATTTAATTGTGTGTTAGAATAAAACGTGTTTTAGTTCGGTAATATTGTTTATATTCTTATCCCTCGAACCCGGCATGTCACAATACTATAATTGGCTCGCGTTTGAAATTCGGAATGTTATAAGATCATGACAATGGCAGTCAGCAGTGATATATCAATCAAAACAACGACTTCCGAAGTTGATTTTTTATTAATAATACAATACTCAATACTCAATACTCAATACTTTATTTGCATTCCACAATGTTAATTTGGTGTTATAAAAATAATACATGGTATCATCATGGACCTTGTCAGGCACAGCAAATGTAGAAGGGAGGAAGAGGGCTTTAGCTGCATTGTTCTAGATTTATTCTGTTTCATGTTAATTATAATTATATTAATTTTGCATTATTTCTAATATAACATGACAGTTGTATTACTTATAGCAATGCATATATACTGTCTTTTAATCAATTTTTAACATCTTTTCATTTTATTATAATGAACATTCCTTTATATATAATTATTCTATGTGTATTTGTAGGTATAGTGGATATAATATTAATTTTATATATTGATATTACATAATTTGATGATGATGTATATAATATGTCTGCAACTTATTGGTTATGTTTGTAGTTTTAATACTATTTTTAAAGATACTTTTATTATATTAATATAATTTGCGAGTTATGTCAATAATTATATGTTTATCTTTATTTATATTGCTAATATTAATGTAATTTGTCAGTTATGTCAGTGATTTTATTATTATTTTTGCAGGTATTATTATTATTTATATTATTGTAGTTTGTCAGTCAAGTAATCATTTAAATTGTAATAACATTTGTTTAATAGTAGTGTTTTTAATTTATTTATAAATGGGTTAAATTTAGGTTCGTTTTTAATTTCATCCGACAGTTTATTATAAATTTTTATAGACATCACATATGTGCTGTCTGTGTGTTGTTTTAAACGTGAGGTGGGCAGTTTAAGCCTTTCCCTATGGCGTAGTGCGTACCTACATTGGGTGTCTTCTCTCTTAGTAAACATGTTTAGATTTTTTCTTACAAATTTACACATTTCCAAGATATATATGGAGGGTAAAGTTAAGATTTTGAGTTCTTTAAAATGGGGTTTGCAACTATCTGTATCGTCGATGTTCACTAAAATTCTAACCAGCTTTTTTTGAAGTGTAAAGAGAGTTGGTGCATCTGTGCTATTGCCCCACAGTATTATGCCGTAGCTAAACCATGCATAAGCATATGCATAGTATGTAGCAAGGGCAGTTTGCAGGTCTGTTGTCTTTTTAACTTCACTAAGGGCGTATGTAAATTTTGAAATCTTTGCTCTCATTTTCTTAATGTGTGATTTCCAGTTTATGTTAGTGTCTATGGATAATCCTAGTAGTGTAAATTCTGGTACGGTTTCTATTTTTATATTATTGTAAATAAAATTTATTTCTAGTGGAGGTTTTTGGTAGGGATGGAAGGACATTATTTTGGTTTTTGAGAAGTTAATTTCGAGATTGTGTTCGTCCATCCAGGTTACTGCTTTGTCAAGCGTTACTGTTAATTTTTCATTTAATTTATTATTATTTTGGCAGGTTGTTAGGAGTGAGATGTCGTCTGCAAATAGAACACACGGTCCATCTATTGTTTTGGGCAGATCATTGATATAAATGAGAAACAAAAGACACCCAATTACGCTACCTTGTGGAATTGACGCATTGATTATTTTTTTACTTGATCTAACGTGTTGTATGTCATTCGTGGAATGGTTGAAGTATTCTATTTCTACTACATGTTCTCTATTTCTTAAATATGACTGAAACCACTCGTGAGCTTTGCCGCGAATTCCTATATCCTGTAATTTTCTAAGGAGTATGCTGTATTGGACTTTATCATAGGCCTTAGTCATGTCTAATAGAATTCCAACCGCGTATTTTTTGTCGTTAATAATGTTTTGGGCTTCTTGTATAAATTTATAAATGGCTAATATTGTTGATTTGTTTTTTCTAAATCCATTTTGACATTCATTGAATATTTCATATTTCTCACAAAAATTGTAAACGCGATTACACATTGCCTTTTCGAATATCTTCGAGGCGGTAGGTAGCAGAGCGATAGGACGATAGTTACTGGGGTCGTTGTGTGAATTTTTCTTATAAATTGGTTTAAGTATGGCTTTCTTCAAGTAATCAGGGAATTGGCCTTCTTCAAAAGATTGATTTATTAATAAGTAAAATGGCAAAGTTAATTCTTCTGCACATTGTCTTATTAGCATAGGTGGTAATTCGTCGTAGCCATGGCTTTGTTTGTTTTTTAAGCTTTTTATTAAAGTGTAAATTTCATAGGGTTCTACAGGACTTAGGTACATGGTATTTTCAGTAGGTGATATCACATAAGAGCCACACTGCCTGTCATTTTTTATGTGGTTTGTATTTTCTCCAATTGATGCGAAGAAATCATTAAACGTATTAGCTATGATTTGATATGATTTGACAAATGTACTCAAAGACTAAATTTAATAAATGTAATAATTAAAATTCAACATTTTTAACGCTGAGATACTTAGTTGTAAAAGACTAAAAATATCATATCCGTTGTTCGTTCAATTCGTTTTGTTTTGAGCGCTTATTTAGGTTAATTATTGAAGTTTACATTCATGTTACATTTAATTAATTAATTTAGGATTTAAATACGTAGAAAAGAAAAAAATTATGTGTTGATTGTAGATGAATACATAAGATAATGATGAGATCTATTGCTTTTATTTAGAGTCGGCGAAACGCGAGAAGACCACAACTTATTTAAGAACATCCTGCGCTATTAATATTTAATCCTGTTTTCTTTTGACTCACAAACTTTTAAACAAAGTACATTATGAACACCCAGACTTAGGACTATTATTCGTGGACCATACAAATGTTTGACTCGTGCGGGGATCGAACCCACAACGCTCGGCGCAATAGCAAGGGGACTTAAACAACTATGGCACCCGTGCAGTAAATTGCTAGCGGTAAAAGGCTACAGTAATCGCTTACCACTAACCCCGAGCAGCGATAGCTCAGTGGGGAGATCAACAGACTGCAATGCAGAGGGTCTCGGGTTCGAACCCACGTCGCGCACCTCTGACTTTCGGAAGTTATATGACTTTTCGAAATGATGTGCGTATATAATAATAATATAATAATATCAGCCCTGTATTAAACTGTCCCACTGCTGGGCTTGAGCGTCTTCTCAGTGTGAGAAGGTTTAGGCCGTAGTCCAACATGCTGGCCTAGTGCGGGTTGCCAGACGCAGATGATGTGGGTATTGATTGACAATTATCGCCTGCTCCGTGCCTCGGAGAGCACGTTAAGCCGTCGGTCCCAGCTGAACATCTATGGCACTCGTTATTGGGGAAGTCGACACAAAAGATCCCACTGGGTCGAAATGTCGCCGGTCTGTACTGACTGGCCCCCACACAAGATAAGATACCACTAACCCAGTCATAATAGCATGAAAATAAAAATACAATAAAACAAAAAAATATTTTCTAAAAAATATAATTTCATCAATAATATAATTCTATAATACATTATTTATATTAAATTATATATTAGCAACAGAGCTCATACAAACTCACGCATTACAATAAAACCATTATTATTCGGTTAATTCTAATCATACAACTCTCAATTGTCTTTGGATTTAATTAGGACATCATTGGATGGATCTTTTTGCATGATGGTCTCAGCATCTAATAGGTCAGTCTGCACAGATGCGTCAATTTTGCAAAGCATTATTTGAATCAATGAAATGCCGCTAGGATATATACAAGGGTGACTTACTACGAGGGTAGTTGTAAAATAGCCATTAGCTACCCAGAAATAACGATTAATTATACAGTTATTAACCGTTATTCCCAATACAGATATTACAGGTTTTAGACTTAATTCTGCACCTGTATACAATATGAAGTTGGATAAATAACTGTTTTTATCGGTATTAACGGTAGCATTGTTAAACTATACGAATATTATAAGTTGAATAGTTTGTTTGTTTGGTTGAACGCGCTAATCTCATGAACTACTGGTTCGAATTGGAAAATCGAGGAAGGTTATAGGCTATATAACATCACGCCACGACCCACGGGTGCGGCGCAGTAATCATTAACGCGGGTAAAACCGCGGGCACAGCTAGTATGACAATAAATACCATTTCTGAGCTATAAAGTCATAATGTATTAAATCACGATTCCAGGAGCGTTAAAATCAAATAATGCTTTACAAAACGAACTAACACAGACTGACATCCAACATCGTTAAAACTGCATAACAAAACATACTCGGCAAAGTTACCTGTTCGATATCTCTCTTAAATTTATCGCATATCCTTACAAAAGCCTTTCCAAGTTACTAGTAAGACTAAGGCCACGTTATAAGATAGTAAGGGACAGGTATAAATACACTGCTCGTTCTACGAAAATACGGCCAGTTTCACAACTATCAAGTAAAATTTATCAGAAAGATAAATCGCATGCGGTCTCACTTTTGTTAGGTTAAAGAAGAGAGATGGCGAGACTTTTATAGATAAATGCTATTTGGAGGTGGTGGAACAGGCCCTCAGTGTTTCAATATAAGGTGTGATCTATGTTTCTATTTTCTATATAGCCTTTTAGTAGCGTATCGCCAGCTGGGTTTATAGTGGCGAAAATTAATAATAAGACCTGTATTAACACATAGGCTACTGTTTATTCCGATATTCCCACGGCATCGGGACTTACGCGGGTGCATCCGCAAGGCGCAGCTAGTTTTAAATAAATCTTAAGTGAAAATCTATGTGAAGAGTGGCAACACAGCCAATAAATGTTAAATAAATTATTTAGAAGTAATCATAGATGAAAAATATCGACTTACTGTAGTCAGGTTAAAATTAAATGTGATTCTTTACTTTAAACTTGACGGAAAGGTAAAGTAATATTTCGTTAAAACTGTAGTAAGTTGGGTAATTTGTTAAATAAATATAGCAATACCTCATTTTACCCTTTACCCTAAAAAATAAACACTATATCGTAGATATATTATTAATCTTCGCCAATATTGCACCAAGCCCTTTACAAATCTTAGAGATACAAACAGCGCCGAGTTTCATGTCAATCATAAACAAATCTATATCAACCTCGTTCAGGAAGAATTCGTGTTATCAAACAAAATGTATTAAATCAACATAATTAATGGCATTATTAATATCAGTGTGAGGCCACAGTCGATCGAGTCTTTTATTATTTTTGTTACAAACATAATTTATATTAATATATTTAATTTATTTTCAATGCATTAACACAAGCATTGCAGGTTCTTATTTTAATGTCCCTTTTTCGCTCTGCAGAACTCTGTGACGTCATTAAATGCGTTATCTAATAGTAAACATCAGTTGTGAAATCGGAAAGTAAGCGCACCCCATTTTTAACCCCAAACACACAATAACACCCTGGCAAAATAGTCAGTACAAAAATCCCTACAAAACCTTCAGTTAAGAATTGGTAAGTAACTATGTACACGCTATATTTTACCCTTTACCCAAAACACTACATATTACCCTGACGATAAGGTAAAAGTACAAAATTTGCTTAGTTTTCAGTTCTGCCAGTATTTAAGTAAAAAGGAAAATAAAAATAAGAATCACAATAGTGAACATTATCCTAAGTCAAGACTTCAGAACGATATAATGAGCAGAGACTAGGGACTACTTGCCTGTTGAACAGATTCTTATCTAAATTTAGAAGTAAATAAACGGTATTCATTTCTGAAAAAGCTGAAATTCGAAACTTAAATTCATTTACGAACTTTGAATTGAAATACAATGTTAGCTATACAATGCCTCTTATGTATGTCAAATATTTCGATGATATTCGTAACATCAATAAAAACATGACTTGTATTAAGACATTATTTTCAGACAGCAGTTTTAGTATAATTTTATAATTATAATCGATATGGTTTATACACATTATGCATAGAGTATTTTATAGGAATATTAGATAATGCCACCGCGATACATACAGAATGCTTTTTATATAAGCTCATATTTGGCATTGCTATTTCACAATAATATAAAATGGTGCTCATTCTGTTTTTTTAACAAAAATAACTAATTTTAATCACATCACATTGAGCCTGTTATATTTAAATGCACACAATAAAAAGTATTATACATTCAGCGACATAAGTAACTAAACATTGAATAAATTATGAATTTAAAATTTCCTCAGTATCATAACATATTTTTGAAATATCATTAAATAAAAATCCTTCTACTATAATTTTTGTAACAACATGTTGTTACTACTTTTACCCAACATAACTCTATACTGCAAACAATTATCGAAATAATTCAAAAACACAATGTCTGTATGAAAATCAGGTAAGAGACAACGAAGGCTATCGTGTTTGAATTGACCCATAGATATGCTATACTCTTTTCATTCGTTTATTTTCTTTTTGACAGCTCACGCCTATGAATTTACGATTTTATTTTCGGAATAATGTACTACAGTAATGTCGTACTTTACTGACGGGTAACGCCCACTTAGTGAAGTGCCCTGTGCATACCAAACAACCACAGACTATAAAACAGGTCTTGTTGCAAGGAATTAAGTCGAAATTTTGGAATTTAAGTTCGAACCAAGAGTAAAGAACAATAACTCTGTATATTCATTTATTTTCTATAAGTATAAATATTTTAATATTAATGATTTATTATTTATTTATAATATATATAATTTTTTTTAAAAAGAAACGAATATTTAATATTTATACTAAAAATATGTCGATGCATTAAATCGATTGAAAGTTCTTCTTAAATAAAATCGATTATTATTTTAAATCGAATCGGTAACGTGAGATCGTCACTAATTTCGAACTGTCTCAAACCGTCAAAAAGAAAATAAACGGATGGACAGAGTATAGTAAGATCTAGACGTCATATCTATAGTTACTTCAACAGTTATCATAGAAACTGACAATTACCGTTAAATTTCGCTTTTGAAAGGATTGACAGGACCTTACTCGAGTAGCGAGCACAAAAACGATATACCAATACTAACGCCAATACAACGTAAATCGAGGATTAAAATCGAGGATTAAAATTAGTTCACAACAGAACGATTACCATTCACCAATATCGGTAGTTCGAAGGTAAACGTGTCGGGCAGTAGTCCCCAGTGGTATCGGCTGCACTATCGCAAGAAGACCTGCAGCTGAGCGGCGAGCTGGAACAGCATCTTGAGGCCGGGCAGGAAGCTGGCCACGGCGGCGAAGTCCGCGCCCGTGGCCAGCCCCGTGGCCACCTGCAGCGCCGCCTCGTGGTTGCCGCCCTGCGCGTACTGGCAGCACGTGTGCAGCGACGCGCACGCGTTCTCCGATAGCTGGGGGTCAATGTGCCATGTTTACAAATATAATAGTCAAAAATGGCATATAGCTGATATGTTGTGTCATCAAGCTGGTCGTATAAACTCTCGCATGCCGACGAACTATGGTGTATATATTGCAGAAGACTAAAAGATTTACCATAAATATTATTTTTTCGGATTTGACCGGTACTTTGTCAACGTCCCGTTCTTCTATTAAAAAGCGACTTTAGTACGTCCGCTGAACTGAATTTGCATTTTCTAACGATAAACACACGTAACACGTGTAATTGCTGCTCCAATACTTCTCGTACTGCAGTGGGATTTCTAAGTTAATACGCATTCAGATATACTAGAAAGCCTCATTGTATTCGTCAAGCTCGCGTGACATATTGGGGTAGAATTTCTAGTAATTGAATCACAAAATTGTCTTAGAAAAGCTAACGCAATATGTCTGTCTATGCAAATATTGCTATCACACGCACACAGTATGTTATTGCTTATTTTCTATCTCGCTCTGCGCGCGTCTATCATCACTGCATGCATAACACGTGCGATTTGTTTATGTCCGTAATTAGCGAGTGCAAAATGATAACCCCAATTGTTGTAATGACAGGGGAATATCAGGAGGAAAGATGAGGTAATTTTGTTTGTTTATTCGTGTAAATAAATTTGTTTCTGGCACTCGCCGGCCGCTGCCACAGCACGCTCGCTTCGCTCGCTCAACTCGTGCATTATATAGTCGCAATTCTAACCTAACCCACTATTTTCTTTTCACTTGAAAAGAAAATAGTGGGTTTTACCGTTTTTCGTTTTCGTTTCGATTGTACTGTATTTGCTTTATTTCTCATGCTACATACCTACTTTATCTTTTGACCAGAAACTTATATAGTTAATTCTTAGCCTTCCTTTAGTATCAGTTTCACGTTGACGAACAGAATTAGGATAAGCCCTACTTTGCGGCGCGTTATAAAACTTAAAATCTTATTGCAGTAGGAGTACCTCTGAGATGTATTGGAGCAGCATTTACGCGTGTTACGCGTGTTTATCGTTAGGAAATGCTAATTCAGTTCAGCGGGGACGTACTCAACTAGCTTTTTAATATACGCGTCCCGGCAAATAAGTTGTTATTTGCAGCGTGGGACTGACCGTCCTAGTGAAATCTTATTATAGCGTAAGCAATATTGAGCATTATCTTCTAAGACGTAGGACTAAAATTACATTGTATTACGATCCGTATATCCGTATATCATTGTAATACATGATCTTAAGTAATAGCTACGAATGTATATGTCAATCGTGGACACATTTTTTGTACTAGTACGAGTGACTATTTGTAAGTAGTTATTTAGTCAGTGGTTATTTTGGTCACAATATTAAATTTTTAGTAATAAATTACTACTCACTCTGTATTCACGCAGCAAGTCATACAGCGTCTCCAGCCTCCTTTGGACATCTTCCAACTTTCTCTTCATTTGCTATAACACAGAAGTACAATATATAACCGAAAAAATATACAGGGTGATTTTGAAATCGTGTAATTCCTTTTAACCACGCATTCAACCGGTGATATAGAATAACCCTGACCATATTTTTTCTTAATTAGAACAATGGTTTCGGCAAAATTAGAGTACAGATTTTTTTCATGAAATGATTTCAAATAGTCATATTTCAACCTCCTGACACAATCTTAATATTTTACTAATTTAAAAATATTAACATAACAATAACTGATGTCGTAAATAATAAGGGGCAATAAAAAGGACCGCCCGTTATTATTTACGACATTAATTATTAATATGTTTTTTTATTTTAATTAGTAAAAAATTAAAATTGCTTCGGTTGGTTAACATATGACTATCTGACACCATTTCACGAAAAAAACGGAATAATAATTTTTCAAAAAAAAAAAATCTAATTAAATAAAAATATGGTCAGGGTTATTCTATATCACCAGTAGAATGCGTGGTTAAAAGGAATTACACGATTTCAAAATCACCCTGTATAGTGTGACTAAAATACACTTTATTATAAATTACCGATATTCTAGCGTTTGTCTTATGTATACAGTATAAGTCTTCTTCCTAGCCTTTATTATTCCCAAGTCACTTAGGGTCGGCTTTTCTGATCTAACCGAATTTGACTGGATATCAGTTTTTACACGGAGCGACTGCCACCTAACCTCCGCAACCCGAAGGCTAACGATACCCTAAGGCTAGACCAGTGTCAGGATATTATAGGGCACTGACTTCCCAATAACGAGTGCCATAGATGTTCATGGCAGCCGGGACCGACGGCTTAACGTGCTCTCCGAGGCACGGAGCAGGCGATAATTGTCAATCAATACGCACATCATTTCGAAAAGTCATATAACTTCCGAAAGTCAGAGGTGTGCGACGTGGGTTCGAACCCGAGAACTTCTGCATTGCAGTCTGTTGGATATATACTATATTTTCTATATAACAAAGGTAACAAACAATCAAATGGTCTCTTCTGGAGGCAAGCGGTTCCCGTATATTATAATAGCTTGTAATACTAGAACTATAACTTGCGTATTGCCAATTTCAGATAAAAGTAATAACAGATGAAATGAAACTAAGCAAAACGAAGTAACAATATAGTCAAAAATCTTTATTTCCATAAATATGTGTAGACACTTTCTAGACACGTCAATTAACTAATATATTATTTTAAAAAATAAAAGGAATACAATTTTGCATTGAAAAACCTCTTCAAGATGTAGAGCTGTCATAAGAAGAAGTAGGTAAGGAACTCATCGCCACTCTTTACAATCGCCAAATGTTTACAATAAGTTTATTAACCTATTGAGTCGCAGCGGCACATCAGCGGCCAGACACTATAGATTTTTAATGTCTGGAATTCTAAGACTTGACAGATCAACAATACTAATCAACTTATTTACATATTTTTCTTATATGAGCTGCTGTGTTACTCGGACGCCACTGCCCTATGAGGGGGCGATATCACACAAGATCTGGCTCATTCGTACCATCCCCATTATTTTCACTATACTGCCGCCGTAAAGAAATAGAGGAACCCGCCAAAAAATTTTTTTTTTTAAATACTGGCAATTGCGTATTCCAAACATGTAAAATCGTAATTTCGAAAAATAATTGTTTGGTAGGTATTTTTCCTTATAACGGCAGTATACCTACGACTCATATTTAGTATGTAGTAGAAACGTACCGGGTTAGCAGCCCTGTTGGAGCACTCGCTCCTGATGGAGTCGAAGACGCTCTGCAGGATGACGTGCTGGTCCGGGATGGCCGCCTTCTGCACCGGCACCGGCTCTGGCGGCGGCAGCGGACTCTCCGCCTGAAAATAAGCAAAATTCTACTTTAGAATATCAGCCCTGTATTAAACTGTCACATTGCTGGAAACGGGCCTCTTCTCATTGTGGGAAGGGTTAGGTTATAGTCCACCACGCTGGCCCAGGGCAGGTTGGTAAACTTCACATATCTTCGAGAACATTATGTACAACTCTCAGGTTTCCTCACGATGTTTTCCTTCACCGTTAAAGCGCGTGATAATTAACTATATGCAGTTTCAGACTCGATGCTGTTTTTGAGAATAAGCTGAAGGAAAGTTCAATGAAAATTTATCGAATCTAAATATATAATCTCGACTCACACGTTTATAGAAACCACTATCTAACACCATAGTTAGACATTAAAGAATTACAAACTAAAGACCATTTTTCTTACTTGTCATATTTGGATAACAAACAACTTCATTTCAAATTATTAAATTATTGCTTTCAGACTATATTAATTGTAAAAACAATTAATATAGTCTGAAAGCAATAATTTATAAGTAGGGATGACAAAGTAAAAGACAGACAATACATGTCATTGTATGGTCTCTAGCTGTCAATTCGCCATATTTGTTTAGTAAATAAAGCAAGAAAGTAACAAATGGTTTATAATGTATGACCCGAGGTTCAATGCTTTAAGATCTGGTAAAATTTGGGAAAGGACTACATATAATAAAATTACCTGTTGGGGATAAGCTGGTGCAAATTGTTCCTGATACTGTCCCGGGTATTGTTGTTGCGCAGGGAAGTGTTGTTGTTGACCGGGGAACTGCTGCTGGCCGGCGTACTGCGCGGCGGGCGCCAGGGGCACGTGTTGCGGGGGCTCCACGCCGAACAGCGGGTGCGTGATCGGCGCTTGGGCGGTCACTTCTTGTTTAGGCTGCAACATTATATATCTTGAGATATCGATGCTATTATGAATCATCGATGATTCAACTCTTTTGTTAGTTTGAACACAAAGAATTCAATAGAACATTGCCTATCCATGCTAAATGAAGTGATATGGTACTATTTGGAAAATACAAACTCTTCATTAAGAATTTGTACTGAGAATAGAATATGTATGTTTAAAACAAGGATGGTGATTGATATCGATTGTTATTTGAATAAAAATATCGATTAAAATTGTATCGATTGTGTCGATCATACAAAGTTTACTGTACCTTACGTACTTTACCTATGCACTAAACAAAGGTATACTAATTTTTACACACTCACTCAGAAAACAATAATATGAAATAGCTGGCGCAATAAATAATTCTCTCGGGTTGGGAATAATTAAGTATATGTATATGATTCAAGTAGCTCACACACAACACTCAATCAACACAATAATAATAGCATTCAACACTTCTGCTCTACAAACTCACACAATCAGAACAAAATGCTTATCAGTTTAACGTGACAATTACTCAAATGAAAATCAAAATATTCGAACAATAGTTATCATTATTAGAAAATATTGTATCTTTTTCAATGTTTTATAATACAAATTTTGGATTTTGATTAGAATATAATAAATGACATCATTAGAATAATATTTTCGCATTGCTAATCACAAGCGTCACAGCTCTTTGTTGCAGTAGCAATGTAACAGAATATTTTCGATAAACACTAAACTAGGTTATAAGCTACAAATAAACTAAGAATTAAATGGTTTTGTAGATCAACATGACGTGTAGGCAACAATTTTTTTTATATAATCTAATAATTGCCACTTGGCGAAAAGAATAGCATAGCAGTCTTCCTCCTTCCTACAGTTCCTAACCTCAAGCCAAACCGCTACTAATGTATTTTCATAGTCCTCTTAAAGAACCAAAACTTCACCATAGTGATTTCAGTAATAGAAAGTACACTGCGGCTCTAATAATTTTTCTATAAGACTATTAAAAGCAATCAAAATCCACAAATATCTGTGTCATGTACTGGGAACTATTTCTTAGAATAACCTTATAGGTACTTAATGTTCCTAACTAAACAACACATTTTTTTTTTATGTGTCATGTGACTAGTTCTATTCAAAAGAAATTAAAACTAACACTCAATTTAAAAGTAGGTTAGGTTACAACACAATGTAAAACACTCGATAATTGGATCCTGAAATTATGTTAGACAGAAAAAACAGGGGCCACACATTGTTGATAGGATCCTACTGTCGTGTAGGGTCCCAGCTACCTCGTCTAGGTGTCGCCTATGTTCGATAATGTGGCTCCACTGGCGGGTCCCCGCGTGTAGCGCCGACATGTCCGCGGTACCTAAATGCTGGTGAATGTTACTCCATCAAATACTAGCTGGTACTATAAACTACCGTACAAATATAACCAAGGTATTCTGGTCTTTAATTGTGTGACTATAAAGGTGTATTTACGTTGTGGCAATCTCTTGCTGCATTGTGGCACATAGTGTTACAGGCAATATAACCAAGACACTTAGGTCTTTAAGTGTGTGATTATAAAGGTGTATTTACGTTGTGGCAATGTCTTGCTGTATTGCGGCATAGAATGTTACAGGCAATATAACCAAGATACTTTGGTCTTTAACTGTGTGACTATAAAAGTGTATTTACGCTGTGAAAATCTCTTGCTGTTTTGCGGCATACAATGTTACAGTAAAGAATGTGCAGCATGGCAAAGTCTTGCAGCAATATTAATGCGTGCGGCAAATTTAAGCATTGTCTAAAGTCATGTGGCCATGATCTAAAGTCTAATGTTACACAGTATATTCATCGCGAGTCAAATCAAGCCGCATACAGTGATATATGAATTACGACACCATATAGCCCCGATTAAATGTGGCCCGATTTTAATTTTTTTCATGAGTACAGCATCAAGAGGATTTTTAGTTTGCGATTTAAATTGCATTGATCCAAGTAATAAATCAAATGATGACTTTGGCAGTTTATTAAATTTCTGCGGTATATAACTGTCGAGTACTCGACATGCACCTGCCGCACCTAACAGCTGATCGGAGCTAACGGGACTTCTACGTCATCGCCCCACCGCCCCACTCCAGCCATCGGCGCTCGCCCGCCGGCACCGGCAGTCAGCCACAGACACGATCGCACACGGCCGCGCTCGCGCATCATTTATAACTAATGTTTACGCGCTCATATTTAATTCAAATATTGTAATTAAATATCGAAATCATTATACATTTTAAACTACAGTCCACTAGTCTCATTTATACACTCCACTGAGGTATCGTCGGCAACATAAGAGGTATAATTCTGGTATTCTTTCATTAATTATGGTTTTCAATTATGCGACAAACCCTTAAATATACAACGATATAATTGAGGGTTTGTCGCATATTTGACTCGCAATTATTATAACCTATATTAATTGCTATAAAATATATTTTTAATTTTAGTAAATCATGATTAAAATATACAATTTAACTTTGTAAATCTGGCTAATTAAATATGCATGTTTTAAATCTATTATCCTGCATATCCTGATGTAAATGTGTTCATGAGACACTTATTTGATATACAAGCCGGCACATTTAGCACGCTGCACTTGCGATACAAAATAACTTGAGCCCTTAATTTTCTAATAACTTTCTGTTAACGTCAAAAAAGGTTTAGAAAGACATTTCAGATGAACTGACCTTAGGTTTAGAAGACATCATCGGTGGATCGTTCCAGCCTGGCGGCACCGGCTTCGACTGTACGGGCGGCGCCGCGGGCTCGGGCGTAGCTTGCACCGGGTTGTAGTAGCCTCCATTCACCGCAGGATTCACCGGATTCATTGGAAACTGACCCTGCATACCCGACATCTGGTTGACGGGACCCGGGGCGGTACTGACAGGGTTATATACAGGTACGCTAGCAGCGCTGTGTTGGTCTGGCAGGGGACTGTTGTACCCGCCGAACGGTTGTGCAGGGTTATCGTAGTTAAACTGGTTGGGTTGTGGTGCGAACGATTGTGACGCAGGGTTGTTATAGTTATACATGTTAGAATGCTGATGATATAGGGGCGCTGACTGCACTGATGGGTCCACTTTGTATTTTGAGCGGGTTGTGATACCTGAAAAGAGCAAGTTACCCAAATTTAAAATTAACTGCCTCGGCTCTCTGTTGATACATGATACTTATCACCATCCGTTAATAGGCGATTACGTTTATCAGGCGAATCGTATGCTTGTAGGCGGATGGATTACGTTATGACGTAAAAAACGGACGTTACCAATACAAGGAGTAATATGTGGGTGTCGACTTTCAAATAAACTTATTAATTGTTGAAAAAAATTCTTCTCGCATTGGGTATAATAGGCATGTTGACAGGGTTAAAAATAAGTGATTCGAATTAGTCCATCTTTTAGATTAGCAAAAAATATTGGACATCTATTTTTTGTTTTAACAAAACATAAAATATTTACTAGGATATAACGCATTAAAGTTCGGGAGCGGAGGCTTGTGACGTCACTGTCTTATAAAATTTGTACTGACAAGTGACGTAACACGAAATTGAAACTCGTTGGATCTTTGTTGTTATTAGTTTGTGTGACAAAAGAAAAAATACTAGTCCATTATTTTTTGCTAGTCTTATAGACGGACTAAAATCATTTTTTTAGTCAACATGCATGCATATCCTTGTGACTTTACAAACATACAAACAATGGATACGAAGAACACTCAGACTCGGAACAACCATTTGTGGCCACTACGCCAAGACAAGTGCCTAGAACGAGTTTGTTTTAAGTTAACGCGATCAACATGTTTATGACGTTCGGCCCGAATGGCTCGCTCCAAGCTCTTAACCAATCAGAGAGCGAAACGCGGTAAACGTTTCGATCGCGTTACCGTAAAATAAACTCGTACTAGGCACCTAAAAATGTTTGACAGTGACGTCATCCGTGGCTAGTTTGTGGGTAAAGAAAGTTATAGGAATTACTGCGTGGCCGTGAGTTTCTTGCCAGTTCTTCTAATTGGTTGTACGTCCTTGCTTTGCTAAACATGGCAACATGTAAATGTAAATTCACATTAATAAGTGCAACTTTGCCGTTCATATATGTTACTTTGTGACTTAGATGAATAAATACAGTACGATGAATACAGTATGAGGTTCTTTAAAAAGGGTGTTAAAAGGTTTTTACAAGGTTGGCAATGCGCAAGTGATGCCTCTGGTGCTGCAGGCGTCCATAGACTACGGTGACCACTTACCATCAGATGGGCCGTGTGCTTGTTTGCCACGTTAGTTGTATATAAAACTTTCCCATTACTCACCAGGCTGTGGCCCCACACTGCCAGGTCGCGGCGGCTGTGTGGGCGGCGCGGGCTGAAGTGGCTGCGGCGGCTGCGGCGGCGCGGGCTGCAGCGGCTGCGAAGGTTGTGGGAAGGCGCCGCGGTTGAACGAGGGTTGAGGTGGCGCTGGGACCGATGCCTGCTGCCAAGATTGCTCGTATGTGGGCGGGACTGTGGGTACAAATTGATCATGTAATAACTATAATATGAGGCTTCTTTGTTGGTCCGATGGCGTAAGCTTGTTATCGTTTAAGGTCGATCATGAACAAGGGTCGGAATAGGTAGAGTTTTTAAGTGTCAAATGACGTCAAATATGCTACTACGAAATCTTAATATAGATATGCCTTTTTTAATCCCGATTGATTTAGTATTCTAAATTTGTTTACCTTCTTTGGACATAAAACATTTATTTTCATTGGAAAAACATAATTAAGAAATAATTTATTTATACAAATATATAAAATTGATTGGTTCCTGCCCGGTAACTCAGATAGCAATTTTTGCTGCTCAACACAGCGTGTACGCCACGTAGATATTATTTTTTTCTCTTTCTATATTACTACCGCTACAAGGCGGGGTGAGAGGATGATCGGTTCGGAGGGAAAGTGGGGGTATACATTTTGGCTCACTCGTCTACTTCGGTGCGTTGAGTGTGCGTGCATTTATTTTCGCTGTTGGATTTTTATATAAATTGACCTTGGCTTACGTTTTTTGGATTGAATCTGTGTTACTTCACGATTCTGACTATGTTTATTGGACTGTGACTTTTAAATTTTGATAGTTGTGTTGTGAATAATACTAAACACACGAGATATTTCTCCTGTAGTTGAATTAAGTTTCAAGAAACCTACAGATAAGGTGAGTTTCGATAATTTAATTAATTTTATAATCTCGGTTACATATGGGTATTTCCATGAAACTTTACCCTACTGTGATAAAAATTCAATTGTGTTATTAACTAAAACAAAAACCATATCTGGAGTTCTAAATAACTATACTCTCAAAAATTTGTAAAATAAAAATTTTAGCTCTTTTCCAAAATTATATAAATTAATCAGTTTGTATGTCAACCTCCTTTGTTCTACGTAGCGACTTCCTTTTTTTAAAAGTTTGCTCGCTTTTGCGCCATCTAGTGGACAGCTTGTCAGTCTGCACATTACTGGGGCGCGAAGTGCACGATTTTGAGATTCCTATGCAAGTGATTTTAATAATTTTGATTTACTACGCTTTTATCAGTGAGTGTAATAATGTCGCACCCGTTACAAAAAAATACGCAAATAGTTTTCCTGCGACGTAAATTATAACCTTGAAATCTTTGTACCTTGTAATAATAAGAAGCTTACTTTAATAATCAACACGGACGAGTTTCAATACTGGATAGAAACTTTAAGTGTCTTTCTTTTGATGATAAATATATGTCACACCCGCTACATTTTTTTTTTTAAATGTTTTATGTTAGATTGTTTTACGCATAATTTGAAATTTAAACGAAATGAAACGTCGGCCTCCATGGCGTAGTGGTTAGTGTAACCGACTGCCACGCCTGAGGTTGCGGGTTCGATTCCCGCACAAGTCAAATATTTGTGTGCGTGAACATGGATGTTTGTCTTGGTCTGGGTGTTTCTATGTATAATATGTATGTATTTACAAAAAAGAAGTATATATATATGTATGTTTATCCATTGTCTAGTACCCATAGTACAAGCTCTGCTTAGTTTCGGCTAGACGGTGTTGTGTGTATGTGGTAGAATATAGAATATTATTATTTGTTGCCAGAAACCTGCCTGAAGATCCTCCGTCAAGACACTCGTTTGCGTTATTCTGACATCCATACGGATTCATAGTGATTTAGAGTGATTACATATAATTTACAAACGAATTTTTCAAATTATGTGGAAAATTGCACAAGCGCCAAAAGAAATTATTAATTTTAGACCAAATCTCATGTTAATTTCCTGTGTTTTCTTATCTGGAATGATTTTTAATAAAGCAAGGTTGATTAGAACATTTTTTATTTTACGATAAACCTTGAAAAACCATACAGTGTCGAACCCGTTACAAAGGCCTGTCGCACCCGTTACATTTTCAAATATTTTTATAAAGTACATTATAAATGTTTATACATTTCGAATAACGTAGTTATTTGAGATAACTATTCAAGTTTTACATAAAAAAATCTTACTGTACACTTTCATCGAAAATTTTACAGGTGTTTAACTGAAAGTCATCTTGGCCGCATTTGGCAATTTTCTAAGGTCACACCCGTTACGCGATTCAAGACGTTGTATAAGTTTTTCATTACAAGTTTCTATACAGATCTTGTTTGAGTTAAATATCTAATTTTTCATAAATTTTTCTTTATAAACGTAATTTGATATATCTGAACAAACACTTTATTATCTTGAAAAAACGCAGTGTCAGTGTCGCACCCGTTATAATGGAAATACCCATATTCAATTTCAATTTAAATGTATATTGCACATAAAAGTTCAGTCTAGTCTAGTGCTAGTTTTCTCTCTTTGATCTAGCTACATCGCTTAAACTGCTGTTCAATTAAAATACTTTGTGTTCAAAATATTCTTTGTGTTTTACGTAGGTATTCCATTTGCACGACAAGCCAGCAACTCCGACATTTTGTTCGTGCTGTCACGGAACACCCAACTATAAGAGGAAACGTTGTGCAAAACTGGATCAAAAATAATTCAGATTTAATCTACGACCATGCAAGTGGAACAATATTTTGTACGCAGTGTGCAACTTCTGTAAAAACTACAAAAAAAGCAATTTAGACCGGCATGTTAATGGAGCTACACATAAAGAAACTCAAAAATCACCAATGAAAGACTTCTATTTTGATTTAAATGAATTTTTAATTTCATGTAACATACCTTGGTCTAAGGCCAATAACACCGCATTCAAAAATATTTATGTTGCAAATGCAGTGGCAGGTCTGTACCTGACGAATAGTTACTGCGAAAAGTTTATTTAGAAAAAAATTACAAAAACAGAATTCAAGAAATCTATACCAAAATAGGAAATACCAAATTGTGGGTATCCTTAGACGAGACAACAGATATATTAGGTAGATACATGGTGCATTTAATGTTCAGAACTTCAAGTCCCTTGAAACCATACAAGCCACACTTGATAGCTTGTATAGTATTAGAAAAAGTAAATTGCAATACAATTTCTCTATTTGTTATAGAAACTTTTCAAAATATGTGGGGCAATCTCTCGATTCTAGAATAAATGATGTGTTGATAATGTGAACAGATAGTGTAGCATACATGTTGTTAGTTGGGCGTATTTTAAAAAGTAAATTGCCAAAACTTGTTCATATTATATGTTTAGCTCACGCATTGCCCCGCCTCGCTGAACAAATAAAAGTTCAATACAAGAATCTTGATACGTTAATATCGAATGTAAAAAAAAACAAGTATAGAGTAAATATTTTGAAAAGAATAATACCCAGATTTACCTTTGCCTCCACAGCCTGATATTACAAGAGGCACCTAGCCAGAGGCATCATTTTACTATGCCAAATATTTTGACAAAATACATGACGTATTTACTATGTTAAACAACCAGGATGCACTTTGTATTAGAAAAGGAAAAAATGCAATGAATAATGAAAATTTACAAACACAATTGATTTATATAGAGGAAACTTTAAAAGCATTCAATTAGCCCTGGAAAACTATTTTTATTAATCCCCAATTCCAGGTTTAAAAGGCATATCCATGTTAAGATTTCGTAGGTAATTTGACGTCATTTGATACTTACAAACTCTACTTATTCTGACCCCTGATCATGAGAACCAGGTTCCAATTCCTAAATCAGTCAAATTGTTATTAGGTTTTACTGTCGTGAAATCTTTAATAGAAGTTTAGCTAAGTAAAATCTGTCTCGAATTTCGGAGAGAACAAAAACCGTCGACTGTTATGACCGTTCGAGAGACAATGTTTGAAGACTAAGTAATAAAAATAAAATCATGTCGATTAGTTAGGCTTCTAGGCCGAAAAGGATCTGTGACCTCGCGATGAGTTCGAACAAAAGGTGTAACTTTAATTAAATTAAATTAAATTTCTTTATTTCAGATAACATAGAATCCATATTGTGTTAGTAAAGGCTTAGGCTAGGGTTAATAAAACAAAATAAAATAGATGCCAAAAATTCCATACAATTGACCTTGTGGGAATGACAATCAATTTATAGGATACGTCCCTTGATTGATCATCAAGCCCACAAAGTGAGTCATGAAAGGAGAGTTTATTCTCTCTGCGACAGTCAACAGAATGCTATTGTTACTCACCCGCACTCTGCTAACTAAAGAACAGAGTTTCTTGCGCATAATGGCGTGAAAGTCGTCAGTATGAGCTTTCGCAAACATCTCTGACGCACTGCAGAAGCGGGGAAGTCTCAACAGTATTCTGAAGATATTATTGTATTGGATGCGCAAGACATCCAGCGCCTTTTTGGTATGTCTAGCCCAGAGACTGCTCGTGTAGAAAACCTGACAGTAAGCTTTAAACAGTGTAATTTTAACTTCATCACTACACCGAGCAAATCGCCGGGCCAGCATGTTTCCTCGAACCGCCAGCGCCCTGCTCTCCCTTTCAATGTCAACATTGTCCTTAAGGTCGTCGGTAAGAAAATGTCCCAGGTATTTAAAAGTGGACACCCTTTTTATATTTTGACCGCAAAGGTTTATAGTCTGACCGTCAGGGTCAGGGTGCTTACCGGCGGCCTTAAAGACCATGTATTCTGTTTTTTTAATATTATAAATTAGTCCGTGAGTGGCAGCATAGCTTTCACAGACGCCCAGCATCTCTCCGATGGATCTCACAGTCGGTCCGAGCAGCACCATGTCGTCCGCGTAGCTAATGTTGTTGATAGTAATACCATCCACCCGGCAGCCGACACGCATACTGCTCAGCTCAACTATGAGATCGTTAACATACAGGTTGAAAAGTTTAGGAGACGTCAAACCCCCCTGCCTCACACCACACTCCAACCTATATGACTCGGAGAGTGCGTTCGCCCATTTGACCTGATTTGACTGGTTAGCATACCAGTACCGAAAAATACCCACTATCTCCTTCGGTACACCTCTGCCTCCCAACGTTCCCCAGAGGACGTCATACGAAACCAGGTCAAACGCCTTAGAGAGGTCGAGGAAGCAGGCGTACACCGGAGTTTTGCGATCCGTGAAGTACTGGACAGTATGCTTTAGACTTAAGATCGCGCTTTCTGTAGATAGCCCAGGCCGAAACCCGAACTGAGCGTCATGGAGGTTATATATATATCCTTCTAAGTATGAGTCAAGCACACTGTCCAGCACCTTGGCAATGACGGTCGCAAGAGATATTGGTCGGTAGTTCCCCTCATCCGAGACATCTCCTGTCCTGTTCTTCCCGATGGGCACCACAACTGTCTTCATTAAATCCGGTGGTAAGTAAGAATGACTGATGCACATCGAGAAGAACATAGACAGAACCCTCGGTAGGTGGATTCCAGCATGTTTCAAATGTTCGATACTGAGCCCATTGTGTCCGGGAGATTTGCCTCTGCTCATCTTCCTCAAGGCATGTTGAATTTGTTTCGCCGAGAATCTAGTTAATGACGCCTCTCCCGACACTCTGGTCTCAGCATCCACTTCAGCGGCCGGGGGTCCAAGAGGGGACTGCACTTTAAAGTGTTGCATGAACATATTAGCAATCTCCCCTGGTACATTGCTACCTCCGACACTCACCGGGAGACCAGGCCTCACATCAAGTTTACCGGTGGCCTTCCAGAACTGGCTGAAACTTTTATTTGCCCTGAAGTTGGCTATTTTATCCATTTTTAATTGCTCTTGGTGGTTTTGGCACCACTTCAAGCGACTTTTAAAGATTTCACGTGAGTCACACATCTGCTTATAAATTATTCCTGAAGTGGGCCGATTATGAGCAACCCAAGTAGCAAAGTTGAGTCTAGCCTCCCGATGAGCCTCGCGTACATGCTTGTTCCAGCCGCACAATATCCTACCTTTCTTAATACTGCCACCCGGACTCTTATTAGTTTATGCAGCAGCGTCAGACAGGACTTGCACAATGTTGCCATACATTAATTCTAAAATAGACCGATGTTCCGCTAAATTGCATGATCCGTAACTACAACTCTCAAACTCCGTGGGGAGGTGTAAGTCTCTTAATGCGCTGTTACACAACTGATGATATTGTTCAGTTTGGTCAACATCTCTTACTCCCCAAATAACAGCGCTCCGGGTTCCGCTATGCACCCTACATGTAGGCCCAACTGCGTTTAGGTTGCAATGTACAGTAATGGGTAGGTGGTCCGATATAAAAACATCTTCTCAAATACTTACCTTAGATACCGTTTTCCAATCCGACCTTGTTACAATACAGTGATCCAGGCAACGCTGGCAACCGTGGGTTTCACTAATAAAAGTGTAGCTGTTTGAATCCATCCCTAAATATTCAATGTCAGCACATAGCCAGGATTGGTCAGCACAGAAAGAGTTTAATTCATTGTAAAATAATTCCCCCGGGTGCGCATTGAAATCTCCTAAAATATAGGTGCATTCAACCCCACTGCTCTCCTCTATTGCGCTGATCTCACTTAGTACCTCTGTGAATTCAGGTAAGTTATCAAGACTATTTGTTGGCATATATACCGAGAAAACCAGAATTGAACGCCCCCCACGGATGCCTTAATAGCTACCAGTCGGACGCTGCTGCATTCCACTATATTAACGGAATCAAATATTCCCTTCCTCCACAACAAGGCTACGCCCCCATACGGTCTCCCTACCAGTACACCACTTTCGGTATTTACTGCACTCTTTCCCGTGTACTCAAAATTGTTACTTATAGTGCTTAAGAGGGAGACCTCATGGGGATAAATCCATGTCTCCTGAAGGGAAATTACTTCTGAATTACTACAAATAGCCCTAACACTATCTATGGATCTCTTTAAGGATTTACAATTAAAACTAGTAAATTTACATAATCTATTCATGTCATAATTACTCATCGCTGTATTATTATTACATTTATTTAGAATGTCCATTATAATTAATTAATTAAATTCTTATTTGACTTGGACGAAATTCCATTCGCACTATACTTAAAAGGAACGAAACGCCTAAATGTTATTCCGTCCGGCCACAAAGGGTAAACCGTGACTGAACTCTCAGCGCGCGCACCCAGCTGATCCCGCCGACCATATGACTCACGCGCCGCCGACTCCTTCGAAGAACCGGTCACACCAACCGAGCGGGTCGAAACCGCAGTGTCTGCTACCGGTGCCTCCACGCAGTCACCTGCCGCCATTACGCTTGGTTCTAACCCCGCCCCCATTTGGTGTGTTGTCTCGTTCCTGCATACGGTTGAGTCGTATTCTTTAGCATGTGCGCTCCTGCTCACGCAGCTTAAGTTCGAAACCGCTGTAGCCTCCCCGTGGTCACGATGTTTTGTCGCACTTTTATCATGGCACGTAAAAGAGATAGACTGATCCGCTGTTATAACCGGTCGAGGCGAACGATGTATAGACGATGCCGATATTGAACTGTTATGATTCAAACTATTTGAGCCGATATTATTTAAACGGGCTGGAGCTACAGATGTCTGTACCGGTACATACGGTACATACGAGGCCTATGGGATCACTGTCCAAGCTATCTCGTAAACATGCTCCTCTTCTTCTGTTTACATTTACTTTTGACATTGAATAGCTATCCATTAAAGGCGCATTTTTAATACTTTCCACCTCTTGTTTAAGTAGTTCAAAACTTTCAACAGTTACCACATTCTCCTGGAAGGCATTGAATTGGGTCTGCAGCTTTAAAATGTCTCGTACTAGACGTGTTGAGTCAATATGATCCATTGTAACTGGTGGAAGCCTATGCAACTCTTTTGCTACGAAAATTGGGAACAACTCACAGTTTGTGTTTTTCATGAGTCCGATAATGTCGTCCAGAACCCGAGACATTTTCTTCTTCCCACTTTTTCGACGAACCGGCTTTCTTTAGTATTCGACAGCGACTCGAAAAGTAAACATTTTGCCCTCACTATATCTTCGTTTGTGAAAGACGTTGTACATAGCTGGTGAATACTTTCTTCGTCCATAAAATCCAAAACATTTTGTAGAAACGCCAACAGTTCATTAATCACAACATTGCAATTCAAACACTTGACCGTAGAGGTCATTGTCCCGAACTACGAGTCACAGTAAGCGATACGCGTCCGTACTTTGCCGCGAGCGACAGAAGACTGATGTAACAAACGTATCTTAATAATAATAATGCTTACTACTAATGTTGATAAAAATTCTACTAACATTTTAAATGAAAAGAACATAATATTTTTTTATTACATAACAAGCTTTTGCCTGCGGTTTCGCTCGCGTAAAATTAGTCAAATTAGGTTAAGTAATGTTAGTAACAATCCTATTTTTATACCGCCTTTCTTACTCGGCGATAATAGAGCTTTCTAATGGTGAAAGAATGTTTAAAACCGGTTAAATATTTTTTATCCTTACAAACATAGAAACTATGTATAATATGTGAGTATTTACAAAAAAAAATCTTTAATATTAGTATAGATCATCCGTAAACTGTTGAATGGAGTTGCATGGAACTTGACACACAGATACACAATACCCTAGATTAAGACAGCATAGTTTGTATTCCAGTATGCGTTTGCGTTATCTAATAGCAAAAGTCGAGTACTAGTATTTTCAATATTTTTCAATCTATTTTATTTATTTCTCACACAATGTACTACAGTTGTTTTATTACAGAAGTTTCACAAAATACCGAGGAGTAAATTTAACAATGTTATATAATGATAAAAACTTAACAATTGTTCTGTGCCTTAATGAGAGCTGGAGTCTGTACTAGGCTCGTGGCCTGTTTTACAAATCTCCAGGCCCCTTATTTCTAAATGACATAATGCGAGTGTAGCTTTTATCCAAACAACAATTGATACAATATTACTATAATAATTCAGTAATCTAAGTAGGTACCGTATACAAATTTATCTATTAAATCGTGGGTAACAAAACATAATTTAAAACTACTGTACTATTCGCGTCTCTTTACAGATTACATATATATATGTAGGTGATTAAATCTTAGTGACAGTGGAGGTCTGTAGTGCGTGTTATTGTGTGATATGCAAGTGTGAATTTAAAAAATAAAAGAAAAATGATATTGCGCGTGTGCGTGTGGTGCGTGTATCTGGTGTATGAGCGGTCTGCGCTGCGAGCGGAGCGCTTGTATTGCGTGTGCGCACGTGTGTGTGAGTGATCGTGTGGTATCAGTTGTGAGCGTTAGCGTTTTGATAAACTAATTTATTTTATTTTATTATTTGTAGGATATTTTCGGTCTTATCATAACTCAGTTTAAAAAGGCAATCTGTGATAGCTTTTTTGCATTCTTTGGTTGTTGGGGGATACACATAAATAATTTTATTAATCTTATTATATACAAAACTACTCAAGAAATAGTAACTCCGCTGAGCTAGGCTAGTATTAACCGATATAGGAGGGTAGATGGCATGTTTGCGCCTGAAATTGGTTCTTATGTCCGGGTTGTATGGTGTTTTGGCGTGAGTTGTTAAAATTACGTTGCGAATGAACAAGGCGCGAACAGAGCGAACATCGCATGTTTTATAAAGCTCCATAGTAGGGAACCGAAACGGAAGATTCAATCCCACCTTCAGAAGTGCCCTCTGAGCGCGCTCCAACTTTAGCAGATGGGTTTTCGAGCAGCCACCCCACGCAAGGATACAGTATTGGGTTACATATTGACAGAGTGCCAAGTAGACAAGTCTTAACACCTGTTCGTCTGCAACTTGACGTAGGTTGGCAAATACATACATCATTTCCTCAGCCTAGATGTGAGTGTGTCAATATGGGGGTGAAATGAAAGTGTATTATCAATTTGTATGCCTAAGTATTGTATGATTTTGGTCGTGTTAAGAACAGGGCAGTGGCAGCTAGCCTCGGCCAATAAGCTACAGAAGTGAGCAGTTAGACAATGACGGAGAAGAGGACACCTTTCTTTCGCGGATATAGAGAAGGTTATGTATGTTACTTTGTCCACATTGAGTAATAATTGATTCCGGTCTAGCCATTTCTTCACTGTATCGAAGCCTGTCTGAGAACGCTTGAAGACTGATTCCCATGAGGTATCGTGGAATATCAGGGCGGTATCATCTGCATATGTGAACATTTTGCCTTGAGAGAGTTGGAGGCGGCAGAGATCATTCATGTAAATGATGAATAGTGTAGGTGCTATTATGCTTCCTTGCGAGACACCGTACGATATAGGGAGTTCGTCACTAATGTTGTCGCCAATTTTCAGACACTTCCGCCTATCAGTAAGGTAGCTCTTGAAGAGGGAGAGTTGTATGCCCCTTATACCGATACCCTCTAGCTTATTCACGAGTGTAGGGACAGAGATGGTGTCGAAGGCCTTTGCTATGTCCAGGAATATACCTAAAACCTTTTCTTTCTGGTGCAACTTATTGACTATTTCATTGGTAAGATCTAGAACTGCCACACTGGTAGATAAACGAAAACCGTACTGCGCTGAAGCCAGAATGTTATATTTTTCTAAATATTTGGTGAGTCTGTTATTCATAAGCCTTTCCAGTATTTTGGAGAGAGTGGGTAGAATAGAAATAGGCCTGTAGTTGTTAGTTACTCCCCTGTCTCCACCCTTGTGAATCGGATGCACCTTCGCTAGTTTGAATGCGCTCGGAAACTTTCCAGTAGAAAACGCCAGATTACATATAAATGTTAAGGGTGGAATCAAAACGTCTTTGAACCTTTTAAGAAACAGAGCTGAGATGTTGTCTGAACCAACGGCACAGTCATTCTTTAGATTCTTAGTATTCTATAGAAGGTTTGCTTACCAGCGCCATACGCCGGTTCAGCGTGTGCCACGTGTCCTCTTCTGTGAGGGTGAGCCACGCCCGCCCGAGTTTGTGGAGTCTGCGCCTGTGAACACATGCAATGTATACGTAAATATGTAAAGAGAAACCTTATATACTTTTCTAAGCATCATATTGCCCGGTCAAAGGAATGTTAGAATTGGCATAGTTATAATTTATATGAAAAACTGTTAAATTTTGACTATATATTACAATAAATATATATTACAAATGAATATATATGTATCTAATATCTCTAGGGCCTCTTCACGTTAGACTCATGTCTCCGTGTAAGCCTCGCAAAAGGCCGTATCTAATGTAATATGTTAGAAAAATACCTGTGATAAGAGAAACAATATATATTCATTACAAATGATTTTATGTAATATAAGTAACTTTTTATTTAGATTATTCTAGAATATTCTAGATGGCAAACATGTGTTCGACTACTCTTTATAACGACAAATTGCATGGTTCATGTAGGATAAATTATTAGAACCACGGAAGCGATACCGCGGGTAAACGACGACTGCAAGGATGGCGTAGTAGTGTAAGTAGTCACCGCGCCACTGACACTATGCCCGAGTGTTGTGGGTTCGAATCCCAAACGGAACAAAATTAGTGTGATCCACAAATGGTTGTTCCGAGTCTGGGAGTTCTACGTGTCCGCTTTTTGAATGTTTGTTAAGGTCCCCCGCGACACAGGATTTATTCCCAGAGCGAAATTACTCTAGTCTCTAAAAAAAAGAACCGATAAAAAATATTAAAAAGTTAAAATAGTACTCACATGACTAGGTCTTCTCGGCTGCTGCTGTTGCTGAGCCATTCCGAGCGCGTACAGCAGGCGGTCTCTTAGCTCCGTGTGTTGGATACCCTCCAACGTGTTCAGTGCGCTTTGTAAACAGCCCTGCGATGCCAAACGTGACGCGTACTCGTTCAACACTGATTCGAGATTACCACCAGCCTGTAAGGAAAATAAATATTGTAATAAATAGGCATGATGACTAAAACAAAAGGATTTAGTCCGTCTTTTAGATTAGCAACAAATATTGGAACACATATTTTTGTTTTGTTCCACAAACTAATAACAACGAAGAAAAGAAGTCACTGTTCGTTACAAATTTTACAAAAATGTGACGTCACAAGCCTCTACTACCAATTTATAATGACAATTAAATTAACTACCTATTATAATATTATTATTAAGGTTACGACTTTAAATCGCGTGCATGAAAGTAGATTTTAAAAAGACAAGATATTATAGACGAAGACGGCTCGCCGCAAGCGCGATTGCCGCTGCATTTCACTGGTCTAATCAAGCGCGCGCTTTAAGCGAGCGGCCTGCTCGCTTGCAGCGTGATGCCTGCGAGCGTTGTGTTAGCCGCAGCCACGCTTTTCCCGTCTCACATGTTATGCACCCTATGTGTAAGTTTTTTATAGCGAATTTTATCCTCATCCTCCTAAAGTGCAATTTTAATTTTATTTATTTATTCATGAACAATATTTTACATTGTACTCTTCTTCAACGTGGCTAAATGTTCGGTGCTCTCGTTTAGTCGTGCACGTGCCCCGGTTCACCACCAGTACCACATGGAAGGTACTCCCATGCGGCGGGTAACTAAGGTGAAAGACCTTGGAGTTGGTTTCACCGCGGACTTAAACTTCCGCAAGCATGTTGTTGCCGTATGTAAGAGAGCGTACCAAAATCTAGGATTTATTCTAAGGCAGGCAAATGGATTTACAAATATGGGTGCTTTATGCGCATTGTATGAAGCCCTCGTAAAAAGCCACCTGGAAGGTAACGGTGTTGTTTGGTCTCCTCATGAGGCCAAATATAAATTAATGCTGGAGCGTATCCAAAATAAATTTATCCGGTTTCTATACCTTAAGCGGTATGGGGTATACCCTGGGTATCCGCTTTTATATCCCACGTTATTTATCCTGGGTATGGTAGGCTACACCAAGCTAGAAGTACGTAGGGAAGCCTCTCTAGCCACGTACGTGCTCAAAGTGCTTCGGGGGGTTGTGCACAACCCGAGCGTGCTGGAGGAGGTGCGGCTGTGCGCGCCGGACGCGTGCGTGGCGCGGCGCCGGCGCCCGGCGCTGCTGGCGGTGCCGCGCGCGCGCACTTATTTACTGCATGAAGCGCCGCTGACGCGGGCGCTGCGTACGCTCAACACGGCGTCTGAGCAACTCGATTTGTTTACGTGCTCAATGAGCGAGTTCACAAAGGCCATTTACTATATATTAAGTTATAAGATAGTAGTAAGTACCTAATAGTAAGGAAATGTATATTTAGTCTCTTGTTTATGTTTTAATATTTTGTAAATTGTTTTTCTATGTTTAATTTTTTGTGTATGTACTTATTTAACCATTATGTCGCATTAGGATTGAGCCTGTAATGATGTAATAGGTTTATGCTAAATAAATAAATAAATAAATAAATAAATAAATGAATTTGGCACTATTCATAACACAGAAATTCATTATACATTATGGCACTCAATGGAATACTACTTAATTAACAATAATATAAACAATATTCGTAAAGATGTCAATGGAGTAGAATAAATAATATTATAAAATCATGATGTTAAAGGGATAAATCATTTACATAATATAAAAATAACAATTTAAATAATAATCATATTAAATAAATTTAAAAATAATAATCCATTAATAAAAATAATTCCTTGATTTCGCAATTTATTACTGAATTTCTTACTTAAATGTCATTTCAAATATTTGACAATTTCAAGGTATGCTAATAAAGCATTCATTCAACAAAAACTTGTCTGGTAAGAAATTCATTAGAATATAATAATGTCTTAATTTCTGTGGACAATTTTCCAATGTTGATTTGAAACCTGCACTATGTTTGACAATATCAAGCTTAGGTAAACATTTTGATTGGAATTCCTTTCTCCTTGTTCTCTCTTCTTCTCTCTCCTTAGCCTTTCATTTTCAGACTCATACTCATGGACATGTTTTGAAAAACTACTAAGTAGAACAAGAATTTACAAACTTGGAACAGTCAATATCCCCATTTCTTTGAAGTGTGGTTTGCATGATTCCTGTTGCCTAATTCTAACTATCGTCCTGACTGCTCTTTTTTGTAGCACAAAAGCTTTTTGTAAATTATAATCATAGCTGCCCCCCCAAAAGAGAATGCTATTCCTTAACCTCGCCTCAACCAGTGCATAATAAACTATTTTTTGGTATACTAAGCTGATCTCATTTCTGAGACTGCTGCTAGCTAACAAGCTGAGCTAATTGCTTTCTCAAGATGAGCGAGTTCCTGTTTCCAATTGAATTGGTCGTCTATATAGACTCTTAAAAATTTCACATACGAGACTGGGGTCACAGCTTCACCATTTATTCTGCAAACAAAGTTAGCAACTTTCTTTGAAGTTTGTCGAAAAAGCATAACAGTAGTTTTACTGGCATTAACCTTAAGGCCATTTAGTGAAAACCAGTTGTGAAAGATGTCCAAACTTTGATTAATCATTGAGGTGATTAAGGCGATTTAGATTATCTGCAGACACAACTGCATTTTTATCGTCGGCAAACACTACCAACTTAACAGACCCTGGGGCAGTTTCATGCATGTGTTCAATGAGGTCATTTATGAAAGTTATAAAAACGATAGCTCCCAGAATGGAGCCCTGTGGGACGCCAGTAAGAACAGGATACAATTTTGACCTATAAGTTTCTTTATAAAGAGTATTACTATTTGTTGTCTCATAATTTCTCTCTGTGTATTTCATTTCTACGAACATTTTCCTATTTGTTAAGTATGAAGTGATAAGTTCTAAAGATTTACCTCTAACACCGTAGTGTTCTAATTTCCCTAATAGAACTTTCTGATCCACTGTGTCAAACGCAGAACTTAAATCTAAAAAGAGAGCCGCTACTTTTTGTTTGTTGTTTACTTTATTTACTATATCATTAACTAAAGTATGTATTTCATCTTGCGTACTAATGCCTTTCGAATAACCATACTGACGCCCACTAAGTACTCCATTCCTATTAAAATGTCTTAACAACCTTGATTTAATGAGATTTTCTAAAATTTTGCCCACAGTGGGTAGTAGGGAAATAGGTCTGTACAACTTAAGGTCAGTTTTAGATCCCTTTTTGTGAATTGGTATAACTCTAGCTATTTTAAGTTGATCAGTTATGATTGCCAGTTTACGCTAAGTATACTGGACCAAAATCTGTAAAAACACGCGTGTTTAAAAAGCACTTACATAAATATTCCTTACCAAGCGCCGTGCGGCCAGCGAGGTGACCGTTCGCTGCTTGCGTACTACCTTTCACAAGGAACATTAAACTACTGAATACTTTGAAAATCCGATTTTGTCATGATGATATATTCATGTTACGTTACCTGTCTCTCTCACTTATATTCAGATATAGGAATGGAATACACAGTTTATCCTACTGCAAGCTAATTTCGACTTGTAGCCCATAAGTTGGACACACCTGACCTGGGCAAACTATACATATTAGTATGGTGACTCACCGGCACCTGCCTGCCTCTGGTGACGGCGGCCCGGCGCGCCAAGAGCGCCAGCTCCGTGAGGCCGGCCAGCGCCGCCACGCCCGCGCCGCGCGCGCGCGCCCAGCGCGCCACCAGCGCCTCGGGGCTCATCGCGCACAGGTAACAGATGGTAGCGGCCTCGGAGAGAGATGCCTCTGTCTCCTTAGATAACTCACCGGCACCTGCCTGCCTCTGGTGACGGCGGCCCGGCGCGCCAAGAGCGCCAGCTCCGTGAGGCCGGCCAGCGCCGCCACGCCCGCGCCGCGCGCGCGCGCCCAGCGCGCCACCAGCGCCTCGGGGCTCATCGCGCACAGGTAACAGATGGTAGCGGCCTCGGAGAGAGATGCCTCTGTCTCCTTAGATAACTCACCGGCACCTGCCTGCCTCTGGTGACGGCGGCCCGGCGCGCCAAGAGCGCCAGCTCCGTGAGGCCGGCCAGCGCCGCCACGCCCGCGCCGCGCGCGCGCGCCCAGCGCGCCACCAGCGCCTCGGGGCTCATCGCGCACAGGTAACAGATGGTAGCGGCCTCGGAGAGAGATGCCTCTGTCTCCTTAGATAACTCACCGGCACCTGCCTGCCTCTGGTGACGGCGGCCCGGCGCGCCAAGAGCGCCAGCTCCGTGAGGCCGGCCAGCGCCGCCACGCCCGCGCCGCGCGCGCGCGCCCAGCGCGCCACCAGCGCCTCGGGGCTCATCGCGCACAGGTAACAGATGGTAGCGGCCTCGGAGAGAGATGCCTCTGTCTCCTTAGATAACTTGTCGCCGAGCATTTCTGTAAACAAGTCTCCCTGTAACTCACATGATTCGATATATCGTAAGTCAGGTAAAATATACACAGAACGTACTTCTGAGCAGCAGCGTCGATGATTAAGGAAAATCTCAAATCACATTCCTTAAAAAAAAAATTCTCACGCTTTAAGAATAGTTCCTGTGTAGCGAAAGACTTTACAAACATTCAAACAACGGACACAAAGACTACGCAGACTCGGAACAACCATTTGTGAATCACACAAATTTCCCGTGTGGCTCTTTCAAGAGGCAACAACCCACACGGCAATCGCCCACCACTGAAACCTTTATCTGTCGTTTCAATCAACTTCAAGAGTTTTGCGAAAATGAGGCCGTTATACTCGCAGCACTTGCTGAAAAACAGAATGCGAACTGATGTGTATTCAAGAAACACACCGTGGTACCGAGTATCAAAAACCACATATAACGGGCATAAACCTCATAATAAAAAATTCACAGTACAGGAGCGCTGTTTTTGATAATCTTAAAATAGCAGTGGCGACGCGACCACTTAAATCATCACGACATGTATGCAGCGAAGTAAAACCCCAAATAGTATAGGAAATGTTTCGGCCACATCCAACAAGCCCCAACACGACCAAGCAGGTCACGGCGTGACATTATCAAGCTGCCAGATTTGATTTCCTTCATTATAGTGAGCTGCTAGGGTTATAGCGCATAGTTACCACAATAATGTGAAAGCGCCTCGCCCTCGCAGTGCGTCACGATGGCGGCGAGCGTGTCGCGCCAGCTCTTGGGCGCGGCAGACGCGACCAGCAGGTCCCAGCGAGACATCAGCAGACTGCCAGATATCAGCGACACGGGGTCCCGCGCCGCGTTCTTTAGGTGATACTTCTGTACCTTGTACAGGAGTTCTTGGCTACCTGTCAATAATATTAAGTACTTAGATTTTACGATTAAGTAAAAGACCTCGCGCTGTTAAAACGTTTCCTCAAGATTATTTTTTTATATAACTGGGACAAGACAACTCTCAAATTAGGAACACTTAACCGAGGAATTATTTTCAAGCATAAAATGCCCACCGTCAAAATAAATGTGGTTGGTTGAATTGATAAGTAAGATTTTAGAACTCTTTAACGAAGCGTTATGCTGTCAGCAGTAAGATTAACAGTATTTATCCTTTCATTTGTAAGCACAGTCAAATTTTAAAGACTCGGCATTGCACTAGGAATTCTCGTAAAAAACAGATTGTCTAATGTGAAGTAAATCTTCTAAATTAAAAGCTAAGCAAGAAATAAAAGCGTCAAATGCGTAGATTGTGGTCTATTAGCTGATTTAATAAGACATTATAATATACAATATGTAACAAAAATAAATATAAGCTTGCCATTCATGAATATTTGACAAGAAAATATTGAAGCCAAATCGAGTTATAGTTAATATTACACTGTTTATAAAATTATACAACCATATGTAATTAAAAATGTTGTTTTCCTCTGAACTTACACGTGTCTGACTTACGGACAAACAGATATTCGCGCCTTTGTTACTGTTACGATATATATGTGTAAACAATTATCATACACTTCACAAAGCTCAAAAATATTATTTTATATTTATTTCTTCTTTCACTCTTTGTCATTCATTCTTTGGTATTAATTATTTTTAGTACCGGTATCACTGCCTCAGTTCAATTTAGGATTATGACAATCCTAAATTCGAATCGAATTTGGTGCTGTCTAAACGAAATTTAAATTTAGTTCGATGGATCAGCAGAATGAAATCTACACGAAATCCATTAACTAAAATTTAAAAAAAATTGCCTTATTTTAGTTAAGTGAAAATTACAACAGAATTCGCACCATTATCTGTGAAATGTTGTCCTCGGCCTAGGAATAACTATGCTAAGACATCAAGAAAACTGTAGCCATTGGCAATGGCATTCCAACTGCTACAAATACGAGTAAAGAAGAGTGGAGCTGTCCAGGCTGACAACCAGAAACACCAATGTAGGCAGGCCGAGGGTGCATAATAACATTGAGGAGCAAGTCCTTGAATTGATTACGCAAGATCCCACTCAATGCACGCGCTCCGTCGGCCTTCGTAACGGCGCACTGTGGGCTGAAAATCGACCTCCATAGACATAGAAATGAAAGTTGCTAGATGTTCGTTTTGTTGACGGATATGGCTTCTATTAGCTATTATACACATAACAATGTCATCTGAGCTAACTCCGCACAAAAATGAATTTATTATAAGGTTTTTTCGAAAAAAATGTATGGAGCTAGCATGAAAAATCTGAATATCTCTGAACTTGCAAGGAAAACCGTAATATCCTCAGAGATGGTTATAGGACTAATTATTTGTGATTTTTTGACATACTTCATATAACGGTACCTGCTGCAGAATTTTTTTTAAAAATCATCTTATTTTTAATTATTTTTTTTTAACATTTAACGATTTGTTTTGGTGTATAAGTAAAGAAACAACACGTTATATGCATATAATACTAAATCTTCGCCAGTTATTTGTTAAAATATCAAGAAAATTATTTTTGCCTAACATAGTATAATATGTTTTAAAACAGTTAATTGGATACCATTACTGAACTTTGCATACAGGTAAACTACTGAATAATAAATTAGCCTTCTAATGAGTTCTGAATAAGAGATTAAGTGATTTGCAATGTCGCACAATGGTAACTACGGATTACACTAATTAAAATCTTACAGGTAAGTACATAAGTAACTTAAATAGTTAATTAGATATGTTACGAGTTCTAAGAAATATTTTCGACAACTGTCTAATGAGGTCGTTAACTAATGTTGGACTGAAATATAAAATGGTTAACATTTTGCATCATAATTTAGTTTATTCTAAGCTTTGTTACCCCTAACATATCACTGTGAAATTTTATAATGGAAAGTTTAAATACCAATTTAGACCTATTCGTTCTTCTAAAATGTAAGAGTACTTCATTTGATCATGAGGTATTGTTTAGTGAAGTTATATCCCGCCTAGACGTTTGTCTTTCCGTTGAAGATCAAGTGACTCTAAAAGAATTTTGTCGGCGATTTGTACGAGCTGCATCACAAAGGTGGCAAAAATCTCACCGAATTCTTGATACTTTTAGAAAACAATACGAAATTTGGCTGCAAGCAACTATCGATTGGCCAAGTTGTATAAATTTAGTCGCTCAAGAACCAACTGTTGCTGAGGGATCAAGATCAATCTCTCCAGAACCCTCAACATCATACTCTGTTGGTACAATGACAAAGAGGTCACGAAAACCATTCGAAGATCTGGAAAGCAAACAGAAGAAGAGAAGATCTGATGAGCATAAAACTGACAATCCCAGTGAATTGGCATATACAGCAGCAGCGCGTTTTAAGGAAGAAGGTTGTGAGGATATCGCATCTGTAATCGAATATATGCTGAAACATCCTGAAGCAGCCTCTAAAATTAAGGAAACGCTTAAGCAACCGGTGAAAACTATCTTATTTACACCAGAAAAAGCACTTGGATAACTCCTTTCATTAAAATTATCAAAGTGGCAATACATCACTTTACGAGAGTCAGCTATTCGGGAAGGTAGAAAGGATATTTATCCATCCTACTATAAAGTGCAACAAACCAAGCTGGCATGCTATCCTCCGAAGCAATCAGTGTTAGTGACCGATTCATCGGCAAGAATAACCCTTCAAGCTTTACTCGACATTACGGTCAAAAGAATCCTCCAAAGTTTTCCTAACGATGATGTGCAAAATAAGGATTTAAAATTGATATCTAAATGGGGTTTCGATGGTGCGTCAAACCAAAGCCGATACAAGCAGAAAATGGATAGCGATCAAGACGATTCAAGTATTTTCATGACTTCCTTGGTGCCACTAAAACTGACTGATGGAGACAATACTTTGTGGATGAACCCAAAACCATGCTCAGCAATGTATTGTCGTCCAGTTCAATTTACTTTTGTGAAGGAAAGCGAAGCAGTAGTCATCGAACACAAACGACGAATGGATGAAGAAATTAAGGCTCTCATTCCTACAGAGTGCAATAATAGAAACAGGGTGAATCATCACCTAATGATGACAATGATCGATGGTAAAGTCTGCACGTATTTGTCTCAAGCCAGATCAAGTTCATCATGCTATTTGTGTCTGGCAAAACCGACAGAAATGAACCGTTTGAGTGTAGTAACAGCAAAGACCGTATCTTCTGATATATACGAGTTTGGATTGTCATCTCTACACGCCCGTATAAATTGTATGGAATGTTTACTACATATTTCGTATAGACTAGATTTTAAAGAGTGGGCTGCGAGAGGTAACGAGCACAAAGAAATGCTAAGTAAGAGAAAAAAGATTATTCAAGACAAATTTAAAGACGAATTAAATCTATTGATTGACATTGTTAAACAAGGTTCCGGAACTACTAATGACGGCAACACTGCAAGAAAGTTTTTCAAATTTCCTCATAAAACTGCAGCCATTACTGGGTTGGACGAAGAACTAATAAGAAGATTTGCTGTGATTTTACAGGCAATAACTTCCGGGGAAAAAGTAGATATAATTAAATTTAAAGATTATGCCTTCAAAACAGCAGAGAGGTACGTGGAATTATATGACTGGTACTATATGTCATCAACCGTCCACAAATTACTTATACACGGGGCAGACATAATCGAGAAGAATTATGTTGTACCCATAGGAACTCTCTCGGAAGAAGCATCCGAGTCTCGTAATAAAGATTTTAGGAGGTTTCGGGCACATCATTCGCAGAAAAAGAGCAGGCAAGATTCGAATCATGATATCCTTAATATGTTAGTTGTTTCTTCGGATCCTTTTATAAATGTACAAAGGCCCAAGTTAGATGCCAAGAAAAAGGAGGATTTATTTCCTGAAACCCTCAATTTAATTCAGTTTCAAGTAACTGACTTTGAGTTTCTAGGCAATCTAGATTCTGATTCAGAAATCGACGAGAGTGATAAGGAAAACTAGAAACTTTTTGTGCTTTTAATTATAATTCTATTCAATGTAATTTTTTCATGATCTTTCGTTATTTAACTTTGGTACGTAACTATGTTTTGCAATTGATTTATTTTTAAATATTTTATATTACTATTCTTCTACCTATTTATATTTTTGCATACTTTTGTACCTATGTTTTGTTTTATATAAATTTTATCAACTATTAAAAAATACCTTTTTAATTTATTTTTCTTTTTATTTAATGCCTATTATTAGCGTTAATAAAATAACTAACTTATCGATTGATCTTTACTTTGACATTAGTAGAATTTAATGATTTAAAAAAATACCTTCATTTAGACATAATAATAAAATAATTAGACAGTTGTCGAAAATATTTCTTAGAACTCGTAACATGTCTAATTAACTAATTAGTTTACTTATGTACTTACCTGTAAGAATTTAATTAGTGTACTCCGTAGTTACCATTGTGCGATATTGCAAATCACTTAATCTCTTATTCAGAACTCATTAGAAGGCTAATTTAATATTCAGTGGTTTACCTGTATGCAAAGTTTAGTAATGGTATCCAATTACCTGTTTTAAAACATATATACTATGTAAGGCAAAAATAATTTCTTGATATTTTAACAAATAACTGGCGAAGATTTAGTATTATATGCATATAACGTGTTGTTTCTTTACTTTTACAATAAAACAAATCGTTTAATGTTAAAAAAAATTAATTAAAAATTAGATGATTTTTAAAAAAAATTCTGCAGCAGGTACCGTTATATGAAGTATGTCAAAAAATCACAAATAATTAGTCCTATAACCATCTCTGAGGATATTACGGTTTTCCTTGCAAGTTCAGAGATATTCAGATTGTTCATGCTAGCTCCATACATTTTTTTCGAAAAAACCTTATAATAAATTCATTTCTGTGCGGAGTTAGCTCAGACGACATTGTTATGTGTATAATAGCTAATAGAAGCCATATCTGTCAACAAAACGAACATCTAGCAACTTTCATTTCTATGTCTATGGAGGTCGATTTTCAGCCCACAGTGCGGCGTAATCCACACGCGTGTGTTTGGAGGGCTTTAGAGGAAGATTCTCATCACCCATAACTACTATTGCCGGGTAGATACCGACATTCAGTACTCTTCAGTGTCTCTATCCCGCGGATGAAGTTTAGCTGGACGAAGTCAAAGACGGCAAATCTCTGAACCGCTTAAATTTTTAATAACGCACGTCGTTTTCTTATTTGTTGAAACGCGTGAGTAAACCTAGTATTCGTACGTATTGATCGGCAAAGTTTTTAAAGCTCTTTTAGATTAAAACGCCAGAGTGATAAACAAACGCATTTTTTTTTTATTACTTGCCCTTAATTATTGCTCGTTTAAGATATAACAAGTTCTTAAAAATAATTGTTTACTACAGTGATCAATCACCTATATACGTTCTTAAAAGTTCATGTTAACTGTTGATTTCCAAAATGAGAAACAGCTGAGTGATATGGTGAGTTCATGACCCGAGTGAAGTAAATGTTTGAGTGTCCGAGCGCACCGTGCAGAGGGCGCTCTGTCTACGTGTCCCGCGTCATCGGATTTAGCAGAGGTACACAACTTTTCTACCTTTAATAATTAAAATTTATCTAAAATATAATTTAATTAAATATTAATTTAATTTTTTTATGTTGGTATTTTACATTATAAATTATTGGTATACGTTTCAACAGCGTTACTAATAACCCACCTGAAAGGAACAACAGGGTTTTTGTTACATAGTGTATACGTGTTTTTAAATCAAGTACCAGATAAGGCGTAAGTTCAAGCAAACGATTTTAGAATACTATTTTCGATCAGCTTTATTTTCTGTGATTCATCTAATACTTTTGACTGTGTACTTTATAGCATACCTACTAGGCAGAAAAATACATTACTATAGTGTAAAATACATTTTTGAAGCTCTTTACATTGTAATTTAATAAAAGGGTATTGAAAACCTTGTTAGTGGAGAGCAATCTCCGATTTCTTTAGTCAAAATAGGCGTTCTTCAGGGCTCAATCGCCGGTCCTTTCTAGTGTTTAGTTTATATAATTGGCTTACACCTTGTCAGCGGTAAGTACGAGATAATCTTTTTGCTAATAATACCTTTACTATTATTTCAATTAGATGCCTAATAATCAGCTGTCGGCAAAACATTGGTTACTCGAAAGTTGTTTATTGGTTTGATGTTAATACTACATGCGGGAAGGACCACATTAATTAGATATGATTGTTGTGATGTAGTTGTGTTATGATTGTTACAATATATAAATACTCACATAAAGTATAAAATGCTGTGCTAACCTTTAATTTAAAAGCATACATAAATTTAACATAATAAGTGTTATTTAGTTAAATGTCTGGTATGTACTTTAGTTGGTAAGCCTTATTATTAAATAAATAAATTAAATAAATAAAATATATTGTATTAGATTATTCTTCATATTTCATTTTTTTTACATAACTTAATAATTAAATTACTCGCCAACCCTTATAATAAAAAGAAAAGTTAAACGTATTTTATAGTTAGTTAAATAAACTCACTACATATTATAACACAAAGTCCCCCGCCGTGTCTGACTGTCTGTTCCCGATAAAGTCAAAAACTACTAAACGGATTTTTATGCGGTTTTCACCGATAAACATGAGGAAGGTTTAGGTGTATAATTTGTTAAGGTTTTGCACTACCCGTACGAAGACGGGGCAAGTCGCTAGTATTAAAAAAATCAACATGATACATTAGAAAATATAAATAATTCGCGTTCGATAAGAGAGATCATAAGTTTCCTATCTAAATATTATCATATCAACTCTATTCCTAGAACTCCAGATTAAATGTTATATTATTATTCCCTGTTTTATATTATATTTTTTTACATTGACCAAGATAAGAAACGATTTCGACATCGAAATTTTTAACGGTATTTTGGATGACTTTGATCGAGTCAAAGTCGGCTTACCCAAACTGGCGATGATGAGAGCGTCGGCTATCCTGTCAGAGTCCAGACACAGTTCGACCGCCTCCTCCAAGTTGCCGCACACCAGCGCGCGGCAGATCATACTGGTAGAATCTGAACATAACATATTTACTCGTTAATATTATACACGGTAACCTTGCACCTCAAGAACATTAATTATTACAACAGATTAGTTATATACGAGCCAATTACTTCATTTTGATCCGTTAGCCGACATCGGTGTGTGACTCAATACCTTACCAACCCCTCACTATGGCCAAGACACCTTTAAGCCAAGATCAGTCGTGTGAGTCTACTCGACTGGCAGTAAGTTATCTATCTTCATCCTGAACATCCCGTCTACTCTCCGCCTGTTACCTTAGGAAACATGGTGCAGGCATACCGAACTTATCTATCTATTTATTCATCACATAGTATATGGCAGGGTTGGGCCTTAAAGTATTAGGGATGGGATGGGATGATAGGACCGTAGGTACTTTAGGGTTCTATAGGTTCTTGTCATATAATTGTGCGCATGTAGTCCATTATTACTAAGATGACGACTGTACAACGTATTATATTTAACCGTGTTCATGCTCATTTGTCATATAACGAATAATGATGAATATCTTTTTGTAGGTTAGCATATAATAACTAACCTTGTTATATTTAGGTTGTAAATAAACATAAACCGAGTTAGAATTCTATAAAACAGTATTTTATTTAGAGAAAACTTATGAGAGCACATTGACAAAAATCGACCATAAACGGAAGAGAGCAATTAGCGCTACAAGTGACATGAAGTATAGCTTTTTTTAATATTGGCAGCCATAGATAACTTAGTATTATAAAATTTGTCACTTTATAAAACTAACGGTAAAATAGTAATAACTATAACAAACCTTCTCCATTAGGTATGACAACGTTACTGCCAAGCGATGGTTCTAGCTCTATATTGGCTAGTTTCCTTTCAATGAGCGTGTGTGCATCCTGCAAAAGAACAAGCCATAAGATTGTTTATCCGAAAAACAAATAAATCACCAGGATATGTCTACATTAAAATTGTTTCAATTGTTTTGTACACTTCATAAACTACTTAATGGATTTAATAAAAGACTAAGTTCAAGTGCAATAAACATATAAATTACAATATTTTAATTGAGAAAGGTATTCAAAATCACTATAAAAATATAAGGTGTACGCTATTTTACTTTTCTAACAACGTATAGTGAACATATAGTGACAGCTGTCATTTCTGTCAGCTATCACTACTGGCAGCTGTCAATACTGACAGATGTCATCGCTTAAAGCTACTTACCGAGAGATCAGTGCTGGTGTCAGTGGACAGTTCGGCTTCCGTCTCCGTGGACTCGCCCTAGCAGCGTTATACAGACAGAAGTTTTATAGCCAGTGTTTTGTACATATAGTTAAGAAAAATGTTTGTTAGGATCATTAGTCATAAAGTATTACTTTAATAGTTTTGTTTAATAAGATGATGAACCATGAGAGACTTTACGGTTAAATAGCACAAGAAACACACAATATACTAAGAAAACCAGCCACAAGTAATTAATTTATTATTGAAAAATAATAAATGTCGTTCAACAATACCTCTAGAGAGATCTGGATGACGCAGAGGAATGTCTTTGCCGAGCAGTGGTGTATCGTAGGCTAATAATGACAATGGTAGTGAATGGTTACTCACTCGACTTAAGCCGGCTGATTCTGGTAGTGTTCCATCCCCGCTAGGTAAGTTCGTGCCTTTGAACTTTGAGGGTATTTCGTCTTGTTTGAAACCTACACAATGGACTCAAATTAGAAATTTTGCCTATATAAGTTTTATCAGTGACCTCGCATCCGGGATTTCAAGGAACTAAGGACGGGCATCTAGAAAGTTCGCTAAGACTTCTATAACCTACCCACTTCGATAATATTTCAATAATATAACTGCGCGACAGTGTGCTTCATTGTCGCGCAAATATATTAATGATATAAGTCGGCCTCGATGGCGTAGTGGTTAGTGTAACCGACTGCCACGCCTGAGATCGCGGGTTCGATTCACGCACAAGTCAAACATTTGTGTGCATGAGCATGGATGTTTGTCTTGGTCTGGGTGTTTCTATGTATAATATGTACGCATTAACAAAAAAAAAAAGTACATATGTATGTTTATCCATTGTCTAGTACCGATAGTACAAGCTCTTATTATGAATATTGAAAAAAAAAGTATTTATATTTTTGAAATATTATCGAGAACACAACTTCCTATCTTAATATGTACACATGTGACATTTTTAAAAGAATTACTTTAGGTACCATACCTTCCTACACACTTATAGTAAATGTAGAGTAGAGAGCAGGGAGGTGTGTTATACTTATTAAAAAATTAATTATCCGTACCTAATAGATTAAGGACCTCGCTGCGGAAGCTTGGCAGGAAGTTGGCGCGGAGGAAGAACCATGTAAAGCGGGCGTTCTGGTCTGACGACGCGTCGCCTTTCTGACGGCAGTACCTGGACAGGACAACATTAGTTTTTTTGTTTATTTATTATATTTTTTTTTAAAAGACCTCTCCCTCTCTAGAAATAATTCCTGAGTCGCGGAGGAACTTACAAACATTCAAACAACGAACACAAAGTACATCCAGACTCGGAATAACCATTTGTGGATCACACAAAGTTTTGTCCCGTGTGGGATTCAAACCCACAACACTCGTCGCAGTGGCAGTGGCGAGGCGACCACATAAACCGCTACGCCATTCGTACGCGATGATGATCAAAAAAATAACTAAAGAATAAGGCAATTCATCAAACTTAATATTGATATTTACATAGACACAAAATAGACACAGGACCAAATAACTATCTGCGGATAGTAAAAAGTTCCAACTAAAACCGCTCAACGGGTTACGCGTGATTGAGTTCAAACAACCACACAGACTTTGACATTTATAACGAGATGGGTGTAAAAACACAGAATTCAACCTCTTCGTCTTAAATGTAAAAGTAATACAAAGAAATGACCCCTATATCTCAGGGGTCTTTTGACCCACAGAACCCATATTCAAACTCGACCGAGGTATGACCCCAAGGTGTTTGCACACCAAGTTACAAGTCAATCGGTCCAGTGGATCCGGAGTTATGCCTGTCACTAACAAACTGTCACTAACAGACAGACACACAGACCCACATAGTGTTTTCATTATATAGTGTTTTATTATCCTCTTCGAAGAAGACTCAGAGGATAATAACAGTAAGATTGATTGGTGAACTTACTCGGCCAAGGTTTCAGTGGCGCTAGGGTCTTGACTGAGACTGGAGCCGAGCACCGTGTCCAGTTCCGTCGCTCTCTCCACTATCTCTGGCTCGCTTATCACCTACACAGAGACACACACACAAACTCACAATTTAAGAATTAATGTTATAATTTAAAATTCTAATTCTAAGCTAAATCTTAAAAGCTTCGTATGAAAAGCAAGTCTGTAAGCTGAATTTTGAAACGCTTTCCAAATTGGTTTAAGCCTTTGTCACGGAGAAGATTAGTAAATTTAAATCGAATATATTTTTAGTTTTACCTTAAAATACGGTAATAATTAAACAAAAGGATCTTAATCCGATTTTTGGACAGATGTAAATAAAAAATATATACCGCCGTATTTTTTGCTGTGAAATCAAAAAAGGAGGTAAAAGTCATTTGTCTGTTTTCTCTCGGGTCAGGGCTGGATAAATGAGTATCGTTATCACAAGTACTGATACGATCGTGAGTTCTAGACATGTATAAATCGCCTCCATAATGAAATAGTCAGTGACGTAAAGGCTGCATCATATTTTATGTGCTTTAGAAAATCTGACAGGATAGCACTGGTAGTTATTTACTTACCTGACTTATGTAGACGAGTTTCTGAGAGCCAGCCTCTTGTGGACATTTCTCAAACATTACCAGTTTACCGCCAAACTAGAAAACAATATAAGATGTTATATGTACATTTTTGTAACATCGTATGTTAAGTTGTTATACGTTTATAATATTTTGTCCCCTATTTTATGTACAACAATTTCTTAAAAAGTATAATTAAACATAAATTTATGAATATTGGGTAAGTGAAGTCAATATTTATGGCATAATGTGGTTTTTAAAATGTCGATAGGCTAAAATTATAAAGTAAATCGATATTATTATAATTTTGTATAATAAGTAATATAGTTAAGCTAAAAAATGTATATTAGGATTACTTGATATAAAATTATATATATTAATGGTGTAAATGCTCAAGTCTATCAGCGCCTTAACCACAAAGCACTTTTATAGGTCTGACGGACTCCCAACCGTATAATAAAGTGTTGCTATCTCGGTCTCGTTCAAAAGAACGCGTTATACGTCTCAGTACTTTTAATTTAAGTTGTTAAGTAAGCCTCAGGAAGAAAAAGCGATAGGCCGTTTCATGCGCGTTATAAGCTAATAATTTACATATGAAATATTTTTGTAGGTCTACCAGACCTATATCAGTAAGTATGTGATTTTATTAGAGATTTTGTATATTGTTTTGGAAAGGATTAGAATCAATCGTTAACTGTGACCACGTAAAAACGAATTTATCAGACTCTAATAATGCTTATATATACGAGAAACAGCTTATTCATAAAGACGATGACGATTTTAGCAGTAATTCGGTCAGAATCCAGATTTATTTTGTAATTAGATGTGCCCGCGGTTTCACTCGAGTTTATGGTTACTGCGCCGCCCCCATGAGTCGTAGCGAGATGTTATATAGCCTATAGCCTTCCTCGATAAATAGGCTATCCAACACTAAAATAATGTTTCAATTCGGACAAGCAGTTTCTGAAATTAGCGCGTTCAACCAAACAAACAAACAAACTCTTCAGCTTTATAATATTAAAACATTCAGTTGGATACCGATTTCGAATGTATTTATTCTAATATTGAGCTCGAATATTTTCGAGAACAACAGTAATCTCGATCATAACTTTTGAACGCCTGTGGCCGATACAAGTTGATGATGAGAAATGCACTAAAATGATATGGAAACGAAGACCCACACTCTTGGCCTTGCATTATATTTTAGCGCATTCTAGATATAGCTTCAGCTACCGTATACATATTTTCAGGACTGACATCTTAAGTACCAAAATTTATAAAAAATATTGAATAAGGATCAGTTCAAGTCCACTTCGAAAACAGACTTTGTAATCCTTATGTCCGGCTACATCAAGATTAATTAAACTAATTTTGAACACGCTTCACAAAGCTTAAAAGTATGTACTGAAGCATAAATGACTTTAAAAGAAAAGGGACACAATATTTAGCGTTTGTTGCAAGTTACCTATATGCTTGCAATGTTTCAAGCCAATTTGCGGCAAATTGTACGGTCAAAAAATTGGGTTATATTTCGACACCGACATAATTTTTATATGATCTTAATAAATCTTTAATTGGTTGGTATTATGCGGTTTAGTTATAAAATAATTTATTTTCGTTTATTTTATTTATAATGTTGTCTGTTATTTTTCTTTTTATAGGATTAACCCCAAGAAAGTGCCTTTAAGTGACTAAATAAAAGATAGTACCTAAAAATACTTAATATCGTATAATTTATTAGCCTATTTACGTTTAAATATTTATATGTAAGATGTATATTATAATTATAAAACTACACAATGAATAAAACATAATAAAGTATATTTTCATCTAGTTTTACTTTAAGGAGTCTCTGAGACTAGACAGATAGTACTCACAGAGAACTTAGCGGCAGCGGGTCGCTTGAGCCAGGCGGGCGGGCGCGGCAGTGCGTGCGTGTGCACGACGGTGGGCTGCGGCGCGCGCGACACGGCCGGCAGCGCGCTGAACGAGTCCACTCCACCGAACGAGTCCATTATGTTGCTCTGGTTGTGCGCGTTCTGTAACCATACATTGCACATAATCACACGTACATACATAGGAGCTCGTCACATCAGTGCCGAGCGTTCGATCCGCGACCATAACCAATAATAATAATCACGTATTGTGAGGAGGTTCCTCTCGCTGGAGCCCTAACCACCGGTAGCTTGGACCCAGTTCCCGATGCCAGTGGATCTTCATAGTTTTACATTTTTAAATGTGTTTTTTTATAATTATACATATATTTGAAAATGTATTTTTTATTGTAAAATTAGGGAATAAAGAGAATAATAATAATATACAGAAGGCAGTGCTTTTAGATATGGCACGCATTTTGAGGAGGTTACGTTCTCTAGAATCCTAACCACCGGCAGCTTGGACCCTATTGCCTATGCTGTATTTTCTTTTAATATATGTATGTACTATAGACTTGAGCGACGGTTGACCATTTCAGAACAAAAATTCGCTTACACATGTGGCCATTAAGTGAAAAGGTCGTAGTTGTGGCTTGCTATGCGATTTTAACCTTAGGAGTGGTCAACCGTCGCTCAAGTCGATAGTACATATTTTAAAAAGAAAATATTTTGACAATATTTTAATACAAATAATAATAATATCAGTCCTGTATAAACTGTTTCTGGGTATGGGCCTCTTCTCAGTGTGAGAAGGGTTAGGCCATAGACCACCACGCCGGCCCAGTGCGGGTTGACAGACTTCACATATCTTCGAAAGCATTATGGAGAACTCTCAGACATGCAGATTTCCTCACAATGTCTTCCTTCTCCATTAAAGCTAGCGATAATTAACTAGTTAATACGCACATAACTGGTGAATCCGTCTTGCAAAGAGTGGATAAACAAGGACCTCATTACTTTAAAAAATAAAAGGAACCAGCTATGGCATAGCTTAAAACAAACACCTGAAGATGAAAATTTAAGAAGAGAATTCATAAGCCAAAGAAACTGTACTTTTATAAATATCCAATCAGCTGAAAATCAATTTTATCATAAGGCTTTCACAAATTGTTAGAAATGTCCTTTAAAAATGTGACAACTAATTAATAGACTGTCAAACAATAAATCGGAATTAGCCGACCTAAAGTCTTTAAAAATCAATACCCGCAATGGTCAAATCTTAGATACTAAAGAAATTTGTGAGTATTTTAACAGATTTTTCGCCTCAATAGCTACTGAACTTGCAAATAAAATACAATAAAAACTTAACACAAACACTATCATACAACAAACCTACTACTAACACTGAATTATCAAAATTAATACTAACGAACGCAGACGAGGTACTGAAAATAATAAAAAACCTAGATTCTAACACTAGTTCCAGTAGATGGCATGAACACAAAATCCTTAAAGTGTATTAAAGAAAATACAGCAGAAAACCTAGCAATTTGTATTTTGCAAAGGTTAGTCCTATTTTTAAAGGCGGCAGCAAACAAGACCCGAACAATTATCGACCTATATCGGTACTTCCGGTAATGTCAAAAGTATTCGAAAAAATACTACATAAACAACTATATGACTACCTGATTTCTATTGATTACCTTTATAAAAAGCAATATGGCTTCCGTCCAAAGTCTAACACTGTATCTGCAACTGTTGATTTAGTAACCAACATAATACTTAATATTGATCAGAAAAAAATTACATTAGGTATTTTTATTGACTTAAAAAAGGCTTTTGACACAGTCAGCCATGACTTCCTGTTATTAAAACTAAAAGACATAAGTGTCACAGGCAAGGCAAATGATATTTTCAAATCGCACCTCTCAGATAGATTTCAAGTTGTTAAAATAAATGATCAGCAAAGTGGCTCGCAACCGGTTACTTGTGGTATCCCACAGGGATCAATATTGGAGCCCCTGTTGTTCCTTATTTATGTAAACAACATATATGAAATTGGACTAAAGGGAGAGGTCACTTTATACGCCGACGACACGAGCCTCTTCTACTTTGGCCACTCATTGGAATCAGTACTAAGTGAAGCTCAACATGACCTACACATATTACATACTTGACTACAGTCTAACTTATTAACAATCAATGCCTCATAAACAAAATACATAATCTTTTCTGGAAAACATAAAAATAATTAAAGTATTTCGCCATCAATTTCTATTCCAAAAAGGATTGTGTCGATTTACTATTGATGGCGAAATACTAACAAAAGTTAACAACGAGAAATATTTAGGCCTTGTTTTTGACAGCAATCTCACCTGGAAACAACATATTGAAAAATTCATAGTAAAATCTACTCATTAACTGGAGCTTTAAGAAGTATAGTTCGATGTCTACCGAGACATGTTAGATATACTGTATATAATTCTTTAGTCAAGCCTCATTTAGATTATTTGATTGAGCTATGGGGCTCAGCTACTAAATCAAACTTGCAGAAACTACAAGTAACACAAAATAAAACCATAAAAATATAATTTCAATATCACTACTTAACACCTACTGTTCAAATATATAAAGAAACTAAGTTATTTAATCTAACCCAAACGTATAAATATAATACGAGTACATGCATTTTTATTAGAAAAATACTCACTAAAGATACTCATTATCAAATAACATTCATAAAAAAGATAGATTACCATAATAATAATAACCTATGTTTGAGAATGTATAGTACAAACTATGGAAAAAGAGGATCCTTTACGAGGGAGCGCAATGCTACAATAAATTACCTAAATATATTAAAGAAGCAAAACCCCTGTCCACATTTAAGAAAATATTAAAAGCCACATTTTAAAGGATTTTTCATGATAACAATTACATATCACTAAGCTTAATAATTATATGAAATACGCATGCAATGTAAATAAAAATATCTATTATAAAAAAAAAAATTATAGGAAACTGTGGCGAAGACTTTGTAGGGGTGAGCGTAGTCACACAAGCCAAGTATATTGTATAACCTATATAACTGAATGCAACGTTATTATAACGAGCACTCTCTCGTACGCTGTCACATCGAAATCTTGGTAAACAATTGTGAATAAATAGTTCCCAGTTAGTACATACTAACTTCTTTCATTCATATACCCCACGGAGTACCTAAAACTTCATACAACGCCATCCCTAGCGGCTTCTCTTTTCAGACTAAGCCGGTTTCATTCATGGTGAAAATCACAGGAATTTTGTAAGGCATTTTTGGATCGGCTTCCCATTGAGAAATGTTTATCCTTCGCCACTGATACAAAAAATACATTTTATTTACTTATATATAATATATGGAAAATGATACACACATGTAATATATTTAAATACATGTACATATATATATACACAAATTATTCTAACAAAAATAATTTGATTATATATATAATTATACATGTACTATCTAAATGTTTATTTAGTTGACGTTGTTTGTGATGGTATAGGTATCTAGTGTTTACTGGATTCTTATATTATCACGGATAAATTAAATTAATTACTGCAAAATATTACGAACGAATTAACGCGTAAGTATATAATATACCTAATAAATAAATACTACTTTAAAAAGATGAACATACAAACAATAACAACCAACACAATAAATTATTTTTAACACAATGATACAGTTAATGTGTCATAGGCCTTAACAAACAACTCGCCACACTCACTCACATTTGAACGAAGCGACGATGCACTGCTTAGCTTTGGTACGAAGATTTATTGTACTACCCTGTTTCTAGTAATTATTACTTATTATATTATTAACACGTAATGAGCAAATAAGTTTTAGTGAACTATTATAATTAAGTACTTACTCGCTACGCCAATCGGCTTAAAGTATATTTAGTTATAAGTATTTTCTCTGTAAGTGATTTGTAAATCTTTTAGAAAATAAATGTCTTAAACCTTATAACTTCGAAAAATCAGAGATACGTGCCTTGGGATCGAACTCGAGACCTCTGCGTGGCAATGCAATCCATCAGTTTCCCACTAGGCTATCGCTGGTAATGAAGTACTAATATATAAATGATATACTCACGGATACAGTGTGTTCAGGCGCCAGTAATGAGTGTACTGCGACCTGCTCGTCGAAGGAAGCTGTGACAAAGAGTCCGGGGTCGCGGCCGCACCACGACACGTCAAATACCCACTGTGGTTGTTGACTTATTTCTGTTAGCAACTCACCACCCTGCAACACAGCAAGAAATGTAGGATTTCAAAATATGAACACTTCTTACTAAAAACTTTTTTGAAATTAAACACTTTATACAGATTTTGTGGCGTTGTTTATTTTACTTTAAAACACTTTAAAATATATTACTTAATAAAAAATCAATAAACAACGCGACAATATCCGCATAAATAGTTTAATTTCAATGTATAACATTCGCGTAAACATAAGACAATATTATAAAAAACTTTTTTGTAGTACAGACTAAGAACACCCAGAGTCGAAACAACTGTCTATGGATGACACAATTTTTTGTCCCATTTGGATGGAATCCAAGCCTATATGTCCGAAGGAACAGACAGAAGTGTAATACACCCACATTTCACAAGATATAATTGTAGGTCCCTCGGAATAGAGGGCAAGCCAAAAGCAGTTTACCGCGCACAGATCACACATAAATATCCATAACGCTTTGCCTGGCTAAAGAATCAAACCCGAAACCTCATAAACAAAAGTCACATATATACTACTACGCTACTGGAGCAGTATTACACGTAGTATATAATTAATTAAACAAAACTTACAGGTTTAGTATTGTTAGGGTTCCAACACAAAACTCTTCCATCCTTTCCAGCGGAGAGCAACAGGTCAGAGTCCTGTTTGCACCAGGATATTGACATCACACCTTTGTTGTGACCTTCCAATGTGACCAGGGGGGATGATGCCAATCTATGGAACAGAGGAAATATCTATATGCAACGAAGTATAACTTCAGCCAATATATGTATATGGTATTTACTAAAATTAAAGATTTCAAAAGCATTTATTACACAATAAGAAAGTAACATATTTTCCCAATAAAAAACATATATGAATAATTATTAACATAGAGAAGATATTTCTGTATTTTAATAATTATTTAATATATGTTTTAATTCAAGACTTGAAGGAAAGCAGTTTTATGTTATTGCTATTTGTCAGGCTAACAAATTGTTTTATAACATCTATATATTAATATGTGAAGCAAAAACTTTGTACCCCTTTTTACAGTTAAAGTTTATATGGATAACGAGTGGCGAATCCTAAAGGTGCGTGCATATTATATAACATAACATTGGTATATAACATATTTAAGTAATGTGGAGACTGAATGTTATAAAAAATGTGTACAGTATTGCTATATGTTGCAATGTTGAAAAACAATGTTACATAATGTGGACGTGTTATGCAGTATGTTACTTAATCTGTACGCACCTTAATATTGATATTAAATATGCATTACAAATACATTAAATTAATGGAAAAACACTACACGCACACTACCATGCCATTTCGGCTTGTTCGGCTGATGTAGTACTATTCTTCGTAACTATGGTTACGTATATCAATATATAATTACTTAATCAGCAATATCTCACAGGCAACAGGCAACCATTGGTCGGATTGGAATGATATATGCTATTTATATTATAATATATTTAAGTATTTATATGCAATAAAAAAAAAAGAAAACAAAGTAGCAAAGCTTAGGAATATCGTCAACGAAAGAGTATAGTTATGTAAATAATAATTTGTTTGAAAGAGATAAAAAAATTAACCTGTATAGCCTTTGCCTTGGCCTTAACAAGTTCCCTGTCGCAGAACAAAAGTAAAAAATGTATTCGTAAGTCCACCTACAATTTTGTCCTAACTTGACAATAAAACATAAAATGCCAATACGGGCTGAAAAAAATCGTCGATGAGAATCTTTTTGCTCTTATTCATACGTCCAGTGAAATAAAAAGCATCAAATTTGCTTTTGGATTATGACTCCAACTGGAGTCATGGACATATGAGTTAGGTACAAACCTGATTCCTTTGGAGTCATTGGACAGATAACATGTTAATAACTATCAAACTTACAATTTAAATCAACATTTTTTTATCTTTCCGTAAGCAAACTCATCTCTTGAGAATGGCTGAACCAAATTGGCATTTTTAAATGATTCTAGTAGTCCGAATAAAGCTTTAATGGGGAAAACACTGGCAAATTTCAGAAAAGACAACAAGAAGAAACTCAATATTCAGTCAATACCATAAGTGCTTTTCCCATAAAATTTGGACAAGACAACCTATGTCGAGTCAGCTAGTAGTAACTACAAAATACCTATAATTTTAAAAAGTGTTTAACTGTTTTTCAAACGGCATATAAACCCACACCTGCATTTTAATAATAAAATAAAAGACATAGTACCTCAAATCCCACAGCTGAACTACTGGAACCTGGTCGTCTTCGGACGCGATGCAGAGTTGTGTCGCCACTGAGGGGTGCCACGCCAACGAGCGCCACCTAGTGCGGGACTGGGCGTCACTGAAAACAACATAATTAAATTACATATTAATATTCTTCAACTATTTTCAACGGAAAGAAGAATATATAGGCTCTTGTATCACGCTATACTTGAACAGCGGTTGTATACTTTTTTGTAAATATTGATCGTGAGTTTATCAAAATCAGTGAAGTGATTTACACCCGCTTTCTAAAAAACTAATCAACAACGTGTCAAAATCAAACATATTTCAAGTGATTTGATTAGCTGTTGTTAAGTCAGCCAGTCAATCACAACAATTGAGATGCGTTTGATCGACATTTGTAAATTTTTGACTAATCTCCTTTTGAGATACCGAGGGTTATTAATGCAAAGATTTTTACAGGTTAAAAGTAGCTTTCGTAATTACAATATGACAACAGATAGAAAGAAGGACTATGAATAATATGGATTTAATTCGAAGAAGACTCATCATGTTTGTTGCACTAACCGCGAAAATATTAAGAAACTGATCGCCTTGGGAATCTACAGGGCAGACTCAGATCCATGTATGGAAGGAATAAAATGTGGCGCTTCTACTGGTATCATAAAACAGTTACCTCAGTTTCATGATCGGCTCGTTCTTTCTCAAGTCCCACACGACGCACCTCGACGCGAACGTGGATCCTAGAATGTGTTGTACCTGCCCGAGAGAACCAATCATTTATTTATTTATCATTTCCATACTATTGTAAAAGCTCGCAATTCGCTTGAAATTCGAAGAAATACAATAAACAGGTTTACCGTACTCATGCGAATTTCCAAACCAGAATGTGTTTTTAAAATTCTTTGCTAGGAAGGTACAGGGTTAAGTTTTGATTCTACTGGCCACTAAAAATAGAATATTATTTTTATCATTATTACTAGCTATGCTGATAATGACTTTTGTAACGTTATTTTGAGTCAAAGCGTAATGTATAACACATAATCAACCACAACAATCGGATTGTCCAGATCAGCCGGATCTCAGATTAGTATCAAATATACCTAAATTATGATGACACAGAAGAGTTGCTAAATCCACTATATAGATAATATGAACACACATAGACACAAAACACACACACACACACACACACCCACCCACGCACGCACGCACGCACGCACGCACGCACGCACGCACGCACGCACGCACGCACGCACGCACGCACGCACGCACGCACGCACGCACGCACGCACGCACGCACGCACGCACGCACGCACGCACGCACGCACGCACGCACGCACGCACGCACGCACGCACGCACGCACGCACGCACGCACGCGCGCACACACACACACACACACACACACACACACACACACACACACACACACACACACACACACACGCGCGCGCGCGCGCGCGCGCGCGCGCGCGCAAGATATATCTCCGGTAGTTATTCGTCTTGATAACTTCGTCCGCAATAGCACAGACAAACCCTTCGGTTTCCCCAAAGAGGTCACCGAAACGTAGCCAGTTCACGGAGACTAACAGATCTACATCAGCTCCATATAGAGCCTTGTAGAACCTACCGTGAAGCTCCTTGCTCTGCCATACATCCCTGCGATCGTTAGTGCTACAGGCTTGCGCCAGTTCTCTTTAGCCAAACTGAGCGGGGTGAGTCCGATGTCTACAGCAACTACATCCCGATGCATACCCACGTCTGCCTGAAGAAAGTATTCTCTGAGGTTGCATACCTCGCGGTTATGAAGGGCCTTGGCATTCAGAAAGCCTCGGCCTCCACATTTCCGCGGGATATACAGTCTCATCACAGACGAACGTGGATGATGCATACGGTATGCCGTCAAGAGTGTACGGACCCGCCGGTCCAGGGCATCCAGTTCAGTCTGAGTCCACTTAAGTATGCCAAAGGAGTACATGAGCACCGGCATGACCCAACCGTTACAAGCGCGCACCTTGTTGCCACCTGATAAAAGACTATTTAAAACTTTTTGAGGCGACCAAAGAAACGCTCCTGCAACGATTGCTTCATGTCAGCCTCATTGATACTTAACGCCTGTGACATACCCAAGTACTTGTAAGTATCGGTTACAAGAAGTGATCGTAGGTTAATGGAATCCGAAAGTTGTGTTCCTTCGGATTCCACTATCCTGCCTTGCTTTACATGGATGACAGCACATTTGTCCACACCAAAATCCATACTGATAGACTTACTAAAAGTTTCAGTTACTTTAAGTAAATCCATCAACTGTAATTTAGTGTGGGCAAACAACTTTAAGTCATCCATATACAACAAGTGGGATATCACTCCACCACCTCTATGTAACCTATAACCTAGCCCTGAACTCTCTAGTAATGTACTAAGAGGATTCAATGCTAGGCAGAACCAAAGAGGACTCAGGCTGTCGCCCTGAAATATACCCCGCTCAATTTTTATCAATTCGCCATTCCCAGGGATCTGTCGACATCCTGGATAGCTAAGAACCGTTTTCCATTGCCCCATGCATGACTTCAAAAAGGTGCGCAGAGTTGCATTTACTTTATACAACTCTAACACCCTCAAAAGCCATGCATGAGGCACCGAATCATACACTTTCTTATAATCTATCTAACATGCCGCCATATCCCTTTGTTTACGACGAACCTGTTGGCTAATGGCCATATCAATGAGGAGGAGCTCCTTAGTACCACGAGCCCCCCTCTTACATCCATTCTGAGAAGCTGACATTATTGAATTTGTATCAATATGTTTAGATACCTTGGCTCTCAAAATAGATGTAAGAAGCTTATAGATCGATGGCAAACATGTTATCGGTCTATAATTGCCGGGCTCGTTGGTACTACCTGTTTTATGGAGTAGGTGGGTTTATTCCCGTAGTCATAAAATCTGGTAACGATCCAGATTCTAGGGCAGATTGAAATTGAGCAGCCAAACAAGCATGTGAGCTACGCAGCCATTTCAGCCAGAAATTGTGCAGTCCGTCCGGTCCTGGCGATTTCCAATTTGATAAGGATCGGACCGCACTAATTACATCCTGGCTATCAATGACCACGTTTTCCATTTCTGGAATTAGCTCACTTGCTCGCTTGACCTCCCGCATCCATTCCCCCTCAGTGTGTGTGTGTGGCCCTCAGTGGTACCGACCAGATGTTCCTCCAAAACGTATTTGTAGCATCAGCATCTGGTAGCCCCACATCGGCCACACATTGATCTGGTCGTTCCCAGGTTCTATAAACCCATCTTTGGTCACTTTGAAACGTGCGGTTGATGACATACCGGTGCACGCGTTATGATATTATTATAATAATAATAGTATCATTTATTGCGAATATAGGTTTTAACAAAGGTGTTACATAATTTATTATTATTATACAATTTGATTAGATGTATATTAAAAGTATACATTATAATAAATGTGTATATATATATGTATATACATGTTATTTCAAACCTATGTAACTAACGTATTAAGCTGTTGCGACTCGCTGGTGGATCGATATTTGTTTTTCAATTACAATTGACATGCTAGCAATTGATAGATTAATATTATTTGTTCTTGAAAATTTTTATATATGTGGACTTATTTCAAAGTAAGAGACATTTATTGACAAGAAAGCTATTACATTACGTCGATATCCGACTGACCCACACTAAGCAAGCCTGTCATATTGGTGCCATTGGCGATCTAGAATTTGCGATTGGTTCAAAAATAAATAAATATTATTTATTGGTTTACCAGCAGTTATTACTAGCCCTACACACCCTTGCTTTGCTGAACGTGGCAGTAAATGTAAATTCACAGAAAAAAAAATTACGTGTAACTTTGACATTCATAAGTGTTACCTTGTAACCTAATTTGAATAAATTTATTTTGATTTGATTTGATTTGATTTACATTAAAACATTAATAACAAAACAGAACATACGAGTTGGAGCCCAAAACTGACTTTCGAAAAGGAGGATGTAGGAGCATAATAATTGATTTTCTGGGATATTTATGAAGGATATTGAATTTAAATTTAGAAAGCAGTTATGGGCAATCAATAAAATTGTCTTACCTGTTGGTTCCATGCGAGTCCCTGCACATGTTCGTACGGTTGGCTTCTGTTGCCAGGCGCCATTGGCTGGCTGGTGTTGTTCAGGTCCCAGATGAAGATCTCACTGTCTGAAGCGCCAGACGCCAGGAGATTCTTCTGGTATGGGTTGATGTCAAGTGATGATACATGGCCTGGATGAAACGTACAATAATGGTATGTTAGAACTAAATTAGTTTTATTTGTTGTGTTTTTTATAGTATTCAGGTGACAAACAAGCATACAAAAGTCTGATTTCCGGTTACAGTTTAAAGTACTTGATATTCTTTCCAAGGATTCGTTTAAATTATTTTAAAGAAACTCCCGCAATAAGAGTAATTACTGTATCAAGAAGAACATTACAAACATTGAAACAACTTGTGTCCGTTGTTTGAATGTTTTTAAGGAATACCCAAATGCGATACCATAATTTCTGAACAACATAATTTTTATGGCGCGTGCCATTCAAACCTAGAATTCTCTGCGTAATGGTAAGGGTGTGGCGGCAACTTAATCTACTACGCCATGCGTACAGTCAGTTGCATGTATAATATCAGTATATAGTAAATAGATAACATATAATATTGTCTTATGTTTACGCGAATGTTATACATTGAAATTAAACACTTTATACGGATTTTGTCGCTTTGTTTATTTTACTTTATAACACTGTTATTACATAATTTTGAAAATTACGTACATCGCGACAAAATTCGTATAAAGTGTTTAATTTCAATAGATAACATATTCAACTCAAAATTTTGTACAATAAATAATAAGTAATACCAATGTTTATAACAATCCCAATAACTCATCAACAATACTGTGGAATAGTCCGTTGATAAGTGGCGCGTTATCGCCTTCAAACTTTAACGGCATCCAATTGTCAGGGGGCTGTAGATAACAGTATGTCAGAGCAAAGACCTTTTGTGAATAAAAGAGGCTGTGTATAACGAATCTTAGTTTATAAACAGACCAGATAGATATGAGCTAGGATACCCAGCAATAGACAGATTAAGCATTGCCTACATAAAAATATGATAAATTTATGAGATATTTATAAATAATGACATATTGAGTCATAAAATTGTATACATTATCAGTACTTATGGTAATTTCATACTCACCTCTTTATAAGTAACAGAATACTAAAGGTCATTGAATAAAACACCTGTTAGCTATATAAGACAAATGATAAGTTGCTTAAAAATTGCTTTTTAATATACCAGTTAGTCACTTTGGATCATAGTAGATTATAAAACTGTTCTACAATATATAAACAAAATCAAACAGTGCTTACAATACGTGTCTCTTTGGTGTCACTACACCATAGAGACAAGTATTATACAGGCCACTGCCTGTATACAGCTGCAGAGCATGAGGTCCCTTAAACGTCAGATTTGACCAGCATAAAATTTGTAAATTTTTCTATTAAGAAAATTTCACAATCGAACACCCATACTCGGAAAGACTTTTTAAGGATCAAAACAAAAGTCGTCGAATTTTAGGATCCAACACCACAACATTTGGCATACTGGCACCAGCCAGGTTATGTTGTCTTTAGCTAGCTTTGCTTTGGCTGGCTTTGGCATATCCATACTGTTTTATTTAACTGTTCACATTTTTTATACAATCTCATAATATAAAGCAAAATATTATTGATACATCTTCAATTGTTTATAATATTCAGTGCAATGTTATCTTACAACAACAAACATAGCATCAACATTTGTGATTCAAATGCTTCAATATGTTTATTTAGCTGACCAACATTGAATATGTATGCTTGTTCCTTTAGATATGTCTTTATTCTTACTTCTTTATTCTACAAAGATCTTTTATGTTGTTGCCTCCTGGGGCCTAATTCTATTTCTCGTAATTTGATTATCTAGCAATATTGTCAGCATAGCAACATGAACTATGCTGCAAACATAGCAATTGTATGCCTCTACAATGCTGGACCTTATCATAGCCATAATTTACCATAGGAATAAATTCAATAACAGGGGACTGCCATACATTGAAAAACGTTGTTTGGAATTATCCATATTAATATTATAAAGAGAAAAGATTTGATTTTTGTTTGTTTGTAACAATTTAAGTCAATTACGGAAGCTATATTATCACTGAATAACATATTTATTTAAAAATTGTACAGTTACTAACATAAACCTTCATCTAAGCGAGCGAAGGCGCGTGCAAAAGCTAGTTATTTATGTAATTATTTATGCAGATAGAAATGAATTAATTTCATTATATAACATTCGCATCAATATTTCAAGGTTTATATAGTAATATATAGCACTAAAATCACAATTTTTTATGACATTTAATTAATAATATTATCTTCTGTTTACGCAAATGTTATTCATTTAAAATAGATTTTATTGTGTTGTTTATTTGACACTTTCGAATTTGACAATTTAGAAACTGTTACACTACATACTGCTTTGCTTTTAAAGAAGCAAAGTATCATGAAATCTAGCTGTGGTTTGCTTTTGAAGAAGCAAAGCAAAGCACAGCTAGACTTCATGATACTTTGAGCTCATTCTGCATAAATAGAAACACCAATAATTAGATTATGTTCAGGTACTTTGAAATAACTACACTGTAACATTGAGACAACTACCATCTTAGTCTCCCCGTGACCATGGCTGCTGAAAAGCAACCGAAAAGTCAGGGAAAGTGTAAACTTAAATATAAATAGTTTTAATAATTTAATTAGCTTAACAATTAGTAAAGTTTAATAGTAATAGTATGTAGTGTAACAGTTTCAAAATTGTCGAATTCTAAAGTGTCAAAAAAAACAACGCGATAAAATCCGTGTTTAGTAGTTTAATTTCAACACATAATTAATCTTGTGTGGAGATAGACGCCACCACATTCAGTAAACTGGCACCAAAGCGAAGGTGAGGTAGCCATACACACCACAATCTTGGAGTTCATATATATGTGCAATCTTGATGAATAATATATTTAACTTTTAAAATCAAAAACAATCAATTTTATAAAATCAAATCAATCAAAGACATGGTGAGTTATTACAGGGTTTTCTTATAAATAAGTACTTACCATTATGTTTTGTGCTGCTACCGAGAAGTGCATCAGCACCATTATTAAGGAGTTTGTCAGCACTGTAGAATTCTAAGAGACCTCCGTCACAGCCACCAACTATGACTCCAGCCGATGACCATACTAACTTCTGAAATCTGAAAGATAACAATCTATTAATCTCTTGGTCAATGCTAAGTCAACTGAAGTCTAGATATGACTCTTCTTAGATTGTAGCGTTCTAGTTAACCATTAAGAAATAAATTTCTCAAAGCGTATCTGCCATTGTGCCAAGCGTTGTGGATTTGATCACCACACCACAAAAATTTGTGTGATCTGCAAATGGTTGCTCCCAGTCTGGGTGTGTTTTGTGTACATTGGTTGAATGTTTGTCTTATCTCCTGCGACACAGGAATTATCACTAGGGCGGATGTTGTCTTTTTTAAGACAACTTCACTTTGATTATAATATACTAATTAACTGCTGTAATTGGCTAATTAAATTAGCACCAGCCAATCATATGACTTGACATGAGTTTAATTTTTACACTTTACGTTTCTTTCTCCTTCCTTTTCCCTTTCAGAAACTGGGTTTAATACATATGACAGGTTTCCTAAAATATACAAAGCAATAAATTTACTTTCCAGCAAAGTTTGGTTTGATTTAAAAATTAGTTAGTTTTGTTGTTTCTAAGAGATATGTACATAATATAACAGTAAATTAGGTTACAACAGACATATTTAATCTCAGCCATACAGTAAAATAAGGATATCAATACAGATAAAATTACTACCAAATAATTAACTGGCAACCTACAATGAAAAAAATTAATAAAGCTACATAATATTATAATTTCTTTTTTATATATATTCTTTAATACTTAGTGCAGAGTTAACATATTTTATACCTACTAACTAAATCAGTTGATCAATATGACCCAAATAAATGACTACTGCCAGTTTAACTCATACATTCCTATTCCAGATAATGATTGTTGAGTTTTAAGTGGAATGCAGGGATCCCTGCATACTGCATACATGTTAGCATTTTATTAATTGCAGTTGTTAGAAATAACAAAGTAGCAATAATACAAAATAAACTATGTAGCTTATAAAATTAAACTATGTAGCTTATAAAGTACACTTCATTGCCAAAATATATGATAATTAAGAAACATGCCTCATATTTATAGACTATTCTTAAAGGCTCCACAATAGATAATAATTGCAGTGAACACAAAATGAGCATTCATCTTTTAATTTTTAAATGTTATGGCATACTTCATTAGTGTTCAATACTTTCAACGTATTTTAAATCATTTAATGAGGCGCCTTCTGAACCATCATAAAATAATCAAACATCTATTAACAGCTGTTGCAATAAACATGTACTCACTTATGCTGTGTCTGCAAACTAGATTTAAGCGATAAATCGAGTCCAGGTTCTTCTAAGTTCAGGGTGTACAGGTCCAAGTGCGAGCTGGAGCTAAACGAGGCATCAACCTGCTGCGCCGCCGAGCCGGCTGCGATCGTCACTGGATAGTGCTCCGCCGGCGACCAGCACACGTTCACCGTCCTTTTCAACTCCTTCACTTTCATCTTCACAACACTATCTCACTATAACAAACCAAATTACAACTCCAAACCACCGAAATACTACTTTATTTACCAAATTATGTCACCGATTTGGAACACTTCCCACTGTAGATTCACAAATAGAACAAGTACTACTTCTTTAGCAAACGATCAAACAAAGTCGGATATGTAATTTTCTAATAGGATTTTAAGCGTTTCAATTAAAAAATACGATATTTACCATAAAAACACCAACTTGGCACTTCCAACGTGGCTGACGTAAATACTCTGGAATTGACAGATGATCAAGTGACAGTTCGTTCAGAAACTTTTCGAAGACGACACGTCATTTGAACAATAACAACTTAAAAAATATAATATATTTGGCGGTTGTCTTGTTTCATAAAAGTAAAAAAAATATTAAAACATGTATAGGTTCTTTTTGCAATAACCTCCAATAAACTCAACCATAATAACATACATAATATATATTTCATCGAAATGAAAAATATGGACGTCCATAAACAGTATTAATGTGTGCGTTCCACTTAGCGTTCACGACGCCTAAAATGCTCGTTTAGCCGTTCCACATGACGAATACGATTCTTGTGGTCGCGGCGAAAACGTCACTCATGACGTCATTACTCACGCTCACGCAACGCTCACAACGACCCACGCTGAGAGGTGGGTCGTAGTGAGCGTTGCGAAATTTGGCGCCATTTAAAAAAATATAATGTTGTTAGCAAAGATGGCGACAATGAAAATTATTTTTTTTTATGCGATTTTGATGAAAAGATGTGATCTTATAGTCTACATCTTAATCTACATTTTTCTGAAATTACTTTTTAATTCTTCATCAGAGTAACGATTAATTACATTATCTTACGTGATCTAAGTTTCCGTTTTTCACGATCATAATTTTGTGATAATGGCATTCCACTCTTCATCTGAACTGGATGAACTAGTACTTTCTAAAGCATTTGGATATTTGGTAGAGCGTATTACGACGCTCCAAGTGTCGCCGTAAAAGACATTTTGAATATATTTGAATGTAAATTAATTAAATACTCCACAAAATTATGAAATACTAGATTTTGCCCGCGTCTTCGTTTGCCTTAATGTAGATTTATGTTAAAATAGATTTTAGTAGCCTATATGTTATTCCGATGAATAAACAATAATACCTACTGTAAAGTTTCATCAAAATCCGTTCAGTAGTGTTTGCTTAAAAGACAAACATCCATCCATCCTCACAAACTGTCACATTTATAATATTAGTAGAATATTCGATATACATTTTTTTAATATAAATCCAATTAACCAATAACTAGATATAAAAGTTTATTGGTCAGACTTAGGTACAAATTGTAACCTAACCTCTTTAAGCATTCGATTTTTTTTTCTAATTCACATAATTTACATCAACGCTCAAAACACTCCAATAACCGTTCCACTTAAGTTTACAATTGTAACGCTCGAAAGCAAGTGGAACGGGAAAACCCGTGGTCGTGAGCGTGAGTGTCGTGAGCGCTAAGTGGAACGCACCCTTAGTATATAGTGTCTTATCTATGATTAATATCAAGCAACATGTTCCTATAGCAACCAAAACACTAGTTTTATCTAAATCAGTCTAAATCATTGTTATATGATCTAAATAGATACCTTTTTTTTATTTCATTCATTCCTGTTGTTATTTTAAAATTTTATGTAATGAAATACTTTGTGCCTACATATTTATCATTTTTTGTAGTATTCACCTATTACGATTTCATTAGATTATTATTTAAATAATTCTGGCCACAGCAACTTCTAGTAATCGACGTCGCTTCAATATAGACAATAACATAAAGAAGAAAACAAACTGGCAATTTATCGAAAAGAAGTCTGCACGTAGGTACCTAATAATTTTTAAAGTAAGTACCTATTTCTTTTATGTTGTTTGAAAATGCTCTTTTTATAACATATAGTAACACCAATATCAAAGTTTGTAAGTCAATCATGAAAATTTGAAACTACATAGGTACAAACTAGTAGATATTTTAAATTTATTTTTCTGACATTTACTTAGTTTTATGACTGCTAAGATTTATCACAAATAATCCAACTAATATCTTAAAATACTGATGTACGTAGCAATTTGCAAGCATGCCAATTGCAATCAGCCAGCAGCAATGGGCGCGAATACAGAAAAAGGCAAGTTCGGATCAAACAGACCCTGAGGTGGCAAGACGCCGTGAGTACATCAACTATATGAACGCCACCAGCAGAGAGATGACCAAGTCATGGCCTAACTCTTTAGAGGTAAGTACATGGCACCTAATCTAGATAATAAATCCCAAAAAAGTGCGGTTAACTTTGTAATTTACGTTGCCTAGGCACCTCGATATCTATTTATTTTGCCAACATATTGGATATATTTCAGCATCGGTATAAAAGCGTAAGTTCTTACGATACAGTGCCAGTTTTATCACTACTAACACCTAAATTGGAAGAGCTAACCGTTGTCAATTACGGTACAAATAAACGGGCTTACTCGAAGAAGTATTAGGTACCTCTGACAGGAACCCAGCGTGAGAGAAGTAACGCTAATACCTATCACTATTTGTTATACCTAATAAAATACAAAAGGAAATAATTATTCTTTTTTATAAATTTATAAATTGTCTCTATACCGTGTTCGTGTAATAACGGTACTAATAGCGCCACCTTCATGTTGAGCATCGGTAAAATACCAGATTCTAAGCAAGAGGTGCCCAGACTTTTTTGACCAGAAGCTACATTTCTAAAAATTTATAAAATCTCTACGTGCGGAATTCTCGGGACTAAACCGACCACGGTAGGCGAGTTGACCTTTTTTTAGAAATTTAGAAATTCTCGGTTCTTCAGCGAGTATTCCTCAAAACAATTTTCGTGGACCCTGCTTACGAATTGTGAAATCCCATTTTTTTGTCACGCCAACATAGATTCCCGCCAACATATACCACAACTATATCTTTCAACGTTTTGCACTAATTGCCGTATCGTATTCTTGTTATCTGCTTTATAGTAAACTCATAATACTTCGTATATCCAAGCATGGTATTTGGTAGCTATCTATCGTTCTCTTCCTTACACACATGAATCTGCGTGCTTGTCTCACTCGCACTTATTAGTGGGTAATATTATTGATCAAATTTCACCTCTTCGTCTACATAATAGCCTGGTAGTTCAACGACAAATAAACTGAAAAGGCGATATGTGATACGATCAGCTGTGAAAAAACTAACTGCTCGGAATAAACTCAGTAATTTGTTTATATTATCCTTTGAGTCTTCTTCAAAGAGGTTAATGAAAACACTATGTGGGTCTGTGTGTCTGTCTGTTAGTGACAGTTTGTTAGTGACAGGCATAACTCCGGAACCACTAGACCGATTGACTTGTAACTTGGTGTGTAGACACCTTGCGGTCATACCTCGGTCGAGTTTGAATATGGGCCCTGTGGGTCAAAAGACCCCCGAGATATAGGGGTCACAAGGTCACATGTATTTTAAATGGAATAATATTGACTCGTAACTTGGTGTGCTGACACCTTGGGTCATACCTCGGTCGAGTTTGAATATGGGCTCTGTGGGTCAAAAGATCTCCGAGATATAGGGGTCATTTATTTTCATTACTTTTACATTTAAGACGAAGAAGTTGAATCCTGAGTTTTTACACCCATCTCGTTTGATTCGATAACACTGTAGAAATATCAAATTAAGTGTTCTCTTTTAAACTGATATCAATCTCCATAAGATGTATGAATGCAAACATCGTTTTCAAGAAATGCATACACGTGCACAATCGACCTCTAAATAAATATTACATCCTAGTCTAGCCAATCGATTGCTCCGTTCACGTGGTAGTGTTTGCTCTGATATTAGTTAATGTTATGCAATACTACTTAATATAGACACCTTCTTTAACTTTGCATGCCAGTATTAGTAAATTTCGAACTTAAGATACCTAATTGTAGGAACACGTAATGACAGAACACGTACTTTTATAAATCTATAATCTAAACTAAGCTCTTAAGCCGCAAATTCGAGTTTGTTAATGCGTTCTTCTACGAATTTGTGTCTTGAGAACTTAGGTACTATAGATTTATAAGTAAATATCACTATACAACATTACAAGATGTTAAACGCACTTACCCCTGTCCTTTCTGTTTGTGTACAATTCTCTATATGTACTCTAGTGAGTCAGGGTAAATAGGCTAAATATGTTATCATCATTTTAAAGTTTATACATAATGAAAAGCCTGCAAAACTGTCTCTTTGGCCACGTGGCATAAACTTGTGCTTATGTTGTGTTTGTCGGCCTCAATGGCGTAGTGGTTAGTGTAACGGACTGCCACGCCTGAGGTCGCGGTTTCGATTCCCACACAAGTCAAACATTTGTGTGCATGAACATGGATGTTTGTCTGGGTTTTTCTATGTATATCGTGTATGTATTTCCAAAAAAAAAAGTAGGTATATACATATGTATGTTTATCCATTGTCTAGTACCCATAGTACAAGCTCTGCTTAGTTTGGGCTAGATGGTGTTGTGTGTATGTGGTAGAATATTATTAGGTATTTTATGTATGCGTAACCGTGTCGGCCAAAATGTTATTGGCAGTTTTCTATTAGAAAATTGTTATAATATATAATAACTGATCGAAATCTGAACATGTGTTGCCGAAAGGTATGGCTAAGCAGTCATTTGTGTGATCTCCTGACTACCGCTGATGCTCAGTCATAATGCTTTTGTCATTGTGTCAGGTTTCCGCCTAATTGACTCAAAAGAATTTTAACCCATTACAGCCGGCGGGCATAAGACAGGTCTGTATCTGGTAACCGTTAGGGTTGTAGATCAGCCGGCAGGCATAAGCCAGGTCCATAGATGGTAACCGTTAGGGTTGTAGATCAGCCGGCAGGCATAAGCCAGGTCCGTAGCTGGTAACCGTTAGGGTTATATTGAAACACGAAGACTGATTCAACTGAGAATATATTTTCAATTTCTAAGCCTTCTTATATCCCAATTATTGTTCATGCAAGTAACGCTAGCACTAATGTGTACAATAATCATTTACACCAATCAGCGACAAGTAAACAAAAATCTAACATTTACGGTGGAATTCTTGGAAATCCTTATGCGTGTGAGCGTGCGGCGCGGCGCGGCGGTCCTTACGCGTGTGTTCGTGCGTATAAAATAGCGCCACGTATAAAAACAAATGGTTCCCGCCGGGTGCGAACCCACAAATAAGGATTTTTGGCTCCGCTATCCCATGGGCTAGAGAAGTCATGTTTCTAGGTGTCACCCTGATGATCGACTCTCCTTCCGACCTCACCTAAGGATGGTTCGTAACCGGGCCGTCTTTGTGTTAGGTCGACTCCATTCTCTCATTAACGCTAATTATTATAGACTATATTATCGGCCGGACTATACTGTCGGCCTCGATAGCGTAGTGGTTAGTGTAACCGACTGCCACGCCTGAGGTCGCGGGTTCGATTCCCGCACAAGACAAATATTTGTGTGCATGAACATGGATGTTTGTCTCGGTCTGGGTGTTTCTATGTATAATATGTATGCATTTACAAAAAGAAAGACGTATGTATGTATGTTTATCCATTGTCTAGTATCCATAGTACAAGCTCTGCTTACTTTGGGCTAGATGGTGTTGTGTGTATGTTTGTGGTAGAATGTGGTAGAATATTATATGAATATAATATAAATATATTGTTATAAGATTATAATTATTATACCTATTTATTTCATTTTTTGTATGTTTTATTTTCTTATGTATTGGTTTATAATAAATTATTGTTAGTAGGCCTGCGATAATACCAGCGTTGTAGTCTATACTGCAACAATAGCTGACGCAGTGCCTAATTTGATCTCCATGTACCGCCTTCTGTTAAATTATATTTATTATTGTTCTTTTTTTAATTATATCTATATCTTTATCTAGGTATCTGTATCTTCATTTCTCTAAATTATCACTTAGGCAAGGTTAGGCTGTATACAGCATGTGTTAGAACCATCATGACGTACGCTAGTGTAGTATTCGCACACGTAAGCCAAACAGGATCCCTAGGCTACAAACACAACAAAACAGATTCATGCGCAAAGCTACGGGAGCACCGTGGTTCGTGCGCAATGAAGATCTACACATAGATCTAGAACTGTCGACCATCAGGCAATTCATGAAGCAGTGCTCCTATAGCTACTTTGACTCGGCTCAGACACACCCCAACCCACTAGTGGTTGCGGCGATTAACTACACTCCATCTAGGATATCCAAAGTTAGGAGACCTAGGCACATATTAGATGAACCAGATGATAGGATTACACTCGTTCAAAACAAAGCATAAACGGCTCGTGAAGCCATACAAATTCGTCCGCGGTTCCGCCCTCGCCGCAGAGGTCAGAATACGCGTCGTGTTAATGTTAATACCGTGGATCACCTCAGATCCACGTTGCCGACAACGCCCCAAGCCGAGGTCCGTGGCGGACTACCACCCTTAGGGGTTAACGTTGTCTATTTTACTTTATAACGGGTTGGGAGCTTTCTGCGCTCATCCACAGTCCGCGTAAAGTTGTGAAGGCCATCTGAGGCCAACAACTAACACACAAAAAAAGAAAATCCGAGCGTCGCCGGTTCTTGAGTTGATTTCAGCGTGGCTAGACGTATGATGCTCCGTTCGATCGCCTTCGTGCGTCGCTTGGTTTCGGCGCGGTTAGACGTATGATGCTGCGTTCGATGCCAGGTTCCTCATAAACTTATATGTTGCTTGTGCGTATATACATACGCCACAGTATTAAACATGCAAGTTCTTATCAAAAACCAAGTCCTATCATTCATAGAATGTTAACAAACGCAACGAGGCGCTGCGCCAAGCTCGCTTACAAGCTGCTGAGCAGGCAAACACGAAGTTCTACAAGCGTTACTTGAAGAGAAAGAAAATGGAACAAGAGCGCCTTATGTACTCGGCCAGAGACATCGTGTTCAAAAACCGGGATGCACCGAAATTGCTACTTAGGTGAGACTATTCCATTTCCTAGCGGCTCCCCTAATTTATTTCATTATCATTATCGTCCGAGGGCAATAGAAACATTGTGTCGAAAACACGATCGACCAATCTATATAACAAATCAAGTTTCGAAGAACTACTACATTATGATTCAAGGGTGCAGTACATATTTCTGGTAGACCTGAAGTCCTTGTCTGTGCCCCTGACAATGTGTATGCGAAATATTATGATGATCGGTCGAGTAGTTAAGATATGAAAGCGCGACAAACAAACAAACTCCCATTCACGTTTATAATATTAGTTAGGATACACATAATATTATCTAAATAAAAGCAATCTTCAATCTTTCTTGCAGCGCGGTATTGGAAACAGCAGTTCAGAAGGAGCGCATAGAACAAGTAAAGTTCTTGAATGAGCGTCGCCGTGAGGAAGCAGAGAGGAAGCGCCAGGATGATGCCGACGTTACCCAGAAGGCGAAAGAGTGGCACGAGCTCATGGACCTAAGGAAGAAGAGGCGTTTCGAGACGAATAAGGAGCACCAAAGAGATATTATTGCGCAGTACGTAGACTATTTTCCATTTACAGATGGTATACAGCTCTCATGACTGTAAGCAGCGTAGTCTTGCAACATGAAAGGTATCCAGCACCTATAATTACTTAGCGTATTATTAATATCTGCAAACAAAATACAGCTGTGCGGTCAGTATATGGAATAAGAAGCGAACTTAGCGTAGGGACACAACACGGGGATATTGCACTGAGATTTTCAATAAAGTGGAGGTACTCAGTAGAAGTATTCATTGAATCTGCATGTAATAAAATATAAGGAGAAACGTCTCATTGTCGCAGTAGTAATTGTATGAGCTTATTTTATTTGCTCTTATCTTTGCTGTAGATTATGAGGTCTCCGGTTTGATTTCCGGGACCTAAGAAAGAAAGAAAGAAGAAAGAAAGAAAATACATTTATATACTGCAAACAACATAAACGTAGTAAACAGTTAGACAGGAAAAGACAATGGGACACTAGGACGAAAGCAAATGACAATTTAAAATACAATAATATTATAAATTTATGGCATCATTAATTAAAATAACTATTACATTAAGCGAACATAAAATAATTGAAAGCAAAAAATAAATTAAATAAAAAATTATAAAAACACAAAGATAAACACAAATAGGAAATAAAATGTGTCGTATACGCCGGCAAGAGACGCCCGGTTGTCACCACTGCGGCGACTGCCGCGACGTTACTGAGGACACGGCGCTGCACACTTTGGCGGTTTGCCCCGCCTGGGCATCGCAGCGCCGCGATTTGATCGCGGCAGTCGGATCGGTTGCCCTCTCGCTCCCGGCCGTAGTTCAGTCTATGGTCCGGAGTGAGAGGTCGTGGAACGCCGTCGCCTCCTTCTGCGAGGAAGTGATTTCCATCAAGGAGGCGGCGGGGCGGGAGAGGGAGCGTATAAACCCTCTCCCCAACCGCAGAGCCGGGCGCCGGAGGGCGCGAGACGACCTCCAGCCACCCTGAGGTTTGACCTGGGGGTGGCGGGCTTTGTGGGCCTGCCCGCCATCCGTTCAGCACCAGGTCCGAGAGGCGGCGTGCGTGTTCCCACGCGCGCCTCTGTGTTGAGTCCGTCTCCCCTCTAGGGGGGAGACAGTAGGGAATTTTTGAGGGAGTCCTTTGGGTAGGTCTCTTTGGGTAGTGGCCTGCCGTTTCATACGGCGGGCCGAAACCTCGGCGGGGTCGCGACCGCATGCGAAAGCGATTCGCGCGGCCCCGCCGATAGTGGTTGTGTTGAGGAACACCGTGGTAGGTTTAGTCGGTATTCCGGGAGGTACATTATTTCTTTTCCATCTTCTTTTACCCCGGCGAGTCCGACATAATCCCTCCGCCCGCCCCCGCGGAGGGATATGCGTCATTGCATTCCCCCACGTAAAAAAAAAAAAAAAAAAAAATAGGAAATAAAATAAAAAAATATGCAAATTAACAAATAAATTTTTTTTCGTGCCCGGTACTGGGGTGCACAAGTCGATTTCTCCATTTTTCCACCAGGACCTGGCGGAGTTCGGACCGTGCCGCCTCTAAAGCGGGCAGACTTGGTCTTTCGCCCCGAGTTAGCGCTTCCTGGCGCAAGCGGTAGAGCGACGCCAGAAGCGCCACTTCCAGGTCCCAGGGCATCGATCCGGCGAGGAGACTCGCTGCCTCGAACGAGACCGTGCGGTAACCTCTAATTAACCTGACGGCCATTGCACGCTATGGCGCACGGAGCGCCGAAATATTACGGACCGTCAGGTTATTTCCCCAAACTGGTGGCCCATAAAGGGCCATGGACCGCACGACCCCTTCGTAGAGCCTCCGGCAGGAGGTGCCTGGCCCCCTTAGGTTGGGCAGCAGACGTGCGAGCGCACCTGCAGTGCCCAAAAGCCTGGGGGCCAGATGACGAAAATGGGCTACAAAGTCCCAGATAAATATATAACCTAGCGTATGCAGTGTGCGTCGCAGTGTCTGACGAAAAAGATGTTGCTCAGCCCGAAGCTGTATCCGCATAAGCGAAACAGCGCTGATTTTCAGCAACACCTTGTTGACCTAGGTATATGTTTTATGCGTTTGAGTGTGGCGCAAATAAGCAATTTGCGCACAGATCTCTGTGCGGAAATTGCTTATTGTAATTTATAAAAAATCAAGAAATCTTATTGAAACATAATATTGCGTAATATAATTATTATTGATAATAATAATAATAATAATAAAAAAATCTGTTTTCATAATAGACATCGCAGTATGTAACACACATAATCTCCTCACTACGCACGCGGAAAAAATGTCGAAGTATGTTGATTTAGCTACCGAAATAAAAAGGCAATGGCAGGTAGACACTGTTAAAATCATCCCTATTGTCATATCTACAACCGGAGTAGTCCCTAAGACACTTCTACATAGCCTGAGCATACTTGACATGCCAAAATCTACAATCACAGTCATACAAAAAGCCGTTCTTCTTAACACATGTCGCCTCACACGTAAATTTCTTGCATCATCTACTTCTTAACTTTCCCCCTCTGGCACACTTGGCTAAGGCCCGTGTGTCAGGTTTTTACCCCTTTGAAATAAAAGGGAGATTAAATATAAATTAAAAAAAAATAATAATAATAATAATCGCCGTTTTTCATCCATAGTTAGCAATATACCGGTCCACCAAACACCCAAACCTATAGCCCATATACATTTTAACGCGTTACCAGCCGGCGGGCAGAAGCCAGGTCCGTAGCTGGTAACCGTTAGGGTTATAATGAAACACGCAGACTGATTCAACTGAGAATATATTTACAATTTTTCACCTATCTTATATCCCATTTATTAGTCATGCAAGTTACGCTAACACTAATGTGTACAATAAACATTTTCACCAATCAGCGACAAGTAAACAAAAATCTAACATTTACGAATGATTTCTTAGAAATCTGTTCGCGAGTATAAAAGTAGTGCCATGTATAAAAAGCAGAGGGAAGCTTCGCGCGTCACCAGTTAGAAACTTGATATCGTCGCGGCTAGACGTATGATGCTCCGTTCGATCGCCTTCGCGCGTCGCTTGGTTTCGGCGCGGCTAGTTGTACGATGCTCCGTTCGATTCCAGGTTTAAAGTTATATGTTGCCTGTGCGTATATACATACGCCACAACATATTAGAATCCATACGTAGCAATAGTCCTATGCCTGCTGCGGCTAGTGCCGCTGTATGTGTTCCATACCACCTTTGATTAAAACTCTCGAAGGGCCTCTTCACGTTGGACCCATGTCTCCGTGTAAGCCTCCCAAAGGGCCAAGTATTTTCTAATATAATATGTTAGAAAGTACCTGTGATAAGAGAAACATAATAATATCATTTATTGCGTCAAATATGGTATGGTATAAAGGTATTACAATTATTTTGTATCACATATTTGGCTGTTATACAGCATGCAACAGTAAAGTTCCAAATTCATAGTTATACAGCATGCAACAGTAAAGTTCCATCTTAAATTAAAAAACACGACTGTTAATTCATTAGTTGTGCTTATACCTTATTGAACTTTCCTAATTATGCAACATGCATGGATTTTTTTGTAAAAACGGTTGAGGAACCGAATAATATCATTATTAACATTCCTGACATTCAAGTAAAAATTATATGTGTAGGTATAGCATAAATATAAAAATTCTTCAATATCATAATTATTTAAGTAGGTAGGTATATTAATTAATTATTATTTTAAAAGGCAGGGTATTTGAGACGATATTTGTGAATTTAAAAGATATCTTTTCATATTTACTTTAAAGTTGGCAATAGTTTCAACTTACGAAGTTTTCAACTTCAAGCTGTTTCGGATTGCGTATTTATGTTTTGCCGTATGGAGTTCTCGGAAAGAGTTGGGGTCTGAAACTCTATTTGGCAGATGGTAACAGGGTCAGATGGTACTTGAGACCTGATAATAAGTAGTTAAAGTAACGTGTGTTTCTACATCACTGCTTTATCCTTCGGATATACCTAAAGGCGTGAAACTAATATTAAGTAAAATAAATATTTTTACTAATAATATTGAGCGTGTATGAGGAATGTTATGAATGAAGCCAGAGAAATGTGTCAGGCTCGTAGCAAATGGAAATCCGTAATCTCTGCCTTCCCCTCTGAGAAACAGGCGTGAATATATGTATGTATGTATGTAAATATTTTTACGCAGAGCTCACGAGGTGTCAGAGCGTAACCGCAACGACTACGAGACTGAGTTGAACCTTCAGAAGATCGACAACGTTAACGCTCACAAAGAGATGAAAGCCATTAAAAAATTTGATAGAAAATTCGTAAGTAGAGAATCTTATAGTAGGTTTAGATGTTTCACGCATGTACGTAGCTGCACAGAGCACAGTCCAATTTATAAAACTTGCGTGTTATGGTGCTACCTATATACAACTGATTTTTCTTCGTGATGTCGCGACGACGCTTATCACAGCCGAGAGACATCAAAACTCGCAGATACTCAGAGCACAAGATCTTAGTATTATTGCACTAAGTACCTATATCGCAGCAAGTTTACATATTTTCTAATAAGTCGTATGTATAGAACATAATAATATAGTCATGGTTCAATTTGATGACTGCCGTAGTAATTTAGTTATTTTAACGATGAGGACATAACAGACATATAATCTAAATATGCTTCGCGAATCGGCCATTGTTATTAGTTTTTCTATGGAACATCGCACACGACAGTTGATTGCACTAAGTCCGGCACTTACATATTACGTGGTATCCATTTATGTGGGAATTTATCATAACTAGTGAAATACATGCAACTTCTGCCTAATTCCTTAAGGCCTACAATTATGACGTTACCTATTTGTTCAGAAAGCTGAGGAGAAAGCGCGCATCTTCAGAGACATGGAGCGCGCTAAGGCGGCATACCTGGCGCGCAAGAACGAGCGGGCGGCCAGGGACAAGATGGACGACAAACTCATCTTAGTGCTGAACCGCTCGCGAGCCAGGGTCGAGGCTAGAAGAAAGAAGACAGAGTTGGATGTAAGTATTTTTAGTGCAAAACCCATCTAATATCTTAAGCGGTCATAAACCGTTTGGTTTATGACCGCTTGAGATACTTAATGTAATACGTGTTACAGAGTCTTTAGAAAACGGAACTGCTATGTTGTTAGCGCGAAGGACAAAGGTCAGTCGTCCCATACCAACAATTCACCACCGCCTTGAAGAATCTGGAATCCTATTTCCGAAGCCGAGCTGCGCTAAGTTAGGTCTTATTCGCGAGGTAGTAATTTTTGCCAGCGGCTCATCCAATATACAAGGCAGCGAGCGTGCACACCGTGGGGTTTTGGTCCGTAGGCCCGAAGTACGGGAGAGCCGGACATAACACCACAAGGGGAGGCGAGAGGATATGCATAAGGTGCAATTCACCACGTAAAAATAAAAAAAAGGTGTTATTCGCGAATACTAGCGCGAATCACAAGTTAAGGACGAGGATGCCGCCGAGCCCTTACCTAGTGTCCTAGTCAATTAAATCTAAGCCTTTTTAATTCTTGCATATACATAGGCTAACTTGTTTCTCGTAGGGATATAAACAGACTACATATTTAACTACTTAACTATATCAAGTTCAAGTACTTGGCATTAACAACATTTGCTATTATTTTTTGTTTTAAGTTGAAAAACGAGAAATTGCGGATACTGGAAGCTATCAGTCAAAAACTGGAGTCTGGGGACGCTGCCCGTGAGGAGAAAGAGCTCGCCATCCTTAAGAAGGCTATACAGAAGAAGAACGATATGTCAGTACCTATAATAATACGTGCTATGTACAATGTTTGTCAATAAACGGCAGTAGCCCAATGGATAAGGTATTGGACTTGAGATCAAGAGGTCACGGGTTCGAATCTGACCCATTTCACTACTGTCGTGAACCCACTCCTAATACAAGCATTCTAGCTTAGCTGGAGGGGTTAACAAGAATACTAGTAAATTGAAACCCAAATTGCCAGAAATATAAAAAAAAAAAAGTAGATATAGAATGTCAGATTAAGTTTAATTCAAATGGCAGTTTGCGTAAAGTCGTAGAGCCACGCGCAGTATAACATTTTTTTTTAATACGAGATGCTGCTAATTTTGTCTTACCATATATACCTAGGTGCCAGACAATAATTGCAGTACAAGAGTTAAACATTAAAGTTGGAATGATTTTAATATAAAACATTTGTGTTTCCTATTTCGAAATCCAAATTACATATTATACGTAAGTACTGGATGAGATGTTGACAGTGCTATGATTGCTTACTGAGTTAGTAGCAGCCAATGAAATCACTTAACATGAGTTTGACATGTTGTCGATTGTCTTATGACTTTCAGAAATTGGATGTAAATTTACGTAAGCAGATAGGTATAGCTACTTCGTCTACTAACAATGATATCATACATGTAATCTTTATTGTTTTGCTAAAAATAATATTGGAGAATACAGGATTCTACATAACTAGTGTAGGTACATTTTAAGTGATGCTTTTAACAGTATTGGGTCGAACCGGCACGCCGGCGTATAGACCACAATAGGCAATTTATAAGTCAATCGATATTTCAGAGATGAAGCTCGGCGTCAAGCGGACCTTCGCAAGAAGGAACAGTTCAGGAAGGACCGGCAGGAGGCGCGCGAGCAGTTCCTGCATGATGAGGAGCAACGACTGCACAAATTCAACACCATGCGCCAGTGGGAGATTATGAACAGGTCCCGAACTTTTGTTTACTAATAATCGCTCTTACTAATAGTACCGCAAACTTGTTAACGTTAGCAACTAACATAACAATTAACGTAACCTAACATTTCAGATTGATACCTAGCTAGATAACGTTACCAGTGCTTTAACGTTAGGCATTTATGTTAGTTTTACGTGAATTTTAACGATACCTTCTTTGTCATTTGTACTGTTATATTCAATAAAAAGAAATATTTGTGCTGCAATAACCAACTAATTTCGAAACTATCAATAGCCATTGGATGTAAATTTTGGGGCTTCATAAAGCCTACATGGCTCGACGTAGCGTCAGAGGCAACATTATCTAACAATATTCTGAGGACATGTTGTACAAAGCAGGCAATTGGCTACTTACAGGTTTAAGAACGCCGAACTTTATGACGCCTTTAAGGGACAGCTTAGAGCGGAAAAAGAACGCAAGGTCAAGGAGTATAGGGAAGATATTCTGAAACTTTGGGTGAGTTTATTACATGTATAGCTTCTCGGCCTCCCCGAAGGAATAGGTGAAGGTGTATTACACCAACATTCTGCCTATGTTTTATAGGCAAACATAATGTGGACAGGAGCATCCGCGTTGCCGCTGAGAATGTCCAAACAGAAATACCTATTATCACTTGATTAGTAAGACGAATTGTTAAAGTTTATTATTACTAATTTAAAATATGGCATTGATAATTTCTGAACTGCAGGACAAAAGTTTAAGACTAGCTTAATTAAAGTAGGAAAATGAAATGAAACTCACAAATTAAGTGTTTTAAGTAGATAACCTGTTTAGTCTTCTTATAAAACAGTGATTATTAAACAGTATACTTTAAAGCCGTAAAGAAATTTCAATAATCTATGCTAAAAGGACTATAATAGTCGCCTGATTTTTCATCAAAATATCGTCATTTACATTGTATGACTTTTTTCGAGTCTCGGCATACAAGCAATCAATTTGTTGATGGTGTCTTCAGATATATTGCTTTAACTTTCGCATAAAGCATTCCACATGTCTTCTTGCGAGGACGGACGTTCCCATCAAGGTCTTCCCACAAAAGTTCAATTGGATTGAGATCCGGGCTCTGAGGAGGCCACGACAAAATTCCTTGTGCCTCTTTCTCTTCTAAATATCCTCTGCATCATTTTAAGCTATGCTTTGGATCATCATCTTGTTGAAAAATGAATCCGTCTCCAATTAATCGCAACCTGGCAGGAACGGCATTTTGTTCTAAAATTTGTTTGTACTGCTCCTTTTTCAAAATTCCTTTAATTCTGATCAAGTCACCAGGTCCTTGGGTAGAGAAACAACCCAAAACCATAATTGAACCACCACTATGCTTGACTGTTGGGACTACACAGTCTGGCATCATCTTGTCTTAGCGGTACGTCGAACACAAATTCTTCATTTTGCACCGAATAGTTCAAACTTGGATTAATCTTCTTCAGTCCAATCTCGATGGGCAAGAGCTCATTGCACCCGTTTTTGCTTTTTTTGTGGTCTTAACAGAGGATTTCGAATGGCAACGCGACCATACAACTACGCATCTCTCAATCGCCGTTTTACTGTAGTCATTGATAAAGGTTTAACTCGGGTTTTGTTTAATTCAACGTGGATTTCTGGTGCTGTTAGGTATCTTTTTCGCTTGCTGGTAACAACGATGAAATTATCTAGTAGTAGGTCTCGGCCTTCCCGAGCGTACTGTCTCCCTGTATCGAGCTATTGTACCATAAACACAAGTCTACTATAACTTCAGTGGAGAAGCAATCTCACGTTCGGATTTGTCTTCGTTATGTAAAACAACGATGGCAGAACGCACTTCACTACTAATTTCAGGTGCTTTTCCCATTTTAAGATGTCTTGACTGTAGAAACCACAAGTTTAGACTAATTGAGATTGTTTGTGAACAAACCCAAGAAACCTCAGGATTACATAAGTCTTAAGATTAATTAATTAATTATTTTTATTAATATAATTATTAATTAAGATTAAATAAGTCGGAAACATGTATTTTCGAAAACTAAATAATCCTAATTATTGACCAATGCGAAAGAAAAGCAAAGTAATTAGTAATGAGCACATCATAAAAATATAACCAGGTCTCTAACACCTGGCTCTTGCGTAGCGTTTGTCGGTGTTTGAAAACAATATAAGTAGGTTTACTGTCCCATAACTTGAAAGCAAACAAAATAATGACTTAAGATATTAGGTATCAACAATAGAATTTGCAGATGTGCAGTTTTTTTATTTATCTTACGGGCTTTCATTACAGTTAATAAATGATTACGTTGTTTAAGTGCCGTCTTAAACTTTTGGTCAGCAGGGTATATTATACGATACCATTTAAGAATACGCACCATGCCCATTGATCGACATAAGGTTCCCTTACCGTTGTTCGTTGTAGCCTCTTCAGTTATTTTAGGCCTATGCAAACATCGCGATACTAATTTCTTAACGTAAGACTTAAATATTTAAAAATGATTTGTTCTACGTGAGGACCGAACTACAACGCTTGGCAGACTGACAAGGCGACTTTAAAGCATCCGTGCACTCTGAAACAACGAGAGTATTTAGTGTGAGTTTCGATTGTATGCGCAACAGAAAGAGCGAGAAGACCGCGAGGCCCGCGAGCTGGCCGAGTCGCGCTACTTCTACGGCGAGCTGGCCGAGCGCAAGATCCGCGACGCCGACAACCGCCTGCTCGCGCACGCCGCGCACCTCCTGGACGAGTGCAAGCGCCATCAACGACCCGACTTCGCGCTGCACAGGACTATCGACGTAACTACCTACTCTAGTGCACCTAGTATACATAAGACAGTAGTCTTTGAGATTACCTTAGCGATGTCCTGTATCCGAATTATATTCGAACGTGTAAACAAAACTGTCTGCACCCAGGATATCAATAATATTTGACTAGTGATATAAATAACATGTCATGAATACATTCGAATATTATTCAATTGTAAATATTATTTTCATTATTTTGAATAATATTCGAATCGCGCATTAACTAAGTCACGACTGAAACTTTTCTCGCGATGCGACTCACAAACATTTACAGTTATATAGTCATACCTTCTTAACTTTGCCAGCAATACTGCAAAATGAATCGTCTGTACCCGATGCCGGATTTGCCGAAATCGCTCCAGGAGCACTTCCAGCATTACGCGCCGTGGGACGGCTCCAAGCCTGACGCAGGATACGAGGAACCGCCGGAGCCGCCGCCATCTACGCCTTCTACACCGATCAAACAACCTCCGACAGCTAAGACTTCTAAGACCGAAAAGAAGAGCCCTGAGGCACAGAACACTGCCAAGGGAGAAGAAAGCTCAGAGTTGCAGGATAATGCCAAAGAAGACGAACCCTCTGGACGACAGGATATTGTTAAGGGGGAGAAACCTTCTGGACCGCAGGAGGCTGTAAAGGAAGAAAAGCCGCCTGGACCGCAGGAAATTGTTAAGGCGATAAAACGCTCTGGATTACAGGAAATTACTAAGGTATTTGGCTTTTATTATAGAGTGATTTACTCTATTTAATGTACTTGACTAGTCAATATTCGACCATCTGTCTGAATGCAAGTTTGCAACTAGAAGATAGTCCCCAAATTCACAACCTGCAAGACTTTGGATTATAGACAGAGACTCATGCTTCTAACCGTAGAATTGTGCGCTTGGAAGATTATAGCATCTAAATGCGGTGGCTTGTTATAGTATTACATCTTATTCTGTTTTATAGGCGAGTCCATCGAAATTACCCGAGAGTAAGCCGGAAAAGCCAACATCAGAAGACTACAAGAGAGCCGGTCCAGCAAATGGCCTGCAAAGAAACGCGCAGGTAAAATAAAATATTGGTTTCCTAGTAATACAAAGATGACTGTGTACGATCGACTACTATCATAAATTTATCTAATAATTTGCTTTTTATTTTGTTAATTATTATATGTGGCATACCTACTCGTAGATATGCATACGATTATGGTCCAAACTATGATGCCCGGTGTTATCCAGTATTCAAGCATTTTCAGCAGTGCCTAGTAGGCGGCATTAGACTCATCCGCATGTTATTTGGGCACATAAAGCTTATTTGGTTGTAAAACATCTCTGCCTAACCCAAGGGATATAATTGCTTAAGTTTATGTATGTATTCGATCCAGCGCCAATTGAGTTTTATAATAACGTTTGTGACTTTTTCCCAGAGGCAAAGGTGCGATACCCAAAGTATTAAATATGGAAAATCCATTATCGTTAGACTTCTATATATTGACTTAAATATTGGAGTAATAACGATTTTCTTTGTCGTTTGTAGACCGAGTGCTTGCCCCCGATAATAGCGGTGCCGTGCAAGAACCCAAACTGCCACTGCGAGCTGAAATTTTAGAGCACGAGGAACAAATGAAACGAAGCGTTTAGAAAATATTTACTTTTATTTTTATTATTATAATTATAATAACTTTAGAATGTGTTTGTTAGACCTCCAATACGTTTACGATTTAGGTATGACATTTTACAGTATCTGAGACTCCACAGATGCTGTTGCGTTTGCTGTTGCCAGAAATAGCATTAAGGAAATTAAATAATTGTCACTTGTCAATGTCAGGCTTTCTATACAAATATATTATTTGTGTGATCCACAGATCGCAGAACTCACAATCTACAGGTAACTTGGTTGTTTTTTATTTGGGAATTCGTTGATTTATAAATTCATCTCTGGCACAGATGATCCTTTAATAAAAGATACTAATGCGATCTAGGTGGAAGGCAACAAACAGTCATCTAGCGGCCATATAACAATAGAGCAATAGTACTCCGATTTCTTGTCGCAAAATCGCAGAGCTAAGTCGCAAACGTGTGCGAGGTCTATTTAGAGAGCATTTATGGCACGTGTGTATTGTTATTCGAGTGTGACTAGATAAAATTGGTGGTGAGACAATTTGTATGAAATGTAACAAATCTTGTACCGGTCCTAACAGTGGCTTTATACTTAAATAAAACAATTTTGAAACTAAACTAGTGCTTAATTTAAAATCTTTGGTCGCATGAGTGTAGACACGTACTTGTTATAGAAATAATATGAGTTCAGTCAAAACAGTTCCGTTTGACTGGACTTTACAAATTTGGTGAGTATGGGGTGGGTTTGGATGTGATAAATGTGTAGAATTATTGTATATTAATGTTACACTAGGCTGTTATATTATATACAACGCCAAAGTTTCTTTAGCATTGGTGTGAAAATATTGGTTGTCTATTGTTTACCCGAATTATATACCATAACCATCATATTCCCGAATTTCATTTATCCGAATTTCATTTGCCCGAACGTTTTGTTTGCCCTAAAAGACATATGACATACTTTTAATTGCCCGAAACTTAAATACCATAAGATACGAGTGCCATACGTATTGTTGTTCATATTTTTAATTGCCATAATAATTATTAAACATAATATTTAATTTATTTATTCTTCTCTTTTAAGTTTAATGGTCACAGTTCTAACCTAACCAAACTACTTCTGGGTGGTTTATAAAAATATAACCCTAGGGTGCCCTAAAGTCCCGATTGCATCCAGTTTCTCCTGATATAACAACCGTTACACATCCAATGTCGATGGCAAATGATGTTATGCCATGTGATAATTAGGGCTTACAATGATTATGACAAATGATGTTATGGTAAGTGACTTTATGGGAAACAAAGCTTCTAGCACGTGACTAATATAGCAAATAAGAGTAGGGCAAATGAATATTACGTCATACAATATTATGGCTGTTGACTATTATGGCAAATTATATTAGGGCAAATAAAATTCGAGCAAAGCAGTTCACACCGAAAATATTGACATGGCTAGCTGAAATAACCTGTTTAATTTTTATCTTGTAGCACAGATATTATCAATACCCCAGTCAATGTTGTAGTTATAATAAAATTAAATACACGAATAAATAATTTTTTTAGATGTTTTATGCATTCCGTTACGTTAAGGAGGTTTTATGTTTCTTTTCCCTTCAAATGTATAAAGAAACAAAATTAATATTATTTCATACGTATTCTATACCTGGCAATCTGTCAGTGCTACATATAACTCCAACATGTATATAACAACCACGTGTAACATTAATATAACATAATATAACAGTGTAGTGTACATTAAACAACTCGAACTAACAATATTACTACATCAGCTCTCGACATACGAAATATTGGAATCGTTATTTGAAACACAGCTTCGTAATACTCTTATTTGCTTTGGCTTAAACAATATTGTCTAGCGTTACGACAATTGCTAATGTTTGACGCGTAAATGTTTATATTATGTTTACTATTATGTCCTCAGAATATGCTTTTATTGAGCAAAGTCACAAAACACGGCAGGTACAGAAGACCGTCAATACAACAATGAGAATACGTACATGTAGATATACGTACGTGTATTTATTTACCCGGGTTGTATATTAGGGTGGCCATTTACATTTATGTAATTTGTGACCGATTGTGCTGTTCAACAATTATTCGGCGAGTGGTTTACTTACGAACAGTGAGAATCATATGTCATTAATATTCGACAATATGTAACAATCTTTGAGTGCCTTACTGACAAACTGTTTATACTAAGTCCAAGTTGCACCAATTTATCATTATCAGAACAAGAATTTTGTCTAATCTTTTGTTAAACGTAAAATATCAAACAATATTATCAAAGAGACTAACAAACCAAATTATACCTCTTCGCTGGTCGTCTCACTCGTCGAATATGGAACAAGCAATTTTAAAATATTATGCTGGTCAAGGAAATAAATTATTATATCAATAGATTTACAATCAAATGTTCCACGTCAACAATAGCAACTGTTTTACAATCAGAAAAAATATGTTCCAGCGGTCCCGCACGAGACTTCAATAATAAAAATAATCAAAACAAAATATAAACATAAAATAATATTCGGAATGTTTATCTTTATAACTCAACACTTAAAAGTATTGGGATTGTATGGTCCAAATTTCTTCTATAAGGACATCGACAAATTGCACCGTACCTACTGCAAATATACAGGACAATATATAATAGAAGTAAAACTACTCGTATCGATATGAACTTTTAAATTATCTGAATCTGGTGGACGCCTGTTAATACTGTAGTAATAATTACAACTAGAAGCAACTTGTGACCCTAATACCAAAACAAAACTATGCAAGTTGCGATATTGCTCTATAGAAGTTAATCGTAGATGTATAAAAATCCACTAGAATTTAAAAAACTGCAGTAATGATGCAATCCGTCTTTGTACACTATAAGAATAATATTTTAAATAAAGGTTTAAAGAAATTGCTTTGAAAAAGGCGTAAAGTACCGTGCTCGGCAGCCGCTGTAACATTTAGACGGAACGTTCGAACGTATCGGTCGTCACTTCGTGTCGTTCTAACCTAAACTTAAACTAGCTTGTACTGTGCGTTCGTATTACAACTAAGGATTTACTATGTACGTCAAACATAAAACTAAATTATTATGCTAAACATGGCATGAATTTGTGCGAAATGTACAAGGCATCGCCTTTTACAAAACTGCCTCGCGAGGAGTAATGCCTCGGTTTGAGTAAACTGTGCAGTCGTAACAGTGATTATGTTTATAAGTGATAGGCATTGGCAATTTGCTTAAGCCGAGGCAGTCTTGGAAAAAGCAATTTTATAAACCAACTTCAAATTTATGAGACACCACAATTTAAATTAATCAGATCAATAGATTTAATACAGTATGTCATGTACCTACGTTAAGTGGTGCAAGATAAAATTGAATTTAGTTTCACAAAACTCGATTAAATCAAGAACAATCAACAATACATTCATAAAAATACGTTCGTTGGAAGTCTGAATAATACTTAATATGTTTACAAGGGTAATTTCTGTTTCACATAAGGTCGGTACGGCAACTCGGTGGTCACACAATATTAGTTTATAACTATCTATTTATAGAAAAATAACTGCTAACAATATGTCAATTATTTTTACCTAATAATTTAATCGTGTCAAAAATACATACATCTAAACTTTATCTATGTACAGAGTCTGAGGGTAAATGTTACTTTATGTAAGGCAAGGATTGCTTTAGTCGAGGCGCGCACACGCCCGCCACACACTCGTACGAACCGAAGCATTATAAACATACATATAGGCGGAGTGGCTACAACCGAAACTTGGAATCAGGTCCTCCTTCGTTTATTCAATAATACTCTGTCCATTGCGACGTGGCTGACGAAACAAAATATTGCTATTTATTACACTCTAGAATAATATACATTCTATTTGTTAAGTTACGTACCTACACTATTTACAATTTCCTTCGCTCCAAAGCAGTAGGTACGTAAAGAGAAACTATATAATTATTTTACCGTATACCTATGGCTAAGTACGTCTGCCACGAACACAATGGACGGAATTAACATAAATAAAACTAAAATAAATTAAGTAACACAAAATAAACTTATGAATTTGGCACTAATCTAATACTTAACACTAATCTGGCCGTGAAATGCATCGCGAAACATTGAAATGCTTTAACAATTTTACTTTGATAATTTAATTAAAAGTTATGAGCAATCACACACGTTCAAAACCTCATATAATGCACTTAGAAATTTAATTACTTTATTCAAACGAATAAAACTAGCGTCGATATTTAATTCACAAAACAATATAGACAGCATCGAAAATGTCATCGCAATTTTCGATAGTATTCTTTAATGTGGCACCCGAACGGCGGGCGTTATTAGTATTCCAACACTTAGAAGACAAGTGTCAGTAGTGTGGTATGTGAGGTCAAGGCACGTCTCTGGCGGAGTCCATGGCGTGGTTGAGACAGCGACTCACGAGCTCCAGCTTATTGAGGTAGGCGGCGGCCATTTCACCGCGGGGAGAACTGCAAGTTATGTTCAAATAGTTAACTCTGACTATGAGTTCTCCAAGATATGTGAAGTCAATAAACACACACTGGGCCAGCGTGGTGTAGACTGTGGCCTAACCCTTCTTACATTTTGAAGAGACCTGGTCTCAGCAGTGGAACAGTTTATATACAACGCTGATATTATAATTCATTAAGAGATTTATAAAATAAAGATGCATGTATTAGTTGCTGTTATATTTTAGCTGCTTACCTTAGTATAAATGGATCCTCGTGTGGTGAGTTGGTGGTATATGGAGACCTTCTGACGAAATCACCCACTGAAAATAACATTATGTTGTTAATCTTTCTCCAGCCAAGGAGAATAAGAAGGTTAAACGAATATATAGAAAGTACGTCACATTCGTTGATTTTTTAAGGTTTCTTTTATTTATTTCTTTATTAGTCTTTTATGACGTTTTCTGAGCAAGCGAAAGTTTGAGATTACATCTTCATATTTAACTAAGTCAATAGTTGTATACAGGGTGATTTTGAAATCGTGTAATTCCTTTTAACCACGCATTCTACTGGTGATATAGAATAACCCTGACCATATTTTTATTTAATTAGAATTATTTTTTTGAAAAATTATTGTTCAATTTTTTTTCGTGAAATGGTGTCAGATAGTCATATGTTAACCAACCGAGGCAATTTTAATTTTTTACTAATTAAAATAAAAAACATATTAATAATTAATGTCGTAAATAATAACGGGCGGTCCTTTTTATTGCCCCTTATTATTTACGACATCAGTTATTGTTATGTTATTATTTTTAAATTAAAAAAATATTAAGATTGTGTCAGGTGGTTAAAATATGACTATATGAAATCATTTCATGAAAGAATCTGTACTCTAATTTTGCCGAAACCATTATGCTAATTAAGAAAAAATATTGTCAGGGTTATTCTATATCACCAGTAGAATGCGTGGTTAAAAGGAATTACACGATTTCAAAATCACCCTGTATATACAAATTTTAGATATCTTTTAGTAATGTGTTAGAATACAGTGTCATAAGTAAGTACTAGTTTATTTAAGGAAAGATTAAAAGATACATTATTAGATCGAAATTGGCTTAATTTATAATAATAATGTTCATAGTTAGTTACCTTTACTTGTTTTATATTTTATTGTGTTTTGTTTAATATGTATAACGTAGGTTAGGTAGTAGAATTAAGAGCGCGTAATAGATTTTAGGTACCATTGTAAAGAAAACAGATTATTTAAATTTAAAAATAAATTACATTGTGTGGTGTGTGGTGTATACATACATCCGGGCGAAGAAGGCAGGTTGAGTCGCATATCCTCTTTCATAGCTCTCCTGGCCAGCGAGGCGGCGGCCGAGCGTGACGTCACGGGCGCGGGCGCGCCCACGTCCCGCGAGGGCGGCGACGTGCCCGGTGCGTACGCGCCGTAACCGCTGCCGTACGGAGTTTGCATTGTGCTGTCAAATTGTACCCCACGACTTCGTTATACATCACTTTGAATGAACTTATGCAATTATATTACTAGCTGTTGTTTGCGGCTTTGCTGGCGTAAAAGTAGTGGTTAAATACGGTAACGTAGTTTTATTACAAATAAACAAAATATCAAATCTTTTCTCTTTATAATATAAGTATTGACTAGTTATATTCTGCTGTGGCATAGTCTAATAATAATGATACAGTATTTTTTCGGAATAATAAATTTCTTAAAGCACTAGTATATATCAATGTAAAGTTCTGTATCAAATGAAGTCGATTCATCGACTACGTTTTGATTTATGCGGAGCCAAACATACGTAAATCTCGATGCATAAGGTAATTACAAGCAAGGTAATAAATATAAAGAATATAATATAGAATGTAAGGTGTCTCACGGCGTGTGGCGGCAGCCGGCGCGCGCGACGCAGGCGGCGGAGAGCGCGCGCGCGGCCTGGCGCCGCCGCACCAGGAACGCCATGCGCAGCACGCCCACCACCGCCGTCGCCACGCACCTGCGCATACCGACTTTACTTTAGTACAACATATTACACTAAGGGCTTGTACTACCACCTCCAGATGCTATTTATCTATAAGATAAAAGTCTCGCCATCTCTCTTCTTTAACCTAACATCAGTGAGACAGCGTGCGATTTATCTTTCGGATAACTTTTACTTGTTAGTTGTAGGAGTGGTCATAAATATACATAAAAACGCACTGAAACCGTCTACCATACATAAAGTGAAGAGTCAACGATTTGTCATTCGTTAGTCGTATTCCGATTATAACCCAAAGAATCAAGTTTTGTTTTAAATTTAAAGTTTTTTGCATTAATGTACATTTTGTCAATAAATGTCTATGTCTTGGAAATAGTACCTTTTCTGGATGATAGGTACCCTGTCTTTTTCTGTACCCTTGACAACGTTTATGCGAAATTTCATGATGATCAGTCGAGTAGTTAAGATGTGATAGCGTAACGAACAAACTCAAATTCGCATTTATAATATTATAGTTAGAATTTATTTGCCAATTATTGTCGAAAATCGAGATAAATTATAGCTATATTTTGCCAGCGCTGTTTAAGCCGCACACAATATGAGGCGAACCATGATATTATTGTAAACACACTTTTATGCAAAATATTCGCATAAACATATAAATTCTTGTCAAATATCATAACAATCACAACTATTTTATATTAATTGATCCGTTTTAAATCTACATCTTTAAACGTATCCATTACAATACTTTTGCTTCTAAGATTCGTAACACAAACTCACTTGAATCGCTTCTTTCCCCTGCTAACTTCTGGTACCCTGGATGACGGTAGCCGCAAGTTCTTCTCTAGCTCGGTGTACCCGGCCAGCACTCGCTGTAAATAGCGCTTCTGCCACACTAACGCCTTACGGCAGCTCTCTAGACGCAAGCAGCGACCGTGGAGGTAGCGTACCTTTAGATAAACAACAAGAAATACAGACACCGAAATATAATAGATACCATAACTATGCAACGATATTTTTTTATATTACTAAAGTGGCAAATAAGCATACGGCCTGTTGGTAAGTGGTCACCGTAGCCTATAAACACCTGCAACACCAGTGGCATCACTTGCGTATTGTCGACCCCGTATAAACCTTCCCAGCTGCGTCGAAGCTACATGGTTCTTAAAAGAAACTAAAATTTCCTAGCGCCGTTAATAAGTCAACAAAGGCGTGGTTCATTGCCTTGGCATATGTAAACCAGAATCTTATTCATCGGATTGCCCGCATAGTGTAAACGCGTATCAATATTAATTTAATTAGAGGAGTAAGTAATACAGTTATGTTGAACATTACGAGATATAAAGTCATTGTGCTTATTTATATCATTGTAGACATTAATGTTAATACGCACCTAATTTTTCCATGTAAATGCAATTGAAATTAAACACTTTATACGGACTTTGTCGCGTTGTTTATTTTACTTTATAACACTGTTATTACATAATTTTCAAAGATGCTTCGCGAGGCTATTGAAATTAAAAAACATCCTAATTTCAATAGCCTCTCTATTATATGGTTGGAATGTACCACCAGCTTGGGATCCAGTCATTCAAATAGTCAAACCCAAGAAGAAGCAAAACAAAGCTAGACTTCATGATATTTTGAGCTCATTCTGCGTAAATAGGAACACCAAAGATTAAATTATGTTCGGGTACTTTGAAATAACTAGAAACACTTGAGAACGTTGGGACAACTACCATCTTAGTCTCCCCGTGAACATGGCTGCTGTAAAGCAACTGAAACGTCGGGGCAAAGTGTAAACTCAAAACTCAAATATAAATAGTTTTAATTAAAAATATATAGCTTAAATAGTAGTAAAGTTCAATAATAGTAGTGTTAGAATTTTTCAAAATTATGTAATAACAGTGTTATAAAGTAAAATAAACAACGCGACAAAATCCGTATAAAGTGTTTAATTTCAATGTATAACATTCGCGTAAACATAAGACAATATTATGTAAATGCAAGGTGAAATAAAACTTAGGTGCCACAACCACGATATAAAATGGGATTTCAGTAGATTTCACGACAGTAATTATATTTCAGGAATCCATTTAGGTAAATACACAAATTAAAAATTCATAAAATTATATATCCACGTAACTAATTTCGTAAAAAATAACAAATTGGTGAACGACCCTATAGTTTTTTCTAATGTAAACTTTTTCTTCCTCAAAAATACCCCTTGGCCATCTTAAAATTAAAAAGAGAACACGGGCTGACTGATCCAAACGTCAGTTGACTTGCATGTTGACGTGACATTCCGCGAACTACAATGAAGTGCAAAAAACACAACTGAAATGAATTGATGATATAATATTATTTGTATAGATGCAATAATGGAGGCACCGACTGGCGATGCACAAAAATTACCCGATATGGTGTAAGTACAGTTGAGTTATGTTGTAAGTACGTCATACAAATAACTAGTAGATATATGAGCCTCATACGGTCGCCATTCGGCTTTTCGTAAGGCGCAAAGAAACTGCACGCCTAAACCGCTCTTTAAATAATCCGCAATTCATTTCTAGATATTCGCGGTTAGCTAGTTATAATTTTTTTAAATTCTGACTGATGTTCTGAGATATGATTTCATGAGCATTAGATGTGTCTGTAAGTGTGGTATGCGCGGGCATGTATTGGAAATTGACTACAAAGAAATGGTCTTATTTTTTAAATATACGTGTCGTTACTTTCATACAATATTACGTTGATTAGTCAAACTTTATATTATATGCTCCAATTTTACCTTACCATAAACTAAAATCATTTATTTTCTATGTATTATTAATTATTATATTTATTTTTAATTTTCAATAATTAAACTATATGTCTTTTATTTAGTAGATATTATGTATATTATAATTTATCAAATGCAAAATATTTTCCCTTGGTATTTTTATATTGAGTTATAGCTAGTTTATAATTTATGGCAAACCATGAAGTTGGAGCAAATTTTGTATGCCGATACTTGTGATCGGCTTTTAAATTTCTTATGTCATTATTATTTTAGTTTGAATTGAATGTTTATTTATAGTATGTGCGGCGACCACCCGTCACTCACTAAGACGGAGCTGAACGTGAAAGAGTCAAAGACGGACGACAAAGAGAAGGACAAATTGAAAGAGAAGCCCACGTTGTCTTACGCGAAAATATCACTTACGGTATGTGACTGTGCTTAATATTAATCAACGAACATATCGAAACCAATTCTTGATATGTCTATCAAAGGTGGCGTTCGATTCTTTACGTTATTAAGGCAGGAAAAGCGCAAGACGACACTGGTTCCCTGCTGTAAGCACGCCGTCTCTTCAAGAAGCCTACCAACTACCCTATTCACCGCAGAAATATATACAAGGTTATTTGGTTGTATGTCCAACAGATCGAGATCGATCTAGCGCGGATATCAGTCCATTAGCGCGGGACATTTTATGCACTTTCGAGACGCAGCGCCACTTGCTGCGTAACGATATAAGACTACTAGTAACGCTTCAAGGAAATATGGGGTGTTAGTAAAGGTATGAAGGTGCACATTTCTGTAGGCAATGTGTCGTCGCTTAGCGCTTGTGCGTTGTGTGTGCAGCAGTCCCGCACGGAGGGCCCGGAGGCGCGCGCGCTGGCCATGTCGGAGCTGCGCGCGCAGCGGCGCCTGCGCTCCGCCGAGCGCGCCGACCTCGCGCCCGCCGCCAGCCGACCCATCGTCCAAGGTATATCTATCGGTACTTAAAGTGGACTGGACTAATATAACCTTGACGGTTGGTGTAGGGAATAGGGGAACGCTATATCATAAACTGGACTAGTCCTAGAGAGGGGATGGACATTAACTGTAGGCTCACAAACATTCGACATTGAATTTAAAATATAAAATATCTGGCTGAAGGACTTTTAGAACAGCAAGGTGGCAAACTAGAGTACGACACATATGACAGTAAACTATAGGAATACCTTTAAGACATACGTACGTAACACATAAGTTAAACCAAGAAAAATGCTTTGCTAGCGTATACTTGGTGTGGCGAAGGTAAAACATCAGAATTAAGATGCAAATATATGACATAACGCAATACGTTGAGCGTATGTTTCGTAATCCTCGGATAAAGGTGCGCTCGGACCTAACAAAAATCTAAATTCTTAAGTCAACGTTTCGACTCTGGCGCTTAAATACAATGCTTCTGGATATGGTTACTTTAATTAATTAAAGAACCCATACCATTTAGGTTAATATACGCATAAATTGAGTTGTATAACAGAGCTGTTCTTTGCCCCAGCGTTTCCATTGGCAGCAATGGGCAGTTTCCGTTGGCCACCATATTTGCTCGCAATGTGGGTGCTCGTGCTAGTGCTAACGCACGTGCTACATTGCCTCGTCAGCGTGCTGGAGCGAGCATTACCAGCTCTCAAGTGAGTATGCCATACCATTAAAACCCCTACGTGTCCCTTGTATGCATCTATATTTTGTCAGCTACCATTACCCTCCATACTACTAGGCAGCGAGTAAAAACCAATAGTAGAATTTAGTAAGATATTCATATGCCTATTTTTGATTGCGTCTGTTTAGTGAGAGACGAGCTTATAATGTTAGGTTGACCCTTTAATCGACCATGTTCCTAATACGACCAAATATCCATATATACCTATTAAAGTAATTGGTTTACGTCTTATCATATTGCTTGGTGAAGAGACTTTTTATTTCGAGAGTTTCAGATTCGTAAGAAGTGATTAAGTAAGTTTGTGGTATATAATATGAACTTGGTTAATAAGTTGTCCTACTAATGGCCACGGATCTTTTCTTAGTAGGTATCGGGCTTTGGTTTGGTCATAGTTAATGAAATTGACCCAGTGCTGATTGGTAAATGTTACACATCTTCAAAAACATTAAAGACAATCATCTCTCTTAGACATGCAGAACTTAACATATCATAGAGAAGGCATATTGGTTTTTAAATGTTTTCTTTACAGATCATTTACCATCACTATAGATCATTCAAAAGTCAAAAAGTATAAAATAATTTATTCATTTAGGTCACAAAATAACACTTATGAATGTCAAAATAAATATGATAGTCAGTTTACTAAGGTACTGAAGCTACATTTAGGTTAGTCACTAGATTTATTAAAGGACCAAATGATCTATCCTTTTTTGTTAAAACCCTAAACGCGCGTGACTAAGAAATATTGTACGCATGTCATAGAAGTATAACGTTCCAGGAAGTGCACGGACTACTTCCGCACATGGACGGAGGACTCGTGGAAGCTTGAGCACGACCTGAACCACAAGATGTGCCCCGCGGCGCTGGCAGCGCTGACGGCGGTGCTGTACGTGGTGTACTTCTCGCTGTACGTGACGTACGCCGCGCTGGCGTGGGCCATCGAGCCGCTGTGCCCCGACGACGAGCGCGCCGGCCTGGCTCTCGGCGACGGCGAGCCCAGGGTCACCGACTACGTGGACGACGTGCACAGCAACACCAACGCCAGTATCAACCAATAATCTATGTACACGTGTCGCAGAAGCGTTTATTATTTGTGATCATTTTACTCACTAAAATGTGCAAGTGATGATATAACATATGAAAAATCCAATGTTGCTCTTATTTAATCGTACTATGTGAAATGTGCAAATCACATTGGGATATGTCGGGATGGATTTGGGCTGAACCGATTAAAACCACCGCGGTGTTCCTCACACCTTTATGGCAGGGCCACGCGGATCGCTCTCGCATTCGAATCGCGACCACGCCAAAGGTTCGAGCCACCGATGGACGTGGCGGGTCCCACACAACCATCACACATACAGGACAAATGTACAAGACGAATTCACAAACACACAATATTTACGCAGACAAAGCGGGGGACCTAGTCCCCCTTCCGACATCGAGAGGCGTGCGCGGAACACGAACGCCGTCTACTCGGATCTGTGCTGATCGGGCGGACGGCCCCAATGGGTCCACCACCCGCAAGCTTCTATTTAAGATGGCTGGAGATCGTCTCGCCCTCCTGCGCCCGGCTCTGCGGTTAGGGAGAGGGATTGAATGTTCCCTCTCCCTCTCCGCCGCCTCCTTCACTAACATCACCTCCTCACAGAAGGAGGCGACGGCATTCCAAGACCTCTCGCTCAAAACCATGGACAGAACCATAATCACGAGCGAGAGGACGACCCTACCGACTGCCGCGTGCATGACACGGCGTTGCGCGGCCCAAGCAGGGCAACCTACCAATGTGTGCAACGCCGTGTCTTCGACAACGACGCGACAGTCGCCGCAGTGATGACAACTGGGCTTCTCCTGTTTGCCTATTCGACACAGGTGCCGACCGAAACAACCGTGGTCGGTCAGTACCTGCGTCAGTCGAAATGTGAGGGCGCCATGACGCCTCTCCAGCCACTGTCTAAGTTCGGGTCCTACCGCCACGATTGTGGCGTGCCCGGCGCTGGGATTGACAAGTCGTTCCTCCCATTCTGCCACTAGGACCGCGCGAAGCTCGCGCCACCGCACCTCGATATCGCGATGCGACGGCACTTCACCCCGTAACAGTGCCTCCTGGCGCCATTCAAATAGCGACGCCAGGAGCCCGGCCTCTAGGTCCCAGGGCGGCGATCCGGCAAGGAGGCTCGCTGCCTCGAACGAGATCGTGCGGTAGCCTCGAATTGCCCTGACGTCGATGACGCGTTATGGCCGCCGAAGAGCGGCCACACTTTTGGCTGTCAGGGTGTTGGCCCATACGGGTACTCTGTATAGGGCCTTAGTCCGCACTACCACTTCGTAGAGCCTCCGGCAGGAGGCGTTTGGCCCCCCTAAGTTGGGCAGCAGGCGCGCTAACGCGCCTGCAACGCTCAGAAGACTGGGAGCCATACCCCGAAAGTGTGCAGCAAAGTCCCACCGGCTGTCGAGTACGAGTCCCCTCCTACCGTGATGTGGGCCCCTGGAGGTGGCCGGTTCCGAGGACCATGAAAGAAGATGGCCTCGGACTTAGAAAGAGCCACCTCCAGGCCTAACCGCCGGATACGACCAACGACTTGTGCAACCCCAGCGGTCGCCAATATGCTCACCGCCCGGTGCGACTTAGCCCTTGCCGTGACTAACTCGTCGGCGTAATAAATGACGCCGACGCCATGGAGGAGCGCACCTCGCAGCACCCAGTCGTAGCCGATGTTCCCAACTTTCCACTGACTTGGGAACTGGCCTCTCTGAAGACACGATGTGAGGAGTCCCCTGAGTCGGGGCCCGAGCTCCTCAAGGGCCAGGACCCACGCACAGCCTGGAATGCCGTCGGGTTCTGGGGCGGTGTTCTTCGCACGAAGTCGTGACACCGCCGCTCGTAATTCTACCCGGGTCATTTCGGGAACAACGTCGTCGTCAAAGTCCGCGGAAACGCCATGGAAGGCGGAACCATAGGCGGAGGAGTGTGCTCCGCTCTGGAAGGAAACAGAGCGGCTACCACCTCTCGCAGGAGCTCGTCCAGCGCTCCTATGAGAGGAGGAAAGGGAGGAGACTCTGCCCATGGGCGAAGCTTCGATATTACCATAAGGTATGGACTCCCCCAGGGATTACAGTCCAGAGTCTCTAGGAACTCCTGGCAGGCCCGATGTTTGGCCCGTATAATCTCAACTTTCAACGATTCTTTGGCGCTCTGTAGGTCTTATAGAGTTCCGCCTGTCTCTCCGTGAAATTGGATGGGCGGCGATATGATCTGACCACCAGTATACCTGGCGCCTCGAAAGAGTAGATCTCACTCGCGTCATCGCCGCATCACAAATTCGACTCATTGCCTCCCGGAACCACTCAACCTCTATCTCGATGTTTTCAGGCCTGGCCGGAGAACGCACCCAGGCCTAAACGATGGAAGCCTCCAGGAGGACCTCCCTATTTAATTTAGACAGGGCCCAACGCGGACCGCCCTCAATCGGATATCTTCGAACGGGCGCGCCGGAGGTCTGGGCGGAGACGTCGAACCGGATGTAACGATGGTCCGACAACGTCTCCATGTCCTCGGCGATGCGCCAACTTACGTTACGGCGCGCTAGAGCGGGGCTGGCACAGGACACGTGCACCTCACCCCTCGCATCCGTGGTCGATGAACCCCAAACCGAGGATTTGGCAAAATAATAGGTTCTAACCCAAACAATCATATATTACTAATATAAAATTTAACCGTAGTTAATTATAATTTAACGTATAAATTTTAGTAATCCTCCGCTCTTCTTCGAAACTGATATATCAAATTTTACACTTTTCCGTGTAGATATCATATAGATGATTAAAATGAAATATAAAGTTACTAAACCATACCATATATTCGAATGTTTTATCGACGTTCATTATTTAGAGTTTCATTTTACGTAATGTATTTCTAATGTGAAATGATCTGGCATTCTACAATTATATTAGTTCTGTGGTGTTTCAGAAATATAACAGAGTTATAAATGTATTATTGCACATATGCCCAAATTTACGTTAATGTTTTCTGATTCCTATAAAAAACACTATATTAGCTTCATTTCGAATCTTATTTGTTCACAGTTACAGTACAGTACTTATAAAATGGTTTGACAAGCAAATTCATATTGTAAATAAAAATCCTCATGTAATTCGGAAAGAACAACACTTCACGGTATACTAGATCTTCATCGTACCTACACATTAGTAAAACTCGAACGGCGGCGTTTAAATCATCCGAATTAGAATGCAGTTTATTTTTTTTCTGTTGCATGTTTTAGTATGCATATACTCTATGAACAACTTTATATCTCCGAAATGTTAAAGATGCTCCCACTTGGTTAATTAATCAAAACTTCAAAGAAACTCATATACTTTTTTTGAACCCTACAAACAAAAACAACACCAGATATAAAAGCCATTTAATGAACTCACAACTTGATCCCTCTCGTCCGGTTGCGGCTGCACTTTGGCTTGCGCCTGCACTTCCTTCTCCAGCTTGTCTACCTTGGCGGTGAGCTGCTGCTTCTCAAGCCTGAGGGTCATTAGCTCCGGGCTGGCGGTGTCAAGGAGACACTTCTTAAACGTTGCCAGCTCTCGGGCTAGTTCAGTCTTTGTGCTTTCGATTTCAGTCTGTAACAAAATGGTACATTTACTAATTGATATATTTACATTTAATCATGATAGTGGGATGAATTGGACGGCTTTGAAAGGGACTGGCAGGGAATAGCGATTTGGAAATCCAAGGGAGATTTTGCCCAGAAAAAAAAAAAGAAGTTTGTTTGTAATCGATAAACTCTGACCTGTGTAACATCTGAGTAAAGTAGATTTCTAAAGTTTTTTAACTTGAATGATAAAAATTGGATCGGTAGCGATCCAATTTTTATCATTCAAGTTAAAAAACTTTAGAAATCTACTTTACTCAGATGTTACACAGGTGAACGTGCACATTAATATGTAGACAAGAATATCTAAATATATATTAAAGTTTTTGTAACAATCAATATAATTATAACTATTGACTGGTACTGGTAGTTACAAATGCAAGATCTACGGCACTACTGCTTTGTTTCAAGCATACAGTTCGTGACACTAAGGTTAACCTCATTCCCTAAGTATATATTGTAGCTTAACATTTACATGTAAGAAATAAGAATATACGTACCAATGCATCATTAACAGGTCGATGTGTAGCTACAGACGCGAATTTGGCTTCTAACTCAGCAATAGTACTGTTCTGTGTACCGATCAGTTCTTTGGCGCGTAGCAACTGTACACCCGTGTCGTGCTTAAGACTGTAACAATACATATATTTCGTTTAATAAGGTACTTTATACTAACAAAATGCAACATATCAATATTAATTTTCTACAATATGTATGACATATGCAAAATATGAAAGTAGTGACTACTGCGAGACCAACTACCTATATGGAAGGAATAAAATCTAAAATAAAATATATCGGTGTCGTCACCGAGTAAAAGGACTACGTCAATACAATTGCATCATATCAATTGTGTCTACATCGCATATGGTATCAAATATTCGATTAGATTATGATTCGAATTACAATAAATTAAAATTATAAAGATCATCATTCAATTAATTGCTACTGATTGAACGAATGTCTGTTTTCGTAACAAATGCATTTAAATGTTAAATTAATCAAAATCGTACGTTGCAATTAAATCATTAATCAGGATCGTGTTTAGTATTTAAATAATTAAATTACAATTGTACCTTGCATTGAAATAAATAATCAATCATAGAAATCTCACACATTTTTTCGGTTTGTCAGGTCCACCGACAGTTAATATGTGATTTCCTTAAAATACCGCTTATGTAGGAACCTGGATGTACCTCCTACCAATCCGCCTGATCTGAGGATTCTCCTTTTAAGAATTTTCCAACTAGACGGAGTAGTCATACCTGATAGGCCACGGGCCGCAGGCTGGCCGTTGACGTCGGGAATTTGTTTATATAGCAGTTCATAGTGCAAACTTTGCTTGCGAGATTCGGGATTCAATGGAGTAGTGTAATTGTGTACAGCGCCGTATCTTGTCATTAGCAGTAACTAGTTCGCCTACATAGTCGCTAGCCCGCTTACCGTTTGATCTCGGCCAGTTCGTTCCTAAGCGCGGTGCAGTGCTCGTTCCTAGCGTCGAGCTCGCGCTGTGAGTGCGCACGCGCATGCTCCAGCGTGGCCTGCAGGTCCTGGTAGCGACTGCGCTCCACCTCCAGCTTTGACTTCAGGATTGATACCTCGCCTTTCAGGCGCTCGCTCGTCTCCATCTGTTGAGGAACATCACACTTATGTTATACCTGTAGTCTTAGATAAATCTGACATTTATATTTTAGTCAAAAAAGATCGAAATTATAGTCTCAGACACTTTGTTTGAGGAAATAATTTTATCTAAAAACTAAGTATCATGGTGATTTATATTTTCTTAATATGATGTTTCGATAAACATAAAATAAAGTAGGTACGTTAAAAAAATATCCCGCTTTAAGAGTAAAATAAAAAATCATCTATATGTTTTATAAATACGTTACATCCTAAAATACGTCTATTCGTTTAAGACTTAACGAAATACTTATAAATGTTTGATTCTAGATGTTTAACCTATTGAATCGCAGCGGAACACCGGTGGTCAAACACAATACATTTTAATTAAGTCTGTTTTTCTAAGACTTGACAGTTTAAATTCTCCATCAATGTACGGTTGTCAGCGTTCAGACACAGTACTCTTATGATTATGTCTCAATATGTTTAAACTGACAAATTAACTTGGTTCAATAGTCGTGAAGCCCAGATCCAGCAATCTGCGCCTGATCTCTCTCCGGTCGTGTCGGATTACCGTCCCATTGGGTCATGAGAGTTAGGGAACAGAGTACTTGTGTTTGCGCACATACTTATGCACTATAATATCTCCTGCGCAGACGGCTAGTCTCCGTTAAGACTGGCCGCCGTGACCGAAAGTCGGTCTGGAGCACATTAGCCTGAATAGGTATAATACCTGCAAGTTGAGCTGCGCCCGGAGCGGGTCGTGCTGGTTGTCGTTCCCGCTGGAGTCCAGCAGTTGTCGCTCGAGTTGTGCCAGCCGCGCGCGGGACTGCTGCTCGCGCTGTTGGAGCTCAAGTTCTGATGCCATCGCACTCTCCAAGCGCTTCTTCAGGATTTGGATCATGTTGGAGTCTTGGTTCTATAAATAAATAATAATAGTTCATTGAAAAAGTAAACCATAACTATGGCTCAGAAAAATATTTCGATATTCATTCATACATAATTTTACACCTCTATCCCAAAGGAGTATGCACTGGATAACTCTGTATGTTTTGACAGAAAAACCCAATAACACTGCTCTACTTGGGAGTCGAACCCAAAACTTCATGCACAGTAGTCGCATAAGCTGCAACTGCGCCACCGAGGTATACCACCATAAAATAATATTACCATAAACCAATTAACTGATAACTCTGGAAAGATTGACACATAAACCAATTAACTGATAACTCTGGAAAGATTGACATAGTTTTCGAAAAACGTTTTCGTAACGTCACAATGAATAGACTTGTTTGAGAAATGTTTTTTAGTCATGTACTATGACTAAAAAACATTTCACATTATTCAAATGTAACTATACGCATAACCTAATATTGCCGATAGCATAAAGTCTACCATTGCTATATCTGAGAGATATTGTTTAAAGTGTACGTGGTCGTCCTCGATGGCGTAGTGGTTAGTGTAACCGACTGCCAGGTCTGAGGTCGCGGGTTCGATTCCCGCACAAGTCAAACATTTGTGTGCATGAACATGGATGTTTGTCTTGGTCTGGGTGTTTATATGTATAATATGTATGTATTTATCCATTGTCTAGTACCCATAGTACAAGCTCTGCTTAGTTTGGGCTAGATGGTGTTGTGTGTATGTGGTAGAAAATTATTATTAAAATTAATTATTATAATTATTATGTTTCTCTTATCACAGGTACTTCTAACACTACAACGTACTTCTAACATATTATATTAGAAAATACCTGGCCCTTTGGGAGGCTTACACGGAGACATGGGTCCAACGTGAAGAGGCCCTTCGAGAGTTTTAATCAAACGTGGTATGGAACACATACAGCGGCACTAGCCGCAGCAGGCGTAGGACTATTGCTACGTATGGATTCTAATATATGGGCTATAGGTATGGGTGTTTGGTGGACCGGTATATTGCTAACTATGGATGAAAAACGGCGTCTGCCCTGAATACTCTAATAGCATCAATGCAATGGGCAGACAATAATAATTATTATTATTACGTATATAACAAGAAAATCATATAGTGATAAATAAAAGTAACATACCTGTAGACTTTCAGAAGTTTCCTTGTGCGTATCGAGCAATAGTTGTAACCGTCCGGAGTTGTCGCGCTCGGCCTCATACCGCAGCTTGCACGTCTGCCAGTCTGATACCAGCTTATCACGAACCCTGCGAACACAATCAATACTTACAGATTGATAATATCGCCTCATAAAACAACAACAATAAGAATGTGAAAGGATGTGCGATGTCTGAAATTGATCGAATTTCTAATATTGTAATCCGTTGATCCGATAGGGCATCGTGGATTCAATTTCCAAAATATCGACGCCTGAAATCAGAACAAAACAGAACAACAATTTTAACCATTGGCTTATCGCTGGTTTTCTTACAATATAATATTAGCCGGGTATTGATTTGCAATTTGTATTTTCCCACTGCTGGGCACAAGCGTCTTCTCAGTGTGAGAAGTAATAGGACATAGTCCACCACGCTGTTCCAGTGCGGGTTGGCAGACTTCACATGTATGTTTATATCTTCAAGAATATTATGGGGAACTCTCAGATGTGCAGGTTTCCTCACAATGTTTTCTTTTACCGTTAAAGCGAGCGATAATTACCTATTTAATACGCATATAACTTCACAACGTCAGAGATGCGTGCATTGAGATCGAACTGGAGACCTCTGCGTGGTAGTCCAATGGTCACCCACTAGTCTATCGCTTAGTCAAACGCATATCAATTACAACTGACCTGTTCAATTCTGTGATGAGAGCATCTTTGTCCTTGAGGCGAGACTCGAGGTTGTTGACCTGCATCTGTAGCTTCTCGTTGTCAGACCTCAGCCTGTTGATGCGGTCTGATGATGACGAGTGGATTGAGCTTGACGATCTGTACGAAACATGTATTTAATGTTAAAAATTTACATGGTATTTATATAGAGGAAATTCTCGCAGCTGGCTGGCCAAATCCGAAACTACAAGAATAGCAATAAATATATGTTATTTTATTTATAGTATTACAAAGTTAGTATTGAATAATATCAGCTTACTTTATAAACTATTCCACTGCTAGGCACGGGGTTTCTTTCAGTACGAAAAAGAGTTATGCCATAGTATAAATCATGACGATAGTTAATATTGAATATTATTAATTATACTCATTCTATTAAATTAAAAAAAACATTCATTTTAATGTTGACGCCGATGACACTTTGATACATGTCGTGATATCACTATCAATGGGTCCACTACATTTCCACAAAGTCAATAGTTACCAAAATTTAAGATTATCTATTCGAGATACGATGGCAAAATAATTATGTGTTTTACTTACTTAGACGTATTCAAAGCCAGGCGTGGAATATCCTCTCTTTCATCGCTGCTCGCAGACAATATCTATAAACAATTATAGTTTATATTATACATAAATATATTGAAACAAATAATAATAATAATAACACAATTTACAGAAAACCATAACAGAAAAATACATAAATACACAGAATTAAAAGAAGAAATAAGTAGAATATGGACAAACGAAATGAACAAAGTATACATTGTGCCCCTGGTGCTCTCCAGCGCAGGCGTCATACCTAAACATCTGCTTCACTATTTACGACAGATAGAGCTACCCACCAACCTTTACATCACTATGCAGAAAGGCCGCAATACTCAATACTTGCCGTATAGTTCGTAAGTTTTTGCAGAACGAGTCTCTTTTAATAAATAATGCCCAAATGAACGCCACTTGGTCTAGACCCGTGGTTTTCAGTAGGTAAATACCGAATTTTATTTCGAGAAAAACAGATTAAGCCATCCAAAATAATAATAATATATTTATTTGTTCAGACTGCGTCCATAATGTAATGTCCAAATAATATCTTATCTTATCTTGTGTGGGGGGGCCAGTCAGTGCAGACCGGCGACACTTCGACCCAGTGGGATCTTTTGTGTCGACTTCCCCAATGACAACTGCCATAGATGTTCATGGCAGCCGGGACCGACGGCTTAACGTGCTCTCCGAGACACGGAGCAGGCGATAATTGTCAATCAATACGCACATCATTTCGAAAAGTCATATAACTTCCGAAAGTCAGAGGTGCGCGACGTGGGTTCGAACCCGAGACCCTCTGCATTGCAGTCTGATGGTCTCCCCACTGAGCTATCGCTGCTCCTGTCCAAATACTAACATAGATTGCTGAAGATATGGGAATAACTATTATACTAAAATTATAGTCCATTGAAAAGTTACATTTAGGGATGCGTTTTTCAGAGGACGCAATTAAACTTTTTTGTTGTGTAGGTTGGTATAAGTTTAATTTCAAGTTTGTGGGGTCGCCACCCTTGTCCCCCGGCCGCCATCTTGGAAAAGGGGTGCAAAGGGTTCTCGCGCTGTATCTCGTAAACCAGCAACCCTACAGAAAATTTTGTAAGACATTAATTGTAGCAAATTAAATTGAAACCCTCGACAACCCCACAAACTTGAAATTAAGCTTATACTAACCGCCAACACAAATCAAAAAAATAAAATTGCGTTCTCTGATAAACGCACGCTAAGGCCTAAAAAATGTAACATTTCAATGGACTATAAAGTTTTCTTGCTGATATACCTTTTAGAATATTCACAGTCTAGAAAATCTACTCTGATCAATCATTTATTTTTTAGAATGGAGTGGTTCGCCAATGAATACCTGTTGAAGAGGCAATAGCCACACCATACCGAAAAAAAAAATTATAGGCATAATTACAAAACTACGTCTTTCTAAAAATTCTTCCACGCGCCATGAATTTCGACCTACTAATACAATGAATGAATGATAATGAGCAGTGACTGTTTACCTGTTCCATAATATCTTCATCGAGTGTGTGCGAGTAGTCGAGCTGGTCGCGCAGCGCACGCTCCAGCTCCGCCGTGGGCGAGCGCACCGCCAGCGATAATGAGCAGTGACTGTTTACCTGTTCCATAATATCTTCATCGAGTGTGTGCGAGTAGTCGAGCTGGTCGCGCAGCGCACGCTCCAGCTCCGCCGTGGGCGAGCGCACCGCCAGCGATAATGAGCAGTGACTGTTTACCTGTTCCATAATATCTTCATCGAGTGTGTGCGAGTAGTCGAGCTGGTCGCGCAGCGCACGCTCCAGCTCCGCCGTGGGCGAGCGCACCGCCAGCGATAATGAGCAGTGACTGTTTACCTGTTCCATAATATCTTCATCGAGTGTGTGCGAGTAGTCGAGCTGGTCGCGCAGCGCACGCTCCAGCTCCGCCGTGGGCGAGCGCACCGCCAGCGATAATGAGCAGTGACTGTTTACCTGTTCCATAATATCTTCATCGAGTGTGTGCGAGTAGTCGAGCTGGTCGCGCAGCGCACGCTCCAGCTCCGCCGTAGGCGAGCGCACCGCCAGCGATAATGAGCAGTGACTGTTTACCTGTTCCATAATATCTTCATCGAGTGTGTGCGAGTAGTCGAGCTGGTCGCGCAGCGCACGCTCCAGCTCCGCCGTGGGCGAGCGCACCGCCAGCGATAATGAGCAGTGACTGTTTACCTGTTCCATAATATCTTCATCGAGTGTGTGCGAGTAGTCGAGCTGGTCGCGCAGCGCACGCTCCAGCTCCGCCGTGGGCGAGCGCACCGCCAGCGATAATGAGCAGTGACTGTTTACCTGTTCCATAATATCTTCATCGAGTGTGTGCGAGTAGTCGAGCTGGTCGCGCAGCGCACGCTCCAGCTCCGCCGTGGGCGAGCGCACCGCCAGCGATAATGAGCAGTGACTGTTTACCTGTTCCATAATATCTTCATCGAGTGTGTGCGAGTAGTCGAGCTGGTCGCGCAGCGCACGCTCCAGCTCCGCCGTGGGCGAGCGCACCGCCAGCGATAATGAGCAGTGACTGTTTACCTGTTCCATAATATCTTCATCGAGTGTGTGCGAGTAGTCGAGCTGGTCGCGCAGCGCACGCTCCAGCTCCGCCGTGGGCGAGCGCACCGCCAGCGATAATGAGCAGTGACTGTTTACCTGTTCCATAATATCTTCATCGAGTGTGTGCGAGTAGTCGAGCTGGTCGCGCAGCGCACGCTCCAGCTCCGCCGTGGGCGAGCGCACCGCCAGCGATAATGAGCAGTGACTGTTTACCTGTTCCATAATATCTTCATCGAGTGTGTGCGAGTAGTCGAGCTGGTCGCGCAGCGCGCGCTCGAGCTCTGCCGTGGGCGAGCGCACCGCCAGCGCGCGCTGCCGCGGCGACGGCTCCGTGCGCGTCGGGGACACGCGCGTCCTGCCACGGAGATTTATATACTTATTACTATCATCGTATAGATAATACATTCAACAAAATACATTTATACAAGGATTGTATTAAAATTATATATATTTACAAAAATCATTTTTCTTGATAACTAACCTTACTGAATAGGTACTATATTGTATCACAAGAATCAAATACAATATATATAATATATTCCAACTACGGTTATATCAAAAGATGAAGATGAAGATGAAAATGATTTGTTTGCCATACAATATGGTGTTATAAAATATCACAGTCTTAATATGTTCTGTCCATTTCAAGACATTCAAATGTTCACAATAATTAAAGTGCGTAAAAAATATTTATAGCATGAAGCTTCTTACAAACTCTTTCGTCAAGGAAAACGTCTGAAGACAAGTGCGTCCCCTAGTCGTAACGCGGGCGCTACACAAACGGTTATGGAACTCCTACACTTCAAGAACACTGGTGTGAACTACGCTCAAAGACGTAGTGTGATGTATTATATACAGACTGTTCGCTTAGATGAGGGACATATTGAAGGAGAGTAAGTACTCAGTATTCGATTCTCGTTCCAAATATGTAATAAACATATAACATTATTTTTTGACACATTTATCCAACAAAATACACAATTTATGAACACCAAGCGCGCGAATCAAAACTTGCAAATAAACGATAGGTACTATCGACATGAGCGACGGTTGACCACTTCAGAAAAAAATCGCTTACACATGTTGATCAGTTGAATTTGTATCGCCTTAGAATAAGTAAACAAAAACAGTAAAGTGTAAAAGAGCTCAAACAAAAAAAAGGGCCGTGTCACGGGTGTTGGCCTGATGCCATTTTAACCTTAGGAGTGGTCAACCGTCGCTCAAGTTGAAAGTACATATGTAATAACAATACCGTCACACGGACTGCCGAAAACCACCTCCCCGCGCGCACACCGCGCCCGCACCGCCCGCGCCGTCCTGGCGCTGCCGCGGCGACGGCGATGCGCCAACAGGACATACTCCCGCGCAACCCGCAGTCTGCACGAGTGCATCGCTACTTCCGCATTTCTCTTAGCGCGCTCTCGTATTTCGCGTCGATCCCGTGTGCATCGCGTATTTTGTGTAAACATTTGTGATAAGTTGATAACAGTAGAATCAGTTTTAAAGATGTCGATTTATCAGTGTTTCAATGAAGAATACTGGGATATGGTTCGTGTCTATGCACTATCCAATGAGTGTTCGGGGAGCAGTCAATTTGTACCGCGAGATGTTTCCCAACCACCAGACTCCTTCGTACAACCTGATGTTGGGCATCGATCACCGATTGCAAACATTCGGACAATTCACCGTGCCGACGCATGCCCAAGGTCGTGGGAGAGAGCCATACCCAGTTCATCTCCAAGAAGCTATCTTGGAATACTTTGAGCATCACCCGCAGGAGAGTACTCGAAGTGCAGCAAGGCGGTTCGGAGTATCAAACTCAACCGTGTGGAAGCTACTTCATAAAGAAGGAATGCACCCATATCATTTTCGTCCCGTTCAAGAACTGGGGGCTAATGATTACTAACCGCGAATTAATTTTTGTCAGTGGTTTTTATCAAATTTAAATAACAATATTTTGTTTACGGATGAAGCCACTTTTACAAAAATGGGAGTATTTAATGTTCACAATGAACATTGGTGGAGCAGTGAAAACCCATATGTGACGCGACAGGACGCTTACCTATCAACATAGGTTTAGTGTTAATGTGTGGGTGCCTACCCATTTTGAACAATTGTTTGCTAGGCCCTTATTTTATCGAGGGAAGACTAGACAGCTTATGTTACTTAAACATTTTAAATAGTGTTGTGGACGAAATGCTGGACGATGTACCCCTCAGTGCTCACCGCAACCTGTACTATCAACATGACGGAGCGCCCGCGCATTATCAGGTACGAGTACGTGAGTTCCTAAACGCTCACTTTGGTGATAAGTGGATAGGTCGCGCGGAGGGCCTGTACCGTGGCAGGCTCGCTCTCCTGATCTCGCCCCGTTAGATTTTTACTAATGGGGTGAAGTGAAGAGATTAGTGTACGTAACGGAATGAATGAACCTTTGAAGTAATAGGTAGTTAACGCTAGCCGCTAGCGCTAGAGTGTCCAAACGTTGCGAGACTTTTCACGAATTGTTTGGTAAGTTATTTATTTTTTATTCATCCGTATTTTTATCAATACTCTTATTAGATTCGTGTATTCCTACACTACAGCTAATTTCAATATGTCCCTCGTTTAATCGAACATACTGCATATATTCAAATAACGGTTTTGTCAAAATATGAAGATGAAAATGATTTGTTTGCTATACAATATGGTGTTACAAAATATCACAGTCGTAACATGTTCTGTCATTTCAAGACATTCAAATGTTTAAAATAATTAAAGTGCGAAAAAAACATTTATAGCATGAAGCTTCTTACAAACTCTTTCGTCAAGGAAAACGTCTGAAGACAAGTGCGTCCCCTAGTCGTAACGCGGGCGCTACACAAACGATTATGGAACTCCTACACTTGAAGAACACTGGTGTAAACTACGCTCAAAGTCGTAGTGTGATGTATTATATAAACTTTTGCTTATGTGTTAGGATTCATAACATAAATAAATAATACGATACCTGTCCACGAGTTCCCTGAGATTTTCCAGTTCAATTTCCAACTCTTGACACCTTTCTACTTGCTGACGTAATTTGTTCTTCAGCTCACCAATGTTCGATTCTTCTCTCATTCTAAGAAAACCATTTACCGGTTTATAAATCAAATCCCGCTTACACAAAATTTCGTCTTATAATATCAAGAGACATCTTCAAAATATTCTAAAACATAAGCAAGGCGTGCTAACGCTCTTAAAATATTTTCACTCTAAGTACTTAAAAGAGTGTCAATACCGAATATTTAATTTTAACCGACTTAAAGGTTTTATTTATTAAAACGGACGCAGAGTTATATTTGGCATCTCAACAATTATCAGGTCAATTAAGGTTACTAAAACTAATAACAGCCCCACATATAAACTGTCCCACTGTTGGGCACGGGCCTTTTCTTAGTGAGAAAGATTAAGCTACATTTTTTTTTCTTTTTTTATCGTGACACGGCAAATTGATTGTAACGGACCCGACGGAAAGCCCAATCACTGTCCAGAGACAGTGACGACGAGGAGAAGATAGATGTCTTCTAGTCGTCGTCAGTGTCAAGCCGGTCTGATCAGATGCTTCTTCACACTACATTTGAAGGACCCAATGTCATAGAAGGGAGGAATCACATGAGCCGGAAGACTGTTCCAAAGTTGTATGGTATGGCATAAAAAGGAATTGCTGAACCTTTTGGTGCGAGACGGGATTGTGCTAACCGTCAATCGGTGATTACGAAGACCGGCACGTGTGGTTCTCAAAAGAAAGGGGGAAGGTGGAATAGATATTCGTTATATTGTATTGGTTTCTAATCTACCTCGCAATAACGGTCTCCAGCTGTTGTCCCAACTGTTCCTTCTCCTCCATAAGCTGCTGCATCTCACGCTGCAACTCTTCCGCCTGTTGTCTAAGTTCTGCATAGTCCAAGTCTTTGTCTGCAACTTGCTTGTTAGCCTGGCTCAGGTTGCTCTTCAGTTCAGTCACGTCCAGCTTGGCTTTTGCTAGTTCAAATGCCTGTAATTGCGTAATCAATATTATATAGGCATACTGTGACTTAATTGCCTAAAGAGTCACGTAGATATATGCATATTTCGGGGCTTGTATCGCACATAAAAAAAAACAACATATAATGTATGATTCACAGGAATCTGGTTGTTACGTGGCTGCATGTAGGACTTGGTGTCTGTAATTTCAATGTTGTTTTCTACGACTGTTAAATTATTTACAATACTAATCTCACTTAAACAGCCAACTCCTATGTCTCAAGGGAGTATGCGATTAAAAACACAGACACAAAGTATAAACAGTCGAAGCCCTTAGGTACGCTTTTGTATCATTTCTTTTATTAAAAATAATCTATCATAATCGTGGATCTTCTATAAGAATAACAGGTCAGGTTTATTTTTACTAAATCCGATTGGCAAAATAAAAATCGTCTTTATACTGACTTAACAAGATAATTTGCTTTGAAATTAGTCTCATTATTCTGACCTATTTTATACTCAAGACTGGCTAATAGCCATAAATGGTAGAACATTCGTTGGCACCGTTTACTTTTTACGTTGGCAAAAGACACCAACAGGTTTAAACTAGTTTCACATAAAACAAAATTACAAAAATATTACCTTGTCATTCAACTCTTTCTTATTGAAATCCAATTCATGCTGAAGAAGAGAGATTTGTTTCCGTATTTTCACCAGCTGCTTCTTATCACTACTTGCTTGTCTGTCTACCAATTTTCTTTCTTCTCCATTCTTGCTTCTAGGAGATGGACTTCGTGACACCATCTTCAATTGTTCCTTTAGAGACGCTATCTCTTCGTGAAAAGCGTTGATATCCTCATGAAGAATTTCTATTTCTGTTTCTTTGTCTTTCAGTTTGTCTGTTAGTAATTTCAGTTCATCGATTTTAGCCGCAAGTTCACTGTTCAAAGAATTCACTCTTTCTAGTTCACATTCATTGCTCTGCAGTTTGAGTGAAGCGTTCTCTTGTTCCTTTTCTAGTTTAGTCAATTTCAACTTTATGTCTTTAGTGTAAGTGTTTAATTTATCATTCTCCTCGTTAGCTTTTGCCAAGTCGCGATTTAAAGCTTCGACGGTGTCTTGTAAATGGAATACTTCGTTTGATTTCTCTACCAAGGCCTCCTTCAGATTGTCTAACTCCTCAGTTTTGTCACTAAGGTTCCTTTGTAGGTCGTCAAATCTGTCTAAATGTTGGTTTAAACTGTCTATTTGCTGATTCTTTTCAGAAACCAGCTGTTGTAACTTTTGGAGTTCATTGACTTTCTCTCTCATTTGATGATTTTCACTTTCGTACTTTTCTAAAGTATTATTTCTGCTTTCCAGTTCGTCAATTTTGACTTCTAATTCTGTCATCTTGTTAGTTAGGTTCCGTTTTTCCTTGGCAAGTTCCAATATCATATTCTCTCGTCTTAGAATGTCTTCTTTGAGTACATGTAAATCTTTTGATTTGTCATTTACTTCTTGTGTCAACTCTGTCAGTCTTTGTTCTAGAAGTTTTTTATTAGACGTGAAGTTTTCCAGTTGGTTTTCGTAAAACTTTTTATCAGTCGCCATAGTTGCCATTGTATTTTCTAATAAGCTTTTTAACTCCTCAACTTCTTCCTTTAAGGCGGGGAACTCACATAGTTGTTCTTCCGCATTTTTCAGTTCAGACTTAGCATTTTCTAACTCGGTTCTGGATTTTTTAATTTCATGTTTCAGCTGAGTTAGTATATCAGGGAAGTTTTCCTGCTTTACGTCTAAAGCAATACCAAGTTCCCTTAATGAAGTGAATTCGTCATGTGTTTTATTATCTGTCGTTTCTAGAGAGAAGTTGATCTTCTTTGGCTCAACGCTTATATCTTTGCTATCGTTGACATCTCTGTTGGGGTACAACGAACAGTTGTCAGGTATATTCTGAGCATTTCTCACGTCTATACCGAACACAGTGGTTTCATTGACGTTTCTTTTATAATCTTTAAGAAACTCCTTGTTTTGCGTCGACGTCAAATGAGCTGGCAGGGAGTCCGCTCTAGGAGTATAACCAGGCAAATCAAAATGGTCAACAAATTCAATATTCAGCGAGCTTATGTTAGCCTTATCGAATTCGGGTGGTAATGTTCTGTTTAGTGTTCTTTCCTTAATTTCAGGGTAAGGTGCGTCAGTTAGACTAATATTTTGTCCTTTTAATTCTGCTCTACGCATTTGTAAATCCTGTTCGTCAAATTCAGATATAGAGACGATATCGCTAAGCGTCCTAGCGGAAGCTTTGCCTTCTAGAGCATCGTTCCTTTCCTCCTTTTGGTTTTCTTCATCCAATTTTAGCGCTGTAAAGCAATGTATCATATTTAACTATGTGAGTTAGCTAGACGAATCTTTCGCCGTCAACCTAAATAATTGTGAAGAAGTTGGAGTAAGTCCAAGTTTGATAATTAGTCTAGACTAGTCCGATGCTAAGTCTAAAACTAAACTGGTAGACCATGAATCATGGGACGGAAGTTTACATTAAGTACATTTTGTGCGAAGTAAAAGCCTAAATGTTTATAGACACTTGTATTTTAGGAAGTGGTATTTTGGCAAACGGGTCTATATCTAAATAAATTTACAAATGGAAAATTGTTTATACGTTTTGACGTCCAGTCATGCGAATATGTCTCAACGCAGTAAAGAATAACGATGGCATATCAAACCATTTAAACCAGTTAAAATGCGTTACTCCATAATCATTAACCCCGTTTCAGATATATTACAGCTATTTAGGTTCGAATGTTTCGACGTGATACCCAGTAGTAATAAAACGAATTGAATACTAAAATGTTGGTTTCATATTACATGTTGTTTTAAAATAACTTTATTGGTGTCTTACCCAATAACTCTTGGAGCTGATCTTCCTTTTCAGCGAGTCCTCTCTGAAGGTCTCTGATACTCGTTTGTAGTTCATCCTTGTCTTTTTCCAAGGTCTTCGCTAAGCATTCCAGCTGCGCGATGCGTGTTTGAGCATTGGATAGCTCACGTTCTAGGATTATTACTTTGTCTTTGGGATTACCTGTTAAGTAAAGTAATTGATCATCAGTAAAATGTTAGCCTAGAGGGAGACAGTTAGTCACACGCAGAGGTCTCGAGTTAGATCCACGCACGCAACTCTAAGTTTTCGAAGTTATGTCCGTATTCAATTATTAATTACCGCTCGTTTTAACGGTAAAGGTAAACATCGTGAACAAACCTGCCTGTCTGTCAGTTTGCCATAATGTGGGTGGGCAGACATCATTCGTTCTCGAAGTTGTGTGATGTCTGCCAACCCACATTGAGCCAACGTGGTAGACTATGGCCTAACCCTTCTCAAACTAAGAACAGGCTCATGTCCAGCAGTGGGACAGGTTACATACAGGCCTGAATTATTTTATAACAAAAATTTTAAAATAAAATTAACATATTTATTATTATACTCAAAACTTTGCTGCGAGGCAAAACTTCAGCGCCGAATCATTTATTCCCGAATATATAAAAATAAATTCATGAATGCTAAAATTAATGCAATGCAAATGCAAGTCGTTATTTTCAACTTTCAGAAAGAACGACGATTTTATGTACGTGTGTTATTACTGTTTGCATGCGGTCCAGCTGAATATATAAATTGCAATATTAATATGTGCGCATATTTGCTAAACAACCGTTTAATTGAATGATATAATATAGACTATAGTGCTCACACATCGATAAGACAAATATGATCGAAAGACATATGCCAGGATTGTAGTAAGTGGTCTCTGCCTATCTTAGGAACCAAGCGTAAGGCAATGTTTGTAATTTAATTTTATTGTATAGTTAGCAAAACAGATAATATAACAAAAAACATAGCACGATAAAATCGTAGATCAGATAGGTCTGTTAGGTCATATGGACTGAGAACAGGAACGCTTTCTTAGTCACCAATAGAATGACATAATCATTAGTCATGATGTGCTTGGTAATCAGTTGAAATATCTAATGCATATGGAACAATCTATACCAGTGTTATAATGCAAAAGATATCGATTGTTAGAAGGCGCTTATCTCTCGAACAATAAGTCAGATGGGAAAATTATTTTCGCATTTTATAGCATATTAGTTAGTTAAATATAGTGACGAGAATAAAAAAGTGTATGTTAAGCTGGTTTGGGCATGTAGAAAGAATGGACGAGAAAAGACTAACTAAGAAAGTGAATAAGGCTAGTGTCAATGGAACAGTCGCAAGGGGAAAACCTAGGCGAAGGATTCTTGATCAGATCGGAGACGTTCTGGTTAAAGGCCAGGTTAAGAGCACCTTAAACCGGCGAGCGTGTATGAGGAATGTATTGAAAGTGAATGAAGCCAGAGAAGTGTGTCAGGATCGTAGCAAATGGCAATCCGTAGTCTCTGCCAACCCCTCTGGGAAACAGGCGTGAATCTATGTATGTATGTATGTAGTTAGTTAAAAGACACAACTCCCGCATTAGGGATCAAGCTATGAGGGATCTCACAAAAATACAATAATATGGGCACAAAGTACACCCTGACTCAAATTATTTGTGGATCAGACAAATAAAATTGCCCTATGGGGAAATAGAATCCACAATCTTCGGCGTAGCGGCACCAGCCAGATGACGACTTACCCCCTACGCCGTGAATGATACTTTATTAAGACTGCGCCGAGCGTAAGACGCGGTTGGACTGAATGACAGAGCTCGATTTTCAAATCGGCGCGCGGCCGCCATTGTAAAATTGTATGGAGGATTTGAAGTGCTTTTCTGATAAATATGTATCTTTATTGACAACCAATAATTTCAATATTTGGGACGGACAAATTGTAATAGGACTATTTATGTTTCGTTTAAGCTGTAAAATAGGATAGTTTTCTACGGTTATAATCTAAAAATCACGTAACACGAGTTTATGTTTTTGCATTTTTCGTGCAGATTTACGTAATTTTGTAGGCGAAAATATTAATTATTTTAAGTATTTTACACGGCGTAATTGTAAAAACATTCATTGCTATGGTAAATAAATATTTTATATTTGTATTAAACAAAAAGTGTTGATTTTATCAACTTAACTGTGACCGCCTAGTTTGGCACATTTCGCTCGGCGCAGTCTTAAAAGCTTGATACGTATTCAATAAAACTTACATGAGTTTCCATACAATGAGTGGTGTTCGTCTTGAAGTTTATCTCTCTCCTCCAAATTCTGCTTAACTCGGTTCAGCTGCTTGTCTTTCGATTCTAGCTCTTCTTTCAGCCTTTGCACCTATAATCATAGTATTATTGAGTACGGCTTATATTATGTCAATCTGAAGCAACACTAAGGCGTTGGTCGATACAATGTCGCGCGTTGCTGACTAAGTTTTTATAGGCCTCATATGGTATGTTTTTTATCGCTTCACGATGTATGTTGAAAGGTATTTCTTATGTGTCGGTATAATATTTTCTTCGAAAGGGCAAAAAACAATTTTCCTACGGCGATTCCTAGGCGTGTTCTATAGTTGTATTCCTATTTCTTGACACTCAGACGAATACATTCGCCTTGTATTGGTAGGTAGAACTAAAATAAGGTGGCCTAGAGCAATCAATACTTCCACTACGGTTTTGTTCAAGATGTTGCAGCATGCTAAGGCTGAGTTATTAAAATTAATGTTTCTTCATTATGCAAAACTGAATTGAAACTTGTAAAATCACAAGAAAATAAATTAAGTATTTTTACTGTGTTTGTTTCCCAGAAGCTGAAATTCGAACGCAATAAATTTATATATATATGTATATTTTTGTTGTTCTCTATATAAATTTTAACTTTGTCAAATCTCACACTGTATAAAATTGTATCTTCACGTATTATACAAATTAGTCCCGGACAACACTCCTCAGAACATTCTGTTTAAATAAACAGAAACATACAAGATAACAAAGAAACCTTAACAATGGCCAATCTTGAATGAATATAATACTAATTACCTCAGCGAGGGCATCGTGCAGTTGCACAGAGAGCTGGCTGGTGGCCTGGTGCGACAGCGCCTCGGCGTCGTTGCGTTGTTGTTGCAGCCGCGCCGACAGCGACGATATCTTGAGCGCCTGCTCAGACATGCGCGCTTGGAGAACATCGCGTTCGGCGCGCACCTCCTGTTAGATAAACAATAATAATATTTTCAATGTTTTCTTTCTGTATTTCTGTATGGTGTTAATGTTAAAATGTAGATGTGATGAAAAGGGCTTAGTGCTGTTTCATAAGATTTTTAATGGGATTAAAATTATTGATTATTTGGGCAATCAGTTTCGGTACGGTGTTACGGCCCACCCAGCGTGTATCCGGTCCGGTTCCCGCAAAAAGGACAGTGTTCTATGGATACTATTCGTGTACTCATAGTTTTTCGGAATAGCTAATGAGCTATTCCGGAAAACTTCTTTCACGGAAACAACTTTCATATTGATATAACTGTGTTATCTACTGCAGCTGTTGCAGATATCTACAAATTATAGGGATGATTACACAAAATATGGTAATTGTACTTATCTAACAGCAAGCATTATAGGTTAAATTTTCATTTAACAAAACTCATCGTTTTCTTTTGTAAATCGAAATTCAAACCCGAAAACCTAAAACAAGCTCAGATTTCTTTTTGGTACAACGAGTGAAACGGACTGTAATTATTCCGTGTGTGATTCACTTTAGCTACTCCCACGAGTAATCTTTCATGTTACAAATGACACCGTCCAGTAGTGTCCAACACCTGTGTTCACAAGCCACACCTAATAACCTGTCCCTACACACGTCGTTTGTACACAAAGTTCATCAGTGGTGTTAGTCATCGAGCTCTATATTCGTAACGACACAGTTCCGACGCCGGGGCCTGCAAAGATCATTCGGTCGAGTTCTTTTATCAATGGGTGGCCTAGTTGCGTGTCTTATTAGATAATGTGTCAAGTGTTAGATCCGACGGTGTATTTAATCAAATCAGATAGACACATGTAAGAATTGGGGCACAACATGATTACCTACTAGAACATTGCAAATAAGCAAGTACCTCGACTATACAAAAGATCATAGTTGTAATCATGTTAATATTTTGTTTCTGGAGAAAGTAGAAGTTTCCTAGAAACTTTTTTAGAACTCAGGCGTCGCTTTATTATTCGAGTAGGTATCCTTAAAGTGACGATCGTTGCTTTTGTTTTATAAATACACTGAAAGTACACCATTTCAATTTTGCCAGGTCAGCAACACATTTGATATTTCTAGAGTTACAAAGAGGAATGGCCAAAGGCATCAAGAAGCAAATATAAATATAGCCACTTCAAATCAGTGTGGTGAGGTAATTTCCTTAATTTTCCAAAGGCGAAAATAAAAAGAAAATTGTTTGCGATAAGAGATCACGCTCTATCGTTAAAACAACGCGATTAAATGCGAGATTGTATTTACTTCCGCATATTAAACTTATTACCTACGCAGACATACCATCTTTTTAATAATAGTACAATGCCTTGAACATTTGGTACGCGAGAAAAATATAAGTATCAGACCCATTTGGCGCAAGTTATTGAGATAGCGAAACTATTATATAACGCCACAAAAGTCATACCAGAAATGTCTCCAATTTATATAGAACAAGCTAAATTAAGTTGACAAAATTCATTAACATAGTGATAAGTCTCATAGAGCTAAAGCTTTGGAGCACTTGATAGCATATTATATTTTATTATAATATTATATTACCTAACACATTAAAGACTGTATCTTTAGTGTTAGGTAATAATGGAGTAAATAAAGCGCGATTGGCACGAAGACACGTGTCGCTAACCGGTATGACAATAACAATCACGTCGCCAATGTCAATTGCTTCAATAAATCTAACAAACGACGTGATGCCGCCACAATACAATGAATATGCTGAACAATTTGCAATACAAATTGAAGTCATTTAGGAACATTCATGTATCTAGACTCGTCTAGGTAGTTCTGGCTACAAGCGTTGGTCTATGTTTAGAACAAACAAAGGGATATTTTGATCAGTTTAATTAGCAGTGATTGAGATGATCATTTATCATTTTATAAAACAAAATATTGTGGACATCACAGATTGACACAATCTTTTGTTTAGGTGGTTTGGATGCAACTGTTCTAAACATCTATTAGTAGCTTTATTGCTTAAAATCATTCATTCAGTGTTAAGTATATAATAGTACATAGAAATCTCTTCGCCAAGCTACACAGCTTGTTGGCGAGAGAGTCTTAAGCCGATTTCGTTGGTCCCGTATCAAAAGCTTAGTCTTATTTTTGCGTCGGATAGGTTTAAATTTTTGAAATAGGCAATTTCTATTCGGCAATTTTCAGGAAAGTGAAATTTAAAAATAACACAGTGGACGACTTTGGATACCGAAAGATATGATATATTCGCAGTTTATACTTTACCAATCTCGACTAGTCTCGAATCTAATAACAAATAGAATACCTATTAAACTGAAACAAAACTACGTGTGCTTAGACCGTTAATAACACAAGTATATCCCACCACATAACTGATAGAATTAGACTAGGTCAGTTCTATGCAGTGTTTGTGTGCGCAGCTACTAAACAAAACAAACGTGGAAGTGAGACGAGATGCAGGCGAAGTGTTGAGTTGATTGCAGACACAGCGCGCGCTGCCAAACCGTCATGCTACATTAACCCGCGTACGACAACACATCGTTATATTTGGCAACATACGGTATGCAATATACTGTTTACTGAAAATATGTTTACAATCGGACAAGCAAGTGAACAATATTGTTTTAAGGCATGAGTGCTCATTAATGGGATTCGTTTCATGATGAAGGGAACTGTGGCGCGACAATAGCGAAAGATAATGTTAATTTTATGTTGTCTGTATTTGCGCTTTCTACCCAAATGCCTTTCTGTCGGAAGAATGATTAGTACAGGTTATTAAATGGTCTACCTATTACGCTGTGTAAATCTGGCTTTCAAAGGGCAAACTAGATAGATATTTGGCTAGAGTTATAAATAGAGATTTTAAGCAAGAGTATGTAGTTAATAAGGATGGACCTTTTGTAAACAGATTTTTTTTTTGAGATTCATAATAGATAAAATCCTTCTCTATAATCACCGAGGTTTGGTATGTCACTGACACGATTATCAATGTTTGTCAACTGCGTACGTACCTTCAAGGGATACCTATGTACCTAATTAATATCAAGCGAATATGTAATTATCACTTCGCAGTTTTTTTTTCTACACTTCTAAAATACGCAATTGGTATTGTGTTTTGATCCCTGAATTGAACGAAGAACTAATCGAATATTCTCAACAAGACCCAATACTAGCTGAATAAGGTTAATAGGCGATATCTGGGTGTGTTACACCTCAGCCCAACCCTACGCATATTAAAAAGGGAAGGGCACTCTCATTTGTAAATTACTTATCACGACGTAAATAATTAACAAAGAAATATACTTCCTAAATTATTATACCGATTCATCAAAATATTCCCAACTAATTTCGTTAAACTTTCATCATTAAAGGCGTCTAATTTGACGAGGTAACACCTATAATGTAGAACACAGCACGATGTGTAGTTCTCACGAATCAGTTTGCAATTAAACTTAATGGTATTTTAATGTTCTACTCGCCAGGGAGCACGTCTAATGCGAAATAGAATGTAATTTCGTGGAACAGTCGTAGTTTAATATACATATAACATAGTATCATGCGTGTAGATCTCTGAGGTGTTGGGTGGATGGGTTTTTGTCTGTCTTCTATGAAGGTATAGCCATGATGCCAGCACATAATCTAAGAAGCACCCATGTAGTCTATATGAAACGGAGGTAGCCCAGAATTTGAATCTGTCAATTGTTGGAGTGATAGACGTAATTGAAATCTGGCCTTTACTGTGCCGCTGCCACTCATTAGGTTAAAAACGGCCTAACCTAGGACTTGCGATCAAGAATCCAAAGGATAATATGGTCATCCATTGCAATGCTGACGAGAACGTAGTCACGTGTACCTAAACGTACTTTTCAGTCTAGGATTTCATTTAGCTGAAGGGAACAGGAATATTTACTAGTAAAGTAAACTTTTTAATGTAACATACACAATTCCTTGCTACTTCTCGTTTTGTTTAATCTTTAAATTACATATATGTACACTACTGTAAAGATTCGAAGCCCGCCTGTTCCATTGCTTACATAGAACTGACAAGTATTCAATTAAAGTAGTTCCAAGATGATCAAGTGTACTTTATATACGGTGCATAATTTAATTTAAAGATAGTAACAATTCACATATAAAATCAATCAAATTTTAGACTTGATGACCCTGTCATAGTCCTGTATTATATCAGTATATCGGTGGATATCCAGAACCTTGCTTGCAAGTTCGATACCCTACCCGTCGGGTTGCTCTCCTTACTCTTTTTCAAGACAACCCTGGTTTAGCCAAAAAAGCTTTTGAAAAACAAAGGAAATATAAATATAATGCTATTCGACAGTGTAATATATTAGAACAGCGACCGTAAATCTGCTATAGTATTAAATTTCTCCATCATTTTCTTAACTAAGTGTATGACATCGAGACATATAAATAAAAAGCGTCAGCGGTGCGCAGTTGGCAGCGTCTGACGCACTTCGACAAACGAAACAATGAATTTATTTAGGTAAACGATACGGCCTTTTCATTGTTTTGTTTATCAAGTAAAAACAATGGGTTTGCATCTATTTTATGTCAGTTTATTCTATGGTGATAAGGGCCAGAAATAGATGCATTGTGATCATAATTATATAAAATTGTATCTATTAACTTCTATCATTATATCAACGATATTAGTTTTGTTTATAAGCTATTCGACTGCTAGACTCATGTTTTCTGGTAATATTGAGAGAGTTAGGCCGAAACCTATGCAGCCGGGGGCGATACAAGTTGGCTCACTTCATGCATGGGAAAAATAGGATGAATGTACAGATATACAGGTTTCTATACAATGTTTTCACTGACTATTTTATACGCACATATCGGTCCAATGGTCTCTCTACCCAAACTATCGCAGTTATCTCATCCTTCGTACTTTATGTTGAAGAAATGAAAAGTTAACGTTGTTCCTTTATGAAGCAAATAGATACCTTCATGAACAATTCTACCTTTTCTAATGGGCACATCCGTGGCAGCCGATATGGATAGTTAGTATATCCAATAATTCTAGACTAGCGTAATCCTAGAATATTTAATTAAAGGATTTATACCGTGCGACTGCCATCCTTAAGAATAATTAATATAAAAATATCAGAAAGCTAAATTCTGATCTCAACACGTTTAGGGAATAAGAAAGGCTAGGATAAAGGTATAAATAAATTCTTATTCTGTTGTTTCAGAATATTATTCATGAAGTTATACCAGGTAAGTAAGAAGTGCAATAACATGTACCTATCTATTAATTTTTATATATCTACCGCGAATTAAAAAATCAGTACAAGTTACCAGTTTTAATCGTCAATATTAATACTGATATTCTAAAAGCTTTTCACTAGAAGATCTTATATAATAATAATTAAGCGATTGAATCGCTCAATATACGAAGAATATTTAATTTTTGGATGGCAGTGGACAGCCTTTTCCTTTAGCTTGTATATTTCGATTTCCGAAAGCTCTATTAAATTTTATTTATTACTCCCGACATACAACACTTTTCTTCATCCACTTACCGAAAATATTTTACAATAAAATCTCTCCATAAAAATACCACTCACCGTGAGATCTGGCAACCCCATACCAACGTACTTTTTCACGTAGCTCCAGACAGACATCACACACTAATCACTACATCGGGATTACACTAAATATTTTTCCACTTATACATTGCTGACTGGCTATATGATGAACATATCACATTGTGATGATAGATGGCAATGGATACGTTAGGGAGACGAACGTTAGTGGGACAGAGACCTTACGGCAGCAGAACACGCTCTGAAGCATCGTGAGAGACTGAAGGCAGACTACGCGCGCCGCTGAAGGGAGACGTGGATGTGCGATGTTCGTATATATGTTTATGGATATGATATTACGCTTTTATTGTTATGAGTATTTTATATTACTAAAATATTATGTTTACGCCTTTATTGTCTAGATAGTGTTTGTCAAATAGACTTAAGATCATTAATGTTTATTTACGACAACGAATGAATGTACCTAGGTACTCCGTGAATATATGTAGTTGTAAGCGAGAAAACGTTGTGATAATTGTGTCTAAGAGTTGATAATCAAATATGTAATAACGTTTGCAATTTAATGTCACATTATGCGGTAGTGAGAACTCACAACTATTCATTAAACGACATTTGAACGTGCATGGAAGCAAAAAAAAATATAGCATAACAAAAACATCTACTTGTTCCAGCGTACCAATATGAAGGACACAAAGTTTTATTTTTTTGTCTTAAAGGACAACTCTCGGACTATGGACTGAGCCTTTGACTATGACGAACACACGACTTATGGGTACAAAGTAGGTACACCCAGACTCAGAAAAATCACTTGTGGATTATATACTAATAATAATATCTCGTGGGGTATTTGAACCCTTAACACATATTTTATTTTATTTGGGAAACATACAGCTAGTACATCAATATTAAAAATCTTAACAATTTAAGGCCATTTACAAGTTGCCACCACTAGAAATAAATGTTTAACATAATACAAGGTCAGTTATAAATTTAACATTACAAAAGGGTTTGAAAACTAGGTAGATTCAAAGAATTTTCTTGTTACACTTCTTTTTTAAGTTGAGTAACACTAGTCCCAAATAAATCAAAATCTAATTCATCAGAAAGTTCGTTATTATATTATTATTAACGCGGAGGTGTCGTGATAAATATGCATGTCCACAACCTCTGCCAGTACACATAAGAACACAGATCGATAATATCAACACATATTAATTTATTGTAAGCACGAAAACTATAGTCTAAGTAGTCATTGTACGATAAACTATGCGCAATCAAATTTACCGCATCCGTAAACTTCTACACTCGGGGATAGGAGCACCTATATTTAACTCACACCAACATACATGTATGTGTGCGTCGCACGACACGTAGGGCTGTCTATTTCTGTTCTGTTTATCTTCCTGCTTGTGTAACACAGGGTTAATTGCGAACAGCTACTAAATGGATTACGTTACGAGAGTTTTGTTGTACAACACTCATTTGTATTAGGTGACAAAGGGTAGGTTAGTTTACAAGTTTATTTTGAATGCATTTGGTGCAGTGTGTGCAACATTGAGTTTCTGAGCTTTCATTTTGTTACTTATTTTAGATGGAAGAGATGTGACATGTCGACAGCTTCTGTCATACTGTTGCAACAAAGATGTCACCGTATAAATTTTCATTATGGATTTCAACACATGTTTGGATAATGAAAATTAAAGAATATTAATACATACATAAATAATATAGTCCTAATTTTATATGCGTGAAAGGCTGACGTCATTTACACTAATTTTGTACAATAATTACAGTAGTACAATAATTTTGAAATATTTCACTAATACAATTAACACCTAGAAGAGAATGTACTATCAGAAAGTTTATACCTCGACACGGCATGTTAAAGTCAGCAATGGCACATATAACCTTTAGACTAGCGAGAGTCTTTGTCAAACATGATCTATCTTACATTTACACCAACTTATTTTAAATATATGTATTTAATAATGGAGTGGAATTAAACAAAACGTTTAAATTTTATCGCGGATCCCTTTCTTTTCTCTAAAATAAAAGTAGCCTAAAATACTTCTTTTAACGTCAGCTATCCACGCCAGTGAAAGTCCCGACAAAATCAGTCCAGCCATTCAGAGATTAGCCGGCGCAAACAATCAGACAGACAATTTTTTTTTATATTGGTTCCGTGTATACTTTCGTATGCATTTTGTAAAAGCTGTTATTTTGACATTACAAACAGACACTTCAAATTTATTTATATATTTGTATAGATTGAATATTAAAATAAGATTGGCACATCCCTGATGTTCTAGCCAATAAAACTTCATAATACACAAATTGAGAGAACGGAGAGAGTTCATCCCGCATATTAGGGTCGTGGACTCACGGTGAATTACTGCGAATGACGCGCCTGCTATGTACCACTACATACCTCGGTGACTAATAGTGCAGATTCACTTTACTAAACTAGCATTCCCGTGGGTTTAAGGAAAATTCACGTGTCACCCACACGTATCTGTGGATTGTCTAGATGGAGATAAAGTAAATTAGATTAGGTATGAATATTCTGATTTGGGTAAATCAATCTAATATTAATTTCAAAGAATGTTGCGTATCGTCAGTGTTTGGTACCTAATTATTTTCTGTAGACGCAATTAACGAGTGCCATATAATATATTTCTTTTCATTTTTATATACTACTCTCGTACTAGGAATAATTCCTGTGTCGTAAAGCCACAATGTTTATAAAGTTTCCCAGTATACAAATATTGAAACAACGGACACAAAGAACATCCAGACTCGGAACAACCATTTGTGAATCACACAAAGTGTTGTCCCGTAAGGGATTCAAACCCACAACACTCGGCGTAATGTAGTGGGGAGGTGGACTTAAACCACTACGCCATCCGCGCAGTTGAAACTGTTACAAAGAGGCGTAAATATTTCAAGATACAACCGTTTTAGGATCTAAATCTTTGATTTGTTTGCCCATGGTTCTCACAAATGCAACCCCTCGATTATAGCTATTCTTTTTTTATCATAAAGCTGGGCGTCCCTAATGATAAAAATAACAATAAACAATACTATGATCATGGGCGTCAGAGCACAGCACCTGACAGATTTTCTCACTAATATCGAGAAATAAATTGATATTAATTTGTAAATACTGTAAATATGGAAGCCTGTTCGTTTATATTATCTCTACGTCATCTTAGAATAACAATGTAACTGTAAAGTACATCACAGAAATAACGGAGAGCACCACCATACCACCCCACACCTATTATCTCGTGAAAGAATCTAAAAAAGAAAAAGTCTGGACAGATGGGGCGATGTGTATTTTAAAATACGTCTGTTCGGTGTATAATCGAGCTATTCCTTGGGGACATTTAGTCTAAACAAACAAAATCTTAATATATATAGTAATAATAATACCAGGCCTTTATAAAAACTGTCCTACTGATGGGCACGGGCCTGTTCTCAGTGTGAGAAAGATTTAGGACATTAGTCAACCACGCTGGCAGTGCGGGTTGGCAGACTTCACATATCTTCGAGAACATTATGCATAATAAGATACGCAGGTCTTCGCACAATCTATTTCTTTACCGTCAGAGCTGGTGATAATTAACTATTTACTACGCACATAACTTTAAGAGGTAAAAGGTACGTGCTTTGGAATTCGAGACCTCAACATGGCAGTTCAAAGGCCTCATACTAGGCTATCGCTGCCTTTGCTTGATATTAAAAAAAACTCTTACGAAAGCAACGGAAGGACTAACATTGAAATCTCTTTTATGATTTCTAACTAGACATAAACAATGTTCAAACAATAAAACACAGCAAAGAGTCAACTGAATTTTAGATCAAACATACCGTAAGCCCATATCAAATATTTCATAGTAATCCATTAAGCGTAGTTGCTAAACTATCACGATGTGGGCCAACTATTGCACGCGCGGTTAACGACGCAGCGTTTGAACCAAGCGATATATCGACAACAAATCTCTAGAATCAAAACGTACCGGCGCCGTAGTGTAAACATAGACGAAATATTTCACGGGATTAAAGTGTTAGAGTATGGGGAAAGTTCTTGGTATTCATATAGCCCCATTGGATACAGTGATGAACCGGTGTTAATAAATTCTAATTCCTCGTACTGAAACATAATCCGTGTTTTGTTGGGGATTTTATACATGTGAACATGTAAGATTAGTCATACCTATGGTAATTTCTTTGTATCGTAATTTATTTTTCTTTTTAAATGTTAAGCTAAAAGCGTGGAGAAGATTTTAACGACAAAAGAACAATAACCACAGCGGCACACCGGCGGCCAGTCACAATAGATTTTTTATTATCTCTGGCATATCAAAACTTGACAGTTAAATGTGTTAACGGTAATATTATTGCGCAGAACACACACACAACTCAGTCATTTATCTGACAATCGCCAGCCGACAAGCCACTCGCCAGTTGAGTTGACTTCGCTTTTCCCTATAGATATTAACTACATATTCGAAATCAAAATAATATAAAATAATGATTAATTCACACATAAATATATAGACACGAATGAAAATAAATACTTTTCCAACATCAATGTCATCTTCACTCATATCTAGTGAAACGTTTAACGCCTACAGATGTAGCTAGAGCACGATCACTGTCAATTACACGAAAGTATGTTCAGGATGTTGTCATAATCAAGGTATTCGAAAAAATAATTCATGACACAATAACCAATTATAGACGAGATTAATAGGGAGGAATTATTAGGTTAGAAGCTTAAAATTTGTCTGAATAATGGTAACATATAACAATCGGTGTTTTCTCATAAATAAAAATCCGGCGATACCTACGGACCCGGCTTATGGAATTCTTCGATAAGGCCTCACTCATTTGTGCGAATGTGCATCAATTGACACACATGACTAGACCGGTAAAAAATTTAACCAGAAATTTTAATATCATCACAAACTCTTTTTCTAAAGTTTTTTCCTGGAGGGGCAGGCAGATTACCGATTTCTACTAGCTACGATACTAACATATTTTTTTTGTTTCATTCCTATTTATTATGCTCATAACGCACGCTTGTCTGTTTAGGGCACTCTTACATGGCCTTTCCTTTAAATCATATATCAATTTATTGATCCTACTGTCTTAATGTACTATTGCTCTTAAATCTTTATTATTGATCTTCGTCGCCAGTCATGCGTGCCTGATTTTGAGGTTAAAATTTATCAGAACGGAAGCCATGAACGTAAAGACGTCCTGTGTGTGACTGAAAAAACTGACAATGTCTGTACATTACAGCTGACATTGTGTGGCATCTGTGCAGTATTGATGCAATTGAAGGCCGTCATATTCGAAAATAACGTAATTTTTAGCGCTCCCAGGTTTGGAAACAACGGGAACGTCTACATTTTGTTTAGGAATTAACATTGCAAAGAAATCCAAATTTTTACTAAATATTTTCACTTAAATATAATCAGCTATCTACCCTTTGACAACGTGAACATTCTGAGTTAAAACATATGTACCTTGAATACTTTGACAAGGTAAAAAGTACGGCAAGTAAAAGCTGGACTAAAACCAATTTGATTGATCTAAAGAATAGCGGTTACTCGCTATTCTTTAGATCAATCAAATTGGTTTTAGTCCAGCTTAGAGTAGTACCAAAATATAGAACAATATTTCAATGCTGGACCTAACGTATTATAAATATTTGTTTTAACAAAAAAGTCTTACCATATACGAACTCTGTTTACCAATGGATCATTTATTTATTTATATACATAACGGGAATACCGTGGTAATCCGGACGTTCCATCAATCCTGAGCGTTTATTTATTACATACTTTTAGTTGAGTCACGCAGGCCGTTCTTTCTCAAGTGTTATTCGCGGTATTGGAATCAGATATATCAACATCAGATTCGATATTTTAATTAAGATCTATATCAATACTAATATAATTAAGCTAAAAACTTTGCTTGTATTGTTGTCTAAACGTCCTAATCTCTGGTACCTACTACCAGTCATATTATTATTGTCAGAGACCCCAATTCTTGAGGAAGATAGATATCAGGCTACGATTTACAAAAGCTGAGCAATAATCATAAACGTGAGACAGCTAGTCTGTTTCATATAAGAAAATAGTTATTACGATCAAAATTAAACTATTTTAAAAGACGAATTTTGTCGAGTTGTTTGTTTTAAATAACGGTATTATCACATAATGTTTGGGGGCAACCATCCACGGGGACTCTCCTCGTGAACATGGCTGCTGAAAAGCAACCGAAACGTCGCACGACGGTGAAAGACCCTAATTAGATTTAGATTAACTATTTCGTTAATAGTAATTTAAATAGCTTAAATATAAGTATAAGGTAGCAATAGTAGTTTAATATTTTAAAGCTTAGTTTAAAAAATAAACAAACCTACCCTACCCGACCTAAAACTATACGGCGTAATGTGCGTGTGACGCACTTCTGCCAACTCTTTCGGGTCATAGGCGTGAGGCTATGTAATATATTAGAATTACGTTTTAACATAATTAGGTATATCTTGGGTCTATCTGTCGTACTCTTCGGGAACATAGGCGTTACGTTTACGTTATTACGTTTTCACTATTTACTTTATTGATGAGATTCAACGTGCAAAGATCGTAGAAACACATTGTGTAAGAACCGAGACCACACAAAAGCGAAATCTAACATACATTAGAACTACTGACAGAACACTTGATACGTTGCTAAGAGCCACATCGACATGAACTCATAAATCTCGTATTCTAAAAATTGCCATTTACCATTGAACTTGTATGTTACTCGGAAGCCGGTCTGTAGAACATCATTCAAGTATCGACGATAATACGACGCTTATTCAGTGTTTATTTATGTCTGTGTGAGCTACTAGAACGAAAATAGTGATAGCAGATAGTGTGCATTATACTTTCGCATGATGTCATGCTATCGGGATGCTGTGTTGGCAAATTGTGTGGGATAAGTTTATGATGCAGACTGTAATGTCAATTTATTTATAAAAAAATTTGGCGATAGTGCGGTAATTGCACAGAATGTTGCTCAAACGTCTTTCAAGAATATGTTCTTTATTTCTTTTAAAAGTTTTTAAGATAAAATTCTCAGTGTTACAATGATATAGACGAATGCCATTTTAATAGCCAACCATTTTGTAGCATTTAAATTATTTGTTTGATTGATTACTCGTAATTAACAAAATGGCCGCTTTCAAACAACTAAGTGCTGAATTTTGAAGTAAATTATTATTAATCAGCTCACACGATCATATAATAGTGATATCGGTTCCTTACACTTGTAAGGAATCTAAGGAAATTATTTATAAATAAATTGACATTACAGTCTGCTTCATACAGCTATCCCACACAATTTGCCAAACTATATAGTTCAAGCTTTTCTTTTGGTTAGGTTTGAGATAGCCCTTAATTGCTCATAATTTTAGTCAATAGTAAACCATTAGGCGATTATATTATAACAATACAATCGCCAAAAACTCTACTACTAATACAAGGCAAAATATTTATATTTACATATATACATTAAAAACTACACAGCAAAATACAAATAGCGTCGATTTAACCTCAACGTGTATAAAATCGTAAACTTAACGCGTGGCAACAGTAAGCGCTACACACAACTATCTCTCGTAATGAAACATGAAAAATATTCGGAAGCTGAATCTCGAAGTGCGACTTTGCACCTCCCGTTGACATTTTGTTAGCTCTCTCATTGTGAAAGAGTTCGCTCGCTAAATAAATCGTTGGATCAACGCCAAGCATCAATGAAGTACCAAGGTCCGCTAGTGTTTGTACGGGAAATATAATTTTATTTTTTTAATATTGGATGTGACAGGTGACCTTAGTTTCCTAATATCTCTGTGAGATCATTAGTTTACTTGCGTTTGCGTTTACGTGTGGTCTGTGAGCTACAATAGTAACAGGTGTGTGGAGTTTATGGGGTTGACCGAATTTTTTAAGCAAAATGCTTGTGTCAATAGTGACTTTAAGTCGCCAGTGTAATGAGTAGGGTTCGACACCACGACTTCCCGATCTCAAGGCGAAAAGATTTAATCTATACACTGCAGAAGCTTCTTCAATAAAATTTACCATGCGAATGATTTCACAAGTAGATAAATTTAAGGGTCGAGTGAAGTATCCCGTGAAACATTCTTTATTTTATGGTATGGCAGGATTGTGATAATATATTTCGATTATAACACTGAATTTATGAATGAGTACCGAGATATACGTAATACGACAAACGTGGTAATGTATTTATTTTTAAATGGTAGTCATTCTGCGTCTGAAACTAGTAATAAATTACTAGGAATCGCCCACACAAAGATTTAAAAGTAAAATCATACGCATTACAAAATACACATAAACAAAGATCATTTATCTTGTTAAGCTAATTGTACACGAGTCTCTGATATTGATTTTAGTTTCATGCCATCTAAGAGAATCTAACATTTTCAAAAATAGTCGATAAAAGCGCCTTACTCTGGCCCATGGTTATTAGATAGTAAAACTTATTTAAAATGTACTAGCATTTTACTATTATGGCACACCGGTGGCCAGACAGAATAGATTTTAATTATTTTTGGTATTAAGATTTGACACCTTATTTAATTGACTTACGCCTGCATATTCTTATAAGTATATATTACACCCTATTACGTTTACTCATGTGCGAATTGTCTACCAGAAGATCTCAATACCACAAAGCTCGAGTAAGCGCAACAGAAAATAGAATAGAAACGATGAAACTTAAATATTAAATATTATTAAAATATAAATATTTTCATTATAGTATTCAAATAGCGACGGTATAAGATAAAATATTATAGTATCGCTTATTTAAAACCCACGATGTGTTGCTTTGCGGTTAGGCAACGTGTCGCAGATGTAAGTTGAGGGACGATGTGATCTTTGGTCGTTGTGTGGGCAGAACAACGATTCCATGTTTTAGGGTTAGCAACGCGTAAATTGTGACCTTGTATTATAAATGCGATCCATGTAACGGCTTTCAACCAGATTGGCCGAAATGTTTTAGTTTTGTTTCTCATAGAAATACGTGAAAATTTATAGAATAATGTTTTCTTGTAGTGTAACAGTTAAATACAAAGTCAAACTTTGACGTCAAACTAAGAACTTTCTAGAATGTAAAAAAGGGAGCCAAAATTCGTTTTGACAATTGCAGGAAACAATTTTTACCGACGCGTATAGTTAGCGACATAAGACGATAAACATCTGCGAGATTTTGAAGTATTTTATATGTACAATAATGGTTTATTTATATTGGTAATTGTAATAGTAGTTAATTGATAGTTAGTTTAATCACAATTATTTATTGTATGATAATAAAAAGAAAATTTTTATGTATTAAATGCTGGAATAAATTTGTATTATTTATGACGCTGACTGTACGATTGCTTTAAAATTATATTGCAATATGTCGATAGCATTATGTTATTTGCTTTTGCTCTGCTGTTTTTACCATACAAAAGTTTGGTCATGCTTTACACGGTTGTATCGTATTACTTAACGTTTTTCAGTAGTAGGATGGGTCATTAATCGTGAATATTAATGGTCATTTATGCACATCGGTTATATTACTTTTCTATAATGGTTAAAAAAAAAAATGATTGATAAATGGACTGCATGGAGTTCTAAACTGTGCCTAGTAGCCGACTATAGGCACGACTTTTATTATCTGAGATCTTAAAACTGGCAAAAAGTTGTTATAATATATCTTTACTTCTCGGGATATAAGCGTGAAACAATGTATATACATATGTTTAAAGTAGAGATTAAGAAGCCGGCTGAATCGTGAAGTAAATCCCTATAAGATAGTGAGTTACCTGTGCGATATCTTTGAGCTGAGCCCGCTGCATCTCGAGGTCCGCGAGCCTCTTGAGCGCGGCGCCCTCCGCGCGCGCGTGCGCCTGCAGCCCCGCCCACACGCCGCACAGCTCCGCCAGCCGCGCCGGCGCGCGCGGCGACCCCTCCTCCTCCGGGGACCTCACCTGGACACATTATTATATGACTTCAAAAAATAAAATATAACTATTTCTTTATTATTCTAACTAGAAGCGGCCACGATAAGCCTATATAGGCTTTCTATGGTCGCATGTAATAATAGGGAAGGATATCCTTTGCGCGTTGTTAAGTCTCAAGAGAGGCTTCGCTGTGCTCCAAGCGGGACGACGACCATGGTAAAGGTGCTATTACGCGTGCTAACCTACAGCGAGTTTAACAGGATCTACTTGTATTTTACAACTATCTAAAGATTTGAAGGCGTTTTATATTAAATATACGAATTCCTAAAATATTTGCTCGTTCTACACTTTTTTTAGAATAATCAACATAATATCGATTATAATCGATAAAATGCGAACATCACCACTTTATTCCACTTAAAAAAAAAAAAAGCGTGTTTTGGCCAACAAGCATACCTACCCGAATTCAAAAAAACAATTATTAGATAACAAAAACGTTAGTTTCGAATCAGATTTTACATCACTCAGGACACGAGCAACGTAACAACGTACGCAACGTAGCGCCTGCTTAAACTTTTATGTCATCCATATAGTAAAATATTACAATAAAGTGGTCATAAACTATTATCTTCAGTGCTACAAGATAGTAGAAATAAGACGTTACCTCTAGATGTGTATCTCGCTGATCCCTGAGCGACACATCCTCGCTGGGCTCACTGCAGCTGGTAGAACAAACTTCGTGTACGCGCTCCAGTTTGCGCGTACGCCGGTGGATTTGCTCTTCGAGGTAACGACACTGCAACAAAGTGTATTATTGAAACATGCTTTTGTTAAGCGGGCAGGACTCACCTACCTAAGATTTTACTTTTACTATGGATAAAGCTGAATAAATTTCATAGAATATTTTTTGAAATATTTAAATATTATGATATATATATGTACAACAAAAATATTACATTCGTGATACGTAAACAACGATAAGCAGAATAATAATGGCATGAAAATAACAATTACGTATTTATGTAAACGTTTGTGAAGATGTTCGAATATTTGTTAGTAGCCGGTTAAAAAGGTTAAGGCTTTGTATTTACCTGTAAAGCGAGAAAGAAACATAAAACACTAACTATTTTTGTATGTAATATCTGATAAAGTAACATAGGTACATCATAAACGTACGAGAAAACGCATAACAAAACGTACAACACTATTATTCGTTAAAGACCAAAGTCTTTAACGAATAAAAAGGCGAATAGGTTACAAATAACCTTTTCCAACTTCATACACTACAATTATACAAATAATACGTCAGTACAACATTATCAAATAACAGGAAAATTATTATATTTAGAACATCATATCCTTAAAGAAGTTAACGCCATCTGTTATTAAAATGCGAACATTTATGACATTCAGTTTCTGCTTTCTGACAACTTGATCTGAAATTGTACGCACGTGTCTAGGCGCCTAGAATTAAAAGGCTGTCTATTTTTTTGGAATTTATAAAATACTTAGCACTTCACTTAAACTAAAACAAGTGTTTCTGTATACACGCAAAAATGTTTTTTGGATGGTAACATGAATCCTCAATAGGTTGCATATCATCACCCAAAAACATTTTACCTTATAGCCAAAAGAGCCAAGACTATTGTTGCAATACCATAGTGATCCACCAACCTGTTCCTTAACTCTTTCCAGCAGCTCCGCAATCTTCTCCTCTTCTTGTCCACACTTAACACACATCACATCACTCTGATCCACTCGCTCACTCTTCAACGACTCCAGCTCCCCTAACAAGGTCCTCATCTTTCCATCTCGATCGTCTATCGTCTTCTTCATCTGTTCCAATTGTTCAAGAATCTCAGCTTCATGCGTCGTTTTCTGTTCGAGTTGACTTTCGAGATTGGCAATGATATCCCGTAGTAATGTAATTTTCTCTTCAGATGCTTTTAGTTCTTCGTCCGTCAAAGCTTTTCGTGTTTCCAACTCAGTGATGATTTGGTTCATTTCGCGGGTTTGCGTCTCTAACTGTTCCACCTGGTTAGAGTGAAAGAAGAGATGTAAGAAACAGTTATGTGAATTAAATAGGAAGAGTTATATTTTAATACTGTGTATTTAGGAATGATATGCTTGTTAGAAGTTGATAGATTATTTTGGGGTGAGAAGAAAATATATTTAGAGAGAAGTTAAGCAATGATTTAAGAACTTAGTTATATAGGTATATTAAGTGCAGAAAACACAATATAGTGTGCATGGTTGTAGGGGGCGTACCATATTTAAAAGTCTAAGATCAGGGTTTATCAAAGTTACACAATTTCTTAGTGAGGTCTTTTCTCTTCTCCGCATTGGTGAATACCGATCCTTCAAAAGTTTCTACTGACCTACCCTAAGAACTATAAAATTACTAACCTAAACTGTGCTTAGCATGCAGTTAATAGTGCAACCTAACTTACACCAACCAACCAAATAACCTAACTAACAGTAACTACAGCAACAAAAATAAAAGTGTATGTCTCAGTCGAATTGTAAAAATATAAATCTGTTCAAGCAGTTCTTATAATTTAAGAATATTTTTAGCCCTTTTTATTGACAGAAATTTAAATAAATTTATCATTTTCTCACATATTATGTTAGCATAAATACGTATATTGTATATCAATGGAATAGGCAATAGCAAATTGCCAATTATTGTATTAGGTCCCTCACAATAGGGGGCGACTATTTTGACTTCTACCAGGCAGTTTCAGACTTAGTGCTGCTACAGAGACTACTTGACAGATTAATCCCATAATCTAATCCGTGAATCAAACCACACTTCATGTACTTCTATTGAATTCACTACCGCTGCGCCACCAAGGCAGTCAAAGTCAGTTAGAACGTATTCGTAAATTATAAGAACAGTAAATCTGTAAGGTCGCAACGACCGCGACATGCTGGCGGCCAGACGCAAAAGATCTTCAATTATTTCTGGCGTTTCAACAATTTCCAGGCAAAGTATTTCATCTTTCACAATTCGACTTAGACCTACACATAACGTGTGTGTAAATAAACTTACGTGCTTGTCGTGCTCACGACAGTTGCAATACGACAGACGGAGACATTGCATCTGTAGACAGAGGCGTGCAGAAGTGCTGGGGTTAGTTGTCTCACCGATACGACTATAACGACCTTACTGCATCGACCATTCGACGATGACATGTAGTAAAAGCCAAAATACCACTGTATATTTTCAATACACGGTTAAATTCCAACCTTCCTAAAGATAGGAATAAAATAAGTTGTGTACAGAGCAAATGTCATCGGTTGGTTTTCCAGGAAAGCCAATAATACAAAAAGCTTAATTCTACTTTTCTCTTGATTTCTTTTTTGTTTTGGTGAACATAGCTTTTTAGCTCTTTACGTTATAATAATATATTTATGAAATTATATATTTTACGGCATATGTGGCGAGTTAAAATATTATTTACACCAATACATTTAAAATAAAAGTTTTATGCTACGGATATATATTTTTCTGGATGCTTAACCCATTTTTTTGCGAATATCATTATTTTAAATATATAGGCCGATACAGGTCGAAAAACTCAATAAGGTTGTATAAATAAGTCATATTCAAAAGGGCTTTTACAACATTTCATTCTCGAAGGGTCGACGTGTGCTATTAGATCTTATAAGGCAGTCATACTGTCGTACCGGTTAGTGAATAAGATTAGTAGCTCACAGTGCGTGCCAACATAGAAATAGCGATTAGCATTAAAACACAGAACATAAATAAGTTTGTAAAGAAAAATTAGTACCATGTACCGTTTATTATAGACTAGCGTATATTTATGTAAGATCAAATACGTGTTATTTGATTTGTATACAATTAATGATAAGTCATTTCCGAAAGAATCTATTCGAGTTTCTTAATAACTGAGTAGAACTTTAATATGTGCTGATTTAATTGCTGATAGACATTGTAATCCCAAGGCAAGGGACGTCGGCGGGTTAAACATTTTTTGGGAATACGAATTTTTAAGTCTTACGGAAATATGCACTAGTCGGGAGAGTAATAAATAAAATAAAGAAAAATATTGTCAGCCATGAACTGCGCGCTTCATAATGCGAAACGATCATTATTAGTAGTCAAAATACAAGAAAAGGATATTATAAAGATATTTGCTTAATAGAGGCCGTTGTCCATATATGTAATATTAAAATTTTATACATATAAAATATTTATGAAGACCTTTCAATAAACATTCATGTTTACAACAGTTAATGTGTTAGTAATCTAAACAAGAAACATTCATAGAAAACCTATACCACCCAAAACCATAATTATAAACGTGGAATGATTGATATTTACTTAAGAGCGTCCGTCCGAACGCCACTCATATTGTAAAAAGTAGTGACGTCACAGACATCACATTAGAATAGTGCGACCCCCTACAGAAGAGCGTTTCGCACTATTGAAGCATCGCACACACAGCAAAAGCTAAGTAGAGTGACGTGACAGTGCAGTAGCCGAGTAGTGAGTAGTGGCGTACCTCGTTGAGTATGCGCGCGTTGTTCTGCAGGCGCGTGGCGAGGCGCGCGTTGTCGTCGCGCAGGTCGGCGAGCCTGCGCGCGAACTCGTCGCGCTCCGCCTCGCGCTCCTGCGCCTGCTCCTCCACGAACTGGCGCGTCGAGCGCAGCTGCCGGTTCGCTGCCTCCAACTGTACATAAACTGCGCTTTATTGCTACTCGTTTTAATACCCGACTGCGCGACGCAAAGGAGGGTCATGTCTATACTGGTATATTCACTCAAATACACTCGAAAAATTGACTCACTCTATACTTTCCCACTGAAGCTCTAGCACTAAAATTAAAATCTAAATTTCATTTCAGGTCTTAAATTTTAAGTTCTAGCTTGATAAGTATAAGCAATTACTGCAGTGTTATCTTTTAGACTACCTAACAATAGCTATGGATCATAAAATGTAACATTTTGTACTTCACACCAATACGTATTGCGCAACATTTGGACGTATAAAAGGCGACCTACCCCTTTATCAGCACCGCAATCTCCAAGCGATCGCTGAGAAATTTTAAGGATCCCATCCCTAACACTGACACTACACCTGAAGCAGCGGATCAAACAGTTACGCTATTGCAACAAAGCCTTAGTCAATGTCAAGTTGCTCGTACACTTCATATAAGACAGTCAGCGGTTATAATTATTTACCAGGAGACTGGTTGGCTTTAACCGAAAAAGCAGTTCTGGCAGAAAACGTTGCACTTTGGAGAACGATCGATTCATCGTCAGCACTTCACTGAGAAATCGTGCCCTTACCGGAGTTCAAGACCAACAGGTGATCAGATATACGCATGGAATAGCTGTCAGTTTCTGGATGGTGATTCAAGGCAGCAACATTGACTCCAAAGATATCAGCAACGGGCCTAAAATTGATCTCTGCCCATCGAGCAGCCCGACTTCATTTTGCTAGAGAACACGTCGATTGGACTAAAGAACAATGGCGCTCTGTTCTGTTCTCTGATGAAAGCAGAATGTGTCTGCATGGTAATGACACGAGGAGAAGAGTGTACAGAAGGCCAGGGGAACGATACGCACATATATACAGGACAATGTCCGTCCAAACAGAGCAGCTGTCGTGCGGCAGTACCTAAATGAAGTGAAAGTGGCTGTTACGGCCTGGCCATGTCATTGTTTGGTCTTGAATCCTATTGAGCACTTATGGGATGACCTTAAGAGCGGTCCGGGTTAGAGATCCTACACCAGCTTTGAGAGCTGAACTTCAAGCAGCGCTAACTGAGGAATGGGACGCAATACCACAAGACAATAAAAAACTTCATTGACTCAATGAAGAACAGGTCAGAGGCTGTCATCAGAGCTAGGAGCGGTAACATTAAATATTAAAATCAGTTTTAATGAACGCTTAAAAATAATTGATTTAAGATTGTTTTTTTCTTTTCGATTCCCATTCGAAATTTTTAGTTTTAGCACGCCAAATGTTTTTCAGCATATTTTGTTTTTACGGAAACGAGCACAAGCTAAAAGAATGTATACTCATTTTTAAGCTGAGACTTATTATAACTTATTAATATAAAATCTAGGTTTTAATTTAAGCGCTAGAGCCCTTTCAATGGGAAAGTATAAGATAGTATAGAAGATATACATATTTATAAGTGAGTCGATTTTTTTGCTCTCGAGTTTAGATCATGCTTTCTACCATTTTTACTACCATTCTATATTTTTGAATCAAGACTTGTTTCAGAGTCAGTATCGCCGGTAGTATGCAGGCATAGGCAAAGCATAACTATTCTGATAGGTAACATTTTTACTTAAAAGAAGCAAAACTAATGATACATGCTTCGACATATAATAGTAACATTATGAATACCTTGCAATCTACCACTGTACTTTAGTAAAAATATGCAAACCTAATCATCTATAGCTACTAATATTATATAGAGGATAAGATTTGATTTTTTGTTCGTTGGTTTGTAAGGATTTAAATCAAAAACCACTCAGCCGATTTTAAAAATTCTTTCACCTTTATAAAGCTATATTATGACCGAGTAACATAGCCTATATCTTATTTTTAAGAAACTATTGTTACGAACATAACCTTACCTACTTTTGTCGCGAGCAAAAGCTAGTATTTTAATAAATTAAAAACAATTTGCCTGTTAAGCTCTAACCGACAATTAAAAATTATACTAATTACAATAAATCAATCCTAATCCTATAGGTAAAATATGCAAAAATAATATTCTATCACATAATATTCTATCACATCACACAACACCATACTTTTTTTTTTGTAAGTACACACATATTATACATAGAAACACCCAGATCAAGACAAACATCCATGTTCATGCACACAAATGTTTGACTTGTGCGGGAATCGAACCCGCGACCTCAGGCGTGGCAGTCGGTATGCCAGCATACTTCACTTTACAGACCTATAAACCACCATAAATACCTATCACAACAATCTTTGAGCAAATTGCCCCAGATAAGTGAAATTGTTAACAGCGGAATTATTTTGAATGCTAAAATTAAGAATGTCGGTGACACTTATGGATTTTAAAGCTCAATATTAACTTTAAAAGCTGAATGTAACATTAAAATATCATAACATTCATATCATAACATTCACATCATAACACAGTCACGTTGCGTTAATTAAAATAAATCCAAATGACATAATTATACGACAAAAACATGCCACAAGTTTACAAAGCAACGCTGATTTGGTTGAACAACTTACTTGTTATACTCAAATTTCACTAAAGATTTACCAATAATAATTACAAAACTGATGAACTACAAAAACTATTTAAGAAGTCATGACACGATAAAAACGTATTGTGGCTAGACCTCGAGGTCCAAAATTCGATCTAGCCGCTAAACCATTATATTTTTTTTATACTGTGTAGGCGTATTTATGTTGTACAACATGCAACATAAAAAACATGAACCGTCTTTCTGCCAACATAACATACAGAACAATAGGTACAAACAGAAACATAAACCAAGATAAAATAAGCCATAATGTAATTATTATAACTTATTTTATCTTGATTTATGTTTCTGTTACATATTGTAACATTTAAACAGAATCCTATACATCGTTTTAAGGGGGAAAACCTGTACACTTTAAAATTTAGTTATTTCATAAACTTGCTTGGAAATCCTACGAAATACCTAAAGATGTAACTGTCAAAGTACGTATGATGGCTATTGATAATATAATGAATCCAAAGCAACTTATCATAACAATAAAAAAAGCTACATACAATACATCAAAATAATATACACATAGAAGCTTCGTATAGTGCGTTTACCTTCTCGCAACATATCTTATGTACTGGTGAGTCTGTCATCCTTTTGACCTGTGCGTGCGTTGTGCAGAATAATATTATATTATAGTTATTGACATATATAAATATATTGTGTTCGTTCTGTGGCGGTAGCTTTCTACAAGCTCAAAAGCTTGGCCTTTTTAATTAGATAACAATATTTCGAAATTTGTCGGCAAGGTGGTATCTTATCTTATCTTGTGTGGGGGCCAGTCAGTACAGACTGGCGACACTTCGACCCAGTGGGATCTTTTGTGTCGAATTCCCCAATAACGAGTGCCATAGATGTTCATGGCAGCCAGGACCGACGGCTTAACGTGCTCTCCGAGGCACGCAGCAGGCGATAATTCTCAATCAATACGCACATCATTCCGAAAAGTCATATAACTTCCGAAAGTCAATACTGCGCGACGTGGGTTCGAACCCGAGACCCTCTGCATTGCAGTCTGTTGGTCTCCCCACTGAGCTATCGCTGCTTCGGCAAGGTGGTATACTCAGTTGTGTAATAATAATATTATTTTTATATTGTATTGGTAGTAGGCGTTTGAAATTGATAGTAGAAATAAGAATGTGGGGATTGATTTATTATTATTAGTCGACACAAAAGATCCCACTGGGTCGAAGTGTCGACGGTCTGCACTGACTGGCACCCACACAAGATAAGATGAGATAAGATAAGATTGGTGAGTGTGTGGTAAGTATCTGTATGTATCATTTTAAATTAGGTGAATTTTGTTTTCTTTTATTTGTTTGTGGGTATGTCTCGTCATTAGCAAATTATTATTTCTAAATTTCTTTCAAATATGTATTAAGGTAAGGTGTCAGTGACGATTGAGGTAACAGATTGAGAAACATACCAGTGGACATTAATACACTGATATGTTTTATTCTTGTTTTTATGAGTTATCTGTATTAGTATTAGAAGTTATAAATATATTTTTCTAAAAGGACTCCTTTGCTACATAATTTATTTATAATGTTGTGGGTATGTAAATTTGACGGTTATGTAGAGAATGAATATTTAAAACTATTTAATACAGTAAGCCACTTGGCAAATAGAATACAGAGATGATTCAGTAAGTGTCATTGTACCTATAGTGTAGTGAAGTGTAAGGAGTAAGTGAGCTATATAGTGCGTGCGCCGTACCTATAGTGTAGTGAAGTGTAAGGAGTAAGTGAGCGACATAGTGCGTGCGCCGTACCTATAGTGTAGTGAAGTGTAAGGAGTACGTGAGCGACATAGTGCGTGCGCCGTACCTATAGTGTAGTGAAGTGTAAGGAGTAAGGGAGCTATATAGTGCGTGCACCGTACCTATAGTGTAGTGAAGTGTAAGGAGTAAGTGAGCGACATAGTGCGTGCGCCGTACCTATAGTGTAGTGAAGTGTAAGGAGTAAGTGAGCTATATAGTGCGTGCACCGTACCTATAGTGTAGTGAAGTGTAAGGAGTAAGTGAGCGACATAGTGCGTGCACCGTACCTATAGTGTAGTGAAGTGTAAGGAGTAAGTGAGCTATATAGTGCGTGCACCGTACCTATAGTGTAGTGAAGTGTAAGGAGTAAGTGAGCGACATAGTGCGTGCGCCGTACCTATAGTGTAGTGAAGTGTAAGGAGTAAGGGAGCTATATAGTGCGTGCACCGTACCTATAGTGTAGTGAAGTGTAAGGAGTAAGTGAGCGACATAGTGCGTGCGCCGTACCTATAGTGTAGTGAAGTGTAAGGAGTAAGGGAGCTATATAGTGCGTGCACCGTACCTATAGTGTAGTGAAGTGTAAGGAGTAAGTGAGCGACATAGTGCGTGCGCCGTAACTATAGTGTAGTGAAGTGTAAAGAGTAAGTGAGCTATATAGTGCGTGCACCGTACCTATAGTGTAGTGAAGTGTAAGGAGTAAGTGAGCGACATAGTGCGTGCACCGTACCTATAGTGTAGTGAAGTGTAAGGAGTAAGTGAGCTATATAGTGCGTGCACCGTACCTGTTGATGCAAGTCGTCCCTTTCGCGCTGCAGCGAGTCCACGTCGTGCGCGAGACGTAGCGTGCGCGGCGAGCTCGTACCGTCCAGCGACTGCGCGCCCCCTGGCGGCGGGCGGGAGCGACCGCACGCCGCGCCCAGCGCTGGGCATGTGCCGTACCTGGGACACGCGTTACTTTACATACTGAAATATGGATACCTATAAGTCGCCGGTAACGCTTGGATTGGTATGGACCCACCAAAGCGTTTATAATAGGTACTATAACGGCCTGTATCTCCACCTACAAATAGCACTTATCTGTAAGATAAAAAGTCTCGCCACCTCTCTTCTTTATCCTAACAAAAGCGAGACAGCATGCAATTTATCTTACGGATATATTTTACTTGATAATTGAGAAACTGACCATAAATAAACTAAATTATAAATCCTTTATAATAAGAACAATATATATTTATGCATTAACTAGTAACTTCCTATATATCGCAAGCAGTAACCACGTAAAGTATTAAGAAAAACTTCTAGTTATTCATTTAGTCATTAGGGAGAATTCTAAATGATGATCCCAAATTATGCACAAAAACGTTATACGTTAAAAGTTATTTAAAAAACCAGCACTGTATTTCAAAAGTATGTCTACTAACCCTTCAGCAATAACATCGCCACTGGTCATAAGCTGCGCGATCTTTATCATGGCGGCCTCCAAATCCGACCGAAGCAGGTTCTCCCGCTGTAGACATTCCGCCATCGCTTCCTCCATGTTCTGAAACAATTTAATAATGTTATTAAACACAAAATGTTAAAAGTTCAGCTTTTAATTTTTTATTATTAATGACAAATTTGTTATTTTATTGTTATTGTTATATAAATAATCTCTTTTTTTATAATTTCTTTAAATTAATCCCATATGACAAAATGATCCTTTAAATATGAAAAAGATAGATAAGACATAAATCTCATCCCTATGCACACATAATTAATATTAAAAATATACATTACTTAAAATAAATAAAATACAACCCAAATTAACATCAACAATTCTATAAGTTTCCATTTAAAATATAAATATATAATACTAATAATATATATAATATTCTACCACATACACATATGTAATAAGCAAACGGTAATAAACTAAACTAACCTTTCGATGTAATTCACAATTATCGCAAGACTTCTGCCTAGACTCTAAGTCCTCAACGAGCTCGGTAATCTGTACCTGACTCGACTCCAACATCTTACACTCCGAACGGGGTTCTGTAAAACAACACAATACATATAAATCATTAGTGTTATAAATTCATTAATATTACATATAACAGAAGTAAAAAAATCTAGACATTATTTATCAATATATTAAACTAGCTTCTGCGCGTGGCGTCACCCGCGTATTACATCAATAAAAGTACCAAATTGTACCAAATATCATCTAAATCAGTCAACATAAAATTTATTACTTTGGAAGACTATCTACCAGGTACTATTAAAAGAAAATTATGTTTAAATTTTCTGTTACGTAAAAGTCTGGCTTGCGACAAGTAAAAATTGTAAAACATAGGTACATTTATTGTGTTAATACTAACTGGCAAGTTTATCAGAGAGGTCGAGTAGCGAGTGAGCTTCATGTCTGAGTCGTCGAAGCGAATGTTCCAGTTCCTTCTTGATGTCCGCGCTTAGGTCACGTTGCTGCTGCAGGAAGTTCACTATACCCTCCTGGAATATACAATACGATAACGTCACTAATAAAACACCACCAAAAACATTGATTTTGAAACGTGAAATTGGATGTTACGCAACTATCGATCATTTCTGATATCTTATTTTATAACTCCTGCTTCAACGTTGCAGAACTTTGATGATAAACTGCTAATTTTAAAATTTAAACATTATGGTCCTCTGTACAGTCAGTATTGCAATGAAGTAAGTTATCGCATGTAAAATATGTTCACCGCGTGAGCAGCAAATTTACCTCTAGTGCGAGCGAAAAGCATACTGGTTCTTGTTATATTAATACCTAAGTCGACGTTCGAATGACGGCGCCCAAGCATGATACTTTTCCATTATGTCTAGGTAAAGTTATATTGGCACATTATGAGAGTAAGCAAGAACATTAGGAGTTGTCCTATCACCTCCAGATAGCATTTATCTATAAGATAAACATCTCGCCATCCCTCTTCGTTAACCTTATATGAGTGATACAGTATGCGATTTATCTTTCGGATAACTTTTACTTGTTAGGTGTAGGACTGGCCATAAATAACTTAAAACTACCATCACGGAGATAAAAATGTTGTTCTTGCATACTATATTACAAGTAGGTACTAGTTGGTGCTCACCTCATCCAAATCCGAGAGTATAACGTTGAGGTCTGGCGCAAAGTGCACATGTTTGCCGGTGCGCGACACTACGCTCGTGTTGAGATCTCCCGACAGGTTAGGCGTTGTTGGACGAGACTCGTCTTCAACGATCGTTCTGAAACAAAACAAATATATACTTAGCATTATACTTATAAAAACAAACACTGATAAAAGTCACCTATTCAGGGCACATTGGCTTCTTTTTAACTACGACTATTTATCTCTTAAATAAATCGTTTTGTTACACTATAGATGCAAACTTTTTTCGCTACTAATGTTAATTTCATATTATTTTAATTCTAAGGACTCTTTTATATGAATGTATATTTTCACTGATAACTACAATGACATGTGCATAATCATAGTGTCAAAAATAACTACGTTTGTATTGGGCATTTTCAAGTAGTTTGGTAGAAATTTTTAACAGGTTGGTTGTAGAAAATGGCATGGTGACAACCATTAGTAATAATAGATTCGCTCGCTAATAGACTCAACGCTACCTAAACATAATCGAATCTAATAATAAACATAAATCTAAGATGATAATATTGCCAAATTGTCATCACCTTGACGGCTATAAGTGATATGTTTTACATTTAAGTCAGCAGCTATTGTTGGTGGTCATAACATATGCACATACGGGGTGCATGTCCGGTCACATTTAGATCACTCCCACTCACGTCACCAGAGCGCACCAGGAACATGGAAAGGGCATAGATGCTGGCGCACCGCCAGTTCGTACATGATCACGTAGGAATATCTAAACGCCATGTTAGCAAAGAAAATAACGAATAGGAGCAAATTAATAGACAACTAAATCAATAATTAACAACAAAAATAGGTCTACAAGAGTCGATGTATTTGTTCTGAAGTGAAGTAAAGGTACTGATTTAACGACCGATGTATTTTGAAAAATTATAGTCTCAAGATATTGGACACCAATCATTCACACTTCAAAGTTACTTACACGATTATAAAGTCCGTTGTAATCTGTCGAACGATTATTTTCCACAGTCGTCACTGTTTTCTGCCATAATATACTCATCTTGGCGTATATTCTGGCAGAAAACAAGAATGTTCTGTTTAACCACATAGATCCGCTATCGATCAGCAAGTGTAATCTACGAATACGTTGCCTTTATCATGCTCATAGGTACTGCCTACCCTGCTTCGGATGGTATATAAAACCGTATTTTGTCATGAACATCTATGGGAGATCTCAAATATCTTGACATCTGGTCCAACATTACAATACTTATATGCATTAAGATTAGGGAGCTTAGATGACTGCCGCTCCGTAAAAATTCTTATATTCAGCCTATCTGATTAGTCTTAAAAACCGATCTCGATACTCTTGGGATTAATAAGAGTAGGACATTAGGTACTCTTTCAATATTCATATACAATTTCAAAATGTATTTATCATTTATCTCCAAGTAATTATGAAAATTAGAATGCTTAGACAACCTTTTAATGTGTCAATTGTCGGAATTCCAGACAGATTATAAATAAAACCCATTATGTCTGACCGCCAGAGTGCCGCTGCTACTCAATAGGTTAAGGTTGATGGCATGGACACCTATGGTATGAATAATTAGATCTAGCTCTCATCAATATATAGAATCTACACCTAATATTAGCTTAAAACCACAACAGACTTATGCACTAAAACATTTACGATCACTAGGACATATAAACACTAATAATATAGGTAAGTATACCACTTCCCGGTCAATTACACGTATGGGAAGAAATAGCCGATGTATTTTGTCTATGACTTCAGCAATATAAATGTGCGCGTATCGGTGTGCATTAATGACATACAAAACACTTGGCTTGGTGCCAATTCTGAAGCCACAAGTACGTATACATATTCATTCAGATGCTATACTGAGTAACAGGTGTACCAAGTGACAAATATGGGATATTAGTTACAAGTAAATTGTAATGAAAGTATTGTTTGATTTTGAATTTACAGGGCTGTAAAATATAAATCTTTATATATATAAATCTTCTGTGCGTGTGTTTGTAATTAAACTCTAAAATCTCTTTGTAACTAAACAGCTGGACCGACTTTTGATAACAAAAATTGTGTGTGTTCACGTGGATTCTATATTGGATTAGATTTGGTTTTTTTTTTCGTTTGTACAGACCAACGTCTGTCGGGTCCGCTAGTTACCTATAATTTTCGAGTCCCCAGAGTTATACGATAATAAGACCATTGTTAGATATTAAAGAAATGAGTTATTTGGATCAGAAGCAGTTTTACTGGGTAAGTATGACGTATAAACGATCAGAGCCAAACGGGCGCCGGTATCTTGAAGAAGACACTGTCTAATATATGACCAGTCGTGTTTATCCCTTGATAAAAACCTATGTCTTGCCAGATCGCCGTTGCTAGATAGAGCCTACGGTGACTGGTTATAGTAAGGTAGATTATCAGTTTATTTGCCACGTTAAAGGAACTAATTTATTGAATTGATAACGAGATGGAAAAAAAATTACAGGACTATAGAATCCAAATTACTCCGCAGCAATAGCACAGCGTAAAGCACTATTCATTATCAATATAATGAACTAGATGACCTGCGCAACTTCGTCTGCTTTATATAAGATAAGAGAATTTTCTCCGTTTTTGCAACATTTTTCATTGCTGCTGCGAAGCGAAGATCCTATTAGTCGTAGCGTGATGTTATATATATAATCCTATAATCTTCTTCGATAAACGGGCTATCCAACACTAAAAGATTTTTCAATTCGAACCAGTAGTTCCTGAGATTAGCGCGTTCAACCAAACAAACAAACTCTTCAGCTTCATAATATTAGTGTAGGGAGCGATATAAGTGATGTGAGATGGAAGAAATGATGGTCACATTGATATTTACTTTCTTTACTGGTACCAGAAACTTATAATAGATATACAAAAACAAACTACATAATTACGCGACCTAACTGAGCGGGTGTGGGGAGACGACTGCTGCGCTTCGCACACATAATAGCGCGCCTTGTATATAAATTTGTAGCGTCAACAGCCGCTACATTAGTATAGATAGTGCTTTACACTGCGCGTATTTGGCAATTCAAATAATAGTGATTCCCACTTTAGCCTAAATCCCACACGCGTAATAAAGGTCGAAATAATATACCTATAATAGTAGGAAAACTGCACACAAATTGGAGAAGTGCCATCGTTACCTCCAGGATGATATTATTTTCACGCGTATCTTAAACACTTAGTACCTAGTTATAAACAAAAAAGCTATGTGTTAGGGTTTTCACGCAATACACCTTGTGTATGAGGAGCATCGGTGACGTTTGGATATATTCATCAACTTATTTCGATTATGTCGACATTATAGGCTTGACTCATTCGTGTACCATATACGCTAATTATTTACGTCAAATGCTATATGCAGTTAATTCCTACATATTTTGAGTCAGCATACTAAGCTAATATTTGGGTCGAACAAACACATGTAAATGTATTGTATTATGAACGTACACATGTACCCTTTAATAATTGTGTGCTAGTTCGTAACACATCTTTGTTTCGATCGCCATACTTATTATACATACATACATACATAGATTCACGCCTATTTCCCAGAGGGATAGGCAGATACTACGGATTTCCATTTGCTGATCCTGACACACTTCTCTGGCTTCATTTACTTTCATAACATTCCTCATACACGCTCGCCAGTTTAAGGTGTTTTTAACCTGGCCTTTATCCAGAACGTCTCCGATCTGATCAAGAAATGTTCGCCTAGGACTTCCTCTTGCGACTGTTCCATTCACACTAGCCTTATAAACTTTCTTAGTCAGTCTTTTCTCATCCATTCTTTCTACATGCCCAAACTAGCTTAACATACCCTTTTCTATTCTCGTCACTATATCCACTTTTATGCCACATCTATCTCTAATCACACTATTCCTTATTCTATCTTTCATTATAATTATTATTATATAATTATTATGTATGGGTAATTTGGACCAGAAGCAGTCTTACTGGGTAAGTATGACGTATAAAAGATCAGAACCAAACAGGCGCCGGTATCTTCAAGAAGACACTGTCTAATATATGACCAGACGTGTCTATATTGTCGTTATACCCATACGTATCCTATATACTCCTATATACAATTAAACAAATGTTAAGACACACAAATACATAAATAACTATAAATTCATAGCCTTACTAATTCTTTAATATGAAGAAGGCTTTTTAGGCATAGGCCAGTATCAAAAATCTTAATTCGCATGTGCCAACCCTAACATTCTTGTACCGTGGGAGAGCGTCTGACGCACCTAACTTTAGCCCGTCTCGCCACCATTAAATCTGTGTTTCCGTCAGACGTCACACCCAACTCTGCGAGTGTTACTTAAACACCGTATCAATACTTAGCTTTTGTACCACATTACGCTTTAATAACCCTTATACTCAAGGTGGTAAGGACTTCTTTAATTTTGTAAAGGTGCGTGAACTCTGTGACGATGTGTCATTCGCGGTTTCGTTTGCTTCCACGTTCCCTTGCCAACTTAATGAGTATGCAGTTTTAGGCCACCCAGAAGTTAGTAATAGGTATTGTAAAACGTTAAACAATGACGTGATTTATAGCTTCAGACTACCATGGGACATTAAGATGGCGCTTTAGTGGTAATAACAGAAATAAATGACTTCAGTCGTTGGAACACCACGCATAGAATAATGTCCTTCAGACCGATTTCGGTCACGGCGGCCAATCTTAACGCAGACTGGCCATCTGCGCAGGAGATATTATAGTGCACAAGCGTGTGCGCAAACACAAGTGCACACTCTGTTCCCTAACTCTCATGATCCGATGGGACGGTAGTCCGACACGACCGGTGAGAGATCAGGCGCAGGACCAACGGCTTTGCTTTCCGAGGCACGGGGCTGTCCAACTTTCTAACTCCGGGTTATTATTGAGATTTCTTAACAGAAAACCCAATAACTATTTGTTGACCCGACCCAGTATTCGAACCCGAGACCTCATGCACAGCAGTCGCATTCACTACCGCTGCGCCACGGAAGCAGGATGGAATATCCAAGTAATGCGAATAGCCATTCGACTACGTAGAATAAGACTCCGTGCTAGGATTAGTTATTGTAGTTGTTTGCTGGTAGCGGTAAGGACATGAATTCTGGTGTTCTACCTCCACGCTAAGGGTTAGGTAAAGTTTTCTTGTTGAACGTAGATCGCCCCCTATTACATTGGGCTTATCACCATACCTGGCGATATCTACTTGTAATACAACTCTGTCAACCCCTTCGGGGATACAGAAGTCGGTCTATGTATGTATATACATATGTATGATTGCTTTCAATAACTCTTAATCTATATTACAACTTAGACACCCCAATTCGCATCTTACAACACACGAGAAGTAGAGCAGCCGAAATGGTTGTGCAAATAAACCATTTTGAATAACATATACGTATATCGTTATTATTCCTATCTTATACCAAACATTGGAACATACAGCGCAGTACTATTGTAATAATATCGATGTCCTAATTTACAAGTATTACGTACAACATTACTGGGTTGGAACGTATTTTCTTAGCTTACGCCAAAAAGTCTTTTTATACATGCTATTGATCGAGTGAGCGCCGAAATTCCAAATTAATTCAAAAAGTAAATATATTATCTGCTTGTATTTGCACTCCTTCTCCATATAAACTTTAACTGTGTCGAACCTCATACTCTTTCGTGCGTGCAATATACTTGAAAGAAAGTAAAAAGCTTTTCCTTTACGTATTAATGAAATGTATAGATTGTTTTGTTTATAAAAGCAAATCTTTTGCAATGCCTAATAGCACTAGACGCGGTGTTAGGTATAGTATTGAAAGAAACCCTGACGTTCTCCGAAACTGATCTATGAAAATATCTACAATCGTATTGATCATTACCGAGATTTATGAATAGCTTTATGAATGACGTCGTTTCCTTATAAATACTGTCTTGATCTATACATAGTACGTAGATATTATGTATATTATGTAATATGATCGCCCACAAGGATTTGCCTATCGATTATCGCTTAGTTGCTCCGTGGAAAATTAAACGTATGTGTCCTTTATGCAGTGTATAAAAAGCGATTTAACAAGAACGGCGATTATCTTCAATAATGGCTGCAACACCTTATATGGATGAGGTGTGGTTATTAATTGAATCTGTCTGTCTATTAAACACGTGGCCTTTCTTGGGTAATGTGAACATCAAATGACCACACGTGCCGACTTCATAAGATCTGGAGGTGCTCGAGCTCCCCCAATAGTAGTGCTGAGCCTCCAATATTTTTGTAAATGACGCTCCTTATTTGTGATTTTATGTGTAGTACACATAAAATCTTTACGTATTTTTTAAATCTGGTAATTAGTTCCACAAACTTGACTTCACTTGTGACACAGTATTAAAGAGATGTAGTACCACGCTTGTACACACAGCGACACATCAACCTAGACTGTTTAGACTTTGAACTATTAGAAGTTGAACGCTGCGAATCGTGCGAGAGAGTGCGTTATATTTTTGTTACATACACGCTAAACGGGACGCTACATAGACACACTATGCACCGTCCCTTTCCAACAATTCTCTATTTTGTATGTAGCGTAGTTATGCGTATATAGGGTGTCTAACTTGATGTGTAGCCGTGTGTACAATTAACAAGACTTATTCACCTCGCATTACTTATAATCCCACCGGTTGCTAAGTATACTCATACCTAATAATAGGGATGACTGTGAATTCAATACAGATCACAGATCTCAGATCAGTCTCAGGTCTTTACTACAATCAATATTCCTACAGATATCAACCCAACAACGAGAACTTTGGAAGTTAGAATTATTTCCTATTTTGACAAATACAAGGTGATATGATAAAAGTAAAGTTTGCGACTTAAAATAATAAATGACGTGAGACTTCAACTTCAACCGAGTGTACCTACAAGTGACGTCATCAAAGCCTTTGTTTGCTAGCTACTGTTTTATGTCAGACATCCAGATTTAGTTACGAATATGAATGTGTTAGTACAGTTCTGTAATCCTCACTGTATGATTAGGAAAACAGGAAAGGTCTATACCCATCGGAAATCGCTTCGGAGGGATTTACACTAAACCTAAATAGATTCATGCCAACTTATAAACGGCATAGTTTCGACAGAATATAATACAAATTAATTTACATAATTGTTTTAAACATAGTACCTATTTCACAACTAAAAATATATTTTGTATTTGCAAACCGTGATAAATCCATATAAAGTTGTTCAATTTCAAAGCGTACATTCGCGTAAACGTAAAGAGTAAAGTATACAAAGTTACCTCGAATATATGATGGATATTAATATCCGATAGTCTTTATTTAAGAACATATAGGTATAGCAGCGATAGCTCAGTGGGAAGACCAACAGACTGCAATGCAGAGGGTCTCAGGTTCGAACCCACGTCGCGCACATCTGACTTTCGGAAGTTATATGACTTTTCGAAATGATGTGCGTATTGATTGACAATTATCGCCTGCTCCGTGCCTCGGAGAGCACGTTAAGCCGTCGGTCCCGGCTGCCATGAACATCTATGGCACTCGTTATTGGGGAAGTCGACACAAAAGATCCCAGTGGGTCGAAGTGTCGCCGGTCTGTACTGAGTGGCCCCACACAAGATAAAATAAGATAAGATAAAGTATGCAAATATTATGACAACAAGTGGCCGATGTCATAAGACAAGAAAAGATTATAGCACATTTATTTATAAAGATAATAATAATAATAATAATCTTTATTTCAAATAATTGTACAATAACCACTTACAAGTTAGCTACAGTAAAACTAAAAGCATACAATACAAATTGCAAGTAGCGTTATTGCGACTCTGGTGCCCAAGGTAAGATTTAACTTGTGTTATGGGCACCAGGTCTCCCACGTAATGCGGAATAATTACATTATTTCTATGTGAGGCGTGGTATCAGGAGGTATGAATTTATATAATCAATATTATAACTAAATAAACTAATAAGAATATGTGTGTAATAAAAAAAAAAAAAAACAAAAAAACTTAAGCATGTAATATTATTAGCCTCTTAGTGTTGATGCATGTGTTTGTGTGCGTGAGTGTATCTGTGTGTGTGTGTATGTGTGTGTGTGTGTGTGTGTGTGTGTGTGTGTGTGTGTGTGTGTGTGTGTGTGGTGTGTGGTGTGTGTGTGTGTGGTGTGTGTGTGTGTGTGTGTGCATAATTATGTACAGTAATATACTTGTTTAGTTATAGAATTGCAACTTTTATCAGATTTTCAGTCTCATCGTAGTCCAGAGTATAAAGCCACTCCTGTACTTTAATTTTGCAGAGATACTTGGTTAAATTGAATATGTCACACCGTTTGTTCAATTTGTTATATAGATAATTGCCAAGAATATGATAGTGACGTTGAGCAGTAGCTGTATTAGCTTTGTGTGTGGGATAGATTTTATAGGGGCGACGTCCTGTAACAGCATTCACATCACATTCTAGTTTGCCATGTTTCCGTAGTATGACATGAAGCACAAATAGCTGCCTAACTGTCAAAACCTCACATTCTTTATATAAGAGCGTGGTCGGGAACTGGAAATTTCTGAATGTCATTACTTTGAGGACGGCTCTTTGTGCGCGTTCCAGTTTTAAAAGATGCGTCTTTGGTGCCCCACCCCATACAGTTATACAGTACGTAAGCACTGATTGGCAGAGAGCATAATAAATTGTTTTAATCATAGTTGGCTCTGCAGAATTTCTAAGCTTTTTAAAAATGAAAATTAATTTTCGCACCCGGGCAGTGACATTGTCAAGAAATAACTTCCAGCTTAGTGAGTTGTCTATTTGTATTCCTAGGTATTTAACTACATTGGTTTTAGTTAACTGTGGACAATCACATCTCGACTTTGGCGAATTCAGGTGACAGATGTTGGTGTGGGCTTTGAGAACCATGGATTCAGGGAAATTAGATGCACTTGGTTTCAAACAAAATGGCATGTACATGGTTTTGCTTAGGTTCATTGTTAGAGAATTTTCAGAAAGCCAGCTCATCACCTTTCTAAGAGCATTTTGTGCATGCACATTTATATCAGTCCAGTTATTCCCATGTAAAAGTAGAGCCGTATCATCCGCGTATGTATAAATGGAGCAATTTGGTAGTGGAAGCTTACATAGATTGTTAATGTATATTAAGAAAAGGGACGGACCCAGAATTGAGCCCTGGGGCACCCCGCATGTTAAGGTTCGAGCGTCACTTAGCAAGCCATTTATTGTAACACGCTGAGTTCGATCACTAAGGTAGTCTTCAAATATTTTATGAGTGATACCACGGATACCGATACACTCCAGTTTCCTGAGAAGGTTCGGAACAGACACAGTGTCAAAAGCTTTAGAAATATCCAAGAAAATACCCAGACACTTCCTGCCTTTATCCAAAAGTGCTACTGTATCATCAACAAATGAGGCAACGGCATCTTCAGTAGATTTCCCAGCTCTAAAACCATATTGGTTGGGAGCCAAGATGTTATGGGATTCTAAATAGTGCACTAAACGGGTATTAGTTATTTTCTCAAGAATTTTAGAAATGGTTGGCAAGATGGATATGGGCCTGTAATTATTGACACTGTGTCTGTCCCCACTCTTAAAAATTGGGTGAACGATTGCTGTCTTAAAAACCTTGGGGAAGCAGCCCGAAGATATACAACAGTTGCAAATGTGTGTAATGGCAGGTAGAAGGGTGGGCAGACAACATTTTAGAAGCTTCGCCGAGATTCCGTCCCAGCCCACTGCCGCATCTGATCGGAGACCTTGAATCAGTCTTTCTATCTCAGTTTCGTCAGTAGGTAGGAGCACAAAAGAGCTACAAGGTCCATGATCTGATAAGTGCTCCGAAGATGAGGGGGGAGGGTTCAGGGTTTCAGCTAAACTTCTGCCAACGTCAACAAAGAAATCGTTAACACTGTTTATTGAACTGTTATTATCAGGAGTTATGTTAAGAAGTTCTACAGGTGAGGAAACATTACGGTGGGTCGAAGTGATATTTTTAATGACTTTCCAGGTCGCTTTGGGGTCCTTCTGAGCTTTAAGAAATTCTGTTCTTTCATAATCTCTTTTTAGGTTCTTAAGTAACTTATTACAGAAGTTCCTGTATCTTATATATGTTACTTTAAGAATATAGTTTTCAGGGTCATTCTTTGATTGCCGACATAAGTTGTTCCTATTACGTATACAGCGGAGCAATCCGTTGGTGATCCAGGGCTTGATTATTCTGCGTTTACAGGATATGCGTACTATTTTAGAATGTTTTTTAATTATGTACACAATTTTATTTATCAATAATTCAGCGGCCATATTAGCATCACTGATATTCAAAATTTCACTAAAATCAGCACACGAGATCTCAGCAATGGCAGATGAATAATCAACTTTATTCCGAAATAAAATAGTATTAGGTCGCGATTGACTCCATTCAATATTAATTAATGTGGGTTTATGATCTGTAATATCAGTATCAATTACTAATGTTGTTGATCTTAGGTCTGTTTTTATCAGCACATGATCCAGGCAATTGTTATTATGAGTTGCGAACAAATTCGAGGGTAATAATCCATGCGAGGCAGTTAAATTAAGATATTCGTGGGCTGGTTGGCTGAGATTTTCAGAGGATATACTTATGTTAATATCTCCTAAAATCAGAACATTCTTTTGAGCTGAAATGGATGTTAGAATATTGTTTAGCCCCTGAATAAATTTTTCGGTATTACGTATAGAAGGAGACCGATACATTGCTACAATCGAAAGGTCATACTGTCTCAGATTGCACAGCAAACAACTAGCTTCTAGTATTTGGGGTTCTGATATACTGTGTCTTAATCCATTTTTAATAAAAACAATAACACCATCATTCTGGTTTTTAGGGTTGCTTGTGCAATACGAGACATAACCTTCCAATGCAGGGATGACTGAGCAAGATTTTAACCAACATTCTGATAAGATTACTATATCACAGGATATGTTCAGAGTAGTCATAAATACCATAAGACTATCAAAATTACGGTTTATACTTCGTATGTTGAGGTGCATTAAGTTGATGGACTTATTATTGTCCGTAATATATGTTGAGCATTGTTCGGGCAAACAGACATAAGCGTTTACTTTGCCAAATGAATCAATTTCATCTAAGATATTAGAATTAAGCATAATAAAGAAATAATGTAAAAGGCACAAAAGATTGTCGCTTTTTCAAAGCATATACGTAATACTCGTTACGAGTAGGTATATATCGGTGATATTGAGAGATTAATGGTTTGTTATGATACAAGTGGCAGTGCATTATGCATGGTGTGTAATTGTAAGTGTGTTTTAAAAATTCAGTTATACTGAGTTTGTATAAATGTAATGGATAGTATGTGTGTGTAAGTTTGAATATGTATAGACTAAGTTTACTATAATATGAGTACAAAACTAAATTACGAACGAAGTAGACGACATACATGCAGTAAAAAACAAAGTAAAAAGTATACAGTTTTGACTTAAAATTACTCAAACAAACATATAATGAAAGAAAATTAAATGATATTACTTTTGTTAAAACATTATTTTTGCAGTAAATCAAGAAAGCTTTTGTCAGAAAGGATGCGGATGGGCTTCAAAGAAGAAAATCTTTCATCATAACTTTGTTTGTCGATAAATGGCTCTAAACTTAGAAATTACACAACTGCGTTAGGACGAGTGAGACTGTAAAAAATATTGCTTCCTTGCGCAAACTCAAACTAAGACTGACGTTTAGAAAATACATTAAATGTATTTTCTTTTCTTTGTTACAGAGAACACCGGCTTTGTGTGATGCAAGCTGCCAATATTCTGGGTAACTGTACGACTAACCTATTTCATTTTATACTGCTCGTGGATCAAAGCATTGGGTGTTAATCCTTAGACGTGGCTTCCGGGCGATCGATGTATTTATGTTATGAAAATTAGATCGAGCATCGTAATTGAAATATGTTCATCTTTGTGGTGACAACGAAATGCCCCGCACAATGGTTTAGTATAAATATTAGTCTTAATCTGATCGTGCAAAATATTTTTATTTATTTGAATTTAAAAGAAGCGTTTCATTTGTATGTAACCAGATGGTTAAGGTTCAATTATTTCGACACAACTTTATCAAAGCAGGTTTTTAATAAAGTTATCGATTTCCTATTGAGGCTGACATATGAGTATTTTGTATACACTGAAATTACTCCAATTCTATTCAGCGCACCTAAAGTGCTACGTAGAACAATACTATCTAAAAGACAACGTACAAATCATTGCACTGCTTTATGTATACCGACTTATACACGCAGATTATGACGTCATATATTTATAACGTCACAATTTTAACGTTAACCTATACAAACGAGGATATAAAGAATAAGTATACTCACTCCTCTCCTTCCGGCAGCAACCTAGCCAGTAGCTGTGCCAGTACGGTGCGGTTGAGCTCGTCTTCGGCGCACGCGCAGTACGCCACCAGCTGTCCAACCACGCGATGTAAGCTCACTGCTACACGTTTAAGGTCATCCCTGGAAATAATAAAAAAATTGCTTAGAAACTGGATATAGAGGTGGTTTCTTATCTCTAATGGCTTAGTGGCAAATTTTATTTATTTGGCTTTTTTTATACTGTTGAGGGTGTAACAGCAGTAAAACTTGTCTCTCTTTTAAAACTTTTTTTCATAGAAGCCTTCTAGGACTAGGAATAATTCCTGTGTCGCGGTGGACTTGACACAAAGAAACCGAGACTCGGAACAATCATTTGTGAATCAAACAAAGTTTTGTACCGTGTGGGATTCGAACCCACAACATTCGGCGCAATGGCAGTGGCGAGGCACATAAACCACTACGCCAGTCTAGTCGGTACTATGCAGTCAAATCAGTCCGTAGCAACGACGAACGAACCCTGGAGTGTAAATTCGTCCTACATGAAACGTACGAAGATAATTGGAATTTATGAAATACATCATTTAATGCCTGGCGTAGCGCAGTTAATGCAATTGCTGTGAATAAAGTCTCGATATGGAATACCAGATCGAAAAAAGGGTTATTGAAATTTAGTCAGAAATTTTCGTTCTCTCTAAATTTGTGGTGGACGACGATAGGTTTGCTTTTTTACTCCTTTTTCATCGGGTATATAGTCGAGAGAGCTAAATGTTATACGTAAGTGGCCAGGCAACCCAACTACTTTAGAACAAGCTGTTGCCATAGCGCCAAAGACACCTTTATACGCATTAGCGAGATCACATACATGTTGTTTACTGCAACCAAAGTATTAATAGAACGTCCAGACCGATTTCCTAGTTTTATTTGCAATTAATGCCAGACTTACGTTAGCTCCTCTGCGCCAACTTAAAATTAGTACACATCTCATTACACGCTCTTTGAAGTGATATGACTCACAAAAACTATTAAACAATGCTAATTAATATAAATGCAACCGTGTTTGTTCTTTCATGACGTCAAAAACGAGCATTAGGCGTTTTGATTTGATGAACGGAGATGACTGAAGGGCGAGGCTAATATAAATATCTACTTTTGGCGAGGCAGAAAATCGTGTACCAAGCCATGTTTGAAGTCTAAACTAGTAGAAGTTTTTAATGCTTTATTTTCTTTAATATCTATCTACATTTAAAGTTTTTAATTTATAAGAACGTAAACGTTACATTCGCATTTATAATATTGATTAGAATTAAGGACCGTCGTCAAATCTGAAGTAGCCCGACTGGGAGAAATCATTTTGACTATGGAAGTTCCCAGATGAATCCTCGATCCACTCTACTAAAAATTGCATCTAAATAATATTTTTATAAGGTTGCTGGCAAGCACACGGCGTGCATAGCGGTAAGTGACTATCGTAATTCATGGTCGCTTAAATTAATTATAGATGGAATAAAAGAAAATAAATGTGAGGCTCTAGAGCTCCTATCAATTAAGCGAAGCGCAACAAAAATCTCAACACTTTTACGCGGGTTTCTTGTAAGAGAGTAGTACCATTCTATACGAACCGGGTCTTTTGAACAGTCGCATTACTTTCTTGCGTTGTTTTCATAAGATGGGTTCGTTTCCTAAGCTCTTTAATGAAGCACAATGTTCTCAGTATTAATGGTCTTTGTATGCAATAACCATAACTCACCTTTCTCTGGTAACCTCTTCTAATTGTCTGTTCTGGTCGAAACTGATGTTTCTCCGTTGCTTCCACTTGTCCTCGCCAACGGATAACTCGTCCCGAAGACTTGAACACTGTAAACAAATACAATAATTATTATTATAAAGGTTACTTACTGCACCTTGAAGCCTTGAATTTTACAAACTGTAAGATGTACTTAATATTGTATATTAAACTACTTTATACGAATTTTATCGCGTTGTTTATTTAACACTTTTTAAATTAAAGTTTAAAATATAAAGTTTAATAATAGTAGTAGCGTGACAGTAAAATGATGTAATAAAGTGTTAAATAAACAACAAATAGTAATTATTAATGCAATAACCACAGCATAATGCTGTGGTTATTTTAGAATTAGCTTTATCATTTAACTTCCTCCTCCATCCTTTTTTTTAATCTCCGTTGGTAACGGCCTGTGGGGCACACAATGTTGTAAGCTCGCCTTTTTTATGTCTATATTTAGATTCGGTACTGTCAGTGACATAATTTGAACCATTTTAAAATTGCTCTATCGGACAAAAAATATATACTTCTGAATTTTATATACAGTGCTACAGTGATCAGCGATAGCTCAGTGGGAAGACCAACAGACTGCAATGCAGAGGGTCTCGGTTTCGAACCAACGTCGCGCACCTCTGACTTTCGGAAGATATATGACTTTACGAAATTATGTGCGTATTGATTGACAATTATCGCCTGCTCCGTGCCTCGGAGAGCACGTTAAGCCGTCGGTCCCAGCTGAACATCTATGGCAGTCGTTATTGGGGAAGTCGACACAAAAGATCCCCACTGGGTCGAAGTGTCGCCGGTCTGTACTGACTGGCCCCCACACAAGATAAGATAAGATTCATATAGCAGTACTAATTAAAACGAAGTTCACTTAATCAGAATTTAAAACCATACAATAATAATTAAAGAAATCATTTATAACCAACAAGTTCAAGTTACCATTAATCATATTCGTGCAAGAGAACGTTTGTACATTTTTCACACTAGAAATGAATGTCAATACTATAGACGCAAAATATATCAATCTACCTAAGTATCAATGGACTATATAGGTATACATATAGTTCACTCCATTTATGACTCAAGCTGTTTACTAATAATTATTAACTCATTTGTTTCAACACATCGACCTATAGGTATTCCTTTGTCATAGTATAACATCTTGCAAAAATTAAAATAAACATTCTAAGCATGGATGTTATACCAAAATCTTGACTTTTTTGTACACATTAGTTTATATCGATACAAACAAACACGACATTTTTATAGAAGCATACCCTACAAACACTACTACTTACTACTTAAGTACACTATTAAAATATATGAAGCTAGTTAGGGGTTCGATCAATCGAACAACGATTTTTTACCAAGAGTATATACTCAATGACCTATCCCCTCTAATACAGAGAGATTAGTGAGCACTTAAAACATTAATAGGGTAGTGATATCAACAACAGATGTTAGTCCAATAACACGTACCATGAACTTTCTCAGTATCACCATTATGACGTCACATTGTTTCAACACTATGTCTTCAGTTCACTGTATTGTCCAACACGTATTTGGAACAATTTTTTCACACAATTGGATAATTTACACATTATATACACTTAGTTTCACAACAACGTTTATATAGTCAACTATCAGAGATGGGAAGCATTTCAACGTGATTATTGTTCGAATGTTATCTAAAGAAGTTACACTTTTCCGGAGGAAATGTATTAAAACCGGTTTCGATGCAAGTAATTTCGTATGTTAATTTGTCAATGAAGACAAGTTCATTACTTAATTAAAAGTCAATGCTAACAGACTATGTGTCTGCCTGTTAATTTACGACTTAACATTTGGATATTATGAACATGTAGGTACACATTAAAATAATATTGCAGTGGGTACATACTAAATTATGAACCTTATATTTTTGTTAGTTTTATCTCGCGATACAAGTAATTTATCGCCAATGAAAATAAGATCATTGATTTATTTCGTTATTCTATAGGGATATTATTTACATGTGGGTACATTAAAGTAATTGTGTGTAGTCAATTGATTGTATTCCTTACAAATATGTATTTTGTTCGAAAATGTTAAATACACCAACGATATGCGGGTGTATTGAATTATGGGTACTTTAATAACACTTTCAATCTATAGCTTTTAAGACTATTATACATGGTGCATATAATATTATACGCACGTTCTGCCAGGATACTATAGCAGAATACGTAATCAAATATCGCATGAGCGTCCGCGGAGCTTAGACTTAAATGACATTTACAATCCAAACTTGAAATTAGATTTGAAGCAAGTAAATACAAATACAAGAGTATCATCTGCAAACTTTTTAATCTACTCTTATCAATAAAATCATTATTAACAAGGTTTGTTTACATAAGTTCTACTTCAAGTTTGGCCGCCCTCAGATCACATTATCATGTCGTATGACGCTATATTTGGCATAGAAAGAGAAATAAAGCAACATATAAGTAGGTACATATGTACGCACATGATAATTATTTTGTAATTTACTTGTACGAACATGCTCAGACAAGACTTTTATATAAGTTGTGTTTGATAAAGGAACACTACTACGCTTATATATAATCAGTGCAAATCATATTTTATTTCACAAATCACTAGTAGGTACTTAGTTTATTTACTAGACCGAAAGAACAGAATTGAATAACGTTTAGGCTATGCCTCTCAATGCATAAAAATTGTCTACTTACTATAAAATATTTTCTAATATGCATTTCATTTTAAATGAAATTAACATGTTATTACCAAATCGGCTATAATTAATTTGCTACTGAAACAGCGACCATGAACTTCGCACTGATAGAAACAACGGAAAATGTTAAACTAAAATACACCGACGATAAAATTAGTAAAAATAATTTCTATTCACTGAGCAACAGTAATCACGGATGTGGCGATTTATTGTGTGGAATGTGTTCGTGTCAATCGATATACATAGACCTTTACCTATTTCCCGGGATAGTCACATAGATTTACACCGGCTGCAATCCTAAGATTACTTTTCTGCACCGTTCACATTTTTCACGATTAATTTAATTAAGAACAGTGACATTCTCACCGGCTGATTAATCGTGAACACTATGTCATCTACGCTGGCCCAATAAAACTATTTGAAGCATATACATAGCAAAAATAATATTAGAACTCGGTTGATATACAATTTTAGAATTCGGTTTTCATAGGGTTTGGAACGAAATAGTAATATGATTTAAAGTACACGTACCGCAACCATAACACATGTATCTTCACCCAAATGATAGTTTTATCTTTTTATTACACTACACGAATCGACAGAATTAGATCACCAAGGCTAGCCCATACAGACACAGCCTAACAAAAATAAAACATGTAAAACACAGACACATATAAATCCAAAAATACAACTTACATCGTCACTGGGTAAATTGAACAATACACAAGAGATTCGACCACAAATATATTTGACTACCCTCATATAAACCCAGCTGCGTACAAAAATAGCGCGAAGAAAAAAGATAACCATGTGTGGCCAAACGGATGCACGTGTCTAAACAACACAACACCCTTATTTTAGACACAATACGGTTTCTTTTTGTATAGCATCGTTTTGTATCAGTCTGGATGCTAAGTTGATGTTTGCTTATTGTTACCGATTGATAATGAAAGGGCAATGAAATGCGTAGGGTTTTGTTTTAACTTATTATTAGGGCGCAGCCATTAATTATACGAGAAGTGAATGGGGTGAGATGCTAAATAGTTCCGTATAACTAATTTTCTAAAACCAAGACCAGAATGGTACACTTCCTTATTATTAGAAAACTATTTGAACGCAATATGCATTATTATCTTGTTTATTATTTTTGATTATCATTAATGGCCTAAACTTTCTTACACTCAGAAGAGTGTCTGTGCCCGTAAGTGGAACAGTTTATATACAGGGAAAATATTATTATTACATAGTAAGACTATGTAATAATAATAAAAGACAAATGAGTCAAATGGCTGGTCGAGTTACGCAATAGTTAACATTGCCTCATTGGCATGTTTCCACAGAATATACCACGGAGAGTGCTCTAAAGAGTTATTCCACCTTATCCCGCCCTTCCCTTTCCTATCCAACGCGTGCTGGGCTCAGATGCCATCCTTACACGGTGGAGACGACTAGAGTGCATACCAACAAGTTTGGGTCCTCATACCTCTGCCGTACGATCAAGTCATGGAATTCTCGGCCAAGGCACGTGTTTTCTTCTTCCTTCAATCCTGGATTCTTTAAGCGGGGCGTGAAAAAGCACCTTCTCAGCCCGTCAAAGTAGAGACCTCAACATCGCCTCGGCTTGAGGACGGTGTGGAGGCCACTGCTCTTAGACCCTACGACTGCTTACCATCAGGCGGAGTACGGTCATTTTAAAGAGCAAGATAAAAAAAATATTATGGCGGTCAAGCAATGCAGTTTTCTGCTTGCAGCTACACACCACAGACTAATCATCAATATATTACAAGGTCATCTTAATATCCCAGTCAAAGACTAACTTAGTCTTAGATAACTAAATAATGAATGTTTTAGTTCATTTGGACAGAGCGTCAAGTTACAATCAGGAGACTCGGTATCTAGTGATTTATTCCTTATGTAAAAACAAAGTCCTTATTCACTTACAATATGCATCTGTTCTAGCCATGCGGGACTGACAAGGTCAAGAAGGCTTACAGTACGTAATTGTAGAGCCATGGACCGCAGCTTGTACTACTGCTAGTCCTACGCGTGTATCAATTGTCCTACGTCATAGTTGTTATTCAATGATATTATATTTCTCCTACGGATGTTATTGCGATGTACTTTGTTTTACATCTATTCCTATAGCATATGAGCTTCCTATGAGCCAGATATTTTAGTATGGGATCCAGTAAGCCTGTCTGGCAATGACGTCGAAGATAAAGAGAAGTAGAGGGAAGAATTAAGAAGGCAAACTCCAACAGCATGTGGTATACTTAGCCAGGTGGATAGAGAAAATAATGTTAGCAATGCAAGTCATGTCATTTAAAGACAATAACGATAATAGCAGACTAGCACAGAAGCAGTCCTGTTATTTTATACAGTCACAGCGTTCCTATACCAAATAGGGACTATTTGCTCCCTTTTTAATTTATAAGATGGTAAGTTATGAGTTATGACGTAGTACATTCGAATATCAATTCTTTATGGTCACAAATTCTTTGCTTCCATCTCCAATCACTACATTTGTACAAGTACTTATCGAAAAATTTAAGATACGACCCACAATTTTCTATGTCCAGTATTTGGCATTGTAAGTCCAGATGTGGCTCTGCTTTAAAATGGAACGTATTCTTCCTTACAATTCAAGTGCCGCCGTAACCCCTCACCATGTGGCGACACAAGAGGCATCCATTAAAATGTCAAGTTCATTGCTCTTCATTAATTTCTTCCATGAACTATAAAGTATTACGATGTAAATATTGCTTTTCAAGTGCGCGCCGTCGATGTACCGACTGAAGGGTCCCGATTGTTGTTTATAACGTGGTTAATGGATCGGGCGATGCCATTGTACGGCTAGGGGGACTTTCGATAGGTTACTGTTACGTCGGTAAATTGAATTTAAATGGCTGCTATTTTCAGAAGAGTAATTTCGTAAAATGTACGACATGGTTGACTTTGATGACTCGACATCCATGACAGTAATAAACGTTACAATATATATAATATGTCTAAAAATCTATTTATTGTTTTACGGATTACTTGCAATGTGAGCTACAAAGTATGTACTAGTATTCTTGTTATCTGCACTAGCTAAGCCAGTATACTTTTGGCAGGAGTGAGTTCACGTAATTAGTGCATTGGGTGGTATTTGAAACGATCACTCGATTACAAGTCACCAAATGTATTCATAAGCCGCAAAAATATAAGTCGACACGGGGTTTATGATTATTTTTAAAGTGCCACTGCAGTGCAAAATCTCGTGTACATCACTACACTACATACTATAAAACAGAGTCTCCCGCCGCAACAGTCTGTCTGTCAATAAACTCAAAAACTACTAAACAATATTCATGCGGTTTCCACCAATGTTTTAGATGAAAGGATTAGATGTATTATTTATTTTGTTAAGATTCGATGTTACCCGTGCGAAGCTGGGGCGGGTCGCTGGTTGATAAAATGTATCTATTACGATTTCCTTTGATCTCCTAACTGTTCTACGATTTGTTTTCCAAATCGGGGCTGGAATTAAGCACTCTCACGATAAAATTAAATGAGCATATATAATGACACGTGCTAGACCAGTTAGCAAAAAATAGGTACTAGAGTCATCACGTCGCAGATGAACATACTTAATAGAAAACGTGAAAATAAATGTTAAGAGCTTTTCTGTAAAGCACTACGTCGTCGTATTTGTCGTTTATCGGTCATGGTCGCAACTCACTCGTACCTATTTAATGCGATGAGTCACGTATGTTTTTTCAGCTATATGATTTTCCCTTAGGACTTGTTTGCATTAATTTAATGTATGATCTGATTTCGATGTTTAACCTTTCATGAGAGAGAATCAATCATAGTAAATATTAATAAGAGTTCTGTAAACTGGAGTATAAACAACTATTGGCACCGCCACACATTTACCAAATCGTTTTAATTTTTGTCTTAGATGCTTGTGTAAAATTGGTTTCACTTAAAGCATTCGGTTTTATTTTTCCTTTGTAAAACACAACTCCTGTGCGAAAAATAATAATTACTGTATTTCGTGGGACTTAATAAACATTATTTCACTAATAAACACCCAAAGAATGCCTAGCTCTAACAGTTAACTAGTAGTTTACGTAAATATGCCCGAAATCCACCAACAAGACCTAGAAAGCTAAAATTAATGCAATATTACAAACATGACATTATAGATATTTCAGTAAGGTGATTCATTTAAAAAATTTAAAATGTCACGTTTAGGTACTACATGTTGGTCATTTTTCGCTACATGATTTCAATGTCAACTTGGCTGACACTGAACACATTTGGTTTTAAAAGGCAAGACGTGCGTCAGCTTTATGTCAAATCACAAGTCACATTTTAAGCTGCGTACATAATGGTTCTTAAGCTTTAGCTAACGCCGAATGCATATTTCAGTTATCAACTAAACTGCCTGACTATCGCGATATCTACGTGAACTTGAACGTGTTTATTTTACTGCTTGCATACATTGTGTCGGATCTATATCACCGAAGAGGATAACAAAGGTGTATTGCATTTCGTCAGCTAAGATTGTAGATCCCACACAATAGTTTAAGGCTATCACGATTTATCGGGACCGGCACTGAGAATTTCTTGACAGAAATGCCACTCTGCTACTACACTTCTTAATACCCGGAACCTTATACACGCATTCACATTAACTATTGCTTCGCCACGGCCAATTTGCTAAAAAAAGCGCCACGAAATCTTCCCTTTAATATTTGAGAAGACGCACAAAATATGTGGCTGCATTTCGTCACAGTCGTGCTAAACATGTCATAATAACTCAACGACCCTCTGTATATATTTGTGGACCCCTCAACGACCCATTTGTTAGAGAGGGTCTAGCTATGACCGTTGTTCTATGCACGTTCCACGGTGAGGTGAATGCCCACATAAAATTGCCAGCAGTTTACTAAAATATATTATTTGCGGAGCTGTAATATTTTGCTAAGTGTGTCGATACAATAACATCTCCAACGTGCTTAGTGTTACCATTTGGTACAAATAATGTGCACGCGAAAATAGGACAAAGCACAACGCGGATATATTTTTAAATGTACAAGTGAACTCATCGCGAAATAGGACGCAGATTCTGGGATAAGTGAATGTTTGGAATAGTTGTATCATCAAGATATGGAACGAGAATTGTTACACATATATACATAGTCTATATGCCCAATTTCGCTAGCTGCGTATTTAGGTACGATGTTATCGGGAGTAAGACTTAATGTGTACCGGGCACAATTTACAAAGGATTTCTTGGAATAAAAAAGGCATTGCCTAGCCCACAAGCCCTTATGCACAGCAATAGCATTCACTACCGCTATGCCACTAAGGCAGGCAATAAATACAGTTGGTAATCAATTTGTTAATTAGATGAAACATATTTGATATAAGCTTTAATCGAGATGATATAGTTATTACTGCACAGTTATTGTCATTTGAAATAAAAATAATTATACAGTCCCATTTCTATTGTTTAAGCATGCCCGTTGAATCTATTTGTTTTTAAATATATTCGACGATCCAACCACATCAATATTTTATAACAGGTATTTTCCAGTCGCAGTATAATAATTCCACATATAAAACCAACAAATCGGGTAAACGTTCTATTTGCAGCAAATGCATACGATGTTTCTTCAGACAATTCTTAGAACAATGACTACATCCGAACTAAATCACATTTTCTCTAATCAAGCGATGCACAAATTAAAAACGGTCACAGTCTAACGGTCAATTACATCTCGCATATACACAAAATACGCACTATTCTCAATTAAATGAACCTTATAACAAGTCAAGAAGGTTTAATGTCCTTCGCGCATAATTCACCCGCGTAAAGTGACGTCACGATCGACGCGTACGCACGAGACGTCCGTAACGTTGTACGCCCGACGCTACACTGAAGCAAAAATCAAGCACTTGTTTGTTTATTGGCATCTGTTGTTTAGCGGCTACGAGATTTAAATTCGCGGCTGATTGAGTTGTAAAACTGTCAATATTTATTGATTAAAACGATGTGTGAGGTATTAAAGTAATTCGGACGTTGGGCTATTTATTTAGCAACGATGTTGAAGTTGAATTAAAGAGACAGTATGAGTACTATAATGCATTAATCTTGATTTGAATTTCAATAGGTACGTAAACATGATAGATTTAGCTTATTAGGATATACTAAATCAAATATGTTTAAATCCATATGTGAGTTCTCAGGGGAACAGAAAAGAACATACATTCACAGTATACCTTTCATCCAGAAAAATGTTCTGTTACTAATCTAACTTAACTTAACCTACATTTACGCAAACGAAGCGGCGGCCAATATTTAGTATTAAAATAAATTACACTGGGCAACAAAAAGATATAAATTTTCTGCGGCTTTAATTTTGTTACTGGTACAAACTTCATCAATCATACCCGAAATTTATTTACTTTGTTTGGATTGACTCTGCTTCTTGATATATTCAAAATAAAGAACGGTTCCATTAGGACATTAGAACAATGAAAGAAAGATACCAAGGCCGATGGGACAGCCATATTATGATGGCAGACTATTGCTTGAGTTTAATAAGGGATTGTCCTGAACATAAACACAACAGAAAAGCTTACAGATAAAGTTTATCTTAATATCTTTTTATGAATTTTTGTTAATTGTTTTAAGTTTTCTTGACGTTATTATATAGCCGCTTCTAAAATATATATTTAATATGTAATTGTGTTTTTATTTCGATTTTCTTTCATTCATATAGTTATAAAGTCTTATCTCATAAACTAGAGTCAAATTAACAAATCTGATATTTTCTCGTATTCAGCACACTTAACTTACACAAAATTGACTTCAACTTACCATACCGCAAAATGACTGTTCCTCAGTGTTATAGTTTGCTGAATCAACCGCTCATTCATTTCAGGTGCATTGCGTTTTGAGAACAATCTCTTTGTCTCTATAGTAATGAAAATGTAAGCATATTCACGACTGCCGATTGATTTAATGCAGAAATCTCTCGATTCTAGACGGAATTTGGTAGGACTAATAACTCCACATAAAAGCATGCTGGTTAACATCACATATGACTAAAGATAGTTCGAGGGACGTACTTTACGAGGATTCAAATTTTGATGAAATGTGAACGCACTTCTTGAACCTATGATAAAAAAAAAACAATTATCATACATTTTCGCCTACTTCACACCCTGAAAAAGTATTGAATAACATAAACACAGCATAATATACAAAAAGCTTGTTCTGAAAGATATATTCCGCACTAAAGAATAATCTTCGTATTTATGTGCTCATAATATCTTCTTAAGCTATTTGAATATGAAACGCATAGGCAACGTTGACCATTAAGCTATCCATGCAATGCATGTTTAAATAACGATATCGATTCATAAACCTAAACGCGATACTCGCGGGATCGACTCATACCAGCTATCCGATTAACATAGTCGTAATCCGTTACAGCTGTCTATCTTGACTCCCAAGATGTGTGGATGAAATCAAATACGAATCTTCGCGAATAAGCCAACGTTTAAATAGACCATGGTTTTAGACATTCAACTAATTGAACAATCTAAAAGCTAAGTGTGACGACTTGTTCCTAAGCTAAATATGACAAATGGCTAGTTCCAAAAGGCTTAGAGCAGAATGTAAATAAAGGAATGAGGTCAAGGTCCAAAATGTATGGCACAAAGTAACGAACAAGAATGTCAAGTTTTTATTAACAGGTCATGCAAGCCTGGCATCATAGCAAGACTGATTCAATAAATAGATACATAACTTAAACTTTATTAAAAACGCATACCTTACAGCAAGATGCAAGGTGTCTTTCAAAATATTAACTTGTACCAACTAAAAGTGTCACTGAAATTGAAATGTAAACGGTTATCCTACCAGCATTCGAATTTCAAATCCATCAGATGTAACGGTCATTTTGAAACGTTACCAGTCGACCTACGCACCTTACCTAATAAAAGCAATTACGTTTAAAATTAAGAAAAAAGTCCGTACGGAGCAGGATGTCACCAATTTATTTTTAGAACGCAACCGTTTTATGGCGGCTGGATAAGGGCGGGATGAGGAGAGATGGAAGGGAGTACTAACTTAGATTGCAATGTTTTAGAGGTTTTTCATTCGCAATTGTTGGACGGATACGAGCTGCCTGTGTGGTACAATTTGTATTCTTGTTATTTTATCGATGTAGTCAAGGTTTAAAGATCAAGAGGCTCAAAGATCAGAAATTATAGCCTTACAAGAAAACATGTTTTGTGACAAAGAAGTGAAAATTAAAGATGGTTTATTAAAATTAACCTTTTATTCAATAATCCTTTTTTGGTTCTAACAAGAGTAAAATAAAGAACAGAGTTAGTTAGAGTAGGTACAATAACTAATAACGGAGTTGTTAGCAATTGCAATAGCTAGGGTTCGATTAGATCAGGTTGAAAGATTAGTATAAGTAAGACGACTAATTTTACGAAATGAACATACGATGATGTTGTGGATCATCAATATTTAAACGTTTCTGTCAAAACTAGACATGCAGTGTTACGACACATGTGTATAACATGCCAAAGGGAAGTTATGCTGCGCAGGCGCACATCATGAACGTTATTACATTATGCTTATGTTACGTAACACGGACGTCGATGTTGATGCGCCGGTGACGGGAACTTGTGATGTTTTATTAGCTTTCATATCCTCTTGTGCATATGTGTACATAAATGTTGCATTATTTTCCCTTTAGGGAAAATAAGGTACCAGGTGTTAATGCTCGTAAACTTGAAGAATTATGAGACTTATTGAAATATTATAGTTTAGCAATCGTTTAGGTGTTCCTCCTATCTATATTTTTTTATTATTTAAATAACTTTAATACTACAAGTATTAATGTATAGTCTTGGTGCGATTAGTGTGCCATACAAATGTAGGTAATATTGCTCAGTAATATAGGAATGGTGCTGAAAACTGCATTACAAGCATCAATTGCATTTTGTGGCAATTTCGAAAATGTATACAATTTAGGTGTGAACTATGTATAAAACGGGTTCGGCAGTTACTGTGACGGGGCTAGCAAATTTGAAGTCACATCGCAGTGACTTTTAAAGCAAACTCAGAAATAAGCTTATCGCAAACTAGAAAGAAACGATGCTGACAGATACTTTTCTGGGAACGCAGTCTTCGTGTATATATATGCATATTTGTATCTATGAAACAATCATGTTATTACGTACGGAAATAACACAGACTACGGCACTTGTTAACCGCAAAGTTAGCTGGCAAACCGCAGACACTATCGCATACTCATCTGAACTGTCCGACCTAATACTATAAATGGCACCGTTTGTACATATTAAGCCGAAATATAAAATAATTATAGACCTTTTTTAACATAGAAGTTGAATGCTGGAACTGCATATAATATGGTTGGCGACTATAAACTCAGGATAATAAGCTCAAAATAAAATTGAACAATTCAAGATAGCTTTGAATGTTATATACAAATCATCGTATACATTCACGATGTACACGACGATTTATATAGGGCTGCGTTTAAATTAGAATATTATTAGTAAGCGAGGTGCCCCATTAGTACGTTGCGTTACGTCGTTGCGACGGATCAACGCATTGTATGGCACATTTGTGCTGCGACGACGCACGACGCCACAGCGCAAAAGGGCGACGCACGCACTCATTTCAGTCTTAATTCCACAATGGATCGGACCACTGTCCGTCGTCGCACCGGAGCTCCGACGCACTGTGGACTGGATTTCGGCTTTCATAGACCTCCGATCAGTAATCTCTAAAGCGGTGACTTTTATGCCTGCATATTTTTCGGCAGACCAAATACATACTCCATAATTGTATCATTATATTACAGACTTATAAACGGCGCAATGAGAAATTTTTATTTGAAAATTTGCATGGAGCTGACAGAATCAAAACATATATCTCCGGTCTCGCACAATTGTCCCTAATTATTTTTCAGGGAGTCAATCTATGAATTATTTGGCATTTTTTGATATATTGCATAATAAGATCAGAGGTGCGATACCCTTCTTTTATCATTAATCAAATTTTTTTTTTGTATTGTATATGTTTAACTTTATTCCAGCTTGGCATCTACATATAACTAGCGCAATAAAACTAATACGACCACGAAAACATATGAATATATAATAAAAAACATATTTTAGTGACAATTATTTAACTTTATTTAAATAATCATGTGTAAACTATGCTTCAATCAAGAAATATGAGATTATTTACAATAATAAACACAAGATATAAAAATAAACATCATGAAAGTAATTATACATCATAATTAATATGGAAACAATAAAAAAATTAAATGGCGATCTTATATCTTAAAAAACATAACTATAAAAGTTCTTTAACAAATATGAATAAAAGTAAAATTAATGCTATAATTACAATCATACTCCAAATCATCATGATCATTCAGAGTCCGATTCAGAGTCAGAGTCCATTTCAGAGTTAGAATCTAAATAAAAAACGTCTCTGAATTCAAACTCAGGTTTTTGGAGCTTAAGTAGATCAAGGGTTCCACTAAAGAAAGTTTTCTTCTTCTTCGCATCAAAACCGAAGCCTCTTCCGAAAGGTTCCCAATTGGTACAATCGCATTACAAGTAATGATGTCAGCTCCATGAAGTAGCAGTTTGTGCACAGTTGCATGTAATACCAATTATACAAGGACACGTACCTCTCAGCAGTTTTGTATGCATAATCTTTGAATTTCACAGTATCCACATGCTCACCGGAAGTTACCGCTTGCAAAATAACAGCAAACCTGTGAATCAGTTCCGCATCGAGTCCTGTTATATCAGCAGTTTTCACTGGATCTTCAAAGAACCTTCTCAGTGTGTTACCGTCTTTGGTAGTACCTTGGCCCTGTTTCATTACATCAATGAGTAAGCCGAGTTCGGTTTTAAACGATCTTAAACTATCTTCTTTCTTTCATCTCTTACATTTTGATCTTCTTTTCCTTTTACAGACCATTTTTTGATGTCAAGTCTGTGTGATATATGTAAAAGTCATTCCATCGCAGTTATGCGTGCATGCAGCGAAGATATTCCAAACTCCAACATTTTAGGTGATGTTACTCTTTTTTCTACAGCCTCCAAGATATTCATCTCGGCCGGTTTCCCTAAACAAATGAAGCATGCAGAATTGGACTTAGCCTCTGAAAGATAAATGCAAATCTTGGCATCAACCATTGTCATCACAAGCTTATGGCTTACTTTATTGGTTTCGCATTCGGTTAGTCGAAGAGCTGATATTTTCTCTTTCATTTTTGTTACTTCGCCTTTCACCACTGCCTCACTTTCTTTTACAAATTGAGAATGCACAGGGCGACAAGATGCTGGTGAACAAGGTTTTGTGTTTTCCCAAACTGTCTCCTCCTCACATATAATTTTTATGGGTACTAAAGATGACATCTTTAGTACATCGAATGCTGGAATCATCATCTGTAGAATCTAACTTTGCTTATATCTACTCTGACTTGATGCACCAACACAACCCCATTTCGATAACAGAATTATTTTTTTACATGTATATTATCATCAGGTAAAGATTTTAACACTATTTTAGCTGTAACGTCAAGTAGACTTTGCGGAGTAATTTTAGCCGAAGAATCAGTAACTGTGATAGAGTTCTTGGGTGGATAATACTCTTTCTTCTCTTTTTGGACTTGGTAATATGAGGGGTATAAATCACGAATGCCTTCACATATAGCAGTCTCTCTCAATGTGATGTATTGCCATTTTGACAGCTTCAGATATAGCAATAAACGAAGAGGTGGAGGCCTTCAGAGGTGTAAATATTTTTTTGGTGAATGGTTGTTTTACCATGACATCTTGAAATTTGCTAATTGACTCTGGATTTTTTATCATGTATTCAATAACAAAAGCCATATTTTCCCTTCCGTCCGACTTTAATTTTGATACAGATGCAAAAATCACTTCACTGCATTCACCGTCCAAGTCACCACTTCTTTTCTTTTGTTGCTTCGTTCCTAAATCGTCAAAACCTTTCCGAGGATGCTTTCTTTTCGTCATAGTTCCAACTAAAGATGTTGTTGTAGATGGCTCTGCTTCATAAACCGAAGCTAGAGAAGTTCCTTGCAAGTGGCTTAATATGCAGCTAGGCCAGTCAATATTGGTTTGCAGCCAACTTTCATATTTCTTTCGGAATATGTCCGCTTTCCGACTTGCTGAACGCCAACGTTTGTCGACTGCTCTAGCAAATTGTCGGCAAAATTCCTGAAATATCACACGATCTTCTTCTGATTCGAACAAAAATTGGTAGTCTATTATTTTGTTCGCACTTTTTAATATCACGAAAAAATCTAAGTTTGTAACGATACTCTCCATTTTATTTAGTTAATGTATTCACTAGTTATTGTCAAAGCGAACTGATTGGGGGGCAATTGGGATAGCATATGGAATAATATCCACTCTAATTGCGAGTAATTTTCTAATTACCCTCAATGTAATCAGTAAATAATATTGAAATAACGATAGGGTAATTAAGTTAACAGATTAAAAAGTTATTAAGTAATAGGTTCTTCGGTACACTAATATTATTGGTAAAAGATTATTAGGTAATTAGTTACCTATTTGCAAAATTTCACAGTATAGATTTAAGCCGTTAATGATTAATGTTTGACATTTTTTTCGACATACATAGTTATTTAGTAATGGTGATCGTACTCATTATTTAGGCCATAGTTATAGATGCCAAACTGGAATAAAATTAAATTTTAGATACAAAACACAAGAACAAAACGATTATTTTTTTAAAAACTTCAAGAATTGTAACTTAAATATGTTTTCATTATATGTATATTCATATGTTTTCGTGGTCGTATTATTTTGATTGCGCTATTTATAGATACCAAGCTGGAATAAAGTTAAACATTTGATACAATACAAAAAAAAATGTTTGATTAATGAAAAAAGAAGAGTTTCGCACCTCTGGACTTATTATGCAATATCAAAAAATTCCAAATAATTCATTGATTGACTTCCTGAAAAATAATTAGGCCCAATTATGCGAGACCGGAGATATATGTTTTTATTCTGTCAGCCCCAAACAAATATTCAAATAAAAATTTCTCATTGCGCCGTTTATAAGTCTGTAATATAATGATACAATTATGGAGTATGTATTTGGTCTTCCGATATATATGCAGGCATAAAAGTCACCGCTTTCGAGATTACTGATCGGAGGTCTATAAAAGCCGAAATCCAGCACACAGTGCGACACCGCAGCGAAGCACCCTGCCCTCCGCTTCGTTTCTTGTCCGTCGATCCGTTAAAACGTCGCGTACGACAACGCATTAATGTGGCATGTGTGGAAAACGACGCAGCGTCGACGCTGCGACGACGCAACGCAACTCACTAATGTGGCATCACCCTAATAAGTACATAAAATTAAACCGGCATACTATAAAATAAAAAATTTTAGTTAATCCACACTGAATCAAAAATAAGCTCTAAATCTACTGCAGGATGAATCTCTGCGATCTCTGCGCCCCGGCCAATAGACCGTGTGAAGGGTGTTCCTAACCCCTCTGCCCGCCCCCGCGGAGAGGTATGCGTCACAGCCATGGACGTATTGTTAATACGTCCATGCTGGCATCATTCCACCACGTCAAAAAAAGCCTCTCAATCTATCCCGCTACTTGCACTACTTATATTCTTGTTGGCCTACCTAAGCTTTAACTTGGGACAATTTACTTTTTAATCGTCAATGGTAACTTCCAAAGAAGCTGTAGTTACAAGGTATTTATCGAATAGTGTAATTGCTACAAGTAACATAGTTTAGTTTTTACTGTCGGTTTCCCACGAGAGTAAAAGTAACTATAGGCAATAAAACATTCGTTAGTTAACAATTTAATTGCATTACAATGATTACGACGATAATTTCACTGCTATAAATGTTAACTAAACTGTGTAGCTATCTATTACGCGGTTATAAACTGAACTAGAGTAAATTTACTCCTTATTTGATTTTACGGCATAAATCAAAATGTGCCATAAAATTTTAGTTTAAAAAGAGTATCATTGGCTGCACTGGGAATCTACTGAAGAGTTATCCGACATGCCCCTAAAATGTATTTATTTTTAAATTAAATACGTTTACTGTTTAATGTATTTTTTAATTTCATATATTTTCACAAAAATGTTACAGCCACCCTGTTTAGGTGCTCATAATATGAGGCATGTCTCTCTGTCGGCGCAGAAGCAGTAGCCAGCGCTTAAAAGTTCTTGACAAAACACCCTAATATTTCTCACCTTGCTCAACTGGGAATCGAACGTAAAACTGCACAGCAGTCACATACACTACCGTAGAGCCAACGAGGCAGTATAGTAATATAAGTTTTTATTTTTTGATTTTATTAGAACAACGACATTTAGAATGATTATTCAAAAGCCTATTCTAAATTGTGTCTGTGCTTACGTAGTCCCTTTCGTTAACAAAGCGAACTTTGAACCTGTAAACATCGAGGCCAGTATAAATAGAACCTCCCTATCTTTCCTGCTCCATTGAAGAGCAATGTAACCACTAAACTATGTCAAGCTGTTAATGTATCGTCATAAATAGGTCAGTGGAGATCACTTTCAAACGTTGCGAAAGCGTACATTTCGCAGCTTATCTCGACCGTATGGAACATTAGCACAGCAATGTGTACATTGCAGAGATCTGAAGGGCCCGTACTACAACACCGCTTTTAGATGCGAGTGTTGGATCATTCCATCGTACATACCGGCTTTTGATAGTGACCATGTGGAGCTTTAGATATCATATTTATTAACGTAATATTACACGTGCAGCTTTACAAATGGTCATACAGCACTTACGTTTAGGTTTCAAATACATAATTCAGCATTATCCTATTGTCGTTGACTGGACTCAGATTTCATGTTTACATGTTTATTGAAGTAGAATTCTGAGATAAGTTACGCCTACGTTACGCGCTACAATTAACAGAGGTCGCGATTACAATATAGCGCTGAGCTATGTTGCAGTTACTATGTTTTAGCTTTTGTGAAAACTTTCATTGAGAAACTTTATAAGTACAAACAAGGTAAATTTCAAAAATCTTCCGTCATGAATGATGAAAAACGGCATAACTCACGAAGAAAAATGTTGTTTCCTAAAACTGAATATTTTATAAATCCTGGAGAATCCTGTCCTATATATGTATTTGGATAAATATATAGGACAATTTTAAATCCCGCGTGCGTTTATCTATTTCAACCAAATTTATTCAACAGTTTAGGCGTGGTTGAGGAACAAGCATCCTATCACCATCACAAACTTTTACATTCATAATATTGGTATATCTACTTCAATATGCATACCTAACTACCTCTTAGCACTGGACAAAACAGACTATACCAAATAGTATGTAGTTTCCAGCTCCTACCAACAATGTTCCAGAATACTTTAAGAGACGGCTTTGTCTTGGAAAATTGCGACGATTGGCGCCGTTCGGATATATCCTGAGAATACAAAAGGTATCCGCGAAACGATATCCCTTTGAACGTCACGAAGTGTCGCGACGACCGACGGGAATAGTTCGTCATTTACGTCTTATTCTATTGATTTATTTTGTTGGATCTTATTAGTTTTATGTCCATACTATTATAGACTGGTCGTAGGATTAGCTTTTGTTTATGCTTAAGGCTAAACCTAAGATCACGGTTCGTACTTTGGACAGTATTATTTAGTTTTCTATTTGAGGGTTTCAGTACAACTGTGTCTGAAAATAAAAATGCCTAATGAAAAGCTATTACATTAAAGGAACCACACAAATTGGCAGAAAACTGAGTTTTAGAATATCAGGACAGTATAACGCAAGGGAAGCATAGATGGAGATTATTGCTAGAACGACAAGACTCGTGAATAAAACAAGAGGACAAGCTAATTACGAAAGAAACTTAAGGCAAAATGTAAGGATAAATGACAATAAAATAAAATTAAATCTATTAAATGTTCTTAAATAAAGACTATCTGATATTATTATTCATCGTATATTCGAGGTAACTCATAGGCGCCTTTATATATTCACGCAGTGTCTTATGTCCTAACTATGTAGTAAAAAACGTGACGGAATGAGCCGATTTACTAACAGCCCAAACAGCTATCTATTATAGAGCCCTTGTAGTTGACAAGCAAACTGACTACATTATAGAAACTCTTCATGGAGGTTATCGGCGACATGCAAGCGATTTCCAAGTATTAATTATTAATAATGTTAATTATTATGTATCTATACTAATATTATAAAGCTAAAGAGTTTGTTTGTTTGTTTGGATGAATGCGCTAATCTCAGGAAATACTGGTTCGAATTGAAAACTTATTTTAGTGTTGGATAGCCCATTCATCTAGGAAGGCTTATAGGTTATATAACATCACGCTACGACCAATAGAAACGGAGCAGCAATGTAAAATGTTGCAAAAATGAGGAATATTCTCTTATATGAAGCAAACGAAGTTGCGCGGGTCAGTTAGTAAGGATATAAACATCAATACAAGCACGTTACCGCGTCAGGAGGACACGATTACACCATCAGGTGAGCCACCATATCGTATACCATCATAATGGTATATAAACCAAATAATAAAATTAGTATGCTGTGTATAAGCTGCCACACCGCTGTTGGCCACTATTGTTTGTTTAGTTTGATATACTATAGTATATCAAACTAAACATTTTGTTTCTAAACAAGTACTCCCGGATTAATGATGGCTCTTGTGTCGCGAATAGCTTCAGACTGCGCCGAGCGAAATGTGCCAAAACAGACGGTCACAATTTAGTTGATAAAATCAACACTTTTAGTTTAATACAAATATAAAATATACATTTACCATTACAATGAATGTGTTTACAATTACTTATGTTTTCGCCCACAAAATTACGTAATTTTGCACGAAAAATGCAAAAACGTAAGCTCGTGTTCAGTGATTTTTGGATTATAGCAGTAGAAATCTATCCTATTTACAGCTTAAACGAAACATTACAATTTGTCCGTCCCAAATATTTAAGTTATTGGTTGACAATTAAGATAAATATTTATCAAAAAAGCACTTCAAATCCTCCATACAATTTTACTATGGCGATCGCACCGCGATTTGAATATCCAGCTCTGTCATTCAGTCCAACCGCGTCTTACGCTCGGCGTAGTCTTAATAGCAATTTCAGAACTACGTATGGATTACACACATTTTTTTCATGTGCGATTTTCAAATCTGCGCCCTTGGAATTGTGGAGTAATTTAACTATTGCGCCATCTGTGTAATCACCTCAATTACCATGCGGCTTTGGCGATGCATGTAGCCGTAGATAACCAGCAATATTGTTCAAAGCATTACCTTTTCGATCATATTTGATAATGAGTGCACAAATTACAGAATTATTTAATAAATGATCAAAGTATTGACCAATATAACAAAACTTATTAACCAGAAGCATTAACCACTTACTGCCTACCAGCAAACCAATGCTTCCTCCAAAGATACCACAAATAAACCACCCGAGAAACGGATGGGTGTTCGCAGCTTACACTGACCACATCCGATAACATGTTTCTAATATAATTAATAAAGTGTAATATATGGGACGGTGAACGATTTGCGATTAGCTGCGCTGTGCGTGGCAATGTGGTGCCCGCTTGTATGCATGTGCCAAATTTGTAGCTTCGAATTTGGTAGTGTGATAAAAAGGACAATGGATTGTGAGCGTGTGCACAATTGCCGAACGTTAGGTTCTGGATTCATTCTCGATGCAGTGAGTGTTATTAAGTGTTCTCGTTAGAAAAAGCGTTCTACTTCGGAGTAAGGTACCGTGTCAATTGGAAATAGGTCGTGAAGTGAGACCTAAACATAGCTGCTGAAATGTTACTGTATACTTTTGAAAAAGACAATCCATGAAGCCTCTTTAATCCTAACTAATATTATAAACACGAATGTAAGTTTGTTTGTTTGTTACGCTTGTACGTCTTAACTACTGAACCGATCATCATGAAACATACCTGTTTTTAGGGGTAAGGTCGGAAAAGGACATATGGTACCTATCATCCAGGAAAAATAATTGTCCTAGAAGGATAGAAAATCTACATTTACACGAGCGAAGCTGCGGGCAAAAACTAGTTTTGCTATAATTTACTTTCTACCTTACAAGGGAACTGCATATAAAATAAACGTTAGCATACGAGTTAAACACTTTGGCCAAAAATTGTATGTCTTCTAAAGAGTTCTTAACGAAACTGAACAGGTGTATTTATATTCTTTTACAATAGTAATGACACAATACATGCAAGTAGCGCCATACGGAAACAATTCTATATTGCATAAAACGTAACAATTACAAATAATACTATCTATACCCACTCAAAATTGCACTTTATCTTCACTACAACAAAACTCACAATAGCATATCTAACTTCAATCCTAGATGCACCTGGTACTTTCAGAACTATGCAATTGAAATTCAACTTTTGTTTAACGTAATAAAGTAGAAAATCATTTGGCAAGTGCTCCACTAGATGTGCTTTAAGTTTTGTAAGACGTCAAAAGCGAATCTCATCCTTATGTGAAATAAATAAAGTCGTTAATAGTTTGTACTGTAGAGACGTATCCTAGATGCACCAGTTACGGGTTGTAAAATGGTTATGACGCGTGTACAGTGAGTGTTTATGACTTTGAAGAGTGTTATGTGCCACATTCTCGGCCGTTCTGTTCCTCTGATGTAGAGGAATTTGTACATAGTGAAATGATTAGCTGAAGAAAGCGTTTTGATGTTTACAAAATATTTATCCGGAGGATATCAAAGGAAGAAAGTAAAGGCAATGGCATCACTCTACCGTGTATTTAATAAGCATGCTGTTACATTTACGTACGATTGTGAGGTTCCAGGTTCGATTTTCGATTAGTGTACTGTTTTATAGGTTGTACTGTTAGAAAGTTTTCGTAGCTGGGTTTGTGTGATGATACCTAAATTCCATGGCTACATATAATGTAAATGTTTCACACCTCGGGTTAACACCTGGAGTATATCTAGAGGTAAGGTATACAGCATAATAAATTAAGTATGAAGCGAATTGTACTTATTTGTAGTTCCTATGACGAAACTTTAACTTCGGTTGTGGGGCTTCGGTTTGATTATCTCATTGCATTATTTTATACTACCTCCCAAGTTAGTTAACATGTTTACGACCTCCTTGGAAGTAAGCGGTTACCGTATAGCCTACGATACTACCATATGTGTCAGTCGCATGTTGTCATCGTTTGCGAAAGGGATTAAAATAGGATGAAATAAGAAAATGACAAAGGTATATGGGCCACCAGAACTTTAAACAGTATTACTATAGACACCAGCTCTTGTGTGTGTGTTTTTAAACTGATAAAGAACCGTTCAGCATCGGATCTCTGCCGTTTTTCTGGATGGAGCTGACGAAGTATGTAGTTCTCACAATAGCCCAATCGTTGCTTAGTGCGGTAAATACAAGTTCAACTAACTAATTCTATAGATCGTCGATATATATCGTCGGTTTCCCTAAACCCAGTTGTACTGCCCCAAGCGTATCGGCTTTTTTGTATCATCTTGAAGTAATCGGCAATGGCGTCCTCTTCCACTTATCGTTCGAATTACATTTGGATACAACTTTGCACAATGTGAAACCTACCTTGCCTTGCCTTGGTCGAGGACGCAACGCAAGTACTTTTATACAGTTTGTCAACACAATCGAAAGCATTTGTGCACATCGCTATTGCCACCAATAACAGAGAAATTAATTCGGCTTAACCATTTGTTTCCCAAGAAAATCTATATCGGGTATGTAAAGAACTCGTAAGTATGAAGACCCCACAGTAAGAAGCCGATCCTAATAACACCAGGTTTCCGACCGTAAAGATTTATACGCGCGTCATAAAAGCCGCGTTAGTGGTATAATCTAGTCACGTGACATTTGATTAGGCGCGCAGCCGGCGCGTGCGCATAGTAAATAAATGTTAAACGGTAAAATTAGAATAACGGTTCAGTCAACTCTACGCATCGCGTTCAATTGATCGGTGGACATATATAATGTATTGTGAAGTATGACATTATCACTGTTAAGATAACGTAGCCTATATGTCGCATAAGAGTAAGACAAATGTATATCACACCCAGCTGAGATTGGATTAAAGGATAAAGGCCGAAGCTTATGTAGTATACCGGGCACACTTTCAGTATCAATGCTGTCAATACAAATATTCTCTGAAATGAAGCCTTTTAACCCTGCCCTATCATTAGCTGCTTAAGGCCGTAATAATAATATAGTTGTGTATGCATAATGTGCATGTCTCGGATTTGATTCCCGTGTCGATTAAAATCGGTTTTTGGTCAAGAAATTCTCTGTATGAGATATATAAATGAGATATATATATATATAATGAGATATATAAATCAATGAAGTAACTTTACTAAGAACTGTCTTAACTATTGCTATAAGTTGGTAAACGCGTACTAAATCCCGGTGTGTTGTGTATATAGCACGAATACAACTGCTTTCCTTGACATGATTAGCTTTTTACAATTAGTGCAGGTTGACATTGGAACTGTGCCCAATAAATGGCGAAATACACCATTAACGGTGATTAATACGAAGGGACTATCAGATAGTATATAAACTATAGCTACTTTGTATATAAATAAAAGTAGTGAATTTATCTTTTCTAAATTGCACGTGCGAGATAAAGCTATACACTCTAAAAAAAACGCTGTCTTATTAGTGGTAAGGCCTCTGACTTTTCGAGAGGAGCATTAAGTATTTGAATGCAGATCAGTCTTGGGTTTGACATACATATTTTGTAATGAAACAAAGAATATTGATACTGACATTCTCTTTAGAATCGATCTATATTCAGGTCGTCATAAGTGGCGTTGTGATTCTCATCAGAGCCACAGCCTTATTCATCTGTCATAATATACAAGGTCCCAGGGTAAAGGCGATTTTATGGTAGTTATGACTTCATAAAATTTTGCCCGTGGAACAGTGGGCAGTACTACAAAATTTCCACTTCTTTTAGACAATATATTAATTTAGATATAGTAACAACTAAGAAAACATGTTAGCAGAGAATGCGAATACATTCTGCATTTCTGTTTTACATCCGATTGTTTCACATTCCAACCTGCCATTGCAATACCCTGAGCAGTTAAACAATAGATTACTGTGTAGCTCCTCCCTGAAATACCAAAACCTGTCTTTGGCGCCATTAATTGTCAGATTGAACGTTATATTGACTGTTAAGAATTTCCCTCGACGAACATTCTCTCTAAATAAACTTAATATAAAAAACGACGATGTAAACTACGGCACTATACCTATGCAGAAGCACTTTAATCTTTATAAAAACTTGGGATGATTATAATGTGGATCGATATTTACAATTCAAAAACAAATAAAAATATAGTGACGACAATAATAATTAAAATTACCCAACAGTAAGGCTTTTAAAAACTTCATTTTCTATGTCCTGTCTGTCGAACAAAAATGTTTAAAGGAATAATAAGTCGTCTTTGAATACCACACCGTCTAGTAGTACACTGTTTAATTAGTACTGTTTTATGTTTATAAATTCGAATATTAAGCAATGATTTCTTCATTCTTCATTTACGGATTATTTATGACTATTAATTACAACCACACATTTGGAGCTATTATTTATATTTACACGTTTTCGTTAGCTTTTTCGACGTTTCGATTGCTTTTTAACAGTCATGATCACGGCGAAATGTTAAAGGTTAAGACTGCGCCGAGCAAAATGTGCCAAAACAGGCGGTCATAGGTCAATAAAATCAACACTTTTTGTTTAATACAAATATAAAATATACATTTACCATAACAATGAATGTCAATTACTCCGTGTGAAAAACTTAAAATAATTAATATTTTCGCCTGCAAAATCACGTAAATTTGCACGAAAAATGCAAAAACGTAAGCTCGTGTTACGTGATTTTTAGATTATAACAGTTCTACTGTTATAATCTAAAAATCACGTAATTATCTATCTATCCTATTTTACAGCTTAAACGAAACATAAATAGTTATATTACAATTCGTCCGTCCCAAATATTTAAGTTATTGGTTGACAATAAAGATACATATTTATCAAAAAAGCACTTCAAATTCTTCATACAATTTTACTATGGTGGCCGCGCGCCGATTTGAATGTGCGCCGCACGCAATTTAATTAAAACTACTGTACATATAACAAAGCTTTTTATCAGTCGTGTTAATTATTGTCACGTCGTGATACGCGCCCTACGAAAGGGCTATTTTTAGTGGATCACTATTTACAAACTGCCACGGCTTATAAATATAGGGTGAGAATCTTATACCATCAAAAAAATTAAAGTGGTAAGGGGACTGAGGTTGATACTTTGAAGTGGTTTAGGATTTTCATGTCACAGTGCGTAATAAAAAACAGGTACTGATTTTACTATTTAATGCAAAATGTTTAATATAACAAGATGCAATAATTTTTGCGATACGGGGTTTCGAAAGTAGCTTGAAAGTGTTTATGTAACATTATACACTGGCAGTACACTGCCCCTTCGTCCAGATGTTATGACTACTGGTTATATTAGGTGCACTACTGGCCTTTACAAATTCGTTACGGAATTTTCATGCAAATAGGTTTGATTGAATGCTACCGTCATGTTTATACCTAATAAAGACTTGAAGATAGATTTGCTTACAATATAAATTGGTATAAAATCGTTAAGATACACACTACGTCTCCGAGTCATCATTTTTTATAGATGTATCATATTTCCAATACATAGTCAATACGTAACAAAGTACGCTATAACTCCTCCAATAAGAAAAGTACTGCAGTAAAATTTTCTCTCCACCAATTTGTCAGTCTGTATTCCGTCCAACAGAAAAAAGGAATTATACGTAAACGCGTACGTTTAAGTTACGTCTCCAATTAGATTTCGACGAAACACGTCCAAAAAATAGCATGGTGGCACAAAACGTGAGTTTTGTTAGTACAAGAGCGGTACAGATTTACGACAGGCCTGCAGTCACACTCATGGGAGGGGAATCCGAGGGTGGCGACTATTTATAGGCGATGTTTTCTAAGTGCATGGGAATTTATAGGACGAGTATAAGGGATTCGTTGCGATGACTAGTACGGTACGGCAAAAAGATCACTGTAACAATGTCGCTACTAATTATATTTAAACAGATATAAAAAGCCTGCTACGGAGTGGACTTAGTTGTAGTGTTCTTGGCAACTTTGATAGGTGGCCCTTTGGAATTAGTTAGATTTATCTTTCATCCTCAAAGAAAGTACGAATGTGAATTGAGATAGAGCACAGATAATTTACTCCTTAGCCTTGTGTTTCGCATAAACTGGGACAATTTAACCAGCGAAGTTCGCAGCCAAACAAAACTCGTGTTGTTTTGCAATGAGTAAGACTTTTACGCTTTTTAAGAAGACGATGTTATAATAGGGCTTCTTGTTGAACAGTACAGCTTCTCCGTTTTGGAGAGTTATCAAAGTGCGAGTTATATGCCTGGTAATGAAAGTGCCCATAGGCTACGGTAACAGCTAACTATCCAGGCCTTTTTCTTGGTAGCATCATAGTCAAAGTCAAAACCGTTTATTAATTTAGGTCACAAAGTAACACTTATGAACGTCAAAATATATAGGTTACTGAGTTTACTAAGTTACTGAAGCTACATTTAGGTTAGTTACTAGGTTCAGGCAAAGGGTTGAGCCTATGAGAAGAAACCTGCAAAAAACTCACGGCCACTCTTTTAAATCGCCAATTAAATACAATTTCAGTATTTTACAACTCATATCAAGAAGGTGTTGCAGCCATTATGCCATATATTACTGACTATATAAATCTAAACACAATAATTTGAAATAAATAATAAAATTACTGAATAATGTAAAGGAGATGAAATAATAATAAAGAACATACTAGAAGTTAATATATTGTGAAAGACATAAATATATTGAAAAAATATTTGGTTAATTAATACTAATTATAGTAACTCGCGAATATAGAACGAGCAACACGCCTTTGCACCGTGCTATAATAGATAATAACAACTATTTCCTAATGCACTAAATATAATTCTGATACCTAATAAATGCGAAAGTGAGTTTGTTTATCTGTTTGTTTGTAACGCTTTCACGGCTTAACTAATGGACCGATCATTATGAAATTTCGCATACACATTGTCAGGTATACAGAGAGTAGTGTTCCTAACCTAACCTGACCTACATTTCCGTGAGCGAAGCCGCGGGCAATATCTAGTCTCATATATTTGTGTGACCATCACTTTAATAGCTTTGAACTATTAGTGTAATTCGTATAGGATTGTCCTTATCATATCTGAAAAGGGTCTAGAATGATCGATATACGCATCAGTCCGGTGCAAAGCGCGTGTCATACAAAAGACCGTCTAAATGGGTCACAAGAGTAAGCACAGAATCCCAACGGATTATTTTATTTATTATTATATGGGGAGTGGATCATTATGTTGCATGTTTCTGAACAATATACCCTAACAAGTCTAAATAGGGAAGAAACAATCTTGCTATGAGAAATGCACTTCATTACTTATTCATTGATAATATTGATTAACACTCCTGTTTTACACGCTGTGTCAATATTCTTAAAATATTCTTATATAAACCTATTCATTACATAAACTGCAAAAAAAATTGTTGCTTTTTATTTAATACCTGTATCGTTAGATTGTTTGTTCAAACTTCGTGCAAAAACGAGTAAATATATTTTGATGCAGAATTTTATTACAATTTGTTTGGCATTTTACTTGAACTCTATGCTCATTCCCTTTTACCTATTTCACATTTAGTAGAACCTGTATGCGGTGGTGACTTACATTAATAACGTCAAAGATGAAGCAAACGACTAAAATCGAGATATAAAAACACTTAAGAAGCTTAAAACAACAAATCTTAATCTTGATTAAGATCTTACAGTCCGATTTAAAAACTATAGTAGATACAGTGTATGTTAGATAGCATATGTGCATAAATGTTATATTATATGCTAATCAACATTAAAATGCCTTTGCCCTTAAATATCAGCATTACTTTTTCTTTATAACAACAGCTCGAGGTTATATAAAGAAATTTATTACATTGCTGATAAAACAGAATAAAACAATAAAAGTAAATTATATATTGCAATGAGTCAAGATGTCATTTACATTTCCGATCACAACAATGTATCTCGATTACAACATACAACACGTAATCTATAGATGTCTACATTAGTTAACGTATGCATTACTTATCGATGTCGCATTCGAATGGGTCAGACAGATTCCACATAAATTACTAGTTACAGGAATTCGAATACCAACTCAAAGAATTAGGAAGTAAGGTTAATTTTAAACTGTCAGAAATATATTTAAGATATAATGCTTTTTGTGATGCAGTTATATTGAAATATTAAAGACTTGCCCCTCCCCCCCCCCCCTCTACCTCCAAATAGCATTTGTCTATAAGATAAAAGACTCGTCATCCCTCTTCTTTAACCTAACAAGAGTGAGACAGCATGCGGTTTATCTTTCGGATAACTTTTATTTGATAGTTGTGAAACTGGCCGTAAGATTCATAGTGTTCTACACCATCTATTAGATACTCATGAGTAGCCGTCCCATTAAACGTACAGTATCGTTATAAAAATATCTATATAACTACATATACTACAACTAGAATATATTTTCAACGCTTACGGCCAGTTTCACAACTCATAAGTAAAATTTATCCGAAATATAAATCGCATGCTGTCTCACTCTTGTTAGGTTAAAGAAGAGAGAAGGCGAGACTTTTATCTTATAGATAAATTGAAAGCTATTTGGAGGTGACAAGGCCTTAGTTTTATATCTTGTAACGATTACACGGGACCTTATTAATTATGTGGTATTGGACTGCCAAGTTAGGTCGTCATACCTGGCGGCTTATGATTTTATAAATCATACAGTATTCTTTAAGTGTACGTACGTCTATAGGTATTATATTTTTCAAATATATCATTTATAATATTGTACACACGGCTACACATCAAGTTAGACACCCTATATACGCATAACTACGCTACATACAAAATAGAGAATTGTCGGAAAGGGACAGTGCATAGTGGTGTCGATGTAAATGATAAGGATAGAGCGTAACAAAAATATAACGCACTCTTTCGCACGATTCGCAGCGTTCAACCTTTAATAGTTCAAAGTCCAAACAGTCTAGGTTGATGTGTCGCTGTGTGTACGTATTAGAAATGCTGCTGCGAACGTTCAGTTTTTGAAACACCATGTGTATATCGCAGGCGGGCAGGTTTATGTACACAATGTTTCTAAAACTTTTTGCGTGTTCCTATTAACGAAGAAATTATCGTACATAGTAAGGTATAACTTAGTATTGCAGTGTGTCGTCGAAAAGAGATAAGTCCTTACCTCTTTCTCCTGCTGTGCCTTTACAGCGTCTCCGTGTATCTTGTCTCTCAAGGCGACGAGCTCCAACGGCCAGCTCGACACCTCCGCGTCAGGGTCCGATAGAAGCACCTGCGGAGAAACCACGTCTTATTATATTTTGCTGGATTACAAATTATGAAGGAATTGATTGTATTCATTGCAATACTTCATATTATAAATATTAAGTATTGCATCTGGTCCAGAATGACCTTAATAATAATTATGATAGTAGCTTAGAGTATACATAATAATGGTGCGCACACATCAGTTACCGACTATAACACTAAAGTAAAGTTTAGTGTATGCTTCCAAAAAACTAATTTATTACACTAATTTACACCTTTAGACCCCTATTTCTTGGACTCAAATCTAAGGGGCAGGACAAACAGAAAAGACGTAAGACGACAACGCGTCGCAGACGCGGCGCCCTTTCAATAAATTTTCATACAAACTGCATAGAAGCTTCGCGACACAAAACAAACAGAAAAGATAGGTCGCGGACAGGGCGCAGACGAGACACCGACACGACACTTCTATACATTTTGTATGAAAATTTATTGATAGGACGCCGCATGCACGACGCGTCCTCATCTTACGTCTTTGCTGTTTGTTCTACCCCTTAGGGGCAGGACAACAGAAAAGACGTATATACAATTTTCATACAAAATGTATAGAAGCGTCGTGTCCGCGCCCTGTCTTATCTGTTTGTTTTGTGTCACGACGCTTCTATACATTTTGTATGAAAATTTATTGAGAAGGCGCCGCGTCTACGACGCTTTCTCGTCTTACGTCGTTTCTGTTTGTCTTGCCCCTTAGGCGTTTAGAATGTCTCCATCTGCGATAATTTACTGACGGTTCATATTTGAGAACGCGTTCAATATTTATTGTTTATACCTGCTTTATGCACACCACCTAGACTCATTATAATATAAATAAATCCCTTTTCAACTCAATCTCTTAATTTGGTCTTAGTTTAAATCATTAGGTAATCGGTAAATTATATAATACACACCTACGTTAAAGTGTCTTTAATATTATATTTAGTCCGATATATCTGACGGGCTTAACTGACTTGAAAGTAGTTGTTCGATCAATCAGCCTGGTGCGGTCAAAAGGTTAGTATCAATTTAAATACATCAAACACCAAATTGAAGTTTGTTGAACAAATAGTTATGTGATATGATAGGTTTGTTTACAAACATATGTACCTTATCAAATTAGGCTTGAGTGACACATGATAAATGAACTAACTAAATACTAAAGTTTTTACGAGATTCATACATTTTTGGCTGTAATAATATCTGTCTGTATCTTTTGTACGTAACAAAACATTAAATAAAGTTAGAAGAAAAGAAAGACAGAAAGAAAAATATTTATTTTGGCACACAAGGGCATGCAAAACACGAAGAAATCAAAAAATTAAAGAAAAGAAACCAAAATTATACAAAATAAAATAAAAACAGAACAACGATAAAACTAGAAAAATAAAAAATAAAACAAATACCAACACTATAAATTAAATTTAGACACCTATCTATTACTGTTCATTATTGCACGGCAATTAAATTATGAATACTGAAATATTACAGCTGTTGCTATAATTAAAAAGATATTATATTATTAAGCCCGGTACTAGGGCACTAATATTAGATATGATTAATTTGTTTAAAAAAAGAAAACAAACAAAATACCTTTATTTATATAATTCCTAGCATATAATAGCTATTTTATCTAGTTATAGGCAACATTATCCCAACATTAACAGAAAGTTTAACCTTGGTTATAGGAAACAACTATAGCAAGAGGGGAAAACCACAACGACGAATGTTACAAAAGTAATGTTACATTATTTACAAAATAGACATAAATACAACGTGTATACTGTTGATAACACAATAAATCACGTGTATGATAATGATAATATTTTGATTTAGTTTCATTATAGTTTACTTGTACTTGTAATCTTAAATATGTTTCCGATTTGTCCTACGACCTGGCCGATCAAATATCACGTGAATAGATTATACTATCATTCTTAGCGTTTATTATGCATAATTTCTTCTCAGAATAGCTAGCATGCATAAACTATTTTAAAAACAGAAGCAATTATGTTGAGTGCGTTTTTTATATTTGCCCGGTTGGCTATATTTTCCTATATCACAAAGAACATTGTGATAGACAACAAAATAAATTTATAGACGATTATAATATTTGCATTTACTTACATTAAAGCAGCAAAAATATTGGTTATTACATTTGTTTGATGCTGAGTTTTTGTTTATAGATATACTACGACTTAAACAGGGTTTATATTTTAAGAACATTGAAGATGATTTATTTTATCTACATACATAGATATTTCTTTTTTATTTTACCAATCATATAGATAATAGTTAAGATAAGCTCATTCCATAACAGCGAGTTAGTATAATTATTTAATAAGTGAATTATTTATTATAGCTACCGGCTCTAAAATAAAGACAGAAAAATGTAAAATGGAAGTGGTATCTAAGATTAGCCAACTAATACAGACAAACGCACACACTTTATAATTCTAACTTAATGTTTTAAATGCGAATGTGAGTTTGTTTGTTAGGTTTTCACGCCTGAACTAACCACTGGACCGATCATCATGAGCGAAATTTCATGATGATCGGTCGAGCAATTAAGGCGCTGTCCGGGGTACAGAAAAGGAAATAAAAACCTTTCACCCAGAAAAAGTAATTTCCCGAGGGATAGAAACTTGTAAACAAATCTACATTAACACGAACCAAGCCGCGAAAAAAACCATTGATAAACTTACAAATAAATCGCCCATCTTCTTCAATAAACCGAGCTCTCCGATACTCAAATAAAACGAATTATCAAAGCACTTAAACTTTTAAAATTAGCAATTCAATAGTCACAGTAAGCACTTGAATATTCAAAATCAGCACTCAAAATTAACACTTATATACTCAAAATGATCACCGGAATAAACAAATTTCCGAATAAACACTACAATTACAAAAATCTCAAAGGGACAATAAAATATTCCACAAATAAAGCCACTTATCACGTGTGCACTTACACAAGGAAAATAACAGACTGGTAGTGTGCCATATTTGACCCCTTATCATACCGTGATTGATAGCGGAGTAAACGTCTAAGCATAACGAGTTATGATGTTTTCTATCAATTAGTTAATGATATAGGACAGTTCATAATTAAAGCTTCCTTTGTGCGATGTCTTAATCATAAACAAAGAAAATTTATGACTTATGTTAATGGTTTCATCTGTATTGTGGTACAGTTTTCTAATGATTGTTTCTTTGGCTACATACGCCTAATTGTTAAATACTGATAAGCTCTCATAAAAATAATGTTGTTTTTAAAATTGGCTAGCATTTTCTGAAGTGGAATTGTTGGCAATTAAAGAATAATTTATTTGACTTTGTCATTGATTCAGAGGTAAATGTGAGCGCTTGCGCATCCGTCAATCGCAAGAGTTCAGGTTCGATACCATGATGGAGCTAAGCGTTATTGAGTATGAGGTAATTTTCAATAGCAGCAATGGTTAATAAAAGGCAATATTGTCAGGGATTCAAAAAGCTCAATGGGTTGGTCGCCTGTTGTTGCTGACATATATGTACATATATGTAGGACTTCGAGGCTCGAGCTTTACAGATTGCCTCCATCACACCCAGGATTTATAAGAGGTTTGTAGATGATACTTTTACAATATTACCAACAGATAGTGTAAGTGTATTCCTAGAACATCTTAATTCCATTAATAACAATATCCAATTTACTATGGAATTAGAGGCAAATAATTCATTAGCTTTCTTAGATGTACTTGTCATCAGGGGATCATACTTTGAGCCACACTGTGTATAGGAAAAAGACCCATACAAATAGGTACATAAACGGTGAATCTCACTACCATCCTAAACAGTTAGCTACCGTGGGAATGTCTTTGTTTCAGAGAGTCCACGGGATCTGTGACAAGAAACACCTGGACGCCGAGCTTCAACATGTCAAGCAAGTACTGCAAGACAACAAGCTCCAACAACCGCGCCACTGTCACAGATCCCGAGAAAACATAGCCACAGTCGAGCGCCAGTCTGCTATACTGCCTTAAGTTGCTGTAAGGGGTGTTACTGAAAAGATTGGCATCTTGAAGCGAGCTTCAATCAACACATACTTCAAGCCACCAACGAAGATAAGTCAATTTTTACCATCCGTCAAGTGCCAATTACCCTTACAAGATGCAGGGGTCTATAAAATAGATTGTGACTGCGGACTCTGATACATTGGTCAACCCAAGAGAAGCATAGGCACCCGCATAAAAGAACACATAGCTGATGTAAAACACTAACGCTCGTTGAAGTCTGCTGTGTGTGAACATGTGCAACACGGGACCAACCACTACCTGAGATTCGACAAACCACAAATTCTTGCTAAAGAACACTGATTCCTACCAAGTATGCTTCGCGAGGCTATTGAAATCAAAAAACATCCTAATTTCAGTAGAGAAGATGGTCGGAATGTACCACCAGCTTGGGATCCAGTAATTCAAATAGTTAAGAAGAAGCAAACCACAGCTAGACTTCATGATAATTTGAGCTCATTCTGCGTAAATAGAAACACCAATGATTAAATTATGTTCGGGTACTTTGAAATAACTACACTGGAATATAGAGACAACTACCATCTTAATCTCCCCGTGACCATGGCTGCTGAAAAGCAACCAAAACGTCGGAGAAAGTGTAAAATTAAATCTAAATAATTGTATAATTTAAATAGCTTAAATTGAAGTAACTAGTAAAAGTGTTTAACAATAGCAGTTTAAAGTTTCAAAATTATGTAATAATAGTGTTTTATAAAAAATAAACAACGCATATAAAATCCGCATAAAGCTCATGCAGCTTCATGATATTCTGACATCAGGAAAAACGTTCTGAGATACACAGGCGAAAATATGTTGTATGGTTATATAATTTCTTTCAGTCTATTTTACTTCAACGCCGAGAAGCACTAAAGTTACACGTATTTATTCCTATGAAATACTTGACATTTCGGCAAGATTGCACAATGGCTATAAGCAGAATTTAAAAGCGTTTCAAGAAGGTTCAAACTGTAATGACTAAATGTATAACATGAATACTTATTGAATTATTATCACAAACCCAGTGTTATCTTTATTTTATTTATACGTATTTCACAGGTAGTTGATCTTTGTTTTATTTCACAGAGGGCGTATAAAACTTGGCTCTGTATCTCTGACGACGAACGTGTTTACCATAAGATAAATAAAAATGGTTATACGAATGTGTGAATGTTACGTGAAACAAAAAACATTTTCAGGTTCGTATATTATTTTTGTTTTCAGGCATTATAGACTAGAGCTGGTATTTTGCCATTTGCATCACATCCTTTTAATTACTAACGTCACGTATATATAACATAAAAAGGCCAAAGAATTCTCGTCTGTCTTAAGATAAATAGTACGGAAACAGTACCTTATTCCATAAGGTACACAGGTTCCACACATGTTTAGGGACTAATTACACTTATTCAGCTCCATTCGCGTTTTGCTGAAGGATTTTGGTCACACTTATGCAGTTCGGCTTCTGCCGCGTACAGCGTCGTAAGAATGAGAAAACCTGTCGGAAGCTATCCACGTAGAGCGCTGTTTCGCCGCGTTCGGCGCTGAACGCAGACTTCCTCGTCGACAAGTTGCGATCGCGTACAGAGTCGTACAGCCCTGAACGCGGCGGAACAGCGCTGAACGCGGCGGAACAGCGCTGAACGCGGCGGAACAGCGCTGAACGCGGCGGTACAGCGCTGAACGTGGCAGAACAGCGCTGAATTCTATCTATAGCATTCTCATAATAAAAATACATAAGAATATCCATGACCATATGTCATTGAAAGAAAAGGTAGCACCTTCGGTAAATATGAGCAACACAGTGCAAGCCACGGGCGAGTATGCGAGTGGCATTTCTGCCATTCGCAGATAAGTAAACTTATAGGAACGTATATAATAGGGCTGTTTATATCGCCTGCTTTTATATATAAGATGCTTTAGTTTGTATATCGGCACCGAAATAATATGTTTGTATGTAATAGAGCGTAGCAGATTTCATCAGCAGCATCGAAAAAGCGAACAAAATATTTAAGAGTATAAAAGGAAACAAAAATCAAAGTCGATGTATTAATTTACTTGCAAAGTAATAGCTTAAACAGATATTTTATATGATAGTAATCATAAAAACATATTCAAACTACCAGTGCGTTGTATATTGAATATCTAACAAATTCTCGCCATGCCCTCAGCTAAATTCGTCGAAAATATCTTAAATGTGCGTCATTTTATTGCTACTGTTCGACGTCACTAAAGGGTAGACACATTCTCGCATTTATAATATTAGCTATATAACTACCCAACACCCAAAACGAATAATTCCGCTGAAGGATAATCAAAATACTTTAGTTTGGAAAAAGCTATAAATAGTCTATTCGTAGCTCCATTTTACGATGCAGTATTCCAATAGTTTTAATAAGCTATTAAGATTGTCTATACAAAATCAGTGAACCATATTCTATGATATCCCAAAAATCGTAAAAAGCTATCAACATTTTAAAAATATTGTAGAATATGTTTCACTTAACATAGAATTTCTACGTACAGTAGTAACGAATGAAACAGAAAAATAATTTCCTTTAACTCGAATTTCATATTTTCCATTAAGGGTTATTACACACGTTTGTAACTCGAGTAAAATTAAATAATGGACATTATGACGTGTGCACAGCTGCAACCACCTGTATATTAATAACATCAAACACCCATCTACCAACATGACGGTTATGGTTAGAAACACAAAAGCTTCAACCATCTAAAACGTATGTTGATGACGTAGATGAAAAGCGTCGCCGTGTACGACGTCACATAAGACGAACGTACAACAGGCATTTAGAGACTTATAGTATGTTTTATGTTTGTGTAATTCATGCTCAATAGGTATTGGAGTGGGATCAAAAAGTTAGGTTTCGACTATAAATACTTATGTATCGTATGTAGGCATCCCTGTTTCGGGCCTAAAACCTCCCTAGATAATAACCGAAGACAAGCCGATGCAATTTGGTCGACTTTTCATAGTGACCTCCCTTTTTAAATTGAAAGACATGTCAAAACCATTTTAATTACTTTCATCGAAATTTTATGTAAAAGAAACACAAAAATCAATCCATTGCCCCATTAACGGCATACACAAATATTTAGTTTAGTTCGACTAGCTAACAAGCACAATTGTGTGTTCCACATGTAAGTGATCTTTAAAAAGCTCCCCTTACCGCAGAGTATTCACACCTGCACCAATAAATACACTTGGGGTTCATTTTAAAAATATCTCCGACATTGAAACTCGAAATTGGAAAAGTCAACGACGTCACTCTCCAGATCATCGACCTAAATAGGCAAAAAACGAAAGAAACGAGACAGCGTGGGGCTAAAAAATGAGGTCAGCCCCGCGAAATATGTCGCCTGTACACTGGCACACGGCCAGGGGAGTGACAATATTTGTAAATGGCGTTGAACTGGCGACACGAGACGATGACTGTACTCACTAATATATTTAGACATGTGAGTATTTTAATTTGACGTTTTTCTCGATTCGTGGAATAAATCTAATATTGGATTATAAGTAATCTTGTTATACAATGTCTGTTGCTTAATGTTATCTGAATGACTGCTTTTTGCAGTAAATCACGAGAACGAACAGCCTCATTTATTAGTAAGCGACATTGGCGCCATATTTATTTATTAAGGTTACAACGTTATAATCCTTATAACAAATAGTAGTATTTCATGTTTAATTATTGGTTAAAGTCACTTTAGTGAATTGACTACAATTTAGTTTTATCGGAGACTTTCTCCCATACTTAAAGGAACCCTTCTTTTATCCTAGGATTTTACTCAAACTGGAATAGCTCGACTGGAACGTCATTACAGAAGACCACAGCTACAGAACATTGTGTAGTGTTTTTACAGTGATTAGTTTCTAGGTTCCTTATGAAGAGACTATTGTGAATGGGTTAGGCAACCAATGTATTCTTTGTCTTTAGCACTATCAGCATAACGAATACTTTTTGGAAGGTCAACGACTCAGGATTTAGATATCATGCTCGTTTACTGTGGTGTTTGTTTAGCATATTAGTAGAAATCTAAAAAAACGGAAGAAGAATACTTGTACCGTTGCAACATGCACCCCTGATAAGTATTTTAAAATGTCTCAAACTTGAAAGTTTCATACTCAGTCCCACATTTTCTAACAGAACCGGAATATACGCTTATCTAAAATGCACAGTATTGTGACGCGTGAAAAGACTGTCAGAATTACGGTACAGAAGATACAAATTAATTTACATAATACGTATAAAAGAGAAGAAGGAAGATCAAATATTTGAACCAATATAATTATTTTGTATACTACATTATAATAATGTAATGTAACGTCTACTTATTAAGGAATCTCAGCCGTTGGCATTAAAAAAAAACAATCAATATATTTAAACTGCAACAATCTTCCTTTACTCTCAAGCAGTTAAAAAAGAGCAATAAAACTTTACGAAGCAATAAGTGCAGTCGCCAGTACGTCTAAAAGGCTGTTTATATATTTCCTTTGCATTGTCGTGTTGCCACAAAGTACTGAATGAAACAGAAAAAATCTAAAACAAGAGACAGACATGAATAATGTGTGTTCTAGATAAATCTTGAACCATTCGCAAAATTAGCTAGTTATTTTTGTTCAGTATACAATTTCAAAAATCTTAACTAATATTATAAATGTGAATGTGAATTTGTTTGTTTGTTACGCTTTCACGCCTTAACTAATCGACCGGTCGTCATGAAATTTTGCATGTACTTTGTCAGGGATACTAAAAACCGTATCCTTGACATAGAGAACATCTTATCAAAAAAAAAAAGTACATTTGTATACCATACAACACAAATTGCTAGTAACATACCTATTTATGTTAGTGTGGAAATATAATGATCGTTAGCTAACGGACACCACCTGTGTATAAAAAACTTTCAAAATATGAAACATTAATTATATATAATTAACTATATTAACACAAGCAAGTTTTGTAAAGTTTGCCACAGTTTCAAAATAAATAAGTAAATGAGATAATCTCTTATTATTTGTTTACATCAACGTAAGTAACTCTAATTACTAATTACTTAACGCTTAATGTTTGGCTTGTCATTAAAGACATTATAAATACAATAACCTGAAATTAGTAGTTCAGATATACGTTAGGAACTTACTAGTAAATATAGCGCACAACCTATAGAGCTTTAGACCAAAACCTAACCTTTCAGTTATATTCATGCTATTCGTTTTCAGCCTTCGGATTAAAGCTTAAATTTAAAGTATTTGTATTCACTGTTTAATAGGAACTATGAGTTACTTTCGAACGTTTATCAAGTGATCTCTAAATCTTCGAAGGTTTAAGTAAAGTACCTATATCATACATTAAGAAAAAGCAATATTTTAGATACTTAACTCTTTACCAACCGCGACCCCATACCCACGTGGTGAATCAACATGGCGAACATAATACATAACACCATCAGTATTATTATTTATTTTTAAATATCTAAAAGAAGTCTATATTTAGTATTAGTTCCTTCAACAGCCTATTTAAAAAAGAAAACCCTTTTGGCGCCAATAAAAAGCACGCAATCACATTAGTACACAACACATAAGAATGTGATATGCTAATAACACACAAAAACTACTTACACGTCTTTTATAAAATGGTAAATGATTACGATCAGGCATTTCACATGATTCCTATAAATAACACACAAAGTTCGAACTAACTATAAGTTTTGCAAACTAAATTCCGATATACGAGTCAATGATTACAGTTTACAAAACTCTTTTAAAAATAACTGCTAAACTGTCACCACTAACACAAAAATAATCGATAATTCTTCACATCTTTGAATAAACTATTCACGGTCACTTCGCGAACTGGCTAGCAAAAGCTTTCGCCAATATGTCCATGTGTGAAAGCTGTTTATTTTTTTTCTGTAGTGATGTAGTCAATATAAAGATTTGGCGGTAACTGAGAGCGAAGGATCGTGGAGTAGTGCGTCGACGTTGCGTATTTATTAATGGTGTACGCTCGTGGCACCAGGCCAACCGATGAGCAAAGGCCAACCAAGTACTGCCGTTTAACTAGGACTACAACTTCAGAATAGCTTGTCACATTTCAAACTTGAATATACAAGGAATATATTTAGAACGTTTTATCGATTCCAGTCATGGATATAAGTATGCGGTATTTTGAAAGTTATAGTTACTTAGGATCGTAATATCACATAATAATTCTAACCACTCGTCCACGTAGCAATTTGAACCAGAACAAAATGGTACAAAGATCCATCAAGCGCAGCAGTATTTTTAACCAAAGCAAAAATATTGCCTCTGTTAGACTACGCTCCATTATCTATCATTGTTATAAAAAAACATGTCGCTTTATCCTTCATCGCTTGCTCCTATTTAACATGCAAAGACAGCCAAAGTGCTCGTTTCAGCTGTAGATATTAGAGTATTCTTATGTATATTTTATTATGACATCAATGTGATAATAGATTAGACATACGAATACTTTTTTCAAGGATATAGAAAAGAACAGATCAACAACAACTCAACCAAGAACAGACAAACAAGCATAATGTCTGATTTATTATAAACAATACAAGCTCCTGCGCGTGAATCCTGTGAACGTATTTAAAATCCTATATGATAAACTAGAATATGGTTTATATAATATGGACTGGATACTTCAAAAGCTGATTAATCATTATAATTTACATGTGATTAAGAAACAAACATCCAAAAATCTTCACAAGTATTCGCATCCTGAATATTAATGGGATTATCTCATACAAGTATCGATATGGTCGATGTCTAATACAACTACGTGCTAAAGAAAAGATGTGCCGATTTAACATATATCGACACAGAAATCACAGCCAAGTAACTAAACATTTTCCCATATTAACAGTACAAAGCAAAGAGTTTAAATCATAGATCAACCGTAAGAAGAGACCTCACACATTTCATTTACATAAAAGAGGACGATAGTATACAATTTTCAATAGGAGTGAGCGTGATAATACCATAATTCAGATGTCACATTGCCATTGTGTGTCAGATGACAAGTTAACGCCCAGAAATGTGACAATATTTATATCTATACTAATATTATAAAGTTGAACAGTTTGTTTGTTTGTTTGCTTGAACGCACTATTCTCAGGAACTACTGGTTCGAATTGAAAAATTATTTTAGTGTTGGATAGCCCATTTATCGAGGCAGGCTATAGGCTATATAACCTCACGCTACGACTAATTGGAGCGGAGCAGTAATGAAAAATGTTGCAAATACGGGATAAATTCTCTTATCTTATATGAAGCAGACGAAGTTGCGCGGGTCAGCTAGGATAATTTAGGTTTATTGACGAAATTAACAAACTAGTCCGATCAAAAAAATTTTCGATACCAAACTACTAAATTAAAACAATAAACTAGTCAAATAAATCCAGCGATGTTCATAAAAATAAACCCGAATTACTTCTGAGAAGTCTCTTTACACCATACAAAATATAGGTTAAGTGAATCATATCGTAATAATTATTCCAGTCAGTTTATGTGCCATAAAAACTTCATGGATATTTTAGTAACTATTTGCATGTGTTTGTAAGTCTTGCTATAATATTTTTATATGGCCTATTGAAAGAAAGAAAGAGAAAAGGAACATTATTTTCTTATCTTAAAAAAAACACTCTGAATCCCTAGATCGAGTGTGTTTTTTTATTCCTAAATAATTACTGTGTCGCGGGAGAGTTTACAAACATTCAAACAACGGACACAAAGAACACCCAGACTTGAAACAACAATTTGTGGACCACACCAAGTTCTGTCTCGGGTGGGATTCTAAACCCATTCGGCATTCGGCGTAGTGGCAGTGGCAAGGCGACAATTTAAATCACTACGCCATCCGTGAAGATCATCGATCCTTTTTAGCAGGATCGGTAGGCGCGTAAACATTAATCCTAACTAATATTAGAAATGCGAATATGAGTTTGTTAGTTACGCTTTCAAGCCTTAACTACTCGACCAATCATCATGAAATTTCGCATACATGTCAGAGGAACATAAACAGACATAAGGTACCTTTCATCAAGAAAACGTTACTAACATAATCTACATTTACGCAAGCGAAACCGCGGTCTAAATCTAGTAGTATATAAAGTTCGATATTATGGAACTTTATATGTACAGTACTATAAGCAATTACAATCGGATTGTTCGTTACGTTCGTCAGTGGTCTGACTAAATATTTTAATACTAAATATCTTTGAGAGTCATATTAACAAGTTTGATGTGATGATGGGCCGATCGATCGTGTTTCGCGTCACGATGTTACATGTTATTTTTAGATCTTCCTCCTTATATTTTTGTGCCCGAATAATCGAATGGCGGTTTCGTATTCGTATTGGCGTAAAACGAAAACGCATTTGAATATTCGTTAAAGTTTCGAATATTTTGATTTATTTAAGGATTCGAATAATTCGAATATTTGATCGATAACCTCATCGCTAATTTACTATCAACAATGTTTTAAAAGTAAATATTAAAATATACTTTTTATACTGACAAATAAAAATTATTAAAACACTTTTTGAGTGTGTATGTCATTTCATGCTTTGAAGCCTGCGATAAAAGCTGGTTCTAAAATAACAGTACCTGTAAATGATTCTACAGTAGCGAATATCCCAAGCAACCATACAGTCTTTGATATATTATAAAGAGGTCTTGAAAAGCTACAAAAGGCGATACAAGAGACGCTTAATATACATTATGACTACACTCCCTTGTGTTAATAACAATGTACCATCGAATTTGTCAATATGTTCTTAAATATATAAACTTAAAGTTTGATGGAAAGTCATCATTTAATAAACTTTTTATGTCAACATATTAACGAACTCGACTGTTTCGCCATAAAGCAATACCGAAGTGGAGCCAAAGCGATCACAGAGCGTTCATCGGTGGCGATCAACTAATCGCGTAATAACATCTGAGTGCCTAATGCGAGTTGTTTTTACGTTAACGCAATCGAAACGTTAACCGCCTTTGGCTCTCTGATTGGTTAAGAGCTTATAGCGGGCCAATCGGAGCGCCGAACGTCATAAACATGTCGATCGCGTTAACGTAAAATCAACTCGCACTATGCAACCTGAACACCGCCGCGGAAGCCTTGTTTATACGACAGCTTCCCTTAGTTCGTACATTAAAAATAAGATAAAATGCTAAGCACCGGCAAATAGAAAATAAGAAAATATATATCACGTGAATGCGTGACATTTTGAAGCAGTTCTGTTGTCATGCTTTCTTTTCAAAACGTGTAAAATTAAATTAATCCGCAGAATATAAAAAGGTATAGGTAACATATTACAATTAAGCTTTATAAGAAGAATTATCTACCTTGTTGGTCTTCTTACCATCACAGTGTAAACGTTACAGTAAATCCCGAATAGTTAATTGCCGAATCAGGGTTTTCCATACCAGAAAATTTGGCTCCATCCAGTAGGATCCCCTGCTTCGATCCCCTGGGCGTTTTATTTGGTATTTTTGTCCACCTATGTAGAATCCCTGGGGGATCTATGTGGACATTTATTTGTTTGTTTTCGGTAAAGCAATCGGTGTCGATAAAATCAAAATAAATCCCCCAGGGGATCCTAATGGATAGTGGAATCCATAAAGATCCACCAGGAGATCACACTCGATAAAGGGATCTATGTGGACAAAAAATCCACATAAATTCTCCAGGAGATCGAAGCAGGGGATCCTACTGGACGGAGGCATCCATATAGATCCACCAGGTAATCACACTCGATAAAGGGATCTATGTGGAAAAAATCCACATAAATCTCTCAGGGGCTCGAAGCAGGGGATCCTACTGGACGGAGGCGAAAATTTTAACATGAATCTCGGTCCAAAAATATCACTGTTTGTCTTTTAGAAACTAACGGATGGATATTAATATAATACACCTCTGCCGAACTTTCTGGAGTTATAAAAGCGTGACGCTACGTTATTTACAAATATACAGAACCTTCCTTCACCATATCAAACACCAGAATAACGTTTCACATACCTGCAACTGTTCTTGAAGATGGGAAACGACTTCTTGTCGAACCTCCTCTCTTACTTCTTCCAGTCTCTCTTCAAGTTGGATCTCCATCTTCTACGGGCGCCATGTTGGATTGTGACGTCACAACGCCGCCATGTTTATTCACACACGAGCGTGTTAGTGGCATTCCATGCATGCAGGAGAGAGACAGAATTTTAATAAGTGGTTGAATAGGTTGGGGTGAATAAAAATGTTTGAATGGCTCTACGGTCTATTTGGATGGAAAAGAGTGCTAGTTAGAGAAAATATTCACAGATAATTAGGTACATGAATAAACTAATGCGCAAGGGACGCCGGGGATCCAATCATACCATGAAATTTTTTTTCAATATATTCGTCTTGAGGAGCATAATGATTTTAGTATGTGTGTATTATGTTATTTATCTCCTTTTGGCAAACCAAATACTTTTGAATAATTTTGAAATAATAAGAAACTATAATCACGGCTTTTATTTACGATAAAGTTAAAACATACAACTGATTTCAATACATTTATTATGTTACTTGAAATATGCATTAGATATTAGTACTTAAATAAATATTTGGATAACCCTTTGTAAAGTAGTGGCCTGCGACAAGCTAGGATACACATCAACCGTCATTCCAGAAAATATATTATGTTTCTTCAAAACCATTCATATTCACCCCGTATTACTACTCACTCGTATTTACATGTGCTATTGAAAATTAGACCGTTTTGCTTTACGCATAAGGATGATATTAATCTGTGATATTTACAGTTCAGTGCCTCAACATTTTTTCGTATGAGATCAGTGGATGACCAGAAAGGAAGGTGTTCCACAGCCGTAAGACTCCATAGCCATAGGATAGATAACCACAAGCCACCGATAAGCTTGTTTGCTGTCCCGCCTCCATGCAGTTATGAACAGCAGCCATTAGTTAGCACAGTGGCGCCCTCAAGCAGGTACCCCTAATATAAAACTGCACGTTTGGCGTAACGTGACAATGGTATGTCCTCAAAATCTATAGTACAACGTGTCGTAAGTCCGTTTCATTGACAGTTATACCGAGAACGGATCGATATATTTTACATCCGTAATATCAATGCTTCTGTGAACCTTTGTGATATTCTCTATACCGAGATGTATTAAAAGCAACAAGGATTATGATGACGTACCTATAGATTTTTTTTTTATTTTCATTTATCATGATTTGCATTTAAAGCCTTGCGCTGCCTCGTGGTAGACACAAGGGAAAATCCACATGTAATAAATATATCATAATAATATGTGGTTCTTTGGAAAGGGAACTTGTTAAATAGCTGTTTTCTTTTAAGCATGATGCTTCTATAAATGGCTACGTTTCGTCGCTTATCATAAAACTTTATTCGTTGCATGAATTAAGGGACGTAGCAAAACACTTTAGTTAAATGTGTTAAATGACTCTTAACTGTTATGGGATGCATAAAGCTTAATGTTAAATCATAGCACGACTTTCTCTGAAAGGACAATATCATAATTAAGGGCTGTTTTTCTGCCAAGACATCTTAGATGTCTTGTTAAACATACTTTACATACGACACGAGACATTGGAAGATTCTAGTGAATGTCTGACAGTCCAGTCCTTAAGGATATTATTGCATATGCTTCTTTTATAAAGATATTGCAAGAGTAATGGTTCATATGATAAAGGGGAGTGGTAATAACTACCGCTTATAAAGGATTAGGAGAAGCCTTGATGAATTCATAACACACGAAATCTTAAAGAAAGTTGATGCTTATACTTATTAGAGGCTGGAAATTGTTTTAAGAAATAGGTAGCGGCTTTCGCCACGATAACAGTCTGATAGACCTACACTACTATACCTAATCTCTCAATTATTTGTATATATTTAATTTAGTACATAGTCTTACTACCGCATTTAGATTCATTTAATAATTACTTAAACGCCTTTGCTAAGAAATAATTTAGTCTTAGTAATCATTAAATATTACTGAGTGCGGCGTTCACGAATATTTTATTCAGGCTTGTTGCCCCACAGCAAGCCTAAATAAAATAACCGTAAAGACAGAAATCTCGTACAATGTTATTATTACGAATTTTCTTTTAATTTAAAGAATAATAAATAATATACTTCACAGTTATTTAAAGCAACACAAAGTTAAGAGACACAACATAGAGTATAATAATATCAATGTAAACACACTCACGACATTCCGCTTGTAACGTTATGAAGGCATGTCTAACCTTTTCGAGCTCCAGGTCTATGTCTTGTTGGTAGAGGGAGACGTTCGTTTCTGTGTTCTCTGTGGTCTGTATGTGTGCTTTCAGCTGAGTTATCTGTAACAAAATTATGCTTGTAGTTATTTTGAAAGATTGCGTAGGATGTGTCGTATAGACCTATCGCATTATGCAAAGTTTAAAACGGAATATGTGCGAAATAGGAGAAATATTACTATTATTAAAAATAAATAGCAGGATGGGATAGATCTTTTGACTAAATCTGACGACAACCTTGTTTGGAATGTTTACATAATCGTTTTAAAGGTTCCGTATAATGATAGGTCCAATAGACTCCTATAAGTAAATATAATTCCAAATTTATCTGTTAGGATATGTTTGCCCGTTCTTCTCATGAGCCCTACACACCCTAGCTTTGCTGAACATGGCAGTAAATGTAAATTCACAGGAAAAAATTTACGTGTAACTTTGACATTCATAAGTGTTACCTTGTAACCTAATTTGAATAAATTTATTTTGATTTTGATTTTAACATTCAGCGGCAGTGAATGGTTTCGGATTGTTTTGCCCGTCGGGCATAGTATTATTGAGTTTTCTATCAAGAAATTCTCTATAACAGCAGGTACTGTATTTAGTAAACGGCAACAAGCTCGCCTTATTATATCCTAAAATCAAGCTAAATGTAGGTTTCTGGTGTGATGGCCTGCTTACCCTGCTTGAGAGATATAGGTGTGAGACTACTAAGTCGCATATTATATACTAAGTAAATACTAATACTGTGTATGCATGATAAATCCAATAGAAAGGCGCTTAACACATTGAACGCCATGCCGGTCAACAATACATTTTCTATTGAGCTTGCTACATGTCATTCAATGTGTTAAGGAAAGGCGTTTCTTTGAGGAATATCTATTTGTGTATTAGCTTTAGATACGTATTCAGAATAAACTCCAATACCCTGTACAAATAATTTAATTTGTCACATAAACCACCCATTGCCTAACAATGTCTTCTATGCAGGGCAGTAACACCACCGATATATTTTCGCAACTTTATTGAAGACTTCTAACAAAGACCTATCAGATGTATAGAATTGATTTACACACAAATCAATAAAACATTACTTGGTTTAGAAATGTTTTAAACTTAAACATTGCAATGGGAACAAAAATATACTCGCAATCTAGAAAGAAAGAAAAAGAAAAGACTGTTTCTCATTAACTACTGACTATTTACTTGATTTATATCCCATTTTAATGCAGATAGATAAGTAATTACAACCATGATACTTATTTATAAAACTTATATCAAGATACAAGTGGCATAAATTCGAAGTTACAACTTTAGTGCAGCAACGTCCATCAAGCATTTTATTGATAGATGACAATGATGTGAATCGAACGGTTTGAATAAGAGCGCAGTCATTTTGATAGTAACGACTTTTCAGGACTGTAGGAAGTACAAATAATACAATAGGTAGTTCAAAGCTGAAGACGATTACATAATTTCGATACAGGTATATAAGAGGTGGTAACTGTCTCCGTGGCGCAGCGGTAGTGAATGCGACTGCTGTGTATGAGGTCTCGGAATCCCGGGTAGGGTCAACAAAAAGTTATTGGACTTTTCTGTTAAGAAATCTCAAAACGAGCCCGGATTTAAGAAGTTGGCACTGATTGACACCCCCGTACATCAGAAACCACGTAAAGCCGTTGATCCTGCGTCTGATCTTTCTCCGGTTGTGTCGGATTATCCGTCCCATCGGATCATAAGGGTTAGGGAACAGAGAGTGCACTTGTGTTTGTGCACACACTAGTGCACTATAATATCACCTACGCAGATAGATTAAGATTGGCCGCCGATTTTCTGCTCTTTTATTATGACAAGGCTTGCTTTATAGCGCGCTTTCTCGCATGCAATAAAAATAATGTAAGAGATTGAGTTTAGTTTCTAATTTGCGAGATTTCAAATCGCACAACGTAGTTTTAGGTTCATAAATGACGTAACGAGAATTTTGTCATGACAGAAAGAAGGCAAACAAGGAATTAAATGTCACTTACCTGTTCATCAAGCGCAGCGATAGCTTCTCGATGCGTAGCTTGCAGTTCATTCACATACGCAACGTGTTCCGCCTTTAACTCGTCTATTTGCTGTTCATACTTCTTGCACGCTTGCTTCAACGCCTGTTCAACTTGAGTCGACTGAAAAATATGTATTACGTAAGTTTGCTTCGTAATACATATTACGAATTTGATGTTATTATTCAGAACAGTTGGCATTGCCCGCCACCGTGTGTGATGTTGATGAAAAGCGATGATCCTTGTTTGACACCAGTTGGCGCCACTAGCACGAAAGCTTATTTATTGTAATCGTCTGTCTCTTGAAGTTGCGCATTATAGTGATATGTTGGTGAATCATTTTCTTATACAAAATTCAGATGGTATAGATAATAATACTTATATCAACACGGCATTGTTCCTTATACTGATTATACAGCAAGTAACAGAAAGGTGTGGTCATATTTTAGGACAATAATGAATATCACAAAAATAACCTATTTGCATTTCAAAACAAATTATTTTAAATTTAATGAAAATTTCAAACATTTTATTTAAACATAATATTTAAACATTGAAATAAACGCATTACATTGCTATCACAATATCATGCCTACCGTGAGAATGTCTTTTCGAAACTTCGGATCGAACAGAAAAGAAAATAAGTCCCAATGAAGTTTCTTTTGATATATTTCTTACAAAATGACATAACTCCGTTGTTCGGACTGCGGAACGGAAGAGTTTAGGACAATCAAAAGGTTATGTAAATTCGCGACAAATTTTGGAGTAAATGTATGTCACGGGATAAACAATCGGCCTAAAACTTGGACATTTACGTTTCATAGTACTAGTACATAGTACTTCTAGTCATTTTCGAGTTCACACAGGTCACCGATTCAGCTGGTGATGATGTTTAAGTATCGACTAGACTATGCGTATATTGATAAATCGATAAAAAGGAAATGCTACACAATCAGATCTCAGTGAAAATAATTTATACGCATTTATTTGTGGTTTGCCATTGTAAAGGCTATATACCTATTATGTAACGTTTAAATATGAGCACACCTTTCTGTTACACGCTGTATATGTCAATAAGTCATCGAATTATTCTTTGCATATTATGATTTACTGATGATTGCTATATTGTTAGGCACTGTAATGAAGACGAGATATTATTCAGAAAGGATATTAAAAAGAAATTACCTCTAGTGATAGTGACGGGAACTCAGCACTGCGCGTGCGGCGGCGTGCGCAGTCGCCGGCGCCCGCCGCCTCCGCGTCGAGGGACGACGCAGAACCCGCGGGAGACGCGCACTTACCGCGCCATACCTCCTCCGAGTAACTGCAAAGTACATGACTAACTACACTTTCTGATAACTAAGGCCCGGTTCTTGTATATATATAACCTTTCGCCCCTTCCAGTCTAACTAAATGAGGATGTTTTACTTTATTGTTGAGACACTCAGCCACACACTAAGGTCCGATTCCAGAAAACGGTATCATATCCAGTATCAAAAACGTCAAATCCCCATTTAGATAGGCTGGAGAGCATAACTATATATCATATCATCAAGTAAAACGAAGCAAATACGAGATCGGAATTATTTTGTTAAAGTATTTCCTAAGGACTTAAACATTGTAAAAAATGATGTGGATAGATAATAATATGAATGGACTTAAACATTGTAAAAAATCACATTTAGAGAGCAAGGTCAAGCTGGCTTCCAAAAAGCTTGGTGTGCTCAATAGAGCTAAGCGGTACGTCACTGCTGGGCAAAGACTGCTTCTATGTAAGTCGCAAGTCCGGCCTCACATGGAGTACTGCAGTCATCTCTGGGCAGGAGCACCAAAATACCAGCTTGATCCTTTTGACGCGGTACAGAGACGAGCATTGAGAATTGTCGATAAGCCCAAACTCACAGACGGTATTGAGCCACTAAGTCTCAGACGAGACTTTGCCTCCCTTTGTGTGTTCTACCGCTTATATAATGGATTGTGTTCTGACGAGTTGTTTGAGATGATGCCCTCAGCTACTTTTTATCATCGCACCGCTCGCCATAAGCAGGGATGTCATTCTCACACCTTACAACCTAATTGGTGCCGCACTAAACGGTTCCAAAGGAATTTTCTCCCGCGGACGCTCAGGTTGTGGAATGAACTCCCTGCCCAGGTTTTCCCACAAGACTACAGTATGGGGTTCTTCAAAAAGGGCGTTATAAGGTTTTTACAAGGTCGGCAACGCGCAAGTGATGCCTCTGGTATTGCAGGCGTCGATAGGCTACGGTAACCATTTACCATCAGGTGGGCCGTAAGCTTGTTTGCCACTTTAGTAGTATAAAAAAAAAAAAAAACTGAGTACGCCGGTATATTTTTTTGTACTGTCTTTTATTGGTTTTTTAGCTATCCGATAATTAAGTATATAAGTATAGATCTTACACTATAATAACATAATACAGCGTATTGGACTCCTTATACTTACTAACTACCATCAAATGTGCTTGACAGACAAACATAGATTGTGAATCTCTATAAAATATAAAGAATTATTCCGTCTCTATCAAATAATTTAAATAAAAAGCAAACAGGATTTGCATAATTATAAACCTATCTACTAAAAACAAAACAGAACAATGTTCTAAACTACAGCAAAAAGAAAATTGTGTAACTAACAAATACAAGTGCAACAAAGACAATTGAAATTAAATGATTTAATTCCAGTTGTCTGAACTCTAAATAAGCAATGGATGATGAATACTCACCTTCCCTTCGGCCTTGACAGCAATAAAGATAGTTATACATTAGTAATTTACTATCATTTCCTCACCTTGTGCAATAAGGTTAAGTAGTAAGTACTTAATTAAATGCTGAATAAATACAAATTCATTCATGAAAGATATTATTCAGTCTTATTTAACAGCGCATGCAAAACGACAATTTAGTTTCGATGCGGCGATACCGCGATAACTCGCTCTTCGTTTACAGTAGACATTTATAACGTTTTTAGCAAATAGCCATTACTGTTTAATGAAACAACTCTACATTTTCTAAATCTACATATGGAATGAATATGTTCTCGGTTTTTAGCATGAATATTTTCATTCAACTAAATTTTATTTGACTACTTTTAATAAAGTGGCTTGTCAACGATTTTCATATTTTACCAAATGTTCCAAGTGATTACCGCTCCACCACTATGCATAGTGTAATAGGTTCGAACCCACGACATTCGGCGACAATTAATGGTCTGGTCTGTGGACTGGGTGGCGTTTGCAATCGTTGTTTCCAATTATTTAGATATTTGAAACCCACGGCCCCGCGATACATTAGTTGTTTTGCACAATCATTTGAGAATGGATTGATTTGGAGAATATTTAATAAAACATAGTTTGGTAACAAATGTTGACACGTAGCAGTACCGTCTAATCATGTGGTTAGCTAGTACTTACGCCGATCAACGCAACCCTTCGTACGGTGGCTTTATTGCGAATATTATTAACGGGTTGTATGAATTAGCTATAGGTAGACTGTGCATATAATATATTAGATTAACAGTTGAACATCTTAGCAGTATTTACTTCGATTTTAAATGGAAGAGAATAACACCGTAACTCATCAAGCACCAGTACCTAAAGATTACCACGTAATTACAATTCCAAAAGGGTATAAAGATCAAGATATAAAAGCAACCCACCTTCTCTCCATATCGGAGCACTTCTTCTCAAAGTAAGTCCTCAAATTCTCCATCTCTTTCTCATGTTTAAAATCAAGCTCTTGCCTCAAAGCTTCAATGTCCACATTACCCGCTTTCACAGAAGCTAGGAGTTCTCTCAGCCGCCTAGTCTCTGTAGAATAAACTTGCTTTTCTTGTTTTATCTGGGCTTCTAACTCTTTCACTTCAGTGTCATTATCTAGCCTCATCTTGCCAATTTCATCGCACAATACTTGTATCAAGCTCTCTCGGAGCTTATTCCGTAAATTCTCTTCCAGATAGCTTTCAAACTTATTTATTATTGTCGTCAATTTGGTTTCAAAGCCCGTTTGGAATTCATCGGAAACATCGGAAGACCGCAGGTCAGACTTAGAGTAATTGATGACAATTTCTTCTCTGTCCATGTCCTTTTCACCATTCGAACTTTGTATAGAGGAACCTCCACTCATCACAGCCGAATAGAACTTCGTGCTGTCATCTTTGATCATACTTTGATACTTCATAAAGTCCGATAGCTGCCCTTTAACCGTGTCGTTTTCCGAATGAGATCGTTCAGCAACCATATGCTGCAAGTTCGATACTTCATTTGTAAGATGTTCATTTTCATACCTAAGGTCGTCCCGTTCGCGGACCGAACGCTGTAATGAGACGGTCAGTTCTTCAATTAGATCATCACGCTGAGTGATAGCTGCTTCCAAGTGCACAAGCTGAAAGGACAGAAAGCGTTCAATACACGTCACATCCACATGTAAGCGCAAAGGCGGGCATTATGCTTAAACATTCAGAACAAGAACAAAACATAATAAGCTTTGGGTTTCTGTACCCATTTATTGCTTAAAGTATAAAGTATTTTATAATTCAGTAAAAAGATTTATTTTTAGGATTCCGAAAAACTATACAAGCTTCATAATCAAGCTTGAATTTATTGACGGAAAACACGAACATAGTGCCTTAGGATTCCTTGTATTTCATTCAGAGCCATTTATCTATAAAGTTAAGCTTACAGAACACATATTAACTCAATAATATAAATTTCGCATATTTAGGATGTCAACAAACAGTGACATATTGTTATTGAAACTATTACATGTCAAGTTAAAAAAGTAGTTCAGATATTTTAGAAGATAGAAAATAAAGGCTGATTTACATAGTAAACTATGTAAGAGCTTATCTCAGGAATTGCAATACAAAATTAACCAATCATCAAAATCTTTAAAAAGAAAAATGTAAACCTAGGTTTTATCACCAGATAGATTTGATACTTCATAAAGTCAGATTTTGCATGCTACTGTGACAGCAGAATATGATGAGACTAATATCATTGTAAGAGCTTTTATACCTACTCATGTCCTGCAAAATAAAGTTTTGATTTGATTTGATTTGATAAACAAATAATATCTGATGAATAAAGAGTTTACAACAGATTTTATTACAAAAATATCTCTATTTACTACTCAGAACAACTATCTGATTGAGAAAGTAGCCCTTAGAACATAAAACTTCTTGCCGTTAGCTACTTAATAAACTCATAATCTTTGGTGTATCTATCATTAAAAATACATAGTTACAAAACTTTACATGCAGTGTGGTCCAATGTTTAGTTTTAGGATATAGTGATATCCTGGGCTCTGTTTGTGACAAAATGACAAGCAAAATTAAAGGAAGATAATCACACTAAATACAGGTTGCTGTGATTATTTTCTTTTAATTTTTGATTATTGTAGATCATCTAGCAGGAGCAGCTGCTTCAATTGTTATATAGTACAGCCTCAATTGTTTATATTCAGACTCATGGCCATTTTCTATATGTAACAGAGTTAATAGTTTTGCCTACATATTGAATACATGCCAATTTATGTGATTAAAATGAAAATGTTAGAAAATTGTCAAATATACTACACACTAAAAGCAGTGAAACATGTAAACCATTTATTTCAATAAAATAAAACAATACCTAGTCCTAAACATAGACATAATACTTTGCAATGTTTTCATAAATATGGAAGTGCATTTTATAAAATGTTAGTACATAGCATGCCATTGGTGTTAGAAGCAGAAATAACAAGCAGAGTAACATCAGACAGAGGCATACAAACACACAAAACCCATGGATAACTACCTTTACATGGTACTCTTCACAAATTGTCTTATAATCTGTGGTCATAGTACTAAAGGACATTGTTTCTTCTGCTGGCATTGACTTTGGCATGGATGTCTCTTCTGGTTTATCACCTTTCTCTTTTATTTCATCCTCCACAGTAATCTCTTCTATCAACAAGTCAGCTTCAATTTTATCACTTGAGAAACTTTGTTTGTCAGGAGACATTTGTAATGATTTCTCACTAGACAAACTCAATTTATCTGGTGACATAACTAATAGTTCTGGAGATGGCCTTTTCAACTGTTCCTGGTCATCAAACAATTCTTCAACTTTCACGCTATCTCCAGCTCCAACAAGAAATGGTGATAACAGATTTGGGAACACTGGCATTTGTTCAACATTTGGTTCTATAAGTGTGGCACCTTCTGGTGGTGGGCCAAAAATGATTTTGGCAGCTGGAAATGAAAACTTTGGAGCACCTTGTCCTCGTATATCTAGCTTTATGATCTCCTCAGATCCTGAACTAACTTTATGCGGAGAATCTATTTTGTCTGAATTCTCATCCAAATTGTGTATTGATAAATCTGAGGATTGACTAGATTCCTCATTTAATGAGTCCAGGTATTTGTCACTTCTGGCAGATAGATCTGGTGTGTCATGATCAGTATTTTCATGTTTTTCTCTTCCATCAGACAAATGTGACTTCTCACGAGTCTCTTTAGATAAATCTGATAACAAAGCCAGATTTACAGGACTCTCCTCACTTAACAAATGTATATCAGAAATAGCATTCACATCTAGAGGCAAGGATGAGCTACCTTTGCTGGCGTCGTATGTACTTGGGTGGTCACTGGTAGGTGAATGAGGAAGTTGCGGAATATTTAGGGAACTATATTTAGACACTTTCTCCTGCTCAGTTTCAACTTTGAGAAGGCCTTGTGGTTTTGTGGCATTGTCTGAGTCAGTAGAATATTCGATTTTGGAGGGAATATGTTCCGATATAGATTCAGTCTTACTGTCATCAACATCGTGTGATATTGCGTCTTCTGCTATGTTTTCTCTCGTCTGTATACCTGTATTTTGCTCGCTACTGACACTTTCTACTGTGGGTATCTGTTGAGAATGCACGACATCCGGAAGAATGTTCTAAAAATAAATAAAAATATAAATAAACGATGTAAACTTGAGAGGCCGTACATGGATCGTCGAATGAGAATTTTATAGAATTCCTGAATGGATTTCATAATATTACTGGTTAACGGACCGAGGTAGATCAAAGGTAAGTTTAACCGAGGCAGGTAAGAGGCTGCAGCTATGCATCTCAAAACTATTTTTAACATATTATAAATACCTTGACGCGAGATTGATTTCGCCTATATAAATCAATTAATTGCCAATCACTGACCTTAATTTCAGACGTTTGCGGTAAAGACTTGTGGGGATCATCCATAATTTAACAAACTCATATTAAAATCAATCGAATATTTCATAGAAAAAGCCACCAATTTCGTTGTCAAGACGACGTTTCACTCTTTCAAACAAAATACAAACGCCATTTAAAAATATGCGTTTCGTTCGGTACAAGATTACATGTGATTAGTAAAACGTTTTTGAAAAGAAACTTTCCGTTATATATCTGTAAATGTATTCATAGCTGCAATAGCTAAAAAAGTAACGTCTATATATTTAAAATATTTGGCACATATTACACTTAAATTAATAAAGTCACAAAGTAAATGTAAAATGTTATTCCGTAAAAAGAAACTGTAACGATGGTTTTTAAAATTTTATAGAAAGCTATCTGCCTGACGCGCGACGTAGCCGCGCGCGAATTGATTTATTTGGCCCAACAACGTATAGACGGTGTATCTGCTTTACCTTGCCAGTGTTTGGTATCACTCGCCTAGTTGGCCGAGTGAAGGCAAGTGCCAACGTGTATAGAACTTAATTTGCGTAGCTTGTAACGACTCGCAGTCACTCGCGACCGTTTGTCTCACTTCGGAGCGGTGTCGGTTTTTCTACGCAAATCAAAGGCGTTTGTCTGCGCTTGGGCAATAGCGTCCACATGTTGGTCCGGCTGTCATTTAGGCATACATTTAGCGCTTGACGAACATCGACGATATACCTACGTATAAAATGTATTATTTTTACAAGTCTACTACGGTATACACTGATATAATAATTATATGCGCTCATTAATCGTGAATGTGTGCACTCCAACGACTTGTTGGAGTGCCATAATTAAATAAATACCAGCAGCTGCAATAACTTTTACAACGTCCTAAATGTTTCAATGCTCAATAGGTACCTAAAGACAGACAGCGCCCAACGTGTGGGCAGCTCCACAAAGCTCGTTTACATTGGCCATTTGCATTGGTTTTCTTCAAACTTGCCAAACGTGTAGACGGTAGTACTTGCCTTGTATCAGTTTGCCTTCGCTCGCGTTGGCCTACGCTTGGCCAACATGTATTGCAGCCTTTACAGACGGCAAATGTATGTCGAACTAATACGCACAATAGCTTTTACTAAATTGTAGCATTTGTGTGGTTGATGCACACTACAAAGTGCCTACAATGTGTTCCTTTCCATCTTTTCCTTTAATTGTATATATATCATTTTTACAAAATTATTTGGACAAGCTACGTGCGACATCTTGCTATTAATGCTAAATTAATGCAACACAGATGTTACCGTTTGTCACACGCTTTGAGAAAATGTTAGAGCTTTAAGTCAAATCTGTAGTTCTTTACATTAGGAGTTGGGTATGTTACAAACAAAGACTTAACAATTTATAGACACCATCTCCATAACTAAGTTCTGATATTCTAATATGGCGGAAGCATGACTTTGTGTGAGTCTATAAAGTATTTTAGTAGATAATTAAACATTATGCCATAATTTAGGGATAATTAAACAATAAATGTCTGACTTTACCTATACTCCATTTAATTAGGTACTTAACTAAAGGTAAACAATCTTGATGTGACTTTTTAAACAAACACATATTAAATAAATAAACTAACTACTGCTTAAACTAACGGCGACACATAAAGATTGTTTACCTTTAATTAAGTAGGTACCTAACTAAATGGGGTAGGTATAGTAAGAATGCGTTTTTTCACACACAACACCATCTAGCCCAAACTAAGCAGAGCTTGTAATGTGGGTACTAGACAATGGATAAATACATATCTATCTACTTTTTTTGTACGTACATACATATCTATACTAATATTATAAAGCTGAAGAGTTTGTTTGTTTGGTTGAACGCGCTAATCTCAGGAACTACTGGTTCGAATTGAAAAATTATTTTAGTGTTGGATAACCTATTTATCGAGGGCGGTTATATGCTATATAACATCAAGCTACGACCCACGGGAGCAACGCAGTAACTATAAACGCGAGTGAAACCGCGGGCGCATCTAGTTATACATAAAAATACCCAGACCAAGACAAACATCCATGTTCATGCACACAAATGTTTGACTTGTGCGGGAATCGAATCCGCGACCTCTGGCGTGGCAGTCGGTTATACTAACCACTACGCCATCGAGGCCGACGATTAAATATATTAATTAGGAAATAGGTAATAAAACAATAAGGGCTTCACCACCTCCAGATAACGTTTATCTATACCTACCTAAGATAAAAGTCTCGCCGTCTCTCTTCTTTAACCTAACAAAAGTGAAACAGCATGCGATTTATCTTTCGGATAACTTTTACTTGTTAGTTGTAGTACAGACATTAGTCTGACTTCACTTAGTAGGTAATTACGCCTTTTTTCGCAACACAACTTTGTAATACAATAAGTGATGTTAATAAGACGATGTCGTATCAGTTATGTCGGCTGGTCGACCTGGCCGACCGATTTACAGTACCTATCAAGTGTGAGTGTGTTGTAAATATGTACCTATAGGGGACACAATTTCCAGTTTAGAAATTTCCGTTTGTGAATTCCGACGTCTATGGTTATGAATTACAACATTTTATTGGCAGTTGGTACAACATTGAGATCATTGGTTCCCAACGGGGACGGTACCACCCCTAGTGGGCGCTGGAGCTTTTCGTGGAAGCAGAAGCGGGTCTAAAGGCAAATAGGGCGTTACAGTCTAGATTTGATTTAGATCAAATTTTTATTTAGGTATCTATTATATTAAATTCCTAATTAGGTATGTACGCCGCGAGGGGCGGCGGCGGCGTCCCTAATTAGGAATTTAATATAATAAAATAATTTAAAAATACTAGATGTATTTAGACCACTAAAATGTTTTTCTTGTAAAGGGGCGGTAGTCTATAAAAGGTTGGGAACCTATGATTTAGATGAACTAGGAGACTGTTGAAGTCTTTATTGCGTACATCAAATAAGTAAGTAGACACCATTATGTATTATATCTTTATTTACTATTTACACATACATTTAGGAAAAGCCGCTTTATTCTGTACAATCACTATATAAAATGCAACAACTTAATTTCGAGTAAGGCCAATGTATGGTATGTAAACGAATAATACAATATTTATATTACTTTGCACTTTAATGTTAGTAATTTTATAAATATGCACAAACAATTCAACATACACACGCAAAACATTACGATTTACTTTACCATTTTTGGCCCGCAGTTATTAGCAATACACAGAGAAAGAGCAAACATAGTCAATCCTAATTTGAACGGGACAGCGCAAAGGTAGATCAAATGCTTAAAAATTGACATAACCGTACAGTTACATACAGAGACGAAAATGTTTCCAAGACAACTAGATATCATAAATCAAAAATACTATTAAAGTAACCTGCTAATTTATTATCTAGAATCATCATTCGTGAACTAATGCCAGATAATTAATTCACACTGATGGCGCGGTATTTAATATTTTTAGTAGACTACTTCAACATTCTGTACTATTAAACTACGTAATCACTTATAACACACTGCCTCTCTCTGCATAGAGGACACTAAATGATTGTCCACACTACCCTGAGATGCATTACTGTATTGAAATCAATAAACACTACATAAATATCACATTTTAACATGAAGTATATTTTCCTTCTATTTATCCTTTATAATAATATAGCAGATAATAATGATTTTAATTGAAAGTTTTTTATTTTTTTTATGTTTGGATATGTATATCCTTTTTAAACAACGTCTAAGTATTTTGAGAATGATTTTATCTTAAGAAATAAAGCCGAACTAAGGAGTTAATGCAATGGCACATTTGTTATTATAAGTACCTATAATGTTTTCGTTTAAGTTACATCTCATCTATTTTTCATCAGTGTGAATTAAATCTCCATAAAATATCTTAAGACATTTACGGAGCTAACAAAACAGCATTTCCTCTTTATTTTTCGACTATACCTACGAGTTACCGAAAATACTCAATTTACACATCAAAAATATATTCTAAAACCGTCTTTAATATTCTACTCAAGCCCTGTAATTTATATTTTAACAAAGCGTCTATTTTTATTATTATATTTACTGTATTTACTAATATTAAAGTAGTCTGTAAACTTGTGCAAAATAATGTTTATAATAGGAGATAAAACTGCTGCGGTCCACCGCTATCAGCGCCACCAGCGCAATGAGTGATAGCAATTAATATTCCCGTAAAAAGCCCGTATAGCCAAAAGCAACTCCTACATATGGCTTGTAATATAAGCAGTCTGGCAGTGTAGACCGACCATAATTTCAGTCGTTAGCCAAATCTCCCTTTGACATATTCCTATTTTCGCATCTTTTTATCATTTAATTACGAGCCTGACGCATATAGCGTCATACCGCACGTTGCACAAGTGTACAGGCTCCTTAATATATTCTACTATTTCGTTTTTAAACGGATCTAGCAATAGCAATATCTTCACGTCGCGTCGCCCCTGACTTACCTCACAACTAATATTACGTCATAGACAGCAGTCTAGAAGACTAGTTTATTTAATTAGGTATACAATTTAGTATTATTGCTTGCTTCAAAGGGTGAACGGCACGTGATTTGAATCTGTAAACTATATAATTTAATTAGGGTTCATAAAAAAAATATTGTTTATCGTCGAGACTGACGCAATTTACACGCCAGCATATTTTAGTTACAGTATAAAATGAACATACCTTTAGTTATGATATTGAAGTTCCACAGACACGTCAATGTATTAAATATAAATACTGGTTTGAAGGAAGCGTACTCTTAAAACCACATATATTTATGTGCAAAATATAAAATCTTCTTGGCACATAATATGATAAATATATGTATAAAAATTCTTTATTCATATGTAATAGTGCGCGAAATTCATGTGCACAATGCAGAAAACAATTATATTTTTATTATTTTGTTTTCTACAATGCGAGGTAAAGATATATTTTCGATACAAATATATATTTTCTTCTATATCATATACTCTGTAAATGATATTATATATTTGATTATTTGACACAACATAAAGACGTTTATTTATGCGGTTAATCGGTGACAACATAACCAAATTCAAGTTATTTAGGTTAAAACATAAATCGTATTTGTTTCCATAACACTTAAATATGTACTTATAAGTTTTTTGTTCAGTTAAGCTGTCGATATTGTATTTCTCGACTATTAAGGACGATTTTGTCATGTTGAAAAGAAGTATTAGTCGAAATTGCAAGGACTGCCTTGCATGTATTACACACGGTCTCTGTCATAACCTAAAATTTAAATAAGTAAATCGTAAAAACACATCTCTGTGACAACCATATTTAAAAAATCAAGCTTCGGTAAATACAATGTTTCGGCTTCAAGCTAACATGACATGGATAATATAAAATACTATGGAAATGTGAAATGACAAATTGTTAGTAGTTCACAAAATATGTGATCCTGTTCAACATTTTAAATTATAATATACAGATTGAATCAATATTATAGGATTGCAATATAACAAAACAGCTCCTAGACCATAAATTAAAATTAAATCAAATAACTTAAGTATGTAAAATTTAGCTTAAATTAATAAAATACATCTCAAAATTTCTTATTGCTATAAATCTAAACAACAGCAACACAACACATTAAATTGATCTAGTAATATTTATAAATAAATATTTTAGCAAAGAAGCATTTAACAGCAACTATTCCATGTGTACAAAGTTTTAATATTCGAATAGGAGAAGGCAAATTACCTACTCATAAATATGTTTTATTTATTAGGTTATAAAGTAACACTAATCAACTTCATGGTTCTGTCTAATTAACTAAAGTTATTAGTTTAATGATAGCAATTATAGCCTGAGAGCTATTTGATATTTTATTATGTTAACGCTGTGTGTGTATGTCTGCGTCACACATAATACGCGTCGCTCAGTTACGTAATAGGACTGTCATGTAAAAAGTTGACAGCATATAGGGTCCTCACAAATATACTAAAATAATTCAATGAACAGGATCGTGAAACCATATTTAGTACGATGTTAATAGTTGATTTTGGTAAAAACCTTGATTTATGTTAACACCTTTAATATTTTATAAACCAAACAGCCGAATAGAGGATCTATGCCTATGGCATTTTAGTACACATTGTACTGTTATTTAATACATCGTATTTGTCACTCAGCATAGGTACCAAACTTCATACGATACAATTTATTGTTCAAATAGTTCGTCATTATTCAGGGATAACATGGTTCAAAGTGTTGCAGGCTCACATCCACATTGCTCATACAACTTTCTTACATTCTTATTCTTATTAGAGTCTCTTACAGTTCCGAAGATACACCGTTACACCACACTTGCTTATACAGATTTGGAAGAACAAATACGATTTTGAGCTTATAATTTAAAACATTATAATCCATTGGTAAAGAAAACCTATTTAGATAATGGTTATCGTTTTGCAACTGGCATGTACTAGACATGTCAATCATTGAGGGAATACATCTGTGAGATTTGGCGAAAAGGATGAGAAGAAAATTTGGCATCGGAACACTTTAATACCTATACATTTTGTACGCCAATCTATATACGTGATCATATTTCGTTGCGATATATTTCAACGGCCTATTTAGTATTTCTTTGACTATTTTCTGAATAGGCAACATTTAAAAAAATAATTGAATACTGTTTTCTTACATATGTATTACAAGACCAAGGATTTTCTCCAAGTGTCACATAATTTTCTCCGGTTTATATAAAAAATTGTTTCAGACGCAAAATTTCCAAACACGCACTATTTACACCCAGATTGCGCCAACATTGTCATATGGTGAGACGTGAAAACCGGTATTAACCCTGAATAAGTTGGACTACCCTCAAGTTAAACTCGTTGAGCAGTTAGGTGGCGGTCGATGTTCTCCTGAAGCCTCGTCGGTGCGAGTTATGTACAAGTGTTGGCGAGTGCGGCAGTCAGGGGGTCTTCTGAGCCTGTTTGTTCGAGTCGTCCTCGTCGTCGTCATCCTCTTCCTCCTGAGCCATGAGTTGTCGCGCCAGTTGCAACGCCTGGAATTATATACAACACGGTTCTAAATAATTTATTTATTGCGTTTCAAAATTAGTACAATCCCCCTAATAGTAAGCAGTCGTGTATTCCACGAGCCGAACCCTCCACACCACGTCCTCACGTGAAGTGGTGCCGAGATCTCTATTTTAATGACCTACGGAGGTGCATTTTCACGCCAAGATTGAAGGACTCAATATCGAAGGTAAAAGGCGACCGGGCGTTGGCCGACTAAATATTGAAAAATTATCGCCGTTTGCAAGCAGCGATAGCCTAGTGGGAAACCGTTGGACTGCCACGCAGAGGTCTCGAGTTCGAACCCACGGTGCGCATCTCTGACTTTTCGAAGTTATATGCGTATTAAATAGTTAATTATCGCTCGCTTTAACGGTGAAAGAAAACATCGTGAGGAAACCTGCATGTCTGAGAGTTCTCTATAATGTTCTCGAAGATATACTATAGTGTACTATACTATATAGTGGACTATGGCCTAACCCTTCCCACAGTGAGAAGAGCCCCGTGCCCAGCAGTGTGACAGTTAAATACAGGGCTGATATTATTATTATCGCCGTTTGAAACCATCATCCTCCTGCCCTCATCCCAAACTATTTGGGGTCGGCGCAACATGTCTCTCTCTTCCATAAATCTCTATCGCTCGTCATCTCAGTACTCACACCCTTCCTGGCCATATCATCTTTTATGCAGTCCATCCATCTTTTCTTGGGTCTTCCTCTACTGGATAATCCTTGCACCTCCATACTCAGAGCTCTCCTTACAATATTTCTTTCATCTCTTCTCATCACGTGTCCATACCATGACAAACGTTCACTCCTCAATTTTTCCGTCACAGGTGCCACTTTCAAACTTCCTCTAATATACTCATTCCTTACTTTATCCATCCTGGTTACACCACACATCCATCTTAACATTCGCATCTCTGTTACATGCAAACGTCTCTCATCCATCACTCTTGTAGCCCAACATGACGATCCATACATGACGGCAGGCCTTATCATGGTCTTATAGATTTTTCCCTTGAGCTTAAGGGGGACTTGGGTGTCGCAAATTGTTCCCGTGACCTGCCGCCATTTCATCCATCCTGCGTCAATTCTGTGCTTAACTGCACGATCTAAGTCACCGTCAGCTTGGATGAGCGAGCAAAGGTACCGAAAGTTGGAACCAACTGGTATAGGCTCACCGTCCAAGGCCATGGGTATAGAATTGGAGAGACCGCCAAAATCACAAAACAGGTACTCTGTTTTCGATCTATTGATCTTGAGGCCAACACTCTCCAACCTAGACTGCCAAATTGCCAGTTTGTTCTGGACCTAGGACCCATCTTCACCGACGAGAACGATGTCATCGGCAAAGAGCATGCACCAGGGTGCCTCCTCCTGTATGTCCGATGTTAGAGCATCCATTAACAACAGAAAGAGGTAAGGACTTAGCGCCGAGCCTTGGTGCAAGCCTACTACCACACTGAACTCGTCGGTGTTGCCAACGGCTGAACGTACATGCGTACTACACTTATCATACATTGCACGAATCAACTCTACATACTTCACAGGCACGCCTTTCTCTTTCATGGCCCACCACAAAACCGTTCGGGGGACTCTATCGTAGGCCTTCTCTAGGTCTACGAACACCATGTGCAAGTTTTTATGTGCACGTCTATATTTCTCACACAGTTGGCGGAGTGCAAATATGGCGTCCGTTGTCCCACGACCAGGCATGAATCCAAACTGATTTTGGGTGATCTCGCATTCTTCTCGCAATCGTTTCTCTATTACTTTCTCCCAGACCTTCATACTATGAGACATGAGCTTTATTCCTCGATAGTTGCTGCAGTCTTGAACGTCGCCTTTATTTTTGAAAATGGGCACTAGCGTGCTAGAACACCATTCATCGGGTATTGCCGTTTTATGCAGCAACTTATTGAAGAATAAAGTCAGCCACTTATATCCATCTTCTTTTAATAACTTCCATACTTCTACTGGTATGCCGTCAGGCCCTACCGCTTTGCTATCTTTCATACTCTGTACTGCCTTTCTTACTTCTTCTGTACAAATTTCGTTCACCATACCGATATCTACGTCCACATCTTTTAACCTTCCGCTCCAAGCATTCTCCTCATTCATAAGTGTTTTAAAATAAACCTTCCAGCGATCTCTTATATCCTCATCTTTTAACATAACCTTGCCAGTACCGTCTTTCATACACTTCACATGCTTGATATCTTTCGCTCTTTCCTCTCTGGCTTTCGTCATACGGTAGAGTTCCTTTTGACCTCTAGGTCCATCTAAACTATCGAAAATAGTCTTCTGGGCCTGGGCTCTGGCAACCGCTACCGCCTTCTTGGCCTCTTTCTTACATTCTTTATACTCATTCTTCTTTGCTTCCTTAATTTCGCTCTCATTCTCTTTCTGCCATTCCTTAAATGCAACCTTCTTCGCTTTAAGCACCTTTTGCACGTCTTCATTCCACCACCATGTATCCCTATCGATCATACCTTTTCCTTTCGTTTTACCAAACACTTCTTCAGCTGTCTTTCTAATGCAGTCTGCTATTTCACTCCAACATTCATTTATTGAGATACCTTTCATATCTTTCATATCTATCATTTTATCTACCACTTTTTCTTTAAATCTTCTTGCATACTCCTCATTCTCTAGCATACGCCATCTAATCCTAGGCGGAGGTCGAATTCGTGTTTTTTTAGCGCGTAATTTTAGTTTTATATCCATTATCAGGACTCTGTGCTGCGACACCAAGCTTTCGCCTGGCAGCACCTTACAGTCTTTGACACAGACTAACTTATTCCTTCTGAAAAGAAAATAGTCAATCTGTGTCGCGTGGTACCCACTTTTGTATGTAATAAGGTGCTCCTGCCGTTTCTTGAACCACGTATTCACAATGGCCAGATGAAAGGATGACGCTGTCTGCAGCAAAGTTTCGCCGTCGTTGTTACGATTACCGAACCCCCAACCTCCATGCACTCTTTCATAGTCATTCTTTACTGCTCCTACATGTCCATTAAAATCACCTCCTATACATATCTCTTCGCAATCCGGAATATCAATCATAACCGTATCAAAATCCTCCCAGAACTTTTTTTTCACTGCTTCCTCACAACCAGCTTGGGGTGCATATACGCTTATCACATTCCAAACCATATTCTCCCATACTACTTTTACGACTATAATCCTATCACTCATCCTTTTCACATCTATCACACAGTCTTTTATATCTCTATCCAAAACAACCCCCACTCCGTTTCTTTTTCCATCACTTCCACTATAATATAACTTATAACCTTCTCCAATATCTCTAGCTTTCGCGCCCTTCCATTTCGTCTCTTGCAAACATGCGACATTTATTCTTCTTCTTTTCAATACATCTGCCAACTCTCTTCCTCTTCCAGTCAAGGTCCCTATATTCCAACTCGCATACCTCAGTCTTACTTCCCTTACACTCTGGGCTTGCTTCTTACGTCGCTCCCGCCCATGGTGGCGCGACAACCCTTGTCCACTTCCCACAGTGACCGGGTGCTGTCCCTGCGCGTCGCCTATGGGGGACGCCCTAGCTGTCTGCCTGTCGCCATTATATGTTTTCATGTTGCTACAGGTTTTGGCTTTATTTTACAACCGGCCGCCTGCCTGACGTCAACCCTCCTTGGGTAGGTTATTGTTCGCAGCATCGAGTTTACAGTACGCAGTTGACGCTGCTGCCCATCCCCTGGTATGAATCCCTTAGTCGCCTTTTACGACACCCATGAGTAGAAATAGGTTGGTGCTATTCGGAGCCATTCTATGAAATTATTCAGTTGAGTTAATGATTAGTATGATCTGGAATTGTATCGCATCCAAATAATTGGTGTAAGAATATTAGATTATAATTTGCGGTGAATAAATAAGTACGCCTTTTTGTTTTCAGCAGACAATACAAATCAAATAGCCATATATATGTGGCCTATCAGCTAAAGTTAAATTCGTTACATAAACAGTGTTAACCCTTAGCTGGTATCGCTAGAAAAGGCAAATCAAGTGGTGTCCGAGGTCAAAAGTGAGCAAACCTGAGCATAGTAATAAAAAAAAATGTTAATTCGTAAATATATTTTGTTTTTTTCATTTTTAATATTAGGTCATATGTCTTATTTCCAAAATAGGTAACACCTTCTTATTTATTAAGACTCTAGATATTGTTATTTATATATAAACTAAAAAATAGCATAACAAAACAACTTGAGGTTGTTTCCTTATATAATCAATATAATAAAAAACAGAAACTCACAAAATAAATTTAAAGAAAAAGTAGACGTCCTATCTAGGCTATCTAAAATTTAGTACAAGTGACCGTTATGGCAGTATGTACTTTACATATGTAATGCAGGCATTTTCTACACCGTTTTGAACACTTTATGTAGTTTTTGGTCTAGGGCATCTACGCCACCTTTAGCTAAATATCTCCGCTTCATTACAATCGCTGATGGTTGATTTCTTGCTCAGTTGTTGTGGCATCATGAACGATTTCCGAGCCAGATTCTAGGTCTTCGGCTTCCAAAAGTTGTGAAATTTCACGGTAGCGTAAAAACCCGTCATCGTAATGATTACAGCCTAAAAAATTCATGAAACATTAAAAAGTACTCATGCAATAAATTATACATATCCGGTATCGGGTTCAATTTTGAAACCAGCGATATACATATCTCCGTTTTCAGCAACAGTAGAGTAACGCGCGTCCGTCACCTGCCACACCTCGCGACGTAATGAGTAGTGCCTTGGTGCGCAAGAGTGTAGGTACTTAGACTGCTAAGTTGTGACAAAAAATATGAGCCCTTGGGTCAATTTTGATCCCGATACCAGTTCAGGGTTAACGACAAGCTTTTTATAATCAAATTTATGTTGCCCGTGAACATTTATCGCACCGCGACTTGACACGAACTAATCTGCATAAAACTCGGCAACTTGGACTTCATACGAAGAAATGACTAGAAGAACTAGTCTTGTCGATATCTCTCTTGTACTTAACAAATTGTAGTTAGTAAAGAGCAAGTCATGCTATGAGTCAAAAACCGTTAATTTAACAGATATATGCGATGACTCATTTGTCAACGCAGTAGAAAATAACTTCCACCCAGGCCTTATCTTTCTGACCGAAGTGGAAAAATATTTGTCAATTACCAACGGCACAATACCAGTCAACGTTTAACTCAAGTAGAACTTTGTTTTAGGTTTAAAATAATCTGAGATGTACAAACATTTACAGCTCGGGATTCACGCCTATTATACGAGTGAGGTAGTACTTAATAATGACGATCGAACTTATTGTAAACGTTCATAGCAATTGGCATGGATAAGCAATGCTGTTACGGTCATAACCTGGTATTGTTCATAAAACCAAGTTAGTTTAAGAGTCTATTACCGCAGTCGTGAACATCCTGCAAATTAGGCAATATTATCCTACGTTTACTCGGAAGTTACACATTGAAATTTAACTTTTCAGCAACTATGTTCACGGAAAGGCTGCGAAAAGTAAGCAATACGTTTGGGGAAAGTATAAAGTTAAAATTAAATCTAAATAGTTTTTATAATTAAATAGCTTAAATAGAAGTAAACAGTAACTATACTCCATTTGGTTAGGTACTTAACTAAAGGTAAACAATCTTGATGTGTCTTTTTATCTAAAAAGTCAGTTTAAAAATAAAATTCTGTTAAAAATCAATAAAAAAAAAAATTATAAATACAACAATAATGATTACTTAATCAATTGAACCGTTAGTTTAAGCAGTCGTTTATTTGTTTAATATGTGTTAGTGTCTTCGTTTTCGACACGTAATGAGACCATTGCGATCGCTCCGCGTTTGTGTTACCTATGTTGATTGTTTCAATGTTCATTATCTTAAGTTTACCCGCATTATTGTTATATCACATTGTTTTGAATTTAAAAAGTTTTGTTGTACTATGTCCAATATACCTTTAATACATATTAATATCAAAATTAAATAACGTCGCTCCGGTATTTGTCTGGCTGGAAACATTCCAATTAATTATGTTAATCTTGTGTTTCTCAAAGAAACGAATGTATATTCTTATGAGAAATAAGTATCTTAAACCTAAAAGTACCTAACCAAATGGAGTTTAGTAACAGTGTTTAACGATAGTGGTTTATACTTCCAAAATAATGTAATAATAGTGTTTTAAAATAAATAAGCAATGCGATAAAAGCCCTATAAAGTAGTTTAATTTCAATTCTATTAATTATGCAAATTTTACGAATTCACCGTATTTTCGATATGCAGCGATGAAATAGATGTCAATCATTCCTTGAAGCATGATATGAAACCTTATCTAGTTAGTTTAGAAGCCGATTCAGGACTAAATTGATAAACAGTGTAATCGCACGATCGGTGTTTTTGTATGATATTTGTTTAGGTATTTTTTCATCCATCATATAATATCAGCCCCAGTTATAAACGATAATTTAACCTATTACACTGTACGCTGAAGACACTTTGATCGTATATTTATATTTTTTGTGTGAACATACAGAGCCTTCTTTCTCTCATCTAAGAATATTACGTGGATTGGAAATAACTTACTTTAACTGAATATTGAACACTCATAACTTCATAAAGTCACGGGTAGTTTTGACCTGTGACTACCGTTCAACGGAGGTCATTATTTATCTCCAATATCTGTACACACTTTATACGTTATACAGTATCTAAGTTACTCGAGCGAAACGAACGGTATAGATCAATTCTAATAGGCGAAACATTTCATATTTAATGTTATTGGTGCAATATAAACCGATTCAACTTTGAGTGTCTCTAACTTTTTCTTTACTTAAGCGACGATAGATGTCGCAAACATCTCGAAATATCTGGATACTAGTATCACAGAGCGTGTTAACGATACCAACTGACTTTAAGTATCGCTACGTTTACTTTTCCAACAGGAGAATGCCTGATTTGTCTACATGGCGCGCGTTTAGTCATCTGCCTTCCACAATCAAAAGGTATAAATAACGTTGATTTAAGATTAGACCGATCGTGCTGACTCTCTATATATAGCTATACATAGATGTTCTTTACTGCCGACCGCGGACATCAGTTAGGTAGATGTGGACGGCGATCAATAGTGTCTTATAAGATTTATAGTAAACTAACTTTGGCAGCAACTACGTACACTTGGAATTTGGAAGTAGTATCAAGATTAAAAATGTGCCAGATTTAAGTTAGACCTCCTACATACAATACGGCTGTAAAAACTGTACTAAATGTCGTGCAATATGTTTTGCGTGATGCGCGTATAAACACACAGACGGACAAAAATATATTATATTTCAATTAAATTATATTATTTTCGTCTTCTATAGCTTTTATAAAGCTACATAATTTTTTCTTAATATCTTCTATGTACAGACATCAACACTTACTATTTTATTATATACATTTATAGTCATTTAATTATTTATTAGATATGTGTTTGATAGAAGTCATGTTGCTTAATTTGTAATCGTTATGTACAGTCACAGGCCCGTATCTTCGTATGAGCAACTCGTATTATCAAATAACAATATAACGCCATGAGCACGGCTACCAAATTGAATCATTTTGCATGACTGCATTTTGCATAATGGCCTCAATACATTAGGGAATATAGACCATTGTGCATTCGTGCCGTTCAAAATAGGTGGAACGTCTAACTCAGTTGACCCGTTTCCCGCGAACTGAAATGTATTGACAATATATTTTATAGTTCTATAAAATTGAAGTTGTATGTTCAAATCAGAACCGAGTCACAATAAAATTTAGTACCTACGGTTTACGACACCTGTATTCATGTGTGTAAAATATTAATACGACATTAGACAATTTTGCATAGGGTAGGTAGATAACGAGCTGTAGATTTCCACTTTCTGCGATAAGTACTTCATTTATTCCCGAGTTGAATAAAATATTGATAAATCACTAAATATATTTCTGTGCATAATTTGTAACTTATACTTCCATAATATAATTTTTATAAAACTAAATTTAAGAACGCGTCCATTTTTTTTTTGTGCCCACCCATACGTATCTGCCGGCAAATTCGTGTTTAAAACACGCCATTGATCCATTAATCAAATTATGTATTAATTTTCGTTAATATTTTATTCCTTTAGGATACTTATGAGGATTTCTATGTTCGTTTACAAACAAAATGACGTCATTTGTCGACTTTTGAACGTGATAAAGGCTAACAATAGAAGACTTGAACGTGATAAAGGCGAACAAAGATAAACTAATAGCCAACCAAAATGTTTACTATACTCAAAATAAGTAAATATTGGCTTAAACAAGTTTGGCTGCAGTTTATCTCAAAATGTTATACCCACGGCGGAACACAAATGGATTTAAACGTATAACCTAAGAGGGTATATATGTGGGTGAGAAATTGAGAGAATTAATGTCGTTTTAGTAACAATACATGGTTTGTTGACTGTTATGGCCGAGTCTGAATAACTGTTATACAGTAAAATCTGCCTGTGGTAATGAGGCGATTACGCGCGCTCTACTTTTTCCCGTACAGCGATCGTCAAATAAACTATAATATGTAAAAGAAGTCTAAATGCCAATGGACTGCATGAATGACGTAGCGTTAAAGACTACGCTGTTAGCGATCGAGATCATTTCGCGTAGAGGACCAACAATTTTACATTCAATGCCTCCAATGTGCCAATATAGTACACGGCAGAAATTATTCCAAGTAGGTTACGTAAAGTTTAAAGCGCAGTGAGCTATTTAAGCATCAACATTTACATATGCTTCGATAAGTAGTTCAATAAGGAAACCTTGGACTACCAAGACAGAGCTCTCGAGTTCTAGCGCACTGCACGCAACTTCGAAGTTATGTAAGTATAAATAGGTAATTATCGCTCACTTCAACGATGGATAAACTTTTCACGATGTTTCCCTTCAGAAAACATTACAGAAAATTTCCAGACCGCCATTTATGCATGTCAGCATGTGTTCCAGAATGATCAGAAAGTTATATTATGACGTGTGTTTCTTGGCGTACTTGGCCTGCTAATTTCTTTTGCGATGCTGGAAACAGCACCCAAACGCTCCACTTTAAAGATATGCAAAAGTCAAATGCTCTGCGCCAGTCTCGAGGCAATAAAAAAACACTCTGAAATGCGTTAAAAGCCAATGCACTTCAATCGCAAAATTATAATAACTACTGTCATCAAACACAAAGACACGCGACAGAGCGATACGACAGATCGCCTAAAAGCGATACTAAAAAAACATCTCTGCTTTGGGATTCGCTACTTCAGCTTTAAACGTGTGTATAGTAAGAACATAATTTTGTACCCAAAAATTAACTTGATGAAATAGACTTTAAACACGTATGTATAGTAAGAACATAATTTTGTTCCCAGGAAACACACGTCATAAAAATTTACATAAGGTGATCAACTAATTCGGTTTCCTTATAGTAATCATTCAATCTAGTCATGAGTTGTCCCCGTCCGGCAGGATGAAAATGTTTGTCTCACCATTGTTATACACCTTGAACTGTTTAAAAATGTACCATCAAAATCTATAAGTACTATGTGATAAAGAAATAATGAATGTGAATATCAAATTTCCAAAACGAGATCATAATATTTTGATCATAAAAGCATAGTTTGCAGCTGTTCATATTATGTTTAATATGGTGGTACTCTAAACACAGGTGTTTAGAACTGTGCAGGCACAGTGAATAGAAATAAAATGGGTGAGCTAAGTCGTTTTTGTACGACGCGGACGCTGCCAACTGAAAAGGGCGCCCTTACCATTTTTACATCTTAGGTCATCGCCCAACCGCGGTCTACCCTAATTTTATATATGCTATATAGTTTACTTAAACTATCAGATCTGGGGTGTAAATGAAATTCATCTTCTTTTTTTTTTTTTGATTTTGGAATGAAATCGTAAGCGCGTCTGGCGATCATGAGATCCCGCGTCTAATTTCAAGCCTCAATTGCTGCATACGTAGTATGTATCTAAATAGTAAATATAGTGCAAATAAGGCTAACGCCTGACATTTAAGCTTTAACCTTGTATGATATTTATACGTTACACGGGCCGTGGTCATAAGCTGACTGAATCTGTTCTGTGGTTGCGAATAATGTATTTTATGAATACATATTATGTAATTAATATGTCAATATAAGGATTAAGTCTAACGAAACATCCTTACAACTTTGTTTAGAACCATGTCCATTATTTAATATAATAATATCATCCCTGTGTATATTTAGAAACTATCCCACTGGTGGGCACGAGCGTCTTTTTAGTGTGAGAAGGGTTAAGCTATAACCTATGATAGATAGATGGATGCTCAGTGAGATAGCTTAGTGGGGAGACCAACAGACTGCAATGCAGAGGCTCTCGGGTTCGAACCCACGTCGCGCACCTCTGACTTACGGAAGTTATATGACTTTTCGAAATTATGTACGTATTGATTGACAATTATCGCCTGCTCCATGCCTCGTTAAGCACGTTAAGCCGTCGGTCCCGGCTGCCATGAACATCTATGGTAGTCGTTATTGAGAAGTCAGTGCTCTATTATATCCTGACACTGGGCAACAAGACTGGACACAAGGCTAGACCCTTAGGGTATCGTTAGCCTTCGGGTTGCGGAGGCAGGTAGCAGCCGCTCCGTGTAAAAACTGATATCTAGTCAAATCCGGTTAGACTAGAAAAGCCGATGTGAGCCAAGTGACTTGGGAATAGTAAAGGCTAGGGAGAAGATAGATGGATGGCTGACCAAGTGCAGGTTGGCCGACTTGACATATATTTAAGAACAATATGGAAAACCCCGAGACATGCTGGTTTCCTTACGATATTTTCTTTACCATTAAACAAACACATAATCGAAAAGTGCCCTGGGATCAAACACGAGACGTCTGCATGACAATCCAATGGTCTCCCACTAGGCTATCACTACTAGATATGTACGAGGGGCGTTCAATGTATTCTCGGTATCGGCGTAATATACTAATGATGAGGGTAATTAAATTATCTTATTAGTCAAAGCCACTCTTTGAGGGTATAAATATAAAATTTGATTTAATTGTCACCATTAGTATTCAAGAAATCATTACGAAAAAGCAACTACGATGACCGATACGACAATGTTAGAAAAAATCGAGCATCGCGCTGTGATAAAATTCCTTACAAAACAAAGCAATACTCATAAAGTTATTCACGAAGAAATGATGGCTGTTTGCCAACATTCTACGCCTTCATTATCTACTATTCAAAAGTGGTCTAGTGAATTTAGACGGGGGTAGAGAGAGTATAGAAGACGGGCCACAGTGTTTTGGGATTCTTAGGGTATCTTACTGATTGAGTATACAAAAATGGGTCAAAGTATTACTGCCGCATCTTACGCAAACACCCTACGTAATTTATAGGAGGCAGTAAAAGAAAAAGACGTGGAAAATTGACCAAAGGTGTTTTGCTTCTTCACGACAACTCGCCCGTTTACACAGGGCGCGTTGATAAGGCTGCTGTGCGGGAATGCGGATTTTAAGAAATCAACCATCCCCCCTACATCCCAAACCTGGCCCCTAGTGATTACTTTCTGTTCCCAAACCTTAAGAAAGATGTTCGAGGTAAACGTTTTTCCGACGATGAAGAGTTGAAGGCGGCAATTGATGAACGTTTTTCGGACAAGCAAGAAAATATTTTTTAGGGTGTATTGAAAAGTTACTTTCCTGTTCTAATAAGTGTATTGAGGTGATGGGACATTGAAAAATATATTTTTATCAGAATTTTCTGTTTATTCTTTCATGCCTATACCGAGAATACGTTGAACGCCCCTCGTACATACAATCAATATAATATACTTTGAACTAAAAATGTCGTCTAACAAGCAATCTAGAAGATGTTTAAATATAAACATTGTCCACATGTTCTGCTAATCAGCAAAGTACTTAAACTCTAACCCTCTTAGAAATAGCTACCATAATGGATTTGCTTATCACATCTTTACTTAAGATAAACTACTTATCTTCTTATACATACCAAATAGAATTATGCACAGAAGTTTGTTCTATGTACATATTATATCCCTTTCCAATCGAGCTAATACAATCGTGCAACAAACTTTGTAAAAATCCTGAGCGCATGCATGATAGCTTTTCGGGACACAACCGACACCGATCGAACGTGCAATATCTACCGCGTCGAATAACAGCTGGTGGAGCCAACTGTGTGGCGACAGTCCCGCACGGGAGAGTGTCAAAGATGGCTGTGTGTTTTGACGGCAACAGACCTTCACGTAAATGTTGATATTTAAGTATAATTTAAGTATGTGTTAGTGTTTTATGTGTTTAAATGATCCATATTTTAATTAAAGATTGGAATATTAGCCAAAAATTGTTAAATAACCTAAAATAATAATAGATTTACGCTTCATAATATTATGTATGTGAGGATATTTATTAGCATATTTATTGTCTAAATAATTTATTTTAATTTTAGGTTAAAACTTCAAGAGGGTCTGATTATTGACGTGCTGGATGAAGGAAATGTATCAGAAATTGATGATTTTGACCATTTCGACCACCAGTTTTTGATATTTTTGGGCCAGATGAACCTGAATTGGTGTTTGAAGTTGAACTGCTTATATCCCCTACTTTAACTTACACCTGACCATCAAGAGAGCACATGATCTAACACTCTAAAACGTAGGAAGGCTGGCTTATGCTTGATTTCGACATTTACAGAAGACCTAAAACAATGTTTAGCGCTGACATGTCTCTCGGATGGGGTCCGGCGGTAGTTCTCCATTTGTCATGAAGTGTGCCTCCTGGTGGTTGATATCATGACCGATACCTTAAAACTATACCCCTGATAGAAGAACTTGAAAACGCAACCTACATAGTACTGGAACAATAACGTAAAACAGAATCCCAGAAAGAGCCAGCTTGCATTTCAAAAAAGACAAAAATATGAAATGTGAATAGAGCCAGCAAATGGTGAGAGGTTCATTAGTTGTAATAAAGTGGAAAGATAACAAGAGTGTGTTATTAGGTTCAAATTGTACTGGATCTGATAATAGCATGATTGTAAACAGATGGGATAAAAACACAGGCTGTGCAAAATAAATATTTGGGCGGCGTGGACGTATGTACTATCGACTTGAGTGACGGATGACCACTCCTAAGGTTAAAATCGCATAGCAGGCCATAACTACGACCTTTTTGTTTGAGTTTTTTTACAAGGATTTTTTAAGGGCGGAGTCACTCAAAGTAGACATGTGTGAGCGAAAATTTTTCTGAAATGGTCAACCCTCGCTCAAGTCGATAGTACGTACGACGTTTAGCAAATACTACTATCCTATTAGTAAAAACCAGAAAATGGACTCTTAATATATAATAAACTCGGAAGTACTTACTTATTTTTTAGCCCTAGCCATCGTGAATTTTGTGCTTTGCAGTCAATATTATAGGCCCTCTACGACTATAATATAGATTGCAAAGCAAACAATTATCCTCGCTACAATATCTTAGAGTTACTTAATTACCGAATGGAAATTTACGAAGTTTTGGTTAATTCACTAGATAAGAGGTAATTTGAAGTAGTAGATAACGGTTCTTCAGATGAAGAACCATGCCGAGAAAATACCAGAAAGCGAAGAAGCCCTGTGATACTCCAAGTTACGAACTTTTGTTTTGGCCACTTGCCTGAATCTGAAGCCACGTTGGACCAACGTTGCCGAGTGACAGCCAATGCCAACGTATAGACGGTGTATTTGCTTTGCCTTGCCAGTGCTTGGTATCACTCGCCTAGCTGAGCCGCTTCGCCGAGTGAAGGCAAGCGCCAACGTGTATAGAGCTCATGACGATATCAAGTCTCAACGTGCTTGTCAGTTTGCGAAGTGTTGCAGCTCCACAAAAACTGTATTTTTGTATTTCACATAGACAAATTTGTTTTAAAGATTACCATTCAGATTACATTAAATTTGAGATTGCCTAAAATCACTCGAAATGTTGCTATTTCTTGTGCCTTTGTTATAATCATATGAAATACATGAATAGTTAAAGCCTGATTAGTAAGACTGAAAAGTTATTAAAGATGATGTTGTATTAAAGGGGCTTTTATTTACTGTTTTCTGAATGTCATATTAATTTGCATGATCGTGCATTTACAAATTATTCCTGAACCACACTATGGTGCAGTTAGTTTTTAACATGATGGAAATCTTCAGGAATTTTCAACCATTTTTCCAAATCTTATAGGACCAAAGGATACCCTCGATCAGCATCTTTATTGATTATGAGGAAAAACTCATTTCTGGTTGAAAACGAATATTGGATCTTGGAAGCATATAACAATATAAGTCGATAATTTTACATCACAGTATAAATTAAGATAATTTTTTAAATAATTCTATCAAACATATTTTGCCCTATACAGTATGATAAAATTAACTGATTAGAAACATATTCTATCTTTTTTTAACTACATTGCTTTACTCTACATTATGTCTATAATTATAATCTAAACACAAAGTACACCTAGACAATAACAATTTGCAGTCTGTAAAGTTTTTTGTCCTGTGTGATGATAGAGCTAAAAACACTGAATACATTTGGTGGTGCCAAGGTGACTTAAATTAGAGCATGATTGATGTAGCTGTGAAATTACTATATATGTATTTCCAATAGATATAATATATCTAATAGATTTTACAAGTCGAATAGTCTATGGTTGGCAATAAATTATTTGATGCCTATACTTTTGTATTGTCGACAAATAATGAATGGCAATACTCATAGCAACAGTATTCTGATTAAATTAGCTGGCCATGTGAAGTATGGGTAGTCTAACACTGCGCCTAATGTTGAGGGTTCAATCGACAAACAGGGCTAAAATTTCTGTAATACACAAATATTTGATCAGAGTCTGGGTGTACTTTATTGCCATTGTTTAAATGTATGTAAAGTCCCGTGCGACTCAGGAACTATTGTAAGTACAGAAGTAGTCTCTATAAAAAACGAACTGTTTTAATACTATTTTTTATTGACTGCTTGGATGGCACAGCGGGCAAACAGTATTCTGAGTCATGTTTGTAAAGTACCCTGCTACGCAGGATTAGATTAGAGGCCAGAGGTATCCCATATATGTTTAAAAAAATGTTTCTCAAGATGAGCTGGAGTTTACTTAGATCCTGCTTTTTTAAGTCTGTTGCTGCCGGACACAACTATTAGCAAAACTTCACTGCTACTTTTATTTCAATTGGAACCAAGTTAAGTTTTGCCTTATGACAGTATACCATATGTATAGGGATGTATGACTATAAATCCCCATACATATGGTATACTATCATATAACACAATGTCACAGGAAATATCCATCTAGACTTGTCTGGAGCTAAAAATAGAATACTGCATAAGACTATACTGCATCCTGCGGGAATTGTGAATAATGGCTGTCTAAAATAGCAAATGGATAAAAATGATCTACTGCCTATGTATAAGATGTTCATATAATTAAAATATTAATAAAATTAATTTATGTTATCAAGGCTAGATTGGAGATTGAGAGAAGAAGATTGGAGGTCAAAATACTACATTAGGTTTGGTTTTGGTAGGTTCTTTGTATAGTACAGAGTTTTGTACATTCATATAATACTATAGTTTGGATAAATTAGACATTAAGAGACAGCCTTATACTGACAGGAAAATGTAGTAAAGAAAGACAAAGGTTTTTGCTATGTATTGATATATATATATTTGTATGTACCACCAATATCCTAATAGGGGTAGTTGAACTGTCACTCAGAGGTTTGAACTTGAAAGCTGGCTGAGCTGAGAGCATGCACCTTTGTCTTTTTGAAGTTATGTGCATATTAAATAGTACATTATCACTTGCTTTAACAGTGTAGGCTTTGGTGCTGTATATCATGAAAATGTACATGAGAGAGTTCTCCATAATTTTCTAATAGATATGTGAAACCTGCCAATTTGCACTAGGCTCGTGTGATGGCCTATGGCTTAAACCTGCTCACATTGAGATAAGGTCTGTGCCCAGCAAGAGGACAATCTATAAACAGGGTTGATATTATAATTCTGTATGTAAACTAGCTATCCTGATGATTGATGATTTTTAAATCCAAAGGAACTACCAGTTAGTTCCAGAAATGTGTGTGTTCAAACAAATAAAACATTCAATCTATTTAGCTTTATTATATTGGTATAGATAATACTGTAATAATCTTAAGAGCTGTTTAACCCATGAGCGTAACTTTATTGACAATTAATGATAAAATAATTGTATCTGGACATTGTCATTTGAACAATGGGTAATGAATGACACCTTTGTGTATAAATTGTCCTTATATATATAATAAATTGCACTGACACAACATCCTTCTATAAGGTTATATATGTATATATTTATTACAGTAATTGTAATACAAATGCACAGGAGAATTCTTGAATGAGTTTATTGAATAAGTGGTATAAGTACACATATTAATAATAGTGCCTTCTGTAGGTTGTGACTGGCATGTTAATGACTTTATTAATAGCACATTCACTAATTAATGGACTTGAGTCATTGTGATGGAAGACATAGATAATTACATTTAGTAGCATTAGGAGGAATTTAATGAGAGTCTGCAGTGTTCAGAAGATGTTAAAATAACCATTATAAACCAACAATACATTTGTACCAGAATAGAAGTTGGAATAGGATAGATATCAGTGAATGGACTCATAAAATTAAAAATGTATGACCGACACCTCATACAGAATATACATCCAAATATACATTTAATACTAATAATGCATGTGGTGACCTAATCGTGAGTTCACACTCACAGTTATACTGCATTTGATTCACTCACCTGGAACTCATTGTAGTGCATTTTTCGCTTCTTCTCGAACTCGATCCGCTTTCGGCGTTCTTCCTCAGGTTCCTCCATGTCCTCGTCACTTTCAGTATCCAAACACTTCGGTGGTTTATTCATACTAGCAGCGAGCTTAGCCGCCAGGATATTAGCGTCCAATTCATCACTAGGCTCTAAATCACAATCCACTGGTTCCGAATAAGGAGTCTTAGGCTCATCCACCTTCATATGTCCATAATCTTTGTTAGCCGGATGAAACGTTTCCATAATATTCATCTCATCGAACCTTTGCTCTTTCGCCCGTTTACTTGTAGAAGGTGTTCCCTCCTGACCGTCCATACTCCGCGATGTCTTAAGTATGCCCTTTGAGGGCTTTTTCTGTAAATTCTGCGCCATTATTGTAACTTTATAGCGACATTTTATGACTCTAAGCTTAGAATTTTATATGAAATCGTTTTATTTTTTCTGCATATGACAAGAGAACAAATTCTACCATTCTTGACAGTTGACAGCGGTTAATGTTGCTACTCGAAATGCAGTATTTACTACTAAACTTACATTGTGGCATACCTCGGTAAAATATTGAGATAGGTTCATACTTGTGATTGCCGTAAAATAAATATAAATAGTCATAATACAGAAATCAGTTACACATCAGTCAAGAATTATAGTGTGATAGATACAATAAAACAAAGTGTAGACACCTGACGTGTACCATACCTTGAACCGCACACGCACGACACCACAAGACATTAGACAAGTCCAATTTTCAAGGTTTCCATTTGCACGGGAAACGGCTCTCCGACGTTAGCGCCCCGCACGGAAGTTAACGTAAACTAAACTCATTTCTGATTCGTCTAATGTAAGACTCGCTATTGGTTACATTTCTGTGTAAATATTTTATAAGTTTTTATTGGTCAACGCAATATTTGGTGTACTATAAATATATACATAGATAATTATATATTTATTGTACATATATATATATATATATATATATATATATAATTGTTATTCAAGGAAGAGCATAACGTTCTGTCTTAATAGCGATGATGGAAAAGCCATTTAGATGTCCAACGGCAAAAGTCTACCAGTATAGTAAAGTGCTGAGCGTGACACAGCTGTTTATATTAAAGTTTTTTCGAGCTCATATATTAATTATACAACGTTGTAGTTAAGCATTTTCTAATTAAAGATAGATCAGCACATGAAGCCAAGCAGGTAATGTTTAAATGATTGTCTACCCTTACTAGTATGTCTCATATTCTGTTTCTTTTACAATAAACACTCATTACATTATATACTGTTAATACTAACAATAAAGATGTATATTATTATAATACTTAAAACATTTCATATTGATTTCTCATAAATGTTTGTATTTTAATTTGTTGTACTTATTTTTTTTGTGTTATGTTATTGTTTTGGGTCCTCATACAGGTCCCGATACAGGCTTGCCTAGTGTGAAACACACAGAAGTATTTTTGTTTAATTTTGTAAAGTATATTTATTTTATTTTATAAGGTGTTTTAGATTGATAAGCTTTTCTAATTTGTTAAACGCTGTAAATAAAGAATTTTTCATTTTCATACATTCTAAAATCTGGAGTCTACGTGTTACTATACCCGTCACTGACCTCAACCTCCAAAGTAGTGACCCCGAACAGGAACATACGGAACCAAGCAAAAACCCTGAAGCTCTGCCCATCATCGCCAACAAGAAAATTCAAAACCAAGTAAACCACAATGGAACAGTCAGCTCACATAGCGCCATCATCAAGCCCATCAGCAGCCAGTTCAGCCACAAACAAAATCCTTCAACCGACGTCAAACCCATCGCCATCCACACCGCAAGCAAATACTCCATACTTATACCTCATTGCTGAAATCAGAAAACTATCACTGGAAATCGTAGTTGAAATCAAGACCATGTTATGACAACAACTACAATAATAATGATCGTCGCAACCGCTACCCGTCCCGCCATCGCGGCTCATCCCGCCATTGTGACTCGTCACGCCCAAGCACCCGTTTATTACCACAGACGTTTTCAAGAAAAAGCTCAACGCTGCACTTCACCTTGCACATTCAAGCCTTCGGTAAACTACGGCGGACACCGACGTTCACGAAAATTCGCACCGCCTTTATCTCACCGATCGCAACTCCAACATATCCTTCTTGATCAACACGAGTGCTAACATATCCTTGCTACCGAGAAAAAAAGACACATCAAAACACCGCTACCTTTCAAACTTTACGCAGCCAACAACACATCTATAGCGACATTTAGCGAGAAAACATTAACACTCGATTTCAACTTACGACGCCCGTAAAAGTGGAAATTCGTCGTGGCCGACCGCGACGTTTCGAAACCCATACTCGGCGCAGACTTTCTCAAACATCATCAACTCATCGTAGATTTGAAAAATCGAAGATTAATCGACGGTGTTACGAGTCTGAAGGTCAAAGCCCTTATACAAGTTTCGACAATGCCTACAGTTCGCAGCATAGATACGTCGCAGTCGTATCACGATATTTTAGCGCAATACCCCGGGGTATAACAAGACTAACGTCAACAAAACATTACATCGAAACGGAATGACCACCCATACATAGCCGCGCTCGTCCTATATCACCCCAACGGTACGAGATAGTGAAGAAAGAGTTCGAAAATATGATTGAACAAGGATTATGCAGACCAAGTAACAGCCCATGGTCCTCACCACTTCACATCGTGCCTAAGAAAAACGGTGACATTATAGTTTGTGGTGACTATCGCCGCCTCAACTTTATTACCAAGCCAGACCGCTATCCAGTTCCACGCATCAAGGATTTCACTCACCACCTATCAGGCAAGACTATATTTTCAACAATCGACCTACATATCCCGCGCTTACCAAGAACTGCGCATTAGAGACGAAGATATCGAGAAGACAGCCATAATTACGCCAATGGGGTTATATGAAATCCCGCGCATGTGCCCTGGTTTGAAAAGCGTTGGACAAACATTTCAACGATACATTCACGAATTCCTACCTAGATTCCTTCCGGCCTAGATTTCACCTATCCATTTAAAGACGACATATTATTAGCGTCTGGTAACGAAGCTTAATATCGATAACATCTCTACGCTGGGCTTAAGCGATTGGAAGACCATGGCATCACCATCAAGCCCGCTAAATCTAACTTAGGAAAAGCAGAAGTACAATTTATAGGTTACACAGTAACAAAGGAAGGAATCATCACAGAGTAAGCCCCAAGCCCAAGACAATTGAGGAGCTACGCAGATTTCTTGGGATGATAAACTTCTATAGCGATCACATTCCCGAGGCAACACAAGCATTCGAGTACTGTAAAGCCAGCATCAAAACCGCAGCTTTACTCGCTCACCCATCTCATCACGTCACACTCGCCTTATTTTGCGACGCATCGGACAACGCAGCCGGCACCGTACTACTACAGTACATAGACGAAACATGGCAGCCTCTAGAATACGATTTAAAGAAATTCAACGACTTTCTATAAACCAATCCGTCAAAAATTTCCGTAAGACATTCGAAGGATGTCATTTAATTATATTCACCGACCACAAGCCACTAACATTCGTCATGAGTAAGATTAATTCAACAACCAAAATACCGAGGCGAACAAGACAACTTATATTTATCAGTACATTTACCACTGACATCCGTCACGTAAGCGGTAAATACAACATCGTTGCCGACGCACTTAGCCGCATAGAAACAATCTCATGCCTATCTACACCAGAACAAGGATATAGCGACCGCACAAGAAAAGGACAACAATATTGAAGAATTATTATTATTATTATTATTATATAATAAAACATCTCCCATAAGAAAGTAACAATATCTAATACAAACATAGAACTCTACCGTGAAATATCTAAGTACATCATATATACGCCCGTATATACCCGAACAACATCGACACGATTTTTTAACAGCGTGCACAATATCAGCCATCCCGGTATGCGCACGACTCGCAAACTTATAACAAAAAGTATTTTTGGCTATCTATGAACGCAGATGTCAGCTGCTGGACTCGAACCTGCATACGATGTCAAAAAAGCAAGATACAACGCCACACATTTACGTCCATTTCAACTTTCCCGCCTCAACTGACCGATTTCAACACGTGCATATCGACATCGTCGGATCGCTACCTACAACAGCTCAAGGACATTGCTACCTCGTTACTTTGATCGACCGACTTACGAGATGGCCCGAAACTATACCTACCGACGAGATAACTGCGGAACGTATAGCTAGCATCGTCTATCAACATTGGGTATCACGCTTCGGTCGCCCGACAACAATAACAACTGATCAACGTCGACAGTTCGAGAGTCAGCCGTTTCAAAATTTAATGAAAACAATAGGTAATAAGAAACATTGTACAACACCGTACCTCCCACACAGCAACGGCATAATGGAGCGATGCCATCGCTCGCTCATAAATGCACTACGCGCCGAATCTCACCTACACAAGTTCATGGATTGACGAGTTACCTACAGTACTACTTCATACTTGGATTACGCGCCGCTTTGCTCACTGACACAGGTGTAAGCGCCGCCGAGCTATGGCTGCAACTTACCTTTACCCGGCGAATACTTTGCACCAAGTAATGCCACACCTAATATGGATTACACTTACGTTGAAAAACTGCGAAACATAGTTCATGTACATGTAAACAAGCCGCAACTCGTCACTGAACATCACAATAATAATAAGCGTGTGTTTGTACACAAAGACCTACGCGAGTGCACTCATGTGTTAATTAGGATAGAAGCAGTTAAGAAGCCACTTCAAGCACAATACGAATAACCAGCATAATACGAAGAACCGTACCGACTTATAAGCCGAACAGATAAAGTATTTACTATACAATTACCGGATCGACAAGCAAGTATCTCAATTGATCGGTTGAAGCCTGCATACATCATAATAGAAGATAGCAACCAACATACCAGTACCTTACCTCAAAGCAAAATCGCAATTATTATACCTTCAAGCAACATGCCCGTTACCCAAGAACCTGTCACCTCACCGCAACATAATGTCGACGACTCGACGAGCGACAAATACCTAACCCTTGTCTGCGAACGGACACATGACGTCACAGCCAGCCACGGTAACACGCTCGGGCCGTGTCTTTTAACTGCCGGTACGCTTCCACTTGAAGGGGAAGGCCGTCACAGACGTAGCTATAATATATATTAATATGAATCATAGCAAGGCATATTACGACATATTTTCCATATAAATTTTCGAGTGACCGCACACGCAGCTATAATATATATTTCTATGACGTCACCAAAATATGTCAAAATATATATCTCGGTATATGTTGGCATATTAATATATATTTTGGTATATTAATATATATTTTGAGGATAGGGGTGTTCCATTTGAACGCCTGCCCGACGTCCGAGCTCGATGCGCACGAGCTTAAATTACGTACTTTATTTAATTAAAATACAAGTGTTGCAATTATAATAAATGATTGAAATATGATTTGTTTTTACTTCTTTCCTCAAGCATACTGTAAGACGTTCTTCAGAACTAATGCTTTTGCACATATCCGTATCGCATTTTATTAAATCATTTTTTATCAATTCATGAAGCTCGATAAATGCCGATCTTGAACTTTTAAAATACTGTGCAAATTTATTCGTTGATAAATTTTAATCATGATACAAATTAAATTCGCCACGAGTTCTCTTTTGTTTTATATGCGACTCAACCCAGATGGTTGTATTTTTCGTTCCTAACAAGGCAACATGCATATCAAATTCAGCATCGGAATCATCCTCTGAGGTATTTTCAATTAGATCTAAAAGAAGTGCTCTTGTCGAATTCATTTAGGTACCTAGATTGATTACAGTGTTATTTCAATATTTGAACATCCTGTACAGAAATTAAGCTTTAAAATCGTGCGCTTGCAAGGACGACCGCAGACCGAGTGAGGGCAAAATATATATTATAGTATAGCTCCCGTGTGTGATAGCTTGCTATACTATAATATATATCTCGATATATTAATATATATTATAGGTACGTCTGTGACGGGCTGAATACTGTAGCCACCGCACGTATATCATACCTTGAACCGCACACACACGACACTACAAGACATATTACACAAGACAGTTTGGACAAAACCAATGGTTTCCATTTGCGCGGTAAACGGCTTGCTCTGACGTTAGCACCGCGCACTGAAGTTAGCGTAAACTCAAAAAAATATACATCCTGAAATCTGGAGACTACGTGTTACTCTCTCTGAGTATAAGTGTTTTGTGGTGTTACTATACCCGTCAGTCAGTTGTGTCAGGATCGTAGCAAATGGAAATCCGTAGTCTCTGCCTACCCCTCTGGGAAACAGGCGTGAATTTATGTATGTATGTACCCGTCACTATCCTCAACCTCCAAAAAAGGAATTATTGGTATTAACATTTATATTATTTAGTTTTATATTGACCCTTTATTATAATTAAATGCAAAAATATCTATAATCAATAAAAACTGTATGATTCGACAATTTCATTGATTTGTATTCGTTCGTTTAAAAACGATATCATTTTACTGGTCGGCATATTTTTTTGGTTTTGCATCACTAAATCGTCAACGTCAACGTCAAATTACTTATCAAATAAATACAGTACATATACCTATTCCCGTTTTTTAATTTGTATTCGTTGTTATTTCTAATGTTATGTTTGCTCTTTCAACTAACATACGTAAATTGACCTGAATTATCACACCAAACATTTGTAAATAGGAACAAATGACCATGGTGGAAGACTCTAGTTTGAACGCCAACAAATCTACTAAGGTAAACATGTTGCAGAAAATTATATTATTTTAACAAACAATTATACTTTTTAACATCTAAAAATTCACATGGATAAAAAACTAGGGGGTAGGAGCATAAACGTATTTAAAAAAAACGTATGTAACTGCAGTGTAACTTATTTTTCTAGACCAAAACAACTCGACCTAAAGCGCTAAACTTATGGACTGAGGCCGATGTGCAGAAATGGTTACGACGACACTGCAGCGATTACTACAATATGTACTGGGAAAGGTTTCATGAGGTAAATTATGTTGTACATAATTACTTTACTAAAATGCTAGCTATAAAACTTAGTATTTGAGTCGGCTTATGATAAGAAACATAAAGGATAAAATATGATGATTCATTTCATATAAAGTGTGGGTTTAATTCTGAGATCAGTTATTGCTTGTTAGAATATTTATTAGTTTATTTATTTAATGTAACATTATGGATTTGCTAATTAATTGCCAATGCAAGGATTTCTCTACAGATTAGGCCTTGCAAAGCCTGAATGTTGTTTGTATTATAAATAATATAGCTTATATTACGGTAGTAGTTCTGAAATTTATATTATTATATTATTTAGGTTTTCTTTTGGAAATAGATAAATTAATCTAAATAGGTATAAAATTTTAATTTTTGTTGTTGTTCCCGCTTTCAACCTAGCAAATATACAAACTTTGTCTGCCTACATTTTAATGTTTGTAAACTTGATTTTTAAGTGGAATGGGTAACCCCAATTCATTTAAAAATCAACCTTGCCAAAATGGTCTAGGTTTAGTAGCAATATGATTTCAGTCTATAAATGTTTGTCAAGAAGTTATCGTCTTACACTGACTTATATCAATGTCTGTTATTGGACTTTGCAAAAGCTAGCCCAGACTTGAAAACAAGAAATAGTCTCTGTGGGATAAGAAGAGCTAATCTCAATTGGAAAAGGACAAAGGTCTAAAGAAGATGGAAAGATCTAAGTCTTCACATTCCACTACAGTCTACCTCTCTAATATTGTTTGCTAGTGCAGAGTAGTGGTTGCAACTGCTGTACATTAGTTCCATTCTGATCTTGGGAAAAGTGTTATTAAGTTTTCAGTCTAGAAATTATAAGTAGCTACACAATGTCTAAAACTCTCTGTAGGTAACATTAAACTTGCCCCTATTACATAAGACCTGAAAATAAAGTTGATAAATGTGAGTAAAATACATAATACAATATTAGTAATAATAAAATTCATCATTTTATACATTAACTTTTCAGCATGATATAACTGGAAGAACATTAATACGCATCAATGACAATACTCTGCTACGAATGGGCATAACAAATAAAGATCACAGAGAAGCAATATGGAGGGAGATTCTCAAGTTACGTTTAAAGGCTGATATAGTAGAAATCAGAGATCTGGAACGAAGACACAATTACTTCAACTATGACTTGTGACACAAAGATACTTGTGATAATAAGAAGAATGGTTTAGAATAACAAATTGATATTGTGGAGGCAGGCAAAGTGAAGTGTTTAAATATGTGAGTGTGTGAGTAAGTGGTACTTTTTACAATAAATGCAGTGCTGTCGCTCATTTTTATCGTGCCTTACATTTTATAAGAGTTGGTAATTAATTTAGATAGTTAAACCAAATATTGCTATTTAAAAATTCTACTATATTAGTAGTTTTTAATAATGAGTTGCTCATGTAAGTATTGATGATATTCTGATATTTATTTCAATAAAATTAATAAACACTTGTTATTTCGACACTTGATACTGTATAAATATCAATAGTAAGAAATTACTCAAGCTGTAAATATTCATTGCTACTTAGAATTTGCAGGGGTTAAACTCCATTATGCCTTGTATATCCGTCAGTATAATGTCACTAGTATAGACAAGAAAATTTTAGTTTAAAGTTATTAAACTTCGAAGCTTATATCAAAGTGCTAAACAATAGTATATTTGTACACTAAATTGGTACAATGAATACGATTTATTAGTAGTACAGTAGGAAGTAATAATTGTATTGTTCTAAATAAACCAATTTTATAGAATTTTAATCTTTGCATTTTTTACCTTAAATCATTTACAACCTACGCTACGTTCACACGGAGTTAGGTTTTGCTGGATCGGATTTTTACACTATACGTAAGTACTGAAGCTCTGTTCACACGGCATTAGGATTTGCTTTTTTTGCAAAAAACCGAATGGTGTGTCGCCGTGTGAATATTCAATTCTATTTTTTGCATAAAACCGCTCAGTCCCTCACTACCATTTGAAAGAGATGGACGTGAACATCTTGAGAAAGGATCAACTTAGTTCTTATATTTATCTTTGTACGTTCTTAAAGATCTGTCCCATATGCTGGCCTGCTCTCAATAAGGGAAATCAAGAGTTCGATATTTATATTTTACGTCGTTATAGCGCGTGCTCTGGCACACTGGTCTTTCCCCGCCCGTGGCTCCATCGTCCTACCGCGTGCGCGTCCGCCATCGGACTTGCCGTATCTGGTTTTATGCAGTATTCGGTAAAAACCGAATCTGTGCTCGTGTGAATGCATGTATTAAAATGCTATTGTTTCTGAACCGTATTCGGTATTTTGCCGTGTGACCGAATCTGATTACAGTTGCATAATCGGATGGTAAGTTTAGCCCGTTTCGATTATTTGCCGGATCTTAAAACTCATACATACAAATTTTATTGTGACTAAATCGTATCCTGAAAAGTCAGAACCGGCATGTCTTCGTGTGAACGTAGCTATACGAAACTATTCCAGTAGGTATTAGGTTTGATTTTTGGGAGCTGTAGACGTATGAATCTTCAATACGTGTGTTAATACATCAGACCCTATGGCGCTACAGTTTGCATAATTCGATCGCATCTTGATCGAATCAGCTTAAATCTGGCATTTTGATTAAGCTAGAGCAGCTCGATCAGAGAATTAGAATAGTAAGCATTTTCATTCATAAATTACTGTCACAGATAATGTTCAGCTACTAATGACGCTGACTGTACCTTCTCCAAACAGCAGAATCGAAGACACAACACTTCTGTGTTGTCTGTACTGACGCTCTAAGTCTAGAGGGAATCGATTAGGCAAATCGTTTTACCGTTTAATACATAATCGAACAAATAATAAATTATTTCATTACGTAGGTAATACGGTAAAACTCTAACACGAATGTACACATTAGAATCACTCCAGTTTGTGAGAAACAATTTGTCAGTCGATGTTTAATGACTCGAAAGCATCCACCTACCTACTTACTCGAAAACGTGTAGGTTAATTTGTAAACTGTTTGAAATGAATGAAGATATTAGGTATATTGCATTATATAAACAATATGAAAATACGATATCTATTTGCGTCTGTAGGTAATTAACTGCACTGCTCTCGTGGCTTGTAGCGTGATGTTAAGTATAGGTATAGTTTTCCTCAAGAATTGCGTTATCAAATACAAAAACCAAACATAGGTACTCCAGGTTTATTATATTAGTATAAATAAGCAGATATGTGGTGTGTATTTCGGTGACGCGTTTCTTTCTCGTGCTTTTAAAGGTTTCAATACAGTTACTCCAAAAGCAGATGCAACTACTTAATTGTTATCGCTTGTTGCACATGACGTTCTTCTGTCTCGGTCGCTCACCTGAAGAAGTACCTAACTTTAGGTGTCTTCTAAGATCATAAATAAGGAATATGAAGCAGCTCGTAGGTAAAATTGAAGAAGCCTGTGGATCACTATGGTCTTTGATATTTCTTATCGTGAGTTCTTAAATGTATAGATATGTTAAGATGTTTAGGATATAGATAAATGAAACCACGGTCATTATACTCTGGCAACCAACAGTCAAATCGGGGTATTACTTATCTTGATAATATATCTAGGTATGTTTCAATGCCTACACATAAATATAAATAGTCAGGCAACTCCTGTAGATGCGACTTAGGTTCAATTCTCGATTCTGGTAAGTGTTATGGGGATTTTCTGTCAATAGAGTCTCAGTAGCAGCGCGGAGTCTGGGTTATGCCTGATAGATACATTAGGATCGCCTCCCATTAAGGTGCTAGCGAAACCTCTGCCTACAACTTCAGGGAGCGAAGTCGCTTACATAGGCGTGAGACTATTGCTGATAATTGAATAGTTAGTTATATGCTGAGGCAGCAGATGTTTGCTTGCGAATCATGGTACGTAGAATCACAAAAACCCAACTAACATACGTCATGTGAAAGACAATTCGCGACTTTTAACCTAAAGATCTGTTTTCGCGTGGAAGAGATTTACAGGCAGCAGCTGCTACCGAATAGTAGCCATCGGTATAAGCGGTCCATGACACTGGTTTTTATCATTCAGTAAGCGCTGATATCTTAAAACGAAATAAAAGGGAAAGAGAAGCGCTACAATTAAAATAAAGCAATTATTCGGTTGCCGACCTACACGTGATTGCTACTATGTTGCACTTACATAAGGCTCAAGTATTCTCTAATATAAATACATCGCATACATTGATCTCATTGTCGTGCCAGAAATGTTGCGGTACAAGTCAGTAGATATCAGTGCCAATGATAACTCAGTTCATTGATCACAACTACCTACATTGAACAAGAATTTTCGTCAGCATAGCTATACATTTTAATTAGCTCATCAAAGTTACCAATGGAGTCGTTTGAGACGATGATATTTAGTGTAATCGATATAGGTACACGGACAATAAAGGATAACTAGTGTAGCTGGATAATTTGAAGAGAATCCTCAGCCCTGAAATGCAATGGGCAAGAGATGAAAAATAAGGGTGGTTTTAATCAGTAAACATCAGACATATTGCATGCTTTACCCATGATTATCCACCATTCCACCCAAAGCGCAGTCACTTCCGAATGAACCTCTAGGCGAAGTGAAGGTTTAGCTTAAAAAAGACAGAGATAACATGCAAGTTGTTGCAACTATCTTTGTTTACCGTAATAGTAGAGATAATAATATTCTACTACTACGTTCCATGACAGCCGGGAAAGATTTTGTTCCATGGCAGCACGCTTTGAGCGACCATTTATCAATACCATTATTTCTTACTGATAACGAAATAAACAGGTACATTCTGACGTTTCGAAATTAAAGATTATCTGAATAAATATTTTATTTAGACTTGAATGGACGGATAAATGTTAATGTATCTACAAACATTATATTTATTTCAGACTTGAATTTCTGTCACATATAAAACACGGCACAGAAAATAATAACGAACGACTGTAGGTACAAATTACTCTGAGCTACGACCCAAAAAGCGATACTTAGTTGTTTCTCATTTGAACGTTTGTTAGCAGCTTTGGTATTGAAATAGGTAATACTAGTTAGACGCTATGTTTAGTTGTACAAACAGCCGACCTGCCAACAAATGCCATCATCATAGCAATAAACACTGCTTGAGAAAACTAAACGTAATCCGTACAAGCTGCCGCATTATCGCCTATCTTCCATGCGTTGCTCCAACCGCAGTCTGCAATCAGTAGGTCTAGTTGGTCGCGCACCAGACGCGCCGAAATAGCCGTTTTAATGACCCTCCTTTGTTTATTATTCTTCCTGTACCCTCGTAGAGACAGCTTTATTATAGAGAGACGGGATTAGACTATAATAAATATAATGGAGGAATGTGCCCGAGATAATCGAGTCTGATGTCGTAATTTATCAAGATTCTAAAATGTCCGTATTCCGTTTTGATTATTGGAGATTCTTGTATTGATTATTATTTATTAAAAGAGAGACAGGCCACATTGAGTTGGGAGTTAGGGCTGTAACCCTAATAAGTACTTAAGTACAACTAAGTTCTTATAAAGACTAGTTAGGTAATCTGCTAAATTATAGAAAAACAGAAAATCCAGACATCATTGAAAACAAATGCTGCAGCAGCCCGTCGCGGCGGGCTGCTACAGCTCAAATCCTTAAGTAAGTATCTACTATTTAGAGAGATCGGGTACTATACCTAAACTTTTACACGTTTCTAAGGATGTAAAGGGATAAGATGAGAGTAGGTATTGATTGAGCTGGCTGTCAGTTACGTAGATGGCTAATAGTATATTGGGCGATCTAATGGATGGATACATTTTGTGGAAGATTACATCATTAGAAAGGAAGTAACTACAGTTATGATAGCTAATGGAAAATAAAAAGGGAGCAAAATGAGAAGTCCAAATTCTAATAGCTTGGGTCGGAAGCTAGGAGAATGCTGACTATATGTTTTGAGACAGGGACTGTTAACCATAATAGGTAATTATTTTAACGTTTTCCAAAGTTACTAAGTTAAAACTAAGTACTGGTATATATTTTGATCACGTTCTTTCACGTCAGTCAGGACACCCCGTAAAATACTTACCCTAATTTCTAAGGTTGGTAGGCAGGCAGATACTTAAGGTTTAGTGTAGTAGAGCGTGTCGTCGTAGATTAATGGTGATGGTAGAAATAAGCTGGTTCTCTTGTGGGAGTACCTTATACAGGCAAACTTCGTAAGAGTTCTATACCACTTTTACTGCGTTTCGTACATGCATATATTTAATAGTTCCAGTATTAATTCTATTAATTAATAGTTCCAGAGGCTCATATACTTAATTCGCCCATTCCTATCGTCCTATCTTTGATTTCTTATCTCTAGAATCAGCAAAGTGCGTTTGACAGCCCTGGGGCCTTAACATTCGCGAGATCAAGACAAAGCTATAGATATTGTAATGGGCTGTCTTCATCACGCATTCTTTAAGATGACGTGGTAAGGCACCTAATATAGCAAGCAATCGTTACCATTAAACGAGTTTTGTCCTCTATAAATATAAAATATAGACAACCCTAGCAATCGTGTAGGGACACAGTATTCGTAACAGCATAAACCTCTCATTTGGTGGAATTTGGTTTAGTGAGACACATATTTAATAGGTGGAATTTGGTTTAGTGAGACACATATTTAATATTAAATATGTCGCACACATGTACAACAGCTGCTTTCGTCAAGATCAAAAGACTGTCAAGAACTCGTGAACATAGCATTAATTAATAGAAATATAAACTAGAATGCTATTTATTTTACTAATCTTACGATTAGTAAAATGTATTACTTTTCCATTTCTCATTATAGTAGCAATATTAAAAAGAAATGCAATGCAAGGCAAAGTATAAATGTTTGCCAGTAAATCACTCCTAAAACGCTGTGGTTCCACATATAAGTAGCTAGTAATTAGATACTTATATGATAAGTTCGGCGGTATGAAATTCTTGAAGAGGTAAGCAGACGTGTATTTCACCTACATTTCACTTAGGTACTAAGTGTTGTTTTAGGTCTCACGTAATAAAGGGCGAACCTAGTGTTGTCTTAAGGGTACATTGTTGGCCTCTACACTACTATTAATAATTTCTTGAAAGAAGAATCTAACAATATGCGCTACCTGCGAAGGAACCCGACGCACAGCAGTCGCATACACTACCGCAGCGCCACCGAGGCAGTGGTGTAACTTGATTGTGATTGCGCCATCCGAATAATTTATTAATAATTACACGGATATTGCAGCAATTTAAGTGGTGTCTCTTAAGAGCAAGTATTTGCTCTTTATTTTTTTATTTTTATGGCGTAAAGTAGCAAACGAGCAGCCGGATCGACTGATGGTAAGCGATTACCGCCGCCCATGGACACCCGTAACCCCAAAGGAGTTACAGGTGCGTTGCCAGCCCTTTAAAAAGGAATGAAGGACGGAAAGGACAAAGGAAAGCATAGGAAAAGGATCGGGGTAACTGGGCCTCCAGCTCTCTCACTCACCGATACGAAACGCAACAGTACGGATACCGTTACTTCACGCCGATATTCTGTGAGAGGGTAATACTACCCTGGTCGATCCGGCCCATTCAAGCTGAAACCAGTGAGGATCTACCCGTTGCTTAAAAGTTTGTACAGCTCCCTGCGCTATGGAGATTATTGAAACTCTCTTTTTTCGTAAAAAGACGACGCCCGCAGCCTAATATCGAGCCTATGTCGTGGAGTACTTTATACAATGTTTACATAAAATACAATAAACGGACACAAAACACGAGGTGTATTTGTGTCCGTTACTTATTTGTGGATCACAAAATTTTTCCTATAGTATTCGAGCACACAACAGTCATCGCGTGGGCAGCGGCCAGGCGATCGCTTATGCGCTGTGGAGTCCGTGCAATTATCAGAGATAAATTCTTTTTACAGATTTTTAATTTAACTTTTCATTATTCTTTGGTAACATCAGAATTGGCTCATGGACCTATGTTTTGCTTTGTGGATAATACCTACATCAGAATGTTTTAATAACTCTATTGGCTTCAATTTAACATTTTAGATATTTTGTCATTCACTCAATAAATTACAAATAGTACCTAGTCGACCGTAAGAATTCATTGTTTTCTTAATACTTTAGCTTGCCTCAATCCTTCTCCATTTCATACTCTCCAGGTGCGCAATATGCTTGAGAAGGTGTACAAAGTTTTTGATCACGTAGATACGTATTGATAATAATATATTTATAGATCAGTTATTGTCTAAACAATTTATTCCCAGCACGTGCCTCTTCGGGGTGCACTTTCTGTCTCTAATTTTAACCATTGAAAGACTTAAACATGTAGAGCTAATTTTAAAATCCCCTTTTTTAAGCAGTTTACATCTATGACTTCTCATATCTGCGTATGCGTCATGTATGGGGAAATTATGGCTACTAGGAATTGTTATGAGTTAGTTCCAGGAGCTTAACCAATATTGTAGGAACTTAAAGTATAAATATTTTCTATTTATTCATGACGCTCTTTTCGTTTAACAAAATAAGCATGGTTTTCTCGCGTGTCATAAAGAAACCGTCTAAAATTAAACCCAACCAAACCATATAGGTATATACCTACTATTAATATCATAAATGCGAAAGTAAATCCGTCTGTCTGTCCGTATATCTGCTCAACCACTGAACCGATGTTGATGAAATAGATTGTATAGAGCTATCTCTATACAATCTATTTCATCAACATCGGTAATCTATATTAAATGTTGATTTGATGTAATTGTATGTTGATTGGGAAAGGACATTCCCGTGGGTGTAAACCGACCCGCGAGCAGAAACTAGAAAAAATATTCCGTTCTTCTATAAAATTACACGATATATCTTGATAATGAATAGTGTATTTAAATGTCAAGCCATCAATAAGTACCTACCTAAGTAAACATAAATTATTTTAATCAACTTCAAAGAAAGGATTTTATACACATTAGGCTGGTTTTACAGTGAAGCTTACCGTCTGCGCGGGTGGCAAGCGCGGCCCGTACGCGCGCGGATTACCAGCTCGAAACAATAAAACGAGTTTACAGCTGCGCGGTTTGCCACCTCGAACAGTCGCGATGAGACTTCTCTCAATTGTTATATTATATTACCTATGGAAAAAAAGGCAACGACAACGGCGTATACAAGTATCTACATCCTTACAATGCCACTAGATTGCTGATGGTGATTGAAACGCGCGGCCGAGTTGCAGTCAGCGCAGGCCATCCGCGCGGATTGTTTTACTATGTAACGATCCAAAACACTCAAAGCTCGTGGCCCGCGACGCTTATTAACCGCGCTGGCGAAAGCGGCACTGTAAAACCAGCCTTACATATTCATGTATGTTTAATCTATTGGTGCTTCCAAACATGTACACAATGTTTATAGATATGTTTTAAATTTTAAAATAAATCTTTATAAATAGCTACTAGTTGGAATGTTCTAAAGACATGCGAAACATTTGAACGTGTAGATAGCAGCACTGTTACACTGTAACATAAAAATTAACAAAAACCATTAGAAATTCCATGATTCGATACAAATTAACTAGAGTGAGACTTTGTCATTTTTTATTATCATTCATTATTCAGATTGTCTCGGTGACGCAGTGGCAGTGAATAGATGGTCCCGGGTTCGATTTCCGGGTCAGGAAAGTGTTATTCGGTTTTTCTATATCATATAATTCGTAACAGGAAATAACGTGATCATGCATATTGTTTTTCTTTTTTTATTGCCTTTGGTGGCAGACTAGAAAGTGGCCCACCTGATGGAAAGTGGTAACCGCTGCTCATGGACTTCAGCAATGTCAGGACACAGCAAAGCCGCTGCCTACCGTGAAAGAAGAACTCTCTCTATACACATAAATTTCGCTCTTATTGCAGCAGTACCTACATCAATAACTAGCCGGCTAGCGCGTAGTCTTTCGATATTACTCTGAGCACGATTCAAAGCACTTTTTTTGTTATCATGTAATATCTTAGACACACATATTTAACATGTTTATTAGTAACCAAGTAATTGTATGCTTAAACGCGCTCGGGAAACACCGAAGCAGGCAGTTCATACCAGAGCTTGCACGTACGTGGGAGAAATGATCGCTGAAAGCGTACCGTCTTGGATTTGAACGCTTCCAGGTGATATGGATGAACCTTGCTTCGTTGTCGAGTGGTACGGTGATAGAAAGGGGCCGCTGGTACCAAATCAAACAGTTCTTCAGGGCACTCCCCGTGAAAGAGCCATGGTCACAAGTTTACCACGGGCTGGGTAACCTGGTTTTATATTATTATGCAACGCGAAGTCCTAATGCACAGACTCTTTAAGTGTTGTTAGTAGATCTTTCTGTCAAGACATTGTCAGTAATTGCACGGAGTCCTATAACGTGGAGCTTAATATCCCCTCTCCCCATCACTTCGAGGATATATGTATATACTTGAAACTATATATGTACAATGCTTTAGATATTTCTATCTTCTACTTTCCATAGAATGCGATATTCAAGATACTTGTTTACATTAACAATTTTGAGAATCGTAACCGGTTTTGTCTAAAGCTCTTCATCATTTTATGATTCATGTTTCTATCCTAGGAATCTATCAAAGGTTTTCATTACTAAAACCAAGTTGTGCAAACACTGACCGAGGAGAACTAAATATAACAACAGTTTAAACATAAGATTGACGAAAGTTTCTTGGAATTAAACGAGCGTGCTTATCACATGGCGGGAAATAACATCGTGAAATCATGCTTTCCAATTAAATATATGTGATATTGTTTATATTTTGATGAGCGTGGGCGTACGCCGTTAAATGAGTACATAAATACACATTATGCGAAATGTATGAAGCTAAAATATGCGAGCTCATTCAAACTTATTTGACACAGTTTCTTTGAAAGGCAACTTCAATCTTAATCCGGCAAATTATATTGTTACTAAGTTTCTTCAAATGCTATTTAAGTACACCTCTTATTAAGTGGAACCTAAATCGATAACTGCAGCAATTTGGGTATAATGCTGCTCTTACCTATACCTTTGGAGATATAGTCGAGAGATTGTACAGGTTGTCCGGTAATTAATGGATAACCTTGAAATGTCTTATAGTAGAACTGATAGCAGTTCAGAGGAAATATGAAAAAAATCTATCCGAACTACTATCTGATATATGATTTTTTTTTAATTACCATGTTGAACTTTCTTGTACACTACGACCATAATTGAATGAACTCCATCGGTTTTTTGTTGTTTTATTATTAAACACTAATATGATAATGATAGATAGTCAAAAGTATGACTAGCTATTGCAAGTATTTATTTATTTTCCTTTTTTTATGAACGACCATAATTTCTACTATAAGAAATTTCAAGGTTATCCATTAATTACCTGTATATGTATGTCAACTTTTAGGCCTATGTCTTCGAAGAGGAAGAAAGAGGTCTATCATACGCAACGTTTACCATATATAATCTAAAAATAGGGTTACAGTCTTATTGCCATTTACTGAGCACAGCACCGAATCCGTGCTATAACTCAGAATGTATGTCAGAAAAATTTAATAACACTGTTTGTCCTGGGATTTGAACTCGCTTACTGTAACGACATGTCTGAGTACAATATTCTAAATATTATGCTTTCATGTATATCGCTTTGGGTTAGTCCCATTCGCCTCCCCTAGCATTGCCCCCTTCGGTGGCGAAAAAATAATAATTATTACAGCATTGCCCCCTCCGCTCCGGTGGCGAAAAATTAGTAATAATTTTCCAAACAAATATCCATTCGCCACCGGGGGTGGCAACTGGGATGAGTTTAATCCTAGTCGCCACCCCGAGCATTCCTTCCTCTGGTGGCGAAAGGGATATTTTCAATAGAAATTTCTTCTGATCTTTCTTTTTTCTTCGATGTTGCTTACGAAAATTCTTTTTTTTTTTTTTTTTAGATTTTTATTCACTTGTAATACAAAAGTACACATTCAAATTTCCTCGCCAAGCTATACAGCTTGTTGGCGAGATACGCTCGTTAACAATATTAAGTATTAATAATTATTATTAGATAAAGCGAAAGCGAAATTCAAGTGTCATCTGCACCGCGAGAATGAACCTCACTCATCCTAATATCACCGTCGCCGAGCAGTAGACACTTGAGTTTCGATTTTAACATATTTTTACTTATTTTAGGTTCTGTTCTTAACATATCTATATTATTAAATATTTTAGGGACTAGATATTCAGTCATTCTTTCTCCGTAGTAATTAGTAACTTTTGGTATGAGTAGCTTTCTTTGTGTTACCTGTCTTGTATTGTATTTGTTATCTACATTAATTTTGTACTGATCTGTATAATATTGTTCCATGGCTATTAGAAAGTTAACTTTTAGATCTACAGGCAATATTTTACTTACAGAGTATAGTTTTTCATAGTCGCTATTGCATAGTTTTTTTAATTTTCTGCTAACTAAATATTTAATGAGCCTCGTCTGTATACATTTTATTTCTTTTATGTATGTAACAAATGTACGTCCATAGACGCTAAGACCGTAGCTAAGTACTGAGTCTGCAAGAGAATAATAAACCATTGACATTGTACGCTTGTTGATAACTTGTTTAAGTTGATAGAATTTACCCAGGACTGACCTAAGCCTGTCGCTGACGTTATTTACATGCGTTTTCCAATTGAAATTACTATCTACGGTTAATCCTAAATATGTGTATGTCTCAACTGACTTTATGTTAACACAGTTACAGTTTATTTTATTCTTATATAAACATTCATATGTGTGGCCTATTATTGTTAAATTATTTTTGTCAATGTACTTAGCACGTTGATTGTAAGGCGAGTGTATATGCATGTATTTGGTTTTATCTAAATTTAAAATAATGCCGTTGTCATGTGCCCACTGTGTTATATATTCGAAATCAGTTTGTATATTCTCTTGAGCCTCAGACGGTTCTTTAGATGCGGATATCAAGCACATGTCATCAGCATACATATACAGCCGGCACCTTCGTATAACATTTATAACACTGTTCACATGCATTATATAGCCCACGGGCCCAAACACTGATCCGGTCGGCACACCCAGGTCGACAAGAGCCTCTTCCCCCGCGACACCATTTACCACCGTACGTATCTTTCTATTGGCAAGATAGTTCTTAAACCAAGCGTTCGTGGGGCCGCGGATGCCACACTCATCCATGGCCTGTAGTAGCACATTGTGGTCTAGCGTGTCGAATGCTTTTTTATAATCTATAAAGAGCGCTATGATCTGCTTACCTAAATTGAGGCTCTCGTTGACATGGTCCGCAAACCGGGTCAGTGCTGTGGCTGTGCTGCGACCCTTCCTGAAGCCGTGCTGTGCGTCCGACAAGATGTTATGCGACTCTAAGAAATTATTTATCTGACCGACAATTACTTTTTCGACTATTTTATCTATCACTGGGAGTATTGCAATGGGTCGATAATTGGTATAATCCAGGTGATTCCCTGACTTATAAATAGGTCTTATAATTGCGTATTTCAACTTATCCGGGTATACAGACTGACATATACACATATTGACAAAATTAAGGCAAGTACTTGTATTTGGAATGATATTTATAGTTTTTGAAGTAGGTATGACTAGTAGGCGTGAGTGCGTACGTGAGTGCGTGCGTGCGTGCGTGCGTGCGTGCGTGCATGCATGCGTGCGTGCTTGCGTGCGTGTGTGCTTGCGTGCGTGCTTGCTGCGGGCGTGTGTACGTGTGTGTGTGTGTGTGTGTGTGTATGTGCGTGCTAACCCTACGATAAATAGAATCTGTTATCACTATATATGTAAATATCCTAATCCCAACTGCCTGACTAATACCATAAATGTGAATGTGAGTTTGTTTCATCATTATATTTCACATACACGTTGTCAGGGAAGAACACAGGAGTAGTAGTAGATATATATACTACCTTATGTCATTGATAGCCACCCGTTGAATGAGGGACTTAAACAAAAATACAAGCGAATACTCATATATAAGTATATCTCGTGATTCGTAAGAGGCATCCTAGAAGGCGTACAATTGCAGATATAAAAGCATTGTACTATTTCCATCTAATCAATACATCATTATATGATTATCAGACTTGTGACGTCTTCTAGTGAATACTAACATTACCCGCGAAATCCAACATTGTGCAGAATATTGACGTCTGTGATCGGAGATTACGTAGATAGGTTACACTTAAACAGGGTGTCCGGTAATTAATGAATAACCTGGAAATGTCTTATAGTGGAACTGAAGGCCGTTCAGAAAAAAATATGGAAAAAAATCTATCCTAACTACTACCTGAGATATGTGTTCTTTTTTAATTACCTTGTATAACTTTCTTGTATACTACGACCATAAATTAATGAAATCCATCGGTTTTTTGTTGTTTTATTATTAAACACTAATTATGCTAATAGATAGATAGTCAAAAGTATGCTATGCTAATAAAGCTTGCACTTTTTTTTTTTCATTTTTTTTTTCTGAACGGCCTTCAGTTCTACTACAAGACGTTTCAAGGTTATCCATTAATTACCGGACGCCCTGTATAAGTGTAACCTATCTAGGAATTAAATTGACATAATTTGTAACCTTTCCTTGAACAATAAATACTTATTAATATTATTACTTCAAAAACTATTTGCATTTATAGTTTCAGTAATGTAACTATTTGATTTAAATAATAAAAAAATGTGAATCAACGTCAATCGTATTGTACCCGGTTGTATCTATAAAAGCTCTTCATAATTTTATAATTCTTGTTGGTCAGTAAGCGTATGGCAGAGACTAAGTCAGTTAGATAGAATGCACCTTATCTAGTATTGCGTCAGTACAAACAGATCATTTATTACTCTGATATCATGGCAATAGAATTCTATTCCCCTGCATTCTATTGCTTTGGGTTTAAGGTGGATACAGTACCATAATATGCACATACATCTATATTATATTACATAAGTTGACCGCCGAAGTATTTACACAGGCTATATCACACGCTTCTGTCAATGATATTGTCCACCCAGCAAAGCATAATTCATTGCTAGAGATTTTGTACATGGAAATTCCATTATTACTCCAAGGCTTGGATTAAAATGTCGGCGCTTATGCTTTATGCTGACCACAATATTAATATTTATAACATCAAATTTGTAAACTTTATGAACTTATTGATTACATTAGTGTATGTAATATAGACAATCCTTAAATAAATAATCAATAGGTCAACGAAGCAATCAGTTTTGAAGTACTTAAGAAATATTTTTTTAAACTAAATAGGTTTGAACTCGTTGATCCAGTAATGATGATCCATCTATTATAATGTATTTTTAATTCTAGCAACATTTACCTATTGAGTTTTTGTAACAATAACCTTGTTTAATTAATATTCCTCTTAGACAAGTTATACACTTTTTTCTGTTTATTTGACTGCAAGGATGGCGCAGTGATTCAAGAAGTCGCTTCGCTATTGCCACTGTTTCATGTGTTGTGGGTTCCACCCCACACGTGTTTCGAGTCTGGGTAAAGAACGTAGGTATTCAAAACCCGGCGCGTACAGCAGTGCTTCTAGATAGCATTAGAAACATGTTTAATCTAAATACAAGTAGATGCAAGTCAGGACATATATGCATCATTATATTAAGCTATGAAGTGTTAATAAATTAACTAGAGATCCAGCTGCGATATTCCGAAATGCTTTGATTGACGTAGTAAGTGCGCTTCAAAATAAATCATAAAACCCTGACACATTAATTGCGTAAAGACACATTCGCCAAATAATTATAGCGACACTAAAGTAATCAAAATTTTAATTGGCAACGATCTTAACTATCAATAGAAGATTACAGATCAAAGGCATTTATATTTGCACGGCGAGTCCGATATCCATGAGGAGAACAATTCTTTGTCATCATTAGGCACACTCCGCTGGAACACTATACGCGCGCCATTAAAATCATTTGGCATGGCACTGTTGCCAAATTAACTCTCAATAAATGGGCGCACATTGCGATCAAATCTGCTATGGTTATTACGAAAACGTCTCGGGAGTAGGTTCACAGTGTAAATGCTTAATTTTATTGTGTCAGTCCTCAGTCATAGCTGCCCGTTGTGCGAGGGTAAACGGTCGCGCGCACTAACCTCTAAAGTTTTCCCGCCTCATTTTGGCGCTCATTTTTAGTAGTGTTGTGAATGACAGATTACAGACTAATTATATTGTAACAATAAGGTTTTATTTTTGAAGTGGTCAGTGTTTTTTTGTGAATAGATTAGATAAATTCAAGGTTGGTGTTGTTTTATTTACATGTGATTAGCTAGCTTTTATGTTTAATAATTATATTTGAACTAACTAAAGGTCACAATATTATTTTACAAATTATTATTTGCGCTATACAATATTATTACCTACTTGACTAATAGAAGTTTGAGATTGTACTAATTTCTGCTTTAAAATATGGTTATAAATAAAGCCATGTACTAACAAACGCAAATGATATTAAATCAAGAAATAAATTGATAAATAAGCTCTACTTTGAAGCCCCAGACAATGATAAAAATCGAATAGGTAGGTATTTCTAAAAGGAAGCACCGTATCCAGAAGATATCGATAGATTATGTTCGGGATTTAGATCATAGATAAACATTGTAGTAACGTCAGCAAATAAACCACTTTCATTATCAAACTCTTGTGAGCTTTGATGTTCAGACACGATTTAGTATAGGTACGATATGAAAGATAATAAACAAAGGTAAAGCGAAAAGAAAGAAAATATATCCCATGCTTTGAATATCATAATGGTAACATCTTAAAATAAAATTACGTCCGCATAAAATTAATTACAGTAACAATAACAAAATTCATAATAAATTCTTTGTGTGTTTATTTTCTCTCGATGACAATGTTCAAAACATTACCTCAATTCTTAGATTGCTAATTTAACGTACAAAACGATTTAAATCACTGTTATAAACTTATAACGTTCCTTTTTATTTAGCATTTTTAATTAGAACGAACCGTGTTATACTTTTATTACGTCAGCGGCACTTTTTTCTTGTCACAGATTATGTTACACGATGCCCTTGTAAAGACATGTCGCATGTAACGTTGTTCATCTGGGTAAAATATTTGTTTTAAAAAGCTCTTCGTGTTGAAAGTGTTAGTATTTGTTGTTACAAGGGGACGATCTTTTGATCTCCCTTATAAAACAGATTGTATGCCATAGTTAATTTTCTGTTTTCTTTGAAAAAAGTCTCTAAACACGAACGGAAAATTTGAAGATTCTGTTTCCGTTTGTTGCACCTAAACAGATGTCTCAAAAAATTTAAATATGTCATGTTATAGTTAGTATAAAATTGAAGCTACGATCTAATAACTCTGAGACAAACAGATTTCTTTTAAATGTGAGCAAACGGACAGGTCTTGTTGCAGTAGCCAACGAAAATTGCTTATCTCTAGTTGTAGGATATAGGACTTATAATTTACTGTTATAAATGGGTAGTACAAAATCTATGAGGATTTGAAGTCCTTGGACTTCAACTCGTCAAATTCTACAAGGAGCTGCTGCCTATGTTTATGATTGTATTATGTCAATGTTCAAAATTCAATACGTACCTATATACATGTTGTGTTACTCTCATATTTCACTTATTACGTTTAAAGTTTTACAATTATAGTGCCTGAAACTAGCAACGAAAATAAGTATAAATTCAATAACTTCACTAAACTCACTAACTCATAAACTTTAACATTTATTAGTACTTTAGAATCTAGATGATTACTGTTTTCTTAACATATTTTACCTAAAACCTGTGCTGCTAGTGAGAGCTTTCCTAATTTAAAACCGAACAAGCCTTGGCCAGATAGTGCGGCGGCATAAACTTATATAATGTATGATTTTTCTAACACTTTCTATATCTTAATTTTAATAATTGTTAAGTATACAAAACATTAAGCGGTTGTATCTATTAATTAGGCTGAATACCAAACAATATATCATTATAACTACATTGTAACCTTAATCGCAACTGTTGCCAAAATTAAATCTAAAATTAAACTATAAATATTATCTGGCTCCATTTTTGTTCGAGGGTATGAAACAAAACTATGCTTCCAAATCTTATTCTGTACCAGAGGTTTTACAAGCTTAAAAACTACGAATGAACGCCTATACATATCACAGAAATGTAAACATCAAAATCCAGTACTTTCATGATCGTAAAAAATCAACAATATTGGTTATATGTACAGATTTTATTCTTTACTTGCCATGTCTTGCTTCCCTGTAGTGGCAGACAAACCAAGGGTCCATCAGACGCCAAGCATTGACTCTCATGGCCATCTTTTTTTAAATATAAAATTTATGCATGCTGTTTTTACCTGTAAGAGATTGTTACGCTAGTAAATGAGTTTTATGAATGTATTGCATCTTGTAACAGTGTAATCAATTGTTGGAGAACCTTACGAACAAAATTAAAATAAAATGGGCATGGCTGTATTCCCTTGTAAAACTAGAAACAATACGAAGGAAACACAGCCAAGACACTACCTATAGAGAGAAAATAAATTAATATCACAGTATAGTAATTCATTGTGTGAGTTAGTTCCTTATTTCTTTTTTGACGGCTCGCAAATTAGTTAAGCGACTGACTTTGACAAAATGATAGTACACACAGCGACACATGAACCTAGACTGTTTGGACTTTGAACTATTAGAAGTTGAACGCTGCGAATCGTGCGAGAAAGTGCGTTATATTTTTGTTACGCTAGAGCGTACCCTACCGTAGACACCGTATATACGCATAACTACGCTACATATAAAATAGAGAATTATCGGAAAGCAACAGTGCATAGTGGTGTCGATGTAATGGTAAGGATTCCTTACCATTACATCGACACCACTATGAGCTGTCCCTTTCCGACAATTCTCTATTTTGTATGTAACGTAATTATGCGTAGGTATAAAGGATGTCTAACTTGATGTTTAGCCGTATGTACAACACACATTAAATGGATAATTAAATGGATACTATCACTCTCTTCTGCTAAGAAGAGAGTGATAGTAATAAGACATCAATTTCGAGGATCAAATAGAAAGTTCAGCTTTGATTGCTCGAGATGCCGGGGTCGTCGGGTATTTGTAGTTAGGTTACAATCGGATTGTAAGCTGACCACGACTCTATACTTCTATACTAACATTATAAAGAGGAAAGATTGACTTTTTTGTTTGTTTGTGAGGTTTTGACTCAAAAACTACTTAAACGATTTTAATTTTTTTTGCACCATTAGAAAGCTATATTATCGTTACTATCATAACCTATCATACTTTTACGCGAGCGAAGCCGCGTGCAAAATCTAGGATACTATAATAAAATTTTAAATATTCGAAACTACGCGTTAGATAAATCTTGTTACAGTTCTATAAAATCTTTCTGCGTTTTACTAGAAATTTATATCGACTTTAATAATTGAGAAGATTGATTCGGTGGTTAGCGTAGCGGTGGTTAATATGACGAAGTATTGTTGGGAATTTGAAGTCTAGAAATCGTGCCTGACTATCCGTTAGACATCAACAGGCTCACCACTTATTACATAAATGAGTCTTAACACGATAACTAGCGAAAAAAGGAAAATACATACACATACAGCCTACTTCTTCGACGATGTAAGCGTGAGACTATATATTATTACTAGATGTGGCCGCGGTTTCACCCGCGTATATGATTACTGCGCCGCACCCGTGGGTCGCAGCGTGATGTTATGTAACTTATAACCTTCCTCGGTAAATAGGCTATCCAACACTAAAATAATTTTTCAAATTGAACCAGTAGTTTCTGAGATAAGCGCGTTCAAACAAACAAACAAACTCTTCAGTTTTATAATATTAGTATAGATTACGTAGAAGAGAGGCATCTAAATATCTAGTAAGGAACATAGGATACTGTATTGGCGACTTACTTGTACGTATATTCAGCTAAGCTAGTAATAATATGCACGTTCATAAATTACCCGCTTTATCTGCGGTCAGTATCTCAAGCAGCTGGCCGAAGCGTATACAGACGCTACGAGAGCAAAGTGCAGTGCATAGTAATTTATTACGCACTACTAATAGTTCTCCAACCGCTAAGGTTATAGTAATAGCTGTAATAAAATGCAAAACTTTTAACTAGGCGATATTAGTATCGATAATAATTATTGAAGTGGGGCTGGGCCGTCTACCGGATGCACCCAGTGAGGTGGGCACCAATCGTCACCAATTGAGTGCCACAAGACAGTCAATGGTGACGGAGCAGACCTAAACGGAGATGGCGGGATGACGGGATGGGATGACAAGACGCATTTGTTTTGTTTTATGCAACTAAGGTGGCAATCAAGCATACGGTCCACCTGATGGTAAGTGGTCACCGTAGACTATGAACGCCTGCAATACCAGAGGCATCAATTGCGCATTGCCGACCCTTTAGTAAAAAAAGGAAGTGGGAAGGAGAAGGAGCGGGAAAGGGGAAAGAAGGTGATTGGGCCTCCGGCACTCTCACTCACCAAACGAAACACAACAGTAGGAACACTGCTATTTCACGTCGATATTCTGTGAGAGGGTAGTACTTCCCTGATCGAGCCGGCCCATTCATGCTGAAATAGGTGAGGCTCTACTACTCACCAATACAGTGATTTGGAAGTCCAAGGGAGAGGTTTTTGTCTAGCAGTAGGACATATAGAAAGCAGACGTAAGAAAAGAAGTTTATTCTTCTGTCTACACCTGCCTCGTTAGACTAGACATAAAGCTGTGAGACATAATTTTCGAAAATTAGAACTAAAAAAATAATCATCCCTTTTCTCTCAAGAATTTCTTAGTATCGACCTGGCTTTAGAAAATTGGTAGTGTTTAATCCCCATACCTTGGAAAGCATGTGAAGCCATTACTGCTGCTCCATGATAGGAGAGAAACCAGGATCTCGCTGTTCATGTCACATTACTTTCTTATAGGAGACTGAGAGAGTGTGGAAATAGTGATTGCTTTAGGTTTGCACACATATGTACATACTTATTCATTATAATATTATTTTCTGCGCGGATGGCTAGTATCCGTGACCGAAATTTAGGCTCGGAGGAAATTATTTCTACTCCTATCTGATCAAATTGTATTTAATAATGTAAACCAGAAAGTATTATAATTATATTTCATTATAAATAATGGATGCTAGACCTACAAGAATGAAACTTCCAACTAACCAAAACACACTCACTACTTTACTTACCTATTTGAATCGCCATGTTTCTTCATACGAGTATCTGCTGTAAGACAGGAAAGAATACACAATTTCCAACCCAATAATCGCTGAAAAGTAAAATTATAATAACATTTTAAATAGTTGGACATTTATGTACATAAGTACTCTTGGCGAAGCTAGCAGCCGTTGGCTACGATTTCGTAGCCGTTACCTTAGTTACTATGGTCAAAAATGATACAAATACAAATACAAATACAAATTATTTATTTGCTTTAAACAGGGTGATACATAAGGTGGTTTGTAACAATTCAAGAGAACAAGCCTATTTAGCTATAAATACAGCATGCAAATATTAACAAATGTTAAAGCGGAAAACCATAATATTTTAAGTACATCATTACAATATTTTTACTGGTTTCTGTGTATTGATTACTTCGGATAAGCGTTTCTAGGTACTGTTTTGATTTAAAAACTCTTGAACCGAGTAAAACGCATTTCCTATCAGCCATTTTTTCAACACTTGATTAAATTTATTTATAGGCAATGTTTTGAGACAATCCGGAATTTTGTTAAAAACTTTAACGCACATCGAAAGACTATTTTTCTGTAGCCGGCTTGTTCTAGGTATTAAGCCCAACACTAATCTATTCGGATTTCTGATGTTATTTCTGTTAGTAACGTCTTTTGCTTGTTTACCGTAGCATGCTTGCTTGATATACCAGGAGTAGAGCCTACATGATGCCTAACGCAAAGAAAATAAATTAAAGATGGATGCTAAGGCAGCAATGGAGGAGTAGACTATGAGAGCCTCTAAAACTCTTATTCCTCGTACGAAAAGCAGTAACAGTGTTAAGACTCTTACATCGGTTTCCTGTAAGAAGGTAGTGATTTCCTGGGTGCCAGCCAGCTTATTCGAAGGTTTATCACCAAATCATTGACAACGGCGGGCTTTTTCACTCGTAGGCCTACATGTAGGTAGGTATATCAAAATAAACAAACCAGTGTCCCGCCGTCTGGGTATAAATACATTTATTTTCTTACTTCAGAATGATGACAAAAGACCTTCGGTAATTACGTTACTTCGCTGTTGCTCTAGAAACTTTTTATTTGTAACAGTTGGTATGCTGATGGTTTCTAAAGCTGATATAACTGCCAAATTTTTGGTATCTTAAAATTTTACCGATAACGTAATATGTTAGATAAAAATTATTGTACCTATTCACTAATAATCTTTGTAAGTAGAATTGTAATAACAAGTATTGTTTTACACGTTATCTTTGACAGAAATTAATGTTGTCAATGCAAAAAATAAGCATTTTATTGCGCTTAGATATGTGGCCAAATTGTTATGTGCCGAGTTCGCATGTGTTTGGATCAAACAAATGTTTAATGGTCTTGTCCTCTAATGTGCCCTAATAGACGGCATAAATACTTTGCTTGTAAAGTTGATATAAAGAGTGCGAGCTCCATTACGTCGGACTGAAAACAGCTTGCATAAATACTTCTTTACCAAATTCGCCGGGGTAATACAGGCCTAGTTTTATACATATAATTGGATTGTATCATTATGAGTCAAGAATAAACTCGTCCACATATAATTTCCTATCTAGAAAAATGCATCACATTACGTAAAGGACTGCAAAAGCTCACGCGATAAATGAATAATGTAGTAAAAATAACAGTAATTGTCAATGAAGGATTAATACCAATAATCGTCTTTAATGCAGTTACCAAAATAGTTGAGGCAGAAAGAATGTGTTGTGAAACGGCAAATGTGTTATGGGACGGTTATAATATAATTATTTTCCGTTCCTTTTAACGTGGACATTTACGGCTTGTTTTGACAGCCGGACTAACGCCTAATTTATTATAAGCTTATGCCACGGACTTCACTGGCGTGTGCTGATATTTGAATATTATTTTTCATTTCAATACTAACTAATCTCGGTTACGGTTCGCTGTAGTTCATTCAGAAATTAATTAAGATGTAGCCGCAACTGTAATATTTGGCTGTTGTGTAGTCATTAGTTAGCATCGTAGGGGAATAATGACATCGGGCGTTATTATTTCCTTGTATGTGAAATGTCGTTGCCATAGGTTCAGCTGTTCTGAAGATTAGTCTAAACAGACGGACATGCAAACATTTTAAAAATAATTATGTTATTGTTACAAATTTTCTCTGAGGTCTCTAAAGTATTGTCCTTAATATTACAGGCAGATACTTCGGCCTTATTTATATCAGATTTCAATCTACCTACGAGATCGGTTCACTGGTTTAGCAGTATAATCGTAACAAACGGAGTTACTTCGCATTTTTAACATCAAAATAGACTTAACCCGTCGAGCATCTGATTAAAAAAGTGAAAGGAAGGCCTTGGCGGTTATGAACACCTGGTGTTCACACGACACACGAGAGTTAAAATTTCTTAATATCAAGATCTTGTCATATCAATTTAATAATTCAGTTAAGAAGACTACACAAACGATAACTATTTATAGTTTCACAGAAACCATTCACATTTACTTCGCAATGATTGTCCAACAATGACAAAATAAGTACCTAATCCTCTCTTTGATCCTATACCGTAAATACAAGCTTATGACATGTTTATATCTAGTCAAGCACTTCATAGTTTGACATATTGTCCGCTACGTTTGAACTGACTCATCCTCCATCTTAATTTGACATCTACTAAAGCGCACTGTCATAATTCTAACGTGAATGATGTATTCGTGATGCTTTATTACTTGTTTGTCATGTGATGTTTTAATATTGTACAAGTGTCTCAATTTGTTGAACACGAGTGGCTGTATTAAAGAATTACAGTGGTAGTAGGTACTTTTATATTAATCTAAAAGCTAAAATGCTCAATGCAGGCTATATACATAGCATTTTATGTTTAATCTAGCATCAGCATGCCTTCAGTGTGCTTTTGAAAGCTCATCCAAGACATGCAAGTGACATCGATGTAAAGAGTGAACAAATTGGATGTCGCATCATTTTCTAAAATGATATTATGTATCGCGCTTGCCTTATTCTGAAATCCTAGGCATATTACTATAGTAGCAATTTTAAAAACTCATAGATTTAAGCTGCGTGTTATCACGGACGGACGTAATTTGCATACAAAATATTTATCATCATAATCGGAACATACCTAAATGCTCACGAAGCTTCAAAAGAGTAACGCTTGTAAATTTGAAATCCTGCAAAAAATGGTGGACCCTTACTTTCCTAAGCACTAAGCGAGGGCACTGCTAAGCTAGGAAACTATGTATCTATATCTACCAACGCTAAGTGGTGTAGCGAAATTGTTAAATCCTTTGCTTGCGTTCATAGCTCACATCTCTCGCTTTATCCTGAAGTAAAAATTAGTTTTGAAGACTGTCAGAGCTGTCTTATGCTAAGCTATGACAATTTAATGATCTGACTGCTAGGAATGAATTACACGCATCCCTCACGCACTTATTTGTTATAAAGCCAATAGATAATTCACCAAAAAAGCTTATTAAGCTATAACGATGGATCGGTTATTACGACCGAATGGCAAGGTCCCGGCCGAATCCCTATATATTAAACAATTATATAATCATACCGCCTATAACGACATCAGATACAGCGATATATCGCTTTAAACGACGAAACTTTATCGATATTCTTTGGCTTCAGCGACCAACCGTTTTACTAGTTCAAACAAAACGAAAAAATACGAACAATTAAAAATTAAAAATTTAATGTTTTCCAATCTATGAAGGAATATTTTAAGCTGAGTACAGCTTATAGACTACACTTAGTATATATATATATATATATATATATATATATATATATATATATATATATATACAGGGTGATTTTGAAATCGTGTATTTCCTTTTAACCACGCATTCTACTGGTGACATAGAATAACCCTGACCATATTTTTTCTTAATTAGAATAATGGTTTCGGCAAAATTAGAGTACAGATTTTTTTCATGAAATGATTTCAAATAGTCATATTTTAACCACCTGACACAATCTTAATATTTTACTAATTTAAAAATAATAACATAACAATAACTGATGTCGTAAATAATAAGGGGCAATAAAAAGGACCGCCCGTTATTATTTACGACATTAATTATTAAAATGTTTTTTTATTTTAATTAGTAAAAAATTTAAATTGCCTCAGTTGGTTAACATATGGCTATCTGACACCATTTCAGGAAAAAAAAACGGAGCAATAATTTTCCAAAAAAATTATTCTAATTAAATAAAAATATGGTCAGGGTTATTCTATATCACCAGTAGAATGCGTGGTTAAAAGGAATTACACGATTTCAAAATCACCCTGTATATATATATATATATATATATATAAGTTGTTTCAGAATAAACATTCTTATTACTTTTTCGTCATTTAATTTGAAAAAAAGATCTTAGGCATAACCTGTATCCATTTATACTAATATGATAAAGCTTAAGAGTTTATTTGTTTGTTTGGTTGAACGCGGTAATCTAAGGAACTACTGGTTCGAATTGAATAATTCTTTTAGTGTTAGATAGATTACTTATTGAGTAAGGCTATAGGCTATATAACATCACGCTACGACAGGAGCGGCGCAATAACCATAAACGCGGGTACTACATAGTTGTACATATTTAAAAATTCTAAACATACATATGACAATTAATATGACTACATATTTGTGTATATTGCTTATAACAACTATCGGACATAACGTCCAAAGATATATGGTCCCTTCAATGTAGTTATATCCGATTTTGACTGTATTTACATAGCAAGGATCCGAAATAATATGCGTTTGTATTTACACACCCAGTTAGAGTCTTAGACACGTTGGAAATCAATCATAGGACATTATAAACTATTGTTCATGTTCTCCTTCTGTGAAAACAAAGAACTCAGATCTCACACTGCCTCAGTTTTCTCAATTTACCAGCGGCGTACAATAGCTCAAAAACGTTTTAAAATCATTATTTTTTTGCTATTACCATTTTTTTTCTTTTTTTTACGTGGGGGAATGCTGTGATGCATATCTCTCCGCGGGACGATGGAGAGGTTATGTCGGGCTCACCGGGAAAAAAGTACCCCGGTTTAACCGACTAAACCTACCACGGTATTCCTCGACATAACCATAGACGGCGAGGCCACGCGAATCGCTTTCACATGCAATCGCGACCCCGCCTTGCTTTCGGCCCGCCTTATGAAACGGCAGGCCACTGCACAAAAAATAGTTCCTCCACCGTCTACCTGGGGGAGACAAAGACGACAGAGGCGCACGTGGGAACACGCATGCCGCCTCTCGGACCTGGTGCTGATCGGGTGGCGAGCAGGCCTACGCCCACCACCCTCTGGTCAAACCTCAGGATGGCTGGAGGTCATCTCGCGCGCGCCTGCCGACTCCGTTCTGCGGTTGGGAAGAGGGTTTCAGCGGTCCCTCTCGCGCGCCGCCGCCTCCTTGATGGAACTTACTTCCTCATTGCTATTACCATTTAAAATATCAAAGGATATCCAACAACACTATTAGCATAACTCTCTTCTTAGATTTCGCAAGATTCTACCGAACCCAGTATAGACCCCTGTGTTACTCCATTACATACGAATTATTTATTATATATCTTTATTACTGTCTACTTAAATCAACCAAGTGCTATATATAAATCGGTTCTCTTTTCTAGCTACAAAATATGGCTTCCAATATAATGCTAACAAATCCGGCTGTATACGTAAGAGCCATGATTTATTTTGTTTGTTTGACACATCAAAACGTTTCCGTAGACCGAACGACTGTTTATACTTTTCTTAAAGGGAAAACACTAATCAAATAGGAGAAGCAAGCGTGTTTTGATGGCAGCCAAATGGAAGTCGTACAATATTTCTGCAGTTTATTTAAACTCACATTGGCAACGACGCCAAAATTTGATTTACATTATTTTGAGGTTATGATAATAAAGGATTCGTTTACGTGCAGGGCAGACGAGAGCTGTACAAGATAAATATACAGTGTTTGTGTTTATTTGATTGTAATGTTTTATTATTTGAGTATCAAGATGCCCGATTCTCTGTTTGTACTAAAATTTATGCGAGATCATAACGACTTCTCTTAGAATAGGTGCGTACCTACTTGATACAATTATTCTTTTATTATGTTGTTTTGATACTTGAGCATATCTATATTTGACTTTTTTGCAAGCAAACATTTTAACATAAGTGTATATCAGCGATTAACTTCAAAGAAACATCAACCATCATTCAAACTAAAAGACCGTTATAACATTTTTATTACGCGCGAAAAGTCGATTTTAAAACTAGGCAAAGATACACGGTCATTCAGCCTCTTTGTTGGCGGCTTTATGATCGCAGAGCCGTACTTTTGATGTCAGAATGCCTGCATGATAAAAACTATGTTCGTAAGACGCAATGTTTCCTTCACGACACGTTTGAAATTCAAAATAATATGTTAAACATTCAGTTGTTTCAGTATGCGTTTGATATTTGGCACATTATGCCTAGTAAAATAGCTTTAATTTTGTTGATTGGGCATTGTTTCTATACTATGTTTTATTTAATGAGCGAGCGACGATGAGTAGAAAATGGCGTTTGCACAGATAAACGTTCAATAACTTCAGACACTTTGCAATATTCCTCCGTACACATTCAACTGACTCACGATTGTATAGTAAAGAAATCAATAGCATTGCGCTCATTACAGCTAAGTGGAAACAGTGTAAAATAAACAAATTTTATATCGGCATTTCTGAATCATCCGCAGACTTAACATTTGCAACCACGTACTTATTATTTATACAATATCAAAAAATATAATTGATCCTTTTGTTTTGAAGAAGACGTTTAATCTAAAATCAATCCATTTCCAGCTATGTGACGTTTTATAAACTAGTATATTATGCGCCTGTTCGTTTCGCAGTATTCGATACACTAGAAAATCATATTTCGTAAGACGTCTCTATTTCAGTTTGGGAATGGTTGACACATAAAATTAAATTCTGACGCAGATTCTACAAGTGGTGCGCTTTAACAAAAGCTTGTATAGAAGTTAAAATTAAAACAGATTCTGTATAATGCGGCCGGATTAAACATGTCGCGCTCGAGAAATGAATTGAATGTGATAAAAGCTATAGATAAAATAAATGCAGGACAGATTAATCTTTCAATGGCGCAATGTTTTAAAGTATCTGCTAATATTTATTATATTATTGTTGACGGACTAATAGCAGGAATTAATATAACAAATGATCCATTGCAAATATTTAAATTTAGGATGTTATGTCTGCTGCATATTGCTTCTTCTATTTTTCACGTTTAGGATCAAAGGCGCAATACAAACCAGATAATTATCGTTGGCTGGTTCGTTTGTGAGAAAGGTCTTATAAAGATAAAAAAGTATCATCTTGGATATATTATAGTGACATCGGTGACTCAGAAATTGACAGCTCAATCGACAACCAACATTTGGTTGGCTGCTAGATAGATATCATTAATTGATGTGTAGGTAGGTGACTAGTCTAACCGTGTCGAACGGTCAATTAATTTGATGACATCCGGAATGTAAGTCCAAATATATTTAAGCTCGGCTCGTCATTGTTAATGGTCCTCCTTGCATTGAATACTATTGTCCCTTAGAATAATCCACAGATTTTTTTTTATTTATCATGTGTGGCTTGACTGTAAAGTAGAATACTAGAATAACTGAACAGTTTGTGTAACGTTGCGCTCACATTTACTCAGAATAAAATGTTCGCCGCTAGCGTAATGGAAAATAAAAAGCACATTTCTAAGCTTCTATTTAGATTAATAAGAGTGAAGCAAAGAGCTCTCTCAAAATAATGTTACAACAGCGATGTAACTTTAAAAACCTTTTCATTGGTGTTCCAACATTATCTCTATCTAGGCTAGGCATTCACTCGTTAAGTAGACATTTTATAAGACCAAAATACTGTTGCCAATTATGTGAGCTTTTACCTGAATATATTTTGCTGCAAAATTTTAATCTGGAACTGTCTGCTGTACATGACACAACGTCATAACATGTCATGATAAAACATTACTTTAATTTATCAACCGCTTATCTTCTAAGGAAGTTGTAAATCATCAAATAAAGAAAATATTGGGTAACTTTATTTTATATTAAATATAATATATAATTTCGAAATAAATGTCTTTTGCTTGCAAAATATTGTCGTTGCATTATTTTATAGTGTCGCTTATGCCTCGCACTTTCCTTTCTTGCTTATTGTGGTTTATTATTATTTTTATTATTCACATTAAATATACTCAAAATGTCCTTTTTTATCGCAAATAGTATAATGTTATAAAAGCCGTATTAAATGTGACATTCGATCGAATGGCCAGGAATAGCTTTCAATCGAATGTTATTCCCGGATATCTAATATAAATTGTGATCTCATTTGTACTTTATAAACATTCTGTTTACCACAAAGTTATGAATGCGCGATGCTTGCATTGAATATGGTGCTTTATAATTATTTGATAAATTTAGAGCTGGCCGCCTTATTGCGGACTCATAGAGCAATTTGAATGTTTAAATCTCTTCATTAGTTGATGTTTACACATTCTACATGATTATGCCCAGCATCCGTTCTATCCTAATCTTTTAGAAGTACATAATTAATTTAGATAAATCTTCGTACTTTATTGTCTAAGTTCAACGAACGTTCAAAAAATAGCTGGTCGGCCATTATAATACATCTGATTTGTTGGATCAAAACAATCTGTAAGTGTGTTTTGTTTCAGAAGACAGCTGGCCGTAACATGAACAAGAAATCTCACAAGAAAAAGGTCAGTTCGTTTAAGATTTTATTGTTGCGTTGTTTAAGTGTGTTATGTCTGGACTCATTTCGAAAACATAACAAAACTCCTTCACAATAAAGACCCATTAGTAGTTCGGTAGGAGACATCGAATAACAACTTTGGTGTACATATAGATTTTACCATTAAAGCGCAATGCACGATGTAGAATAGTTTTTGTACTATTTATTAGGTATTTACCGATTATAATCTGTTTACGAAGGAAATCGGTATATGATATACCGGAATGTAGTATAGAAGATTTCACTTATTCTTTATAGGTATCCTGACATCCTATCAGCTTAGTACCCGCTAATAAATAGCTAAACTTGTCTCGGAGAAATGTCAGTGCTACAAAGGTTGGCTAAATCCTGTATAGATCAACCCATATTACCAGTATTCTATGAGTTTGAAATCAGGTAGATCAATATTCCACCTTTAATTCTTGAACGTTATGTAAAGTGTAAGATATCTGTGGGAATGACATTCATAAGTAGGCGACACTTTCATGTTAAACATTATTTTTCAGCCGAATAGTACTAACCTACGCTTAACCCATTTTCGCCATTATGATTGTACATACGCAAATGCAACGCGCTTAAAATAACTATTATGTATCATGATATAAGTGATAAATGCTATCCTCCTATGACCAGCGCAGCGTTTATATTTCCAAACGTACTGGTCTTTGATCCAATCAGATTGGGCTTAGTAAAAATGTTTCATGTCTGCTATTGTAACCTTCGAAATGTAAAGAAATAACGGTATTATATGTTTAGATCAGCTTCAGAATATTTGAGGGTACTGACTCCTTATACCGATCCCACACTCCTTGACAGAAATAAAGTTTCCCAGATATTCTCACAATGTTGTCCTCTACCGTTTTATTGAACCACAGATGTCTTTTAGAAATCAAAAAGACAGAATCCAATTTCGTTACTTATTAATGATTACTAGCGGTCGCCACTTGGTCGAAATTCGACCATAATTGATTTAAGTTTGATCGTTAATAAGGTTTTATTGTCTATAACTATACCCTTATAATCACATTTCATTTAGTCACCTACTCCACATACATATTTAACCATAGTTACGAAGAATTCTACGACATCAGCCGAACAATGCCGAAATAATACGAACGCGATTCAACTGCTTGTGTCGAATGCATGTAGTGTCGTGTATTTCATTAATTTAATGTATTTCATATTTAATAAAAATATTAGAATTCGCTAGTCCTTCTCCATATAAATTTTAATTGTGCCAAATTTCATACTCCTCTGTCCACGCAATTTTCGTTCACGTATTAATATATAGATTTTTTACAACGGGCATCACTACTTGATCCTGAAAAAGAATTAATGTAAATTCGTGTACCACACACGACCAAATCACAATTTGCCCGATGCCAATATCGGCATGTCAGTAACTACCGGCATTTGGCACTGGCGCGGCTACTGGCACAGCGAGTTGGCATAGTATACTTATTGACAATATAACGTAACTATTGAGCTTTAGATTGTACTAGAAAGTTTGGTGGGTCAATGTGTTGTGTTGATGAGAAACAAACATATACTCGTATTACGTACGGCTGCCGAGATTGTTTTTTTTGTATAGTACTCCTATTCCCAAAAAAAATCAAGCCTGATCATAAGTAAAATAAAAATTAAATATCTTTATATCCGTTGAAATTTATAAGCTCTTTTTGGACTTTTGCATTAACTTATAGGCTTACTACAATACAATCAAGTTAAGGGATAGAACTCTCATAAGAAGAATCAGCCCAAAAAGCTCATGACCACCCTTTTCAATCGCTAAATGTTCACGATAAAATAATTAATTTCCTTTTTTTCTTAAAATGAACTGCTACGCATGTTATTAATTTACAAGAATACAACTTATCCTACAAAACAGAGTAGCTTCGCTGCCAGCGAACTAGAACCCTCGCTGTAAGCACAGCATCTCCTTAGCAAAACGCGGGGATCCTATTCAAAATCGATCAGTCAGTATCATTTGCCTTCAACCACTAACGCGTTGACATTGCAATGTCGGCTAACTATTAATTTTACTGGGAAATTATTTAGCAGTTGACGTGGGTTAAAATCTTTTAGCTCGGATGTTCACCATAAATCTTAAAGACAATGATAGGAAAAGGGGCAATTGGTTTGTGAATTCATATACAATAGCCAGTTATCAATAATTGAAGAGTCGTGTATTTAAAATTAAGTTCTTAACTTAATATGAATTAAGTACTAGCAGTTACAGTCGACTTCATCGCGAAGGAAGTCTGCTACTAAAGGTATGATCTATTAACCTAGGCTACTGCTGAAACTGTAAAGACTTTTCGCTTATAAACGTGGATCGATAAAGTTTTAAAAATAAATCTTAAGTTTAACAATTTGAAATAATACAACAAGTATTGAGTACTTGTACTATTCTAAGAGTGAACAAAATAATGAAGTTGTCCTATAAATCTTAAATATGATATAATCTCAGCGTTTTATTGTGTGTGCACTTTTCTTTATTTCGCTGCCGCTACGCTACATCAAGTTTAACCCAATAATTTCATCACGTCTGTCCGTCTTGTCTACTTTGTCTCACGGTCTGCACGCCCATCTATCCATCAATGTCTCCACCACAATACACTGATGCAATGCACCGATTTATTTTGTGTTACGACGAAATCTATAGGAAGAATACATAGGAATCAGATATTAGGGGATAAAGTATGAAATTGCCGATTTGTACTGAAAATTTTTATACTGAAACTCGTTTATTATTTAATCAAAATATTTACCCTCATTATCTATACATTGCTGCCATCTAAACGGCAGTTCATTTATGCCTTTACGATAGAACTCCAGATATCTAGATTCGACAAACTGTGTGAAAGCATTTTGTACTGCCTCCTGGGAAGATTGTTTTTTACAATGTATAAAATTTACCAGGTCTCGAAACATATGGTAGTCCGTTGGAGCAAGGTCTGGCGAGTATGGAGAATGACGTATGTTTTCTAACTGCAGCTCCTGTAGAGTTACAACGGTTTCTCGTGCAGTGTGAGGTCTTCCGTTATCATGGAGCAATAATGGTGAAGATCGATTCACAAGTCGGGGCTGTTTCACTGCCAGTTTCACCATCATTGTTCGAAGTTCGGCACAGTAAACATCTGCTGTTATTGCTTGACCAGACCTGAGAAAGCTATAGTAAATAACACCATAAAGAGACCACCAAATAGTTACCATTACCTTTTTATTGGTAAGCTTTGCTTTAGGGCACTATTGCGGCCTTGACCTGGGGTCAGCCATTGCATTTTTCACTTATGGTTATCGTGAAGAATTCACTTTTCGTCACATGTCACAATTCGATCCAATATTCCTTCATTTCTGTACCGATTCAACAAGGCAACATAAGTTTCAACACGCATTTCTTTCTGCAGATCAGTCAAATCATAAGGCACCCTTTTTTCATATTTTTTATCTTATTGATTTGATGCAAATGAGCCAATATTGTAGGTAGGGTAACGTTAAACCAAGCCGCTAATTCCTGGGTAGTTTGACTCGGATCGGCTTCCACCAACTCCTTCAATTCAGCGTTATTCACCTGTATGGGCGATCTTCCACGTAGTTCTTTCTTCAAGTCGAAGTTTCCATTACGAAAGCGTTTAAACCAAAAACGCACGGTGCGTTCATTAGCAGTCTCCTCTCCAAACGCAGCGTTGATATTGCGAGCCGTGTCTTCCGCTTTAGTTCTACGTCAGAACTCGTATTCAAAAATGACTCGGGTTTTCGAAGTATCCATCTTTTCCGTCTCAGCTGAATAAAAAATTCAATTAAAAGTCGAAAATCTAATGTTGCACATTTTTAAAAGAAGAATCTTATAGGTATCATGTGAAAAAAGGTTTCACTCGAAAATCTCACACCATGAAGGTTTTATGTCAATTCAAATTATTTATTACTATACAACGGCAACTTCATACTGTAACTCCTATTTTTAACGTAAATTATTATAAAACTGCATAAAGTAGTCGTTAACCCAATAGATCTGAGGCACACTGTTCGTGTAACAATCAGTGGAGGCTTGATACCACAAGTTAGATTTAATGGAAATCCGCTAACATATTATGTACTGTACATACATAGTTTTACGCCTATATTCCCAAAGGGATATATAGGGTAAATATTAAGTATTTGGAGCCTAATGTCGCCTTCTGTCGTTCCCTACTGTCGTGGCAAAAGCTGCATCCTATATAAAAACCTAATAACACTTTGCCTCACCCAGGAATCGTACCCAAAATCACACGCACAACAGTCGAGTTCATAACAGCTGCACAATCGACGGAATCGTAGGCGCTGAACAAGTATTTAAACCTAATATTGAATAAAACAATATAAAATTTGATTCTAGTGAGCTACCAAATATAATAAACCATCTATGTGTTAAGTATGCCGACGACGATGCGACAATTTAATTAAATTAAATATTATTATTAAAACCATCATTAACTCGAGCTTTGATACTCAGCATCGAATCTTTGTCAGACATATCGTACATATTTACAAGAAAATAAACCCGTGACGTCTCAGGCATAGGTATTTTAATCTATCACCACATCTATCACCGCAAATTGCGATGTCGTATATTTATACGAATTTATAATCATGAAACGATACGATGATTTAATGAATGAGACGATTGTGATGAGGATGTTAAAATGAATGAAGTATTATAAGCCAAAGCTTGACGTGAATGTTATGCAGGTCATCAATAAGAATTTTCGGCAATTGTGATTATAGCGAAACTACTCGATATAACATTAAAGTTGACCTTCCTTTGGAAAGAACCTATTTCTAGCAATGAATGTAAACCCATAAACTAACCAACAATGCAGTGATTACAGAAATACGCCATAATCCGGGCTGTTACGTTACGTATATAACCAGCTAAATATAATCTCATACTTTTGGCAGCATTTATACAATTAGCCCTTGAGGTTTTTAGATAACAAGTGCGTTTATTTCTGTTGGCAGACATTCTGGCAATGCATTGCGCTAACTAAAGGTGTTCATAACAAAAATTGCATATCGCTGGATTTTCTTGTTGATACGTAGTGTTTTATAGAGGACATTACGAGTATTTAGTTGGCAGTTTGGTTAACGGTCTAGTTTTTTTTTGGTATTACGGTTAATAATCTTTAAATCTTAGGATGAGCTTCGATGATGCGAATGTGCAATTGTGGTATACATAACAAAAAAGTTAAAATAAACTATATTGTAGTTACTCCTTTAGCTTGTTTATCCCAAAACGTAAAAAGGCTTTCGCTCGTAGTAGGGACCTGCTCAATAAACATATGAATAAATATTTTGTGGGACATTTTATTCATGGATAATAATGTAGATATTAGGTTAACGATTGAGCCTAGTAACTCTCTTGAAAGAATCTTTATCGTGTAAGGGATTACACTGCAAAGATTCTTTTGAGCTCTATATGTTATATTCTATATTACAGTATATTACAGTACACAGTATATTACAGTATCGCGCTTATATGATCTCAAAGATTTGGCAGATGTGCATTACAGTCGATTAATCTATTTACATCGCAGATAACATAAATACGTGATCTAAGGTTAAAACCATTTCAAATATTTGATCGAATCGTCTATTTCAATCAAACTTTTTATTTTAATGTGGACGGAACACCGGGCAGCTTGTAAAATAAATAAACATTACAGCTCCACGATGGTGTGTTAATTGTTTATATTTAACGAGTTTGGAATAAATGTTTCTGTCAGATTATTTTGCGCTATGACCTAGTTTATTGTGTATTTTTAATTGTTTTTAAAATTAGTACATGGGATGTATAGTTTTATTAAAACAAGTGTCTCATACATTTCACGTATGATGAATAAATGTTACAGGTAGCCGTACGTCGATAATATATTTTAAAAATATTTGGCATAATTATTATTTTACAAAAAAGCAATAATCCACATGTAAAATAGGCCGAAAGTTTACGAAGAAAGATGAAGAAATTTCGAGCAATATTTACCAACTCTATGACGATTACTTGATCTGTCTTGAAAACACCAACTATAAGCTGATTATCAGAACACAAATAAAATAATTATAATTAATAATAATTGATATAAATACAAGATGAAATAAATTTGTAAGCTATAAGACCCCAGTGGACGTGGGACATAAAATATAGTTGGCGAAATGCTAGATGCGCAGACGATGAACCATAAATAAGATTATGTAAGGATTAAATTATGTCACCTCTGTATTTAATGTATAATTGGTGTGTTGTAACTTGAGGAATTGGCAATTTGTCATATGACATCATTTCCGCGCAGCAGACTTTATCTCTATGCTTTATCAGACTATCTTTATGTGCTCCAATTATGACCGGTCATTCTGAATTTCCCTCTCACCTATTTGAAGAAATTGAGAAGTCGATTACTCTCAATGCGGACATATTCAGAATATATGATGATATCTTTCTTTAACAAGCAGCTACATTGAAAATATATTTGGATAAATCCAGATGGTTCCACCAAAAACTGGAGTGACTGCCTCATGACGACAAGACTGCATTTTTCATTTATGCGTCTGCAATCAATAGAATTTATTGGCGATCACAGATTTCTAAGAGGCCCCTGCCTCTTACAAATTGGTGATCACAAGCGTACTAGCTATACTCAATACATAATTTAAGCTCCAGCTTTCTCCTCTCCAGAGTTTGAGAGGTTTCAACCGATAAAATTAACACTCCGACCACCCCTAAATACGAAATCTCGAAAGTTATTTTCAAAAGTTGCCATGCTTGATGAATATCTTCTAAATATATTATGTAATTTATATGCAATACAACCTTGCCTAGTGTTAATGTGAACCTCAGAATTCAATTAAGTTGCAGATTTAGGTAAACTAATCTGTCACCAAGAATTATAGCAATGGACAACCTATTATGCAAGAAATATTAGTATTAATACTCTAATAGCCACCAAAAGCTGGAACAATGGATGACATTGAAAAGAATAGACAGACAGTAAAACTCATCCTACGAACAAAAGCTACGTAGTAAATTCATGTCACATTGTTTGATACAGTAGCGGTACATTGAGCGATAGTTGGCATGACTCCGGCGCATGTGTCCTACATGACGCCGCGTCGCTACCCGTCGCGTCTGACGTACGACGATACATCTATACGGTCTAAAGTACATACATTTACATGATATTAACTGATAGACGCCGGTTTAAAGTTAAATATAGTTATTGTTTGAAGCATTGCACCAGTGATAGACTAATGGGATGTGACCGTTCCGCTCTTACAATCTCGAGCATTTAGATATTCATCCTCCCCAGATATAAACGTGCTGAAAAGTGTTGTGGGGAAATCTGTATGTCTCTCAGTTCTTCATAACGATCTCAAAGGTGTGTCAATCAATCAAATGCAATTAGTAATAAAAATAAAACTGATTTCATAGATCGAGGCCATTACTGCTCGATCGTCTTGAACTGTTTCAATCGAGTTTGAAGACGTTATATCGGTTTTTGTGTTCCTAGAATATTCTAAGATCTTGCACAAAAGTCTACAACCAGCCAATGTTATAAAAACACTATGTAAGCCAAATAATAAAAAAATTGCATTATATTAAATTGGTTTACAGTACAAAGTGATATACACATTTAAATAATGTTAATGAAACAGTTGAACGCTTATTGCGTTACTTTAGTAATATTAACAATATAGATTAGAAGAAACTAGGCCTTATACCAAAATACCTTGTATGCCGTTATTTGAAAATATATGTATATAAACGAATACTATTTAGTAATTTAATGGTATCAAGACCCGAGGTTTGTGGGCTATAATTCTATCTGCCATTTACATAACATGATATTTATGTTAAACCAGATCGATAGCTCTACATCTAAGTGGCCAGAAACCAAGAATTCGCAGTAAACCTTCCGTCAGAATACTTTATACTAGCACTAGCTGCGCCCCGCGGTTTCACCCGCGTAAGGCTCCATGCCTTGAGGATATCATGATGATATAAAAAGTAGCCTATATGCTAATCCAGGTCTCCAGCTATCTACATAACAATCGGTTCAGTAATTTATGCGTAAAAGAGTAAAAAACATCCATCCATTCATTTATCTGAATAGATGGATGGATGGATGTTGATGTTAGTTTGTGAGGATGGATGAATATACATCCTCACAAACTTTCACATTTACAATATTAGTAGGATATCTTTCATACAAAGTCCTAGAAGATCGACCCTCATTCTACATTCTCACAGTCTCTTTCATAACCAAATAACTAGTGACACTGTTTACTGATACTGCGAGCTACATTAGCCGCTCAGCTGATGCGCTGTCATCGCGCGCCGGCGCCTATTGACAGACACGTCTCGAGCGTCTCTAATTATAGGTACACAACACTACTAACTACAATACGTACATAATGTTAACTTTCTCCAATATATAGAATCTCTATAGTTTTTATGACTGGACTGAATATTAGGTCCTTCCTAGCGAGACATAGCGACAACAATAACAATGCAACGTAACAATTTGTTGTCTTTTAGACAATTTTTGCATATTACGTATATTTTTCTGAGGGAGGCAGACAATTATAGTGTTTCTCAATTTACGGTTAGACATAAGAACTAAAAATTTTAATAAATCCAGTGGCAGGTTAAGTTTGATTATGAAAATGGCAACACCCAGGCCTCTCAATCTATATAGCAGCATATAGATTGGGAGTTCTGCGTTAGAGTGTTAGCTTTGTTTGCCTAAATAAATAAGCAACTACAATTAGAGCTGAATGAAGATTGATTGAATATATGAGAAAACATCAGCCAAGTGGGTCGATCGATAGTGCCAAAACAAATGTCTCTAGCCCAACCCTACAGAACGCAGCCCTTGCTTAATGAAACTATCAGGGAGACTGCATATATACATAATGATTTACTGACCAAGTGCGGATTTAAAATATACTATTAAACATTGTGGCTATATTGTTCACTAACAATAGCTATGATGCCCGCACACGAGGACTCCTGTGTTCATTGCGACAGATTATATGTAAACGTGACCTGTACTTCTCTCTTATTATTACAATTCTATTGAGGTTTTGCTGTTTTAATCATATTCAGCTAAGTGCCAGTTTTCTACAGAGCGACTGGTCCCAACCCTTGCAACCCAGACGGGTAAGTTTATTTATATTGTAGACCATGGGCCATATTATCTCATAAGTATACCTATTATTATGTACTAGAAAACCAGAAAGCCTTTTACATAGTGTCTAGTTTAGTACAGCCCCGGGATACAGAATCGTTGAGGATACAATCCCGCCATATTTATCTCACTAAGGCTGAATGTTACATGTTCTACTCCCAATTTATTTATGAAAATACATGTTCCAACATTAAAATATCTAATGTCTAAATACATTAGATACTTCAGACGTAACATGAGCATCATAAACAACTAGTTACGAAATCTATAAATCAAACTCTCAGATCTCCGCTATATGACGTAAAGAAAGAATATAACACTCTATAGATAGACTGGTTCTATAAATCTTGATGCAATTAGAATGTTTGATAGTCTATTTAGCCAACTTATCTGGCTTCAGTGTCTGAATTCCTTGCTAATAAATTCTGAGTAAAGTGTAATTAGTTTTTTAATTCAAGATAAAATTATCTACTGCTGAATTTAGTAGCGTTGGAATGCTATCTTCTTAAAATTACTAAGGATGCATCTTTATATCATTTATATTTTATTTTTTAGGAAACTTTGTCACAAAACTGCTGTCTCTTTAATCTTTTCAGTGTTGCAATAATAATTATAATGAGATAAAAGCTTTTTTGGTCTCGTATATTTTTAATGCGTATAATTTATTGTAAAAATATTTTGGAGAACACTATAAATAAATTTGGTATTTTTGCTTCACACACGATATGGATCTTCAAAATTTATATTTATATAAGTACCGGTAACAATAGCTTATAATGCTGCAAAATTTTGCTGGCGTAATCAAAGACTTGTATATTAGTACAAAAAAGGAATTATTGGAAGCATCAATGTAATTATATTTGTGTTAGTGAGTTTTATTTAACAAATACTTACAATTTCTGTGTCACGGAGGACTTTACGAATATTGAAACAATGGACACGAAGAACACTCAGTTTCGGAACAATATTTTGTGGACCACATAATCTCTTTTCTCGTGCGAGGTGATCACCTACAAAATACACCATTCGTGATGTCTAAAGCACAGTGGTCTTTGTATGAGTTCAGTTTAGTTATAATCCCAATATCAGATAGAAATCCTAAATAAATAATAATTAAATTTAGCAAGCTACATGCTGCATTTGCCCGCACACAATTACAATCTTGATTCGACATCGGAACAATTTGTATTTACACTTTGCCATTTGACTTCGACAGAAATTAAAAAAGTTATGTGTGGCTGGTGTAACGTCGCTCAGTCGCTGCCAAGTCTGCTGAGGATGGCTCGTGTATCGTGAAACACGTGTTGGTAAAACAATATTGTTGTCAAAATGGAAAATTACAAATTGGATTACACCCAGATGTTTGTGATCCTACTGACCTACAAATACTGAACGAAAGAGGTTTTTATTAAAGACGAGCTATTACTGATTATTCCTTTGGTATAGCGGACCTTATAGCGGAAACAAGGAACACGAAGGATCGATACAAATACCATGATAAAAAAAGCGCTCGTAGTGGCGAGAAAGTATTTTTTTAAATTGAAATTTTGTATCAAAGTATATTTCACAAGTCAAAGTAGGTACTATGTTAGCTATACAATACACAGTACACACGACACATCATTTAAATTGTTTATACTGAAATTACTTAACTACGAAACGAAACGAAATTATTGAGTGAAAGACACTTGGCAAAGCGTGAGCGAAACCAACCGCATACCATTAGTTGCATATGCATAAATGTAATAATTTAATACGAAATTATTTAATAAATTAAGAATTGTGTTCATAACCTTTTTGCAGGGTATTTCAAATATCTGTTTTTCTACGAAACGATTGTCGTAGCTTTGGCCTATTGAAATGTTGCGAAGAATATTTATACATGTAACATAAACACCATACATATGTAGTAAGTACATATTATATGTGTAAAGCAAAATAGTTGTAATGCGCAGTGAATTTGACTACAGTTGTTTTGATGGTAATTTTATGTCTGAATGCATACTGAGATATTATTTGCAAACATTCGATCTGGAAATGATCTTGTTCTGCACGGTACGCTTTTAACGATCAAGTTCTGTTTCTGATTAGATGGTCGCTAGCTGCTTGCCGTTAGGGCTGTAACTTAACTCACTAAGCGGCTTAATTGGTGCAGCAGACAAGATGTTGTCTCGCCGCTGCCAGCGCCACGCAAAGTGTTGTGGGGTTCTTATCACCAGTTACAGATCTGGGTCTGGGTGTAGGTACTTTGTGTCCGTTAATTAAATATATATATGTTTTCCAAAGTCTTCCGCGTCACAGGCGACTAATCATAGAGAGGGACATGCTTTAAAAAATAAATAAATGTTACACTGTTATTTCATTCCACCTGGTTAGTAAAATATTAAAATTAATTCATTATATGAATAATGGTTATCTTATTTGTCCTCCAATTCCCTTTCTTTCCTCCAATCTTTAATTCCTTATTCCTAGGGTCGGCAATATTTGAGGAAACTGTGCTATTACAGGCGACTATTGACATTTTGTTATAGTGCTATTAAAAAGAAAATATTAATACGGTAACACTTTAGGCACATTTATTTAGGCCATTAAACGCCAAACATCAAGATATGTAGGTAGGTATAGTTAAAAAATACCTACCTATCATTCAATTTGACGCAGTTTAGAAGAATATCATGCAAACGTTACCAAGTCGTCAATTTGTTTCTCTTGCATACTATAACAAGCAAACCGTGGCAAATTAAAAGACTTGCTTCACAATACACGAAGATTTTAATGAGATTACAGCGCGGCTGGCAGCGCGCCAACGGTTTACAATTAAAATTATATTTGACGTTTTTTGGCACGCCATTACCGAAAATTTTTGTTTTATGTGTTGCAATGTTGATCCAAGGCCCTTACTTAATGTTTTCATCACGTCTGGAGGCTAATAAAATTGTATCATGATGTAAAACTTTCGGTGTTATGTTTTTTTGTCGCAGTTTAACATCTCCGTATCTATACATTATATTTATTTCTTATCACCGTCCCATTGGATCATGAGAGTTAGAGAACAGAGAATGCACTTGTGTTTGCGCACACACTTGTGCACTATAATATCTCCTGCGCAGATAACCTGTCTCCGTTAACACTGGCCGCCGTGATCAAAATGCGGTCTGGAAGACATATTTTTTTCAAATCTTTTAAATACATATAAGTCTATATAAATATAAGTATTTAAACAGTTTTTATAGCACAACAACTTTTTAGCTTACCACGGATTCTGGTAGAGTCCGAAAGAAGCGCATTATCTTTTTTACCAATTTTATTTTAATATTTTAAAATTTGCGTAATAGCAAGTTCTTTTTTTTTGGATTTCTATGGACGTTACAACATAGCTTGTGAAATGTCAGTGTGATCAACCTTTCAGGAGTACTAAGAATTAGTAGGTATCTACTAATTCTTAGTAGGCTTGACTGTCTTAAATCCCTAATACTTTTGTAAATACAACAACAATGAAACTCGTGTATATAATCTGTTCTCACCGAGTCTAACGCTCAAGTTCTCAGAAGAATAATTAGTAAACGTGAAGCGCTTCATAAACCTTAATACGAGCGATAAAACTGACTTCATTTTAACTAATTTCATATTTCTATTCGTTCTGTTCACGTAAAACATGTTTGTTATTCATAGGTCTGGCAATTTCTATTTATTTCTTGACTTGTGACATCCAGTCTTTGTTACGTTAGGTAATTCTGATAATATGAATACTAACACTAAATCTGTCAAGTCGTAGAATACCAGAAATAATTAAAAATGTATTGTGTCCGGCCACCGGTGTGCCGTTGCTAGGTACTCAATAATTTAATGAAATACTTTTTAAGGTCACATCATGCACTAGTAAAGTAAACGGTTGGTAGCACTTACTCAATTAAGACATATTATTTATTGTCAAAGTCATAGGTAGACCAGTGACGTAGCGTGAGTGTCAGCTGCTCGCGGCGGCAGAAAATTTTTCCGCACTTATATACAATTACAATATAATAATTTTAAAGAACATTTCGGCAAGAATAGTCATCATAATGTGTATTGTATATCTGCCCATACCTCTCGTGCGTTGTGAGATTGTTAAAATATTTATTATGAAACTAATATTTATTATTTATTATGAAACTTTGCCGCCCTCTAAAAGTGCCGCCCGGGGCGGGCCGCCACTGCTGCCCTGCCTAAGCTACGTCACTGAGTCCCACGTAATAGAGGGCCAGTATGCTTTCGTTTACCGAGCTGAGACTACGTGTTGCTACTAAGAATTTGCGATCATGCAAATCTAAATAATATTTTATCCGACTCGGGAATCATATTCGGGACCTAACGATTGCATGCGAACACGCCAGGCACGACGCGAGCTAGTTGTTATAGTCGATATTTTTTTTACAGATTAAACAAATATCTAGTGTTGTTGAATATAAGTTAGAAATTGATCTAAATCCTACAAATATTATAAGTATGAAAGCATGTAAAGATGTTTGGATCTTTGGATATTTGTTACTCACGCATACACCATTGACCCTATCTGGATGATAGGTATTTGGCTAACAGATGGACCATGATCCAGGATTAACTCATAAGATACTTTTTATCTAGATATGCGTTTTCGTAGACGAAGCTAAGTAATCTGCAGCCATAAGCTAGTAGGATATGTATACGAGATGGTTTCTACGATTGTAAGCTGATGTAAACGAGATGCTTTACACACCTGCCGTTCGTAAGGTTTTAAGTTAAATATTTTCAGATTCCTTCGATTTATGCAAAAAATACAAATTAGAAAACGGGTCTTAATCGCCTTGGAAACAATTTAAAGGTATAAATACCTATTTACGAGGGGAATTCAATGTATTCTCGGTATAGGCATGAAAGAATAAGGAGAAAATTCAGTTTTTTTTCAAGTTAATCCCTCATTACCTCAATTAACTTTCCAATACTCCCTAAAAATATTTTCCTTCCTTGTGTTCATCAATTGCCGCCTTCAACTCTTCATCGTCGGAAAAATGTTTACCTCGAACATCTTTCTTAAGGTTTGGGAACAGGAAGTAATCACTAGGGGCCAGGTTTGGGCTGTAGGGTGGATGATTGATTTCTTCAAATCCGCATTCCCGCACAGCAGCCTTAGCAAAGCGCCTTGTGTGAACCGGCGCATTGTTGTTAAGAAGCAAGACACCTGCGGTAAATTTTCCAACTCTTTTTCTTTTACTGTCTCCTTTAAATTACGTAGGGTGTTTGCGTAACATGCGATGGTAATACTTTTTGTGTACTCAATCAGTAAGATACCCTTAGAATCCCAAACCACGGGGGTCGACTTCAATACTCTCTCTACTCCGTCTAAAATCACTAGACCACTTTTGAATAGTAGATAATGAAGGAGCAGAATCTTGGTAAACAGCCACCATTTCTTCGTGAATAACTTTTTGAGTCTTTCCTTGTTTTGTAAGGAATTTTATCACAGCGCGATGTTTGATTTTTATCAACATTGTCGCATCGGTCATTGTAGTTGCCTTTTCGTAATGATACCTTGAATACTAATGGTGACAATTAAATAAATTAATGAGATAATTTAATTACCCTCATCATTTGTATATCACCCTGATACCGAGAATACATTGAACGCCCCTCGTAGATCACGATGATTCGACTGACTCGCCTCGATCATGGTCACGGGTTGATTGGGGCCTTGGGGTGAGCTCTACGGCGCCTTCGCGAAGTGCGGGTTTCGGCAGCTACACTCACTTGGTCATATTTATTAACAATTGCACTGTCGGTACTTCGACCCACAACGATCTAATTCACTATGCCTACATTTGCTAATGACTGGATTCCAAGATGTACTTACACAAGCGGTCCTGGACCTATTTGAGGTTACGTTATGTTTCGGAATAGAACGTTAAGCGGTTGAAATTAATAAACGAAGTGACTCATGTAGTCAGTGTTCTTTGTTAACGTACCCACAGTGCGATAGTTCATATAATAACAAGTGAGGATAGTTGTCGAAACCCGCACTTCACCGCTGAGCTCACATGATAGATACAAGTCGGACGAAACATTGGGCAATAAATAGGTGTATTTTTACCTTTAAATTCTTATCAACGCGATTAAGATGCGTTGTCTAATATTTCATTAGGTTTTATGATAAATACCCGGCTTTGAAACATCTTTATAATATATATAATAGCAGTACAATGTCAACGCGCATTTACACATCTAAATAGGAAGTCAGTTTACTAACGATTTATGCCTACCTTCCCTGCTTACCCCACTGCTAATACAAAACTGTAATATACCGCATGTATGTTATATAGTAATTGAACTGTATCCAAGAGTCGTTCGAACAATGATCGGTGGTTATTTCTAAACTGGTTAAATTCACTGCCAACAATAATAATGTTATATCGCGTATATTCTCTCGACGTTTACTTGTAGTATTAACATTTTTTTGCTGTGCGCGTTAAATATGTTAAAAATAATATAATATAATGTGTTGTTTCTATGTGAGAGATCCAAAGTAATATTATAGAAACAAATCGTAATTTTCCATAACATATATACATACATACATGCAGCCAGGCTGATGGTAAGGGTTTGGCCTATAGTCTTTTGGAATATCAGTGATCAAGGGGCCATATCTAGTGTTCCCGAAGACTATAGGCTTTAAGCCTTTTTTTGAAGGCTAGACTCGTAATTAAGGGGCTTGACACGCTAAAAGCATATAAAGACGTTAAGTCCTTTAGGCTAGACCTATTCAAGAGGTCCAAAAGGTCTTGCTAAGGCCTAAGTTTTTTAAGGCTAGTCTGACAGCAGTAACGCTTAACCCTCTGAAATGGTTATGAAAGCTATGAAGCTCTTAGTCCTCGAGGCTATAGCTATATAAATAATTATGACTTATATTCTATTGGTTAATTCTTTGGTCCATGTCTCATAAATATTCTCGATGTTTAGCAATTATTTCGTTTTCAGTGGATGCTACTTTCATATTGATCCATTTTTTAAGCGTTTTAGTTAAAAATATAACAGAAAGGAAAGAGAAACCGTGTCTATAGGCATTTGAAATTTAATAAACTAAAAAGGCATTGAAATCAAAAGTACATCGGATGAGGCAAGCATAGCAAGATTTTATAGCATGGTAGGAAAGCCAAAGACAAAACTTACCACAGTTACAATATATGGTATTTGATATTTTATCTAAACCTGCTACAAGTGTTCCCAGTGAGTAATCGTTCTCCAAAGCAGGAAATTTGATTAATACATTTAATTTAATTTATACGATGGCTTACTTAGACTGAGTCCCAAAAGTGGCTTCAGCCTTAATGCCTGTTACTTGAAAAAAGAGTCCATTCGCAAAATAAACCTAAAGGCTTTTATAGGCTCATAGGCTTTTTAGAATGACAAGGCTTTTTAAAGCCCTTCTTGATTAGTATAGTTCTAAAAAGAGACCGATAGGCTTAAATTTAGGGCTAAAGGCCTATAGTCCTCGGGAACATAGTCACTAGCCATATCACTATATTTTAAAGTATGGTCATTGCATGCGCAAGAGCGAGCAACAAACGCTTTACAGAGTGTATAGCTTTGTCTCTTTTTCTTGTGGAGTGAGGCCCCAGGCCCTATATCTAGCCCTTCGGCTGTCACTCCCTGATAGAGATTGAGATTTCTAGTCGTTGCACAAGTAATACAAAAATCGTTTTGATCTGACGTTCTCTAGAATCTCAATACTTCCATAGATGGACTGCATTGTTGAATTGTTGATAAATATAATACGAAATACGATTACGATTAGAAATAGCCGAGAGGTACAGACATTTAACATCTAGTAGTTTAAAAAAACTCCAATTGATTTTTACACTTTCTGCTTAGAAACTGAAAAGCAGCTCGTGTAATAAAAGTCTATTTGAAGATATTGTTATTGTGTTTTATGAAAGACAAAGAAAAAGATCAATTTGTATTTATTATTATTTACGTCCTTGCTGTTGTCATCGAAAAGGCTTTCGTATTAGTGTCAGTCTTTACTTACGTTAAGTATATCTAGCAATGGCCAGCTAACTGGTAAGGTGAACCACCAAATATTCCGACAACTGGTTTACTTATCCTTACAATGTCGTTCTTTGATTTAGAGAGTCTCATACTGTGCCCAACAGATGGCAATAGGCTCACCTCTATTATGTTAAAACTAAAATCATAGTTTATGAAACCTCTGCCTATTCATTGGCTATACAAGTGTGGCACTATTTATTGTATGATATTAATAGATGCCTTCTTCTATCAAATATATTATACGACAATTTGATTCAACCGGTTTTATAACAAACATACAAATGTTAAAGCTACTAGCATTTCGGATTGTTTTAAATAGAAATAGATTTCAACACGAGCCGCGGCTTATTTATATAATTTTACAACAATCAGCTGCGGAAATTTTTATTGTTAATTCAATAGGCAAAATAAAAAATAGTTTCGCGGTGTTCGGTTGAGTGACACTACATTAGAAGCCATTAGAAACAGGAAACATTCTTCTTCAGATAATAGAGAATGTATGTGGCGTTGTGACAACGATTCTTTTACGAGTTGCGTCGTCGTTTGAGAGAGATATCGCCTCACTCGCGATTTAAATAGACGTGCTTTATCGATTCTGTAATTATTATGAGGATAAGAGTCATTACCATTAGCAACTCTTGATGGGCTGCACGACTGGTACAATCAATTCATTACTTAACAGTGTTGCGGGTTTGTACTCCTTATACTTATTGTCACGAGACTATAATCATGTGTCCCCTCTTCACACAGACACTACGAAGTCTCCGTAGTGACCACGAACAAAACAAAGCTATAGCTCCCAGAAAACTGCTCAAATCGGATGTAATGATAGCTGGGATTGACGTGTAAGTACATTGAATCTCTGAGACTCTAGTAACTGCCATGCTGGATACTACGCCCAAAATTTCATCATCAATATGGTGGTAAGACCCTTGCCTACCCTACCTACTAATAGTCCATGTTTAATTGTCAGCATAAGTTGCTGCACATTTTCTAAAAGCGCCTCTAGCGGAAACATTCATGAACCAATCAAAATGTTTGGTATAACGAACAAAGGTGATCAAAGGTGGCGTGATGCGTCAAGTCGTTGATAGAATTATATATTATCGACCGGCTTTCGATCACAATGAAGAATAAAATATGCCATCCGACTGTCCACCTTTCTTTAAAAATTTCACTGGAATTGAGTCCATATTTTGTTTACCAAGAAAAATATATCTAATAATGTAGAACAGTCATCTCGACTGAGTATAACATATCCATTTATTATAATAAGAAATGGTAAAATTAATGAGCTAGGTGGCGACCTCCGTCGCATCTGTCCAACGACGCGCCACGATTTCATTCCGTCATATCTATTATACTCAATTCTTTCTCAATGGTTCTTTTTCTGTCCCAGCGACAATATATTAATGTAAGTTTTATTTTCAAATAACGCTAACTGAATTACTTTATCAATATATATGAGGCGAAGATGTATATAGCAGAAAATGAATTGTGAAGATACGTTCAGATTTTATGTTTAAAAGAAAAATGTTATGAACACCTAACTGCAGCGGGTTTTGAACAATATGCTGAAATGCTATTAGTTTGTGTTATTTGTTAAATAACATTGTAATTATTATTTGCTTTGTCTGTCATGCAACTATTCATTAATATTATGAATTTGAAAGTTTGGATTAAAATTGGATCACAGATATACCATCTCTTGGATAAGACACATGCGTGCTAACGGGATACACACAAGCAAAACCGTGAGCTGAAACTTGTTTTTAATTGTTGTAATCGAAAGCTTACAATACAGGCGGCACACGTTTGAAACAAGATGTTTTCTTTGATGCTGCGGCTGACCAGCGGCAGCCACATCAAAAAGATGGGAAGAAGTTTTGAATCTACTGAAACCCAAAACTTCTTCTCATCATTTTACTGTTAAGCCTTAAATGTAACCCATCCACGTATGAGTACAAAGCATTTTGACTATCACACGGCACTTTCCAGAACAAGTTAGAACTGCCCCAAGGCAGTCAAAGCAAGACACACTTGTTATTTAATTCAATAAATTAAATAACAAGTGTGTCGATAGCCAGACCTCAAGAGTTAAGATCAAAGTTAAAAGTAATATATTTGATGGTTTTATGATCAGTACATTTTCTTCCTCTTTACTAAAGTGGAAAACAAAACATAGAATACTTGTTTAAACTTACAATCTATAGGATGAGATAAGTGCAGTACTGGTTGGCAGACTTCCCGCTTATAACATTATGAACATCTCTCAGGCATGTAAGACCCTGTCGTCGATTTCCCTAATACAAATATCCAGCACAGAAAGCTATGAATATGTCCAACAATAACATTTTATTACCCCTGCCGATTGATATACGTTCACTGAGGAATTGACTGTAACTGTGGCATAATAGCGACAACAACGTGAATTATGGGAGCCATATTATTATTATCTAAAATCACGAAGATCTTCGATTCAAATATAATATTTTTTTTTTTATTTATTATCCGTAAAAGGGGTCACGGAGTTGCCGAAGCTACAGTAAAACTATGCTTGAATCAGCCATTCTGCCAGGGTTGTTCGATCTAGAAACTTAAAAAGCAACGTTTTATATGGTCTCTTTGGAGACACGACAGCGGCAAACAAAGAAAACAGATGGAGTTTGACCGTATCGCAATTATTCAATCTAATCAATTCCTGCTTAGCTGAAGGGGCTAACATGAATACTAGTAATTTGTAGTTTCAATTAAATTTTTTTTATGTGGTATTTTACAAGGCCAGGCCTGCATACATTTAAAAATATGATTAAGAAAAGTGGTATACAAAGGCAAAAAAAAATAGACGTAACCATACGTACCAACCGTTAGGTTATATTAAAATTATCAATCATACCACGGACCATACTAACAAGTCAGTTTGCATGTTACTCTTCTTATTTCTTGAACTGTATATGTCTGAAAAATATAACGATTCAATTCGCGGTAGAGAAAACAATTTTAGTCATGATATATCTAGTAACAACAAATTGATATAAAATAAATATTTTAGCCATAAAAACATACCGGATAGTGCTTCACAACTAAATGGATTGAGTGAACAGATTGACGGGTTCGTCTACACGTCATTGGAGACCGCACGCCAGCCTCATTTCACGGCCGTATAAATCATTGACAGGTTTATGAAACAGATTTTTACATCGGAGCCATTGGCACGGCCAAGTCAAGTGGAACAAAAATACACCTAGACACCGCCTACCGACATTCATTCATAACCCCGACGTCATCGCAATATAACCCCTGCTTCTCTTTCCGCACACACAAAAAATTGTCTCCCAGTCTCTTGGTTTGTTTGTTTACTGAACGTATGTTGCGATGTATTTTTTGTGTAAGCACATAATTTATCTTCAAGATATTTTCATTTCGACGAAAACTTAGTAATTAATTAAGTGTGTATTTATTTGCAGCAGAAGAAGCGGTCGAAAGGAGGCGATGGAAGGAATAAGGAAAATATCGTTGAGGAAGTCCACAATGGTAAAGATGGTGACGAGACTCCAGAATTGCCTTCAGAAAAGAAGAATCTTTGTTATGAGATAAGGGAGTCGGATGTAATGGGCAGGTGAGCTTCATGCTATAATATAATTTAATGTTTGCTTTTTCTGTCAGTTACTTTTCATTCTGTCAACTTCAGTGCGAAAATTTAACTCGAAACCGTAGTATTTTATATTGAATGTTAACGATCAACCATACAGCTTTAATTGACATTCGTTCGTTACATTCTTTCAATGATAATTAACATTAGTAATACTATACTCGTTAAAATGCCTGGCTCGGTGGGGTATCGATAGAGTGTGCTGTATGAGAACTCAGGTTCGATTACCGTGTCGGTGTGAGTGTTTTTGGATTTTTATATCAAGAAATGCTCAGTAGCAATGCGGAGTTTGGAACCGTGTGCGACCCGTCCCATATAACATGACATCTAAAATGATTGCTGAGGTAATGAGATTAGGACATTTCTGTATACCCCGCTGCAGCAATATTTATAAATTACCATAACATTCCAGATACCTGGTGGCAACCCGCGATATCCGACCTGGTGAAGTGATCATCGAACAGCCAGCACTAGCCGTGGGGCCCTGCACTGGCTGCGGGCTCATCTGCCTCGGCTGCTACCGTGAGTTGGACGAAGCTAGTCTTGCAAAGTAAGTGACCTCAAATAGACCACTTATTAATAAGCTTGCCCGATGCACCGAATAATTTTTACATGTCTGATTTCTTCTATATCGGCTCGTTTGTTTGCACGCGCTAAATTAAGTAACTGCCAGTCTAATCGCAAATAATGTTTTACTTAAGCCTGTTTTTTTAAAAAGGTTATATACTCGTAGTACTCACTGACAGTATCGACGCAATTGCAGTATTGTTAGTTTAATATAATAGTCAATAAAACTCGTATACAGTGTGACTGGTTAAACATTGTACATGGGTACTTAAGGATATAATAATATAGGGTCAGACGTAACGTATAAAATAAAATAAAATAAAACCTGCAAAGAAAAGCTTTATGAAAATTTGTATGAAATATCAAAAAAATGTGGACACTGCGCACGTCGCACACAGCTGCTACCGAGGCTTTTATAAGAAAAGGACAGGCGGAGGTGCAAATTTGGGAGAGTGCGGTGTGCGGTAACGGGGGATGGGGGCGGAGGTTTTGTTTAGCTTTGGTATATGCGCAAGAATGTTCGCACATTAAGTTTTTATTGGATAACTTGGTAAAATTTTAAGTACCAAATTTTAGATAATCTGGTCCAGAATCGAGTTCTGAATACACTCCTTCAATATGTCAGCCTGTATACTTTTAATACTTCGTATTATGTGTACGGCGCTCTAAGCTCTTGGCATGTACTTCATCCACACATTGCACATAAGTTTGGCAGTATGCCTTTAATATAGTGACTTTGACCTCAGTGCAGTATCGTTTAAACCTACAGTCATTTATTTGCATCTAACAATCTGTGATCTCTCGCTATATCGTCATCATCGAATAAGTTCATTGCGGTTATTTGATGTATAATAAATTCAGACGTTTCACGAAATAAACCAGAAATATCTGAACTATTATAACAAAATATCACTTTCTGTTAATCATTTAATGATCATACCAGAGAGAGACTGCTAGTCTATGACAAGATATAAGATAAATGAAGATTAAGATGAGCTTATACTAAAATGTATGAAGTGCTGAGTTGCCCTTGTAGAAAAAATTTTACAGCTTTCTAAAAGATAAAGTTTTCCAAATAGTAAAGTGGTGACGTAGATTACTTTTACATATACATATAAACTAAATTCGCAGTCTCTCTTAATATTAGTATAAATTATAATGAAAGGCACACTATTGTTTTCACAGATGTCAAAGTTGCAAATGGCCATTGTGCAGCATTTCGTGTCCAGGTTTAAAGAAGTACACAGGCCATTCCACGTATGAATGCGACACGCTCAAGAAAATACCACCAGACTACTCCAAACTCGAGGATTTGAAGGATTCATATCAAGCCTTAATGCCTTTGAGGTACGTAACACATGTTCTCAACTCGAAAAATTGGCAGTATAGAATGAGGCAAAGAGCTGCCATGAGCGTGCTATAGTGCTGGCTTTATACTACATTGACAGAACTAACGCAATATGGCTACATTCAAATATAGAACTTTATTAAAAATTAAGTAGTGTATGTATCTCTTTGCGTTTTAATACATAGACAATATCGATGTTATATTACGTGATTCTTTGAAACCACCATATGCTGGAGTATTACGCCTGTCTGATTTGGGCTTTATCGTTATACCCTGGCGTCCACGGCTATCAAACTAGATTCAAATCACTTATTTTCATCCGAAAATACGATACAAGAGTGCATTGGATAAGTCGTAAACATAAACTTTACGGTATATTGTTATTAGCTAATCTCGTGCAGATGGATGGAGAGTATCGACAACATCGTAACAGCAAATTGTATGGATTATTGTTATGGAATTGACCTTCGTGCATAAACATGAGAGGGATCTGGTGTTTATACTTGAAGGTCAAGTATGGCCAATATACGGTGCCATGAATCCGAAACATGTTACGTCGACCGTTTGGTATCATTTGGTACATGACTTAACTCTCAGTGGTGCGTAAGAATTGCAAGAGAAACATATGTTTGACCAGTAGTTGCTCTTACGGTGTGAAGACCGATAGTCAATTATAATACTATACTGTTCTCTCTCAGGCTCAAGCAAAACCTGTAATCTAGGACAATTTAGAATTAATGAAGACAGAATGAAATGGTAACATCGCGTCTACCTCGCAAGAAGCCTTGGGTATGGGAGGATGAAACCCATTACACTTATGCTCCTCTCTCTCATACTAGTCTACTCCTTGCAAGATATGGCAATAAATTTGGTCATTTAAGCCCGGTACCGAACACAGTTTTGGTCTTCAAAGCAGTCTATGCTTCTAGCGAGAATCCTCTTACAGAGAAATCCAGTAGGATGTTATTACGGTTCAGTGATTTTATCCGAGGCTAAGGCTTCGGTATAATCAGTACGAAATAGATGGAGAATAAATATAAAATTCCATTAATAGGTGTCTGCTTCTAAAGAAGTTCGACCCAGAGAAATGGCGGGCCGTGTCCACGATGGAGGCTCACAATGAGCTGCGGCGCGCGAGGGGAGATATCTGGCCGATAAACGAAAAGAACGTGGTACAGAGATTACTGAAGTGGAAACTGGAGTATGATGAGGAGGAGATTCATACTGTGTGCGGGATTTTGGAGGTGAGAACGAAATATACACTAAATCATGGTATGAAGAAATCATTCTGTAAAAATATACCCGCGATAAGTCGCCCCATATTATCATTTCAATCATGATGTTGTCTGCCTTGTAATAATGAAATCTTGTACGGTCAAAGACATTTTTGCAAAGTCAAACAAATGTTTTGATAATCAAAGGGCAAATTATAGTATGACTAAAACCCGTAAGTAAATAAATAACCCATACACTGACGGACTCTACTAAACACTACGTAAGTCGTGGATGAAGTTCAGTTGAGTTGCATCCGTAAGACAAACTATATCGACATATTTAAAACAAATTATTACATTAACCAGACATTTTGTTTTTTGGGTTGCCATATTTTCTACTTAGGTATTTAATTATTATTATTATTTAAAAAGTGTTGCCTGTTAATTTTCAGGTAAATGCTTTCGAAGTCGGTGGCAGCGGTGCCAACGCCCGGGCGCTGTACGACCGCGCGTACCTCCTCGCACACGACTGCACACCCACCACCACGCACACAGACGCTGAGCGAGTGCCCGGCAGACCGCTCACCATCAGAGCCTCAGTGCCGCATAAAGCTGGAGACCTGATATCGCTGTGTTATGCTTATACACTGCAGGTAAGGCTTGAAAGATTTAGTTACCCGTAAATGAAGAGTACTACCAACTAACTAGACATGGATTTAGAACAGAGCCTCCCAGACTTTTCTTTTCAAATAGACCATTTAAAAAATTTAGCTTGTTCCTGGTGGTCGACTCCCTGCAGCTATAAATTTTATCCGCCATGTAAAATGGGTATATTCGGACCAAAAAGTTTTAAAAATTTGATCAATTCTCTACGAGCTAACAATATTTTTTTTGACGGTTATCTCGTGTCTTCAGCGAGTGGTATTCCTCAAATATTATCTGCCTACATTGATAGGTGAAGTCAAGCCAACATTTTAGTTCTTCACTATCGGATGCAAATAACTTTTCGTGGATCCTCGGTTACGAATTGTGAACCCCCATATTTTGGTCACGCTAACGTAGACCCCCGTTGAGTCTCCCGTGGAACCCTGGAGGTCCACCTGGAACACTTTGGAAACTAATTTTAGAATCATTCATAATTTATATGTTTCCCCATCCACTATCTAAGTATTATATAATTATATATTTCTTAACTTTTATGGCAACTAAGAGTTAAGAATCAATAAGAAATACACAATAAATTTGCTGCAATAAGAGCAATTTGCTGCATTTACTTTTTTGGAATGTTACAATATATTCGGTAGATTTGGTTCAACTAAGTAAGCGTCTGGCCAATATATAGTCTTGCAACTTTATGCAAGAGACCTTATCTTCATTTAATATTATAAGTTTAATTCCATACCGTTATGTACAAAGACTTGCTTAGCTTCTTTATATAGAAGACAAGGCTTTAAAACAAAATAAATTTACTATTGTATTGTCATTGTTTTCACTTTCCAGGGCACTCTTAAACGCCGTGAACACATAAGACATAGCAAGTTCTTCGACTGCTGCTGCAAGCGATGCTCGGATCCCACCGAGTTGGGCACGTATGCAAGTGCCTTTAGGTGTCCCAAGTGTGCTGGCGGAAGGGTACTCAGTACGAAGCCTTTAGACCCTACTGCAATATGGACGTGCGTCGATGGAGGCTGTGGGTATACCATGCCCGCTGTAGCAGTACAACTGTTGCTTAAAAGGTGAGTTTATATCCAAGTTAATAACACAGATCATGAAATTACCAAATAAATTAACACATAAAACTTGGATTATTATCAATGTCATTGAATTTAAGTAGCAGAAACCCGGTATGCAAAGATCAACGATAAAGAAATCGTGATAGTAGAATCTTACCCATAACACTAGCAACGTAAACCCACTACTAACACAAGCATATTAGCCTAGGCATTAACGAAAAGGTTGATTACTTAATTGAAATATAATGCTAGGTCTATTGATACCTATTGATTGCCCGTCGTTACCTATTAAGTATGTTTATAAATTGCGATATTCTAAAAACGTTTTTTCATTACACGACTACAGCGAAGCTAAACGGAAGGGTAATGATTTAGGCAGCCTGGGTATGTATGTTTGTATGTTCCACCGTAGCGCCTAAACTACTGAACCAATTTTAATGAATGAGGTGTCAATAGATTCGTAATAATGGCCCGGGTGACATAGGCTATATAAATTTTATGTGACGGAATTTTTACGTAGTCGGGTTATAGTTTTATAAACATTATATTTTAGATTAATTAATAACACGCTGCTGTAGTATAAGAATAACTGTCCCTTTATTCATAAGGGACAGTTGTTCTTAGGATATGAAAACTTAAGTGTATTCTCCTATAATTGAAGAAGCACAAAGAATGAAAACTATTACTTATTTAGCATGTAAAGTGTATTCTTTCTTCGAAATTCTAAATAAATAAACAAGAATACTTATAATTTGCCTTCAAAACTAAGTAATCTCTTGAATAATAATCTTATTCCGGTTTTAAAGCAAATGAAATGGCATTTCAGACATCGAATGTTTCGTAGTTTGTAATTAATGGGATTGGCATACCAGTCGGGTATTAAATTGTTTTGCTGTTATTATTGTTTGGTGAGTGAATTAAACATTAAACTCTGTCAGAAAGAAGGATAACATTTTAAGGAATGACAGTAAATTTTCAATGGGCTAAAATTAATAGGAATCCAAATAAAAATACAACCTATCTATCTATCAAAGTATTTCCAAAAATAACTCGCGAGCATAGTGCAAAGCCGCGGCAAATCTATTAAAATCCTGAAGGGATAGGCAGAGGTGTATTACATCCATATTTCGTAATCGTAATTTTAGGTTCCATGTAATAAGGGACAAACCTCTTGTCATCTACTAGATACAGTTCAAAACGCCGGTGTTTACAAACAGATAATACCAACAGCAATTTGCTCGACTCGGCAATCAACATGACATCTGAAGTGTGCATGCATCCACTGGTAATCGCATTATCTAGCGCAGCGCCACCGCAACCGTAAAATGCTTTTACCTGCACCAAATGTGTATATATGTGTATATGATATCTGCAATTAAGTAACTTATCAACACGTTTTTCCACCAGGCTAACAGACGAATACGAACAAATAGACGCCAACGACGTCCGCGGCTTCGAGGGCTTTCTCCACAAGTACCGTAACGTGGTCCACAACACCCATTACCTGTGCCTCTCCGCCAAGCACTCGCTCAGCCAGCTCTACGGCAAGGTCGCCGAGTACATGATACATGAGATGCCAGAAGCTGAACTCAACAGGAAGATTGACATTTGTAGAGATTTGATGAAGGCGTTTGATGTTATTGAGCCGGGGTATTCCAGGTTGAGAGGTGAGATTATTATTTGTTTTGTTTGGAAACTCAGAATGCTACTGCATAGAGTAGTTGTTAGAAGTTAAAAGATAAATGTCCATATTGATTGTCGAATGAGTAACTAAAAGTTACTTGATCGAAAAACATAATATTTAACTATTACAGTCACACTTACGTTTACGTCAATAGAGAAATGAAACTGTACATATTACTATGTCTAGGCTAAATATAATTATACCTACCAGGCATATTAATTTATAAGATAGATTTATTGTGAGAAAGACGAAAGACTACATTTTAAAGTAATAATTTGAAAACATGCAGAGGTGACACTAGTGACGGAAATTTCAATAAGAAGTTGATTTATTTTGCACGTATCCACAATTATCTCCTTTCTTAATAGTTTGAAAGATATATATAGCGTGTAACAGAATGGTGTGGTCATATTTAAGCACCGCATAATATAGCCGCAGTATAATGGAAAATCGCGACAATCGACAAAGAAAATGCTGTATCTTAGTGAAAATAATGTATATGAATTATATTATTGACTTATCGATATCACCTATTCTAGTCGATACTTAAACAACACAAACAGCTGCCTCGTGTGATCTCTGTGATTCCGAAAATGACCATGAGATATTTAGATTGTGATATAATGTGAAAAATTAATAAATTGTTAAAAATTTAATATTGGTTTTTTTTTATTCGGGAATAGGCCACATAGGTTATTTATCACATATACATCATGGCCTTAAAATATGACCACACCTTTCTGTTACACGCTGTATACAGGGTATCCTAGAGTCGACGTCAAGCCTGAATCAAGTAACAGGCTATAATAATCTGTACCTGATTCCGGCTTGACGCCGACTTCTGGGACACCCTGTATATATAACACAGAAGCAGCATAATTGAATAAATAAATGATATTCACTTATTTGTTACAGGCGTTACGTTATATGAGTTACACGCGCCTCTTATGATCCTCACGACAAGAGACTTTGAAAAGAAAATAATCACCAAGGATAACTTGAGAACCAGACTAAAAGAGGTATGCAATTTTACCCTCATAAATTTACATATTATAGTATCATGCGCCACTATAACACTCTTTTTACATTTAAACAGTATTGTTTAGTAAATGACTGCAGTTTTAACTTAAAGGCTACAGTGAATTTGTATACTACTAAGACTACAATGGCTGTAAAAACACCCGGATTTAATAATTGGCATGAATAATATAATTAAAGATATTATACTATTTTTATGATATGTACTTTAAGTATGGTTCGTGATCTATGGTCAATTTATATATTGGCTTCATTTCTTTTAAAATAATCACTTTAAATTGCGGGTAAATAGACTTCTCAAAATTATGAAAAATATGAACGTGATTGGAAAATCTTTAAAAAAACTGCTGATTATGTTATATTAATCAGCTTATGTAATATTTTTTAATAATCACAGATAAGTCTTTATTTTAGCATATTATTTATACCTATATCTAAAAATAAACATATTATTTTAAATCCAAATGAGATCTGGCAATCTTTTCAAATATGTTTTTTAGATAAAATAAACATAAAATCAACCTGATATTAGTAATTATAAGCTACAACAATAAAAATATACAATCACTTCTAAATTGTGTTAATCTTTAGTAAACAAATAATTACTTATTACAGTTACATTCGATACATCATCTGAAATGAAAATAGCACATAAATTTAATAACACAGATAAAAATAATATATATAAAAAATAATAATCATGAGATATATAATAATACTAGCTGTCCCGACAGACGTTGTTGTCCTGTACACACGAATTTTTATTTCATCAAAATCGGTTCAGCCGTTTAGGAGGAGTTTAATTACAAACACACGCACAGAAGATTTACATATATATAAAGATACATAAAAAGAGTATATACTTACACACATACTAAAAAAAAAACATAGAAAGTTCATTACTTATGCTGTAACTCAGTAGCCCACTATGATTACAATGGGTGAAAAACACCGGGTTGCAAGAGTAGCTCGGGACCCGCCGCTCGCGCACATCCTCTCTCCGCGCGTGTTCGAGGACTTCCGTCGAGTTATGAGAATACACGGAATCTCAAGGCGCTTAGTTAAATACGGAAAAAGATTCAGGCACAAACATAGGTCACCCGGGTGTAAAAACACCGCTGTAGCCTTTAAAGGTTAAAGTCGCTTTGCCATAGCAATAACTCGCATTGAATGGTGTTATATCGCTAATTTGTTTAATTTATTTTAAATTCGTATATAGTTTAAAATTTTAAATTGGATAGGTACACTTTAATCAATTGTTGCTTTCTGCAATTTCAGCCATACTAAACTGTATACTGAAATCTTGTTTGTTTTCCAGATTGTTGGCTACTTAACGGCGTCAGCCTTAATCCTGGGTTTTGAGCCGTCACAATCATCAGAAGGTCTGATGGCATCGGCCGCCAGAGACGCCCTGAAGAAGATCAAAACTTGGGAGCAGATCATCGGCAAAATTTCATGAAATTCAACAACTACGATAGAGGCTTCTCTATTTTATCAAATGTTTTAAAAATGACGACTTCGACAATTTGTCTTGTGGCATTTCTTGTTTTACATTATTTGAAATGTATTTACTTAACTATGCTCTGGCCACAAAGTCGATAAAGAATTATATTTTCTAATAAGTACTATTAAGCTAATACTAAACAGTGCTAAAATGTTAAATTATCTTTGCAAACTAGAATTACACTTCGAGCTTTGCTTCTGTTTCTTTAGTCTTCACTTTAAAATGGATCTCTCCTTAAACGTGCCACAATAATCGATGTTGTACTTAACCAAAATCGAATGTATCTTTAACTACTTTTACTAACGACTATGTTATGGAACATCGATGTTGATAACATACAGCCAGTTTTTTTTTTGTCAACATTTATATTATGGCAATAGTAGCCAATTATTGCTGACATCTACAAACCTTCAAGAAAAGAGCGTACTCCTTTTTAAAAGGCGGGCAACGCATTTGTAACTCCTCTGGTGTTGCGGGTGTCCATGGGCGGCGGTAATCGCTTACCATCAGGCGATCCGTCAGCTCGTTTGCCACCTATATCATTAAAAAAATATATATATATAATTAAAACTATTATTCTGTCAATAGTAAATCTTGTAATTGAATGTTACATAAGAAGTATTAAAAATAGCTATATTGATATAGTATTTTTGCAATGAGATGCCCATATTTATTATAAAAACAATAGCAGCTCAATTGATTTGTTTACTATAAAAATGTGTCTTCGTCGATTTTGGCTGGAGTATGTTTCATATATTATTATGGTCTTTATTTATATTTTGTACTGAATGTTAGTTATTTCACTCAAATAATTTCATTATATTTTAATTTCTTTGTATAAGTCGTGCCTTTAATCTAATAAATAATTGTCAATGATCTAAAAAATTAAACACAAATATTACAAAATATATTTATTCTAATAATAATATAAATACGAATATCAACACGACGTAAAAATATAAATTGAAAAGTGTTAGAAACTTATTAACTGTGTACTTAATCTAATTTATCTTGTAATATATATTTCTATAACACTATTAAATACTATATTTTGTTATTAAAATTTACCTAATTCTTTATAATCGATGAAACTATATATTTTTGTTAAACATATTATTATTTATTCATTCCTTCCACTAAAAGACATTATTATGGCGTGCGTTATTTTAATTTATTTTCGTTATAATATATTTAACAGTCTCGAAACTAATTTAGCATTTAAATAAATTATTTGTGATATAATAACATGGATTACTTTATTTTAGTCATATTCCAACCATAAGCAGTAACAACTACCAGCAAGTATCTCTAATTTACCTAAACTTAGGTAGAAATACTTAAAACATATGTTTTAAGTATTTCTACCTAAGTTTTGACAATACCTCACCTTGCACATGAATTTAGTCATCGGATGGATTTAACGTTTTTCAACAAGTTATGTTCTCAGTGTAAGGCACTGATTATGATTACTACCTATATCTATCTATACCCGCTATGAACAAATCTATTAAAATAACAAGCTCTGCTTAGTTTGGGCTAGATGGTGTTGTGTGTATGTAGTAGAATATTATTATATTATTATTATCTGTTGAATGCTCTTGCCATTGCTGTATCATACAAACGAAGACAGAAGAGCGCTTTCTTAAAAAAATACCATTTTGTTATTACATAATTATGTGTATATTGGCCCATCGTGTCATGATTTAAATATTTATAATTCAAATACTTGTAGATTAAAAAAGAGGTGAATTTTTAAAACATATAATAGCAATGATTTCATCGATTGGTTGTCCAGTACGCAAAACACTAGCAGCCTAACTTATAAAAATATTGCTAAATACTGCTTATCTATCTCTGACCTAAGAAGCTGTCATGAAGCTGAATCAATGAATAATATTTCTTTATTGAAATTACATAATTTTGAAACTATTACACTACTACTACTACTCTTGAATTTTACTAATTTATAAGCTAATAAAATTATTTACTATTTATATTTAGGTTTATACTTTCCCCGACGTTTCGGTTGCTTTTCAGCAGCCATGGTCACGGGGAAACTAAGATGGTAGTTGTCTCAATGTTTCAGTGTAGATATTTCAAAGTACCCGAACATAATTTAGTCAATGGTGTATCTATTTACGCAGAATGAGCTCAAAGTATCATGAAGTCCAGCTGTGGTTCGTTTCTTCTTGGGTTTGACTATTTGAAGTACTGGATCCCAAGCTGGTGGTACATTCCAACCATCTTCTCTATTGAAATTAGGATGTTTTTTGATTTCAATAGCCTCGCGAAGCATCCTTGGTAGGAATCGGTGTTCTTTAGCGAGAATCTGTGGTTTGTCGAATCTCAGGTAAATCTGTGTGTGAACATGTACAACAGGGGACCAACCGCCGTTTGTATGATAGAAACGGTAATAAAAATAACAATTTTCACAATTTGGAATAAACAAGCAGTGTATTTCTAAATGTACATAATCATAGCGAACTGTTGCAGATTCTAATGAATAATATTATACAATACTATGCGTTCTTAAAAAGTGAATTTATTAAGAATAATAAACAAAATATAAGAATTTTGTTCAATTATTGTTATACCTATTTCATGATATTATTATTTGAATTTTAATATTTTAATATAGTACGGTAAAAGTTAACCATGCCGAGAAAGCGCCGTATTTCTTCGATCGTTTCCGGCTTCGGGTATGCCACGATGACCTTAACTTTTTCGTAAGGCGGCTTGATTCCTTAACTCGACACGTCGTAACCGAAGAATTTTACGCTTTCTTGAGCGGATACGCATTTCGATGGGTTAATTGTTATCCCGTATTCATCTTATCTTTTAGGACGGAACGTAGGTCTTGATGGGCTGTCTAAAGGCTCTCGGAGGCTATGATGACATCATGATGAATGGGAAGATGGAGTCAAGTCCGCTGAATACTCTGGAAAGTTTGTCCGGCGTTCTTGAAGCCGGAACACATTCGCGGGAATTCAAATAATCCGAACGGAGTGGTGATAGCTGTTTTCTCAATGTCAGGCTCGTGGACGGGTGCTGGTAAGCTCTGTCCAAATCTAGTATCTACGGTAAAGATTTTCTTGCCGTGGAGTAGATATGTGAAGTCTTTTAGTCGAGGCACGGCGTAGCGGTCGGGTTTAGTGACTGCATTAAGACGCCTGTAGTCACCACATACTCGTATATCGCCGTTTTTCTTTGAACCTCTGTGGAGCGGGCTTGACCAAGGGCTTTTGCTTGGACGGCATAGGCCTTGTTGCATCATGATTTCGAACTCTTTCTTGGCGGCCCAGTAGCGGTGCGACGGTAACGGTCGTGTTCGACAATGTAGCGGCGGGCCGGTAGTTTCGATGTGATGTTCAACGCGATGTTTGAGTATTTGTTTCATTGAGGATGGTCGGATGATGTTTGGGTACTCGGCGAGGATTTGATGAAAGTGTTGTAGATCGTCGATGCTTCTTACAGTTGGCTCGGTAGAGTACGGAACTGATGTCTTGACGGATAGGTTTGTGACTTTATCGATGAGACAACGGCCGCGCATGTCGACGAGTAGGTTGTGGTGTTTTAGAAAATCAGCATCGTTGATTGGTTTGCTGACTGCGGCGATGACGTACTTCCAAGTGTGAGGTCTTCGTAGTTTCAGATCTAACACTATCTTCTCGCCGTAGGTAGGTATTGTGGTGTTGTTAGCAGCGTTTTTTAAGGTAGTAGATCCTCGCTGGTTTCAGCATGAATGGGCCGGATCGACCGGGGTAGTACTACCCTCTTACAGAATACCGGCGTGAAGTAACGGTACCCGTACTGTTGCGTTTCATATCGGTTAGTGAGAGAGCCGGAGGCCCAGTTAGCCCGATCCTTTTCCTATCCTTTCCTTTGTCCTTTCCCTCCTTTATTCCTATTTAAAGGGCTGGCAACGCACTTGTAACTCCTTTGGGGTTGCGAGTGTCCATGGGCGGCGGTAATCGCTTACCATCAGGCGATCCGTCAGCTCGTTTGCCGCACTAGGCCATAAAAAAAAGCGTACAGTTGAAACGACGTTGGAGCTAACATCATCCTTCTATGCTTCGGTATGACAGATATGTTTGCGCCGGTGTCGATAAGAAATGACAGGTGTGAGTTTCTATCTGTTATGAATAGGCGGTGTGATGCGTTGTTTGCGTCGGTTGCCGCCTCAGCTAATGCAGTGGTTAGTTATCCGGCGCGGCTGACGCATGTTCAAATATTCACGAATGCGTGCACCGATAACCTTGTTTACCGAACTTACGGTGATAATAGCAGATAGATGGTGTATCGGAGCGCTACGGCGTACTACTACGTGGCGAACGATGACTGTTCGTCGAGCTGGATTTGTTGGGATGTTTGTTCCAGTACTGACGTTTTGGTTGATAGGCTCGTCGCGATTTCAGTTCCTCTATATCTCTATTAAGCTGTTGGGCTTTCCTTTCTGCCAACTGCTTCGTAAGCAAGTCAATCTTTTCGTGTAGAATAGATAGTTCTTGGTCGGACTTGATTGCTTACTGTAGCCATGATGATTTCAAGGTTACTGGAGATATCCGTTGAGTATTTGCGGTTCTTGATGGTTCAGTAGGGATCACCAATGTGAGGCAGGGTTACTGTAGCCTGATGTCCAGAGATGTAGATTAAAACTTCCTATATGTTGTAGAATACGAATATATTTTAGAATAAAATTAACCTATTTATATATACAGTTTTAGTCACACAAGAAGTTATATACAAAAGGAGCTAATATTTACAATCGACCAATCACAGCATAGTACAATATTATCACGATTACGTAACGAGCTTGGGCGCACGCATTCATCGGACGCGGCTCATATATAAACAAGTGGCACGGAAATTCACTTCATTGGACGCTCCGCGCCGCAATGTGCAGACGTGTACAAAACTTTATGTATTGCAGCTACAATTGTAATGCTTTGCAGCTCTATAGATCACGATTGGATACTCATGATGGAAGTATCAAATCACTACTTACAATCATTTAGCACATCTTTTCTTTCATGATATGATATGTAAGACGAAAGTCTGCATCGCAAAAATCTAAAAGCGGCTTCAGCCACACTTTATAGATCTTCTTTCGCCTTCTTTTTGCTAAAAATGTTAAATTATTTAATGTCTTTCGGAAAATCATACAATACGGAGCGCAAAACTGCGCTGAACCATTTTTCTCTGGAATAGTTTTAAGTTACAATATACCAGCAAATATTTTTGTAAACGATTGGCGTTAATGTCAAATCTATCCCAGCTGATCGAAAAATCTGCCATATTACCTCTTAACTACTATGCTTTAACAAGGGACCGCCGCTGATTAGATATCATGACTGTTTAGCTTTATTTTCTTTTTAATAATATTCTACCACATACACACAACACCATCTAGCCCAAACTAAGCATAGCTTGTACTATGGGTACAATACAATGGATAAACATAAATATATACTTCTTTTTGTAAAAACATACATATTATACATAGAAACACCCAGACCAAGACAAACATCCATGTTCATGAACACAAATGGTATTGATGAACTTACCCTTAACGCTAACTAACGTTTATAAGTAAGATTTCTCATGAACAGTTGCTACATAGTAGTTAAATACTTGTCAAATATTTAAATTGGGTTTTTAAGTAAAACGGTTTGTCGGCTGCACACATAGAGAAAAGAAAACAAACTAGGTCCCTCCAAGTCTGCACAAATTTGTGCCCAGAAGATATTTTTCTAAACAAGAAGCAGCTAAAACAATAACTTAATTGAACGATGGTAGCGTTTCATAAAATTCATAAATCTCTCATAATGATCTCCTTCGAACCTATGAAAGAGACAGGCGCGGATTTAATGTAACTCTTCAAGTGTTGGGACAGCCGGAATAGGGCGTTAGATATTATTAATTACATATTAAAATATTTGTGCTATTTGATATCTAACCAAGCTATAGAAAGACAGTGGGCTGAGGTTTTAAACCAAAGCACTTATATGAATAACAAATCACCAAATTTTTTCTACTGGTCTGTGCAGATCACCAACAATCTGGTTCATATATTTGTAAAAGTTATTTTATTTGCCATATAGCAACTAAATTTACATAGCGTTGCGCTGTCAATCAACAGAGTACTATGCGATTGCCAATACGCTCATATATACTAGAACTACTCTAAAATACTTAATATTTCTATAAAAAAATATAAATATAAGCGATCAGAGAGTATCTCAGTGCAATTGGAAAACGGCTAACGTTTCATGTGTATAACTGGGCGATTTATTTTTACACCGTAATGTAGCGCGCCTGCGCGTGAGCATGCATTTGTCAGTTCTCCGGTCCACACGTGCGCGGTATTGGGATTCGTATTGTGCTGTATAGAAATGTGTATAAAAGTATTAGTTTCATTTAATTACTAGTTTTTTTGATACTAAGTGAGTAATATTTAACGTTTTTTTTTGTATTTATTTTTAGTACCTACAGTGATAGTGTTTTTACCTCGAAGAGCTTTTTACAACAAAAGCTTACATGAGTAAGAGTTATGAACTAGATTATTGGTTTAATTTATATCTTTTGATAAAGACTGATATTGTAATTGATTTTGCCGAACAGATTGATAATGTTAAAAGCAACAAAATAATATGTTCATAGAAATTATTTGCGACTCCTGACCAAACTATAATAGCAATAGAATAGTAGAACGTACAAAATGTATTCAGTGAAGTGTTAAAAGTTAAGGGACTTTAACAACGATACGTAGACAAGTAGTTAATGTTTGTGTATCAGTTTATAAATTCATAATAAGCAATTGTACTTTACAGAAGATAAATATTTTTGTCAAATACAGTGGCAATTTCCTATATTGCAAAATAAAGTTGATTTCCGCCACATTTAAATAGCTTAAAAGCGACATTCACATCCCAAAAATACTTTTATAGGTATATTTGAACAAAACTTTAAATTATACATATAATACCTACGTTAAAATAATGTTTCGTTCCTTAACGAAATATAATATGTTGGCAAACAACACATCTTCGAGAACATTGTGGAATCGTGTCAAAACTTCAGACAACGTTGGACTCTTTTCACTATATAAACTACGTAGGTATATGTAGTTATAAAGATAAAGATATATTTATTTGCTTTATAAAGCAAAATATTATTTTTGCCCAAGGCGATCTGAACAACTTGAGTTCGACGGATTGGTACTCCAACAGGTTTCGATACCTACTTAATAATAAATGCCTGTACGTATACACCTTAAAGTAAATATTATTATATTTTTAGAATGGTATCCGAAGGAGTCTGCATGGTCTGCCTCTCTCCAGCCGATACCAAATGTTCCGGCTGTCAGAATGTCCACTACTGTTCTCGAGAGCACCAAAAGCAAGACTGGAAAACGCATAAATTCCAGTGCAATCCAGCCAAGGTCAAGGAAGACGCGACAATTGGAAGGTACTTGGAAGCCACTAGAGAAATTAAACCCGGAGATGTCGTGCTGAAAGAGAAGCCACTTATAACTGGCCCTGCTCAGGTTAGTACCTTTAGTTGTTCGTGAATCAAGGAAATAAGTATGCGGGTTTACAGATGTACTTCCAAGTTCTGGCAAATCCTATATGCAATTGTAACTTTAAACATGTTTAATTAAGTCATTGTGTGAGTTCAGTTAAGCTAAGCTGAGCTTAAATATTACGAGTTTTTTTTTTCAGACCGACATTTTTACAGCGATTCCGGCAGTAATACCTAGTGAATTTTGTTACACAGATCACTGCGCCGGTGTGCCTCGGATGCTACAAGCTTCTAGAAGAGGGAAAGACAGTATTATGTGAGAAGTGCGGCTGGCCATTTTGTTCCAAAGAATGTACTACCAAGCAGGATCACATCCCCGAGTGTCATTATACGCAACAGAGAGGAGAAAAGGTAAGAATTGTCTATAATTAAAAAAACCCGTATTCGAGCAGCTGCCTATCGTGATGGATCGTGATTATATATATTTATTTACTTTTATTAATAACAGTCACGAAGCTTCATATTAACAAGCACTCGTCTGTATATACACAAAAAGTAAGACAGAGGTATATAATACCTACATTTTGCCTGCTAGGTGTAGATCTAAACACAACGAGAAACTAATGACACCTACCAAATGAACGTTAAACTCGTCTAACATTCAAGCTCGAGTCTATACACGGATGACAATGACACCCGCTTTTAACTGCAAAATTATTAGAAAAATTGTTAACAATTTAAAGCCACTTCTCTCAAAAAAGGTCTACGTGAGTGTATGATTCGATAACTTAAAAATTGACTGACTTATTTTCTTGAAGGTTAACATAACGACGTTCGGAGGACCGCATCCCATCTATGAGTGCATCACAGTGCTCCGGTGTCTGTACCAGCGTGACCACGACGCCAAGCTGTGGGCCAAGCTCCAGGGGCTACAGTCACACTGTGAAGACAGGCGAGGGACTACCAAGTGGAACTATGACAAGAAGATGATTGCTGAGTTCATCTGGCAGTTCTTTAAGCTGGAAAACACTTTCAGTGAGGATGAGATCATGAAATGTGTTGGCATTTTGCAGGTGAAATTCTTTTTTAGTTTTGATTCATAAAAATATTAAGCATATTAGCTTTGTAGAGTGAACAAGGAAATTGAGGCTCAATCCTGTATTATCTCTAGTAGCGAAAGCCTGAAAATTCTAACATATCAAATATTGCAGCTCCTCCTCTTAGTGAGACTCTGGAATTGCTGTTCACTGCAAGACTACAACACAGGATGTCCGCGTACCATGTCACCAAAATTCTATTTATTCGATCCACATACTAAAATATGTAGTTAGTGATTATAAACTTGGTGGAATGTTCCAGATCAATGGTCACGAGGTTCCCCTGCAAGAGCCGGAGTACGTGGCACTGTTCGACCGCATCTCGATGGTGGAGCACAACTGCCGCGCTAACTGCAACAAGAGCTTTACCTCAGCAGGTGACATCGTACGTATTTTTTTATACAACTAACACGTTAAACATCCATCGAATACGTCGTAAATACCGCAGGCTGTATGAGAAAAAATATATCTGAACATGTTTGCACACGGCGCGCCGTTCACTCTACTATGGCTCATGTGCAAAGTCTCTGATAATATAGAAGCATATGGTAAGCGGTTATTATAGCCTACTGGCGCTTGACAGGAGTAGTATGGATGAGTTATCGATATAGTGTAACAGTTTCTCAAAAGCAAGCAGTACAGAAGAATAAATGACATTTTTCTCATGGCTCAGAATCACTATACATGATTTATTAAACATAGGTATTATTGGTTTGCCAAACATGTGAATACGTTCAATAAATAGGTAGTCCACCCCGTCTGTCATAAACATCACAATTGGAGACAATATAAGGATTTAGTAGAGCTAAAACATATTGTAAAAATTTTAAGGTCAAGTATACACGGTGTAATTTTAAGCGTCTCGAAAAACTCGTAAAATCGGCTTTCTATGGTTACTTATTATCATGCAAAATTCAGTTCAGCATAAAAATGAATGATAAAAGATTTATCATTATTTAGTTAATTCGCGCTATGCAATGTACAGCGAACAATACAATTTAACGCTGCAGCGTCGTACCACGCGCGGACACGGAATAGTGGTCAATGAACGCATGCCGCACGCGCGGCGGCTCTTACCTACCTACACGGCGCTGTGGCTTAGAACTCAGCTGTCGCTGTGCTCGTCTTATAACTTAATAAACTACACAGCTAGGTATTGGTTTAGGGTACATTCAAAATTTAGGCAAACCAAAGATGTAAAGAAAATCTTACGTGAAAACATTTATTACAGTTCTGATTTAATCTGATCTTAAATGATCAGATTAAATCAGAATTCAGATCAAGTTGAATTTAGACGGGGCTGATTTACAGGTTTCAGATTAAATAAGGTTTAATAAACAACAAACATTCATCATGAATTAATGTTTTTTGCTACTTATTTATTATTTTCGAATTTACTGAAATTTACCATACTAAACCCGTTGTCCGTCTTATCGAAATTGTTTTAAGTAATATCAATACCACGTTCAAATATACATTAATTTGGTGAAAGTCAAACATACCTTAACGTCTCTCTCTTCTTATAAGGTTCGGCTCGAAATGGCGTCCCCCAAGATGCTCACGAAGCTGGGCGCGATATAACGTATGTGCGTGGAGACGAGGCATCATCGTGGGATCGGCTGCGATATCACTGTTTAGTTTGTGAAATGCGTCACTTATGCGTCGACCCAGGCGGTCTCTACGTAGGAATTTGTGTACAATCCAGTGCGAAACTCGTACTTATACCACTATGCCGCAAAAGCTTTGCAGCAGTTCGTGTGCCAAGGCGGGGATTACGTTGGACTGACTCCAATATTCGCTGCTCAACTCGGGCGCTAACATGTCTGACCGAGCCTTCCTGCTGTGGTACGATGTGCTCGTTATCAAGTACCCGTTGATATGCCCGAGTGATAACACGGCTGTCCACCGGATGACGAGCGTTAGGGTAGCGCTGAATGTAAATACGTAGCGCTAGAGAAGCATTTCTTCTTGCTTCACCATATGCCATTAACATCTCCCCGTATACCCGCGCAGAAAACGGCTGATTCGGCACCCGATCCATAATAAAACACACAAAAACACAATACGCAAAAACACAGCACACAAAAGTTCTGATCGAATTACACTTTTCACTGCTCAAGTTGCTAATTATTTATAAAACAGTCACGATTACTTCCCCTTTCCGATGGAAGTCCCGGCGAACTGAACGAATTTATCTACTTATTTGAAAATTATTACAAAGTTGCACATTGAAACAAATACAGGTGATATAATGGTAACTTGTGAAAATCGATTAGTTTCATACGATCAATGAAATTAGACTTCATGTGAAACTGTATTTGAAATATCTTTAAACATAAAACCAGTTACGTAATTTAGTTATATGGAATAAACGTTAAAAATGAATCAGTATCGTTTTCTTACTTATACCACAGTACATAATTTATGTACTGTGCCTATACACCTTATAATGTTTAGATGACGTCGAATTACATAGTAATTAAAATAATTATTGTTATTATGACATAAGTAAGTCCTAAATTAACAAGTTTGTATTAAATGTTAAGCATTAGGTACCTAATAGAAATACCGCCCTAGTAATCGCTTAAATAAACGCAAGTCTTTATTTTATAATCCTGGAATTTTATGATCATCGCAAATTTGTTTCGATATCGATATCAACTGATATTCCTATAATGACGAAAGTACAATCACGCGACGGTAGCGCCACAAACGTTGCGTGGCGTCAACGAAAATTACAGCGAGCCGCTAGCCGCCACTCATTTGTGTGGCGGCGGTGTGCCTACTTATTGTGTTAGTGTGCGTAAATACTAAACAGCGTGTACACGCACACAAGCACGCGTGTAACACAAACTTATGAGCGTCACAGGGAAATGATCTTTCTGCTCGGATGGTGTGTAGTGGTTCAGGTGGTCGCCTCGTCTTTTAACACTGCGCCGATTGTCGTGGGTTCGATTCCCGCACGAAACAGCACTTTGAACAATCTAAAATTGTGGTTTCATGTATGGGTGTACAGTGTGTCCGTTAATTTAATGTTTCTAAAGTCACCTGCGACACAAGATTTATACCCGAGTTGTTTATTTAAAAGCTAAAATAAAAACGCTTTAGTAAGACAGGCTGATCGTATAAAATGTCGTGTACCTACACGTCGTATTGTTTTTGCTAATTTGTGCTAACAGTATCTATTGGTAACGTTCTGTAAAACAATCAGTTTATCATTAGGTAGGTAGGTAATTAATAAAGTAAAAGAATTTATAAAACGTGTGAGCTGGTTTTGGAGCAGGTAGGTACTGATACAGCGTAATAAGAAAACTGGATAATTATGTACTTGAATTGGATATGCATTATTTAATACATTTCATAAAATTTTACACTGCCCTCGTCTATCTTTCTAATTATTAAATTTAGTACCTAGTTAACTTATCCACACATTATTGTTAACCAAATTTCGTATCACTTCGGAAATCTTCGGGAGACGTAGCACCGAGTTAAGTGAGCGTTCGCCGCTGCAACTATGTACCTAACTACAATGTTGTAGCGTACGCGCGACCGTGTCATTGTACTTGCCGCCGTAACAGCTGATAGTGCGAGTTTTCGTGTTCATATCTACATTGAGGTTTTTGTGGAAAATTGTTTAATTCTAAAAATTTTATGAAAAATGTAGTGCTGTTCGACAATAGTAACTATTTCATTACATTATATGGAAAAAAAATGCCAAGAAAAATCGGAAAATTCATGAAATTTTCCCCGGAAAATTCGACCGCCAAGGGCCTCAGTATCACGTACTGAATCACTGGTATCGGTTTTCGGTACGCCGTTCCTTACACCCAGTATATGATACAAAAGATCAGCTAGTAACCACAAGAGACATATTCTTCTATAATATTATTATTTTCCAGGTTCTCTACGCTGGAGTGAACATCGCCTCCGGCTCTCACATCACAGTCTGCTACACAGACCCCATGTGGGGCACCGAGGCGCGACGTCATCACCTCGCTGACTCCAAGTTTTTCGAGTGTATCTGTGAGAGATGTTCCGATGTCACCGAGCTGGGCACTATGTTCAGTGCTGTTAAGTGCAAGAAAAAGTAAGTGTGAGCTAAGAAAAATAATAAATACAAGAGATTTTTAATTTGGGTAGTTTGGTGGAGGACTGTGTTAAGGTAATGTCAAGAATAATAATAATTTAGTGTCAAATAAGTAAGGAACTCCTTATAGAGTAACTATAGCCTCTGAATGCTTGCAATGCAACAACAACGTTATTATTGACGTCGTACTATTGAAAAAGTAAAGTTGCTGTACACAAGATATAGAGCGATGACCCTCCTATTGACAACATAACGCCTAGAGAACATCTTCAGATGGCGTCGTGTATACCTGTAGGGCAGTTACATATTAAAAAGTTATTTAAAAGATATTTTCTTTAGAGTAAGAGTTTTCTTCAGTCAGACAGCTCTCGTTTCGATGTGTGATGGATACACAGCAAATCCTAATCACTCTTGAATATGCACTCATAAAGACTGAATTAATTAATGAGGCTAACTTTTAAAATATTGCCTTCAAAAACGTTGTACTTATCTTTCAGGAATTGTAGAGGTTACCTTTTACCAGAAACCTTCATCCTGCCTATCTTGCACAAGACCAAGAACCCTAACCCAGAGACACGCAACCTGGACAACAAGTTCTGGATCTGCAACACCTGCAAGGACTCCGTGTCCGACAAAATCATGCAGCAGTTGCTGCAGGATATTGGCAAGGAGCTGAGGATCATGCCTAAGGAAGATCCTGAAGCTTGCGAGAGGTAGGAAGAGTAAATATTGGCTATACGAAGACTAATTGTAAAAAAACAAAATCTTAAATGAATAAAGCGTATCTTATACCGACAAATTTGCTTATACATTATATAATATAACAAGGATGATATATGATAATAATTAATATGGGCATCGTAGCAAGTGGAAATCCGTAGCCACTGCGTATCCCTAGGGAAAAAATTACGTTTACCTATGTAAAATGAAAATTAACTTTTATCGCCTTTCACGAGTCCACATGTCTACCGATATATTTATCGGTTATTTAAGAAAACTATTGTTTACTTTATGATATCAATGCTAAGTAAAATATAAAACAAATTAGATATATAGCAAGACCTAGATATCTTGTATTATTTGCGTCACCTGGAATTTATAAAGTAGGGCTTATTTGTACTAATAACAAAGATTTTAACATTGATTTCAGCAGTTACTACCAAAAACAGTTACTTTAATTTTATATCTTTGACAAATTTGTTACGTTACACACGCGTCACGTGACCATCTAAGTACCACACGCGACGACCAGGGTCGGGATCACATCCAATAAAAACGTGATGCAGGACGATTGAAAATAGGAATAATTAAAAAGTGTCAGGTTACCAGTTATCACTTCATCCATTATTCCTTCGCAGGTTCATAAACCACTGTAGCACGTACCTCCATCCGTCGCACTATTACATGATGGACGTCAGCCTCGCCCTCGCTCAGATGATCGGCCAAGAACAAGAACAGGGCCTGGCGATGGTGACCGATGACCGGCTTCTGCTCAAGACACAGCTCTGCAAGAAGATACCGGATTTGTTAGAGATATTGGCTCCAGGTATGGTTTAGACGCAAGCTTAGAAACAGCTTATATGTGAAGTTCAAAATATCTATGCCAATTACGGGTCTTTGCGATGGGCGTTGAAGAACCACTATCAATTAAAATATATGGTGGATCCATATCAATAGTTAGTTTCATACTAATCTTCTTCTCCCTAGCCTTTATTATTCCCAAGTCATTTGAAGTCAGCTTTTATGGTCTAACCGGATTTGACTGGATATCAGTTTTTACACGGAGCGGCTGCCACCTGACCTCCGCAACCCGAAGGCTAACGATACCCTAAGGCTAGACCAGTGTCAGGATATATACTGACTTCCAAGTAACGACTGCCATAGATGTTCATGGCAGCCGGGACCGACGTTATAATAATTAAAGTACTTTTAATAGTTTTATAATACTATTAAAAGAACTTTTAAAAATAACCTGTGATTAAAGCTGTATTAATTACTGGTCATTAAGTAATTTAAATAAATAATATTCACGTAAACATAAAACAATATAATATAAGTGTTTAGAGCTAAGAGTTACAACAAAAGCTGTGTCTATAGATGCATCTTAACTATAAACCTTATGGAAATTACTAGAATTTTAGAGCAACAGGAAAATCCTACTTTAGTTACAGTTTTGATTCATTTATCACAATACGTTTATTATAATTTTAACTTAATTTCACAAAATGAAAACATAAGTAATTAACAATTTATAATTAAGTAGTCTGTTAGAGAAGACGCTACGGAAGTACGGACATATTATTTTATTAATAAATATAGTGTTGTTTAGTATTTTCCTAATTAATCTATCTCTATACATATATGTATCATCTGCATCTTCATTTTCAGCTGAGACTCGTCTGCGAGGAACGATTCTGTATGAGCTGCACGCTGCGGTTGCGGAGACCGGCAGAAGGAAGTCCCTCGTCGAAGGACCTTTTGTGCTTCTTGGTTATGTCTCAGTAAGTCAATATCAAAATGAACTAATGTTTTTACTATGATGAAGTACATATTACAATTACTATCATCAATTACGTCACTCGTATAGAGAACACGTACAATAGTTGCATTCCATACATTACACAGTTGACCAAAGGTTTTCCAATTGCATCGTAAAATAGCATTTAAAGTAGCAGGTGCACTTCAGGTGTCACAATTATTATCAACTACTCAGTAATTACCTATAGTTGTTTTACAAACATTGAAGCAATGAATATTTGGAATAGACCCGCACTTCGACAACTAAATACGGACCGCTAAAATTGAGCATTATGCTGAAACTCACTGTACTAATGTCATCGAGTCGATATCTAGAACAACTGCGTCTACCATGCAGCCAAAAATGCAATATACTCCTCCCACAAAAACATACTTTCATTTCCTCATTTAAGTAAACATCGTGCACAACATTGACATTCATAACAATTTTAACAAAATAAAAGACGTATCTATACTACAGAACCGGTGAATCCATCGCCATGGGAACTTAAGATTGTATAAAAAGTATCTTGTACGTGCCCACCGGTGCCATCGCTCGCTCTACTTGCTGTGCCGAAATACTAACACTCATTCCGTATTGTTCGAAACTTTTTGTACCTCAGATATGCAAGTGAACATCCATTGTTTGAATGCTTCAGTGTGAATGAAAGATCGAAAGATAACACAACAATGTTGGGGAAAATAATTGTGTTTAGACGTATCTGTTCCTCCGTTCATGTTTTAAATTTTATAAAGCAATTAATACAGTGGTAACATTCCGACCGCCTGAGTTTAGTAAATGTATACAACATATTAACGTGTTGCTACTCTCAATAAGAAAATACCTACATAAAATACTTAGTAGCAGTCAGGCGACGTAGTTATTCGGAATAAGCATAAAACCGGCACTGTTGCCACGAAAACCTTTTGACCAGTAAATGACAAGGCAATGATAATCAATATGGAGTCAGTAACCATAACATATTCTTACAGCAACGCTAAATAGCCGACAAAGATCATACATTAAGGGAGTTTGAGAACAATATGTTAACATAAAAGATTTGAAAATATTTATTTATTGTTTTTTATGCGTCCCCAATTTGCTTCTGTCTTGTCTGTTAAAATCTTAAAGTACGGTGTCTGAAAATGTGTCTAGTACCGGCAATAGCTGACTCCTATTAATTGCAAGTTTAAAACATATATACCTGGTGTAATGTATTATATTTGTACTATTCAGTGCATACTATCAAAATTAGCTGGTGTGAAAAGTGTAATTTATATAACTTACTCTTTAAAATTAATTGCCCTCTGCTTAGTTGCGAAGATAAGCCATATAATTATGCTTAATTTGTTTTAAAATGTAATTTCTAATTAGTTTATAATTAACGAGCACAAAAAGAGAGAAAACATCTTATCATAAAACGACACTCAGAGAACAGCAAACCACTTTTACACAAGGCTCGCTGTTACCTGTGATTTTGTTTAGATTTAGAAATAACCAATGTCATTCTTCAGTATTCATCTACATAATAAATTTGATTATAATCGGTTGTGCAGTTTAGCTGTGACAACTCAACATAAAAATGAGTTAATACATGTCAATTGACTAAAATAGCAACCGCCAATAAAATCATGACATGAGTTTGATTAAATATGACGTTTTTATCAGAAACCAGTTCTACTTTCGTATTAATAAATTAGGAAACGTTTGTAGTAAAATGCATGATGTATATAAGTGTGCTGTAGCATTCCAAATCCTTGCGAGGTAATTACCATTACTTAAAAAAATAATAACTAATCCAAACACACGTCCGATCTTTATATTTAAATTTTAATGTCCTCCCTTATTTAGAGAAAATAAACTTATTAAAACAGTTCAAAACTTTTTATAATCCTATAATTTCTTTTTACCAGGAGTCTCGCCGTATCCTTAAGGAGTCAGCCATGTTGTTACGTCACGAGCCGCCAGAGCTTCCCGAGGGTCGTCTGTTCCAACAGGCGAAGATCAACCTGGTGCAAATGGACGAGCTGATCAGGAACCTATCCGCTGCACAACCCTCGCCTTTGTAGTGTTCAATAAAGATATTCGTAGAAATTGTGTTTTATTTAGTAGCCCTATAATACCAAACACTTGCCATGTACTGCTACTCCGGTTTGATTCTTAGGGAAAATGACGTCGAAAAGATTATAGAGTATTATCTTTTATATCCCATGAATTGCTTGCTTCGGCGATTATGTAAGACTATCGAATCTACTATCGTTAAAAATACTTACGACAAAATATACATATACAGTAGAGTGAGCGTCATTAACATATTTTGAAGAATAACCAGACCACTGACTACTCACAAAGTAAAGAAATAAATCCTATCATTAAGCTTGCGTGTCTTTGTTTATCGAGAGTCGAAACCTCAGAACTAGCAACTACTCCTGTGCGTCTACCACAAGAGAGAATTGGTTCTATTCGAGAATTTAGTCGTTAATATCCTCCTGAAAACATACCTAGCGAAATTCAGTACATTTTAGTAACTTTACAATTTAGTACACAGTTGTAGCTTAAGCGGTTGCCTCGCTACTGTCGCTGCGCCGGGTATTGTGGGTTCGGACCCCACACAAAAATTTACACACACATAGTTATACTGAGTCTCGGTGATTTTAGTGTCCGTTGTTCAAATGATTGTACAGTCCCCCGCGATACAGGAATCGTACATAGTCTCGACAGTTGTCTTCTGTTTTTAAAACAGAACAAAACAAGACCTAATGCCTTATCCTTCTATAATAAAACCTGCTGCATGCGGCACAATTGTACCATAGAAGTCTAAACGGTCACTTGAAACACTACGCCATCCGCGCAATTATTTCAAACCAGTTGCATATTATTATCTTATCGCTCCTGTCAAAATGTCAAGTTGGATATTTATTTCACAACACGTCGCAACTTTAAACAATTGCAATTACCTTAACGATTGAGTTGCATGTCGGCAATATGCGTCCTTTCTTTACCCAAATAAATCGAACGCCGACAAACTAAAACCAGTGTTTAAAGCGAGTTTATTAAATGGTGTACTTTCAATCCAAATCATTACCCAGCACTTATAATTTAATGCGTAAATATAAAATATAACGAAGCGTCGCCGGTGAAAGCGGGCCAGGGGTAAAAAATAACCGTATTTATGTAGACGCGCACTTATTCTTTGACGCATGTGGTAGTGCGGGAGCTTTCCACCTCGTTTACTTATTCGTTTGTTTGTTTTTGTTAGGTACGTACTACACGGATTCGTGGACTATGACCTATGACGTAGGAGGTGGTAGGATTGTCGTTGAAGTCACGCTGCGAATTATGACATTAATAAATGAATATGAATTAACATAGCTTAATAAGTATTAGTTTTAATATGAGTTTTATGGATCATATTTGAGTAGCTTGTCATTAAATTATTTGCAAGTCATATATTTTTGACATAAGCTGAAATTAATAAAAAGTACATAATACAAACTACGAAAGAAAGGCAATTCTTATTGGAGTAGTAATTTATTTATTTATGGACATAGTGATAAAACATAAATGCGGATACATAACATAGTGCTGCCTTACGTACAGACTGCCACGGCATGCATTAACAAAAAAATATTATAAATATTTATCAAAGCTCGTTTTTGAAATTACAAAAAGTGAAATTAAATACATTAAAAAATCATACAAACAAATAATGGCGATTACATAAAAATAAAAAAAACAGTAATAATCATAACGAAATGCATGCATAGTCTATAGGTATAAATTATAACATCTTTAACTTCAAAATTATTATATTAAGCGAAGTCTGTCAAACATCTTCAGCTTGGTTAAAAAAGACCTATACCTTACAAATGTCGCAAGTTATCCTGAATTAAGCCTTAAGCTTCTAGTATCTTAACAGACCGGCAGTGTAGACCTATTTCCACAGTAAGTATATGTTAACTTATTGTTTATGAATATTCTATAGCTGGTAAAACTAAAGTATAACATAACCTGTCCTGTAGTCTAACTTATCGGGATACATACATGTAATGATTTTTGGTGGCCATATAGGTCATGTACTTGTGTAGTTCGTGGGAAAGGCCTACTACATAAATACTACATACTAATATTTGGTTGAAATGTTTCGTTACCCACTGGTCTCCCCGTGACCATGGCTGCTGAAAAGCAACCGAAACGTCGGGGAAAGTGTAAACCAAAAATAAATAGATTTAATAGTTTAAATAATTTTATTAGCTTATAAATTAGTAAAATAAAATCAATAGTAGTAGTAGAAGTGTAATATTTTCAAAATTTTGTAATACAGTAATAAATTAACAACACGATAAAATCCGTATATAGTAGTTTAATTTCAACATACATAGAAGACATTATTTTATTAAATTAAGATTAAAGAAACACGCGCGAGATACGCTTTCGTCGTATCATATTATTGCTCCAAGCATAACTTGACAGTAGTAGCTGGAAAAATAAGCTTCTAATTAAAGTTATAACAGGCGTTGCCGCGTGTGAAGTCTATAGTCTATACGTTAACTAAATAAAACGTAGCGTGCGTCGCCGGTATCATCGCTGAGTGACAGAAGGAGAGCTGTGTGTCGCGTACGTGCGTTAATTGGACCGATATCGACACGTTCGTGGAATCGAACCTGTCGCCTCGCCGCCGACACCGCCGACACTGCGCTACTTCTTAACATTTTTACTTTAAGTAATTATTGGCGTGTGTATTTATAGAAAATATCAGTAGATGATTATAGGTATAATTATAAAATCAGCCCTGTGTGTAAACTTTCCCTCCGTTGTTAGTCCCGTGACACAAGTTTAAACATGTGCTTGTTCAGATTTTAAGTTTGATACCTAGGTCGGCCACAAAGTTAGTGCGATTTTCTCTAATGAAATTGTTAGCAATATGTAGACGCGAGAAAAGCGCCACGGCTTGAAATAATTTTATTCAGGCGTTCGTTATATAATTCTAAAATTAGAATATATATAATGTGACGTTGCCGATCGACGCAAAATATAAGAGAATGTAACTTATATATATATAATATCATACGATTACATATTACATTTACATTTCAATATTGATATGATAATTATAACAGTGATAACAAAATATGAGTAGCCGATTGTGCAGAGCGTGTCTGAACTGTCACGCAGACATTGCGAGTTCAATCCCACGACACGCATCTCTAACTTTTCGAAATTATTGAGTAATTTATTATCATTCACTCTAACGGCGAAGGAAAACATTGTAAGGCAACCTGCACATCTGAGAGCTTTAATAAAAAGTTTGGAATTAATAAATTAAATATAAACGATGTAATTCGTTATAGATATAATCCACTCTGAATAAGATTATTTTTGAGATCTGCTCGTAAATAGTTAATCGAGCAATATAATGCTATATATTGCAGGTATCGCCGGACTTTTGCAGCGGATATTTTAACAATAAAGTTTGTTATTTCAGTTATTCTAGTTTAAACTGGATTATGCTGAAATTGACGCATGAAAGACTTTTCTTAGTTTATAACTAAATATAGTCACGTTTCAGTATGTACATAACATCTTGCACAAATTAAAATGTAAATTATAAAAGTATACATTTCTATTAAAATAGTAATAATATCAGGACACGATTGGCCCTTGGCAACTCATAACTTACATGTATTTGTTGACTTTTTTATACTTATATTAGGATAACGGTGTTGCAACATAATCACACATGTTGTAACACCTATGTTGCGTATTTAGTTGCTATTGATAGTCTTATTTAGTTACAAGGAAATCATGTAACAACCACTGGATGTCCAAATAAATTATCAAATCAATTTCGTGTAAATAAACTAAGGCTAATCAAGTAGCGATAGCCTAGTGGGAAACCGTTGGACTGCCACGCAGAGGTCTCGAGTTTTTCGAGGATTTGGAACACTGTAAATACACTGACGGACTCATAAACTGCATCAATGTTCAAGACGCTTTTGAAATAAACATTTTAACCAAGTATTCAAACTTTTTATACAAATTTAAATTGAAACCTATAGTTTGGTCCGTTGACTTTATAACAGCGTAGTATCATATCCTTAAGTGTATGTTTGTATACTGGAAAGGACCATTCAATTTTTTTTAACAAATCATTAAATGTAACAAGAATTGGTTTTCGTTGATTAAATGAAAAGTTGGTTGTTACAATAAAATAAAAAAAAGGTTGAAGCACAGGTTTTATTCTTTTAATATGGTGTATTGCCTCCACGTGCCCTTATTACAGATTGTAATCGGTTCCGCATAGATCTGATTAGGGTTATTAAACGGTCTTGCGGAATATTGTACTACTACCCTACATGATTTTGATTAGTGTCATAGTATTTCATTATAAACAAAATTCAATTGGATTAGTACTACATTAATAAATGATATCGATGAAGAAGATATTGAATGCATAAGATTGAGTGATCCCATAGATTGTTTACAAATGTTATCGTGTTCCAATAATTAATCTTTTTTAATCTCAACAGTTAATATACGTAGTATAAAAGCAAATATCGATATTTTGCTCATGTTTCTCTTAAAATTTTCTAAACCAGTTGATGTAATTGTTTTAACGGAATGTTGGACGAATGAACACTTCTTACCTCCAAACATAAATGACTACATAATGTTTAGATCAAATATATCGTTAAACAAAAACGACGGCGTTGTTGTTTATGTTCGAGAAGTGTTTGAGGCGAAATCATTTGAGCCCCAATGTTCTGAAGGTAATTGCATTGTGGTGAATATTGCAGAAGACATATGTATTATTTGCACTTATCGTCCACCTTCCTTTAAAAATCCACTTAATTATATAAATTCACTGGACAATATTATTAATACATGTAACAAGAACAAAGTAGTTGTTTTGACTGGTGATTTAAATTTGGACACAATGTCAGATAATCCTAGTACTAATTCTGCATTATATCTTAATCTGATGGCAAGTCACGGTTTAAAGCAGGGTATTAACTACCCCACTAGACAAAATACGTGCCTTGACCATTTTATGGTAAAAACGGCTGAAAAAATACAAACGTTTGTTTTTGACGAATTAACGGATCATTCACCCATATTGCATATTGATTACACGCCCACTTTTAAGCAAAATATCTACGTTAATAAATTTAAAATTGATCTCGGTGGTATAAATACATGCCTTGAGAATGAATCATGGAACGATTTATACTCAACAATAGATGTTAATGAAGCTGCAGTATTATTAACTGAAAAATTAGAAAGTTTAATAAACAGCAACACCAAAGTCAGAAAAATTTCTAAGCGTGACAAACCTCAAAAACCATGGATAACTTTATGCATTATAAAATCTATACGTAGAAGAGATAAAATGCATAAGCAAGTAAAATTAAATTCTAGTAATCTGGAGATAAAATACAAATACGTAGCTTATAGAAATACATTAAAAAAAGTAATTAAATCGCTGAAAACTAATTACTACGTGGACAAACATAATAAATACAAAGATAATATAAAGGAAACTTGGAACACGATTAAAGAATTATGTAATATTAAACAAAATAAGGCATCACCTACAGAATTACTTAGCTTAAATACGACTGTAACTAAATCGCTAGATGATGTCAATGAGTTTTTTGCTTCAGTAGGTTCAAACCTTGCTAAACATATCTTGCAAAACCTAAACACAGATGAGACAATCCTAGCTCAAAATGCTAAAAACACAAATGCACCATTGCACTCTATGGCACTATATCTAACGGATCCTGCAGAGGTGATTGATGTGATTAGTGGCTACTAATCACATCAATCACCTCTAAAGCCTCACAGCGCTCCAGGTATAGACAAAATTACATCCTCCTTAAGCTTCGAACAAGGCACCTTTCCTAATATATTTAAACATGCCATTATTTGTACCATCTATAAATCAGGAGACAAGTCTCTTGCCACTAATTACAGGCCTATTTCACTATTGAGTACCCTCTCCAAAGTAATCGAAAAAATCATGAACAAACGTTTAATGCAATATATGGAGAGTAATAAACTTCTAGGGTTGAAACAACACGGATTTCGAGCCAACCACTCCACTGACGATGCTGTATTACAACTTACATCTAATATTACGTCACATATCGACCGGGGCGATAATTGTTTGGGTGTATTTCTCGATTTGCAAAAGGCTTTCGACACTGTGTCTATTGTGATCCTCTTGACTCGACTTGAAAACCTAGTAATTAGGGGAAACGCACTTTTATGGCTAAAACATTATCTCACAGATTGGAGCCAGTCTGTCAGAGTTGCAAACCATACCAGTAAAGTCCGTGTGGCCTCATATGGGGTACCACAAGGCAGCACCTTGGGTCCTACGCTATTTCTGGCGTACGTTAACGACCTATGTAAATTTTAAACACAAGGTGCTGACATTCAGATGTTTGCCGATGATACAGTAGTACTGTTTCATAGTAGTACCTGGGAGAATGTACGACAAATTGCTGAAAGAGGCATGTCCCGTATTACAGCATGGCTCGAGGATAGTCTTTTATCAATAAACATCAACAAAACAAAATTCCTATGCTTTAGCAAAACTATGGCATCTTCTCCAAAAACACTTCAACTTCGTATACATTGCTATCCCTGTAACAGATCAAATATCGAAGTACCAGCACGTTGTAGTTGTCTCGAGCTATCAAGAACAACCGAAATCAGATACCTAGGCGTGAATATTGACGAAAATTTAAACTGGAAAAACATATAAATACAGTTAGTGCTAGATTAAGAAAGCCTATTTACATTTTTAAGGATTTAAGAGTGATACCAGATACTACACTTTTAATTCAAACATATAAAGCTCTAGCTGAATGATTAATCGCCTACTGTATTTGTTCGTGGGGAGCAGCAGCAAAGACAAGTTTGATTGAGGCTGAAAGAGCACAGCGGGCTGTACTTAAAGTACTCCTTTACTTACCGTTTTACCACCCTACACACTTTTTGTACGAAAAAGCTGATGTCCTAAGTTTCCGAAAATTATTTGTCTGTCAGTGTATTCGTAAATATCATAAGCATACTATACCCTTTTTTCAACCTTCGGTTAAAATAATAGACAAATGTCCAGTTCCAAGGGTTAAAAGTAATTTTGCACAACAACAATATAGTAATATTGCACCTAGATTATACAATAAACTTAATTTAGTGTACAAAACAAAACACTTATCAAACTATCAGATTAAAAACTTTATTAAAACATGGCTTAAGAGTTTTAACTACGATGATGTAGAAAATTTATTGCTTGTGAAGAAGTAATATTTCACACACATAAACACACACACACACACACACACACACACACACACGCACACACACACGCGCACACACTTTACACACACATATACTCATACGCATAGGTACACAAAATTAATAAAATCTATTGTTTAAGTATGTTCTAAACTATGTGTTTCAAATGCTTTTTGTAACAATTTTGTATCATTTGTTTTGGGGAGGAACTGATTGCCATTATACATCTCACGCTAGTTTGGGAATCAGGGCTTACACTTTAATTGTATATAACTTTTTGTTACAATAAATAATTTATTATTATTATTCCATTTATTTCAATATTTTCTCGTGATTATATTTTACATTATATATAAAAAATATAAAATAGGACCACGGAAACCCACCGATATCGGGTGCAGGAACCAAGCTATCGGTGGTTAGGGCTCCAGATAAAGGAACCTCCGCACTATGCGCGCCGTGTCGAGCAATACTGCCTTCTGAATCGAGGACTTGACCCAACCATTCAACGCGAGGCTCTTAAGATGATGGTCGAGGCTCTTGGCAATTAACCCGTTTACCGAAACGACTAACGGTACAATGATCGCCGAGCTCACATCCCACATGTCGACAACCTCGCGATTTAAGTCCAGATATTTAATTTGTTTATCTTTTTCAGCTTTCACGAGATGCTCGTCATGAGGGATGGTGACATCGATGATCATTGCAAGGCGCTCTAATCGATCTATAACCACTATATCTGGCTTGTTAGCCACGACAGTTCTGTCAGTGATGATAGATCGATCCCAGTACATAGCGACACGACCATTCTCTAGAACTGGATCGGGCACATAACTGAAGTACGGCATCTCTGAATCCACAAGATTGTACTTTAAGGCAAGTTGCTGATGGATAATCCTGGCCACTTGGTTGTGTCTGTGCAAATATTCGCCGTTGGCAAGACGAGAACACCCAGAGACAATATGCCTGAGAGATTCACCGGGCTGGTGACATGCCCGACATATGTCGACCGTCCCATCTTTCAGGATATGCCGCCGATAGTTATTCGTCATAACAACTTCGTCCATTATTGCAAAGACAAAACCTTCTGTTTCGGCAAAAATATCGGCTAAACGTAGCCAGGCTACAGATGATATTAAATCAACATCGGGCCCGTGTAAGGCCCGATAGAAGCGTCCATGCATCTCTTTACCCTGCCATACATCCCTGCGGTCATCAGTACTAAGTACCACAGGTTTGCGCCAGTTCTCCTTAGCCAGAGCCAGCGGGGTAAGGCCATGTCCACTGAGACTACAGCCCGATGCACACCCGAGCCAGACTGGAGAAAATATTCTTTAAGACTGCACACCTCACGATTGTGGAGGGTCTTGGCACTTAGAAAGTCACGACCCCCGCACTTCCGCGGGATGTACAGCCTCATTACAGACGAGCGCGGGTGATGCATCCGGTATGCGGTCAGCAGTGTACGGACCTTTCTATCCAGGGCCTCCAGTTCAGTCTGAGTCCATCTGAGTATGCCGAAGAAGTACATTAAGACCGGCATGGCCCAGCCATTACAAGCACGCACCTTATGTCCGCCCGACAAATAACTTTTGAGTATCTTTGTCAGGCGGCCAAAGAAGCGGTCCCGCAATGCTTGTTTCATGCCATTCTCTGAAATGCACAACGCCTGCGACATACCCAGATATTTGTATGTTTCGTTTGCAGAGAGAGTCCTAATTCTTGAGGAATCCGATAGTTCCATCCCATCAGATTCCACAATCTCACCTTGCTTTACATACATTACTGCACACTTGTCCACACCAAACTCCATTCTGATGGAATTACTAAAGTTTCTTTTTTATTATTATTCCATTTATTTCAATATTTTCTCATGATTATATTTTACATTATATATAAAAAATATAAAATATAAAATAGGACCACGGAAACCCACCGATATCGGGTGCAGGGACCAAGCTATCGGTGGTTAGGGCTCCAGAGAAAGGAAACTCCGCACTATGCGCGCCGTGTCGAGCAATACTGCCTTCTGAATCGAGGACTTGACCCAACCATTCAATGCGAGCCTCTTAAGATGATGGTCGAGGTTCTTGGCAATTAACCCATTTACCGAAACGACTATCGGTACAATGATCGCCGAGCTCACATCCCACATGTCGACAACCTCGCGAGACAACCTTATTATTATTATTATTGTTCCATTCTTGTGAAATCACTGTTCTTAGTGCTGCCACTGTTGTTGGCACAGGATTTGTCGCATATATAGCTTTTTTAAACTGTCCCAAACATGCTCAATGGGATTAAGATCCGGGCTGCGTGCTGACCAATTCACGGTACGTATCCCAACCTCTTCGCAATATTGTCGAACTAGTGCAGCGGCGTAGAGTCGGGCATTATCTTGCATTAGAGTAAAATTTCGCCTATTAATCCCATGTAAGGTACCACGTGAGCTTCTAAAACCTCTGTTATATAGCGTTGTGCCATCAAACCACCTCTTCTACCGTTTTGACGAACCATGTCGATGAACACAAGTTGTGTTCGCCCGATCATCGTAATGCCACCCCACACCATACACGAACCGCCTCCAAAAGGAACATGCTCCTCAATGCAACTTTGAGCATATCTCTCCCCACTTCGACGATAGACTCTTCTGCGACCGTCTGTACCATTTAAACATGTCCTACACACATCGATGAACAATATGGAGATCCATTGCTCTTCAGTTCAATGAAGATGTTCACTCGCAAATCTTAAACGAGCTTGTCTGTGAGCTGCAGACAGCTGTGGACCATTTGCTGGTCTAAAAGGTGATGGCCGCTTCCTTGAGCCTCCTTCTTATTGTTCATGCACTCACGTTTACTCCACGTACTTCATTCAGCTTACTGACGTGAGGAAACGATTTCGTAGGGAAGTTGAAACAATAAATCGGTCGTCACGACGGGTGGTTGCTCAAGTTCTGCCGGTACCGGGTCTCCTTTTGTAAGAACCTGTCTCTACAAATCTTCGGTATACTCTAGAAACCGTAGACTGGTTTAAATTTAAATTTCTAGCAATCGTTCGTTGATCCAAGCCTTCCCGCACCAATGCCACAACTTGAGCAGCTTGTTCGGACGAAGTATCCATATTTATGGTTACGAAACTTTTGTTGAGTTTAAAAGACTAATAATCAATACTATTGGTAACAATAATTTAAATCGCAAATGAAAAAATATAAAAATAATTAATTTCAAACTTTACTCTAATAACACAAGAATTTGAGACTATGCATAAGTTTTATTTTCCCGGCTATAATGTTATCTTTAGTGCAGTTCTATTTTTAAATAGGGTTTTTTTTATGATTATTGGACAGTCTCAACATTTTCATTTAGTTTAATCTAAGAAGTTTGCATACTTATCAAAAATATTAATTTGAAAGTAATCCTGAACTTTGATGCAGTTTATGAGTCCCTCAATGTATAAATATGAGCTGTTTACAACTTATACAAATATAGTCTTTGTGGTCACTTGTATGATTCTGGATAAAATCAGCTTTATCAAGCAATCCTCAATAGTTTCCTTGTTATCAGACTGGTCCAACTCTAAAAGTAGATCATATACTTATTTTTCGACAAAAATGTCGCCGTCTCAACATATTTTGCTTGCACGCTCTTGCAGCTGTGACGTTGACGTTCGTTTTGACGTAGATGCACTTTGATGATTAATATTTATTGACATGTTGAATGAAGACAAAAGAAAAAGAAACAAAACCACCTTCAAGATTATTTATATAGGAAACGCATTAGACGCAGGGAGCAAGGAGAAAGGGGTAAACACGAAAATTACAAACTGCAAGCGGTTTGTGAGACCACGCGTCCACAGCTAAAGTTTAATTATGAGATTTGTATATTTTTCTTGGCCAACAGTCGAATCCCGGAGCCCAGACACAATATCTATTTACTGTGTCTAGATGCCGCATTTTGAAGTATTACTGAAATAAACGTCGTCATCAACACCAAAGCACTTACTGCTAAACGTACAAAGTATGTAGTTAAAGTTAACGATCGTATATACACACATCAACAGAATCTAGGGATACATTAATCCTAAATTATTTTCGACTTTATTATTACATAATATTTTATTAGAAATATTTGTTACAACATATATACAACTATTTATATTTACTAACGTATTAAAAAATATAACATAATTACAAAAACACAAATAATTATAATACTAAATATTTAAATGGTTTAGGCATCGTAGAATTCTTCAGCATCGCTGTCAACTGGTAACGTGCCCAGAAGACTGGCAGCATTGCCACGTTGAATGGCAATGCTGATTCGTTGGGCCAAGAAAAGACCAGCCTTCTGATCACGCGAAACGTCGTTCAGGCGTTTTGCGATCTCCCTGTACAAAATACGAGCGCTCGGACCCCATGAACCTAGGGTTTCCACCCCAAACGGCGCAAAAATGTAATTTCCGACTAAATTACTATATTTGCGCCGTTTGAGGGTTTCCACGGTTGCAGCAGCAGCGCCGGCACGTCCCGCAGTGCTTGGAAGATGTGATGGCGCAAGGGTGTCAACGCACGTTGCGTCCCACACCAAAGGCCTGCCCATCTTCCAAGGCAACAATGACATTCCGTCCGGTCTCTTCCCATCGTCACGTACCAAGCTATTGGGTTCAAGTACAGCTGGAACGCCAGCAGTGACAAGAGCACGACGTAGTATGTCATTAAGATTAGCGTGGCGAGAAATTCGACCAGCGCTTCGGCTACAAGAGAGTCCATGGTGTCCGAGGCTATCGACAGCTTCTCCACAGTGACAGCAATGCGGAGAAATACACGAAACACCTAAACGGAGGCAAGTGGCGAGGCGGAATGTGGTATCGTCCAACATGGTACCTATATTGGACGATGGAAGCGCCTGGAGCCAAAGACCAGATTCCCATTCTCCCACAGCCAGCAATCGAGCACGCTCAGCAACATTGGAAGATGTAGTAAAAAGCTTTTCTCTTACAGAGTTGCTAAGCGGCTCGTCCCACTGCCGCTGGGAGAATAGGTTGGTTGGCAAAACAGAATTCGGACAAGCCATTTTCCAGGCGTTCACAGCGTCAGTTTTGCACAGCACTTCTGAATTAACCAGTGTGGGTGCTAAAATTTTCCTGGTTAATTCTTCCGTGCTGTGAACCGAGGACAGGAACGCCGGTAAACTAACATCTGAAATTTTGCGAACGCCGAGCCCACCAAGACGAGCAGGCAGAGAAGCCTGTAGCCAAGCTCGGTCGTTCAAATCCACATTTAAAATATTTTTAGAGTATTTTGAATAATTTTATCAATTTTTTCTAAAGGTACTAAATTTTTCCAAAACTGTGATGATCTTAGCGCATGCGTTAATTTGGGAACAAAAAGGCAATATCGAATAATTGTAAAAGCTGAATGAATATTAATTTTGAGGAGGCGATCTGAAATTTCACAAAACTTTTGAATCTTCTCATCTATGAAAGAATTAAAAGCTTCTTCAAAGACTGGTGACCCAAGGAGGCGAAGAGAACTTTTATCCATAATTTTGATATTTGGAGCCAAACAATTAAATTTTGAAAGTACCAAATGTTTGTTATTGTTTTCAATATTGTTCAAAAAAAGTTCACATTTACCGGTATTTAATTCCAAGCCAATAGATGCAAATTTATCTTTAAGAAGGGCCAAGTCCTGTAATATTGTATCTGCATCGCCTCCAAGAGTCCTATCGTTTAAATACCAGACATTAAATTTTGAATTTATCTGCTGAATAATAGGGTATTGCCAAACTGAAAATGACCGGTCCAAGAGGGTCACCTTGTTGACATCCAACTGCAGATTCTAAAAGATTATCCTTATATAGTAATTTTGTAGGGTACCTGTAACATTGCCAAAGAAATTTAAAAATTTTGGGTGTTTCTAATTTTGCCTGTGTCAACAAGGTATCTCTGTTTACTGAATTGAAAGCATTTTTCAAGTCAACCTTGAGAACGACCTCTCCATCACCACAACCTAGGTACGTGGCAAGAGCATGTATGGCAGCCTCACAACCCCCTTTGGATCCAAAACCTAATTGAAGGGGTTGAAATTTTGTAGATAGCTCCTGATTGTAATATTTACAACATATCTTGGCTGCCATACGCCGATATGTACACCCCACAGCAATGGGACGAATACCGTTGGCCCCATATAAAATGTCAATGATGGCATCGTCCACATTGCCAGAAACTCAGACGAAGGTACATCTTTTTAGGACATATTGTCAGTGTTGACATATTGTCAACTCTGGACGCGTTACACGAAGAGGTCTCTGGATGGTATTCGTGTTCAGTACAATAACATCTTTAGACAGCTAATGGGTCTTGCGCCGCATTGTAGTGCGTCGGGTATGTTCGCAGAAGCTAGGCTGGATACGTTTAATGCCATCCAAAGAAAACGAATCGCTGGATTCATGTCGAGGGTTGGTTCGTGTACGAACAGTATTATCAAAGAGTTTGCTGAAAGACTGTATACTACCACAATGTACAATAAATGGTTACAGATTGCAGCGTAATAATTGTATCTAATAGCTTCATTTTTTGTAATAGCGTAGAGCGGTTATATACATATATTCATTTTGTTTGTTATGTAACTTCATTTATTTTCTTTTTAATACGGATATATTTACTTTGTTTTTTTTTTTTCCTTTTCTGTGTAAAATATGGAGTGCAAAGATTCCGAAATAAAAATTTATTATTATTATTATTATTAAATTCATCAGAGCGGTAAGCTCCTTCAAGAGCGCATCGCCAGCCTCCCCGGCGCTCGGACACACAAGATCCTTAAGATGCTGTGGTGTCAGAGCGTCGAGCCCGCCCGCTGAGCCACTCCTAAAAGAGCATACCGCTGTGAAAACGTCTTTGGCTGTAGTGATCAGGCATTCCGACTCCCTGTCAGGAGCATCAGGAAAGGAGAGACCGTCAACTGGCGCTGGATGCTTACTCTTTAGACCTGCAAGTGTGTCCGGAGAGCAAGGCGCCACCACATCACTACTAAATAAAAGTCTAGATGCGCCCCTGATATCGCCTTCCCTTAATTTCGATTCTACATATTGATATATGGATTTATTTTTATTGGATGTAAATTTTGTATCAAATGGTTTGGCCGAAACATAACAATTGCGCTTAATTTGTGCAGTGAGTGACTCTTTGGATGCCTGATCTTTTTCAATATGCAAAATCCTATAAGGGAAATTCAATAATTGTTCCCAAGCCGTTTTAGAGTTCTCCCGGGCAACAAGACCTATACAGTCTGCCAATTTTTGGCCACTGAAGGTCTCGCGCCTCGAGGAACTCTTTTTAGTACCGGAACAGAATTTTTTAGGATGGATAGACTTTGCCAAAAAAGAATTTGAGTAGAATATATTGAAGGACAAGATGATGATATTGTGGGATTGGAAAGTACATCTTGGCTTTTATGCACTTTACCAAAATGTACTTTCAATCCCCGCTTACCTTAGAAAAAACGAGCCTGGGAACAATGCGGGCAGCGCACCAGACCACTTAGAGATGTGGTAGGCTGACTTGATCTCACTTCCTCATCGCCAATGCCGTCACAATTATTTTCGACTTTATAGTTTAAAATCTTTTTAGATGGCATAAAAAGTTTATATACAGATTGAAATCTCTTTTATTCTACTTTTAAAATTTTAAAGTTTATCTAAATAGACATAAAAGGAAAACAAAACACGGCGGCAAAATTGTAAGTAATTCGTTACAAGAAAAATTAATATTGGTTTTTTATATTAATTAATGAAAAGGGATTAGATTGATTTTCTTTTTAAATTTAACGTGCCGTGTGAGCTTTATGATGGTTCTCTATTGTGTTCCCTAACTTTTTTATCCATAATCCAAAGTGCCATATTTTTTTCTTAATCATCATTTGTCCAAATTATATTTTGCTCGAACTTAATGTCACATACTATATCACATGCCATAAAATTTAAATCTCTAAATACAATATGCCCTAAAACCTGACTTAAAACCGTTTTCAATAAAAGTTATAAGTCCTAAATTCAAATTATTTAATGTTTATTTAACCTAATAATGTTTTTCAACAAATTTGTATTACAAAGTATTTTACCAAATCCAACTGATACAATAAATAAATAGTAAAGATCCAAAAGCAATATGGCTTTTGTCACGGCTGCGGCGCTGCGTGTCTCTGGCGGTCCCACGCGTGCTAATCGTCACAGACGGCTTTCACTCACCACCGCAGCTTAGGCTTGCTGGCCAGCTAAGCCGGCCAGCCTCAGCCGCGGTGGCTCGCTTGCAGTCTCCTACTCCTCAGCCCATGGGCCGACTTGCCCCTACGCGCCTACCCGATTCTAAATTACACTCTAGGGGTAGGGCAGACAAGATTGCGTGGAGTCAGATTTAAAGCGATTCGTTTCTGTCACTTTAATCAAATTTTAGCAAATAATTTAGGACTAACAATTTTATTATAAACGTACATTCATATGACTTTATTTCATGCGAAATTAGGAGATTCAATTATTATAATACTCAATATTATGACAGAATAGTTTTAGAAGTAAAGATAATTATTTAAAATAAAATTTCGAATTTTTGGTCATTATGGTTACTGAAGTTTATAGCAAACTTGTTATATGATAATGATTTTCGGACAAACAATTTTAGGAGAAGAAAGAGAAGAAAGTACCCTTTAAGATTCATGTTACGTCGTCATTTGAGTCGAGATGAAATGTTGCGAACCGTGGGGATGTTAGAAAATGGTGCTTTTCAACGCGTCGTTGCTGAGGCCCTACACACCAGCCAAAAGGTGATATCGAGGTTGTGATCTCGAAGTATTGGGGATGTGGCTGAACGGCACACAGGTAGATATCGTGTTACTACACAGAGACAGGTTATAGTACAAAGGCTCCAGAGGAACCAGCTTGCTGGTAAGCGACCAAACTGTGCGAAGGAGGTTGCATAAAGTTAGTATTCATGCTCGAAGACCGCTACGTGTTCCAGCATTGCGACGTAGCAATCGCTTTGGTGGCTTTCGTGGGCTCGGAAGCATTTACCATTGAGTGACGAACAGTAGTCTTTGGTGCTATTCACCGATGAGTCGTTTTGGGTTTCATCCGGATTCAAGAAGAACACGCGTTTGGAGAACTCCAGGGAGAGTAAGCCATCTACGGCACTCTATTACCAAGGTGGGACATTTATGGTGTGGGCAGGAAATCGTCTTGGCGGACGAACCCAGCTCATTTGGATACAAGGCAGCATTACTGCACAAAAATACAAAGGAGGTCCAAATGGGCCAGGAATTTCTGCTCATGCACGATAATGCTCCTGCCCATAAGGCGCGGCTGGTGTCGGCCGTCCTCCGAGACCACGATATTCAAGTTTTGGATTTGCCTGCACAGTCGCCCGACTTAAATCCTATCGAACATGCCTGGACATGTTACAACGAAAAGCTTTAAGAGATTTCCCGCCAAAATTGACGAAGGAACAACAACTTTAACACTTGCAAAGAACATGGGACCTCATACCGCAGCAAGACATTGACAATTAAATTTTATGTATGAACAATCGATGTCGATGTGTAATTAATGTAAGAGGTGGCAACACTGATTATTAATGATTAGACTTTATAAGATATTTTAAATTTTAATTAAAATTATAGTTTTATAAGAAGAAATGAATATTTTTATCATACTAATTTGCAATGTCGATTAAAAAAATTATAATTTTATTAAATAAAAAATCCCCTTAATATTTTTTTATTTATATTAAGAACCTTAAAATTATCTATCATTCTTCTATTTACTATATCAGAAAATTCTTCATAGATTTTTAGATATTTGATGAAATATAAAATATACCTACTGTGACGATAATCGCCTAGGCGCCCGTCGAGCGCGAGCGCACGGCACTAGCCGCTCGTCGAGCGCGAGCGCACGGCACTAGCCGCCACCCGTGACCGGCGCCGGACTATATAAACGGAGGACGGTGTCAGACAAGCTCTCTTCCGGCTGACCTCAACATCCTAAGTTAAGTGTTCTTCCCTCAGAAGGACCACGCAGCAAGTCCTTTTTATACGAACTACGCCCTGCCTACTCTATTATAACCTAACGGTTGGTGTAGGGGAACGCTATATCATAAACTGGGATAGTCGTAGAGAAAAAGGGGATGTTCGCGTAGGATTTTTTTCAAATCAAATCAATTTATTTATTTCGGGTTGCATAGGCCCATAGATAACGATACATAAATAACAATATACATACATACCTTAACGATTTACATATTATAAAATTTTATAATACATACACACAACACCATCTAGCCCAAACTAAGCAGAGCTTGTACTATGCGTACTAAACAATGGATAAACATACATAGATACTTATTTTATTTTTTTATACATAAATATTATACATAGAAACACCCAGACCATGACAAACATCCATGTTCATGCACACAAATGTTTGACTTGTGCGGGAATCGAACCCGCGATCTCAGGCGTGGCAGTCGGTTACATTAACCACTACGCCATCGAGGCCTATTTGAAGTTAGTAAATACACCTTAATACTATGTTAGTGAAACTTCACTTTGCACACTTAATACTAGTACGCTCGGCTGGTACTTGTCCGCGGAAGCGACGGAATACCACGTCTTGCGGCCAAAAGCTTTCGTCCAACACCTTGTGCAGGTAACAGTCAGGTACGCGCACGACGAACGCTTTAAAGTTGACGTTGCGGCGTGAATCCAGCAGCTGCACTCTCGGGACGTACTTCAGCTTTTAGCACACGTACTTCGCGATGTCCTCCGCCTCAGTGGTGTTGTGCAGGCGCGTGATGTACACAGGCGTGTTTGGGGACGCGGCACGCACCTTCAGGTTGGGATCCACAGGTGCTTTGCCACATACGTTCTTAATGTTAAGCTACCCAGTCAATTTGTGAAACACATATATATAAAGTTTAATAGTTAATTAAAAGTGTTAATTATTGTTCTATCTTTTAATAATCTTTGCTTAACTTAACCTCAAGACACCACGTCCCTACGGCGTGGCTTGTCCTATTTCTAGATCAATCTGGTCTACAGTGAATAACCACATAAAAGGTTACAATGGCGCCCAACGTGGGGCCTCGGTTGCACAAACATTATTACACATTCCATAGATACAGGCGATTGTTCTCCTATTCGGCAGAGATTTTATCGTATGTCTCCTGATAAACAACGTATTTTAATTAAACATCTCGATGAAATGCTCGTGGAAGACGTGGTAGAACGTTCGGAAAGCCCTTGGTCGAATCCCGTTATTCTGACCCCTAAAAAGAATGGTGAATTACGTTTTTGTTTGGACAGCCGTAAATTAAATTCTATATACAAAAAAATATGCTTATAATTTACCTTATATTGCGGCAACTCTAGATAATTTAAAAGACGCTAAATATCTAACTATTTTGGATTTATCTAAATCTTTTTGGCAGACTTTGATTAGAGAGGAAGATCGTTGTAAAACAGCCTTTTATATTCCTACACCTGTCACTTATCAATTTAAAAGAATGCCATTTGGTCTTACTAATACACCTGCTACTCAATAGCGATTGGTATTGGATAGATACCTTGTTTTCTGGTCCCGAGTTTGAAAACAAAGTTTTTCTTTGTTTTGTCGACTATATTATTTGCAAACCGTCATCTTTTGAAAATCATACTTCGCTTCTTTTACGCATTCACGAAAGATTAAAAAGTGCTAACTTAACTATTAATCTTGAAAAATGTAAATTCTTTAGAGATAAATTGAACTAACTAGGCTATGTTGTTGATTCTAATGGGTAACATCCGGATCATGATTAAGTAAATTCAATGAAAAATTACCCTACTCCTTCTAATAGGAAAGATGTTCGTCGTTTCTTAGGCGCTGCTTCTTGGTACAGACGTTTTATTCCAAACTTTAGCTCAATCGCCTTTAAACAAATTTACTAGCCAAGGTTAAAATTTTCCTCCTTTTTTGGTCTCAAGAGGCTGATTTGGCCTTCAATAAGTTAAAAGATTGTCTGGTGTCTTCTTCTGTTCTTTCTTGCCCAGATTACTCTGAGCCCTTTGAAATACATACTGTTGCCAATAACTTTGGTATCGGCGCTGTTCTTCGTCAAGTCCTGAACGGACAAGAGAGGGTTATAGCTTATTATAGTAAGTCGCTCACTAGCCAGGGAAAAACTTATAGTGCTACTAAGCGCGAGGCTTTAGCTGTGTTATCTGCTATTGAGCATTGGCGTTGTTATGTGGAGAACGGAAATAAAATTACAGTTTATACCGACCATGCCGCTCTTAAGTGGTTTTAAAGCTAAATAACCCTACAGGTCGTTTGGCGAGATGGAGTGTTCGCTTATCATGCTACAATTTCGAGGTCAAACATCGACGGGGTTCTGATAACGTTGTACCAGATTTACTTTCTCGTTCGATACCTATATCCTCCATAACTAATGTCACTAATGAATATACTAATTGTTCTTTAGAGTGCCCAGTTACTGATGACTCCTGGTACTTAAACATTTATAATGGTTGATTCACTGACATCATTTGTCGATTATGACAAATGATGTCGGTGAATCAACACTACCATTATAAATTATATCGCTTTAAAAACTCTTAATACTAAGGATTTTCAATGGAAAGAGGTTTTCCCGTCTGAACAGAGATCTACCATTATATCTTATAATCATTCTTCGCCCACAGCTGGCCATTTTGCCATCTTTAAAACTAATAAGCGCCTCGCATTTAAAAGGTTTCTTGATTTCCATCAAGAAACCTTTTCAGATGATTAGTATTGACTTAATAGTTCCATTACCACCTAGTAGGCGATAAACACTTTTTTATATTTGTTGTCAGTTGTTGTGTTCCAAAATATTGTTTGCTTTTTCCTATTTAGAGGGCTACCGCAGACATAATAACAAAAATACTAGAACAAAATGTGTTTTTAGTGCATGGTATCCCATCTACTATTATCTTGGACATCGGCAAACAATTCATTAGCGCAACGTTTTTTCATTTTGTAAAATCCTTCGACTCAGTAGTAATTCAACAGGGGAGTGATCAGAAGATAAATTGGCACTAGATTTGCAGCTCATGTGACTGCTGTTAATACCTTTGGTGATGTAGAAGTCGATCAGGTCTGGTATCTTTTTGTGTCTGTAGACCAATATGTCGGCACACCTGTCGAAGCAACCCCAAGTCGTAGTTTATTTATAGTGGTCAATAATTGTCGACCTTTTGGGGTGATTATCCGAGAACCCCAAAATGTGTGCTTGGCATTAAAATCACCACCAACTAAGAACCTTGGTCCTAAGGTTTTAAAGAAATCCTTATAGTCCTATATATATATACTATGACATGGGCCCCTGGAAGTGGTCGGTTCCGAGGCGCGTGGAAACAAACGGCCTTGGACTTGGACAGGGCCACCTCGAGGCCCAATCGCCGGATACGATTGACGACTTGTGCGACACCAGCGGTCGCCAGTATGGCCGCCGCCCGGTGCGACTTACCCCTCGCCGTGACAAGGGTGTCGTTGGCGTAACAAATGATGCTGACGCCACGGAAGAACGCACCTCGCAGCACCCAGTCGTAACCGATGTTCCACAGGAGCGGACCCAGAACCTATCCCTGTGGAACACCGCACGAGATCTCTCGACTCCAACCGTCGTGACCCGGGTAGACTACTACCCTCTCCAGGCCCAATGCAAGACCTGGAATACAGTCGGGACCTAGGGCGGTGTTTTTCGAGCGAAGTCTCGACACCGCCGCTCGCAACTCTACCTGGGTCACTTCAGGAACCACGTCGTCGTCAAAGTCCACGCTGGACGCCATGGAAGGCGGAACCATCGGCGGAGTAGTGTGCTCCGCCTGTGAGGGAAACAGAGCGGCCACCACCTCCTCTACCAACTGTGGCCGGAGACTCTGGGACAAAGGGGCGCCCAGGGGCGAAGCTTGCCCCTGACCATAAGATATGGACGCCCCCAGAGATTACGGTCCAGAGTCCCCAGCAGCTCTTGGCGGCCCGAACTTTAGCCCGCTTGATGGAGATTTTCAAAATCTTTTTGGCCGCTCTATGGGCCTCATACAGTTCCGCCTCCCTGGCATCAAAATCGAGAGGGTGGCGACGCCTCCTACGAAGCCGGATGTACTGGCGTCTGGCCGCCACGCAAGAGTGGCGCAGTTCGGCTATATGGTCCGACCACCAGTACACCCGACGCGCTGTAAAAGCTAGAGAAACTCTAGGCATCGCCGCATTACAAACTTAAGTTATGGCCTCCCGGAACCACTCGGCCTCCATATCGATATTGTCAGGCCTGGCCGGTGCTGGCACCCAGGCCTGGACGATGGAGGGTTCCAGGAAGGACCCGATTCGTATCCCGATTTAGCTTTCTTAAAGCCAAACGCGGACCGCCCCCAATCGGGGCCCTTGGGGCTGGAGGGTCGGAGGTCTAGGCGGAGACGTCGAACCGTATGTAACGATGGTCCGACAACGTCTCGACCTCCTCGACGACGCGTCAGCCTTGGACACGGCGTGCTAGTGCGGGGCTAGCGAAAGAAACATCGATAACAGAACCGCCCCGCTGACGCACGCATGTGTGCACTGACCCACGATTGAGGACTAGCAGGCCGTTTTCTACGGCCCACTCCTCGAGCAATTCACCCCTCGCATCCGTGGTCGCGGAACCTCAAGCCGAGGATTTGGCAGGTAATAAGGTCCCCGACGAAGAGCACGGGCCGAGGGTGGCTTCGAGCGACGACGACGTTCAGTTCGAGGAGATACTCCTCGAAGTCGGCAAGAGGTCGGTTGGGTGAGAAGTACCAGCCCACCACAACCGCTTCTCCTACGAGTGCTAATGTAGTACTTCCTAGCGTAACACTAGAAAATATATACTTCTAAACTGCGTACTTCAAAGCATATTGTATATGACTATAAAATTATTGTTATAAATTTTTTTTAGACTAAACTTTGTAGCTTTATTACGCACTCTATCATCATGCCAATTATTGCTTTCAAAAATACTCATTGAAATCTAAACATTTCATTTTTTTCATCTTGTGGTTCAGTGGTTAAATGGTCACTGCCAAGTCGGTCTACGGGTTCAATTTTTTTGTTTCTTGTCATTTTTTTGCATTCATACTGGCTATATTTCTGTATTGTTTCAATGTCGTCGTAGTTGTCGTTTATTAGTCTTCTTATCAAAACTATTAAGTAATTATATTGTTGACAATCTAAACGGGTTTATTATCTAACGGCCAGTGGTCGAGTCCGCATTTCTAATGAATTTATCACCTCGCCTTTAACGTGTTTATTGTTGTTATCTGCTAATGATCTGTTCGCAGCTACGGTGTCATCCTATTATAGATTCTTGTTCCCTAAATACTATATACCTAATATAAAAACTGACATCACTCCTCCTAAAATTTTTTCAGATACCGTCCTGCGGTGGCTGACGGTTGCGAGGAGCACTCCAGGGACTGAGCTTTCCCTGAGAGGAAAAACTCTTCTCCAGCGAGGGGGGTGTGTGACGATAATCGCCTAGGCGCCCGTTGAGCGCGATTGCACGTCACTAGCCAGTACCCGCGACTGGTGCCGGACTATATAAGCGGAGGACGGTGTCAGACAAGCTCTCTTCCGGCTGGCTTCCACATCCTAAGTTAAGTGTTCTTCCCTCAGAAGAACCACGCAGCAAGTCCTTTTTATACGAACCACGCCCTGTCTAGGTACTGTTCGCGTAGGATTATATTGAGCTACGCAATAAATTTGTGAAATACATATATATAAAGTTTAATAGTTAATTAAAAGTGTTAATTGTTATTCTATCTTTTAATAATCTCTGCTTAACTTAACCTCAAGACACCACGTCCCTACGGCATGGCTTGTCCTATTTCTAGATCAATCTGATCTAGGTAAAGTGAATAACCACATAAAAGGTTACACTACCTAGATTCTGTTGATGTGTGTATGTACATTTTATTATTCACAAGTAAGACATAACTATAATCCAAGTCAAGGAACTTAACATTTTTACATTGCAACAACCATTGTTTATACATATGATTATAAGTAGCTGGAGGCAAAGTACAGAATGTTCAGTGACATATGACTATACTTTTCCTCTGAAAATTAAAAATTAAAAGCATAATTGCACCGGCAACTGCGATGATTAGCTAGTATCTTTCAAATGAGGATCTCGCAACTCCGTATATCGTATGCCTTCTATTGCGGATCACTTTATAGATATTTAAATTCTAGTCATAGTCAAAAATGCAGCAGATCACGCAACTATCTATACTAACTATATATCAATACTAACTACATATATATTAGGTGGTTTGTAGATGGACGTTATTGTGCAGCTGCCGTGCCGGTGTCTACTGTGATGATTTCTATATTATTATTTATATGGCTAGTGTTAGCAGATTAGATTCTAACGTCAGGAATGGCAAAAACTGCACTACCATATTTTCTATGTGGAATTTCGGCGATAAGGGACATCCCAAGTATCTGAGGCCGCTACTGATTAGTGTCGCGGTGGGTCTCTTGGGTACACATAACATGGCATCTTGTGGTTTTATGAAGATTTGATAAAATCTCTGATTTCTCCGAAGAGAAACCTTCTATATTTATGGAGATAACCTTCAAAGAAGGGCTGCATTCGGTGTTTTGCCTGTTGTTATGGCTTTGGAAAGGGCTTTTCGTATTGGCAGCTCTTCTAGGTGTTGTTGTGTTTGACCTTGAAAAGAGCCTTTGATTGGGACCGTTTGGGGGAGTCATTGTATTGAAAGAATTGGCCAGACTAGACACTGCGTTACCGTGACTAGCTATCGAGGTTTAAGTACCTATGGCTAATATTTTTGACAGTGAGTTTTATGATCGTAATGACAACACTAGCGCCAGCATGGAAATAGTATTGTGGTTTTAGTCTAAAATAATTGTAACCAACTTGCCCTCTTTCTTAATTTATTTTTTGAGTTTGGGTCACCAATTCAAGTCAGTGTACCCGCATATAAGTACTTACCTAGGCAAAGACGAAAGAGCACGCATTTTCGGACGCTAATTGAAAGTTCTTTAGAGTGTTATTATTATGGTATAAATTAAACATCCTCTTCATGTGTCTAAAATAATAAATATATTGAAAATAATTTGTAAAGCTGCTATGTTTGTTGTTTAATATCTCAAGAACGAATTTTATCATTATTTAATGCATTAAAGTATGAAAACACTAAGTTTTAAATATTATTTTGCTTGCATATTCTCTCTACTACACTTAAATCAATGTATTTGTTTATACATACATAGACTCAAGCATGTATGCTGGAGAGTTAAATCGCCGTGTCTGCCCATTTATAATCAAAACAAACTCAAAATATCTTTATTCTTTTAGGTGACAAAGTAACACTTATGAACGTTCTTCAGGTTACACTATCTAAACAATAATATGAATTTAAATTTACCTGTTGCCACGTTAGGCAAAGCAATGGTGTAGAACCAATGAGAAGAACGGACAAGAAACTCACTGCCTCTCTTTTTAATTGCCAACTTTACTATGCTGATTGTTTTACAAATTATATAAGTAAGGAGCTGCAACCATTATACCATTTGCCTACTACTGAATTGAACATACTTAAGCCATAAAATTAAAAAAGGAAACGACATGGATTTTTTATCTTAGCCTCCTACATCAGACAAGGCAAAATAGGAGTATCTACTCACATGCACATAAGGTAACAAAAATAATGAACGAACATATTGTAGTCCGGGTAAAACTAGAATTTACTATTTTAATTAGTAATAAATAATAACCGAAATCGAATTCTCCCAAGTAGCACCCGTTCACGAGTACGACGCGTGGGCCAGCCATCACCCCCTTTAAATACTATAACCACAAGGCAACTAGCATGAAAAGGTAACTTGAAAATATTAATCCAGAATAGGCCATTATTCTGAGCCTACAACCTTTATATCCATAAATGAAAAACATAAACTAAAATACCTCTTTTTTGGTTACTGTTAGATACCAGTTCTACATACTTTAACCTGTTTGAAGTTTTGCTAACTCTTTATAGATATTCAGCCCAATTTACGTTACATTGTCCTTCTGTAAGGCCTAATTATAAACTATTGATTCTCAGAAGATTCTTACAAAACAAGAAACAGAGCCTCTAGGACGGCAAAATTATGTACACAGCATCTTACGTAGTTAGAATCCACGATAGAAATTAAACATACAAGAGCACACTAACAAGTACGAAAAAGTCAATAACACAAAATACTTATCGTATGCCAGATCTTGGTATCACGATGATAACGAATTTGCAACATGCTCAACATTATTTCTTAATTAGAATCTTGCAACAAACTTATCTCACACAGTTATCATTTGTAAACAGCCAATCATATACGACGGAACACGAAAATCTTTGAGCAAACACAGAGACGAGTTCTGCCGCAATCTTTACAACAAATGTACGTAGATATAGTGGAAGTAACAAAAATCATATTATAATAGTACCACATTATTCATTGGTTTGTCCAAATCATGCCTTGAATGTCCAGTGAGGATTCTAAAGTGATAATTTTGTATGAGACGTAGTGGTTGGCTGCGATGTAACGTAAGGCGACGAACAGCGCGGTATTTGCTGTTCACATTAGGAGATAGTCTGCGTGAAGGCACAACGCGTTAAAGGTTCGTCCAATGTTTGTTTAAGTGCTTGCTGTGATTTCTTTAAGACTTTAAGGTGTTGTGGTCGCAATTTTGTTAATCTGGATGTTTCGTACGAAGATGGAAGGAGTTTAAAGGTAATTTGTACTTTTAAAATTTTATAAAAGGCATAAGCAATTCAAAATATTCGCATAGTGTAATAACCTCTGCAAAATCTGCCTCCAAGGTCAATATACAGGAAGAGATAGCTGAAGAAGGTTTTAATGCCAAGGTGATTCTCATCGTTGACATTGGTCTGGAACTCAGAGTTTAATTACACATTCAGAATATCATGACATTTTACGTCAGCAGTAGAAACTAGCTAACAGTCTATGGGCTGGTTCCATATCTGAAGATGGTAATGTTTTATTGGATTTTGTATTTAAGTACGTGCTGGTACATATGAACATTAACTACCAGATATCAAGTTACATCTTTATCTCCAACACAACAGACCCAGAAGATTTTTGAGAAAACTATTTGCTTATATCTTTTATCTTCATTTTCCCTTTATCTTCATAAGCGTTGAATATGAAAAGATTATTATATGTTTCTTTATCTAATTGGATAAGGAATGAATAAGATTTTACATTTGAGCTTTAGTGTAAAACTCAATAATTAACTATTTATAAGTAATTATATTAATTTTTGGCTAAATATATTCGCAAAAATGATGTTGTGTTATTAGTAAAATGATAAGTGTATGAAGTGTACTGTATTATAAATCATTCAGCTTCTATCAACTGCACTGATATGACTTTTTAAGAGTCTCAATATTTTTAATTTAAGAATTTTATAAATATCTGAGTAATAATTTTGTAGCAACATAGTATATATGCACTGGCCAAGACTTTTTTGCCAATGCATATTTATTATCTTAAGATCTCGAGACTGTTTAAAGACAACAAAGATAGTAGAAAGAAAAATAGCGAGAAGTGATATCAGTTTACGTAAATTTTTTTATTTGGAGACAAGAAGCAGATGCGCATAGCATCCAAAATTAGATAAGTTACTACATATGACAAGGTTAAAAATATGAGAGATCTGTAGCACAACTTGATGACCGTAAATATATGCCTACATACTACTCTCGGCGGGAGTGAAAACATAAGAACTGCGTATCAACATTGGTTAGCCCAAAATCCAAAAAAGCTGTGCACTTATACGTTGCAAAAACCCGAAGTTCAAAAACCTGAGTTGTGTATAATTAGTGAGGCTTCAAAAATGATGAGTCACAGAAACAGTTAGATAAATTTGACAACAACAGTGTTGGTTAAAGAAGTCAAAAAGACGCTTACATTGCAAGCTTAATACCTGCGTTTCGTAGAAGGTACATTAGAATATTCGCTATATATTATAATTATCAGTGTGTTAGTTACTTCAATGACCATTTTATTGACGTCGCACTGTGGGCTGAAAATCGACCTCCATAGACATAGAAATGAAAGTTGCTAGATGTTCGTTTTGTTGACAGATATGGCTTCTATTAGCTATTATACACATAACAATGTCGTCTGAGCTAACTCCGCACAGAAATGAATTTATTATAAGGTTTTTTCGAAAAAAATGTATGGAGCTAGCATGAAAAATCTGAATATCTCTGAACTTGCAAGGAAAACCGTAATATCCTCAGAGATGGTTATAGGACTAATTATTTGTGATTTTTTGACATAGTTCATATAACGGTACCGGCTGCAGAACTTTTTTTAAAAATCATCTAATTTTTAATTAATTTTTTTTAACATTAAACGATTTGTTTTATTGTAAAAGTAAAGAAACAACACGTTATATGCATATAATACTAAATCTTCGCCAGTTATTTGTTAAAATATCAAGAAAATTATTTTTGCCTTACATAGTATATATGTTTTAAAACAGGTAATTGGATACCATTACTAAACTTTGCATACAGGTAAACCACTGAATATTAAATTAGCCTTCTAATGAGTTCTTAATAAGAGATTAAGTGATTTGCAATATCGCACAATGGTAACTACGGAGTACACTAATTAAATTCTTACAGGTAAGTACATAAGTAAACTAATTAGTTAATTAGACATGTTACGAGTTCTAAGAAATATTTTCGACAACTGTCTAATTATTTTATTATTATGTCTAAATGAAGGTATTTTTTTAAATCATTAAATTCTACTAATGTCAAAGTAAAGATCAATCGATAAGTTAGTTATTTTATTAACGCTAATAATAGGCATTAAATAAAAAGAAAAATAAATTAAAAAGGTATTTTTTAATAGTTGATAAAATTTATATAAAACAAAACATAGGTACAAAAGTATGCAAAAACATAAATAGGTACAAGAATAGTAATATAAAATATTTAAAAATAAATCAATTGCAAAACATAGTTACGTACCAAAGCTAAATAACGAAAGATCATGAAAAAATTACTTTGAATAGAATTATAATTAAAAGCACAAAAAGTTTCTAGTTTTCCTTATCACTCTCGTCGATTTCTGAATCAGAATCTAGATTGCCTAGAAACTCAAAGTCAGTTTCTTGAAACTGAATTAAATTGAGGGTTTCAGGAAATAAATCCTCCTTTTTCTTGGCATCTAACTTGGGCCTTTGTACATTTATAAAAGGATCCGAAGAAACAACTAACATATTAAGGATATCATGATTCGAATCTTGCCTGCTCTTTTTCTGCGAATGATGTTCCCGAAACCTCCTAAAATCTTTATTGCGAGACTCGGATGCTTCTTCCGAGAGACTTCCTATGGGTACAACATCATTCTTCTCGATTATGTCTGCCCCGTGTATAAGTAATTTGTGGACGGTTGATGACATATAGTACCAGTCATATAATTCCACGTACCTCTCTGCTGTTTTGAAGGCATAATCTTTAAATTTAATTATATCTACTTTTTCCCCGGAAGTTATTGCCTGTAAAATCACAGCAAATCTTCTTATTAGTTCTTCGTCCAACCCAGTAATGGCTGCAGTTTTATGGGGATATTTGAAAAACTTTCTTGCAGTGTTGCCGTCATTAGTAGTTCCGGAACCTTGTTTAACAATGTCAATCAATAGATTAAATTCGTCTTTAAATTTGTCTTGAATAATCTTTTTTCTCTTACTTAGCATTTCTTTGTGCTCGTTACCTCTCGCAGCCCACTCTTTAAAATCTAGTCTATACGAAATATGTAGTAAACATTCCATACAATTTATACGGGCGTGTAGAGATGACAATCCAAACTCGTATATATCAGAAGATACGGTCTTTGCTGTTACTACACTCAAACGGTTCATTTCTGTCGGTTTTGCCAGACACAAATAGCATGATGAACTTGATCTGGCTTGAGACAAATACGTGCAGACTTTACCATCGATCATTGTCATCATTAGGTGATGATTCACCCTGTTTCTATTATTGCACTCTGTAGGAATGAGAGCCTTAATTTCTTCATCCATTCGTCGTTTGTGTTCGATGACTACTGCTTCGCTTTCCTTCACAAAAGTAAATTGAACTGGACGACAATACATTGCTGAGCATGGTTTTGGGTTCATCCACAAAGTATTGTCTCCATCAGTCAGTTTTAGTGGCACCAAGGAAGTCATGAAAATACTTGAATCGTCTTGATCGCTATCCATTTTCTGCTTGTATCGGCTTTGGTTTGACGCACCATCGAAACCCCATTTAGATATCAATTTTAAATCCTTATTTTGCACATCATCGTTAGGAAAACTTTGGAGGATTCTTTTGGGATTGTCAGTTTTATGCTCATCAGATCTTCTCTTCTTCTGTTTGCTTTCCAGATCTTCGAATGGTTTTCGTGACCTCTTTGTCATTGTACCAACAGAGTATGATGTTGAGGGTTCTGGAGAGATTGATCTTGATCCCTCAGCAACAGTTGGTTCTTGAGCGACTAAATTTATACAACTTGGCCAATCGATAGTTGCTTGCAGCCAAATTTCGTATTGTTTTCTAAAAGTATCAAGAATTCGGTGAGATTTTTGCCACCTTTGTGATGCAGCTCGTACAAATCTCCGACAAAATTCTTTTAGAGTCACTTGATCTTCAACGGAAAGACAAACGTCTAGGCGGGATATAACTTCACTAAACAATACCTCATGATCAAATGAAGTACTCTTACATTTTAGAAGAACGAATAGGTCTAAATTGGTATTTAAACTTTCCATTATAAAATTTCACAGTGATACGTTAGGGGTAACAAAGCTTAGAATAAACTAAATTATGATGCAAAATGTTAACCATTTTATATTTCAGTCCAACATTAGTTAACGACCTCATTAGACAGTTGTCGAAAATATTTCTTAGAACTCGTAACATATCTAATTAACTATTTAAGTTACTTATGTACTTACCTGTAAGATTTTAATTAGTGTAATCCGTAGTTACCATTGTGCGACATTGCAAATCACTTAATCTCTTATTCAGAACTCATTAGAAGGCTAATTTATTATTCAGTAGTTTACCTGTATGCAAAGTTCAGTAATGGTATCCAATTAACTGTTTTAAAACATATATACTATGTAAGGCAAAAATAATTTTCTTGATATTTTAACAAATAACTGGCGAAGATTTAGTATTATATGCATATAACGTGTTGTTTCTTTACTTTTACAATAAAACAAATCGTTTAATGTTAAAAAAAATTAATTAAAAATTAGATGATTTTAAAAAAAAATTCTGCAGCAGGTACCGTTATATGAAGTATGTCAAAAAATCACAAATAATTAGTCCTATAACCATCTCTGAGGATATTACGGTTTTTCTTGCAAGTTCAGAGATATTCAGATTTTTCATGCTAGCTCCATACATTTTTTTCGAAAAAACCTTATAATAAATTCATTTCTGTGCGGAGTTAGCTCAGACGACATTGTTATGTGTATAATAGCTAATAGAAGCCATATCTGTCAACAAAACGAACATCTAGCAACTTTCATTTCTATGTCTATGGAGGTCGATTTTCAGCCCACAGTGCGTCGGCACAAGTTAAGTTACTACATGCAATATATAGATATACAACATACTTATATACCAAAAAGGCTTCTAGATCTGCACAACAATTAGCATATTCGTGTAAATTAGTAACAATCTAGTAAATAGATTCCTTATTTAGCAAGAAATGGTATATACATCTTTGTGCACAAACTATGTATACAAAACGCTCGCTGAAGTCTAAGTAACATATTAATTTGTTTGTGGTTTCTGGTTGGTGGTCTTTAGTATGCCATATAATAGACCTCTCTGTCTATATCTTTCTATAGTTCAGTATGAGCTATTATAAAAGCAAATCCAAGAAACCATAGAAAGAGTGATTTATAAGTTTTCCTTCAAGGTAGCTTCATCAAACGTCACCACATCCTTGTTTGGCCAAGACTATGATTGCAGACATAAAGTGCAGTTTAAATGTATGATTATGCATGTCAATTACATATACAGGGTTACAGGAAAAGTCGTGCTAGATCCGTTAAGGGCGTGGAGTACCCATTCCACGAAATGTAATACAAATCCTAGATTGTTATACCTCGTTAGATAGCTGATGAAACGTAGATATTTTAAAACACATCTGCCGAACAACTGCCATAATATTTTTTTAGATATCCCTTAGAGAAAAATAAACATTCTAATTTTTTTTAAATTTCTTAACTTTCACTTGTTTACTACGGCCTATTCAATTAACTTATGCACTATTTTAATAATTGTCGTCCTAAAACATCTTATTACACATTTAAAAATGCAATAATAATAATAATAAGACACACAAAATCAACAAAATTTAATTTAGTAGCCTACAAATCGGCAATTTTCGATAAAAAAATTAAAAGTCGAATATCTCGAAAAGGGTTAAGTTTAGGGTAGGGTGTTTCATAGTGAAATAAGTCAGAAATGATGGGTACTCCACGCCCTTAACGGATCTAGCACGACTTTTCCTGTAACCCTGTACATATATGTGTAGATGATCGATGTAAGCAGTTGTAACCCGCACTCCCTCAAAACTGAATGTTATTATATTATTTTCAGTAACATTTGCTTTAACACATATTACCATCGAATATTTATTCTTGCCTCGTTAATGCCGCGATCGCGAGATCCCGGGTCGGACAAATGGTTGTTGGGTTAATCTGTTAGGAATTTTTTATATTAAATAAAATAACTGGTGATATACATGCGTATATGTATATGATGAATCTATGAATATTCGTTATTATATGATTGAAGAGTGTATTGCGTCAGCACTAAGGCAAACTATTTGTACACACTTTATAAAGCTAACAAATAAAAATTTCGCTTGTTTACGTACATTCGCTTCTTTACAGATTTTGGTTTTTAGACAAGTGGTTGTCAGTTAGTTTTCTTGATACCTAAGAGTAATGTTAGCGTAATTATTTTCACTGATGGAGATACCTTGGAGATTGCCGCAACTTAAAGCAAATTCTGTAGGAATCTACGTACCATTAATTGGGAAACACTAGTGTAAGGAATGCCAAGAGATAACATCTCCTTTTTGATCAGTAAAAATTTAGTTACCATTTGCTTGTGTCCTCAATACTCAAAAGGTGTCAATGGTTTAAATTGGAATTATGAATAAGATTGTTTTTTATAAACTTGTTATCCTGAAGTAGCACGAAAACAGGTGATTACCACTATTAGACTGAACCACAACGAAGCGTAGTCAGGTTTAGCTAGTATTGTTGTGAGTATGATAGAAGTAATTTTGACTGCACGGATGGCGTACCTACTGGTCGAAGTGGTCGCGTTCCCACTGCCACTCCGCCGAGTGTTGTGGGTTCGAATCCCACACGGGACAAAACTTTGTGTGATCCACAAATGATTGTGCCGATTCTAGGTGATTTTTGTGTCCGTTGTTTAAACGTTTGTAAAGTTACTCGTGACACAAGGAATTATTTCTAGTGAGAGAATTGACATTTTAAATAATAAAAAATCATAAAGTAATATTGTCTTATGTTTAAGCGAATGTTATACATTGAAATTAAAAAACTTTACATGTTCATTTCAGTTAATAACTTTATACACAATAGCGATAAATTCTAATTTATATGAGTTATGGCCAACTCGGTGTCGTATTTGTTCAGGCAAATTCATTGCATTCGTTATGATGGACTGGCTCGAAATGTTCCGGGTTCGTTCTTACGGGTACGTTAATCTATATTCAGTTAAATTTCAGGACGAAGGCCTACCACTCTATCTCTCTTAATCGTAACCCTGTATGTTGTGGGTTTATAGCTAAACACTTCGATTTCAATATTAGATCAAAGTTACTTAAAAATAAATAAAACGTCATCGCAGGTAACAGGCAGTATATTTTATAGACAACACAATGTCATAGACCTCACAAAAACACACGTTTGTATCCTCCTAATAAAACAAATCAATTACACACATAAACCGTAAGTTATTTTAAACCTACTTAATAAATACATATATAACTTACATTTTTGCTGTCCACCAGGCCGACAGTTTTTTGACATAGATACACTTTTAACTGATGTGCTTTGAGGATGAGCGTATTGCGTATTGCAATTAACCGGCAGTTACAGTTGTACTTTCAAACGAGACTTTTGTCCAGATAACATTACTAAATTTAAACAAGCTCTACAAAGTCTCAGTTTTAACAGTGTTTATCTCTTCAAGGAGGCAAATAGTGCGTTTAATGAATTTAATGCCCTTTTTAAACTGTTTTATAATCTAAGTTGTAATCTCAAAAAAATCAAAAATTTTATGACAAAGTAACAAAAATGGATAACTAAAGGTATTAAACTATTTTTAATAAACGTAAACGTGATATGCTGAGGGAGCTAAGGTGTCACAGGAATTCATTGAATAAAAATAAATTCAAAATGTTCAAAACGTCTGAAACACATTATTAAAATGACACAAATAGTGCACAATAGTAATTTCATTAACGATGCGGCAAATAAGGTTAAAGCTACCTGGAGAATTATTAACTCATCAAAATTGAACTAACCAAAAAATGGCCCTATAAAATTACTTGTAGATGAAATTTTTTTAACAAATCCGAATATTATTGTAGAATTATTTAAGAATTATTTTGTTGACTATGTCCAATCTATGAATAGTACTAATCATGTCATTGATCACAACTTATCATTGATTAATTCTAATTCTAATTCAATATTTCTATTCCCTTCAATACCAAATGACATATATAATATAATAAATCATCTAAAAAATACTAGCTCAGGTCACGATGATGTCGTAACTAAGGTGGTAAAAGCTATAGCTGCTGTAGTCTCTCCTGTGATTAGCTTTATTATTAATTTATGCGTAGAACACGGCCAATTTCCTGGGAAGCTAAAACTGTATTTTGTAAAGCCTCTATTTAAAAAGAATGATCCATTAAAACTTAATAATTACAGGCCCAACGCACTTGTTTCAATATTTTTGAAAATTATTGAATGATATAACAACCTTTACTCTTTTCTGGAAAAATACAATATACTATCAAAAGAACAATATGAATTTAGAAAGTGTAAAAATATAAATATTGCCATTTATGGATTAATCAATGATATCGTTACGAATATGGATAAAAAAATACCCGTGACGGTTTTATTCATGGATATGTCTAAGGCTTTTGACTTTGTTGATCATAAAATCCTATTAAAAAAATTATATAAGTATGGTATCAGAGATAACGCCTTGAAATTAATAGAGTCTTACCTTACTAATCGAAGACAAATAACTTGTATTACACAGATATGTTATCACAATAAAACTGAAATAATATACCAATCGAAACAAAGAAATATAAATGCCGGTGTACCCCAAGGGAGCGTCCTTGGCCCGTTATTATTAGCCATAAAACATCCCATGACTCTTTTTGCTGATGACTGCACTTTTATCTTTATTGGGAAAAACTTGAACACCTATGAGTCAGAAATAAATGATAGTTTACGTAAGATTATACTGTGGCTGAACGAAAACAATTTAAAAATTAATTTCGAGAAAATCCACATAATGACATACAGGCAAGAAAGCAATGATACTAATATGAATATAAATTATGATAACAACACCATTAGTAAAATTGATCATACTAAGTTTTTGGGAATTTGGTTAGATCTAAGCATGACATGAAAAATATGTATAGACAATATGATAAAAAAACTTAACCAGTATTTCTATGCTCTATATAATTTAAGTAAGATTGCAGACCGTGATACTTACCGTGGTTCTTACTGCATACTACGCATATGTCACTTCTACACTCAGATACGGTATAATATTTTGGGGTAATTCGACTAAAAAAGTGCCTCCGAGCAGTATGTATGATAAAAGGAACTGAGCTGCAAAATATTTTTCAAAAACTTAACATTTTTATCACTTCCCTGTCTGTACATATATAAGGTAGCCTTATTTGTTAAAAGTAATTTGAGTCAATTTGAAACCCTTACTAACAGACGTCATAAAGACAAAATACGAATACAGCAACATCAAACTGCACTTTTATCTAAAAGTTTTCTTGTCATGGCTCCTAAAATATTTAATAAAATCTCCAATGACGTAAGATCTTTGGATATCAACAAATTTAAGAAATCCCTTCACATGTTTTTGCTTGAAAAACACATTATTCGATTAATGAGTTTTTTGATGAAGTCAAATTTAAATGTCTGAGAATTCGATATATTTCTAATCCCAATATCATATTAGTACCGCATATATTTATTGTTAGTCTAGGTTCATGATTTAATTATAATGAAAATAATAATTAATAATTATTGAAATATTTAAGCTATTAATTAATAATATTAGTGATTATTATTTATATAGCCAATATAATGTTGTTTATACTATGATATTGATAATTAATTTGATAATTTTATTATGATAGGGTAATTTAAAATTCAATAAATATTTATGTATAGTTAATAATTTATATATAATTAATTTGTACGCCCACAGGTTGAAACATAGTGATACTTTTTTTTAAATATCTTATATCTTGTAACCACCTATGTTTCACAAATAAAACAATTTGAATTTGAATTTGATCAAATCTGAAACCTCATGCATAGTACTACTACTACTATAGTACACCGCTACTGCCTTCTTTTTAGATACTTTTAATCACATAAAGTAGCGCTTAGTGAAAAGATACAAGGCCTGCATCGTTTTTAGCAACCTCGCGTATCCCTCGGGATGCACGTAACACTAGCTAATCTAGGCCACTGGGCCAACAACCCAATCTCATATACATGAGTTTAGATTCATGTACCAAGAAATATCAGTTCTAATGGATTATGAATATCCAAAAGGTTAAGCAAAAAGCGTTTTCTCACGACAAATACAATTAACCCACATATTAGCGTTCAGTTAGCGCCCGTCGTGATGTTTATTTTGCCTCTGACGGCTGAGATCTTAGCTGTTATCAATTTGCATTAGCTCTTAAATTATATACACTTGCCATCATGAGTGGAACTTTTGCCTCTCTTGGATAAACAGCGACTGTGTATAGCTTGTTTGGTTATAGGCAATAAAAGGTATCACAAGAAACGGTTGAATATGACGTATTGAAGATGATATTATCAGTGACGATATTATTACAAAACTAAAAGGCCTTTCACAAGGGCTCTTACAAAAACAAAAAGTATCAAAGTACGTATTTAATATTTTTGACTCATATATAAATTGACAATTATGGCGATAGTCAAGAAGCGCAGTGGAATAATTTAACTTATCGGAGAGATTTAACCGAAAACATACATACAACGTTTAAACAAAACCGATTACAACTACGAGTACGTCTCTTGTCTTCACTTACTATATTATATTATTGCAATCAAATGCTTCTTTATTTTTTGCATTCCAGATGTTATTTTTCTATTTTTTTTTTCTATACGTGTTTTCATTATTAATAACTTAAAGCAAGTCTCGTACTCAGCAATGGGACAGTCGAATTCAGCGAGAGCCTATGAGATGCTACATTGAACAACTGCTCGGTAGATCTTTTTGTTAAAGAGTTCCTCGAAAAAACAACAACACATATTCTTGAGGCAGGACTGGCCCTAGCCAGCTGTGAGCTTAAGCACACATCTGGCATCTCTTTTTATGCTTCCTCATTCGTTTACTATTTCTAGGGTAGTCGGTCATTGACACTGTTTTGTGACTACTCACTATTTGCACCAACATTCAAAATTATTGTTATTCGTTCTATTTCCCTAATTACAGATAAGGAGTCATGTCAGCAGCCCGATTTCTATGGCTGTTACTCTGCTACGCTCAGTACGCAAGGAGTAATCTGATGGAGGAGTACGAAGCCTTCACTAACAACTACCTGTACCCTCTAGAAGACAAGAACGAAGCCCTGCCCATCGTTCTCAGTAAGGATTGGACTTCAGGGTGCATCTGTAGAGCTAGCTCGCGGTATAGAATCATCGTTTGCTTCGGGAATTATGAGTGCAGGAAGTTTCCGAAGGTAATATTATACTATCTATTTATACAAATTGCTAACCATAAGCATAACCTATATTTAATAAACAAAGACAACCTTTCTTATTTAAATATAGGCTTATATTTAAGGGTCATCGTAACCAGCTCATTTTAAGTTATCAATTGTTATTTTGGCCCTTTTATTTCACATAATAATGCACAATCGTAACATAATATAATAATAATAATATTCTATCACATACACACAACACCATCTAGCCCGAAATAAACAGAGCTTGTACTACGGGTACTAGACAATGGATAACCAAACATATATACTTTTTTTTGTAAATATTTACATATTATACATAGAAACACCCAGACCATGACAAACATCTATGTTCATGCACACAAATGTTTGACTCGTGCGGGAATCGAACCCGTGACCTTAGGCGTGGCAGTCGGTTACACTAATCACTACACCATCGAGGCCGACCTTCTTTTGTGTTATTATAATATACATATATATATATTACCTTTTAATATATTTTATACTTTACGAGGACGATGCCTGACACATACACATAGGTGTTTCGTATGAATTATCTCTACTTACTGTAAATTCATAGATATATAAAACATTGTTTATAATATCCTTTACTTTTCCTCTATTTTTTATAACGTCTTTGCGTTATCATTAGCGCACACGGTTTGGAATGTATTATCTTAAGGTTTATCATCTATCTTATTATTCAATTTGTAAACCTGTAGGTTTAATTCTAGTCTAGCTTCCCGTATTAACTTATATAGTGACGAAAAAGCATGTGATCATAAACTAAAACAGCAATTTATTTTAAATATTTTTGACCAAATATTGTCAATATGATAAACAAACATTAGCCAAACTAGAACATTTTACTATCAAGAGTTTGGTCTTACCTAACGTAATCCTTATAGCTCTTTACGTAATTCATTGAAATAACCCACGCCGACATAAAATAACGTTTACAAACGTTATCACAATGAACACAACGCTATCTACGTACAAACACGTCGAACACCGACTTTTGTTTCTCACACTGATCTGTATTGCATGTTATATCTCAAACAAATCTGCTAAATAATAACAGTCTATAAACAGCTTTGTTCAGTTGTGTTAGAGGCGTAATATAAAAGAAATAACATAATTACAGCCTGTTATAAATCACGACAAAGGAACATGTGATAACAATTCGCGTTACCTAAATTTAACTATTTTAAACCTGCGCTCCGAACAAAATACTTGTTTTTAAAAGGAAATTATGATAAAATAAATAATGACATTCGAAGTATAGACTGGTATAATAAGCTATCAGGTATGCCGGTAGATGATGCAGTGGATTTGTTTTATTCACTTACAAGGCAAGTAATTGAAAACTATATTCCAAAACGTATTATGCAAAGTAATAACTCTTTTCCTACGTGGTATACGGTGGCATTGAAAAAATGTATCAAAGAAAAGTATAAATATAATAAGAAGTTTAAGATATACGGCAATCGATCGGATTATGAAACATTTAAACTGTTAAGGGAAAGGGTCAAGCAGTTAGAGAGATAATGTTATGACAAACATATTAAATCAGTCGAAGCGTCAATCAAGAGAAATCTCAAACATTCTTGGACATACATCAAAGCACATCATAAATCAGCTAGCATACCCGGCTCCATATCATATAAAGAAATTATGCTATATTCCGCAACGGGCAAAGTCTGGGCTGAAGGGAAATGTATCACCATGGTGCATTTTTCCTCAGCCTTTTCTATGTCAATTACCAGGTTTGTCAATTAGGCGCCCTCGATGGCGTAGTAGTTAGTGTAACCGATTGCCACGCCTGAGGTCGCGGGTTCGATTCCCGCACAAGTCAAACATTTGTGTTCGTAGACATGGATGTTTGTCTTGGTCTGGGTGTTTCTAAGTATAATATGTACGTATTTATAAATAAAAGTATATATGTATGTTTATTCATTGTCTAGAATCCATAGTACAAGCTCTGCTTAGTTTGGGCTAAATGGTGTTGTGTGTATGTGATAGAATATTTATTTAAATAACTATACCCCCGTTATTTTTACGGCAATCATAATTAAACAAATGGACCGGTACAGACTTATTCATCTTTTTCATTTTGAACTAATAAAATTTACTGTTGTGTCTAAATGAAGATTTATGTAATTTAAATTGTTATATTTTTAATTTCAGGTAACAGTACGAAGCGAAGTTTTGAGAGTTAGGACATCAGTCATTACAGAAATCCGCAAAGGTGCACTAGACTCCTTATACTATCTAAAAGTCCTTGAAATAGAAGCAAATCATCAGCTTCGGTACATACAACCTGGCGCATTCTCCAATTTAACAAATTTGGAACAACTCTCAATATCGTATAACACACTCCTGCAGTCCATCCACGACATGACATTTCAAGGACTTGTAAATCTTCATAACTTGACTTTAGTCAATAATGGCTTCGTATCAATTAAGCACCTCACACCAGCTTTTAAACCGAGTATATTACCGTCATTAAAAAGGCTAGATTTGTCAGAAAATACTTTAGAATCTATTCATGAAGATGCATTCCTCCCTATGGTTGGAACTACTCTTAGGAAACTCGAACTTAATTTATGTAGATTAGACAACATCCACCCAAATAGTCTCCTGCCGTTGAAACATTTAAGTGACCTTCATATCGGAGACAACGATCTTAACTCCAGTTTAATAGGAGACGCATTAGAGAATCTAATGAAAAACAATATCAATTTATACCATTTAGATCTATCGGGATTGGGATTTAGAAAACAACCACCAAAGAAACTCATGGACATCATTGCAAAATCTACGATAGAAAGTCTGATACTGGCAAGGAATCAGTTCGAAAATATAGATGTCGACACTTTTCCTACAATGCCGAATATACAACTATTGGACCTAAGGAAGGTGCTTGCATTGTGGATAAGTGCAGTAGCTTTCGTCCCTGAAAAGTTTCCGAAACTTAGGTGCCTTTTATTAAGTGGAAACAATTTGCCTGGCATCCATGGCACTCGTTTATCTAATCAACTAAAATTTTTAGACCTCTCTGATAACCGGGGCCATCCTAATAACCCGGTGTATTACGAAATAGATAGAGATACATTTACAGAAAGTAAAGAACTACAAATACTAAATCTTGCATACAATAGAGTTAGATCAATATTTCATTACACTTTTACAGGATTAGAAAATCTTAGAATATTAGATATGGAAAATGATACACTGTACCACATAGGTAAAGGCAGTTTTAAACCCATGAAACATTTAGAAATGCTAAATCTGGCTAACAATCCTTTAACGTCGAGCGAAAATTTGACGTGCCAACAATTTGAAGGATTGAATGAATTAAAGATTTTAATTTTGGAGAACTGCGGTATTAAGCACCTTAATGAAGACGAAAATATTTTTGAAATGACACCAAATCTAACTCATTTAGTGCTCAAAAACAATCAAATTTATTATATAACTGCTGAAGTGTTGAAGCCTTTGAAGTTCCTGCAGTTTTTAGATATGAGCGAAAATCTAATGATATCTTGGTGGAAACCGTTATTCTTAGCTTCTGGAGTGAAGCCAAGCACAGTGTACCTGATGAACAATAAAATATCACATTTCTCTCTGAGTGTGGTTCAAGATATCAGCTATTTACTTGAGAGAAAAGACAGTTCTAATGTAGTAATAGATTTCATGGACAATATTTTTGTGTGTGACTGCAGATCCATGTTTAGCACATACCTTTGGTTGCAAGCAAACGGCACCAGGGCATTGAAACGTTACTTTTACACGGCCAAATTCCAGTGCAGCAGCCCTGACTTGTGGGAAGACAGAAGAGTAGCAGAATATCTGACTTCTATAAAAAGTTTACACTGTTTGATGTATGAAAAAATATCAAATGTGATGTTGCTAGTTTGGACTGCGCCGTCTCTGATCACGATTGCTCTTGTCATAATGATCATAGCGGTTGTATACAAGTACAGAATGTACATACGTTATTGGATGTTCGTAGCTAAAATAGCTTTAGGACGGAATCTCCAAAAGAAACCACCAAAAGCGAATTTAAGTAAAACGTACAAGTATGACGCGTTTATTTCATATTCTAACGACGATAGAGATTTCGTTTTAGAAATGATCGCCCAACTCGAGACACAACCACCTTTTCTAAAACTGTGTGTTTACGAAAGGGATTTTGAAGTAGGTTCGTTCATATCAGAATCGGTCATGGCCAGTATTAAAGAAAGTAGGTATATAATTTTGATAATAAGTAATAGTTTTGTTAAATCCCACTGGTGCCGCTGGGAGACGCAGATGGCAGAATATCATAGGATATTTCTAGAAGATGGAACGGCCTACGATCCTCTAGTATTAGTAAGATTAGGCGAAATACAAAGTAAATATTTAACGATGACTTTAAAGTATTTATTGAAGACGAAGATCTACCATTCATGGGATGAAAGAAATTCGGCAGAGTTTTGGAAAAAGTTGAGAAATGTGATATCTAAAACAGTGTGACTTATGGGTAATGGCCTTAGAAAGCTCAAAATATTAAAACTAGGTTGAGAACTTCTATGTAATGAAATGCAGGATTAAGCTTCGTTGCAGTGGCGCACGGAAGAAAATGTTTCATGAAAAACCAAACTCCAGAAAAGCGTTATTGAATTATTCCTGAGACGACATTTTCCTTAGTACGTAGTCTGATACTGTGGCGCATAGATCACAAAGGTTCCACCTCGTAATTGTTATGGAGCCTAAGTATGCATTGTGCAATCTGTGTGTTAGATACCAATGTATAAAATGCTGCTCAAAAATAGATAGACAATAAAATATATGCGTAGGTTTTGGTTCAATGATCATCAGCAGTGATCGGAGTAGGTAGATTGATTTTTGGTACTTGTATCATAAATGCACACAGAAAGAATAACATGGATAAGCCATTTTCCCGGAAAGTAATTCCGGTATTTCCGGATTCAATTAAATATTGTTAATGTTGGTAGTGATATTATTCCTACTCAATTCAAAATTTAAAGGAAGGTATCAAAACTAAATTAATTCATTATTTATCTGTTGAATAATAAAAACAATCGAATTCCGATCGAAGCTTTAATTTTTATTTTTAGCCTTTTATAGCTAGAACTTTTATAGATAGACATAAATTGTTGCACTTAAATTTAAATATTTTCATAGGGGTCATGGTAATTTGCATTAAGGGTAGAATAAATGACGGGGCCCCATAGAGGGCCAATGCCTGCTGGGGTCGTGAGACTGTTCTAAGGATGCACCACGACTCTGAAACGTAAAGGGCATACGAAGGAACAGGTTGATTTTAGTCAGATTTTAGGACCAAAAAAAAGGGGTAGAATAAAGAAAAAAGATAAAAATCAAGATTGTTTATTGTTAAATATGTACATTTTACATTTATTCACATTTTTAATCTTCATCGATTACAATGTCAGCATCCTGGTAATCCTGATCTTTACAATTAAAATATATAACTATGAGTTTCTCTATATTTTCTATTTTCAACCTATTTCTTTTAACATCTAAAGTCCATTTATAAATGGAAAAAGACCGTTCTACATCTGACGATGTCAAAGGAGCAAATTTTAAAAAAGGTATTAAATTATGTGCTTCATTTTTTTCAATGGCCTCACTATATTCTCTAAGTGTGTCTAAATCTGGGTTTCGTTCCATAACACGTTCTATTTTATTTTTTATATTTTCTGAATTGCACTGATTTATAGCTTCTCTGACGTTGTCAAATGCTAAAAGTGAATCTGTCAACGATAAATTATGCTTTTGCAATTCTTTTAAAGACAAATGAATTATAAAATAATTGTCTTTAATGTAATTTAAATCTTCTTTTAAATTTTCTTTTTCTATAATATTTTTTTGCCTCTCGAATAGATACCGCATCAGAGCTGCTTAAACAAGATAATACTTCTTTTATTTTTTCAAAGTTTTGCGTAATAAAATGCTGCCTCTAACCAAGTGCCCCATCTTGTAACAACTGGTTGGGGAGGTAGCGGCAAATCTGGATATTTTTCTTTTAAAATTTTGACTCTACTTGGGGCTTTCAAAAATACCTTTTTAACATTTGCTATTAAAATGTTAACATCGTGATATTCTAACCTAATTTGCTCAGATACGCGATGAAGAGAGTGCGCCAAACATGTTACGTGCTTCATTTCAGTTAAGTATTGTTTTAAATTTCGTCCTGCAGACAGCATATATGCAACGCTATCAGTGCAGAGGACAAGAATGTTACCTACCTTCGATTCAAAAGAATCTTCCCAAAAGTTTTCCAAACATTCTAACACAAATTGCGTGATTGTTTGTCCATTAACTACAGTTAGCATTTTACATGCTACCAAATAAGGTCTAGTCAAATTGCTAGGATGTAATGGTTTTATTAAAAAATGGACTATATAGCGACCTAAAAAGTCTGTCGTTTCATCTAATGATATCCATAGTTTCTCATTTTTATAATTTTGCCGAATCGAATTGATTTTATTCTTAAAAAACTTGTCCAAGTAAACTTTCCGTAACTGTGATTCATCTGGCAGAGTACGATTAGTACACGTACAACAACAGGTACTACACATATATCTTTTAAAGAAATCTTGAAAAGTAGTATTTTTCATCTGAGACCACGGAATATTGCACAAAATGAGAAATTTTATAAGATCGAAATAAAATTCCTCTTCGGGCCGCTTAAACTTTCCCTGCTGTACTGCTCCTTCGATATGTCTTTTAACGTTTCCTTTATTTATGGTTTTCAAATGGCTTTCACATTTTGAACAGTATATTGTACCACTAGCGTGATCGTAAAGTAGTTCGGGATGACCGGATATCCATTTTTCTACAGTTTCAGCCTTGACGTTTGCCATATCTGAACTTTGTTTTAGAGATGGAACCTCGTATATATCACCTAAAACAAAGACATGAAAAAATTACATTTTATTTAGTTTATTTAGCTTACTCCGTTTGTTTTATTTTTCGTGGATCAAATTTAGTCATTGAAATTTCACCCTCTTCCTGTCAATCCAAAATGGCTGCCGCTACAAGATGACGGACAATTTTTTTTTTTTACAATTCCATCAATATATATATATATATCAAATGAAAGGGCTTGTTACGTAGAATATTTTGTAGAGAAGTAGATAAGGCCTATAGTAATTTATTTTACCAATACATTGCAAGAGGACACAGGGCATTCAAATTATATACGGATTCCAGTAAAATGTCGGTTAATAGTGGAGTTAGCTGAATTGCGACTACATTACTAGAATATCATAATTTTGTTTCGCACTAAGCTCACTGGTTCATACTCTATTAAAGATTTAACAATATTAAGACTCATGGTATGTTCAGCAGGTTAAGCGAACAAACACAATACTAAAAATATTCTTATAGTACATCCAAACATGCTTTATACTCCTTGTAACTAGTAAAATATTACTTACCAAAGCTTGGTTTAAATATGTAGATCCAATTCAATAGTGAAAAATCTGAGTCCGTATATTCGAGCCAAATCGTGGTTTAGAGCAGATTCCAGAAGTCAGTATGTACACAAGCCAGGGTCAAGTAACGTTTTCACAACACAGTAACAAACAAAGATGCGCACTCTACGAACCGAAGTAAACGAGTGAGCTACCTGGCATGTCGTCGGCGGGCGTACGCATTGTTCTGATAACCGGTTATTGTACCACCCATGATCCTTTGTTCTGATTGGTCGTTGGGTTTTGTCAAATCGTGACTGTGTGCCGTTAAAAAAATATGAAGAATAATAAAGAATAATATTGCTCATTTTATTACAACTCCTACCTTTTTTTGAGGATGGCAAATCATCAAATGACTCCTTCCACTCTGGCAGAATAAAATTCCTACATAAGTTCCGGTTTTTTTTTAATAATCCACCAATTCCGGAGGAATGTCCATATTAATATATACGTTTCGGATCAATGACCCCATTTCAATCTACCTACTCCGATCACTGATCATCAGTCTACATGTGACGTCATATTTGATTCTTAAAAGTGTAATTTTACGTATCGATAATGTTATTCTACCTGCGCAGTGTTTGACTTTTTGTAAAGGATTTATTTAAACTTAACATTAAAGTGGTAAAACCGTTTTGTAATTTTAGGTCGAATTTAAGTCATGATTAAGAATATCAGCATCAATTACTATTTTCAGATTATTGTCGGTATGTCATGTACTAATTGCTATTAAAAACTGCGCAATTAATTTAATAAGATCTTACTTAATTTAGTATTAAAATAGGGCAAATATGTATATACTTAACAAAATTGTAATACACTCAGTTTTAAATAAGATATATTTTTATTTATAATTTCCCTTCTGACCAAATCTGTATATTTGTTATTGTATTGGTTTTGTGCTGACATTAGCACTGAATATTAAGCCAAAAGATGTTATTCCTTTTGTCCAGTTTAGCGATATTACAATCACATGTTTAATATGGAAACTAACCGACATGATCCTTCAGGACATACTGTACATTATATATTATATTGATGTCGGCCTCGATGACGTAGTGGTTAGTATAACCGACTGCCACGCCTGAGGTCGCGGGTTCGACTCCCGCACAAGTCATGTCAGGAAAAATTGAGACGCAGCTGTTTGAATTTGTGCCCGATACATGGTGAACCCCTCTTAGGCGCCGAACACATCGCCCCGGCGCGGCGGTATACGTTCTGCGGTCGAGTTCCTCTTAATTTCTCTTTGACCGCCGCGGTCTGACTGCTTTTATGTGTGTACGATTCAAAGACAGTGAACGCGGAACGATTCAAAGACAGTGAACGCGGAACACAGAATACGGAACTCTGACCGCTGACCGCCCGCAGTGTGGCGGGCGCCATAAGTGGGAAAGAGAAACATATAATTTGGCGTAATGTGAATGATGTGATAACCTCAGCTTAACCCTCACTACTACTTTTTACCTCCTACCTACTTACATTTGTAATCTCAAATTTGAGATAAATGTAAGTAAAGGTTACCCCTCTGGGAAACAGGTGTGAATCTATGTATGTATGTATGTAAGTAGAGATAAGAGCAGCCCTGCTCTCACCTCTACTTACATACATGAGAGGTATGCCCATACCTCTATGCTTTGCATGATGCTATCTAAGTATAGGTTTTGAAAGTATCCTGGGACAGGCAACTTACAACAATGCAACTTGATATCTCGTTGTTAAGTTATATCCAAAACGAAACAAATTACAGCAGTCCGTGCAGAGTAAAAAAGTATCAAAAAGATTTTTTGGCATATGTACGTATTACTCAGGTAACAGTTAGGATGATGGGTACCCAATGGTTCTTTTTCTGTTCCCTTAGACAACGTGTATACAGAGTGTTATGATAATTGGTCCTGTAGTGTAAGTGTGTAAGCATGACAAACAAACAAACAAGTAACATTCTCATTTATAATATTAGTCAGGATTACTTAAGACCGATAAGAATATTAAAAAGTTTATAATGTAAAGATTCTCTTACATAATAACCAAAAAAAAATATATGACGTTTAGGTTTTTTTGTAGCTAAACTATTCATCAGTAGTATTTTCCTTATTTGTGCAATATGCAAAATCTCTCTTACTACATTCAAATATACCTATTCGGAGATATAATGAAAGCTTCACATAATCACTAGGTGATTACGTAAGGCTTCTATAATATTCTAGATTTCTCATATACATATAATATATTTTCCATAAACAACATTAATAGTATTGGGAATTATAAACATTATAAATGAGAAAGTTGATAAAGACGTCTAGATGTTTGTTACACAATCACGCATAAACCGCTGATCGGATTTAGAAGAAGCACTACACTCTGTAGTAATATCAGCTCTGTATTAAACTGTCCCACTGCTGGGCACGGGCCTCTTGTCAATGTAAGAAGGGTTAGGCCATAGTCCACCACGCTGGCCCAGTGGGATCCAGACTTAACATATCTTATCTTATCTTATCTTATTCGGGGGGCCAGTGCGTGTAGACCGGCGACACCTCGACCCAGTGGGATCTTTTGTGTCGGCCCCGAGGTCTATCCCTGAGGTATCTCCCTATGAATGTACTGCATCAGTCGCAGCATACACTTCAGAGGGAGCACCCTGAAGTCTTCAGGGATTGGCATATCCGAACGATATGCCAATCGCATCAGACCCATCCTTAGTCCAGTCAACGCGTCACATTCACACAGTAGGTGTCATATGGATTCGTCCTGTTCACCACAGGCTCTGCAGATCGAATTGTTTGACTATCTCAATCTGCATAGAAAGTCATTGGTGCCAAAATGACCAGTGAACGCTCCTGTGAGCAGGCGTATTTGGCCTTTGTTGTACCCGCAGAACTTCCGGGTGAAGCCCGTGGCTCTGTTTGCAATGAATTTCTTAGAGTGTTCCAGACCCCTAAGGGCCATCCACTCTAGCCTGTGTTTATCATTGCCATGTGCATTCAAAGCTGCCTTGACGGTACTCTCAGAGAGCATGAGCATACAATCGACCCACTTGCAAATGGTTGGCTCTATGCCGTGAAATGCCGATGCCACACTAATGGCATCAAACGTGGTTCGATCGAAAGCTCCCTCAATATCCAGGAATGCAGCAATTAGCCTTGTTTACCACAAAATGCAGTGCCGTCTCAGTGGATTTGCCCAACTGGTAGGCACATTGTAGCCCGTGGAGGGGGAATTTCAGGCTTAACATATCTTCGGGAACATTATGGAGAACTCTCAGATATACAGGTTACCTCACGATATTTTCCTTGACCGTTAAAGCAATCGATAATGAACTATTTAATACGCACATAACTTCGAAAAGTCAGAGATTCGCGCCTTGGAATCGAACTCGAGACCTCTGCGTGGCAGTCCAACGGTGTCCCAATAGCCTATCGCTAGTTATTATCTATGCTGTTTACATTCTGCTACACACTGAATAACGGATAAATAGATACGGATGGATGTCATGGATTAACCCGTAGAATACTTTATACTAGCGGTCGCCTAGTGGTCGAAATTCGACCATAATTGTTTCAAATTTTAAGTTTGTGATAGTTATTAAGACTGCGCCGAGTGTAAAACGCGGTTGGACTGAATGACAGAGCTCGATATACAAATCGGCGCGCGGCTGCCATAGTAAAATTGTATGGAGAAATTTATTTATTATATATATATTTTTTTATAAATATGTAGGTATCTTTATTGTCAACCAATAAATTAAATATTTGACGGACAAATTGTAATATAATATTTATGTTTCGTTTAAGCTGTAAAATAGGATAGATTTCTACTGTTATAATCTAAAAATCACTTAAGAGCTTACGTTTTTGTATTTTTCGTACATATTTACGTAATTTTGTAGGCGAAAGTACTAATTATTTTAAGTTTTTTACACGGGGTAATTGTAAACACATTCATTGTTATGGTAAATGTACTTATATTTTATATTTGTATTAAACAAAAAGTGTTGATTTTATCAACTTAACTATGACCGCCTGTTTTGGCACATTTCGCTCGGCGCAGTCTTAAGGTTTTATTGTCTAGAACTATACCCTTATACATTTCATTTAGATTTCGATCTAAACAGGTGTAACAAATTATTATTTACTTAACTGTACTCTTTAATTGAGGATATTAATAAGCTTGCTACTTTGTTTTTTTTCTTTATCGCATATAAATACGTAATTATATTATAATATAAATAGTAGGTATATATCATTCCAATCCGCCCAAAAGTTACCTATAAGATATTGCTGATATATGATATTATACATATATTGATCTATGTAAACATAGTTACGAAGACGCAGGAAAATATCGAAATACTACGAACGTGATTCGACTGCGTGTGTCAAATACATGGTTGTAGGCGTAGTAGTGTTTTTTCATTAATTTAATGTATTTCTAATGCATATTTTATGTACCTAAATATTAGGATTCGCCCCTCCTTCTCCATATAAACTTTCATACGCCAACTTTCATACGCCAACATCCGCACAATTTTCATAAAAAGGGGTACAAAGTTTTTGCTTCACGTATTAATATATATATTATTTACTTCCTCTGAGATTTACGTAGGCGATCGCGGGCAGAGACTTGTCATTACTAAGGTACTTTGCAAGCGTTTTAATCACGAAATATTTTGCAAACCTAGAGCGACATAAACTTTATGGTATCGATATTAAATTGTATATACTTAAAAGAAATTCAAGGTGACAATTAATTTGGTTTTCCTCAACCCGCGGTTTCTACGAAAGAAAGTACCTACTCGAAAGCCGCGGCTTGAGATATAGCCCTGGTGTGAAAGGCAAATATCGTAAAGCTGCATAAATGTTATCGACAAGCTATATGAACAATTTCACTTGCTTTCTACTCCGTCGGTGAGTAAAAGTATCATTGACTTGACAAATAATTACATACTCTACTCTGTTGGTATAAAGTAGCCGGATCTTCGACGACGCCTATGGGTTTTAGTTTTCAATCAATGTCCCAATATGCAACGTGAAGAAATACAGTGCTAACAAGTAATAATTAACTAAAGCGGCGGTAGCCCAATAGATAAGGCATTGGACTTACGATCGGACTTAGGTGCGGGTTCGAATCTCACCCATTGCACTACTGTCTAACTACACTCTAGCTAAGCTGGAGCGTTAACAAGAATATTAGTATTTTAAAAATCCAATTTGCTAGTAATCTTTAACTTAAAATTAATAAAATTATTATTATAAAAACAAAAAATCCGACTGCTTAAAAGTAATGAAGTGAAAAGAGAAAAACAAGCATCACAATATCTTTATAAAATTCGACTGACTAATGCATTGTTTTGTAAGCTTACTTTGTCAAATAATGAAATAACTAATGTATATTTAAATTAGTTTACACTAAACACTTTATGGTGCCGCATGCGGTGACAAACGTAGTTTTGGTAGATCTTTTTTTGCCCGTACGTAACAAAGTATTGTTTGTCAGTCCCGATATATAATTGGTACGCTTTTTGACATTTGTGTTAAAACAGTAATATAAATGTGATATGATACATATATTTTTGAAATGGTATATTCACGATTTTTCATTTGATACCCATATTGCTAAGGTAAGAAAAAATAAAATCTCCCCCATTTTTTCATTTGCGAGCGCCATTTTGAAAATATATATAGCCTATGTCACTACCACAATTCTGATGAATTCAACGACACCTCATATGTCAAAAACCGTCCAGCCGTTTTGGCTGTAGGGCGTGCCAAAGAAATGGACATACATACACACATACATACATACGCTCGAAAAACATTACATTTCTGACGCAGTCGGGTAAAATATAATTGTATCGAAATTAACTTTGCATTCAATATGAGAGTTTGATCGTATAAACTCTTTGTAAATATCTCTTTAAATGACCTTTCCCAGATATCAATATGTCTCCATCCAACAAACGGACAAAGTTTCTTTTGAATGAGGATTTTGCTGAACATTTTAGAGCTTAAATATTATACGTGACTTAGATATAATTGATCCATTTGTTTATTTCTTTATTAAGTATCTGTATACATGTACATATATATTACATTATAAATTATATTACATCTACACTAATATTATAAAGCTGACGAGGTTTGTTTTTTTGGTTTGGTAATCTCAAGAACTACTGTTGCGAATTGAAAAATTTGATTTTGGTGTTGGATAGCTTATTTACCGCGGAAGACTATAGGCTATATAACATCATGCTATAACTCACAGGGGCAACACAATAATCATAAACGCGGGTGAAACCGCGGGCACAGCTGTAAACTATATTTGTAAAAGTATATAGCAAACCAGCTTCTTTTTCTTCGCTTGGAATAGAAATAAGTAAGAAAATGAAAAAAAAATATATCATTAATCGTTATCGCTGAACAATATCGAAACAAATTTAAAAGCACCGTGGCTGGATGCCAGCGTCAATACACGGATGAACGACACAAAAGAGTACTTAATAACAGTGCAATGGGCAATTGCTTACAATTTTGTAAACATTGGCAAGTTGGCAACAAAGCGAATTTGGCAAGTGACGCGAACAGAGTACCTACCACGTCACCGTGTCACGTCCCTTTTCACAGCAGTTTTTCTTAAGCGACAGCTGCTAATATGACCTACAGACTGAAGAATAATCATCATAGCTGCAATCCTAGGGGAAAAGCAGGTTCTAAGGTGGATAGTCGTGACAATTAGCAACACGCTGTTTGGTTTATTCTGCCACATGATGAAACAATATTATTAGAAATAATTATGTGTTATAAGTGTTGTATGTGTTCACGCGATTTTAACATGAACCCTTTTGGAATAAAAATAGTAGTTATAATTTATATTGTCGTATACACAATTCTTTGTGAATATTTTATATTAGTAATACCTATATGTTTGAGAAAAATTATATACCCACATCCAAGAAAATAACACAAATAAAAACCTAGAAAGTCCTATTTTCAGATCGTTACTATTTTATTATAGGTACAGATACTAAATTGTAGTAGGTTTACTACTACTAAAGATAGAATTACATCGTCTATTTTCATGGTTTTCTACAAAGTATCATGGTAAGTAAGTCAATAGAGGCTGCCTCGTAATAAAATAAGAGAAATAGGACAGCTCTAGTACTTGAAATATAAACCCATAGACATGTTGCGTCAAACCGGTAGTGTGTTCACAAACACGTCTTTTTCACCGTTCTGTATGAACTCTTTCAACCAATCAATTAATCATTAAAAGTTACCGTGTTATAGATTGTTCTTAATTTGTCAAAAAGCTTACGAACGCCGTCATTCAGGCAATACTTTTCTTATTATGTCTGATGTGTTTAAGCAGACAGCCTATACCTTTTTGTTTCCTATCCCAAATCCAAAAAGAGTCTTCAGTCGAATTGCGTCAACATTGATCAGTCAATTAAATACGTAACCGAAATGCGTCGACATCTTAACAAATATACTTCTAAAATTTATGCAGCAGTCACAGACCTACATAAAATCGCTCATTAACTCATTAAAATTAAATTGCTTCTGCTTTCCCACCGCCATATGAATCTACAATTACAATGAGCATCACTTAAGTCCCTCGTTCTACGGCAAATCACCTGACCAAACACATGCAGTACTTTACTTATATTTGCAAACTATTCATTACTGTTTACATCTTAATTTTAATATTTGTTCTCATCATTTGCAGCTTACTTTCTAATAGGTTAAAATGCGTAGAATGATTAGTGTTAACGGGTAGACAAATAAATAATTAGTTTACTAAATATTTTAAGACAACACAGGGCCTTAAATGAGAATCCTAATGCAAACTCATAAATGCGAAAGAGATTCAGCCTTCATACCTTTCTTTTCATTGATAAACAACTGAACTTATTTTAACGAAATATTATTTTATGATAACGCTATGTAATCGCCGACAATAGTTGATTTACGTGTAAGCTGTTTAATATTAGCTCATTCTGCGTAAATAGAAACACCAATAATTAAATTATGTTCAGGTACTTTGAAATAACTACACTGGAACATTGAGACAACTACCATCTTAGTCTCCCTGTGACCATGGCTGCTGAAAAGCACCCGAAACGTCGGGGAAAGTGTAAACCAAAAATAAATAGATTTAATAGTTTAAATAATTTTATTAGCTTATAAATTAGTCAAATAAAATCAATAGTAGTAGTAGAGTAATATTTTCAAAATTTTGTAATACAGTGATAAATAAACAACGCGATAAAAGCCGTATATAGTAGTTTAATTTCAATGAATAACATTCGCGTAAACCGAAGACAATATTATGCTTAATTTTTTTATTAACACCTGTAAAAAAGAAGTCACGAAACACAAAGTAAAAAACAAAAGAGATTAGGAGTATAAAAAATTAGGTAAGTACATAATTATGTATGTATATGCAGACGGCCGCTAGACATTCACAATCCTTGTGTCAATATTTACAGAATCAATTTAATACTTTCATATCTCGTAATGTGGGCTATTAACTGACCGATGAAAATTGTTACACCCACTATGTGTTTGCAATTTCTTCGTGAAACGTCTAAATTACTAAAATCAATATGAGTCTAGCCTCCTTCTCAAGTGTGTGTAGGATGCCTAGAAGTATGATTGCATGAATGACAAATCTTTGTTGGTCGCTGTTAACACTACATAGTTCTGATTTGGATCTCGCACGTGATTTCCAAATGTTCCGAATCTGCTGGTATTGTAGAGCCATATTCTGGGGTCACGAGTGAGGGTATGAATAGGGCCTGGTCCTTTCCTCGTAAATCAAGGTTAAGAATGCATTTTGTTTAGGACGTATGCGTATGAATAATTTCGGTTAGCTCAAGTTTAAGTGAAGGTTATGGTATAACGGTGGCTTTTGCCACAATCAGCTAAGTATTTTAGTGAAGCGGTCCAACCCCCTCCCAAACATGCAACGAGTATGTAGAAAAAATTGAGTCACAGAATTCTTTGCTATCTAAGGTAAAACGATACAGGCTCATAACTAGATATATATTAAAAGTAAATAAATACTGATTGGTCAGGCTTCCATCGCGCTTCATTCAAATTCATGCGAAAGTAAAATAACTGTTAAGTACGCGCATTGTCAACATGGTTGTGGTACATTAACTTGATAACTAACTTTTAAATGATTGTATAATATTATCGTCAGGATGGGTGGCCACAAAGTACTTAGCTGGCTGTATATGATCGTATTTTCTTTTGTTTTCATATCGTAGATCTTAGTCAACTGTTCAGACAAACACGAACAGTTTAAATGATACCCACATAATAAGGTAAATATATTATATGGTTGGCATATTATATGAGTTACGGGCAGATACTGTAGAGACATAATGCGTAGCGCATTATCGTCTTCTGAAGATATTCTTACCACAAAATATCGTTAATGTTATAAAAGAAATAACAAACTTTGCTTTCTACGTTAGCTAAACGATATTTAGAGCAGCACTATTACATGGCCAATACCGTTTCAGCCACGTATTAAAAAATGGAATACTAAACCAATATAAAACAAACAGTACAATACAGCCAACAAAAAACTTAAACATTAATTACTACATACAATTAAAATGGCCACCCGCGCCATAATGAGTAAGCACGACAAAAATTAAACGCATTCAATTAACACAATCAGTGCACCTTTCGTTTTTAAAGTAGCAGGTCTTGGGCGCCATTGTTGTGGCGCGGGAGAAAACACCATCTTCATTCAAGATATCGTCGCGGGATAACGGTGCGGCGCACGCGCACTCGCGCTTTCTCCCTCGCTCGCGCGCAGAAGATACGTACAAGAAAGCGACGGAGGACAGACAGTGGCTGGCAAACGATTACTCGACTGACCCACTCAATAGCACACACTCTTTCTCGGCAGCAAATGAAACCTAATTCTTATATCGTGTGAATTTGCAATGTAACGCGATGCTCTTGTGTGTCTAATACCGTGAAATAACAGATATTATAATGATTGATGATTGGACGCGGCGAATTCTTGTATGCAACGTCGGATGACTTTAGAAATTGATTGACAGACGCCAAGAAAAACGTTTGGATTTTGATGAGATTGATTATGAAGAAGTTGTTTGTTAATATGAATATAATTTTGCATGGTCAATGAAAGCGGTCGAATAGAAGGTTTCTATAATTATAATACTGTAGCATATTTCTTGACTGTGTATCAAAAGCTTTTACAGATTGAACTTTACCACTTCACATCAGTAATACATAATAACAGGCAATTAGTGACACGATTACGATGGAAAATAAACAACGCCGCGTAACGATTACCTAATATCCAATCATATTTTGTATTCCTAAATCATCTTTTGGTACTCTGACTTATAATATGTAAAAAATCATCTATCGAACAGTATTATAATAAAACAATGTCCTGATTACACATTGTCCTTATGCGTGAAATAAGAAATTTAAGGCAACCAAATTTCTCATTTGATTGAACGCTACTTTCATTTTGCAACCGTTTACGATGCCACCGGCGCCTTACGAAGAATTGATCATAAAACCCATAACAGTGCACCAGCAACCTTTCAAGGACCACGATTGACATCGAAAAGTGCAACAGATGCAGTCCTTGAGATTGGCGATGGGAAAGTCAGTCGGTAAGCAACCGTGGTGGCGGCCGGTCGTCTCCACGATGCTTGTAAGCGCGTACGCAGTGAAAGTTCGTTAAGTTGCGAAATGCGGTTTGCTATCGCCTTTCTGTTTGTGGTGAGTGCTAATTACGTTAAAAGTGTTAATGGAGGGTGCTCTCTCTTTGCAAATGGACGCTGTGTGATTGATGTAGGATTACTGCTTCAAGAAGATTTGATGAGTTTGTTGACGGAAAACCGAGTGCTTTAATTAGGTCTCATTATTATATTGACAAGATAAAGCAGCAATGAGAGATTCCAGAAGTAATACAAGATACAGTTGACTATTGTACGAATCTTCGAAAGGAAGATAGCAAAAGATATTATTATAAGAACGTGTTTCTAAGCGCGTAAAAATTGTACGATGTTAAAAAACGGGGGCATCTACAAAATTAACTAGAAAGAAAGGTAACCAAATCGAAATAAAACGAACCGTTTCATTTGATGTTATCATGGCAAAAGTCATTGTAAAATAATATCTGATGTACGGAAAACTAAGCAAATAGTAACTGAACGCGTTGGTAAATTCGAGGATACTAGAACTGAATTGAGCTGTCTATTTAACATAAAGCTGTCTATTGTTTTGCGATATGTAAATACACCTATGTTCAATGGGCATTTAACATACAAAACATTGCATATAATCAATCAATTATATTACAATCATTACACCTATGCGTAAATGTTCCAAGGATCACACTCGTGATGCGAATGGGTACAAATAAAAAAGCATACTATCCAACTGTCAAACAGAAGAATCAACAAAAAATTATTATAACAAATCAATAGAATTTATAATAAATAGTTTAAACAATGGTAATATAGATAACAGTGGGTCGGACGCTTACAAAGAGTATGAGGTGAGTGAACTTGACGAACAATTGTTGTCAAACAAGAAGCAGCAACATACTCGTAAGTAGGTAAGTAATGAGGTAGACAATTAACTATTGGAACATTGTGGAACGGACGCAGACGAGAGGTGTCTGTTTAGACACACTGAACATTAACATACAAGCTTAATAGGCATGTTTCTAACGCGAAATTCATAATAAACAAATAACTGGTTTACTTAGTTTTTTATATTCGTTCCAGTAAATATATTCTCATATATATTATAAATGATCACGTACTTAATACTATAAATAATGTGATTGAAGACGATGGCGATACAGTACCTACTTAGCACCAATTTTATGATGAAAATATGAAACAAGTAATCTTCATCTTTAAATGGTCATTCACGACGGAAGAGATAAGTACTCGTAAAGAAATAACGAGGATTAATGACTTATGTTTCAGATTAAACTTCTTATTAACCTCCTTAAAAACACTAAAATTAATATAACGATAATGCCGTTCAATAACTATAAAAACCTATAGACGCAGCATATAAAAATATACAACATAATGTATGTATTATGTAAATTAAAAGTTAGGTTTTTAATCAAAAATATATTTCGCTGATCTTATATTTATCGCGATGCTGATAAAGTTTTACATAACAATTACTTTAAGAACCGCAATCCTGGCTACATATTGAAAATCAATCTCTCAATAGATAAAATAAATCCTACTTCGTATATTCTCGAGGCATATAGCCATAGATCAGATGTAAGGTCGTAAAAACTAGTCTAAGCCAAGAAAGAGAATCAGGACGAGCTGTACAGTCAACAAGAGCACAGGCCGCGTGGGAAGCGGGCCGCCTCACCCACTTTAATTGCTTTTCACACCGACTGTACCGGCCAGGGCTGCTAACCGTACTTTATGGCACTCTATGCCATATTTGAAACTATTATGAACTGTAATGACGTAGATATAAGCATTAGCGAAATAAATGCCGCTATATTTTTTCTTCTAAAGAAAGTAGTGCCAACCCTGATATCGGCGCAACGAACAGCAAATTCTAGTTAGTTACTATGAGACTAATATATTATGACTAAGAGAGTTAACTGATATTTTAATTGGAAGATGAAAATTCTTGTAAAGTTAATTATTATATTAATAATTGTTAATTATTATATAAACTTGCATGAAATTAAACATAAAGATAAAATTAATCATTTGAGTATTAGCTGTGTAAATTATGCGGTAAAATAAAATAATAATAACGGTTAATATGGTAGCGTGTTTGTATGAGAAATATTATGACTAAGACCTTAGATTGAGCGGCGTAGGACCACTGATTGCAGTCAATCTAGAGGTTGTAGTTTTCAATTTAATCAATACCGAATAGCAGAACAGTGGCCTGAAACGGTTCCAGTAGATTTTAATAAACATGACTCTCTAATACATTAAAACTTAAAGGTACATCTATGGAAACTTTAGGCAATATAGCCAATTGATGCAATACTTACTAGCACAATTAATAACTTTGTTAAATAGAACTAAAGTGGCCCATAATAATTACTATGTCCAATATAATTATAACATTTGCAGCAGGGCAAAGAGCTGCCTATGCTTCTTTCACTTTCATTTATTTATTGCGTGACTAAATTAAGCTTTTTAGAATTACTGAAACATAAAAAAATTATAATGATAACTAAACTTAAGACCAATTTGATTAGTCAGACTCTATTTTTGTTTAAATAGATAATGTATATCAATAGGCACATCCGCTATGTCACCATATAATAAGGTAATAAAAAAGTGTTTCATATTAAATATATTCATCCAATACAATGAACCTACATTCATTGCCTACCGCAACTTGCTTCTCGTATCCATAAATAATTTATAAACATAAATTTTATGAATGTCTCTACATTGTTCACTCTTTTAATATATTTTGTAATTGGCATCTTTAAGGATTTTCTGTTTTACTAACTTTCTTTACAATAAAATTCATTATAATCAGAACTAAACACAATAAAACAGAAATTCAAATTAATAAATTACTAGGTTGAAAGCCTGACCTACCGAATTCGTGATTTTAAAATTCAAGTGGTGCACATTGTGCCTATAAAAACTGCGGCGACATTGCAATGCAAATAACTTGATTGTTTCTTAGTAGCACCATTCGAATAGGACATAGAGTTTATTAGGTTACCGGGGGTTTGGTAGGAAATACCGCATGTGTACGCAGAATTTAGCTTAATACATTTACTACTCATTCTGTGAAAAGCGACTAACCCACATTCTTATAAATGTGGGCTCTATAATACAGAACACCCACTTTAAGTAATAACTATACACTGTATAAGTAGATAAGTTAATGGCTAATGACATTAAAATATAAACTAAAGTCCTCCGCTGGACCTAACCTTTTCCATTATAACTTATAAGCCAGAAATCTAATATTCCGATAATTCAGATTTGAGTTTCTAATATTAAATTTACCTCTATTAGCACCGAATGCTATGTGCATTGTGGATGAACAAACAATAAGACAACAATATTCTTAATAACTACATTATTATTAAACTGAACTGCCGCAGGGATCCCGTGTTCGATTTCAAGGTACCTGTAAACCTGCATGTCTGAAAGTTCTCCAAAACCATCTTGAAGATATGTAAAATCTACCAACCTACACTGGGCCCAAGCATGGCTGATATTTCTTATATTCCTACTATCCAAAAACGTTAAAAAATATGGCGCTAAAACTTGATGAGCCGCTATACAAAAAATGGAAATTGTTCAACCAATGCCAGGTCATATTAGCGCATCACTAAACAATGTTAACACTGACATAACAGTCATAACGTTGTGAAAATCGTGATCATATCGGAAACGTACTGATCTGGCGAAAGTTCTTATATATACTCGTACTATGATTTCACCATCTAAACGCAGCTGTTGTTGAAGTCGGCATAACCTCGTTCTGCCTCTTGAATTTAACATTTCTTCGTTTAGTTGATTATTTTAAATGAAGCAGTTTCAATGCAGATTCAGCAATTAGTTTTCAAGTCAACATGTTAAGGCGTAAGATGTTCTTGACAGTGAATTTTGAAGCCAAACGTTTCCGTTTTTAAAATTCAATGAGACGGGATGTCGCACAAGTTGGTACTTTGCTCTTTTCTTTTAACAGTACAGTGTATACTAACATATTCAAGATTTATTTATTTTCGTCTAAAAATTCCTTATTATATACAGTTAAATAAAATGGTATTAGATTATCTTAATTCAATCTTCTCTTAGAACAATTTGTACTTACAATATTATAAAAAAAAATTGCTTTTATTTTAATAAAACGGGCAGTACAGGGGTATAATTTTACCGAGCCAAACTAAATTATAACAAGATGTCGCTTTTAAAAATTAAGCATCTAGATATAAGTTGTAACTTCTGTCCAGAAAAATATGAAGATTTTTATAAAGTATGCAAAAATGAGCAAAGGTCATCCAAAAGTACTGATCTAGCAAAATTTCGAACCCTTCACAGGCTTGATGCCATGATATACTTCATAAATAAAAATGCGAATTGGAAAGTGTATTTGGTTAACCTTTTTTAAGTTCACAAAGCAGCAGAGGGAAATAATAAATATAAAACAGATTACATAACAGGAAAAGTATCTCTACAATACTAAAGAAAGAGATGACGACCTGCGCCTTTGAAATACGTATTCTTAATCCAAAAGGATAGCGTCACAGATAACAACGTCGTCAAAGTGACTAGTGCAAAGCTATAAAAATCTTTCCGTCATAAAGCATGTCTCTCAGATACACCATCTACTCTACATAATATGTATATTCATTCATAATATTGTCTTCTGTTTACGCGAATGTTATTCATTGAAATTAAACTACTATATACGGATTTTATCGCGTTGTTTATTTAGCACTGTATTACAAAATTTTTAAAATATTACACTACTACTACTATTGATTTTATTTTACTAATTTATAAGCTAATAAAATTATTTAAACTATTAAATCTATTTTTTTTTTGTTTTACACTTTCCCCGACGTTTCGGTTGCTTTTCAGCAGCCATGATCACGGGGAGACTAAGATGGTAGTTGTCTCAATGTTCCAGTGTAGTTATTTCAAAATACCCGAACATAATTTAATTATTGGCGTTTCTATTTACGCAGAATGAGCTCAAAGTATCATGAAGTCTAGCTGTGGTTTGTTTCTTCTTGGGTTTGACTATTTGAAGTACTGGAAAATAAAATCAATAGTAGTAGTAGTGTAATATTTTCAAAATATTGTAATACAGTGCTAAATAAACAACGCGATAAAATCCGTATATAGTAGTTTAATATTCATTCATACCACGATAGTCCAACATGTACTCGTATACGTCACGATCAGATAACAAATAGGCCCGCGTCCGTGACGTCATATAACCTGCTCCCAAATACAATCAGTCACTTTCACTGCATGCCTGTTGGTCTGCTGTCCGCACTCACTACTGATACTCAATCAAATATTTCGTTAAATTTACTCAATACAAAAATACTTAAATACTTTTTCGCAATCTTTTTGATCTTAGAATTATGCTCGTACTGGAGCAGGCTGATTCTTACATCATCATTAAAGAAGAACGTGGTCAATCCATTTTATGTTGTGGTTCTGCTGGGATTAGGTTTCCCAGCCTCCTTGAGAAATGGGTGTCGAGCAGGCAGTGTCATTTTTGTGCCTTACATTAGCAGTACACCACAACTTTGCACCCATAAGTCTTTCCAAATAGGTTACCAGAAAATAGGTTAACACCCACACATTTCAAGTTGGTGTAGTCCAGACTACGAGTTGTTATTCAGATTATCTGACAGTTAAACATAATACCTCTGTGTCGACCCATAAAATCAAAACCGGGACTAGCAAATTCAAATTGGTACTCGTGGTTAGGTATACCAATTTAAGTAGTCACACTCTGAAGATTTCATACCGATTTGTATATTTGACCCATATTATATATAAATCTATAGATTTATATCGGGCAAGCAAAAGCGGTGACGTCATTTCTTCTTTAATTTGACGTTATCTCCTTCTACTAGAGATTCACTTTATAACACAACATACTTTAACCAATTATATACTTTTATAATTGTTTCTGTATAACAAATTGGAATCTAGCCAAAACATTAAAGAAGACTAAAGCAAACATAGAGAGTAAGCTCGCTAGCGAGCTTAGAGATTCAGTGGAAAATCGCCAAGAATAAATCGTTGATAGTGATATGTAGCCTTTACGCGATCGACTCATTGTTGTGCTCTGCATTATGCATGGAAAATTTCTCTTGTTATTGTTTAACTGTTTGGACAGAGTTGCAAGACACAGCTGCATAATATACAGAATCAAACCTGGAGTGGCCTGCCTGGATATCAAATAATGAGATCTAACCATGTGTTTTTCCGGGCAAGAGAAGACATGTGCTATTAGGCTGAGAATCAGCATTAGTGGGATCCTATTCCAAAGGGCCGTCAACGCGAAAAATATTGCCATAGTATTTATTATCTGAAAAATCTCGCGGTAAACACGTATATTTCCTGCGTGCGGGCTTAACAAATATCGAGACAACAGATACAAAGACAGTCCGAAATGAATATATAATTAATTATTTATTATTACAATTACGAGGACTGGATTCGCAATAAATTGTTGCTGCCTTTTCCGTCAGAGAATTCTCCACAGTAGTACGAAAATATCCACTAGAGGGCAATAAGGTCATCACTTATTAATCATGGTCTTATGAAAAGCAGGTATTAAATATATGGTGTTCAAAATCATTACATCAAAGAACTATTATACATTTTATATATTTGTTCAATCATAAAAGTAATGTGTGCATTCCTCAAATTATAAAAGGACATATTGCAGCAAAAATAATAAAAATTGTAAGTCCATATGCACCATTAAAATTCTGACACAGGCTAATGTAACTTGTTAACCTCATTCGAGTCGAAATGAAGATGTTTATGAGAATGATCTTGACCAAAAATCGCGACGTGTGGGCATGTCGGTACCGTTAAAAAAACAAAGCCTGCTAGGGTAACCAGTTGTGGATTATTCGATTAAATCGGTGTAATTCGATCTGTTTTTCTTTACATAGATAAATAGCCTCACACCTGCATAAAGCAGCAGGAGCCGTATCCGGCAAGGGTTAGGCATAAGTGTTTTATAACTATACACAATAGTACAAGGAAGGCCATCAGCTATTATACTAACTTAGAAATCTACTAAACCTACCTATAATAATAATATCAGCCCTGTATTAAACTGTCCCACTGCTGGGCACGGGCCGCTTCTCACTGTGAGAAGGGTTAGGCCGTAGTCCACCACGCTGGCCTAGTGCGGATTGGCAGACTTCACATATCTTCGAGAACATTATGGAGAACTCTCAGACATGCAGGTTTCCTCACGATGTTTTCCTTCACCGTTAAAGCAAGCGATAATTAACTATTTAATACGCATATAACTTCGAGAAGTAAGAAATGCGCACCTTGGGTTCGAACTCGAGACCTCTGCGTGGCAGTCCAACGGATTCCCACTAGGCTATCGCTGCTATAATAATAAGCCTATCAGAAAATCAAATCGGCGACGGCAGCATGTGTAAACGAATTTTAACAGCAGGAACCAATTTAAAACTATGCTCAATAGATGGTTAGGCTTATTGTATATCCATATTCAATGCGATACATGACTAACTTTTCTCTCATATGCAGGTATATGAATGATACTCGATACTTTTCAGGGGAATGTTTCCTCGTACCCATGGTTGCCGAAATAATGTAATATTAAAAATAAAGAGAGAAGTTACTCGTGACAAAATCCCACACGGGACAAAAATTTGTGGTCCCCCGCGACACAGGAAATATTCCTTGTGCAAGAGTTGTCCTTTACAAAAAAGAGGAATCCGTACGTCACGGAAAGCTTTCAAGAACACCCAGACTTACAATTAGATATACAATTGCCTGTGGATCACACAACTGTATATCCTGTGTGGATCGAACCAAATAATACCCACTCAGCACACTATTAATAGCGCTACGACCACATCAATCATTTTACCCTTGCAATGTACATTTTCATCGCATACATCGCACTATGACTATACCCACGTCCGAAACTAATTATTAATCTAATATGTAATATAAGGAGTCATATACTTTCTCTCTTACAAACAAAACAATGACCCACCCATCTGCCAAAACGATCGAAAACATATAAGAAGTCCATAGCTAATCCGTTGCGCAACTACCCCTACAAGCCAACGACGTGCCTTCCGTAAAGAGAGTACTTACATATATATATACCAACTCGTAGAAAGTTGTATATACGTCAAAAGTGAAACCGCCTAGGATCTCATTAGGCACCGCCCGCGGCTCCGCTCCACTTATGCCGTCCATAAGTAGTTGTTTTAGTATCAAATGCACTTATGATATTTCTTGTCTGTCATGTGATTCAGTGTTCGGAGAGTGGGTTGGTGTCTGCGCCCGCACTTTGAACGTTACTAGTGATAGTTGTCGTCGACAGTTAAAAGTTCAAGACTAATCAACGTTGGTATATTTTATATTTTACGCAGTAGGATATTTTATATGAACATAAGACCTTAGGGACATTTCACCTCTACACAATGAAAGATTGCAACCAAATAAACTTATTTTGTGTTTCTATGATAATTAGTTTGGAGAGTATCCAGATGTTCACAAAAAGTTGGTTCGGCAATCGAAATTTGTAATGAATTCACGATATTTCGATCCACCTTTTTACAGATTTCTGGAAACTCGGATGGGGTTTGAAAATTTTACAATATTACAAAAATAGACATTTACGCATATTGTAATCAAAAACGAAATATATCTTCTGTTTCTTGTTAAATCTTGAAATGCATAGATATTAGAATTATAAATTGCGCGCTGAGGAAAAGACATTTTGGTTTGCAAATATTTTAACATTCGCCTAGTTACGCGCTACACGCATAATTAAAACAGCGTCTCAGAACAACTTAACATTTTTATATGTACATAGGTACGATACTCAAACATTGATGGAATTTAAAAAAGTTGCACCACTTTATTTGTCGACTTCGTTGTGAGATTGGGTTAACCGTAAGGACAATAAGATTTATTAAATTAATACATACATTTATCCGTCAAATGCGTACCTACTTATTATTTTACTAAGGAAATAGTAATATGTAAGTGAAGATATAAAGGTAAAATTTTAATTAAGTATAGTAATTGTGATAAATAAGTACCTAAGTAACTTTGAGTTTAACGAAATTCGGAAATTTATCCAGTCCTCTCAGGATATAGCCAAGACAAAACTTTCAGAATATTTGTGAATAGCAAGTTTATTTTAGTCTATTTCTGGGTACTTTAAGTAGACTACAAAATAATGTAGCTTCCAGGATCAATAAATGACAGTGAGATCGATGGCTCACTATGTTAAAACTTACCGATTTGCTCGCGCTTAAACATGTGAAATGTGAGTGTCATACCCAATCACTAACTCTTCTGGGATTTACTTCATGATCTTACGTAAGAGTATGAAGTAGATCCGTAGATCCGTCAGTAAGTGATTGATCACTTCACTTCAATTCACATTGACACACAGAAACATTGTAGGGTCATTTCATTGTGGGATGCAATAATGATACCCCACAATAAAGTAAAATCTAGAAAAAATTAAGTATGGGGTCACTTAAATAAATAATCAATACTAAAGCTATGGTTAACTGTTCCTGCATACGGTAGATATTTATAATAAATTAAATCAAATAACATTTTATTTTATAGTTTTGTAGGTAAGTTATTATTGAAGTGAAATATCTCTATTAAGAATTACTTAATATAAATAAATACACCACAGCTATCCAGTCGGTTCAGTTGAATGAAATGAAAGTATGAAACGTAGCTCACGCACGCAAGTAGACCATATATATAGGTATAAATAGATATAGCGATATTAGTAACAACATTAAAGATAAATTGAGACAAAATTGATCACGCTTGGCAATAATGGCTGTAACGTACTCATATTTATTTTATTTCGTCATTTAAATTTTAATATCACATCGATGCGGTATTAATTGTCCCAGGTGTCCAATGACACGTGGGACTTGTGATCTAAAGGTCGTGGGGTAGAATATCATCCGTTGTACTGCTGTTAACCCTAGTTTAGCTGAAGGAGATTACCAGAATACTAATAATTTGGAACCAAAATTGCTAGTAAATTTTATAAACAAGCAACATCTTATAGCATATCGCCTACGTTTTATCCCTATTCATCCACATTTGTCCCTATTCACCCACATTTTGTCCGTATTCACCCACATTTAGCGCTTACAAAAAGAAGTTTAAGAAGCGAAATAAATAAACGCGATGTTCGAACAATACCATATTATAATGCTAATGGCGGCGTGGGTGTAACTTTCCTTCGGACAGGTGCCTCTACACGCCACTCGCCTAGATACGAGACGAATCGTTTTCATGTCGAGACGTGCAAACGGCCGGGAGGCCGCTTGCCGTATTGAATTAAAATTATAACATTACCATTTAGTATGTCGTGTGTGTGACGTCATACGTTGAATTTGGTTGATCTTAGAATGGTAGGACGCTCGGTATTCAGATTTTAATTGGGCTAGTGATTTCATAATTGGTTTTTGAAAAAGACAACGCCCGCACTTGTTTTATCTCCCTTTAATGTATTAGACTTTACTATCATAGAAATAACGGACACAAAGAACGTCTACAATCGTAACAATTATTTGTAGATCACACGTATTGCTTCCCGTGTCAGGATAGAATCTAAGAAGAAAGAAAGAAAGTAAATTATTTATTTTGGCATACAAGGGCACACGCAAAACACGAAGAAATAAAAAAAAGGAAAAAATAAAACAAATACTAACACTATAATACGAGACTTGACGTATTACCAGTAGCGATACGACCTCTTAAACTACTACCGCTGCCCGTAAAATCAAATATAAGTGTGAAAGGAACTCCATCTGTCTCTTACATCTACACAATGATATCGCTGTGTATCACTGAACATTGCATCCAGGTTATAAGATTAGCGTGAAGAAACACAAAGACTCTAAACTATTATATTACTTCTGGATTTGAGAACTATTTGGTACTTAATGTTACAGTGGACAAACTGTTTCTGGTGTAGTTGCACTTACTGTAGGTGCACTTGCTGTTTACCTCATTGTATTGTTATTTGTTAACCACCTAATTATTTTATAGCAAGTGAATCAAACATAATAATAACTAATACATAATGATATTGTTGCAGGCGACATGGACAGTTGGGCAATGCGGCGGGTTCGACTACGCGTCGGCGTGCGCGCGGCCCAACAGATCGAGCCGGGGCCGAGCGCTGCCCAACGCGCCCTGCGACCTCGGCAAACACAACTACTGCACCACGCCGGGGGACAACTACCCCTGGCACTCTATCAGGAGATTTGTTAGGGAGAACCAGGTAAATATTACTTTTTGACAGTTGCAATAAATGTAAGATCAACAAAAGATAGAGATGACAAGAAAACTAATCATTACCTACGATTAATTTCAGGGTCTAATGAGAAGGATGTACGGCGAGGAGCGACAGATATCAATAATAAAGGCAGATCTAGAGAACTTCATAGAAGACGACGATGATGAAGACTTAGATGGTAAATCAAATGATTTCGCTGAGGACATTATCAAAACTAAGATGATGTACACCAAAATGAGTCAAGGACGTGCCATGAGAGACAAACCACACTTTAGACCTATCAACAGCGAGAAAAACAAAAAGCTAGACAATGACACGTTAAAAGTAAAACCTCTAGAGACTACTAATTCAAAAGTGAACAGCACGGACAACGGCAACAAGACAGAAATTAGCAACGAAACGGTAAATGAAAAAGGTATATCTTACAAAACAAAACTTGAGAGCATTGCAAACATAGAGATTAATAATTTAGACCCTGATGTTATTACTTTAGAAGCTGTTATCAAACAGAGCATTGAAACTAATAGCATATATCCAAAGTTTTCTGGTCACAATAAAATAGATGCAATTAATGATACAAAAAATAACACAGAGTCAAATGCAACCACTACAGAAAGTATTAATACTACAGAGACCACCACTGATGGATATGACTCGACCACTGAAGCGGGAAAAGATGCATGGCGACCAATGAACGTTGACACCTCTACACTGCCACCGACGCTTCTGTTCTCTGAGCATGAAAAGGTCAAGATAGACAGGGTAGACACGAAGGTGACGGACAAAAAAGAAGAGTTTCATCCAAAGCCGGTGCAGCATCAAGAGACGGTTAGACCGGCAGTTATCAAATTAAGAGGAGCGTAAGTAAAATTACAACATATATAAATAAATTACATATTTTGTTTATATCCGAGTATTGATCAATGATCATACGTAATTTTAATGCTACAAAACTGGATTCGTAAACTAATATTAAACATTTCTGAATTTGCTCAGTGTTTGAATTAAATTTTCAGAAACGCATGTGAGTCTAAAGAGCAGATTGCGGCACCGTTCTGGGCGAACAGCACCCGCGGCGAACTACTGGCGCTACTCAATATGTATCCATATGAGCAGTACATACACCTGGAGACCTGCGTGCATGAGCGGAAGCAGATGTATTGTCGCGAGGGCTGCAGGTACGATGCTAAACTTTGAATAGCTAGAAATATTACAAAAAAAACTGCCTGTCGATAAACCTGGCAGGACTTTTTTTATTAAATAACTAATACTCGTGATAACCATTCAATTGACTGTGTTTGCCGGATGCTCATCTTAACTTTAACATTGATGCAGTTTTTATATGTAGTAAGTATATCTCTATGATGTTTGCGATAATTAATTAACATATTTATTTTAATATTCAATGTAGGTATCGAAATAAAGATGTTTTAGTTATGTACTGATAAGAAGTGGAGATCTTGCCAGGTGTTGCTATTTTCGGTAGGTACTGAAGTTAGTGACATCTGGCGGCACTAATTGTCCTCTATAGCCTACAAAAAAGTACTTAAAAAGTACTTAGTTCTATAAAATATATTGTCAAATTAAATACCAGGTAATACTTACTCCTTATTGTATATCTGCTACTCTAAAGTTAAGATTTCCTTTCAAAGATATACTATTATTAGGAATCTAAAGTTCGTATATCTGCAACTTCCAGATGCGAGCAACAATTCCGCCTCCACCGCCTGCTAGCGTATGATCCCCGCAACGAATGCCGAGGAATCTTCGCGGAGTGGTTCAAGTTCCCCTCGTGCTGCGTCTGCAAGTGCTATGATGTCCCGCTGGAGTTCCGCGCTCGATCTCCTAGGATACTCCACCCACAATACGACGAAGACGTTAAAAGAGTGATCTATGAAGATGTAGCGAGAGACTGGTACTCAATGTCGGCTTATGGTGATGAAGATGATCTGTTTTAGTAAGTAATGTTAGCATTTATCTAAAGGACGGCGATGCTATTTTTACAGTTCATCTTATGAATGCGCATCGCTAGTTACATAAACATCAGCGATTATACCCAGAGCCAGTGAAACGTAAATGGAGAGCTTCGGATAAATTTCTGTCGAAGTGTCAGTCTGTTCTAACAATTTGCGATTTGCGAGAGAGAAATAAAAAGAAAGGTCATTAAGAGTTCAACGAAATTCAAAAAAAATTTTTTCATTCTACTTTATATTTTATTAGATTACAAAACAGTTTATTTTCACACATGCTTTGGATGTTCGGTGCATCCGGCGGTTGCCAAATGCAGCGTAGCCACCTGTTGTTTAAACTGTCGTCGATTAATTTAAATACGAAAATTATGTTCTCCCATAGAAAATCCTACCACAGCGAGTTTATCTGAGAAATATCCTATAAACCCAGTCCTATAAAACAGCGACAACTAAAAAAAACTATTTTAGTTGGAATCCGTTATAATTTATTAAGATAAACCGCTTTTTATTAGTCTAGTAATATAAAATTTACAATATATTTACATTATTAATTTTAAAAGTAATTAATCTAATATATATTTATAAACATATTAAAAAAGATAACATAATTACAAAAACATAAATAATTAATACTAAATATTTACAAAAATGGTTTAGGCATCGTGCATCGTAGAATTCTTGAGCATCGCTGTCAACTGATAACGTGCCCAGAAGACTGGCAGCATTGCCACGTTGAATGGCAATGGCAATTTATTAAAGTTTTATGTAAACACAAAATAATTATATATGTAGCAGCGATAGCTCAGTGGTGAGACCAAAAGACTGCAATGCAGAGGGTCTCGGGTTCGAACCCACGTCGCGCACCTCTGACTTTCGGAAGTTATATGACTTTTCGAAATTATGTGCGTATTGATTGACAATTATCGCCTGCTCCGCGCCTCGGAGAGCACGTTAAGCCGTCGGTCCCGGCTGCCATGAATATCTATGGCAGTCCTTATTGGGAAGTAAGTGCCCTATAATATCCTGATACTGGTCTAGCCTTAGGGTATCGTTAGCCTTCGGGTTGCGGAGGTCAGGTGGCAGCTGCTCCGTGTAAAAACTGATATCCAGTCAAATCCGGTTAGACTAGAGAAGCCGACCCCAAGTGACTTGGGAATAATAAAGGCTAGGGAGAAGAAGACAAAATAATTATATAAGTCATCCTATTAACCCTAAAGATTAAAAGTTATCCCACCTATTTAACATATATATTCTTTGTTCCAGATTTCACCTTCATATGACTGATTCAGATTGTCACATATATTATTTATTAGAACCCACCTGGATGTATTTTATAAAAGTTTTACATAAACCAATACTGATTTTGTTTAATTGTTGTGCCCATATTATGTTTTACACTGTACTTAATTGATTAATTTATTCGTGATTACACCCAGATAAATTATTATTTTTATTGTTATTTCTCTCCATAGTTTAGTAGTAAAATGTAAATAAATATAGCTAATATAAGAATATTTATATAAATTAGTTTTATAACATATAACACTTATTTTGTAAGGCTAGTGAAATGTTGTAAAAATGTTAACATAATATTAATACACGTTGATTTATAATAAAAAAATATTAATAAAATTATATTTTTAATTATCGTGTTACTTTTTTAATTAAGTACTAATATCCAAAAATATCTGTATAAAGTTCTAAAAAGGAATGTAATGAAACTTCGTAAGAACCAGAATTTGTTTGTGACACTCATAGCTTGGCCTAACTTGAGAAACTGATTACGCAACCTCTTACGGATGGTAGGTTAGTTCTGTTTTAAGATAGGAACATAATGGCATGCTCATCCTCCTAACTATTACTCTATTTACTTACATACATAGTCTCGCACATACATCTTTAAATAGGTAGGCAGACGTTTATTACACCCACATTTCACCAACTAGGTATGTTTTATAGTCCAACGGAATAGAGACACAGTTCCAGAGTCCGTGTTGTAACTGAGAATTTCTATAGATAAATATAAAACTTGATAAAACATTATCCTAACAGGGACTCAAATCCAAAAACTTATGCATAGCAGTCGCATACTACCGCTGCTCTACCGAGATAGTCTAATTATCGGTGTGTTAGTCAATCAAAGTCCTCCACCACGTCTGTCTGTCTGTCTGATTGCGATAAACTTAAAAACTACGGAACGGATTTTCATGCGGTTTTCACCAATACACAGAATGATTCATGAGGAAAGTTTAAGTATATCATTTCTTAAGGTTTTGTACTGCCCGTGCTAAACCGCCCGTGGTCGCTAGTTAAGTATAAGGTTTGTGGTTTTTTTATAAAGCCATTATGTGCCGATGCTTGGCAAACGCCTACCCCGTTTCTCATCATCTCTGTCTCGACCTAAAGCTGCTATGGACCAATCTTCTTTATAGGAGTCTAGCTTGTTTCACCATTTTACTACACTATGTTACCATGCTACCATGAGAACCATAACTTAGAATGCACGCATCCATAACTCTTCTCCTAAGGAAAAGTGGTAGGTCACCATTTATAAAATCTTTTACGGCACAATAGCGCTATTAGGCATTTTCGGTGCGTCTTCTTTGCTTTGTCTTGGCTGGTAAGCAACTAATAAAAAATAAGTAGGTATATAAAATGGTTTTTTTATTAAGCAATTATTAACTGTCCTTGTGTCTAGTTATTTTCTTATTGAATACAAGTAAGACATATATAAACTATTTTAATATTTTTTTAAAGCAACCCCATCTCTAAGTTATTACAATTTGACACTCGTCTATAATACCAAATTGTGCTGTGCTCTTGAACAGACAATAATAAATAATAATTTGACTTCAAGGATGGCGTAGTTGTTTAAGTGGTCGCCTCGCCATCCACTACCACCGCGCCGAGTGTTATAGGTTCGAATCCCGCACGGGACAATAGGTACTTTGTGTGATCCACAAATTGTTGTTCCGAATCTGGATGTTCTTTGTATCCGTTGTTTGATGTTTGTAAAGTCCCCCGCGACACAGGAATTAATCACTAGGATTAATTTTGGCGGCAGTTGTATTTTATAAATAATAAAACCTTATGGTTTTGGGTAAGATTTACCGGGTCGAGCAAAGTGATATTAGGCTGTAATATCATGGTCATCACTATATTGGCTTACTCAGAAGAAAAATGTATTAGGTATTATAAATAATGCATAAAAAATATTGTACAACCCAGGCGAATGAACTTTTAACAGAACATTGATTGCATATTACTACGCATCGTGTATAATGGCCATGAATCGTATTCTTCTGTTAAAAAAATACTACCTACGCATAACAACACTATGAAGGTTCAATGACATTTTTGCTATTTCATTCACTCATACAAAATTAAAATTTCGCTATCCTATTTTAATGTAATTTCTGTTCATTTCTTATAATTTAGTAACATGGAACACAGTGTATAAAGAAATGGCGGGCACAAACCGTCAAGCGTCCGCTGTCATTCAAGCTTGTCATTTGTCAACGGTGCGACATTTTCAAGAGTTGAATTTATTTGTATAGTTGGTTTTGATAAAAATCTGCTAGGATTAAATCTGTGGTTACTTTAATTGGATAACCATTAATAAAAAGTGGTAAAACAAAACAATTATTAAAATGGCTGGTCGAGCAAAAAAGGCAGCACCGAAGAAAAAAGGCGCTGGTTATAAAATGCCTGATCCTATACCTGCAGGAGAAGTTATTCGAGACACTCTTTTCAAAAAAGAGTGGAGGATAGGACCGTCTATAGGTGTAGGGGGCTTCGGAGAAATATATTCCGCTTGCGACAACACCAGCAAGACCAAGGGAGATTATCCTTATGCTGTTAAAATCGTTAGTAAACAATCCATTTTCCTTATAAAATAACTTAAGTTATCTTTTTGTAGTTACGAAATGACATATTTTGCACATATTTATCTTCAGGAACCATCGGAAAACGGCCCATTGTTTGTAGAAAATAACTTTTATACAAGGAATGCTAATAAAGATGATAGTAAGTACCAATATTTAATTTATCTATAAGTGCTGTGTAGTAAGTTTGCTCGTCTGTTGAGTAATTTGTTACCAAGTAAAATTCATGACCCAGTATGGCATAATTCCATATTAACTAATGTTAATGTATGTTATCTTAATGGTTGACTATTTATGTTCTTCATGTATTTGGTGTTTATCAAAGTATCAAAGCTACTCGAGGTGTTTGTAGGCCTTTAGCTTGACACAATAACCATTAAAATATGATAGTATTCACATTTGATAACTTGGATCAGATACAACTGCTAATATATTTCACTGTGTACTCAAATGATGCAGTTTTATCAAAATTCGTTTTTTATATTCATAGTCATCAAAACACACATTATGCTAAACCTCTGCGTTGTATAGATTCTTACAAAATCATGTTAATGACAAGTTTTAAACAACAATTTGTAGATCTCAAAAATTGTAAGTGCATACATTTTGTATCCAATTGCTATTAACAATATATATTCTATGTGAGGTCTAACCTATCTATCAAATCTCATATAAGCTTTTTTCAAACATTACACCTCTGATATATCTAATAACATATCCACAAAAATAAAGTAAATGTGTACTAAAGTATAATTAAAAAGCAATCTTTTCTCACAGTTGTGTCAACATTGGATTTTACACATCCTTGAATATATTTACATTTTAGTATGATATCTGTTTTGCATGAATATCAACTGAATAAATGCACATTACATGCCTCAGATTAAAAGATATACCTATATAATATTTTGGCGTACTCTCTATTTTTACTTCATAAGCTACCATTTTGGCAATCTATTCCTTAACATTACCCCATCACCTAATCAGTGTAATGGTAAGGTAGGATGGACACTCTAGGAATCAGCATCACAGCCTTCATTTATTCATGATGTGATTTTTTGCAGCAGTGTTTCAATGTAACCAGTATGGTTATTAGACCTTTGTAGCTATTTTATAAACAATAGCCATAATTTAATTCCAGTTGCTCAATTCATGAAAAGTAAAAAGTTGTCCACACTGGGCATGCCAATTTACTTTGGTAGAGGAACACATGTATGTAAAGGAGTTACCTATAGATATCTAGTGTTGGAAAAATATGGAAAGGATGTATGGAGCCTATTCAACAACGCTGGGAAGTCATTTCAGCCAACTACTGTCTTCCAGTTAGGATTACAAATGGTAAGGTTTTTATTAAATCTATGATTATACAATTTTACTTGATAGTCAGATAAGATCAATGTCATGTATGTAAAAGGTCTTGCGTCGACATACCTTTTACATATATGACATTGGCAATGGTGGCAGCGGCCAATGGATAAGGTATTTTCTTCATGTTAGAGAAGTTGTAGGTTTGAAACCCTGCAACTGCATCCTGTTGCATAATGAATATGTACCCACTCCTAACACAGGTGAGTATCTGTAGCAAAGCAACATAACACAAATAATAGTAATTTAATATATAATACACTAGTAATTTTTTAAAAAGATCATTGCCGTGTTTCTTGTAATAGTACATTTTAATGTATTTATATGTTTATGTGATAGCTAAATGTATTTAATCAGTCAAGCAAAAGGCATTTTCAAGAGATAAACTGAAATACAAATCGAGTCTGATTAAGAATTTCCTAACCAGTAATTGCTTTACCCGAGTGCCAAATAGTCAGAACTTGAAAACCAGACTAACAACATAAATATTCTAAAATCTGAACCTTAAGCATCTCTTTAAATAAAGTTTAAGTCTTCACAAATGCAAGCTTATATCAACAATAAAATCAAATAACTTTTAAATACCATACATCCATTTTAAATACTTGGCAATGAATAGCTTATTGTTATTATAAATGTCACATTTTTATTTATTATAACTAGTAATATAATTGTTATTCATGGCCATCTACACTCTCATGCAAAGTTTTTGTTTGACATTGAGTGTGTTTTGTGTGACATTCATTCTAATCTTGCAAAAATATGGTTTTTGTTCGTAGTACGTAACTAGCTGCAAAAATCGTTATAATAGTATAAATTTGTAAAATATTTAATACATGCAGACTGGTAATAACACACGTCTAACTAACTAACATGCAGACTGGTAAGAAAATTGTTGCAAAACTATTTATTCATTCATTTATTCATAAAATATAAGCTTACAGTATAGGTACACCAAATCACTTATATCTATGCTAACTATACTAAAATAAATTATATAGTACTACAATGTTAACAGGATCTTAGACTAACAAAAAGGAAATAAGATAAAAATAAAAACAAAAATAACCTCTATGTAGGAACTATGATATTACATTTTACATAGGTAAATATAAATATGTTTTAATATTACATTCCGGGTGTCAAAAAATATGTCTGCATCTGGACTATATTGCAGGAACTCGTTAATAAGTCGAATTGCTCTAGCCGTGGGGCTGTTCTCAGCTTGTGGAGAGCGCCACATAGGTGGATAACTCAGGAGTCTATGCTGTCGTCTTCCCACACCACGCATATATTGGTCGGGAACGTAGAAATGTATCGATTCTCGTACAACAGGGCTATCTACTTTATCGGCTAATATCAGACAATAATTTAGTATATGTGTGGATTCCCGCCTAAGTTGAAGTGTATCATAACCTACCATTCCAGACACAAACATGGAGGGATATGGAAAAGGGTAGTAACCGTATTGACGTTTGTAAAGATATCTACAGAATTTACGTTGAATTTTTTCTAGCATAATATTATACAATGACTCTTTAGGGCTCCAAAGTATTGCATTATATTCTAATTTACTACGGACATATGCATTGTATAACTGTTGTACAGCTTGAAAGTTCTTAAATTGTGACGATATTCTAATAATGAAACCAAGGCATTTATTAGCATCTTTGCAAGTTTGGATTATGTGGCCATGAAAATCTAATTTGCTGTCCATTATAACACCCAAATCCTTAATTGAGCATACACGTTCCATAGGTGCGTCATCAAGATTATACATATTCATAATTGGATTACGGGATCGAGAAAAGGTGATTGTTTTACATTTAGATTTATTTAATGGTAGCTTATTTCTAATACTCCACTCAATTACAGCGTCAATGTCATTTTGTAAGACTACACAGTCATTGGCATCGTTTACAGAAAGGTACAGTTTTAGATCATCTGCAAACATAAGGCATTTGGCTTGAGAAATAACATTAGGTAAATCATTAATCATTATTAAGAATTGCAAAGGACCTAGTGTACTACCTTGACTTACCCCTGATCGGGTATAAAACTCTTTAGACTTATATCCTTCTGCCTTAACGAACTGTTTTCGATCTTTTAGGTAATGGGCCATAAATTTTAAGAGTGAAGTTGAGAATCCCAGTACCGAAAATTTGTTTAATAGCACATCATTGTCTACTAGATCGAAGGCCTTCTGAAAATCAAAGTATGCGGCATCTACTTGACAGCCAGACTTAACCCTAGTACTAATATAATCAGCAAATTCTATATGATTGGTCAACGTGGAGCGCCCAGGACGAAATCCATGCTGGCAATCCCTTAATTGTCCTTTGATTTGTTTGTGAATTGTATAATTAAGAATTGATTCAAATATCTTTCCAAATACACACAATACAGCAATAGGTCTATAGTTTGTTATGTCCGTGGACGACCCACATTTAGGTATTGGCGTGACCCTGGACACTTTCCACTTACTAGGATATAAACATTGTCTTAGTGAAAGATTATAGACGTGTAGTAGCGGCACTTCTAAGGCTGACAAGCAATCTTTTATTAAGAAGGCAGGTATATTGTCAGGACCACAAGCTGTTGATGCTTTAAGTCGTCGTACTGCATACCTAAGCTCAGTAAGTGTAACTTGATCAATAGACACTGTAGATACAGGCAGGCAGCCTAAACGGTTAGCCTCTTCCTCAGCTATCCTCACATCTAACAACGGCGAAGCATCATGGAACACTGAACTAAAATATTTAGCGAACGAATCTGCTGCTTCTTGACCTTCTACAGCTTGACTATTATAAGTATATGTTTTTACATGTTGCCTATTTTTACGTTTTTCTTTTACATATTGCCAAAAACTAGAGGGTTCTATACATATATTGTTTTCAACCTTTAAAATATATTTTTTGAATGCTGTATTCATGAGGTCATATATTTTTTGAATGCTGTATTCATGAGGTCCTTCACTTTAGTTCTGTAGTATTTAAAAAGTTCTTTGTTAAACTCTAATCCATAGCATTTAAACTTTTTTAAATTAAAATATTTTAATTTTATATAATATATTATTTCTTTGGTATACCATTTTGGATATATGTATTTATTGTTGTGAACTATGGTTTTTAAAGGCACGTGTGTACTGATAACGCTGTTTAGTTTATTATATAGTATATCTACGGCTAAGCTTACATTTAAATTTTGTTGATCAAGTAGTTCCGTCCAATCAATATTAGCAATATCTGTATACAAGCTATGTAAGTCTGTTTTACGAAAGTTCCACTCCATACTTAAATAATTGCCTGGTACCAGGGGTGACGGATTGCTTGCCCTTCTAGGAAGCGTGAGCAGTATCTCTAAAGGAGGGTGGTATGCATCCATAGGCACTAGATGTTCAGTTTCGGATGATACTTTAATACTATTGTAATCAAGAGTAGTCAATACGAGATCCAAGATGCATCCATATTTATTGTCAATATTATTGCATTGTTGCAACTTACAATATTCCATAAAATTATTAAATTGAGTTCTAACAGTATTATTGCACGATTTTAAATTGAAATCACCAACTATCAGAAAAGGATACTCAGCATACATGCAAATAGCATTCTCTATGCATGTTAAGACATCAAGATATTGTTTACTGCTGTAACTGGGCGGCAAGTAAACAACACAAACCATTAACTTAATACTTTTCCAAGTAATAATAGCGAACAATAATTCGTAATCATCAGTTAAGTGATCTACATTTGTGACTCTTTTCATATTGTAACAGTTCTTTGCTGCCAACAGAACACCGCCCCAGCCAACATCACCAGGTCGGTCTTTTCGTAGAACAACATATTCTGGTGGAAATAGTTCCGCGTCATGAACAGAGCTATTGAGGAAGGTTTCTGTAAGGATGACAATATCGCTACATATTGTTCTAGCATTATTGTAAAACATAGCAGTTTTTGTTCGGAGACCTCTTACATTTTGATAATATAACAATATTTTTTTATTATATTTATTATTGGCATAATTCTCCTTAGTTTTGTGTACAATAGTTTTATTAGAAGATATATTACTACCATAATTACTGTGCAAGAAAAAACTTAGGACATCTATCATCTGGTTTTGTAGATTGAGATATAAGCACTGAGAACATATCAAAAGAAACTATGAGATTTGAATCATAAAAATATGCATAAGGGTTATTTTGAAGCTCTAAATATAAAAGATTATTAAATAATTCTATTTTGTAATTATATATGGGAGCGCCGCTTACATAGGTAGGTGTACATATAATTATGTTTGTGTTAGAAATATGTTGCAAGGCTTCTCTAATACATTTTATCAAAGCTGTGTAGTCAGCAGAAGAAGTTTTAAAGTCTTGTTCACCTAACATAATAATACAATAGTCAATCATACTATAATTACGTAATTTGTAGTCTAAGTTCTGAAGTAAGCGTCGTATGTTACAATTCGGTGATACATAACGAATATAATCAAACTGGTTGAATGTCGCTTCCACAGATTGTAAAGTACCGCAAACACTATTCGTTAAAATGCATAATTTGGGTTTTCTGCCTTGTTTCTGGGATACGTTATCTAAATGTTTCTTACGTTCAGTTTCAATTTCTGTACTGATCACGCCATCTGTTTTCGTATAGTTGAGACGTAAAGTATTACTTGTAGAACCATTTTTATTATTTAGTTCTTCAGATTTACTAAGAGATAGCGTTATTTCTACCGATTTTTGGTAGATCTGTTCGCTTCTGAGATCTTTTATAGTATCAGAGAAATCCAATTTGGATCTCATTAGACTCTTTTTCGGCTGACTTTTGGGTTTTATAGGAGTTGTTTGTTTGCATATGTGTTTTAGTTGTTCAATTTTTAATTTGTACTCACAGATTTCCTTTGCCTGTTTGCTATTTTCTTGTAGAAGGTTCTCTATCTCATTTTCCGCGCTCAATAACTTTTCCTGAAGTTTATACAGTTTGTTTCGCATATCGTTAATGTCGTCTATTACGTTCGTATTAGTAGCAGGTATACTTCTGTTTAGCTGTCCAGACGGCGTCGAGTTAAGAGATGAGAAATCATTATCATTGCCATCTGAGCACATCTCAGTAAGGCCATCAAAAGAGTTATTTGTTGGGATGTTAGTAATACATCTACGAATCGTAATGTTGTTCCTTTCCGTATCAGGTGAAACAGGGATAGACATTGTGACAGGAGTTGTACTAGCTAGTGCAATAAACTGATCCATTAATTGGTAGTTAAAGTTCTGTACTCACTGATTTTGTTCGAATAGTCTTTTCTTAAGTGTTCTTATTCAAAGCACTTTATTTACAATTATGTTGCACTAAACAACTGTCCCACAATATCACTTATTGAAACCAAGTCCATTAACACTTTTATGTATACATAACAGTACTTTACTTAAGTTATCTATTTTTATGAATTATGAATTACGGAGAAATACTTAGAGTCGTGTTTACTAAGCGCCACTGATCAGATTAACTGTATTGTCACTTGTTATATTAATAGTTTATTTCACTGTACTGTCACTTGTTTAATAATTGTTTATAATTTATATAACTGTCCCGAAACATAAATGTCCTATAATACGCTGTCGCTTATGACGCGGAGCAAGCGTTCTAGATAATACTCTACCATTAACACATACTCACATCGTACACACTCCACTGACTAACTAAATACATATTTCTGATGTTCACTTGGCTTAGGCCTGTGACATCTTTTTCTTTCCGGCTAGCCGAGAAAATAAAAGTAAAGGATAAAAATAATAATGTCCTCCTGACCGAATTTTCGGTCACCCTCCTGACCGAATTTTCGGTCACGGCGGCCAATCTTAACGGAAACTGGCCATCAGCGTAGGAGATATTATAGTGCACAAGTGTGTGCGCATACAGAAGTGCACTCTCTGTTCCCTAACTTACATGATCCAATGGGACGGATAATCCGACACTACCCGAGAGAGATTAGGCGCAGGACCAACGGCTTTACGTGCTTTCCGAGGCACGGGGGTGTCTAACACCGCCAACTTCCTAACTACGGGATTGTATTGAGATTTCTTTAACAGAAAATCCCAATAACTTTTTATTGGTCCGACCCTATTGCCTGTATGTAATATGAATATGAAAATATGGAAAGTGTCAATTAAAAATATCAGTGAAAAATAAAGATAGGGTTCAGATATAGACAAATATAAATATGATGGTTTCTTTTTAAAACTGTAGTTTGCCGTAGATGTCAGATGTTGTTTGCTGACTTCCAGCTTAGTGTTATTTCACATCAGATGTTCTTGGGGGTTGCAAGAATATCACACTTAATAATTATTGATTTGATTGGAATTTGAAATTAAGTTTGTATATTCTCTGTCAGTCTTTAACTTTTACATACAAGCAAGTCAATATTTGAAATTTCATAATTTCTCTTTGTAGCTTGATGTCCTAGAATACATACACAGCCGAGGTTACGTTCATGCTGACTTGAAGGGCGCCAACATGCTGCTAGGTTTGAAGAAAGGCTCTGAGAATCAAGTATACCTTGTGGACTTCGGCCTGGCCACCAGAGTGAAGGAAGACCAGCCGTTCACTCCTAATCCAAAGTGTGCTCATAATGGAACTATCGAGTATACTAGTAGAGATGCTCATTTAGGAGGTGAGTTACCTTGATTAGTATACTCTGGATTTAAGGATAATCTACCAATCATACCACATACATAACACCGTAACTAATTTGAAGGAGTTACCTGCGTAAAATGTGTTCCTGGAATTTGTCATTAGATATATATCGGTATAAATAATGCCATTATGCAGGAACTCAAAATATGCCTTGAACATTGGCGACAGAGTTGACTATAATATTAGTAATTATTGTATATTACAGAGCCGACAATGCGCGGTGACCTCGAGATCTTGGGCTACAACATGCTGCACTGGCTCACGGGTAAATTACCGTGGGACAAGGCGCTTAAGACTCCACAAACGGTTCAGACCATGAAGGAAAATTTTATGAAAGATGTGCGGAAAAATGTTAAGGATTTCGGTTCTGTGCCTGGTGAGTTACATTTATTATAAATCTGGTCCCTAATTATCACAGGACGTAAAGTCAATGCGACATTGTAAATCCTAGATATATCTGTATATGTCATACTATTGCCTCTTCCAAAACTATTGATATGTAACACTGCGGAACAAAAAAAAATATTTTTCTGCGGCATTAATTTTGTTACTGGTTTTAATAAACAGACATTTCGGGTATGACTGATGACCTTCATCAGTCATACCCGAAATGTATGTTTATTAAATTGGATTGACTTTGGTTCTTGAGATATTCAACATAAGGAACGGTAATATGTAACGGGTTTTAACGCGATCATCACCACCGTCACTTACAATCCGTTATAATATCATTAGAAAAACAGAGCTGATGATCTTTGTGACCCCGAGCATTTAGAGTCTGAACTCAATCATGTTCTGTACTAAATAATAACGGATATGTAGTGAATGGACGACAGAGGCAGCCGACTAAAAGAGGCAAGCATCCTGAGGTGAACAGACAACCCGCCTATATGTCCTATGTAAAAGGAATGACGGATAAAATTGGAACGGTATTAAAGAAATATTCCATCAACACTATTAATACAACAGGGGCCAAAGTAAGCTGGCATGGTGGGCACACCAAAGGACGTTTTGCCTTTACAAACGCCAGGTGTCTACAAAATAAATTGCAGCTGCGGGAGTTCTTACATAGGCCAAACCAAGCGTACTACTGCTGAGAGGGTCAAAGAACACATCGCCGCGCGTCGCTGTGAAGAACCGGCAGACTAGCAAATCAGCAATTGCAGAACATATACTGGAATTGGGTACTAATCATTGGATAGAATTTCATCGTCCAGAAGTCCTCTCCACCGATCGCCACTTTTATCCAAGAGTAGTGCGAGAAGCTATTGAAATCAAAAAACAGAAAAATTTCAATAGGGAAGATAGTTTCAAATTATCCGCGATGTGGAATCCCGTGATTAATAATACGCAACTTCGCTGTTTTGCACAGTTAGTTAATTCACGGAATACGAACACGACAGCTAGCATACGTAATAGGGATACCGTGAGTGTAGTTTGTGACGGTACATGGACAAACAAAAATATGCCAAAAGTGAGGGTAAATCAAGATTCTTCAGCCTCACAAACGGAGACATGACATCGCAGCACCACTCAGCTTGTGACCACGGCCGGTTCCATCATGACATTAGAACAATGAAGCCGACAGCCATATTATGATGGCAGACTATTGCTTGAGTTTAATAAGGGATTGTCCTGAACATAAACACAATATAAAAGCTTACAGATAAACATAATATTGTCTTCTGTTTACGCGAATGTAGCATACAGCTTTGGAGGTTTTACGCAAGCTGGTATTAATTGTTTAATTGTTTAACGTCTAGATCTAACCAAAAGAAGCATAGGCACCCGCATAAAAGAACACATTGCTGACGTAAAACACAAACGCTCGTTAAAGTCTGCGGTGTGTGAACATGTACAACAGGGGACCAACCACTACCTGAGATTTGACAAACCACAGATTCTCGCTAAAGAACACCGATTCCTAACAAGGATGCTTAGCGAGGCTATTGAAATCAAAAAACATCCTAATTTCAATAGAGAAGATGGTTGTAATGTACCACCAGCTTGGGATCCAGTACTTCAAATAGTCAAACCCAAGAAGAAATAAACCACAGCTAGACTTCATGATACTTTGAGCTCATTCTGCGTAAATAGAAACACCAATGACTAAATTATGTTCGGGTACTTTGAAATAACTACACTGGAACATTGAGACAACTACCATCTTAGTCTCCCCGTGACCATGGCTGCTGAAAAGCAACCGAAACGTTGGGGAGGCTGTGAACCTGGATATAAATGGATCTAATAGTTTAAATAATTTTATTAGCTTATAAATTAGTAAAATTCAATAGTAGTAGTAGTGTAATAGTTTCAAAATTTTGTAATACTGTGTTAAATAAACAACGCGATAAAATCCGTATACAGATAAAGTTTTCCTAATATTTTTTATGACTTTTTGTTAATAGCATATCTATTAAGCTTTCTTGTCGTTATTATATAGCCGCTTCTAAAATATATATTTAATATGTAATTGTATTTTTATTTCGACCTTCTTTCAGCCATATAGTTATAAAGTCTTGTCTCATAAACTACAACCAATTTAACAAATCTAATAATTTGTCGTATATTCAGCATACTGAACTTACACAAAATTGACTTCAACTTACCATGCCGCAAAATGACTGTTTCTCAGTGTAATTGATAAGTTACGTAGTAACCCTTATTTACATTTAAGAAATCTTGAAATAGATATAAAATAAAAAAGCTTATTAATTTTCAGATGCGCTAATCAAATTTTTTGAATACATCAACTCAATAAAGCCGAAAGATGTGCCAGACTATGCCAAATGTCGTAAGTTATTCGAGGACTACCTCAAATCTCAAGGTGTAAAACGTACAAACAAATTAGAATTCTCAGCGGCCAAGAAAACACCCAGTAAAGCTAAAGCAAATAAGTCTGTTAAAGAAGACGAGGAAGTTTCTGATGAAGAGACAATTAAACCTCAGAAACAGAACGGCGATGTGCCGAAGAAACGCGGACGAAAGCCCAAAGTTACACCAGAAGCAGATACTGAAAACAAAGAGCCTGAACTTCCGAAAGAAACAATGAAAAAGGGTAAAAGGAAATCAAACGAACCCGCTGTGTTAGTTAAAGTTAAGAAGACTAAATTAAATCCTAAAGCGACTCCTCCCGCAAAGAAAAATCACACAAATATCGCGACACAGACTTCTATTGAAAAAGCACGGCACAGTCCGAGACTGAATAATTCTAGACACGTGTCGTTCGACAGTCCGATATGCGAAGTAGTCGACAATGGAAAAAACAGCGAGTCTTTGAACTCAAGTGGGGATATCTTCGAGGATTCCTTCACTATCAAAGAGGTTAAAGTAAAGCCTAGGAGAAAGTTATTGTCTGTGAAAGATGAAGTGGTAACAGTAAAGAGGGTAGTTAAGAAAAAAGTTGCCGATGTAAAAAAGGCTAAGTCATGGAAGGATTCGGCGACTATTGTGAATGGGAGATCGCCGCCGACGTAACTTTTATGAAAGATTCGAGTGTGTGACCAGCCATTGGCTATGTATGTGTGTGTAAGAGTGATTTTGTTCATTACATATCCATTTCGTCGTTAAAACGCGTTTTACGTTATTTTCCATACAATTTGATTTCATTTGACCTACAAATTATTCAGTACAAGATGATTGACGTCAATAGTGCCATTATGTACCTACCGTAAACCCACTTAACTAGCTTTAAAGTAATACTTAGGATGGTCATACACTAAAATGCCGAGATTATACATTTAAACGATAAATAAGTCAAATTCATTTGCGTATATAAGAAAGATAAAGATATAAGAAGCCAGATGGGCCGTGCCCATTCGATTGTCAGATGCCCACTTCAGTTTCTAGAATTATTCGTGAGCCATCGTCATTAGGAACCCAGCCCATCCTAAAAAGTAATCCTAGAAACGCCAATGGCCAAATCGAATATAAAATCTTAGTAAACAAACAAGCATCCAATTAATTTATAAAAGCAAATAATTTCAATCCCAAAACCATTGAAAGTTGAATTTTATAATATAAAATATTATGTTAGGGTAATAAACGCAATAATGTTAGGTGTTTACCTAATCCAAGCCTTACAAAGGTAAACAGTGCCAATAACATATAACTTATATCATACAATGAGTTGTTAAGTTACAAACATTCTGCATAGAATGTAACTTAAGTATGGCTAGTTTTAGTCTTGGTCTGCATAATGTGTGATCATCCCTTCTTAGATTATAAAGATTCGCTCTGAAGAGTACCATTTCTATACTGTACCTTTTTACTGCTTTAAATATTTAATACTGACAATAAGTTCTATACAGATAAGCGCCTGAGATTACTTAAATCTTCCTTTTGTATAAACCCTTTGATTGGCATCCAACAAATATGTTCAAAATACTCATAACATTTTTACCTAAAATATGAGTTGGAGAATAGCAGAGGAAGGCACAATATTACGAATATAGTTGTTATAAACGAAAACTTTTAAAGTTTGTAAATCAATCACGTCGGACCTGCTGCAACGATAATATTGTCTAAATAATCCATATAAAGTTGTTTAATTTCGATGCTGTAAGGATTTTAATAAAGTTATTAATGAAACTTGATGGGGGAGGGGTGTTTTAACCGTCAGCGGGTTAAGCTGACGTCAAGACGTACTGGCAAAATCATTGTCATACATCGACGTCCGTACGCCGATAGACGCATAAAAAATGCAAACGAAATCACAGGTAACCATAATGTAAAATATAATGCATCATATCAACTTCTAAATCAAAGGGTTATACAGCACAAATAAAATAAGTTCAATACTTCGCCACCGATTATAGAAATAACAATAATAAACTTTTATCTATAGCTTAATTAATTTTATGACAATCTATACAGTTAAATTGAATAGCATATAAAATAGCCGATAGCTGAAATATACCTAGGTATTGTGTTTATCAACAGCCTTTTATCTACTATTAACACTTGCTATATTCGTTTTAATTATGTAACAGCTATTCCGTTAGGGGTATATATAATACATTCTACAATAGTTTACATAATGTTAATAAATAGTAATGAATAATTAAGTTTGGTAGTTGATCTGTTGGTCATAACTTTCACTAAAACATGAGTGTTTCAAATTGAATGTGCGTTTATAGGAGTTTTTATAAGCTGTTCTTATTGTTTGACTAGGCTAGCATTATAACAAGTTTGCTTACTGTTAAACTGAGATAGCTCAATTATTTTGTTGTTTATGTATAAATCGTATGGAGTATTTCTAGAAGTCCACATAAAGTAATCGTTGACGAATGCTATTAAACGTTATTGTTTCAGAACGATGTGGTGTGTTGATATTACTAATAAACGCAGGGCGTAAGTTGACTATTTAAATGTATAACATTTGCATTACAGACTGTTGAAACTATATATCTTGAAAACGTTGGAATGTTGTATGTTTTATCTTACAAGAATCAAGGAACACTGTTTTAGTGAGAGTGTTGAAGCATTTGTTTTGTTCGTGTGTGATCATTTTGTAATTATTATGTAAAATAAACAGTATTTCTATAAGTGATTGTTTTTATTTATTTGCAAGTACTTGTAGTAAAATAGGTAGTTTCTTTTACCACAAAAATTATAGGATAATTATGGCGTCACAAAGATTACTAAAACATGTCTACGTATCTACGTATGTGGACACCGTATGTCGTACGAATACTCACTAGACGACAAATAAATTTTCTCTTCATACCTACTTTTACGGACTACGGATCTACAAATTGCAAAAGATGTATTGTTTACTAAAATAACTGATTAAAATGTAATTCATAATTAAGAATAAGTAGAGCTTATTTACTTTATTCATTATTTAAAATAAAATCAAACGTAAACATATGTACCTAACTTTTGCATACCTGTAATTACAATAATTAAAATTAGCTTACCACATTCACGAATATTTCAAAATGTAAGCCATTTCTCCCTAAACTTGCACGTTTATTTAGCACTATAGTGTCACTTCACGCTCAAATTCACATTGTATTTGTATTACTAAGCCCTCGAAATGTAAACGCATCTTTTAATTTCACCTTATAAAAAGTCACGAAAAGTATGTAAGGTGTGGGAACCATGGCGGCCATTACACGAGTCCTCGACGACTGACCTAGCGATTGCCGTGTTCGAAATTCAAATATTGTGAGATAATACGTGTGTCTACCCCTTTGGAAATATAGTACTGAGACTATGCAGGTATGTATGTAGAAGCACTTCTTTGCGTTCTCATTAGCATTTTACTAGGCCCCATAGCAGTAATACCTATGTAGGTATGTAAATTGCGTAGAATAAAGACACAACGCTAATTGTAGAGTTTTGCCAATACATTTGAATGCAACTGTGCACATACTTAGTTTCTATATGATCCAAGATTTTAAAATATTAACTCCAACGGCATGAACTCTTGCTCGTCCACGGGCTAAATCTTGCGCTTAATTGTCAAGCTACGAAGGGTTAGGTATTTCTGTCAAAGAACTTGGTGGATGGAGTGTGTTATAGAGACGTGTGAATCCTGGTAGCTTGAAAAGAACGTAATATTTCGCCGTGGTCGTTGTTAGCAAACCCCAAAAAGGGTTATGTAAGTTTAGTGTAGGTATGAAATCCAATCTACTGCTATAATAAATAAACAAATGCGCAAATCCAAAGCTTTTATTTTTCTTTTTATTTACAATAATATGAAAGTAAACAAAATTTAATGTACCAAAGAAATTAGATTTAGATATTTTTTATATAATTTAACGCCGGACGCGTCGACCGAGTGGCACGCTTCGATCAACGAGTCTAAACACGATTGACATTGTGATACTCATATACTCACTTGTAACATTGTGAACTAACTTGTTACATTTGTGATTACTTGTAACATATTACCGAATCTGTAAGGTCAGTGTGCGTGGCGGACACACTGCGCTAGATTTAACATTAATTTAGAGGTGGAGATGTAACAAGGCAGTCCGCAAGTGACAGTTCAGCCGTCGCGAACAAGTAGCGAGTTACAAAAGCTATGACTACACCTAGTTAAACGTACGCTCTGTGTGGTGATGTTCTCTATATCTATATAGATAGTGAAACGCGCGCGTCACACGCGCACGCAATGATACTTCACATTATCTACAATGGCAGTAGGAGCGGCTAAGCTATACTCGACTAAAACACAAAACGGTAGCACCATTTGTAAAAAAATATAATTATTTTTTTTCCATTTCAAAACAAGAAAATTTGCTCTCCGCGCCGTGTATCGACGACGCGCACTTCCAGTAAGCGCTCGCAGCATAGCGTGTCGACATCCCCAGGTACTAAACAACTATTTTTTAGAAACTGTTCTAGACGTTACAATATTTAAACTTATATTTAAACCTTATAAAAACCTTTACGCCGTTTACAGGAACATTTTCATGCAAAAATTCTGTTTAACTTGCAATGGGACTAGTATAGATTTCTTAAAAAAACAACTCCATCTTGTCATGTCACACGCGGAGTCTGCTAAATTATTTTGTATATTTTTTATAATTATAAATATATTAAAATAAGGCCGCATTCACACTAGCTTTCGATGTCACAAAATACAAGTCTCACCAATGTAAATGTAGCCAAAACTTCCCTTTACAATATGCTTCCATTTTATAACATTGATTTACCTTGAACACTGATTTTGTGACCTTTTCTATATTCATGTTGGCAAACAAAGGGCTGGCTCGCCGAGGACTCTATTAGCAGCTTGAAATACAATTTTTTTAACAACGAAATGTAGTAAGGATTAGAAATATATACCGTGATTTTAATCTGCTATGCAATACTGATGAACTGATTCTTAAAATTCTTTCACCATTGGAAAACTACTTTATCTAGAATTAACATAGGTCATATAACATCACGCTACAAGCCACGGAAACGGAGCAGTAAGCCTCACGTAATCATAACAACTTGTGTATTATATATTTACTAGCTGACCCGGCAAACGTTGCTTTGCTATAAAAAAAATGTTTTGACCCAAAGATTTTAAAAAAATGTTAGGGCTGAAGAACCCTTATTACTAAGGGGTATGAAAAATAGATAGTAGCCGATTTTCAGACCTACTAAATATGCATATAAAATATATAATATCGGTCAAGCCGTTACGGAGGAGTATGGTAACTAACATTGTGATACGAAAATTTTATATATAAGATAAAACAAGACAACACTGTCGACTTTAGTCCAGGAGCCAGCCCGGTATAGTTTGCACTTGAACTATATCTGCTAGCATATCATAAAAGGAGTTTCAACGCAATGTTCTACAAAGTTCACCGGTAGTCCGTACCCGTCTATCCTTACTCTATATTAAAGTCAACACTCTTAGTCTAAGTGGAATAAAGTAAATGTATAATATATATTAGTGTTACATTATGTATCTAAACATGGTACTACGTAACTGCGAGGTGGCACTAGCAATCTGCGAATTGGCTTATCTAAATTAACTTGGCAAGTGATTGTCAACAGCATACATACAACCCCTATTTATTTACTCAACGCCCCTATTTATTTACTCAGCGCCCCTATTTATTTACTCAGCGCCCCTATAATGTGTATATGTCGCCAGGTTCACAGAAATGAAACTAACAATCAAGAATAACGCATTGCCTACTAGATAAAACGTATTCGTTTCAGCGATTGCTTAAAACACTGGGTAGTCTATGAAGTCTAAAATCTTGATAGATTATCATTTGCAATTTACAATAGGTATTAGATGTAATGACGAATACTAAAACACAATATTGACGACAACATTTTGTTGGCTTTCCAAACCAAGATTAGTAACATTTAAACAAAACTATACCTGTAGATGTATTATCATCAAGTACTGCTTATGATTTCAATAAATAAACAACCGGCTTCTGAAAGTCACATCAACACCAAAAATCATTAATAGACAGACAGTCAAACGTATGTCGATTCCTGTGATAAGTTTACTGAATGACAAATCACTTGACATGACTTTCATTTTGACACGTATTTGTTAATGTTTTAGAAACCAAGGATAAAACTGATATTTATTTGAACTGATTTATAATAGTTCTATGGGTCTGTTTCAACATTGAAGACATGAGGCATAAGGATCCAATCATACGCCAAGTATGCTGTTGTCAATCGCCCCCAGGCCTACAGACGCGCTCAATGCGAGCTCAATTGGTACTAAAAATATTAAAATACAAAAATGTAAAAGAGTGGCCATGCCAAATTGCACTACACTACAAAACGTGCCTTCAACTATCTGTAGCGATCAACTGGGACTCGTACGGGTTAGGAATAACTATAGCTGACGAGGTTTCTTTATGCTATACGATACTGCATATAATTTCACTTTCTATGATCATAAAGATCAAATTCTAAGACTCTCTTTGTAAATATATGTACTTTTATTGTAATTTATTTGTTTTTAATCGTCCGGGTCTCGTATTATATTTCAGTTCATAATATCTATAATAAATGATGTAATGTGGCTTGTTCATAGAAATTTTACCTCCAAGTGTCTACCGCGTATCTTGACTCGATCAAGTGCCCGCTATCACCAACCACTAGTGGTGCTCACAATAGCATTTGAAAAATAATCGAATGTATAAACAACACTGCGCATAGATGATAGCATGGACTGTGTTTATACAACATCGGCACCTATTGCGTTGGGCCCAATTGGGTACACACGTTCGAATATTCGAATCTCTTTCGAATGCAATTATGCACATCACTTCTAATCACAGATGGTTGCGCTTTTAACCACATGAATAACAACATACAGGTAGAGGCAGCTAATAAAATAATAATAATAAGAGAACTTATTATCTTCTCTGCAGTAATGAGCACCCAGTGCCATCTCTCGGCATTGTGGGGAAGACTCGGCAGTTCTGTCTAATAATTTATTACAGCGCCATCTATCGACGTCTTACGGAACTACGTAGTTCGTCTGTACGAGAAGAGTTGAGAGAAAGCTGGTATATTCTCGAATCTTCGTACTGTTTACATACCGGGTATGACGTTTCTAGAAACCTCCGGAAATGTTTTAACCGCGTATAAAAGGGGAAGGCCAGCGGTCGCCGAGTCAGTTTACAATCGTAAGCGGTCAAGTATTCATCGAAGCGAACAGAAGCGAAAATACCACAGTTTGAAGCAGTTACAGTGGAAAAGTGTATAAGTAGTGTGTGTAGTGTTTTAAATTTAATTGTGTGCTAGAATAAAACTTGTTTTAGTCGGTAATATTGTTTACATTCTTATCCCTCGAACCCAGCACGTAACAATAGCATAAAGAAACATCTTCAACCAAAAAAAAAAGAAAACATTCCTACGCGATACAACTATTTACTAAACAAAAATAAAACCGTTGTGCTGATTCACCTGGTTATACATTAAAGCTTAAATTACAGTACAATCAGAGAGAAACATACATTTCTAACGAACATTTCTCTTACCAGAATAAATAACTTTATTCAATATAAAAAATTTGGTGTTGACTCGATCACGCATTTTATACAGGTCCCATTACTTGTATTGTTGTGGGCGAACGAAGCTACTCTACGAACTAAGCTGGTGAACACGAGACTAGCCGAATCGCTTCAGTATCGGAATGTACTACATTCGAATTGTCGCCTCCGTTGCGATTTTATTACGAGAGGTTTTGTAGTAGCGTGCTGGGAAGTATTTGATTGTAAAGGTATAAAACTATCTATCCCACGGGAAAAGTACTTTATCCTGGATGAAAGGTACTCTATATATTTTTCTGTACCCCTAGCAAATCGTATGGTTAAGGGTATAAGTAAGAGGGATTCCATTAACATCTAGCCACTCTTCTAGGCCAAAAGTGTCTGATAAAATAAGTTAAAATCATTGCCAGGCCGGATATTCAAATATGATAAAATTGATAACTTAAACTACAAGCCTGAAAGTTAGATTAAATGCAGTCATTAAATTCAGTGGTGTTTAGGTATTAAGTTGCCTTTCACATAAAACATTCTAAAAATTTCACAAAGCCTAATACTTCCATTTCACGGATTACTTTAGATAAACCTACACAAAAGAAATATTGAACTGCATCGATTTATTCCGAGCCTGAGAATTCTATGAGTCTGTTGTTTTAATGTAAGTATGTATACTCCGCGGCACAGAGATCAACACTAAAGCAAGTGTAGCCAATCAAAAAAAAGAAAATATGTAGTTTTAAATATTATCAACAATAATAAAATATCATATCAAGGTTCAGGTATTCCCAGCACTCTACGTATAATTGCACTTGTAAGGAAAACAAGGTTAATTCAACTATTGGACATCGGCGGTCACTACACGTGTGACCTAATGACTCAGTACTAAACAGCAACGATATAATTGTATTTTATCTAGTTAACAAATGTTACGTTGTTCGTGATTCTTGATTGTCAGAGGCTTCGCTGGGACAAATGTAATGGACAGCTAAAAATTTCAAAATTGGAACACAATTTTTTACTATATTATACTAATTTCTATTTTTTACTGCCCCTAATGTATGCGGCTATCAAGTATACGGCCCGCCTGATAGTCCACAGGTATCATATAGAATTGTGCCACTATAGGTACCACTCAAAGTATTAGTCGCTGTGCAGGCAACGCAGGAGACAGGCTATTGCCTACTAGCGTCTATTTTAGACTGGAGTACACGTATATGTCTAAAATTCAAGTTCTCTCGAATCGTCTATTGTTGTGTTTATATATGTTTTAGAAAATTCTATCTCAAATCTTTATCATGAAATTGTAATTTCTTGATTTCCTATAAGATTTCAATGCGGTTAGAAATTATTTTTGCTTTGAGGCAATCGAGGCAAACCAGTGCAATGAAATAAGACCTGTCTAATCATTTGACGTGACTAGAACTTCCTTTGCTTTGACATAACAACGTATATTAACGCCATCTATTGGTGGGATAAATAAAATAGATTATCAGATATTATCGCCTGAAACGGTCGGAGCAGTAACACGTCTCGCTTTTAAAGTTTATTTGTGATTCAATGTATCAGCAAAGCCTCTAACAATAATATAACAAAAATAATTATAATATCCACCTATGTGTTTAAAATGTCAACGTTAACCGTTTCATTAAAAATATCCCTATAATTATATTCGGTTATAAACAGCGGTTATTAAGATAAAAACAGATTTGTATTGAACACATAATTTACGTAGATTATATTATTTGAGCTTGGCATTTAGTATCGTTTAAACTTAACACAATATATGACGTCACGGCTGTGTAATCGTGACGGATTAGGTATCTCCCTCACATAGGTATGATGATGGTTCTATATAAAAATATAGAATCATCATCATCATCAATGCAAGTCACACATTAATACAAACAATAATTATTACAATTAATGCCAAAATAAATACAATACATGACAATAACCAAAACTAAAATTAACAAAAACATTTCTTCCAGCAACCACTTTATTTGGTTCATTAACATAATTTAAAAAATCGACGTAATAAGGTATCAATAACAATTTACATTCAAATAATGGACAAAATGTGATGATGGTTAAAATTATGTTATACAAAAATCGTTTGTGTAACATTTTATACAAAATATAAAAATAATAATAACACTGATCGAAAAATTTATAAACAAACCGTCTTAATTAAAGAAAAATGCTGTAATTTTAACACTTAAGCAAATTAATAAAGTATAAATTATATACAATTCACATGTATTTACCGCAAATAATAATCAGATGCCCAGCGATTCGTAAACTCTTCAACTTTTTTGTCTAACGACTAGAAAGTTAATTCGATTTCGTAGTCGTTCGAGTCTCCTTGTTTGATTGGACTATATACCAAGCTCAAATAATATTTTGTCATTCTATAACGTGACTGTTTACTTGAAAAGCAATCGTTTTATTCGCTCAAACGACAACTCCACAAGCTTGTGTCCCGTCCAAGATTACTATTATATTACATTTAATATATAATTATATATTTTGGTATAAAAGCGATACAGTACTATTACATTATTATATAGCTATAACACATCTAATTTTGGAATTTAAAAATATACATTTTCTCTATTTTGTTGCGAATATAATAGTCGATATACATATAATTTAACTATAATATATATACTTCACGGATTATACGCGTCGTATAACCTTGAACGGGACTCGAATGCAGATAACAAACAATAACAGTGTAGAAATAACATTATATATCGTGTTTTAAAATTGCACAGAGTATTCTAAGAACACAGTAGGCAGTATTATTGGGAACAGAAATGTGTACCAACTACAGTTAGGCCTCTCTCACAACCGTGGCTTATAATTATTAATAAACATTAACTTTTAAAAGTACACGACGAAACCAACGCGTCAACTGTCCTAACAATCCCGTGCACGAGCTTTTTATTACAATTTTTTTTTAATGAATTTATCCGCGATTGTACTAGAGAGATACACTAAGACCTAAGGAAATAAATATTTAAATATAAATGAATAAAATAACATGATAATGTTCAATTAATTTAGTGAATCTTTTGGAGTTAAGACTTAGTATATTTTCTTATAATGTCATATATACTATGTTTGCTATACATGTATCACTGAAGTCTCATAACAATAATCATAAAAATATAATAAGAATAAAATTAATAACAAATTGTGTGTACTATTATATAGTAACAGAAGCAAGCGACATCAAGTCTAATACAAGATACAGGCTCTTTTAGAAAATGTATCCTCTATTATACAACATGTATAATGTATTATACAACATGTTAACGAACTATACAACATATTAATGTTCATGTATTTGTTAATTTTGTGATTGTAATTTACTGTAATATACTTTATAGTATAATATTTAATTTATACTATAATTTACACTATGTATACATATTGTATATTAAAGTATACTTTTTGTATATTACTGTATAACATTTGCATAATGTAGAATACACATTCTAGAACAGCCTAGAAAGTAAGTATGAAGGATATCGCTCTGTATTATATACTATCAAACTGCCCCTTTAAGATAACAGGCTGATGATGAACGACTAAGCAGTGGTGTTAGTATTTGTATCTACTGAGATATGCCATAGATGAAGTAATGTAATATTCATTATGTATAAAAATATATTTAGGCTCGTTACATAATGTGCTTCTTTCAGACTAGTTTCCAAATACAATATTATTTATTAGCTTGAGACATGGATTTCGACATTGTATAGTTTTTATTTTTAAATGTTATGCCATGAGGTATCAGCGCTAAACGCAAATAAATATTTCCATCATTTTTTTGCAGTTTTACAACATATCTCAACAAATACATTATATTTATGTGTGCGTGCACGCGTCGAGTTCATATAACGCGTTGATACTGCATTTTTCAACGACTACCGTTCAATTTTGATAAGGAAGTTCTGAATGTGTGGAATCGAGTTAAAAGTAAAATGTTTGTGTTCGGTTGCTTTATTGGTGTTTTATAATATGACAACGGACAGAAATAATTTTTCTTTTTTATAATATCGATAAGCTGCATTATTGTATCGCAAAATATAAGCATCTAGTAATTCTCGTTTAAAAAAAATAACTTAGGGTTTTCTTTGATAAGTTAGGTATATTACGATTACAATAAAACTAATTCGTGTATTAGTTTTATATTTATTTAAGAAAATTAACTTAGCAGTACTATAGACTCAAAAAATGCAGTACAACGCCTCCGACACATTCACTTTACAACACGGCAACCGAATTCATTATCGCTAAGTCCACAGTCTAGGACGCTTAAATTAAATGGCAGTCGACTACGTAAGTAGGCAGCGTTCGCTCGCACGTCACTGGCACTCGCCCCCCTCGCCCCGCGGGCGCTGACACTCGCGTCGTCCCGCGGGCGAGCGGGCGGGCGCGGGGCGCGGCGCCTAGGTGGCGTCGGCGTGTAACTTCTCGCTGCGGATGAAGTCGATCTGCGTGTAGGCGCGCTGCGCCGCCTGCGCGGGCGCGCGGCGCGGCTCGAGGTCGAGCGCGGCGTAGTTGAGCGGCGGCGCGCCGGGCGAGGGCGGCGGCGGCACGCCGGGCGACGGCGGCGGCGGCGCGTCCTCCACGCTGAAGCGCGCCGCCGCGCCCACGCCCGCCACTACTAGCGTCGCTGTGCTCGTTGTTTCCGCTAAAAACACATCATTATAAAATCTTACTATCTTACTCCAACCCGGTAACCCTGACGCTATCGATAAGCTTATACGATAAAAACATTAAAGCATTATGAAAAAATATTTTGTAATGTCTCTCCGACACTACGGCCGGATCCTCCGACCGGGATGAACGTTCGTGCCTGACGAGCCGCGGCCCTACAATTATTGATATCGAGAATTTATATATGTAGTAACTTATAGTGTAAACTTCGCTTGCGAGATTCCGAATTGTAGGAAATGGTACGTAATTGTGTTCAGCGCCATCTCTTATCGTGTATCGTAACTACTTTGCTTGTGTATAATCACTACAAAATCATATTTTTTATTAATTGTATAAATTATTTCAAATTATTATCTCTGAAGCTAACAAAAGCACTTTTAAACCGCATCATTTAAAGTTATTTGGAAAATAATTCTTGGTCATTAAATATTTTTAATTCTAGATGACACTACACTGGCTATTTAACAGAATATAGCAAAAATTAAAAGCAACACGTTTGGCTACATATCGATTTTATATAAGATATGAAATATCAATCACCTATATAAAATCTGTTTACTGCCTCTATTTTATATACAGCCTTGGCCAAAAGTATGAAGCACCCCATGTATTTTTCAAGTGCGTAATATTTGCAGTAGAAAACAATACATTTTATTTAAATATAGATTAGGTGGCATCTAAAAAGATATTTAAGACAATAGTGTACCCAGTTAGAGCTAATAAAACATCCGATACAAAGCATCTTATCCGTTTAGTAATTTCCAATCTTTAATTCAGTTTACTATTTTGCGTCGTTGTGTACACATACAGTCATCTAGCGCACTTCTTGTATTATTTTGTGTTCAGTTATATTAATTTCGATACACAATACCTAAAACATCCGAACAATCTCATGAAATACGTGTGAAAATACAACCTTTTCATGAACTAGGGTAATCCCAAGTTGAGATATCCAGAACTGTTAAGTGGTCGCGCCAAGCGGTGCCATTTACCATTGAGTGATTCGCCGCTACCGGTACGCATAGCGATATGCCCAGAACTGGACGAAAAGGTATTCCAAGTGACCGTGAATATCGAAAATTTGTGACTCTTTGAAAAACAGGACAGAAATGTCTTCCAAAGTACCAACATTACACTAAAAAAAGACTGGTCAAATATTGTGTGGTCAGACGAATCAAACTTTGAAGTAAGTTAGATAATATGAATGTCCAAATGGATATATAAGTATTGTTGAAATTTAAAAAGCTATACTGTTGTCTTTTCATGATTAGTTAATCTCTATTTATTTTGTTTTTGTTTGGTCTTTGGAACCTCTGGTGCTACCTTCGTGCGTCACCGTGGGGGAGAAGAATTTATGCCAGAGTGTGTGGTCCCGACTGTAGAACACGGCGCATGTACCGGGATGACCTGGGTCTGCATGTCTGATACAGGAGTCAGCGAAATGTTTGTGTATGAGGGCCGAAGGGACTCTACAAAATACATGAATGTGTTTGGAATCAGCTTTATTGCCTTCGTTTTTACACTTTTTGGTGACATTAATATGGATGGAGTTAAATTCCAGAAGATAACGCACCATGCCATAAATCAGCCCGCACAATGTCATAGTTTCGTGAAAATTCCATTGAGCTCCTGGAATGTCCTGCACAGTCGCCGGACCTTAATCCTATAGAACATTTATGGGGAATCCTAAAGCGTAAGGTCCGGCGCCACACAATAACACCAAAAGCAGAACTAAAAATACGCCTCCGCCAAGAATGGAATACCATAACTGAAGAACAATGTAAAAATCTTGTAGGCTCTATGCCAAGATGAATAGCTACTGTGTTAGCGGCTAAGGGTGGCCGACGAAATATTGATTTTATATCAGTCAACATCATTTAAAATGTATACAAGTTGTTTCATTTCATTCTATACAAAACTTTTTACAAAATGCAGTTTTTATAGGGGTGCTCCATACTTTTGGCCAAGGCTGTACATTGCTCAAAACTTACATAATTACTTAAGAAAATATAATTTCCACATATTAAAACATTAAAATAAAGAACAATGGCAGAATTTTGTCTGGTGTATTTTAGACGTCCATAGATTTCATTTATAGCAAAGTAATTAAATTAATTTTCTAAGGTTTTTCAAATATTCATTCATTTTCCTAAAAGCCGGCATTATTTATGTTTAATAAAAGTATTTTAAATGATGGACGAATTACCTTCAAAATGTTAACCATACAAATAGGGGTGTAAGTGCATGTAGTATTCTATAGTTATCTGTATCGATTAAATTAAACTAAATAATCGATATGGATTGGTTGACTTTGATTGAATCTTTATTAATATGCTCTGTAATTCTTCTATTTTTAATTAAACAGATGGTAAAAATGGTGATGTCTCTGAAGCGATCCTACTTGTATTTGAATTTTTAATTGATTTTATTATCTAAGAATTGTTACGATATTGTATTGATAGTAATCAAAATCGATCGAAACATGTCAGCTCACTGTCAGCTCTACTTTGGATTTTGACGTTTATTACAGAATGCTCCTGCGCTTTTGTTGTTTGCTGTGTTTTGTGTGTTTTTCGGTTTTCCTTTTATTTTTACCCGACCTGGACTGTTTATGGACTGATTGATATTCTCTTTTGTGACTACTGTGCTCATTCTTACTGGACTCTTGAGTGTGCCGAGTGAATAGGATTTTTTTGGAAGCCTGGTACAATGGGAGATTACGGTAGAAAACCGCGTCCCACGCGTATTTTATGTGTGAACTGTAATGTTTGCGTCAATACGCTGCGCCGATACCAAGTCTTAGCACTTGACCCGAGAGTTGCCGGCTTACTTTGCAGCTGGGTATACCCACAAATCGTAAGTACCTATCAGTGTTCTGTATTGTCAGTTATATAAAGAGATCTCTGTAAGCAAACCGAGACAGTATTTAAAATATAATATTTTTGACAGGTTGTAGAAGAAAACTATGTGTGTGAAGCATGCAGAGATCTGGCAATGTTCTCAGTAAATGAGAATTTGCAGCAACAAGTTTCTGGCAATGCAGATCTACAAGCTGGGCCCAGTCATGAAGGTCACACTAATGTGTGTCTATTGTGTGGATTATCAACTTTAAGAAGACGGAGTGATAGAATATTAAGAAGCAATCCTACGGAACTGCAACTGTCTATGATTGCTATTATAGAAAGCAGGGTAGCACCACGACTGGTATGAATATTATTTTAAATAAACTAAAAAAAAGTAAATTACAAAATAATAATACATTTAGAATAGACACTATGTTTTTTAAATAAAATACTTCTGCATTTATTTGTAGTTAAGTCTAGATTAATTAAGTGAGTGAAATAAAAATTATATTTTTAGTTTAATAAGAGTATATTGTTATTTTATTTGAGGTATAGTAGTTTGTCTAAATAAAATACTTATTGTATTTAGATTCTTTTGTAAATATAATTTATGAAGCATTAGATATGTAATTTAATTATTATTTCAGGTTACAGAACATGATAATGTGTGCCATACATGCTGGCTTCGGATGCAAAGGGAAGCTCGACGCAGTGCTACCATTAATGCTGCAAGATTTCAAATGAATGCACTAGTTTCACCACCACTGGAGGCGCCCCAAGTGTTGGAGGAGTCCCAAGTATTGGAGGAGCCCCAAGTGTCAGAGGAGCCCCAAGTGTCAGAGGCAGAAGTAACACAATCAATAAATGAAGTGACATTGCCAGATTATAGAAGAGCAGCTAACACTAATCATCACTGTGTATTTCCAAATTGTGGAAGCACAACATTGCATGGTATTTCAGATAAATTAAGATCAATAATCCTAAGTAACCATAACTATTATCTGCCAAAGGAAGCCCGGGTTTGTAATGACCATTTGGCAGCCAACATGTGGGATACATTGTTTGACTCCCAAAACAGTTATACAACATTTACAATTGCATAAATACAACATGTTTTTTCTTTTGTAAACGCATTTAACCCATCAATTGATTTTGAAAATGTAGAAGAAATGGATGACAGAGTATTTGAGTACTGGATAGGGCGAACAAAAGAAAACTTCAATTTATTGCTGGATGAAATACCTAGAATAAGGGAAATTCGTAGAGGTACATTAGGCCTTGTAACATTTTTGTTAAAATTGAGGACAGGCGATTCTGATGAAAGAATCTCCACTTTGGTTAACATTCCACGTAGAACACTAGAAGTGCTGATGGACAAAGTAAGGGATATACTTCTTCAAGATTTTGTTCCGATGAACCTTGGGATTAATCATATATCCAGGGATGAATTACTTCAACATAATTTATTAATCCCAAATGGACTGTACGGAAATGGAACCAATGCAATTGTTATTTGTGATGGAACCTATATTTATGTGCATAAAAGTTCAAACTATATGTTCCAAAAGCAAACATACTCGCTCCATAAATATAGGAACCTTTTAAAGCCATTTATGTTTGTCGCTTGTGATGGTTATATTGTTGATTGTTTTGGCCCATACAAAGCAACAACTTCAGATGCCGATATTATGAATAGTTTGTTCTGTCATGGTTCTGCCTTAAGGTCATATTTTCAAAATAATGATGTTTTTATCTTGGATAGAGGTTTTAGGGACAGCATAAGCCTGTTAGAGGGATGTGGCTATAGACCACATATGCCAGAAACACTGTTAGAAGGTGAACGCCAGTTAACAACTGCACAAGCAAATCGTAGCCGTTGTGTAACAATTTGCAGGTGGGTGGTAGAGGCCGTTAATGGTCATTTGAAAAGAGATTTTAAACTCTTAAGACAAGAATATTTTCATCGGTCTCTACCACACATGATGCAGACTTTTCAAATAGCTGCAGCTTTGTTGAATAGGTTTGGTATTCGGTTTGAGAACAATATATATTCTAGTCAAATATGTGAGATAATACAAGAAATAATGCAATTAGAAAATAATTTGGCAAATATGGTGGAGGCCCTTAATATGAATAGACGGTCAGCACACTTTGAAAACATATGTGCTGATAATAATCTACCATGTTTTCCAATATTAGAATATAGCGATCTGATTCTATTCTCCTTGGGGACGTACCAAATAAGACAAGCTCGTTCTTATTACGGCGAGCATGTGCGTTTTCAAGGCGGATATAGAATCGAAGTGAATAGGGGCGAAGCCATCGCCCAAAACGAATATAATCTGCGAGGAGGTAGCGAAATAAAGACTTTAATAAGGGGGAAAATAAAGTCCCGTCACATATCACAAAAACAATATTATGTGTACATCTTGATAGAAAACAATGTACCTGGCAGAACCGCCATAGTTGAATACTGTTGTAGTTGCCTAGTTGGTCGGCGCACTGTAGGCTGTTGTGCCCACACAATGACTATAGTGTGGTATTTAGGATGGGCCAGACATCAAGAATATATTTCAGCCCCAGCAGGTTTCCTTGATGATATAATCGTACAAGATGATGAGGATTAAAATGTATGTCTTACAAAATGAATTTTATTTATCCTTGCATTATCATAACCTCCACTTAATTAGTATTTACGGAGCAAATGCGATAGACTTTCGATTAAACAGGCTGTAATTATATTTGAATAAGCGGTCTTTATGGACCATACAAAAAGGCAGTTACACTGCAGATAAACATTTGAGTTTTTGACAGTTCTTCCATTTTGCCGTAAATAATAATATAATAATAATAAATAATATTCTATCACATACGTCACACAACACCATATAGCCCAAACTAAGCAGAGCTTGTACTATGGGTACTAGACAATGGATAAACATACATATATAGTTTTTTTTTGTAAGTACATATTATACATAGAAACACCCAGAGCAAGGCAAACATCCATATTCATGCACACAAATGTTTGACTTGTGCGGGAATCGAACCCGCGACCTCAGGCGTGGCAGTCAGTTACACTAACCACTACGCCATAGAGGCCGTCACAAAATGCTCTTATTCTAATAGGTAAAATAATAACTCTTTATTTTTCTCTCTATTATCCGTTTTTGTTTGATTATTACGACAATTGTTATATACGTACACAGTTCGCAACTTCGCAACCTAAACAATTCAAACCACAATATCTTATTTTTTCGGCTTTCTCAAGTGAAAATAGTTTCACTTATAGAGTCTGGAACTAACGCCGAATATTTTGACTTATTTTTCATTACAGGACGCTGCCATACGATCCCAGACATTTTTTAGTATGGAGACCTGCCATTGTTCTTTAAATTCTTTCAGGGATCAATGTTGGAACCCATTATATATTATGCATATTATGATTCCACACATTAGATGTGATACTAGAAATGTTCTCTACAAAGAGGCAATCATGAAAATCTACAACCAAAAGTTTTAAAGTCATTTTTTATAGAACTAATATTGGCTAAATATTGTACTAACAGATTGACTGTAGAGATTGAGTTAGTTTGTTTACAGTTTTGCATAGATTATTGGCCTACTTTATTAAGATTACTATTGTATTTAACGGAGTAATATAAGATTTACAGTACCTAATAGTAGTACAAGTAACTTATAAACTTACCTCTGCTATCAACTAAATCCGGCAGCCTCGCGATAGTCTTATTAGCGGTGGGATTACACGACAACTCATCTTTCTCCTCCCGCCGCGGCGCCAACGTCACGTATTGAGGTGACGCGGCCACGTCGGGACTCTTTCTGCCGTCTTCTGACAACTCCCTGACAGTCGTCAAGGCGTGCACCGGCTCATCAGCTAAAGGCGTTAAGTCTACTGGTGGGGTCATTGGAGTAGGATCGTGAGGATCAGCAGGCGAATCTAGCGACATATCGAATAGAGTCTGACTCCCGTGTGGAGTAGCCCTTCTTCGAGGCTCGTCGGGGGATGCGGCTGCTGAAACCCTTGCGATCCGTTCTGGACGCGCGGTTCCGATGGCTATGGGTCGAGTAGCTGCCCTTCCATAGTTCATCTCGACGTAACCGTCGGTAGCAGGGGTCGCCGGAGTCGCTGGTGTCGCTGGTGCTATTGGGGTCGGAATTAATTCGCCGGGTTTCATTTCGACGTAGCCAGCGTTGCGTGGGGACATGTCGACGTACTCGTCAACGTTGGTTTTCGGACGATCGACGAAACACGACATTGGGGGCGTACGAGCGATCGAAGATACCTGGAAAAGTGGTTTTACCTGTTAAAAGAAACTTTATCGAATTATATTTAATTAATTTACTTTAAAGTACATTTACAGTTAGTAGGTACAGCACGTGAATTTAAAATTTAAGGTTTTTACTAAAGGCTACTTAGTTTCATAAGTCGATCCTTAATTTAAAAGCAATTAGAAATAACTCTGTAAAATGCAGTAAAATACATAACAACATGTTAAAGGAGAATGTCCATATTACAATGGCGCCGAACTATCGCTAACTGTCCTGGAATGGATGCGATTATACGAACGAAAATTGGACACTCAATAGTCCTATTTAAGTACTTTAGATCTAGGGTAAAATCATCAATTTATTTTGTGGGGTTTTTGTAGAAATTATATCTTTATTTTAGTTTTTGAGGTTATATCAAATATCAAAATATTTTAAGTTTTCATTCCCCCGTAGGTATATAACGATATAGGTAGGTATATAAATAGGTAGCAGCGATAGCTCAGTGGGATACCAACAGACTGGCATGCAGAGGATATCGGGTTCACATTCACCTTTGCCATTCCGGAATGTTATATGACTTTTCCGAGCTATGTGCGTATTCAATTATTAATCATCCCTCGCTTCGTGTATGGTTGGTGGTAACCAGCACGTTAAGCCGTTGGTCCTGGCTGACACGAACATCAGTCAGTCGTTATAGGGATGTCAGTACGCTCAAATATCCTGACATAAGTCTAGCCTAATCCTAGAGTATCGTTATCCTTCTAGGTTGTATATTGCATGCATTCAATAGTGCAATGTGAAAACGAATTTCGGAGACACGTCCTTTTAACAAAAGGCAAAAATCTACCTCTCTTGAGATACTGTTCTATAACAAGATGCGTGCGGCAATACGGCGACGGACATGTCACGTCCTTTGCCCTTGCAGTACTAGAGATAACCTTCCATCGTCATCATCTCAGCCGAAAGACGTCCACAGCTATGATAGGCCTCCCCGAAGGTTTTCCAGACAGACCGGTCTTGGGTCACCCGCATTCCACCACTTCCCGCGACCCTTACCAGGTCGTTGGCTCGCTTGGGGGCTAGCCATAAATTACGTCACACCAATTTTAAGTTCTTTTTACCCTTTCCTCGTCCTTGTCACAGCTGGTTACATTTGTGACACTTCTCCCTCCCTAGATATATATATATAACACCACATATTTTGCAATTTTATTGATTTTTATATGTGACGTCATAGAATTCTGGACTCCTTGTCACACAATGGCACACTTGATCGACACCCTCCCTCCCCCTTAACGTGTGACGTAATTTATGGATGGCCTCTTGTGAGGAAATCTTCCATGCTATCGATAAATGGCTTGACGGAGTAGAGTACAGTCAGTACGTACCCTATTAGCAGGGGAGTTGTTGGAGAAGTCGATCTCCATATGATCTTCAGTCTGCGGGCGCACGTGCGGGTGCCTGGGCGGGCGAGCGCGCGCGCCCACGCTGTAGGCGCGGTGGCGCCCCCCCTCCGCGCCGCCCGCGCCCGCGCCCCCCGCGCCCGCGCCCGCGGGCCGGGAGCCCACGCTGTAGGCGCGCGGCGGCCGCGACTCCATGCCGATGTGGGAAGTAGCCGGCTCTAGCTGGTACTCACTTGACACAAACATACTCAATAAACAATATATAAAAGTGAAGATATTAAAATTTTGTTACTAAATATAATTGGTTTTAAACCGACTTCAAAGGAAGAAGGAGATTCTCAACAGCGCAACTAGCGAGTAGCAAGTAAGGCCCTGTCAATCCTGTCACAACTGCTATCAAAAGCAGTATTTGGCGGTAATCAATAATCATTATCGGTTTCTATGGTAACTCTTGAAGTGATCATAGAGTATGAGGACAAGAGACCTTACTATCCACTTGCACCTCTAGCAGTGAATTCAAGCGCGATTACTTCGCAAATTATTAATTGATTTTGACGATTCTTTTTTCGTTTGGTAGGTCATACCTCTGAAAATGGTACCATATAAATTTTAAGAAAAAGAAACAGAATTTTTGAAAATTAAACCACCACATAAAATTAAATCATCGATGACATTGTTTTGGTTTTTGTGGTTCAGCATTCATTTATAGTATTTTCTACTTTTAGTTTAAATTTGTACATGTAATTAGTCTTGAAGTCAGTATTCGAACTTTCTTTTTCTTAATAATAACTTTATAATTATCTGAACACGTCTTACCTAAACCTAGGGTCGGTGGAAGGCGTTCCGCTGCACAACGATCCACTGGAGGCAGAGATGAGACCTGCTAGCGGGTCGTGTCCCGGGCCCATCGGCATGTAGCCCGTGCCAGCCTCTCCCACTGAGGATGTTCGCGAATGCGCCACTGAACTACCGCTTATCAGTGACGTACTGTGAATAAAGTAATCATTGTTCTACTAATTATCCAATGATAAATGACTGAAACTATTCCAGCTTAAAAGGAAAATAAAAATGGAACAATATGATGCACAAATGACTATTCTGAGTCTGGATACCCTTTCTTAATATTAATTATTGTATTGATTCTTATACGTAACGTTTAAATATTTTAAAGGTTTAATTATTATACTAACTTAAGGTGAAACTATTCGATTTAAATATAATAAACAATTTCAATTGCATGTCACGCATCTCAAATTATAATTTTGTTACAGCAGGAGGATATTAACAGAATTGTAGATTGGAGTACAAACAACCTATTACAATTTAACCACTCTAAGTGTGTGACTATCACGTTCTCTCGTGCACGTACTCCAATCACATATGAATATAATATAGACGGCACTCCATTGACTCGGGTCACAGAGGTGAGAGATCTAGGAGTGAGTATTGATACTGGGCTGACGTTTCGTAATCACGTGGTTAAGATCTGCAAGAAAGCCTTCAGAAACCTAGGCTTCTTACTTAGAACCGTTCATAGTTTCACTAATGTATCAGCTATTGTCACATTATATAACGCATTGGTAAGAAGTCAATTAGAATGCAATGCAGTCATCTGGAGCCCACATGAAGTTAAATATAATCTTATGTTGGAGCGAGTGCAAAATAAATTTATTAGATTTTTATATATGAGGTATTACGGCGTGTATCCTTTTTACCCTTTAATGTATCCAACTCTATTCGTATTGGGTATGGTTGGTTATAATGAGTTGGGGGTGAGAAGGGAACTGGCTATTGACTCATATATATTTAAAGTTATAAGGGGCAAAATAATGAACCCAACATTGCTGGAGATGTTAAATTTTAACGTTCCGGATAGGTATATATACCGGCGACGAAAGCCGCAGTTGTTGCGAGTGCCCCGCGCACGCACCAACCTGCTGCAGGAGGCGCCTCTGACGCGCGCACACAGAACCATCAACCGGGTCGCGGATAAAATAGATCTGTTCTGTTGCACTATGAGTGAATTTACAAGGATAACGTTGTTTATAATTTGTTATGGAAACGGGTAATCTAGATATAAATGTATAAAATTAAAATGTGTAAATAGATAGAATATTATTAGTTATAATTAATTAATTACGTTAAAGTGAACCACGCTATCGCATTAAGTTTTTTCTTGTAATGGTAGTGTTGTAAATTGGATATAAATAAATAAATAAAAATAAATAAATAAATAAATAAATAAATAATTAACAGCACGCCTTTCTGACTAAGTAGCTATGTCCGTTAATTAACGCTTGCATTATAAGCAAACAAAAAAGGTGCATCTGCAGACCCAAGACAGAAAACAAAGGTTAAGGCACCTTTGTTTACCAAATTGCACTTGGCTAGCGTACTGAACTATGGCCTGACACTACTTGTCCTTAGATCGGTGCTTAGCAGTGGGCAGTGTGTAAACGTGGCTACACTTCTAAAATAGTACTAACTTCATAAAGTCCTTTGATATATCGCAGCAGTCTGGTTCTTCAGGGATGCGCGGTGTACGATACCACTCCGCAACCGCGTCCGCCTCATCGCGAGACGCCTCTAGACCTGTAGGCAAGGAACAACTATTAGGGTTTGTTCCGCATTCGTCCCTAATGTGTCGTCCCAAGCGTAGAAATACGCATTCGTCCCAAAAAATGTTCCTTATATGTCCCTTAATTTAAATAAATATTAATTTCTTAATGTAATTCCTCTTTCGTCCCAGATTATGTTCCTTTTTTGTCCCTCTTTTTTTTTGTATGGAGATTTTGTTGTACGGTCAGCCGAAAAATATTTTAAAATACTTTCTTGATCTCTCAGTAAAACGTTTGGCTTATGATTGTATGACATCATGAACCTGACAGCAAAAGATTTAAAATAATTTTAAACCATGTTTTGTTAACCATATATATGTACAAAAATGTCGGGCGAAAAAGGAATAATTGAAAAAGAGAGGCGAATGAGGAACATTTTGGAATGTGAGACGTTATGTAGGGGCAATTGCGGAACAAACCACTATTAGACCAAAATTATAGGCAACATTGTGTAATTCATTGAAATTAAACTACTTTATACGGATTTGATCGGGTTATTTATTACTTATTAATAATTTTAAAACTGTTACATTACTACTATAAAACTTCGCTGCTATTTAATGTAAATATTGCGTGGAAAGTGTAAACATAAATCTAATAGTGTAATGAAATTGCTTGAACAGTAGCAAAATTTAATAGGAGTAATGTAACACTTTTTAGCGGCTTTTCATTTCAAATTACAACACGAGAAAATCCATATAAAGTAGTTTAATTTCAATAAAATTAACACTTCCATAGATCATTTGAGATTTAATGCTTGAAAAAGAACATGAAAGCTGGCTGCATTTTTGGTGCAATAAATGTATAATAGTCAGCGTAACTTTATAGTTACATAAAATCTTAATGTTTTCGTAATCTTATTAGATTGAATTGAATAGATATACTAAAATTTCAATTAATTAGATATATCTATATAATTATAAAAATTGTAACATGCTGGTATATGCTACTAATTTATACATATCATTCCACATTTGTAGGAGCACTAATCACAAACTTATCGCCCTGACTAGGAGATGATTCATTATCATTAACAAATACCAAATTAATTTTCACTTCCTCTTATGCGTTTTATTGCAGTCTATCTTACACAATTTCAAAAAGAATTGAATTTATCCTGCTTATGCGCAAGTACATGCATACATAAACAGGAAGATGGAAAAATATAACAGCTACAAACCGCGACCAATTACCCACCTATAAATAATTAAATTTGGAACAAAGTTTATAAATATTACTACAGTACTGTTAATCGTTTGATATTTTGACGAATGTATTAATTAGTTAAGTACACACGGCTACACATTAAGTTAGACACCCTATATACGCATAACTACGCTACATACAAAATAGAGAATTGTCGGAAAGGGACAGTGCATAGTGGTGTAGCTCCATGACGGTGCACTAGCGCATACGGCGCCCGCGGCCCGTTCAGCATTAATGAGACAAAATAACAAAAATATAACGTACTCTCTCGAACGATTCGCAGCGTTCAACTTCTAATAGTTCAAAGTCCAAAGAGTCTAGGTTGATGAGTCACTGTGTGTACAAGTCAAAATTTATAAAAAAATTACAAAAAGCTTATATTTATTATAATATTTTTTTAAATACACCTCCTTTATTAGGAACAATTCCTGTGTCGCTGGGTACTTTACAAACATTCAAACAACGGACACAAAGAACACCCAGACTTGAACAGCCATTTGTTGATCACACAAAGTTTTGTCTCGTGTGGGATTCGAACCTACAACACTCGGCGCAGTGGAAGTGGTGAAGCGACAACTCAAACCACTACACCATGCAATCAGCATGCAAACAACAAATTATTGTTGTTGTGTGTACTTTTAAATCTGCAATATCTTCAAATGTATTTATATAATTCATATGACGTAAAGTAGGTACAATTTTTATTTATGTTATATGTCTAACTGAATAAAGATCAATACTGTATTCGTTAAATGAGCTACACAAGTAACCTATTGTTTTTTGTTAGTACCTATTTGAAAGATAAAAATACTTATTGTGAGTCAAACTTAGAAAAGCCACATGCCATCAAAAACTTCATTGTAGGCATTTTTAAGTCCAAGTACTTATTTGTACATTATTTTAATGCATTTCAATTTATAAGAGTTAGGATTTAACGTAATCAAATTTTGTTTTAATTTGATTACAAAAAAACGAAATTTCTCTACTATTTATAAATTAAACTGGACTGTACCTACATGTAAACCTTTCGGATGCAATTCTATAAATTATAGTTAAAAGCGCTTCAAAACCATAGCATAGTTAAAAAAATAGGCAGACACATAAACAGGCAAACGCGAATGGCAAATTTGTTTTATACTTTTAGAAAATATCAAGCATACTGCTTGCCAGATGGTGAACCATTACTATTGCCAATTAACGCTTGTATAACAAAAGATAACTACCTACTAACGAGTTACTATTATAACAGTTGAATCCCACATTATCACCATTTCCAAGAATTGCGCACACAAGAATAACTACACGGGCAATCCACATGGCAGCTTTATTTAATTGCAATGAAGCTTTTGCACCATCTAAATTTAATTAAAGAACACGTCGTCCCTAATAATAAATATAAATATCGTTCTAAATTAATTCAAATTAAAAAATAACTTACTTCTAAGCGATCTTCGGCGAAAACGTTTTAACAGCATGATCCTTATATTTAAATGTTCCCTCTTATCCAAATGATGTGAATACAGATGGCTTCATCGCACAAATGCAACTCTGAACTAGTGACGTTATAAATCGAATTGAACATCACTAGAGTTAGGTTATAGAGTTTACTCGAGTAACATAACATATATTCGATTTTAAACGATTATTCGGTAACTCGTTGCGGTGGCCAAGCAGACAATAGGTTGATTGAACACTGCTTACTCGCGTATATTAGAGACCAGAAAATAAATTGCCTGATTGATAATTAATAGCTTGATACCTAGAATATTGTTTCTTCTTTTAAAATACCTGAATATATCATACGAGTATATGGTTCAATCCTAGCACAAGACATAAAAATAATGTGTGTGGCTCGTATTTATTCTAAATATTTGTTACCAGTATTAAAATTGTATGTTTGCAGTTTTTTATAAAAATAATAATATGCATTTATTTGCTTACGTTTTTAGAAAGCATTACGATAGAGGAATTACTATGTTATAAACACATTGTACGCACGTTTATAGGAATAACTTCAATCCTACAAACTATATACATCTTCGCGAGTGTTTTCTTTTCTTCTTAATAATAATATAATGGGTATTAATAATATATATTAATAAAGCAAGTAGAATCGAATCGATCACTGGTTCAACTCGAGTCTCGGGACTAATTCGGTATCATATCACTACTATATATATGTAATTATTTTGCTTACATTTTTCCTTGTTTATAATAAACCGGAGTCAGGAGGAAAACATTTGTTATGCTCAAACTTAATTGCCACCTCGTCGCCTTTAAATAAAAATTGTTTACATTTATGAATGCTAAGGTAGTCTATAAAAATTAAAATGTTTTATTGTTAAACCACACTCTCAAATCTGAATATCTTGGCTAATAAAGATATTTCATCAGAAAAAGAACTAACTAGCTGCAAGGATAAGCCTTTCACTTGTAATAAAAATATAAAATAAATAAATAATATATTTATTTCACCACAAACGTTTATAAATGTTTTAATATATTTTACCACAAGGCATTTATTTCTGCATTCTTGATCAAGAGCGGCCAAGCGATGCTACGCTGTTCCTCAGCGATGATGCAGATTTGTCTAAAATATTAACTCTGACTTCTAAACTAGGCGCATTTGCCTGTATCTTATGACTCAGTGTCTCTCCGTGAATATACAAGCCTTATAAGTTACTAGCTGTGCCCGCGGTTTTACCCGCGTTCATGGTTACCACGCCGCCCCCGTAGGTTGGTGCGTAATGTTATATAGCCTATAGCCGTCATAGACAAAAAGGCTATCCATCACAAAAAAATATAGAACCAGTTATTCCTGAGATAAACGCTTTCAACCAACCAAACAAACTCTTCAGCTTTATAATATTAGTATAAATAGTATATACAGGGTGATTTTGAAATCGTGTAATTCCTTTTAACCACGCATTCTACTGGTGATATAGAATAACCCTGACCATATTTTTATTTAATCAGATTTATTTTTTTTGAAAAATTATTATTCCGTTTTTTTCGTTAAATGGTGTCAGTTAGTCATATGTTAACCAACCGAGGCAATTTTAATTTTTTACTATTTAAAAAAAAAATATTTTAATAATTAATGTCGTAAATAATAACGGGCGGTCCTTTTTATTGCCCCTTATTATTTACGACATCAGTTATTGTTATGTTATTATTTTTAAATTAGTAAAATATTAAGATTGTGTCAGGTGGTTAAAATATGACTATTTGAAATCATTTCATGAAAAAAATCTGTACTCTAATTTTGCCGAAACCATTATTCTAATTATGAAAAAATATGGTCAGGGTTATTCTATATCACCAGTAGAATGCGTGGTTAAAAGGAATTACACGATTTCAAAATCACCCTGTATATATTAATATGTGAAGCACTGTATTTTGTGTGCGGCGGTGGGCAAACCGGCAAAGCACCGGGCGGGTGGCAAGGAGTGCGCCGCCGCCCACAAAAAGTTACCCCCAAAGTCGCCTGCCCCGTCATCGGCAACAGCAAGGGTCGCCGCTCCCGCGGTCGGAGGGGCGGAGGTTAGTATGGAGACGTAATGTCTCCTCGCCTCCGTCTCCTCCAGAGTAATTTAAACCACTGCGCCAGGGCTTAGGACCTTCTCCTCCAGAGCATGGCGCAGTGGTCAATTCATGTCGCAATTGTAGCCGAGCCCTATTTCGTCCTCCCCAGGGCTGACTGGGTAGGGGACCTCGATGGCTCGGTGGCGTTAATTGCGCCGGCCGCCGCCGGCACCCCGTCCTTCGAGAACATCGTCCGGGGACGGGGCTGCGTCGCAGCATTCGTAGGAGAACCGGTTGTGGTGGGCTGTTACTTTTCACCCAACCGACCTCTCGCCGACTTCGAGGAGTATCTCCTCGAACTGAACATCGTTGTCGCTCGAAGCCACCCTCGGCCCGTGCTCTTCGTCGGGGACCTCAATGCCAAATCCTCGGCTTGGGGTTCCGCGACCACGGACGCGAGGGGTGAATTGCTCGAGGAGTGGGCCGTTGAAAACGGCCTGCTAGTCCTCAATCGTGGGTCAGTGCACACGTGCGTGCGTCAGCGGGGCGGGTCAGTTATTGACGTCTCTTTTGCCAGCCCCGCACTAGCACGCCGTGTCCAAGGCTGGCGCGTCGTCGAGGAGGTGGAGACGCTGTCGGACCACCGCTATATTCGGTTCGACGTCTCCGCCCAAACCTCCGACCCCCCAGCCCCAAGGGCCCCGATTGGGGGCGGTCCGCGTTGGGCTTTGAAGAAGCTGAATCGGGAGGTCCTCCTGGAAGCCTCCATCGTTCAGGCCTGGGTGACAGCACCGGCCAGGCCTGATAATGTTGAGATGGAGGCTGAGTAGTTCCGGGAGGCCATAACGCAAGTTTGTGATGCGGCGATGCCTAGAGTGCCTTTAAACTTTACAGCTAGGCGCCGGGTGTACTGGTGGTCGGACGATATAGCCGACCTGCGCCACTCCTGCGTGGTGGCCAGACGCCAGTACATCCGGCTTCGTAGGAGGCGTCGCCGCCCTCCCGATTTTGACGCCAGGGTGGCGGAATTGTACGAGGTATACAGAGCGGCCAAGAAGGCCCTCAAAATAGCCATCAAGCGGGCCAAGGATCTGGCCCGCCAAGAGCTGCTGGGGACTCTGGACCTTAAACCCTGGGGGCGTCCATACCTTATGGTAAGGGGCAAGCTTCGCCCCTGGGCGCCCCCCTTGTCCCAGAGTCTCCGGCCACAGTTGGTGGAGGAGGTGGTGGCCGCTCTGTTCCCTTCACGGGCGGAGCACACTCCTCCGTCGATGGTTCCGCCTTCCATGGCGTCCAGCGCGGACTTTGACAACGACGTGGTTCCCGAAGTGACCCAAGTAGAGTTGCGAGCGGCGGTGTCGAGACTTCGCTCGAAAAACACCGCCCCAGAGCCCGACGGCATTCCAGGTCTTGCTTTGGCCCTGGTCCTCGAGGAGCTCGCGCCCCGACTTAGGGGGCTCCTCAGCGAGTGTCTAGTGCAGGGCCAGTTTCCGCGCCAGTGGAAGGTGGGGAAACTGGTCCTGATCAGGAAGGAGGGGCGCCCGGCGGACTCTCCGTCCGCCTACCGGCCCATTGTGTTGCTGGACGAGGTGGCTAAACTCTTCGAGTTTATTATCGCGGAGCGCCTCGTCCAGCGTCTCTCTTCAGTGGGCCCGGATCTGGCGGAGAACCAATATGGTTTCCGCCGCGGGCGCTCCACTATAGATGCAGTCATGCGTGTGAGGAGCCTGGCGGAGGACGCGGTATCCCGGGGCAAGGTCGTCTTCGCGGTGTCTTTGGACATCGCGAATGCCTTTAATACCTTGCCCTGGAGTTGTATTAGGGAGGCACTCATTTTCCATCGAGTGCCGACCTACCTCCGCCGCATAGTCGGGGCATATCTGTCAGAGAGGGTAGTCGTCTACCCGGGTCACGACGGTTGGAGTCGGCGAGAGATGTCGTGCGGTGTTCCGCAGGGATCGGTTCTGGGTCCGCTCCTGTGGAACATCGGTTACGACTGGGTGCTGCGAGGTGCGCTCCTCCGTGGCGTCGGCGTCATTTGTTACGCCGACGACACGCTTGTCACAGCGAGGGGTAAGTCGCACCGGGCGGCGGCCATACTGGCGACCGCTGGGGTCGCACAAGTCGTTGGTCGTATCCGGCGGTTGGGCCTCGAGGTGGCCCTGTCCAAGTCCGAGGCCGTCTGTTTCCACGGCCCTCGGAAACGGCCACCTCCAGGGGCCCATATTATGGTAGGAGGGGTCCGCATCGGCGTCGAGTCAACCCTGAAGTATTTAGGTCTCTTGCTCGACAGCCGATGGGACTTTATAGCCCATTTTCGTCGTTTGGCACCCATTCTTCGGGGCGCTGCAGGCGCGCTCTCGCGCCTGCTGCCAAACCTTGGGGGGCCAAACACCTCCTGCCGGAGGCTCTACGAGGGGGTCGTGCGGTCCATGGCCCTATATGGGGCCCCAGTTTGGGCAGACAACCTGACGGCCCGCAATATCTCGGCGCTTCGTGCACCACAGCGCGCCATGGCCGTCAGGTTGATTAGGGGATACCGCACGATCTCGTTCGAGGCTGCGAGCCTCCTCACCGGATCGATGCCATGGGACCTGGAAGCGGCGCTCCTGGCGTCGCTCTATCGTTGGCGCCAGGAGGCACTAGCTCGGGGCGAAGGACCGGATTCTCCCGCTATCAAGGCGGCGAGGTCCGAGCTCCGCCAGGTCCTAGTGGCGAATTGGAAGGAGCGACTTGTGCACCCCAGTGCCGGGCACGCCACGATCGTGGCGGTAAGTCCCGTGTTTGAGGAGTGGCTGGAGAGGCGGCATGGCGCCCTCACCTTCCGGCTGACACAGGTTCTGACTGGCCACGGATGTTTTGGCCGGTTCCTGTGTCGTATACGCCGGCAAGAGACGCCCGGTTGTCACCACTGCGGCGACTGCCGCGACGTTATTGAGGACACGGCGCTGCACACTTTGGCGGTTTGCCCCGCCTGGTCATCGCAGCGCCGTGATTTGATCGCGGCAGTCGGATCGGTTGCCCTCTCGCTCCCGGCCGTAGTTCAGTCTATGGTCCGGAGTGAGAGGTCGTGGAACGCCGTCGCCTCCTTTTGCGAGGAAGTGATTTCCATCAAGGAGGCGGCGGAGCGGGAGAGGGAGCGTTTAAACCCTCTCCCCAACCGCAGAACCGGGCGCCGGAGGGCGCGAGATGACCTCCAGCCACCCTGAGGTTTGACCTGGGGGTGGCGGGCTTTGTGGGCCTGCCCGCCATCCGTTCAGCACCAGGTCCGAGAGGCGGCGTGCGTGTTCCCACGCGCGCCTCTGTTTCGTGTCCGTCTCCCCCTTTAGGGGGAGACAGTAGGGCTTTTATTTTTAAGTAAGTACCTATCTTATTGGGTAGGTCTTATTGCGTAGGGGCCTGCCGTTGCATACGGCGGGCCGGAACCTCGGTGGGGTCGCGACCGTATGCGAAAGTGATTCGCGCGGCCCCGTCGATAGTGGTTTTGTCGAGGAACACCGTGGTAGGTTTAGTCGGTATTCCGGGAGGTACATTATCTTTTTAACATCTTATTTTACCCCGGCGAGTCCGACATAATCCCTCCGCCCGCCCCCGCGGAGGGATATGCGTCATTGCATTCCCCCACGTAAAAAAAAAAAAAAAAAAAGGTGGTTAAAATATGACTATTTGAAACTATTTCATGAAAAAAATCTGTACTCTAATTTTGCCGAAACCATTATTCTAATTAAGAAAAAATATGGTTAGGGTTATTCTATATCACCAGTAGAATGCGTGGTTAAAAGGAGTTACACGATTTCAAAATCACCCTGTATATTATATTATAAAATGCCTCACGCCCATATGCCCAGAGCGGTAGACAGAGGTACCCATATTGGGCAGATATTATTTCTGTCCACATTTGATTAGGGTCGAACCTATTGCTGTATACGAAGCACATTTCCATTTCTTTCATTCGGTAGTCTTAAACGTGTGCGTTCGCGCAGCGGAATGTTGTTGAATTTAAAGATTTTAATTATGCAGATATTTAGTGTATGACGTCGTATAATTGTGTATGGTAAAAAAAAAATTGTGCACGCAGCCATTGTGGAGAAATTCACCAAAAACTGATTCCGCTGGGCGAACGTTGTCCTGGCGGCACTTTTTTTAATCCATAGACTTTAGAAGAAAAGAGATGTGTCCAAAAATTAGTGTGTATTTGTGTGTAATTGTGTATGTATGAATAAAATTAGTGCATGCATAAAATTCGGCGTAATTCAAGTTTCCGCTACGCGAACGTTTGGCCATTAGCTAGTTTTCATATAAAGCGCTTGCATAGAGAGCTGTAGATTTTTACATACGTTGTTTTGAATTTGTTTATATTTGTTTGAAAAACAGATTTAGAAAAATCGTAGGGCTTAAAAGATAAAAATATAAACGTAAAATACGCTTATTAGGTCTTAGTTCTTAAAGTATGCACTTTGGGATCTAAGAACGTTTCTTAGATATATGGCACGGCCGCTTTTTTGTAGCTATCTGTACTTGGTCGGGTTATGTAGGTTTTCGATGCTTCGTCAGTATTATAATTGTTTTTCTTTAATTACTGATTTTAATGACATGAAATTTTGCATGTGAATAGTTGAATGAATAAACTAATTATTGGCATACATTTTACAATGCAATTCCTTTAGAACGTCGTGATATTTGACTGCTTTGTAAACAGTGATCTATTCATGGTAAATTGTCCTATAACTCTTTAATTACTAACGGAACATCATTGATACTTGGCAACATGTTGCAGACACTTACAAGGTTTGTATAAACGTGAAAATCTAGATCCCAAAGTGCATACTTTAAGAACTAAGACCTAATAAGCGTATTTTACGTTTATATTTTTATCTTTTAAGCCCTACGATTTTTCTAAATCTGTTTTTCAAACAAATATAAACAAATTCAAAACAACGTATGTAAAAATCTACAGCTCTCTATGTAAGCGCTTTATATGAAAACTAGCTAATGGCCAAACGTTCTCGTAGCGGAAACTTGAATTTCTCCGAATTTTATGCATGCACTAATTTTATTCATACATACACAATTACACACAAATACACACTAATTTTTGGACACATCTTTTTTCTTCTAAAGTCTATGGATTAAAAAAAGTGCCGCCAGGACAACGTTCGCCCAGCGGAATCAGTTTTTGGTGAATTTCTCCACAATGGCTGCGTGCACAATTTTTTTTTACCATACACAATTATACGACGTCATACACTAAATATCTGCATAATTAAAATCTTTAAATTCAACAACATTCCGCTGCGCGAACGCACACGCCTTAAACGTACATCAATTTTAGAATGTCGAAATAGTGGTTAGTGTAACCGACTGCCACGCCTGAGATCGCGGGTTCGATTCCCGCACAAGACAAATATTTGTGTGCATGAACATGGATGTTTGTTTTGGTCTGGGTGTTTCTATGTATAATATGTATGTATATACAAAAAAAAAGTATATATGTATGTTTATCCATTGTCTAGTACCCATAGTACAAGCTCTGCTTAGTTAGGGCTAGATGGTGTTGTGTGTATGTGGTAGAATATAATTATACCTGTAAAGGACTTTTTAAAATCTTTGCAAGCAAAACAATCAAAATTGCTCTAAACAAGAAAATACGCTCATCATCAATCAAGTTCTGAACCTCATCTATAAAATACAGTACTTCACCGTCACTCTCGAATCAATATTTTTCCTTACTTATCTTAATTAATCTTACCTTCAAGTTCGTTGAACCTGGGCGGTGGTCGACTTTCGACTTCAAACGTGGAACAGGACCGCGACGGCATACTGTCACACCTGTTCCGTGGAGGACCCGCGTCTGCAAGAAAACATACCCTTTAGCGTTCATACGAGTGGATGTAAATGCAACTCTGTGTAGACGTGATAAGGTGTAAAATTGCATGTGAGCAGAAAAAAGTGGCATGTGTCGCAATCAATATTGCACTTGCACAGGTCGCTAGGTTGAATATTAGTTTCGTGTGTATAGGCTGAATATGTGTAATTAATTTAAATTCTATTGCTAATGTAGAATGTGGTTGACTGGTTTACTTGGTAGCATTGTGCTTGGTAGTTATAAGAATGCGCCTACACTACAATTAGGCAACGTGTTATTGGGATGCATTGACAAACACTATCCTCAATATAAGCATCCACTTTTTACAAACTATGTTTTATGAACCATTGGAGGCGAGCCTATGGCGTCCGCCTGGCATATAAACAGACTATGTGCTACTACGGAGAATTAAATAATTTCTAACAGAAGAAAACTTTAATAAAATTCCTAAAATACGACGCGGATATCGAACCCGCTTCTTCGCAATTGCACGCAAACATAAACATACATAACTTGTACCACAGCACCAACAATCGGGTATAATAATTATATCAAATAAAAATATACATACAAACTACTTGGCCACAAATTGGGCAAGATAAGAAAACTGTACTTATTAATAAAAACTTATTAATCAAAGGTTCCTTATCTTCGAAGGCCAAAATCGAATGTTTTATGGAGTAAACAAACCAGGACATTCTACTTTAGCAATAGAATACCTAAAGGAAATATACATTCGGCCTGTATATATTCATGCACTTGCAGTGTTTGAATACAGGCATAACATTGTTTATTAATATTACAGTACCGGAATGTACACGTTTATTCCTTTTTAGAATGATGTTATACCTGCAATGAGCGCCAATGGTTTCATAACTCATCCCTGTAAATAGTTGATACCATGTAGGTTTCCAAATTCATCCTTCAACTTACTCAATTTGCCAATAATTAACGTAATAAATTACGTTTGAGATGACACATCGGGTTTTCTCATCATCTTCCCTAACCTAACCATGTCTGTGTGTTGGGATTTCTTCTACTATAATTGCATATAAATTGAATAACATGCCGCAATAAAAATAAAATTAATTCGTAAAAGCGAAGCACTAACTACTCACGGGGGCAAATTCCATTATGTATTAAAAAATTTTTTAGGATGGTAACATTGTATTGCCTTACAATTGTATCAATATTGTAACCTTTATAAAGCTTAAGTTAGGCTTCTATAAATAAATAAGATTAAAAGGATTCTAATCAGAAACTTACCTGTTTTCAAACATTTATGTACATAAATACATACATAACAAGACCGTCACCTTGAAATAACACAAAGAAGCAGGCGCAACACCATGCAAACACTTAACTCTGTCTGTCCGTCTGTCAGTTTGTTTGTTTGTAAGCACGCTTACACAACACGCAACAAAACAAAACATTCCAACGGGCCGGCCAACAAAATAATATTTTTCCACTGTGGTAGATTTGATTTAAATCCTACCACGGCAGAAATAAAAATTGTCGACTGGTAACACAAAATAAATAAAGTGTTAGTTAGTGCGATGCAATGTACGGTTAATATGAAATACGCATGAGTTCGGGGAGCGTCCATATTACACTCAGATTTTATGATAACCTTGCAAACAATAAACTTTTGGAAATTAAACCAACAAATTGTCATTAATATGTCATCTCCATGTAATGCATGAGATTAATTTTTGTATAATTATTTGCATAAACACAATAATTATTTCCTGTATTTCATGATTCACGAATAGGACATAATTATAACTCATCTAAATAATAACGACATATTTTATTTATTACTTTATTGGTTCAACAATATCGCTGAAAAGTGCTAACTTTATTTACAGGAGTACATCTTGTAAATAATTTGATCCAGAAATAAAACACCCAAAATGCATGTGTTTGATTTAATAATTCTTGATTAATCATAAAATACTTTAATAATAATAGTAAATTATTTTAGTGCTTTACCACAACTAGGGTACTTACATTTCTAGAACTTTGACTAAATTTTATTTATTGCAGATTGACATCATAATTATATAATACCTGCTAGGCTCTCCTCTTGGAATAGCCGGGTTAAGAAAATCCATATTGACCAAAATCTTATTATTTTAATATAATACTTAATAAATTATATTAAATCAGTTGTCAAGGAATATATGTATATAGGACATAGGTAGCAACCTACACTTGTTATTTCTAAGTAGATAAACATACAATGTAGCTTATTGATAATATACTTTAACACAGTTTATTCTGAACTCTGAAACAATTGTTTATCTAACTATTTATACTAACTATGAAACAAAATTATACTTATGTTTCATTTCTATCGAATTCTAACGCTTTCGTACAGATCTAAACATAGATATATAATTCCACTCTCTTCAGGCTATATTTTATTATATAACTCATATCATAAAATCCTCAGCGTGTGATGAACGCCCCCAAAAATACATACTCTTAGAATGAGCCGGCGACAATTTGGACCATCGTGTCCCTGTACTGGCCCGTCTTGACCACTGAGTCTTCTTCTCTCCATTGATGGCTTTGCAGGACGAATGGGCCATGTTCTTCTCAAGCATAACCCGGTCGACCTCATCCCCAGTTAGAGGCGCCGATCTCGTTCGCCCATGTTCTATCTTGAGCGGCTCTTTGAATATACAGCCGGTAGGCAATGACTCTGTTCGGTGATGCTTTATCAAACGCACTGGCGCGTCTGTTTTATCTGTTAGTGTGTTATTCTGGCTGTCGGCTGTAGACAATGATAAGCTACACGTAAAACTTATGCACCCAGTGGCACCCGGTGCGAGGTTATGAGGTTATGGTAGCTGTACGCGATGGCGTTTGACGTGTCTGCTCTATTTTATGTTTTACGATGATTACGATATATATAAGATAAATAGGGTGGATAGGATGGATAGTATGGATAGGATGGATAGGATGGATAGTATGGATAGTATGGATAGGATGGATAGGATGGATAGTATGGATAGTATGGACAGGAGGGATAGGATGTATAGCATGGATAGGAGGGATATAATGGATAAGATGAATAGTGTAAGTATGGATAAAGTGGAAGCATCGACGTAATCTGTGGAAGGAATGTCAATAATTGATGGAATGATAATTATGTATAACTATTTCGTCTGATAGCTTTAGAGATGGTATTCTTGGCATTGAGCTTAAACAGGAACTTATATTTTGAGTTATATGTCGGTAAATGAGATATTCATATGTGATAAGAACATTAAAGGGTTATATATAAATTAGAGAGAAATAATTAATAGATTATCCAAACGCCATCGTTTACATTTGGGTTATAATACAACATTGAAAATGTGGCATATTATATTTTACATATTTTTTATTTATGTAAATATATTTAAATGGCATTTGATGAGATGACTATTATTTTTATTAAATAAATATTGGATATAAATCTACATGGTGTTCAATGCCACATCTTTTAACCGATCAATGTTTGGAGTCTAGCAAAATTGATTTATTCCTATTATCTTATGTATATCTTCTAACTTGTATTAGTTTAATAATATAATAAATAAATGTCAAGAGACCTGTATAATATGAAAATAGGCATCTAACTTCTTAAACTACTCGATTTAACAGAATGATTAATGGTAATGTTACGTTAAAATTTACAACTATAAGTATAATTAATTTATATGCATTAATTATAACTATAGCTTTTTTTACTGAAATAAATAGATTGCCATAGCTTAGACAGCCGTATGTTACCAGGTATGAAACACATACTTCATTGTCTGTTTACCCGACTACAGCGGAGCAATAAAGATGGTTTTTTTACAATAGGTAAGTGTGTCTAAAACTGTGCAGCATGTAAATAGCATTTAATAATAATAGTAATAGATTTATTACTCTCACAAGGTACAATGGGTTAATTACTTAAAAAACAATATACAGAGTTCCTTGTTGAGAGCTGGAGTCTGTACTAGGCTCGAATACTATATTATAAATCTCTAAATTAAAATATATATTATAATATGGAAATAGAGTAATAAGTAATACTTTTTATAGTAGCACCCCCTTGGCCTTGTTACCTTATATTTTTTTTACTTCTCTTCTCGGATCGCAAATAATACGTCTACGAGATGGGCATGGAATACACTCATATAGATAAGACCACTAGATATGCTCATATGCAGCGAGGTATCTGGTACAGTTAATTATTTTAAAATCCAGTCGGCTACTGGATTTTAAAATAATTAATGCAATGTATCTACCGTTGATTTCTATATGTATAATTATGTACTTATGTAATGCATTGCGATTTGACAGTACCGTCTGACTGTAAACAAATTATATTTATTTTCTTGTTAATTATTTACATTTTTCCGACGTTTCACTTACTTTTCAACAGCCATGTTCACGATTGTACTGCTAAAACGTTATAAATTACTTAACCCACGATACCCAGATAAAGTTTGAGGATTGTTTTCAAAATAGCGACTCACAAAGCTCGCATATGGGCGACCAAAAGTTTTATTGTAAATTTAATTATACATATGCCACACTCTTTTTGATCTATACTATATACAATAGTAATGCCATACTGCCGCTGGTGTGGAGTAATCCTTCTTGCCTAATTTCAAACTTGAAATTTTCTCAATTTAGTAACCGATAATTTACTCTAATAATAATATGTATAATTTTATTTATAATGCCAAAGAGAATACCCAAAACAATTTTGCCAAACTCCCTAAATATATAATATATTATAATTATGTGTATAATTGTATCGAATGTATATGACAAGATTCCACACACGCGTGGCCAATACCGGTAGGTACCCCCATGCATGCAAACGCCAATCGTTCAAAATGCTCACAAAGAAAATAACATGCATGCAAAATAATATATAATATTGATAATAGTCCAATTGAAAAATAATATATTAATATAATATTATATTAAATTTTATAAATTTTGTTCACTATGCATATGATGGGAACTATTTCTATGCTAGATTCACGTTTAAAATGCAAGTACAATTAAATCTTTCTAATCTAATTAGTTATGTCAAACTAGTTACTTATGAAAGACCAACTTTGAACAGTAAGCTATGTATAAACGCAACGGGACAATAGGGCGGCTCATTACTGAGATATGTCTATACTCATTTGGTTAGGTACTTAACTAAAGGTAAACAATCATGATGTGACTTTTTACACTAACATATATTAAACAAATAAACTACTGCTTAAACTAACGGTTCTTTTTTAGATAAAAAAATAAAAGACACATCAAGATTGTTTACCTTTAGTTAAGTACCTAACCAAATGGAGTATAGTACCTACATACACTTAGTACGATATCCTTGACAACAGCATGTTATCATCAAAACTGTTGTGTTATACCAGTTATCATTACCGCAATGCGAAAATGAGAGCTACTGCTATATAGCTAAACTAATATAATTGTAAATTTTCAAAACTATTTATATAGCAGGATTTTCTTTTTGTAATAATGTGGACTGGCATAAATAAACTAAAAAGCCATTAAATTTTATACAGCGGTATAATTCAGCGGTTTTTATATTCATTCTCTTGTTAGTAAATTTATTATTATTTATGTTATGTATACTAAAGTTATACAATTTAGTACAGCCCCATTGTATTTATAAGCTTAATTTTCGCACGATATTAATTATTGTGACAAGCTGCGTTATAAGTTATATTATAACACGCAAGCGCGTTAGGTCAATAATTTTGTTACTTTGGATTTTAACTAAACCTACAATATAAAGACTATCTAAATTTTGTCTCACATTTACAGAACTAACGTTAACAATAATAACGGATTATGCGTCGAAAATTGTATAATAATTTTTATTAAACTTTGGTGTGAATTTCATAAATAAAAATCTCTAGTTTAGAAAAATCGTAATACAAACCTTATAGGAAAAGAATTCTATAGAAATAATAATCTTAGAATCTTTTGATATATTCAGTTCGACTCTCTAACTCTCTTATTAGGATGTCCGATCAAACGAACAGGTCTAGAAAATCTATCATACAGGTATCATAAACCTCTATTTTTTTTAAATCATATTTATATATCACATCGACATTGATATCGAAGTAAAGGTAATATAATACTAATAATCACATCAACATCAATATCCAACAATTATTGACCCTATAAGCTTATTAACAGTTTTAGTACAGCGCATTATTATTAAAATATTTCATAAGCGGCAGGTTTAGTCACATTTTAATTAATGGTAGTCAATCGTGGACGCTGTCGGCATCAGGATACACAAGTTTATTAGAAGCGATTTCATACTTCAAATACATTTATGAACATGTGTAATTTAAATTGGCTGTAATTAAAAGGCACTTTAAAGTAACAAACTCACACAACTACAAATCGGAAGAAAACAGAAAGGTTCACATAAATTATTATGGATAATTTTATGAAATTGAGTTCTCTAATTAGTTGAGAAATAAGGGACATAAACAAAAAAATGCTCAAGTAACAAATCACAAAAATAAATCGAAATAATTGTCACATTGAGTAACAAAAAGAAAAACAAATAAATGGGACATCCACAGCCACATAAAAGTGCAACTATCAAACTACCAAAACAATGTCGTCCGATGCACGTCCAGTCCTGTCAACACCTAACATCAAACTGACCATATCAGATAGTACTTGTGCCTGTTGTCGGGTTCATTTGAATTAGGGAACATTAACTAATTTCGCTAAAACTTTGACAAGGTTTAACCTCAAGTTAGACTAGTCTAACCAGATTTTATTATATGAAGATATATTCAAAACGTCATTTAATAGTTTGGTCACTGAATTTCAGGGCCATTATGCCATTTCACATAATTATAAAAACAATTAAATCAGCTTCCTGAGTGTTAGTAAGAAGCGAAACCGATGTTTCCCCAACTCAATCTGGCCGACAGCATGCGTCATACAGAATATATACAGGGTGTTATACCGTTGAGTGGTAGCGGGGGATGCGCGGCTGACTCGTCGATGGAGTACGTGGCGCTCGCACACACGCACTGTCTAATGCACGAGCCCACGCATAGCCCCTTGTCTGCAAGGGACATCCTACTTTAGCGCCGCAAAATAAGTACTCATTTTGCGTGCACATTCCTTCCATAATGATTTCAACATTTGAAAGCTGCATATTCAAAACAAAAACACGCATTTCTGTGATATTTAAATAACTATTTAGAACAACAGAATTAAGGATTTTCAATAAGAATATAGAAGATTATATTAAAACCACAACCTGATTGAGTCTTGAGATATTTCGAGTCCAACATTGTCATTTATAAACATTACCTATTAAAACTGATTTAAAACAAGAGTATACACAATATCTTAGTTATAAATGCCGTTATAAAACAATTTTATTGACAATTTACACATAATTTATTTATTGGACAAAATGTTAGTCACGTCTAATAAAAATCTATTCTAAATAAAAAGCATCTATTTAACTACAGGTGACATGATAGCAAGCAGAAATGTTCTACACACTACAGATGTTCAGACAAAGAAAAATAGCCCTTAAATCAATGGTAATAAGATATCTAAATACATGAGTTACGAAATATGTAGCTACTACGTTTGGTTATACATGGAGTGTGACCTTATTTAATAACAATATATTTTGACGTTCTAGAAAGTCTATTAGATGTCCTCTCAAAGAAACCGCTCACATTTTAAACCTTAAACTATAATGTAATACGAATATAAAGTTTATGTCAAAAAAAAATGTAACAGCTTATATTTGTGTAAATGTAGCAGCTATAATTATATTGTAAAAAATATTTATTTACTTGTCTGGATTAATTTATATCGACGTTATGTCTTGGTATAAATAAAATCAAAACATAATATCGACAAAATAATAATTATATAAAAATTGAACTAGAATATTTGTGTAAGACGTTTTGCATTTCACTCATTGACAATGTAACACAAGAATTGCAATAATAAGAGTGTAGGGAATTTTCTGTAGGATAATCTTTTACAGGACCATTGGTTCAAATATTCAGCACTAAATATATTTTGAAAATTAGGCGATTGAGTAATGTCTATAAAAATCCGCCTCAGTTTGAGCTGATATTTGAGAGGACATTTACTTATACATTATTATCCAAACATAAAGGATAAATACCAGAAAAGAAGAAACATCGAAAACTAATACATTCCTTAACCAAGTCAGAAACATACCTTTAAGCAAATGAAACCCAACAATAACTTTCATTACCCTAAACAACACCCCGGTAAATATATAATATACTTAACAATTTATTTATTGAATTATGAGAACAATATAAATTTATCAGTAAATGATTCTAAGATCAAAGTAAAACACAACCTCATTTAAACGAGCCGTTAAAGTGACGAACGTGTACGTCAATATGAACGTCTGTATACGAACATACATCGTGCGCATACATACATACTTATCCAGTGACGTACCTACTCCCTTTACAATCCACTCACACTCCAAGTATAACCAAAACCGACCCAAAACAACAACCCAGCATGAAGATGAACGTCATACTCACCGGTAAGACCAGCTCGTCCGCTGCCATCGGCGGAGTAAGTCTGTCGCCTGGCAAGAGGCGGGTCGACTGATGATAGCACGATGTGATCGCGCTCGTTCTCTGTCTCACGCGCACAGTTGCGCATTGCGCTGGAACGAGACGGAAAGAATACGTAATAATAATAATCATTGTATTGTTGACTAGGCGGTGCGCGTGCGCTCTATTTATACGCGGGTAAAGCGTTTCTGGAGTTTTCCAGAAAAGCCATACCCCGTAACAGTACGATGATTCGAGAATGTGCCAGCGTTCTCTCTACTCTACTCGTACCGACAACTACATAGTTCCCTAAGATGTCAATAGATGGTGCTGTAATAAATTATTAGAAGGGACTGCCGAGTCTTCCCCACAGTGCCGACAGATGAGAGGCACTAGCCGTAACAGTTCATGAAAAATGTTTCTGCACCAATACAAAATCAAGATTCAGATCAATGATTCCCTGTTGTCCAAATAGAGAGTCGGTCGCTGAACAAAAATGTTTCGACATGGGTGTCGCCTAAACCCTAGCCATTATAAGAACTGTTTGGCAACGAAAGGGCCCTAATTCGTTGACAATTAACTCTTAGTCGGAATACTGCAATATGGAATACGTCTAGATCCCAAGCCACGTGCCACACGTGTTCACTGTCAAACTAGTCTGAACTCAACAAAAAATAAAGAAGAACTCGTTCTTTTAGTTCTTCTTAATTTTTTTTTTGAGTTCTGCTATCCGAAGCTGCGTGGCAATGCCGGCCGTAGCTCTTGATCATTGTAAAGCGAGATTGTCTTTTGACGCAATCTGGTTAACGTTTTTACTTTAGCGTTGCAGTTTGCCCAAATTTGTGCTGAAAATCGTTTTTCGCGTTAAGCTTTTTGGGGTTCCCTGCCATCTGGGGCCTAGAGCGCCCGCTCCTCTTGTTCTACCTCAGGGACGACGCTGGAGCGTGGATACGTATTAAACTTGTCTATAAATACTAATATTATAAAGAAGAAAGATTTAATTTTTCTTTGTTTGTTTGTAAGAGTTTAACTATAAAAATTAATAAGCTGCTGTCAAAATTGTTAAAAAAATTTGTTCACCATTAGACAGCTATATTATCACCGAGTAACATAGGCTATATTTTATTTAAAAAAAGTTCTGTTACACCTTATCTTATCTTGTGTGGGGGTCAGTCAGTACAGACCGGCGACACTTCGACCCAGTGGGATCGACTTCCCCAATAACGACTACCATATATGTTAATGGCAGTCGGGACCGACGGCTTAACGTGCTCTCCGAGGCACGGAGCAGGCGATAATGGTCAATCAATACGCACATAATTTCGAAAAGTCATATAACTTTCGAAAGTCAGAGGTGTGCGACGTGGGTTCGAACCCGAAACCCTCTGCATTGCAGCCTGTTGATCTCCCCACTGAACTATCGCTGCTCGTTCTGTTACACCTACTTTTACGCTAGCGAAGCCGCGAGCAAAAGCTAGCACGAAACATGAACATACTGGTATATGGTGGAGTGCATGCTCTGAGCGATGTTGGAGTCGTCAGTGTGCATCCAGAGCTCGCCGGCGCCGGTCGTCGTCTGTCGCCCCACCTCCATGTAGAAGAAACACTCGGAATCGCCACATCTGAAACAGAACCATACACTTATAAGCCTTAAGCTTACATTTAGGAAACGTGGGAATATACGGGTAGGATATAATTTTGTGTTATTTTTCAGCGGCTTGGAACTATGACTGATGCATGCATATGACTTCACGGATAGCGTAGTGTGTTCAGTTGTCGCCTCGACACTGCTACTGCGCTGAATGTTGTGGGTTCGAATCCCACACGGGACGAAAGTTTGTGTGAACCACAAATGGTTGTTTCGAGTCTGGATGTTTTTTGTGTTTGTTGATAGAATGTTTGTAACGTTATCCGCGACACAAGATTTATATTTAGTGCGCGAGTTGTCGTTTTAAAAAGAAGCGAGATGCGTGTAAAAGCCCAGAATTCAACCTCTTCGTCTTAAATGTAAAAGTAATGAAAAGAAATGATCCCTATATCTCGAGGGTCTTTTGATCCACAGTGCCCATATTCAAACTCGACCTAAGTATGATCCCAAGGTGTCTGCACACCAAGTTACAAGTGAATATTTTCCATTTAATATAAGTGACCCCTATATCTCGGGGGTCTTTTGACCCACAGGGCCCATATTCAAACTCGACCGAGGTATGACCCCAAGGTGTCTGCACACCAAGTTACATGTTAATCGGTTTAGTGGTTCCAGAACTATGCCTGTCACTAACAGACAGACACACAGACCCATATAGTGTGTTAACCTCTTCGAAGAAGACTCAGAGGTTAATAAAAATATATTTAGATCTTATTACTATATCGGATCTAAGTGCGAACTGTAGGCGCGATACAACACTGCCTACATCCGACAGATGCTATGTTATATGATAATTTCGAAGTAAAAAGTGTGGCGAACAAAGAAAACTAGTTTTTTTTAATAATTATTTTTATAGCTTGTTACCTACTTCAAGACTTAAATATGAGCACACTACTGGTTTGCGACGTCACAACCCTGTAACGCCGTTTACATAACTGAGTCTTAACAAACAAGAGCAAATATAATACATATAATATTCACTCCATTAATCATTATTTTCGTAATTTTAATCAATTTCTAAGAATATGCACAATTAATGAACATCGTTAATGTTGTACACACGGCTACACATCAAGTTAGACACCCTATATACGCATAACTACGCTACATATAAAATAGAGAATTGTCGGAAAGGGACAGTGCATAGTGGTGTCGATGTAATGGTAAGGATAGAGCGTAACAAAAATATAGTGCACTCTCTCGCATGATTCGCAGCGTTCAGCTTCTAATAGTTCAAAGTCCAAACAGTCTAGGTTGATGTGTCGCTGTGTGTACAACAATAAAAAGATTTACTCAATTTATTAGACACGCAATCTATTAAAATAGTTTTCGTATTTATAATTGATCTTACTTAATAAACTCCCAGAGGACAGACTTCTTCACACTTTATTCACACGCAAAACCTAATTTGTACAGAATTTTGTTTTACTAAACCATTCTCGCGATAGATAATTGGACACTGAAAACAAATTATAAGTGCACTTCATCCTAACTAATATTATAAATGCAAATGTGTTTGTTTGGTTACGCTTCCACGCCTTGACTACTTACTGTCAGGGGTACAGAAAAGTACATAAGACGCCTGTCATCCGGAAAAAAGTATGTACTGTTCTCGCGAGCGAAGATGCGGGCAAAAGAGTAATTCTATAAATTAATAGTTTTATGTGCCACAAAGAATGCTTTAATATATTTTAAGTTTGTAACTTTTCTTCTCCCTAGCTTTTATTATTCCCAAGTCGCTTGGGGTCAGCTTTCTAGTCTAACCGGATTTGACTGGATATCAGTTTTTACATGGAGCGACTGTGACCATCTGACCTCCGCAACCCGAAGGCTAACGATACCCTAAGGCTAGACCAGTGTCAGAATATTAGAGAGCTCTGACTTCCCAAAAACGACTACCATAGATGTTCATGGCAGCCGGGACCAACGGCTTAACGTGTTTTCCGAGGCACGGAGCAGGCGATAATTGTCAATCAATACGCACATAATTTCGAAAAGTCATATAACTTCCGAAAGTCAGAGTTGCGCGACGTGGGTTCGAACCCGAGACCCTCTGCATTGCAGTCTGTTGGTCTCCCCACGCATAAAATACACATAAAATATATAGAAAGTAAAACCACTTAAATTTCACACAAGGTTAGTTCACGATTTCGCTAAAACCGTTCAATTCTTTTCGTGGATAAAACCCACACAAATACTACCAACAAACAGACAAAATAAACCAACTTTTGCTATTTGCAGTATCAACTTTAGTACATCGGTTGTCACGGGATTCCCTGATGTTTAACATTTAACATTCTCATCAGACTTTAACATTTATAACGGTTCGAGATGTTTGGAGGTTTATACGCTTCTTACTCAATCAAGCCGTTTTGGCTTGCACAGAACACATTTAAATAAAACTTAATTCACAATTAAACTTAGATAAACACATATAATGATACTTTTTATCGGTTACTATGAGATTCACGCGGGCGGAACCAGGAACTAATTTGATTATAATTATGAATAATTTGCCTGTATCACAACTGGAAATAAATTATAATATAATATTCAACGAATTTCTTTAACAATTAGTACTTATTATAATATTTATGAATGAATAATATGGCTATTTAATTTATTAATATTATATTCATTGTTTTATAAATAATATAATATGTACGTATAATTAAAATGTAGCTAATTTGTGGTTTAATATGAGATATGAATAAATAATTTACAATATTTAGCTCTGCTTTGCAGGGACACTTACTAAAGAGAAGTCAAACACAGTAACTATATACATGATTTTACGGAAACAGAGATATTATTATCGCCTGAGATGCTGCTATGCTTTTAATTTTACGAATTACGCGGCAATACAAACAAACAGACATCTTTTCAAAAATATTAAAGTAGAAAAGTATTTTATTGTAGGTAATTGCATTTTAATTAATAGGTATGTTTTGCATGACAAATGTCTTTTGTAATAGACAACAGCTCAAGTGATACAGTTCCTCTGTCAAAACTTCTTAAACAGGAAATACTACGGTCACAAATCCTAAACAACTGTCTGTACACACGGCCATAGATAAGACACTATATATTGAGCACACGGCTAAACATCAAATAAGACACTCTATATACGCATAACTACGCTACATACAAAATAGAGAATTGTCGGAAAGGGACAGTGCATAGTGGTGTCGATGTAATGGTAAGGATAGAGCGTAACAAAAATATAATGCACTCTCGCACGATTCGCAGCGTTCAACTTCTAATAGTTCAAAGTCCAAACAGGCTAGGTTGATGTGTCGCTGTGTGTACATCATATTTTTTTTCCGAAACAGAATCAATTTCAGCCAGCGTGAACCCAACAGTACTACTTAAGACATATCCAGCCCCATCCATGCATTCAAATCCATACAATCAATACACACGTAGCATGAGATCATAATGCAGTAGCATGCAGGCTACAAACTAAATCCCGGACAAATATTTGAGTCGGCTTGCATAATACTCGACAGGAGAATTATTGACCGCAATGCGGTGTTATTTATACTGCAATTTAACATTAAGTGGCTTGGTTGATTCGAGGACAAGGCTACCTTGGAACTAGCCTATGTTTTTGTCTAATAATTTTACGAAATGGACTTTTATGGCCGTATAATATACCTATTTGAGTTAGTAAGGCCGGATTTGCATGTACCTATAAAATATGACTATCCATATCTATATCGGAATCCGGCGAAAGCAAACCAATAGTAATCTCTATTTATTACAAATTGTGAAACCTAGAGGGAATAGAGAATCTGACTCAATTTACTTAATTAATGTATTAGTTTTACTTAGAAAGTCACGTTATCCATAACCAAAAAGATGTTTTTTTAAAGCCGTTTAGTACACAATTATTTGGATGTCTTCGTTCTTCAAATCTGGTACGATAACATTTTGTAAGGTAACGGCTATTGAAGTGGAGACGTGCGAGATAGTCCGCCCCCACTTTTTCACATGCGGGCATTTCAAATATTAATGTTTCTTTATTTTGCAACCAGTTTTTAATACTATTTCCTAACAAACCGTACAAAATAAAATTTAGGCAACTACTCTATATTTGCTATACAAGATAGGCTAAGTACCGGCTAACAACTTGATAAGCCTGTATGAATTAGTACCTAATCAAAAGACGATGCTGATAGCCATAGATATATACAAAAAGCCGACAGTAACTCCGTTTGTTTGTTATGTTTCGCGACTATACTACTGAACCGAATATGATTGAGCTTTAAGGAAAGTGTAACATTTATAAAAAGTGAACGCAGCTAGTTTTCCAAACCAAAAAGCAGCTACATCATCGTAAACATATAAACGATGTTTATCAATGTATCACATGCAAGCATCTAGAAATGTGTAAGTAATACTTTAAACAATTATATTATTCGTGATCTTATCAAAGGCCAAAGAAAAACAAAAACATGACAAGAAACTTCACACAATCGCAATAAAACGGCGCGCATGCAAAATTCTCGGAACATGGCGTCAACTGTCACGCAAAGAAAAATACCGACTACTTCAAAACCACAATGCGGATGTTTACAAGTATATATTACTAGTAAGCTAGTGCATCCAAGAATGCAAAGATTGACACATATATCTCCGAAGTTGTACGATGAGGATAACGTATACATTTCGTCAGCTACATAATATGTAAATGTCTTTACTCTACACAATAGATGCCGAGCCTATCAGAAAATGTCCTAATATTTCTGCTAGACACGGTAATGGAAACCGGGAACGATCAACCGATAATAATTTAGTATGCGACGAATTCCGAAATCATGGAATCTTGTCACTCTGGCCGCCTATAGACGAACACTTAATGACAAATAACCGAGGTCTAAATAATGAAGAAAACATAGACAAAACTTAAATGGAGACTTGGTTATAAAATATATTTTCTGACATACTTTTTTATTTTAGTTTTTGAATCTCCAAGTATGGTCGATGTTAGGCTCGTTCCGTATTGCGTAGAATCTAAACAGGACACAGCTGACGAGTTGTAGCCAGCACACCCTTGCCTTCGTGAATCTTTTCAGTCTTCTCATAGGCTCAACCCTTTGCCTGAACCTAGCAACTAATCTAAATATAGCTTCAGTAACTTAGTAAACTCACTAACCTATATATTTTGACGCTCATTAGTGTTACCTACTTTGAGACCTAAATGAATAAATGATTTTTGACTTTGACTATAAGTTAAAATAAAAATGGTAGGAATAAATACTAGCTTAAAAGACAAATTTAAAAATGAGGAAACATATGCCATTTTTGCTGGTAACGGTAAAGTAGATAAAGTAAAATAAATGTGTGTAAAATACCTATCATACATAACCACATCCTGCAGGTATAACTATGCGGGAAATATTAGTTTTAACTACAATATTATGCCTACTATAGGTACTTTCTGACGCAAATCAATTTAATTATATTATATAAAATATTATCAAGATATACCTACGCGCACTTACAGGTAATTTATTTGTTTCTAATGGATGTTAAGCGATAAAGTGAAATAGTAAACATTGTATCACAGTGTTCCAATAAGATCCGTTGGGCTTTGTTTAATGATAGTTGGTATTTTTCTTGTACCTACACGAAAGCTGATGCGCTCGTCTTCAATAATTTTGTAATAATGATCTTTAATTCGATTTCTATTTAGCTGACAAGTTCACTTTCGAAATAGAGTATGCTTCTAACTGCTTTTCTTTTAGTCTTACAGAAACGATATTGGCCGTGTACTTACAACTTTTAATCTATTATTACAATAACAACAGCAACATTTATCAATTTGCGTGCCATAAAAAAGATATTTTAATAATTTGGGTTAAAAGTGACTAGTATTCTTCTTATCCCTTCCAGCTAAGCTAATATGCTTGTGTTAGGTGTAGGTTCTCGTCAGTAGTGCAATTGGGTGCGATTGCAACCCACGGCCTCAGAATCGCAAGTCCGACACTTCAGCTCAATCCTAGGACGGGGTTAGGATGTTGCACATGACAACGTTTCCATACATTTTGTACGAAAACACATCGTATGAGAATCGCGTACAGTCTGACGTCTGTCCTGTATGGCCTGCGCCTTACATATTAATAAGCGTCCGGATCGCACGTAAGCGTCCGTCAATGCACGTCACTGCTCACCCGCAATGTTTTTCTTTGCGGTTTTGCATCGCGTATTTCATCAGAACTATTTGTTTTGTGTTCTATATTAACTCAACTATACCTATATTCATAGACTAGATGTGCCCGCGGTTTCACCCGCGTTTATCGTTACTGCGCCGCCCCTGTGGGTCGTAACGTAATGTTATATAGCCTATAGCCTTCCTCGATAAATAGGCTATCCAACACTAAAAGAATTTTCAATTCGAACCAGTAGTTCCTGAGATTAGCGCATTCAACCAAACAAATAAACAAACTCTTCAGCTTTATAATATTAGTATAGATATTATTCAAGTAAAATATTATGTAATGGGTATATAATATATAGTCACGCGTACATAGTAGGCAAGACACACGCACATTTCTCTAAGTAAGATATTAAGTCCAACGTAAAATAAAAGGGAGCGAGACTATTGCCGTCCACCTGGCACGTTTTTGGAGTCCGTACTGATGCAGAGAATAACTTGACAGAAAAACCTCAATAGCACCTTGCGCAACACGCGGGCATCAAATCCGAAACTACCCTTTCTCTTTTTTATGGTATAGGAGGCAAATGTGCAGACGGATCGCCTGATGGTAAGCGATTACCGCCGCTCATGGACACCCGCAACACCAGAGGAGTGACAAGTGCATTGCCAGCCTTTTAAATTTGACCCTCCCTCCCAGGAGGAGGGGGTTTTGGCCTCCGGTACCCTCACTGACTCGAAGAAACACAACGCAAGCGCTATGTCATGCTGTTTTTCTGTGAGGCCGTGGTATCACTCCGGTCGAGCCGGCCCATTCGTGCAGAAGCGTGGTTCTCCCACGGTAAGCTTATGCTGAAAAAGGCCAACCTTACTTTAAACTTGACCATATCACATTCAAATATAATTTTTTTAAGTTATATTCCAGTTTATGAAGTCTAAATTTTCGCAGTAGCATGTCTATGGTTTATAAGTTATAACTTATAGTTATAAGGTAAGCTATACCTACATATTCTTTTTTGTAGGTCTAGCTTACCTTATACCTTTTTGAAACGGAGCTCACCAAGCTTTAAATAAATGCTAGTCTTAGATATAATATATTATATTTACTATTATTAGATATATTTTCGATGACCTAAAAGGAAACCGTCGGAGACCTGCCACGTTGAGGTCTCGAGTTTCGAAGTTATGTGCGTATTAAATAGTTAATTATCGCTCGCTTTAACGGTGATAGAGAACATCGTGAGGAAATCTGCATGTCTGTGTGTATTCCATAATGTTTTCGAAGACATGTTAAGTCTGCCAACCCGCACTGTGCCAGCGTGGTGAACTATGGCCTAACCCTTCTCTTTTCACACTGAGATTGGGAAAGTTTAATACACGGCAGATAGTATAGGTTTTGGGCTTGTACAATTTTATAATTTGGAATGTTAAGTGTATTGACAAGAAGGAGAGAAGTAGAGTGGCGGCAAAGATTGAATAGCGAGATTGAACATCTAGTATCAGAGCCGAATATATCATCGAAGAAACAAAAGCTGCCCGACTTCGCTGGCTCGGACATGTGGAAATAATGAGAGAGGATCGAGCTACCAAAAGAGCATATCTCGGGCGACCCACCGAGCGTCGATACTGGTTTTCACATGACGTGATGGTATTCCCCAAACTGAACGAAATAATATTATTTTGTATTGTTTCCTTTAATAAATTAAATGTTACACAAACATGTGGCTAAAAGCTCTCAGCGCTGGGATTTTCAATGCCTATATAATTTTAGTTGGCTACGATAAGACATACAGTCGGTCGAAACTATGATTTTAGTGACTTAGGAATCAACTTTGTATTTTACTTTTTCTTTATGCGGATGGATAGAGCTCGTTAACCTCAATAATAATTGCCCTTTAGAGATTTCTCCTAAACTTTACAGTTTGGGCAGGAAAACATGTTTTGTATTTTTTGTATGGAGCGGATCAAATTAAATTAAATTCCTGCTAAGTAGCAGGTGATCTCGCTTTGAAACTTTATTTTTCTTATAACTTGTCTAGTCTACATAAAGTTGCAACTCTGCCAAATAAAGGGATCTAAAAAATTAAAAATACATAGAATAAAAATCCTAATTTTTATTTTCGCAAGTTCTCCTATGCACGTAATTATGCGCATAATTACTTAACAACTCGCAACAATACATTTAAAAGGTCCCTTATTAGCTTTTAAAACTAATATATTATTTTAAAATGTGGATATTTATCTATAAATTTCTATTTGTTTGTTTAATGGCTGTAATTAGTTCAATATTTTACATTATAATAAAAAGTGTTTTCACTTGGTGACTACTGATAAGAGTAGTAGAAAAATTAGGAATTATAGAAGAAGCAGCGTAAGTCTCTGTCGGATAGTAAAAATCTATTTCAATTGCTACAATATAAAATAAATGTGACCGAAGAGAACAGTGTTGAGCTCCAATAATAATATACCCAATATTGTTCAAACATAAGTGCAAGATGGGAACAAAGTAGTCGCACGTTAGCATAGTTTATAATAAAAATAGTGATTGGTGGCCCGAAGGAATGATACCTAAAGCTGTGAACACTGAACAAGAAGGGCTGGAGATTTATGAAACTGCAGATGTTGAAAATGTACCACCATCTACAACAGAAAATTCGACATCTACATTTACACCTCGAAAACCTTTCGAAGAATTGAGCTCCAGGCAAAAACGTAGACGCGTAGAACAAATTAACAAATCGCTTTCGTTATCCCCGGGTGAACTAAAAGCTACTACAATTGCAACTCAGCAACAGATTAACTGCTTATAAGCAAATGGGGCTTTGACGGAGCCTCAGGTCAAAGTAATTACAAACAAAAGACCGAAACAGAGTTTGATGATTCATCTATTTTCATGGCCAGTCTAGTTCCTATAAAGCTTCAATAATGTGATGGAACAATTATTTGGAAAAACGACCGTCCCTCATCAGTTTTCTATTGCCGTCCGATTGTGTTCAAATTTATCAAAGAAACGCAGTCAACAGTGGCAACTATAAAAGCTTGCATAACAGAAGAAATAGAAAGACTTCAGCCATCAAGAATCAGTCAAGTTGAAGTTAAGCATCAATTGCTCATGACGACGATAGGCGGCAAAATAACATCATGTTTATCAGACACATCTTCAGCTGTCTGTGATATTTGCAAAGCAAAACCGTCAGAGATAAACAATCTAGATTCACTTGCTCAAAGAGAAAAGAACGTAGAAATGTTCCTAAAAATTTAATGTCATCTTCTATGCCTGGATAAGATGCATGGAGTGCTTACTTAACATCGGTAAATATATATTTTTTACTTCATACTTTTATTTCATGTAATGTGTATCCTGTGAGATTATTGTTTAATTGACAATCCTTTATGTTTGCACTTATTCGTTTGGAGTTCAAAAAATGGAGTTGCAAGGATGATGACAAAGAAACAATGTCGCTCCGAAAGAGTGCTCTACAGCAAGCGTTGTAGAAAACCTGCGGTTTACTTATTGATGTAGTCAAGCAAGGATTAGACACAACTAATGAGGGCAATACTGCCAGAAGATTTTTCAGAGATGCAGAAACAACAACTGCCAGCATGTCAGGAAGTAGTAAAGATTTAATAGAAAGGTGTCACGTGATTCTTCAGAATGTTGCATCTGGAGAGCGCGTGCACCTTCCTAAGTTTGCCGAATTTTGTAGAGATACTACAAAATTGTATGTCAAGTTATATTCCTGGTAGTAGATGCCTTCCAGTATAAATAAATTGTTGGTACATAGGACTGATATGATTAAGCAGTTTGGTGCCATACCTATAGGTAAATTGTCGGAAGAGGCAGCGGAAGCTCGAAATAAAGATTTCCTTTTGTATTGTTGTGAGTTTTCAAGTAATTATGTGTATTATTACGTGCTTAAAAGAACTTACGAAAATAAAAATGATGCATTTTATTCTATGTATTTTTTTATTTTTTTCTATCCCTTTATTTGGCAGAGTAGCAACTTTATGCACATTTTCACAGCATCAAATGACAGTAAATTAGACAAGGTATAAGAAAAATAAAGGTCCAAAGCGGGATTAACCGCTACTTAGAAGGTATTTAATTTTATTTGATCCGCTCTATACAAAAACAAACAAAACACATTTTCCCGCCCAAACTATAAAGTTTAGGAGAAATCTCTAAAGGGCAATTATTATTGAGGTTAACGAGCTCTATCCATCCGCATAAAGAAAAAGGAAAACACAAAGTTGATCCCTAAGTCACTAAAATCATAGTTTCGATCCACTGACATAATGAAATGTAATACATATCGAATATATTCAAGTATCCTGTTTGTGTACACTCAGGTTAATTAAATATATGTAGATGTAGACTCCATGAAAGGATAGGCAGAAGTGCTTCACACCCATATTTTTCCAGCTATCTCTGAGTAAAAGGGTCAAGTCTATTTCTAGCAACCGATCTACGTGCAGAAAATTTCGTAACAATAATAATCGTAACGATACGACAAATAGAAGTAGGTTAAAATCGTCATACAATTTCTGTACTGCGATGGACTTGTTTTTGTGTCCGTTGTTTGAATGTAGCATACAAAAAACGGCCAGACTTGGAACAAGCATTTGTAGATCACAACTACTGTCCTGCGTGAGAGTGACGAGGCGATCACTCAAAACACTAAACCACCGCCGTCAAGATTGTTAAGAACTTTTAAACCGAAGCTGTTAGACCTACAATCCCTATACTAAGAATAAACCCGTTATCGTAACCGCAGTATATCTCAAAAACTCATACAAAGAACACCCACCCATTCGGACCATCTATTTGTGGAACGGACCAATTTTTGACCTGCGTCCACATGAAATCAAATCCACAACACTCAATGGCTTTGACCTTATATACTACTGAGTTATTCTTGCAACCTAATTACGTCAACAATGTCTATAAACTTGAGAACTCTACAAAAGTACAACAAGTTTGTTTACCTCCGAATGTTCTTCAAGGAATACTCGACCCGCTCCGGTATGCCCAGGTCGCTGATGACGTTGTTATGACTCTTGATCTTGACCAGCGTCAGAGTCTTGTCGGTGAGGCACAGGTTGTACAGGCCCTGGATATTCTTAGTCGCACCCAGGCCCTTTTTCTGCACGTTCACTTGCCATACGTGTTCTGGAAATATTTAAAACACATTATTAAGACAAATTAGATCACAGTATCATTTATCCTGACTTTTAAGCCAGTAATTTTTTTATGTGTTTGGCAATGATCTTCCCTACACATTCGTTCAATTCGCTATGCGACGTAGCACAAAGCATATTATACAATGACATAAACCCTATAAAAAACGCAGTCTTGTCTACTAATAAAAGGGATAATTTAATAAAGGCATACGTAGTTGCACGCCTATGTCCATTAAACATTAGTCAGAGATAGCTCTGGATGTGGTTGTTTTATATAGATAAAACACCCATATCGCCATCTATACCTTTAGGTACCACATAATAGGGGCTGACCGATTGCTGAGTCAGGCAGACTCAGTAATCAAATCTACTATATTGCGATAGCTTGCAAACCTAATGCAGTCCTACTTAATTTTAGTATAAAATAGTATCCTAAATTAATCTTAGATCTAGATTAGAACATACAGCAATTACAGTACCGTTAAACAAAACTACCCACTTTATGAGTTATTCTCACTTTATCTTTCTCTCTAATTTACAAACAGAAAAGGCACACACAGCTACTTCGTGCATCGAACCTAACAATCAGCCATCGCGAGAAGGCTGATTCAATACAATTGCTTGACAACTAACAGCCGTACTTACAATAGGTTTTATTTCTTCATTGACGTCAACCCTAATTGAACAAGAATGAATAAAGCTCCAAGTTTACACACACCAGTAGGAAACTGCACACGACATGTAACTGTGTAACTGTGTGATAGATCGCTCCGATAGCACACGTCCTTTTGTCGTATTGCTATTAAGCGTTTAAATATATTTTTTTAATTTTCTTTATCTGAAGGCTGTCTATTCTTCAAATGCGAACGCAATTGACGTCAGAACCTATTTGAATGAGGCTGTATTTTTGGTGGTTAAACCTATTTATAGTACAATAACAAGAATTAGGAATTTACGGACACCAACTCGTTAACAAATTTTGAGGTACAATTATGGCGGGAGCGTTATGTTTAAGTGAATATAATATTTTAATCTTTATAGATTACGTATTTTCTTGATAAAAAACAATCAATGACTTACTTTACTACATAAGAATGACTCATTTCACTTATATTTACAAGTAAAAACATTACGTTCATATGATTCCGTATCGCGTAGTATTCGGCCAATTGCAGTAGTGTGTGTAAGTATAATACGATCTGAGTGGACATTTTCTGGTTTGGCCGATGCCGTCTATGAATACCTACGTCTCTGAGTAGTAATAACATATTCCTAGTTTAAATAAATGATACTCGATCAAATGAGTATATTTTTTATAACTATAAAAGTCAATCTTTGTGTTTTGAGAGATTAAGTTTGATACTAATCAAGTTTTATTAGATGACACGATTTTTATACTGTGTGTGAAATGTGGGCATTTAAAACGCAACATTTGTTACATGAACACTGGCGACGCAATCTTATATTGAAAGTACAATAAGGATTAGCTTAGGTTAAGGCCTTAACTATAGGTAGCCAAGAATTGCAATAAGCAGGAAAGATTAGAGGAAAAATTGCCTATATTAATATCTGATTGTATAATTTCAGCTCAGCATAAACAGATCGAACAGGAGCATATTATTAGGTACCTAAGTGCATAAAGGCTTTCGTAAATACTAAAATCTACAAGGAAAACAACGGAAACAACGACACAAACATTTAAAACGAAATTATCTGACAATAACAAGTTTCGATGCAAAACATAATATTCCCGCGCTCACACATCTAGCTATAATTATACAATTCCTAGGTCATTAGCGCTCAGCAATGACCTAATGACCTACAAGTTTATTTAAATATACATCATGATGTTTTCATAGTTGTAAACTCATTTATAACAATGTTGCGTGATAAACAGATTACTATTACTCAGATAGGGCCTATTGTTTGTTACATATTACGTTCATGTTCGTCGCTGCGATAAAAGTTTTCTTATCTATGACGATAGATGGCGTTAACCGTGAAATTTCTTCCGTTCTCTTTTCCCGCGTATAAAGATAGTTGCGCAAAAAGGACTGACGTAAGTAGTTCGCAACTTGCGTAGTGTAAAACCTTTTTAATTGGTTTAATTTGCTTAAGGTTGAGTTAAATATACCTATATACAAAATAGTTTGTAAGCAAAGATATATTTTAATTGCTATTCGTTGGCTTGTTCGCTTTATTTGTTTTGTAAACAAAGTTGAAATGAGTGTAATATTTCTGGGAAGTACCTATAGGTAGAGCTATACAAACATGACATTGTTATTTTGTACTTAATACATACGGTACAAACTGCGTACCTAAACCGCAAAATACGTTAGTAAATAGTTAGGTATGTATATCGGTACTAAAGAGTATACATATACATAATTAAATTCAATAAATCAATAAAACAAATGTAATGCAATCAGTATATTAACGGCGCATTATCTATAGCGCTATTTGTTGTTTACTTCATTAATTATGCAATGTTATTCTAAGATTGTTTATCTAACAAATAATCCTATTGACAACTTTCATCAACAAAAAACCAATTACTGTGACCTTAAAACCTCAAGACATATACACAATTATATAGGCGTAGCCACATATATTGAATCACACATATTTCCCGGAGGGGGTAGGCAGAAAATATGGATTTCCGCGGATTATGTTAAAAGCTTTTGTATAAAACCGTCTTAATGTAAGTAACTGCGTCAATGACATACCCGCAGCGGTAGTAAAACTATTAAATGCGATTTCTGGTTTTAAGTCTCCGGTTCAATGCCCGGTTCGGGTAAAGAGTATTGGGTTGCAAAAGCATTCTCTGTTGCAGCGCAAAGTTTGTCATTGTGCCTGATAGAAGGCGCCTGCTAATGCATGGAACCTTAAAACCATACGTGGCAAAATAGGGTGCCGTACATATCTGCCTATTCTTTTGGTGATATAGACGTGTCAATAGTGTCATTACGTATTTATCTAAAAGGCTATATATTGTCGATCGACTATCGTACACAGATACCAGACTTGCTACTGCGAATATTGCTACTGCAGAAACGTTCGTACCCGATTTACTCCTAATACCTCACGACCTACATCTACGCTAACGTTAAACTTCCCTATACCAATGAACCTATTACATAATGATACGTAACAATATATATTCTATTACCACCTACACGAGAAAGGGAAAGACTTAAACTACTAGAACAAAGCGACAATAAAACCTAAAAAGGAAAACGACAAAAACATGTTTATGTACAATTAAAAGGGTAAATACATATAAGTAGTACGGCAAACGATGTTTGTGGCAACGTGTCGGACGTCAACAAACAGTCACATGCGTGCATCACAACAAACAATACATTCGATCAGTTCGTCCGAAAACGTACACAAATTAATTAACAAACAAATATGACATCACTTGTTGACCTGCCAGCAAATTAACGGTTGTACGTACGGATACATACTTATACAATGTATTAAATGTATGACAAATTCTGAAACATGGTCGTCAGATAATATTATACAGTATATTATAAAAAAGTAGATACCTACATATTTGTATAATATACAGGGTGTCCGGTAATTAATGGATAACCTGGAAATGTCTTATAGTGGAACTGACGGCCGTTCAGAAAAAAATATGAATAAAAATCTATCCAAACTACTACCTGAGATATGTGTTTTTTTTGCGATCTTCTACTACATCAAGCGTTGTATGCACGTACTGCACTTAATAAAAATCGTGAAAATAACTATCCCTCATATTTTATTTTTTGTTTTTATCTGTTACGTTACGGTTGTAGTTAACACATGATAAACAATTTTTATAGCAAACTTGGAGAAAACTCTTCATAACGTTGTTCGCGTGAAGTCGTATTTCTTTATACTATTAAGTTGGTAAACAAGCATCTCGTTTAATAATATTAATTATCTTCTATTGCGTTCTTGTAGTAACTGTAGTATTTAAGGTGTGTCTGTATCTGGCGATGGACCATACCCTGTGGTTTAACGAATGCGCTAAATAATTTGTTCTACCGAAATATATATAATACGAAATTTGTTCCGTTTTGTAATTTATAAAAATTAAATATAAAATTAATAAATTATACTTTCTAGGAAAATAAAATCTACCTAGGCAATTAGTTCTATACCAATTCTAATTATATATTTACTTTTAACTCATTGAATTCATTGAATTATCAAAATAAGAATTAGAAAGAAAATTAAAGCTAGCGATGTCCTTCTAGAGAACTTAATATAAATTCGTGTACGCGTTTTTAATTTGATTGAAATAACCTTTACATTTTAAAGATATATCACATTTAATTTATTTATTTATTTATAATTTAAGCATACCAACTGTATAATTACAATGTTTTGTAGTTGAGACATTCTTAATTTAACATTGTCAGAGTAATTAAAAAAATCACAGGCATGCATGACATTTCAATTACCTATACAGCATATTAACAGTGACTAAACATTATATAAACCACAAATCGAAAAGTCTAACTATATTAAAATTAATCAAAAGTATAAAAAAAATAAAATAACCAAAGATTATAAAGCATTACTGAGTAGGAAGTGTCTGAATAATAAAAATTTCACAAAGAAGACACTAATGTCATTGTCAGATAGGTACGTTGGATTTCGCATTATACAATCTTGCCATACGTGTAAGAGGACTATTGAAGGTAGTATTCAAGGTAGTGATAGGTGTATCAAATACCCGGAGATGTCACCCGTTTTTATTTTTCTCAGTTCGTGGCTGGTTTTGACTACATTTACGGGCTAAGACCAAGTAAATGTAGTGTGCTTATAATTATGGTATAGATGTTGTCTGTGTTATATCGTTTTCGTCCAGTGACATGAATTTCCTAACAATTCTACAAGTATTCAATATCGCTGTTTTCTGGAGAATTATGTAAACGGATTCTTTTAGATCTATTAGTTTCAAGCTATGGTGTAGATACTTGGGTATGATTTCGGTAGTAGAAAGAACAATAGGTACTATATATAGTTTATTTCTTACTATTGCTGTTCTATGGTCGTAGACTTGCTGTTCAGTAAATTTGACGTGGGGGAACTATTGCTTTGTAAAAATTTCGTGTAGGTGTTTTCTGTAGGTAGTCATAATTATCTGTTTCTAACTTCGTTATGTAGTAGTAGGTCCGCATGATAAACATGTTTACTTCTTTGCTCCAGCTTATGCGAACTCTTGGTTTTCCAGACTTAGTGGCCGCAGGTAAAAAGGCATTGACCTCCTGCGCAACAGCTAAGGTTGGTGTAGGCGCTACGCGTGACAATGAGGTCCTTCTGCGAGGCTGTCATCTCGCAGAAGGAGGCGGCGGAGCGGGGGCGTGAGGAAGATCCTTACGCCCCGGACATCCGCCGCCGGAGGAGGGGGCGCAGGAGACGCGCTTATGTCGCTCTCCTGCCCCCCACCTAAGGGTTCTGGGTGGCAAGGCCTCAGGGGACCCTGCCACCCGTGAGTAAGAACCCATAGAGGGCGCGCGCGGTTTTCCCGCGCGCCTTCTAGCGTCGAAAGGGGAGAGCTGTGAAATGCTCTCCCCCGGGGACGAGAGGAGGTCGGGTCCCATTGACCCGGCCGGCACCCACACGGGGGGGCCTGCTATGGATGAATCTTTTTAGACTCCCAACAGGCCCCCCCCATTGGGTGGGAGAGGGAACACCCCAGGTTTTTTTAGTGGGTATCCCAGCACTAGGCTGGTGAGTCCCACACGCCCCGCCGGTGCCGTCCCCTAGCCGGCGGGTAGTGCATCAAGCATTTTTTCCTGGGAATCAAAAAAAAAAAAAAAAAAAAAAGGCGCTACGCGTGAATTTTAATACACGGAAGGCACCGGTGATGGTATGTAAGAATTTGTGGATCGGCTATAGGGTTCAATTATTGAGGGTGATGAATTTAAACTAATGTTGTCGTTGTCTATGTGGTTGGCTGTAATAAGTTCGGGAGACCCGGAGCGAGCCCGCCTATTCAACTCCTCTCCGCTGACAGTTCGCATGCTGTGTCACCCAGCGTCAGCTCCAGGTGTGGCCCGGCGATCGCCCTCGGGAAGCGGTCCTAGACGTTTACTTCTTAACATCATCTCCATTGGAACGGGTTTCCAGAGCCATGTTAGCCGCATCAGTAAACTGAAGAACATATCGCGTATCCGCCCCCCACATCAGATTTTCGACTCGGACGTATGGTTGGATTATAGAGAGCTTATTATTGTTATTTTGATTTTATTGTATTTTCTAAGGCTAAACGAAAAGAGAACTGATGCCACGGGCCTAAGCCAAGTGTACATCAGCAGTGAGTTGTAAACAGAGTGGCTGTGTGTGTTACTGGATGTGAGTTTTCTGATTCACATTGTAGAAATTTCCTTACTATTCTAGAGGTGTGGAGTATGACTGCTTTTTGTAGTAGGCAGTAGGTCTTAGGTGGCAGTTTTAAAGTTTTGAGTGTTTGGTTTAGTTGTTTGAGTATGACGCCTGTAGTAGAATGAACAATAGGGACGATATTATATATATACTTTTTGTAGGTGCCAAAGACGAGTAATTTCATCCATTAATTCTATATATTTGCTTAGTTTTTCTGCAATTGTAGTTTGTAGGTTGGGTGTGTTTGGTACGGCAATGTCTATTAACCGCTCAAACCCCGTTGACGCCTTAAGGCGTCATCACTTTTGTACCCGTCAAACCCCGTTGACGCCTTAAGGCGTCAAGCAACAAAAAAAAGAGGGTCGCGCGCTAGTTTTTGCCGTTTTTGTATTGAAAGGCCTGTATTTAAAGTCTTGTATTGTATATCATTGTACTCGGAATGAACTGAGCTTTTCGAACGAACCATTTACTAACTGAATAATAATTGTCTAATATTGTTATTGTTATGTCACGTGACTTCGCGCCGAGCGTTCGTTCGTCGATGTTATTTGTGCCGCTGTTTACTGTCGTTTTTTGTAGGGCAAGTATATAAGTGTAATACATTATTGAAAAGCTTATTCTTTCTATTTTTAGAGACAATAAAAACAATACTGACTTACGTTATTTTTGTATAACAAACTGAAGCCCAAAGTAACCTATTATCATTTATCAGTTTTCCCGCGCTTTTTTATATTTGTTGTTTTTTAGTACAGTATTATATCGTATTTCAGGTTTCAATCACTATAATAGTGTTATTTATTAGTGTTTCTATAAAAATATCTGAAAACAACGCACAAGGTTACGACTAATATTCTGTAAAAAAAAAAACAAAATTTACTTTTGCCGCGCTCTAAATGTACTCGTCACGCATGTCAATGCTACTTTCAAATGTCAATATCTTAATTTTTTCTCACAGACATATATAAAAAAAAATGTTTAACTATAAAGAGCATATTTCTATTTTTAGACACAATAAAAACAATACTGACTAATGATAATTTTGTTTGTCAAACTGAAGCCCAAAGTAACCTATTATCATTTATCAGTTTTCCCGCGCTTTTTTATATTTGTTGTTTTTTAGTACAGTATTATATCGTATTTCAGGTTTCAATCACTATAATAGTGTTATTTATTAGTGTTTCTATAGAAATATCTGAATACAACGCACAAAGTTACGACGAATATTTTTTAACAAAAATTTCAATATTTACTTTTGCCGCGCTCTAAATGTCCATGACACGCACGGTAGTGCCACTTTCAAATGTCAATATCTTAATTTTTTCTCACAGCCATATATAAATACTTCGTTTTACTATAAAGAGTATTTATCTAGAAAATAGAAAAAGTAAAAACTCTTCTTATAGCATTTATATTTCTTTAGAAACAAATATTTTCAATAACGAACAATTTGTACAGTTCTGCTTTGTTTATCCAGGCGTATAAACTCAAGTATACACTTCAATGCGATGATTCATAATACTTGTCGTAGCTTACAATGTGTATTTCTAAGAAACACGAGCGATGTTATCATAACTCAGAGCTCAAAAACATAAACATCGATAGGGCGTGTCAAGTGGCGCTTTAAGTGCCGACCGCGCTACGGGTGTCCGATTACCGGGTAATCTGTTATTGTTTACATTAAGTGCGCGCGGGGCCGGAAAGGTTAAGTATCCTGTTTTAGTTGTCTTATTTATTAAGGTTATGTCTGGTCTATTGTAAGGATAGCTCGGTCATAATATAGTTTGGTATTGGAATTCTCTAAAACAGTTTGAGGGCTATATTTATAATATGCTGTCGCTGATTCTATCAGTTTATATTGATGTGCAAGATTTTGATGTATAAGATTTGCTACTTGGTCATGTCTATATTTGTAATAATAATAATATATTTATTTGCCAAAAACACGGTATACAATGATCTTACAATTCAATAAAGTACATACATGTTTTGCCAAGGTTACATAGTAGGTAGTAGTAGGGTAGTCAGTTTGGACAATTGATTTGCAGGCTTCTGTGATGTGTTGGATTGTTTCTGGAGTACTATTGCATTTACGGCAGGTGTCAGTTGTTAAGTTCTTGATTATATGCTTTCTACAGTTTTTGGTTTCGATTATCTGGTTCTGTATTGCAATCATAAATCCTTCGGTTTCTGGGAAAAGTTCGCCTCGACTCAGCCACGCATTCGACGCCTCTTTGTCGACATTTTGTTGGCATAAGTTCGTGCGATGTCTTCCATGCAGAGATTTTTGGTGCCATTCCGATAATTTAGATTTTTTATCCGACAGCATTTAATTTTTTAGTTTGGCGGTGTCCTTGATCCATTTTTGATCCACTTGTGCTATTGACTCGTGAAGTGTAGATAATTGAGATTTGGCGAAGAAATATTGCCGGAGGGTTGTTATTTGTTTGTTATGCAGATTTAAAATGTCTACGAGGCCTCTGCCTCCTTCTTTCCTGAGCAATGTCAATCTTCGTAAACAAGATCTTGGGTGATGTTTGCGAAACCTGGTCATTGTAGTATTCAATTTTCTCTGTAGGTTCTTGAGTTCGGTTTTGGGCCAATTTATTACTAACATGTACTGAACTGAATTTATTTTACATTTATCTATGCCTAATTGCATATTTATGTCATTTGTAAATTCTTCCACTAGGTTAGCTAGTTTTAATAATTCGTTCGCAGTATTAGCGTAAAGTTTAATATCATCCATATAAAGCAAATGATTTTATACATTTTCCCCTCTTCTATGGCAATTTCTTATACCAATAACTATGAATGAAATCTGATCCTGGTGATTTCCAGTTGTGTAAATTACTTAGAACTTTTTGACAGATTTGAGGTGATATATGCTCGAACGTCATTGGTTGTATTTAAATAATAATAATTATTAAATTAGTTTTTACTACGCCGTTACTCGGAACATCCCTTTTGCACTTTACGTCTGACGCCCACGCGTCGAGACGGGTTGAGTCTATTCTTAGAAAAGGCTGCTGCGCAATTCAAGTAACTCATTGAGACTCATGCCAGGGTAGAAATAGCTGCCCAATATTTTTGGAGCAAAAATATTTACAGCGAAAATTTAGTTTTCTTTTAAGAACAACTTTTACATAAGTGATTCAATTTTGTATGGTAGGAAGCTTTCTAAACATTCGAACATTGAACACAAAGATCATTAAGACTTGTAACCAATCACATGTTTTGGGTTCGGAGATCGAACCTGATAATTATTTATTGGGTTTATCCAAAGTTCTCTTGCGAATCGCTGATGAAGAAGTTAGTATACATAAGAGGCGTAATAACGCTTCTGTACCTTAATATTGAAGAAAAACGGGTTTATCCCAATAGCTTTTTAAACGGCAAATTGGATGCGAAGTGAGCTTTTGCCAAACAAAAACAATCGCTTTGGTTAAAAAACTATTTACACCACATTCCATTTGTTTTCACAGCGAATGTGAATATGTGTGCGGTGCTGATATTAAAAATAAAACTAATATTGTTCCACATTTGCAATTAGATTTGACAGCTTCAGGCCTTCGGCGTCCTTCTAATATGCCACCAGAAGTGTTGGTATTCTCATCTATTTGCCTCTTCTGATGTTTCTTTATTTGTAATACCGACAGCGAGCACAATAACGAAACTACGCATCAGGAACTAGACACAAGAACACCGCTCAATTGCGTAGTTGTTGTCTGCAGTGTTTACAATGTCTTAAGTTTTCTTTTTACTATTAAATTAGGATGTAATAGGTTACATCCTAATAATAGGTATCATTAATATCCTAATAGGTATCATTAACGACTTCGGTTAGCCTAAAATACTAATCCTAGGAATTCAAACACACGATGTTTTGATTGCAAGACCAATGCTCTACCCCTTGGGCTACCTCCGCTAATAAAGATTGTCTCAAGATTTTTAGTTTGATTCCATACTATCTGCAATCTAAAAAGTAATCCGCCTTAACATAATGATTTCTGTATAATAGCATCAAGGATATACCTATTCACGGAGACAAATAAGTGTCCCAAAATGACCAACGATGTATGGGAAAACAGGACACAGCGTCCACGAGGGAAGCGTCACGTACGCCACGTGTCAATCCGGAAGCCCTCCCGAAAATAGTCACTGTTTTACACTCACCAAATTAACTACATATACGTAGTTATAAATTATTCAAATCATAGTTATTGTCGTACGATTAAGCGAATGTTATGTTATGATGACACTTATTAGTTGACATTAAAATTAAAGTATTATTTATTGATTTTATTGCGATTTATAGGTACAATTTATAGGTTTATTGACCATGATTGCAAAGGCAACGGAAACGTTGGTTCAAGTGTAAATACATGAAGTTTAAAAAACAATTAAGTAAACACGATTAAATCAGTATAAAGTAATTTAATATCGATATTCAAATCAATAAAAAGACCTAATAATTATTATATTTTTAAGTCATCTCCCGCACTAAGAATTAATACAGTATCGCTGTGGATTTCACAAACATTCAGACAACGGACACAGAGAAGAGAACACCCAGACTCAGAATAACGATTTATGGATCTCACAAAGTTTTGTCCCGTTTGGGATTCGAACCCACAACACTCTGCGCAGTGGCAGTGGCGAGGCGACCACTTGAACCACAAAGCCATTCGTGCAGTCAAATAATTAGGCCCAGACAAGTGTTATCTACTCTATCTTTTTCATAGTAGCACGAGATGTCAACTGTGTAGTATGCTTGTCTATGCCTATTGAATGAAACACACAAGTGTCGAAATGTATGTAGATATAATGCGTCACTAGGTCACTAGGTACTAAAACTTTGTGGGAAATCCCGATGACTTTACAAGTGGAATATACCGTCGTGATGCTGGGCATGTACTTTTTAAAAGTTTATTATGGTACCTGTAACCGAATTTGTATGCTTGTAACGTACTCTAAGTATCCAACGAAAATCTCTTTAAACACTTGAGTACCTCAAGATCTTATACTGTCAAACACACTTGGGTTTAATAAACAAGTTGTTACTGAGTATAACGCTACGGATCTACTGCGCTATAAGAGGCCCACGTGGTTAGCTTGGGGATGACGTACAAAACAACGCAATATTAAACATATTTCGATGTTAAAGCAACCTTTTTGTATTATAGATTTGATTGTTTCATAAATTCATACCTCTCAAGGCAAAACATAATCACCGTTATCTGTCTGTTTATCTCTATCCCTATAAAGACTAGACTACAACTGATTTTATTTTATTTTATTGTCTATAAAATCACAGTTTCTAATTGTCTGCAAACTTAATTTAATAACTAATAAGTTAATAACAAACATTTGAATGACCTTTCCAAGAACAATTTAATTTGAACTCTAAGCTAGCCTAGAACTGAACGTTCTAACCTTCTTATTTCGGTCTATTCGGATGTAAACCCATATCATCTTAAGTCATAAAGTGAGTACATACCATAAGCCAAACTTGGCAAAACCTTCATGCCAACTTTCAAGGTTTTACATTAGCGGTCAAGGGCCGGAAAGTTACGACACAAAAAAATAATTTACATCATTTTTTTACGCAATATTTATAACGGTACAAAACACTTGAGGCGCGAGATCGTTCCGTCAACCTCTTTTTTGTTATCTATGTACAGAAAAAAACTTCTAGTACAGTCCCTTACATCATCATAGTACAATAATGAATGGCCGATGACGTTGATTTACACATTGTTTATTTTAAACTGCGTGCCCTTCGCCACTAGAATCAAAACAAACGCTGACCTCTATTATCTGTAAGGAAGGGCGGTACAACTCAGTACTCACTGGTATTAAGATTAATGATAGCACTTTTGGTATGTTTACACACAGCATCGCAATATTAGCGGGTCAACGACCGCTACCTACGTACGCACATAAATATCCATAGTACATGATTATGAGTTTTTTTCTATGGAATGTTAATAGTCACCATTATTATTGTAATTTTGTCGTATTTGTATTCATGTTAAGTTATTAGGGCTTTTATGTTTGTTAAGATATTTCGCTACAGGGCGACAACTACGTGGGATGTTGTTTTTAGGCACACATTTTTATATATCGCGAATTTCTGTTTATGCATGCGTAATTAAAGTGATACATATAGCAATAAATATTTTAAAACTTTAGATGGTACTTATAATAATAATATAATATAATATTCTACCACATACACACAACACTATCTAGCCCAAACTAAGCAGAGCTTGTACTATGGGTACTAGACAATGGATAAACATACATATATACTTTTTTTTTGTAAATACATACATATTATACATAGAAACACCCAGACCAAGACAAACATCCATGTTCATGCACACAAATATTTGTCTTGTGCGGGAATCGAACCCGCGATCTCAGGCGTGGCAGTCGGTTACACTAACCACTACGCCATCGAGGCCAAAGGCCATTTACTTCTTTTTTAAGCTTGAGCTTGGCCGGTATATACTTAAATATCCCTAAACATGCAAGCGGAGGGGTTATACACCCACATTGTACCCACACTACGTCAGTCTTCAAATAATAGGATCCGTATGGCGACCGCAAGGACTCTGTGTTTCTATATCCAGGCACAGGTCCACGTCTTACATTTTGATCTAACATAACAGTTCATTCAGTGCATGCATCTTTTCTGTAAAACGTCCTTAAGACACCCAAAGAGTTTTCCAAACCAATCTCTTCAAACAACAGTAGGAATATTGAAGGGTAGATACTAAATCGCTGTACGAACTGCTGTCCAAAAGCACATGGGGTGGAATGTAGGCTGTCGTATTTAAGTTTGGAAGCCGCTTTTAGAAGTTGCATTATAAATTCCAATAACACTGACTGATCTGGTTTACGAGTTCTGGATGTTAGATCAAAGACTCAGTCAGACCGCCTAAGCGGCATGATAGCAGATGCAATAAATGGTAGCAAAATAAAAGTGAGCGCAAGCGCAAGTTTTTATCAGGTAGGTGATATAGCAGCTTGGAGGCTGCTGTGAGCTGTCCTAAGTAGACGATACTAAGCTCGCCAGACAGACAGAGGTACAAGCCTAGAGATGCGTAGTTGGCATGGTATGTATTTTTGACGAAATCCCATAAGTTCGTGCTTATGTTAGGTCCTAAATTCAAGGTATCGAGGCAAAGTGTGATTTGGATTATCTAGCAGGTAATTCTAAGCAGGCTAGCAATGTGACAGATGGCAATAGGCTCATCTTTTACGAAGTATGTAAAACATAGCTTGTGATTAATGTTGCAATAATACACCTCTACCTATTCTATAGGTATACCTACATGGTTATGTTTATGTGTATGTGTACATACAAACATACATGGGTATGTTTGTATACTTTTATATTTTATATAAATAGGTTTTTAAATAAAACTAGACTAGTACTATCCAGATAAGCTAAATGCTGGTATAAGGATTGGGCTTACATAGTATTTCAATGGTTAGGATCACACCTATGACTTCATATCTTTTCTATACTAATATTTATATACCAAAAATTTGTTGTATATACTATTCCACATATAAATAATATTGGTGATTAATACATTCTAAACAACAAAAAAAAGTAAATTGTTTTTGTTGAACACTTGTATGTACCCAATGTCAGATCTAGCCCAGTATTATGGATACCAGCCCCTTTGTCACTAGTTATTAGCTTAAGCTTCACAAACCTTTTTGATTCACGATATGGTAATCTAGTTTCGTAAAATTATCATTAAGGTTATTTCATTCAAGGAGGAAAAAGCAAAAGCGCTATGTCATAGAATGATTCATGACCACATGGGTTTTTAAAAGTATTCCTTGGAACTGTTGAGTCATGAGAGACCTAAATAAACATTGATACCTCTATCTGTTATTTTTCCTTTTATTTGTTTTATTGGTAACTGTGTGTGACTTTGATCTTCACATACTTCTAGATACTGTATTGAAGGATGATTTAAAGGAAATGTTTGGATTTCTGATAACATTTGCCAGAGAACCTCTTTTAACCAAATAAGAGGTTCCTGATGATGTTAAATAAATATTAATGAGATAAAAAGTATCCAGGACATGGTCTAACTATATGCAAAGTTCATCTAAATCTGTTTAGTAGCTGTAGGTTAAGTAAGAAAATAAATAACAATTCACAAATGTTCACATTTATAATATTAGTCATGTATGTTAAGGGTCTATGAAGGAACTAGGAACTAGTGATGAAAGGACTCGAGGCTTTTAAGTCTATAAAAAGAACTCGACTCGGTTATGACGGTTTGCGACTCAATCGAGTCCTTAAACTCTGAACCCTAACCCTTTTAAAAGTCTTCGACTCAAGACACAAGGTTCGATGTTAAGACTCTCGTTTTAAAAAGACTCCTGTTTTTAAACGACTCAAGTGCACCGAAAAGGTTCGAACCCTTTTGAAAACAAATCAACTCGTCAGTCGTGCGAATCGCCAGTTGTGAGACGCGTGCGTAAGTACGCGTCTCACAAGTAAGTTCTTTCACATTAGTAACAAACCTCAAGTCTTATTTGTGGAGTCCCATCTTTAAAATCGAGGATAGTCTTTACAATAAAGGTTTAAAAGCCTTAAGTCCTTTCATAACTACTAGGAACTGTAACATGTGATACAGTTCATTACATATTATGTCCTCATAAAATTACTCTTAAGTATTGTATTTACAGAAGTGTCAACAAATTAAGGAATATGGTAAATCGATACTACATGACATTTTTCCTTTAGACATTGATAAATATGTATAATGAAGATTATCAAAACTAAACAGGAATGTTGACAGAATTTAATCTTGCTAATCAAATTATCAATCAAACTTAACTGATCTGCATTTAAATTCCTAATTTCTTATATTGTACTAGTTTAATCTGTTAAAATGTGGGTGAATGCATACCTACTTTAAACCACAAACTAACACCATCATTACATTTATGAACAGCAACTTGTAGATATAGACATACATATATTTGGTATATGTGGGAATAGAAGCTGCATGCTGATCATGTTAGTATCCACTTTAACCACTGAGCCATTAATGCAAACAACCAATATAAATTTATTTGTTTCCAAGCTACACTGTTTCTGCTATGCCTTTATATTTTTGTTTACATGCAACAGTAGTTTAATTTTGAAGCTGGTCCCATGTCTTCATATTTTGCATGATATCAAGAACAACATATTCCCCTCTTTGGAGATATAATGGTGTGATGTTATGTTATATTATAGCCAAATATGTTGTGAAATATTGTGATATAATTTTTAAGGCATATTCTTTAAAAATAAGCAATGTAAATAATAATTATACTTTCTCAATATATAAATATTAACAAAAAAAAACAGTATGGTTATAAACAGTAATTTTACTAAAAGAGGACCTAATGTACATAACAATTTTAATCAATGAAATTGTTTCAATTCATAAAACAATCATAATAAGATCATGGTACATAAGAAGCTTCTAATATTAGCCAGTCAAATGCTACTGGCAAATTCTTCAATTAAAACATAAAAGAAAAATAAACAAAGCTATTGAGATCTTTGCTATTCATAAATATAATAGATGAATGGAAACCACAAAAACAAAACTTTCCTTATTTATTATATACATAAATGATTACTATATAAATAGAGGAAAATCATTAGCATTCAGTTTCCATATAAGGGATATCCTTTTATTTTTTTCTTCAACTGCGACTAAGGAATAAATTATTACACTTAATTTGTACATATAAGTACAGATACCTACTACAGACAATAAGAACTATCTTAAACCTGTCAGATTTGCCAACAGCTTGTTCAAAGAGAACAGTAAGATAAAATAAATGTATTTTTTGCTTTAACATAAATTATCAGAATGCCCTATTGTATGCAGGACTTAGATTTATTACTATAACTCACTTATGTTCAAGAAACAGAATTATGTACAAAAATAAATGAAAATCTAATATTCTGTAAGTAAATAGGTACTGTATTTTATGCTAAGAACTTAATTGCAGATCAAATTGTTTGCTATAGCTACTCATAGATAAGTAATCAATACAGATTAAGCTGTTGTGTTCTTAGACAGCATCAAACATGCCAGTGTCTGTCACATCTGAACTTGATATTGTTTCTTACTTAACCTTAAACATTCCAGCATGTTTTAGTAAACATTGTGTAGAAAATCAATAAGAATTTGTGTTGTACTTACGTATTGGATGTAGCAGCTCATCACTAGCGTCGTCAGAACGATGCTGCTTCAGAATGGCAGTAAGCCAGGTGTGCAGGTCCTGCTCGTTCTCCGCCACGATGCAGAACTGCTCTTCACGCGTAAAGAGAGCGATGACATGCTTCTGCTTGAGGTCCAAACGCCGCATGATGTTGTAGCAGCTCTTGAGTGCCAGCACGCGGCGCGGCGAAGCACCAGCACGAAATTTTTTCTCTGACTCATAGTACTCCAGCCTGGCGGAGCAGTCCGCTGTTTCCGCGCGCAGCACGAAGAACTTCTTCTTCATAGTCTTCAGCTTCCGCAGGTGCCCTTGGCGCACCACGGCACCCGCGCCCCCGCCGACCCCCGCTGACATCACTCCTGCATCCCAGTCCCGCGGCTAACGACTCTGGCACATGCCAACCGATAACCTTGAAGTTGTTTACACCGATGATGAAAGTCACCCTAATAAACGACGAATAGTAAAACACCGTCGCCGGACACGCGCCACGACTAAAAATACTTACAATAATCACCATATAGTGCGTAAATAGTACCTCGTTATGATAAATCGAACGGCGTAACGAATCCGACGTAGTACCATAAGAATTTATTCCGTGGGCAGAGTCGCGCCGATTTCTCACTTACACGATAACACTAATGTTAAAAATCTTATCTTTGCGAAATAATCAGAATACATCAACAACAAACACTATTTTCAATCCATAATTTGGTACGCTACACTCGGTCATTCACAGACACTCGAGTTTAGAAAGAGATAAAATCATTCATAGTAAACGTAATTCGCACCGCACGCCCTTCCGTAGGTACGCAGGGCATGGAAGTCATGCCGTGGTCATGCCTCGCGACATCAAAACATTCGATTTTCACGTTATCACACACTGCTATGATACACCTCTGTTTTGCTAACCGTTACAAATGATATACTAGCAAATGTTTTTGTGTTTGACCACTTAATTTATAAAAAAACACGAATTTGCGCCTCGTTTTTATTGGCTCTTCACTATTGCGTGTCATTTATTTGTACGACGAAATAGTACTCCATCTAACTATGTATACGGCGTGTTATCTTTATATGTTTGTCGCGTAACGCTTAGCCAATCACAGTGCAGTATTCTGCTACGGAATAAAACATGTCGCATATCGTCTAATAGATTTTTCGTGCTATTTAAAATTGGCCAATCATAGTCTATGATTCCCGAGCTGTAGCATCGATTGTGATGAGACCGTATACTGCTAAAAGTACATATAGACTAAAGTATACATTGAACACTAAGCTTGAAAGTTTCATAGGGCTTAACCAATATAACAACCAATCTATATTATTATGAAACATTGACCCTGATGTATGATCTGCCAAAAATATGTGCGCAAACAATTAATGAACTAAAAACAATAGAACTATATGAAACATAATAAAGAAGTAGTCATTAAGCGATTTTTGAACTTGAATATAATTACTACGAATTAGGAAATTTCAGTTAAGTCAGAGTCTAATTTCATTGATGCATAAATAAAAACAATATTAAGCGACTATTACCTATTATTATTTACAAAAAAATATTATTTATTTCATATTTATTAATGTTAACGATTGCGTTTTTGTTATTACATGGATTGGAACGCAATCCATCTTGACATTGCAGATTACGTTTGGATATAATCATGATATTAATGTACTTCTTTTTATGTAAGTACATAATTTATGATTAAAGCCGTGGTTATAATTTTGGAGATAGTATGATAAGAGTTCCGTCGTCCCACTTCCTACTTTTCCCATCAATTTTATAAACGTTAAAGTTTATGTAGTTAAATCAAATCAATAAATTCATATTCGTTTATGTCACAAAGTAACATTTATTAACGTCAGTTATACCAAGTGAACTATATTATGCATTTAGTTAAACTCGTTGCCACGTTTAACAAAACAAGTTGTTGGACGTGTAATATTGAAACCCTTGTATCGACAGAAACAGACCGAGATCATGCTCTGGTTTATATGTACGATTATTTTTATCCCGGTATATATTATTATTAACGTGGAATTTACGCAGGCGACACCGTAGGTAGAAACTAGCAGTATATATTTAAGAACGCTGAAAACATTTGCAAAGCTCTGGTCTAACTTTTTATTTATTATCGTGCTCAGTATTCTAACATTCAATATTAATTTAAACAAGACTAATCAAAGGTTATGAGATTTTACCTATAGAGTCGCTCTAGGATGCATGTAGTTGTAGCTGTAGTAAAGAACGTTAATTACAAACTGCAGTAACAAGTTGATAGTAAATTTTGGAATAAATGTATCAAAATAATAATCAAACGAATTTTCGTATTGGGATGACTAAGAGCCGATTTTTCAATCGTCAGATAACTTTTATCTGGGGAATATGTTTGACATTTTGACAGCTTTTGTATAGAAAATATATTATACCGCCATATTTATTCTTCAGATAAAAGTTATCTGACGATTGAAAAATCGGCACTTAATCAAATACGTTTCTCATTAATATAATTTTTACATAGTATAATATGTACAATAATAAGTAAGGTGATACCAGTTTCTTATATAATATTCGTAGTTTTTATTGTACTTTTGGTACAACAAAATACCCATGACACAATATAGCAAAATACAAGAATAATCAGAAATTAATCTAGATTGACAGATCCAGCAAGATTTGTCAGAGAGGCACATGGAAGTACTTGTTGTCGCCCCCAAGAAACCAAGGAAGAGGTGGAAGAGGACGATACATGGTTTAATAGATTCATACTTGGGAAAAGGTAGAAAAATTAAAATGTGTCAGTAACTGCACGGATTCTGAAACTATGCCAGGCTAATAACGAAGGCTTGCCTTCTAGAACCTAAATGTAATTGAACACTTTTATATTTTCTAAATGTTTTGCAATATTTAATTATACAATATCTCAAGGGTTTGCCTTATCGGAATTCGATCTTTATTTGGGTTGAAGATATACGCGAGGTATACATATGTTGTATTCAGCTAACATTAGATAAAGCTTTTTGTAGTTTTCATCGTGTATCCGCACGCCTCTGGCTGGTGACACTGGTTCAATATGTCCGACATCCGTCATTCATTCATTCATTTGCCTTGCTAAAAAAGGTATAGAAACGAGAAATGTTGGCAAATTAGTGACGATAATACGTGTTATCTTTCTTGTTCAAGTTATTATTGCTTTTGTTTCCTACAAATACATATGAATCGGGACGCGCATTGTTGATTATGAACCGCTTTGGTAATACTCAATATGTTTACATTGTGAAATATGTTCGTAGACAGTTCTGTCACCGTGAAAACCATATTCATAGCGAAAGGAGAGTTTTTTGTTGCGCTTGCTGTGTTTGATAAGTGATTTGGGTGTGCGGCGACGTTGATAGACCGTGTCTGTGTACTGTTAGGCGATAATTGTGTGGTACAAAGGTGTTGCATGTTTCGTTGTTTCGTTGGTCGTGTGCAATCACTGTAGCCCCGCTTGTGCGGTGCAATTTTGTAATAGTCATTAGAGCGTAGAAAATATGTCAAGTGGATTGACCCCTCTAAATATTCTAATTTTACAGTAATCTCGTTTCCTAGGCAATATATCTTATCTACAATCATGTTACTGTGGTGGCTTATAACTTGTTGTATTACAGGTCTCAAAGTTGAACAGTGAAGTGGAACAATGGATGTTAAATTCTAATCAATAAGGTAATAACACTTTATTTTTAGTAGTTATTGAATCTTATTGTGTTGAGTAATACTAGAAACTGTCTAAGGCTGTTTGTGTTAAAAGTTTTTGTTATCACATAGCTTGTTATGTGTATATGATGATAAAAACTCAGTGTGTATTAATTTTATAAAAAGTTAAAGTATAGTGTAATGAAAATAGTAAACTGGTGAATAAATATTATTAGTTCCATTTTAAAAGTTTTAAATATAGATCGACTATAAATTTAAATTGTATATAAGCTATGACTGGCTGCTGTCTATTGTTTATTCATTTTTCTACCACTTTCTTAACAATACCTCAATGTTTTGTTCTCTTGTAATTGAGATCAAGACAATAACATTTGAACATAATAAAACATTTATGAAAACATATAATTTCTCCTTCATTCCTACATAACTATGGAAAGGTAAAGTGCATACCCAGATTTCATTAGTTATGTTTAGTTCCTGCGAAGATGATAAGTCTGTTACCATCATTATCTTGATTCTATTATAATAATAGTTTGGAAAACAAGTATACAGTCCTGTCACAATCAGTTGCTATAGCCGAAAGATTCTTGCAAAGGAAACATGTATGTGTTGCCGACACTATATAGTATACAGCCATTATGGTTAAGTTGTGATGGTGAAATCCCAGCTGATGATTTGTGTAAAAAGACAAGGTGATCTGCAGTGTCTCTTGATGTAGACCTATATAGGTCTAAATCAAGAGTGCTTAAAGAGATAGGTATATCTTTTGCTAAATAATAACATTTATATTTGCATCTTAGTGATGTATGAAGATCTAAAAGTAAAAATACTATCACCACCAGTTCTTGCTACCAAACTTTTTATATTTACTGCCTTTTGCTATAATTAATTTAACATTCAAGACAATATACAAGCATGTGTACTATCTATTATTTCTTCCTGTGGTTACACCCATGATTACTGCTCCAAACTTGTGGTTACATTGTGATTATATAGTTGCTTTTTATGGTGTGAGAATTCTAAAAATGGTGCTGTAGTTTTTGACTTTATCATTAATTACAAACAAAATAGAAACATAAAAATATAAATCTTTTAAGTAGTAAAGATAATGTACACATGACTTTCCCTCACAGACTAAATACTAAATCCCAAAACTACATAACCTATGGAGCTGAAATTGACAGTTAGTTAGTCCATTGGTATAAGATTTCATCTTGCATTAGGGCCAAATTTATTTATAATTTCTTTTATCCAACTAAGATGGCAAACAAGTTACGGTCCACGTAATGTTAAGTGGTCACTGTAGCCTATGGACGCCTGCAACATCAGAGACATCACTCGCGCTTTGCCGACTTTATAGGAAAGGGGGAAGTGGGAAGGAGAAGGCGCGGGAAGGGGAAACAAGGGTGATTGGGCCCCCGGCACTCTTCACTTACCTAATGAAACACAACAGCAGGAATACTGCTATTTCACATCAATATTCTGTGAGAGGGTAGTCATTCCCTGGTCGAGCCGGCCCATTTATGCTGTAATAATGACTTACTTATTCTGGTCTAAAAATAAATAAACAGGTTAGAAAGTATTTCTCCGATATATAGGATTAAGATGGTCTAAATAAGTAAGAAACATCAATCGTAAATATAAAGCTGCCGACTACAAAAATATTTTATTTATTTATTATTTCAATCCTCCCATTTAAATAAATTAAATGTAAGGAGAACTTCATTGTTCTGATCAGGAGTTCCTTTTTTGTTGCAGTTATATTATGGCATCTGGGACATCATCTTTAGAGAGTAATGGCAGTAATGGTGAGTGTATTGTTAAATTGTTCATTGTGTTTATGCAAATGAGTGTGATTAAACAATTGTTCCGAGTTTGTCTATATTTTGAGTCCTTGCATTGTGTTTGTAAAAGAATAGGATTAAGTCACAGAGAAATTTATTACCTATGTTGGGGATTGATCCCTATTGCAGCAGTTTCTCTATAGAAAGATTTTGTAAATAAACAGTGACTTCATAATCAATTTATTTTCCAGAATCGATATCCCACAATTACGTGAGCCAGGAACGGCACAACACCGCTCAGCTGCCGACCATCCCGATCCCAATCGAATATGACGTACTAGCATCGAATCAGTGCTACGAGAAGCAGAACTATACGGTGAAATCGCACGGCGCTCACGTGATGAGTGGCCCGTACGAACCCCTACAGTATGACGTCATTAACAAACAAACCAATGAGAGTTTGAAGCAGCAATGCGAAAAGGCGTTGCACGATCTGAACCAACTAAGACGACAGCATACGGAGACTTCGCGTAGGTGTGAACATGTTATGAAGGTTGGTGAAAGGAAAATTTTATAGCAATGGATTCAAAATTTTACTTATTACAGTCTTGAGTAGTGTCAATAGTGATTGCTTTTGTCCTAAACCGAATATTATATATTATATTACAGTTAATACACTTCTCATGAGTGGAGGCCATGCCCAGAAATAAGACAGTTAATGTACAAGTCTGATATTATTATATAATTAGTAGTTAAATCCGGCCACACTGCCGTCACATATTTTAATTGCCTGTTCCCATGATAATTTGGGGATAAAAAGTATATAAAACACTCTTATAAAGAAATAAAATGTTGGGTAAATACGAGGGTGCGTTTTTAAGTTCGCGGAATGGAGGGTATGGAAGGTGGTGGGGGTGCTTGTTTAGTCACTAACGTGTTTAGTAACTAATAATTAGTATATATACCGAGTATTATCATAATGAGGTCATTAGTCTTTGAACTATCGTCCCTCAAGCAACTCAATCTGGAAGAAATTGTGAAGTATGGAGAAAATCGAGTTCCGCGCCGTTATAAAGTTCCTTACCAAGCAAGGAAAAAATGTTCAAACCATTTTGGAAGAGATGTCATCTGTATACGGGGACTCTTGTCCAGGAAAAACCATGGTATACAAGTGGCACAACCTCTTTAAGCAAGGCAGGGAATCAATTGAAGACGATTCCCGGCCTGGGCGGTCTGTTGAGGTCACCACTCCAGATCTTATCGAAAAAATCGAAAAATTAATATTGGAGGATGCACGTTTGAAGAAGAAACAAATCGCAGAGATGGTTGGAGTATCTGAAACGACCATTTTCAAGGTTCTCCATGATCATCTCGGCATGACAAAAGTCAGTGCAAGATGGGTGCCTAGAATGCTCACACCGCCTCAAAAACAGAAGCGCGTCGAGTGTTCGCGTGCGTTTTTGAGCCAGTGTAATGAAGACAAGGATGGTTTTTTGGAGCGAATTGTTACTGGGGATGAAACTTGGGTTCATCACTATGAACCTGAGTCTAAACAAGATTCCATGCAGTGGCATAAAAAGGGTACACCACCGCCTAAGAAATTCAAGGTGTCGCAATCGGCGGGAAAGCTCATGGCGACAGTTTTTTGGGACACAGAAGGAATTTTGTTGGTTGATTACAAAGAAAAAGGTGTTTCCATAACCGGAGAACACTACGCTTCAATTTTAGAGCAGTTAAAAGAGGCAATCAGAGAAAAAAGAAGAGGAAAATTGACCAAAGGTGTCCTGCTCTTGCACGACAATGCTCCTGTTCACAAGAGTCGAGTTGCGTTGGCTGCTTTGCACAAGGTGGGCTTCGATATCATTGATCACCTACCTTATAGCCCAGACTTGGCTCCCAGCGACTATTATCTCTTTCCAAATCTGAAAAAAGAGCTTCGAGGAAAGAAATTTTCAACCGATGAAGAAGTGAAGGATGCAGTTTCGGCGTATTTTTCAGAGAAAGACAAAACATTTTTTTATGAAAGTATTCATAAGTTAATTCATAGATCTGAGAAATGTATTAGGAAAAATAATTTTGTAATATTATTTCATCCCCTTCTATTCCATTCCGCGAACTTAAAAACGCACCCTCGTATTTCAAGTCAGTTCATCGCATACTTTTCGAGTTTTGCAGACACAAACACACGGAAAGCATTTGGTTGTTTAGTATAGTAACAATAATTCTAATAGCGACGAGATGTTACATACTTGATATGTAAATTGTATTGGTACAGGAGTTGGAGTACTTCCGCGGACAACACAGAGCAGCTATGAACCAGCTGGAGGTGTCGGCACAGGAGGCCAGCAGCCTCCGCGGCAAGTACGGCGATCTGCTCAACGATAACCAGCGGTAACTTACTATAATATTATATACAGTTGATTTTTCTTAACTATTGTGATATCTCCCTGCCACTGTTCATACAAAAGACCAGCCTCGTTAGTTGGTCCAGGAGCTTGCTTGCTTATCGGTGGTGTTTATTAATAAATATGTTGATCATGAAATGTCCGATTCGATTCGCGGCATGTACACACGGCTACACATCAAGTTAGACACCCTATATACGCATAACTACGCTACATACAAAATAGAGAATTGTCGGAAAGGGACAGTGCATAGAGGTGTCGATGGTAAGGATAGAGCGTAACAAAAATATAACGCACTCTCTCGCACTATTCGCAGTGTTCAACTTCTAATAGTTCAAAGCCCAAACAGTCTAGGTTGATGCGTCGCTATGTGTACAAGGGATTATTGTGTTTATCTTTTTTGGTTCGTACTAAGTGTCTGGAGTTTGGTAATAAGACCGATAGAAAATAAGGAGGCTGAACCCCTTTTACTCGGAGCCTAAATGTAGCTGATAAAATGTGTCTAATCGCTTCAAGTGTTTTAGCATAAATCAAGACCCATATGCTTTTTGAGAGTAAATTAAGTGAAATCTTGGTGTTTTGGTCTTTAATCATCAATTTTAGTTGTAGGTTCATTGAAGGCATGCTTGTGCTAGACTCAAAGTAATGAATTGTTTTAATAAGATGGGATGTGCCTAATGATTTAAACGAATGCTGCCAATGGCTGTAATATTTTTGCCGGTCATGACAGACAAATGTATTAGGCTTATATGTACGTGTACGTATATATAAAACGGACGTATACACGCATTTTATAGATTTAGTTATCTTGAACTCATAAAATCGTTGTGATGTGCGACAGCTTGGAGCGCGAGGTACAACACTTACAACAGAGCAGCAACCCGGAGAGCAGTTCCGACGCGCTCGTGCAACACACGCTGAGGAAGTACGAGGCTCTGAAGGAGGAACTCGACTGCTTTCAGAAGAGGTGAGACTTTGCTATTATTCTTGACTATGTACACCTGTGAAAGGTACTAACGGTGATGCTGCGTCTATAAGATAGTGTATCATTGCTTGCTGCCTTTTAATATAAATAAGACCATTTTGGCGGTACAGTCATTAGGATTAATAGCTAGAAATATGACTTTTCATTTTTAACCTATCAATCAATATAAAACAGCAGGTAACTGGACACAATCACAAATAATTGTGTCTGGACCTCGGGATCTATCGGATGAGTCGAGAGGAACTATAACTTAAATATACAATTATTAACCTGCAGATATTTGTCCCAAGCGCTGATACACTTTACTAGTGTGACAAAAATATTAGATTATATTCGTTTTAGAAATAAAAATAGAAAATAGAAAAAAATTATATAAAATAAAAATAGAAAAGGGATTTTTGTATTTTTTAGGTACTACACTTCTCATCAGAAAAATCGAAACACCTTGCAAGCTTATGTTTTGTAAGGATTATCAGAAAAATGTGTATATTTAGGAATATATGTCAAATGTCGTTTAATAGTTAATAATATGAGATTTTCAAATCCTAATGTTAATGTTCTAAATTCAAATTAAATTGTCATAGGTTTCGTATTTTGTTTAATAAGTCATTTTTACTCTGTATGGAGTATGAAGGAAATTGATAAAACAACACACGTAAATAAAAAAAAGCTAAGGAACGTTTATTTAATAAGTCAAAGTCAAAGTCAAAAATAATTTATTCACTTAGGTCACAAAGTAACACTTATGAACGTCAAATTGGTTAGTGAGTTTATTATATTTACTGAATTTACATTTATGTTAGTTGCAAGGTTCAGGCAAAAGGTTGAGCCTATGAGAAGATACCTGCAAGAAACTCAAGGCCACTCTTTTAAATCGCCATCAACTTATAATTTCAGTATTTTACAACTCATTTATGTACCAGGTGTTGCAGTCATTATGCCATATGTCACTGTCCATATAAAACTAAATTCTAAAATAAAGAAAAGTTGATAATAATATGTAAAAAGCATTTGAGATTTGAAATAATATTTATCAGTACGTAGCCATTTGTAGTAGACAGTAGTATGGCATGAGGACGCATACACTTACACTTTGTGACATGAAAAGGTAGTTCGTGACTAAATGTAGTTAAAACAAAATTTACTTTAATACTTATAAAGTTTGTTTAAAAGAAAAGAAAGATACTTTAACACCACCAAATAAACACGAAGTACCTTCACATAACTAAATTGACTTATATAATACATACATTGTTTGAATCCTGTATGAAACAAGCAACTAGTTCCATGAGTTTTTATCATTTAAGTAATCATTGATTGAATAATAGCCCTTCCGGATAAGCTGACTTTTAACAGCACTTTTAAATTTTAGTAAAGGTAAATTTATAATATCAATCGGTAGTTTATTAAAAAAGCGTATACTGAGTCCCGCAAATGAATTGTGAACTTTATGTAAACGATGATACGGACCTACCAACTTATGCTTATTTCTAGTGTTTAAGTTGTGAATATCACTATTCTTATTATATAAGTGAATATTATGTTTTATAAACATAATATTCGTAAATATATATTGCGACGCAACAGTAAGTATACCAATTTCTTTAAAACGCTCTTTCAGGGAAACTCGTGGGCCTAAATTATAAATGCTACGTACTGCACTCTTTTGAAGAATGAAAATTGTTTCAATATCAGCTGCCTTACCCCACAATAGTATGCCATAGGACATAACGCTGTGAAAATAACTAAAATATACTAGTCTCGCAGTATCTATATCAGTAAGCTGTCTTACTTTCCTAACCGCGAATGCGGCTGAACTAAGTCTCCCTGCAAGACACGATATTTGAGCGCCCCACTGAACTTTATCATCTAAAGTAATGCCTAAGAAAACTGTATAACTGTAATAACTTGTATTCCCTCCCCGAGCTCTTATTACTGCTTCCATACGGTTATTCATCGATCGGATGAGAGTCACGATCAAATGTTGTGGCATTCCATTCCATTCCTCTTGGATTGCAGCTGGCTAAGTGTTTCTAGGGCAGGATCTCTTGCACGCATTCGTCTCTTTAATTCATCCCATAGATGATCAATCGGATTCATGTCCGGGCTTCTTGCTGGCCATTTCATAATGGAGATACCGACTTCGGTAACATAATCTCGTACGACGCTCGCAGTGTGAGCCCTAGCATTGTCGTGCATGAATATGAAACCGTTACCAATAAAATGTGCATAGGGCATCATGTGAGGCTAAAAACACTGTTCGATGTATCGATGACTGTTTAGTGCAGTCAGACGTGGCCCAGACACAAAGAAAAGCTCTGTCTTACCGTCGGCGCTGATTCCTCCCCAAACCTTCCACGAACCGCCACCATAGCTGACCTTTTCTTCAATGCAGCATTGTGCAAAGCGTTCTCCATCTCTTCTGTAGACCTTGTTCCTTCCGTCGTTACCATACAGCATAATTTTACACTCATCAGAAAAGAGGACTTTGTTCCACTGGAGGTATGACCAATTTAGGTGCTCACGTGCAAAGTTAAGGCGCGCTCTTCGATGGTCTGCAGTTAAATTCGGCCCATTTGCTGGCTTGTGCGGTACCAGTCCACGTTCCTTCAACCTTCTTCTAATTGTAGAGTCACTTACAGCCACCTTACGTACAACATGAAGCTGCTGCTGCAGTTGAAAATCATTAAGGCGTCCATTTCGTAAAGAAGTTGTTACAATAAATCGATCATCTCGCTCAGAAGTGACCCGACTCCTGCCATATCCTGAACGTCGCGTGAACAAATCAGTCTCTCGATAGCGTTTGTAGACTCTATGAACAGACGACAGGCTTAGATGCAATCTTTCAGCCACAACACGCTGACTAAGTCCAGAATCCAGCAATGCCACTACTTGGACGGCTTCTGCGGGCGAAGAATCCCTATGTTCTAGAAAAAAACTTTTTCAGACGTGCCAAAGTCACAGTATACAGAACACAGAACAAAAAATTTTAAGATAAGCGGTAATTTTTAGTTTTCAAAGGTGTAATGTACTCCAACTCTAAACACACATTTATCTCAAAATAGTGAATCATGTTATTTATAGGATAAACAAATGAAATTCTAATTTTGAATTTAGAATTGCCGCCTCTCACTGTAATGGCCAAACTGCCAGCTATACAATTATGTGATTTTTTTCATAGAATGAAAACTCTTCTGTGTTAAATTAGGACAGACACAATAAAAACGGAAGTATGTCGATTTTTCTGATGAGAAGTGTATTTAAAACAAACAAATAACTACGCCACCGGAGGGGGCAATGCTGGGGGTGGCGAATGGGACCAACCCGATTAAACTAATCCCAGTTGCCACCACCGGTGGTGAATGGGATATTTTTTTTTTGGAAAATGTCCCTTTCGCCACCTGAGGGGTAATGCTGGGGATGGCGAATGGGACTAACCCAAAATAATTAACCGAATTCAGACTATTTGATGGTTCATAAAATTTTGAGTTGAGCTTTATATCAGTTCATAGTTAAATTTCTCTGTTTAAATAATAGAAAGTATGTTCAACTAGGCTACATTTCAAAGTATATTTGTTACAGATATGACGACCTAATAGAAAACCACAACACAACATTAGAAAAACTTCGAATAGTTCAAGAAGAGAACAGCAGACTGAAAACACAATGCCATGACCTCACACAAGAGAGAAATGCTGTTGTAAGTATACTATCGACATTGTTATGTGTAAAATCTTTTGCAAATTTAATTTTCAATAGACCTTCTATTTATGACTGCATTGATAGCATATTGGTTTAAGTCGATTACGTCATTGCCTCTGCGCCGAGCATCAAAATTCCTTTTTAGGTGTGGGTTCGATATATTAGACCATAGCGCGAGGGTGGGAAGTAATTTATTAAAATTAAAAAAACACAATAATAATAATTGAAATCGTTATCGGTGTGGCATACCGATATCGTTTGTAGTCGAGTGTAGTCACCGATTCAGAGTTGTTCGCCACTTAGATCGTATGGACTGAGCGACGACAGAAGTGTTATGGTGTAACGTTACTGCTTACGAGTTATCTTTTGAATAGATTAATTTTAAAATTAAAATTAGGAGATATAAAAAAACGTTAAATTAAGAGTAAGGATATTGTATAATCTAATTTACTTTGACAAGAAAAATACAGTTGCTTTTAAATTACAATACAATATACTATATAATAAAGCTTAAACAAAAAACATGAGTTAGACTCCATCACAAAAAAATATGAAGAATTAATATACATATTTAATAAATCCGTAATAAACTTGCATAATTACTTAAATGGTATATAAATAATGACTTCTATACTCCGTAAAATATAGCTTAGTTCCTGTGATAGATGTCATTGGTATTTAAATTCTGTATTTCTTGACAAAAATAAAAAGTAAAAAAAAAATTTTTTTTACTCATAAAACTGCACTAACAGAAACGTCCCCTACGTCCTCTTAACCAAATTACAAAGTACCGAGCAGGCTTGTAAAATAAATCGAGATTTACATTTGATTATTAATAACAGTAACCAAATGTAAATTTCGATTTATTACATAGATCCGGATGAAACATTTTATTTAGTATGTGCACATCGAGAAAACAATTTTAAGTTTGAATTAAATAATGTGCAGGCAAATATAAATTTAATAAAAATGCTTTGAAATTAAACACTATACTGATTTTGTCGCGTTGTTTATTTTACTTTAAGACACTTTTATTACATAATTTTGAAAACTCTAACACTACTATTATTGAACTTTACTATTATTTGTTTTCTACACCTTTTGTTTGATTTATTATAATATAATCAATTACAATAATTATTTATTAAAAAGTAATTAAAATATCATTAATTGATTATTTATAATTGATTAAAATCATGCCATTCCTCGGCATAGTGTCAGAATCAGAATCGAGACTCTTTTATTTGTCAAAAATAGGTATTTACTTATAAAGATCTGAGTTATAAAAAATAGAGTGCTCTATGCTTGGCTAATATTGACATACAAATTAGTAACATAAATTATGAGATTAAGATGTCAATGGACAAATGTCACAGGACCAAGCTATATTTTACAAACTATAGTCACCGCATATCTAATACATGGACAATAGCCGTCATCGACAGCACCTTATACAAGAAACTGTCATTGAAGAAAATACCATTCAAGAAAATGACATCATACCATAATCAAATTCATGTCTGACTTGATCAATTGATAACATGAAATGTATGAGCGGTTTGTTTATATTAATAAGACATGGAGTTTGTGATTTAGACTTGAAACTCAATTATTACAAACACGGGTATTACAATGTATTACAAGACTCCTTTTTAAATGGAAAATTATAAAGCCCATTTCATTTTAGGCTAACAACATAAATAATTGTATTAATTACAGATATAGTTAAGAAGTACACGACATTCTTACTAGAGTCGATTTCAAATTAATTTTGAAATACCAATATCAATTTTAAAATACACAGTCTTATTAATGTGTATAATGAAATGTTAATTCATAAATATGTCAAAGCATTGCTTGATTGCCACAAGGATAGAAGTGACTTGACTAAGTGCAGAAATTAAAATGTTTATTTATTTAGTATCAATTTCTTTGTGCTGAGAATGTGATTGTTCTGACTACATTATAAATTGGTAAAAGAGTCACTACATATTATAAAACGAAGTTTCCCGCTGCGTCTGTCTGTTCGCGATAAACTCAAGAACTACTAACGAATACTATACTATACTAACGGATTGTCATAGGTACGGTTTTCACCAGTAGACAGAGTAATTCATAAGGAAAGGTGTATATTTTGTTAAGATTTTGTACAACCCATGCGAAGTCAGTGCAGGCAGCTAGTATTGTATAAATGTTTTAACATGTGAGTGATGTCTTTTTAATAATCAGTAAAAGATTTTATACATCTAGCTTACCTATTAATACAAAAGTGGTTAAGTAAGGTTAACCATACTAAATAAAAAAGTGAAATAATTCAACAATTTTTCTTAAATTATTTCGGTAGCACTTAATACTTTGAATAACTTTTGATGGAAAATCGACATTGAAGAAGGTAGACAAATCAAAAATCGGTCTCACAGTTGACAATTAGCAGACATTAATTTACAGAAGGTTGCAGCTAAATAAAAAGTTATTTGCTGGCGTTTCTGTCCCAGTTAAGGAAGTACTATGATTTAGTACTCGAGGTATACTACACTCTTTGCGCTGTAGCATGGTGCGGGTGACAGTTTCAGTGACGTTTCGTTTCATTCTTGAAAGTTGCCGCGATTTACAAATTATGACTTAGTATTTCAACTGTACCACATTCGTAATATATTAAATCATTAATTACTGTAGTAAATTAAATTAAACCCAACCAGAATGTTCTAGTCTACAAATAAAATCTAATGGAAAGAAAAATTAAGCGAAGTGTTATGCGTATAACGTAACGCCATAGACGTATTTAGTGATGGGATGTACTGCTACGATGGATAGTCGATGTTTTTTATAATAAAAAACGTATATTGGGCGTAGGTCAATTATTATTGTAAAATGTCTATAATTATATTAATGAAACAACAGAACATATATAAAAAAATTGATTTTATTCGTCTAAACTCATATCAGAGTCAGGAACATCTGAATTGTCGCTAAATTTATCATCTGTATCTGACGGATATTATTAACGATGACTCCATTATATTGTCAATATGGATGTCACGATCCCAATCAGACATAATGTCCCTTTTTGTTTTATTCACAATCTTCGACCAGTCTTCAGGTTGAACATTGTTGATGGCCTCTTGTAATAGGGCCAACATCTTATTTGCCGTAAATGGTGGCGAAGTATTATTTCTTGCGGCGTGACCTTTTATTTGGCCCCAAATCAGCTCAATAGCGTTATACTGGCAATGGTAGGGTGGTAGTCGAAGGACCTGGTGGCCTTTTTCTTTTGCCATTTCGTCCAAAGCATAGGTAGGAGTTGATGGCTTATAACGCCGTACTAAGGCAATAAGCTCTGTCTTTAACATTTTTATATCTGCTGTAACTCCGTTTTCATTCAGCCACTTCACCAACTCGCTTTTGCGGTTGGATTGGTTTGGGGGTTTATTAACTTGTACTGAATGGTAGGGTGCGTTGTCCATTATTATGATCATAGGCTATTTTAAATTATTTAATACACCTATGAACCAATCTTTAAATTTATCGTAGTTCATCTCCTCATGATTCTCTGTAGTTTTTTTTGACTTAAAAGCCAGCGAACAATTAGGGACGAATCCACTTGCTGTACCTGCGTGACAAATAATAAGGCGTTCGCCTTTGCCCTCCGGCACTTTGGTACACGATTGTGCCGTATCGTCGGTCCAACTTTTACCCACTGTGTGGTTGGCGTTTAGCCCCGTTTCATCCAAAAAGACAACTTTGCTCCAACCACTTATGCTTTTGACCTTTCTTAAAAATAAACATCTTGCTAGGGCAATGTCAGTCCTCTCCATAATAATCTTCCTTTTGTTAACTTTTTTGTAAACAAAGCCAATATCTTTTATAACTTGCCGCAACGAAGTAATGCCTCCTTTGAACAAGTCAGCTTATTTTAATGATTTTAGAAGCTTGAGTAATGTGGATAGCTCTATTCTTCTATAATAATCATAAATATGATTTCTAATAGCAACCTTAGCAAAATCATCTATATCTGTGATTGGCTTCACATTGGTCCGCTTTTTGTTGGGTGTCGATAATTTATTTTCAGACATCCCATCTTGGCCAATTTTCTCACGTGTTATACGCGAAACAGTATTGCGGCCAATATCAAGAGCTTCGGCTACTCGTTCTACAATTCGATTCAATGGTAACAACGGTCCATTATTTTGTTGTTCTCTTTCAAAGTAGTCTCGGAGGCGAACAACAAGCTCCTTGGCCTGACTACCCAAAACACTTTTTTTTGTATGCTTAGGCATGGTAATAACAACAAACTCAACAAACTATAACAAATAACAATTTAACAAAAATGAAAACAAACAATGCAATAGCAATAAATACGTATCACATAGAAGGCGCTAGCACTCGTACTGACAACATCGCACGAGTAAACAAAATGGCCGCCGCGCCGATGCGTCATAGAGCAAAAATGTTGTCACGAAAAAAAATCATAAACCCGATTTTGATTATTTTATATAAGTACAAAGATATTATTATGTAGCCATAATATATATATATTGACAAGTTTATACACGTAGTTACACTGCACAACTGAATAACACAAATTTTCATAACACTATTAATGAGAACTAGATTTATGCTGCGAATATCGTTAGTGATAAAAATGAATTGCATAAAGTTACATCCCTAGTGGTACTGACAGATGTCAACGTCATACAGGCAACTGTCACCCGCACCATGCTACAGCGCAAAGAGTGTAGTGGTCTTTGTTCCCCGAAATGTTATCGCAGCGACATTTACTTTACAGAGTAATATATTTCTGATGTTTTAGGTGGCCATATGCCACAGAAACAGTTTAGCCTATACCGCGCGTAGGTAGCGTGAGTAGGGATGTTACATTAAGGGAAAATAATCGAATAATTAATCATAGATTTTTCTTTTTCCAAAATATATCGATGAAGAATAATACCACAGCAAAATGCGAACACATTTTGCTGTGGTATTATTCGTCTTCATTATGAAACACTTTTGCCAGCCGCTTTTAGATGTTTTACCGATAGAAGACATTTTTATTGTTAACCAATAGTTATTTAGACTCCTCAAAAAAATAAATCCGAAAGATACGACACAGGAAACTGTTTTACCAATGTGGTGAAATAAAATTTAAATAATCCATTTATTTCACATACATACGAAATACAGGTGTCGCCGTCTTTCGATCGACTTATTCACGTTTAGCAAATCACAAAAATCAATTCAACTGTCTAGTTTGAATAATCACATTATTATACATCGATTGTTATTATTAAGATAATCGATTAATAAAATCGATTATTGGAAAATTTTTATTAATATGAAAATCGATTATTTAGGGATGTACCCTAGCGCCGAGTCGTCTAGCGAGTTCAGTCAATAAAATAATTTTGTAACGGCTAGAAGGTACAAGTCAGGTTCGTTGTTCAGATTCGCGAGCGCAACGCCCTGAAGCAGCAGGTGGCAGCCGTGGTGCGGCAGTGGGAGGGCGGCGCGCGGGACCGCGCCGACATCAAGCGCCTCACCGACGAGCGGAACGCCGCCATGGCCGAGTACACGCTCATCATGAGCGAGAGGTACGTGCTGTGTTATTCGCGAGCGCAACGCCCTGAAGCAGCAGGTGGCGGCCGTGGTGCGGCAGTGGGAGGGCGGCGCGCGGGACCGCGCCGACATCAAGCGCCTCACCGACGAGCGGAACGCCGCCATGGCCGAGTACACGCTCATCATGAGCGAGAGGTACGTGCTGTGTTATTCGCGAGCGCAACGCCCTGAAGCAGCAGGTGGCGGCCGTGGTGCGGCAGTGGGAGGGCGGCGCGCGGGACCGCGCCGACATCAAGCGCCTCACCGACGAGCGGAACGCCGCCATGGCCGAGTACACGCTCATCATGAGCGAGAGGTACGTGCTGTGTTATTCGCGAGCGCAACGCCCTGAAGCAGCAGGTGGCGGCCGTGGTGCGGCAGTGGGAGGGCGGCGCGCGGGACCGCGCCGACATCAAGCGCCTCACCGACGAGCGGAACGCCGCCATGGCCGAGTACACGCTCATCATGAGCGAGAGGTACGTGCTGTGTTATTCGCGAGCGCAACGCCCTGAAGCAGCAGGTGGCGGCCGTGGTGCGGCAGTGGGAGGGCGGCGCGCGGGACCGCGCCGACATCAAGCGCCTCACCGACGAGCGGAACGCCGCCATGGCCGAGTACACGCTCATCATGAGCGAGAGGTACGTGCTGTGTTATTCGCGAGCGCAACGCCCTGAAGCAGCAGGTGGCGGCCGTGGTGCGGCAGTGGGAGGGCGGCGCGCGGGACCGCGCCGACATCAAGCGCCTCACCGACGAGCGGAACGCCGCCATGGCCGAGTACACGCTCATCATGAGCGAGAGGTACGTGCTGTGTTATTCGCGAGCGCAACGCCCTGAAGCAGCAGGTGGCGGCCGTGGTGCGGCAGTGGGAGGGCGGCGCGCGGGACCGCGCCGACATCAAGCGCCTCACCGACGAGCGGAACGCCGCCATGGCCGAGTACACGCTCATCATGAGCGAGAGGTACGTGCTGTGTTATTCGCGAGCGCAACGCCCTGAAGCAGCAGGTGGCGGCCGTGGTGCGGCAGTGGGAGGGCGGCGCGCGGGACCGCGCCGACATCAAGCGCCTCACCGACGAGCGGAACGCCGCCATGGCCGAGTACACGCTCATCATGAGCGAGAGGTACGTGCTGTGTTATTCGCGAGCGCAACGCCCTGAAGCAGCAGGTGGCGGCCGTGGTGCGGCAGTGGGAGGGCGGCGCGCGGGACCGCGCCGACATCAAGCGCCTCACCGACGAGCGGAACGCCGCCATGGCCGAGTACACGCTCATCATGAGCGAGAGGTACGTGCTGTGTTATTCGCGAGCGCAACGCCCTGAAGCAGCAGGTGGCGGCCGTGGTGCGGCAGTGGGAGGGCGGCGCGCGGGACCGCGCCGACATCAAGCGCCTCACCGACGAGCGGAACGCCGCCATGGCCGAGTACACGCTCATCATGAGCGAGAGGTACGTGCTGTGTTATTCGCGAGCGCAACGCCCTGAAGCAGCAGGTGGCGGCCGTGGTGCGGCAGTGGGAGGGCGGCGCGCGGGACCGCGCCGACATCAAGCGCCTCACCGACGAGCGGAACGCCGCCATGGCCGAGTACACGCTCATCATGAGCGAGAGGTACGTGCTGTGTTATTCGCGAGCGCAACGCCCTGAAGCAGCAGGTGGCGGCTGTGGTGCGGAGCAGTTGAATTCTTACGGGAACGCATGTCATGTTAAAATTTTAGCTAACCCAGGGTATGGTCGATCTACACAGATTGCTTAACAAACATACAAACAACTTCACAAAACTGTTTACTTCCAAAAAGATAGGCAGACGTTCTTACGACTTACGAAGAAGTTATGTATATGATTATAAAAAATTCTCTCGCCATCTACCAGGCACACATCGACTCTATTCAGTAACTACAAATTTTCTGACAGAAACCTGTCGTAAATTCAAAATCGTGTAAAATGGAAGCCTTAATCTTTGAGATTAGAATCTTTTGAAGTCACACTTAATAAATATAAAAAATATTGGGAAGAGAGGAACTCACCACGTACCCTCGGATTGCCCACCCCAACTATTGCAATAGATTAAAGTTGCCAATACCGAACTCCTCTGGATAGGTACAGCCACGTCGTGGGAGCCGAAGCTTTTTCTAACGGAGACACAAATACGCCGTCTAGCAGTCACGACCTACCTGCAATATCCCGGCTACGTGCTAGGAGTGTTTCCGTGCTAAAGCCGGGGTATGCTTGTTTGTTAGGGCGGATATTTGCTGTCGCCGTCTACACTGCCTAGAGGACCCTTCCTTCTCTGCCCTTTGGGTACACGTAGATTATGGCTCTTTCAGCCAAATCTACATGTGTCTATACCGATCCCATTTAGGAGACGCTGAGACAACTCGACTCTTTGATTACCTGAGTCAGGCGGCAGACGACGCGCTGAAGCAGTTTCCGACCGCTGTGTTGGTGTTCTTGGGAGATTTCAATGCCCACCATGAGACCTGGTTGGGTTCTCCCAAAACAGACCACGTGGGACGATTTGCCCATGCGTTCGCTTTTATGCATGACCTGTCTCAACTGGTACTCCAGCCCACCCGGACATTGCAGGCCAGGCGCCCTCTCTGCTCGATCTGCTGCTGACGAGTAACCCAAACTGGTACAATTTGTCGATTAGTGCTCCTCTGGGCACCTCAGACCACTATCTGGTTTGTGCCACAGCTGTTGTTGTTACGTCCCCACGACCCGAGGAGGCAAGATGATGACTGTGGCACTACTCGTAAGCAGATTGGGATGGAATGCTTGGGAGTACTTCGCATCCATCCCTTGGGCTCAACACTGCTTTGAGAACAGGGATCCATCAGAGAGCGCTACTGCTGTCGCTGGTGAAATCATCCTGGGTATGGAATATTATATTCCATACAGTGATGTCACGAGCGGCGGCAGGAAAAGGCCCTGGTTCGGTCGTGAATGCGCTGATGCTGTTGAATGCAAACAGACAGCGTACCGCGCTTGGACCAAGGCTCGCTCTCCACGACTCTAACGTGGATCACCTGAAGGCAGCGTTCAACCAAGCCACAAAGGTCTGCAAGAGGGCATATTTAAGAGCGGATGCCCAGCGCGTCGCACGGTTCGGCCAGGAGCTCATGGCGCATCCTACGGGCAGTCGTAGCTATAGGCGACTGGCCAAAGCCGTGCAATCCAACTTCTGCCAGACCTCGCTGCCCCCTCTGAGATATCCGAATGGATCACTGGCTCATCGGCCGCAAGAGAAAGCAGATCTGCTTGCAAATCTCTTTGCGGCCAACTCCCGAATCGATGACTGGGGTTCGCAGCCGCCTAACGTTGCCAACTGCGGCTACACCATGCCTGATATACGTATCAGGCAACGTGACGTTCGTGCGATCGAAACGATCAACGGGTGATCTTCTAGCATTCGTCACGCACCTCTGGGGTGAGGCTATGGACAAGCACGGCGAGTCTTTGGCTGTAAGCCTAGACATAACCAGAGCTTTCGATAGAGTCTGGCACCGGTCTCTTCTTTCCAAGCTTCCGACCTATGGCTTGCCCCCTCAACTGTGCACCTGGATTGCAAGTTTCCTGCAGAAGCGTCGTATTCGGGTCCTTTGGGACGGTCGCGCTTCCAAATTTATGCAGGTCAATGCAGGAGTGCCTCAGGGGTCCGTCTTGTCCCCTACACTCTTTCTTCTGCATATCAATGATATGTTGAATCTCGGCAACATATATTGTTATGCGGACGACAGTACCGTGCATGGACGATATCTTGGACGTCCTGGGGCCAAACAGTCTGAGATTGAGGGGAAAAGGCAGGAGACTTGTCGTTGAACTTGACCATACCTTGAACCGCATCTCTGAATGGGGTGCCAAGAACTTGGTCCAGTTCAACGCCAAGAAGACCCAGGCATGCGCGTTCTCAACAAAAAACTCTCCGTTCCTTCCCCTCCCTTCTCTGAAGAACACTCCACTGGTGATACGTGACAGCCTCTCCATCTTAGGTATGGATCTTTGCCGCTCCCTTAATCCCAAAACCTACATCGAGAGCGTCATTAAGCAAGCTTCGCGAAAACTCGGAGTTCTGAACAGGGTGAGGCGGTTCTTCGCGCCTAGGCATCTGTGCCTATTGTATAAGGCACAAGTGCGCCCTTGCGTGGAGTACTGTTCTCATCTTTGGGATGGCTCCGCGCAGTACTTGCTAGACGCTCTTGACAGGTTCCAGAGGTCACGAGTTCACTGGAACCTCTAGGGATATTATATTGCCTCATTGACATGTTTCTACAGAATATACCACGGGGAGTGCTCTTAAGAGTTATTCCAGCTTATCCCGCCAATCCCCTTTCCTATCCAGAACAACGCGTGCTGGGCTCAGATGCCATCCTTACACGGTAGAGTCGACTAGAGTGTGTACCAACAAATTTGGGTCCTCATACCTCTGCCGAACGATCAAGGCATGGAATTCTCTGCCAAAGCACGTGTTTCCCTCTTCCTTCAATCCTGGGTCCTTTAAGCGGGGCGTGAAAACCACCTTTTCAGGCCGTCAAAGTAGAGACCTCAACATCGCCTCGGCTGCTATGAGGACGATCTGGAGGCCACTGCTCTTAGACCACACGACTGCTTACCATCAGGCAGAGTATGGTAATTTTGACGAGCAAAATAAAATAAAAAACAAGAAAAAGCCGGGCGTACTCCAACTTACTACAGTATTCCGTTTCGAACACAAAATATGCATCGACTCGACATCGGCCGTTCGGCAACGAATGAGCGATGTAGTAGTTCCTCTCTTCCCAATAATTTTTTTGCAACGGCTTTTCGCCATGTAACTCCTTATTCGATTTAATATTAATATATAATGTTTATTTTACAGAGACACAGTGCATAAGGAGATGGAAAAGTTGTCAGATGATCTGCAGGCGGCTCTCAAACGTGTCGCCGCGCTAGAGTCAGCGCTGCAAGCCTCCAGGGAGGAGCAGAGGGCCACCGCCTTACAGGTGACTACCAATGCACAACAATACAAGATAATTAGCATATGATCCGTTTATGCTAATTAATTTTTGGATGTAATGTCTGGATTACACCCTTTCACTCACTCTATGAGAACAAAAAACGTTCGTGTGCCTAGAACTCGCATCCAAATCGTGTCTATACATAGTTATTGTTGACACAGCGCCATGCACAGCACCTGCATCCGACTTAAAGTTCCTGCGACGACTCAGATGTGAGTTCTGGACACATAAACGATTTTTGTTTGAGTCATAGAGCGAATGCTGGGTACTGAATAATTTTTATTTCAAAATAATACACGTAACCGTAACAGTGAATGAATCTCGTACATTTTTGAGCTGAGCTGGGATCCACAAACCTAGTAAAGGGCAGTTGTTATAACATTAATTACATGGCATGTTATCTGTTGCAGGCGGAGAGTCTTCGTCGCGAGATAGAGTCAGCTCTGGTAGACAGAGACCGCGCGATCAAAGAGTGCACCGATCTCAAGACGCCACAGAACTCCGCCACACTAGGAAAGTCCAGGTATATACACAAACACAAATATAATTAATATACTATTAGATATGTATACTACATATGTATATTTCTGAAAGATTGACCAAGGGCCGTACCATAATCTCTTATTACTACTGACGACAGATCTTACGGAATACAGACATTTAAAAGGGAAAGTGCACTCGTGCTCTATTGCACTGAGCGTTTACAGTATTTGCTACGGCGCCGACGCACCAAAATAATTTATTAGTAATAAAGAAATAATTCATAGGTATCGTTTTTGAAACATCCTACTTTATGTCTGGGCCCTAGTTTTTTAGAAACAAATGAAAATAAATATATTTTGTGTTTCAGCTCACGGTTCATACTAAAATATGTTCCCGCGCTCTAAAGTTAACTTATTGGTCTATTTCCAGCTGTCAACGATGATGACAATAATACTGATATGAGAAATGATGGTACGGCCTCAGTTAATATAAGTGTATAGTCAGTGGCGTAGCGTATTGGGGGAGGCCCGGCCTGGGCGGCACTTTTAGGGGGCAGCAAAATTTCACAATAAATAATAATAATATCTGATCCATTTAATGACGAACGAGAGGAACAGTCATAATTATTGTGTATTGTACATCTATCCAAGATGTACAAATTCACAATAATGATGATTGTTCTTGTAAAGTTCTTTAGAATTACTTTATATTATAGTATTTTAAATTAAAATACTTGAATAAGAGGGCGGCAAAATTTTCTTCCGCCCCGGGCGGCTGACAACCACGCTACTGTCCCACTATATATGGTATACTATACATATAGGAATGTATTCATTATACAGACAAGACAACTCTGCGTACCACCACTTGGGGCTAGCAAGTGGCGTGGGCAATGACGGATTTCTCAACGGTCAACACTCCAATGATCCATCATTGGATAAGTTGCAAGGTAAGCATACTTGTGGTTTATCACATTTTCAGAATATATGGTCATAGCGCTGAATGCGCTGTTGTTCATTTGAATGACCAAATTTTCTGACAACATACTTACTTAAGTAAGTACGAGGAACAGAGCGCCTAGTGCGAGTTTGTTTTACGTTAACGCGATCGACATGTCTATGACGTTCAGTGTTCCGATTGGCCCGCTCCAAGCTCTTAACCAATCAGAGAGCCAAACGTTTCGATTGCGTTAACGTAAAAACAACTCGTACTAGGCAGCCAGAAATAGACATCAATCGAAGTCAAAGGAAAATAATTTATGTAAGTTTATAAGTTTACTAAAGTTCGTCTTGAATCGTTAGAAGAACTGTTTTGCTTTGTTCTTAAAAATTACACCAGAAGGTTAAAAAAGGCTGTGAAGCTTGCACAAAAGTCTCAAAATAATTATTATATAATATCCAATGCTGAAAATAAATTAAAAGCTACATGGACAGTACTACACGGACAGTAATAAACACTAATACACTAACTTGCCCAGTTTTTTTTTTTAAACTAGCTTTGTCTTGCTTCCCTATGGGCCAACACCCTGACGGCCAAAAATCTGGCCGCCGAAGAGCGGCCACAACGCGTCATCGCTGTCAGGGCAATTCGAGGCTACCGCACGATCTCGTTTGAGGCAGCGAGCCTCCTTGCCAGACCGTCGCCCTGGGACCTAGAGGCCGGGCTCCTGGCGTCACTATTTCAATGGCGCCAGGAGGCACTGTTACGGGGTGAAGTACCGTCGCATCGCGATATTGAAGTGCGGCGGCGCGAGCTTCGCGAGGTCCTAGTGGCAGAATGGGTGGAACGACTTGTTAATCCCAGCACCGGGCACGCCACAATCGTGGCGGTAAGACCCGTTCTTAGAGAGTGGCTGGAGAGGCGTCATCGCGCCCTCACGTTTCGTCTGACGCAGGTGCTGATCGACCACGGTTGTTTCGGTCGGTACCTGTGTCGAATAGGCAAACAGGAGACGCCCGGTTGCCATCACTGCGGCGACTGCCGCATCGTTGTCGAAGACACGGCGTTGCACATATTGGTAGGTTGCCCTGCTTGGGCCACGCAACGCCGTGTCATGCACGCCGCAGTCGGTAGAGTCGTCGTCTCGCTCGTGGCTATGGTTCTGTCCATGGTTTCGAGCGAGAGGTCTTGGAATGCCGTCGCCTCCTTCTGTGAGAAGGTGATGTTAGTGAAGGAGGTGGCGGAGAGGGAGAGGGAACGTTCAATCCCTCTCCCTAACCGCAGAACCGGGCGCAGGAGGGCGCGAGACGACCTCCAGCCACTTTGAGTAGAAGCCTGCGGGTGGTGGGCCGTCCACCGATCAGCGCAGGTCCGAGTAGACGGCGTTCGTGTTCCGCGCACGCCTCTCGATGTCGGAAGGCGGACTAGGTCCCCCGCTTTGTCTGTGTAAATATTGTGTGTTTGTGAATTTATCTTGTATGTGTGATGGTTGTGTGGGACCCGCCACGTCTATCGGTGGGTCGAACTTTTGGCGGGGTCGCGATTCAAATACGAGAACGATCCGCGTGGCCTCGCCATAAAGGTGTGTGGAACACCGCGGTGATTTTAGTCGGTTCAGTCCAAATCCATCTCAGGGGCTGGATCCCGACATATCCCCATCGACCGCCCCAAAACCGGCGATGGGGAATGTGAAGAGCATACTTCACCGCGTAAAAAAAAGAGAAAATATCAAACAAATCAAAATAAATAATAACATAATATCAGACCACAAAATCATCGCTAATGAGTTTAATACCTTTTTTATTGATATGATAAGCCCAAATAATTCTGACAATACTTACAATAAATTGACATCTCAAACTGATCAACTCCATATGACATGCAACAATTAATTAAATGTAATTAATAAATAATAGCTTAAAATCAATATTTTTGAAGCCAGCAACCCCATTTGACATTTTAATTCTAATAAAATCTTTGAAAAATATTCATAGCACCGGATATGATGACATTACAACAACTCCATATGACATGCAACAATTAATTAAATGTAATTAATAAATAATAGCTTAAAATCAATATTTTTGAAGCCAGCAACCCCATTTGACATTTTAATTCTAATAAAATCTTTGAAAAATATTCATAGCACCGGATATGATGACATTGCAACTTTATCTATTAAACATGTAGCGCCAATAATATCTAAATATAGGAATATTGAGTCACATCATAAACTTATGCCATGAACACGGTGTTTTTCCAAACAAACTTAAGAAAACTATGGTGAAACCTCTCTTTAAGAAAAATGATGCAGAGAATATTACATGTTATAGACCAGTAGCCTTACTTCTATATTCTCCAAATTATTTGAAAAAGTAATCTATAATGGTATTTACGATTATTTGAGAAACATGATTTATTCACACCAGAACAGAAAGGCTTCAGGAAAAATAAATCGATAAATATGTCAATATATGATCTTTTAAACCTATTTATACATGTATTGATAAACGTGTTCCTATCGCTTCACTATATACGGACATGACGAATGCGTTTGATTACGTAGACCACGCAATACTCCTAAATAAACTAGAAAGGTACGGAATAAGAGGCAATGTCTACAAAATGCTAGATTCATACTTAAGTGATAGATATCAATTAGTATATATAAATAAAATATGTCCACAGACAAACCAGAACAGAAATATTAATCAAACTTAAGAACAGTAAACTATGGAGTGCCCCAGGGCAGTATGTTGGGACTACTACTATTTTTAATTTATATTATTGATTTACCTTAAAGAATACAACATCCAATGATTCTTTTTGCAGACGATAGCACAGCCATATTCGCTAAAGATAACATAGATACTATGGAAGTAGACATTAATAATACTTTATATTCAATTATAAAATGGCTAAGGAATAATAACTTAGTTAAAAACTTAAATAAAACGAAATTTGTTTCATACACAAAATATCAACAGAATCCTCTTAAATTGAACTGTAATGATATAATTATTGAGAATGTAAACTACATTAAATTTTTAGGCCTCTGAAGAGACAGTGATATGACATGGTAAACGCACATTAATTTAGTATGCAATCAATTAAATCAATATTCATATGCATTCCATAAGTACTAACTGCATATAATGCTTACATATCTTCATTAATGAAGTATGGCATTATATTCTGGGGCGATGCTAATAACAAAGAAATAGTATTTAAAGCCTAGAAAAAATGTATACGTGCTATAGCAAATATATTTGCACCTGAGCCTTGCAAACCGTATTCTAAGAAATTTAAGATGTTAACACTTGCTTTAATTTACATACATGAAGTTGTCGTTTTTGTAAAAACAAATAAATCTTTATTTGGCGAGCTCAAGCCAAAGAGAAATATTCAAAAGATTTCTACTGTGCCTCATAAAACTGCTCTCTTTGATAAAAGTTTCTTCGGTATGTCATCAAAGATATATAATAAAGTACCAACTCAGATCATAAACATTCTGCAATTAAAAATATTTAAAATTATTTACGTAACTTTTGGTTGATTGAAAAAGTATATTACATGATACAAGATTTCCTTAATGAAAACATTAATTATTAGGTATTTATTTTTGCTTGCTATATAAAATGAGCACGTTTTTCTTATTTCTTTGTTTAAATTTGTAATTGTTGTATGCTTAACCGCAGGACATACTGGTAACCTATGTTTTATATGTGCACCTTTTTTGACCTATGCCCACAATAAATGGTTTTGATTTGATTTGATTTAAGCTACATCTTTACTAAAATTATATCACTAGCAAGACCGCAACAGAGTTGTGAATAAATTACATGTAGGTACTTTCGTTAACCTCTTAGAGAAAAATTACGAATATAATTATAATTTTATCGCGTTGATATTATTAAAACTTTCAGTACATAATTTTGAAAATATTACACTACTACTGAACCTTTACTATTATAAAAGTTATTTAAAATGATTAAAAGTATTTAAATTAAAATACTTTATACGGATTTTATCGCGTTGTTTATTTAACACTTTATTACATAATTTTGAAAACTGTTACACTATTACTACTATTAAACTTTACTATTATTAAAACTATTTATATTTAAGTTTACATTTTCTTCGAGCGACGTTTCGGTTACTTTTTAGCAGCCATGGTTACGGGGAGACTAAGATGGTAGTTGTCTCAATGTTCCAGTGTAGTTATTTCAAAGTACATACATACATACATAGTTGCACGCCTGTTTCCCAGAGGGGTAGGCAGAGACTACGGATTTCGATTTGTTTTTTTTTTCAAACTACCTGACCTAACATAATTTAATTATTGGTGTTTCTTTTTACGCAGAATGTGCTCTAAGTATCATGAAGTTTAGCTCTGATTTGCTTCTTCTTGGGTTTGAATATTTGAATTACTGGATCCCAAGCTGATGGTACATTCCAACCATCTTCTCTATTGAAATTAGGATGTTTTTTGATTTCAATAGCTTCGCGAAGCATCCTTGGTAGGATTCGGTGTTCTTTAGCGAGTATCTGTGGTTTGTCAAATCTCAGGTAGTGGTTGGTCCTCTTTTGCACATATTGCACAAATAAACAACGCGATAAAAGCCGTATAAAGTAGTTTAATTTCAATGAGTAACATTCGCGTAAACAGAAGACAATATTATGATTAAAAGTATTTAGATTTAAATTTATACTTACCCCGATGGTCTAACTGTTTCACGGGGACATTTAGATGGTGGTAGTCTTAATGTCCTGAAGTGTAGTTATTTCAAAATACCCGAACATAAATTAATAATTGGTGTTTTCATTTACGTGTTTTTATTTTATTATTATAATACAATGCAATTTACAAACATTGATGTCCCCAGGTCTAGTGGGCATGGTGGTAGACGCGGTGGACAAGGAGCGCGTGGACAACCTGGAGCAAGCCAACCAGGAGCTGGAGCGCCTGCGCAAACAGATCGACCGCCTGCAGGCTGAACTCGCCGACGCGCAGCAGGAAGCTGAGGTATACAACAATCTATAAGGTCACACAACAATCTTGTCAATGCTCACTGCCTCCGTGGCGTAGCATGTGCAAGGGGTCTCAGGTTTGAATCTCAGGTTGGGCCAACAAACAGTTATTGGGTTTTTCTGCCAAGAAATCTTAATGCTAGTCCGGCGTTAGGTAGTTCTAGCGGAAGCGGTGTTATACATTCCCCTGCCTCAAAAAGCACGTAAAGCCGTTGGTCTTGCATCTGATCTCTCTCTCGTGTCGGATTGCCATCCAATCAGATTATAAGATTAAGGGAACAGAAAGTGCGCTTGTGTTTGCGCACATATTGTATACTATAATATCTCCTGCGCAGATGGCCTGTCTTCGTTAAGATTGGTCGCCGTGACCGAAATTCGGTCTGAAGGACATTTTTATAAATGCTCATACTGCTTTTTCTGTTTTGTGGTCACTAGGTAGCCTGACAGCTTTGTCACAAATCAGACCACAAATAAGTGTTTAGAAAATCTTTTAACTTATCAATTATCTGGAAACCAGACGTAATAAAAATCCTTATGTGTGGGCGCCGGGGTTATAACCTTGGCCAAAAGATAAGGGTATATATAATACCTACATACATACATAGGTTGACGCCTATATGAAGAGGCATAGGTGCATGCTACACACATTTCGGCAGCAACGGTTTAAATTGCCACATAATAGAAGGAGGCCTATATTTGCTTACCGGGTACAGTTCCAGATTCAGAATTTTGTGACAGAAAACCTCAATAACATTTTACATGACCTAAGAAGCGAACCTGAGACCTCATACACAGCAGTCGCATACACTTTTTAATTATTTATTTGTGGCCTAAGACCGGTCTTAGTTGGTAAACCTTAGGAGAGGCATATGTCCAGCTGTGGACGCCTTACAGCTGAGATGATGAATCATGGTTCGATTATTTAATATGTAACAATATAAATGTGTCTATATTGCAGGTATCGAAGCGCCGAAGAGATTGGGCGTTCTCAGAAAGAGATAAGCTGTTGCAAGAGCGAGAGAGCGTTAAAGCGCTTTGTAATCGATTGCGAAAGGTAACAGTTTGGTTATTTTTTTATAATTTCATTAGTGCTGTCCAGTCTAAGCATAATAATAATGTTGTAGTTCATCATAAGAACTTCAGCTTAATTTTGATATTTTTTTCATAAGTACTAAGAACTCGCTAAAAGATACACGATTCTCTGAGGCTAGAGCAACCAGTTTTGACGTAACTAAAATGTATGTTGGCGTTTAATATATTTAGAACCCCAAAAGCACTGTTCTCGTTTACTCAAGTGCAGGCCTCTACATATTGCGTGTTAGAGATCGACACAAGAAGCCTTTTCCCCGGACATAGATTGTGTAGATTTTTTTAAATCTATGCCTGGTTCATATAACCCTCTTTTAATGGCGTTCCCCAGCCAGAAATATATCACACCATTTTCAATATTATATATCTATTGTTATATTTGTTGTAGGAACGAGATCAGATGGTAGGCGAGCTAGCAGACGCTCGTCGTCACGGTAACAAGAAATCGTCCGATGGTAAAGAGATGAAGCGAGCCTTGGCTGAGGATGACGAGCGTAAAGACTGTCGCAGACATGTGCACTCCAGGGACTCTGCTGTGGATACTGATGTACAGGTAAAATGGAGGTTTTTCTTTTTTTAGATAAGATAAACTTTATTCATAGATAAATTTAGCCTAGGTTTAAAATGTAGTTCTGTTTTAATATATGTTTTAAACATATTTAAACATTTAAACATATTTACACTATTAAACATATTTGACCATATTAACTTATCATATTAGCAAATTAATGTATAAATATTCTGTTACACTTCAACATATAAAATTGGCGGTAAACCGATAAAAATTCTTTAACTTCCGTGCTAGTCAATAATAATAATGCTAATATTAATTAATTTAGCGAGCAATAATAGGTTATAAAATTCCTCTATTACAATATTGCACTTTTCTTCAATAGATCATTTATTATCTCAAATGAAATTTGTTTATCTTGTTATCTAGAAATACATTAGACGCCTTTATAAGAGAGCTTTATAGCCTTTTAAATCTGGTAGTAAAGTAATAGTCAAATGACAGAGAAGTATGCACAATATGAATAGTGACGCAACGTCTGATTAGGTCCTGGTGTGCGAGCGAAATAGCAAGGGAAATATTTTCACTACCCCCTACGTTTTTAATTTCCAAATATAAATAATTTATAGATTCTCATTTTGCAAGCAATTACAATGTAAGTATGATTAACCGAACGCAAATGTTTTATTTGATCATTACGTGTAGATAGGAATATTCTATTACAATTCGAATAACAAAAATTAGTAAGAATGCATTGATAAATATTCGTATGCGGTATCGTATAAGTTTTGAGACGTTCTATATTTTCCCGTGGCAATAGCATTATTTATCTATACCGTGTTTTCACAGGACTTCGAATGGGAGATTATTGATGTAGAACTCCCAGGTTTGTCCAAGGATGGTGACCTTGGCTTCGAGCTTTCTGGTGGTCGGGAGGAGCCGTACTACCCGAATGACTGCAGTTTGTACGTCACTGCTGTCAAAAAGGGCTCTGTGGCTGATGGCAAGATTAAGTGAGTACATATATATTTTTCAATAGAATTTATTGTTAGAGACATTGAATATTTCTTTTATTTTGCTTCATCATCTCAGCCGAAATACGTCCACTGCTGGACATAAGCCTCCCCCAAGGTCTTCCACACAGACCGGACTTGGGCTACCCGCATCCAACCGCTTCCCGCGACCTTTACCAGCTCGTCGGTCCACCTTGTAGGAGACCTACCCCTGCTGCGTCTTTCGGTGCGTGGCCGCCACTCCAGAACCTTTCTTATTTTGCGTGTCAAATGATAATGTAATTTAAATAATAATGGTAAGTTAATTGGGATAAAGGTTATCATTTTCATTGTTGGTGTGTTTCTGAAAGTTGTTACTTATTGGTAAATTTTGGCTAGTCTACTAGGCTAGGCTACTCCGTAGTAGCCTGACATCTGTTCTTGTGTTGTGTATGGTTTCCAGGCTTCTTAAGCAATCGCTGCAGATTAGCAGTGATTTTTGTTTCTTGCGATGGTTGCAATAGTAAGGGATATTTGGTATTGAACTTTTTTAGGATATCATGCGAATTATGTCATATCAGTTTTGTTTGATTGCATAGCAGCGATAGCTCAGTGGGGAGATCAACAGACTACAATGTAGAGGGTCTTGGGTTCGAACCCACGTCGCGCACCTCTGACTTTCGGAAGACTTATATGACTTTTCGAAATTATGTGCGTATTGATTGACAATTATCGCCTGCTCCGTGCCTAGGAGAGCACGTTAAGCCGTCTGTCCCGGCTGCCATGAACATCTATGACAGTCGTTATTGGGAAGTCGGTGCCCTATACTATCCTAACACTGGTCCAGCCTTAGGGTATCGTTAGCCTTCAGGTGGTGGAGGTCAGGTGGCAGCCGCTCCGTGTAAAAACTGATGTCCAGTCAAATCCGGTTAGACCAGAAAAGCCGACCCCAAGTGACTTGGGAATAATAAAGGCTAGGGAGAAGTGTTGCTTGATTGCCATTTTGAAGAAATTAATACTACTAGTGGTCGCCCGGTGGTCGAAATTCGACCATAATTGATTTAACTAAAGGATCATAAAAAGTAGTAATAAACATATTTCGTGTACCTCTGGTTTTGATTTAATTTAATTCAGATTAGTGCTCCAAAATTTGATTTTTGCAATACTATGTATATTGAGCAAGCTGTATTTCACAAATTATTATAACTATGAATAGAAGTGGTCGTTATAAACCATAAACAGTTACTATAGCTAAGCACCAACCAAATATGGTACTCTGTTTTACAAGAAGTAACTTATTCGTATAAATAAACTTTTAAAATTGAATGGCCAATACCGCGAAATTGCAATAGGTATGTACTTAAGGGTAACCATAGTTACAAAGAATAGTACAACATCAGCCGAACAATGCTGAAACACTACGAACGCGATTCGACTGCCTGTGTCAAATGCATGGTTGTGGGCGTGTAGTGTTGTTGCGTAATAATTAATTCACATTGGCATTTATAATATTTGATAGGATATGATTTTATAATTTATACACATAAAATTCTGTCTTGGACTCGTCACCGAGCCAAAATAGATGAAGTAATTAATTACATGAAATTTACATAGTAGGTTTCTTTGAAGTCGTAAACTTAGGTATATCGAGGTTTAGGAAACTTTGGGCTTTAATATTTAGAAAATAGTTGACATTCTAGATTAAAATAAAAAAATTACGACGTTTAAAGCTGTTTTAGAAATTGGACTATAAGTAAATAATATAGGCGATCAAAGTTTGTATGCGAAGTACAAAATCACGTACGAACGGGTTGTACATGATTTGTACGCGTTGCATATTATATTTTATATTATAGTATTGTGTTATGAGGTAGGCCCCACAAGGTGGATCGACGACCTGGTAAGGGTCGCGGGAAGTGGTTGGACACAGGTGGCCCAAGAACAGTTTGTGTGGGAAATCTTGGGGGAGGCCTATGTCCAGCAGTGGACGTCTTTCGGCTGAGATGATGATTAATAATAATAATAAATTATTTATTTCCAAAAAGATGCTATATAATTTTACACAAATGTTGAATAAACTTAGTACACAAATAGTTTCGGAACACTGCTATCTATGGTAAGATCTAACTCGTGTTATGGGTATCAGGCCACAGCAAGTAAACAGTTAACTGTATGTTCATACAAGTAAATATTGTAATGCATCATATGTCTTTATATGCTAACGGAGAAAAATTGTGTGTATGTGTGTTTGTTGCGATTGTGCTATGTACAAGTCGTGCGTTCCTCGCAGAGCGCTGGACCGCATCACGGAGGCGTGCGGCGTGTGCGTGTGGGCCAGCGGCCACGCGGCCGCCGCGGCGCTGCGCCAGGCGCTCGCGCGCGCGCCCACGCCGCTGCGCCTGCAGCGCCCGCGTGCTGCCAGGCTGCGCGTGCTTTTGTCCGACGCCAGGGGAGTCGCTCTGTGCCACGGTACGTTAGTAGCGTTAAAACATCATTTACTTATTGTTGCAATAGGCTACCGGACGGATGTTTCATTTGTTAAACACGGACTTAGTGAAAATATATTTAAATGTATGTGTGTATTAAATCAGTTAATTATATTCTGATATACAGGTTGACCCATAAATCAACGTCAAGCCGAAAATGGATTTTGGTATCTTTTCTTTATAATTTTCTGGTAACTGTCTTGCCCTATTACCCATTTTCGGCTTGACGTTGATTTACGGGACACCTGTATAATCGTTTAAAGTTTCTGACAAAGGATGTTCGACTCCTTTCCCACAACACGAATGTTAGTATGGAATTTCTATAACATTTGTTAGTATAATGCGCTCTCTGTCTAGCTAGACATTACAATGCTTCTATTCTCCTAAATTTTGTTTTCGGTGATCGAATCTATTTGCGATTAACTTTTGTAAAAACAATTTAAAAATATAGTCCGAGAGCCTATTGCATATAGGCTGAGAAAGTCGCTCGGTACCATGATACGTTATCCATAGCGTCATTTCCCTGAGTAGCAATTGTAATTAAGCTGCTGTAATTGTTCCCAATCAGACAGGCCATCTACTGGATTGCCTTGAATAACCTATGTAGTTTACGGTAAGCAACGGTTTATTTGTGTTTCCTTAGTTACTTCTGCAATTCCAAGAATCGGGTATCACTGGCTAGTCTACAAACATCAGCGCTAAAAACATTAAAATGATTTAAAAATCCACTGAATAATATTTATTAATTAATTTATTTTAACACAAGCATTTTTATATTAGGTACTAAAAGTAAAATAATTTATTGACAGGTATTTTCTTAAGTAAGATTGCGACCGGCAGCGCTGCCGCCAAAGAGAGTAATCTCTACATCGGCGACCGAGTTGTTAGTGTGAGTATAACATCATTATTTCGTCTTCGACAAGCCGATGTTCCCTACTGAAATTCCAAGGCAACCGCCAAGGCAGTAATTGGGATGGTGGTTGATTGTTTGCCGCTAATGGATAACTCAATTGGCTTCCGATCAAGCGATCGTGTGTTCGAATTCCCTCCACCAATTTCTCTACCGACGTGAACCCACTTCCAACACAAGCATTCTAACTTACCTGGAGGAATTAACAAGAATATTACTAATGACAATAAAAAGAAATATACATATATATCCGTTTAGCATCGAGGCTTTTCGATTTTAGCCTTCAAAGTACTATGTTGTACGAATAGTATGTCTTTCTAAGCCATGTTAAAAATTTGTGTCCAACAGATAAACAACGTGTCGCTAGAGGGCGTGAAGAGCGTGTCGGAGGCGATGGCACTTCTGAACGAGTGTCAGTACGAGTCTGTGGCACTTACTTTGCTGAGACCGTTGTATGCGTGTTGCAACACTAACAGAGACAGGTATGTACTTCCTATCAATAGGCTATTTTACTAGTTCTTAGAAACCATCTCACATTATTAAATTTAGTAAAGGCTTATCTTTATCTTAAAATAATGTTCTGTTTTTAATTTAAAAATAATTTCTAAGTACACTGATTATTTAAATTGATAAAGCGTTTGCGCCGGCCATATAGCATCGAGTCATTCAAGTGACGTAACACGTTTGTAAATGGGAATGCGAGCAATCACAAAGATGTTTACAAACGTGTGACGTCAATAAAAATTTTGCCAGTCGAAACCGTTTACGATCAGTTAATTCCAACTAAAAACAAATTAAGTTTATTTTGGAATATTATTATAAATAATAGATATATTTCACATACATATTATTGCAAAATGCGTTTGTAATTCGTTATCTACGCGGATGGTATGAATAAAGATCACCAGATACAGACAGTGGAGGCGGCGTGTTACCTGGGCGGATTTTATTTATAATGTATTCGAATTATTATAAAACATTACATACACGATGGGCTAAAGTCATTATTTTTCATACTGTCAAATAGCGGGTCATATAATCTTGACGTGACCTGGTAAAACATACATCTAAGTCCGTATAACGCAAACGGTGTACAGATCGTCGGATCGCTAATAACCAAGAGAACATAATATGCCAAACTTTAAATTCGGCATAACTAGGTTAACTCAATAGATTTAGTTAGGAGTAATTTTATTATGTGTAATAAGCACCATTATAAATAAAGATTGTCGGCTTAATACAAAGCTTGAACACTCAAGCATAGACGAATCGCTCGATTGGATGTGTCCGTTTCTCGATATTTGGTTAGAGTCACGTAAATGTTAGAGAGCAACTTTGATGTCTTAGCTATTGTAAAACTTGTAAATATGTGTGAGATTGTTGACATATCGTATTATATGAGTTTTATACCGAATTCATTTATATCTCAGTGAAAATTATTCTGTTAGAAATTGTACACACGGCTACACATCAAGTTACACACCCTTTATACGCATAAATACGCTACATACAAAATAGAGAATTGTTGGAAAGTGACGGTGCATAGTAGTGTCGATGTAATGGTGAGGATATGATAGAGCGTCGCTTCCCGTTCACCGTGAATGAGACAAAATAACAAAAATATAACGCACTCACTAAACAGTCTAGGTTGATGTGTCGCTGTGTGTACCGGACAAAAGGATATTGATATCAACGATTTTCTGTATCTTTCTTGGTAACAAAAGGTCGACGATGGTTGCTTATTTGTCAATATCAACAGATTTGTGATCACATTTCCTACACACAATGGTGAAGAATTTCATCTTTACAAACATCTGAGATAAAGTTCACGGTACATAATATCTATGGTTTGATCTGCTAGTGATGTCACTTGTGTGAATATCGGTGGTAAAGAAAAACCTTTTGAGATACGGAAAAATGTACATAGGTACAGTTTACATCAAGTGTTAGCTACTATAATTATTTGAGGCAAAATGTAACTTACCTACTATTCTAAATTATATAATAAATAATATAATAATAATACTAAATTTTATGCATCAGACCAATACATTTTATTAAAGAAAAAGAATATATCTAATACGATAGTCAATTCGAGTGCTTTGTATGATATTGGGTTTATCTGTAAAGAAGTTTTCTGCAATAGCACAGTCTTATCAGTTTAGTAGGTAAAAGGCTTGCTCTCTATTATAACATAACACCACAGCTGGCGAAATTTGGTAAAATATACTTCTGTCCACATCCAGGGCTATAACCATGAAGTATATATGTAAACAAATGTAATTATGTCAGCCATTCTTGGCGCCGGTTAAGTGGTCCTCTTTATTACGTCATATCGAATGAAATCGAAAGGTGAAGTAATAGTTGAGAGCTTATAACAATGCTATACTGAAGTATGTGTTTGTCATTAGGATGTCATTGTACGACCACTCGTTCTCGGATGGAAAAATGGTGAACATCTGCTCGCAGACCGACGAGTCGTACTGCCAGTTCGTACAACCGCCACAGGATAACAAGGTAAATATATTTGCACACATACTTAATATCTATATATGTATATAAAATCTTGTGTCACAGTGTTTGTGATCACACTACTGCGAAACGGCTCAACCGATTTTTATGAATTTTTGTATGGAAAATTGGTAGGTATGAGAAAAGGTCATAAAGTATATTTCATACCGTTAAGAAATAATTTATATGTCAGAACAACCTTTACCACGTCAGTTAGTAATACCATATAACGAGTCTCGACCGACTTGCATCGATTGTGTTCAGGGGGTAACTGGTGTGAACTCAGTGGCACCTTCGTGAAGTGCGTTTCGGCACCTACCATTATTTTGGCATTGTTATTATTAATATTTATACTTGAATCAATAAGTATTTAGTACAATATTAGTATTATATTAAGTATGTTTAAGCAAGTTTCGTCCTAATCCCTTCAACTCTTGAAATTACATATTATATCTTCACAAACTTTAACATTTATAATTTTAGTAAGATTGTCAACACTATTCTTAAGTCAATCTAGATAGTTAGGTCTGTGTTTCACACAACGGATGGTTAGTTGTGCGTCCCGTCACTTGTGTAATTAATGTCATATAAATATATGAAAACGACATTCGCGCCACGTCCATACCAGTCATCGCATCTGTATACACCGAGCCTTTCTTGAGAGCCGCGCATCAGTCGCGAGTAAGTATGCTCAACGCAGCACTGGTAAGCGTCAAGTATCAGATACAAATATTACGTTACTTAGGTACTTTCCCGCTCGAAACAAAAGTATAACCTAATTCGAGCAAATATCTATAAGCGCACCTAAAACAGAGAATGTTTGCTAAATAAATAATTATTATATTATGACCCTGTGATCGCATACGCGTGAAGTTTTTGTTTCGTGACTCTCAGATTAGAGCTTAGATTAAAAAGCTTAGTTCACTTGTGCCAGTTCTACGAGTATTAAATAATGACGATGAGTTAAAACTCAATATAATATAGTTTCCTATTTTACAATAAAACTAAATAGATATAGTATTATTTTCGCACCATTTTCTCGAAAATGTCACGTGTAAGTCAACGTGTTAATATTTATACAGGTGTCAATAAGCAGCATCCATTTGTGTACTTTGGTAATTAATTACATTACTCACAAATAATTGCATTTCTTAGTCATACTATTCGGGAACACAAGTATTTGCCTATAGTATTCGACCATTTTGAAGGTTTTTATGAAGACATCGGTCCTACTGGGCTTTACATAGTTAGGACAGTAATAATAATGAGAAATGGCAGGAGTGAAGTTATTGTAATATATTGTAAATTTTATGTTTAAGTGATATTTGTATGTTACTTTTTTATTCAGTGTGTTTATTGGTTATTTTTAGGTCCACATCGATCATGGTATACCAGATTTTGACAGAAGATACGTATACCATGTAGCTGCGGGGAGTCAAGGGAAAATACCACAAGAGAGAGGTATGTGTACTTGCGTTTTATTCGGCATTTACTTAGGCATTTAGTTATAATTCAGGAGTTTTTGCGTTTGATTTGGTGTTCTGTTTTATTCTTCAAACAAGATATCTCTGTCTTTATCTATTGTTTATTTGATGTCTTTTCATATCGTTATGTGCCATACAAGCATACAGCTAGTCTCGTAAGCGAATACCGTAGCATATGGACGCTTGTAACTACCAATTTTATCCTTACGCGTGACTGGCCTTTATAAAAACAGTCATTATATTACCAGTGTACGAGAAGAAGATAAGTCTATTGCTGATAGCACAGCATCGCCTTAAAGGCCCAACACAAGCATTCAATACGTAGAAAGAAGAACCTAACTTTTTTATAATGCAGGTCCGTTCATAGCTGGGTTGCTCCAGTTAGAGAGGACTTTTAAATACAGCTGGAAACTATATTACAAATTGCAAGACTTGCGTACATACATGTCGTAGAGCTACCTAATAAGACTTTAACATCACGCCTCTATCACCCTGTGAGATTAAGTTGAAGATTCACACATACATTAAATAATATTTTAACAATATCGGTAACACTAACCCAATATCCATATCACAATAACATCAAAACAAAATACACGCACTTGACGTTATCGATATTATCGATACATGATAACATATCGATAGTATTGATATGGCGATAGTATCGATAAGTGGTAAGACTGATAATCGTGTTGATGTTGTAGGCACATGGGACATGATCCGCGGCAAAATCGAAGCCGTCACAGGTCGAAGCAAGTCGAAGGACAAACAGAACAAGGTATGTGTACTTTATTTGTTTATTATTGTTGTTGGTGTACCACGATTACTAAGAACAATTTCTATGTTATGTGTATATAAAAATAGCATATTCCAGTACGCATAGATCATAATAATATTGATCCCACCAAAACATTTTCATGTAAAATGTTGCCAAGACGAGACCATATGACTCGCACTGTCAAAAAGTTATCAGATCTCATGTAGAGCCAAGCTTCTAACTCTACAAGGCCTAACTTCACAAATTCTACACCTTAGTCAAAATATGTGGCTTGGTCGTTTCGTTACTACAAGAACTATTGTATAACAGAAAAGTAATGAACAGTGGATACATTTTTCACCTTATGCCCATGTGAATGTAGCGAAATAGCCAAATTTCAGCTGTCTAGGAAATTAGGAAGTACCCTAAGAATTTTGATGATCATCAGTGAGTCAGTGACGAAATCAGGGTTTTTTAGATATCAATAAAATGTAAAGTATAAGAGCTATGCAATTAAAACTATATGTTTAATAAGTCCGCTATTGACAACATATCCCGAGATAGATAAATGAGATAGATAGATAAGATATAAAGGTTAAAAAAAACACGAAGCGCTTTGAGAAAAGGTAGGTAGTGCTCTTGCGCTTCGCTTGGCTCGCCTTAGCGGGGCACTACCGTACCCCCAGATGTAAACTAAGAACACCTAAAATATAGTTAGTTGGATAAAATATGTAATAAGTTGAATAAAAGATGTAATTAGTTGAAGACATGCTTTAAAATCTAAGATAGTTCTCGTATGTTTGTTGCTAATCTTAGTATCGTTGTAAAACGTATTGTTGTATATCTTTCCTACAATACATACAAATTGATAGATCTATGTATATAATGTTTTATCTTTCTCTCGGTTGTATATAGCTATTAGACATTACTACTATGGAGCTTTTGTTAAATTTTAATCTCATGTAAACTAAGTTTTTGTTATTAATTATAGCCGCTAGTCAAGGCTCTAGTTATGGCTTGTTTCTGGCAATTCTAATTTTATTTGTTCTTTATTGAATAACTAGATATTCGCCTAAACGGAGGTTACGTTAGATAATGTTAATAACATTATTTTTTTCTGGATGCAAGGTGTACTTTTCTATGTATTTTTCTGTATCCCTGACAGCGTGTATGCGTATGTAAATTTTATGATGATCGCCGAGTAGTTAAGGCTTGAAAGCATAAGAAACAAACCAACGTTCGCATTTATAGTAATAGTTAAGATTGTATAACCAAAGTGGTTACTCATAATCGTGTATGACTGGCTATTTGAATAAAGGACAGTTGTCTCAACTGCGTACACGTTCCAGGAATGTTACGCTTACGTACACGTGCGTGCACGTAAGCAAGCGTAAGTGTTAAGGCCACATAATGTACTAATTTTCAAAAGAACTGTTGTATTTTATTATCATTAGGGTTTCTTAAAGTTCATAAGTGTAACTTTGTGACCTAAATGAATAGATCATTTTTGACTTTGACGATAAACTAGATTATACACCCATAGTTACCTACAAATATTGTAGCATAGGTAAAGCTAATAATTCATATTGCATTAGTCACCATTGTTTTTATTGATAATCTAGTGACTCATCCGTTGAAAAGCCACGTTTTCAAATACAGCTTTTGTAATTTTAAGTATTTCAATTACTAATTTGTGATAACATTACGTCATTGTCCATATTAAATGAGTGCCTAGTATTTAGTCAAAAGATACTACGTAATAGTATTATATTTCTTAAGGTAATAAATGCTATTTTATTGTTGCAGGTGCCAGAGACTGACGCGATCGCGGAGCTGGACTCTGTTATTGATAGTTATCATGGAAAGACAAGTAAGTGCCCATTCTGAGTAATCTAGACCTGGTTTTCCCCCTTCAGTGGCCAGAACTCACCCTATGAGTCGAACAAAAAATCGGTCCTGTGCCCAGAACCCGCATCCGAGTCGTGTGATGAGTGATTTTAACTCGGTTGCGGGTGCTGAGCATGGTGACGCGTCAAAAATAGCTACGTCTAGACACGACTCAGATGTTAGTTCTGAGCACACAAACGTTTTTTGTTCTCATAGGGTGAGTGCTGGGCTCGCAAAGGGTTAATACACAAACCTTTGCTTTTTATGTGAATTCTGATATAGATAATAAATATACATGCTGGTATAGCTTTAACTTTATACTTTATTTATTTTGCAGTAAAAGAAACCAGCAGTGTATTAAAACGGTCGCGACGGAAGAACAAAGAGTCTCAGAGTGACTCCAAAAATGGCGGCACCTGGCCCAAAGCTCGGGCTAATTTTATATTAGAAGAAAATTCTACTGGCACCATCGTTCAGCCACGATCGAGAAAAGAGAGACCACCACTCTCTATCTTACTCAGTCCTCCTACAAAGTTACCTCCAGAACCACAAAGATCAAATACCAACCGGAACTCAAATCCAATACCACTCGGGCACGCACCTTTAACTCAAGTCACTGCGCCAGCAAGACATTCTGTGTACAAGTCCATAGAATCATCACCAGCTATCGAGCACTTTCCAAAGCCGGCCCCTTTAGCAATACATAACCCTTTCGCCTCACCTAACAGTATGAACTTTGAGAAAATACGAACCTTAGAGAAGGACAAAATGTCTATTAGTGATTACTCAGAACATGACGTCACTCCAAACAGACTAAGCCTAGTGTTAAACCCGTCAGACGATTCCTTGGATTACCAGCCAGTGACCAGAAACCGGACTAAGAGCCCCCATTCCCTGGATTTCATGGTAAACAAGGGGCCTAGCTCTCTAGACTTTGTTACGCGCAAATCACCCAGTTCTCTAGAACATTCAATTAAGAATCACCCAGGAAAAGACTTATTAGATCAATATTATTCGAATAAAAAATCTTCATCACCGAAAACAGTAAACAAGTATCCTTCAGACAGTGATAGTTTTGGACCTGACAGTTTAAATAGTAACGCGAACTTTCCAATGACTGGAACGTTACCTTCACAATCAAGACTGCAGTCTCAATACTACAGAGGGCCTTTCGTCAACTCAAACCCTCACACATCGAGTAGGTACCCTCATCTCGCCAGCCCAACGAATATACCACAAAGTCAGTCGGGAGAGTCGATCGGAACAAGTTATGACATGCATTCGTTCACCTCCCACACTCACAACATGTCCGATCTCCAACCAGTTCCTCGAACGAGCAGAGGGGGAGAATACCATCACACATACGAAGGTGGAACATTTCCTCGTAAGAAAGAAAACCAGAGGTTTCGGATCCCCTCAAACCCAAGTGTGACTTCAAAAAACTCAGCTGGCAAGCTTAGCACTGGATCTATAGAGCGCAGTTCGGAAAGAAATTCACCAATGCCGACATTTCATGTCGAAGTCCTAAGTCCGGGCAGGGGTGCTAAGCAGCTAACACATAAAACAAGGAACTCAATGCCAGAATACTGCGGTTTAGGATGGAATAAGCCTTTGCCGGGGGAACTAAGACGGGTGCACATCGACAAAAGTCAGCAGCCGCTTGGAATACAGATCTACTGCCCGCCAAGTAGCGGTGGTGTATTCGTTTCTACTGTGAACGACAATTCTCTTGCCAGTCAAGTTGGTCTTCAAGTTGGGGACCAGTTACTTGAAGTTTGTGGAATTAATATGAGATCGGCGACTTACACGTTAGCCGCTCGTGTCTTACGCCAAATAGGCAATTCTATTACAATGTTGGTGCAATACAGTCCTGAGAAATACAAGGACGAGGTTGAAGTTCCTGGAAGCTCTTCGTCAGGAGAGAGCTCGCATGATGAGGAAGTTTCTTTATCTGGGTCACCGACACCCAGAAATTCTCCTGGTCCTCAGCAGTCTATACGAATGGAGGCGCCTCCGGCTGAAGTGGCAACCTTACGGCAGTCTCAAGTTAGCAAGGACCTCCCAAGATTCTTGTTGATTGAAATGAGAAATTGTTCAGATTTGGGCATTAGCCTAGTGGGAGGAAATGCGGTCGGGATATTTGTACATAGTGTTCAGATTGAAAGTCCTGCGTATAATGCGGGATTGAGAACTGGTGATCAGATATTGGAGTATAATAATGTGGATCTGAGACGGGCGACGGCGGAGCAAGCTGCGTTGGAGTTAGCGAAGCCGGCGGATAAGGTGAGTATTGATAATCAACTTTATATATTTCTCTAGTATTGGCGTAGTTTATGAGTCCCTCATATTAAACGTTGCCTATGACATATGACAATGTATTTTGTAAGTTAACTGTTACTAATGCAATAGGGTATAACACTCATTTTTGAAAATCTTCTCAATTAGATTCTATAGTGATAATGAAGCAATAAAAAATTCACAACATTTTTATTCAATCGATAAGCGCCATAAAAATGCGTGTAAATTTTGCATTTTCAAATTTCGCGCTTAATTTGACGAAAGCTCTGGACGCAGTGGACGCCATATATTATGCTCTATGGTCATGACGTCAGTTGGCTGTGTAAACAAATGCACTGATATTATGTATGTTATGTTAATTGTTTATATTTTAAAAATGAGTTATTATTCTACTTATCGTTGGTGTGCTGTTCATGAATGCAATAATAAAAATAATAAAAAGCCTAGCCTGATGGGTTGACACTGTTGACAGTTGATACTTCTTAGTTTACACAGCCATATGACGTAGTAACATTTAAGTAGTCAGCCCTGCTGATTTCAGCATGAACAAACTACTTTATCACAAAATTGCGACGTAAAGTAGAAGCAGATAAACTTACTGTTATTTTTCATTTGGTGAATGAGAGTACCAGAAGTCGTGTAATCTCCTCAGTTCGATCCTTATTTCTCCAACCCTCTTTACACCGACGGAGTTTAAGGTAACTGCTTACCACCAGGCAGCAGACCACGTGTTTTTTGCCACCTATGTGGATAACGGTAATCGGCGGTTCTGTTTCTTTGAATTTGCTGCTGTGATACCAAAAAGCATAGCCTTATTATACATGTAGAACTACTGACAAATTTTTAACGCAGGCAAAAAGAAAGTTACCATTAGAAATTACTCGCGCCGAACTATTTTGTTGTTTTGGGAGTTTTTAGAGTATATTTTCATGAATTAATTATTATTTCGGTAGTCTTTCACTTTCTTCTCTTTTTTTAAAAGTCTACTTCCACAATAGGAATAATTCGCGTGTCGCGGGAGACTACAAACATTGGAACAACGGACACACTAAAGTCTGGACAAATAGACAGCAACTGAGCGTCACATTTCATTCTTTTAGGTATCAGTTCTAGTCCGGCACGATCTACAACAATACCACGAAATCAAAGACAAGCCTGGTGACGCGTTTTACATCCGTGCGGGCTTTGACCGCTGCGCCAAGATCACTTCTATCGGCATGGACACCATCGACGAGTTCTCGTTATGGTTCAGAAAGGACGAGGTGCTCTTCGTGGATAATACCCTGTTCAATGGCTCGCCAGGGTTGTGGAGGGCCTGGCAGCTAGACTGTAAAGGCGCCAAACGACATTGGGGAACGATTCCTAGTAAATTCAAGTGAGTTAATTCAATATGGCTGGTACGGATTTTTTGTTCTTTCCAATATCTTACAATTTTCGTTTTGATATGTCCTAGTTTATCTAATAAATACGCACGTACGTAATTCTTTTGGACCTTCAATTTTTTTTTGTTTTAACGTGATAACGTATTCCTTTGACGCCTATGTTAAGATGCTAGAGCTGTCTTTCATGTTAAATTTCTACTTTTTTTGCAGACAGAGGTAACAATTAACCTAGTATCTGTTTTTAACGCTTTTCTAACCTTCTTGAGTACCGATTCTTGTAAAATTGAATTGATTTAGCCTGATTATAACTGTACTTACAGCTCCTAAACTAAGAGTTTTTTGATTGAAACATGCCATTACATTTTCCCCCATTATGGCATTTGAAATTAGTACAAACAACAACATTAAGCTATTTTCGCATTTACAATACAAGTATTAACATCCAGGGTAGAAGAAATCCTCCGACGCTCGATGGGTACGTTAGAGAGTGAGGCTCAGCGCCGCGCCTCCACGACCGCTCGGCGCTCGTTCTTCAGGCGGAAGAAGCACCGCGACAGCAAGGAGCTGGCGTCATTCTCCAACACCGAGCTGGGCTGCTGGAGTGACTCCGGGACCCTCGCCGACGACGTGCCCGTGCTCTCGTACCAGAGGGTCGAAAGGCTACACTGTGAGTACTTTCAAATTTCATATTTTAAATCATATTGCACTATGTATATAAGTGCTATATACAATATGTAACAAAATCCTCATTGTTCCTTTCAGATGGGTTATCAGTAACGCTGTTGAAACGTAAATCAATCATTTATTTTGTAAAATACGTCTTATAAATAAAAATTACATTTTATATAAAAAAAAATATTAAAGGCTTAGTATAGCAGCGATAACAAAGTGGACTAACGTTGGACTGCCACGCAGAGGTCTCGAGTTTAATCACTGACATTTACCTTATGCCTACTTATGTGCGTATTAAATTAGTTAATTGTCGTTCAGTTCAACGGTGGAGGCAAACATCGTGAAGAAACCTGTATGTCTGAGAGTTCTCCATAATGTTCTCGAAAATATGTAAAGTTGTTTATCAAGCGTGGTGGACTATAGCCTAACATTTCTTATATTGAGAAGAGGCCCGTGCCCAGCAGTGGGACAGTTAATACACAGGCCTGAAATTATTATTTATAAAAAGCTACAATAGTTGTATACCTCTGCAAAAATCGATAACGCGTGACGCGTAGACGGAATACTATCACTACATATTATAAAACAAAATCCACAACCGCGTCTGTTCGCGTTAAACTAAAAAACTACTGAACGGATTTTCATGCGGTTTTTACCAATAGACAGAGTCATTTATGAGGAAGGTTTAGATGTATAATTCGTTAAGGTTTTGTACTACCCGTGCGAAGTCGGGGCGGGTCGCTAGTAATGATATAAATGTTTAATTGCACGTTGCGCTCGAGCAATTAAACAACCATTTCACACCGTCACGAACGCATGCTATCGCTCAGCTGTTTTCCATTTTGGAAATCGACAGTTAACAGAAACTTTTAAAATTTCATACCTGTTTGATCTCTTTGTAATATTTTAAGGAAGCATTTAAACATGGATAAATAATTTAAATAAAATACGGTTATTTTCTAACCCGCGAAAAATTTGCCGCGCACAATAAATACTAGATTTATACACTATTCCAACAAAAGAGCACTAGTCGTGCGTTCGTTAAAAATTACGCGGTTTAGGGAGTTACAATCTATGAATTTGTGAGTATACCAGCAGCACTTAATACCATTTGTCGAGTATGCCAGTTACACTTCATACTGATCACGGGTCGAATATCTGAGTATTCGACCCGCAAACGTTATGAAGTGTCCTCAGAAGGAGTACCGACTATGGGTAGTATGAGTAAAGAGAAACTTCCTTTAAAGCCCTCTAAACACGCATGTGGTTTAAGCCGACTCGACGGCCGACGGAACGTGTGTTTTGTTTGGGATCTAGCGCAATAGGGTATAATACCGATTTTTTAAAAGTGTCTCTATTAGATTCTATAGTGCTAATGAAACACTAAAACATTCACATAATTTTTATTCAATCGATAAGTGCCATAACAATGCATTTAAATTTTGCATTTTCAAATTTCGCGCATAATTTGACGATAACGCTGAAAGCAACGGATGCCTTGTGGTCATGACGTCAGTTGGCTGTGTAAACAAATGCAGTGATATTTTGTATGTTATTTTAATTGTTAATATTTAAAAAATGAATTATTATTCAACTTTTTTTGTGGTATATGTGGCAAACGAGTAGACGGATCGCCTGATGGTAAGCGATTACCGCCGCCCATGGACACCCGCAACACCAGAGGACCTTTTTAAAAGGCGGGCAATGCATTTGTAACAAATGCATTGCCCGCCTTTTAAAAAGGAGTACGCTCTTTTCTTAAAGGTTTGTAGATCGTATTGGTCCGGAAATACCGCAAGCGACAGTTCATTCCACAGTTTAGTTGTGCGCGGCAGAAAATTTCTGGAAAAGCGCACAGTTTTGAACTGCCAACCATCTAAATGATGGGAATGGAAATTCTGTCGCGTAGGACGATGGCGAAAAGAGGCGGCAGGGATCAGTCCGAACAATTCCTCGGAGCACTCCCCATAGTAAAAGCGATAGAAGATGCATAGCGAGGCCACATCTCTACGCAGCGCCAAGGGTTCTAGCCCATTTGAAACAACCGATTCGAGTCGCTCTCCGTTGAATGTGATCTAGAGGGAGAAGCTGGTACTGGGATGCTCCTGCCCAAAGATAAGAACAGTATTCCATGTGAGGCCGAACCTGCGCCTTGTAAAGTAGTAGGCGGTGGCTCGGCGTGAAATACTTTCTCGATCTGTTGAGCACGCCAAGCTTTTTCGAAGCTAATTTAGCGTTACCCTCTAAATAGCCGCGGAACTGGACTTCACTCGATATGTCGACACCGAGTATTCCAATATTGGCTGAGGCAGTTATGGGGATGTGCTCAAAACGAGGAGATACGACCAACGGAAGATTTTTAGCGGTGAACGCGCAGACTTGTATTTTTGTGGGGTTAAATCGGACCAAATTAAGTCTGCCCCAATCTGAGACTTTCTTTAAAGAGGTCTCAATTTCAGACACAAGTTTGTTTTGGCTCTCAATGACGTTTTCCCGAGAGATGTTAGAGCGGCCGGTATAGAGAGCATCGCTCGTACTGTCGTCCGCATAACAATGAATGCTGCTCATTTGCAACATGTCATTGATATGGAGGAGGAACAGAGTAGGCGATAGCACACAGCCTTGCGGGACACCAGCATTTACAGGCATGGAGTTAGAGCATTCACCGTCGACTGCGATCTTAATGCTTCTGTCTGCTAAAAAGCTAGTGACCCATTCGCATAATCTCTCGGGAAGCCCATAGGAAGGGAGCTTCGAAAGAAGCGCTTTGTGCCAGACACGATCAAAGGCCTTCGCTATGTCCAAACTAACCGCCATGGCTTCCCCCTTTGTCTCGATCGCCTATGCCCAACGATGTGTTAGGTATGCTAGAAGATCAGCAGCCGACCGACCCTTACGGAAACCGTACTGCTGGTCACTAAGCAGCTGATGACCCTCTAGGTATCGTAAGAGCTGACAGTTGATAACGGATTCCATTATCTTCGAGAAAAGGGGGGTTATGGCTATCGGTCTGTAGTTGGACGGATTTGAGCGGTCGCCTTTTTTTGGGATCGGGTGAACCAATGCTGACTTCCATGATGTCGGGACTACGCCAGAAGAGTAAGAGAACCGAAATAGTCGTGTTAAGACCGGCGCCAACTCAGGAGCGCACATCTTTAACACAATAGGAGGGATTCCATCAGGCCCACTCGACTTATGGATATCAAGGGATAGAAGTTCTAAGCGCAATGAGCGTTGGTAGAACTGGATATCCGGCGTACAACCGTCACACCGCGGTATAGTAGGCGGTTTTTGTCCCCCGTCATCCAAAGTCGAGTTGGACGCAAAAAGTTTGCCCAGAAGATCGGCTTTCTCTTTTGCGTCGTGGGCCAACGAATAATTTCCCATGTGTAGGGGTGGAAAGGATGGCTTGCAGAAATTTCCTTCAATAGCTTTGGCAAGAGACCAGAATGCACGAGTTCCCGAAGGAAGACGCTCAAGCCTCTCGCCAATTCTACCAATGTGCTCCGACTTCGCCCTTGCAATGTCTCTTTTGAAGGACCTGGAAGCAAAGTTATACTCCTTTTTTAATGCGCTGGTATTTAACTAAATTTAATAAAGGCATTGGGATCATCCGGCGAGAAGCATACTTGTCCCCAAGGGTAGGACGCAAAGAAGGACCGCATCCCATCCCAATCTGCTGACTTGTAGTGCCACACACGTCGGCTGCGTGTGACACGCGATTGCGGTGGGCATGTGAGAGGCACTGTAGTCCGGACAAGGCAGTGATCTGAGGAACCAAGTGGGGCGCCAACAAATACGCGGTAACCATCCGGATGTGAAGTCAGCAGAAGGTCCAACAGTGAAGGATTTTGGCTCTCCACATCTGGGATTCGCGTGGGCGTGGTAACCAGTTATGTCAGGCCATATTCCAGGGCGAAGTCGTCAACAGATCTCCCCGCATGATCGGTCTTATTGGAACTGAGCCAGTCGGCGTGGTGGGCGTTAAAATCGCCAGGTAAAACGATCTCTGCGGACGGGATCTGCTGCTGCACAAAGTCTGAAGCCATCTAGATGTGCTCAATGAGTCGGTCAGTTTCGGTGTCACCGCTATGGGACCTATAGAGGCACGCATAGACGCGGGGATGGTCATCGCTGTCTACATGTAGCCATAAGATGGAGAGGTCCCTATCTTCAAGATTGCTAGGTTTTTATTACATGTTGTATACCTATACAATGAAATAATGAAAGACCTTAAACACCCCAATTGACCTTTATATAGAATTTATTTATTTCGTTAATTATAGTAGTGCTTTAAGTTTTATAAAGAAATTCTAAGTGTCGCACATATCTATAAATGGCGCATGTGGTTATTGTAGTAACGCGCGTAACTACTGCTGTCTTATGTATACGTATCAGTCAATTTGACTACAGCGGGTCCGCTTTCAACACAACCCCGGCTTTTCTAACACATCGATGTCACACACGTTGTACCATTTGCGGTATTAGTATCATTCTCTTCCCCCTCCTTTTCTGTAACTAGTGACACGGCCCGATATTAATTGATTCTTTCCACTTAATGCAGGATCTTACGTGGTTGTTGCCACTATTGTGCCCAATTTAGTCGCCAAGCAGGCGTGTATTCCGGCTGAAGGGAACAATTGCCATTCCTATCTCCTCTATATTTCCCAAATGTGGAGCGTAGTCTGTTCCTGTATCTCTTTTCTTTTCCAAATGTGGAGCGTGGTTTCTTTGGGATCCGAAACATGCGGGGCGAACGTCCTGATAGTTTCCTTAGGCTTGGGGAGATGACGTATAGTAACATGGAGAACCCGGTGGGTATGGTTACCATTGTCCGCCTGCTGATCTGTAGGGGCCTAAACCCTTATCTTTCTCAGGAGTTTGCCTGAAAGACTGTCCCAACACCGTATCGGATTAAGAGATCGAAGTGGATCCCGACAGCTCAGGCGACTTCGATTACAAGCTTCGTCTCAGCTCCTTACATAGTTACCGAGTCTCAACTTGCAAGACGGGCTTTCCTTGGACACAATATTATTTTTATTTTATACATTTTCATATGCCTCTCTTAAACACCATGAGAAGACGAAGTAAAAAGTTACTAGTTTACTTTCGGCGGGCAACCTGTCAGCTTGAATATCGATTAGCAGCTAAATATCGTAAGAAAATAAAAGAATTATTATGTCAACGCCGATTGACGAATTAAAATAGATTTCTGCTATGTCAGACGCCTAAACAGACATTAAGAGTCGTGAGCTTCTTGCTACAGTAAGAAACGTGTACCTTCTGCTGATTACACATCCAAATATATGAAGAAGGAGATTCATTTAGGTCATCTGACCACTGACTCATCTTTCCAGAGTGTAACCTGTGTTGCTCAACTTTCTGGGCGGTCAACCGGTCAAGCGGCCAACCTTTTGGCCAGACGATTGGTTTAACAGAATCTATAAGATATGAGGGGTACTGTTTATATCTCTAGGCAAATACCAGCTCGATCCATTTAACAACCTTCAGAGATGTGCTGTTTGAATTGTCGTTGATCTCAAGTTTAAGGACGGATGGAAACACGTTGGCATTGATTGATAGCGTTGATATGTCCGTTGCTCCCAACGTTTCCTGGGTCTCGCTATGTGTTTTGCCGTTTCTTTCACGGGAAGTGATTTGACTACGGGGCCCTTACTCTTATGGTTCGGTTTTATCGAGCTTCATAATACATATAGCTTTCGCTTCGTAGCTGCTGATAAAACCTAAAAATTTTCTGTAACTATTTCCAATACAAGTCGAAACTATCCGTCAATTAATCTAATTTACGACGACACGTTCGTTGTGCTAAACGTCTATGCGCAGAGTGAAGTGTAGCTGCGCTAGCGTTGTTTATTGCGATGAAATCCTTAGGCTTAGGGTGAAGTGTCAAAGTCATAGCAAAAGTTTAGCTACACACATAACGACAACACAAATATTCGTGTTATGTCGATGAGTGTGGCCCCAGCGTAAGAGTTATGTCAGTGACGATGTAGTTACGATATGTGTCCGTATGCGCAGACGGTACGCAGCGGCCGGTGGTGGTGCTGGGCCCGCTGGCGGGCGCGGTGAGCGCGCGCCTCGTGTCGGACTGGCCGCACGCCTTCGGCGCCCCGCGCGCCGCCGCGCTGCCCGTGGCGGGCGCGGCGCCGGCGCTGTCGCGCGGCACGCACCTCGAGCCGCGCCTGCGCCCTGACTGCACGCACATCGACTGCATCCCGCTGCACGCCATACGGGACCTCGCCGAGAAGGTACGCACACTACTCACTACCACTACACACTGTTGCTCCTGGCCCCGCGCGCCGCCGCGCTGCCCGTGGCGGGCGCGGCGCCGGCGCTGTCGCGCGGCACGCACCTCGAGCCGCGCCTGCGCCCCGACTGCACGCACATCGACTGCATCCCGCTGCACGCCATACGGGACCTCGCCGAGAAGGTACGCACACTACTCACTACCACTACACACTGTTGCTCCTGGCCCCGCGCGCCGCCGCGCTGCCCGTGGCGGGCGCGGCGCCGGCGCTGTCGCGCGGCACGCACCTCGAGCCGCGCCTGCGCCCTGACTGCACGCACATCGACTGCATCCCGCTGCACGCCATACGGGACCTCGCCGAGAAGGTACGCACACTACTCACTACCACTACACACTGTTGCTCCTGGCCCCGCGCGCCGCCGCGCTGCCCGTGGCGGGCGCGGCGCCGGCGCTGTCGCGCGGCACGCACCTCGAGCCGCGCCTGCGCCCCGACTGCACGCACATCGACTGCATCCCGCTGCACGCCATACGGGACCTCGCCGAGAAGGTACGCACACTACTCACTACCACTACACACTGTTGCTCCTGGCCCCGCGCGCCGCCGCGCTGCCCGTGGCGGGCGCGGCGCCGGCGCTGTCGCGCGGCACGCACCTCGAGCCGCGCCTGCGCCCTGACTGCACGCACATCGACTGCATCCCGCTGCACGCCATACGGGACCTCGCCGAGAAGGTACGCACACTACTCACTACCACTAAGCCTTTGCTAGTTATGTATATATCCGATTATGTAAAATGATCCGAGCAAACACGGTGGGAATCTTTCGGATCAAAATGTTCCTCTCGACGCGATTGGGCTATAATATTTTTCCATAATGAGCTACGTATAGGAATCTCGAGGAAAACTGGAAAACATCGTGAGGAAACCTGCATGTCTGAGAGTTCTACATAATGTTCTCGAAGATATGTGATGTTTGTATATTTATATGTTTTTTAAATGAATTCCACTCTACACTCTATACAATCTTTGTTCCAAATCAGTCAATCACTCATGGAAATCGGACCAAATTAATTAACGTATCGTTGGTCTCTTTTTGTCTATGGCGCGCAACGTGTGAGACAAGGGTAGATATATATTATTTGTTCATTTTGATTAGATTCGTGATGTGTTTTTAGAAATAATTCACATTTAAATAAAATACTGTGTTTCTAAGCAAAGTAATACTTTAAAATGATAAAACAATAGTTTACTTACTGGAAATATGACACACCATCGTCTTTTCTTACTTTAGTGGAGTAGTTTTTGCACGTTTTTATTATGCAGTACGCCCTTTTGGACGCATAGTCAGTGGGGCGACTGAATGAAGGCGCGAAATTAATACTCTTTTTGCGTTTTAATACTCTTTTGGTTCGGACACTTATGAGCGCGGATCCGAAGTCCATTTTTTTTTACGTCAGTGGTTATACTTTAAAATCGCAGCTACAAACAGTTACAGAACGTCGGCTCAATACAACGCATGGAAACAGACGCACTCACACCGTGTAAATGCAGCGATTTCAGCCGAAGTCGGACGAATGTCAATTATGTATTTACGTGATTTAGTTACAAATATTCCAACATTTTCACAAACTATTCATATGTGTAAATAATTAAAAATATATGTTTGTTCTACAGGGCATCCACTGCATACTAGACATAAGCGTAGCGACGATAGAGAAATTGCACAAACAACAAATATACCCTATCGTCTTATTCATAAAGTTCAAATCATTCAAACAAATCAAGGATCTCAAAGACACGCGGCACGCTGACAAGGTGTCCGCTAAAGCAGCGAAAGAAATGTATGAACATGGACTGAAGGTCGAGAGCGAATATAGAAGTTATATCTCAGGTAAGCTTTGATTGGATTATCTTTAGAATAAACAACTTTTTGTGTCGTTTGGTAGTACATACATATATTGAAAATCGTGTACTAAATGTTACCTTACGTGCTCTACAGCCGAAATCCCTGCGGGCGTGAACATCGCGTACACGTGCACGCAGATCAAGGCGGCCGTAGAGGAGGAGCAGAACAAGACGCTGTGGGTGCCCTCCGTGCAGGCCTGACCCCTGCCGCGCGCGCCCCCCGCGCCCCCCGCGCCCCCCGCGCCCCGCGCCGCGCGCCCCCCGCGCGCCGCGCGCCCGCCGCGCCGCCACAAGGCCGTGACGTTCTGCGCGCACCGGCCGTCGGCCGCGCCCCGCTCCCCGCCGCCCTCGCCCCGCGACGCCTCGTACTACTCGGACCCCGGGCGCGGGCGGCGGCCCGCGCGCAAGGAGCAGGCGCGCAGCGACTCCACCGACTCCGACGCCCGCTACTACTCGGAGCCCGACGCCAAGTACTTCGAGATCGACTACGAGTTCCTGAAGGAGCTGCGCCGCATCGCGCGCAACAACTGCCCCAAGTGCCGGCGCCGCCGCTCGCGCCGCGGCGAGCGCGACGCCCGGGAGCGGCCGCCGCGGCGCGACACCTACGTGTACTGCAACGGCCGCTACCACAGCGACCAGGAGCACTGCCAGCTGTGCTGCAAGGTGTGCAACAAGTCCACGGACACGCTGGACTCCATCGAGGACGACCAGTACTCGCTGGTGTCGCGCAGCTACAGCCGCCCGCGCGCGGCGCCTCGCTCCAGGTCCACGCCGCGCCGCTCGCGCGAGCGGAAGAACTCCATCCAGTCGAACAAGTCGGTGTCGTTTCTCGAGTCGAGCAACGACGATTCGATCAAGGACGAGCCCAATTACACGGCCAAGAGCTTCACCAACGATCTGAAGAAGTTCCTTTTGAAGCCGTCGACGCCGCGGCTCAGTTTGCGGGACAAGTTTATCACGAGTTTCAAGCAGGAGTTTGAGGCGACGAAGAAATCCCCCAAGCTGAAAGCTATCAAAGGTCTCTGGAAGTCTTACTGACCTGCTCTCTTCCGCGAGTGAGTGCACCCGTAATACAGACTTTTAATGTTAGTGTCAACTTTTTGAATAATCTTTACACGTTTCTGATGAAGGTATACTTTGAATTTGTTACGATATCGTGACAGCTGTGTCATGGACGGCGCTCTGATTGCAATTATCGATGTATTTTTTGTACAAAGTTATTTATTATTCTTTTTGGTGCTCTAATTGTTTTTAATGTTCGTTTTCTGATTAGTGCCGTGGACTCTTATATACACTATTATTTATCTTTGCATTTTAGCATTCGATACTGTCTTTGGATTCGACTTAAACGTGATTAACAATCGACTAATTTTCTAGTCGTTCATCGATATCTTTCTTCCTGCATTTTCAATTATATAATTCGCGACACTTATCTGAGAACGGCTCTGTATAGTATTTTTATCTTTTCTTATAAAAACGTAAGTGTTCATAATTGGTCTAAAGGAAACTGAAATCCAAGGTTTCGGTGCTAGAGCTGAAAGCGTTATACAACTTTACATATATTATACTTCACATATACTCCGATAAATATATACATAGGCAAATATACGTATGTGTGCAATAAATATAGTTATTATTGGTCGATTTACGTTACATCATTATATTATATAAATTAAAATATATTCATACTATATAAACTTAAATTACCACTGACTCACTAAGAGAAAAAGAAGTCATACAAGGGAGAGTCGTAGAAAAAAAAGTAAATATAACATCGTATAGAGAATCGTTCAGAAGGCCCGGAGAAAATGCCTGACTTTCGGAAGGTCAGCTTTTGGTGGCGGTACCCTATCGGATCTCGGAAACGGTGATATCTACGCGAGTACCGTTCTCGAACAAAATCTTCCTAAAACCCTGGGAACTTTTAGGGGGGCGAAAAAAACATGGCTTCCGTACAAAGAAACATAGCCGCCATACAAACTTTGACCTCTAATATCTCTGAAACGGTTAGAGATAGGTGGGGTGTGTTCAAACAAATGTCATAGAGGTCGACGAGATCTTTCCAGAAAAGGTCATTTGCAAGGTCACTGGAAGTCACTACTAAAAATTTCAGATATAAATTGGGATTTTTCTGACGAAAATTCCAACGATTGTAACTCAGAACAATGGTCTGAATGTACTATTTCAGTTTTCGGTACACCGTCCCTAACACCCAGTATAACAACAATTACAAACTATATAAGTAGTATATACATTAATCACCGAAAGCAATATAATGTGCCCCAATAAATAAATATAAGATACACCAGTGGAATTATCTAGATAAGGAATTTACATTGCCGTGTCGGTCTTAATATAAGAATAAATGAACTACATCATATATTAAATTATATATAATTATAAAATTATGATTTTTATACACGTATTTTCAAAATGATGTGACGTCAATCGATCAACATTTATAACATTTTCTCTTATACTTATAAATATAAGAATATAAATATCATCACTTTACAAATATAATACTATGAAATTATTGCACCTTATAGAATATACTTGGCCTATATAAAATAACGCACCAAACGTTACAATAAAAGAGAATACAGGCCTATTTCTAATATCTATCAAGATTCTACATGCACGAAATAAAAAAAGAACAAAGAAGATTCAATAAAAAAGTAAATGTTTAGCATAGAGAAGTACCTTTTTTGTAAGAATTTGACTTAGTATTGTTAAAATTAGTACCCGAACTGGTCCATACTTAGATAATATATATCGTTAGTATATGTAGTCAAATCTTGATAGATGAGTATTACTTAGCGGGCCATTAGTGCATGCGTCCTTAATTATATCATGTTAGAAGTCAATTTTACGTCATGTATTGTTTACAATATTGCTATGTATTTTATCAGGCAGCATGTGTTGTCATTGTCGCCATGGCTTTAATGTAACCTACAAATTAATAGTGAAGAGATAGAAAGGGTTTTTGGCAAATAAAGAAATATAAGATAAACACTGAATCGTATGGTTTTCACTTAATGCTGGGGAATGAGATTGGTAATAGTAAAATTTATTAACAGCAAGGATTAACAAGTTGTGTCGGGTAATTGAAGAGAATCCATCTTAAAGTTTATCCCTGTCCGAATTTGTACTATGCGCACAAGCCATGCATGAAATAAAGATCATATGCAAAGTGTGATGTATTTTAATCGATATTTTAGTGTACCATACTAATGTATTTTTGCCATGAAACCGATAAATCAATTCTTTCCATTAGTGAGAATAAATTATGTGTATAACTATATACTATTGAATAAACTTAAAAGGAACAAGAACATTCTAATAAGTAAGATCATTTAGCTATTCTTCTAGCGTCAAGCGAACATCGATTCTTATTGGTTTGCAACATTTAAACTCAATCGCATTTTCATCTAGTACCAAGTTTATATGCCTTATGAATGTACCTGCAGTAGACTTATTCTAGATATATCATCATAATCATCATCGTATTTTCGCCTAATGTTTTCTACTGCTATTGGTCAATTATTTGTACGTCAAGCAAGCTAAATACATTGAGACTGACCTGCAAATAATAAAAGGAAACAAAATTATTATAAATTTTTTTGAGAATTTGGTTTTAGATTCTTTATGTTGACGACTGTTTGGCAGCAGTTTCTAAAAACGCACCATATATACGTGGTGTACTTATACTATATTAAATTTTATATATATGCAAGTTTAACATAGCGATGTTGTGAACAATATATGTGTTATTGTCTTCGTTATCACTGAAACAATGTAGCAGTACCTTAGGGATCACTTAGTGACGATAGTTACATTTTGTTGTTTATAAATGTTTATACATACACTAGAGTTTTAGCTAAATATATAGACTTTATATAGTCACTTGTGCATGAATTAGTATATCTATATTGATGATTTCAAAGTCCTTTATTTATATAAAAATACTTTACTATATGGTGTTGCTATTTATAAAATATTATTTTAAATGTTTTACAAATGGCAGCCTCAAATCGGGTTTAATTGACATGATTAATTGTTAATGTCTAAACTTTTTCTAGTATTCGGTGAAATCACTTACATATATACACTCACGATTAATCGTGTCGATTGAACACGAAAACTTACTTCGTCCCAACTGTTTATAATATCTTTTCATGAATATCATTAATTATTATTGAATTGTATTGATCAATTTTACGAACCGTAATGCAATATTTCTTTCCAAATTATATTTTTTATTTCAGTAATAAAATAAATAAAGTTAACCCTAATTAGAAGTATTTAAAGTCTATTTTCATTCTACACTGTTATAGCGCTCTAGCGCCGTCTATATCTTTCCAATCGGTAGTAAAGTGCAACTGCGGAATATCTCGTAAAAGTGACTTAATACATTTTAAAACCATTATATATAATTATATATACGACTTCCTAAGACTGTAGTGCTACGTGTATAGTAGAGTATTACGACGCCGTCTTTTAACACACGTTTTTCTTTGTATTTATCTTGTACATATTGCCTCTCTTATAGACAAGATGTGTTGTTACAACTTTCGTATGCTAAAACCAAATTTCATCATTTTAAAATGGCAAATTACCATTTGTAGTAAATCAGAAAGGTCCGTGATCAGAAAATAAAGATGTGATTAGATGCAGACAATATGTTCGCATCTAACATATAAATATATTATGTGGTTATTTAACTTTTCTTGATTACAGACCACATAAAAATTCAATGTGAGGGCATATCGCTATAATGGGACCGCGTTTCACATTTAATTGGTAAATAGATCAATCAATAGACCAACGGATCTAGAAATTTAAAAAAGATGATGAAAGCTGGCGTTAGCATACTTTAGTATTATTTAAATATACTTTTACAAACTAAATACTTATTTGAGGTGCCAAGCAATTTACGTCGAGTACCGTCGGCCGTCAATTTATTTTGATCAACTTTACGTTGACTATGCCTGTGTCCGGGTTATCAACCACAAATTCTATTTTACAATATATTGTGGTTTTATGACAATTTCTCTAATGAATTGTGAAAACAGAAATGCCGCAATATGTTGTAAAGTTTCGAAACTTTCAGACTTTCGTTATGGTTTATGTATTTTTTTATTAAAATGTTGGACTCCAGTGTTCGTTGCGCGATGTATAGCGATCTCATTGATATTTACGTGTGATGAGGCTTATTACACAGTTTTTTTTTAAATAATTTTCAGCACAGTTTAGTAGTGTTTAAGTTTTTGTACAGACATTTTTGATATTATGTTGTTTCAGTGCTGTAAGATTATGAATGTGCTATGAGGGACAAATATAACAAAAAATTGTTGGAACCAATAGTTTTATATTCCACTTTAATAAGTTTGTATTTCGAACTACGTTTTTTAAGCAAGTGAATGGTGTTACCATTCGCTCTAGACAGTGTAGCCATCGGTAATATCAGTATCAAAGTTTAATAGTTGTCACTCATAGTGCATCTTCGGTTAGCTTTTGCAGTTTTTTATTCCAGCTTGAAGCTTTTAGTTTAAAGCCTTTGATATTTATAGAAAATGATTTTTATCTAACACTGAATGAAATAGGGTCGCAGTTACTGGTTTTTGCACCGAGTATATAATTTTTATAGTTCAAGTTTACCTTTGGTTGAAAGTTAAAGGAGTTTGTGTACAATCACGTCTTGCAAACAAATTTATTTTATTTTTTACAAAAAGCTGACCTATTGTTGTTGTTACTTTTGTTAATTTTTTATTCATTACTAAGAGAAATCATTACAGATGGTATTGATTGTATTGCCAGCTTTATCTCTTGATGATTTTAAATCTGACAACATTGATATTTTTATTTGCGCATTGTGGTTTGTATTAAAGGTTAGGTGTGATCATGTTTCATTTGCAGTGGTTGTGTACAAACTCTTTGAAGTGTTTCGTCTCCTTGGAGAGATAAAACGGATTCGAGATGGATTTGGAGAAATAGTTACCATATTATAATTTGTTTACAAAAACGCATTGCACAAAAGTAACAGTTCAACTTATTAAGTTTTATATAGTTAAAAATAATTTTGATCTGATTAAGTTAATCATTAGTTGGTTGCTATGTTGCTAACATATTATTTTTAAAACTATACATATTATATACAATATTTGTAAATTTAACTATATTATATAGTAGTGATGTTAATTGATGTATTTTAAAAATTTGACAATAAAGTAAAAGCAGTATTTAAATTATTGAAGAATGTAAATTTTAGTGGGAGTGGGTTCTCAACGTTTTTGTGTTACTCGCCTTTAGTGTAATATGATTTATTGTTTAATACAAACATGTCGAGAGCCTCAGGTCTTTCAATTTTCTTGTTTTGGAGATATATTTATATTATCTGTTGATGTTTGACTATTCTGTATTTGCATTGGTATTATTTTTTGTTTTAATTTTAAGTCCATGTATATTTCTACGGCCAAGTAGGTGACTAAGAAGTAATTCAACGAATTGTTTACAATATAAAACGAAGCAATAAATAAATGAAACTAGGCACTTGACTTTTATTGACTAGGTACCTATTTCGTTATATTCAAAGGGTTTTTTATACTTACCTATCTATAGTTCTTGTAATTAATTTCTTAATATTTTTAGAGATTACTAACAGTTAAATAGTGATTACGTCGAATATTCAAAATATAGAGCACATATTAAAAAATCAATAGAAATTGCACACAAACAACATCAAAATAACATTCAATTTCAGTTCTCGAAAGACCCTAAGTCATTTTGGCAATACGTACGATCGCAGAAGAGCTCAACGAGTAGACAGGGAATTATAAAAGACGGTCAGTATCTATCGGACGAGGAGTGTGCGGAGCAGTTCGCGAATTATTTTGAGTCGGTGTATAGTAGTACGCCGCCACGACTAGACCCGGAAGCGGCGGCGGTGGAAGCGGGGAACACTGGTAGTGCATGCGTGCAAATTAGTGATCTAAGTCTTAAGGACGTTAGAAGTGCACTCGAACGCCTCAAGCCTAAACGATCTGCGGGCCCGGATGGTATACCAGCTTTTCTTTTTAAAGATTGTGGTAGGGTACTCGCGGAACCGTTATTATATACAGTGTGACCCGCGTTAAAGTGCAACCCCGAAAATGGGTGAAATTAGATCGAAAACTATCGACGAAAATGGGTCTAAAAAACTTCTAAAAAAAAAACTAATTTTTTTATACGCCACTGAACATTTGTTTCCCGAATTTTGACCTCTATGTACAAATAAATTTATTCCTCCCAAACTAGCAGGCCGATTTTGATGAAATAAACGACAAATCAATGCCAAGTATTTAGCGATGAGAATAAAACAAAAAAAAACAACAAAAAATGGCTTTAAATACTTCATTTTTTTAAATACTTGTGAAAAAAGTCACTATTTTTCACTGTTTTTTTCAATCAACTCAAATTTCTATGAAATAAACCCCTACATCTTGATTTGTTTTATAATTTATTATTATTCTTGACTGTATTAGCTTTCAAAAAAAAAATAATTAAACATTGTATCTCTAAAAATACAGGAGTTACGAATTTTTAAAGTTCACTACTCAGAATGGGCAAATCCAGGTAGAGACCCTTTTTTTATTCCTTTGTTATACCGGTGGTCGGCTGCTATTGTGTTCAATGCTTGGGGAAAAGGGAAGGGGTATTGGTACAGTCCGGCAGTCGCCCGCGCTAGTCCGCTCCGATCACATCGCTGTTGCTGTACGTCAGCTGTTGTTCTCGCATTAAAGTTACAGTTTTTCGTTGAGTTTTCGTTATTGACTACTTGTTACGTTTTTGTTATTGACTGTTTGTTACGTTACTCGACTGTTTTCGTGGTTGTGCTGGGTTGAGATGCCGCGATTAAATGCATTCTCCCCGCGAGAAATCGCTGACATCCATTATTATTATGGAATGTATGGTGGACGCACAACAGTCGCTCGATCGGCATACGTAAATGCATTTCCGAACAGACTTGCACCGTCGGCAAGGAACTTCCAGCAAGTTCATCGGAAGCTCTCTGACATCGGACTTGCATTACAACACACAAGACGTGAACAAGAATCCATTGTAATCGACACAGCGATAGAAGAAGCGGTTTTAAGTACCGTTTTTGCCACTCCTACTATTAGTACGAGGCGTTTAGCTTTACTTCACGGCATATCACAAGCCTCAGCGTGGAGAATCTTGAAGAAAGAAGGTCTACATCCATATCATTATCAAAGAGTCCACGATTTTGCACGGGGATATGGATTTCCAATCAAGGTGCGTTATGTCGATCTGGCTACAACGACAAATTCGTCGCAATCCACAATTTTTAAAAAAGATTTTATGGATGGATGAGTCGAAGTTCACCAGGAATGGCATCACGAACGCTAGGAATTTGCACGAGTGGACACATGATAATCCACATCTGAAGAGCGCCTCGTCATTCCAGGTGCAATTTTCAATAAATGTTTGGGCAGGTCTACTCGACGACATGTTGATAGGACCAGTAATTTTACCAGCGACATTAAATTCGGAACGATTCCTAACTTTATTAAGGGATGAGCTTCCCCGTCTGTTAGAGGATGTGCCGCTGGCATCGAGACAGGGCATGTACTTGCAAATGGACGGCTGCCCTGCTCACTACGGGCGCAATGTCCGTGAATTTTTAAATAATAATTATGCCAATCGCTGGATTGGGCGCGAAGGCCCAGTGGGCTGGCCAGCCCGCTCTCCTGATCTGACGCCGCTCGACTACTTTCTATGGGGCCAAATGAAGCAAAAGGTGTACAGTGCACCTGTGAATTCAGAGGCTGAGCTTCATGACCGCATCATGAGGTGCGCTGAAGAATTGAAAAATGAACCGCAACTTATACGGAGGGCCACACAACACATATCATTACGCGTGGCAATGTGTTTGCAACAACGCGGAGCACATTTCGAAAACCTAATACATTATAATCTAAGTCAACAATAATTAATAATAAATCATTGTTTTTGATTAATTTTTGTTTTATTTCAACTGTCAACTAAAACATAATAAGCTCATTGGAAGCTTATTTCGTTTTGTTATACACCCCAAGCATTAAATACAATAGCAGCTGGCCACCGGTATAACAAAGGAATAAAAAAAGGGTCTCTACCTGGATTTGCCCATTCTGAGTAGGGAACTTTAAAAATTCGTAACTCCTGTATTTTTAGAGATACAATGTTTGATTATTTTTTTTTTGAAAGCTAATACAGTCAAGAATAATAATAAATTATAAAACAAATCAAGATGTAGGGGTTTATTTCATAGAAATTTGAGTTGATTGAAAAAAACAGTGAAAAATAGTGACTTTTTTCACAAGTATTTAAAAAAATGAAGTATTTAAAGCCATTTTTTGTTGTTTTTTTTTGTTTTATTCTCATCGCTAAATACTTGGCATTGATTTGTCGTTTATTTCATCAAAATCGGCCAGCTAGTTTGGGAGGAATAAATTTATTTGTACATAGAGGTCAAAATTCGGGAAACAAATGTTCAGTGGCGTATAAAAAAATTAGTTTTTTTTTTAGAAGTTTTTTAGACCCATTTTCGTCGATAGTTTTCGATCTAATTTCACCCATTTTCGGGGTTGCACTTTAACGCGGGTCACACTGTATATTTAACGCCTGTCTTTCTTCTGCGAAGTTCCCAGCTCGGTGGAAGACTACGCGAGTCATTCCAGTGCCCAAAGGCAGGGTGGGAACTGACATCAGTGGGTATAGGCCGGTAGCGGTGTTGTCGACGCCGGCAAAGGTGTTCGAGTCCGCCATTCAGCGCTGTATGCAAGTGCAAGTGCGCGGTCAGTTATCAGATGCGCAGCACGGATTCCGGCCGGGGCGCAGCACTGCTACCAATCTCCTTGATTTCATGAGACAGGTGGTGCCGGCGGTAGATGCTGGGGTACAGGTGGACACAGCTTATTTCGACTTCAGAAATGCCTTTGACACAGTCGACAATGACATCTTGTTGCGGAAGCTAGCTGAGGTCGGGTGTACCCAGCATCTACTGCAGTTTTTCGCCAGTTACATGCAAGGCAGACAGCAGTACGTGGACTGCAACGGGTTTGAATCTGACTTATATTACACTAGGTCTGGTGTAAGTCAAGGCAGCAATTTGGGGCCTCTAGAATTCATAATAATGATAAACAATTTACCGGAAGTCATAAGACATGGCTCTTGTTTATTATTTGCAGATGACCTCAAGTTGCTGCTTGAGATTAGGTCCGAGTCTGATTGCAGGCGCCTACAGGAAGACATAGATCGAATAGTTCAATGGAGTCATGAAAACAAACTGTACTTCAATGTATCCAAGTGCACGTTAATGAGTTTCACCCGTGCTCGTGCACCTCTTCTCTATGAGTACGTGGTGGACGAGGTGCCACTGGAGCGAGTCACGGAGGTACGAGATTTGGGTGTTTCCATGACTCCCGATCTATCATTCCGGGAGCATGTAACCAAGATCTGTAAAAAGGCGTACAGAAACTTAGGATTTGTTCTGAGACAGACACAAAGCTTCACGAACATCACAGTAGTTAGGGTCCTGTATGACGCACTAGTCAGGAGTCATCTGGAACATAGTGCGGTCATATGGGATCCACATGAAGCCAAGTACTCTGTGATGTTGGAGCGCGTTCAGAACAAGTTCACGCGCCATTTGTACAGGAAATTATATGGGGTATACCCGTTTTACCCACTGATGTATCCCACTCTGTTTGTCCTGGGCATGGTTGGCTATAACCAACTGCATGTCCGAAGGGAGTTTGCGCTGGTCGCCTACTTGGTGAAGGTTCTTCGCGGATTAGAGAGTAACCCAGGCGTATTACAGCGCTTGAGTCTGTGTGTGCCGGACCGCTACGTGTGGAGACGGCGCAGTCCACCATTGCTACTGGTACCTACAGCCAGAACCAACCTCCTGGCCAAGGCACCCCTTTCCAGAGCCATCCGTAACATCAACGTCCTTCAAACTCGGATTGATGTATTTACTTGTTCATTCAGTGAATTCGCAAGGGCTTTACTATTTATATTATGCTACAATATATAATATTAAGGTTTAGACTTTTGTCTATTATGATTGTTCTATTATTATTGATTGTTGATTGTTTAGTTTAAGTTAGTAATATTTTATGTTTTCTGTTTGTTAATAATGTTGTTATTTTATTTTTTCAAAATTTTATTCTTGTAATGTATTCTTGTCTTTCATTCTTTAATTCTTGTGTGTAGTTGTGTAGTTTAGGTTATTAATTAGTTAAGTTCTTAACTGTCGCATTAGGTTCAAGCCTGTAATGATAGTTTAAGTTATTTTAAATAAATAAATAAATAAAATAAATAAATAACAGTTTGGGTTACATATTGCTATTATTCTTGTTAACCCATACAGCTAACTTAATATGCCTGTGTTCGAACTTCTGAACTCTCAATCGCAAGTCTAATGCCTTATCCATTAGGCTACCACGACTTTCAATTACTATATTAGAAAAAACTAGTTGGGTTATTATTAATTATGCTTGTAGCTCTGCTCGCCGGGTAATTAAAACAACTTATATCAAACAAGGATAGCGTAGTCTTTTAATGGTAAAATAATTTTAAAGTATAATAATTTTGAGTTCAGTATCTTTCGAGATTATTTATCCGCTCCCGCAATATACAATTAATACTGACCTATACAATGTAATGATTGTAATTATAAATGCTGCAATATTTTCTCTGCACTTTCAAATGAGGTGTTGTAAATAGACTTACGATATATATCTATGAAAATTATTTACAAGCTGCAAATTGCTTATTGAATGTATGCAGTATGTCGATGCAACTATATTATTTTATTTATTTTAGTTTCATTAGAACAATAATACTAACTAAACATGAGGATATAACAATATATACGTTGGATACTTTTGAATTATATTAACGAAATACAATAAAAATATTAAATTGTAAGGCAGGTCCTTCGAAATATACAGCGAGCAAGCGGCTTTTATGCTGTATTCTTTTTAAAATAAGATACCAAAGCACTTGGCAAGTGATACTAAACTAATATAATTTGAAATTAAATTATAACTAGTTGATATTATTTAGTAAAAAATAACAGGCATTTTTGATTGATAAGTGCTTCTAGAATAGAATATTCTTGACATCAACATACCTATCAAGAATAGGTTTTCTTTGAGTATTCAACCAAACTTATTTCTTTTTCCTATTAAAAACCAAACCAGTTTAATCTCTCATCCTTATTTTCAGCACTAAGTTAGCTGTTAGGTATTCAAGTCCTTATATACATTAGTTGGTATATAAATAATTTGCTTATATTAATAAAAGTGCCAATAACACAAGTATAGGAAGCATACCAATAAGTTAAAAAAAAAAATATTCTCATTATTTACAATCACAAGTGTCATTGTAATTAATAGCGTAGCATTGGCCGAGTACCTACTTACTGTTAGTTACGATGACGCTTGGATATAACTTGCACATTGTACCTACTACTGCTTGTACAATGTGCACATAACTCAGTGGTCAATAAACATCGCATTTACGTACTATATATTTTGTGTAGAAAGTGCAAACGGCGTGCACACATACAGTGTCAATATAACGATAGAATTATAGGTATGTTTGAAAATGCTCGATGGCGTAGTGGTTAGTGTAACCGATTGCTACGCCTGATGTCGCGGGTTCGATTCTCGCACAAGTCAAACATTTGTGTGCATGGACATGGATGTTTGTCTTGGTCTGGGTGTTTCTATGTATAATATGCAATAAAACTCCTTGATTCTCCAATATAATTATTTATTTCTTCTACTTGTTATCCTTTTATTCTATAAGACCACACAGTTCACACTCCTTATCCTTTTACACAACCGCTCGGCTCGACTGCTCGGACAAGAACTCGACCCCTCTCGCCGTCCGTTACTCATTCGATACAAAAGTCGATTATTAAAATACCCGATTTTCGCCGAATAAAATATAATAACCTTACAAATATGTATGTATTTACAAAAATAAAATATATATACATATGTATGTTTATCCATTGTCTAGTACCCACAGTACAAGCTCTGCTTAGTTTGGGCTAGATGGTGTTGTGTGTATGTGGTAGAATATTTAGGTATTTATTTATATTTTAATGCACATTTTAATGATTCGAGTTATACGGCGAAAAAGTTTTGATTGATTGCTGCAATATTATTATTATAATTTACAAATAGGCTTAATATGTAATGCGTTAAAAACAGAACAGATAAAACTGCTATGTATTTTACTACTTATCATGGATCAAAATAAATGTAATACAATATTTACTTTTATTTGACTTTACAATCATCTAAGTACACAAATTACACCGAGACTCAAAATGACCATTTGGTTCACACAATATTTGTCCCGTGTTGGGATCGAATCTACAACACTCGGCGTAGTAGCAAAGGTGGTGTGTCAGTGGCGTAGCGTAGTGGAGGCGGCAGGGGCGGCTCGCCCCGGGCGGCACTTTTAGAGGGCAGCAAAATTTCACATTAAATAATAATAGTATCATGTAAATATTTGAACCATTTAATGACGTAGGAGAGGAATGGATAGATGAATAATACACAATAATGATGACTGTTCTTGTTGAAAAGATATTTAGAATTTCTGTATATTATAGACTTTTAAATTGAAATATCTAAATAAGAGGGCGGCAAAATTTTATACCGTCCCGGGCGGCTGACACTCACCCTACGCCACTGTGGTGTGTTGACAACTTAAACAATTACGCGACTCGTACAGTCGGCTTTCCACGGTGGTTTCGATTATAGTCCAATACCGTTAAGTGTATTTTAAAATCCGACACAAAAATGAACTCCTAATAGTAAACATTTTTGTAAGTAATTCTTAGAATTGGGTGATGCGATGAATAATAATGACTGCGCCGATCAGAGGGCCCTTGCTTCCTTCGAACAGAATGTAATCAGTGTAATCACCATGTCACTTTCTCGTTAAGGAAAATAGAAGTCAAAATGTTCGCGCGCTTCAAACCAGGACACGCTAGGCAGGTGTTAGTTTCTAAGAAATAGCTAATTAGCTATGTGCGTTATAATTAAACTATCATATGAATACCTGTGTATAGATGTCGTTCATGTTTGATTCGGCTCAGTTAATGCTGTTGCTATATATTTTTATTTAATATAACTCTTGGTCTCTGCAATAGCTGTATGTCTCAGGAGACAATAAAAACATTGAAAAGATGACCGAATAAATTATCAAATTATGGCCAAATTTATAAAACCAATGCGCAACATTTGGTGAACCTTTTTAATGTAAAGTTTTAGTTTGTAGTAGAAAGGTAACAGCATCGCAGGTGCTGGTTGCTGCAGGTGCAGTCAATTTTAGAGTTCGATAAAACTCTTATGCAACAGCTTTATCCGTCCGTCCGTCCGTCTATCTGTTACACAACTTTCAACTCAAAAACCGTAAGAGCTAGACTCGTGGTCAACGCCATTCGACTCAGCATAGTCGATATACCCCGAAATGACTATGACCTTTGACGTCTGACCACTGGTCACGTGGTATCACTATATATTTGAACCCTTTTTTCGAACCCTAAGATTTACGGCAATTCATTGCCGTTTCTCACTTGTTTTTACAGACACGGATGACGTTGTGGTTTAAGTGGTTGCCTGGCCACTACTCTGAGAGTTGTGGGATCGACTAAAGACATCTACAAGTAATTGTTTAGCAGCTTGTCATTAATTATACCTAACCATGATTTTGCATATCGCAAAGAAATTACAACATCGGGCAATGAATTGAGTATTTAGTCGTCAAATACTCAAAAAATAAAATGAATCGCGACTATTTAACATAATAATAAGTGCCGAATTGTACGTATTTAGGTACCGTACGATTCTGAAAGTAAAGTTCCTTTCGCTTTTCCGCACGCAATGCGTTTTAATGAGTTTATAATTACATAGCAGCGTTAGATCGCGCGAGATACATAATGTATAATGTATATAACTAATTCAGTCTTATTAGAAAGAGCTGGCGTTGCAAATTATTAATATTCTTTATTTAAGTTTTGGATATTAAATTATGTAGGTCACTTAAGTTGATCTACTGTAAGTTTTGTCGCTAGATAATTTTTTAAAGTTCAGATTGCAACGGTTCCAGCCGATATGCCGTTTACTATTATAAATAATCCAAATGAAAATCACATTTTCCATCCTTTTACTACTAATTTAACGTGTAGAGGTAAGCGATTACCGTAGATAGGTACCTATGCTTGCAAAACTAGAAATATCAGAGCACTTACGAGTAGGTATGAGCGTAGTAACTAGGTTAACCTAAGTAATCTATTATATTTCTACATTTTAACTATATTAATACGTAAATAGAAAAGTTTGTATCCCATTTTTAGCATATTGCCTAGATTCAGAGGAGTGTGAGATTTGGCATAGCTAGTTGAAGTTTATATGGAGATTGAGTACATTATTAAAGAAAGGAAATGATATAAGTACCTACGTATAAACGTATATTATTAAAGAAAGGCAATGATATACCTACGGTCAAATATCGAACATTGGGCGAACACTAGTAGGTAATTAGTATTAATACGTGCCAAATGTTAGCATTCGACTACATGGTGTACCTATATATTTTTTCATATGTTCGTAGCTTTGGACGCAACTCTTCACGGTTGTTCATCAACATGCTTTGAATAGTCCGATTTTGCTAGAAGCAGTTTTGAAAAATGTTTCCCATAGCCTTATGGTACATGCTAACAAAGTCGTCGCTATTTAGGATAGAGATAATATAATCTCATTTTGTTAGTTTGAACTTTTGTTCTTTGAGTATTTTGGTTTGTAATATAGTTATAAATAGGTCGATTATGTCTTGCTGTGTTAGAGCTAGAGGAAGAAAAGATACAGATGTCGTTTATTGTAGTTGTGTATCTTACATATATTCCAAAACTTAAACGTGGCAATTACGACGTATAAGTACTTAAACTTGATAAATCATGTCATAGAGCAGCAAGCGTCTTGAAAATCTCAACCGTTATTTTAGTTACTGATAATGAAAAACAAAATAAACAAACTCAAATTACAACTACATATACTAAGTTGGCTAATTTATAGCACACTTTTTACTACCCATATATAATTATGTAGGTCAAACTTAGTCCTTTTTTAGATAATAGGGTGCATCTGTACCAGCGTGAATACTGCTCGGGCTACTTGCATTAGGATAATGGTCCCGAAGGAAAGTGCTATTGACAAATCCTTCGGACTGAATTTTCTGTCATGAATCGACACAATTATTTGCTAGATCTTATCGGCACTTAGAGTAGGTATGTACCTACTTTTTTATTATACATATTACTATGCCATACTTTATTATGGAAATCTTATTTAATAATGGGATTAAATATAATGACCATCAAAAATACTTATTGCACAGCAAAATATGCTCACTAAAATATATCATAACGAAAATCTATACGCCTCAAATCTGCATTGCGTCTCGGAAGGGTTAGGTTATGTTAGGTTCCTTCTTAAACCCACCCAAAAATAGAAGCTCCGCTTCGCGGGGCTCCGTCGACTTAGTTTGATCTATTTGATTATATTTTGCTGTGTAATTAGTATTTTTGGTAAGCATATTTTGATGTGCAAACACACAACAACAATTAAATACTACCCTTTAATAATCATAATATGTTTAAATTTATATTATTGTTAATACGGGTATAGTGTTATGAACTTTATTTTTAATAGGTCAATGTAGCTGGTCAATGTTCTTTATTAGGATTTTCTGGGAGTCTAGAATTATAGCAATATTCTATTATGTGTGACCTAGAATTTAACGGACAAATTTAGGTGTAATGCACCTTGAGCTATCTTTTCGGGGATGTATAAGTGTCTTCAGGTTCAGTTTTAGATTATATATAAGTAATTATAGGTATATAAATAAAGGCTTGTATTGTCATTCGTCGGTTGTTGTATTTTGTGGGTAATTAAAATATTGAATATGCTAACATCAATAATCCGGCTAACGAGACGCACGGTGGTTCGAGATAAAATGAAATTCGGTATACTGTATACCTAGCTTTATCAAATTATTTATTTAACAAAACTATTTACTTTACTACTTGTATATATATCTTATTTATGACTGGAGTAACTAACAGACCCAGGATAACTGAAATCAAACTTACAAAAATAAATTATTACAAGAAAATATTTTAATATTTTTTGCTCTCAGGAGATTAGTTTCTTTGACTTCAATTATACTTACTATTTTTTCGTAAAAGTTGCTTCCCCGTTGTATCGTAATACGGAATACTGCATTAGTAAGAATAACTTCCCATTGGCAGATTTATTTTATAGTCAAAGGGCTATCTTGACTCTGACCCGTCCGTTTGCAAAACTAGTAAAGCCGGTATGCGATACCGACTTGTCTAGTCATCCATACTATTTAATTTGTCCTATCGGCGATATTAGTGACCTACTCACCTATCACTGTTGGTGGGATCCTATAATATTTAGGACTAGCTGACTCACGCAACTTCGTCTGCTTCACATAAGAGAAATTGCCCCGATTTTGCAACGTTTTTAATTTATTCTCTGCTTTTATTGGTCGTAGCGTGATGTTATATAGCCTATAGCCTTCCTCGATAAATGGGCTATTCAACACTGAAAGAATTTTTCAATTCGAACCAGTAGTTCCTGAGATTAGCGCGTTCAACCAAACAATAGAAAGAAAGAAATAAAAAATAAAGAGAAACAATAGATTTGTCGCTTACATCTTTAGCTATCTCTCTATATCCGTGTTGATATTGATACATTTCTTAACATTACAAATATTACTTAAAATCCAACCTCTTGCCCGATCCGGGGAATCAAACCCGAGATACCACGCTAGCATCCTTATCACAGCGAGCCAGGATTCTTATCTACCGGCATTAAATAAGATCTATTGTACTGTTTACCTCATCCACCTTTTAATCTAGACACAAGCCTACATCTTAACCATACTAGAAGGCATATTAATGCAAATGCTCAACTTATGGCAGTACCTATTTATGCATAATGGCGGATCTTACTCTTTAATAGTTTCGCTCCACAAATGTAAACGCTGACATCCTGTGGACGCGAGTTGCCAAAGTAATTAGAGAAAGCGTTCTATACCACCAGCGGTCGCACGCAATAGGAAAAATAAAACTAATGAGGTTTGTATGATGTTTCATTCGATAATAGCCGCGATTTACTTTACTTTTTTTCAACTAAAATGTGAAGGGAACTACTTCACAAGGCTGAGTAAAGTTGTATGTGAGAGATACATTGTCAATTTCATAGATTTTAAAACTTAAGGCATTAAAACGATTTTGCTATAGGCCATTTTCAAATCGCACCTCAAACCATCATGATCCGTAGATCGCAAAGATTCATGCTTACGATAATGGCAATAATTACGCATTTAGCAATAAAAAGGCCTTAATCCATAGAGAACTGTTGTTCTATAGGTTTTGAACAATAATACTTATTACTTTTAAACGTCAACGTCGGGTTTTCATTATGCCAACAACGACTTACTATTTAATATTTTCGCCTATTTTGTATATTATGATAATTATGCCTACAGTAATTGTAATTTAATAACCTATACCGTAAATTCGCAAATCGGTTTGTGGGTCACAAAATAAATTGCATACACCGTCTATAGAAACTTTGCTAACACTTCTAGTTCCATTATTATTACGAAGTGTTTTTTTGGCCCGTTAGTCTTTATTAACTAATTAAGGTTAACATCATTATACCAGCTACGCATCCGCAAGAGTTATAATATAAATTGATAATACAATTGAGAAAGCAAAACTATCTGCACGAGCCTCGTGGCATAGAATAGATAGAACTATCTACCTAAAGCGACAGTTGAGATGAAAGACGAAGATTTCAATTAGTTTTCCTGATATCTATATTGCTATTTAAGTTTAATTATTCATTAGAATGTGGTATCAGAAAAAAATGCGTGTACAAGGAACGTCCAAATAATAGGGTCCAGCATAATCTTATGACTGCAGTTTGACGGTAAGAATACCAACATTCTAGATCACAGGCAGATTTTTATTGTGTTCCTCCGAAAAGCCTTCTTAATGAGCCGCTCTGTTATTTGTAGTGACCAGTAGATACTCTTTGGTCAGCAACGTTTTTTTTTAATCAGCTTCACGCATGTTAATTTTTTAGGTTTGCTCCCAATTGCTCAATTGACAAAAGGAAACAAATATTGATTATTTATTTTTATTTGTAAAATGATATATTTTCGTAACAAATTGATGATTTATCCGTATTGAAAACATTCTATTCTAGAGGGTTAGATAATAAGACCAATTACCTTTGCATTTCAGTAGGTTAAAAATAAGTAAAGTAAAAAATATGTAGATAAGGTCATTCCTCTAAGTTTTAATAAGTAACATTAACCTTAAATTAATTATTAAAACATTTCTAAAATTGCAAAGCTGCAAAAAGGAAATCATAAAAAGATAACTATCGTTGATACCTATGACTTTTCTGCTGACCAGTCTTTAGAATGTGCGCGTGTCCAAACGACAGTGTAGCGGACGACACCGCGCGTGCGTCGCGCGTAACAACTTGGCCCGTGCCAACTTAGCGCGCGAAAACAGAAAATATCTTTACGGAAAAGTTAAATGGGAATATTTATTCGATAATTAATTATTATTTTTAAGCAAAGGTCTGATAGTTTACAATTATGAAACGATTAAAATGTGCTCGCAATCGGATTGTTACAAAGTGTTATTATTAGTGATAATAGTTTTAGTGCACAATGTTGATTGTAGGAGTGCAAAAACCAAGTTCCAAAAACACGGAGTGCAAAATGTATGGAACCAGTTGCGTAGGGAAGAGAAAAATACTACTGTTAAGGAAAGGGCAGGCAGAGGATTTTTCTTGGGCGGTAAGTTATAATCTATGCCTAAGCATTTTTAGGTACACGTTTAAGTTTAAGGTTTCAGTATTTATGTAGCAATCCAACATGTACGTTGGATTGCTACATAAATACTTCCAATATGTATGAAACCTTCAAATATGTTACAGTATACGTAAGTGAATAACGTTCGTATTTATCAAGTTTAATACCTATATAATATTTTACAAGTTTTTCTTAAAATACAAAGGTATACAGTTAACAAAAATACAGGTACTTTATATTAAATGCATTTGATTATGCATAAAGAGCTTGAAAAATGAGGTAGGTAAACTGAATTAATATTTATTAATTTTCATTTCTTTTAATTTTATAGTTTTAGTGCATTTACCACATATTTTATTTATTTAAATATGTATTGAACTGAATTTCTCAACAATATTATTTTAAAGTAAACCAAAATTATTTGAGTTTGCTCATTCACTGTACGGATCAAGACTTCGTTTTGTTATTCGATGTTTTGTCGTAAGGGCATTCAGCCACTCACTACAAATCAAAGAACAATTTCTTTGGAGAGCCAATTCACTTTTACTCGTTAAATTATAGCTTTGCTTGCAGCTAGAGGAGCTACTTCAATTATTATTGTTTTATAGTAAGCGCTCTAAATTGACGATTTATGATTTATGATGATATGATGTTCATATTCAATTTCACTGTCAGCAGAAAACTAGCTTTGTAACAATATTATTAAAATATCTAGTAGTTGTATTGCTAAGTAGGAACATAGGTGTTATTATGTAACATAGCAGCATTGTACTTAAACCAAATGTTAGTGGTATGTACCAAAATATCTAACATATGATAGCTTCGTTTTAATATAATTAATTTAGAGAATTTTTTTAATAACATTATAAGACTATTGATATCATTATAATCCTTGTCCAGAAAGAATTCCTGTATCGTATGAGACATTACAAACTTTCTACCAACGGACACAATCTAGGTACACCCAAATTTTGTTAGTTATTTATTACAAGTCTTGCAAGACCCGTCTAATACTGTTTAGTAGATATCGTACTAAAATCCGCATTACAATTCAAAATTCCACTGCAAAAAAATTAATAACTTTCCTCAACCTTGTAATCGAAACAGGGCTCTTACGATCGACAGCATGTCAAGTTCTTGATCGATCATTTCATTGACATAATTGTTATTTTTTTGCATATTATCTTTGCAATGTAATTTAAGCAGTTGTAAAAACCCTTGAATGGACATTTAAAGTGACACTACCCATAACATGCTTGTTAAATCCAAGTATTAAAACACCCATCCTCCTTATGCGTCATAACTTTCGAAGTACCGATAAGCACCTAATGTATTTTTATTTCGTCCCAAATACACAACACATTGAAGACGCAAGCTTTTAAGTGGCTATAAATTAAGATTGCCAATGTCACGATGCTATAGGGTCAGTGGGTACACACCCAGATGTTTCAGGGACGGCAATTTCTTTTGCCTTATGAAGAAACCTGTATTTAGTACTGTTATTTTACCTGCTCATCTTTTGTGGCTCTTTGTTTTTTTGTATACACGCGTTTATTATACACTAGCTAATAACCGCGATTTCACTTGCATAGATCAGTACTTTTGTTATAAAGATAAGGTTGAAAATTATAGTAATTTTTCCTCTCGAAATTGAATGGGAGACTTAAGTAGAAAAGTCTTACACAGGAAACGAAATGCAGTAACAGCTCTTACGCTGGCTTAAGATTACCGTCTTTCTCAAGGGAAAGCCCGCTTAGTCGTACCTTTATCAGATAAGTAGCAACGGCTCTGCCTCTCGTAAAATTATACAGTTCTACTAGAGGGCCCGACAGACATTCTGCCTGAACGTTGACTTGCAACCTGATCACAGTGCCATCTACCAGGTCTAATTGTAAATCTAAACTATCCCACTCAAACACACACAATATAATCAAAATCGGTCCAGCTGTTTAGGAGAAGTTCAGTGACATACTCGTAAATACGCACAGAAGAATGATACGTATAAAGATTTGACGACATTTTTATTAATTCAATCTACTATTATTTAACTAATATTGCCGTTGTACCATTATCCAGAGCATTTATTTCATTATGGCTACATGCACAATCTTCCATAGACAGACCAATAAAAAACACTTGAGAACAAAATAATCACATTATGTACCGTATGCTAATACCGTCCAGGGATCAAAGCCGGATTCCTTCCGACCAAATAGCCAAAGCCTTTAACTTTATAAGAAAATACCTCACTTTGTAAATCCAGACTTTGAAAATCATTATACCATCCACAAAAGGTAAGACCAAACGAGTTATGTGTAAGCAGCTGGCGTCAAGTAAACTTGTTTGCCAATTCCCTTCATAGTTCTTGTAAATTGTCGTTTAAATTGACGATGTGTAAATGTATGCGTTCCGGGAAGAACGGCTAAGAGAGGCGTTTAGATCGAAGAATTAAATTATGTCCCATGTCTGCGGCGCTAATGTGCGTTTATAAGTACTACTTAATATAAGTTAATAGTGCGTCAGAATGTGGACACATATCCTAACTACTTGATAAAATTGACGCTGCCCGCGGTTTCGCTCGCGTAAATGTAGATTAGGTTAGATTAGTAATAGAACTTTATTTCTGGATAAAAGGTACCCTATGTCCTTTTCCGTTTCCTTGACAACGTGTTTGCGACATTTCATGACGATCGGTCGAGTAGTTTAGGCGTGGAAGCGTAACAAACAAACTCATAGTCGCGTTTATAATATTCGTTGGTCAGGAGACCCGTTGTGAGGAGTTCAGAAAAAGACATAATAGGATACCCTATTTCTTTCATCCAGAAAAAATACTATTCTAGAGCAAGCGAAGCAAAACTAGTATTCTATACAAACAAATAGGATGTCACATCTCCCCTAGTCAGTTATTGACTGCTTCCGTGGCGACGGGCTAACGAACTAGCATTTCCTTCCAACAAACTTGCATTCAATACACGCGCTAATGAGGCAACATAGTGCTACACATTATAGCGAACCTACTCGACGTCTAATTACCTGATATAATACGTATGAAGCAAAGGTCAGTAGTCAGTGTGCCATTGTCAGTGCGTTGGAGTCTTCATGAATAAAAATATGCAGGATCAACAAGAATTTGTATGTTCTGAATGAATGAATGATCTTTAATTACCAAATAAAACAGTCATTTACATTTCCGGAACACATTCTGGGATGGTTTAGATTCCTAATTCCAACGCCTGAGGTCGCGGGTTTAATTCCCGCACAAGTCAAACATTTGTGTGCATAGACATGGATGATTGTCTTGGTCTGGGTGTTTCTATGTTAAATATATATATATTTACAATAAAAGTATATATGTATGTATATCCATTGTCTAGTACCCATAATACAAGATCCGTTTACTTTGGGCTAGATGGTGTTGTGTGTATGTGATAGATTATTATATTAAGAAATGTGTCTGAATTATTTTCCATGGCGCTAGTGTAATCGACACTAGTTGCCTCTACCGATTGAAATTGAATTGACATGTGAGCTTATTTACAACCTGGCACAGACGTAGCCAGTCAATTAAAGCTAATCCGTGCAGCCTCCAGTAACAATCACAGTAACTTTGCATATAGTTTTACATATTGCGTTTATACCAAAAAGATAAAAGTTAAATATTATGTCTTTGGTTTTTACCCAAACTTACTTAATAACATTGAGGTCTAATCCGGTAATAGCCACCATAAATTACATACTAGATGTGCCCGCGGTTTCAGCGGCGTTTATAATTACTACACCGCCCCCGTGGGTCGTAGCGTGATGATTATATAGCCTATAGCCTTCCTCGATAAATAGGCTATCCAACACTAAAATAATTTTTCAATTCGAACCAGTAGTTCCTGAGATTAGCGCATTCAACCAAACAAACAAACAAACTCTTCAGCTTTATAATATTAGTATAGATTTTAACACTATCCTTATCCCTCGACTTCGTTCACATGCACTATAATGCACCTGCTATGTACATATATATATATATATATATATATATATATATATATATATATATATATATATATATATATATATATATATATAAACATTTGTAGGAACCATTATTTCGGGATTATTTCGGACAGTGCTGCACACACCTCCAAAACATCAACACAATTATGTTCAATATATCTGAATAGAGAGAATTGCAGCATTAACAGTGTAGTATGTCATTCTTCAAACGAGGTTTAAAGAGAGTTCTTCTTTCACGGTAGGCAGCGGCTTTGCTGTGTCCTGACATTGCTGAAGTCCATGAGCAGTGGTTACCACTTTCCATCAGGTGGGCCACTTGCTCGTCTGCCACCAAAGGCAATAAAAAAAAAAGATAGGATAGGTAAATGAATATTGTAATTATTAAAAGTGAACTCTATGAAGGCTTATAATATCACTAACGGAGCGGTGAAACCACAGGGCACACCTGTGGTTTCACTCGCTCCTTTAAAAAAGCCATGGTATCGTATTAGACAACCTATAAGCTTCCCTTATAGGCTATGTATCAATTGCAAAAAATAATATTACTATCTATTATAATATAATAATTTTATTATCGGATCTCTCGTTCTAGAGATTAGCGCATTCAAATCAACCTTATTTTACATTAAAATTTTTAGTTCATGCTCAAGCGGTTTAGACATTAAAAGTTCGTAATCTGTTTTCTAAAGTCTGTATTGAAAGAGTGCAAATAAACAATCACATCGAGTGATACTCTGTCGCCTACTTTCAAAACTTTTCAAATCAAATCCAATGAATTGCTTTTCACGTTCGTTACTTATACAAAAGTGGAGTAATAAAATATTATTTGTAAAAGAAAGTGCTTTGGTTGCTCTATATAATTTGTGTAATGCATATAAATGAATGTGGCTCAGCAAACGCGGCTTTTACTTGGTTCTATTACATAGATTTACGAAAATTGCGTCAGTTAGAACATCAATAGCAAATATAATAATTTATGGTTAACTTTTTAATATTTATTACAATTTAAAATAATCTATTAAACATAATATATACACAAATTATTTACAAGAAAAATATAAACTAAACACAAAAATAAAACTGCAAAATCAGAAAGCGTCATAATATTCCTCCGCATCGTCGTCAATTGGCAACGTGCCCAGAAGACTGGCAGCATTGCCACGTTGAATGGCAATACTTATTCTTTGTGCAAAGAAAATACCAGCCCTCTGGTCACGCGAAGCGTCGATGAGCCGCTTAGCTAGGTCTCTTATGGTTAACTGAGTTCAATTTATATTTGTGAAACCATTGCCATAGTGGCGCAGAGGTATTGAATGCGACTGCGGTCTCAGGTTCAATTCTCGAGTCAGACAAAGCGCTATTAAGTTTTTTGTCAAAGGATTTTCAGTGGCAGCACGAAGTCTGGCATGTAGCAAAATGGGACCAAAACATAGCTAGGAAATGTGATTGTAATACATCCCACCAACTCCTTCCCAGATAGAAGCGTGAGACTATAAATCTATGACTCAGCGGTATTAGCAGAAGCGTATTGCCGACGATGAAAGTCTTTTTTCAATTTATTGGTCATTAGTAAAACCCGAGTTTTGATCTGACCTCAAAAGGCACCTCCAAATAGTCTTTATCATCATTATTAATTAGAATCGAAAAGTAACTATGAAACTTCTATAACACTTTAGGAATAAAATCAAAATCAATCAAAATCAAAATAAATTTATTCAAATTAGGTTACAAGGTAACACTTATGAATGTCAAAGTTACACGTACATTTTTTCCTGTGAATTTACATTTACTGCCACGTTCAGCAAAGCTAGGGTGTGTAGGGCTCATGAGAAGAACGGGCAAGAAACTCATAGCCACTCTTTTTAATCGCCAATATACTTGCGTAATGAATTGACTGCACGGATGGCATATAGCGCTTTATGTGGTCACCTCGCCACTGTCACTAACACGGGACAAATATTTGTGTAAGCCGAAAATAGTTGTTCCAAGTCGTAAGTTTTCTTTGTGACCTTTGTTACAATGTCTGTAAAGTCCCTCGCGACATTGAAATGACATTAGCACATAGCCAATTGAACTTACTCATCGGTAAACGATTAGCGAGGTTAAGCAACATTGGGTGCGGTCAGTCTATAGATGGGTGACCGCTTAGTGGTATTTCATCTGAGCGTCTCCGTGCTTCGGAGGGCACGTAAAAGTCGGTACCGGTTGTTGCCAAATTGACAGCAGCAGTCGTTAAGCCATATCAGAGCCCTATGGGCGGCTTGAACAACTCTTGACAACAGGTTGGCCACTAACAACACGAAAAGAAGAAAAAAAAGAAAGAAATATATAGAAGAAGAATGTCATTTAGTGTAGTAGTTGTCTTTTTAAAAAAGAAGATATAGGTAGAATATATATTAATTGAGCTCCTTAAGTTCTGAGTTGAGCTGCACGATTACTGACAAATGCGTGCACTGACTTGACAAGTTCACTCAATCTGTGTGGTACTTGCCTCAAAAGACCATTTTAGACACCAATCTGCATGGTCTTCACATGATCTGACCAAGATTACGTCTGGACTTTAAAAGAGACTGTGACCTCTGAGTTTGTTTCGGCCTTTCTTCTCAGAGTAGTCAGACACGAAACGCCGGCCTCATCTAGTTTTTAAAATATGATTGACATGTAAAAGTGTTTCTACAAACCTACTTACAAAAATAAATCATTATTATCATTATTATTATAATTAAGTGTTTCTATCTATTTTTTAGACTTTCTACATTTATTTACTGCAATTAAAATAATAGGCTATCAAGTAGTCTGCATGAGATATGAACAGTAAAACTAATTAAGTTTTGATGAATTAAATTAGGAATTACAGTTGCTAAGTACTATAATTTGAAGATAGATAGTTGGCATGCCATATTTATATATATATATATAAATATGGCATGCCAACTATCTATCTAAAGAAAGTGCATGCTTACATGTATATACGCATATGCGTATATACATGTAAGCATGCACTTTCTTTCATGTCCGTTTGGTTTGAAGCCAGAATCACGGGCGTTGTAAAGTAAACAAGTAATCTTGTGTTGTATTCCTACTACAAGTAAAGCTTTAAGAAGGCTTTAAGGTGGGGAAGATGGTAGGAGAGTTGGCATTGAGGCTGGCAACATACCTCCATCTATATAAGTTTTTGCTGTTAAATTTTACAGGACGTTTCATGACGTATTTTGATATCTATCAAATAAATTCTCCTTACTCGATCGATCATCATGAAATTTTGCATAGGTACTCATTGTCAGAAAAGTATATTGATTACATTTCATCAAGAAAAAAGATAATTGATAACATGTAGATTATTGCAAGCGAAACCGTGGGAAAAATCTAGTACCCAATATACCGAACGGCGGACCGTTCGGTATATTGGGTACTCTCCCATGGACAAGTTATGCAGTGACCTTATTAATCATATCCGCTACTAACTGTGTTATATGGACGCGGAACACCTCAATAAATCAGTTATCTTTAAATCCTATCACAATAACTCACTGCAGAAATCCACGATCTACTTTCTTCTACAGATTAGTATTCCTCTCTCGTCCCGTGCAAACTGACACAAACAGAAAAAATATCGAACACCACGTATCGGGGTTTCGGGGCTATCCAACAAGGACACACCAACACACATTTTCCCCAAAAATAACATATAAATAATGTGGTAATGATCGAATGGACGGTGAGCAAACCTTATACTGATAAGTGAACATAAAATTGGGAATCAAAAGTGAACAGATGGTCTTCGTTTTCTCTTTTAACGGAATTCGCATTGAAGATTGTGTGCAGTTTATTGCGTCATCTTTATTTTTTATTCGGCTTCAATCTGGTTCGGGTGGCTTAGGTATGATGGCCGAGAATGAAATATGCTTTTATACGATTATTTTAGAAGTTTTCAGTGGCAGGAATGTAGTGTGGAAGTGGGGTTCACAGTTGACATTTATTATAGCCGGGAATAAATAGCTAAAGATATTGTGCTTAATGTTGCCCTGCGTAGACTGCATATGTCCATTTCATGCCTCGGCGACTATATCAATCTAATGCATAAAAAGATACGTTTCGTTTGTCATATCAGCAGTTATTAAATACTAGATGTTCCCGCGGTTTCACCCACGATTATCGTTACTGCGCCGCCCCCGTGCGTCGTAGCGTGATGTTATATAGCCTATAGCCTTCCTCGATAAATATGCTATCCAACAGTAAAATAATGTTTCAATTCGAACCGGTAGTTCCTGAGATTAGCGCGTTCAAGCAAACAAACAAACAAACTTCAGCTTTATAATATTAGTATATATTTCAAAGAGTGGTCGGACCGATAATCACATGCAAAGAGTAGTTTACTCTTTGGTGGTAGCAGATCTTTTTTTATTGATAAGGTGGACATTCTAATCGTGTTGCACCGGGTTTAAGTCGGGTCGCCAGGATTTTTTGCAGATCCAACTTGTACTATCTGTCGTTGAATATCAATATAAAATTAAACTATTGGTATTAAATTATAATATAAAATGTAATATCAATATCAACAACGATTATTTTTAATATATTTTATACGCAGAAAATGTCGATATGAATAGTTACCAAAATGAAGCAACTTTATATATGACCACGGATATAATGACCACGGATATAATGACCACGAGCTTTTTCAGCGTTCAACGCATATTCTTATATGCAAATTAACGTCACGTAAATTGACAGCATGGGTACATTTTATTGTTGGATAATATTATGTTTTTGGGTTTACGTTACCTCGGTGGCGCAACGGTAGTAAACAACTGCTTTAAATAAAGTCTCGAGTTTGAATCTCGGGTAAAGTGTTATTGAGTTTACTGCCAAGGAAGTTTGAATGCTGCGATTGTGAACAGGTCTCCTGACTAATTAATATTATATATGCGAATGTTGGTTTGTTTGTTTGTTTGTTACGCTTTCACGCCTTAACTACTCGAAGTAGTGCTGTTGCAATAGCGATAGTTTCAGTATCGATAGTTGACCTTGAAAAACAGCCGACAGCGCGAATAGTCCTATCGTAAATATCGAAATGCTGCAATACTATCGATAGTATTGATGGTAAACATTAGGTGATACTATTGATCTTTATCGATACTATCGATTCTATTGATACTATCCAGATACGTTACTATCGAGATACGTTACTATCGAGATACGTTACTATCGAGATACGTCACTATCGAGATACGTTACTATCGATAGTATGAATGCTATCGCGTTACAATAATCGATTCTATCTATACAGTAGATATCTATGATCTATCGACGTGTAACGAAAGTATCGATAGTCCTGTTTTAGCAACTGTCGAAGAATTTTCGATACTGTCGACTGGGAATAAAACGAGCAATAATAATATGAGCAAGCTATTCTATCGTAAGTAGTTCGACTATCGATAGGGCAAAACAATCGATACTATCGATAGTACCGATAGAATCGATTCTATCCAAAAGCATCTTTAGCAATAGTATTAGTTATTTTTATCAATCGATACTATAGATAGTATTAAGGATCGATAGTTTCGATTGGACTATCGATAGTATGACTGATTTTCAAGGCCACGATAGTATCACGATACTATCGATAGACTATCGCTATCGCAACAACACTGTTGTGCATGGTAGACAATAATGGGCTCGCTCCCTATAGCGTCTGACATGAAAGCATAGCTGTGGTAATGTGAGTACAATGCATTTTGAGTACATACATGAGTACATACATTCAGGTATATAGGCGTGAGACTATATACCTGAATTTATTACTACTCTTCATTAAATGACCTCAACTTTCTGCATCCAGGTTGTATAGATTATCACAGTCTCTTTTAAGAAAGCATACATCTTATAACGTTCGCATTAAAACAATTGCATGGCAAGATGTTTGAAGAAAGCTTTTATAGTGGCAAACAAGCATGCTGGTCGTCTGCTGGTAATTGGCTATAAGGCCTTTGATCGCTTATGATATCAGACGTTTCACTAGCGCGTTGCATAGTGAAAAGGCATTAAAGATGGTGTGAAAGGATGTAATGAGGGAGGCAGGAATGTGAGTCTTTGGAACTCATATATACTAAGCGAATCGCTGTAACACTGTTTTATTCTTACGGCAATTTCTATTAAAGAGTTATTCTACCTTTGATAGAAAGGTGGGCCCGCTCATTCGGAGTATTATTAAATAATTAACAGCGACGGGCTTCCACTGTGTGGTCTAAGTAACGGTCAACGATTGACGTTGGGACTGCAGATAAGCACTGTGATTTTATTTTAATAGATACATACATCAAAGTGCTTAAGCAGTTCTTAAAGAGTTTTTGACTGTTCGGATGGCGTAGTGGTTTAGGCGGACGCCATTGGTAACTTGAATTCAGGTGCATGTTTAATCTTTATACGCCATCTAGAAGTCGAGTATTATGTGTAGGTAGGTCAGATTCTTCTTACATGTAAAGAATAAACAATAAAGATAGGTTAGTTCCTAACTTTTACGCGGTCGAAGCCGCGGGCAGAAGCTTGTTGAGAATCATAAGTATTTAAAAATAAGAATACAATCTTTTAAACTATTTATACAGAGATTTGCCGTGATATTTTGACATCGTGTATCATACTAAAGTGTGTAATTTTGCTGAATGTATAAAATGTTTACAATCTGAGTGTGCATCTGAGAACGAATTAAGTTATGGCTCCTGGAGTAACTACCGTATGGTAACGGCCGGTTATAAAACGAACAACAATTATATAAAAAAGACGGCCTAATTGTGCAACATTGTTATACATATGACACTATCATTACAGTGTCATATAAGTTGCATCTAACAGCGCTGATAACACGCATGGTAAGTATATGCTACGAGTTATGCGAGCTGAAAACTTCACACAAAGCGCTAAAAAATAGTGTAATACACAGACAGTTGTTTCGAGTCTAGAAACACTTTAAATATGTTAATTTTTTTGTTCGTTATAATTTCTGTACCTCTGACATCGTGCATGTAAAATTGTATGATGATCGGTCAAGTAGTTAATGCGTGAAAGCGTACCAAATAAACTCACATTCGCATTTATAATATTAGTTATGATTGATTAATAAGAAAGAAAGTAAGAAAATGATTTATTTGAATCTCCATACAAATGTAATTAAAATATAAACTTGAGAGGTGTCAAGGGACACCCGGATGGAACGAAGTTCCTTTCGATTAATTAGTGAAGGAATTGTAATAATTTTTTTTAATTAATTAATTTATAAATTACCGAAAATCTAAAAAGAACCATAAAAGATACACACCCTACATGGCGCGTGCATAATAATAAGAAGTCTGTTAGCTCGCAGCTGGCCACAAGGTCACGCGTTTTTTCCATAATGCAGTAATCTGCTGGCGCATGAATGAACAGTGCGAGCGAGATAGCGTAACTACTTACGCACGCCGCACAGCTTACAATAGCTTACTATAACAAAAAGTTTCGTGACAACTTTTCGTAAGAATTTATTCCGTCTAGCCCCCTTTCACAAAGCGCGATAAGGAACTTCGTTCCAAAAAAAACAATTAAAAGAAAACAGTACATGGAGATCAAATTAAGCAACTAAGTTAGGATACGTTATTTTAGTATGTGTATCGATCTAGCGGGGCCCTTCGCCTTCGCCTAATACATAACACCGGTGTGCTTTTTTGCACGTATGAATTCAAATTACAAAGGGCTCTGCTGGGCAGACAAAATTTTCTGGCTGAATTTTTCCTGTTCTGTTAAAAATCCCTGGGAGTTAATACATGAATCGAGAGGTACATTGGCACAAGTTACGGTCAGTATTATTTTTATGTATGCCGAGCGTAATACAACCGCGGGCCCCGCTGAATAGATGAGGCGATTTATTGTAATTTCTATCATAATAATTGAGGTACATTGGATCTTGTTAATAAATTCGTGAGGTACATTGAACAAACAAAGCATTGCCACTAGTTTTTTCGGTCTAGCTCGAGGTGCCTTGCTAGATTGATACACATTATTTAAGTAACGATTGCTTTATACTAGGATGGTTTCTCAAAGTTCTTATAATGTGTAAATTTAGATAAGTTTGACAATAAGTAAGCGGAACTTAACAGAACGTAATTAAATTTAAATCAGATTAAAGTTAATCCTGACTCTTATTAGGAAACTTTCATGAAAGTAACTTTCTTTTTGACCAAGTTCAGTAATGATTTACAGCTGTATTGTTTTCTCGGTAAGAATAGAACCACTTTAAGTTTGTAAGTTAGGTTACTTTGAAACCGTAATAAGAATCATCCTCCATTTTTAATATGGTCGTGGCAATTTTTACTTCTATTTTTAGACTGTAAGGACTGTTTCAGTAGCGCAATAGTATTTATATGACTGCTGTGCATAAGGCCCGGGTTCAATTCTCGGCTCGAGAAGAGTATTATTTGGGATTATATGTTAAAAATTGTCGTAGCAGTATAGAGGTATATCAAAAATAGTGTCCGGTAGATGGCGATAAGTTCACCCTTTCTTTACAAAGTATTTAAATTAATAGTTAGCAAGATTTAGGTGTAAGACACCTTTGTCGATAGGCTTGAACTATGTATGTATGTCTTTGGTTTGTATTTTCATAGCTACATCTAAGTTTAGTTATGAATATCCATAATAATATATAATAGAATATCAGTCCGGTATTAAACTATCCTACTGCTGGGCACGATCCTCTTTTCAGTGTGAGAAGGGCTCGGCCTTAGTCCACCACGGTGGCCCAGTGCGGGTAGGCACACTTCACATATCTACGAGAACATGTTTTTCTTTACCGTTAAAGCGAGAGTTAATTAACTATTTAATACTCACATAACTTTGAAAAGTCAGAGGTGCGTGCCTTGGGATCTCACCTTGAGAATCACTCAAGCCCTTTTGCGCAGCATTCCCACGGTTACACTCCAAATCAACAAATCCAATCCGAAAGTATAGACACGACCCATAAACTCATCAAATAATCTTGATTTAAATGAATAGTTCATTAACAATTTGTAGTCTTACCTGTCATCATTTTTACAGCGAGGGATTAGATTAACCTGCAAATGGAACTTGTTTGTAGCTCGGCATTAATCGCATTGCGTACTGTCTACCAACGCTCTGGCTTCAATTAGAACTCCGCGAGGATTCTTTTTCCTTTCGTAATTGGCACTGGAGCCTTCTTTGTTTAGTTTCGTGTTGTGATGAATGGAGGATCTCATTATATTGTTATGCTGGGGAGTGGAAATACAATGATAGCATTATATTAAGTTATAGTTAGTTATTTAGGAGGTATATAGTTTTATATATACGTCGGATATATGTATATCGCAAAGGTAGGCAGAGATTACATCCATATTTCGACATGTTTGATTTTGAGTTTGACTTCAAGCGTAAGAATTTTTGGTCAGAAAAATCCGGTAATTTATTGCGGACGAGAGGGTATCGGGAATCGATTCCTTGACGTTATAGTCAATGATTCAATTCCTGGCAGCGATAGTGTGCAATGCACTCTCGCTGCACTACCGTGACAATCAGATATATAATGTTATCGTGTATTATTCCTAATAAGAAACTTATCTTTATAGGAATATCGAGTTATTTTAAAATTTATTTAATTTAAAACCATAAACTGCTAACTTAAATAAAAACATACGTGATTTGCAATTGTATTACTTTAACACGACATACTTTTAAAAAAATTGTGTTTTTATTATTAGCATAACGATTTCATGTTTGAGATGATGCATAATGTTCTCGAACGTGTGAGCATTAATCTACCCATACTAGGCCGCGACCACTCTCGTCCTCACACACAGCTCGCAAGCAGAACATAAACAGCCAATAATAAAACTAACGTCAGCGATCCGCTTAGATCTCAGACAAACAAAGGCAGCTCAAATAGAGACGAACATAATGCTAAAATAAAACAAATTTGGGTTCAGAACGAGGCGACAGTTTTCTCTCAATTGTTCCGATTCTGCTAAACGTGAGATGTAAACTAATATGATTTTATCTTTTGCCAACATGCCGGAGGAAAAGGTCACGAAGTTTTAAAACGCTTACGAACATGTTTTAGGCAATAAATCTTTGTCGTAAAGAATTGAGAATAGGTATTCTTCGTTCTTCCCGTGTCATAATTTTGCACAGAGAACCAATGTTGAAGTCCGTGTTCTTGTTCTATGGGGTTCTATGGGACATTAATCTACTACGTGTCGGTACACGCGAGTAGATCAATGAATGTATAATATAATAAAATTATGATAAAATGCTCAGTATTAACACGCGTGTGTTGTTAATACTAAGCATTTTCTGATAACCCGGGAACTGAATCCAAAACCTCGCGACCGTATGTTAAGAGAAGAGCCAAACGACGTTAAGAAGACCAAATTTTAAATTATATAGAATTATAAAGTGAAGAATTGGGTCTTGCACATTTTATATGTTACCTAATTATATTATAATTTTAAAACGGTGTAAAGAAGTTTGGAAATTTGGTACTCCATCAGGCGTAAACCGTTGAGCGGATCTGAAACAAACTCAACATATCTGTGTACTTAGACCAGTCTTGGATTAAATTATCTTATCTCGGTATGCATGTCCATGCGAATCACGTGGGCGAAGGCATAAGCAGAAAGTAGTTCAACGATACATCGTTGTTCCGTACAAGGCTCGAATCCCAAACACGACGCTCTACTATAATGGATTAGTAGCCATTTAACCTGGCAAATTCAGGCATGCTAGACATAGTTAAAAACTTATTTTGTCTGGCGGCCTGTGTGCCGCTGCGACTCGATAGGTTAAACCATTGCCTCATCCGTGAAGTATTTCAATTGTTATAACTTAATCTTTTCGATGTAATCTCTTTTAACAAGTTATGCACCGAGGCCCAAGCATTTTCACTATCGTCAGAAAGTAACAGCGAAAATATGTATTTATCGTGTGTTATTAACGTTGTATGAAGAATGTTATTATTTTAATTGGCGCCAATATTCGGTCGTTGACGTGCTCTATTATTTTAGTAAAACGCACTGGTAATTTCTCTTTACATGTTGAGCAAGCTGGTTTCAAATGCGAATTGTTTTAGTAGACCTAAGTTCATTGAGTTCTGTTAAGAATGAAATAATGCTGCTAATTTATCAATACTTTAAACTATAAATGCAATGTAGTAAACATTATTATATCTTCAATAAATGCAGATAAAGGAAACGCTACGGTCATAATGGATACGTCAGATTATAAAAATAAAATTGAAAATTTACTTTCGGATGAAACAACATATAAACAGGTTAAAACAGACCCTACAAACAAAATATTGAACAAAACCAAAGACATCATACATAAATACTCCGAAAGACTAGATCTAGACGTTAAACAATTAATACCAGCTTGCTTTAAGAAATATATACGTTGTTAATAGTCGTAATCAATGTTTATCGTTGACAAGGTAAAATTGTAATACATAGCTCATTAAATAAAAAGCTAGAACTTACTCTGTGACAAGGTTTAAAGAGCGTAACTGCCAACAGCCGCGGTTAGGATTCGACTGCATAAATAGTTTACATGTTACCCCAAGAACGGTGTCAAAAACGTAAAATAGACATTAATCTTATAATTTAGGAAGGCCGGCTGTTTAAAAATGTGTTTAATAATATAGTTAGGTACAAATAACTAAGAACTATACCTTCTATGCAAGCAGCGACAGCTTACTGGGAGACAGTTGGACTGCCATGCAGATGTCTCGGGTTCGATCCCAAGGCGCGCATCTTTGACTTTTCGAAGTTATGTGCGAATGTTATAGCTAGTTATCACTCGCTTTAATGGCGAAGGAAAACATCGTGAGGAAACCTGCATGTGTGAGAATTCTCCGTAATTTTTTCAAAGATATATGAAGTCTGCCATCCTGCACTGGGCTAGCGTGGTCGACTATGGCTTAATACTTCTCACACTGAGAAGAGGCCCGTCCCCAGTAGAGGGACAGTTTAATACAGGTCGATTTTATAAGTTACTAGCTTTTGCACGCGGCTCCGCCCGCGTGGTACCTACGTCAATAAAAAATAGACTATGTCCTTCCTCAGGTTTTAAAGTATCTCTGTACTAAATTTCATTCATATCGTTGAGTGGTTTAACCGTGAAAAGGTAACAAACAGACAGAGTTACTTTCGAATTTATAATATTAGTAAGGATTATTATATCTTTATATATATAATTCTTCTGTACGTGTGTTGACAGTGAACTCGTCCTAAACGGCTGTACCGATTTGAATTAATTTTTTTGTGTGTGTTCAAGTGGATTCCAGGATGGTTTAGATTTGTTTATTTTCTCACCTGTACAGGACAACGTCTCTTGGGACAGCTAGCTATATATATATATATATATATATATATATATATATATATATATATATATATATATATCTTCATCAATAGTTTATGGTACCTGTAAACCATTTTCAAGGAAAGTGATATACAAAATAGTTTACGTTATTTGCAACTGACGTTACTATTTATTCAGTAAAATTAATGATCTTTAATCATGACCACAACTTTCTGTTACACGCTCTATAATTTTGTTATATTGCATTGAACTTGAGCTCGTTAAAATAATTGTAACGGTAATATAGTTACGTAAACGGCCAGTGATATCTTGGCCATGACCTTGGGGTATACAATAATTGTTTGTGTATGCAGTGAAAGGTACTGAGACCGTTATAAAATTGTGTACTACTTTAACATCTTACCACTGACATTTTGGAGTAAAATAGCTTCTGTCTGCGGCTTCACCCGCGTGGCTCTTATTGGATCGTACACCGGGATAAAAGAATCCTATGAGTTCCACCAGAACGTCTTCTATCGGTGTAGTTTCGTATAATCCTAAAATCTAAACAACTCTAAGATTTTTTATATTATGTAGTAGTATTTTAATTTCGCAGTGGACTACAAGTTTTTATTGTAGGTACGTTCTAGATTATTTATTTTTATTTGCTGTAGCCCGTGGTTTGCGTGTTAATAACGAGACGATTAAAAACGTTGATAGCTACAAAACCACTTACATATACTTGCTTACACTACACAAACACTACAAAACTTAATTATTAAAATGTCAGCCTGTATTTTAATAGTTAAGTTTGCACGTTGCACTGAATCAATTTCGTACTTACATATATGTATAATAAGCGGTATAATATGTGAAAATCTTGAATCTATTAAGATATTTTCTAATGGTGTTTGGTATTTAATATTGTCTTCTGTTTACGCGAATGTTATTCATTGATTTCAGCAGCCATTGTCACGGGGAGACCATGGCTGCTGAAAAGCAACCGAAACGTCGGGCAAAGTGTAAACCTAAATATAAATAGCTTTAATAATTTTATTAGCATAAAAATTAGTAACATTCAATAGTAATAGTAGTGTAACAGTTTTCAAAATTATGTCATAGATACAGTGTTAAATAAACAACGCGATAAAATCCGTATATGGTAGTTTCGGTGTTTTTTTTTTATTTCGGTGTTTGGTATTGTCAAAGATTTGAGCGTAAATATGAACTTGGTGACGCAGCGGCAATGAATGCGACTGCTGTGCAAAAGGTCTTAGGTAGGATTGTCTGGGTCTGGTTCAATGGATAGCCCGATACTCTGCTTGGTAGACGGCTCTCCTATTTAGTGAGCCTCCAGAACAAGGGGCGAAATGTATGTGTACTACACATTGCCTACTACTTTCGGGATGCAAGTATAAGAACATGTATGTATGTGCATACATATATGCATAAATCCTAATAATTATAAATGTGAAAGTTAAACGAAATGTTTGGGTGTGTGTACCTCAATCGGGCTAGCAGTTGAAAGGGTTTGAATGCAACTTGACTAACAGGTAGACATACATTTAAGCTAGTTTTTACACCTAAGATACCGTTTAGGCCTATATGCGTTTCCGTAGAATCCATGCGGGCAAAGTGCTGGCAGCATCTATTCTATACCTAGCTTTGCTCGCATTTCGCTCGTGACCCGTACTATTTAATAATAATAATAACAATAAGCATTTATTTCAATTAAGGTTACACAATAGTTAAATTTACTATGATGGCCATACTAGGCGCAGCCTGTATCGTGGCTATTAAAGAATACGATTGACTTACGCCTAGAACTTAACTATTATAAAAATATAAATAAATAAATAAATGTATGTAGGGCTCAAGTAATGGTACAGACAACTGTAGGACACCAGGATTTCCTTAAATAAAAGTTACCCTATCTCTTTTTCTGCACCTTTGCAAAATTTTATGATGATCGGTCGAGTAGCTTAGGCATGAAAGCGTAACAAACACACAAAACAACTATCATTCGTAATGATAACATAAAAACAAATGTGGTTAGTATATTTGCAATTGATATTACCTGAGTTTAACGGGTATTATCCATGTCAATGACAAAAACTCATACAAAAATAACATTGCTTCTTAGTGCCTCTCGAACCTCTAAGTGGGCTTACGAGACTCAGACATGAGCTAGCTACTCATAGATAGTTTATTGAATTTTTGTCTAGACATTACATGCGGATTCGCGCAAGCATGAATTAGCAAAAATTATAATAGCTTTAGTGACTCAGAATAACTGGCTGTATTGATAGTATATTGGTTTAAATGGGTCTCGAATTGAGTTGAGTGTTGTAAGTTCAATATCAGTTTAATAAAATCTGCACTCATTATAAATTGTTCCACTTTAAAATATTCCACCACGCCGGCCTTAACAACATTATAGAGAACCTCAAGATGTTATTCCGTTAAAGCAACTGATTATTAAATATTTTAATGCACACATGAATACAGAACCGCAGATTTGCGAGCTATGGGATCGAACCGGCGATCCCTGTAGTGGCAGTCCAATGGCATATCGCTGCTCTAGACCTTAGTTTGGTTAAAGTTTCAAAACTTTATGATAAAATTTATGATCGGCTGATCAAAAATAGCTACGAAATTCTTAATTATTGATATCGGCAAATTATTTGTATTTGTTTTTGAGGCACAGGAATCATTTCTAGCGTATGGATTTCAAAATATTTGTGGTGGTGAGCTTAATATTTTTTAGAACAGCGTGCAAGTGTGTCTTATTAATAAAAAAACAGACGGCATTCAAGTTTGAAACTTATTTCTTTTTTGTTACATTAAGGTTGTAATATATTCAAATGGCCCTTTAAACTGAAAAGAGAGCATAGAAACTTTATCACGATTTAAAAACCTGTTGAATGACATTTCATTTAATACGATGGTAATTTTTTGTTCGTACTGATTTTCTGCTTCATTGCGCCAAAGCACGAGACAAGTTATTGGAATTAGTCAATTAGTCTTTTTATGAATATCTCCGTAGGATAAAGGCACTAAAAACAATCATTATTGTTTTTTTTTTGTGTTTATTCGAATTACAAAAGTAATCAATAATTCTTTCTTCATTTTCTTCCTTGTTTTTGTAGTATCACGAGCCTGATATACACAATATCGCATGTATACAAAGGTGCTGTCCGCCGTTAATAAACAACATTTTTTAAGCTCCCTCTAAGGAAGAGGAAATCAAAGTGCTGGTTAATACAGCAGCAGGCAAGTTCTGGATTCTTGACAGGAATGTTAAGGCTTATAATGCGCTAAACATCGAAGGTTGCATACACTAAAAATTCTACTACTCATATTTCGTGTAACTTAGTTTTCAAGATATTTTTACTTTAGATAGTGTATAGTAAGTAAGAAAAGTTCTTAGAAATAATTGTTTATATTTTAGACAGTCATTCTTATTCGTTTGTTTGTGGCCAGTTTTCATAGAACAGTGTCTGGTGAAAGTTGCAGGAGTGAAAGGTCGTCGTAGTCACATGGACTGTAGATCAGATTGTTTATATAGGTATATAATTGTAGTACAGAAATGATTGTGCCGGACAGTTACAAGAGTAAACATTTTATAGCAATAGGTACTAGATTAGGTTATAATTCAAAGGGACTCTGTCTCTCTGTTTGTTTGAGGTATGCGACTCGGTTGTAGTACGACTATTTCACGGCTAAATTATTATACCAATTTAGAGAAAGGACTACATAGTAGGTAGGCTAAATACTTATTTATATCATTTTCTTTACGGAGTTTTCTTTTTAAAATAATTATTTATATTTTAAAAGGTAAATCATGCCATAGTCTTCCTGTGTCGCGGGTGACTTTACAAATATTTAAACAACGGACACAAATTACACCCATATTTGAAATAACAACTACTTGTGATCCTCATAAATATTCGATCGATCGATCCCACAACACTCGGCGCAGGAACAGTGGCGACGCGACCACATAACCCAATAGACCATCCGTGCCCTCAACCATCTTTGAGATATAAGAAAACGAATGAATAACAATTTGGATGATTATAAATAACATCAATACAATCCCGTCTTGCACCAGAAGGTTCAGCAATTCCTTTTTATGCCGTACCATACAACTTTGGAACAGTCTTCCGGCACACGTGTTCCCTCCTTTCTATGACATTGGGTCCTTCAAACGTAGTGTCAAGAAGCATCTGGTCAGACCGGTTTGACACTGACGACGGCTAGAAGACATCCATCTTCTTCTCGTCGTCATTGTCTCTGGACTGTAATTGGGTTTTCAATCAGGTAGGTTACAATCACATTGTCACGATAAAAGTTAAATAAAAAAAATTTTTGTTTTGCTTACCATTGTAATATTGTACGGTAGTGATTCAAGCAGTTGCCTCTATCGAGCCGAGAGTTACAGATTCGGTCTTCCATGGACGACAATAAATTGTATTGTGTTTTATTATTTAGAAACTTGAGACACAACGACAATAATCTAATCTACAACAAACATACGTACTCATGTATATTTATGCACCAAACCGACGCGCAACCCTTGCTTCCAGTTCCTTGCTTCATAAGAAAATGTAAAACACACAATATCAACGCTTTATTGCGTTGGCTGACACATAAATGTTCTTTATTCATAAGTTAGAACTAAGTAATTAGCATTGCAGCACTTCTTATTTATACAGTGCGAACTTACTCAAGTTGTAGTCTGTAATCATTAAAGAGCAACAAGTCATTTATTTCTAAGTTAACAGTTAAAATGTATACCTTCGATGTATTGTAGTTTAAAGTAAAATTAAAGTAATGAATTTAGACGCTCTCGTCAATGCTCTTTGGTTATATTAAATTTGATGGTTTTAATTAGTAGAAAATATTGCAATTTTGTAATAGGGTTAGAATAAACTAGGTCATGGACATCTACTTTATTACATTATGAAAGGACATCTACTTTATTAAATTATTTCTCCCAGTCTCGACTAATATAGTTTGACGATTGAAATTAAAGCAGACATGGTCACGGGGAGACCATGGCTGCTGAAAAGCAACCGAAACGTCGGGGAAAGTGTAAACCTAAATATAAACAGTTTTAATAATTTTATTACACTAAAAAAATTTGTAAAATTCAATAGTAGTAGTAGTGTAACAGTTTCAAAATTATGTAATACAGTGTTAAATAAACAACGCGATAAAATCCGTATAAATGAGTTTAAATTCAATGAATAACATTCGCGTAAACAGAAGACAATATTATAGTTTGACGATTTTTAATAAGACCCATAGTCTTGTTTAAAGCTTAACAATATAATAAGCGTAGCTAGTAAATTGTCAAACCGTAGCTAGCAGCGACCACACAGCCCTGTGTGGCTGTGTGGTCGCTGGTAGCTAGTAAGTAATCGATGGATTAACCAAAGCCCTCTGTGCAGTCCAAATAAATATGTAGCAGTCTTTTGTAGTACTCTACGCAGCTAAATGAAATTGTCCTATATTCGGTCTTTGCTGAGAAGGATTTCTATCGTTCGTTCGTCTGCCGCATGAACCTCGAGAAGTCCTATTTCTTTCAACGGTGACGTGGAAGACCTAAACGTAGATGATGGGATGACTAAGATGCCTTTGAAAAGGACTGATAGTGCATAGCAAAGAACAGATAAATATATGAAATAAAATAAAAAATAAAAAATAAAAACAGATGATTTCGATATCCAAGGAGAGACGTTACCAGCATTGGAAAACAATAATAGGTTAACTAAAAGGATTTGTAAAGCTTTACTTACCAGTACTGCTGTGACTCCACTTTTTTAGCGTCGAAAAAGCGCAATCAGTTCTTTCGTATGGTTACTTGCAATCTTAAGGACATAATAGTATATAATGTAAAAAATATAACCATAAAAGCTGAATATTATTGATTTGAATGAATTTATATGACATGATGATGACTGGCTACACTGCCCAATATTATTTTGCCGATTGCGGTTTTGCCGCATCACAAAAGCTGCAAATTAAATACAATGAAAAAACAAAATTTGGAATCTCTTTTACCAGTTAAATTTTCTTCATGTGCAATAAATCACAAATTAAATTGTTTATAACAGATGCGTCGACATTTATTCAATCTGCAATGGAAAGCCTATAAAGGCTATTAAGGCGCTATAAAGGCTTACGAGAATCCATAAAAAATGATCAAAACACCAACGGAACCGGACTTTATACGGCACACGGAACATCTTCGAAGTGTACCACGGGGTAAAGAGAACCTGTTGAGAAATAATAATGTAGGAATGTTGTCATGGTCGTAACCACAGGACGGGCTCGGAATAAGGTAGACTGCATGAGGTGGTCTTTGTAGTGAGAGCTAGCGACAAGATGAAGCGAGAAAGCTGTCGCTTGTACGACGATTACATTGTGGCTTGCTATAATGCGAATGATACACATTGAAATTAAACTATTTTGTATTAATTTCTTTGTAGTTGATTATAAGCATTACTTTTGAACTATAATGTCCTCCTGACCGAATTTCGGTCACGGCGGCCAATCTTAACGGAGACTGCCCATCGGCGCAGGAGATATTATAGTGCTAGTATGTGCGCAAACACAAGTGCACTCTCTGTTCCCTAACTCTCATGATCCGATGAGACGAATAATCCGACACGACCGGAGAGAAATCAGTGCGCAGGACCAACGGCTTTACTTGCTTTCCGAGGCACGGGGGTGTCTAACACCGCCAACTTTCTAATTCTGGGCTCGTATTGAGATTTCTTAACAGAAAAACCTAATAACTTTTTGTTGGCCTGACCCGGGATTCGAAACCGAGACCTCATGCACAGCAGTCGCATTCACTATCGCTGCGCCACGGATCCGTTTATATTTCATAAATAAATATATGTAAACTGGTTTCGGTAATTTAAAGAAATTTACCACGATTTTTTGTTGCTTTGTTGCGTTATTAATTATTGATTTGTGTACCTATACCATACCATAACAATAGGAAAATAGATTTAAATAATGCTGTTTATTATTAAAACGATTTAAGCTCTAGCACGTACGTCGTAATTAACATCTTAGTTTAATTAAACTAAGCTAAAAAGCACAAAAATTGGTATGCGTTTTCGCAAATTTATGGGTGGCTTGGACTTTTACCAAAACACGTGGCTGACTTTTTTGTCGTGGACTTTTTTGTTGTGAATAAGTTTCGTTGGATTGAAATTACGGATTTAAGAGGATTTGTAAATTCAGTTCTATAACGACCTGTATCCAAATGGAATATGGTTTTAACATAAATGAATAAACTAAATAAGACTATCACCTCCATTCGTATTAACGGACGTTGCGTCTGGGGTTAACATATTCATTTAATGCAATAAGTTGCATAAAAAATCGCTGCAATCGCCGAGGCGACCTTTCAAACCACAACGCCAATCGTGCAGTCACATAAAAGAATAGATTATACATGCGACTTCGTTTGCGCACACATTTGGACGCAATGTCATTATACATACATCCGATACTACTAACTAAATTAAAAGGATATGATTTATAAATAATGATAACAATTAACGTTTATTTTATCATCACAATATACACATCTTTATATACCTACATATATAAATCGCCTGCGCGTGTGTTGGTTATTAAACTCCTCCTAAACGGCTGGACCGATTTTGATTAAATTTTTTATGTGTTCATGTGGATTTGAGAATGGTATAGATTTGGTATTTTTGAAATTTTTCTTTTTCGTGTTTACAGGACATCGTCTGTCGGGTCCGCTAGTATTATATAAACAGTATTAACAAATATTACATTAATCAGTGTACAACATATTATATTGTGAGGGACTGGTGCCTAAGCTAGGCTCGAAGCCTGTGTTTCAGTTGTAGAAATCTGATAAAAGGCTTTTGCATGAAGCTCAAAGAAACAAACTGACGTACATATAAAAAAACGGAACACAAACTCTAACTTAGTCGATTGGAGTTACTTTTGAAATATCTTAAGTGTACAACTATTTTACGGTTTTGTAATTGTATAGACCATGGATTACAAACACAATGGATATCCTTTAAATATACATCACGAATGGTCATACTTCATACTGGTTAATTAATTATATATCAGTATATCTTACTGTTAACTAACTATATTTTTAATCGCTATCGCTTATATTTTGTGACACTCTATAGGGTGAAGTATTGAACAAATTACGATTTGCCCAACCTAATGAGACATCTAATAAGTTCCTCGCGGGGATTTCATAAAACTGAGATGGAGAACAAAACATGTCGATAATCATACGAGGCTGTCATACATATCACTTTGATTAAAATAATATTGGCTGTCTTATTGTCCAACTAACTTTTACTTCATGGCGTGAACCTTATTATCTGAGGTCAAATATATTTATTTTATATGTGCTGGTTTATTAGTTAGCTAGCTTATTAGGTATAGATACAATCTCGGCTTCTCGAGTCAATGTCACTGCACGCTCCGGCTCATTCACGCTGGTGATATCTTAATCCTTCCCGTGTCTCTTGTCAGACCAGATGAGCCGTCAGGTCCGATACTACGTAATTTATTGACGTATGCAACATCAGTGAACACAATGTTTCAACATGGCATCTTAAGAACGCTTAAGACGTTGACTATTGCCGCTTTTGTCAGATGTGTTCTAGTTAGTGGTAGATTCTCTGTTGCAACTATTGTGACTATAACAAGGTAATTTCACTGCGATCTTGGGTACAAGTGAGCTAGTCTGGCTAGTTTGAGACATAATTTGGCTGTGTGGAGTTCTCTCTCTTAATATATTATGTGACTTTATAAAAGTACTAGATTTTGACCGCGGTCTCGCGTAAATGTAATATAGGTAATTTTTTTATCCCTCGGGTACAATACTTATATGTATAATACATGTCCTTTTCTGTACCCCTGACTATGTGTATGCGAAATTAGATGATGATCGATCGAGTAGTTAGGGCGTGAAAGCGTAACAAACAAACATACATTCGAATTTATAATATTTGCTCGTATTTATCTTCTTTAATCTTTTATGTAACTAATGTAAACATTTGATTTAGTTAAATAATCTAAATTTTCTTTGAGTCATAGCAAAGTAACTTACAAGATTATTTGATTCCACAATTTCATTTTAGACTTTCCTGAAGTTCGTGCTGAAACTTTAAATTAAGTTTGATATTGTGCGTATATAAAACTAATGCTAATAGTTTCAAAAACTTACTTAATTAGAAAAGGAAAGTTCACAATTCATGTGGAGCATAAATTTAAGTTTCTGGAAACAAAGAAGCTTGAAATATCATTCGTAGATTAAACCAAAAAAATATTTTTCTGTTAGGGTTAATTTTAAATATGAAAATCTTTAATCCTTGTTATTTAAAATTACTTACGATTTAGAGAGAATATGCACCACAGAACATCCTACGCGTAAGCGCAGCGGCGGACCAGCTCTATGCTTTTTCATATCGTTGTCCTTCACATTCTGCACTGCCACATAAATTTTCTAACATGCCAAGCTAGGTTGACTTTGGCCTGTTTGAATAGTTATGTATCTAGAATAAAATTAGCGGTTACAGTATAGCCAAGGCCTAGTTAAGGGCTGCATGCGAATGCCATGATATACTGCTAAACTGGTAATATAAACATGAGGTTAGCTACACGGGTATTAGACGCCAGCTATGTTAAGACAAATGGACGCTGTGGTGCTTCTGAAAAATTATTTATAGGAATTCCTATCAAGACTTGTTCAAGCTAAGTGTTATTAATATTCACCAGGGACATATGGCTAGACGTTGGTTTCAAATATCGTTTCACGATAGGCCGTAAGCGTATGAGCACAGCTTGACTTACTTAAAAATGTTTCTCCATCGCAGCCCGGAGTTAGTTAGCGGAGTTAGTTGGACACCTCCATGCCTCGGAAAGCACATAAAATCCTTTGTTTGATCTGTCTCCGGCTGTGTCGGATTGTTGTCCCATCGGATTATAAGAGTTAGGGAATAGAGAGTGCACTTATGTTTGCGCACTATAATATCTCCTGCGTAAATTACCAGTCGCCGTTGAGATTAGCCGCCGTGTTTGAACTTTGATGTACCTTTATTAATACATATTATATGCAAGATGTCCATGAATCCAACCAATAAATCCCTCCTAGACCTACATAAGCTATAAGTACCTAAACTTTCTAAGCCCCGATAAGATCAGGACGCATCAACAACAAGTACATTTACAACTTTTTCCTTATACATGTCGAGCGGGCAATAACGTGATATCGCGGACCGGTCCCGGCGCACACCCGGTTGTTCCACGGCCGTTGACTCGGACACTTGAGTCTTAAAGTTTGGGACTACAGGAGATAACACGAGGCGTACATTCAGTTTCCTTATTTGTATGTTGACCTTGAAATTAATAATTTTGATTAGTGTTTAGTGACAATGACAAGCGTAAAAAGATATTTTTATTGCATGGATTAGATTGGTACGGTCAAGTTCCAATAGAATGGCTATGCTACTGGTTTGATTCCATCCAATTCGATGAAAGGTGATTAATTTCTTTAGAACAGATACAATTCAGGCAAAAATACATAGAACATTTTAGCCGCGGCCGGGCTTCCTTGGTCTAAATATCTATTCCACAGGAACTGTGCATATTAGCGAAACTGTTATGACCTCGTATTTTGGTACTATTTTTGGGCTATTTTATTATTATTGCCCGTAGCAGCATAAAAACCGTCACTATTTTCAATTACGTGAGTCTAAAACCTTAGCTGGTGTTAATGTTGGTGTTGTAAGCATCGATCCATATCTACGGTGATAAAGACTGCGTGAAGCTATGTATGTATTTATGTAATTATCTGGCCGGTCAACTATCTCTATGCAAAAATCAATAACGAACCCCAACAGGAGACTAATACCTGCGAAGTTTTATGTTATGTTATATACCTACATAATTATGTCGTAGTAAAAAGGGTGTTTATCTTTGAGATTAAACGATTTTAAACGGCATACGATATTAATTTTATTTTTCCATAATTTCATTAGAAAAAATCTATCTTTAACAATAAGACGCGTGTTGGGGTTCGTTGTTAAAGAAACTAATAAACAGAATTTTGCATTATAATATTAGTAAGAAATTTTGTTAATATTCCTTAACAAATAGGCCTTCAATAAATAATATCCTACTTTGTAATGCTAAATACTCTTGACAAATCGATGTATTGTCATACTGAGATGTTAATAAGTATAAAAAAGTACATTTGTTGATCATAAACCCTTTACCACCTAGATACAACTGGCTGTAAGTAAGACGATACTTATTTATAGAAAAGAACCAACATGTGATTAATTTACACACTGACCGAGATTTGCTTATTATATGCTGAAATGATAAATGATTCATGTACACTTTGCAGATTTGAATAATTAAGACTTGTTACTAAGATGGCCTCCTTAGCCCGGTGGCATGAACTTATGCTTGTGTTTGCGAGCGATTGTGAGATCAGTTTTAATCCCGGGTCGAGAAAGTTACATGATTTTACTATTGAGACATTCTCGGTAATAACGCTGTCACGTAGTTCGTAGGTGGAGGGGGAGGGGGAAAGTTTTTAGCACGTGGGCGACCAGGGAAGTCTTAGTTGCGGAGATAAATTAAATACTGTAATTCGCAATTACACCATCTTTAAAAACGGAAGCTAATACAATATCTAGGTTAGGGGCAAAAGTACGCGATACTCAATTGTTACTCAATAAGAAGTATCTCAGAACATGTTTCTAGAAAAGGCTACGCTGCGAGGCCCGGCTGGAGCACAGATGAGACACTTATCTTGATGAGCGTCGGCAGGCGAAAGAGCGCGATCCAGAGCATGGCCGTGGTTCCAGAAATGTGTCTAGTAGACATTAAAATTAGACTGTACGGATGACGTCGTGGTTTAAGTAGTGGTCTCGCCACTGTCACCGCGTCGAGTGTTGTGGGTTCGATCCCCAGACGGGACAAAAAATTGGGTGATTCATAATAAATTGTGTCCGTTGTTTGAATGTTTGTAAATGTCTCCCACAACACAGGAATTATTCCTAGTGCGGGAGTCACCTTTTAAAAACTAAAATACACTATTATCCCTATTTTGCCAGCTATGATTTTAGGTTATACGTAATAAGGGAGTGACTCTACTGACATCTACCGGACAGTTACAGGCTCCGTGTTGTTATTGATGTTGTTTATTATACTGCCAGTCTATTATTTTTTTTTAATTTTGCACCAAATTAAACAATGGTGGACTGAATGCCAAGGGCATTATCTACCAGTCGACCTTAGGGTGACGCAGAGATAAAAAGAAGTAGGTGCATACAGCAACGCGAAACATACATGTAAATATACTAAAGAATATCACAATAGTAATTATATATTACACAATATATACATACCAATAAATATATTATATAATCTAAATAAAATATATACAAATATATATATGTGTATCTATATATATAAAGATATATGCATACATACATACCTTTAAACATATATACATACGTATCATATTACTGATGAGATTACTCCGATAAGCTGTCTATATCTTCTCTCAGAATGAGAAATCTGCAGCTACGGTCTACCACATTATCAGTCCAATCCAAAACCAATAACACTTTGTTCAACCCGCGAATTGAACCCATGACCTTATGTACAGCGGTCGTATTCAGTACCGCTGCTTTCTGAAGAGAAATCTAAAGTTCTAAGTATTTCGACTTTTATAGTGAAGAGTTAAATAGCTTTTCTATTTGAAAATATTTCTATTTACAGCGCCGGGGAAATTGTTACTATCAATCACTATTAAATGATTTTTCTACATCAAAACCCATTTATTTGATTTGGTTCTCTGATTTGCTTTATTCATAAAATATACAATGATTTATTGATAGAAATATTTACATGAGGAACTCGACTTTTATTACGATTTAGTAAAACATTTAGAGCAGCGATAGCTCAGTGGGGACACCAACAGACTGCAATGCAGTGGGTCTCGGGTTCGAACCCACGTCGCGCACCTCTGACTTTCGGAAGTTATGTGACTTTTCGAAATTATGTGCGTATTGATTGACAATTATCGCCTGCTCCTTACCTCGGACAGCATGTTAAGCCATCGGTCCCAGCTGCCATGAACATCTATGGCAGTATTGGGGAAGTCGACACAAAAGATCCCACTGGGTCGAAGTGTCACCAGTCTGTACTGACTGGCTCCCACACAAGATAAGATAAGATAGAAAAACATTTTACTAAACCTATACTGTCGCATAAGTTTTAAATAAGTACCATAAGAGATGAGGTTAGATTTGCACTGTGACTTGTCCATCATAGTTTTTAGAGGTCTGGTGAGGTAAGGCTGCTGAATAGTGCTCTGATTACGACAATCTCTGATTCTTGAGACCCTATTAGCGGTACATTCTATAAAGAGGTACTAAGTTTTTAAATATTGTAAGTCACAAACATTTGCCGCCAGTTCGCCTGCATGATTTACGGTGCTAATTGGTGGAAACTGCTTCAATTACATAGAATTTAGTTTATATTTGGTCCTGAACTCCAAGCTACTAAACTGTGACTACGGCATCAAAATCTGTTTAGTAGTCTTTGTGTGATACCGGCACAATCAAGCTGACGGATAAAATTCTGTTAACTGTTGTTTTAAGTTCATATTGATTTTTAAAAGATACTATATACAATGACGTAATATAAATAGACGCGTCATACATGAACATCACGGCACTCGAAAACAGCGTAAATACTATCGGTAGCTAGACAGCTACTTAGACGCACGAAGAAAGGGAAAGAAAGTAAAATGTTATCTACGGAATTCCTGTTGTTAGAGAGAGATAAATATATTTTTTAATTACGTTGTCATTTTGTGGTGCATGCTTATTGGCCAAGCGCGAACACGTGACTTACCTCAGGCGCCAGCTGCCGCTAGAAGGCATCGAAAAAATAAAATATAATCCATTTCTCTTGATACTTACGCATGAAATGATCCTTTTTATCTTTCACAGTTGCAGTATAATTTTTACATTTCCTAAAAACACAGGACGGCATTATTTTTTGTTGTTGTGGAAGTTATTCACTCAAGTTATTTTAATGTCACGTGCACCTGCGGCACTGGTTGGTACGTGGCTAAATGGACTTCTGGTAATTACATTGCATTCATGTTGCCACTACAGAGCGTCGGCAACGTATCTATAAGTTAGAATTTTAAATTATTAAGACTGCACGGATGGTAGAATGGTTCAGATGATCCTCTTGCCGCTGTCACTGCGCCAAGTGTTTTTGGTTCGATGTCCACATGCAATAAAAGTTGTTGTCTCCGTTGTTTGTGTTTGTAAAGTCCCCCGCAACACAAAAATTAATCCTAGTGCAGGAGATGTTATTATTTAAAAAAAGAAAATGGCTACACAATCTAGTTTTAATCTATACTTCTATACTAATATTATAAAGCTGAAGAGTTTGTTTGGTTGAACGCGCTAATCACAGGAACTACTGGTTCGAACTGAATAATTATTTGTGTTAGATAGCCTATTTATCAAGGAAGGCTATAGGCACGCTACGAACAATAAGAGCGGTATATCAATAAAAAATGTCGCAAAGCGGGAAAATATCTCTTATGTGAAGCAGACAAGGTTGCGCGGGTCAGCTAGTTTTATAATATTACTAGATGTGCCCGCCGTTTCACCCGTGTTTATGATTACTGCGCCGCCCCCGTGGGTCGTAACGTGATGTTATGTAGCCTATAACCTTCCTGGATAAATAGGCTATCCAACACTAAAATAATTTTTCAAATCGAACCAGTAGTTCTTGAGATTAGCGCGTTCAACCGAACAAACAAACAAACTCTTCAGCTTTATAATATTAGTATAGATAGTATAGTTAGATAATATAATATCAAAAGGTACTAAAGTCCGTGTGTATCATATACACATCAAAACTTAACGATATGAGTTATTTAGTGAGGTTACATCGGCTCTGTCTTAAGGGACTGTGGTGCACAACTTGAACTTGGATACACCCTAACTGAAAGAGCTACGTAAACATACCGATACGATTTTGTATACGATCCGCCGGAATGATAAAATAAGACATTATAGTATTAAGAAAACTGTAATAAAATTGGTAGTTAGCGAGATGATCAGATGATATTTACTTGGGAAATATAATTCTCATTAAATTGTAACTATTAATATGATAACTGATAAGCTTAACATTGTTTCTACGATCAGCTTAGGTTAAACAGTTTATCTGAGTTTCTTTGTGTCCGTTGTTTAACCGTTGTAAAGTTTCTACCAAAATCAAATAAATAATTTTAAAGATTTTGTGTCCACCATATGAAAATCCTAAAGCACTAGAATCCTGGGGCAGTGTCTTAGATACAGCAATATAGCCAAATAATTAATATAATTATTTTATATGTCTGGCGGTTGGATGTTCGAAAAAGACAACTCCCGCACTAGGAATAATTCCTGTGTCGCGGGGGACTTTACAGACAAGCAAACAACAGACGCAAGGAAAAGCCAGACTCGGAACAACCATTTGTGGATCACACAAATGTTTGTCCCGTGTGGGAATCGAACCCACAACACTTGGCGCGGCGGCAATGGTGTTTTATACGCATCAACTAACTTTTGTAGAGTCGCTAAGACGCAAGCGATATTCCTGTTGTTAGTAGGCTATGCCAACTGGTTACTACCAGGCCAGCTATATGTTTGATTATCAATTTAGGTATATAATAATAAATAAAAAATTTAACAAGCCCCCGACACAAAATTCATTTGATACCAATATTGAGGGAGTTGTGAAAAAAAAAACTTCATTTTGTGGTGGCGGCCATCTTGGATTTGAAATTTATCATAGTATATAGTATTCTACTAGTATTTTACTAGTCAAGCTCTTTCATTTAATACCCATATTGAGGGAGTTGTGAAAAATATGTAATCCGCCATTTTGTGGCGGCGGCCATCTTGGACAGATTTTCATCAAACATAACTAAGAACACGCCCGACTAATTCACTTTTCAAACAAAAGAATCAAAATTAAAATCGGTTCATCCGTTCGGGAGCTACGATGCCACAGACAGACACACACACACACACACACACACAGACACGTCAAACTTATAACACCCCGTCGTTTTGCGTCGGGGGTTAAAAAAGGTGCCACGTACTCTAAAGGCTTACAGAGAGAAGTAACACAACACCAAATAATTAAAACCGGTACGTTCTGTATTAATGTGAGCACGATGCGTGCGAGCCGTATAATTTATTATAATATCAGCATAATTTTATTTGCTTCTGTCGACTTAATTATGAAGACACGTGTTATGAATATCCTCTGAAAGTCTGACAAAGTATTTTGAGAGGACAAAGGTTTGATATTTTATACTGTAAAAGTGATTTATTGTTATGTTCAACGAGCTACAAATCATTTCTGGTAAAGCATATTGTTTAAATCTTGTGAAAAGTACGAGATGGCGCAGTGTTAGGGAATACGTTTACAATTCAATTTCAATGCTTTATTGCTCTCCATATGTATTAGATGTAGATACAAAGAATAAAAGAGCAAATATAGACCCCGTCGGGCACAGCAAAAAAGATAGAAGAGAAGAAAGGAGGAAGCCACTGGTATAATTTTTATAATATTGCAACAATTATTATTTATACGTAAATAAGCAATCATTAATTCTGAAGTACCTAGAGCTTACATTTCAACTTTTTTATTTATTTATATTTTTGTACTAATAATATTATTTTTGTATTAAATTAGTTTGTGGTTATAATTTACTTTGTATGTGTATGAGGTCTCGAGTAGGGAAGTGTTACTTGTGTTTATCTGATTATAAATTATCAGTAGTAGTACTACAGCATCTGGCTATATCCTCGATAGATGGTAATAGATCTGGCTACTATTACGTGAAACTTAATACCATAGCTGGATAAATGTAGGTTTAATACTCGTCTGCCTATCGAGGACTCAGCGTGTAAAAGTATATCTTAAGACTATCAAAGTAAAGATTACCAATACTACGGTAATATCGTAATGTCTCTGCTGTTACTATTATCCTCCACTAACGGGTTACGGTCAGACGAACTGTATATATTTTCACAGACTAGATTTTGGAGAAGATATACTTTTTATATGCCGTAGAACCCGTATTCCTTACAAATGAAATTTCTGATATGTTTGCGATAAGTGTTCCTTGTTATGTCTGCCGCTTTGCTTTGAAGATAATTGGAATAATTATTTTCGACACCTCATATTTACTTTTGATTACATTCGTTCTCATTTATCCTAGATAGAATTTATTGCTTTTTTAAGGAACAACAGGTCTAGAAATAATTCTAAAGGTTGCTACACACATATGCGGGCCGGCATTGTCAGTTCGGCAGTATTTCTTGAACAACAAAGCCGACCCAAAATAATTACTGCACTTGTTCGGTTTCAATCGGCTTGTGCCGATCGGTTAGTTCATTCGGGTCGACACATCATTCGATTCAGCGATTCATTAACAAGCCAATCGGCATAAGTCGGCAGTTGCCAAGCCGAGTGATTATGTGCGACAGCCGAGTAGTTTGCGATTCCCGAACATTTATCTACATATAGTCGATTTTACCGCCGGGCTGTGCGGCCCGCTTATGTGTGTAGCAACCCTAATATATAATATTCAGGGAACTTTACTAAAATATAAACAACCGACACAAAGAACACCTAGGCTCGGACCAATCATTTCTGGATCACACATATATTTGTACCGACCTGGAACCCTCAAGACCCACCGTAATGATAGTGGCGAGGCGATACGTTAAACTACAACGTCATACAAGCATTTTTACAGTTTATATTTTGCCTATAGTTTTCCTAGCACCCATCATAACCCTATGTTTAATCTAGGTCACTACGGAACAGCTTGACAGGTAGTTACCGAAGTTAATACTCCCATTATAGGTATATCGTAACTCCTCAATAATTGCTTAACGAGCAATATCATCAATTCAACCATGTTAATTAGGGTGTAAAAGATTAACAGAATTTATGACGAGTTGATCACCTAATTGCAGAGCTGTGTAGGTATCGATTAACGCTAAACATCGAGTTAGGTTTATCGAGTAATTTAATTACATGTGTCGTTAAATTGCTGAAGGTTATGTTGAAACTTTAACAGTGCCATTTAGAAATCGGAATACTTGTCAAGAGATCGTTCCTGATTTTGTGTTAATTTATAAGTTATGTATTATTAATAAATTATGTGACTGGATGCATTGATGGTAATTATATGATACATAAAAACAACGTATTGCATCATTTACGGGTCACGATGTTAGAACCCGTGCTGCTTCGAAGAATTGCCTAACAGAAAAACTCAAAAACAATTCGGCCGCCCCGGAATCTCGAATTCGATCTTATATTGATGCTAGAAACCCAACAAGACATAATCGAATTATATATAGCAAACACAACAGAAATATAAGCACATCGTTAATACCGTTCTTGCAAAACACGCTTCGGAGAGACCAACATTAAATGTTTATCGTAAGCTGTACTTAAAGGCGCACATATTGCACCAATGACAGGGATATAAATCATTTAATCCAATGAGCAAATAAGATCTTTTACGAGATCAGATGCAGCGAGTGTTGATATTCGACAAAGATTACGATCGCCACATACGTCAAATTCGGTCAACCGATTGATCCGATATTATTTGATAGCCGGTAGTTCACTTTACGAGGGCTGACTATTACTCTGGCACATAATTGAATTGGTATAGTTTTATATATATTTATTGGCACTCGGTAATGTCAATTATTTCTCTTTATCAATTAAGCCTTGCATGTGAAAGGTTGATACTTCAATAATTGGTAACGGTGGCAGTATCCTCCACCCGAATCTTTCTATGACAGCTAATATCTATATATCGCTACATATAAATAGGCAACTCTCAGTACCTTTTTATTCTCTGTTTGTCAACCGCTTTATTGTTTAGTAGCTACCAGTAGCTACTGGTGAGCTTGAGTGTTATGATTAAAGAATGGTAACAACTGGTTGTTTCGTATATATGCATGTAGATATAAAACAAAACAGGTAAGCACCCTTTGCCCCTCTGATTATAAACTGATTTTCTTTTCTTTTAGTTTAGAGGCTATTAACTGACGACTGGGCGAACACTAGTATATATCAAGGTGCCAGATATCATATTCTACATGTTGGAACAACAACATACATTGTTGTTTTGTTGTGTAAGACAACAAATTCTTCGGTAACAAAGATTTCCTCTAATTTCATCGTGTAACATTCAAAATTGAGATATATTTATACACCCAGAATATATATGTATTTCAATGAAATTAAATAAAACCCTGGATTGTTATACCTCGTTAGATAGCTGATGAAACGTAAATATTTTAAAACACATCTGCCGAACAACTGCCATAATATTTTTTTAGATATTCCTTAGAGAAAAATAAACTTTCTAATATTTTTTTAAATTTCTTAACTTTCACTTGTCTACTACGGCCTATTCTATTAACTTATGCACTATTTTAATGATTGTCGTCCTAAAACATCTAATTACACATTTAAAAATGCAATAATAATAATAATAATAAGACCCAAAAAGTCAACAAAATTTAATTTAGTAGCCTACAAATCGGCAATTTTCGATAAAATAATTAAAAGTCGAATATCTCGAAAAGGGTTAAGTTTAGAGTAGGGTGTTTCATAGTGAAATAAGTCAGAAATGATGGGTACTCCACGCCCTTAACGGATCTAGCACGACTTTTCCTGTAACCCTGTATATATACAGGGTGTTTTTTAGTATAGTAAAAACCTCTCAGGGGGTAATTATAGTTGTTATTATGAACAACTTTTATTCTGGGTCATTGCCGAAATCACGAAAAAAGAAACAGCTGTTTCATACAAAATTGGACTTTGACCTCGAAAAAATGTATGGAACAGCTGAATTTTTTTCGCGATTTCGGCAATGTCCCGGAATAAAGATATATATATTATATCTTGGCAAAAACCCTAGGCAAAAAGTAAACTGTAAAACTGCTTGTATGGCTTAGTAATTGAACTTATTGCCTCGCCACTATCATTACGCTGGGCCTTGAGGGTACCAGGTCGGTAGAAAAATCTGTGTGATCCACATATGATTGGTCCAAGCCTAGATGTTCACTGTGTCCGTTGTTACAACAAACTTGCACTTGTTCGTTGTTGTCCGAACAAGTGCAGTAATTACTTCGGGTCGGCTTTGTTGTTCGATAAATACTGCCGAACTGACAACGCCGGCCCGCTTATGTGTGTAGCAACCTTTAGATTTATTCCTAGACCCGTTGTTGTCTTAAAAAAGCAATAAATTCTATCTAGGATAACTAATAACGAATGTAATCAAAAGTATTTATGAGATGTTGAAAATAAATTGTTCCAATTATCTTCAAAGCAAAGCGGCAGACATAACAAGAAACACTTATCGCAAACATATCAGAAATATCATTTCTAAGGAATACGGGTTCTACGGCATATAAAAAGTATATCTTCTCCAAAATGTAGCCTGTGAAAATATATACAGTTCGTCTGACCGTAACCCGTTAGTGGAGGATAATAGTAACAGCAGAGACATTACGATATTACCGTAGTATTGGTAGTCTTTACTTTGATAGTCTTAAGATATACTTTTACACGCTGAGTCCTCGATAGGCAGACGAGTATTAAACTTACACTTATCCAGCTATGGTATTAAGTTTCACGTAATAGTAGCCAGACCTATTACCATCGATCGAGGATATAGCCAGACACTGTGCTACTACTGATAATTTATAATCAGATAAACCCAAGTAACACTACAGGGTGAATATGAAATCGTGTAATTCCTTTTAACCACGCATTCTACTGGTGATATAGAATAACCCTGACCATATTTTTATTTAATTAGATTTATTTTTTTGAATAATTTTTATTCCGTTTTTTTCGTGAAATGGTGTCAGATAGTCATATGTTAACCAACCGAGGCAATTTTAATTTTTTACTAATTAAAATAAAAAATCATATTAATAATTAATGTCGTAAATAATAACGGGCGGTCCTTTTTATTGCACCTTATTATTTACGACATCAGTTATTGTTATGTTATTATTTTTAAATTAAAAAAATATTAAGATTGTGTCAGGTGGTTAAAATATGACTATTTGAAATCATTTCATGAAAAAAATCTGTACTCTAATTTTGCCGAAACCATTATTCTAATTAAGAAAAATATGGTCAGGGTTATTCTATATCACCAGTAGAATGCGTGGTTAAAAGGAATTACACGATTTTAAAATCACCCTGTATACTCTACTCGAGACCTCATACACATACAAAGTAAATTATAACCACAAACTAATTTAATATAAAAATAATTAATAATTTATTATAAAATTCACACAAAAATAATATAATTAGTACAAAAATAAAAATAAATAAAAATGTTGAAAAGTAGAATCTTCGTCTTCAGAATTAATGATTGCTTATTTACGTATAATAAATAATTGTTATAAATATATTATTGTTTGCAATATTATAAAAATTATACCAGTGGCTTCCTCCTTTCTTCTCTTCTATCTATTTTTCTGTGCCCGATAGGGTCTATATTTGCTCTTTTATTCTTTGTAACTACATCTAATACATATGGAGAGCAATAAAGCATTGAAATTGAAATTGTAATCGTATTCCCTAACACTACGCCATCTCGTACTTTTCACAAGATCCAAACAATATGCTATACCAGAACTGATTTGTAACTCGTTGAACATAACAATAAATCACTTTTACAGTATAAGATATTAAACCTTTGTCCTCTCAAAATACTTTGTCAGACTTTCAGAGGATATTCATAACACGTGTCTTCATAATTAAGTCGACAGAAGCAAATAAAATTATGCTGATATTATAATAAATTATACGGCTCGCACGCACCGTGCTCACATTAATACAGAACGTACCGGTTTTAATTATTTGGTGTTGTGTTACTTCTCTCTGTAAGCCTTTAGAGTACGTGGCATCTTTTTATTATATACCTAAAATGATAATCAAACATATAGCTGGCCTGGTAGTAACCAGTCGGCATAGCCTACTAACAACAGGAATATCGCTTGTGTCTTACCGACTCTACAAAAGTTAGTTGCCGCATATAAATAACCATTGCCGCCGCGCCAAGTGTTGTGGGTTCGATTCCCACACGGGACAAACATTTGTGTGATCCACAAATGGTTGTTCCGAGTCTGGCTTTTCCTTGCGTCTGTTGTTTGCTTGTCTGTAAAGTCCCCCGCGACACAGGAATTATTCCTAGTGCGGGAGTTGTCTTTTTTGAACAGGCCATCCAACCGCCAGGCATATAAAATTATTATCTATTTAATAATACGTGAAGCAAAACCTTTGTACCCCTTGTTACGAAAATTGCGCGGCCGGAGGAGTATTAAATTTGGCATAGTTAAATTTTATATGGAGGAGGAGTGGCGAATCCTAATATTTTTATAAAATATGCATTATAAATACATTCAATTAATGAAAAAATACCACACGCACACAACCATGCATTTGACACACGCAGTCAAATCGCGTTTGTAGTATTTCGGCATGGTTCGGCTGATGTCGTATAATTCTTCGTAACTATGGTTACGTACCTTAAGTACCTATTGCAATTTCGCGGTATATATAATAACGATCAAACTTAAAATTTAAATCAACTATGGTCGAATTTCGACCACTTGGCGACCGCTAGTACTAATTATTTGGCTATATTTCTCTGTCTAAGACACTGCCCCAGGATTCTAGTGCTTTAGGATTTTCATATACCGGTGTATACAAAATCTTTAAAATTATTTCTTAGATTTTGGGAGAAACTTTACAACGGTTAATCAACAGACACAAAGAAGAACTAGACTCAGATAAACTATTCAATCTAAGCTGATCGTAGAAACAATGTTAAGCTTATCATATTAATAGTTACAACTTAATGATAATTATATTTACCAAGTAAATATCATCTGATCATCTCGCTAACTACCAATTTTGCAGTCATCAAACCATTTTATGAGTTTTCTTATTACTATAAATAATAATGTCTTATTTTATCATTCCGACGGATCGTATATAAAATCGTATTGGTATGTTTACGTTTGTATCATTCAGTGGCTAGACCTGCAAGGAATTGTTTGCGCAGTGGAAGAAAAGCCGGTAAGATTATTTTAGCCCCATCTAGCAACAAAAGTGAACGGTACTCTGGCCACGATACAGGTCTCTAAGTTTATACAATAGAAAAGATTACTAACCTTAAAATTGTTCTTCAGTCGATGGGCTGTGAATCAATGGGGTTAGCAAAATTGAACAATAAACGGGTCCGAATACAGTCAATGAGCTTACCAAACCCTTGAACAGCTTCTACACAAGCGGGCGGTGTCAGCGGCTCAGCACGCCGGCAAGGACACGTGGTTATACGTGTTCACAATTGTTTCAAGTTCTCAACAACACAATGTTACGCGTATGGTACTTGATTACACTGTTCAAAATCAAAATTTTGACAATATATAATTTCCAAGGATTTACAAAAGGGAGTCCTCGTGTTTTCAAAAGTTTACAATATCAAGATTAGGTCAAGAAGTGACAAGTAGATTCTCGATACAATGACAAGTTGACAAGTTTGACATTTCATTTTACAATGACTTCTGCGTCATAGACAACCTGAAATACACAAAAGGTTGCCAGTGAAAAATTACGTCTTCGATGGAACAACGTTGCTCTTACAAAATTAGCGTGTATCCAAGTTCAAGTTGTGTACCACAGTCCCTTAAGACAGCCGATATAACATCACTAAATAACTCATATCGTTAGGTTTTGATGTGTATATGATACACACGGACTTTATTAGTACAGTTTGATATTATGTTACCCATCTATAACATTATAAAATTGTAACTAGATTCTGCAGAAAATATTCATAATATTAAAAAAAACAATAATTCCAACACCAGGATTAATTCCTTTATCACAGGGTACTTTACAAACACAAACAACAGCCAGACTCAAAACAACTATATAACGCAATATTTTTATCCCAACAACAATCGGCACTGTGTCAACCGCGATCCCGTAAACCATTTCACCATCCGTGTAGTCTAAATAATTTTATATACTATACTACATATACATAGTATCTTTTTAGAATATACTACATTTTATATAATTAACGCAGTGTAATTAGAACTGTAAATTACGCAGGCGAAGTAGCGGCAAATGCTAGTGAATTATAATATTTAATAACTTACTACATCTTTATAGACTGTTTCACTGCTGACTGTTATTTTGAAAACTATTCAGCAGTATTACCTCACCAGACCTCCAAAATCTATTACGGATATTCCCTTACGGTACTTATTTTAAACTTTTGCAACATTATAGCTTTATATAAAACTAGCTATCCCGACAAACGTTGTCCAGTACACAGGAAACAAAAAACATATCTAAACCATTCTCGAATCTACTTGAACACACACAAAAAAATTCATCAAAGTCGGTCCAGCCGTTTAGGAGGAGTTTAATTACAACCACACGCACAGAAGATTTATATATATATATATATATATAAAGATATTTTACTAAATAGTAATAAGTCGAGTTTCCATCGTGTAATACATAAATGATTGTATATTTTATGAATAAAGCAAATCAGATAACCAAATCAAAATAAATGGGTTTTCAAGTAGAAAAAGCATTTCATAGTGATTGATAGTAACGATTTTGCCGGCGGTATGAATATAAATATTTTCAAATAAAAAAGCTATGTAACATTTCACTATAAAAGTCGAAACACTTAGAACTTTAAGATTTCTCTTCAGAAAGCAGCAGTACTGAATGCGACCGTTGTGGATCAAACAAAGCGTTATTGGTTTTGGACTGGAGTGATAATGTGGTAGACCGTAGCTGCAGATTTCTCATTCTGAGAGAAGACATAGGTAGACTAGCAGTATAATAAACAACATCAATAACAGCACGGAGCCTGTAACTGTCAGTAGAGTCACTCACTTATTACGTATAACCTAAAACTAGAGCTGGCAAGATAGGGGTAATAGTATACTTATCATTATAGTTTTTTAAAAGACGACTCCCGTATTAGTAATAATTTTTGTGTCGTGGGAGACATTTACAAACATTCAAACAACGGACACAAAGAACATATTTATTATATATATATATATATAAAATATAACAAAAAATCTTTATAGCTATAACAAATATAAATTGTACTATAATCCTTACCAATATTATAAATTCGAAGGTAACTCTGTCTGTCTGTCACTTCTTTACGGCTAAACAACTCAACCGATTTAGATAAAATTTGATACACTTCTTCTATGATCTCTTTTCATCGTTATTTTTGTTTGAAATCTAACCTACAAATTCAAGAAAATACGCGCGAAACACGACTCTTAGTTATCTTGTGAATGACAGCACGTTCGGCAACAGTAGTGCACGGTGAGACGTAAGCGCGGGGACGACGAGCCGTAAGCGCGAGGACTGCAAGCTTGTCCTTAGGCGAGGCGATTACGTTACGATGCCGATTAGTGGGCGTTGCAGTAGGGAGTTTCACACAAAGAATACTGCACAGCTCGAGTTGATACGGTGCCGATCCGTTTCCGAGTTGATATGTGTGCTATGACCTATAGAGGTAGTTTAAAATCTGAGTAAGGATATAGGCTACCACGCGGGTGAAACCGCGCGCAAAAGCTTGTTGCTAATAAATAAATGACTCAACAAGACTCAGTAACCAGAACCGTCATTCAAATTCGTGAAACCTACATTTAAAAATAATGAGGTTACAATCATTAAGATAAAAAATGCTAATTACTTTACAAGTGGGTATTCTCGCTCCTTGTTTTTTAGTACAATTTAGCCTTAAGGTATAGAACATCAGCACTGATTTAAATTAATGGTTTACGCTCCAAAATAATATAAAGAATGAGTGCTAAGTTTTTTTTAAAGCTTTTATTAACTGGTTAGAATAATCACTGTGAATGTTACACTGAATAAAATATGCATGCCCTGTGTGTTGTAGACAGTCGAATTGTCTGTCCCAATTCGCCAGTGTCATTACACCGAGTATTGTAGAATCCCACACGAGACAAAAATTGTTTCCACAAATTGTTGTTTCGAGGCTGGGTCTTCGTTGTGTCCGCTGTTTGATTGGCCGTTGTTTGGTTGTGTATTGTAAAAAGTCTTCCGTGACATAAGAATTATTCCTAATGGAAGAAGCATGTAAAAACAAATAAGAAGAAGAACAAATTTCCTTGGTAAGAATATATATTTTGAAGTTACATTCTCGGTAAATTTTCAACTGTCCATATTTCAAGCGCAGTCGTTCGCTGTTGTCAATTATTTAAAACGAATGTGAATAAATAGAATATGGATACGCCCCGGTTTCCTGTAAGAGGGTGGTTAGAAACTGACTAATCCATGTTCTATCTTAAATTCATATTCCGGCATCAGCAATGCGCGATTGATACCCTTGGTACCAATATCAAGGGTATCATTCGCGGATTGCTTCCAAAAGCAACCGATGACTTATAATATGCCAGTTAATATTTAGTTTAAAAAAACAGGACGAGATCACCCGGCATCAGCAATGCGCGATTGATACCCTTGGTACCAATATCAAGGGTATCATTCGCGGATTGCTTCCAAAAGCAACCGATGACTTATAATATGCCAGTTAATATGTAGTTTAAAAAAACAGGACGAGATCAAACTTATACCACAGAATTCCGTTTAGATCTCATACAATAATGGACGAAACTATTACTGCGGGTGAAATGTCAACTCCTTACTTCTATTGAGTAATACCAAAAACTCTAATAATTGTTTGATCTGAAACAGATTCACGATCGAATAGCAACGTAATGAACTTAAGCCATTGGAAGAATGGGGAAGTCCACAGAACATATTATGAGAGAGGAAGTCTATAAAACAAACAAATTACAGTTTCATTATTCTTTTTGTGTGTATCCCATTGCTGGACAAAGCCCGTACTTGTCCTAATTGTTAATCAGAGGCCTCTCGCTCATCTCGCCATATCCGCTTGGGTTAACTATATCGGCATCTATCGTCTTACGGAACCCAATTGGACAAAGACATTATAACTTATAAGTTATAACCTATAAATATATTATGTCCGTTACGTGTAGTGTAATACGTGTACGTAATGTCTTTGTCGCACCCGTGGTAGAATATATTTGTTCGTCTCGCTCGACTAATTTTAGAGCATAATTTTTGCGCGCTTGTAACATGTCTCATGTCTTTATAAAAATCATTGGTAAATATAGTATTTTGTCTTAAGATATAATAACTAGTTTATGACTGCAATTTCGCTTGTTTTAATCTAGAATTTGTCAGTAAATTTCTGTCCCCCGGGAATAGTACAAACAAATACAGGTTTTCCATCTGGATGAATGGTACCACAGGTCCTATTCAGTACCCGTGACAACGTGTATGCAAAATTTCATGATCAGTCGAGTAGTTATGGCCTGAAAGCGTAACAAACACACTAACAAAATAACATTCGTATTTATAATATTAGTTAGAGTGATGTATGTATTTGGCCAGTCTACATTTATCTCGGCCTATTTCGTCCAACAGTGGTCTATATAGCATCTAGAGAAACAACCGTGCCCTATGTGTGTGTATGTATCACTCATCAATAGTGCACATTCTGTAGCAATCTGATTAGCCGGAAACCAGAGTGATATCATATTAATCAATTCTAACAATACTAGGCTCACCATTAATTAGTGACTTGTTGTGTATGAAAGATATTGTCACCGCTGCAGACATTGTACTCGTACTAGCAAAGTGCTATAACCTCAAACTATGTATTTAATTCGATATTGGTACGTATATTTTCTACGTCTATTACCATGATGATATGCCATAAGGTAAAATCGTTACTTGCAGAAGGTAGGCCGAATGCACCACATTTAAATACATTCCATCAATTCTGTTTATTAGTTTTACTTAACAGAAAAATCTTATCCCTGTTTACTTTACAATATCATCAATGACTGCTTATGATTTTCAATAATGTTTTATACTTAGGTATATCTGACAGCTTTGGTGTTCTATTCCATTAGGGGCGACGCGATTTATAAATTTTAGGGATGGCATAGCGGTGTATGTGCACGCTTCAGCACGAATAGACCGGCTCGACCGGAGTGATACCACGGCCTCACAGAAAACTGGTGTGAAATAGCGTTTGGGTTGTGTTTCGTCGAGTGAGTGAGGGTACCGGAGACCCAAGCGTACCCCCACCCCCTTTGATGAGGGCAAATTTAAATGGAACGCAACGCACTTGTGACTCCTCTGGTGTTGCGGGTGTCTATGGACGGCGGCAATCACTTACAATCTGGCGATCCGTCTACTCGTTTGCGTTCTATACCATCTCAATCAATCAATCGATCAATCACTGCTTAAGCTTTATAAGTTATCCACTATTCGCCTACTGATTTTTTTTCTAAGACATTGTGTTTCTCAATATTTGCTAAAATCCCAGCGTCTACGTTATACTTTAAGCAGACCTGTCACCTACTTATAAAGATCTTGCAGAATGGTCAATCGTGTCGCACCCTATAACAACATCTATTAATTAAATTCGAAGTGATTTAAACCAAAATGTCGGCCTACATTGATCCTCGTTAATTCGACTAGGAGTATTTATAATCGGATTACTCTGTCTTTCAAACTAACTTTGCGGTTTCTACTCAGCGTTATTACCGTACCGTAGCGTAATTGCCCGGGGGACGTGTAATTATATAAAAAAACCAGCAAAGTGGTTTGGACCGAGTGATTAATGTTCTGTGAATGTTTGCGCCGTGTATACGAGAGTGTGGAAAGGTATCTCATTCTTGTTTTTACGGCACAAGAGAAAATTCTTTCAACATTTTCCTAGCGTTTATTTATTCCCTGTTCTTGGTTCTACGAAATCTGCCTGTTAAAGTGTCTGCACATCAACGCGTCATGCTTGACAGCCAATGCTGATTGATGGTTTATCCGTCGTCTGCAGAAAATCTCAGACGTAGACGGTCTGCTTTGATGTCGTCGATTGACAGATGGATTCGTGTCGTGCTGAAGTCGCTTTGATACCAGTTTCGAAGTACAAACGTTTTTAAAAGATAGATAAGACCTCGTGATACCATCACGCTTCAAAAATTGACTTGAGGTCAACAAAGTACAAACCTTGCGCCGAAAATGTTACAATGAGCAATTTAAATTATGTTTTGTCTTAATTACTATGTACGGCTCGACCAAAAAAGGAACACAAAACATAAAAGCGAAGCGAATGGTAGCTAAATATAAATGTATTTTAGTTTTCGCGACGACTTATGAGACCGTCGGGAAGAGACATCGGGATCATATTATGTGAAGTTAACAAAATAAACTGCTGTAGTGGTTCTTCTATCGGAGTCTAGTATAAAAGACACTACGACTTTACCTTTGGCTAGTTCGTTTTTCGGTGAAAGTACATTTCTGAATTATGCAACGATCATTTATGGGTCGAATGTTCTGTGAATCCTCGCTGGTTTTAGCATGAATGGGCCGGATCGACCGGGGTAGTACTACCCTCTCACAGAATACCGGCGTGAAGTAAACGGTACCCGTACTGTTGCGTTTCGTATTGGTGAGTGAGAGAGCTTGAGGCCCAGTTACCCCGATCCTTTTCCTATCCTTTCCTTTGTCTTTTCTCTCCTTCATTCCTTTTTAAAGGGCTGGCAACGCACTTGTATCTCCTTTGGAGTTGCGGGTGTCCATGGGCGGCAGTAATCGCTTACCATCAGGCGATCCGTCTGCTCGTTTGCAAACCTATAGGATAAAAAAAAATAAAAGAAATCAGATATTGAGTTCTAGAATAGGAAAGTTGCCTATGCTTGATTTGTACATTATAATTGTGTTCGCTATGTCCCTTGGACAGTTGCGTTTAAGTAGCGCTTACGTGACAGTTTGTATCGTGCATTATTTTTCTGACAATTGACAATAATGAATACTCCTCGGTTTGAAACGCATATATCTTATTTATTTTTTAGTATAAATGCTTTATATTTTAGGGTTTGGTTAATGTAACTTTTTGACATAAATAATAAAAAAATGTGAGACAACTACCCCCTTGTAGAAATGCAGCAATAATGCCTTGCAGTAGTAGGTCTATAATTTCGATGCAAATTATTGAGGTGGTATCTTCAATGCGCCTTATATTTGCGGTTTGGAGAGACCCCGACTTAATAATGCCTGCCGGCGTTCGGTTGTAGCCTGTCATCGTGTGCAGATGTTGGCAACTTTAAGTAAGTAATAATACGTTGCGTTGAGAATTCACGCGTATAAAATTCATTAAGTTTATTCAAAGTGCTGTTTACTAAAATGATTGACGCGAAGTGTGTCATTCCGGTTACAGTTCTTCTTCTCCCTAGCCTTTATTATTCCCAAGTAACTTGGGGTCGGCTTTTCTAGTCTAACCGGATTTGACTGTTTTTACACGGAGCGGCTGCCATGTGACCTCCGCTACCCGAAGGCTAACGATACCCTAAGGCTAGACCAGTGTCAGGATATTATAGGGCACTGACTTCCCAATAACGACTGCCATAGATGTTCATGGCAGCCGGGACCGACGGCTTAACGTGCTCTTCGAGACACGGAGCAGGCGATAATTGTCAATCAATACGCACATAATTTCGAAAAGTCATATAACTTCCGAAAGTCAGAGGTGCGCGACGTGGGTTCGAATCCGAGACCCTCTGCATTGGAGTCTGTTGGTCTCCCTACTGAGCTATCGCTGCTCATATTCCGGTTACAGTTGTACGTATGAAACAATTTTCTTACTCTGTTCAAACTCGCAGCGTCTACACCGAGTGTAGTGGTAAGATGACCACCAGTGACCACCTGAGGACCTTTTATAACGTTAAAATATCGACTAGTCGTATTAAAATGCTCGACCCAGAATATGTAATAGTTTGTTAAATTATGTCTAACACTGGCATGCTTTCAGTGTTAAATATAATTGATGCATATAGAAGAAACTTGGGCTTCTCACTTTTATTTCTGTTAAAAATATATTAGTCTGTCTTATTCTAAAGTATTGTCACCAATCTTATGTCCTATCGCAAATATTCAATATTTATTATTTCTTTTTAATATAATTTTATTTTACGTCTATACTACAATTTTTTTATACTACTAATCTATCCTGCAATGTTGTTGTTTTGTTATAAACAATGCAATGTCAGTATGCCATTTATTGCTTGATATTTGGTATCTATCTAATAGAAATAACCAGCATTCTGTTAGTACTATTGCTGCACTCTGCATCAATTTCGTAGTACAACAGATAGTATTAATTATGAAACGGGATCCAAAGGTGCTGTCATCTGCCTGCTGTTTGTTCTTAATTAGATAAAGTACGTTGATGGGTTCTCAAAGGAGTAAGGCGGAATTTGGTTTTGGCAGGCAATTAACACAACAATCGATATTGTTATACACAGTTTCTGCAGCGTTACACTAATGTTTCTATGACCCTTTTGTATTAAATGTTATTAATAGGGTCGTGCATAATAGCAAATTACAAATTCCCAAAAGGAGTTATTCTTTTTTTAAAGATTTTGGATGCTTCAATCTTCTTGTAGCAGAATTCTACATAGCCTGAAGAATTCTATTTATTTAAATCAGCCGCTATAAAGTCGGTATAAAGTAGTCTAATATTAACGTATAACAATCGAGTAAAGGTAAGATCGCAGGACATAAAATAACATTATGTAAAAGTTTAAGAACTTAATGAAAATCTTAAGCTTGCAAATTACCTAAAGACGTCTTTCCTTTCTAATATTTATAAGTAACTATGGTGTTTAAAAGTATCTGAAATGACGGCAAATAAGTGCAGTTAAATTTACAAATATAAATACGTAGAGAATAGTTTTATTCCAACGATTTAAAGCATTATTAATACAACGAATTATTTTTAATTAGTCAGCTGTAAATGAAAAGCTGGTCTCCCTGCACATCTTTTAGGTCATTAGGCACGTCAGGTTAGAAGCATGCGGTTTTCCTCATGATTTACCTGAACTAGTTTTAACTCTGTTTGGTAAGCTTTGTATGTAGTCAAGTCAGTCCTCAAACTGGTCAGGTCTGACCAGCCTGAATTAGACAATTATTTATCTGTAAAGTCTTGGTTGGAGATTACGTTGAAATTAAACTACTATATACGGATATCATCGCGTTTTTTCTTTTTAAATCACTGTATTACATAATTTTAAAACTATTACACTACTACTCCTATTGAATTTATATATAGTAGTTTAATATATAGTACGTATATAGTAGTTTAATTTCAATGAATAACATTCGCGTAAACAGAAGACAATATTATGGATATTACGTGTTTTTTTATTATATTTGAGGTGCCAATATCCTATAAGTGTGTCATCGTGGATTTTTGAGCAAGACAGGCGTTTTATAAATTGTACATGTTACAAATAAATCTCAGTGGCACAACGTTAAGAATGCGACATAGCATAATCGGCGACGGCTGTAGCATAAGGTATCGGATCTGAACAGAACTGAAGTGTTGTTGGGTTTTCTATCAAGAAATTCCTAATAGCAACACAGAGTACTACGCATGGTAGGCTGTAATAGACTCGTCCCCAATTATTTATGCGAATTAATACATCTTTAGTTTTAGGGATATAGCAGCGATAGAGCTCAGTGGGGAGACTAACAGACTGCAATGCAGAGGGTCTCGGGTTCGAACCACGTCGCGCACCTCTGACTTACGGCAGTTATATGAGTTTTTTAAGATTATAAGCGTATTGATTGACAATTATCGCCTGCTCCGTGCCTCGGAGAGCACGTTAAGCCATCGGTCCCGGCTGCCATGACCATCTATGGCAGTCGTTATTGGGAAGTCAGTGCCCTATAATATCCTGACACTGGTCTAGCCTTAGGGTATCGTTAGCCTTCGGGTTGCGGAGGTCAGGTGTCAGTCGCTTCGTGTAAAAACTGATATTCAGTCAAATCCGGTTAGATCAGAAAAGCCGACCCCAAATGACTTGGGAATAATAAGGCTAGGGAGATGAAGAGTTTTAGGGATATAGGCATGAGACTATGTTTTATATTTGGTCGCGTATAATAAAAGCTAATGTACTTAAAACTTAACAGAATCGAACAACATGCTCACCACAAATCCGCTTGGCCGCAACAATCGCGATGTTCATTGGCTTTGCCGCCCAATGCAAAATGTTCACTCAAACGAATGAAATCAAATCATTCGTTCAGCACAATCACTGACTGAATTTAGTGACTCATGTAGTGTAATCGACCGAACGTCCTAAACAACTTCATGTATATTCTTATATCTGACGTTTTATCTTTGTTAAAGTATTTACACTTCGTTTTTCATTTGAATAACTTATCGTCTATTATTTTGGTTGTGAGGAGCTTTGGATTTACCCAATAATGTATTTGTGTGCTTTATATCTGTGGATACATATAACTCAAATAGGGGGCAGCGATGGACATTGTGTTTTCTTTATGTTTTAATACGTCTTCTGGAATGCTGACACAAAGGTAATTAATGCGACTGCTGTGTGTATGGTCTCGGGTCAGGCAATGTGTTATTAGGAGCTTTTATCAAGAAATTCTTTGTAGCAATGTACATTTCAGAACTGCGCCCGGTAGACAATAATAGGATCGCCGCTTATTACGTGAAACCAAAACCGGTGAAATTTGGGTGTAACACAGCTCTTTCTTTTTAAAAAAAACAACTTTCTAAAAAATACTAGGTACTGTACACTAGCGTGAGTCTATTTACGTATTTTTAATGCTGCCCTCTGTATTGTTTCAGTAGCCAAGTTTTATGTTCAGGTTACAGGCCATATAGTCGTTATTTTTACAATAACGGATCATAATATTATATTCTGTTTACGTGAATGTTATTCATTGAAATTAAACTCATTTATACGGATTTTATCGCGTTGTTTATTTAACACTGTATTACATAATTGCCCGTAATTTCGTCTCCCCGTGACCGTGGCTGCTGAAAAGCAAAACGTCGGGGAAAGTGTCAACCTAAATATAAATAGATTTAATAATTTTATTAGCTTACAATTAGTAAAGATCAATAGTAGTAGTAGTGTAACAGTTTAAAAATATGTAATACAGTGTTAAATAAACAATGCGATAAAATCCGAATAAATGAGTTTAATTTCAATGAATAACGGATCAGTTGTGTTTCTTTTGAATTGCTTCCACAGTTCCAAGGGAACACAGTTACGACACTGGTCAATAGGTGGACCGCTGGCTCGTCTTCTACTAAGAGCAATAAAAAAGGAGAAATCTTGTATGGCTATTTTATCAGGAAGAAAGCTTTATATTGAGGTTGTGTTATTTTCAAACCGTTGAGCAAACACAAATGTGAACTAATACAACATGCAGAAACCTTATGCACTTAAACCTCTTGTGACATCAGTAAAAGTCTCAGCTACATATATTATGTCTCCGTGCAAGCAACAGAGTCCTAAGACCCAGCAAACATTCTGGGTAACGTATTAACACGAACGTTCCTTCAGCCAGTAAATTGTTGGGAAACGTTAGCTACCAACCCGATTACATAAAGGTTAATGTATCGTGGGATATTAAAATAACAGAATATGACCGTACAGGGATTTTAGCCTGATTGTTTTTCGGTTCAAAGTAGGGTAATTTTGTGGTTTGCTTTATGATAAAATTTACTGCGAATTGCCATAGAATTATGTTTGCCTGGTGCCCGTGAAATAATTTACTAAAAACTTAATTTACTTTATTGTGTTTGTATTTCAAATTATATTTTAGCCGGCGGCATTATTACGTAAGAATTCATGTGCGGATTTAGGTTTAATATTATATATTGTTAGTTGTAATTTAAAGAAATAAATTATTTGACCTAAAATTATAATTTAACAATAGAGCATTGTACCTTCGAACTACTGCGAAAGTATTGGGATCCTCGGCGTGGAGATTTCGAATAAAGTCCAGTTTGGGAGTCACTTGGAGGACAAAGCTAAATTAGCGAGCAAAAAGATGGGTGTACTGAACAGGGCGAGGCGGTACTGCACACCAGGTCAACGTCTTGTGCTTTACAAAGCACAGGTCCGATCACACATGGAGTACTGCTCACATCTCTGGGCAGGGGCCCCTAAATACCAGCTCGACCCACTTGACTCCCTACAAAGACGGGCAGTTCGAATCGTCGATGATCCCAATCTCACGGATAGATTGGAGTTATTGGAGCAACGGAGAGACTTTGGGTCTCTCTGCGTATTCTACAGACTATTTCACGGGCAAAAAAAAAAAGTTAAAACACGACAAATATTCAACCACAGTTGTCAAAAATTATTACAAAATAGAAGAATTTCTATTTATAATCGGATAAGTCTCAGTCCTAAAGCCCAAAATACTAAGTTGAGTCATCTCGCCCTTTTCAACTGCCGATCATTTCTTTTTGATAAGCGAAATATATTAAACCAATTTTGATAATGTACGCAATATTTATATTGCTCATCGCAAAATGTATCTTGGAATAACTTTCCCTCAAAGGCATTTCTTAACTTAAGGGCCAGTCTCGACCAGCCAATATGCAATACATTTATGATGAGCTCTCAAATGGAATACTTTATCTTTGACGCCGAGGGCGAAAGTCGGTTAAAATTTAAATTTGGTTTTATACGATAGTCTATGGTCACTGTACCGTGGCGTTGTCTTTGGTTTGCGGGTTTATGGTCGGTTAGTGTTGAATTGTTAAGATCGGTTCGAATTAAAATGTGCAAGTACATTTTTTTGGGTGTAATCACTAATTACTTATTATACTTATTAATAATAATCGCAATAAGCAATCATGCGGGGCTTATGGAAAAGATTGACGTGGTTAGTGAATAATAGCAGACAGTCGTTTATGGATGTTTAAATTGGCATTGGCTAGATTGTAGACGTAGTATTGGAACTTGGAAGTGCAACTTCGGAGCGTAACTTCGGTGCGAACGAGCCGACCGTTGACAATTAATTGGTGATGGTACGAATTCATTGTGGTCTACTTCAAAAAGCTACCTGTATGAGTGCAGGAGAATCAGATTCCTATTTATCTCAAATATTTTCTTTCATGCCAGCTTCCATTTCTACTTTCATAGGGTATATAAAACTATGCGATCAACATAGCGTTTTTATACAGAATGTAACAGAAATACTATATTTGTATTGACAGTGTTTTTGTAGAAAATCTGTCAAATTCATTCCTCATCTGTCAGCTACAGATGTGTTAAGCTATCTGAAGATGGAAAATCTCCTACTTCATGGCTTTAAACTTCTTTCTGTGTACAATCTATTATGATTATTATCTTTTCATTGTTCTCGATTTACCTTCTAACACTCGTATAATAATAACATTTAAGTACAAGTAAAAGTGTTGTGTCTAACGCGATAGACGTTATATCTCAGCGGTCTCAGTGAAAGTAAAACAAAGCAGATGAGCTGTGCGGCCCAGAAACGTCCGATGTTACGGGGCAACAATAAATAAATATGATGTTAACGTGTTGTAATGGTTCCGTAATGGATTTAAAGTGTAATGCCAGTTTAACGTAATGTAACATAATATAGTATCACGCTTTTGTATCGTTGAAGAGTTAGGCAAAGATAAAAAATGCATGGTGTGTACATTTACTTGTTTGTTTAGATCTAAATAAACTTAAGTGTTTGAAAGCGCGTATGCATTTTTAGCATTCAACCTTTCCAGAATAATGCAATAGGCTCAACTCATTTAGTCGAGCGTATTGCATTACTCTGGAAAGACCTATTGTTCCAGACTTGAAACACAACATTTGTAAGCAGAAAAAGTTAATAATATCATAGGATATCAGTATGATTTCTGAAAAATGACTAGGAATCGCAATCACAAGCATACGTTAAGATTTATAATTTTGAAAGTAAAACCATCGGCATTAGCTTTAATTTAAATCTATACTAACATTATAAAGCTGAAGAGTTTGTTTGTTTGTTTGAACGCGCTAATCTCAGGAACCACTAGTTTGAATTGAAAAATTATTTTAGTGTTGGTTAGCCCTTTTATCGAGGAAGGCTATAGGCTATATAACATCACGCTACGACCAATAGAGCAGTGATGAAAAATGTTGCAAAAACGGGAAAAATTGTCTTATGTGAAGCAGATGAAGTTGCTCGGGTCAGCTAGTCCTTAATAAGGGTGTGGGATATTTAAACCAGCATGCAGAAGAAATCATCGCTAGCAACAGCTAGTGTTACATAAAGTAAAAGAAAGGTTCAATAAGGAAGGAAAATACATTCACCTAAAAAACTGGCATTTGGAAACTGTTTAATATTTATGTTTAGGCAAATATACAGCACTACCGGGCTGTATTATAACGTCGATTAGCAAAATGGCCACTTACTTTGATGACGCAAGAACAATTTTATTTCATTGTATTTTGGTTAATGTTATTCCGCTAAAGTGCGTTAGTTAAGTTAAAATAAAGACTACATTAATTCATTCGGTACACCGTTTATATTATATACGTGTATATTGAACACCACCGTATGTATATTATAGGGGAAATTGGTCAACCACAATAATATGGCGTGATGTTAATTCGCTTTTGTAAACATAATGACGGGAATTGTATGAGACAAGAGAAAATATATGCAATAAATCCATATTAAACTATGCATTAAACATATACTTTAAGTAAGGGAACCTACAGTAAAAGCTGAAATCGGCTATTGGAGTTCTTTAAGACGTGCTAAGTTTACTGTTATATGATGGAGGCTAATAGAGATTTGGAAAGATGAAGCTCGGCGTGATATTCATTTTTGAAAAGATCTACTTATCATCACTTTGCAATAATAAGAAAGATCAATATATTGATAGCGATTTAAAGAATGATCGGCCGTTTTTAGCACGTGCAATTTTTCTTGGAGGCTTAAGACCTTGTCTGCGCTTAGAACAGTAAAGATAATTTCATTAAGTCTTCTGTCATTGTCTTTCACATGCGTTCACAGCCAGATAAAGTAGGTTTTCAATTATGAGTGGCATTCCAAAGAGGAGAGGTTTATAAATTATTTTGATTTTGAGCTTGTACAGTACGTTAGAAATACACACGTGCAAACATTACAGCTTGCAATTATGTGCAAAACAGAGTGTTTGAAGATCATGTTTCTCCACTAATTGTGCGATATTCCAGCATAATTAGAAATCCCGTAATTAAGATACTAAATACATAACATAAATATACTAAAATCATTACACAGCTCACCTAGACTACTAATTTTTATATATATAAATCTTCTGTGCGTGTGTTTGTAATTAAACTCCTCCTAAACGGCTGGACCGATTTTGATGAAATTTTTGTGTGTGTTCAAGTGGATTCAAGAATGGTTTAGATTTGTTTTCTTTTTATTTTTTCCGGTGTTCAGGACTACGTCTGTCGGGTCCACTAATAATAATATAAAACTGAACTTAAGGGCCAAATATTTTTTATTTATAGTCTTTTTGAATCCTATTTTGTCTGTGTTGATAAAGTTTTAACAATATTGAATTGTTAACATCGGACTTAAAAGGCTAACAGAGTGCCCTTTAGGTCCTATATTGTGTGGATCTCACATATTTATATCCGTGTACGAATGTAAGGATTGGCCTATAACTATGGCATTGGAACGGGCAGTGAACACGCCAATGCCCCATCCGTGTAGTTAAATTATAATTATTAGAATTACCACGTTGCTCTTTTCTATTTGATATTGATTGGATACGGTTAATATAAGAGTTCTCTTAATAATATGCTACAACTATAATATTTATAGGGGCAGACAGGTGGTAGTTCGTAGACTCATGAGATGTATCAGCAAAATTGCCGCCATAAGTATAAACGAGTAGTCGTGACTATTTGCTATAGTATTTTCACAAAGTAAATATAAATTTAGTCACTGTAGTATACTCACTAACCTTTGAAATTCATAAGTATTACTTTGTGACCTAAATGAATGAATTATTTGATTTTGATGATAGATTCACACATCTTCAATCGAATATTTAATTAAAGTATATTTAATTAATCTTGTCAAACATATCATACGAGTGTGCGTATTTCGGAAAATAATTAAGTCTGGACTCTTCACGGTTCCCTTCTTCGATTAAACGAGATTTCACTCATTAATTTGGTAATGAGTTCGAAAAAAGAATATCAATTATTTATTGGAATAATTATTTAATTTAGTAAAGAGTTGCTTAAGCACAAGTTTATTCATAGTCGGCCTTAAACATAAGCCACGTTTGTTTTAATTTCTGGATTTTATGTGAAAATGGCGAATAGTTATAGAGTTTAGCTGTCGAAAAAATCTCAGTAGAACCGTACAACTTGGAAAGTGCCTGGTAGACATAAGGGTTTTGATAATAGCTTTGTCGTCCATAACGTCTGGGCCTGAATGTGGCTTTAATATATCACATCCTTATACAATAGTCTCACATCTACATCCACACAGGAAATTAGAGAGGCTTCAAAAACCACATTGCGCCATTTTACAATAAAAAAATACAAATAAGAAAAAAATTGTCTATATGTATCCATATATGATATATGTATAAGTGCCTTAAGCAAAAGCATGTCTACATTCGACCTTGCGCCAATTATTATCAGACACTCGATCATTTTACTTGACTGAACACTTTTCACGGCAACAATGTTTTGACATTATCAGGATTCGATCGGGCGTCTAATTATGACTCCTGACATTTGAGATGAACCGTGATACTATCTGACTTTAATTATATGTCGTTGGAATTATCGATGAGCCACCTCACCTTCAGATTGGAAAATAAAATTCTTGGCACGAAGGTAGAAATTGGATAATTTATTTTATTAGAATGTCTTTAAACCGATTGCTTTTTTAATGCAATGTCGTGAGTGCGATCGAACACAGTTTTTGTTGTGAGGTTTTGATTTGGATTACCAGGTAGGGTTATGTCTTTGTTTTTGCATTGATTATTTATTTATTTTTATTTTACTCATCAAAATGACCACGCTCCGCCGGATGGTAAGCGATCATGTGTTCCAAAAGCCACCACATTATCATCATAGCAGCTGAGGCGATGTTGTACTTTGATGGCCTGGGAAGGTGCTTGTTCACGCTCCGCTTAAAGGACCCTGGATTGAGGGAAGAACGAAACACGTGCCTTGGCAGAGAATTCCATGCCTTGATCGTTCGGCAGAAGTATGAGGACCCAAACTTGTAGGCGCGTTTTAGTTGAATATTGTACTTACAACGTTTGAGTCTGTCCATTATACGGGACTATATAAGAGTAAAGGTCGTACGTCCCTATATTTGGACTTAAGCATTGACGGTGAAATGTGGACGTGGTATATTAATATCCTATTTATTTTATTATGTCTTATAATCAGACTAAAACGATAGCATACATATATGCTATTAGAATACAGTTCGACGGCGCCCGTCGTGCGACGTCGCAATGCTAACTTAATAATATTAATAATTTATTTTATTTCTCCCATATTATGACAATTAAACACAAAGGTACAATATAACTAATGAAAAGCTTTTGAATCAGAGTTGGTTGAAGTCAGAAAATTCTTTCTCTGACTTCACGAAGCTTTATAAGGAGGGAGAGTGATAGAGACAGCGACACCGCCGATTTTTTACTGTCTAAGTACAATTTTATTTGGATGAAATTAAGTTTAAAATATACTCCTTCACGTCTCTTTATCTTTACGAACTTAGTCTATTACAAATCATAGGTAAAATACAATGCAGGCACAACACAATTATGCCAGTAAAATCGTCCATAATAACAGAAATAAGCAAATTAAAAAAGTTTATGTAGATCACGGTACCAGAGCAACTTGTGTATGCATTACTGATCTTTGGATTTAGTTCAGATTGAAATAAATTAACACAAGAAAGAATTCATACTTTGCATTAATTAGTATAGAAGGCGTGAAATCCATTTTAATATAATGCGAAAGTAATTTTATCTATTTATTAAGTTTTCAATAAGGACAAGTTTTTATGAAAGTTGATCTGACGATAGTTTAAGCTCTAAGGAAGGATTAAGATAACCAAAAAAATGCGATTATCTTAAAATTGCATGAGTACCCTATTTATATACAATTAATCACATTTATATTATACAATTAACTTTATAAACATACTACACGTAATATATACTTTCAGTCCATGGCTTCACCCGCATACATCCTCTAGTAACATACCGAGGTAAAAGTATTCTATGTTTTCACATACAAAGCTTTTTGTTCTTGATGTTAACCAACCCTGGACTTCCAGGGTTGGTTGACCAAAAAACACCAAGGAAACGGTTCAGGCATGATTAAGTACAAAACATCCAAACATCTTCACAAACTCACATTTATATTATTATATAGTGCAGTATATTATTAATTGTTAACAAACAACAATTGCTAAAAGTTTAATTCGCGATCAACTCTAACAGATGCGGAACTCTAAGAGCACAAGCGATCCGTTTGGAAAGTCCACCAGTTTTTTATTTAGCTTTTTTTGTGATCTAATTTTGATGGTTGACGGGGCTCCGCCGCTCCGTTGTATCAACCAATGTATAAAATGTCTGTCAATAAGTTGTATTGGGTGTGGATTAATTAATAGATATCGCAGATTTATTAAATGTATTGAAACTTTGCAGACAATCTATATCAAGATGTATATTTATTTTAATTGTAATTAACACCATTGTATCAGTGATTGATTGGACTACAACTAGTGGTATTATTCGCTTAAATATTACAAATAGTTAGTTGATAGCGGCTTCAGACTTGAATTTAGATATAAAGTAACACATGAAGATAGCAAATTGTACCCCTTTTTAAGCTTTACTACAATTTATGTGTAAATGCAGAAAAATTAAAAAGATTAAAATGAACAATGTATGTATTAGGAATTACGGTCGACATTCGGCAACCTGTGTGACCACTAGTATTTATTAATAGGTGACGCCTATGATGATGATAATGTTTTAATGCTCATGATATAATATTATCCAGCTTGTGCCGTTCGTAGTTTTAGGTATAGGCATATTTTTATAAACATTGAGCAATAGTTGTAGTAGATAATTTACTTTGAACACTTCATATACGAATTACAATATATAGATTTGGTAAGCCATTATTTGTTGTCAGCTTGGGATGATTCTTGTAGCCTTCACTTCAATGTTAGAGGAAAACCGCAAACGAAACTGATGATTGATTCCGTGAGCGAGTGAAATCTTTTCCAACAGCAAGCGTACCTTTCTATTGATCTACAACAGAACTGTTTGCAAGATAAGAAATCTTTTTATACAGCAAACCGTAACCTATGGTACAGTAATAGTTACCGTACCAATATCGTATTAAAATACACGCACGTTACCGAATCTACGGCAGAGGAATTAAAATAGGACTAAGGGGAAGAAAGGGAGAGTCTCCCCGTGACCATGGCTGCTAAAAAGCAACCGAAACGTCGGGGAAAGTGTAAACCTAAATATAAATAGTTTTAATAGTTTATATTATTTTATTAGCTTATTAATTAGTAAAATTCAATAGTAGTAGTAGTGTAACAGTTTTCAAAATTATGTAATACAGTGATAAATAAACAATGCGATAAAATCCGTATATAGTAGTTTAGTTTCAAAGAATGGGAGAGTTAGGTATGTAACTCCTACTATGCGCATCGCAGGACCAGAGCTTTTACGCGTATGTGAGTTTTCCGTAAGAGGGTAGTACTCACTACAGCAAGCCAGCTCATTCGTTCCATCACCAAATTACGAGTATTGGCAACGTGAGAGAAAAGGTTTTGTTAATAAAGTGCAAATTAGATTTTCATGACTTTGAATCTTTGGACGTTGCTAACTCAACACAGCAGGTACTAAAAATAGCATCATAAAGTCTATTTCAATATAATTATTCTCAATGGTAAGTTGAGCTAGAAGTTGTTGAAGATTTAGAAACTTCAGTATCTGAAAATACCATTACGGTTCATATTTCATTCATCAATTTAATTTGTTTAACTAGAACAATTTCGAAATTTGAGCCACGGCGATAATTCCAGTCTATTCTTGTATTCTGTTATTTTTTGTTGACAAAATTCGTCTACCTATACGTAGTTAAGATATTTATGTATTAGTATAATGAACACAATAAATTTAACTATTAACATCAACAGCATATAATAATTTTAACTTTAAATTCAATTTAGACTTTTTAACATGGCGTAGTGGGTATACCCAGAAACGTTGTAAATAAAAAAACAACAATAGGATCTCATGTTTTTTACGTAGTTGCTCATAATACATAGTTACATTATTCAAAGTAATTTTATCGCGCAAATCTACGCCATTCTGCTCCAAAAATCTCAAATGAGTATTTAGAATAAGCAATTTTACGAACAACAATAATTAAAACATAAAGTTTTGATTCTAATCAGTCGTTAATTACTTGAATAGTAATGCAGCATAAAGAAGAAAAGTAACCTAGTAGGGAGCTCGCACATCACACCTACACCTCTAACTAGCTCTCTACGTATAATACAGGATACAAATGTGAAAAGCAGCGATAGCCTAGTGGGAAACCGTTGGAGTTCCACGCAAAGGTTTCGAGTAAGATCCCAAGGCGCATCTCTGACTTTTCGGAGATACATGCGTATTAAATAGTTAATTATCTCTTGCCTTACGGTGAAAACATGGTTAGGAAACCTGCATGTCTTAAAGTTCTCAATAATATTTTCGAAGATATGTAAAGTCTGCCGTCGTGGACTATGGCCTAACCCTTCTCACACTGAGAAGAGGCCAGTGCCCAGCAGTGGAACAGTTTAATACAGGGCTGATATTATTATATATAAAGTTGGGCAAATATTATCACATTAATCGATTAATTTTATTCGAAGATTATTTTCTTTTCTCGTCGCGATACTTATTAATGGAATCTTTAAGTGTTCTGATGTTTTGTAATATTGAATGTGATCATCAACTTTTTTAACAAATTATGAACCAAATGTATTCAGTAGTTTAGCCACAGGACATTTTCTTTGTTTTCATTATTTCGAACATCATGTGTAATGCAGATAAATATCAAAGACCTCAAGCAGCGATATTAAAACAAAACAAACAAACGAAACAAAACATAAACAGAAACAAAAAAAACAAAAGAAATAAGGTCCATAATCTTGTGACGAAAAGAAATAGGTTAGTGTGTGCTTATTGCAATGGTGTTCCAATTTGTGTCTAAGTTTATATTGTTCAAAAAAATCATTTCTTAATTACTGCGAAAATAGGTTTTTTGTTTATGTTAACCGTCTTATATCAACCAGCTTAGAATCTTATATCATTTAATGTGATAAGTTTTGCGCCACTTTGTACAAGACTGAGACTATGTATTTTTGGTTTCCACTTAAAAGCTTGCCCTTACACTATTATACCGATATCTTATATTCCACATCCAGATTAAGTCACAGCAATATATAGTGAATGCGGGGTTTCGTGTCCCGGACGAGCATGTTGGCCGCCGCTGCTGAGATGCGGCGCGCGCTACGGCCCTTTATTGTGTATTATCTACAGGCTATGCATAAACACGCATGTTTTTCATTGTTGCTAAGTAGTAATTATACTATTGTATTAGGTAATATACCTGTAAGAAAAGTTGTAGGTAATGTGTGTAAAATAAATAAATATTTATGTGTTATTAAAATATTTGCTTTGATACCACAAAAATAATAAAAAGAAGTAAAAGTTTTGTAAAAAGATACATTGTCCACGTTGAGCTTAAACTACAAAGATCAAATTACTTTCACTATCAACGCATCAAAAAAACCCACAAATCTTATAACTATGTTTCATAAAAACAATTCATCTTTTTTGTCATCCAAAAAAACTAGGACATCTAGTTTCACGGCAGGTGTCAACCTTATTCTAAAATGTGTTGTATCAAAATACACGTGCCAGCAATTGGATCGTAATTAAAAAGAAAAAAGGAACCGGCTCGGAGCATGACCTATACAGTTTTATTTTTTCTGTTGCAACTGCTACGCGTTCTATTTTTGATTACATTTGAAGAGATTTTTAATTATATCGGGTAATGTTATTGTTGGTAATGACAAAGCATCTTGTTCATTACAGGACAACAACATAACGTTATTTGGTTGTATACTGCAACAGAATGGAACACTAATTAAATAAAACACGGTTTCTTAAAGCATAAGACATTTTAAGAGTTCGAGGTTACGATTGCCACCTATTGGCCTGCCGATGTGAACCCACTCCAAATACAAGCATTCTGGCATAAATGTGCTCAAATGCTTGTATTCGGAGTGAGTTTTACTCCTCCTACCGTAGAGGTAACAAGTTCATTAGTCATATGTAACCCAAATTGCGAGTAATCTTTTAAAAGAAAGTAAACGGAAACGCTGTAATACAGTTAAGAAAGAAAAATATTGGTTCTGGTATTTTGAAGTAATAAGCTTTTCGTTATAAGAATCACATTAGTAATTGATTTAGCGCCTGTTAAAACTCATCCAACCATTCACCTGCGAAGAGAATTTGTAATCCAAAATACTGGTAACATTTAAAAAAGATATGCTGTATCCTGATTGAAAGGCAATGCCATTGAATAAAATAATAAATGCCTAATGCCGAGGGTGATAGGTTACGCTTATATATCCTGGGAGAGGTAAGCCCAGGTCTAATACACCCATATTTTGCATCAATTTTCTGCGATTGCACGTAGTAGGGAAAACTTTAGCTTTATAAGTAACTAGATATGCTCGCGGTTTTACCCGCGTTAATGATTACTGCTCCCATGGGTCGTAGCGTGATGTTATATAGCCTATAACCTTCCTCGATAAGTGGGCTATCCAACACTGAAATAATTTTTCAATTCAAACCAGTAGTTCCTGAGATTAGCGCGTTCAACTAAACTAAACAAACTTTTCAGCTTTATACTACTAGTATAGATTTGGAATAAAAATTAAAAACATTTTATTTAAGATTGTATGAAGTTTCACTGGCCGTGTCACAGTTGATTGGTGCAGTCACGATTCCATTTATAAAATAAGTGTTTCATCCACAGTTTTCTCTTCACTATTCTATTTTCATTTCCATTTGGCAAATTACCTGTTTCATATGTTGCTTCTTGCTTTCAATGAAATGCTTGCCGTATCTTTTCTTTCGTGTATTGCTTTACCATGTACCGGAAGCACACTACACTTGCTTTATTTTTGTAGCATCCTACTTTATTACTGGCTGTATGGAAACAATATACGAAGTGTAACAAAAATGAAATGAATAGTGACTTGGCTGCACTAATGGTGTAGTCGTTTTAGCAGTCGCTTTGTAAGTGCCATTATACCGAGTGTTGTGGGTTCGAATCCCACACGGAACAAAAACGTGGGGACCACAAATAGTTGTTTTCAGTATTCTTTGTGCTCATTTTTGAAATGTTTGTAAAGTCCCTTACGGAACTATATGGCTAATATAAAAAGCAATGTTGTGAGTGTACACACTGTCAATACAATTTAATATGAAAATATTAGAAAGAAGCAAATTTTAAATTCCTTGAACAAGCCAATCTCGTTTAACGTTCGAGGTAACATAAAGCAAATCGAGAAAATCATGTCGAAACTTGAAGAGTGCACTTTATTATTGAAAGGTTACAGTCGAAAGTAAGTCACGACTGTGAACATTTTTACTTATATTTTCTTTTGCGATTGGATTTTTTATTTTCCTTTTCTTTTTAACAACCTTCGAATGTTATGTCGTAGGACTTGTAATATATACTGAGGTAACATGATTCCAGATCAGTGTAACCTACATTTATGGACTCGTATCAACCTCAATGCAAATCTGTTAAAAGATCGGAATATAAATAGGTTTTTATTGCCTTTAAATAACTACCACCACGATTAAGGCCCGTTGCCTAATATTATATTAAGTATTGAAATTAAACAAACTTTATACGGATTTTATCGCGTTGTTTATTTTTTATAAAACACTATTTTTACTTAATTTTGAAACTTTATACTACTATTGTTAAATTGAAGTAAACAGTAACTAGTGAAAGTATTTAATAATAGTAGTTTAAACGTGTAAAGTCTTCGACTTAATTATAACTGATATTATAATTACGAATGTGAGTTGTTTGTTACGCTTTCACGCCTAAATTAATCGACCGATCATCATGAAACTTCGCATTCACGTTTACAGGGAAATAGAAAGGGACATAGGTTACCATTTATATAGAAAAAAAACATGCGGGGCAGACTTTGGTGACTGCCAATAGAAGTAAAAACTAAGTAAATAGCGTTCGGTAACGATGACGCCAGTTCCATGATTTTTGTTCACCCAAAAAGTGCTCAACGCATCTAAAGAAGATTTCACTTCAAAAAATGCCGTTACTAATCTAACGTAACCTAACCTAAATTTACGTGAACGAAGCCACAGGCAAAATGTAGTAGATTATAATATAGTGTTACGTGAAAAATAATAATCCATTTGTTTGCTGTTTCCCTCCATTATTCCACGCGCTGTGGGCTCCATATGATCGATCAAATAGCCTCATGTTATTAACTAAAATATACAGATTAAACCGCAGATAATGGAAGTGGTTTTGTCATTGTGGACCTAAATTTGTGTTGAATTTTACTAATAGCACATTAATGATGTGGTAATGTACCGAACGGTTGATTGGCTCTGCGGATTAGGTTTGTAATTTAGATTGTGTGTGCTTGGGTGGTAGGTTCAGTGGTTTGATCAAATAACAGGCTCTATGAGAGATGTAGGTGACATGTGTAAAAACTGCTTTAGTGACGCAGCGATTGTGAATGGGACTGCTTTGCCTGGAGTTTTGGACTAATGGGTTTTTTTGACATCATCATCATCAACTCAGCTAAAAGACGTCCACTGCTGGATATAGGCAAGGTTTACCAAACATACTGGTTTTGGGCTACCCGCATCCAACCGCTTCACGTGACCCTTACCAGGTCAAGGGTCTACCTTGTGCGGGGCCTACCGCTGATACATCTTCCGGTGCTCGGCCGCCAGTCCAGAACCTTTCTGCCTCAACGGCCATCGGTTCTGCGCGCTATGTGCCCTGCCCACTGCAACTTCAGCTTAGCTATTCGGACCGGACAAGTAATTTTTAATAGCAGGACACTAGAATGTATAGCCAGTGGAAGCCTATATTACCGGTATTTTAAGCTTAAAACTAAAGCTGGCGAAATGTATGTGTTCTTCTGTTAACCCTTCGGAGATACGTGATTATCTTTATGATTTATATCGACTCATTTACATGAGAATATTTCATGAACTAAGCCTCATACAGTTTGTATTTTCTCGCTTGTATAAATAAAGATAGCAGAAGATTTGCTCCGACAAAATATACTCGTCTAAATCAGTTTTTTGTGTTGTATAGGGAGCATACATACGTTTATTGGTACAAAGCGAGCAAATATTATAGAACGCTTCTAGTAAATCTATTACTAAAATTCTAAGATTTTTGGCTTTATTATATATTTATTATTAACTTAATTAGAGCGGAGAGCACAAGTAGCACATCGTCTTCTTACAATACACTATGCGTACTGATAAGATTAGATTATAAATAATGCATTAAGGTTGCAAACTTTTTGTACCTCAGTACACTCTTCTAGAAAACACCTGTAAAAAATACAAGATCACTGCTTTTAGATTGCAATCAAGTAAAATTGATACTACTTTTACTACTCATTAACATTACACCAAAAAGAGCATGTTTAAAAGAGTGTGAATTAGAGCTATGGTTGTTGCAGAAATTTAAGTAACGCCCCGCTGTGTGTCATGCGTGTAACCATAATGTTTTTGAAGTGAAAACTTCTTCAGGCGCATTGAGCAATTTTTGGGTAAACAAAAATGATGGAACTCGCGTCATCATCACCGAACGCTTTCCATGAGCTATATGTATACTGTGTATATATGTGTACTTTTTGGGTGAACAAAAAGCGTGAAACTCGCGTCATCGTCACCGCACCACTTTTATCGGCAGTCCCCAAGTTACGTTGCATCAATATGCATCCTCTCCGTTGGAGAGTTTATGTCGGACTCACCAGGGGAAAGATGGCGACATCGCGGTAATACCGACAAAAAATTATATTTTTATGTATATTTTGATTGTAATGCAGTCTATCCTGATGTTGGAACGTTAGGTTTAAGAAGATTGAAGATCTAAGACAATTTATGTAATCTCCAAATAGTTTCTCGAGTCCAAATATTCTTTATTTCCGTAGTATGAATGTTTCTAAAGTCCCCTGCGACGCAGGATTTATTCCTAGGGGTTGTCTTTAAAAAAAGATTGTCTTAAATACAATCAGTAAACTGAAACTTTGTTTCATTACATAATATTAACGAACCACATTATTATAGAAAAGTATTTATTATTTTATTAAACGTCAACTTATGTTACATCTCTTATTTTCTTCGTGGTATCAGTATACATGTGAATTTTTTAATACCGCCTATTAATATATTTATTTATCTTTTTCAATTAGTAGTAAATTAGCAGCAAAGTCACCAAAGCATGTTCATAAAACTTTTTGTTTGCATGTTGCAAATTTTATGATTGTCATAAATGAGCTGTAGGGCGTGCCAAAGAAATGGACATACATACACACATACATACATACATACGCTCGAAAAACATTACCCTCCTTCTGACGCAGTCGGGTAAAAAGAATCATAATTTTATAGACACAATGAAAAATGTTATTTAGGTATCCGGCAATGTAGTATCTGAAACGTAACTTTGCCATCAACTTATTTCGGTATCAATGATCGCAAACAGAAACCGATCTCGCGTTGTACTTAATAAAAAAGCACTTGATAAATTATGGCGGGTTAGCTGGATATCTGTATAATGTAAGCATTGGCTTTTCTGTTATAAATAAATAATAAGCATACTTATTATCGTTTATCCACCATCTTAGTTTTCAATTTGATTTTATGTAATTGTAAAGTATATGATCGGAAAACTTTTGAATTAGGGATTATAACTGTATGGCAAAAATAATAATAATAATAATAATAATAATTTTATTGTTCTATAAAGTACATACATCATACATATTACTCTGGTCTCCACACTAGGATTCCCTGTGTCGTGGAGGCCAGTCTCTTTCGTCGAACAGAAAAAATAACAAAAAACAAAGTTTTACAAAATATAAAATTATTATGATAAAAGTAAACGAAAAACTGTATGTGTGTGAGTTGATTGGTGTGGGTGTAGGTGTGTTTGTGTTAGTGTGTGGGAGTGTGATAGTGTGTTGATGTGTGATAATGTGTCAGGTGTGTGTTAGTGTGCGTGTATGTATCTGTATGTTGGTGTGCAAGTGAGTGTTGGTGTGCATGTCATTGCCAGAGATTAATATAATTAGGAACTTTAGTTTATAACTTTCAATAAACCTTCGGTGTCATCATAATCCAAACCTTTAAAATAACCCTTTATACAGAACTTGCATTTCAATCTAGTCATTACCAATATATTAAGTTTATTATTGAGTTTACGGTAAAGAAAAGGCCCCATGTAGTTGAAGCATTTTTTACCAAATTCAAGTCTACATTTGGGTTCATGCCATTTTGGTTTTCTGCGAGAGTGAGCATTGGATTGCACTTTGGCATCAGCCTTTTTATGGAATTTCAATACCACAGACATAATATATAACTGCCGTACTCGGAGGGTGCATGTCTCTTGATACAATAAATTTGTAGGAAAGCGAAATGGTTTCTTATAGGCTACCTTAAGAATGGCTCGTTGTGAACGTTCTGCCTTTATTAGGTGTGTTTTATGCGCAATACCCCAAACAGTTATACAGTAAGTTAAAATTGATTCACACAGTGTGCAATAAAGCATCCTAAGGGTTTTCTCATTAGCAAACTGTCCCATTTTCTTGAAGATATGAAGAAGTTTTCTGATACGGCCACTCACATAATCTATTTGTTTGGTCCACGTAAGGTGTTTGTCAATGATGACCCCAAGATACTTTACAACCGCCACCTGTTCGAAGCTTGAGCAGTAACAGGAAGAGCCTACGCGATCTATGCAGGTATGCAACTTGATAGCCAGTTGTGTGGGGCAAGAGTTTCTATTACTGACACTAAAGTTGACCACTTTCGTTTTGGTCACATTGAGTGTCAATAGATTCAAGTTTAGCCATTGAGCGACCTGGTTCATACCTAATTCCGCCGCCGTATAAACCGCCTCCCAAGTCTTGTCATAGAAAATTATGGCCGTGTCGTCAGCATAGGCAAACACCTTTGCTTTATTAATTGGTAGATAGCATAGACTATTAATGTAGATGGTAAAGAGAGATGGTAAAGGACGCTACCTTGTGGAACGCCGTAATTGAGGCCAGCATAAGAGCTCAAGCTATCACCTAACTTTATCCTCTGTGTACGATTGGTGAGGTAAGATTGGAACCACTCAAGAGCTGTACCACGAATGCCTATGCTTTCGAGTTTCTTTAAAAGGATCTTTCTGGAGACGGTATCGAAGGCTTTCGCCAGGTCCAAGAAGACACCAGAACATTTATAGCCTTCGTCTAGTTTGGTGACAACAAAGTCCACCAGATCCACGACAGCATCTTCTGTTGACCTGTTAGTGCGAAAGCCATATTGATTATGTGATAGTATATTGTTCTTTTCTAGAAATTTCAGTAGTCTGGTATTCATAATCTTTTCCAGGATTTTAGATAATGACGTAAGAAGAGAAATGGGACGGTAGTTGGAAATTTCGAATCTATCACCTGATTTAAATATTGGACAGACATTTGCCATTTTCATTGCGGATGCTACTATTCCCGTAGAAATGCTTAAGTTGCACAGAAAGACAATAGGGGGGATAAGGTAAGGTTTGTTGAGTTTAAGAATCGTGTTTGCAATACCGTCCCACCCGGGGGCTGAGGAATCTTTTAAGTTTGATATAATCTTATTGACTTCGTAGTTATCTGTTGGGTTTGCAAAGAAAGAGTGACAAGGGGGTGTGTTATCATATAGACTGCTGGTGATAGGAGCCAGTTCGGCTTCAGTTTTGTTAAGAAGTGAGAGTGTATTAGTTGCGAGCTTTTTGCCCACACCTGTGAAATAGTGATTGGCTTTATCTAAAGACTCTTTAGGATCAAGACAAGCTTGTAACAGATCTAAATTATTAGGATTATTCTTTTTAATATTACATATACTCTTTACTGCCGTCCAAGTTTTTTTACAGTCTCCGTTAGCGTCGTCTAAAGTTTTCCTATCATAATCATTTTTAAGATTTTGGATTAGGTTATTGCATAGGTTCCTATATCGTTTATAGCTCTGCTGAATGGTGTAGTTTTCTTTGTTTTTATTTTTACTTGATTCTATATGCAAAAGGTCTCTCTTTTTAATACATTTTAGTAAACCCTTAGTCATCCATGGTTTTTTAATAGATTTAGAGTTTCGAATGGTTTGGGTAGTAGTATAATCTTGTATTGTGTTACTTAATACATTTGTGAAATCTGTTACCGCTTTGTCGACATCAGTGTGTGTGTAAATAAAATTCCAATTTATGTTTTCAATAGCATACGATAAGTCGGTGTAATTAATTATAGTTTTGTGTTTTGTATCTAGAGGAGAACGAGATGATTCAGAAGCAATGCCCATAATAATCGTGTCATGGTCGGTTATTCCGGAGCCGCAGATTATGACCTTAAAAGCTTTACAAATTTTAAAATCACATGTGCAAAACACTGCCAGACTAGGTTGACTACATATATCTATAACATACCATCGTATTATGCCGTAAGGCATCAAACTAATGCCTATCCGCCCAAAATACTGTATATTTTAAACGTGAATTTGAGAACTTTTTCTCAAGTGTTCGTTTAAAAAAATATGGGAGAATCTACGCCGCAGCCTCATAATAAATACATTACACATATTTCACTTAAATATTCAAGTAAGTTGCTTGCAAAATAAAACCAGAATTTTTGACTCCTGCAAAAGTTGTAGCGGGCTGGTACTGGAAGAGAAAAATTCGTTCGTGGTTATACTTATGTGAAAATTTTCCGTCTACCCGACATGCATCGTCGAGGAGTATCTGCAGGCATTACTTGCATGTGACCAGGGACGAACTTAAGGCTATAAGTAGTTTGTAACTTTTTTTAGAGCTTCAGTAAAAGCGTTGGCGGGTATATGGTGCAGTTGTGACAAACGAAGTTTTGCTATTTTCTGCAACTTGTAGTATATATGCATATATGTATATGTGATTACTTATTAAAAATTGTATATTCCATCTGTGATATGTCACAAGGTTTCTAAGTATTGCTGTAAATATGATAGTCGATTTGCTGCAATATTCTAACACTTGGTCCTTTCGACTGTTATGATGATAATTTCTATGCTTCTATGAGCTCATACCAGTGCCCGCATTAACAAGCACAGAAACATTAAGATGAAGACCTAAAAAGCTCATCATCTTCAACTGTGACTACGAGAAATTCGTTAGAACGATCGACTAATCAACCACGACATATTTTATCAAATCTAGTTTCGGATATAACATTATTGTTCAAATTATTATCAGTGACAATGATTTGATCAACAATCAGATGGTGAGAAACATTTTAAACAACAACAAACATGAAATTTAAAACATTTTCCTATTTATTTTTCCTCATCACATTCCACATCGCTATGGTCGTCGAAGGCGTAACTTTTCTTATTCGACGAGAAGATAAAACTCGCTGTCAGTAACGAAATACTTTATAAACAATGTCGATATTATTATTTTTAGCTTACCGCATATATGAAGGGAGATTTATCCTTTCCTGCTTGAGATCGCAAGTATTTTGTTTTGCAGTGAGCCTTAATTTTGATTGTATTATTTTAGGTGACTATTTCAGGTCTTATTATAATTTCGAGAGAAATAAAATGGTTTCACTTTCAAACTAGCGCATATACATAGAAATTTGTTTATCTACATATAGTAAAAATCTGCTTTGTTAAAATAACGTGGATCTGGATCCGTAATGTAACTTTAACAGTTAGTTAAAATATGACAGAGACGTAATATCGTGTTTCCAGACGTCACTCATCAGTGATACGCTGGTTGGACATTTTTATTCCTATTTTGCTTTGCCAGTGTGTTTGTTTAATTTAGTAAAATATTATGCCTCAATATTATAAATACAGAAAACATTATACAGAAGATACGTCGTGTTCGTAAGCGCTTAATGATGTAGAAAAACAAAGCGAAACATTTTCCTTACACAGCTGAATTTGAACACTTACGGAATATTTTCCAGCACGTTTCACTCCATCGCTGGTTATACACATAGACGCCACAAAATGGCTAACAGTAAAGATTTTATATTTCCCACCAACGCTACAGGTGCTAAGAATAAAAATATTTTACGATAGCAAACGCTTGTTTATTTTGTCTCGTGTTCTATAATCCGGACCTGTAAACACCCATATTTTCCGCGAATATTTCCTAGCTTAACGCCTCAGCATCTCCCAAGGGCCTTAAATGTTGTTTTTTTATTTAAACAAGGTCTTACTTTGCCTCCAAAGACATGTTTTTCTTATGCAAATTGTCGAGAGGCGTGAATTAAATACTTCTTTCAAGATGTTTGCTTTATCTATCTTGTAGTTTATGGACATTTACCTTTGTTCTTGTGAAGATGCTTACTTAAGAATTCGGGATAATTGTTCGCAGTAAATAATCTTTTAATGTTCTTTGGAGTTTATTGTAGAGCCGTCAACAATATCTTTTACAATGTTCAAAGGATCATAAATACTTACAGGTGGTTAGCTTTAGCCTACGCAATTTCTAACAATAGGTAATAAGACGGTAGAACATTATTTTACCACAGCGGATTATTTTACCACTAAATATTTTTGTTTTCGTGAAAATGTTTGAATTTATGATGCAGTTTCTTTATTTGTAAATGTGATGCATTATAGATACAATACCATTGTGTGTACACAGTGGTATTGTATTATTGTATCGTATTCGTAGCTAAAGCTAAATTAAATAGCTTTTGACCCGATGGGGTAGGAAGTAAAATGTATTTATTATATCTAGCCATCTATCGTGTTAAGATTCATATAATTGGGAGTGAACATATTGTATCGTTATCCCGCGCTGCTACGAAGAATTTATTGTCACACATTCTAATAATATTTATTCATTTCGAAAATTGAACCTGACATCACATGCGTAGCAGTCTCATACACTAACGTTATCTTATCTTATCTTGTGTGTGGGCCAGTCAGTATAGACCGGCGACACTTCGACCCAGTGGGATCTTTTGTGTCGACTTCCCCAATAACGACTGCCATAGATGTTCATGGCAGCCGGGACCGACGGCTTAACGTGCTCTCCGAGGCACGGAGCAGGCGATAATTGTCTATCATTACGCACATAATTTCGAAAAGTCATATAACTTACGAAAGTCAGAGGTGCGCGACGTGGGTTCAAACCCGAGACCCATGCATTGCAGTCTGTTAGTCTCCCCATTGAGCTATCGCTGCTCTACACTAACGTTATATATCTTATAATCTTATTATAATACCGTGGCTTCTTACTAAAATAGTGCACCGTCGTTATTCTATTAAATTATTATTTATCTGGAGCGAATTTATTTTATGTGTATCTATTTATTATGCGCTCGCACTAGAATATAAAGTTATTTCACCTCATCAACATAATATTTATAACCTCTGGCATGAAATGCTTATGCCGTTATGCCATGCTTGGTACTATATAATAAATAGGATTTATTGATTTAGAAATTTTACCACGGCGATAGTAAAATGATTGCAAATCATATTTTAATTACATATAAACTTAAAGCATTGATAGCGTAGTGGGAGACCTTTGAACTGAAACGGAGATGTCTCGAGTTCAATCCTGTGGCACGCACCGAATTTATGTGCGTATTGAATAGTAAATTATTGCTCACTTCAATTCGTGAAGGAAAATATTGTGAGAAAACTTGCATGTCTGAAAGTTGTTCATAATATTTATGTAGTCTAACAAACCAACGCGGTGGACTTTGGCCTAACCTTCTCATCCTGAGAAGAGGTCTGTAACCAATAGAGGGACCGTTTTTGAACATGACTGATATTATATGATCAACATAAGCTGTAATCGAATATTATATACATATTGATTTGGCTATCACATTATTTCGTTGATCCAAAATAGCCTAAAATGTTGTAAAAAAATTATATGTCAACCTTGTAATTAATAAGCATAGTCACTTAAACATCAGATGATCCTCACACTTATAATTCGTTCCTTTTTATCATATACCTTTATCTTTCAGGTGGCCTCTTCGCTCTCGGCAAGGTCCTCAATTTCTTCCCGGTGGGCGGCGAGCGGGAGTGCCAGCCCGAAGGCTACAGTATCGCAAAGGCCGGTATCTGCCTCAACCAGTACGACTGTCGGCAAAGGGATGGCAGAGCATCTGGAGACTGCGCTCATGGACTCGGGGTGTGCTGTGTCTGTAAGTATTAGGTATTTTCATTTATTTTTTACTTTTTATTTTGCTCGTCGTAATGACTACACTCCGCCTGATGGTAAGCAGTCGTGTGGTCTAAGAGCAGTGGCCTCCACATCGTCCTCATAGCAGCCGAGGCGATGTTCAGGTCTCTACTTTGACGGCCTGAGAAGATGCTTTTCTTCGCCCCGCTTAACGGACCCAGGATTAAAGGAAGAAGGAAACACGTGCCTTGGCAGAGAATTCCATGCTTTGATCGTTCGGCAGAGGTATGAGGACCCAAACTTGTTGGTACGCACTCTAGTCGACTCCACCGCGTAAGGATAGCATCTGGGCCCAGCACGTGTTGTTCTGGATAGGAAAGGGGAGGGCGGGATAAGGTGGAATAACTCTTCAGAACACTCCCCGTGGTATATTCTGTAGAAAAATGCCAATGAGGCAATGTCCCTACGGAGTTGCAGAGGTTCCAGTGAACTCGTGACCTCTGGATCTACCCGCTACCAATCGCTTTAATTTGTGTAGGTTTATACATCATTTTTGTTTTTGTGCAATTTGTGTGAAATGACAGTTACGCACAACACGATACATCCCTTGCTCGGGCGAAGCGTCGTGCGCGTCTTTATTTAAGCTGTCGTCCACATTGTCGAATGTCATTCAAATGTACGTAATTATGAATATACTTACCTAATGTAGAGCACTTACAAGTAAATCAACATTATCCTTTTAAATTAGTCTGGAGCAGTGCTTTGTTGGCCATATGCCACTCTCATTAGTTGTGTTAGGATTGCGCATGCTGTATATCCCACCTTCTTCTGGTCACCGTTTCTCCTAGTCCCGTCTCACTTTACGTAACTTTAATACTTTTTCTAACTGACACAGCCAAGAAAAGCATTTAGTGATGATAAATCTTCATGTTGGCAGTGTACCAGAAATTTCGAAGTCACCATTTTAAAATGATGTCCTGTTCACAGTCGTCTTAAAAATCTACATTTATCTTCAAATTATGCTATCAGACCTTTTTACCGTACCGTATAATATCTTGTTTAATTCTGTAATGATGTCACCAGGCTCTTTGAAAAAATGGAATACCTCAAGCTAGTAACGACACTTTTAGTTGGTAACTTCTGAACTTGAGCAATATAATCAAGGGAGTAAAACTATTCCCATATAACTGTTCGGAAATGAGCAGAGTTGATAGTGATTAAACAAATACTTATGGATGTTAATGGGGCTATGAGCCGGAAGAATGGTGTCTTCAAGTTGGATACGCGTACATAAACCGTATTGATTACTTTAGCTAGCGAATATTACGGATATTTTTAGACTATTTTGATGCATGTTTTGTGGAATTTTTATAGATATTAAAGAAAATCTTTACATCATATGATATACGTAAAAATATATAATCTTTTTGTAGATTGAACCTTAAAAAACAATAATATCACGCTTGGGATTACTATTACATTGATTAAGATGACTTAGGTGCAGCTCTTCTTCTTAGTCGTTCATTCTTGACAGAATGGTCGTAGTCATCATATTCCCTAGGTGTCCAGAAGAGTCGACGTCACACGCCTCACGATGTTCTACCATTTCTTCCAGTTAGTGCCATGTCTTGTACACTCATGCAATGGACCGCCCACGTCTGACTTAACTTGGTCAGTCCATCTCATGGGTGATCTTCCACGCGCTCCCCTGCCTTCCACCTTTCCTTGAACGACCAGACGCGCTATACAGTCAGTATTGTCCCATGACACCTGCCCAAATAATCTTAGAATACGCCTCTGAACAGTTACTGATAGACGCTGCTTGATGCCGAGTTCTTGCAGAGATCCGAGATGCAGCTAGAAAAGTATGTCAATATCAAGTGCAATATAATTTGAAGCAGAGTTAAGTCCATGGATGAAGCAAGATTTGCGATCGGTCGTTGATTTGATCATCAGCCTATGCAATACCGATGTAAGCTCACTCTTAATATAGATATATTAGCTTAGCTGAAGGGTAAAAATAATACTAATAATGTGTAGTTAAAAATAGCTATCTACAATGATCACTGCTCATATTCAACGGCAGTGATAATTCTTTTTAACGCAAGTGACAAAGATTTCCGTTACCTTGTTAACTTTTTTGCAGGTTATTACAAGCAGGAAAATCACACAAGATTATTTGACTGTGAAAACCGGTAACGTACTTTCATATTCACGATAGTTTTAGGTTTTCGCGAGGATATCGCTATGCCGTACCTAATTATTGCTTTGTAAAGGTGTAGCTTAATTAACACGAGTTTATGTAGTGAACCTTTATCACGAGAACAGCGTATACCGAGCAAAGAGTAGTCAAATGTATAGAATACATGATCCATTTCCGTGTGACAGTTGTAAAAGTTGAGCGAGGGAGGGTTTTAGTACTCGTAACTTTGAGTCTCTGAGCTAATGACCACTTAACATAAAAGTACAAATGAGTGGCCGTGATCAGGCTTCCACTGTCTGCTAATATACTTTTATTGTGTAATTTTTTTTATTGTCATCCTCTGGATAATATAATTTTATTTATAATTTTTGTGTCATACGTCATAAATATATATTTCTCGCAATTTAGGTTACAATATTTTTTTTAATAATAATAATTACTGTGATTGTGACTCCTCTGGTGTTGCGGGTGTCCATGGGCGGCGGTAATCGCTTACCATCAAGCGATCCGTCTGCTCGTTTGCCTCCTATAACATATAAAGAAACTTGTGAACCTCTTAATTTAAGGAAGAATGCTTGTGTTAGAAGTTGGTTCACATCAGTATAGCAATGGGTGCACTTTGAACCAATGATGTTTCGATCGCAAATACTATGTACCTTACCTACTATACAAGGTTTTAGCTAAAATTCTTCTATTCAAATTGCTAGTATTAATCCTTAAGCTTAGCTAGAGGGATTAATCAGAATACTAGTAATTTCGACGGCATGGATGAAGTAGAGGTTTAAGTGGTGGCCTCGACACTGCCTCTGCGCTAAGTGTTGTGGGTTCGAATCCCACACGGGACAAAACTTTGTGTCATCCACAAATGATTGTTCCGAGACTGGGTGTTCTTTGTGTCCATTGTTTGAAGTCCCTCATGATATAGAAATTGTGCTGGTTGTCTTTTTCAACAAAAAGAAGAAAAGAAAATATTCGAACCAATGACTTCTAGATCGCAAGTCCGCAAGCCTTATGTTATCCATTGGGCTACCCGTTAACCATAAATTCTAGCTTAGTTGGATTGCTGTTGTTGGGTTTAATAAAATATTAATCATTTGTACGCAATTATTTTGGTTAGATTTTCAATTATTTTGATTAGAGTGCGCGCGTAGCTATGCAGAACCAAGATGTAAAAGTCTGATACAATTAAATTTCCTTTACCGCATTATAAAATGTGTTCCGGCGAGCTCCGACAAGAGCCTTTCGCTGTAATTAGTACTTCATTGTGTCTATTAACTGTATTTGTAATGTAATCAAGAAAACTCTTGAACTGCGGTGAAATGTTGTTTTTAGGGACTTTATAAACAGCGAAACAATGTCCATAATTATATAGATGCCATAGTTGCATATGACTTGGTACGATAGACGCCGGTACTAAAATCAGCCATACAATTAAAACCGTTTTTAATGTCCAAGCGTCTAAACTTTATTACTTTTCAAGAAAAGTTACAAACATAATATTTATGATTACTAAAATTTATACAAGTTGGTCGACTATAAAAGGTAATGACTAAACTTCAAAGTAATAACCTGTACGCAGAAGGCATTTCTTATTAAGTTTCAAATTATTTCATAATCCTACTTACATATAATAAAATATTGTGCAGATATTTGGAAACTGTTGATCGGATTAAGATGATACTGTAATCACGTAGGGGTCACCAATGAAAAAAAAAAAAAATTATGTTCTTGTGGTTGGTGGAATAAAATAATTCTTGATAGTTGAATATAAATACTATAAATACATATTGAGTTACCCCCTAACTGAGTGGTTGCGGGGAGACGACTCCGCGTGACGCTAGTGTATACTTGCATCTTACGATATAAAATAAAAGCGCTAGCAGTATCGCTACAGGAACACAGAACATAACCTTTTTAATATAATTCTAAAGTTGACATTATTCAACGCGACTATACCTATTCAATACTAATTCGAATTTCCCAAGCTAAGATTAGAATATTTTTGTTTAACCGAAGTCCCATTTTACGACTGTCAACGCTTATTGACCCATTGTTCTTAAGTTTACGATACATTGTTATAAAACGCTTTTCAAAGGCTTACCTCAACCTGGTATAGAAAGAAGATGCTCAAATACATTGTAATTTACGCACCGCACAATACGGTGTTCCTGATTTCTCCTCTGCATGTGAGTATGTGATACTTAACCTAAGGGAAACACATTGGAAATTAAATAGAAATAACATAATATGCCAAATCTAGTTCTAAAATGTTAAAATATTTAATAAAATGTTTAAAAACTGTTGTTGGAGAAGTGGTATTACTCTATAGTCAAATACTTATACAATAGACCAGCGATTCCTAAAGTAGGTTCCGCGGAACCTAGGGGTTCCGTAGAAAAGTCACCAGGGTCCCGCGAAATTATTTATATTTGGCAACAGCCAAAAAATTGCTGAAAAATTGTGGTATTATTTAACAAAATAATACCACAATTTTTCAGTCAACTTTGCTTCCATTTGTCTCAATATATCGTTGTGGAACAGGTTTTCCAGCTTATACTTATACAAATAACAAATTCAGGTTGAGATAGGATGCTTACCCGGATATGCGCATACAATATAAGACATAATACCGAACTATAAAGCAATTATTGATAAAACAGTGAAACAATTACATTCTTCACAATAAAAATTAAAGTAAAGAATGAAAGTGTTTCACTTATAAAATACTAGATTATGCGCGCATTTCCGCCCGCATGGTACCTACATCAATAAAAAGCCAATGTTCTTCCCCAGGTTTTAAGCTATCTTTGTACCAAATTTCATCCAAATCGATTGAGTGGTTTAGCCGTGAAAAGGTGACAGACAGACTTACTTTCGAATTTATAATATTGAGTAACGAAGTAAAGATTTATAATAAATGTTTTTGTTCTTATTTAATTTAAAGTGTCTTTGATTTGTAATCATTTGATATGGGGTTCCATTAACTAAGAGGTATTTGGTGAGAGGTCCGTTATCTTAAAAGCTTAGGAAGTCCTGCAATATACTATAAGACTAAGACAGCATATGTAACTTAAGAGAGTATAGTATTGTAAATAGATTGTGTAGTTGTAAGTATTTTACATTTCCCGAGCGCTATGATATGTCTTTCTTCAAACGAGGTTTAAAGAGAGTTCTTTTTCACGGTAGGCAGGGGCTTTGCTGTGTCCTTACATTGCTGAAGTCGGTAGGAAGGTAGGCCGCCCGCTCGTCTGCCGAAAAAAAACATACATAGTTTCATACCTATATCTCCAAGGTCATCCTTTACTGTTTATTACATTACGTTACCGAGCATAGTTCCACAATCTACTACAAAAATATCTTGATATAAATTTTAATTCTTATCAAATTATAATATTGCATTGACCTATAATAATACTTGTAATTGGAAAAATAAATAAACAACCATTAACAGTGCAAAACTATTCCTACGGATAGCATTCATGGAATGTCTGCAACAGAGTTACGTCAACTGAACTCTGCTATAAATTGAAGTACTGCGACTAAACGTTCCCGTATGCGGTCTGACAGACCGACAAACGGTCCATAATACCCCACATAACTGTAGCCGAATGTTACGTTACCGTAAATAACTCGGTGACTCTGTCGCCCCGGATAGCAGACTGCAGGTTTAGAACGATTTAGTGCCATCGTTCTCAGCTTGACCACTGAACTAAGTATTTTCGTAAGTAATGGCAATAAGGCCATGGCATATATATTATACCGTTTTAGTTCGCGATCCAGTGCCAGTTTGGTCAATATATCTCGACCTAACTTTAGTCTGCAATGTGCCAGTGCGTATATTGTTCGTGAAGTTTTATATTGCCAGCGAACTCGGCGACCGCGGTCTAAATATTTGTTTGCACACACAGCAACTGTAACTTTGAAAAAGTATTAACGTGGTAAATCTTTTGGTCCAGTGTTATGTGATAGTTTTTGAACTTAATAAATAAATAATTTGCATCTACTGGATGCATAGGGCTGGGCAAAAGTTTAGGCACCAACTGCAACGTCTTTACAATTTTCTGTTTGGAGGCCATCTTTAGTTAATGGCGTGAACAGCGTGCTGGATTATAAAATGGTATGAAAGCGGTAAAAGATTCTGGTGAGGTTAAAAAATCATCTTTTGAAAAGAAAGCAAGGTAAGGAATCCATAGGTACAATTAATTGGCTCAGCACAAGTAACAATATTGTGCTGTTCTACAAACCTGAATTAGTTTGTGTGTGATTGTCGGATTCCGACTTCCAGTCCTCGGTCGGCAAAATGGTATTGGGTTGTCCTGCTACAAAATCCTCTACGCGGACCAAAATGCTTATTTTAGGACATAGAGAATTCACAGAACCGAATATTAAGAACAGAATATTACTTATACTGCGTGGGGCCTAAAAATGCAGCATAGCAAATTTGGATATAAAACACCTCTCCATATCTCTTCGAGAATATACACCAATACTATGCCTGTATAGGCGTTAATCTTTTATATTACTATGTCAGTAGACAGTACAAATAATAAATACATTACAAAATGTCTTACCATGTATATTTTTTATCCACTTAAAAAGTAACTACAGTTTGAAACTGTGAAATAACGCTGTGCAAGTTGGCGTCAGTTAGGACAGTAATAGCCACGTCAGTTAGAATTTATGTCAGTTACTTAGGCAGTAATGGCGCAGGACGATCTAGGAAGATACCGGGATCTTATGCAAGCTTCACGTTATATATATTGTTAGCTTGCCCTTACTGTCCGAGCTAGCAGTTTGTGAATATCTTGTGTTGGAAAAGTAGTACAGACATGTTTTATATGCATATTTTAAAATAGTACTAATACTTGTTTTAAATAATAGTAGAGTCTGCGTCTTTTCAATTGCTAATATAACAGACAATTTGTCTGAATGCTCTCTCATCACGACGAATGTGGATGGTGTTTTGGGGCGTACCCCAAAACACCAGAGTAAAGAAAGAACCTATGGGTTCTTTACTCTTTCTTATTAAGTTAAAGAAAACTATTTAAGTTCCATTCTTTCCAGCTATCCTATTAATTTGTCATAAGTACATAAAATGTAATATTGTTTCATTTCATATTCTAAAATTTCTCAAGTGCCTTCTTAACATTATATCTTTATGCTACCACCGATTCTAGATATACATATTACTTATAATATCTGATGAGAAATTTAATACATTCTTTGTCTATTAGTCTTCATGCATGCCCATAATGTTAATTGGACAATATACAATTAATGCTTGTAATCAATTATTGACTGCACGTACTAATTAGATGGCTGCTTGGTTACACATACCAATATTTTTTCATAAAGTTAGTAATAATCACCCGTATCTTATCTTATCTTGTGTGGGGGCCAGTCAGTACAGACCGGCGACACTTCGACCCAGTGGGATCTTTTGTGTCGACTTCCCCAATACCGACTGCCATAGATGTTCATGGCAGCTGGGACCGACGGCTTAACGTGCTCTCCGAGGCACGGAGCAGGCGATAATTGTCAATCAATACGCACATAATTTCGAAAAGTCATATAACTTTCGAAAGTCAGATGTGCGCGACGTGGGTTCGAACCCGGGACCCTCTGCATTGCAGTCTGTTGGTCTCCCTACTGAGCTATCGCTGCTCAATAATCACCCTTAATCCTAACTTTATTGTATATGCTTAAGATAGCAAACAAACATACGTAGAGCAATGATAATCTGTGTCTATAGAAGCTTGTAACATCAGGTGTTGATACAGACGCAAGTGGACGTCCCAAACGGCGCATACGTAATGGCCAGTTACCCGACATCGTTCTAACATAACATTATATAGACTCAAGCCAGTATAGGCACTAAGGGCAAGCCCAGATATATTGTACTACATTTCAACACCACTGTTTTAAGGTTTCACTTCATAGGAAATGTCTGTGTCGCCTACTTGTGCAAATTCCTTGCTACTACTCCGTAACAGAAAAAACGCAACAATACTTTGCCACGATGTGATGTCCACGATCATACGGAAACATGAGCGAAACTGATCAATATAGGACTAAACATTAGTATGTATAATGATAATAAAACAAACATTGTTTAGCCATTTATTTTTGTGGTGTAAAAAGTGCCAAATAAAGATAAAACAATAGTCTTAGGCGATAAAAACTATGTGTAAAAACATGTTAAGATATAAAAACATTAAACATAAATTACTCGTGCAATAACCTCATTGTGGTCAGTTTTCACTATAGTTCTTAGTAATTGAACATACGTATAATGTTTACGTTTAGTTTAGACAACGAGAAAGTTAAGTGAGTTATCGTTGACTACGCTTAAGACGTGTATCTGTTCTTCTGTGGTCAGTAGACAATTCAACGTGACAGTTTGCAAGCATTTGATGAAATCGGGACGAACTTTGCTTGTATAAGCTCCAGTTCTGCTGCTAAATACAAAGATATATTTATACAAGATGAGTTCTTGAAAGTAAGTGCCATGCTATCCTTGATTTTCCATCAAGTAAAATGCTACTTGCTTTAAGAAACTTACCTTATACGATTTGATACGTAGACTACGTTTACAATTATATTATCATAGATGTATCATGATATTATTTTGTTTCTTTACATCGTGAAAAACGCGTGCCCCTTTTGTTATACGGCGGAGGACACGACAAAAGAAATATGTGAGTTTGGTGCTGCTTTTAGGAAGTTCTTCATAGTTTAAGTCAATGACGCTTTATCCGGTTCTGAATCAGGTACAACAACCGAACCATACTTATCAACAATGGCGATTAAACCGGCTGACGTCATTGCACATGAGCCCTCTTGATTTCCGCATAAAAGCATCATAAGTTTACAGACATTGTACGAATAAATGAGGTTGTTTATTTATTTCATTCATATAATACACGTTACACGTCAAAAATATCCATTAAATAATCAGAGCTTGAGATTGCCCAATGTGGAAGTGATAAATTAAGAGGAATTGCAATAATTATTTTATAACATCTACGAGTTTACCTGGACACGCTTCGATGTACCTCAGTACGATATATTTTTTTTATTCCTTTGGGATCTTCGGGATTAAAATAATTTATAAAACAGTCTTACTTAGTAATTTAAAAAACCTTTCTCTGAGAAGAAGTCCGTGCTTAGCAATGGGATAGTTGATATTATATACATATATATAAATGCAATGTTGTGTTAAAATATAAAGTCAATTCATAGAATACTGTAACGAGTTTTGTGGAAACAAATATACGGAAGCTGAATTTTATCTATACTTAATATAATAAATCTGAAGAGTTTGTTTGCTTGAACGCGCTAATCTCAGGAACTACTGGTTCGAATTGAAAAATTCTTTCAGTGTTGGGTAGCCCATTTATCGAAAAAGGCTATAGGCTATATAACATCACCCTACAACTAATAGGAGGAGAGCATTATTGAAAAATGTTGCAAAAACGGGTCAAATTCTCTTATGTGAAGCAGACGAAGTTGCGTGGGTTAGCTAGTTTATAATAATTGTTTGTTTGCTTTTATTATAAATAATAAGAAAAACATTAAGTAGGTATTTAGTTAGTATTTTATAATAGATAATAAAATATGCCATTAAAGCTAATGTTTTACGTAACCAGTTGTTAGTAATGAAAAGAGGAAATTCAGAGTCCATTACCTGAATTTCGTTTAAGCCTTCCACTCGCTTAGATCCTAGTATTTGCACACAAACCACGTTGAATCCTCTTGTACCGACAATCAGTAGATGTGCAAATAGCTAATTACTATGCTGTTCAATTAACACTAAGTGCATACTGTTTGCAATAGTGTTAGCACTATGTTCGTGTAATAACGCCTCGCTGGATAACGTAGTTTAATGTCGCTTTGAGTTTTATAGCTTACAAGAAGCACTTATAGCAAGTTGGCACTTAAAAGACTACGCATCCGACCATCAAGTTATCTGCATATAAAATATGCAGTTGAAATGCGAGTCTGTTAAGCAGGCGGAAGCTTTGTTTTATTTCATAACAAGCAAGTTTGTGGACATCGCAAATTGTTAAGCTTCATGCATTTTAACACGCTTTTATTAGCTTGGTACGTATCTATGTGTCTATGTATCTATGAATCTATGTAACGGAATCTTTGAACGTGATTTTCACCCTTGTCACACCGACGGATTGATTTGAAACTTTGCACACACATTGAGGACCAATGACAATACAATAATTCAGGGAAAAAAATATACTTTAAAAAAGTAAAATAAATAATATTTCAAAGAAAATAATTTTAAATTTTAAAAAAGCGTGGGTTGCTGTCTAATATATTTTTAAAACCCCCACCTCACGCTTTTTTACATTAAAATTATTAAATTATTTTCTTCTTTTTAGTTTTGTTTTTTTAATAAAGCTTGTTTTTTAATTATTCCTGAAGTGGTAGATGAAGCAGTGTTACTACCACTTTTCGACAGTAATGATTATAGATCCCACGTTATACATGGCGAGCCTATTGGCGTTTACCGGGCATTGTTCCAGACTTCGTGATGCTAATGTAAACTATCTGACAAACACCCAAGAACACTTTGACTTACTAGCGAATCAAACCCAGACACAGTACACAGATACAGACCAGATACAGTTTACAACTGAAAATATTATCAATTAGACTATAGAATATATTATTTCGGTTTGCCGACATTTTAGTTTTAGATCCTTACTTTAATTATTATTCTAATAGCTGAACGTCTCGCTGTGGCTCAGTCTGATAGTTTAAAATTTCTCTTCACGTGGTAACTTTGGAATAAGAAGAATATTAAAACTTTTCTTGTATAGAAATAAAACGTAATAAAAAAAAATTAAGTCAATCCACTAGCTACTTTTTGCATTTTGCAAACAGAAACATCCACATGTTTGTGTCCGCAAACCTAAATTTTTTGATATAAACATAAACATTAAAATATTGTCAAGCTATTACCAAACGCGGCAGATAATATTTTGAATACCTATATTTTACAACGGCATTCTGAAACAGGTTTATAATCTTCTTAATGTAATAACAACATGTTAATGTCGATTCGCTGTACTGGTAAAACATCGGACTATTATTATGGTAACTTAACACTTGGCTAAATGTCATGTGCTCCTAACAAAAATTAATATTGTAGACGCTATATTAATAGATATGCTTAGAGGCAAAGATTTAAATCCTTACTTCCCAAAGTGGTCCAGATGGACCCCCCGGGGGTCCATGGGAGACTTAAATGAGGTCTACGAAAATTTATTTGCTTTCGATATTGAAGAACTAAAATGTTGGCTTGACTTCACCTGTCAATGTAGGCAGATAATATTTTAAGAGGCTCAGCGACTGTTACTTGTTTAAACGTCGGTCAACGGATGTTTTGAGGAATACGCTGAAGACCCGAGAATTTCTAAATAATAAAAAAGAAAAAAGTCATAGAGATTCGATCAACTTTTTTTAATTTTAACCCGTTGTAACTTTTTGGTCCGAATAAACCAATTTTCTTTGGCGGATTAAATTTCTAGCTGCAAGGGGTCCACCAGAACCAGCTGAATTTTGAAAGTTGTCTATGACAAAAATAGTTTGGGAACCTCAGATTTAAATCATACTTGTGCCCTCACCGTACTGAGATCACACAAATAGTGTCTACACTATACTTAGAAGAGCGAGCTCACACATTACATTTACATGATAGAGAATTACACTATACAATCCTAACTAAATGCGAAAGTTAGGCATTTACGCTTTAACTACTCGACCGATCTTCGTGAAATTTCGCATACACGTTGTCTGAAAGAGTCATAGGCCCTTTGTACCATTCATCCTGAAAAAACCTGTGCCCGCGGTATGGAAATTTATTGATGATATCTACATTAACAGTGAAGATAGGAAAATCTATATGAGGGCGTGATAATACTATATTTATAATACAAATGTCACGCGTGTTAGATGACAACTTAACGTCCAGAAAAGTGACCTTATTTAAACGAAGTAGGGCGCTTCTTCAATTTAAATCTTTGGTAATGACATGTCCTTTTAACACAAATTTATATTACACTAGTTGCTCTGCGCAACTTCGTCTGCTTCACATAAGAGAGTTTTCCTCATTCTTGCAACACTTTTCATTGATGCTCCTATTAGTCGTAGCTTGATGTTGTATAGCCTATAGCCTTCCTCGACAACACAAAAATATTTTTTTAATTCGAACCAGTAGTTCCTGAGATTAGCGTGTTCAACCAAACAAACAAACTCTTCAGCTTTATAATATTAGTATAGATTAGATATATTTATATGCTTAGCGGCAAACGTCAAAAACTAGTTGTAATGTGGTGTCAGTACATTTGTAGTGTCTTGTTTTAAGTAATTGGCTTTCTAAAGAACGAGTTAGAGCGTGTGTCTTGTTTTAAGAAACTTCTCAGTTTATTTAATCTTTTTTGTAGCTTCTATTGTGAGTAATTCAATCGTGTTAATGTTATAGTGCAGTAAATGAAAGTGTTATAGTGAAAAAAAAACAAAAATAAAATATAATGTAAGCACGCAAATTCTTATAACAAATGTGTCCAATTACTAACACACCCATTCTCCTCCCATACTGAGGTAACAAGTGTGTCTCATAAATTATGCTAATCGTAGTATAAAAAAATGCTGCGTCTATTGGCCTACTCCGAAATGTGTAAGTATGACGCGCGAATAATTTACACGTGCATATTTTTTTACATTTTCACCCGTATTTTAGGGTTACGTACTTCGTACAAATGAAAACCATGATAAGATCGAATAAAGCAAGTTCTTTATTTGATCTTTTTATGGTTTTCATTTGTAGGAAGTACTCTACGAGTAGGAGGTTGCTCAAGTAAGAGGATACAGAATTGAAATACGTTTTATATATATTAACCTCTCAAACTCCGCCGTTGAAAACATAAACCATACACAATCGAGTGTGCTCGACGCCCTATCGCGTCACCGGGGTTTGACGAGTACAAATCTGAAGACGTCGATCGGCGTCAACGGTAATTGTAATTGTAATTGGACTCCCTTTTCGCATTTGAAATCCAGGTTGGTCCATTATGCGTGAGGCGTCAACGGTATTTGAGAGGTATATAAGACATACATTCGATCATACTACCTACTACCTAATGGTTGTCATAATGTGTGTTTGTGTATCTAGGAAGTGGAGTGTTTATTACCTACATCTTACATTTTCTTTTTAAATATTATTTAAAAAGAAAATGTAAGATGTAGGTAATAAACACTACTATACACTTTAATATACATGGTCTTGTAGGATCCTGTATTAATAAGAATTACCCATTCAATACTGATTCAAAGCAATATACTTACATAAAATCATGGCTCAATTGGACAAAACAAAAATGTTACCTTAGGGATGACTTATAAAAACCTATAAAACATGAACAACTCTATACTACGCCTCAATTATATTTAATTGAAAATAACTTTATAAGTACTAGTGGACCGACCGGCATTACTTTTTAAAATAAAACAACTTTAAACTTACCGAGCGTTGAAAGTAAATCGTGCGGAACCCACGGCGAACAAATGGCTTGACCGCTTTTAGTTACTGGACGTCCATTGTTATAAATTACGTACGACATTTTTGTCAGCTTGTTTTTTACATAGTAACTTAGTGCTTGGTAAGACGACAAGGAAGTTAGGAAAAAAATGGGTAGTTTAATAATACGGCGGCCTCGATGGCGTAGTGGGTACTGTAACCGACTGCCGCGTCGGAGGTCGCGCGTTCGATTCGCGCACAAGTCAAACATTTGTGTGCATGAACATGGATGTTTGTCTTGGTCTGGGTGTTTCTATGTATGTATTTACAAAAAAAATGTATATATTATTTATGTTTATCCATTGTCTAGTACCCATAGTACAAGCTCTGCTGACTTTGAGCTAGATAGTGTTGTGTGTATGTGATAGAATATTATTATTATTATTAATACTGTGGTAGCTTCTTTCTTCTTTTACTTTCTTTCTTTTAAAAATGACAACCTCCCCGCATTAGGCATATTTCCTGTATCGCGGTAGATTTAACAAACATTCAAACAACGGACACAAAGAACACCCAGTCTTGGAACAACTATTTTCAGACCACACAATTTTTTGTCCTGTGTGGGAATCGGGTAAGGCAACCATATAAACCACTACACCATTCGTGCAGCCTGCCCTGTTCCTTATGGTAATACAATAGAGTCAATATTAAAATATTCATGCCTCTATCGCGCAGCGGCTGCGACTGCTGTAAATGAAGGTTAGGCCAACAAAATGTTATTGCGATTTTCTGCTCAGATATTTTGAATAGAAAAAAGGAATTGCCTTAAAAAGCTCCTAAAGCCATCGGTCCTTTGCCTGACCTTTCTCCGGTATAGACGGGATTGCGGTCGCCGTGCCATTGGATTATGAGAGCGACCAGATGACGGATGGTGTATTGGCTTAAGTGGTTGCCTCTCCAATGCCAACGCACCGAGTGTTGTGGGTTCGATGACTGCATGGGACAAAAACTTATGTGATCCACAATTTATTTTACCAAGTCTGGGTTTCTGGGTAATGGTGAAGGAAAACATCGTGAGGAAACCTGCATGTCTGAGAGCTTTCCATAATGTTCTCGATGATATGTGAAGTCTGCCAACCCGCACTATGCTAGCGTGGTGAACTATGGTCTAACCTTTCTCACACTGGGAGAGAGCAGTGGGACAGTTTAATACAGGGCTGATATTATTATATTATAAGTTTGGGTTTTCTTTGTGTCCGTTGTTTGAATGTTTATAAAGTCAGTAACACAGATTTTTTCTATTCCTTTTTTATATGCCTACAGGGCTGTCCGGTAATTAATGGATAACTGTGAAATGTCTTAGTTCAGAAAAAATATGAAAAAGATCTATCCTAACTACTACCTGAGATATGTTTTTTTTCAATTACTATATTTAACTTTCTTGTACCTACACTACAACCATAAATGTATGAATTCCATCCGGTTTTATTGTTTTATTATTAAACACTAATTATGCTAATAGATAGACAGTCAAAAGTATGACCAGCAATTGCACTTTTTTATTATTATGTTTTCCATTTTTCCTGAACGGCTATCAGTTCTATTATAAGACATTTGAAGGTTATCCATTAATTACCGGACAACCTGTATAAGAAACAAAACAGGCGTGATAAACCTACAACAAAATCGCACAACTGGAACGCCAATCAATGCAGTCGCACATTCAATACCATGTACGGTTTCGCGAACTACATATTATTGCGCTCCCGGACCACGCGAATGAGGTCGCTACTAGCTTTTAGACTTCCATGTTTTACAATATATACCTACATATATATATGACGAATGTGTATATCTTTTGTTGATTGGATATTTCAGTTCAAAAAGTTGATCTTTTCTTTTACGTAGTGGAAATCTTTACGCATAGCTCTCCGCAGGTAAGGGGGAGCGGAGAGGTTAACATATGTATATTTACAATTTTAATTTTGTAATAAGTTATTTATACATATACATAGCAGCGATAACCTTGTGGGAAATCGTTGGACTGCCACGCAGAGGTCTCGAGTTCGATCCCAAGGCGCGCATCTCTGACTTTTCGAAGTTATATGCGTATTAAATAGTTAATTATCGATTGTTTTAACGGTGAAGGAAAAACATCGTGAGGAAACCTGCAAGTCTAAGAGTTCTAAATAATGTTCTCAAGGATATGTGAAGTCTGCCAACCCGCACTTGGCCAGCGTGGTAGACTATGGTCTAACCCTTCTCACAGTGAGAAGAGGCTCGTGCCCAGCAGTGGGACAGTTTAATATAGGGCAGATATTATTATTATTATATAACATAAGAATATTTTAGCAAAAGGGATCAGGTCTTGTGTCAAGGGGAACTAACTAAAGGACTTAAAAGTAGACCCAGATGAGAGCAATCGTTTATAGACCACGTGCGGACCACCATCTGGCGAGGTGGCCATTTCCTCGTACAAACTGGGTATTCAATTATTTTGATTATTTTTCTAAACTATTTTACTTATTATTAGACCATTTTTGTTTGGTCTCGCGGTATATTGTCGGGCAATGTTTTATTGTGTATAAAACGCAATATAAATAAAATCTGTAATAGTACGCGGTGGACGATAAACAGATTTTGTCCCTGGAATGTAATACACAGCTAGCAAAATGTGGATACAATAATGGAGCATACATAAGTAATGGCGGTGAGAAAGCAGAGATCTTCTGCCGCTTGCTAAGCTTTACAGACAGTGAATCTATGTATGTAAGTTTATTATTCTCTCAATATTATATTTCACGCGATATACAATTAGACGAAGAAAGGCAATCTATAAGTGCTATGCGTCTGATGATTACTGAAATTTCAAGGTCTTGAAACTCACAGAGCGTTGTGCCACTCAATACTGCAGCGAAACACTAATGACTTGTTGTACGTTTAAGCCAAATTCATAATGAACTCGCCTAATTACTGTTACTTAATATAAAAGTTCTGGGCGCTGAAACTTCGCCTTATATCATTATTTATGAACACAGATGGAATTTGGAATAAGCGCTTTTCGAACAAATTGCAGCTGAGTGGCAAGTTTGTGTTGGTTCTAACTTGATTTTCTGTTAATGTTTTGGGTTTTGATGTACAACGCAGTAAACTTGTTCATCTATTTATCTCTTTTAAAGAATAGTTAGAAAACGATAGATGATGATTAGTGTAGCACAATACATCATTCGCTTATAGTTAGCACATGAATACGCTTTTGTTTCTCTTTATCCTTGCTTTTATGACCTGGAATCTGGGATATACTCGTAGTACTGATAGAGGATAGTAAGTTCGATGCATCAATGAATTATTTCAATAAGTATCATGACATTTTCTTTATCTTTTTCTCTCATTATGTTACTAGAATATATCCACTAGGATATCAAAAATAGTTATAGGGCGCTGAGTGCCCCATATCAATTAATCATAGAAATAGGCTATATGATTTTCAGAACTGAGACCGTTAATTATCTTTTTCGCACATACTGATATGAATTCCCTTACTTTTTTGCTTCTACTAAAACATAATATTACTTTACTGCTATCCACCCATCACTATATTATAGGAAGGTAGTGCAAACCATTTGCAGCAGCGTAGCGATAGCTCAGTGGGGAGACCAACAGACTGCAATGCAAAGGGTCTCGGGTTCAAACCCACGTCGCGCACCTCTGACTTTCGGAAGTTATATGACTTTTCGAAATTATGTGCGTATTGATTGACAATTATCGCCTGCTCCATGCCTCGGAGAGCACGTTAAGCTGTCGATCCCGGCTGCCATGAACATCTATGGCAGTCGTTATTGGGAAGTCAGTGCTGCCCTATAATATCCTGACACTGGTCTAGCCTTAGGGTATCGTTAGCCTTCGGGTTGCGGAGGTCAGGTGGCAGCCGCTCCGTGTAAAAACTGATATCCAGTCAAATCTGTTTAGACTAGAAAAGCCGACCCCAAGTGACTTGGGAATAATAAAGGCTAGGGAGAAGAAGTGCATACCATTTTCAACTAATTGACATTCGCATACAGTAAAAATGTCTGTGCACTGTGTGTTATACTGGTTCGACGTAAGCACTGGTTTCATGCCTATATAGGTATACTCGAAAGTATGGGCAGAGGGGCCTTCCAGCCAGATATCGTCTACTATGTTTGAGGACCTACGTAATTGGTTATTCTCTTAGACAAATTGCCACACCCTGTGCTTCTAATAAGATTTTTTAACAGATAAATCCAATAGCATTTTCTTCGACTCGAGAGTTAGGGAATGAGATTGTACAGTACTCGAATTCACTATAATTTTCATATAATTTGCATTGCTGAAAATACAAAATTCACGCTTGTCAGATATAATAACGAGAGAATGACGTGACGGGTTGGGTGTAAAGCACCATATGTCTACGTGAGAGAGCCGTGCTTGCCCTATAATAGAGGTGCTGACGTGCCGCGAATACCGACGTAGACAGCAGGCCTAATGAGATGGGAGGTGCTTTGAATAAATTTACTTTTTACATAAATTTTTGACGAAGGACTGCAGGCATGTAGAAGAGTCTAGTTAAATACATATTGTATTTTGTGTTTGCCTCGATGGCGCAGCGGTAGTGAATGTGTATGCTGTGCATAAGGTCTCGGGTTTAATAACCGGGTCAGGCAAAGTGTTATTGGGTTTTTCTACCAACGAATTCTCAGTAGCAACACTGAGTTTGGAATTGTTCCTGTTAGATGGCAATACTCTATTACTTAAAACTTAAAACTATAGCTGGCGAAAATTGGGTGTAATAAATTCTGCCTCCCTTTTCACAGACAGCATGTATAATATGTAGGTATAATTGTTAGTTTCTAATATCTTGCGTACATCGTTTTGATTCGTTCCATTCATTGGGTAATAAATCGTCAATACACGTAATATCAAAAAAGAAGTTTGGAATTCGTATCGTAGAGTGTATACAATAATTAATAAATAAATAATATATTAATTTAAAAAAAACAATAATTGGTATTAGTTTATAAACGTGAGAGATTTGTAACTTTACAGAATATTTCTGTAAAGTTACAGCCAGTAAAAACAAAAACACAAGGCTTCGGTGGCAAGGCATTAGTGCAGTCAAATGTAAGTATTATATAGCTGTACCTACGATAAAGACGTGAGACTGTGAATGCATGTATTTCGTAATTACAAAAGAAAAACATCGTAAGGAAACCTGCATGTCTGAGAGTTCTACATAATGTTCCGAAGATGAAAGAAGTCTGCCAACCCGCACCGGGGCAGCGTGGTGTACTATGTCCGAGTCCTTCTTACACTGAGAGGAGGTCCGTGTCCAGTAGTGGTAAATTTTGAGACAGGGCTGATATTATTATTATTATATATTATTACGAAACTCGTATATCAATTCGGCTAAGAGCTCTTAAACATCGAACGACTTCGCGTCAAATACAGTAGTGTGTAATTTTTATAGAAAAGCTCGCTTTCAATAAAAATTACACATCAAAATCGTTATCTCCGTTTGACAATTTTATTATGAAGCCACAGTCATAAGCGTCTAACTTAGAACAGAATAAGGATATGCGATAAAATAACCAAAAGCTGAAGAAAAATTGTTATGGTCTCCATATGACAACACCATTCCTTAGCATATTTTATACAACTTAACTTTCCTGCTGAGAAGATTGGCAGAACGCCAGGAGACAGAAGATACAAAAAATTTAGATGATCTTATGACTTTTTAGTATCACTATGATATAGAAATTAAACTATATATTTTATACGGTTGACTATTAACAATTTGAATGAAGATCTTTAATGGGAACTGTGTATTTCTAAAAGTTAAGCTCATTAAAAACGGTATAAAGTAGTTTAATAATTTTAATGTGTAACATTCGCGTAAATGTAAGACAATATTATGACTATGATATTTAATATTAGGAACAAGCCGCAGTATTGTTCGCTCACTTCATTGAGGTGGGTCCCAGGATTCAAGGTACTCCATACTCTACTGTATCAAAATTAGCTCAGAGGATTTATATGTGACAATATAAAAAAGAAACGGACATAATTGTGAATCTTTAGTAAGTATGCATTATTTAATGCAGAAACAAATTTTAAATAAAAAAACTGTAAATGTCAAGTTGTTTTTTCATAAATGCAACTTTCGCACTAGAAATAAATCCCTTATTAACAACTATTTATGTATCACACAATTTGTATCCCGTGTGATCATCATAATACTCGGCGCCGTTGTAGTGGCAACAACATGAATCACTACTCCATCCGTTTCAAAAACAATGATAATTCATAGCGTACATGCTCTTTCCAGTTGAGGTATCCTGCGGCGGGCTGGTCCAGAATAACCTGACGTATTTCATGTCCCCCGGCTTCCCCGAGCTGTGGGGTGGGGACCAGGACTGCAACATCACCATAGAGAAGACGTACGCCGGCATCATGCAGCTCAGGATTGACTTCTTGCATTTTACCATTGTGAGTTACTGAACATGGTATAAGGTCAATATTGTGAGTTGTTTGTAGAGGAAGAGCATGTGATATTCCTTGAACACGACTTGTTTTATTCGATATATGCAACTCTTCAAATAAAATAAACTTTTAGAGGCTGGGTACTTTTGTCATGCTGCTATCACCTGTGGCTTAAAACTCTCAAGAAGCTTTTTACATAGTAAAGTTAGTCTATTCTATTAGCTTCGAAATTGTGAATTAGGATTTTTAATATTGCTATGGCTAGTTTTGCTGTCATCTATTTTGTTGCTGCTAACTTGGACCTTCGACGTGGTCTGTGATTTGATGAAAACAACCGATATCAATGTTTGTAATAACATTTTCTTAGTTTTTACTGTAGGAGACAGACACGCAAATGGCAATTAATTATTAATATATAAATAACGTTAGAATAAAAATCCGTGCATATTAGTAGCTTAATTCTTATTTTTTATTGCATTTAATTTTTATTTGACCATTTTTAATAGTCTAGTATATTCTATTTGTAAGAAGCTCGTGTAGTATGATTCAAACTAGATTAGGGCCCTTATTCCCATCTCTTGTTAGGCATGCGCGACATCGACACAAATCTTTGTTTCATTCTCGCGCTTGAAATGACAAAGCCTTTAGGAGCTAAGCTCCAGTATAATATAATTTACTAGAATTAATCAAATGTAAAAAATTTTGATTAATCAAATGTATTTCAGGGTCAACCAAATAGAAGTACGGGTGATTGTGACGAAGATGCGATGATACTAGGAGACGGAGATAGCAAGTTCACGTTATGTGGACAGAACCATGGACAACATAGTAAGAGTTCTTTTTAGTTTCTATTTTATACTCACTAACTTGGGATGTGGTTAAGCCTATACAACGATGGATACATGCACTTTTAGAATTCAAAAAAACTCTTATACAACAGCTTTGTCCGTCTGTCTGTTATACAACTTTGAACTCAAGAACCGTAATAGCTAGATTGAAGCGTAATCGCGGTCAACGCTATTCGACTCAGCATAGTCGATATACCCCCTTATCTCAAGGTCATTTGCATATTACTCGAACCATTTTTACGAACTCTAACATTTACGGCAATCATTGCCGTTTTTTACTTGTTTAACATGTCATTAATAATTTAGGTTAATGACTGGTGAGGCTTTATGAATATGAATTTTTTTCATTTTTGACGAAGTCATCTCCCGCACTAGGAATAATTTCTTTGTCGCGGAAGTCTTTACAAACATCCAAACAACGGACACAAATTACCCAGACACGAAACAAATATTTGTGGATCACATAATTTTATGTCTCGTGCTGTAATCATACCCACAACAATCGACATAGTGTCAGTTAAAACATTACGCTATCTGCGCAGTAAAATGTTGAACTGTATTTACAAATTAAATACAATTATACATAAATATTATTTCTCATAACATATATACAGGGTGTCCGGTAATTAATGGATAACCTGGAAATATCTTATAGTGGAACTGATGGCCGTTCAGAAAAAAAATGAAAAAAAAACTATCCTAACTACTACCTGAGATATGTGTTTTTTTTTAAATTACCATGTATAACTTTCCTGTATACTACGACCATAAATGAATGAAATCCATCGGTTGTTTGTTGTTTTATTATTAAACACTAATTATGCTAATAGATAGACAGTCAAAAGTATGCTATGTTAATATAGCTTGCACTTTTTAATATATATATATTTTTTTTCTTATCGGTCTTCAGTTCTAGTATAAGACATTTCAAGGTTATCCCTTAATTACCGGACACCCTGTATAATTTCTCTGAACTTGTGTAGTAATATAACATGAGTATTGTAAATACTTGCTGTACTTACAAGACTCGTGTTATCTAACCTTATTTTAAGCTGATTTCAATTCTTACATCGTATAGTATTATTGTACTATGTATATAGCTCAGTGGGGGGACCAACAGACTGCAATGCAGAGGGTCTCGGGTTCGAACCCACGTCGCACACCTCTGACTTTCGGATGTTATATGACTTTTCGAAATTATGTGCGTATTAATTGACAATTATCGCCTGCTCCGTGTCTCGAAGAGCACGTTAAGCCGTCGGTCCCGGCTGCCTTGAACATCTATGGCAGTCGTTATTGAGAAGTCAGTGCCCTATAATATCCTGACACTGGTCTAGCCTTAGGGTATCGTTAGCCTTCGGATTGCGGAGGTCAGGTGTAAAAACTGATATCCAGTCAAATCCGGTTAGACTAGAAAAGCCGATCCCAAGTGACTTGGGAATAATAAAGGCAAGGAAGACGATACTTTGACAATACAATCTACAATATGTAAAGTCGTGTGCGTTGTTATGATCACACATGCATAGATAGAAAACTTCAAGTAGAGCTGAAATTCAATAAAACATATTAAATTTTTTGTCAATTGAAGTAATTGTCTCGTTAACAACAATATCTTCCAATACTTATATAATATTATATTATACTTCTTATAATATACTTCAATATGAATTTGATCCGCTGCCGCGCTGCTGTGTTATTTGCTTTCCACCAAGTTATCTCATTAGAGGAAGCTTCGTTGCATTTCGTCGTACCTATTAGAAAGTGAAAAGCTCTGAGGAAGCACGGATAATTAAGAACTGCTTTGACAGCAAGTTTATAATTCAGCGGCTTGATACCGAGAATATGCAGGCGGCTTTTCTTTCAACACAAATATTTTACCTTGTTTCCAGCCTTGGATAATGACATACACGTCCTATATATACATATATAAATAACTGTCTCCGTGACGCAGCGGTAGTGAATGCGACTGCTGTGCTAGAGGTCTCGGGTTTGAATCCCGGGTCGGGACAAGAAAAAGTTTTTCTGTTAAGAAATCTCAATAGTAGCCCGGAGTTAGGAAATTGGCGGTGTTAGACACCACCGTGTCCCGGAAAGCACGTAAAGCCGTTGGCCTGCGTCTGATTTCTCTCCAGTCGTGTCGGATTTCCGTCCCATCGGATCGGGTCAGAGTAAGGGAACAGAGAGTGCACTTGTGTTTGCACACACGCTTGTGCACTAGAATATCACCTGCACAGGTAATCAGTCTTTGTTAAGACTGGCCGTTGTGACCGAAATTCGCTCTGAATGACATTATATAAATCTATGTATACATATATAGCTAGATTTAGGTATATATTTTACTATAATATAATTACTTGACACTTATAGCAGCCTAAACTTATGGATATAGTATTTAGTTCTAATTTTAACGTAAATTCTTGGCCAACTGTGAAAAGTAATTGATCGAACTTTGTAAAAGATGACTAGGAAGGTTCAGTTTTAATCATTTCATTTAGGGTTGCAATCCGAGGAGTTCTGATTATTTTTGTTCAAAATTGAAGCAGAGTAAAGAGAACTGCGATAGCGTTAATTATAGATTACATTAATTATTTATTGCTTATGTATTAATTAAATTCCTTTTTTCAGTATACTACACATTATCAACTGTCAGTGAAAAACGTGACTCCGATGAGCTAGCTGGTGCTAAACAGATCAATTTGTCAATGCGCATGCGCGGCGGAGACATGCCGCGGATTTGGCTCATGCGTATAGCACAGATGCCGCTAGCTAACACCGCCCCCCACCAGTGCCTGCAATACTTTACCAGTGAAAATGGTAAGATAAGATGACCATGTCATATATCTATATCTATACTCATATTATGACGAGGAAAGATTTGTTTTATTGCTTGGTTATCTGTTTGTAAGGTTTAACTCAAAAACTGATTTAAAAAATTCTTTCACTATTATTAAGCTATATTATCACCGAGGAACATGAGCTATATTCTATAAAACAGAGGATACCAGATTTTTTTCTAATAGACCACTTTCAAAATTTTGCTATTTCCGGTGAGAACCCCTGCAGCTAAAAATTTAATCCGCCAAGTAAAATCGGTATATTCGGACGAAAAAGTTAAATTGGGTTAAAATAATTTTGTTTAACTCTCTACGGGCTGAACTTTTTTTTTAGAAATTCTCTCTGCTTACTTTGATAGGTGAAGCCAAGACAACATTTTAGTTATTCACTATCGAAAGCAAATAAATTTTCGTGGCCCCACTTACGAAATGTGAACCACCATTTTTTTGTCACGCTTACGTAGATCCCTGTCGAGTCGCCTGTGGACCCCTGGGTGTCCACCTGGACCACTTTGGGAACAAAGGCTATAAAACAAGTACTGTTACTAACATAACCTTACCTACTTTTACGCAAGCGAAGCCGGGGGCAAAAGCTAGTGTTCAATAAAGAAAATCATACTAATTTTTTTTGTAATATATTCATCAATTACTAGTTCACTAATATTCCTCTCTCATTGAAATCAATTCTTCACCAGGCACGATAAAAACTTTCAACTTTGCGACTAACGGACGTCACCTGGCGTCTCAAGACTACAAGTCATGTATCAGAAGAAATACTGGATTCTGTTCGATCAGATATGCACCATGCGACCAGAGGTCCTTTAGGATAGGGCCTGGAAGCGGCACTCCAGCAGTGATGGATCCAGCTGGTGAGTTTTATACTGCATGCATGGTAGTAGGTAGATAGAATATCACGGTGTGATTTGAATTGGCAACCTGTCATAGGCCTTAGAGCCGCTTATTATCGCATCCTGCGGCGTTAGAGATGGTCATTATATACTCAGGCTAAGTACATTCAGGTAAGGAGGATGTTGACTTACTTGGCTGGCCGACCTGAGCACAGGCTGATATTAAGGACGAAGAAGAAATCAACTTGTTCAGCATGCTTTTTGTTTATAGTACAGTCTAGAAACTTGAAAAGTTACTTATCCTAGTGACGGTTAACTGATGTCTTTGCAAAAACATCAATTGAATCTTGCTTCGTTGCATCTTCTCGAAAATTCGAATTTTGTGTCTTCTTGCAGCTCAGCTTTAAGAGGTACACATGATATGCTCGAAATAATCATCCAGTCCTCTTGAATAAGTGTATGGTTGCCGCGTAATTGTTCTGCTTTTGTAACATAAACCAACTTTCAAAGAAAACAAAGATATTGCCAATTTCTAGAAACGCAAGTGGACGACGAGATGATGCCAGTGGACAACGATCAAACACAAGATGATGAGACAGAGGGCTCAGGGAATGAACCACAGATGGAAGCATCCCCAGCACCACCCGGCATCGTCTCCAGGGTAAGAATGAAACCATAGGACTAGTTCAGAACACAACAAGGTCCACAGTTTAGCTTTAGACTAGTCTTAAAAGCAATTTTAGGACTAGTCTGAAAGCTAAACTCTAACTATTACTATATGAAAAAGAATCAATGGCATTATTACTATGGAATGTGTAACAAAGAGATCGCGATTTTTATGAGCTCTATCCCATACAGGAATCTTACCATTAAGTTAAGATTTAGATCGAGAAAATCGAAGTATGTATGTATGAGATATACTTAGATCTTCTCGTCAATTTTATTATTCTTATTAGTCAATTAAAGGAATTTCGCATTACAACAATATATGTTTTTGTTACAAATTACTAAAATATTTAGAGTTAACTATCACAGTATTTTTTTCTTGTGAGACAGAAGTTTTGAAATTGTTGTTATTGTTTTTGTGTTTCTCAGAGATTTTGTAATAAAATAAATGCAATGCGTATGTTATAATGAAATTTTTATTATGAAATATTTATTAAATATCACGAGATTGAATGGCAGTCACCCTGTTTAAGTAAAACTTATACTTGAAGTATGTTGTACAGAAGACTCATATCCAACTTATTTGGAATGCCCAGGCCCAATGTATATTTTATTCCTGTAAAGGCAATCATGTAAATAATCATCTGACGACACCAAGATCTTATTCCTGGTGCTTGTAATTTTTGGTAATATGATTCCAGTTTCATAAATTTGCAGTTTCATTGGCTATAAGGTCAACTTTTATAGTAGACCTATCTATGTAGACCTACCCTTCGCGAAGCTAGTATTTTAGTTACAATTATGGACATAAAGTACACCGAGATTAAAAAATAGAAGCTATGGATTACAAATATATAATTAAACAACGGTAATTTCGTTCAGTACGAGCAGCGCAAAATACAATTTTTCTGATTCACCAAAGTTCTAGTCCTTCAGATTTCGACAAATTAGACGCTCCCAAGTAACGGTCATCCCATTAGTACCGTAATTTGATCGCCTTAACGTTTTAAGACAGATAGTTTTCTTAACGTTTACTTTGTGGCATTTTAGCCAGATTAATGCGTAATTCGGAAACACGAAAAACTTCGGCTTTTATTCTGATAAATACCTACAAAATTATTTGAAATTAAATATAGTCCTGCGTTAATTATAAAGGAGTGAGCTAATTATATTTGAATTGTCGAACAATATATTTATCGCGGTGTAATTATTTTGACCAAGAGATTCTTATCATTAAGTCAGAATAAAAGATAAATTGTTCAGACAGAGCAAAGCATATATACCTACGATAACTTATCGAGGCAAATCTAGTAACAGTTTCAAAAGCTTTTTCTCTCAAGGTACTGCCATTATGCATAGCTCTGGAGTCAGCAAATCGTAAAGTAAGTTCACAGCGTGCAGTGCGCCGTGCAACGTGTTGGTTCTCACAATTTATTACTCCAAGGAGACCGCACGTACAACTCGCGGTAGATAACGTTTATATTTGAAAATTGTCTCTTTTGAACGAGTTTGCATTAAAAATGTTGATTGGATGTTTGTATTCCTTTTTTAGCATAAATATTAATGCAAAATTTTGATAATATTGATAAGCGAACTTATTGTAATCACTAATGATTAGTTACTACAATTTTTGGTATGTCAGGATAAACATTATTTGATTATCTGAGTTTGTTTAAGACATAAGTTTAAATTCTGAAATATATTAGTTTATTTTGTTTTCAATTTTATTATCGACGTCTTGAATATTTTTGCGGACAAGACAGTACTTAATACTAATAATAGCTAATTACGAGTTTTAAAATAATCGGTTTCTGAGTGCTGACCAACTATCAACTATTAGATTTAGCGCTTATAATAGTTTCATTATCATTTAATTTTAATATATGTCTATTCACAAAAGTGCTTGAATAATGATATATAAATAGGACTTAACAACAACTTTAACAGCATAAGCTCTTTATAGAGACAGCGAAAAGGTTAATCGACGTTTCCCGTGACCAGAGGGCTGGCCTTTATTTCGCAGAAAGGATAAGCATTGCCATTCAACGTGGCAATGCTGCCAGTCTTCTGGGCACACTACCAGTTGACTGTGATGCGGAGGAATTCTATGACGCCTATTAGAGAGTTTTGGTTTTCTTTTTTATTTCTCTGTTTCATAATATTTTAGGTATAAGTTAGTTTTAAAGAATTGTTTATATTATGTATATAATTAATAATTTTTACATGTCATTGTAATACACACCATAAGTATGATCTATGTAAATATTTATCACACGCATGAGGCGCATTTCCCCACATAAAAAAAAAAGTATTCCATTAAGCTCAGAAATGCGTGTATTAGTAACCAATAATAAACGTATATAAGATTTCTCTATAATAATATTAGCCCTGTATTAAACTGGGTGCCTAGCAGTGGGACAGTTTAATAAAGGGTCTCTTCTCAGTGTAAGAAGAGTTAGGCCATAGTCCACCACGCTGGCCAAGTGCGGGTTGGCAGACTTCACGTATCTTCGAGAACATTATGGAATTTAACGAAGAAAACTCTCATAATTGCAGGTTTTCTCACTTTTTTTTTTTTTCACCGTTAAAGCAAGCGACAATTAACTATTTAATAGGCACTTCTTTCTTTATACTTAAGAGCTTTGCTCTTGTCGGTGGAGTATACGCCATCTTTCACGGTTTTCGGCCAACATCGTGACCTCCTTATAGAACATGACCTTCACCTTTTCTATTAATTGATCTGTGCATGCCATTCTGGGTCTGCCCCTTCCTCACTTTCCTTCCACTTTTCCTTCTATGATGTTTTTTTATAAAGTCGTCATGCCTTTTAAGGTGGCCAAACATCTTTCCTCTTCTGTTCTCAATTATCGTCAAAATGTTGCTTTCTTCTTGGATAAGGCTCAGTACTTCTACGTTGCTTTTCTTTTCTGTCCAGCTGATTCTTTCCATGCGCCTCCAGCACCACATTTCGAAAGCTTCCAGTCTTTCCCGGTCTTGTTGGGTCATTGTCCATGTTTCGGTTCCGTATAGAGCAATGCACCAGATGTATGATTTTATAAGCTGTTTTCTTATGTGCTTTGAAATTTTGGATTTAAGCAGATGTTTTTTGTTATTTAATGCTCTTTTGGCTATTGATATTCGGGTTTTAATATCTTGAGTGCACTTTGAATCATTATTAATGAAACTTCCTAAGTATATTTAGTAGGATTTGACTTCTTCTATTGGGTAATTATTTAGCGTGACTTGATTATTGATGGTTGGTAAATTTCTGGGTAATCAATACGCACATAACTTCGAAAGATCAGATTTGCGTGCCTTGGTATTGAACTTGAGACCTCTGCGTGTCAATCCAACGGTCTCCCATTAGGCTATCGCTGATATGTAAGATTTCTTTACATATTGGTAAATTCTGGACGTAGGGCGTGGAATAACGATATTAATTGTTTTAGTATCAGGGTGACTGCCTTTTGATTTCAAACCTAATTAGTAAGCATTATGTTGTCTATCTTAGACAAAAATTTTACTATAATATTAAATATTAATCGAAAACTCCATTTGGCAACATGGATTTGATTTGTTATGTTAGCTTAGTATACAAAAGTTTTACAACATGCTGAAATTATGGTCCAATTCATGCTACTTGAACAGTTTACAAGTATTGTTAAAATAATTTTACAAATCCTAAATATATTGTATAACATTGTGAGCAACTAATTTCCGAAATATTATATGAAGCTTAATTAATAATTATATTCAATTAAAACCAATGTCTTGTATTATCATAATTATAATTAATTCCTTTACCAAACTAAAATACTATGAATTCATAAATAGCGATGCGCGATAATGAGATGTTAACGGCAAATTGAAGGATTTAAGTACGAATTTACGTATAATATCTTTGCATCGATTTGGCTTACATTGGTGATTAAAAGAACTCGGAAAAGTCTTGATTGTTATGTTAAAGCGCGAGTCAGTTGGTGTATTGACTAAAACATTTACACAACGATTTACTCGATTGCTGAAATATCGCATTATCACCCTTCGCTATCCATAACACGTAAAAAAATATTCTTATTAGACCCCATAATAATTAAAAATTTGACCATTTACATAATTATCCTAATATACTGAAGAAAATATAACTTATCGTATTAATGGTATGTATTTTTAGCTTAATGGAGAAACTCGATATTATATCTCGTTCCACGTACACATCTTTAATATTTAACTGTAATACGTTGTGACTTTACCCTTATTTCAACCAAAATTTAAATATTATGAGTAACGTGTGACGTCAGTAATGACATTGTTTACGCCATAGCCTTTATAACACGAGAGCCTCATTAAAGGTATGACGTAAGCTCTGAATGAATACTGAACATCTTTTTGTTTTTGAGTTTTAACTTAGTCATTTTGAGTTTAATTATTTTACGTCTGACTCGGTTTTCAGGTTTAAATGAATTTCAAATTAAAACTCACATACACGTTTTAGTCATAGAAAGCTTTTTCAGTATTGATTGTTGTTTGAAATCGTATATTTGTGAACAAACTTCACACCGTAGTAGTGCTACATCACTGTCATTCAAATGAAAAAGAAACGTCATTATACAGACATATTTCCTCTTTTACGCCCGGTCTGAATGATGATGGATTGATGTAGTAATTGATGAATTCCGTCTGTTCTAAAAATCTCGTCTGCTAAACAATTCGCTACCTTTAACTTATCTCAGACATTTAGATTTAATATTTCGAACAAACGCGATATATCTGGCCTTAAAATAAAGTATAATTAATTAATTAATATTTATAAATCAATAGAGTCTAACGCTTTTAGCCTTTCGCAATTTGTACACGTACTTAATATAATATTAGACAAGAGATTTTACTCGTGATTAAGTATTTAAAGGTAATAAATACCTATTGATTGCCTGAGGTTTTGCTCGACTTGCATCGATCGTGGTTACGGGTTGACTGGTGTAAGCTCAGCGGCGCCGTCGTGAAGTGCGGATTTTGGCAACTACCCTCATTTAGTCATTATTAATTATATTTGCATTGTCACTATTTCGACACACAATACTGACGACGTCTTTTCATTGTCGTACTAAATTAAGTCAAAATCGTTATTTAAAAATCATAATTTTTAAATCATTACCGTACCGTGATTGGCTAGACAATTACAATTTTAACAATACTGAGTTTCTTCATTCCCTATATACCTCGCTTACCCCGTAGCTAGCCTAACCTCCACTAACCTCATCTAGATCTGGACGTATATCTGGTCTTGGATGTGGGGTCAGGCGAGGGCTTCCACCTGGTCGCGATGGTCGCCATACACGCAGCACTTCACTGGAGAAAACGATGCGTACCGGTACTTCGGCTACGGCAACTATGGCATCGGTCTCACCGGGTATGGCAGGCAGAGATGTCAAGATAGGATCACTATACCGTGCGAGAATGAATATTTTATTTCGGTGAGTTATTTGCATTATGTGTTTTTTTTTCATCTGTAATCATAATCGATTTGTTAATCAAATGTTTTGCGTAGGTAGTTGTCCGAAACCGTCAAGATCTTAATCAATTTCTTTTATAGTACCAGTCGCACATACATATGTGCTGCTTCTGAAAATTTTCCAAACAGATGAGTCCTCTTTGCTTATCCGAAAACGAGCGTGAGGCCCTACGCGCAGCAGTTAGATTCACTGCCACAGCGTCATCGAAATGATCTGAAACTCAGAAAATATGTAAGACTATATTAGTCCAGTGCAAATAATACTCTTGCACGGAGTCAAAAACAAAAGGAAATATTTGAGAATAATATTTTAATTTTTTATTCTTATTCATCTTTAATGTTGAAACTGATAATTTTCTAATTTGGTTCTACTGTTTTATGTTGTATGTGTGATTAAACAACAGCAAAAGCATTTTATGTAAATAAATACATATTTCGAATATGCCATGATTAAAAGTGAAAGATTTAAAGTTAAAAGAGGCTACTTATAATACAATAGTATTGAAGCTTAGGAGTTCCATTAAAGGCTGGCATAAAACCAGAAGTTTTGAGGGCACTCGTGGAGTTAATAATCAGAACGGAAGTAATATTGTTAAAGTTCTCTTAAGAATGAGCTGCTATGGAAAGTTGGTGCGGAATTGGATGTAGATGAATATTCAGAGCCATTTTTTGTTACTGTGGCTTTTATAAGACCTGAACATACGTGTCGTGATTTAAATTTTTTCTAAACCATTTCTTGTGTTAGTTGGTATAGAATGGCCTTAATTTATTGAAGTTAAAATAAAGGCAATCTTATAATTGGATTATTCTTTCAATTCGTATACGTATAAGTTATTAAGGGTATGTATTCTAGTGCTTTATGTATGTGCCGCAACTTTTTGCTGTCTGGTCGAGACTCCTTGATCATTAGCTCCTTTTTAATCTAAAACCAAATTTAAAAAAGAAATTATTAAATTAATCGTTTAGCATCAAACAACATACAATACTGACAGAAATAAAATAAAATAAATGTATAAGAAATTGAAAGTTACGATAGTAGTTATGATAAAATAAAATTAATAAAAATGCCTTTTCTATATCGTAATTCACTAAATAAAAAGTAGTTAGACGAATTACTTTCTATATATCATTAAAAGTGAATACTAGGTCGCTATTAAGACTTCATGATATGGCCAAGTGCTACGAACTATCACACTATTGAGGAAAGGTCTGATATATTTATATGCTGGCTAAGCAAATGTTGGCAGACAAGTCTGTTGATTGCGGTATTATGTATATCATCCCAAAACATCTATATAGTAGCTCAGATTCTTTACCCTATATAGGATTATCTTCACGAAAACTTAATAATCAGCACAGTTTAAAAACTCAGTCAGACTGTATATACAAGTAACAGAAACAATAAAATTACTTTTAGTTTATGCAAGAATAGAACCCGCAATAGTAATTGTCAAAGTAATTATAATACAATTCTGCACCTGCTGAAGTCATTGCCTAGGTACACACATACTACATCTGTCTTAACCACGTTAGATTAAAACTCTCTAAGGGCTTTTACCTGCCGGTTCTAATGTGAAATGTAGGAAGAATAACCGAGAAAAGAGAAGCCTTATATGTTGAGTAACATGTATGTTTCAATCCTTAGCTTAGTTAGTGCAGTGAATTTATGGATGAATATAAAAATTCTGGCAAGCCAGTTCTAGTATGATTTGTTGTTAAAACCTACTGACCGTATATCATGTAGTTTAAGTCTAAAGAATTCAAGTCCTTTGGGCACGAACTTTCAAACAAATGCGTCCAGCGAGAACAGTTATGTTACTGAATTCTTTGCAGCATAGTCCTAATGTGAACGATATATTAAAATAAAGTTTTCAGTGCTTACTCGGTAGCATTCTTACATGCAGATTTGTAGTTCTAACTAATATTATATATGTGAATGTGAGTTTCTTTGTTACGACTTCACGCCTTAACTACTTGAGCGATCATCATGGAATTGTGCATATACGTTGTCAGGGGAACAGCAAAGGACAAAGGATACCTTTCATATAGAAAAAGTACTGTTCTAGAGGGTAGAAAATTTACATTACCTATATTAACGCGAGCGATGCCGCGAGCAAAATCTATATATTTAGAATTCTTTCTTGGACGATATAATAATTTAGCTTTTATGTAGGCGTTATGAAACCTGTCATAGAAATTAAACTACTATATACGGATTTTATCGCGTTGTTTATTTATCACTGTATTACAAAATTTTGAAAATATTACTCTACTACTACTATTGATTTTATTTGACTAATTTATAAGGTAATAAAATTATTTAAACTATTAAATCTATTTATTTTTGGTTTACACTTTCCCCGACGTTTCGGGTGCTTTTCAGCAGCCATGGTCACGGGGAGACTAAGATGGTAGTTGTCTCAATGTTCCAGTGTAGTTATTTCAAAGTACCTGAACATAATTTAATTATTGGTGTTTCTATTTACGCAGAATTAGCTCAAAGTATCATGAAGTCTAGCTGTGGTTTGTTTCTTCTTGGGTTTGACTATTTGAAGTACTGGATCCCAAGCTGGTGGTACATTCCAACCATCTTCTCTATTGAAATTGGGATGTTTTTTAATTTCAATAGCCTCGCGAAGCATCCTTGGCAGGAATCGGTGTTCTTTAGCGAGAATCTGTGGTTTGTCAAATCTCAGGTAGTGGTTGGTCCCCTGTTGTACGTGTTCACACACAGCAGACTTCAACGAGCGTTTGTGTTTTACGTCAGCTATGTGTTCTTTTATGCGGGTGCCTATGCTTCTCTTGGTTTGACCAATGTATGAGAGTCCGCAGTCACAATCTATTTTATAGACCCCTGCATCTTGTAAAGGTAATTGGCACTTGACGGATGGTAAAAATTGACTTATCTTCGTTGGCGGCTTGAAGTATGTGTTGATTGAAGCTCGCTTCAAGATGTAGCCAATCTTGTCAGTGACACCCCTTACATAACGCAGTATAGCAGGCTGGCGCTCGACTGTGGCTGGCTTTTCTCGGGATCTGTGACAGCGGCGCGGCTGTTGGAGCTTGTTGTCTTGCAGTACTTGCTTGACATGTTGAAGCTCGGCGTCCAGGTGCCTTATATACTGCCTTATGTAAGGGGTGTCACTGACAAGATTGGCTACATCTTGAAGCGAGCTTCAATCAACACATACTTCAAGCCGCCAGCGAAGATAAGTCAATTTTTACCATCCGTCAAGTGCCAATTACCTTTACAAGATGCAGGGGTCTATAAAATAGATTGTGACTGCGGACTCTCATACATTGGTCAAACCAAGAGAAGCATAGGCACCCGCATAAAAGAACACATAGCTGACGTAAAACACAAACGCTCGTTGAAGTCTGCTGTGTGTGAACACGTACAACAGGGGACCAACCACTACCTGAGATTTGACAAACCACAGATTCTCGCTAAAGAACACCGATTCCTGCCAAGGATGCTTCGCGAGGCTATTGAAATTAAAAAACATCCCAATTTCAATAGAGAAGATGGTTGGAATGTACCACCAGCTTGGGATCCAGTACTTCAAATAGTCAAACCCAAGAAGAAACAAACCACAGCTAGACTTCATGATACTTTGAGCTAATTCTGCGTAAATAGAAACACCAATAATTAAATTATGTTCAGGTACTTTGAAATAACTACACTGGAACATTGAGACAACTACCATCTTAGTCTCCCCGTGACCATGGCTGCTGAAAAGCACCCGGAACGTCGGGGAAAGTGTAAACCAAAAATAAATAGATTTAATAGTTTAAATAATTTTATTAGCTTATAAATTAGTCAAATAAAATCAATAGTAGTAGTAGAGTAATATTTTCAAAATTTTGTAATACAGTGATAAATAAACAACGCGATAAAATCCGTATATAGTAGTTTAATTTCAATGAATAACATTCGCGTAAACAGAAGACAATATTATGTAAACCTGTCATAGTTCGATAATATAAGGAAAAGTAGCCTAAAATAAATTTACGACCAGACTGATCAAATAAGAACATCTTGAATAATAATTACATATAACACAAAAAAAGTATAATAAACCCTAAGAAGTTACTTCTCCTTAAAGTTTACATTGGACCTGATTATGTTATCTACAAAATGTTATTTTCCAGAGTTCGTACCTAGGCGCGGGTGTCTGCGACCCACATCACTGCGGCAACACCTTCTGCCCCGGTCAGCAACACAAAGACTGCAAGATCGAGACCTCCATCACTCCCTTCGCGGTCTCTGTTCACTTCGGACCTCCCACCGTTAAAAGGAGCCCCGAAGAAAATATTGGCATGTGTTTAAGATATAGTCAGATGCCGTGTGATTCTTAGGAAAAGTGAAATTGTGATACAACCAAAATAAACTAGTAAAATATTAGTTTCTATATTTATTTGCGGAATAAGAATTTGCGACGGTGAAGATAAGTCTAATGTGTATTGACTGAAAACTGTAAAACCGCAAATCTATATAAACCTATTGATGCTATCAATCAATTTATTCAGAAACCTGCAAGTAATTATTGTAGTTGAATAACCTTGTATCTAATCTGTGACTTGCGTTTATTAATAAAAATTATATATTTAAGCTATTGTCCTCAATAGTACTGCCAAAATTATTTTATTAATTTCTTAATCGTAGTCGATTAAGTAATAATTTAAATAATTTGGGCAAAAATACTGTCTAATCGGTTCAGCAAGTTGTAGAAATAAGTATTTACAAATATAGACATATAAATATTTTGTTACTACAATGTGATTTTCAAGGATATATATGTATATAGAGTAGTTTGAATTTTCGATTTTAAACGAGCAATGATAGAAAGAATTTAATTAACTCAATTGATTTCAGCGGCAAGTATTTTGGTAACTGGTGACAGTAAAAATATTATAAAATCTGTCATAATTACTGTCAATAAAAAAGAGGATGATTGTGAAGAGTGTTAGGAAGAGAAACGTAGCTTTCCACACACATTACGTCTTAATAGTATAACAATTTTAATTTAAAATCAATTAATAAATAATTTAAAAGTACTAAAATACCAATTCTATCTAAGAGTTTGCTTTTATTAGACTAGTTATGGCAAGATTGATAATATACTTTCTTCACCTTAACAGTTTGTATAAACCAACCATAACATAGAATAATTTGACCATTTGTCGATAAATCTTATTCAACATTTGTATAAACCAATTTTATTCATCCATTTCCACAGTCCAGTCAATCCTGACTACAAATTAACCAGTCTAACTCCATTATTACCCATTATTCAAAACTATTATCACTCAATTTGAACTCGTCAATTTGATTGAAACTCTAAAGCGAGATTTCTGCCAATTAATTTAAACATGTCAATTTAAATTATATTATTGATCGCTCTATTTTTATTATGTGGCCTAACCCTTCTCACACTAAGAAGAGGCCGGTGCCCAGCAGTGGAACAGTTTAATACAGGGCTGATATTATATTTTATTACTACGTATTGTAGATGCTGTATACGTCAAATAAATATTGCATAAGTCTTGGTATTAAATTTTCTTAAGTAATCTTCTGCTGCCGGATTGAGTTACTTTGAATGGTCTTGTATTAATAAATTAAGCTTAATTTAATGTAACATTGGATTATGAAGCTTGGATCACTGACATCTTTGGTCATTGTAAAGGCAGTATAGTCACTTCTTGTATTGGCAATGCATGAGGTTTATAAATAGTACATTACAAGAATAAAAGTGGATATCGTCGCTGGTAGTCCAATACAACGTAACTAACATTGTCTTATTCCACGTATGTTCAAAAAAGCAAATTTTGTGACAGAATTAATTTTCCTAAATCCAAGTTACTTTTAAATTCAGGTAGGAACTTGAATTTAGGAGCGACGTTGCTGATGCCTTCGTTTTGTATAATCAGGCGCAAGTATGCAGAAGCGCCGCGCGGCAGTCGTCTCCCCGCAACCACTTAGTTACATCGTAGTTCTATATTTATTATTTATAATTGGTACCAGTAAATATATATCCATATATACGACCAAGAGTTATGTCATTTGAGCGTCCAAATGAACACTTCTGATACTTTATAGTTTTCTGGAAATTCAGTTTTTCTCCACCGGTAAAATTTGTGAAAGGTACGTATGCGGTATTTGATATTATAACTTACGCGGTACCTATTGGATTATCAACAATGCTATATTAAATTGACTAAATAACTTATACAACTCAGGTAATCTACTTTAAAGTAACGATCATCATTTGATGGTTGTTTTAATTTGATTAATATCTTTATTTATTAAAACGTTCTCTATAAGATTTAGCTAAATTATATATATAAATAATGATTATTTATTTATTATAATAAGTCGAGTTGTTGTTTTTTACATATTATGGTAGGTGTGTTGGTGCCGGTTATTTGTTATTTTGTAAAGATTTTGCATAATTTGGCAAAGCCATACTATTTATTATTAAGATTGAGTATAATATTAATTCGTTGAAATTTTAATGTATACTTTATTGTGAATTGTTGTATATTTGTATTGTATTATTTACGTGTATGTTTTTAGTAGCTGTGCCATTGTAGAACAATACTGCATAACCAAATAATTCTAAAAATATACCTTTGTTTGCTTTTGTGTGTAGTTGTTTGATTGCAAGTAGTATTTTATTTATTTTAATCTTGTATTTGATTGAGTTTTCTCCCAAGCCTTTATTATTCCCTAAATCACTTGGGGTCGGCTTTTTCTAGTCTAACAGGATTTGACTGGATATCAGTTTTTACACGGAGGGCTGCCACCTGACCTCCGCAACCTGAAGGTTAACGATACCCTAAGGCTAGACCAGTGTCAGGATATTATAGGGCTCTGACTTCACAATAACGAGTGCCAAAGATGTTCATGGCAGCCGGGACCGACAGCTTAACGTGCTCTCCGAGGCACGGAGCAGGCGATAATTGTCAATCAATACGCACATCATTTCGAAAACTCATATAACCTCCGAAAGTCAGGGGTGCGCGACGTGGGTTCGAACCCGAGACTCTCTGCATTGCAGTCTGTTGGTCAATGTATCTTGATATAATGTATATCTTGTGATAATGTAGCTCAATATAAATTGATTATTTGTAAATATTGCTATTACCTACATATTTATGTAAACATGTTTGTGATGAAATTGTTATATATTATTACTTGCAAACACTGTTTTATGTTTGATAATAATGCAGAAGATTATATGGAAGTATCAAATAAATTATTTACATCGAGAATTCTTTTTCTGTTTTATGTTTCTTGTTGTAATTAAATAAACACTTGAAGGCAGTCGTCCTACTGTCCGAGTTTTAATTAAAGTTTTATATTAAATAATTTAAACAGTTATAAGCAACAAATTTCTTCAGCTATTCAACATTGTAAACCACAATTGATATTGGTAAGTCAGTATAATTACTGATATCGCGCATCCATAACGATTTAACCAATAAACGATTTTTATGAACTATGAAAAGTGCTTTCAAAATACAAACTAGAAATGTACTAACGATCTAAAACAGTTAACTATTTCTTCGTGGATCGTCTAATTAAGAAACTTTATACTAATTTAATTCATATTTTCTGTGTCGTGGGTAGAAACAATGAATACGTAGTGTGAATTGTGTCTTATCCTCAGAATATCTATAATTAATAATATGTTGATCACCCAAAATTTCGTTTTGTGTCAAGACCGAAACCCACTACACTTGACGTACTGGCAATGGCGAGGCGATTGAAACCACAACACAATTCATAATTATATTCTATATAATATGTAATCATATATTATTATAACAGCAATTCCAGCTATCGAAGCATACTTGATTCATATCTATCTGGTTTCTTGGCCATTCTAATCTATTTGATCGTTACACATATTTGTTATGAATATATCGCCTCATGAGTACTTTCTCGGCCATTAGAGGCGGCTATTGATGTCCCGATATAAGGTAATGTGACGTAATGGATCTGATTGTGTAACGGCCATCGCTAACTGCTTATAGCCATGTAAATGACCCTGTATGCGTGTTAACACACCTGACAAAGTTGTGTACGATTATAGCCGCATTTGGGGTACTCATATTGGTGATATGAAGAGGCTCCGGCGACTGATATCGAGGTATTTTTTGTATGTCTTGTGATTCAAATTCTGTTAGTATTTTCTTTTTTTCCGGGTTGCAGATATACAAAATTCTTCTTTTTTTATAAAGAGAGTCAAAGATAAAGATATTTTAATGTTTACAACATATGGTGTTATAAAATATTAGTCTTAACGTGTTCTGTCAATATTTAAGACATGCAAATGTTCACAATAATTATTAGCAGCATGCATGTAACATTGTATTTTTATTACTAATTAATTATAAATAAGATAGTAGAGCCTCGCTGATTTCAGCATGAATGAGCCGGCTCGACCGGAGAAGTATTACAATAGCATTATTATAATAGCACTGTTGTGTTTCGTTTGGTGAGTGAGAGTGCCGGAGGCCCAATCACCCTCTTTCTCCCTTCCCCATCCTTCTCCTTCGCACTTCCTTTTTTTCCTAAATGGTTGGCAACGCGCAAGTGATGCCTTTGGTATAGGCGTTCATAGGCTACGGTGACCACTTACCAACAGGGCCGTATGCTTGTTTGCCACTTAAGTAGTATAAAAAGAAAAAAAAATCTCAATGACGTATAATAATAATCAAGTAATAGCAACATTTAACATTTAATTATTAATAAATCAAAAATTATCATATCGTTTATAGTACTTGGTATTTGAAGAGATAGGTTAAATTTTCAACGAGAGCAGAGATTGCTTAGAGGTAAGACCATTGGGTTTTTCTACAGAGATCTCAAGGTAAATTTCTCTGCATCTCTGATTTTCCATGTTATTCATACATACATGGTTTTACGCTTATACCCTCGAAAAGGAAGAGGCAGAGGTTTGTTACACCTAAATTTCGCTAGCTACGATCTTAGGTTCTACGTTATATAGGCAAGCTTATTGCCGTCTACCTAGCACAGTTCCAGACTCCGTGCTGCACCACAGAATTTATTTACAAAAATGCCTTATAAGAAATCAAATTCAGATCTTTATGCAAAGCAGCCACTACACAATCGCTACGCCACCGACAATGAGGCTTATTGAACTTATGATATGCCTTCAATCGTCCATGGAAAAGATCATGAAGGAACTTGCATCTCTAAGAGTGCTATAGCATTCTTAAATATGAGTGAAATTTACTATAATAACCCGCACTGGCTCAACCTACTGCATTATATTTTACCCCTTCACTATCTAAGTGGAGGCCCATGCACAGCAGAGCTATAAATCCAAACTGATTTAAAAACTCTACCTTATAACGGCCTTTCTTCCTATTGTATCCAACTAAGACCATCCAACGTGACAATGCTGCCCGTCTTCTGGGCACTTTGCCAATTGACAGCGAGACAAAGGAATATTATGACGCTTTTTAAATTTGTTCTTTCTCGTGAGCTTGATCTTCTTGCCTATACTAAAATAATAAAGAGGAAACGTTTGATGTTTGGTTTGTTGGTTTGTTCGTAACGATTTAACTCAAAAACTACCCAACCGATTTAAAAAATATTTTATCATTAGAAAGCTATATTATCACCGAGTAACATGGGTTATATTTTATTTTAAAAGTACTGTTAGTAACAAAACCAAACCCTCATTTATGCGAGCGAAGCCACAGGTAAAAGCTAGTGTATAATATATTTGTAATATTATGATAGATTTCCAAAATATACTATGCTATTCCGATGGCCGCTGCTCAGGGTTTGCAAATCAATTGAAATTCATTCTTTTAATCCAACGCGTTATGTACGCCACGCCTTTTTTTAAATAAAAAGTAATAATTTATTCCAGTTTGGCATAATATGGTTTCAATGACTATGGCCTAACTGGAATAAAATTAAATTTTAGATACAAAACACAAAAAAAAAGATTATTTAAAAAAAACTTCAGTAATTGTCACTTAAATATGTTTTCATTATATATTCATATATTTTCGTGATCTACTATCGCTATTTATAGATGCCAAACTGGAATAAAGTTAAACTTTTGATAAAATACAAAGAAAATTGATTATTTAAAAAAAAGGTATCGACCCTCTGGTCTTATTATGCAATATATCAAAAAATTCCAAATAATTGAAAGATTGACTCCCTGAAAAATAATAAGGGGCCAATTGTGCGAGACCGGGGATATATATTTTTATTCTGTCAGCTCCAAACAAATTTTTGAATAAATTTTTTAATATAATGGTACAATTTTGGAGTATGTATTTGCTCTTCCGAAACATATGCAGGCATAAAAGTCACCGCTTTCGAGATTACTGATCGGAGGTCTATGAAAGCCGAAATCCAGCCCACAGAGCGCCACCACAGCCTACAGTTAGTTCCAAAAAGTGCACTACGCCATTTGGAAACTGTCCCAATTACCCGTGAACGTGTGAAAACGCCTTCATATTTCTGTGTTTTCTGGCTTAGTTTCGACTAAGGTGTTGATTGCAGTACACATGCTTTTGTTTGTAGGTAGTTAGTGACATAAATTGATAAACTTTTGTGAAATTTTAAATTCTTATATAAGTAGACAATTTTTAAATTTCGAATGTGAGCAGTAGTTCAAAAAAGGTTTAATTAACCTGTCACGTCGTATAATACCAGATATAATTTAAAAACTACTATGTCCGGCCGATGGCGTATTGCTGTGAGTCAATAGGCTAATCAGTAATTAATCTAAACTAATATTATAAACAAGAAAGTTTTGATTTTTGCTTGTTTATTTGTAACGATTTAACCCAAAAACGACACAACCGATTTTAAAAATTCATTCACAATTCTGAAACTATATTATCACCAAGTAATATAGGATATATATTATTTAAAAAAAGGACTGGTACTAACATAACCTAAACTACTTTTACGCGAGCAAAGACGCGGGCAAAAGCTAGTCCTTTTATGAAATTGTTTAATGTTCAGTTTCTAATCTTATGACACAACCGTCATATCAATGTTATGTGTGCTATGTATCGCCAATGTTGCTGTAATCTGAAGTATTTTTATTTGGTATTCATCCAGTTGAAAGTATACTAAATGGACATCATATCGTACTAAGCTTCATGCGTCGATTGTTTCAGTTTCAATCAACGCTTGTGAAAAAACGAGATCCGCAGATACATATTTGTTCTGACTGTTGTTATTGTACATGTATACATATTGTACATGTAATTTATAGTAGCAATAATATGCTGCGAGCGCAAATTGTTTTCTCAAGTTGTATTGAATATTTTGTGTCGAAATACAAAATTTATCTATTGAAAGTGTGTTATGTATGTCCAATTGAAGATAGTAGTAGGTACTAATAAACTATATTTATTTGAGAATCTTTATACATAGTTCTACTATCGCATTTTACGTCTGCAGCTTTGGCATAATGATGCTATTTCCGTCATATAGTGCTAGTGCTTAGGATTAAACAGTTTTATTATTAATAGTGAAACCAACGATTGCAGCACGTATGGGCTGGGACTACGGCGGGAGTATTACTCACACAGAATACTGTCGTAAAATAGCAGAACTTCCATTGTTGTGTTTTGTTCAATGAGAGATAGCGCCGGAGATCTACTCACGCCCTCTAACTATAAGGTTAAGAAGCGCATTGAATGTCTTTCTTTGGCTCCTGCCATATTAAGAAGAACACAACCATGGCCATCATTGATTCACCATTATAACAATTGTATTCAGTCTTTTGTCATTTTGCACCATACAATTAAATGTAGAAAAACGGCCATTTCATAGACTACTTTATCTATATCTATCTTAATATTTCGTACAAGATTATATAGAGGCGCCGACAAAATCCATTCCTTACTTTATCTCACTAACTACAGATTGTACCGCTTTTTCGGTTAACAAAGTTTCTCTCCTCCGTAACTTTGGAAAGTAACCATTACAAAAGTTTTCCACAATACCGTCTTGCAAATTAATTCAATAAATAACGAACCTTACGGCCCCGCACTATTCTTTGTTCAGCGATTGTCGTTATATAGAACCGAAACTGCCAATGGTCACCATAAACTTTTGTGCCATAAATGGAACCTATAGCAATTTGGCAACATTCTGCTTTACGACGAATGTTGTAAACGGTGCATTGACTACAATGGCATTTAGTGGCGTTGTGTTTCGATACCTGGGTTGGGTAAAGATATTTCAATAGCTTTTGATTGATAGAAAATTCACAATAGCAGTTACGAGGTTGCTAAGACGGTTGTCTCTCTAATGCATAAGGTGGGTGTCCTTATGCATTAGAGAGTGAAGGAAGCAGATATCGAGCTACCTTGTATAACAATAAGGATCGATGTGAGAATTGATAAGACGTGTATATATTTTCGAAAGAATTAGACAAAGGTGCTTAAGCAAAGATGCTATGTTTAAGTCTCTTCCGATGACTTTGTTTCATTTTTTAGCTCGAATGGACCAGTGTGCTAGCCTTAAAAACTGAGATGATGACCGTGTTCAGCTGTCTAATGTATTCTGGGTAGGTTTATGTACAGGGTTGATGTTATTTATAATGGCAGCTGAGCTATTAAAATTATCTGACCCTAATATATATGAACTAAGGAGAGTATTCTGCTACGATATTGATATGAATAAGGGTATTGATCCTGATATGTATCATGCTATGATAACACGACAACCACGAGCAACGACTTTCCGTTTTCTTCGAGGCATGAAGGGAAGATTTACCTTTTCTCAAATCTTGAACATAAGCCATTTAATATTGGGCTACTCATTTGTCACCCTCATCAATATATTTCAACAATTGAATGGAATATTAGGAATGTAAATTGTATATTAGGAATATACATGATGTAACACGGTGGTCATGAATTTTAGGAAACATAATTATTCTAAAAGTGGTTTATTATGATTGCATATTATAAAAATGGCTCAGTGCCGCCGAGGTAGTGCATGAGATCTTATGCACTACTGCTGTTCTCAGCTTTGATTTCCAGTTCGGGCAAAGTAATATCGTCCTTATGTTGGCAGTGCAAAAAGCTTTGTGCAGTGCAGCAGTCTTGTATTGTGCGCTATAACTGACCCATACCTCGGTCACTAAAGCAGCTTAACGCTCTCTTGGACTTTAACCCAGGAGTTGATATTTATGCGGATGAATGGAAAGTATTATTATTAGAATGTATGAAGTTTGTCATGGTCTGGGTGTTTATATGTATAATATGTATGTATTTACAAAAAAAAGTATATATGTATGTATATCCATTGTCTAGTACCCATAGTACAAGCTCTGCTTAGTTTGGGCTAGATGGTGTAGTGTGTATGTGGTAGAATATTATATATTATTATTATTATATTATATTATTATAACAATAGTCCGATGTTTTAACAGTACAGCGAATGGACATTAACGTGTTGTTATTACATTAAGAAGATTATAAACCTGTTTCAGAATGCTGTTGTAAAATATAGGTATTCAAAATATTATTTACCGCGTTTAAATGTAATGGCTGGTAATAGCTTGACAATGGTGCCAATTCTGTTGTCACAAAATTCTCTTATCTTAACTAAAAATCACTAAAATTTAGTTGAGTCCCGTGGACCCCTGGGGGTCTACCTGGACCACTTTAGGAAGTAAGGATTTAAATCTTTGCCTTTAAGCATATCTATTAATATAGCGACTACAATATTAATTTGTGTTAGGAGCACATGCCATTTAGCCAAATGTACTATACAAACAAATGTAATGTACATCGATGGCGTAGTGGTTAGTGTAACCGACTGCCACGCCTGAGGCCGCGGGTTCGATTCCCGCACAAGACAAATATTTGTGTGCATGAACATGGATGTTTGTCTTGGTCTGGGTGTTTCTATGTATAATATGTATATATTTACAAGAAAAAAAAGTATAATGTATGTTTATCCATTGTCTAGTACCCATAGTACAAGCTCTGCTTAGTTTGGGCTAGATGGTGTTGTGTGTATGTGGTAGAATATTATTATTATTATTATTAAGTACTATGAACAGAATGCGTGAATGCTAAATTTTAAATTTATATTATATTATTAAATAAATAATGATTAAATATGTAGTGTAATTAGCGCAAGTCTTTCTATTTGATGTAAATAAATAAATCACTCAGGCTCAATGCGGGTTACCAGAATACTCGGCAGTATGATCATAAGACGTATGTGTGTGTGATTATTCAGATATTACTAGGTATTGTAAGGTTCACTAACACAATCATAAAACCAATTTAACATACCGCTAATCCATAAAGCGTGACATGAATTACCTGTATACATTTGTTGGCATCCCAATCACGTTGCAATAACGCGGTGGATATTGGACTCGGATCACAATGGCCGTCGTATCACGGACATGTCACGGCACGACGCGTGGTATTGTTGCTTTAGATGTCACTCGCTGATATTATAATCTTCGTGATATAATATTATCGGATTTACTTTCAATAGCGTTTCTTTTTTGGTATAAAAATATATTATAATATATCGTCGAAGAGATAGGTGGAGTAAAACTCAAAGTAAAATATAAGTTATCTATTTAGGTCATAAAGTAAAACTTATTAATATCATAGTCTATTGTTTAGCGACTTTACTAAAGCGACTAAGATTAGTTAGTTAAGTTGCTAGGTTCAATCAAGAGCTGTATGGCACCCACATTTTATTAACTATAATCTAAGGTTGGGTAGTAATAGGTGATGAACTTGGCGTTTACCGGCCACGTTTTAAAATTCATGGTTCTTCCGTTCGCCCGATCGCATTTTAATCATAGTGGCCAGTTTTAACCGAGATTAGGCAATTGCGTTGGAGATATTATAGTGCATAAGTGTGGGAACTCGAGACTTCTTAGCCGCATTCACTTCAATATAGCCACTGAAACAGTCATCGGATGAAACCAAATTTTAGTATTATGGGCACTTCAGATTCACCGTCCCCAACCATGCCATAAAATACATAATATTTTATGGCACGGTTGACATAGTTGTTAAAGTGACCTCACCACTCCTACTACGTCAAGTGTAGTTCGATCCCCAGACATGACAAAAATTTGTGTGATCCACAAACGGTTGTTCTGAGTCTAGGTTTTCTTTGTTTGAATGTTTGTTAAGTTCCCCGCGACACAGAAATAATTCCAAGTGCGAGTTGTCTTTTTAAACGAAACGTAACGAAATTTAGATATATTTTCATGTTAATTTTTATCTGTGCCAGTTTTTACACTGTATATAATAAAATAGAATAAAAATCACTAAGCAGTGTTTTATGCCACAGAGGGCACCTTCAATGGTAGACAGTGAAACATTTTCAAGAACTTTTGTTTTATTTAACAATGAATCTTTGCTGACTTTATTTTAGATTTTAATGAGAAGAACTTGTAATAACATTCAAATATTCATGAGATAAGTTGTGATTTATTGTGGCACTTCTGTGTTGGCTCTAAGCATAATATTATTTACGTACATTTTTGCTCGTAAATTATCTTAAAATAACTGTTGCATAGTTACAAGTCTTCTATTACAATAAAACAAATGTAAGTGTTTTAAATATGTATGACTTCAAGACCATAAAAGGTTCCTTTATTTATTATCTTTTAGAATAACTTGAATGGCATTCGGATTGTACTCGAGATCTCTGCGTAGCAGTTCAATACTCTACTAACAAGGCCATCGCTGCTCAATAAAATGTCAGAAAACAAGGTATATAATTATTAAAGTCAGGAAAAAAAAGACTTATTCCCTGTCAAAACTATTTTTAACTAACGAAAACAGTCAAAAGTACTTTTAGGTATAGACTTCGTCAAAAGTAGTTCTGACATTAAAATACCAGTTAATAAGAGTTTCGACTACTTTTAACAGATATTGTTATACGCCCGCTTCTTATCAAGAAACGAGTTGTTTTATTGTTTCATATTGTACGAAAATATATAAAAATTTAACTGGCCTTAGCTAAAACAACTGGCTTTGTGATATATGAAGCGGGCGTAACACAATATCGGTTAAAAGTAGACTAGACTGTTAGTCACTTTTGACTACTTCTGGCATCCCGCTGTTTTGTGTTTCATTCACTCAGTTCATCAATACGTTTATTGTATTAAATATTGTTTTAAGACTATTGTAAATGCGGAAGGTCAGGGTGGCGGCGGCAATGAAGACACAAGTTGTACGGAAAAGAACTTATATTATCTTTTTAATGCACGTCTCAATGGTTAGAATATGAATGCCCTAAAATATTCTAACCGCCGGTATTTATACAAACATTTGACCTAATTTAATACTAAATTCACAAATTCAATCTATAATATTAAACATTGTTTATCTTAATTATTCTGATGATTATTTACATACAATTATTATTTAATAATATATAATTATGTATTACACCGGAAGCAGAGGCGCCAGTGAGACAAAATTATGCCTAACCCAAAATCAGTAAGAATCTAATAGCTTCATCATTATATTATACATAGTAAACAAAATGATTATAGGATTTATTATTCGACATAGTGTAAGAAAAAGTACAGAGATCAGTAACAATACGTACTATTTATTAATCGCGCCGGAAGCTGACAAGCGGAAAGCGCCAAGCAAATAAATATAATTAAGTATAAAGAAATATGAGATAACTATTTAGATACTTGATTATAAAATTATTAAATTATAAAACGATAATTGGTTTTAATGTACATATAGTGGTTAAGATGTACCCGAACTAGTAGTATATGTGAGGCTGGAGGTGTTACTTGATGACACTATCCATTTTGTAGATTTATCCAATAAAACATAAATGAAATAGACGCACAAACATACATTGGTAATATATTGTCAAAACGTGTTAGCAATTATTGTAAGCGTTGTAATGCTGTCATCTGCATCTATCAGTCATTGTCGGTGTAATTATCGTGAAACACAATTAGCTGTCTAAATTACGACAGAGCAGTAATTACTGTTGGTAAATTCGCTCTAGGGACTGTAAATCAAATTTAAACGGATTTGTCTGTTTCGCTTGAGTAGTGGTGTAAGATGGAGCGTAGTTTCACTATCCTTTGAGGGTGTCGATTTGAAATCCCTGAGCGTTGGAGTTTCCTGTTAGAAAATCTAAGTATTTCACATAATAAGTAGCACATTTCCTTGACGTCTAATGACTCGCAGACTTGTGTTTATAGATAACTAGCGATTACCGCCCCGCCTTCGCACGGGCAGTACAAAACCTTAACAAATTATACACCTAAACCTTCCTCATTAATCACTCTGTCTATTGGTGAAAACCGCATGAAAATCCGTTCAGTATTTTTTGAGTTTATCGCGAATAGACAGACAGACAGACGCGGCGGAGGACTTTGTTTTATAATATGTAGAGATTATATTTTTAGGTAATTATTTTATAATTTATTAAGATTGCTCATATTTAACTCGCCATGTAATTTTTGAGGATGTACCATAATATCTATAGGTAGTTCTGCAAAATGTAACTGCCCCGCGCTACTAAATCCGTTTAGTAGTATTTTGTGATTCAACAAATAAATAGTCAAGCGAATATTAAAAAATTGTCCAAAGTCATATCTAGGTATTCTTTGTGTCCATTAATTGTATGTTTGTACATTGCTCACGATATAAGACTAAGACCTTGTGTAGAAATTGTTTTCTAAATAAACAAAAAGTAATTGATTTTCTTGAAGAAACTTAAATCCAAAAGAAGATCGCGTGATCTCTCAAGTGGGTCGTTATCTACTGGTAAGGCTCTCGAAGGGTTCCTACCTCTTTTCTCCTCTCGAACCTTGTCGAGAACGTTGGGCGTCCCTTTAAAGTATCTATCAGCAATTAAATCATCTTAATATCACATTTTAATGTCGTTATCAGAAATTTATATCACTTGAGATAAGTGAGGGATGGTGGTCGACGGGCAAACGCCTTTTTTACGAAGTTAGCTTTATGAGTAAAGAATGTTAGAAGTATACAGCAACGGAAAACTGCGGCCTTTTAGGGTAGTTGTAACACTAATCAATAATTATATTTATCTAGCAAATGATTATAAAATTTGATCATTGGAATGAAAATTATGTAATTAATTTTAATAGATATTGTTACGTGCTGGGTTCGAGGGATAAGAATGTAAACAATATTACCGACTAAAACACGTTTTATTCTAGCACACAATTAAATTTAAAACACAACAAACATTATACTACACTTTTCCAACTATAACTGCTTCAAACTCCGTATTATGTTCGCTTTGGTTCTCTTCGATGAATACTTGACCGCTTACGATTGTAAACTGACTCGGCGACCGCTGGCTTTCCCCTTTTATACACGGTTAAAACGTTTCCGGAGTTTTCTAGAAACATCATACTCGGTACGTAACAGTTCGAAGATTCGAGAATGTGCCAGCCTTCTCTCTACTCTACTCGTACCGACGAATCTACGTAGTTCTGTAAGTATTAGAGGCGCTGTAATAAATTATTAGACGGAACTTCTGAGTCTTCCACACAATGCCGAGATATAGCACTGGGTGTAACAATATTTATTAAAAATAATACACATAAAATTACATCCTTCTGACAAAAGCCTATATTCCACTTCTGTGTTAAATTTTTAGAAAATATCAGGATTTATAGTCTATATCTAACTTTTATGGTTAGATTCAAATTCAGGGATGCTAAATAATTACCTTACCTAATTCAGAGATAATGCAGCTGACTGTTACGGTTTGACCTGGGGGTGGCGGGCTTTGTGGGCCTGCCCGCCATCCGTTCAGCACCAGGTCCGAGAGGCGCGTGCGTGTTCCCACGCGCGCCTCTGTGTCGAGTCCGTCTCCCCTCTAGGGGAGACAGTAGGGTTTTAAGCGACGTAGTGCCTATTTTGGGTAGGTCTTTCGTGTAGTGGCCTGCCGTTTCATACGGCGGGCCGTAACCGCGGCGGGGTCGCGACCGCATGCGAAAGCGATTCGCGCGGCCCCGTCGATAGTGGTTTTGTCGAGGAACACCGTGGTAGGTTTAGTCGGTATTCCGGGAGGTACTTTACTATTATTTCCATCTTTCTATCTTTCTTTTACCCCGGCGAGTCCGACATAATCCCTCCGCCCGCCCCCGCGGAGGGATATGCGTCATAGCATTCCCCCACGTAAAAAAAAAAAAAAAAAAAAAGCTGACTGTTACGGTGATGTCATTGTGAACGTAAGGTTTGTAAGGTAGAACAATATTTATCCACCCTCATATTTTGCACATTTTTATATGTCCATGTATCGTCACACACTATACATACAGTATCTCTATGACGCCTGCTACGGTTAGCATGCGATATGTCCGTATTCAGCGATTTATGTATCACGCAACGTGAAAGTTTAAAGTTATCTAACAAGACGTAACTTTTTCTAGTTTTCAATGTTCTTAAAGATTGCTATTATTAATCATTCGTAATAAAACCCTGTGATGAGTGATGAACATTATTAGACTACTAGCTGACAATAGCTTAGTTGCTTATTTGCGAATAAACAGTGAAATAATTATGAGAGTGTATTAAATTACATCGCGTTTGAATTCACAGAATTTAATTCCAGTTCGTAACACCGGCTGTTCTTAACTTTTTAATTGTACACAAGGAGTACTTGCCTGTTTTCAGTAATTTAATGAGTATTATTTTGGTATGCCATTTAAATTATCATAATGTTGAAAAAAAGGTCGTAAATATCTTTGGTTAATTTTTACAACTTAAGCCTTGTTTTTTATTTGCCCAAAGAATAAGCAAAAACAACATGGCAATGTTGCCAGCCTTCTAGATCTTCACGTTCCAGTCGACAGCGATGCTGACAAATTTTACGATGTCTTATGTAAGTATTACCTTTTTATGTCCTTTATTTTAATCATTTTCTCTATATTTTTTTGCAGTATTTAATGTAAAACAAAAATATATTACAAAATATAAAAATGTTTAGGATACCCGCCGGTGTACAGTATAGTTACTTAGTTACTAATGGTTAGGTTTCAGAGACAAGAATCTACTATAAATATTCCTACTTACATACTTATTATACTTAGGTATTACGTAACTTAAAACACATTTTTGCTTCTGGCTTAGTCTATATTGAGATTATAGATTATGTATACTTGTTCATAATCTACAGTAGGTAGTCAGTTACTGTAAAGTGATCTGTATCCTTGTCTGCCAAATGTGGGTACTAGTGAGGAATACAGAACGCTATATTTAATTAAATGTCGACTCTTTTTGTGCAAAGTGGGATATTAATTCGACTCTCCTTTTTGTCGGCATTTTCAGATTTAATTTGAAAGACTATAGAAATGTTAAACTATTTTCTGCACATATTATGTATAGTCAAATTGTGAATTAAGAATTCCTTTTCTTATATTATTATATAGGACTGGTCTTGTCGATAACGTTTTGTTTTAACTGCCATACAACTATCTAAGTAGTCCAATGGACCAACCATAAAAATATATTTTCATATCTTAGCGTACGATTTTTTTTTTCGTGTAATTATTGGCCAACTTGTTGTCAAAAGTTGTTCAAGCCGCCCGTGGGCCTCTGACATGGCTTAACGACTGCTGTCAATTTGGCAACAGCCGAGACCGACTTTTAACGTGCCCTTTGAAGCACGGAGACGCTCAGATGAAATACCACTAAGCGGTCACCCATCTATAGACTGACCACACCCAACGTTGCTTAACCTCGCTAATCGTTTACCGATCAGTGAGTGCAACTGGCTATGAGCGCCTCAGCGTACAAGTTGTAAAGTATAAAGCGATGGATGATGTTCCTTTTAGCAATTTTCCTTAAAATATTTTTTTGTTTGGTCAGACTTCTTTATATGGTCTGCACGTTAAGGACAATTAAAACGTTACTTTTATTGTATGAATAGTAAGAGCAGTTGGGCCGAAGTTTAATTTGCGTTTCATATTAGCCATAATGATTTGTTTCCTCCTATATTTTTGTGGAGTTAGGCGATACTTAAGTTTTATCGTAGAAATACATCGAAGACTTTAGAGATCGTATCTCCTGTTCCTATACATGCGTAGGAATCTACAAACTCGAAGAAATAATAATTAAATAATAAATTATATAATTATAAAAACAAATAATATTGCATCAAAACACTTATGTTTTGATGTAATATTATGTATGCCCTAAGTTTTGCGATTTAGCAATTTCTATTACTTTTACCGTACGATTATTTCAAAATATGTATTTGCCTTGGCTATTACCTGGCTGAACAGATGGCGTAGTGAGCAAACGGTCGCTTCTCCGTTACTACTGTGGCAAGTGTTATAGGTTCGAATCCCACACTGGACAATCAATGTGTGATCCACAAATATTTGTTATAGGAGTCACTGTCGAACAACAGAGTGACATCGCTAAAACGTAGTCGTGTTTGTAAAATTATTATTTACGCAAAAAGAGATAATCCTCAGGGTGTAATATTCTGAGGAACATCTTTTAAATTTGACACAAAATCGTAAATGCATTTCCCTATTTCTAAAATAAATTACTCTATTTATGTAGGCTTTACCGACAATTGGTTAATCCACCTTATTTATGAATTCGCCGAGTATCTTCAACAGATGGATTTTCTGGAAAATATTTGAAACTTTTCAAAGATTGAGAACAGTTTCATTTAAAACGTCTTACAACAGACTTAGAATACTTAAAGCGTGGATAAGTATTTAATTATTCACTGGATCATTATTATATTTCACAATATTATCACGTTTTATTTACAATAGATTAATTTAAGACAATCGTATGACTGACTATGCCGCGTCAGTCATAACAGTTGTATGTCACTATGCTCTTTAAAAATGACTTTATATCAAAATAGCTGTCTATTGCTCCGTAGAGAAAACTAGTTGATTTTACCCGAAGGAATAGGCAGAGGTGTACTTCTCACATAGTTCGTCAACTAAGGCTTTAAGCCGCACGTAGTAGACGCGAGCGAATGCCATATACTGGACACAGTTCTACCGCATTGTGTTGCTATTGAAAATTGCTCGACAGAAAAACACAGTAATTGGTTCAATCGAGAATAGAACCCGAGACTTCATGAACAGTAGTCGTTACACCCACGAGACAATAACGCCTTGTCATTATTGACCTCACAGGACTAGATTTTCTGTTGAAGGTGGCTCATTTCACACAAAATTAGGGCTATCCTTATCTGAACCGTAATTTTATGTATAGAGGACACAACAGTTCAAACCTTATTGTTTTGATGAACAGTTTATAGTTTTATGCGTCATGGATGCATCATGTATAGAATGAAAACTTATAATTAAAGCAATAATGAAAATATATAAATTACAATCGCCCATCTCACAAAGCTTGATCTGACTGTGTCTTAAAATAAACATAATTTTAATAAGCTTTGTAAATATTTAATTGTTCTTGAAAGTATAATTACTTATGCATCAAACTTAGATCATCAATAATTAAAAAAATAGTCTGCGAAGGTTCGCTTTGTAATAAGAAATAAATTATTTTATTCATGATATGAAAATTCACATTGGTGTTCAGTTGTCTGTAACTATAAACAGAAAGTAATATAATTTGATTATGCCGTAAGTGTTGGTGTTTGTAGTGTAGGTTTAACGTCCATACGTGATAAAATTTTGTGATCCTGAAATATTTGTCCTGAGACTGGACAATATTAATTTTTTTAAGAAATATACAACATGTCAATCGTATTTTTCATAAAATAAAATTAGGTAATGTTAATTAAAATTTACGCGGTAGTGTAAAAAAAAAAACAATATAAATATGGTAGTGTTCGTTCCAAAATGGATTTGGCGGGTGATTAATGTAATCTTCAATACATCATACTATTTAAATAAAGTTAACCAGAATAAGTATCTCTCGTAACCATTAAATAAACATACAAACTAAGCGACCAGTCAATGTGACTTCCTTTGTTTGTTCGTGACGATTGCACGGCAGAACTACTCGCCCGAACTTCATAAAATTTCTTATATCCGTTGTCAGGGCTCAAGAGAAGGACATAAGTACCTTTCATCTAGAAAAAAAGTAATGTTTCAGAGCGAAGCCGCGAGCAAAAACTAGTATCAATATAAAACAAAAACATTTTCCATTTTCCATTACGGAACGATACGATAAGAAGAACTCGTCATATCAGCATATATAATGCTAAACATTTTATTCAATCTTTGTAGATAGGAAACTTATCATGCATTGATAATATACACTTAAGATGTATCTTGAGTATGTTATCTAAAATGATATAGTATATCATTTTAGTTTTGAACAAAGGGCCACATATCTTGATACCAGTGCCTCTGTAAAGGGCAGTGATAAAACAAGTTGAAACATGAAACTGGTGCAATTTGTTTATAAGAATAATCCAAAAGAAATCCGCGTCGGATATTTGGACGAGGACAATGTCGTCGATATTAACAAAGCAGACCCAACAATACCCAGTACTCTTATCGAAATATTAAAGAATGGAGATATTGAAAAGGTAAAACAGCTTCAAGCTAAGAACCCTACTTTTGTACCGATATCAACGGTGACTATCAAAGCACCTATACACGGTAACGATAAAGTGCTATGCGTTGGATTAAATTACAAAGATCATTGTGAAGAACAAAATTTTCCTCCACCAGAACTTCCTTTCATTTTCAACAAATTCCCGAGTACTGTCGTTGGTCAAGATGAGCCAGTGAAACTCAAACCTGATGTTTCTGATAAAGTCGTTTGTGAAGTGGAATTAACTATTGTCATTGGAAAGACTGCAAGCAAAGTGAAAGCAGCTGATGCTTATGACTATGTTTTGGGTTATACCATTGCTCAAGATATTGGAGCTACGGATTGGCAGAAGAATAAAGCGATGGGTCAGCTATTGCTCGGTAAAGTGATGGACACTTTTTGTCCTGTGGGACCCTGTATTACAACCAGTGATGAGATTGGTGACCCTCAAGCGTTAAATATCAGTTGCATCGTCAATGGAGTTCAGAAACAGAAGAGTAACACAAATCAGTTTATTCACAAGATACCTGATGTTATTGCCAGATTGTCTAACCTATTTACTCTGTTGCCTGGTGATATTATCCTGACTGGTACTCCTGGTGGTGTGGGTGTCTACAGGAATCCTCCAGAGTTCTTGAAAGCTGGTGATGTGATTGGCAGTGAGATTGAAAAGATCGGTGTCTTAATCACTAGAGTCAAAAACTATTAACAAGTTATTTTGATGACATTTAAAATAATAATTAACATACATACATACATACATAAATTTACGCCTGTTTCCCAGAGGGGTAGGCAGAGACTACGGATTTCCATTTGCTACGATCCTGACACACTTCTCAAAAGGTAATATATTATGACAAATAAATATAGTACGTGAATAAACAGAACGTTTAAGTTAACCTTATTACAAGCTGAACTCACCTGTAATAATTATATCCTAACTTATGTCCTAGGTAGTAGAGCCTCGCTGGTTTCAGCATGAATGGGCCGGCTCGACCGGGGAAGGACTACCCTTTCACAGAATATCGACGTGAAATAGCAGTATTCCAACTGTTTTGTTTCGTTCGGTGAGTGAGAGTGGCGGGGGTCAAACCCCCTTTTCCCCCTTCCCGCTCCTTTTCCTTCCCACTTCGGGTTTTTCTTCCTCCTTTGCTAACGGGTCGGCAACGTGCAAGTGGTACCTCTGGTGTTGCAGGTGTCCATAGGCTACGGTGACCACTTATTATCAGGTGAGCCGTATGCTTGTTTGCCACATTAGATCAATAAAAAAAAAATATTATAAATGTGAATGTAAGTTTATTTGTTTGTCCACGCTTTCACACCTCAACGTCTCAACAGTTCATCATTAAACTTTATATATACATTATCAGGGGTGCAGAAAAGGACATAGGGTACCTTTCATCCAGGAAAAATTACTGTACCAACCTAACCTACATTTATGCGAGCGAAGCCGCGCGCAAAAACTAGTAGTTATACATTTATTGTTGGCGAAGATTAAATAATTAATGTTGATTGATCCTATACTGATATATCTTTTGCAGAACTTACTTACTTATCGTGTCGATGGCAACACATTTTATATAATTGTGGACCGGTTTTCGGTAACGCGGATTGCATTTGGTTTAGCCTGAAACAGGTCAGCCAGTGTGCACGGTTCTGGGCAGCAGATGACTCATTGTGGTGACACGCCGCAGTCACATGCATTCGCACTTGTGTCTATATAACCCCACCTTGACAGATTGTCTTTACATCGGCCAACCTGGGTACGCAACCTGTTGAGTGCCTTCCAGATTGTCCAAGGCAGTTTGGTTCCTGGAGGTAACTTTTCTGCCGGTGTGATAAAGGTTGGCAGTGAGAATTTTTAGCGCCACAGGTCAACTCTGGCCTCAGAAGCATCAATGGCACTTGTAGGTACGGTGTGGAGGAAACTGTTACGGCGTTTTAGTTGTTTGGTAGCTGGAATATGGCCATATACTGGGTGTCTTCGATCAGTTTCCAGTTCCCATTTTGCAAAAAATTATAGTCAGCTTGATGACTGCAAACACAGATGCGAGCAAGGAGTTCCAGTCTTTAGCAGCACCCATAATAAACCATAAGCAAAACTTTTTGTGCTTACTGATAGATCGACAACCAAACACATTTAAGCTTTGCTACGTCGCTAATGAGCTTGTCGGCTGGTAGACTCTTGAATGTCTAATAGCGCTGAATTCGAACAACTCTTATTAATAATATATTAAAGGTAACATGGATCGGTAATCGGTTTAATTATTATTTAAATTAATTAATTTAAAGCTAGAATTATTGGAAAGTTTCATACTGCGGAGGATTCAACGTACTTTCATAATTAAACATTTAATTTTCATATTGCTGTTATATTTCAGCTAATTATCCGCATCGAGTTCTCTGCTACACTTCATTATGAATAATTAGATATCGTACATATTATCGTATACATTATTTGTAAGCTATGTTTCAGAGTTGTATCGGATATCAGGCGAAAAGGTTTCTTAGTCTATAATATCAAATGTTCGACTCGAATAAGCTATTATTATAGGAACCGCTGAAAAATTACACATATATATTCATTGTTTGTTATGGTTGTTTATATTAACAGCTGGTCGTGAGTTCCATTCGCGATTCGTACAAAAGTCTTAAGTTTTTGTTACTAGGCAATTCTGAGTAGCAACATAGTGTCTGGCAATGTGATGATTGGAAAGAGAATCGCCTATTGTTGCGTCTTATAATAAAAATAAATTTAAATGTGGGTGTGAGACCCTTTCATTTGTTATATCTACAAATGTGAATGAATGTGTTCATTATAGAAATAACCTCAGCTCTGTTTATAAAATGATCCTTAGGCACAGGCCTCTTTAAGGTCTGCAAAGGGATGGGCCAAAGTCCACCACGCAAGCCCAGTGCAGGTTGTCAGACTTCACAAATCTTCAAAAACATTATGGAGACCTCACATACGTTACTATTTCAAACGTTTATAAATTAAAAGTTAAAAGTTGTAGGAGTGAATTCTATAACTAATGGAGCTTAATAATATAATATTACATTTCTGGCGGTGAGTACGATTCTTAGATTTCTGTATTGTTATTATTTATTTATTCACATTATGCAACTATCCTTACAGGTACACCCAATTCGATAGTGCGTTACATACTTTATCACCTTATTCTAAATATGAACATAAAACTACTCATACACACATACAACTACTATATACATAAAAACTACTATATTATATAAAATAAGAAAATACAAGACTTATAAAAATCGCTTACATAGACACAGTACCTATACTAACATATTTAAAAACAAGCTGAAAATTATTATTTAATTAATTCATATTCGCAATATGTTACAACATATAACATAACCTTTTCAATTCACCCAAACTACGCATAAATATATCACTGCGGCAATGAGCCTCGTTCAATAGATACCTGAATAGATCGGGTAAGAGGAGTCATTGCCAGTAGGTTGGTTCTGGCGTATGGTATAACTAATAGCGACGGACGTCGACGTCTCCTAACATAGCCGTCCGACACAGAAAGGCTCAATCGTGCCAACACTCCCGGGTTACGTTCCACGTTGCCACGCAGTAACCTCATTAAATACGCCGCTAGATGAAATTCTCGGCGTACCCACCTACCATAGTAGGTTATAGTCCTTTGAGATAGTATTGCTGGGTATGCCCAGCAGAAACAAAGTAGGGTACATAAGCGGGTAGAACGCGTATACCCCATAGTACCTCTGATATAGGTGACTTGTGAATTTGTTCTGAACCCGTTCTTACTAATACTTAATACAATATTTTTGTTCATGAGGCGTCCATACGACGGCACTATGTTCCAGATGACTCCTGACTAGTGCGTCGTGTCGTAGTGTTAGCAGCTCCGGATCTAGAGGGAGACAAACGGGGTATCTCCCCACAATAACGGGAGGAGTGTGAGTTACAAATTGGAGGACGAGTTATTAGCAAAGCTCAAATCAATTATTTGTATCAATCGCTGGACAAGAGGCGGCACTTTTAAGTTTTTGCCCCGGTTCGGTAAAATGCTAAATTCGGGGCTGACGGTTAGCAGAAGAGAAACCATTTTGTCTGGCTTTAGTAACGAGGCAGCTCCACTTTAACTTCTTGCAAGTGATAACGCAGGTTAAAAGCGGCCATAGGTTTCAGTACCATTAGACACGCTGGATTCAAGATCTCAAGCAAATATGCTTGAGATCTTGAATATATGTATATATGTGTGTACATAAAAATATATATTATCGTGTTTACCAAGTTTATAAGTAATTCGACTAGAATATTATTTTTTATTGCTACATAATGTTTAGGAGAAAATTCGAAGCTCCCTTGGGAAATTAAAGCCGCGGTTAGTCCTTATGTGCAAATGTTTTTTATGAATCATTTTGTTGTAAATTTGATTTAGATGACAGCTAAATTTTGTTGGTTAAAACAACAAAATTGCCTATACGAAAATTCCACCTACTTGACGGACTTGAATTAGTGATTCGGCTTTGCATCATTATTACTACGAAGTTAGTGGTCCTGCTAAAATTGAGTCGCTGTGCTGTCAGTTCATGGCACAAACACGATTACAAGAATGGTGTAGTTGTTTAAGCTGTCGCCTCGCCACTGCCATTATGCCAAGTAACGTGGATTCGAATCCCACATGATACAAAAAATGGTGTGATCCACAAATGGTTGTTCCGAGGCTGGGTGTTCTTTGTGTCCATTGTTCTAATGTTTGTAAAGTCGCCCGCAAGACAGGCTTTAGTACTAGTACGGTTAATTTTTTTAAATAATAATGTTATAAAAATACCCTTGATATCCTATTGACATCATTTTTATTTTGCTTGTCAGAATGATCACACTTCGCCTGATGGTAAGCAGTCGTGTGGTCTAAGAGCAGTGGCCTCCACACCGTCCTCATAGCAGCCGAGGCGATGTTGAGATGTCTCTACTTTGACGGCCTGAGAAGGTTCTTTTTCACGCCCCGCTTAAAGGATCCAGGATTGAAGGAAGAAGGAAACACGTGCCTTGGCAGAGAATTCCATGACTTGATCGTTCGGCAGAGGTATTAGGACCCAAACTTGTTGGTACGCACTCTAGTTGATAATAATAATGTCTGTTTCTAAGTAGAAACATAAAGCTATTTAGTTATTTGGCAATAATTGGCTGTAGCGTGGTTGTACACCAGATTTAAGGACCACTGTACTGTGACCTACCTTTTGGATATCTTTTTAATAGTATTTTCGTGAGGAGTTTGGAGACCCAATCAGTGCCGTGGACCGAGTCACTGCTATGTTCCACAAGAGAAAACCTACGCTACCTAGTGGGTATCATAACAGGCCAATGCTCACTCAACAAACGCCTATTTAACATCGGCATCACCGACAGTCCCTTATGTAGAGGCTGCATGGAGACCGAGGGGACACCGGCTCATGTGCTCCTACATTGTAAAAGCGTGAGTAACCAACGGGCAAAACTTCTAAACAGTCCAGAAACGATGAAGGAGGTACTGCGCAACATCGGTCCTCTATTATCTTTCTGGACGGAGCTGAGGTGGTATGAGTAACCGAACAATATTTCGCGTCGGTTACTTACGCACGATGGCCCAATGGGGCTAAGTGTGGATAACACACGTCCAACTTACTAACAGTGCCGTGGTCCCATCCGTCTTAACTCCTACCCTCTCGTCCCTTATCCTTCACACAGACTACGATGACTATTACCTATCAGTTTGTGTGCTTGTTTGCCACTTATGTGGGTATTGGTAAGGCAGCCGGTTGGTTGTGTTTCCTTATAAGCACAGCTGTGTATATGAGCGGCGGTTGCCACTTACCATCAAATAGGGTACTCGTCTACCGCTAATAAATATGAAAAAGATCGTATTAAGCGAAAATCAGTAGTCTCTACCTACATCACCGAGAAACAGGCAAAGGCCTATGTATGTATATGATATTCTTAGTTTTCTTTGCTTTAACCCCCGACGCAAAAAAGATAGGGTGTTATAAGTTTGACGTGTGTGTGTGTGTGCGTGCGTGCGTGCGTGCGTGCGTGCGTGCATGCGTGCGTGCATGCGTGCGTGCGTGTGTGTGTGTGTGTGTGTGTGTGTGTGTGTGTGAGTCTGTCTGTGGCATCGTAGCTCCCGAACGGATGAACCGATTATAATTTTGGTTATTTTTGTTTGAAAGGTGAATTAGTCGGGAGTGCTCTTAGCTATGTTTGATGAAAATCGGTCCAAGATGGCCGCCGCACTAAAATGGCGGATTACATATTGTTTCATAACTCCCTCAATATGAGTATCAAATGAAAGGGCCTGGCTAGTAGAATACTATACACCATGATAAATTTCAAAATCCAAGATGGCCGCTACCACAAAACGGCAAATTACATTTTTTTTTACATCTCCCTCCATATGGGTATCAAATGAATTTTGTGTCGGAGGTTTTTTACATTTATAATTTAAAATCTATTAGTTTTAAATCCTGTGTCGCGAAGGACTCCATAAACATTCAAACAATCCATTGTTTGAATGTTTATGGAGTCCTTGTGTCTATGTGTAATTGCGGATCTTATAATTTTTTGTCAAGTATATGAATCGAATCCACATCATTCGATGCAGAGGCAATTATGAAGCGACCACTTAAGCCACTACGTCATTCGTGAAGTCAATTGAGGATATTTTATATAAAGATTTTTATCGTTTGATCTCGGGTAGGTACCCAAGTAGATAGCAACGTCTTTTTAATATTTAAAATCATTTCATAAAGCAAAACTATGTGTTCGGCTTTGCAGCGCATACCTTGAGCTAGAAATGGATTGCAGTTTAATAATATACACATATGGAATAGCTGAAGCCTCATATTTCCTTCGAGATACTGATATTTTATTTTACAGATATCATCTCACGACCTTGCACCTTCGTAATGCAAATAACAGATTTGATATGCATACTTACGGATTGCCTTGCTACTCCTATGTTATGAGTTTTTATTTGCGACTGATTCTGAGGTCCTGGGCTTAATAAGTGTTGAGCAATGTGTTATTGGGTGTTTGGTAATTTTCGATAGCAGCACGGAAGAGCAATAGGCTAGCTAATATGACTACTAACTTTATCAGTAGGTAGCCCATAGGTTGACCCGGGAAACCGACATTATGCATGGTCGCTTTCACTATTTTATAATATACTTAATATTTAGTGTCATACATTGTTTCACACCTTTAAATTTCGTATTACATCCACATTTCGCTAAGTTTATAGTGCTATACCTATTTATCTATTGACACATATCTATTCTTCGTGCTGCCAAATTTTTTTATCTATACCAATAAGAGTTTATTCTTTGTGCTACTAATAATTTTTAATCGAATCTAATTAGGTTACACGGTAACACTTATGAATGTCAAAGTTGCACTAAATTTTTCTGTAAATTTACATTTACTGCCATGTTCAGCAAAGCAAGGCTGTAGGGCTCATGAGAAGAATGGGCAAGAAACTCATAGCCACTCTTTTTAATCGCCAAGTTTACAATAATACTTACGCCTTACGCCAAGTTTATACTAACAGTTTGGCCAAATACGAAATCAAACTCGTGACCTCATGATCTGCCGTAAACTTAGGTATATCACGCAGCCAACGTATTTTATTTGATATAATCTAGAAAACATTAAAATAAATCACAAAAAGAGCTATATTCCATTTTCAATGCTACTAAATTCTATAGATAGTATATGAAAGTAATGTAGCATTGTTAACGCCTGCACAATATAAATAGCAACGACGCTTTAATGCGCATTGCTATGTATAATCATTTACTTTGATTTATGCTTTCAGCACGTTATTTAAAAGTCATATTCGCATTCATTTGGCAACTTGACAAAATACTAAATGAAGAAATATATCATTTATTTTCGTATTAACTGACATTTTAGAACAAGTTACGTTGATAAATGAAGTACTAGCAGCAGACTATTTTCCCCTTTATATAATTCTCGCAAGAAATTCAAAAGAACCGAATAATATGTAACGCGCGCATTTGTAATGTCTTTTAAATGACGTAACGTTTCTTTAATGGAGATTGTTTTTTATGCAGAAGGTAACAGAAAGAGCTCGCGTCGTTGCCAATTAGATATCTGGTGATGGTACGTATAAGTCAGTCCACCCGTGGAAGTACCATCTGCTTACAGGCGAATGACATATCATAAGAACATTATCTATCCCTCGGAAATAGTACCTACTGTTTCCTGCATAAACGTTCTCTATGTCCTTTACTGTACCCCGCACAATGTATGTATACACGAAAATTCATGATGATCGGTCGTATAATATAAGTTAAAATTAATTGAATGAAGGAATAATTGACGGCCTCGATGGCGTAGTGGTTGGTGTAACCGACTGCCACTCCTGAGGTCGCGGGTTCGATTCCCGCACAAGCCAAACATCTATGTGCATGAACATGGATGTTTGTCTTGGTCTGGGTGTTTCTATGTATAATATGTACGTATTTACAAAAAAAACATATGTATGTTTATCTATTGTCTAGTATCCATAGTACAAGCTCTGCTTAGTGTGAGCTAGATGGTGTTGTGTGCATGTGGTAAAGAAAAAAAATGATGATCTTGCATTTCAACTGGTAAGCAAGCAATATGCACTTGCTGTTCCAATGCCATCTCTTTTAATGTATCTTTAAAGTGATAGCTTTTGAATTGCGGTCGGATGATACGATAACCGTTTACTGTTAGGAAGGCCGTATCTGCTTGTTTGCCATTGTTGGTAAAACTCTTTCTTTTCTTAATAAGACAACCCGCATTAGTAATAATGCCTGTGTCGCGGGGGACTTTAAAAACATTCAAACAATGGACAAGAAGAACATCCAGACTCAGAACAACTATTGACGACCACCCGTTCAGTCTTCTATCGAAGTCGAAATACAATCTATTCTCGTCTACTGGGCACAGCTAAGATAAGATAAGATAAGATAAACTTTATTCATAGATTAATTTAGCCTAGGTTTACAATGTTGTTCTGTTTTAATATATGTTCTAAATATGTGTACACAACATGTTTAAAACAGATACAATATAGCACAGTTAAACATATTTACACTATTAAACATATTTGACTATATTAACTTAGAACATTAGCAAATTAATGTATAAATAAGAAGAAATATTCTGTTTAACTTCAACATATAAAATTGGCGGCAAACCGATAAAAATTCTTTACCTTCCGTGCCAGTCAAATGACTGTGTTACGGCAAGGTAAGGATTTTCACTCTAGAAATACCAACTGTAAGTTAATGGAATAAGGATCATTTTGTATTAATGTTTTACATGCACGATATCTACTAATGAGTTTTGTGTAAACAAGTAGTATTTCTACAAATAACAAATAATTTTGAAGAACAATTGTTAAGCTTAGTTAAAGTTAAGCTCCAGGTTCTATACCTGATACACAACCAGTTCTTCTTTATGAGTAGTAGAGTCTCGTTGATTTCAGAATGAATGGGCCGGCTCGACCGGGGAAGTACTACCCTCTCACAGAATGTCGACGTGAAATACCAATGTTCCTACTGCTGTGTTTTGTTTGGTGAGTGAGAGTGCCGGAGGCCCAATCACCCTTTTTCCCCCATCCCGCTCCTTCTCCTTCCCATTTCCTTTTTTTTCTAAAGGGTCGACAACGCGCAAGTGATGCCTCTGGTATTGCAGGCGTCCATAGGCTATGGTGACCACTTACCATCAGGTCGGCCGCATGCTTGGTTGCCACCTTAATTGAATAAAAAAAAACTCGAAATCGAACTCGATATCTCAAAACAGGCTGAATGCTCATTTGCTCTGCTGTAGAAAAAAAATGGTACTTATCTATACTAATATTATAAAGCTGAAGAGTTTGTTTGTTTGTTTGCTTGAACGCGTTTATCTCAGGAACTACTGGTCCGAATTGAAAAATTCTTTCTGTGTTGGATAGCCCATTTATTGAGGAAGGCTATAGGCTATATAACATCACGCTACGATCAATAGAAGCAGAGCATTAATGAAAAATGTTGCAAAAACGGAGCAATTTCTCTTATGTGAAGCAGACGAAGTTGCGCGGGTTAGCGAGTATATTTTATTTCGTTATAGTGACAGGTTTTACCTTTATCAAGATCTTTGAATATGAATGTTTGGATAACTCAATATGGCACGTATATTAAAAAACTACAAAGTAACTGTTAGCACTCAGCTGTGGACTATGACGTCACATTAGCATATACATATATATTCCATCCGATGACCTCGTTACAGCCCCCACATACACAGCATCAAATGTAAAGGGATTAAAATATATTACTTTGTATTTGCTACACGTTATCAGAACATACTCTCTGAAATATTTTATGTAACAAATTGAATGCTGTATTTATTTTATAGATGCAGGCAATTCTGTATTTATTTATCTGAAGCGTAGACCGTTGAAATGCATTTAATGTAGTTTGTATTTAATATTTACTAATAACGTTAGTATTTGTTTTATGAATAAAATTGTTAGCTTAGTAGATAGTATATTAGTGGTATTCTTGTATCTATACTAATATTTTAATGCGAAAGGAAGGCTTTCTTTGTTTTGTAAAGGATATATATATATTGATAGTATAGTAAGTTGGAGCTTTAAAAATAGGCTTTATTTTAATGCGACCAAGTGTTCCGTAATGTCCTTCACTCGTGCGCGAACCCCGCGCCATTACCAATACCTTATGGACGAGGCGCCGGTACGACGGGTGACAGAGACACGGGATTTAGGCGTACACTTCACTGCTGATCTACAGTTTCGGCAGCAGGTCACTGAAGTGTGCAAGAAAGCTTACCGGAATCTGGGACTAATATTACGCCAAGCGAACAGCTTCACAAACATAGGCGCTTTGAAAGCCCTTTACGAGGCTCTCGTGAAGAGTCACCTGGAATGCAATGCCGTAATATGGTCACCACACGAGGAGAAGTACAGGCTGATGCTGGAACGTATCCAGAACAAATTTGTTAGATTCGTGTATTCGAAGCAATATGGGATATACCCGGGCTATCCACTCCTTTACCCTACTCTATTTGTTCTGGGTATGGTAGGGTATTATCGGCTAGAAGTGAGAAGGGAGGTCGCTCTCAGCGTCTACGTATTCAAAGTAATGCGAGGCAAAATACACAATCCGAACGTGTTGGAGGTGCTCAGGCTATACGTCCCGGACGAGTACGTGGGACGGCGGCGGCGGCCGGAGCTGCTGGTGGTGCCACGCGCACGCACCTGCCTGCTGCAGCGCGCGCCGCTCACGCGTGCGCTGCGGGCGCTCAACACGTTGGCTCACAAAATTGATCTCTTTTCGTGTACGCTGAATGAATTCACACAAGCTGCTTACTGTGCAATTTGTTTAGATTAGTTACCATTTTTGTTTTTGTTTTTGTTTTGTTTTTTAATATAGAATTACATAGGCTATTGCATTAGGTTAAGTACCTGTAAAGATAGCATTTATGTGTGTTTAAATAAATAAAAAATTAAATAAAATGACTACGCTGTTGTGGTTTCAATAAAATTGGCATGGAGTTTGTACAGACTTGTTGATTGTTGCTTGTGGGATGGTGCAGTGATTGGAATACTATGCGTAATGGTGTAGTTGCCGAAAGTTCGATGTGGAAATGAGTCAAAAATATTTGAATTACAATTAGTTGATCTGAGTCGCGTTTCTTGTTGTATTCATGTCCATTGTTTCAATGTTTACAAGTATCTTTGGTAAAAAGGATTAGAGCGGGAATAGGTAAAACCAAAATAAATATTTTGGCTTGTCGTAGCATCCATCATGTGCCGTAGTTATCTGTTTTTTTTATTTATTGTTTGTAGCAATAAGTAATGCTAAAGTACTATCTTACAAACTTTACTAAAACTTCTCAAATTCAACAAATGATCTAATATCTAAATAAACAAGCGGTCGCCTAGTGCTCGAAATTCGACCAAAGTTTGCCTGTAAGATATTGCTGATATATGTCATTATATATTGATACTAGCTGTCCCGACAGACGTTGTCCAGTACAGGCAAAAAAAAAAACCCAGTCTAAACCATCCTCGAATCCACTTGAACACACACAAAAAACTTCATTCAAATCGGTCCAGCCGTTTAGGAGGAGTTCACTGTCAACACACGTATAGAAGAATTATATATATAAAGAAGATATGTAACCATAATTACGCGCTTCGACTGCGTGTGTCAAATGCATGGTTGTGTGCGTGTAGTGCTTTTTCATTAATTTAATGTATTTCTAATGCATATTTAATAATATATAAATATTAGGTTTCGCCCCTCCTTCTCCATATAAATTTTATTTGTGCCAAATTTCATACTCCTCCGTCCGCGCAATTTTCGTAAAAAGGGGTACAAAGTTTTTGATTCACGTATTAATAATATACATAGATAAAGCCTGTGGCTCATATATCTTTATATACAGCGTGTCCGGTAATTAATCGATAACCTTGAAATGTCTTATCGTAGAACTGAAGGCCGTTAAAGCCGTGTAAGTGCAATATAAGTATTTACTAACGTCTATGATTACTGCACCGCTCACATAGCTCATAGCGTGAAGTTATGTAGCCTATGTTAATTCTGAACAAATGAGCTTTCTACCGGCGAAAGAAATGTTTAAATCGGTGTAATAATTTTTGAGTTTATATATTACAAACAAACATATAAAACAAACCTTTCTTCTTAATAATATTCGTATGGAAGTTCAGAGTAGCTCTTTATTATTAATAAGTTACAGCGTATCATTTAGGTACTGTATTAAATGATACAAAACTTCGTAACAAGAACCTCTAGTTCACATAACTGCAACCGCAAAAACCATATCTAATCAATACACAGAAAAAGGTTTACAATATCAACGTTCTCCACCACGTAATACATTACACGTTGGCGTATACGCTACAAATTAAATAGACGTGGCGCAGATACTCGTATACCTACGAATGTATATATGTACATATAGGTTAACAGGTCGCATGCAGCGTGCGTCCCTATACCAAGACATTATTTTATCGGTAGGTTCAGTATGCTGCATTGTTGTCTAGGATAAGCGCTTGCTTAACAGATGTTTGAATTCAATTTAAATAACGTTTTAGATGTCAGCAACAATAAAAAAGTAATAATTATATTGCTCGGGCTCTTCTCTTTCCGTTCGTCAAAGCGATAACATTGAATTGTTGTAATAGAGAGTTACTGTATCCATTTTATAATTAATTTAATTATTTAATTGCGTAATAAATAATGATTGATGGTTATATCTTTTTTAATATAATCCTCGTCGGTTTATAAGAATATTCTATCATTGAAATTAAACTACTATATCGCGTTGTTTATTAATCACTGTATTACATAATTTTGAAAGTATTACACTACTACTACTATTGAATTTTACTAATTTATAAGCTAATAACATTATTTAAACTATGAAATCTATTTATATTTAGGTTTACACTTTCCCCGACGTTTCGGTTGCTTTTCAGCAGCCATGGTCACGGGGAGACTAAGATGGTAGTTGTCTCAATGTTCCAGTGTAGTTATTTCAAAGTACCCAAACATAATTTAGTCATTGGTGTTTCTATTTACGCAGAATGAGCTCAAAGTAACATGAAATCTAGCTGTGGTTTGTTTCTTCTTTGGTTTGACTATTTGAAGTACTGGATCCCAAGCTGGTGGTACATTCCAACTAAGGTAATTCTAAAAAAAGTATATATGTATACTTTTTTTTGTAAATACATACATATTATACATAGAAACACCCAGACCAAGACAAACATCCATGTTCATGCACACAAATGTTAACTTGTGCGGGAATCGAACCCGCGACCTTAGGCGTGGCAGTCGGTAATAATATAATATATAATATATATTTTGTCTCTGTATCAAGGCATTATTTTATCGGTGTATTGAGTATACTGCGCTGTTGTCTCAGTCATGCGCTTCTTTTGTTGTTGACAATATATTTAGTTTACCATAAATGATTTTAACTTGAATTCATCCCTATACCACCACATCATTTAATCAGTAGGGTGAGTATGCTGCGGTGTTGTCATAGACATGCTCTAGACTTAGAGATGATTTAGGTCAATTAAAATAGTGTCTTAGCAACAGCTTAAATTATATTTGCAAGCATGTAGCGTAGCTACTTCCAATTATCGCTTTTAACCGCCATGAAACTTAGAGTTTCTCGCTTATATCTCCGAATTGGTGGTTAGGGGTGAATGCACCCAAGTTTCGCCAAGAATGGGTTTAGCTCTCCATAATGCCAAATGCCATTTACAGGGCACAGTACTCCGAGCTGCTACCTGGACCTGGGAGTAGGACCTGAGACCGTATGCATAGTAGTTGCATAAACAAATTACGTGCAAGCCATATTTTCAAAATAAATTTATAGCTATAATAGAGCTCAAATTTCTTGTATTCGCATGCAAAACAGAAATTGGAGCGCAATTAACAAACGCTATAGTGTTTAATTATGAATAATATTATTGTTGGCTGTAATACGGTTCATTGGCTGTTAATTAATCCGACAATTACAATATGCAAAGTGATTAATGGATATTGTAAACTAAATTATGGCCGCGGCATCGCCAGCGTGCATCCCACGGGAACGCATACCGGGATGAAAGTATCATATGTGGTAATTCAAGACTTGGTCTATGAGTGTACCAAGGTTTATGCAAACATGGTTACGAGGAGACTAATGTGGCCTTATATTGAGTATTCAAGTTGAAGTGTGAAGCTGTTTCAAAATACCATGCATAAATAGTACTGTAACTTTGTGCCTACCAAACTGTCTTAAATGTATTGCGTGCTATGTTAAGCTAAACATGTGTAACTTATTTCACAATTGTAACATCTTTATATACCATGTTTATTGCAAATAAATATTATTATTATGTTTCTCTTATCACAGGTACTTTCTAACATATTATATTAGAAAATACCTGGCCCTTTGGGAGGCTTACACGGAGACATGGGTCCAACGTGAAGAGGCCCTTCGAGAGTTTTAATCAAAGGTGTGATGGAACACCTACAACGGCACTAGCTGCAGCAGGCGTAGGACTATTGCTACGTATGGATTCTAATATATGGGCTATGGGTATGTGTGTTTGGTGGACCGGTATATTGCAAACTATGGATGAAAAACAGCGTCTGTCCTGAATACTCTAATAGCATCAATGCAATGGGCAGATTATTATTATTATTATTATAAAAAAAATGTACATGCATGCATAGTTTCACGGGTTAATCAACAAATGGGTAATGGCAGAGTTGCATTACACTCATAATTTGCCAGTTATGGCTTTAAGTACGCAAAAGGAGGCGAGCCAGTCCAAGGATGCGTACCGGGCTGTTATAAATATTTTCTTGACAAGAAAAACCTTATACCACTTAATATTGTCTTCTGTTTACGCGAATGTTATTCATTGAAATTAAACTACTATATACGGATTATATCGCGTTGTTTATTTAACATTTTATTACATAATTTAGAAACTGTTACACTTCTATACTACTATTAAACTTTACTAATTTTCAGCTTATTAAATTATTAAAAATATTTATATTTAAGTTTACACTTTCTCCGACGTTTCGGTTGCTTTTCAGCAGCCATGGTCACGGGGAGACTAAGATGGTAGTTGTCTCAATGTTCCAGTGTAGTTATTTCAAAGTACCCGAACATAATTTAATCATTGGTGTTTCTATTTACGCAGAATGAGCTCTTATACCACTTTTTCTGATTGCCGAATTTGAGATAATATGCACAGCAGTTGAATTCACTAAAGCTACGCCACCGAGGCAATAAATTAAAAATTGTTTATTGCCAAAAGTATTTACAATGTTAAAAGTCATATCCTGTGGCCCCAGACTAGGCAGCCTGTCCTGTAGGTACCTAACGCGACTAAATTCTTCTTACATGCATTGCTAGCTTGGACAGCATCATATATAGTATAACTTTGGCTTATAATTAAACAATATCTACAACAAACTTATAATTATTACAACATGCGAAGTTTATAATACTAAAATAAATGCATTGGTCTCGACACAAATGAAGTTTAAATTTAACGAAAGTATGAAGGTAGTTAATGTAAATATTATATATATATATATATATACAAGTAATTTTTTTTTTCACCTGGGGGATTGCCTTGACGCGTACCCCTCCGCGGGGGCGGGCGGAGGGATTATGTCGGACTCGCCGGGGTAAAGAAAGATGTTGAAATGAAAATGGACCTCTCGGAATACCGACTAAACCTACCACGGTGTTCCTCGACAAAACGGCCATCGCCGGGGCCGCGCGAATCACTTTCACATGCAGTCGCGACCCCGCCGAGGTTTCGGCCCACCTTAAGAAACGGCAGGCCACTACACAACAAGCCTACCCTATAGGTATTACGCGCAAACCCTACTGTCTACCCCTCTTGGACCTGGTGCTGAACGGATGGCGGGCAGGCCCACGAAGCCCGCCACCCCCAGGTCAAAGGGATACATGATTTACTTCAAGTGCCATAACCCGTATGAAGTAGTCATTTTAAACTAAATAACCACGCCTGCTCTAGAAATAAATCATTTTAAACATTCAAATCATAGATTTTTTTGTTCCGTGTAGTGTTCGAATCCAAAACACTTGAGGCATAGCGAAGCGACCACTTAAATAACTACGTCATCCGTGTAATCATAGGTGATAATGGCAAGCCACACAGAAATGGCAGTGACATTTAAGCTGGCATTTTGGTATCCTTTTCTTATTTTTGAACATAATATGGGCGATGTGAAATAGCATGCTATGGTGCGAACGCTCGTATTCTCGTACTACATATATTCACGCCAAAGCCAGACATTAATCCAGTGTGGCTTGCCCTTACGTAACCCGTCGATTAGAGCGTGTACCAACAAATTTGGGTCCTCATACCCCTGCCGAACGATCAAGTCATGGAATTCTCTGCCACGGCACGTGTTTCCTTCTTCCTTCGATCCTAGCCCTTTAAGCGGGACGTGAAAAAGCACCTTCTCAGGTCGTCAAAGTAGAGACCTCAACAGCGCCTCAGCTGTTATGAGGACGGTGTAGAGGCCACTGCTCTTAGACCACATGACTGCTTATCATCAGGCGGTCCATGTGGTCATTTTGACGAGCAAAATATAAAAAAAGAACCGAAATACGTTGCAAAACCAATTTTTCAATGTATTTTAGTGACACTGATTTTAAAGACTTATCCACAAAATAATGGAACGTATGGTCACTGTACTTAAGCAATACAATATGTAGAGATACGATGGTGTCCGATATATTACCTGGATCATGGTCTTCGTCTAGATTTACAACTAACTGTTATCTTACGTGATCACAATAGATTTTGTATGGTAATTATGCTTGTTACCTATACATCTCCTACCTCCTTGGACAAAGTATAAGGGCATTGACTGCGGTTTTGTTCCTGTGGTTTTATATTGCGTTTTAGTTTGTAATGTTGACGATGTATGGGTTTGATTCTCGGAGCGGCAGTGAAAATAAATTTCTTGTTAAGAAGTTCTGTAAAATCTGGCTGATAAATAGTAATAGGTTAGTTCCCTATTACGAGGCACTTAAAAGCATTGCTACGCGTAATTCGGCTCTGCCTACCCTTTCTAGAACATACAAACATGTGGCTATATTGTGATAGGCAGTTTGTGACAATTTGAGGTATCCAGTAATAAACGGGATTGCCCACTTTCCATAGACACTTTGGCCAATCGTGGACAGGTCATTTAGCTAATAATATGGTAATAATTAAATACTTCACTTCAGTAAAAAGGAGAATATAGACCTAGTTTTGTATCAGACTTTATATTTAGATAGGTTTCTATATTTTATTGAAAAGGGTAATTAATCAAATAAAACAACATATTTTCCATGAATATTTTATTAATCAGACTCATATGTAAGTAGTATATGATCAAGAAACTGGGTACGTGGATTAATGTGCTCTTGATACCTTGCCTAGCCTAAAAACTATATTATGGTCATTATGTCAGCGCAGCAACCCACTGTTATACGGTCCACTATGCAATTGCAATAATAATGTTTTATTGCTTCTCTCCCTTCAGTATTATCTTCATAAATGATATAAAAAAAATATATTTTCCTACTTATATGACGACTTTTGATTCTACCGCGCAATAATCTGCAATTTACCAAAGGGAGGGGGCAACCGTCCAGTAGGTTGCTGGCAGTATTCCTGCACAATTCTATTGTATAGGAACCATCGCCTCTTATGTGTTCCCCATAATAGGCGCGTGCTTGTTTTAACTGATAAGTTTTTTGTTGTGTTAACTTACACAAAGATTTTTAAAACAACATAAACGAAAAATAAATAAAAATATTCATGAATTAATTTTTTTCATAACATCGTGTTCACAGATGGCCAAAAGTGGACAATGTCCTTTACAATGGAACTACTTATATTTATCTCAAGCAGAACAAAAAAAAAAGAAAACCTTTTGTCATTGCTCTTACCCCTGTTCGCACTAAAAAACATGCAACATGTGATGTTTCGAGACATATCGTATGTAACAAATCTCATAACATGTTTTGTTGTTAGTTGCGTTCACACTAATGATAAACAACAAAACTTTTGAATGTATCTCAAGATTTATTGTTATCTGTGTTAGCACTTACCGATGTTTAAGATTTGTTATTGTTTTGTTGATGTATCTGTCTAGTTTGACGTTCGCACTGTTAACATTATTGATATGTCAAACATGTTTCACAACAGAATGTTGTTATACAGTACGAACTCAGTGCGATACATTGTCAAAAATCTAGTATTTATACATGTTTTTATGTGAATGTTTAGTCACGGTTACAATTCGCCATCAAGAGATTCGACCATATTTAATATGGTAAGAGCTATAAACGAATGATCCCTGTCATCAAAGATGATAAACCTACGAAAAATGTGACGATAGTAAATAAAAAACGTAGCAAGTGAAAAACCGTTTGTTAACTAAAAGCCGATAAAAATATCGATTAATGCATTTTTGTTAAAAACTGGCATTTCTCTACCCCTCTGGGCAACACGTGTGAATAATAGCAAAGCAGTAGAGCCTAACTGATTTCAGTATGAATGTGCCGGCTCGACCGAGGAAGGACTACCTCTCACAGAATATCGGCGTGAAATAACAGTACTCCTGTTTACTTTCGTTCGGTAAGTGTGAGTCCCCCTTCCCGCTCCTTCTCTTTCCCACTTCCTTTCCTAAAGGGTCGGCAGCGCGCAAGTGATGCCTCTGGTGTTGCAGGCGTCTATAGGCTACGGTGACCACTAACCATCAGGTGGGCCGTATACTTGTTTGCCATCTTGATTGCATAAAAAATAAAATATGTAGTTTTTGTCTGCGTAGATGGCTCGTGTCCGTTGACAATGGTGAAAACGCGTGAATGTTTGTATGTCAAGACACAAAAAATATATACAGATAGGCTCCGATGGCGTCAGTATTGTTATTGTCAGTTAATTTTTAATCTATAATATTATTAAACTGAAAATAATTGTATTTTTGTTGGTAATGAATAAACTCAGAACTACTTGACCGATTTTTTAAAATTCTTGGATCATTTGAAAGCTACTTATCCAAAATATTATTGGCTTTATAAAATTACGCTACGCGCTACAGGAGCGGAGCAGTTATCATAAACGTGGGTAAAAGTGCGGGTTAACGTTTTCATGTACACAAAATAAACCTAACATACAAACACAAAATTCTTCTTTCCTAAAACATTGAACATCCAAGTCCGCTGTGATTCTAGTTACACAAACATTTTTTTATAGAACGTGGGCATATATTTTTGGTGGCGACTAGTGGATAGCTGCGTCAAATAAAATGTTAGCACGTGCCCACGTGACACACGCTCGTGCTACTCGCCAGATGGACATTTTTGGACATTTATTTTACTAAAATTCGACAGCTCTTTTGTAAAGGTAGGCTCACGTTTCGAGAAAATGGGTAAGACGTGAGCACTACCATGAAATATAGTTGTCTAGATGTCTATTTTTGGTGTAGGCTTAGGTACTCGCAACACACACACTCAAATTTTTAATTAAACAGTTTGATCAAACTGTTTGATCAAATAAAAATACGAAAAAACATATTTCTTCAAGCCATTTGATTACTCATTAAATTTGATAAAATTTCACCATAGAAATTCATGCCAATTTCATTAAACTGTTTGATCCAGCCTGTTTGATCAAATTACTTGAACGTCTATGGCGGCCATTAGTTTTATATTATTTTATAATTGAATGGCTTACTGTTTTATACTCATCATAGATTAATTTTTGTTTTCAAAACATATGAAAATATAAACATATGTATTTCATAACGCATGCACGCATGCACATAAGACACGTATACACAAACAAGAAGAATCCTTCCACAGTCCATACAATATTAACATTGAATATACTATCATTATCATAATGCTAATACACCTATATACAAAATCTAGACTTGGTGTCTCGGGGTGGAGACCTGGTGTCCTATAACACAGGCTTTGGCCTAGCTTAGGCTACAGTCATCCACAATGTTCCTTCTGTTTTATTTTTAATATTAAGCAATATGTATCTTTTGTCAACATTGTAAGTACCTAAATATTGTGGAGAGAAAATAAAGATTATTATTATAATATTGTCTTCTGTTTACGCGAATGTTATTCATTGAAATTAAACTACTATATACGGATTTTATCGCGTTGTTTATTTATCACTGTATTACAAAATTTTGAAAATATTACACTACTACTACTATTGATTTTATTTTACTAATTTATAAGCTAATAAAATTATTTAAACTATTAAATCTATTTATTTTTGGTTTACACTTTCCCCAACGTTTCGGTTGCTTTTCAGCAGCCATGGTCACGGGGAGACTGATTGACACTGACGTATGAAACTGTCGATTATAAAGTCGGCAATGTTTAATAGTGCTAAGCGATGAATGAGAGTCCAAACGAAGCAGCACGGTGTGTGAAGCTGTGTCCGTTTAACGATATTATAACGCTCTATAACGTGAAATCTTAATCCACAGGATAAGTAAAATAAACCACATCATTAGTTCCTAAACGTAACTTTTTTTATGGGTAGGAGGCAAACGAGCAGAATTTTCATCTGATGGTAAGCGATTACCGCCGCCGCTCATGGACACCCGCAACACCAGAGGAGTCTCAAGTGCGTTGCCGACCTTTTAAAAAGGAGTACACTCTTTTCTTGAAGGTTTGTAGGTCGTATTGGCCCGGAAATATCGCAAGCGACAGTTCATTCCACAGTTTTGTTGCGCAAAGCAGAAAATTTCTGGAAAACGCACAGTTGTAGACTGCCAATCATTTAAATGATGGGGACGAAAATGCTGTCGTGTAGGACGATGGTGAAAAGAGGCGGCAGGGATTATGCCGAACAATTCCTCCGAGCACTCCCCATAGTAAAAGCGATAGAAAATGCATAGCGAGGCCACATCTCTACGCAGCGCTAAGAGGTCTAGCCGATTTGAAACATCCTGAGAGTATTATATTAATTATAAGAGAGAAACAAGACAACCCTGAATCAGGGCTTGAATCTTAGATGCAAAACACAGCCATATTTCAAACCATGACTTACGACCAGCAACATCTCGAGTGGCAGAGCGATGACACGCTTTGTAAAGGTCACAGATCCAAGCAGGTACTTATATTTTTAAAAGTCAAAATATTACTGGAAAAATTAAATTGGAAATTTAGGTTATGAATCCGGAAAATATTTTTTTCCTCTGTTATAATTTACATTACATCTTAGCGTGGGAAATGTCTGTAAATTAAATATGAATATACTATCGTAATAAAGATTATTATTTCCTATCTAACCCTATCGGAAGGTACTCTTCATGTGACGCAGAAGAAAAACGCCATACTTTATTAAATCACCTGTCTCAGATCTCAAGTTAAAAATAATAGCATTTTCAAACTATAAGTAGTGTCACATCGCGTGCGGTAAAAGTCCGCAGCGGATATTGAATTTATCGACAGCGCAAAGAAAGCTTGTGTGATAAGTTCACTGCATTATTTCCGATGCGAACTGCACTTCAATGGATTTAAAGGGAAATGTCCACGTAGAAGGCATTGATGTCTGGTTTGTCCTATATTTTATTTGATACTAGTTTATGCTCGTAGCTACGTCCGCGTAAATCTTATATAAACTGTCTTTCGGGATAAGGTATGTATATAATCTAGGACATAGTCTGTCTGTGTCATGAATTTTATCTATTTCTGCCTAACAGTTTATGTGTATGTAACAAACATCTGAACATCTTGAAATGTCTTATACTTTCTACTTTTGTTTTATGTTGTGTTGCTTATCTACACATTTAATATAAGAAAATACACAAATTGTATTGTAAAAAAACATATTGCAAACAATTGGCGATTGCTTAATTTGACCTCAAAAACAATATTTAGCACCTACAAGGAAATTTATGCATAATTTTTCAATACAAATATCGATAAAATCTAATACCGTATTGATAGTAGTAGATAGTAGAATTTACCGTACAACAAAAATCTTTCAACTTACACCTCAGCCCTGACAAAAAGACAAAACACGATCATATCGAAAACCTGATTGAGTAACAGAGTGAAACCGAAATTTTCCTTTTACACTAAAGCTTCCTCTCCAATAAAAATAAAAATCACACATACGCTTTCCGACAGTCCGACATGTTGTAAAATGTAGTTTTTTGTTTTTACATCGTTTTTCATTTTCATTGTATAGACTTTACCAATGAAAATGAAAGCGTAAAGCCAGGCTTTGACAGTAACATACTAACTCGTGAAAAAAGGTTGAGTATTTAGAGCAATAATTAATTTTAAATAGTATACCTAATCAATTTCATTCTTAAACAAACTCAAAACGAATTTTAACACAATCACGCTCGGTATTCACATACTGATACCGAAATGTCAAACCCTCAAAAATATATGTAAATACCGAGCATGACCGCGGTAACAGCAATTTTATATTGATAGCTATTAAGTACTAATATAAGCTTCACTATGAATCAGTGGATATATAGGTGTCCCAAAAAGGAGTGTCAAACGAAAGTAGGTAGCACCTTTAGGGGTTCCCAAATCATACATTATCTGTGAATGTATTGTAGCTTTAGAGTAATTACTTTTATTTTTTGACGAACTGTGTACAAATAAATTACATAACAAGATACAAGTTTTTTCTGTGTAATGCGAATACCTGTTAGTTATTAAAATAATTATTGTCATATCTAATACACAAGCGTTATAAAAAAAGAATACTCAACCACAACACTCTCACAGAATATCGACGTGAAATAGCTGTATTGCTACTGTTGTGTTTCGTTCAGTGAATGAGAGTGCCGGAGGCCCAATTACCCTCTTTCCCCCTCACACTTTCTTTTTTTCTTATTCCTTTCGTAAAGGGTCAGCAACGTGCAAGTGATGCCTCTGGTGTTGCAGGCGTCTAAAGGCTACGGTGACCACTTACCATCAAGTGAAAAAAAAGTATTTATAACCTCACAACTTGTTTTATTAACGCATCTCCATTTCCCTGTCTGCTTACAATGACTGCAATTTCAATTAAGATATCTGGCGGAATATTGGAAAACTTATATAGCTCGGTATTCCGTTCACGTATTGTATAAAACGTACGAAACATTGCAACGTTATTCAAACTTTTAGTAGGATTACGTTCATACCGTGTTGTGAAACTATCTGTAAATTCTTTAGTTGTCCAGTTATCGCATGTTTGTAAGGGAAAACTGGATAAAAATGTTCGAGACCTTTTTGAACTGGGGCTGTTAGTACGTAAATGTAACAAAAGTGGCTCTTATTAGTATGGAGATGTAAGAATGATTTATTTATTTGCATCAACTGTTCACTGCACTTACAGTTGCCCAACACGTGCAGCAAGCCATAATACATACATAAAATATTATTATTATTATTATTTATAACTTAAAAATAGAGAAAAGTATTCAACAAATGTATTAATTTTATCAAAAAATTTGTCAACTTCTGGATATTAAGCAACCAGAGAGTTGAGAAGTCTCATTGCCTGATTGGTCGGAGCAAACTGAGCAGTACAAGTACGCACCCTTGGCACTGCCAGCAATCGACGCGATCGCAGTCTCATGTACAGGTCGGGCACAGACAGGGCACAGCGACACAACGCGGGTGGGTTGTCAACCCTATTGTGCAACAACAAATAGAAATGTACCATGAGGGCATTTACGTCGCAATTCAAGCGTATCTATTCCTACCATACCCGATACGAAGAGGAAGGATATAAATACGGATAATACACATACATTTTTGAGAACAGATATCTAGCGAACTTACGCTGCACACGTTCTAACATCAGGGTATACATTTGTTCGTACGGATCCCAAATAGAGTTATATATATAATAATATAATATTCTAATATTCTACCACATACGCACAACACTATCTAGCCCAAACTAAACAGAGCTTGTACTATGGGTACTAGACAATGGATAAACATAAATATATACTTTTTTTTTGTAAATACATACATATTATGCATAGAAACAGCCAGACCAAGACAAACATCGATGTTCATTCACACAAATATTTGTCTTGTGCGGGAATCGAACCCGCGATCTCAGACGTGGCAGTCGGTTACACTAACCACTATGCCATCTCTCATTCTAAAATGAAAAGTATAGTGCAACAATAGCACTCCTGTCCTGAAATCGTGCTGATTGTCTCATGATGAAACCTAGCGATTTAAAACCCTTGCTGCACAGGTTCGTTATATAGTCGTTGAACGTCAGCCCAACATCCATACTCAAACCTAAATCGCGTATCTGCGTTACGCGCTTCAACGTTTCACCTGCCATTTTGTAGGTGTATACATATGGTGATCGAGTGAAAGTGATAATTTTGCATTTTGTTATATCCTCCAGCTGATTACGGACACGCCAGACCCCAGACCGGAGACCCCATTCTCGACGTCTTGTTGGAGCGCGTCGCTGTCTTCGATATATTCTATACCCAAGAACAATTTCAAATCATCGGCAAACATGAGACACCGTGCCGTCTTAACGACATTCGACAAGTCGTTTACCATAATTAAAAACAAAGTCGGACCTAAAACAGAACCTTAACTCACACCAGATCGAGTGGTGTATGGGTCAGATCGATGCTGAAATAATTGTACGTACTGGGTGAACACGATGCTAGAACACTTTCCCAGCAGCACATTATGGACGCGATCAAAAGCTTTTTTGAAGTCGAAATATGCTGCATCCTCTTGCTTATTCCTATCCATCTTAGCTACTGTGAAATCGACAAATTCTAATATGTGTATATAATTAATTGAAACTAAAGGATGCTTACAATTGTTTCACACATACATACATATATAGATTCACGCCTACAAAGTTCTGAAGGGTTTGCTGTTTAACGGGTACATTTTTAGACTTCGTGTTGCTGAATTTGAAGAGTTTCCTATCAGAAAAACGCATTGTGCACGGGAATATGTAAATCATACTCGCTTCCGTCGACATTTTATGCTCAGTGCTCATGCATTAATAGGCAATGGGTTTGTTATCTTGTCACGCAGACCGCTCGCGCCATGACGGCTGCGCGCGAGTCGGAGTGATGGGTGGCGCCCCTCTTCACCTCCTGCCCGGCGGTAGCGGATATATAAGCCGATTGTGTCCTGGATCAAGCGAGCCTTCTGCGCTCACCTACAGTCCGCGTAAAGTTGTCAAGGCCTGAGGCTAACAACTAACACAAAAAAAAAAGCGTCAAGCTCTCTTCCGGCTGACTTCAACATTAACAGCTAAGTGTTCTTGCCGCAGAAGAACCACGGAGCAAGTCCTTTTACGCCGCACACGCCCTGAGATTCTTATACCTGTTAAACTAGTTTAATAGTCAATTAAAAGTGTAAATTGTTGTTCTATCTTTAATAATCTCTGCTTAACTTAACCTCAAGACACCACGTCCCTACAGCGTGGCCTGTCCTATTTCTTGATCGATCTGATCTACAGTGAATAACCACCTAAAAAGTTACAATCTATTACGTAGAACTTAAAGCATAGACACAGATATGTGGGTTTAACAAGACTTATACCTAAGTTTACTTATACCTTAGGAAAAATATAACCTGTAAATTACTTAAAGACAGTTTCAAAATAATTTAATAATATTCATTTAAAAATAAAAGTAGTAAACGTAAGACATTATTAGTACCTACGTAGTTAATGATACTTAATGATGTATATTTACAATTGTTTCACACATACATACAACACCCACGTTTAGTTTTCAACGTGCTTTTACTGAATATGCGTACCAACAAGTTTGGGTCCTCATACCTCTGTCGAACGATCAAGGCATTGAATTCTCTGTCAAGGCACATGTTTCCTTTTTCCTTCAATCATGGATCCTTTAAGCGGGGCGTGAAAAAGCACCTTCTCCGACCGTCAAAGTAGAGACCTCAACATCGCCTCGGCTGCTATGAGGACGGTGTGGAGGCCATTGCTCTTAGACCACACGACTGCTTACCATCAGGTAGAGTGTGGTCATGTTGACAGTAAACATAGCCACGTTGATAACAAAAATAGCCACGATATCTGGGTTTGATAAGACTTTAAAATTATCAATGATAGCTACGTCTGATGATGAAAGCACATTGGAAATGCGAATAAGAGAGAATCGAATCCACTTCTTTGCTCTACTGACGCAAATCTAACACATAGTTATTAGCTTAGTTAGAGGGATTAAGAAGAATACAATGAATTTGAAACTCAATTTACCATTTGTCTTAAAAAAAAATAGATAATACTGTATTGTGATTATGAAAGAAAAATATTGTTTCTGGTATTCGAAGTAAGGTCTCTTTAAAAGAATCACACACTATATTATTAATAGATTTAGCACCTGCTAAGGTCCAGAAAATAAATTATTGCAAGAATTTTAATAGGCTATATAATTTCTATTCCTGTGAGAAGAATAGGCTTAATACGGCGATCGGCTTACGTCCACGGTGAGTTGTAAGCCGATTGACTTCAACGTAAGCTCCGCAATATGTTATAAGACCAAGCTTAGCGAAAATCATTTATCTTTTATTTACGGACGTAATAGGATAACTTTCATTAATCCTAACTAATATGAATGTTAATGTGAGATTGTTTGTTTATAACGCTTTCATCCAGAAAAAGGTACTGTTCCTTAGCGAGCGAAGCCGTGGGTAAAAGCTTGTACGAGTAGTTACATATTTTTTTTTACTCTTTAAAAAACAACTCTCGTACTAGAATAAAATGGGAATTATAATTTTATTAATTATATTTTAATTAATATTATAAAAACACACCTTACCATAATAGATTATAGGTAGAAATAGGATAGCAATTGCTTTCAAACACGTAATATGGTCATATTGAAATTAAACTACTATATACGGATTTTATCGCGTTGTTTATTAATCCCTGTATTACATAATTTTTAAACTGTTACACTACTACTAATACTGAAATTTACTAATATAAAAGCTAATAAAATTATTTAAACTATTAAAAACTATTTATATTTAGGTTTACACTTTCCCCGACGTTTCGGTTGCTTTTCAGCAGCCATGGTCACGGGGAGTCTAAGATGGTAGTTGTCTCAATGTTCCAGTGTAGTTATTTCAAAGTACCCGAACATAATTTAGTCATTGGTGTTTCTATTTACGCAGACAGAGCTCAAAGTATCATGAAGTCTAGCTGTGTAGACTTCATGATGACAGTTGAAATGTCAGTTTAAAAATTATGTAATACAGTGATTGAGTTATTAAGACCCAACTTGATGGGAGTAACTTAAATTCTATTTAAAGAACACATTACCAGCCTTTTTTTTTTTTTTGATGCCCAGGAAAAAATGCTTGATGCACCCGCCGGCTAGGGGACGGCACCGGCGGGGCGTGTGGGACTCACCAGCCGAGTGCTGGTATACCCACTAAAAAAACCTGGGGTGTTCCCTCTCTCACCAAATGGGGGGGGCCAGTTGGGAGTCGGAAAAGATTCATCCATAGCAGGCCCCCCCACACATTACCAGCCTACGTGCTGCAGTGCTACTACCGTTAATAACTGCCTCCGTGGCGCACCGGTAGTGAATGCGACTGCTGTGCATGAGGTCTCAGGTTCGAATCCCGAGTCCGGCCAACAAAAAGGCATTAGGTGTTACTGTTAAGAAATCTCAATACGAGCCTCAAGCTAGGAAGTTGGCGGTGTTAGACACCCCCGTGCCTCGAAAAGCACGTAAAGCCGTTGGTCCTGCGCCTGATCTCTCTACGGTCGTGTCGAATTATCCGTTCCATCAGATCATGTGAGTTACGGAACAGAGAGTGCACTTGTGTTTGCGCACATACTTGTACACTATAATATCTCTGCGCAGATAGCCAGTCTCCGTTAAGATTGACTGCCGTGACCGAAAATCAGCCTGGAGGACATTATTATTATTAATAACTGCCTAACACAATCTCAATGATACTTAGTCCGGTTCGAAAAACAACAACATTATTTAGCTATAATCGTCGGTCAAACTACTCTAGTTCATACATTTAAAATATATTATATTCTAATTTCTGCCCGCGGAAACTTGTATAACAAGTACCCGCTATATTTATTTAGGACTAGCATTTGCCTGCGGCTCACGTAAAGGTAGGTTTGGTTACAAACAACAGTACTTATTTAAAATAAAATATAGGCTATGTTACTCGTTGATAATATAGCTTTCTAATGGAGAAAGAATTTTTAAAATCGGTTGTGTAGTTTTTGTGTTAAATCTTTACAAACAAACAAGAAATCAAATCTTTACTCTTTATAGTATTAGTATAGATAACCCTGTTTAAGAGCAGCGTTAGTCTAGTTGGTGACCGCTGAAGCAAGCAGAGGTCTCGAGTTCGATCCAAACTCACGCACTTCTGACTTTTCAAAGTTATGTGCGTATTAAATACTTTAATTTAATGTGAATGGAAAAATCGCAAGGGGAAGATTTGGCGAACGTTTCTTGATCAGATTGGAGACGTTTTGGATAAAGGCCAGGTTAAGAGCACCTTAAACCGGCGAGCGTGTATGAGGAATGTTATGAAAGAGAATGAAGTCAGAGAAGTGTGTCAGGATCATAGCAAATGGAAATCCGTAGTCTCTGCCTACCGCTCCGGGAAACAGCCGTGAATCTATGTATGTATGTAAATGATTTAATATCGCTTACTTTAACGGTGAAGGAAAACATCATGAGAAAACCTGCATGTCTGAGAGTTCTCCATAATGTTCTTGAAGATATATGAAGTCTGTCAATCCACACTGGGCTAGTGTGTTGGACTATGACCTAACCCTTTTTACTCTGAGAAGAGCCCCGTGTCCAGCAGTGTGATAGTTTATATACAGTGCTGATATTATATGGTCTATCGGTGTGCTAAAAATTAATCCAAGCAGCAACAGTTACCCGAGATTGACTTATAACAAACGTACAAACATCTTTATCTACATTTGCAACATTAGAAGGATTCGCGATACCTTCCTTGAAAAAACACGTTTCTAGCTACCAATATTCATATACACACCTTGGTGTTCCTAGGCTATAAATATTTATACAGGGTGTCCGATAATTAATGGATAACCTGGAAATGTCTTATAGTGGAACTGATGGCCGTTCAAAAAAAAATATGAAAAAAAATCTATTCTAACTACTACCTGAGATATGTGTTTTTTTTAATTACCATTTATAACTTTCTTGTATACTTGACCATAAATAAATGAAATCCATCGGTTTTTTGTTGTTTTATTATTAAACACTAATTATGCTAATAGATAGACAGTCAAAAGTATGCTATGCTAATATAGCTTGCACTTTTTAATATATATATATTTTTTCATTTTTCTAAAAAAAAACAGTTTTCTGAACGGCCTTCGGTTCTACTATAAGACATTACAAGGTTATCCATTAATTACCGGACATCCTGTATAGCCTCGAGCTAGTCGTATTGCTCGCTTGGCGGTACTATTTTCTTTAAAGATGACATTGTGGTTTCAGCGTCTCTAGTTTTATCTATCCCAGCGGTGTAGCTGTTCTCTTAGTGCAATAAATCAGTGGACCAAGAATGGTTTGTAAGCGGCTTATTACTGAGGCAGTTCGCTTAAACTAGATTATAACAATATCTGGGGAATTGAATAATTGAAACTAATAGAATTTCAAGCGGTCGATGGTAACTTGAAACCAACATACGAGTACATACATAGTGTGAGGCCTATACAGGTTATGTAAGCAGAGATGTATAAATAATAAATAAATAAATATTCTACCACATACACACAACACTATCTAGCCCAAACTAAGCAGAGCTTGTACTATGGGTACTAGACAATGAATAAACATACATATATACTTTTTTTTTTGTAAATACAAACTTATTATACATAGAAACACCCAGACCAAGACAAACATCCATGTTCATGCACACAAATGTTTGACTTATGCGGGAATCGAACCCGCGACCTCAGGCGTAGCAGTCGGTTACACTAACCACTACGCCATCGAGGCCGACTAAGTGTCACACCCACATTTCATCAGTTATGGATATAGCCTGATATAGGTCCCGGGGTACTAGAGGCTCTATATTGGGCAGAGTTTCAGACTTCACGTGCTGCTACTAAATAATTACTTTTTATTTTTATTTATTTATTTATTTTCAGCCTGTTTTGTTCCACTGCAGGGCAAAGGCCTCCCTCCCGCTTTTCCACATATCCCTATTATGCGCTAGTTTGCGCCAGTCTCTCCTGTAGAAAGTTAATTCGTCTTGCCATCGACGTTTTGGTCTACCATGTTGCCGCTTAGCACCGTCTGGGATCCAATCTGTGCTGATTTTAGCCCAAAGCTCCTGCGGCATACGGCAAACGTGTCCAGCCCAATCCCATTTGAGTCTGGTGGCTTTCTGAATGACGTCTGCGATTTGTGTTTTGGAGCGTAGTGTAGAGTTTTTAATGCGGTCCGTTAACCGTTAACCGTACTCCTTTTTTTCACATTTTCCAGTAGCAATCAACTGTCTCAGTAACATATATACGGCTTGCCTGATGTTAATTAGTTACCACAGTCTAAGGACGCTTTCTACACCATTTCTATGTAGCCGTCCAGTAGAGTTGTGTTGCTAGCGCAAGGGGCAAAGGCAAGTCAAGCAAGTGTGCTGGCAGTACACCATCTCTTAAAAATGCCTACAAACTCTACACACCGTAGGAACGTAGCTCTAGGTTACTTTATTGTCACCTAGGGGCGAAATATTTTCTCAGTTGATCTGTCTCTGTTTGAGCAAGGTTTAAGTGGAGATGCTGGAGTTCTAGGTATACTTTGTACTCCTTAGATACGAGTCCGAAACAGGGACAAACGTAAAAGACATCGGAGTAGCATGCCCCTGTGCCCAGTTTTCCTTCCCCTTAGGCGCAGATGGAGGCCACCGTGGTAGCTTTATTCAGTAGGATTCCTTTTTATAAAGATTATTTCTGTTTTTGTTGTCAATAACGATAGCTCAGTGGGGAAACCAACAGACTGCAATGCAGAGGGTCTCGGGTTCGAACGTACGTCGCGCACCTCTGACTTTCGGAAGTTATATGACTTTTCGAAATTATGTGCGTATTGATTGACAATTATCGCCTGCTCCGTGCCTCGGAGAGCACGTTAAGCTATCGATCCCGGCTGCCATGAACATCTATGGCAGTCGTTATTGGGAAGTCAGTGCCCTATAATATCCTGACACTGGTCTAGCCTTAGGGTATCGTCGGAGGTCAGGTGGCAGCCGCTCCGTGTAAAATCTGATATCTAGTCAAATCCGGTTAGACTAGAAAAGCCGACCCCAAGTGACTTGGGGATAATAAAGGCTTGGGAGAAGAGTTGTGAATAACCGTTTTAAGGAGTATTTTACAAACATCCAAAGAATAGACTCTAAGCACACCTAGTCAGCGGTGACTGACCATTTATTTCCTCTTCTTTTTCTACGACATCAGTTGAGTCAAATGGAATATTGTAATGTTTGTAAAGTTATCCAGCATAATAATCTAATTACTCATACATCTTATGGTTTACAGAAAATCTTCTTTGTATACGATACCTACACGTACTTATTGTATATGGATTTTGTCAAGAACAAGATTCTTGCTCTGCCATCTAGAAGCATAACGATATTCTAAGATTCGAGCAATTCTATGTACGAGGGCTCTGACGATCTGTGTGTATTGTCATTGGTATTCATAACATGAAAGAGTCAGCTACTCGATGTACTTTTTGAGATAGTATTTGTAGCTGTGCAAAATTATAATACCAGATCTGTTTATATTCTGTCCCGCTGTTGGCCTGGGTCTCAACGGGATAAATATGATAGGCTTAGTAGACCAGCTTTATTCCTTTCAAGTACGAGTTAGCAAATGCGGACAAAAGCTAGAGCCCAATATCATTTACTTATCACAGTAATATTAAAGGATTAAATATAATAACTATCAAAAACACTAATTGCACAGCAAAATATGCTTACTAAAATATATCGTAACGAGCACCTATACGCCTCAAATCACTGCATTCCGTCACGAAAGGGTTAGGTTATGTTAGGTTTCTTCTTAAACTCACACAAAAATAGAAGCCACGCGAAGCGGTGCTCCGTCGACTTAGTTTGATCTCTTTAAATATATTTTGCTGTGCAATTAGTATTTTTGGTGGAACAAAGGCAAAAAATTGAAGAGCAGTTAAATACTACCCTAATATTAACACTTAGGAAAGATAAAACTTTGTATTTAAGTTAAATGAAGGTACATAATTATTATATTCACACTCGGTATCTACGTTTAAGAAGAAGTAATATACACTGACGACTATTCTCATTAGATAATTTTTTTTATTTTGCATTTATATTTAAAAGATGTTTTATATCGTATAATGTGGTATAACTATTGCAACTATAAGAGTAAACTACAACACACCAGATCATGAGCGATAACCGTAGACTATAGATACGATACAAGATTTATAAGTGGCGTGCTGCCGACCTTTCAAATAAGGAATCGTTGTGCTGTAACAAAGATGGTAATTGTCTCTCATAGATATACCGCAAATAATCACAAAGTACATTCATCCTAAATCATAACTGACGAAATGTGGATACAACTCTGATTAATATTTGACAATATAGGCGTAAGACTACATTTATATACATCCACAGAATATAAGAGTAACCGACTGCCACGCCTGAGGTCGCGGGTTCGATTCTCGCACAAGACAAATATTTGTGTGCATGAACATGGATGTTTGTCTTGGTCTGGGTGTTTCTATGTATAATAGGTATATATTTACAAAATAATAAGTATATATGTATGTTTATCCATTGTCTAGTACCCATAGTGCAAGCTCTGCTTAGTTTGGGCTAGATGGTGTTGTGTGTATGTGGTAGAATTTTATTTAATATTTCATCAAATATCTAAAAATATTTTAAACTATAAAGTCGTAAATAATTAGGATTAAGGTATCCCTAGAATCTGTTGACATGTTCATAAGCAAACTGTAATATAATGATTTTACAGTTTGATCTGGAAGCAGCGATAGCTCAGTGGGGAGATCAACAGACTGCAACTGCTACTTGCTAGACGCTCTTCACAGGTTACATCGGCGGGCTGTCCATATCATCGGAGATCCAGAGGTCACGAGTTCACTGGAACCTCTGCAACTCCGTAGGGATATTGCCTCTTTGGCATGTTTCTACAGAATATACCACGGGGAGTGCTCTGAAGAGTTATTCCACCTTATCCCGCCCTCCCCTTTCCTATCCAGAACAACGCGTGCTGGGCTCAGATGCCATCCTTACACGGTGGAGTCGACTAGAGTGCGTACCAACAAGTTTGGGTCCTCATACCTCTGCCGAACGATCAAGGCATGGAATTCTCTGCCAAGGCACGTGTTTCCTTCTTCCTTCAATCCTGGGTCCTTTAAGCAGGACGTGAAAAAGCACCTTCGCAGGCCGTCAAAGTAGAGACCTCAACATCGCCTCGGTTGCTATGAGGACGATGTGGAGGGCAACGCTCTTAGACCAAACGACTGCTTAAAAAAAAATGCAGAGGGTCTCGGATTCGAACCCACGTCGCGCACTTCTGACTTTCGAAAATTATATGACATTTCGAAATTATGTGCGTACTATTTGACAATTATCGCCTGCTCCGTGTCTCGGAGAGCACGTTAAGCCGACGCGTCGAGCGTCGGTCCCAGCTGCCATGAACATCTATGGCAGTCGTTATTGGGATGTCAGTGCCCTATAATATCCTGACACTGGTCTAGCTTTAGGGTATCGTTAGCCTTCGGGTTGCGGAGGTCAGGTGGCATCCACTCCGTGTAAAAACTGATATCCAGTCAAATCCGGTTAGATTTGAAAAGCCGACCCCATGTGATTTGGGAATAATAAAGGCTAGGGAGAAGAAGTTTGCTTATGTACATATTCACACATCAACATGATACATACGATGTTTTGTTTCATCGCTACGGCGATAATTACACTTTTATAACGCACATAACTTAGAACTGCCAAATGTTCCCTGACTAGGGTATAGCTCTTTTACGAAATATTCTTTTAAAAAAAGATGTCCACGGTTGTTGTTTAACGTTGCGACTTTGTTTAGCACATAATGCATCACTCAGTGTGGCGCCATTAGCTTCTAATGCATTGCTTTCGTTTTAGGGACTCTTCGCTTTTGCACGCGAGACTCCGTCGCGAAGTGAACTAAATGACTTTAATTGTTTTATTTGTGAAGTAGGAGGACAGTTTACGTATAATAGAATTTGAGTCGGTATGATTTTGTACTTATTTGTAGTTGAAAATGTAATAATTTTGTTGGTATTGTAAAGCATTTCGGATGGTAAATTTTATTATAACTGATGAAAAAGGCACATGAAATAGAACTATAACCCGTGGCCTCCACAAGCCGAAATGAATTTTTGCTTCTATACAAGCATTAACGGCTATATCTTGCGTCATGCATCATATAGAAATAATTTATATGTCGAAGGGACTTTACAAACATTCAAACAACCGACAGACAGTACACCCAGACTTGAAACAACTGTTTGTGGATCACACAAATTTTTGACCCGAGTGGGAATCGAATCTGCAGCAGTCGACGCAGCCGCAGTGGCGATGTGACTACTTAGAATACTACGCCATCTGTGCTGATTTTGATTTAAGAAAATCTAAAATTGCTAATCGTATTTTGCGTTCTCATTAACTAAAATTATGTCACAGAATTGAATACCCGATGAAAACATAAAATTACATCACAACTATTCTATAATAAATGTTATTTTAATTAAAAATTTTGATAATGCTTAGTCTTAAGTTTACGCGAATGTTATACATTGAAATTAAACTACTTTTTACGGATTTTGTGGCGTTGTTTATGCTAAAACAATTTTATTACATAATTTTGAAACTTTAATACTACTATTATTGAACTTTACTGAATATTTTTATTTTTATTATTTTTTATATTTATTAATAAGTTCACACTTTGCCCCAACGTTTGTCCATATTTTTGGTGTATAAAATAAATATATTTCCTATAACCCTAAACCAGAAGTAAACTACTCAGTTGTAGTGAGTTTCTTCGGTTACCTAGTCTTGAACTGATCTTCACTTTTGGTGTCGGTTGAACCAGCAATCGACCTTACGATATGTAGTAGTTGTTGAACTATTGCATATCATAAGGTCGATTGCTGGCGACTTATCTGTGAATGTTACAAGGGGACAGCACACAGCATGTCGATGGGCGACCCCGTAGACAGACTGTGTGCTGTTCCCTTGTAACATTCACTGATAAATCGCCGCCTGTCGTAATAGAATTAGGACCGGAATTGGCTACTCCTTAGGCGAAACGTAAATATGTTGAGATACTAGAACTGTAACTGTAAAGGTCCCCTAGATAGAGAGACTATTGAAAATTTTTAGATGGTGTAACCCAATTACTGATGTAGGCCTAACCTGGCCTTCGATCCATAGACCTCACGCATAGCAGTCGCATCACTACCGGTGCGTCACCGAGGCAGTCTATACTAATATTATAAAGAGGAAAGATTTGATTTTTTGTTTGTTTGTTTGTAAGGATTTAACTCCAAAACGACTCAACCGATTTAAAATCTATATTATTATCGAGTAACATAGGCTATATATAATTTTTCACAATTTAGGTGGCAAACAAGCATACGGCCTATCTGATGGTGAGTGGTCTCCGTAGCCTATGGACGCCTGCAACACCAGAGGCATCACTTTCGTGTTGCTGACCCTTTATAAAAGGAAGTGGGAAGGAGAAGGAGCGGAAAGGGAGAAATGGGGTGATTTTTTAGTAGGAATACTGCTACAACAGTAGGAATATTTATAAAAAAGTACTATTACTAAAAACATAACTGAACCTTCTTTTACGCGAGCAAAACCGCGAGCAAAACCTAGTCTCCAATAGCTTCGTATAATAACTAATATGTATTCCGTAATAATAGTGTAGATACAGATAGACCTAATTTATCCAAATAACGTAGTTCATAAAGTCTACACAAACTTTAACAACTATCGTCCGTTTACGCACGAATCGCTGCGATACGTGCAAGCTTACCTTAACTGTCGTACCATTTCTTGTTCCCATTCGCGTTTGTTCATTGCGGTCGTTCCGATGAAATTACGCGTGTTACGCGGGATTATGCGGCGACGCGACGGTACGCGAACTTGTGCGGCAATCGATGAATACGTGACACTAGTCCCAATGTTCCCGATTAAAGGCTAAGTAAGCTTGCGATGAAAGTAAATTGTACTTAGCTGTACGCAGGTTAGTTTTATCTTTAAGTCAATAGTATCTTATCTTGTGTAGGGGAGGCCAGTCAGTATAGACCAGCGACACTTCGATCCAGTGGGATCTTTTGTGTCGACTTCCCCAGTATCGACTGCCATAGATGTTCATGGCAGCCGGGACCGACGGCTTAACGTGCTCTCCGAGGCAGGGAGCAGGCGATAATTGTCGATCAAAACGCACATAATTTCGAAAAGACATATAAATTCCGAAAGTCAGAGGTGCGCGACGTGGGTTCGAACCTGAGACCCTCTGCATTGCAGTCTGATGGTCTCCCCACTGAGCTATCGCTGCTCTAAGTCAACAGTAGAGAGAGTACACACTACGTATAATTATATTGGCATTCGGTACAAACTCTATAATCAGAAACTAAATCATATTCAGGTACATTAATAAAACTACACTTCAAGGCAATAAGACGACCACGATCTTAGTGATGACTCCTTCCGTGATTATGACAGCTGTAAAGCAACCAAAACGTCGTGGAAAGTATCTATATATTAATACGTTAAGCAAAAACTTTGTACCAATTTTTACTAAAATTGCGCGGATGGAGAAGTATGAGGCACAGTTAAAGTTTATATGGAGAAGGAGTGGTGAATCCTAATATTTTTATAAAATATGCATTAGAAATACATTAAATAAATGTAAATACACTACACGCACATAACCATGCCTTTGACACACGCAGTCGAATCGCGTTCGTAGTATTTCAGCATTGTTCGGCTGATATCGTACAATTTTTCATAACTATGGTTACATACATTATTTATATGTAATAAAGAAAACACAGTAGCAAGCTTAGGAATACCATCAATGAAAGAATATAGTTAAGAAAACAATTCTTTTTTTTGAAAAAGATAGGTAAATTAACCTGTAAAGCCTGTGCGAAATCTATATGAAATGTGATTATAAGGGTATAGTTACAGACAAAAACCTTAATAGCGATCAAACTTAAAGTTTAAATCAATTATGGTCCAATTTCGACCAATGGGTGACCGCTAGTAAATATGAATAGCTCAATAGTCCCCCAAATAATTGTGGAGAGTCTGTTCTTTGTGTGCTTTGTTTGAATGTTTGAAAAGCCTCTAATGTCAAAGGAATAATTCCTACTGTCAGTTGTCTTTTTATACAAGCATTTTTTAACGCGAATGTACAACATTCGGGTAAAAGTGCATTATCTTTATAAAATATTATTATATAGGAATTTGTAACATCTGTATAATGCAGCCTTTAAAGCGTTCCCTAGTGGACGCTATATCATGAGCGGTGTATATTAGATAACGAGCGGTCGCCTTTAGCCGATATAAAGTTATATATCCAAACCGTACAAATTATATACTACCTCCACATATATATCGCACCCCAGTAGAATAAGGACGTAAGAAGAATATCCTAACTTTAGAGGAGAGCAAAAAAATTGCTTGCTCTGATATATTTATTATAGAAAATACTTTTATAATTTAGTGAAATAAAGTAAAAATACTTATCCTAAACACAAGTTGAATCTTATTGTGGGTACCAGAGTTTATCGTAAATACTAAATATCGTGTTTGTGACGCTGTTAATGTATATTTGTGCGAAATTAAGAAAATAAATCTTATTATTATTAATATTTTGTTTAATTTTGTGAAACAAAGACATAACGTAAGATTAAGTGTATTTTTATCAAATTTTAAGTATTCTAGTAGGTTTATAATCTTTTATGATTAACTAGCTATGCCCGCGGTTTAATCCGCGTTTATGGTTACTGCGCCGGCCCCGTGGGTCGTAGCGTTATGTTATATAACCTAAAGCCTTCCTCGATAAAAAGGCTATCCAATACTAAAAGAATTATTCAACAAAACAAACAAACTCTTCAGCTTTATAATATTAGTATAGATAGATATCAAACTCATTATAATGAAGCATACTCATTATAACGCAACAAATTATTTTTTTGTAAAAAGCCTTTTATTCTTGTCATATCGCAACGAAAATAGTTGAGATTGTGTATCTTCATTTGCACTATTCGAATCTCCAATAAAAAAATCGACGTAATTGTACTTACGCCTTTATTGCGCTGGGGTTGCGATATATTTAAACATCCCATGTCCTCAAACACCCATTTGCGAAAGGCTGCTTAACAAAAGGGCTCGTAAAGTGCTACGTCATGGTGTTTTAATTAAAGACCACTCGTAAATATAAAAATATATTAAAACCGCCATTTGTACAACGCGACCTCGACTCGCGAATATTTTGATGGTAGAATTATGCTCGCCGTGCCGGTATTATATCAGTGTGATATTACTATGTAAAAAAAATTATGACGTTATCTAATTTTCTTTTTTATAGATACTGCTAACGTAGCAAATAAGTGAGACGGCTTAATAGTAAGCGGACTGCTGTATTCTATAGATTTTGGAAAATAGGGTCGGGATCATCTTCGAAGAAAAAGTCATGTTCCCTTTAGGAATACAAGTAAACTCACCATATGTTCACCAGGCTGTGATTTTTTTATATGACTTCAAAGTCGACAGGTTTTTAAAATTGAATTCGATTTATACATAACTAGATTTTGCATACGCCTTCGCACGCGAAAATGTTTAACTAAGTTATATAAGAAACAGTCCTTTTTCCTGGAATAAACGCTTTGTCCTTTTCTGTTCCCCTGACCACGTATATACGAAATTTTATGGTGATCGGTCGAGTAATTAAGGCGTGAAAGAGTAACAAACAAACAAACTCACATTTGCCTTTATAATATTAGTCAGGATTAGGATAGTGAGATGTATAATTGCATTCGAATACGGTTATGCTCAACTTGGTACCTTCTTGGTATAAATGTTCACGCATTCATATATATATATATATATATATATAATCGATCTACAATAGATGCGGGTGTTACACTTTTAAAACATATTTTTGCTGCTTGGGAAAATTCGCAAGATGCCATTGGCGTATTCTGTGATCTCTCAAAAGCCTTTGACTGCGTTGAACATCAAACGTTATTGCGAAAGCTCAGGCATTATGGAATTCGAAATGCTGCACTCGACCTCGTTGGTTCTTACCTAAGCGATAGATTACAACACGTTGAAATCAACGGAAGTAGATCTTCTGGATTACCAGTCGCAATGGGCGTGCCACAGGGCTCAATTTTAGGACCCTTTCTGTTTCTAGCGTACGTGAATGATTTGCCGTTCTTCGTACAGAATTTGTGCGACATTGTATTATTTGCTGATGACACATCACTTATTTTTAAAGTAGACCGTAGGACACCAAATTTACAGGGTGTTAATTCTTCACTCGCGCAAGTCCTGGACTGGTTCACGGCGAATAATTTACTACTCAATTCAAAAAAAACAAAATGTATTAAGTTTACATTGCCTAATATAAAGAGTCCTAGCATAAACGTTAATTTAAATAATGAAACAGTAACATTTGTACAATCCACAGTTTTCTTAGGTATTACTTTAGATGATAAAGTTCAGTGGGGCGCTCAAATATCGTGTCTTGCAGGGAGACTTAGTTCAGCTGCATTCGCGGTTAGGAAAGTAAGACAGCTTACTGATATAGATACTGCGAGACTAGTATATTTTAGTTATTTTCACAGCGTTATGTCCTATGGCATACTATTGTGGGGTAAGGCAGCTGATATTGAAACAATTTTCATTCTTCAAAAGCGTGCAGTACGTAGCATTTATAATTTAGGCCCACGAGTTTCCCTGAAAGAGCGTTTTAAAGAAATTGGTATACTTACTGTTGCGTCGCAATATATATTTACGAATATTATGTTTATAAAACATAATATTCACTTATATAATAAGAATAGTGATATTCACAACTTAAACACTAGAAATAAGCATAAGTTGGTAGGTCCGTATCATCGTTTACATAAAGTTCACAATTCATTTGCGGGACTCAGTATACGCTTTTTTAATAAACTACCGATAGATATTATAAATTTACCTTTACTAAAATTTAAAAGTGCTGTTAAAAGTCAGCTTATCCGGAAGGGCTATTATTCAATCAATGATTACTTAAATGATAAAAACTCATGGAACTAGTTGCTTGTTTCATACAGGATTCAAACAATGTATGTATTATATAAGTCAATTTAGTTATGTGAAGGTACTTCGTGTTTATTTGGTGGTGTTAAAGTATCTTTCTTTTCTTTTAAACAAACTTTATAAGTATTAACGTAAATTTTGTTTTAACTACATTTAGTCACGAACTACCTTTTCATGTCACAAAGTGTAAGTGTATGCGTCCTCATGCCATACTACTGTCTATTACAAATGGCTACGTACTGATAAATATGATTTCAAATCTCAAATGCTTTTTACATAATATTACCAACTTTTCTTTATTTTAGAATTTAGTTTTATATGGACAGTGACATATGGCATAATGACTGCAACACCTGGTACATAAATGAGTTGTAAAATACTGAAATTATAAGTTGATGGCGATTTAAAAGAGTGGCCTTGAGTTTCTTGCAGGTATCTTCTCATAGGCTCAACCTTTTGCCTGAACCTTGCAACTAACATAAATGTAAATTCAGTAAATATAATAAACTCACTAACCCATTTGACGTTCATAAGTGTTACTTTGTGACCTAAGTGAATAAATTATTTTTGACTTTGACTTTGACTTTGACTTTATATATATATATATATATATATATATATATATATAGTATAGACATATTATGTCAACGCACTCGAATATGATTTGAATGAATTTGTGCACACTAATTTGAATTTATTGTACACAAATCCATTTGAATCAAATTTCGATATCTGGAACAAAGCTAGCGTGGATGTAATACATTGAATCGGATTAGACGTAACTTGGCGGCAATCCATAAAAATAAAATTATTGGGAAGAGAGGAACACGCATGCTCGGACTGCACACCCTAACTATTACCATAGAAGAGGGTTGATAATACCGAACTTTCTCTCTCTCTGCTTGCTGAAAGCCACGCGTGACCCAGGTGTGGAGTAGACCTGGGTCACGCGTGGCTTGCGGCATTCCGCTTCAAACACAAAATATGCGTTAACACGTGTTTCGCCTCAGCGCGATGCGTCTTCAGGATATTTATACATCTGTGCCTACCCCATCGGATATTTAGATGTGAGTCTATAAAATTAGAGGTTTTATTCATAACAATACAATTTTAGTTTCTTGTAAATTTTAATATTAAAGAAGTTATGCTACTGCACAAACAGCGGGATGTTTGCTTAAATAGTTTGGTTAACATTTTTAAGTGAACAGTTTTAAATGAAAATAGTTCTTAAGTGTTTATGTTTACAGTGTACATGCCTCGCTGATTTCAGCTTGAATGGGCCGGCTCGACTGGAGAAGTACTACCCTCTCATAGAATATCGACGTGAAATAGCAGTATTCCTCTGTTATGTTTCGTTCGGTGAGTGAGAGTGCCAATAACCCTCTGCCCCCCTTCCCGCTCCTTCTCCTGCTCACTTTCTTAAGGGTGGGCAAGGCCCAAGTGATGCCTTTGGTGTTGCAGGCGTCCATAGGCGACGGTGACCATTCGGGTGGGCCGTATGCTTATTTTCCGTTTTTAGTTCTATAAAATAACTTACACTGACATATGTTTATTAGAGAACAATCTTGCAATTTATCACAGTGTAGTTTCTCTAAGACGTACATAGGCTGATGCTCGTATACTTTCACATAGGGTTTACTAAAATGGCTAGTGAAATCCTTATTTCCTAATATTATTCGAAAGTAACTCTGTCTGTCTTTAGGTCTGTTTCCACGGCTTAAACCACTCAACCGATTTAGATGAAAAGACAATGCCAATGGCCAGTACTTTCAAATAAAATATTGTGTCACAATGAGTCGAATGATTTACGGACAATAAATAAAACAAAAAATTTCAAGTATTTTAGCTTCTTCTTTAAAAGATTCCTTTCGGGATTCATTTTATTGAATATATAATATATATAATGAGTAACTTAACTTCCGTTTTACCGCTCAAACATATTCCACCATTTATGTTAGGGATGGGGTGGAAGTGTGAGAAGAAATTGAAGAAGACTTGTCTTTGATATTAGAAGTTACCATTTATTTAGTTTGTGGAAGAATTAAATCTAGACATTTATCTAGTAAAGTGTACTATACATACACATTAATAAATAAAAATAAAAATGTAAGAGATACATTAGACGCCATATCTGGTTACTACTTCTCTTGTCTTGTAGGAAAACGAACAGTCGGTTGTTGTGTAGGTATATTGTGGTATTTGAGCTTGGCCCGTCATAACAATGTAACCAGCTCCAGGTCTTGATAATATATTTAATGAATAAAATAATACACGTGACATGATCTATTTTATTTTTTTCACTTATACCTAATATTATATAGTATTTGTATCTTCAAACCCCATAAAAAAGTATATATGTATGTTTATCCATTGTCTAGTACCCATAGTACAAGCTCTGATTAGTTTGGGCTAGATGGTGTTGTGTGTATGTGGTAGAATATATATTTTGCTTTTGTGGCACTAACCTTCACACCCCATTTTGTTTTTGTAGCACCAACTCATAATTATTTTATAATAATTATGAGTTGGTAGAACTGCAATTTGTCAATTACATCCAAAAATACAAATGCATATCTTAAATACACTTACATAGAGTCCATATTACTGTGAGTTTACTATAACCTAAAACAAACTTATTCTGTTCAATATCTCTTAACACCTGAAGTGAACATTGACTACAGTTGGTACATGTAATTCATTATGGTAACATAATCAAATAAATGCATTTTTATCAGGACACAAAAATATTAAGATCAGTACTTTGGCCCATACTAAATAGGCAATTTCCTTTGGTACATATATAGTTTAAAACCTGGGAAAGGACATAGTCAACTTTTTATTGATGTAGATACCACGCGGGTGAAACCACGCGCAAAAGCTAGTATGTATATAATACACCTTAATCTGTCAAGTTACAGAATAAGGACTCAATATCTTATTTTACACCTCATGAAATAATATAGCCGTGACGATTTGGACTACCACGCAGAGGTCTAGAGTTCGATCCCAAGGCGTGCATTTTTGATTTATCGCGGCTTTGCGCGTATTAAATATTAAATTATCACTCGCTTTAACGGTGAAAGAAAACATCGTGAGGAAACCCGCATGTCTGAGAGTTCTACATAATGTTTTCCAAGATAAGACTGCCAACCCGTATTGGGCCAGCGTGGTGGACTATGGCCTGACCCTTTTTACACTGAGAATAGGTCCGTGTCGAGTTTTAGTACTGTTTAGTACAGGCCTGATATTACATATATTTTTTTAATTATATGTATTGTTTAGAATCAGAAGGGAAATAGCTTAAAAAAATAACAGATGCACTTTCACCTTTAAATAATCATTGAAATATTCAAGAAATGGATTAACAAATAAAGTAAGAGATAATTGATATCATTCAACAGCGATCACACAGCACGTCCGTTTCGTCCGCCGCTCGATGTCAAAGTGAGTCATTGCGCGCCGAGCACGCTTTTACAACCAGCTTGATCGGACGATTCGTGACATTACTTATTTACATCACATTTCGCAACCGACATATTACTTATAAGATGACCGAAAATAAATGGTCAACTTCTCTACCATACTAGGAAGTAAGAAAGCTCTCTGTAAAACGTTTTCTTTTTTGCCCGGCTCAATGATAAGTGGTTTCTTCTTCTTCCATCAATCGCTTACAATATTAGTGGCATCACCCGCACGTAATCGATCTATATTAAGGAATCAAAAGTGATATAAAATGAACGGACAAATTTAATATATAGCCCTCGAAAAAATTTACGCCATTATGTGTTTTGCATTAGATTTTTGATAAATCTTAACGCTGAGCGATAGCTTCTTCCTTGGAATTTCTAAGCACTCTGTTCTTAGGTATCCCCTGCTAGACCCTTTCAGAGGCGTCCAAGTAGTTCCGCCATCTCCGTTTTGGTCTCACCTGTCGCATTGGACTGTCATTATTATAAACAAATATTTTTTTACTTTAGTAATAATTAATTAATAGCAGCGATAGCTCAGTGGGGGACCAACAGACTGCAATGCAGAGGGTCTCGGGTTCGAACCCACGCGCGCCCTACTGATTTTAGGAAGTTATATGACTTTTCGAAATTATGTGCGTATTGATTGACAATTATCGCGTACTCCGTGTCTCGGAGAGCACGTTAAGCCGTCGGTCCCGGCTGCCATGAACATCTATGGCAGTCGTTATTGGTAAGTCAGTGCCCTATAATATCCTGACACTGGTCTAGCCTTAGGGTATCGTTAGCCTTCGGATTGCGGAGGTCAGGTGGCAGCCGCTTCGTGTAAAAACTGATATCCAGTCAAATCCGGTTAGACCAGAAAAACCGACCCCAAGTGACTTGGGAATAATAAAGGTTTTTTACTTTAGTAGTACAAAATTGTTTTAAATAGTTTGTGTGTGGGCTCAGTCTCAGATATTTCTTAAATAGTCTCTCAAATATTTTTCTTAGTAAGCCTATAGTCTGGTACTGTCTGGTATCCATAATTAGGCTTGTCTTTATTAGGTAGGACTTTAAACCATAGCTGGCGAAATGTAGAACACACCTCGGTCAGGGTAATGTTATCTAACAGTATTCTATCTTCATACAAATGGTCGGAAAGCGAGTCATACCTACGCGCGTCGAGGTCTGTATACACTTGGTTCGTAGCCAGTAGTGAATGCGGCGCACTTGACTTTTGACTATCAAGGCACCGAATGACCACTTCAACAACTGAAAATTTAATAACAATTGTGTAGTCAATAAATGTTCGCTGCTCGTATGTGAAATACTGAAAGCCTGCAGTAATAAACATTGACGTGTAAACAAACGAACGATAATACTTTGTGGATCAGATATAGCACGGATGGTTATTGTGTTTGTAGCCAACACGCGACACTAGTTAATTATTTAGTTCTGTAGTGGTCATTCCTCACATTTATTGGAGTCCACGTCAATATAGTAATATATAACGTCCTGTATATATACTGTGCCACTTCTGGGCATGGGCCTCTTCACAGCGTGAGAAGGGTTAGGCCATAGTCCACCACGTTGACCAAGCTTTAGCAGACTTTACATATCTTCGAGAATATTATGTAGAATTCTCAGAAATGCAGGTTGCCTCAAGATATTTTCCTTCACTGTTAAAGCTAGTGATAATTAACCATTTAATATGAAAGTTATGTGAACTTTGAAAAGATAGAGGTGCGAGTCATAGGATCAACGAGGCTTCGGCGTGGCAATCTGCTGATCTTCCATAAGGCTATTTTAATGCTTGGACATAAATATACACAAAAGAGTAATATTTCAAAGCGTTCTAATTAGGATGTTTTCAATTGTTTTCAATTCAAAATCGTTTGCGAAACATTGAAAGCGCAATTAACTATTGCGCCACTTATTTATTGCAACTATCAATATAAGCACAGTTTTTAATAACAAAAGGCAACAGATATTCCACTTCCATTTCTATATTAGTATTTTTTTTTGTTTGTAAAATCACAAAACGCCCGCTCTAGGAGTAATTCCTGTATCGCGGAGGAGTACACTTACAAACATTCAAACAAAGGACACAAAGAACACCCAGACTCGGTACAACCATTTGTGGATCACACAAATTTTTGTCCCGTGTGGGAATCGAACCTACAACACTCGGCGCAATGGTAGTGACGAGGCGATCACTTTTTTATATCTGGTTATAAAGTCATTGAATAATATAAATTCACGCATTGACATGCCTAAAGGGCAGCGATAGCTCAGTGGGGAGGCCAACAGACTGCAATGCAGAGGGTCTCGAGTTCGAACCCACGTACGTCGCGCACCTCTGACTTTTGTAAGTTATAATATATGACTTTTCGAAATTATGTGCGTATTGATTGACAATATCGCCTGCTCCGTGCCTCGGAGAGCACGTTAAGCCGTCGGTCCCGGCTGCCATGAACATCTATGGCAGTCGTTATTGGGAAGTCAGTGCCCTATAATATCCTGACACTGGTCTAGCCTCGTTAGCCTTCGGATTGCGGAGGTCAGGTAGCAGCCGCTCTGTGTATAAACTGATATTCAGTCAAATCCGGTTAGACTAGAAAAGCCGACCCTAAGTGACTTGGGAATAATAAAGGCTAGGAAGAAGAAGATTAATATGCCTAAAGGAGGCAAAGGCAAAGCACACTTTGCTTTACCCTCTGCCTACTTTCTACTTTGTGGGTGAATGTATGTACTTCACCCACAGATGTCTTTACCTAGTTGAAAACCAGCGTCTGACACATGCTGAACTAGGCCCTATTTTGATACTGCTATGAGAGATTCACTTTATGGCGTATGTATATACGCACAAGCAACATAGAAGTTTATGAGGAATCTGGAATCGAACGGAGCATCATACGTATAGCCGCGCCGAAACCAAGCGACGCGTGAAGGCGGTCAAACGGAGCATCGTACGACAAGCCACGCCGAAACCAACTCACGAACTGGCGATGCGCGAAGCTACCGTCTGTTTTTATACGTGGCACTATTTTATACGCACGCACACACGCGTAAGGACCGCCGCGGCGCCCACACACACGCATAAGGATTTCCAAGAATTCCCTCGTAAATGTTAGATTTTTGTTTACTTGTCACTGATTGGTGTAAATTATTATTGTACACATTAGTGCTAGCGTTACTTGCATGAATAATAAATGGGATATAAGAAGGCTTAAAATTGTAAATATATTCTCAGTTGAATCAGTCTACGTGTTTCAATATAGCCTTAACGGTTACCAGCTACGGACCTGGCTTATGCCCGCCGGCTGTAATGCGTTAAAACATTATAAGTTTTTTGCTTTTGTTTCTTTGCGCTTATATTGTATGTACACACAACGACACATCAACCTAGAGTGTTTGGACTTTAAAACTATTAGAAGTTGAACGCTGCGAATCGTGCGATAGAGTGCGTTATATTTTTGTTACGCTTTATCCTTACTATTACATCGACACCACTATGCACTGTCCCTTGCCGACAATTCTCTATTTTGTATGAAGTGTAGTTATGCGTATATAGGGTGTCTAACTTGAGGTGTAGCCGTGTGTACCTATTCCTTTTTATTTTACAGATGATATTAAGTGTTTCGTTAAGGAAGTGTTAATAATTTTTTATACTTTCTGTTCTTTTCTTTCTAAGTCATTCACATTCACCCATATTTAGCGAATTACGCGCACGAAGACACTGGCGGAAAATACCCAAAAATGAAATTATCGATTATAAAAGTTCTACATAATTATAACCATTCTAATATTAGATTCTTACATATAGGCCTCTGTATAGTGCCCGGAGGAGTTAGCGGAAACTACGGCTTTCTTTTTACTACAAACAAGGCATACCTCTTTTACATCAATTTTAAAATCACAAATGGAAATCCTTTAAATGTGTTGATATTGGTATTAAATACCAACGCCGTCCTTATTTCGTGCTGGCCATAAACTTTACAAGCACTTTATTAATTACATTCCATAAATTTTTATGCGTACGTGCGTATTTTATATTTCGACTGAGCTTTTTAGTTCATATTGGAGCAGTAGCTCAATGGACGGGGCATTGGACTTACAGTTGCAAAGAGCAGAGTGGTAGTTTAAAATGTATACTTATTTTTAAAGTATTCGTCCGCATTAGAGGCAAGTCTCTGGGATACTTTACAAACTTACAATTCCGTCATAGTCAAAGTCAAAAATCATTTATTCTTTTAGGTCATAAAGTAACACTTATGAAAGTCAAAGAGGTTATTGAGTTTACTAAATTTACTGAATTTACATTCATGTTAGTTGCTAGGTATGAATTATGACTATGAGTTTCTTGCTAACTAACTAAACTCAGAGCCATTATTTTAAGTCGCCATCAAATTATAATTTCAGTATTTTACAACTCATTTATATACAAGGTGTTGTAGTCATTATGCCATATAAAACTAAATTATCTAAAATAAAGGAAAATTTAATAATACTACTAAGTAAGTACATTAGTATACGCCTGCTCACAGAAGCATTCACTGGCCGTTTTGGCACCAACGTCTTCCTGTGCAGATTGAGATTGGCACACAATTCGATCTGCAGAGCCTGTGGTGAACAGGACGAGTTCGCATATCAAGTAGAGTTCGAGTATCGCACCCGATATGGACTAGTAGGTGTACTATGTTATTGCGACGCGTTGGCTGGATTGAGGATGGGTCTGATAGGATTGGCATATCCAAACCCTGAAGACTTCAGGCTTCTCCCTCTGAAGTGTACGCTGCGGCTGATGCAGTACATTCATAAGGAGATAGCTAAGGTATAAAACTTGGGGCTGACACAAACGATTCCTCTGAGTCAAAGTGTCGCCGGTCTGTGCTGACTGGCCCCCACACGTAAGATAAGATAAGATAAGATAAGTACAGTAAGTACACACGGGACTAACATTTGTATGATCCAGACTCGGCACAGTTGTTGTTCCATGTTCATTTTGTTTGTTGTTTGAAAGTCTGCTGCGACTTAAGATTTAATCTTAGTGCGGGTAACGGTGTTAAACGAAAGCAATCCATGAAGCAGGACTTGAAACTGCAATTTTGACAAACTGTGTCGCCGTTTTAACAACTAGGCTATCGAAAGCCTCTACCAGCAAGTATATAAATAATAACGAAAGTAAAAACAAAATATTACAAACTTAAACGCGGTCCTGTGTTGTATTCCTAACTTATAAGAATTGTTGCAATGCTGGATATTGGGCGCATGCTAGTTTTAATATGAGAAAGGTGAGGCCATAGTCATCTTCGAGAACATTATGGAGAACTCTCAGACATGCAGGTTTCCTCACGATGTTTTCCTTCACCGTTAAAGCAAGCGATAATTAACTATTTTATACGCATATAACTCCGAAAAGTCAGAGATGCGCTCCTTGGGATCGAACACGAGACCTCTGCATGGCTGTCCAACTGTCTGCCACTAGACTATCGCTGCTGTATAAAAAACTAACTATATTTATAAACAAATGGCAGACATCCTGGTTTTCCTTCACCGTTAAAGCAATCAATAATGAACTGTTTTATCACTGTAGCGAGTCTGTTGCCTGTCATTATTACCTTGTTTATAAAATAAACAAAAAAACATTGTTTATATGCTTCCGATACAGTTTTCCGCATACCGAACTAAAGTATTACGATCGTAAATACGGGGAAGTTGTACGAAAACATTCGAACATAGAACAGTGATACAGGCTGTTTATTTATCGGCGCCTGCGCAGTAGCACCGTCGACATTGTGTGTAAACATTGTGAGTTATCAGTAAGTGATGGAGGGATACTAATGTTTGAAAATATATTTTTTATATAATTCAATGAGATTAGTAAAATAATATAACATAATGCGCTATTATTAAAATTTCGAAAAGAGAGGATTCTAATATGCACCCTTGGTTTCCCCATTCTATAATAAGCATTAAAATCGAAAAAGGTTTCGTTGATATTAAGTTTAAAAAAAACGGTAATAAAAGAGAATGAAGCAAGATATAATATTAGCTCTGTATTAAACTTGTTCAATCCTGGGCTCGGGACTCTCCTCAGTGTGACAAGGGTTAAGCCATAGTCCACCACGCCAACCCAGTGCGGGTGGGCAGACTTCACATATTGAGAACATTATGGAAAATTGTTAGACATGCAGGCTTCCTCACGATGTTTGCCTTCACCGTTAAAGTGAGCGGTAACTTTTTTTTAACGCCCATAATTATTATATAATAATAATAGCTCACGAGATTGTCGACATGTGGCGTGTGGACTCGGCGATCATTGTGCCGATAGTCAGCACAGTCAATGGTTTAATACCTAAGAGCCTCGACCACCACCTGCAGAGGCTCGCGTTAGATGGCTGAATCAAGTCCTTGATCCAAAAGGCAGTACTACTCGACACGGCGCGTATTGTGAGGAGATTCCTCTCTCTGGGGCCCTAACCACCGCAGCTTGGATCTTGTTCCCGATGTCGGTGGGTCATTTCAGTTTTTATATTTTTAAATATGTATAGTTTTTATATTTAAAATGTAAAAATTAGAAAAACAATTAAAAAAAGAGAATAATAATAATAAAATTAGCCTTAGATAAAAAATTATATTAATTATTTTTTATTTTCATATTTGATTCCTGCGTTAGTCTTTTATTTGATTATTTTTGTGATTGGATAACCATACCTTATTTAAGATTGAAATGTGACTTTAATACATCTCTGACTGCTTCTTCACAAATAGGATACAGATACCGCTAATAGCATATTTAATTTATTGCTACGAAGCTATCGTTACAAGTACACGTTTTTAATTATTTTTGTCTATCAGGATCTAAGTGACTATTGTAATCTTTTGAGAATATAAATTTCTTTAACCGTAGGATCATCTACCCTTTAGTACAATAGTATACCCATTTAATAAGTACAGTTGAATATCTCCTAATGTTTAATATCAGCCTAATAAATAAATACATAAATAATAAGAACTGATTGTTTGTTTGTACTATTTGAAGAAACATTCAACAGTTGGGTTCCTGTCAGCGAATTAGTCATTGATGATAGTAGAAGTAGGTACTATTGTTTTTGTACAAAGCGTTGTTTACGTAGCTCTAATTTGATTTTAATCAGTGAAATAATATAAACAAATATAATATTTACATTAGATTTTGACTACGGCTAAGCTCGCATAAAAGTAGGTTAGGTTATTAATAGTTTTTCTGCGTAAAAATATTAATTATGTTATGTTATTTTCTGTACCCCAAACAATGTGTATACAACATTGCATAATGATCGGTCGAGTAGTTAAGGCTTGAAAGTGTAACAAACAAACAAAATTACATTCGGATTTATATTATTAGTTAGGATTTTTTATTTTACCTTTTCTGGTTAATTTTTTGAATTAGCCAGAAAGGGCTCGGAGCATCTGTTTGTGGGCCCCGAGCCATTCGTGGGACTCTCTGAGAGCACCGTCATGGCAGCTTTGAATGCATATGGCAATGATAAACACAGGCTAGAGTGGATGGCCCTTAGGGGTCTGGAACACTCCAAGAAATTCATTGCAAACAGAGCCACAGGCTTCACCTGGAAATTCTGCGGGTATAACAAGAGCCAAATACGCCTGCTCACAGGAGCGTTCACTGGTCATTTTGGCACCAACGACTTCCTGTGCAGATTGAGATTGGCACACAATTCGATCTGCAGAGCCTGTGGTGAACAGGACGACTCCATGTCGCACCTACTGTGTGAATGCGACGCGTTGGCTGGATTGAGGATGGGTCTGATGGGATTGGCATATCCAAACCCTGAGGTCTTTAGGCTTCTCCCTCTGAAGTGTACGCTACGACTGATGCAGTACATTCATAGGAAGATAGCTAAATGATAAATCTTGGGGCCGACACAAAAGATCCCAATGGGTCGAAGTGTCGCCGGTCTGTACTGACTGGCCCCCACACATAAGATAAGATAACATAGGATTACTTTTGTTAATTTAGTTACATAATATTGTCTTCTGTTTACGCGAATGTTATTCATTAAAATTAAACTACTATATACGGATTTTATCGCGTTGTTTATTTACCACTATATTACAAAATTTTGAAAATATTACACAACTACTACTATTGATTTTATTTTACTAATTTATAAGCTAATAAAATTATTTAAACTATTAAATCTATTTATTTTTGGTTTACACTTTCCCCGACGTTTCGGTTGCTTTTTAGCAGCCATGGTCACGAGGAGACTATACTTTAACTTAACTTTAATTTAGTTAATTACAACAAATTAATCGCGGATTCCGCGTGAAAATATGGTGTATATTCTTTACAGCGTTTAGCTAGAAAACTAAATTTGTTAAAGTAACATTAAAGTTGAATTATTAAATCATAGGAATGCATTACTAAGATAAAAAGTATGCTATATTTTAGCCTATAGTCTGTTTGAAATACTAAGTTCCCTTTGACAGATGATCATTGAACAGCAATAGTGAAGAGAACATTTCAATCGACCTAGCACGATATTAGTTACCCATTAATATTACAAATCAAATAATTAAGTAAATATCTATACATATATTATAAAGAGGAAAGAATTGTTTGTTTGTATTCGATAAACTCTGAAACTACTTCTTCCATCATTAGAGTGCTACTTTGTCTAGAAGAAAACATGAAAAAATAACAGAATGATAACAGCTGACTGTCAAGTTAAAATATTCAAACATCTTAACTTAAAATTATAAATGCGAACGTGAGTTTGTTTGTTCCTCTTTACGCCTTAAATACACGACTGAACATCATGTAATTTCGCATACACTTTGTCAGGGGAATGGAAAAGTAAAGAGTACCGTTTATCCAGAAAAAAAGTACTAACCTAACCAATGTAGGTTAGGTCAGATTACGCGAGATCAGTTTTTTTATTCATCATTAGAAAGCTACTTTATCCTGTACAAAAGATGAAAAACAATTAAATGCTTACAGTAAGCTGTCAACATAAAATATTCAAACATACATACATAAACTCCCGCTTGTTTGCCGGAGGGGCTAGCAGAGAGTATCAACTTCCACTTGTTATCATCCTGTCCTATATCTATTGCTCCATTCGCTCGCATAACGCTCTTCGTGCTCGCTTGGCCTAGGGTGGTTCTAACCTGGGTTTTCTCCAGAAGGTCTCTGATAAACAGACACTTGCACAAGACATATGCCAGAACCTATTTAAAATAATTTCCTTCTATATCCCGCTTATCCATGTAAACAATATTATACGAGTGTGGCGTAATGTATGTGTTTGCGGGGCGTCATTCCACATTTAAAAAGTTGTATTAAGATTGTTCAGATTAGGCAGACATAATCTGTTTGTTGCCAAATTAAAACTATTAAATCTTCTATTTTTGTTTTTAATTTAGTTCATATTTTGTCACTTCTTTATAAGTCTCATTAATTAGTATTTATTGTTTTTTTATATATTAAGACAACGGTGTAGCAGCCGACGCGACGGTGATAGGTGGTGTTAGCTGTTATAGCCGATGACTGTAACGGCAGTATATGGAGACACTGTTTAAGTGTACGAAAGTGGCGCAGCGGTAGTGAATGCGACTGCTGTGCATGAGGTCTCGGGTTCGAATCCCGGGTCGGGCCAACATAAAGGTATTGGGTTTTTCTGTTAAGAAATCTCAATACGAGCCCGGAGTTAGGAAGTTGGCGGTGTTAGACACCCCCGTGCCTCGGGAAGCACGTAAAGCCGTTGGTCCTGCGCCTGATCTCTCTTCGGTCGTGTCGGATTATCCGTCCCATCGGATCATGAGGGTAAGAGAACAGAGAGTGCACTTGTGTTTGCGCACATACTTGTGCACTATAATATCTCCTGCGCAGATGGCCAGTCTCCGTTAAGATTGGCCGCCGTGACCGAAAATCGGTCTGGAGGACATTATTACGAAAGCCGGCTATCAGGATAGTCTCTATGTAATATAATAGTATATTTCTAGTTCCTGTTACTATCTAACATGTTCTGTAAAGTTCAAACTAAACGTCAATACAGAAAAGGACATACCTCTTATCTAGAAAAATAGTACACCTTACCTGCATTTAGGCCACGGGCAAAATCTAGTTATTAGTAGATATAAAATATTCTGTTTAAATTTCAATATCATCTTGGCACAATAGAAATTAAGAACAATTAATTAATATCTTTATATATAATTATAAATTTTCTGTGCGTGTGTTTGTAATTAAACTCGTCCTAAACGGCTGGACCGATTTTGATGAAATTTTTGAGTGTGTTCAAGTGGATTCGAGAATGGTTAAGTTTAGAAAAAAATTTATGTTTAGAAGACAACGTCTTTCAGGTCCGCTAGTTATATTTTATTCTTCATTTACGATAGCAATGTCTTACTCGTCTAACTAACAAGTCTACTTAATTAAGTGCTGAGGTCTTACTAAAAAAGAGATTTTTTTATACAACTCTTTAATACCCGACAATACCTGGATTATAATTATCGTAAACAGGCACTAGTCTCACAATTTCGTGGGAATTAGAATAAATCAGATTATTAGAGCTATCGAAAGTTATCCCTAAGACACCTTGAATACTTACTACTTTTTTAACCTTTTGGATCACCTTAGTCACCACAAATATACCGTCGTCACTGCACACATGGACGTATCCATTATTATCAGTAGTTATACCAAGAAACCTTGGGTAGTCTCTGAGCAGTACAGCCTCGTCGTGATCATGTCGAATTCCAAATAGCCCCGTGGCATTTAAAAAGTAAATATTGTTCTCCTTATCAAACACGAACTGATGAATGACGTGGTCTTTCAGCTCAGGTACTGGCTTAATCGTCTTATTCTCATAATAGTACGCGTTCAGGCTTGGAAACTTGATGAAATATATGTACTTCTCGATAAACAGCCACCAGATATCCAAATTGTTCATGTTCAACCGCATCAAGCTTTTTTTGTTAGCACTGTACTTATAAATGCCGTGACTGCCACCAAAATACATGTCTCCCGTCGTATTGTCGTTGGCTATCGCGAAAGCATCTTTCACTCCTTTTAAAACACCAAGCGTTTTAGTTTCTATGTTCAAGATAGCTGGCACGTAGTCCCCTTGACCGAAATCGAAGCTGAAGTACAATGTGTTGGTAGTTATGTCCACGGCCAGTTGGTTCGGGCTGTGAGGAATATTTGTCAAAGTATCTTTCACATAGCAATGTTTTATCGGGTCGTTCGTCACTACATCGCAGTACTTTCGCGCTGTTTTCGCTTCGATAGTAGTTATTATGAAAATGAAGCTATAGAGCTTCATTCTACTTCAAGTTCCACTCGATAATATTATCCGACAAGATCGAGATTAAAATAATAAGATTGCACTTTCCAAGTTGGAATTAGTTCGATAGCTGATGCTTGAAATTAGATTGGGTTAACTGGATCGTTGGCGGAATTTAAATCCTCATTTCAGTTTACACTGGTAAGTCAATTATATCGTTTGAATATGTACGCTGTATAACAATTGCATGTAGGGCAATTTCGATAATCTTGCTTTCCACTGGTGAAAATTATATCACAATTATTTCAAATATTATAATACATTGATAATTGTCGAAGAATGCGTTTTGTTCTTCGTCGTTTGAGTAACAGTATGATAATGTCAGTGCCATTGTGCGGCGTATAATAATTACAATGCAGACAAACAATGAAAGTATTTGTAAATAATGTCTTTAATATGTTTTTGTATAATAAACGTTTGGTTGACACTGAGTGTCAAATGATTCAGCGGATGGTATTGGATGGATGTTTTTATCTCCCTTTGTAATTGGTGAGTTCATTTCTATAGATGAGCTCATTTTAGTAATAGTTAAAGTTGTTAAATCCATAGTCTAGTGGGAAACTGCCGGACTCAGAGGTCTCGAGTTCGATTCCAAGGCGCGCATTTCTGACTTTTCGAAGTTATGTACGTATTAAATAGTCAATTATCGCTCGCTTTAACGGTGAAAAAAGAAATATCGTGAGGAAACTTGCATTTCTGACAGTTCTACTAATGTTGTCGAAGATATGTGAAGTTTGCTTAACCGCTTGGTCAACGTGGTCGACTATGACCTAACCATTCTCACGCTGAAAAGAAGCCCTATATGTCTGAGAGTTCTACACCATGTTTTCGATGATATGTGAAGTCTGCCAACCCGCACAAGGCCCGCGTGGTGGACTATGGCCTAACCCTTCTCACATTGAGAAAAGGTCCATGCCCAGCAGTTCAACAGTTTAATACAGGGCTGATATTATATAAAGTTGTTAAATAATTAAGAAAGAATACTAGCCTCTCAAACTCCGCCGTTGAAAACATAAACCATACACAATCGAGTGTGCTCGACGCCCTATCGCGTGACCGGGGTTTGACGAGTACAAATCTGAAGAAGTCGATCGGCGTCAACGGTAATTGTAATTGTAATTGGACTCCCTTTTCGCTTTTTTTTTTATTTTATTTCATTTATGCGTGGGGCGCCAACGGTATTTGAGAGGCTAGTGAGTGTAATACAATATAAAAATACAATTTGAAGCAATCAAATAACGATGATGCGATATCATATCTTAGTGCACAGCTGTATTGAATGTGACTACTTTTTTCGTCAAGAAGTTTAAAACTTTTTGACGAAAATACTCTGAAGCTGCAGCAGGTCTGGTATTTTGCCCAGCAATAGGGAACATAAGTTTTATTTCACCATATTTTGTTTGACTGTATGACTTTAGCATTAGTTATAGATTTCTCTGTGTCTTGGAGGAGTTTACAAACATTAAAACAACGGAAACAGAACACCGCAACTCGGAACAAATTTTCCTGGAGTACATTTTTGACCCGTGGTTTCGAACGTGCAATGGCAGTAAAGAGGCGAGTACTGAAACTTAAACTGGTGATTATTTGATTATAATTACTAATTTTAGCAGCAGGGAAGGCTTATTGGAAAAGTATAACCATCCAACAGTTGAATTTATTTATTTATTCGGTGATCTCACAGCATATTTATATGTAACAATTTAGTAATGATGATTTTCTAATACACATGCCATTTATGATCGAACACAGCATTCATAGCTGAGAAAACAAAGTTATGTTAAGTGTTTACAAACAATTACGTGTAAGACTGCCTGTCCATTGAAGCGGACCGAGGCTGCGGAGCGAAGAAACGGCTAAATATTAACTAATAGGATTGCGTACTAAAACCGAGTGAAGATTTTATGCAATCCTATTGGTTAGTATTTCTCCGTTTCTTCGCTCCGCAGCCTCGCTCCGCTTCAATTGACAGGCAGCCTAAAGACACATGGTTGGTGGCTGAAAACTAATGTGTTGTTAGCTGTACTGTGTCAGCACATCATCTCTTTGAAGTGTCTATAACACGCACAGGAATGAACACTTATCACTGCGACTTACTCACAACCATAACTTGTCTATGTGAACCTATAAATTATTGCTAAAAGCCCATATGAAGACGCCTACTGAATAAGATGTGCCTCGTGTTGGAATTTCCCCGCGTGAACGTATGACTACTTTTTCATATCGAAGTAAACTGCCCAATTATTATGAAGATTTATTTAATGGGCATGGCAGGGCTGCCACTGCTGTGCATGAAAGTATATGGTTCGATTTGGCGGTTGAGCAAAGCTTTATCAAACCAAAAAACATTGACACCGAGACCTCAAGCATACCAGTCATTTACATTATCGCTGCGTCTTAAGAAAGCCGCTATAAAAACGGCTGGAGAAATTTATTAGTCTAAAGAATTGCAATTTTAAGGGTAAAACTTAACTCTTTTAAGTTACGTATTCGCCGAAGAAAATATTGCAGAAGTTGGTGAAATGATATATTTTTATGGCAAATGTATTTTATATTATTTGCATACCTCGATGATAGTAAGAATATTGTTTTTTTTTTTCAAATACTACTCGTATGTTCTATATACCCCAGCGAAGTGGCGGGCAATAGCTAGAGTAAAGTAGATTAGGTAATGTTAGATACAGTACTTTAAAATTAAAATTAAATTCAGCATAATTATATAAAATAACGTTAATGTCGAAGGCCAAGATCCACTTCAGATCGCTGAGCCAGCGAAGTAAGTAAGTAAGTATAATTACATGAGAGCAGCAATAGCTCAGTGGGGAGACCAACAGACTGCAATGCAGAGGGTCTCGGGTTCGAACCCACGTACCGCGCACCTCTGACTTTCGGAAGTTATATGACTTTTGGAAATTATGTGCGTATTAATTGACAATTATCGCCTGCTGCGTGCCTCGGAAAGCACGTTGAGCCGTCGGTCCCGGCTACCATGAACATCTATGGCAGTCGTTATTGGGGAAGTCGACACAAAAGATCCCACTGGGTCGAAGTGTCGCCGGTCTGTACGATAATAAAGCTTTTTAATGGTGAAAGAATTTTAAAAATCGTTATTGTAGTTTTAAGTTAAATCCTTACAAACAAACAAACAAAAAATCAAATATTTCCTTTTTATAATATTAATATAGATAAGTCCATTATAAAAATAAAATAAACAACACTATAAAATTCGTATAAAGTAGTTTAATTTCAAAATATGTTGTTTTATTAAACGTTCATTTTATTAATTACAAGCTCACTCAAAATCTGTACTTTTTGTTTATGAAACCCTTGAAAATATGTATTCGAAATTTCATGATGAACGGTAGATTAGTTTTAGGTGTGAAGCGTAACAAACAAATTGATACTCGCATCTATAATATGAGTTAGGATTGTGATATTTATGACATAGAATTTATTGATTAGAACTCTAATACACAACTGACTGTGCTTTTGGGGATATAAGCGTAATACTATGTATGTATATGCACAATCTAATTATTATTACGATTTGTACTAGAACGTTTATTTTAGTGACATAATTAAATAATTAACATAATATATACACAAAATATTTACAAGAAATATAAACTAAAGAGAGAAATAAAACTTCAATTTAAAAAGAGTCATAATATTTCTCCACATTGTCGTCAATTGGCAAAGTACCCAGAAGACTGGCAGTATTGCCATGTCAAAAAAAATGCGGTTTTGAATTTTTTTGTTTGTCACATTTTCACGCCTAAACTACTAGACCGATCGTCATGAAATTTTGTATACTTGTTGTCAGGGATACAGCAAAGGACATAAGATAACACTCAAAAATGCTATTCCCAAGCGAAGCCGTGGGCAAAAGCTAGTCGTTAACATAAATGAGAAAGTATGTGAAGATGTGTGTTACTCAATCATGCACAAACTTTTTAATGAAATTGGCTGATGATTTGGCATTCTGGTAGACCATACCCTGCATGCAGACATTACTTTTATCTCAGTATACGTATCAACCGTTATTATGTGAGCGAAGTCACCGGCAAAAGTTATCATTACATTATTTGATCGTATCGCCAAAAATTCATTGCTACATCGAAATTAAACTCTTTGTGTCCATTGCTTCGATATTACCAAACATCAATCACTTCACAATCGTATTACATACCATTCAAGCTTGCGCGTACATAAATATACAATTCGTATACAGTCCGATTACGTCAGTGCACGAAATTTATGCAGCTACACATGTATGTACAATATATTGTACTAAATGTTCTTTCAGTAATTGCATTGATTAATAATAATAACAATAAACCCCTCTGGGACAGTCTTTATCTCATCAATGCTACTAGCGCGATAACGGAGGGCACAGTACACTAGTTTTTAAACTACCACCTTCGCCTTGTGATATAAACAAAAAATATATCACCAGGTTAAATAAAAGCGCACAAACCGCAGGGCAACTTGTGGCGAGCTGAATGTGAGTGGCGACTCTGCGGTCCTGAATGCCACAGAGAGGCGGTTAGGGCCTCGTCCCCAGCTTGCCGTTACTGGTTACCTAGGGTGGAACTTTAAGAGCGCCAGTAGGACTCTCAACTCTGGCTGCAAACGTGCCTTTTCGGATACATTTCGACTGTTCATAAAAGCGCGTAGAGCGGCATTCACTTTATTGCCAGCAATCGTTCTCCTTTCAATATCTCACTCATGTTTACCATCCCTTGTAAACAAAGTACCCAAATATACAAACTCTTTAACTTGCTCCACTTGTTCTCTATTAATATTAGAAAATTAATAGGTAAATTTTAATTCCTAAAATTCTGTTACTAATTTGTTTATTTGTCCAGCTACTTATTTCGTTGACGTCACCAACGTAACATCCATATTTAATCGAATCAAAATATCATTTAAAGTGACAGCTCTAAAAAGCACTCCCCGTATTACACTTTGTGAATTTACCCAAAAATTAATAATGTGTTTTACATAATCCCACTTTGTCACCGGATTTTACGGGTAGCCATCTTAGATAGGTAGATTGGTTTCTTTATTACCTGCCTGTTGGGGAAGCTTTCTTATTATCCCTCACCCCATGTTCGTAACTCACGTCCGAATTAAATTGAGAATGTAATTATCACGGAGAACATGCTACCTCACCTTTGCAGAAAACACGACTTAGCTATACTTGTGTTTGACTTACAGGTATTGTAATATTCATGTACTGCGTTGTTAATTAGAAGAAAGGGTTTGTTATGTATGTATGTACATATACTAACGCTTGTATAACTTTGGAGAGGTAGGTAGTAATGGAACATACCCACATTTTGCTGGTTCTGTGTTTTGGTATTACGTAACAGGTGAGCCTATTCCTTTCAAACTTCGTGCTAGTCTTGACAATTGTGTTACGGAAAACCTAATAAAATTTTACTGGATTTGGGAATCACAGAGACACCCAATAATATTATGCCTGACCTGGAAAAAGGAACTGATACCTTGTACATAGCAGTATCATGCACTAACACTGCACCATCAGTAGTAAATGTCTAAGATTATTAAAACATTTTCGCCTCATCCATTGAGCATAAAATATGTCTAACTTAAAAACTTCATGCAACCAAATCCTTTGTCACATACATAGCTAAATTCGTTCATTCAAACCTATAGCTAAATATATTAATCCAAACCTATAGCTAAATCCATTCATCCAAACCTATAGCTAAATCCATTCATCCAAACCTATAGCTAAATCCATTCATCCAAACCTATAGCTAAATCTATTCATCCAAACCTATATGGTCTTTGTGTCGATAAAACCTTTTTATTTATTTTTATATCTTAATCCAAACCCATATAGTCAAAAGTATTCATCGCGATAAACTCATTCATCCGTGAAAACATGTTGTAAATTGTGTCAAAGCTCAGGCATGCTTGGCTAATAGTTACAAACTAGTACCTTACTTACGTAAGCTTAATTTCGACTCTATACAATCTCATATTATCATTTGGCATCGACTGAAATATTACCTAAATTCGCATCCATTGTGAGAGGAATTTTAAAACGAGTGGAAATAGAATTTATTTACAAAATGGATGTAGTACATTTGGTAAGCAACAGGGGTCCGAGATGGAACAACATTCGATTCGGGTGACGTTCACACCGTATTGTAATAGATTAAAGAACTAATATTGATATATTTTCGTAACTAATATCGTTCAGAGGTGGACGTAAAAAATAAATGCAGTGACCGGGGTCTATATATAAATACAGTCATATCTATTCGAAAGAAAGTTAAACTTATGTTATGTTGTTGTGTAACCAGGCTTGCCACAGATTCAGAAGCCAAAGAGTTTTTTGATTTGACAGCGTCTTACGTACTGCGATTTTAATGGCAACACGTGAGTTATGTTCCTAGTGTAACGAGCATCCATAGCAGGCCGTATTTTTTAATACTTCCAAGGTGGCCAACAAGCGAGCCACCCACCTGATGGTAATCGTTGACCGTAATCTTTGATCACTTGGAATATCAGCGATAAAACTCGTGCGTTGCCGAGTCAAGGTTAAGTAAAATCGCTATGTATGTGACAGCGAACGCAGTGTAGCAACTCTTTCGCCGATTTCACTTTAAAAAGGAGAAATTCTCTACATTCGAAGGAAAAAGAAAGACCCGACGTCCTTTTAGTCAAAAATATGGCTCACAAACATTTATTTTTACAATTGTAGTCTACATTAGTTAATATGTTACGGTTCTATGTAAGATGCTGTCCAACAGTCGTGGGTTGTTGGCTAGAGCAAGTTAGATTGGTTTGTTTGACGCCGCGCCACTGAGCCCAATGCGTTGGAAACTAGAATAAGTAATTTTGTGAGTAGATGTTGCATTAGCTTAAACGATATACGGGGCACTATTCTGAGTGATCAGATAGTAACTTTGTGCTTCATATACACGTTTGTAGGTTTACACGTGGAATACAAAGGTGTAGTTATATTGATTTGCCCATCAGGGACGCCGGCGTACTATGGTTTTATAATATTATGTTTCGTTATGTTATGGTATGACAAAAGAAGCATGCGAGCAGAATAAATGACGTGTGAAAGTGGATATAGTAAGAAGAATAGAAAAGGGTATGTTCAGCTGGTTTGGACATATAGAAATAATGGACAAGAAAAGACTGACTAAGAAAGGTTAGTGTGAACGGAACAGTCGCAAGGGGAAGACCTAGGTGAACGTTAAGTTTGTCGATCAGATCGGAGACGTTCTAGACAAAGGCCAGGGTAAGAGCAGCTTTGAAACTGTTCTCAGTTTAGGTGTATAAGGAATCTGATGAAAGTGAATGAAGCCCGAGAAGTGTGTCAGAATCGTAGCAAATGGAAATCCGTAGTCTCTGCCTACCCCTTTGGGAAACAGGCGTGAATCTATGTATGTTTCGTTATCGTTATGCTCTATATTAAAAAATGTTAGCTGATTTTTAACGTCATTCAAGAGGTAGTCTCTCTGCTAGAACATCTACTCATAGGGAGTCATACGTGTTTTACAACCACATTTCACCAATTATGTTATAGAGCTCACATACCAGGGGCGAGCCTATTGTCATTTACAAGGTTCATTGCAAGATCCTGTTACTGACAATTTACAAATAAAAAAACTCAATAACACTTTTGCCGACCCGGCAGTTCAAGCAGAAAATGTCATACAACAATACAATTTGGAAGCAGTAAGGATATTTATCGTGGATAAGATTCAATATTGAGCTGACCCGACAGACGTTGTTCTGTTGCGAGGTTAAAATAAATGATCTATAAATGAATATGCCGATTATGTTCTGTGTCTTTTGTTTGAGAAAATTTTCGCGATAACGCTTTATTTCTAGAGTGAGAGATGTATTTAAAATGAAAGAAAAGGAAAATATATTTTGTATAGTAGAAATATTTGTTGAGGATAGGATAGGAGAGGAATACTTCATTTTTATATTTTAACATGAAATATATTAAGTATATTACCTGTTTAATATCTCTTAAATTCTAAATAGCATAGATATTGTAAAACTTCAGTTTAATTTTGAGATTCGTTACACTTTAAAGAACTTAATTAAAAACGCAATAAATTTTAAAACGCCGCTGTTGCTTTACCGTTTTGGTACACTTGCGTTCAGAAATAATGGGTCAGCGATATTAAAATTTTCCATCGTAAAATCGAATATATGGATAAATTTAATAAATGTATATTGTTTAATTATATTTATAATGTAAAGTGCAAACTTGATATACGGCGCGATGACCAATGCGAGTTTTGCCGCGTACTGTGAGACCTAAATCTTGGCTAGTAAATTGTGTGAGTCCACCTCAACCAAGGTCTTTAGTACAAATATATATGCTATGTTATGTTAGTATTCCACGATCGATGATTACTGCCAAGTTTAAAAGGCTCTTAATATTGTCTTACGTTCACGCGAATGTTATACATTGAAGTTAAAACCTTATACGAATATTATCGTGTTGTTTACTTAACTAATATTATAAAGCTGAAGAGTTTGTTTATTTGTTTGGTTGAACGCGCTAATTTCAGGAACTAATGGTTCGATTTAAAAAGAATCTTATAGAGTTGGATAGCCCATTTATCGAGGAAAGCTCCAGGCTATATAACATCACGGTACGACAAATAGGAGCGCAGCATCAATGAAAAATGTTGCAAAAACGGCGAAAATTCGTTTATGTAAAGGAGACGAAGTTGCGCAAGTCAACTAGTTTCTTATAAAACAGTATTATTACATAATTTTGGAACGTCACGCGTACTATTCTAATGAACCTGTGCCAATTTCATCTGTAATAATCCTACAACTATATGAATAGTTGTAGAATAATTACGGATGAAATGGATATTATTTTATGACGTTCTCATTTACCTCTAAAATATATTTTAAGGGTAAAATGAGAACGTCGTAGACGTGTCATATACGTATTAGGTTTATGTATCAGAAGCGATTTTACACTAAACCTTAACTTTTATTTGTCTTCAAGAGGAAACACACCAAGACTAATAATATAATAATAATATTCTATCACATACACACAACACTATCTAGCCCAAACTAAGCAGAGCTTGTACTATGGGTTCTAGAGAATGAATAAACATACATATATACTATTTTTTGTAAATACATACATATTATATATAGGAATACACAAACCAAGACAAGCATCCATGTTCATGCACACAAATGTTTGACTTGTACGGGTATCGAACCCGTGACCTCAGGCGTGGCAGTCGGTCACACTAACCTCTACGCCATCGAGATCGACAGAAAACTCTAGACGTGATTGTTTAACATCTAATGTGTTTGGATAGGATAAATATTTGTATTGCACCAATTGGACTTAAATAACACCTGCTTTTGAATATGCTTTTTTTTCCAACGAATATTGCTAACAAGCATACTGTCCGTCTGAAGATAAGTGGTTATTGTACCCTGTGTGTATTTGCGATATCAAGAGTATAACTTATGGCTACCAATTCTAGAAAAAAAAAATATTAACAAGATAAAACGAAATATATGGTAAAGATAAATATGTGAATCTCAGAAATTTTTACATATCGGGCGTAACGCAGTAACTTTGTTGCAAATTCTACGCCGGTTTTTAGTAACAGGATATTGGATGTTACCCAGGGATACCGGCTCATTCAATACTGTCAATCACCTCCAAATAACTGGCAACGTGGAGTCTTCTATTTACATGTGTTACGTATTTAAGTATACTAGCGGTCGCCTAGTGGTCAACATCAACCATAATTGATTTAAATTTTAAGTTTGATCGTTATTAAGGTTTTATTGTCCATAACTTTACCCTTATAATCACATTTCATTTAGATTTCACCAAGGTTATACAGGTTAATTTACCTATCTTTAAAATATTATTTACTTAACTATACTCTTTCACGGACGATATTCCTAAGCTTGCTACTTTATTTTCTTTTTTTCTTTATTACATATAAATAAGGCATATGTAACCATAGTTACGATGAATTGTACGACGTCAGACGAACTGTCAAATGCATGGTTGTGTGCGTGCTGTGTTTTTTCATAAATTTTATGTATTTCTAATTCATATTTCATAAAAATATTAGGATTCGCCACTCCTTCTCTATAGAAACTTTACCTGTGCCAAATTTCATACTCCTCTGTCCGCGCAATTTTCGTTAAAAAAAGGTCCAATGTTTTTTCACGTATATATAGATTACCAATGTTATGTAAAATTAAGCTGGAATTCTAAGATGACGTTTTCGTATGCAGAGTTTATTTTATCATATTTCAAAGTTATGGGCAGTAAAGCGAGCAGTGACGAAGTTTGAGTTTAAATATGTGCATTATAATTATATTTTCCTGACTTAGGTGCACATGATAAGTCTGAATAAATCTCAGTAACTTCTGTCTAAGAAGTTTATTATAAGTAACCTAGCTGCCAGCTAGCATTTGTTTGTATTCATTTCCTAGTATTTTTGTTCAGCAATGTTTAATTGAAGTGAATAGAGAGCTTCATTGAACTGTTTACATACTGCATTAAGTGTGAGAAGAGTTAGTCCATAGTAGAACACGCAAGCCCAGTGTGGGTGGCAAACTTCACATATTTTCAAGAACATTATGCAATACTCTCATGCAGGTTTCCTTATGATGTATTCCATCACCGTTAAAGCAAGCAGTAGTTGTATATTTGATTCGCACATAATTTCGAACAGTCAGAGGTACGTGCTGAAGGATCGTACTCGTGGCAGTCTGACAGTTGCCCAGTAGGTTATGCCTGCTGCAATATTATACTTGCATATAAATATTATATTAAATTATTTCCGTGTACGGTATGTATAGGTAACTATAGCGTTGGTCGTGGATATCCACATCAATGAAAGTTGATACGGGTAGTCCGGAGTAGTAATACCCTCAAAGGTCAAATATTCTGACGTCATGTATCAATTTCCAATTACAATATAACTAACGCTTAAATTTATAATTTATAAGCAAGCTTCAGAGGGCCAATTCCCGCAAGAAAAACCTGTTCAAAATTGAGTTCTGAGGTATAGTATCATTTGTAATACTTATGACACTTTTTTTTTATATTTTTTTCTGCCTGTTGGAATGCATTGCCGCATATCCCTCCGCGGGGGCGGGCGGAGGGATTATGTGGGACTCGCCGGGGTAAAAGAAAGATGGAATAATAGTAAAGTACCTCCCGGAATACCGACTAAACCTACCATGGTGTTCCTCGACAAAACCACTATCGACGGGGCCGCGCGAATCGCTTTCGCATGCGGTCGCGACCCCGTCGAGGTTACGGCCCGCCGTATGAAACGGTAGGCCACTACACGAAGAGACCTACCCAAAGGCACTCACTCACTTTAAACCCTACTGTTCCCCCCTTAGAGGGGAGACGGACTCGAAACAGAGGCGCGCGTGGGAACACGCACGCCGCCTCTTGGACCTGGTGCTGAACGGATGGCGGGCAGGCCCACAAAGCCCGCCACCCCCAGGTCAAAATACTTATGACACTGTGACTGGGTGTCATAAGTATAACAAATGATACACCCCCAAGTAAATAAAAAAAATTACGTCGTTGCATTTTTAGAGTTTATTTGACTAAATTGGAACTTTATTTTAAAATTTTTACTGTAACTGTAACATAGGTCTTATGTTTGGATTTTCATATTGCTGGACTGCATCCATGTAAAAGCGTACCAGGATAAAAAAGTATATTCCATATGCGAAACAATCCAGAACCTTCCACGATCCTTTAAATTTCATCTAAATCCGTCCAATAGCTTACACGCGATTGAGTAACAAGCATCCAAACATCCTCAGAAAGTTTCATATTTATTACTTGGATAATTAAATTAGTATGCCCGAGCAAGTAATATAAATGCATTTATATTTTGCTGTTTATTAACTACGACTCAATGGCATCGCTGATCTTTTGCAGCTCGAACTCATTTTAATTAACAGTCGACTAGGTTTTTATCGCGCCATTTTATTTTATTACCAACATCCGATATTTTCCAGAACATTTTTAATCCTCTATTTAATTTAACACTTCCAACTAGCTTTAAAATGATAATATTAATAAATAAACGAGTAAAGAAATAGCTATAAAATGCCGCGTTGCACCCGTGTTTATGTTTGCATGTGACAGAAAAGGTATTCATTTTTCTTTTATTTTTATGGTCAAAATAAATTCATTGTGCAAAAAAGTAATTTTATATTCCCATCTCCTTACCGGCCTTAAACTTTTTGCCGCCGTAAAATACCTTAAAATCAACCGCTGAAGTTTCGACAACTCTCAAAATTTTAAACTCAAATCACGTATGGAGTTCTAAATGGTGGTTTTCTTGAGCTAAGTAAAAAGTGTTGTACTCTTAGACAGCGCGCTAATTTTTTGTATTATCCTAGAAAGGTGTAACTATATCTAATCGCATTTTTATCGCCACAGCGGAAATAATTCCAGTTAGAACCCTTTGAATTACTCATATTGGACTGGATTTCAAACATTGAATGCAGCTGTTGATTTGCTTGGTACTATTCATTACATACAAACAAAGATGTCTCTAGAAAGTGGATATTCTATTCACGTTCCTCTTTCAGTGTTGGTCACCGTAATTAATGCTGGTCGTAGTAATTTGGATGTGACTATTGCTACGAGTTTTCAATTGCAATTTGTGATGAGATAGTTGTTAGCTTCAACGCGTCAAGGAATTCAAAAGCCTTCTGATACTATTCATTAAGTTGTAGATGGCTATCAAGTTTTGCATTTATAGTAAGCGCATAGCGGTGTCCATTCTTAAACTTGGAGCATTCGAATTCGAGAAGTATCTTCATCTTAAAGAAGATTTCTGGCAAATAATCCTGTATCGTGCTGGTGCTGTAAATAAGGACTCCAAAGTTTCTTACAGACGCGCTTTGGAGCACAAAAGATCGCCGGTCTAAAGACTCCAGTAGGTAGGTACGGTAGCCATGCATCAATAATTCCAAATCTCTATGTGCAAAAGCTGATCCATATTTCGTAACCAGCTCCATAGTTTTAAATCCTACACAAAACAAATCAATCATTTATAAAAAGTGCATTGAAAATACTATGCGAAATGTTGCACAAAAAAGAGACGAATAAAATCAGACGGAGTATAAATAAACCTATATTCAACGTCCAATGAAAGAGTGGATCAAACAAATTGTCCTGTAGTATATTTACATCACACAAAATACATTTTATTTGTAAATGTATGAGTGGCTGAACTCTGACGTCATTATTCTGCATGTATTTATAAAATGCACTGTTGATTTTACGAGATGTCCACTTACAAAACATTATTAATATGCTCAAATATATTACAAGTAAAAATAAGCTTTATTTGACAGGTTTTAGAGTAGAATTTGGTGAAGCAATTTTTTGTGTTTCACAAAACGTTTAGTGGATGTTTCAGTAAGAATTTTTATTATTGAATAGTTTTGTTGAAACTTTATTTATCAAGTTTGCAAGTAGTTGTGAATGAACAAGTGTTCTGTATTTGTAATTATGTTGTTCAGTTTTTCAGTGGAAGTTGTGTTACGAATAAATTATGAAGGTTTTTAAAAGTGCTGTAGCATTTAGTTAGTCGTTTCCAAGTTCTACCGTGTACGGAGTCTTACCAACTTGTACTCACTTTAAACATTGTTTATAATTGAGTTTGAGAACTGCACAACTTCGAGTGTATTAAGCAACTAATTCTGCTAATCTTGGGTACTGTAGTTCCGAAGGTATGTTTGTTTGTCTTTTCGATGTGTCGGTGGTCTCAATTGGTGTAACTTTAAGAAATATCTCTGTAATATGAAGTTTAAAATAAGCAATTTAAGCTAAAGAATATATATATTAATAAATAATTATGACTACACAGATGGCAAATTGATTTAAGTTGTTGCCTCGCCACTACGCTGACTATGGTTTGTTCGATCCCCATACGGGACAAATATTTGTGTGATCCCCAATTAATTGTTCCGAGTCTAAGTATTTTTGTGTCCGATATTTGTATGTCAGTAAAGTTCGCCGCGCTACAGAAATTATTCAGAGGACGGGAGCAGTATCTTTACCAAAAATCCTGTATATGCACTAGGATTAGGCAGAAGTGTATTAGATACCCATTTCATAAGCTATATTTTAGGTTCTAATTAGTAGGGGGCATGGCTTTTACGTGAAATATGCCAGGCAGGAAGCCCTGGCATATTTCCAAAGTTCGCTGTCCACTGGATAACGCAGGATTCGGTTCGGACCACAAATCCTAGTGCGAGTGTTGTCAGTTAAGAATAATAAGTTTCTTTATTTATTTTTATTTATTTATTTAAATAAATACATATGACACAATCTCCTGCCAAACTGCATTACAGTTTGTCGGCAGTATTCTCGTAGATAAATAAAATATGGTTTCGTCAGGGGGTAAAAGCACGAAGCGTTGTGATGTTTGTTTGGATGGAAATGGAGCGTGACCGGCTCCTTAAACAAAATGGCTGTGTTACAAGCGCAAGTGACAGAGTTCATACTGCTTACCTATATTACAGCGCGTCGCATCTCTTAGAAGCTTGTCTATCTGCAATCATACAACGTAAGGTTGTTTAGCTGCAAACTTGCATTTACAAACATCAAAAATCATTGCCTCGGTGGCATAAATATAGTGAATGCGTGATGCATCAGGTGTTCGGTTTGATTTCCGGGATGGGTAAAGTACAGTAGCATCATGGAGTCAGGACCAGTGAAATGCTAAGCACAGTTTAAACTCTAACGAGCTCGCCCCTGCTACGTGGAGCCTGAAACCATAGCTCAAAGAGAGGCGAAAACTTGAGCCATCCGCCATCCGTGCAGTTATGAAATTATGAATCATAATAATTTATCTATCAGTGCATTTTATGACAAAAAATATGCTAACACTAAGCAATTAGTTAAACAATATATCTATACTTAATTATTGATGTTATTTAATTTTTTAAATATAAAAATTAAAAAAAATATCAGTCCTGTATTAGACTGTCACACTGCTGGGCACGGGCCTCTTCTCACTGTGAGAAGGGTTAGGCCATAGTCCACCACGCTGGCCTAGTGCGGGTTAGCAGACTTCACATATCTTGCAGAACTCTCAGACATGCAAGTTTCCTCACGATGTTTTCCTTCATCGTTGAAGCAAGCGATACTTAACTATTTAATACGCATATAACTTCGAAAAGTCAGAGATGCGCGCCTTGGGTTCGAACTCGAGACCTCTGCGTGGCAGTCCAACGGTTTCCCACTATGCTATCGCTGCTTACTTTATCTATATATATTGTTTTAATTTAATTAATGCTTATTATGAAAATTGTTATAATTATATACCGTCACTATTACAGATACTGGTAATTTGTACTTAAAAGCTTCCCACAGGACAGGCTTAGTGTGGGAGGTTTTTGGAAACAGAAGCAAGTTCTCGAATTATATTATGCATGAATAGAAATTATATTATGTTATTGTGTAAGGAACTGTAATCGGTTGTTGGATTTTTTTTTAATTATTATTATTAAATATTTACAGACCTTGAACTACGATCAAATTGAAAACTTGATGACTAAAAATAGCTGTTTAAGTAGTCATAGTAATCACTTAGTTTATAGTGTAATGCATAGGTTTTTGTATACATGTTTTACAAGTATTGTTTTAGAATTTATATAATATGTATTATACAGTATGTGCCCTTAATGCCTGTGGCACAGGTTTACCCTAGTACAGGCACCCCTTATATATTATCTTTACGATGTAACTTAAGCTCTGTTCCCATTTGTACCAATTTAAGTTGAATAAAATGATTATAATTATAGCTAGCTAAATATAGGTGTGATAAACCTCATTCTATTACTTGCGAGGACAGGTTATGTATGTTTATATTTAATAGCAAATCAAATGAGGCGTAGTAGTTTCGGATGTTGGGCATGACCTACAGTTTAACACAATAAACTTGACAATTTCCACACCCACACATCTAATTGAACATTTTAATTTAAAATGGCTACTGCCCTTTGTGTCGCAATTACATCCTATTTTAAATTAAATTTGACAACGGAACGTAAATCCCCAAGTGTTTGTCGTAGGGTTAAAGATTAAAGGGATAAATCGGACCTCAAAATAGAGACCCGAAAAAGTTTATTATTTGCTTAAATAAAGATTAATGTGTGTTTATACTTTGTGGTTTAAGAGGTAAACTCGCCTGATCCTGTAGGTTATGCGTTCAATCCCACACGGGATTTGTTTTTGTGTAAGCCATAAATAGTTATTTTGTCGTTTGAATATTTATAAAGTCCCCCACGTCCGTTGTTCGAATGCTTGCAACGTTTACGCGACACAGAATCATTCTTACGCCGAGAAATTTCTTTTGAAATGACACTACAAAATGATATACTTTAATTCTGCGCATTAAGCTGAGTGAATGATTATTGTAATTAAAATTTGTTGTTTATTTATTTGTGCTTTAGTATTTATGTAAATTAACTGGTATTTGTTTTATTTGGATTAATAGGATTTAACATTCTGGACATCTAATTCTTATTGGGTTTTACTGGTAGATGATTATCGACGGAGTGTTAAACAGAATTAAATTCGCCCACTGCTGTATGATATTTCAATATAGCTGGCGATACGTAGATATTTTATATACATTGTCTCAAGTCAATATATCCAAAGACATTTACTGTTTCTGTTGATATGAGTTGTGTAAAACTGAAATTGTATTTAATTGGTGATTTAAAAGAGTGTCTGTGAGTTGCATGCAGATATATTTTATATTCACCCTTTGTCTGAACCAGCCAGTATTTTGACATATTTTGACTTTATTACTGTGTGTGTTACTTTGTGACCTAAATGAATAAATTATTTTAACTTTGACCTTGACTAAAGACAATTTCGGCACATAATATAATTTTAGTGTAGTAAAGATTCAAACAAAGGACACAAAAAGAAATACAGATTTGAGACAAGCATTTGGTGGTCACACAAATTGTTGTCATGTACGGGCATCAAACCCACCCCGCTATTGGTAAAGTCAACAAAAACCAGCGTAAGACTAGTTTAAACTGTGGCTAAATAAAAAACTTACACTAAAAGATCCTTAAACGTCTTCTAACACACACCAGTGCATTCGCAAAGACGTGATCGTATTCAGGACGTGCAACCGTGTCTCGTAGAAAACTCTTCGTTTACAAATGCCAAGAACGTTAGAGGGATTTTCGGTCGTAATTTATGTCTTCTTTAAGAAGCTTACGAGTTAAAATATAGTCATGTAGGCTCGTCATGGAATCGAGTTCAGAACTGAAGCATATCCTTGCTAATATTATAAACTATATTTTACCTGCGGTTTCGCTCGCGTAAATGTACTTTTTTTTACATGGGTGCTGAATGAATGCTTTGACGCATACTCCTCCGCGGGGGCGGGTGGAGAGGTTACGTCGGATTCATCGCGGTCAAAGAAAGATGGTAATGATGATAATGGACCGGTAATACCGACTAAACCTACCACCGTGTTCCTCGACAAAACCGTAATCGGTGGGGCCGCGCAAATCACCTTCACATGCAGTCGCGACCCCGCCTAGGCTTCGGCCCGCTGTATGAAACGGCAGGCCACTACATAACAAAACTACCCTTTGGGCACCACTACATTTAAGCCTTACTGTCCCCCCCTTAAGAGGGGGACGGATACACGACATAGAGGCGCGCGTGAGAACACACAGGCCGCCTTTTAGTAACAGAATTCTTTTTTTGATAAAATGTTTCCTTTTCTGTTCCCCTAAGAACGAGTATGCGAAATTTCATGATGATCGGTCGAGTATTTAAGCCTGTGTAAATTTGTTTGATACACTTTCATGCCTTAACTAATCGACCAAACATCGTAAAATTTCGCGTACTCGTTGTACGGTAATTTAATGGACTTTTCATCATTAGTAAAGATATATACATGTATGTAAATTTTAAGATCAAATGTCGAATGTCATAAGACCTACATTTGCGAAGAAAAAAGAAACATTCAGGAAAAGAACTCTTCCCGAAGGATAGGACTTAATTGACATAATCTTCATATACGCGAGCAATGCCGCGGGTAAAATGTAGTAACTTATAATTACAGAAGATCATCTCAATACTGGCTTCGGACTTTTGTTGATTTTTACTAAGTCTATATAGTCTGATTGACTGCCTCGGTGATGCAGCGGTATTGAATGAGACTGCTGTGCATGAGGTATCGGATTAAAATTCCTAGTAGGGATGTCTTTTTAGGGTGTTCTGCCAAAAGTTTTAGTAGCACGGAGTCTAAAGTGCCATTAATTTGTGACAAGTTCACGGTAATTCGCCGCACCCTATTACGTGATACCTAACCCTAGAGATAACGAAATGTTAGTGTAATGCAGTTCTTCACACTCTTTCGGGTATACAAGTGTAAGTCTCTTCGAATAATAATTCGGTGAAAACAATTCAAACAACATTCGAATACACTACAAAATAATTCGAAAATTCGACAGTTCTATAATTATATTTCGTAGCAATCACATATCGGTAATACATTCGTAAATCTGGCGGAGCTTAATGAATATTAGTTCGTAATGAACGCTGCGGTTAATTATCGTTCATTTAGTATATATGCAACAATAATATTCTGGTAATAAACTTGCATTAAGCGGCTAATAATAGTTTATCCAGATCCAATGAAATTCATAGAATTTACCTCGGGTTGTGGTGTGTATTCGTGGAAAATTGATTTAACGAGTACCAGGTATAGCGAGGAGAGGGTATATTATTCTTCCTTCAACCTTCATACAATTTTCGGGGAATGAGGAACTAAATGCTTCTGTGGAGGTAACCAGACTAGTCTAAATTAATCCTACGTTCACGGTTTTGTTCGAAAAATTTAATCACTTAATATAAATGTTTATGGCTAGTAAATAGAGGATCGTTACGTGTCATGATAGTGGTGGTTAATTTAAAGCCAGTTTCATGGGACTACTATATATATATATATTTCTCCTTCACAATAGGGACGACAACTAAATAATATATATGCTTTTTATTTTTTGTAAATACATACATATTATACATAGAAACACCCAGACCAAGACAAACATCCATATTCATGCACACAAATGTTTGACTTGTGCGGGAATCGAACCCGCGACCTCAGGCGTGGCAGTCGGTTACACTAACCACTACGCCATCAATGAACATACAATGCATTAAAATTTCTTGTTACGTCACTTTTGAGTACAAATTTTACAAAAGTGTGACCTCAAAAGCTCCTGCTTCCGAAGTATAATGCGTTATATCTTAGAATTTATTTTTGTTTCGTTAGAACAAAAAATAAAAGTCCGGTATTTTTTTGCTGTTCTAGAAGATGTACTAATAAGAATAACTTATTTTTAACACTAATCATACCTATTGTCATACTACAGAATAAACACTATTCATAGAAGTCATCCTTTTCACTTTTTACTTCGCAACCAATTTTATATTCACTTCGTTAAATCGTGTAAACATAGTAAGTCTTATAGACTAGCTACTGTTTTAAGTCCCTCCTAATGGAAGACGAGCCCATCGTCGCCTGCCGGTCACTATTCCAGACTCCGTGCAGCTACTAAGAATTTTTTGACGGAAAGTACCAATAATTCTTTGCCAGAGAGTTGGACCTGAGGCCTCATGCAAAGCAATCGCAATCAGTACAGTAACCGCTACTGCACCGAAGCAGTCTTGTCTTGTGTTTGTTCTTATTCGTTACTAACTTTTTTCTAGAGCTTTAAACCACCTTTTCGACCATTGCTGTCCCCAGCTGTTTTAAGGTCATAGCATACATATCAACTCGGAAAGGGATCGTTACCGTATCGCCTTTCACCTCGCTGTCAAATAGGCGTCATCCTAACGTAACCAAAGCGGATCAACAGCTCCGGTACGTTGACTCGGCTAAGGCTAGGCGACGCCGCGCTTACGCCGCGCTCACTTAAATCATTATAATATGGATATTTTCTCACTTCTTCAATGGTCCCTTTTCATCGTTATTTTTTTTTTGAAATCTAACCTACAAATTCAATAAAATACGCGTGCAACACGACTGTTTTTTGTCTTGTGAAAGATAGCACGTTCGGCAACAGTAGTGCACGGAGAGACGTAAGCGCGGGGACGACGAGCCGTAAGCGCGGGGACTGCAAGTTGACTACGCACCGCACCGCAGTTCGTGAGCTTGCCCCGAGGCGAGGCAATTACGTTACAATTCCGATTAGTGTGCGTTGCAGTAGGGAGTTTCATACAAAGAATACTGCACGGCTCAAGTTGATACGGTGACGGTCCGTTTTCCATAGTCCGGTTGACCGGACAACTGAACTGTACTACGGGTAATAAATCGGTCCGTTTCCGAGTTGATATGTGTGCTATGAACTTATCCCTCAAATCAAATCAAATCAAAATAAATTTATTCAAATTAGGTTACAAGGTAACACTCATGAATGTCAAAGTTACACGTAAATTTTTTCCTGTGAATTTACATTTACTGCCACGTTCAGCAAAGCTAGGGTGTGTAGGGCTCATGAGAAGAACGGGCAAGAAACTCATAGCCACTCTTTTTAATCGCCAAGTGTACAATAATATTTCATTTACAAATCATAACTGTTAGGTGCTGCAACCATTTCTCCATGAACTACTACTCAACATACTCAAGCATTTGATAAAAATTGATGGTAGCCTCTAAAGCAGCAGTATGGTAAATAGGAGCATCCACTTACATGTACATAAATAATCAAGACAAGACGTGATTATAGTCCGTAGTTTAATCTAATTGTTTAAATAAAATGTAGAAGTAAATTATCGAATTCCACTAAACCAGAATACAGGATAAGACTCAAAAGAAAGCTTAACGGAACTGTCCATAATCACGAGTTGTCTTCATTGCACATTCTTCTTGATTAAAATACGACTGAATGTAACAGTAATGCAAATTCCAGCTTAAGCAAGGTGTAATATTACAAAAAAAAAAATATATATATATACATATATTAAAAAAAAACATAAATGTTAGTATTGGTCATTTAATATCCTGTGATCTAATGCAAATATTAGTGCCATGGATGTTTGTCATTTAAATAATCATCTATATTATAATATGTTGCGGCGAGAAGTTATCGGAGGTGGTGTATTTGGGTTTGTTTGATTGAATAGACGCTCGTTCTTCTTTGATGCCGTTTATTGGTAGGTACTACATACATATATATACTAACTAGGTAGATAGGTATACGATGCTTGGTACGTGTATTACGGTCAGTGATGAGAGCGAGAGTGAGGAGCGCGGCGCGGCGGCGGTGCGGCACGGTATGTGTTATGTATGTGTGCGCGCGTTGTTCACACACGGAGATCGCTTCGACATGCCGCCCTTCATTGAAGCGTTGCTGCTTCAATCCTTGTCTGGCATTGGCAACGGACATATTCTGGAGAACGATCTTCTTAATACCCCCGATGATGTTCTGATGTCCGCAACTCTGGCAATTCCGTCAGTTCCAGGGTATATGCTGATGATTCTTCCTAAGGGCCATTTCATGGGAGGCATTTGCTCGTTTTTTATGAGCACTAAGTCTCCGACGTGTAGTGATCCTTCTGACTGTTTCCATTTTGCGCGAGTTTGGAGTTCCGATATATATTCCTTGTGCCATCTCGACCAAAACTGTTGGCGAAGCTGCTCAATGTGTTGATATCGATCAAGACGAGTAGTAGGAGCATCTGCGTAGTGTGGCTCTGGTAATGACGTCAGTTGTTTGCCAACAAGGAAATGACCGGGGGTAAGCGGTAACAGGTCATGTGGATCAGAGGATAATGGGCTTAGGGGTCTAGAATTTAGTACCGCCTCTATTTGTGTCAGAGTTGTGTACAACTGTTCAAAAGTTAAATTTGAGTTACCTAGTACACGTCTTAGGTGATGTTTTATTGATTTGACACCGGCTTCGTGTAAACCGCCAAAGTGTGGTGAATGAGGAGGACAAAAAGAAAACTTAATTGATTGTTGTGCAAGTGCATCAACAATTGTGTCTGAATCGCAAGATATTATTTTATTTAATTCGTTATTTGCACCTACAAAATTAGAACCATTATCGCTATAGATATACGAGGGTTTCCCTCTACGGCTGATGAATCGTTTCAAGGCTAAAAGAAAATTTGCAGTAGACATATTGCTGACCAATTCGATATGGACGGCTTTTGTGGTGAAGCATACGAAAACGCATATGTAGGATTTTATAAGCCTACATCCTCGCCCTTCTCTGTTAGCAATCATTACAGGCCCTGCGTAATCTAATGCTGTGGATTGAAATGCAAATGTAGTGCTAAACCTCTCTTTAGGCAAATTTCCCATAATGGGGACTACTGTTTTGCCACGATAACGGTTACATGTTATGCAGTTTCGAGAGACATACCTCGCCAAGTCTCGTCCTCCTATCGTCCAATAATTTTCACGAGTAGAATATAATAAATGCTGCGGCCCTGCATGCATTAGTACCTTGTGTTCGTACTCAAATAGAAGTTTTGTAAATATATGTTTTTTATGTATTAACATTGGATGTTTTTTATTATATTGATAATTTGAATTTTGAAAACGACCGCCTACTCTCATTACTTTAAATTTATGGTCAAAAAATGGATTAAGATGTTGCAATGAATTACCAGATTTTAGTGAATTATTTGATTTTAAGGTTTTATATTCGTCAGGAAAACATTCCTGTTGCGATAAACTTACTAATCTATATGTTGCTAACTGTACTTCTGAAACCTCAAATGGTCCAATGTATTTATTATTTTTATCTTTTGTATTTTGAATAAAACGTAAGACGTATATCATTGACTTTTGCATACGCCAAAACACGGAATGTTTATCAAATGGAAACAGTGACTCGGTTGGTTGAGAAACCATGCATGTAACTTCTGATTTTAAGTCAGGTAACGACTGATTATTATTATTTACATTTAATGTTGGCCATAATGATCTATTTTGTTTTAAGAATTGTGGACCTCTCCACCACTGCTCACAGTCTAACAACACCTCAACTTTTACACTACGCGTCAGAATATCGGACGGATTTAAGTTTGTCGGAACGTACTGCCATGAATTGGTATTAGTAGTGGACTGTATTTCGGCTACTCTGTTCCTTACAAATGTTTGTAGTTTATTCGTTGGGGTGCTGAGCCAACCAAGGACGATGGTAGAATCTGTCCAGTAGAACAATTCATCAAATTTTAATCTTAATGATTTAATTATTTTTTCACTTAACCTAGCTCCTAACAAAGCCCCACATAATTCTAAACGCGGTATTGTTAGTGGTTTTAGAGGTGCAACCTTGCTTTTAAAACATAATAGATAGACAAAAACTTCATCATTTTCTGTGATAGACGTCACGTAAGCACAGGCTCCGTAAGCCTGTTCTGAGGCGTCAGTAAATATGTGCAATTGTAAACTTACATATTTGTTACATATTACATGCCTAGGAACATTGAGATTATTTAACTGTGGTAATGATTTAGTTAATTGTGTCCATGCTTTTTGTGTAGTTTCTGGTACCTTCTCGTCCCATGAAAGCTTACACAGCCATAAATTTTGTAAAATTATTTTTGCTTGTAATGTGACAGGATTTACCAAGCCTAATGGATCAAACAACTGTGAAATAGTGGATAGAATATTCCTTTTTGTAATTTTATTGTGTGTTTTCAACTGTATTTTAAAACAAATGCTGTCAGCTTTATGGTCCCAGTTAATGCCCAGCGTTTTTGAAACAGTTCCAGGACATAGATCAAAACGATCGTTTAAGATATCATTAGATGTTTTTATTTTGTCTAATACTTCTAAGCTGTTTGAGCACCATTTCCGTAAGGGAAAACAACCGGTTTTTAGTTGTTTATTGACAGCTGAATAAATATATAAAGCCTGATCGTTATTTAAAGCACCGGTAAGAATATCATCGCAATAAAAGTCTTTAGCAATAATTTCACTAATAAATGGATCAGTGCACTCATTGGCTAATTGCTTCAAGCATTGAATCGCTAGGAATGGAGCTGAAGCAGTACCGTATGTCACTGTGTTGAGTTCGTAGGCCTTCAGGGGCTGATCAGGATCATCGCGCCAAAGTATTTGCTGCAAACAACGCTGTGATTCATTGACGTTTATTTGGCGATACATTTTTGCAATGTCCGCTGTTAGTACAATATTATGCTGACGAAAGCGTAGTAATATGGAAAATAAGTCATCCTGTATAGTTGGACCTACTTTCTGCAACTCGTTAAATGAATAACCTGATAATGACTTAGCAGAACAATCAAAAACAACTCTGAGTTTTGTTGTTAAGCTGTCATGACGTTCGACACCATGATGAGGTGCATAATAACAAATTTGATCACTGTTATAACTCTTCGATTCTCTCAAATGGCCTAAATCTTTGTACTCCTGTATAAAACTTACGTACTGATTTTTTAATTCTGGATTAATACAAAACTTCTTTTCTAACTGCATAAATCGAGATCTTGCTAATTTATATGAGTCTCCCAAAACACTCGGTGATAACTTTAAAGGTATGGTAACACTAAACCTACCATCAGAAAGACGAGTGGTTGTGTCTACAAAATGTTTTTCACATTCGATTTCTTCTCTAGACCACTCTAAGTGATGGTGTGGTGCTGTAACTATGTTATCTAATTCCCAGAATTTTGCAATTTGATTGTTTAACGTCTGAGAATCAGAGAGGTTACATACAGTTGACGAGTTTAATTTTATTGAACCACCCATAATCCAACCTAACTTCGATTTATGCAACGTAATATTTTGACCATTTAATTTTACCTGTTTTTGTTCAAGTAAATCCCAAAATAAACCGTTACCTATTAAAATCTCGATATCGGATGGTTTATAAAATTCGGGATCCGATAATTTTATATATTTTGGAATCATAATATCTGATTTATTAATTGGTGAACTCGGCCACGGATTAGTTATATGAGGCACAATAATACAAGTCATTGTTAAATTAAATTTAGAATGCAAAGATTGTATATGAATATCACAACATTTTTTTGCAATCGATACATTTTTGTTTAAGCTATTAATTGTTGTGATTGAATGTCGAGAAGGCAAACGCAGTTGTTTACACAAACGTTCGGTAATAAAATTAGAAGTGCTGCCAGAATCTAACATGATTCGCACACGCTGGAGTAGATCGTCAGCTGTGCGCACACTCACACATGCAGTGGATAACAATCCGCAGGGCGATATGACAGCGGTTGATAATGCATAATAGGTGTGGACATATTAAAGTATTATGCTTTTTATTGCATTTTTTGCATGTACTTGCACTACAGTTTTTTGTATGATGTCCTTTCTTTAAACAATTCAAACACAATTTTAATTCATTGGCCTTTGCTTCCCTTTGTTTATTTGATAAATTTAAAAATGTTTTACAGTTGTAAATGTAATGATCGGACTGACATACAGGACATTTCCTTTTTGTATCATTAATACTAACTAAGCTGTGCGATCCTAACTGTTTAGGGTATTTATTTTTACTTTGTTCTAAAGTTTCTAATAATTCAGACCTATTTCTTGTAAATTTTAATAAGTCCTCAAAAAGTAAATCTTGTTTTTCATATAATGACTTAAATTTTTCCCATTCTAATAAAGTTTGTGAGTCAAATTTACTCGATAGCATATATATTAATAAGGTGTCCCACTTGTCGGTGGGTTCACCTAATGTTTCCAAAGATCGAAGATTTTTTACAAAACTGTCTACTAATCTTTTTAAATTAAATGATGTATCCTTTTGTATTGAGTATACATTAAAAAGGGATTTTACGTGATTAGCGATAAGCATTTTTTTGTTGTCATACCTATCACAGATAAGTTTCCATGCAATTGAATAGTTGCTTGATGAAAATTCTACCGATTTAATCACTAATAAAGCACTGCGCTCCAACGAAGATCGTAAATAATGAAACTTATTAATAGGACTCAAATCAGGATTATCGTGAATAAGTGACGAGTATGTATCTCGAAACTCGAGCCAAGAACCGTAAGTTCCGTTAAACTTAGCGAGTTGTATTATAGGAAGCTTGACACTTGCTTTGTTGTGCTGCACCACACTGCCTACCTCCGAACTGCAACATACATGCTCGCGTATTACATCTAACTTTGACTTTGCAAGCGCTAATGTCTTATAGTACGTACACTCGAATGAATCGCGCTCTTTAAATTGTTCGGTCGAATTGGATGCAATACATTCTATTTCGGTTTGAATCTCGTTGTAACTATCCAATAATAGCTCTAATTTTGATATCCGTAATTCGAGTTCTAACTTATCTTCGTTACTTAAAGTTTTTGGTAAGTTATTTATGAAATTACTGAACACCGTTAAACGACCTTTTATACTGGCTCGTTTCTTTACCAAAAGCTGCTCGTCAGACATTGTTTACAAAAGAATTAAACGCTAGTAAACAAGAATAATTTTATTAAATGAAATGAATACAAGTGTTCTATCTGTTAAAATAACGCACTGTAATGTAACGCGCGACTATTCGCTGGAATGCGAACCGATACCGAGCTGCAGCAATGTATAGTCTCACTACTACCTCCTTTATTTTATTTTTTAGGTGATAATAACTTTATTTTATTTGTTAATGATTTGAATGAACGTTAATCCGTTTACTTTATTGAATTACTCATATAACGAAAGGATATAATTAGGCTAGTTGTTATACCTATAAGATAAATAATTTAGTTAAGATACTTCTATGTCCAGCAGTGGACTATGGTAGTTTGTTCATTATTAGGCACAGATATAAAATGATTTGTGTAATAAATGTTTTGGCAATAATTGGTTATTGTTAACTATTTAATGTTTGTTTTATGTATTTTTTGAAATGTAAGTATTTAAGCATATCAATGTATTAATGTATTGCATTTGAGTACTTATATTATGTATAAGTATTTAGAATTTACGTCTTTATGTATGGTTAGATAGTGTTATGTATATAGTTTTACCTTACAAAAATGATAATTTACTATACATTCTAAGCAATAAATGGGCTAGATAGAAATAGATAATATCAAGTAGGTAGGTAGATAGATTAAAATAATTGTGAAATGAATTATATGACGCAAATTTTGCAAATTGTGCCTATGTTTAGGCTTGTATGTGTTTTTTGTAGCAATAAGTATATAGATTTTAGACAACACTGACACAAATGACGCAAATAAATGGAGAATATTAATATGAAGGGTAAGTAGGTAATAGAAAGGATTGGCCTTATCTTTATACAGTCTCCCCAGTTCGCCACTCGCAAGTTGCAATGTTGTCCATTTAGAATGCTTCTGAATATGTGGATGTCCACCTCTTCGCGCCAACTTCAACGTCGCTGCTGGTTCGTTTTTTCGCTGCTGGCGAATCCGGCTCGATGGACCAAATGTTGCGGCGAGAAGTTATCGGAGGTGGTGTATTTGGGTTTGTTTGATTGAATAGACGCTCGTTCTTCTTTGATGCCGTTTATTGGTAGGTACTACATACATATATATACTAACTAGGTAGATAGGTATACGATGCTTGGTACGTGTATTACGGTCAGTGATGAGAGCGAGAGTGAGAAGCGCGGTGCGGCGGCGGTGCGGCACGGTATGTGTTATGTATGTGTGCGCGCGTTGTTCACACACGGAGATCGCTTCGACATAATATGCTTTAGAAATTAAGCAAGTTTTAATCGTTGATGATAACTGGTTCTCGCCCGTGCTACGTAGTGTGATGTGATTACTAAATGTAGCTTCAGTAACAGAGTAAACTCACTAACATATGTATATATTTTGAAGCTCATAAGTGTTACTCTGTGACCTAAATGAATAAATGATTAGGTATATTGTCTTACGTTTACGGGAATGTATTCCTTGAAATTAAACTACTCTTCTTCCCGTGAACATGGCTGCTGGAACACGCTTAGCTTAGCAACCGTAACGTCTGGTAAAGTGTAAACTTAAATATAAATAGTTTTAATAATATAATTTGCTTAAAAATATGAAAGTTCAATAGTAGTAGTGTAACAGTTTCATAATATGATGATATGAATATGATGATAAATTCGTATAATAAATGATTTTTACTTTGACTTACTTCTGGCTGTGGTTTTTGTGTGTTTGATTAGTAAAATAAGAGTGGTTTTTGATTAGTAAAATAATAATTAAAGTCGGTCTAAAATATTTGAGTTTATTCATTACAAACAAAAATACAAATCTTTCCTCTTTATTATATTAAACAGGTCTGAAAACAAGTGCCACTGTCTTTTTTAATCTATTCCTAAACACGAATGTTTAACAAAAATCGTTACCCTTAAGATTTTAAACAAGGGTTAGTCAATTATCGCGCGACCGTCGACCTTCGCACAAGATGTATAAGCTAAGCGTGTTACCGAAAATTAATGAAAACGTTGTTCGCTTCTAATAATTCATCTTTCACCAGCTGTCTTCAACAATGTGCCTAAGCTGTTTGACTGATTAATTGTGTTATTTTCACTTTGCTAAATGGTAATTACTGTTTTGGTAAAGATTTTCGAGTACGCCAAGAAGCTTTTGTGATTTGGGAGTTGAATCCTGAAAAATTACAGTCATTGGCATTGGTAGCTGTTAGTTTTTGTTATTTTGGATGCCTGGCAATATTCGTTTTCCCTTGAAGGAACAAAATACGACAAGTCCTCATAGTACTTTGAGCTCATCCTGCGTAAACAATAAGGAGGTATTTTAAATAACTACATAGTAAGATATTGATACGACCACTATTTTAGTCTTTACCGTGAACATTGTAGCTAAAAAGCCGCCGAAACGTTGGAGAAATTGAGAAATTTAAATAGGTTTAATGTGCTATTTTGAATATAAACTGCGAGAAAATCTATTGGAATTGTTTCAATTCAATGTGTAATCAAATTAAATATTAAATATTTGTGTCTTAATTAACTATTTCTCCTTATTATTTTATCACAAATCATACAGGTCTTTTTAAACTCAACCGGTCGATTGAGTTTGGTTTGACTTATAGTTATAGGTCTGATCTGCTTGACGGTAAGCCGTGCCGCAATCACAGTAGTCTATGATTATTATTAGTAGGACTGGGCTTAAATTGTGTGCCGCGTGCACCTTAAGAGGTGGGCATATATCGTGACTAATGGGTATTATTTCATAGTCGACGGCTTTTGGGAAGAATCAAACAGACAAGGTACGGTAGCTTGAACGCCTTTGATAGGGCAATCCCTGTCAAGGGCGTTCAAGCTACCGTACCTTGTCTGTTCTTACCAATGTAAGAAATAGCTGAGGGTATATAATAGGATAACGATAAAATTAGAAAATGACCAATGCTCTCTCATTCTGAAAAGGCAATTGTGTTAAGCAGTGTCACTGTTTCTAAATGGAAATTAGTATAATAAATACCAACATTTTTAATCTAAAACTATAACAGCTAAAAACATATTTTCATTTTACACAGTAACTTTTTAATTCCAAAGCATACATTCAACTAAACTAACGTAGCTGCGAACTTCCTTTAGAACTCAAAGCCAAACATTTTGCCATGCAGCCAGTGTAGATACAAAACTAAATCCTGTGCTAGCCGTGTTTCGTTTAGTATTCCCATCTCACCCGAGATAGGTAAACTTAACAGCTCAAATTAAGCTGGGTAGTCGATAGTTTGTAAGAGGTTGGTTGGACTTCACAGGATCAATTGGATTAGGTGGTGCTTGTTGGAAATCTATTGTAGAGTAATACGAGGTGGAACGGATCTCTTGGCGACCGACTTATCGAACCGTCGAAAATATTGCTGTATATAGACTGGTGGTCAAGAACGCATTCGTATTTTAAAACGAAATAAATTTATGGGGCTATCTGTATTTTATGGAAGAGTCAAAATATTTCAAGAAAATGTTCACAGATCTGTTGTTGTCGCGCTGGGTCCGAACCACATAATTATTAATGTGCAAAAGATATAACTGCAACTCGGATTAAATATACCTTTGAAATCATAATCATCTATTTCTTCCTTTTTCGATTATTATATGTATGTTGATTTTTTCGTATATTATGTGAGAAGGATTTTGGCTACGTCTGTGTATTTTTAATTTTGTTAAATTTGGTTGCTGGGTATTTAAAAATATAAATATAACCGTGCCATTTATGTAACTTTTGAAGGTTTATATTCCTTATAATAATTAAAATATAAAAATAATCTGAAATATAGGTGAATAATAGTGATATATCTTTATATATATAATTTTTCTGTACGTGTGTTGACAGTGAACTCCTCCTAAACGGCTGGACCGATTTGAATGAATTAATTTTTTTGTGTGTGTTCATGTTGATTAGAGGATGGTTAAGACTTGGGTTTTTTTTCCCTGTACAGGACAACGTCTGTCGGAACAGCTAGTACTGATATAAAATTTATCTGCTTTTTGCTCTAGTAATATTATTTAAATAGAAAATAGAGGAATACATTTTTATAGTTGAAACGCTGCTTGCAATTCTTCTCAATTAATTTGCACGGATGGTGAAGTGGGCAAGCAGTCGCCTCCGCAGGTGTCACGTAGCTGAATATTGTGGGTTTGAATCTAATACGCAACATGATTTGTGTGATAAATTTTTTTTGATGAGGATTACATTATTCCGGGTTTTACTTAATGGTATATTGGAAAAGTACCTCCTGGCCATAAGCTTCTGGGGTTAGTCTTTTTAACCAAATATACGTCTTTGTCTAAATTATGTATGTTACATGCAAATGTCAGGTGGTCATTGTGTGTCAGATGACAAATTAATGTCGAGTAAAGTTACTATATATAACGTACAATACCAGCTGGTATGGTACGTGATTATATAGCTATATAATCATACCATTTACACTTTATGCTCCTGTCCACCACTATTATTCATAGACCTGTTATGACACAAAATATTTTCCGAAGACTTGGCTCGTAGAGTTATCAAATCATTTTACTCTCTCTCTCTCTCTCACACACACACACACACACACACACACACACACACACACACACACACACACACACACACACACACATACACACACACGCATGCATACACAAACACGTATTGACACACAAACACGAACACACTGACATGGACACACACACTCATACGTATACCCACTCACACATCTCCCAACAAGACGTACATTCTCAACACGAACATACTAGCTCTAACTAACTCATACATATACTACCTATTCCGAGCACGGAGAAGCTGGTTATCTGTAATACAGGACCAGTCTCCCACACAGACTATACATTCGCTGCTTTCTTGTATGGGCTGCTTGATTATGATGGCAAATATTATGTTCTGTGTGAGAGAACAAAAGAAACAATTATTATTATTATTATATTATAACGTAGGACGCATCTATGATTTAATAAAACTTTGGGTGTGCCTTCACGACTAACGGATACACGTCCAGACTATTGACAATTTCTTTGAAGTAAAAGCAAATACCGCTGCTCCCAACCCCGATATTGTAAACGTAACCTAGCAATTGGCCACTAACTAAAATTAAAAAAGGAACTAAGGCCTCTTAAGTAGCGAAGCAATCCCTATATCTAGCATTAAGAAGTTTACAACAACTTGATGTGCTCATTTCCTCCTCTATATATTTAGGCCCAATGCGGCAGTAACTATACAGCAGACAAATACAAACTTCGACCACGATAAGTATACTCATTTGGCGCGAGTTTTTGGCCCCGAGCTCTCAACAAAAGTTCTCGAATATTCTGGAAACTTCCGGCAATTCCAGAACAATAAAACAAGTTGAAAGACTAATTTCTAGGCGTCATTTACTGCGTACTGTAGAATTCGCAGTTGATGGTTTATTTAATCGCTTAAGTGTTTTCTTAATCTGATTAAGTTAATGATAGGAAGGAGGACTTGCTTTGGCACAGCGGTAGCGAATGCGACTGCTTTGTGTGAGGTCTCGGATTCAATTCTCAGTCGGTAAAAGTATTTTTTTTTATAAAGGCTTTCCGAGCAAGATAGTGCTGTCGTCCCTATTACTTGGGACAATAATTGTTTTTTTGAATGTTTGTATAGTTTCCCGTGATACGGGATAAATTCCGAGTACGGGTGCTGTATTTTCTCAAGAAAATGTTTAGTAAATATATCGTTTGTTACAAATATTAAAATGATGTAATTATACTTTAGGTACCTAAGCATTTTATTGTATGACACAGTTGCTTGTACGTGTACAGGCAGTTTTAGCTTAAGTTTATATTTAGTTATATTATTGTTCAAATAGATACTTCAATAAATCTCCACTTTTAAAATGGATAGACAAGTGATCGCCTGAAACACAGGTCTAACCTAGTTCAGGCAAGTAGCTTATTATAATTTAAAGATGTTAAATTATCCTTTTTTGCCATAACTATAATTATTATTTTGGTTATAAACTAGTTTATTACGGCATTGAGTTATTGTTAGATATTAAGATTTAAAATTGATTTAAGTCCACTATTGTACTCCTTTTTTAGCCGAATAAATTATATTATTAAAAAGAAAACAAGAATTGAAATCTATATCTAATTGTGTTATGTTGATGCGAATAATGTTTACGGCTTTTATCGTGATTTAAAATATACTACTATTAGATAATTATTAAGTGGCCATGGTCTCCGCGACACTCAGATGGTGGTCGTCTCATTGTCTTGAAGTATAATTATCTTTAAGTACCCGAACATAAATTGATTATTGGTGTTTCTATATACTCAGAATAAGTTCGGCGGCCTCGACGGCGTAGCGGTTAGTGTGACCGACTGCCACGCCTGAGGTCGCGGGTTCGATACCCGCACAAGTCAAACATTCGTGTGCATGAACATGGATGTTTGTCTTGGTCTGGGTGTTTCTATGTATAATATGTATGTATTTACGAAAAAAGTATACATGTATGTTTATCAATTGTCTAATACCCATAGTACAAGCTCTGCTTCGTTTGGGCTAGATGGTGTTGTGTGTGGTAGAATATTATTAAATTATTATTATAATGAAGTCTAGCTGTGTATTGCTTCTTCTTGGGTTTGACTAACTGCATCTTTGACGTGAAGCTGTTGGTAGATGCCAACTATCTTCTTTATTAAATTTGGGCGATTTTAATAGCCTCCCGAATCCTTGGTAGGAATCGGTGTTCTTTTGCGAGTATCTGTGGTTTGTCAAATCTCATGTAGTGATTGGTACCCTGTTGCACGTGTTCATAAACAGCAGAATTCATCAACATACACAGGTATAGTCTTCTCCCTAGCCTTTATTATTCCCAAGTCACTTGGGGTTTTTTTTTTTTTTTTATATACCCGTCATCACAGGGTGTTCGTACCCTCTGGCAATCGGCTAAGCCAGAGACGTTTTTACTTTTTATTTAATTTTCTTTTAACTTTTATTTCTGCCCTTAAGGGGCCTTACTTCCTAGAATAACACTTCCATTCCACTTCTCTTTGTCATCCCAGATTTATAATTTATGCTTCTCACTCTTTCATCCTTCCCATTCATTCATTTCATTCCTATTCTAACTATTTATTACTAAGGTTTTGGGGGGGAGGGGATTTACACGGAGCGGCTGCCACCTGACCTCCGCAATCCGAAGGCTAACGATACCCTAAGGCTAGACCAGTGTCAGGATATTGTAGGGCACTGGCTTCCCAATAACGACTGCCATAGATGTTCATGGCAGCCGGGACCGACGGCTTAACGTGCTCTCCGAGGCACGGAGCAGGCGATAATTGTCAATCAATACGCACATAATTTCGAAAAGTCATACAACTTCCGAAAGTCAGAGGTGCGCGACGTGGGTTCGAACCCGAGACCCTCTGCATTGCAGTCTGTTGATCTCCCCACTGAGCTATCGCTGCTGTCGCTATATCATATATATCACGAAAATACCGTTATATGAGGTTTTTTAATTATATAAAGAAGATTTTACTTACTTTATTTTTTTAAAGTCATCTGTTACTCATTTCTCTGTCACCGGGGACTTAACAAACTTTCAAACAACGGATACCAAGAACATCTACAAAACATAAACACATAACACAAGTTATATCTTACCTTGGGTACGAGTGTTCAATAATAATTACTGTGTCTTACTTGTATTTGTGTTTAATAAATTTATTTTCATCCAGACTCGGAAAACCATTTGTGGGTCACCCAAAATTTTGCCTCGCGTGGGATTCGAACCCACAGCCCTTGGCACAATGGCAGTAACAAGGTGACCACTTAAACCTCTACTGCATTCGTACAGACAGTCACCTCTATTCAGTATGGAGAAACAAAGAATATACTTTGTATAATATTTGATGTGCAATAAAGAATATTAGTGTTATCCTGTATAAGGGGTTGTTAGCAACAAAGCAATGCCATTTGCAAGTAAATATTATTGCGTTGTTTGTAACAGTTTTTATAAGTTACGAGTTACTGTTTTTTTATAATATTGTCTTCTGTTTACGCGAATTTTATTCATTATAATAATAATAATAATGTTAGATGGCTGGATCAAGTCCTTGATCCAAAAGGCAGTACTACTCGACACGGAGCGTATTGTGAGGAGATTCCTCTCTTTGGGGCCCTAACCACCGGCAGCTTGGATCTTGTTTCCGATGTCGGTGGGTCATTTCAGTTTTTATATTTTTAAATATGTATAGTTTTTATATTTATATTTAAAAATGTAATAATTAGAAAAAAATAGAAATAAAGAGAATAATAATAATAATAATTATTTATTAGGTTTAAGTTGGCACAATTATGGATAATAATAGGCCTACTAGTACATAATTTTGAAAACTGTGTAAGTTACGAGTTACTGTTTTTCCTTATATAGACAACGCGTCTTGCATGTTATTTAGATTATTTTTATTTGTTCGCGGTTACGCTCGCGTAAAATGTAGTTTAGGTTATATTAGTAACAGTACATTTTTCTGTGTGAAAGGACCAAATCACCTACTCGACCAATCGTGTGCACGTGTGCGCGTGTGCGCTTTTGGGCGTGTGCGCGTGTGCGCGTGTGCGCGTGTGCGTGTGTGCGCGTGTGCGCGAGTGTGCGTGTGTGAGTGTGTGTGTGTGTGTGTGTGTGTGTGAGTGTGTGTGAGTGTGAGTGTGTGTGTTTGTGTGTGTGTGTGTGTGCGTGTATGTATGTGTGTGTTTGTGTGTGTCTGTGTGTGTGCAATAAACTGTTATATGAGATTGTGAAGCTTACCTACCATCTTTCGTTTCACGCCTGCTACGAGAACTGTTTATAGTAAGTCAGAACATTACATACTTAATATTGATAAACACGTTTTCATATTGCACGACTGTTCAGATGGCTGGCGTAGTGATTCAGTGGTCGACTCGCGGCTTCCTCCGCATCGTATGCTGTGGATTCGATCCTCAAATAAAATTTGTGTAATCCACAAATAGTTGTACTGAGTCTTGACTCTTGAGTACTGAGAGGATGTTCTTTAAATATTTGTAAGTTCCCCTGCGACACAAGAATTAATCCTAGTAACTTTTAGGCAAAATAAATAAATAGATAAACATTTTTACACGCTATGCTGTTAGTACAAATTGTCTGACGACAAAAACAAATGACACGATTTCCCTGACTTGGCAATCAAACTCAGGGTATCAGGATCACGTAAATATATGCCTCGGGACTAACGCTGTTATCAAAAGATGATAACAAATATAAACAAATGTTACCTCTCTATAAACTTCTTCTTCATAAAAATAACTCTCGCACTAGGAGTAAATCTTGTGTCGCCGGTGACTTTACAAACATACAAATAAGACACAAAGAACTTCGAGACTCGGAACAACCATTTCGATGGCTTAGAGTGAAAACCTCGGCTATGCAATTTTAGGTTAATTTATTTTATCATATTTCTGGAAAGAAAACCTCTTAACGCACAATCTTGTTTCACGCAAAATATTATTCGATACTTGTAGCGTCATCTATGATCTTGAATGCATACCTTGTAACTACTCGCTTGAGTCAGTTTGGTGTGATAACATAGCGACGGCGCATCAAAACTTGTCCAAAAAATTCAAAAACAATGTATTTAAATATTTTAAATCAGTGGGGAGACCAACCGACTGCAATGCAGAGAGTCTCGGGTTCAAACCCACGTCGCGCACTTTTGACTTTCGGAAGTTATATGACTTTTCGAAATTATGTGCGTATTGATTAACAATTATCGCCTGCTCCGTGCCTCGAAGAGCACGTTAAGCCATCAGTCCCGGCTGCCATGAACATCTATGGCAGTCGTTACTCGGAAGTCAGTGCCCTATAATATTCTGACACTGGTCTAGCCTTAGAGTATCGTTAGTCTTTGGGTTGCGGAGGTCAGGTGGCAGCCGCTCCGTGTAAAAACTGATATCCAGTCAAATCCGGTTAGACCAGAAAAGTCGACCCAAGTGACTTGGGAATAATAAAGGCTAGAGAGAAGATTTGAATAAAACACCTAAAAAACATTTAAATTACATGATAATAAAGGTTTGATTTGGTTTTTGGAACAAAATTTCACAGGGCGCAGTTTTTTAAGCCTCCTGAAAAGTTACGTATTTCGCAGTTACGAGGTTTTTACTATAAGCCATCGATTTTTGGATCACTCAAAGTTTTGTCCCGTATGGGATTCGAACCCACATAACTCGACGCAGTGACAGTGCCGAGGCGATCACTTTAACGACTTCACGATCCGTGCAGTTACATATTATTTGTATAATCTAGTGGTATAGTGTTCCATAATGTGTTTATGAAGTAACGAGTGTACCACCCGTATGTCCTAAACATTGTATGGCGTTATTATGAAGTCGCCCCTCGTTTGAACAGTTTACTACAACGTTAACCCCGCGACACGGCTTAACAGCTGTTTTAACTTGTATACGGTGTATGGACGTAGGACATATTTAGAAGGACTTACCGCTTACAGGCTGCAAGTTTGTGGACTAAACGGAAACACACGTAAGTCTTGACATATCGGTCATTGGCTTTAACTGATATAAAATTGCAGCCATATTCATAATACTTAGAAGAGAGTTATAACGTCGTAATAAGTAAAAATTCTAATAAGTATTGTTTATAACAATGCATAATAATGCTAGCTTTCCTAATAACGATACTGTATATTTATATTTTATTTTATTAGGGAAACGAATAGTTACATATTGAAATTAAACTACTATATACGGATTTTATCGCGTTGTTTATTTAGCACTGTATTTCATAATTTTGAAACTGTTACACTACTACTACTATTGAACTTTACTAATTTTTAAGCATATAAATTTATTGAACTATTTATATTTAAGTTTACACTTTCCCCGACGTTTCAGTTGCTTTTTAGCAGCCATGGTCACGGGGAGATGGATGGCATGTAATACAGTGTAAAATAAACAACGCGATAAAATCCGTATAATATAGTTGTTTAATTTCAATGAATAACATTCGCGTAAACAGAAGACAATATTATGTAAGTCAGTTACACAATTTTCTTAATCAAGATTATTCACATTATATGTATATGTGTAATTATGTAGCTCACAACATTTTCCACGTTTTATCTAAGTACATATTATTTGTAAACAGGAAAAATACGAGTGAATGCGACTTGAAGTTTTACAGTATTATGTTAATCCAAATGTTTCAAATTTTACATATTGTGTTACCTACTCTTTTATTATCTAAGTTAATGTTTGTAATATTGAACGCCTAAAATAAAGTAAACATATCGAAATCTATGAAATTAGTAATGTATATAATAAAAGATTACAGAATATTTATGTATTAAGCTTTGTTAAAATGTATTTATAAGGCATACTGAGTTTTTTGCGTGTCATCGTATTCAGCCTTAAGTAAGATATTTTTTTATGAAAAAGGTCGTTTGTCTAGTGTGAATCTTTTTCTTTTTCTCTTGGTAATATGCGTAGTAGTAGATGCTTGGTAGTATTATATTATCATAGATAAACCACAAATGGTTAAAATTACTGACTCACCATTTCGAATGTTAAAGATAGCTTTAACATTCTAAATGGCGAGTAAGTAATTTTATAGTGCGCCGTTTAATCGACAGCCACATTTTCCTGTTGAAGCCAATGACGTAATATAAATAGACGCATCATGCATGAACATCACGGCACTCGAAAACAGCGTAAATATTATCGGTAGTTAGACAGCTGTACTTAGATGCACGAAGAATAGGAAAGAAAATTGAATTTCGTCTACGGAATTCTTGTTGTTAGAGAGAGATAAATATATTTCTTTAATTACGTTGTCATTCTGTGGTGCATGCTCATTGGCCGAGCGCGAACACGTGACTTACCTCAGGTGCCAGCCGCCATTAGAAGGCATGGTTAAAATAAAATAAAATCGATTTCTCTTGATACTTACGCATGAAATGATACTTTTTATCTTTCACAGTTGCAGTATAATTTTTACATTTCCTAAAAACACAGGACGGCATTTTTGTTGTTGTTGCGGAAGTTATTCACTCAAGTTATTTTAATGTCACGTACACCCGCGGCACTGGTTGATACGTGACTAAATGGACTTCTGGTAATTACCTTGCATTCATGTGCCACTACAGAGTGCAGGCAACGTATCTATAGTTTATATATCATTGGTTGAAGCCCCTTAGAAAGTCACCCACTTATTTACAGTTATCTAATGTTTTTATACCATCTATTGCTTATAGACACTTTATGTACAGGACGACAACACAAAATTTGTATATTGCACGCCAATACATTAAAATATTTTTATACTTTTCTTGTAGAACCGTGAAACTAGAACCTACTACTAAATAACTTGGCTATTTGGTATCCTATAAAATATGTATTTATATATTTTATTTTATTTACTACTCTACCAATAAACCCTGCTTTATTTAGAATTGTGTAACCATTAAAACAACAGACATAATACACACCCAAACTATGGATATCTATTTGTGACTTAAACAAATCTGTGTCCCGTATAACGCTTCGTTTCAACAATATTAAGGAGACATATATTACTATTATTGCACCGAGACGTTAACATCCACTCAAGTTAATATTTCGCCATTTAACCAATAAAATACGCACAAACACAAGCAAACACAGCACAATAGCTAGTTAAGGAAGTAATATAGAAAGAGAAGGAAAATTATATTATGCAAGTAATCTAATTTACAAACCAAACACTACCCTCTCCACACTCAACGAATGCCCATAAGAGTTTTACTATCGCAAAATTTGTTATAGCTTCCCTCAACCTAAAATATGTTTTATTACTTGTATATAAAGTTGAAAATCGCTTAATATTTTGATGTCTTATCGTGTGTTTTATGAGAGAGGACTGGGCAGATGGTGTTGGAGATGCAAGCTGAGTAGAAGCTCTGCAACTTGTCCAGTTTAATACTCAAAGTATTATTAGGTCGAGATTGTAGACATTGTCGTTTTATGGTTTAATATTTTCGATGTAATAGTGTAGTAGCCATATAGCTTATTATAGCTCTCAAGGGACCTATAACAGGCATTTTATATAAACATACATAGTTCTCTGTTTATATCCCAAAATTTGCTCATATTTCGAATGTCCAAGCTCTATAATATGTGTATATATGTTAATATTATCTATTTAATCGTATCAGACTATTCTCTTTTTTATATAATCCATTTAGGGTCGATTTTTCAATCGTCAGATAACTTTTATCTGGAGAATATGTTTGACGTTTTGACAGCTTTTGTATAGAAAATATGTTATACCGCCATATTTATTCTTCAGATAAAAGTTATCTGACGATTGAAAACCCGGCCCTAAATCTTTTAATTTTATTCTTCCTTATAATACCATCCTATTATCCGTGAGTCGCTCGTAGGCCTCAGCTGAAAATCAGTGCCGCGGTATCCGCAGCATAGGCTGAGTCTAGCTCAAAAAGAGTGCCTTGCGCCTTTAGGGCACTCTATTGATGCTAAAAATGTGGTTGCCTGTTTTGCGAGTATTATTTATTTTAATCTGTGTGTGTCTAAAAAAATGTTCATTCATTCATTATAATGAGTACAGTAAGTCAATGCATATGTATATTCAAATTAAGTCTTGAATCTATTGACAAAGACAAATACGAACACCAATCATGATAAGTACATTCATTTGCCGTGAGTTTTTGGCTATACATATATTCAATGCTAGTCTTATTAAAAGCTCGAAATGTCTAAATAATATTTCACAAATGGTTATAATTCTGTCAACTTTAACCTTACTTTCTAATTCTATAGTTATTTATTTGATATATATAACTAACTCTTTGCCTGACCATAGGATCGAACCCGATGAGCCTTTAACCCGATGTCTTTTGTATAGCAATCGCTTCTACTATCATTGCGCTATTGTGTCAGGCATTTCATAAATTAATCTAATTTGTATAGCATTGCTTCAGCGCCAGACCTGAAGTTGAGGTGAGCAAGATTTTACACATAAGCTGTTTATATGTACAATGTTCACGCCTGTAATTTCTTAAAGGGCAAATGTTACATGTACATTTCGCCAAGTATGACGTTATGCTCACGTTATATGCTATCCACCATGCACATTACAAGGTCCCATAGGCTACTGAGATTGTTATAACAAAATCTCAATAGCTCTACCTACTCTGCCCGAAATTCGAACTCGGAACTTTAGTTCTAAAATTATGTCACGAGACCAAGGAGGTATTTAGATTCTATAAAAGTAAAATTATTCTAAATATTGAAATGAAACTACTTTTTACGGATTTTATCACGTAGTTTGCTTTTTAAAACTCGTAAGCTGTTAAATACTTTTACAAGTTATTGTTTACTTCAGTTTAATCTATTAAAATTATTAAAACTATTTAGGTTTAAGTGTACACTTTCCTCGACGTTTCGGTTGCTTTTCAGCAGCCATGTTCACGGGGAGACTAACTATACTGAAAGTCGCCCCGTAAAATAGTGTTTCAAAAAATAAAGAACGCGATGAAATCAAAAGTAGTTTTATTTTTATCTATAACATTCGCGTAAACATAAGACAATATTATGTAATCTAAATATGAATATCTCTAATATCAATAATTTCTTGAACGTTAATTACTAATCCGTTATTATTAAGAAGATTGTCGAGCCATTTTGTTGTCATTGAAAACAAATTATGTCTCTATCTCTTTTTTGTATGTAGCATAGTTATTTATTTATTTGTGAGCAGCGATAGCTCAGTGGGGAAACCAACAGACTGCAATGCAGAGGGTCTCGGGTTCGAACCCACGTCGCGCACCTCTGACTTTCGAAAGTTATATGACTTTTCGAAATTATGTGCGTATTGATTGACAATTATCGCGTGCTCCGTGCCTCGGAGAGCACGTTAAGCCGTCGGTCCCAGCTGCCATGAACATCTATGGCAGTCGGTATTGGGGAAGTCGACACAAAAGATCCCACTGGGTCGAAGTGTCGCCGGTCTGTACTGACTGGCCCCCACACAAGATAAGATAAGATAAGATATTTATTTATTTATTTACTTAATAGTTATGCGTATATAGGGTGTCTAACTTGATGCGTAGCCGTGTGTACCTATTCCTTTTTAATTTTATAGGTGGTATTTTGTGTTACGTTAAGGAAGTGTTAATATTTTTTTAATGCTTTCTGTTCTCTTCTGTCTAAGTCATTCGCATTCACAAAGAGTTGCTATGAGTTTCTTGCTCGTTCTTCTTATGAGCCCTACACCTTTGCTTTGCTGAAAGTGGCAGTAAATGTAAATTCACAGACAATCTTTAGTGTAACTTTGTCATTTATAAATGTTGCCTTGTAACCTAACTTGAATAAATTATTTTTGTTTCTGAAGTACAAGATTTGAAGTAATTATCAACAGTAGTCGGTAAATAAACAAATACAGATTAATAATATTAATTTCTACATTAATCACTGAATTGCGAACCTTGCAAATCATAATTGTATGAATACATATCAAAGATGAAGAAGTATATTAAATATGCATATTTTTGACTTTGAGCTATGCTCACGTCAGACGGTCTGACGTGATTTACACTGAGGTTCTGGTCGCTAGAGGTCTGACTCAGACCTCTAGCGACCAGAACCTCAGTGTAAATTTACACTCACCCCGACGCGACTGCTAAGCCTAAGATATTGTATTTAATATAAAAAGGCAAAGTCTCATGCTTTTATCCCTGAAACCATAGACAGAGGTGGAAAGCATTTTCATTTTGCAAATAATGGTTTTGGACACCACGTACCGACGATCTTATGTTGTATGCCTTTTACCGGCTTCAGGTGCAGACATCGTGTTGCTACTAAAAATTTTGTGAAACGGCATACTCAATAACTTTGCCTGGCCCGGGAACAGAACTTGAGACTTCATGCACAATAGTCACGTTCAAAACTACTGCGTCGCTGACTCATGAAGGACAAAAAAGTAATATTGTCTTACGTTTACGCGAATATTATAAATTGAAATTAAACATCTTAATCTCCGTGATCATGGCTGCTGAAAAGCAAACGAAACGTTGAGGAAAGTGTAAATTTAAATAGTTATTAAACTTATCTACAAGTAGTGTGAAATAAACAACAATAAAATCCGTGAAGACTAATTTAAAATAAAATCAAGATATTTTTTACTCTAGAAATACGAGACGCCGATAATAATTTGCTAGTAGTCAGCTCATCTTAACACCTCTGAACACAGCAAAGCAATTAGCAGATAAATCTTTAAACGATCCCCCGACTAATCAGCGACAAGTTGATTAGATTTATAACTAAGGTTGTTCGCTGTAAATGTGCAGTTTCCAAGTAAACGCCGTGAAGCGAGCTTTAATTAGAACCGTGCGAATGAAAGTTTGTTAATAATACTGAAATAAGCTAGGAGGTTTTAATCTTTGCAAGAGATACGGTGCGATGCTCAACCTGCTTGCAGGATTGAGTGCTGTTGTGGTGTATGAAGATCGTAATTTGTTAGCAACATATCCTATGGGATTCTGAAGTTACTGTGATGGGAAATACGCTGTTAGTATGACTCTCTTGTGGTGTTTATGTTATAAATACCAGGGGCTCTCGATTATACTAAAAAATATATATGTAAATATATATTACTGCAATTTGGGTTATAACTTATACAGGGTGATTTTGAAATCGTGTAATTCCTTTTAACCACGCATTCTACTGGTGATATAGAATTACCCTGACCATATTTTTTCTTAATTAGAATAATGGTTTCGGCAAAATTAGAGTACAGATTTTTTTCATGAAATGATTTCAAATAGTCATATTTTAACCACCTGACACAATCTTAATATTTTGCTAATTTAAAAATAATAACATAACAATAACTGATGTCGTAAATAATAGGGGGCAATAAAAAGGACCGCCCGTTATTATTTACGACATTAATTATTAATATGTTTTTTTATTTTAATTAGTAAAAAATTAAAATTGCCTCGGTTGGTTAACATATGACTATCTGACACCATTTCACGAAAAAAACGGAACATAAATTTTTCAAAAAACATAATTCTAATTAAATAAAAATATGGTCAGGGTTATTCTATATCACCAGTAGAATGCGTGGTTAAAAGGAATTACACGATTTCAAAATCACCCTGTATAAGACATCTTAAATCTTAAAAGCCACTACAGCACTTTGCAGTGGACTTTAAAAAATACAATAAACGAACCCAATTATTTGTGGATCATGCAAATAATAATGTCTGTCTTGAGTGGGATTTGAATCCACAACGATTAGCGTGGCGGTAGCAAAGCGGTGACCGCTTGCCCTGAACGCCATAGCCCTCCGCCATCACCATTGAATACTTCATTACTTTTAGTCTCGAAATAAAATTTATTTGTGAAAATTGAATGTATTATAAAAATGACAATGTTTATTATACTATTTCAATTTAAATTTCAAAGATTTCCTACATTTCGCAGCAGCCATGTTAATGGGGAGACAAGACGGTAGTCTTCTCAAAGTCTTAATGTGTTAAGTTGTTTTAAAATTATCCGCATACTTATTATTTATTTGATTGTATATAGCATTTAGCTCAATGGGGAGACCAACAGCCTGCAATGCAGAGGGTCTCGGGTTCGAATCCACGTCGCGCTCCTCTGACTTTCGGAAGTTACATGATTTTTGGAGTTATGTGCAAATCGATTGAAAATTATTGCCTGCTCCGTGCCTCGGCAGGCACGTCGGTCCCGGCTGCTATGAACATCTATGGCAGTCGTTATTGGGAAGTCAGGCCCTCTAATATCCTGACACTGGTCTAGCCTTAGGGTATCGTTAGCCTTCGGGTTGCGGTGGTCAGATGGCAGTCGCTCCGTATAAAAACTGATATCCAGTCAAATCTGGTTAGACTAAAAAGCCGACCACAAGTGACTTGGGAATAATAAAGGCTAGGGAGAAGAACATTGTAGCATTTACGCAGAATGAGCTCAACGTATCATAACATTTTGCATTAATTGGTTTTTCTTGTGTGTGAATAAATTAATTATTGTATCTTAGGCTGGCGGAATATTCCAATCATATTCTCTATCAAAATTAGGAAGTTTATTAATTTCAATAGCTTCGCGGACTATCATATTTCACAACATTTTGAAAATATTACGCTACTACAACTATTGATTTTATTTTATTTTACTAATTTAGTAGTAGTAGTGTAATATTTTCAAAATTTTGTAATACAGTGCTAAATAAACAACGCGATAAAATCCGTATATAGTAGTTTAATTTCAATGAATAACATTCGCGTAAATAGAAGACAATATTCGCGGAGTATCGTTATCGTTGGTAGGAATCGGTGGCAATGGTTGATTTCAACATGCACATGTCTAGACATAATAGCCATTAACCTGTTATATAAATAATCAAGAGACTACTATAATATGGGGTTTGCCGAACAGGTTTTCGGTGACTCCGGCTAGCAAAGCGTGAGTCGTATTGTAAGCGATCATAAGCCCTGATAATCACGGTGCGGTATAATCCCTCGCGTTGACAATGACGTAAAACATCGTGAGGTAATCTACATGTCTGAAAGATCTCTAAAATAATCACGAGGGTATGTTATATCGCACTGGCCCAGCGTGGTAAGGGTTAGGCCATAGTTCCCCTATGGCCTAACCCTTCCCATACTACTGAGAAATAGCTCGTGCTCAGCAGTAAGTTTATGAATATGGTAGATATTTCTTGGCTCTCTCTCTTCTCCACGGTGTTCCTTGACATAACCGCAATCGACAAGGCCATGCGAATCGCTTTCACATGCAATCGCGAACCCACCGAGGATTCGGCGCGCGGTATTAAATGGCAGGCCACTACACAAATAGACCTGCCAAAGGTGCCCAAAGGGGCACCACTAATTTTATCCCTACTGTCCCCCTAGGGGGGGACGGAAACACGATACGGAGGCGCGTGTGGGAACACGCACGCCGCCTCTCGGTCCTGATGATCGGATGGTGGGCAGGCCCACGAAGCCCACCACCCCCAGGTCAAACCTCAGGGTGGCTGGAGGTCATCTCGGGCCCTCCCGCCCGGCTCTGTGGTTCGGGAGAGGGTTTAAGCGCTCCCTGTCCCGCTCCGCCGCTTCCTTGATGGAAATCACTTCCTCATTTGAAGGCGGCGACGGCGTTCCAAGACCTCTCACTCCGGACCATAGAATGAACTACGGCCGGGAGTGAGGGAGCAACCAATCCGACTGCTGCGATATGGGGCAATCCACCAAAGTGTGCAGCGCCGTGTCCTCAACAAATATATTTCTTGGCTACGCTAATCGCTTATTATCAGGATGTATGTATTTGCAACCCTAAAATACAAAAAAAAATCTTAACTAACTTTTACCTAACATAGATAGCTATCAAAAAACTAAATAAAACGTAAGTAATAAATTTATGAATTCTTCTATCACTAAATTTATACAACCTCACAATCCATTGTCGCATCTTGGAAGTACGCCAATGTAAGTTGTGTGATATACTACCTTTATACCAACTTGGCAGGTGAAAATATACACGGAAACGTTGGCACTCGCGTTCTTGATAACATTTTTGGCGACTCTCGCAGAATGTTACATGAGCAAAGTGTATGCAAGTTAAGTAATGACGTTGCCCTTTACGATATTCTTACTTATTCTTAGCTAAGACTGAGAAGTTAAAAGCAGCGATGGCCTAATTGGGAGACCACTGCACTACCACGTAGAGTTCTTGATTGCGATCCTATGGGACGCATCTCTGACTTGTCGAAGTATCTCTGACTACGCGTGTATTAAATAGTTAAGATTCACTTGACGTTGTAGTGAAGAAAAGTATTGTAAAGAAATTATGAAATGTCTGAGAGTTCTCCAAAATGTTCTTGAAGATGCGTAAAATTTAAAAAAATTGTTTTCGTTACACATATATACAAATTCACATATTTATAGAATTAAGGCAGCATTTACAAGGTTACACGTCATAAATATAAACTGGCATACGTGCATAACAAAGGCCTCCAGCTCAGTATTTGCTGCGCACTTGCACATGGTTAGTATAACCGACTGCCACGCCTGAGGTCGCGGGTTCGATTCCCGCACAAGTCAAACATTTGTGTGCATGAACATGGGTGTTTGTCTTGGTCTGGGTGTTTCTATGTATAATATGTATGTATTTACAAAAAAGTATATATGTATGTTTATCGATTATCTAGTACCCATAGTACAAGCTCTGCTTAGTTTGGGCTAGATGGTGTTGTGTGTATGTGATACAATATTATATTAATATATTATATATATATATTATTTTGGGCTCTGACAATTAAATTAATATTAAAAGCACATAAATGTACACAAAGAACATAAAAGGTAACAAAACATCAAAGCATAAGTTAAAAGAACCCCAGTATTGGGTGAGCGTACTATGGCATGAATTATGATCAAATCCTCCCAGGCCTCTTCTTAGTATGCGAAGAGTGTTAAGCAGTGAGACAGTATCAATAGCACAATGTACAGCTTATCTGATCATAGACCATTATTGCGAGCTGATGCAAATGTCGCCTGCTTGGGTGAAGTACCACTGTTTTATAGGCAAAACCTGTAACAACCCTGTGTTTCGTTCAATGAGAGCATTAAAGGTTTACATACCTTTTTCGTTGTTTTCCTGTTGTCTGTGTTTAGTTCCTTTACCTTAGAGCCCTCATATACGATGTAGAAGTTCATCTGCATTTATAGGTTTCGTTTACCGTTAATTATAAATCACTGCATATGTATATGCCACCACGGTTGCATAAAAATTATTTTGTAATTTTTTAATCCAGAATTTAAGTGTTAGCAATACGTGTATTAAAATAAGTATCCTTTATTATCCGATACTTAATAAAACTGGCATACAATCCGACCAGTAGATAGAATAAATGATATCAGCGCAGATCACGAACAGATACGAAACGGTATTCAGTATAGCGCCGCAGGGTGGGCACCAAAAATGAACAAAAAAAGACCGCAGACGAGTTTACATTTTACAAACTTGAAGTATTGATACAGGTGGGGTGGAGACGAATGTTTTATATCTTTTGTATTGTATTTTTTATATGAGAATAACCGTTTAATCTTTCAAATCGGGGGATGGAAGTAGCAAATGAGATTGCGCTGAATGAGGTTTCGGGTTCGACTCTTGGTCAAAATCTTCACAATAGCAAGTTTGAAAGCATATTTACAAGGCATGCCTTGTAAAGCATATGCTGCTTTTGATAATGTGCCTTTACAATAATTCCTAGTGAAATGGCGTATCAAACCTAAAACAGGATCTTGCAAGCGTGAATTCTATGATCTCCTGTGTTAATAGGCTCATAATAATTACCTGTTTCATATCTCATGCATAGACCAGGGCTGAAGCCTTTGAAAATGGTAAAAAGTGAAATAAAATAAAAGTAGGATGAAACCCATTGGAAAAGGAAAAGAATATAACGAAAATTAAAGGAAATTAATTTTTACATAAATTTTGAGGTTATGTGAAAAAATGTGTAAATACAAAAGTTGTAGATCTTTTTATTACTATCAACTTTGCTATTTAACTTTTTTCCATAGGACTTGTAGTTTTGCCGGAAATCGAGGTAAACCGTTTTTTAGCCTTAAAAACTCACCCGCTTCCACTTCCCGACCTCAGATCGTCCGTAAAATTTTTTTCTTTCATTTTTGTTATATTCTCTTCCTTTTCAATGGGTTTCATGATACTATTATTTTTTTTTGGTTTAAAAAATTATGACCCTGGTCTAATAATAACATGCATAACATTCAAATGAAACCTTTTTATGATAACAGCATCAACCTTGGTAGGGGTAAAAATATCTGAAGTTTGATATAAAAAGTGATGTCTCGCTATCTCGTTCTTCTATGCACGCCTGAACTTAAATAGTTGTTACGGAACAAAAAGTACTCTACCAAACTAAATATGCTAATATATTTTAAAGTAGATTATTATGATTATAGATTTCGTTTAATGTAATTGATTGATTTAGATACTAACAATAATAAATCAATATTATAATAAAATATTTTATTCCAAATAACACTCCATATATGTCTTTGTTCTGGTCATAAAGTTTAAACTCCATTGAATACAATTGCGATACTTTTTAAAACGCGTTTGACTTCGCGTTTCAGTAAAAATTATATTCAAAAGTAATTTTTATTCTAAAGAAAACTGAATGAGGGAGTTTTGAAGCATTTGTATGTGTTCGAGGAGTTCTCTTGAAGTATCGAGGGAATTGCACGGTGAATTGTTTTGCAATTTACGAGGGTACTTTAAGGTGTATTTGTATATAAAGCTGATAGATAAATTAAGGTGTAAGCACTCATTTTGTATTTTAAATCTAGTTTAGGTCCCGGTATGGTATGGTGGGCTTAAGTTTACGCTTATGTTTGCATTCAATAGTGAGGTTTTGGGTTTGTTTGTTTGATCTGGAAAATTGTTATTGGGTTTTGTCTGTTAGGAAATATTCACTAGCAGCACGGTATCTAGAACTATACTTAGTGGACGGCACTAGGCTTATTTCTTATATCGTGGGACCTAAAAACATTGTATATTTTGGCCTATAATTTATTTTTAAGGATAGAGTACGAAAAAATTTTTTTATTATCTAATGTGCATTCTCACATTCTTGAATTTAGGTTTTCTGTCAAAAAATTCTGTTAGTATTATTGCGTTTTTTGTAACATTTTTTATAAGTTACGAGTTACTGTTTTTTTACAATATTGTCTTCTGTTTACGCGAATGTTATTCATTGAAATTAAACTACTATATACGGATTTTATCGCGTTGTTTATTTAACACTGTACCTATTACATAATTTTGAAAACTGTTACACTACTACTACTACTATTGAATTTTACTAATTTATAAGCTAATGAAATTATTAAAACTATTTGTATTTAGGTTTACACTTTCCCCGACGTTTCGGTTGCTTTTCAGCAGCCATGGAACGCGATAAAATCCGTATATAGTAGTTTAATTTCAATGAATAACATTCGCGTAAACAGAAGACAATATTATGTAATTCTGGACTCTTTTCCAGAATTCTCTGCAACTGTGCCTAGGTGACGACAGTAGATTCTTAACCTATTATTTGGTAACTAAACATACTTACTAAATGTGGGTTTAATTAAATGTAGGTTTTCTCCTCTGCCTACATTTTCGAAGATAGAAGCGTAAGACTTAATAGGTATGCATTGACTTATATGATACAATATAATAATAATAATAATAATAAATCAATATTATAATAAAATATTTTATTCCAAATAACACTCCATATATGTCTTTGTTCTGGTCATAAACATGGCAACACCAGCATATGTGTCATTTTACAAAATTTTCAGCTTTCTATAACTCCATAAAAATATATAATAATTTGGCCACAATTTCAACATAATAAACATAATTCAACATAATAAGTCTCAATTTTAAAATAATACAACCATAAAGAACAGTACAAAACAAGTAAAATTGGTCATAATGACAACACATGTCAAAATGAAAAATATATAAATTAAATGATGATGTAGTGACACGTAAATGCTAACAAGAGCCAGAGCATTAGCACAAAGGAGACCCCCGGACTCGTCGCTCAGCTCCGCCTCGCAGCCGTCGGTACCTGCACCCGCGACTACGACGGGCAGTGAGGCGTCGAGCTCATCAAGCGACGAGTATTTCTCCCCGCCGACGTCGCCAACACCTGTACGTCGGCAGGGGAGACGCCGGCCACCGTCCTGCTTGGGACCCCGAGGCCCGCCGGCCTCGAACAGGGCCCCCGCTGTCGGTGGTGATGTGCGCCGCATGAGATGGACGAGGTCAATAAATGAAAACGTCATGCGGGCATATTTTGTGGCTACAGAGGGAGGAACCAACCTCAGTGCGTATCGTAATCGAATGCTGCCTCTGTTTCAGGCTCTTGAACCAGGCTTCAACGTCACGGCACAACGACTATCGGATCAAGTGCGAGTTATCCAGCGCAATCGGATGCTGGATGATAACGTACTTGATAGGCTTCGCTCAGAGTGTTTACGTACGAGTCGTGCCATTCACGTCCAACCTGGTGTAACAACTGATAGGGTTACGTCATTGCCCCACAACGGTACCAGCGAAGATGTGGATGACATGACTAATAATGTAAGTAAGTAAGTAAGTAAGTAAGTAAGTAAGTATTTTATTTTTCAAAACATAGGTACATACACGTTACTATAACAAACATTGTAACATAAAAAAAAAAAAACTAAAAGTACATACATAATGAAAAACGAGGTTACCACTCAGGTTTGTTGTTGGTTTGCGGTTTATACCTCAAACCAACCCTGATATTATTTGGTAACCCCAAGTGACGCCCGGACGCACATCAGTTACACCCGTAATATTATACCAACACAAGAATATACGTAATATATATATATAAACCACAATTGATATGTAAATTAAATAACATGTATAATAAATAAATAAATTGGCGCAATAGCTTATGTATACAAATAAAACCTATTAAACGGTTGCCATTCACAAGGTTTGCAATCCGGTCTTATCCCGCCCATCTTGTTTCTCGTCCGCACATAATGGTATCTCACTCGCGTAATTCATTTGGCCGAGCTGCGCCGCATCGACACGGAGGTTGCGTGACCAAAACATTGTGCAATAATAAAGATAATAATAATAATAAAGGCCCACGTCCTTTAATACGGATAGAATGATATTGTACAAAGCCAACAACTCGGGGAAACGATCACTGCAAATGACAACCCAGAACTATACAGGTATGCATAATATGTAATAATAACTGATATAAACTACAATTGTGGCACATAATATAAAAGTGAATCAATGCCAATCTACTATCCATTGCGTATGTTATTGCTTCAGGTTCTACATCAAAAACCCTCACAATGCTCAGCTCTCAACAATAGCTATGACAACATCTCAACCATGCCACCCTATGTACCGCGTAGGATATACCTACCCCGATTATGGTTAAATACTTGTTAAGTATATAAGCCTTCTGGTCATAATACATAACGTAAGTACAGCTATTACTGAATATATTTATAAATAGAATTAAATTTATTTGTAGTTTTTATCCTGATCGAGTTTCTGTTGATGTAATAAATACTTTTTTAAATGTATTTTAAAGGTTCCCTTTGTTCTCAGGGATCTTATCGGCGGCATCCAATACAATGATGAGGTAAGGGTAGCTTTGGAATGTGCGATTTGGGAATATCGGTACACACCCCATACCATTAGGCCTCGACTGCCGCGGTTGCCTACGCATAGACGAAATATGGCATTGGTAGGTGCCCTTGACTCGCTATTACCTAGTTATTTAGACAATAGCGAGAATCTCAGTGATACCCATTCAATCCTGTATTGTGCTGCTGTAGCGGCATGTCGTACAGCAGCCGTCAAGTTCCCTCTAAACGGCACTGCTGTATGGCGAAATGCTGCTCCGGCATGGCAATGCAGGATTGAGCGTCGTATCGCTGAGACAAGGGCACTTATTGGTAAACTAATCTGCTTCAGGGAGGGCAATACTCGCCCTGGAGTGATGCGCTTTGTGAGCCGAGTTTTCTTGGGAACTGACATCAGCCCACAAGACTACACATCACGGGTCACAGAGCGCATTGACTTCCTGAAGCAGAAAGTTTATGCGTGGGCAAGCCGTTTGCGCAGATACAAAAAACGCGTGGACCGGTATACCGTGAATTGCACATTTCAAAGAGACCAGAGATGTGTTTATAGAATCTGGGAACGACCGGATCAATGTGTGATTGGTGGGCGGCTGCCGGATGCTGATACCACAAACGCCTTTTGGCGTAGCATCTGGTCGGTGCCCATGGGCCACACAGAGGGCGATTGGATCCGTGATGTCGAGCGAGCGACTGAACGAATTCCAGAGATGGAAGACGTAGTCATTAAAGACCAGGATGTTACCAGTGCAGTCCGTTCGTTATCAAATTGGAAGTCTCCAGGTCCGGACGGGCTGCATAACTTCTGGCTGAAGTGGCTACGTAGTTCGCATGCTTGCTTGGCATCGCAGTTTCAATCATCCGTAGAATCTGGGTCGTTGCCAGATTTTATGACCACAGGAGTTACGCACCTGCTCCACAAAGCAGGTAGTACTCACGAGCCTGGAAATTATAGACCGATCACTTGTTTACCATCGGTCTATAAGCTTCTTACTTCTATTCTGAGAGCCAAAATTTCGAAACATATTGAAATCAATTCTATTATGTCGGCCTCTCAGAATGGTTGTAGGAAGGGGGCTCGTGGTACGAAGGAACTCCTCCTCATTGATATGGCCATTAGCCAACAGGTTCGCCGTAATCGCAGGAGTCTGGCGACATGTTGGATAGATTACAAGAAAGCGTTTGATTCAGTGCCGCATACATGGCTCTTGAGGGTGCTGGAGCTGTATAAAGTAAATACAACTCTATGCACCTTCTTGAAGTTGTGTATGGGGCAATTGAAAACGGCTCTTTACTATCCAGGGTGTCGACAGACCCAGGCGACCAGCGACCTAATACAGATTAAGCGAGGTATATTTCAGGGTGACAGTCTGAGTCCTCTTTGGTTTTGCCTAGCGTTGAACCCTCTCAGTACATTACTAGAGGGTTCAGGGCTAGGTTACAGGTTAAAGAGAGGCGGTCAGGTCGTATCACACTTGCTATACATGGATGATTTAAAGCTGTTTGCCCGCACTGATTCACATTTGATAGACTTACTACGAGTAACTGATTGCTTTAGTAAATCTATCAACATGGAGTTTGGTGTGGATAAATGTGCAGTCATGCATGTAAAGCAAGGAAGGATGGTGGAATCTGAGAGCATTGAACTTTCAGATTCCATTAACCTAAGATCGCTTCTCATTACTGATACCTACAAATACTTGGGTATGTCACAAGCCTTAGGTATAAATGAAGCGGACATGAAACAATCGTTGAAGGAGCGCTTCTTTGGTCGCCTGAGAAAAGTACTTAACAGTCTTTTATCAGGCGGCAACAAGGTGCGCGCTTTTAACGGTTGGGTCATGCCGCTTCTTTTATACTCCTTTGGCATACTTAAGTGGACTCAGACTGAGTTAGATGCCCTGGACAGGAAGGTCCGTACACTGTTGACGGCATACCGAATGCATCATCCTCGTTCGTCTGTGATGAGGTTGTACATCCCGCGGAAATGTGGGGGTCGAGGTTTTCTTAATGCCAAAACCCTCCATAACCGTGAGGTGTGCAACCTTAGAGAATATTTCCTTCAAACGAACGTGGATATGCATCGTGATGTTGTCGCAGTGGATAACGGACTCACCCCGCTTAATCTGGCTAAAGAGAACTGGCGCATCCCTGTAGTACTGAGCATTGACGACCGCAAGAGTGTATGGCAGAGCAAGGAGCTCCACGGTAGGTTCTACAAGGCCCTATGTGGACCTGATGTAGACCTTCTCGCCTCCGTGAACTGGCTACGCTTCGGTGACCTCTTTGGGGAAACCGAAGGGTTTGTCTGTGCAATTATGGACGAAGTTATCAAGACAAATAACTACCGGAAATACATCCTGAGGGATGGTACGATTGACATATGTCGGGCGTGCCACCAACCCGGTGAATCCCTCAGGCATATAGTTTCCGGTTGTTCTCGTCTTGCTAACGGCGAGTATTTGCACAGACATAACCAAGTAGCCAGAATTATCCATCAGCAACTTGCTCTGAAGTACAAACTTGTAGAGGTCGAGGTGCCTTACTACAGGTATGTAGCGGAACCAGTTCTCGAAAAGGACCATATCACACTGTATTGGGATCGATCTATTATTACAGACAGGACTGTTGTTGCCAACAAGCCTGATATTGTGGTAATAGATCGATCAGAGCGCCGTGCAATGATTGTCGATATTACCATCCCTCATGATGGCAACCTCGTGAAAGCTGAGAAGGAAAAAGAACTAAAATACCTGGACTTAGCACACGAGGTCGTCGATATGTGGGATGTGGACTCGGCAATCATTGTACCGATAGTCGTTACGGTAAACGGTCTAATAGCCAAGAGCCTCGACCAACATCTTAAGAGGCTCGCGTTAGGTGCTTGGGTCAAGGGTCAGATGCAGAAGGCGGTCCTCCTCGATACGGCACGCATAGTGAGGAGATTCCTCTCTCTGGACCCCTAACCACCGACAGCTTGGACCTTGTCTCGATGTCGGTGGGCATCCATAATTTTTATATTTTTAAATGTGTTTTTTTTACAATTATATATTTAAAAATGTAATTTTTATTGATAAATAGTAAATAAATGTAAATAATAATATCACGTTAGTCTCATCATGAGACTAACGCGATATCGGAGGGCACAGTACACTAGCTTTAAAACTATCACCTTCGCCTTGTGATATAAACAAAAAATGTATCACCAGGTTAAATTAAAGCGCACAAACCGCAGGGCAGCTTGTGGCGAGCTGAATGTGAGTGGCGACACTTGCGGTCCTGAATGCTTCAGAGAGTCGGTTAGGACCTCGTCCCCGGCTTGCCATTACTGGTTGGCTGGGGTGGAACTTCAAGAGCGCCCATAGGACTCTCGACTCTGGCTTGCCTTGGTCGGCCGGTCAGAGGAAGGCCGCTACAGCTATATGCTTGGGGGTGGAAGTGTCATTTTCAAGTGCATAACTACGGGGAAACCCGCTCCGGGTCTTCGTTGTCACGAGACCCGTGATGGTGAAACCGGCGCCGCACCGCTCGACACCCCTAGCCACTCGCACCGGTGTTGCCCTCTGCTGCTGGCTTGTATGCCTATAGTGGCTATTCAGGGGGCCCATCTAGTGAGTTTGCGAGTCACCGTCTGCCCATTGCAATGATGCTATTAGAGTATTCAGGGCAGACGCCGTTTTTCATCCATAGTTAGCAATATACCGGTCCACCAAACACCCATACCTATAGCCCATATATTAGAATCCATACGTAGCAATAGTCCTACGCCTGCTGCGGCTAGTGCCGCTGTAGGTGTTCCATCACACTTTTGATTAAAACTCTCGAAGGGCCTCTTTCACGTTGGACCCATGTCTCCGTGTAAGCCTCCCAAAGGGCCAGGTATTTTCTAATATAATATGTTAGAAAGTACCTATGATAAGAGAAACATAATAATAATATTGTTTATTTTTCTCTCAAAAAGGTTTATAGGTACATTGGATTGTCACTACGAGTATAATGAGTACAGGATGAGTTACAGACTGGAGTTTGTAGTAGGTTCGAAACCTGTGTGACAAATCTCTAGTCTCTCTCCTTAGTGCTACAGAAATATACAGCAAGAGTTTGAGGACCATTACATTGCAATATGTACTATAATACATGTAAAAGGTAAGACAAAACTTATTATATTAGTGTGTATATTGTGTGTGCGCGCGTGTGTGTGTATGTGTTTGTATGTGTGTGTGTGTGTGTGTGTGTGTGTGTGTGTGTGTGTGTGTGTGTGTGTGTGTTTGTGTGCGTGCATGCGTGCGTGTGCTTATGTATAACAGTTATATTTCCGTTAACCAGATTTAAATTTTTGTGTAGCAATCAAAATCATCTAGTAAGTAAATAATGCCGCCTCCGCGATTTGTCAATTTTCTGTCCCTCCGGAATAGTACTTTTCTATATAAAAGGTGCCCCATGTCCTTTTCTGTACTCCTGAAAACGTGTGTGCAAAATTTCATGATGATCGGCCGAGTAGTTTAGACGTGGAAACATAACAAACAAACTTACATAAGCATTTGTAATATTATTACTTGAGGTGACATAAACTGACCAGACTACGCAGTATATTAATGAACAAATATTATATATTAACTTATGCGGTTAAGTTGACCGAGTCAGGTCATAGCTTTAATCACCTACATAACACCCCGCCCTTACCTTGTGTAGGTGTAATATCCACCCAACAATAAATCATTGATTTTCATCAGTCTTTATATTGAGCCTTTGTATTTACACTACGTCCAGTTTCAGTGATAGAATAATACCGTGGCAGTGTAAATGCATTGTCCTGTACCGGCCAAGTCAAAGAACAATACCGGTGTGAGCCGGTTATCCGGGTCAGCGCAATAAAAGCTTGCCAAGTTTATATTTCGGTGCTCGAAATTTCATGTGTACTTTGGTGTACAGGTAAATTAAATGTGGTGAAATTGTGGGTTATGAAATGTTCTGTAAATAATACCTTTCCGGTCCAGAGGTGTATCCGATTGGGTATCTGTAATTTGTAAGGCGGGTTTTAAAAAAAAGACATTTCTTGCTGACAAATAGGATTAACTAGGGGCTGGTGCAAACTAGCGCATAACAAGGATATGTGGAAAAGCGAGAGGGCCTTTATTCTGCAGCTGGTCAATACGGGCTGAAAATAATAATAATAAATTATAATTAGGGTTAATCTTGTGTCGCGAGGGAATTTATAAACATTCAAACCAGAGATGTTGCGGATGCAGATTTTATGACATTCGCGGATGCGGGTACAGATATTTGAAGACTCACATCCGCGGATGCAGATGTCTAAATCAATGCGGAAACTCCTCAATTGCGGATGCGGATGCGAATATTCGCAACATCCCTGATTCAAACAATGGACATGTGGCGTAAGTATATACGCACAGGCAACATATACATTTATGAGGAATCGAACAGAGCATCATACGTCTAGCCGCGCCGAAACTAACTTACAAACTAAGCGACGCGCGAAGGTGATCGAACGGAGCATCATACGTCTAGCCGCAACGAAACCAACTGACAAACTAAGCGACGCGTGGCCGTCTGTTTTTATACGTTGCACTATTTTTATACGCACGCACACACGCGTAAGGACCACCGCGCCGCAAGCACGCACGCATAAGGATTTCCAAGAATTCCCTCGTAAATGTTAGATTTTTGTTTACTTATCGCTGATTGGTGTAAATGATTATTGTACACATTAGTGCTAGCGTTACTTGCATGAACAATAAATGGGATGTAAGAAGGCTTAAAAATTATAAATATATTCTCAGTTGAATTAGTCTACGTTTTTCAAAATAACCCTAACGGTTACCAGCTATGGACCTGGCTTATGCCTGCCGGCTGATCTACAACCCTAACCGTTACCAGCTACGGACCTGGCTTATGCCTGCCGGCTGATCTACAATCCTAACGGTTACCAGCTACGGACCTGGCTATGCCTGCCGGCTGTAATGCGTTAAAGATACAAAGATGACTCGGACTCGGGACAACTTGTCATAACTTATTTATATTATTGATAAGCTGTGCCGAAGCGACCACTTTAATTTCTAGGCCATTGGTACAGTCAAACCTAATTTGCAAAGTGGTATATGAATTTTCTAAATTTCCTATTTTTCGAGACTGCAACCTCTTAAGGTATTAGTACCAAGATAGTCATGGTATCGTATACATTTCGAGACCATATATATAAAGTAACCCTGGTTTGATAAATGCAATATCTAGTATATAACTTATTTACTTACTTTGCCTCCGTGGCACAGCGGTACCTAATGAACGCGACTGTTGTGCATTAGCCAACAAAGGGTTTTCCTGTTAAGAAATCTCAATAGTAGCCTGGAGTTATGAAGGTGGCGGTGTAAGACATCTCGTGCCTCGTGTCGGATTACCGTCCCATCGGATCATAAGAGTTAGGGAACAGAGAGTGTACTTGTGTTTGCGCACACACTTGTGTATCTCCTGCGTAGTTGGCAAGTCTCCGTTAAAACTGGCCGCCGTGGCCGAAATTCGGTCTGGAGGATATTATAACTTTTTTATAAAATGAACCATGTAATCATAAATACCCACTGCAACAAGTAAACCACATGTCATTGTGCTTATTCTTTGAAAGACATTCATGTTCTGTGACAAAGCGTCTATGAGGTGTGTAACAAATAATTGATATCAGTGCAATTTGTGGTATAATTACCATTATTAACTTGTCAATGGGCGCTTATAGCCAGTTGCACTCACTGATCGGTAAACAATTAGCGAGGTAAGCAACGTTAGGTGCGGTCAATCTATAGATGGGTGACCGTTTAGTGGTATTTCATCTGAGCGTCTCCGTGCTTCGGAGGGCACGTTAAAAGTCGGTCCCGGATGTTGCCAAATTGACAGCAGTCGTTAAGCCATGTCAGAGGCCTACGGGCGGCTTGAACAACTCTTGACAACAGGTTGGCCACTAAACACAAGAAAAAGAAAAAAGAAAGAAGGCCTGTCAATTGTTGGAAATGAATGAAGGAATGCGAGACATAATTGGAAACCGATTGTGTCCAGCCGTCGGAGCGTCACTGTGATTCAATAGCTTAAGGACACAGGTATGCAACGGGTTATTTCTAAAATATAATATATTATCCGATTACTAATATATAGTACATACACTTTTATAGTAGCGATAACCTAGTGGTAGACCATTGGACTTCCACGCAGAGGTCATGAGTGTTTTTAATAAGGCCGTAAATCCTGTATCGCCGGAGACATTACAAAGGTTCAAACAACGGACACAAAGAATACCCAGATACGGAACAACCATTTATGGATCACACAAATTTTTGACTCGTTTGTCGGCCTCGATGGCGTAGTGGTTAGTGTAACCGACTGCCACGCCTGAGGTCGCGGGTTCGATTTCCGCACAAATCAAACATTTGTGTGCATGAACATAGATATTTGTCTTGGTCTGGGTGTTTCTATGTATAATATGTATATTTACAAAAAAAAAAGTATATATGTACGTTTAGATATTGTCTAGTACCCATTGTACTCTGCTTAGTTTGGGCTAGATGGTGTTGTGTGTATGTGATAGAATTTTATTATTATTTGAACCCACAATATACCGGTAGCGGCGAGGCAACTACTTAAACCACTTCACCATCCGTGCAGTCAAGTCAAAAGTTCGATCCCCAGGCGCTCATCTCTGACTTTTCCAAGTTATGCGCGTATTAAATAGTTAAATTATCGCTTGCTTTACCGGTGAAGGAAAACATCGCGAGGAAACCTGCATATCTGAGAGTTCTCCATAATGTTCTCCAAGATCTTAGACTTCACATGTCTGCCAACCCTCACCTGGCCAGCGTGGAGGACTATGGCCTAATCCTTCTTACGCCCGCCTGCCTCTTCTCAATGTAAGAAGAGTTAAGCCATACTGTCCAGGACAGTCTAAATACATGGCTGATATTATACTATTACTATTAATAAATAATTATAAATCTCCGGATAAATCGTTGTTCTGACTAATACAGGGAATAATACATAAAACTGTACACGTGTCATCGGCACGTGCTCGAGACATTCTTAACATTGCGTTCGGAACCACGTTTATTGAGTACGGTTAGAACAAACCCTTTTGTTTCGATATCGGAATTATAATATTATATTGATAATTTTCATCCTATATACAGTATTGGGACATACATACATACTCGTATAGACAACGACATGAATAACGAAACATTTAAACGATTTGTAACAGTATTTTATAAATGAAAAATGACAAATTATTGATAGTAAAAGAATATTGTTATCGAAATTACAATCATTTAACTATTACTCAATCATCATTAATGTGTGTGATAAAACAATCCGAAATCTTATTACTATTTATTGACTTATACTTATATCGCTGACTGTATATGCCTCCGTGGCGTAGCGGTAGTGAATGCGACTGCTGTGCATGAGGTCTCGGGTTCGAATCCCGGGTCGGGCCAACAAAAAAGTGATTGGTTTTTCTGTTAAGAAATCTCAATACGAGCCCGGAGTTAGGAAGTTGGTGGTGTTAGACACCCCCGTGCTTCAGTAAGCACGTAAAGCCTTTGGTCTTACGCCTGATCTCTCTCAGGTCGCGTCGGATTATCCGTCCCATCGAATCATGAGAGTTAGGGAGTGCACTTGTGTTTGCGCACACACTTGTGCACTATAATATCTCCTTCGTAGATAGCCAGTCTCCGTTAAGATTGGTCGCCATAACCGAAATTCGGTCTGGAGGACATTATTATATATCCTTACGACTTACGACTACATTTCCGAAGGATATGCTTAGTTTAATTGAACTTAAACATCGTTAGCTATGGTTTTCGGCTGTCTACTGAGCGCAGTTCCAGACTACATCCTGCTAGTGAGGATGGAAAGAAAACTCAATAACAGTTTGCTCGACCGTTGAATCGAACTTGAGACCGTTTGCACAGCAGTCGTATTCTCTAGATACTTGCGATAGTGGTGAAGATAATAAATTATTGATATTGATTAAATTATTGATAAACAAAACTAAAAATAAGACTAATCCTTACCGTTACACCGTATACAGGGTGTCCGGTAATTAATGGATAACCTTGAAATGTCTTATAGTAGAACTGAAGGCCGTCCAGAAAAAAAAAATAAAGTGCTAGCTATATTAGCATAGCATACTTTTGACTGTCTATCTATTAGCATAATTAGTGTTTAATAATAAAACAACAAAAAACCGATGGATTTCATTCATTTATGGTTGTAGTATACAAGAAAGTTATACATGGTAATATAAAAAAACACATATCTCAGGTAGTAATTAGGATAGTATTTTTTCATATTTTTTCTGAACGGTCATCTGTTCCACTATAAGACATTTCCAGGTGATCCATTAATTACCGGAAACTTTGTATAATACCTTCTTATGCTAACCTTACCCAGGTAGAAACCTACATATCGAACGAATCATTACCTCTTGGCATTTTTATTAAATGAATATTCTGTGAGCGTACTCACGGGTTTTTGAATTCGCTGCGTTTCATTCACAATAGAGGAATGAATTTGAATTGTACAAATAACTGGAATAACAACGTCGGCATCGGCAGTTTAAACCCAAGTTTTTAAATGTAATATATTTTATTTTATTTTATTTTGAATCTCCAACAAGAAATACACATTTATAACAAGGTAGATTTACACTAAAATAGGACATGTGTTTCCTCAATAACAGGAGATCACAGCATGCAATATAAAGAACATAATAATATATAACGAAAATACAACAATGTCAATTATAATAATTACAAGTATACATCAATAAATAGAAAATTAAATAATACTTACAATACTGTGAAAGTCAATGACATAAATAAACTATGAAAGCAATGGATTAGACAATTAAAAATTACGTAGAAAAGAGGATTATAATAAAATACATTAAAATTGATATATGGCTTGTAGTTATTTATTTTTCGGTTACGTTTGTGTATAGGTTTCATACCTAGGCCAGTCAATTTAATTATTTAATACGCACATAACTTCGAGAACTGATACATAATCATGTATTACATATGTATCAAAAAAGATTGGAAGCAGTAACCTTAGGTTACAATAAAAGTAATGAGCTATTGATTACTTACACAAAACAGCGAAGCTTTAACTAATAACAGACACTCTTTTTACTTTCAACTATTTTCTCCACGATTAGCTCTGATCTGCCAAATCAATATGTACGGTTATTTTATCGATAAAGAGGATAAGTTGATTTCTATTTAAATATGGCTATTACAGAGGATCTTCTTCTTATTCCTCTCTTAAAAAAAAACGTTGATTAATAATCCCAAGTCATAGTGAGTTTCTTCTTGAATTATGTACATACATACATAGTCTCAGACCTGTAACCCAAGGGGGTAGACAGAGGCCTTAAACACCATTTTAATTTGAAATTAAACACTTTATACGGATTTTGTCGCGTTTATTTTACTTTAAACACTTTTATTACATAATTTTGAAAACTCTAACACTACTATTATTGAACTTTACTATGCTATTTAATTTAATTAAAACTATTTATATTTAAGTTTACACTTTGCCCCGACGTTTCGGTTGCTTTACAGCAGCCATGTTCACGAGGAGACTAAGATGGTAGTTGTCCGAAACGTCGGGGCAAAGTGTAAACTTAAATATAAATAGTTTCAATTAAATTAAATAGCATAGTAAAGTTCAATAATAGTAGTGTTAGAGTTTTCAAAATTATGTAATTAAAGTGTTTAAAGTAAAATAAACAACGCGACAAAATCCGCATAAAGTGTTTAATTTCAATGTATAACATTCGCGTAAACTTAAGATTATAAAAACCATTTTAATTTGTCAGCTATGGTTTGAGGACAGATGTACGTAATAGGGAGTGAGTTTTTTGCCTTCTACGTAGCACAACTTCTGGCTGTAATAAGGTAATTACCATGCAGCGAGTAAAATCTTTGCCGGAATGATTTTGAAGCAATGTTCCGATATCTAGTTATATTTTTGAGCGAACTGCTGTGATAGCTTACTGGAAGACCGTTAGACTGTAACGCAGATATCTGGAAGATCGTTAGACTGAAACGCTGAGGTCTCAAGTTCGGTCCTCTGACGCGCACTTTAAAATTTTATTAGTTTCAGTTTAACTGTGAAAGAAAACTTCGTGAGAAAACCTGCATGTTGGAGAGTTTTCCACTAAGTTCTAGAAAATATGAGAAGTCTGCCAACCCGCACTTGGACACCGTGGTGTATTATTGGCTAACCCTTCTTACACTGAAGAGGCCTATTACAAGAGGCCTGTGCCCAGCAGTGTGGCAGTTAATATACAGGCTTCATATTCATATCAATGGGTACAACACCTGTAGGTCCCTTGTTCACTAGTATATAGGCGTGATGATAAGAACATCTTAATACGATTAGTTTTCACGTATACGTTATAGTGGTAGGAAATACAATGAAAAATTGTTTCACAGAATATTCGCGGGCATTCGTGCGTTGCTCGGTATACAATGGATGTAGCGAATGAAAGTGTATTTCCAAATACACGGTTTGGTAGAGGTAACATAGTGTAGCACTTTTAGGAAATGTGGCTTTTTGAGCCATACAGAACGTGCTTATTACTAGAAAACTAAGGAAAAAGATTTACGGGTGTTGAAAATATAATAATATTGTACCAAATACACACAACACCATCTAGCCTAAACTAAGCAGAGCTTGTCCTATAGGTATTAGACAATGGATAAACATACATATATATTTTTTTTTGTAAATACAAACATATTAAACATAGAAATATTGATTGATTATTTGTCTTATTAACAATAGGCGCTGCTGCAGGCTTGATTCACAGATAGCCAGAATTGGGATTTGCGACGATAGAGGGTGGGGTAATAGTTCTGGGATGGTAGGTCCTACCCTACCATCCTGTAAAGGGCACTACCGGTACCAGTACCACCCCTAACTGGAGCTGGCCGATTAAAAAATGGCTTACATGTTATAGAATATTAAAACCGAATAACTTTGTGTTATATGTATGTCTACGCCAAATAGAGAAATTATTAAACATTGAGACGACCACCATCTTAGTTTGCCAGTAAACGTAGCTGCTGACAAGCGGCCGAAGCGTCAGGGAAATTCTAAATTTAAATAATGTGATACCTATTATAAGAATAGCATACAATTTGTACGTATAATGCTATGCCTACAGAAAGGCAACCAAAACATCAGTTAAAGTGTGAACTTAAATCTAAATAATTTTAATAATAGTAAAGTTTATTAGTAGTAGATTAATAATTCCAAAATCATGTAATAAAAGTGTTAAGGAAATAAACAAAGCAATAAAATCCGTAGTTTAATTTAAATTTAAACACTTCAGCAAAATCGTACGACAATATTATGTAAATTAAATCTCTTTGAAATCCCTATAATGCTATTTAATATCAATCTCAAACTATTTCCTTCACTATTTTTTATTCTATATATATTACAATATCTTGCATATTACAACCACATTGGAATAAAAAATTCAGCGTCTGCATACAAGCAGTGTTTGCTCAACGGCCCCGACGCCCTGTGCACACATACCTGTGTAGATTGGTGGCCACAATAAGCCTTTGTGACTGTGGCTGATATAAATCATAGCAGGCTCAATATTGCCGAATACCGCATCGGTATTGGCGGTTGAATCTGTATTGGAAAGACAATGAGTCAAACAGTATAACGCGTTTACAAGATTGCCAATATGTTGTTGTCGGAAAGGATATGCTTCGATAGCCGTTGAATTAATAGTACATCAAATATATACATAGTGTCACGCCGATGTCCTAGAAGGGAAAGGAGTGTATGACATCTACGTTTACTCCAATATGGTTATAAGCCCTTTGTAATAGGGCCGGGAATAGTCTCGTCTATCAGGCGTATAAAATTTGCTTGTGGAAAATGTTATGGATTATGGTTCCTCTATGTTTTGTTCGACTAAAATTGTAATTGTATCTGGTTGTTTCCTAAATTAAGTGATTGAAACACTTTGGCTAATTCAGGTACCCAACTCGAGATGTCGTGCACAGCACTCGCTTTCCCTACTGCTGTGTACCCACTATTAAATGTGCATAAAGCTCCTCAACTAATTTCAAATCGCGCGCAAAATTTTTCGTTTACAAGTTCAATACTTTAATTTTCTAACTATCTATACTATCAACGTTTTAAACTTTAATAGTTATCTACATTAACTCGAACAACACATCGACTCTAAAATTAATCTTCAGTCTAAAATCTCAAAATTTCACTACATTTCTATCCTGGGACACGTCAGTCATGTCACAAAAGGCCCCAGCGTTCCGCCTCGTTTAGGCTTATCAAAGATTGACACTATCAACTAAATCATCCAATACATCCTATTCCCTGTCCAATAAATTCATCCCACTCAATAAATATAGGCGGCTGAATAAATCACTGTAGGCGTCAAACTGACCGGATATCGGCTATGCGGGCGTCAAATCGGCCATCTTATCCGGATAGTAAGTTTTGTAAGCGGATTACGCAAGTGTAATCTTATTGGATCTACTTAGAGGAATCGAAGTTAAGGGTGGTTGGAAACAACTTTGGCGAATCTTTGTACAAACCTTTTAGAACCGTATGTTCATATATGTAACAGTTTATACATACTTACATAGTCTGAAGTTTACGTACCCGAAAGGGGAGTGTATTTTGCCAAGTATTTGTTTTGAAAAGTAATCAGAGACTTAAAAACTATTTGCGCCTACTAAAATGTAATTAATCTTTCATAGACATTTGCAAGATATATTTGGCAGTACATAGATACTACTTTGCTTTCGGGACAAAAATAGTGTCAGTGTATTTGAATACCACAGGAAAGACAATAGCTCTCTTATTACAAGTCTGCCTATTATTTTGGGGTTATAGACGTAAGATTTTATGACTTAGGATAAGTATTCGATGTTATTTTAATTATTTCATAAAACTACAAATATAAAGAAATATTCTTCTCTTAAACGATAAAATAAACTTACTAATTGATTTAGCAGATCCGAGCTAATTGTAGAGAAAATCGTTTAAGTTAATTGAGTGCCTGCCATTAGATGAAGCTTCGCTGTTGTATGTAAGTGTTAAGTGTAAAGTAATACGAGGATAAAATATTCACCTTATACTTTGAGAACAATGAGCATATTATTATACATTAACTGACCTGCGCAGCTTTGTCTGCTTCACATAAGAGAATTTGCTCCGTTTTGGCAACATTTTTCATTGATGCTCCGCTCCTATTGGTCGTAGCGTGATGTTATATAGCCTTCGCCGATAAATGGGCTATCCAACACTAAATTAAATTTTCAATTCGAATCAGTAGTTCCTTAGATTAGCGCGTTCAACCAAACAAACGAACTCTTCAGCTTTATAATATTAGTATAGATTAAATACATATGAATAGGAGTAATGTGAGGTATTCTTCTTGTGAAAGTACAAATGAAATGTTTCATGGTATATATAGATAGATATTGTGTGATGCCAATGACAAATAAAATAAATATATGTATATTGAACAATGACCTAACTGTGTAATTGCGGGGAGACTGACGCGGCGCTATTGCATACTGGTACCTGAGACTATATAAAACGAATACGTCAGCAGTGTCAAACAATTTAAATTTTTGTGTCACAGGAGTCTGTCTGTAACCTTGAATGGTAGGCAGAGGTGGAGGTACATTTTGCCAAATATGTTTCAGATTTCTCCTATTTAGAGTCTCTATCGAAAATTTACTGTTATTTGTCTTCAATTTTCTGTTTCTATAGAAAACATGGTATATCTCATAATCTGACGCTTAAATTCCGTAAGAAATGTTTAATACCTACATTTTGCCTGGTATAGTTTTAGGTAGGTTTACAATAGCAGACTCCGTGCAATCACAGACAAATTTTTGACACAAAAACAAATTAACTCTTCCCGATACAGAGATCGAAGCCGATACCTCATGCACGGCATTCTCATTTACAATCAATGCTGCATAGATAATAATACTGCATAAGTCTTAACTCTGAAGTTTTGCACATTACCGCAATGCAATCTTCTTAAAGGTGAAATTTTATCCAGAAAAGTAGACGTTTGAAAATTTTAGGAAGCTCTATCGAATCCCTAGAGTCATGTTGACTTAGTAATGTGTTTATATATATTCATAACTATCTGATTTTAGTACATATCCAACCTTCAGCATAACTGCTCTGGCAAAATAACGAACGTGACACAGAAATTGGCATGTGCTGCAATATATTTTTATTTTACTTGTCCATATTTATACAATTTTGGTCGAATATCTGGATTTATACGAGGGTCTGGTGAAATTGAGGCTCCTTTTGTTACCTGCCGTGTTATAAATCTCAAAGGTCTGTTGGATTGTTTTGGGAAAAGTTTAGGACCCTTTATTTGGGCAGTCTCTTTTGAATCTGTCTGTGAAACTCAATGAACATAGCATCCTTTGTGTGCGTTCAATTCGGAGTCCCACGTCGATTAAGTAAATACAATGAATGCCGACATGCTATGAATTGGTGAGCACATACAACATCATCTATGTTAGCATCGAATCGATGTACTGTATATCCATCTTGCTACAGGAATATTTATTAATGTTACATGCAAGAGTTACCACCATATTTACTTAAAATATATAACGTTCAATCAACTGTTTCAGTACTGGGTACGGGTCTTTTTTGCAGTCTATGAGATGGGTTCTTTAATCCACTAAGCTTAAACCTTAAATTTATATTTTGCATCAATAAAGTTGGTCAATTGTCAAACTGAATAATTCTTAATGATTGGTTTTAGTATTTTATTTAAAATATAGTGATTTCTAAAAGTAATACTGTAGAATCACTCAGTGTATGTTCCACACTCTTGTTGACAATATTTCAAACGTGTTCCTTTAGCAGTATACACTAGCCCTATTGTCCAATATTGCCAATGTCAGTTTTTGGCATTAGCCATAACGTTTGACAATAACGCTGCTGGTTCGAAAATGAAATAAAACGTGATGCAGTTACCAGATATTGGCATACGGACGTAGCTTATACGGTGTGTCGCAGTATCCGCCCAAACTGGCGCGCAATCGACCATAGAAGAGCTCCAAATGTTCAGTGCTCGAAAAATATGGAACAAGCAAAATAAAACAAAAAGAAACTGAAACCTGCAGACACAATAAATTGGTTTTTATTTGAAATCTAGTTCGTTGGACATGGCTATTATTTTTTGGTGGTTTCCTCCGTGTATTTGAATTTACAGTGTTCGAATAAAAGCGCACTGTTCTTTAACCCTACGTGCAAAATAGAGCTATGTGGTGATTGACGGCAGTTTATGCGGCTGTTGTGCATGACGGCTCCGATTTTGAATTCTTAGGTCGGGTAATGTGTTATTGGGTTCTGATAAGAAATTAGTAGCATAGAGTCTGGATCGGTGAATGGCTATAGTATACATGAGACCTAAAACAATGGCTGGCTAAATCTGGACGTAATACAACTCTGTAGATCTTTGAGGATATAGGTGAGATATGTATGATAATGATAATAATAATGTCCGAATTTCGATCACGGCGGCCAATCTTAACGAAGACTGGCCATCTGCGCAGGAGATATTATAGTGCTGTGCGCAAACACAAGTGTACTCTCTGTTCCCTCACTCTCACAATCCGATGAGATGGTAATCCGACATGACCGGAGAAAGATCAGGCGTAGAACCAATGGCTTTACGTGCTTTCTGAAGCCCGGGGGTATCTAATACCACCAACTTCCTAACTCCGGACTGCTATTGAGAATTCTTAACAGAAAAACCTAATAACTTTTTGTTGGCCCTACTCAGGATTCGAACTCGAGACCTCATGCACAGCAGTCGCATTCCCTACTGCTGCGCCTCGGAAGCAGGGTGAGGGGATATGTATGACAAACTGTTACCATAGCCTATATATATATAGGTGTAGACTATTTTAACTAGTATTCTCATATAATACAGGACTTTACTAACTCATATTACAATATTGTCTATTCTTCTTAATTAATTGATGATTATGCGTAAATAGAAACACCAATGATTAAATTATGTACGGGTTCTTTGAAATAACTACACTTTAGAGCATTGAGACAACCACCATCTTAGTCCCTCCTGTGAACATAGCTGCTGAAAAGTAACCAAAACGCCGGAGAAGATATAAAATTAAATCTAAAGGGTTTTTATAATTTAAGTAGCTCAAATAGATGTAAATAGTAACTAGTAAAAGTGTTTAACAATAGTAGTTATAAGTTTTCAAAATTATGTATTAAAAGATTTTTATTAAAAGAAAATGGTAAGAACTCTATCTCAAGTACGTAATAGGTAACTGTAAATTTATTTTGATAATACGAGGTTCGATGTGCCTCGTACAGTCATACTGTATATCAAAATTTCTTTACGATATGCATCACACCTATTGTTGTTGTAACTAGTATCGATAAATTCTCGACGCAATAAACACGCTAATGGCTGGGTTGATACATATACTGGAACTCCAAACAACATTGACCAAATAGATACAGACATAGCATCTGAATTTCGTAACCCCATGATACATATCGCATTCATACATTTGTGTTATTATGTATACTCGAGTCCACACCTGTGTCTCCTGGGATTTGACGTGCATACACGTGGCTGCATTACGTAACTAATATAGTTGAATTTTGTGCGCGAGTGTACATGGCCTTAGTTTGTTTAGTGTAGGTACGATTGTTAACGTTGAACCGTTTTATAGCTTTATACAGTTTTATATTTTGTGTGCCACTGTACTATAATTGTGGTCGAGGAATGATTATTGGTAAGAATTGTAATGTGTGTTTTGTACACGAATGTCGAAATACAAATAGTATTTATTCGCCATTATATATAATTTATACGACTTGTATATTATTACTTTATTACATATACATCAGTTCCACTATAAGACATTTCCAGGTTATCCATTAATTACCGGACATCCTGTATATAGTCAGGGTTATTCTATATCACCAGTAGAATGCGTGGTTAAAAGGAATTTCACGATTTCAAAATCACCCTGTATATTTGGCTCTTACTAAAATATATAAAATTAACATTAAAAAGAAAATTATACGACTTTATTTGTTTTGTATACGTGCGATTGCTAGTGATGATGCATTTTATACCTTCCAATATAGTTTCATATTTTATGCGCGACTGTACTGCTGTTGAGGAGAAATGACCACTGGTGACGTGTAGCTGTGCGCGAGTGTGTATCACCTTAGATATTTCTGAATGTTAGCAATGAAGCGTTCAGTAGTTTACAATGTAATAAAGATGTACTGTACCTGCTGTAGAAATAAAATGACCATTGGTGATGTTCATTTTGTATGTGAGTGTATATGGTCTTGGTTCTATTGATTTCATAACTCGCAGACGAGAAATGACCGTTGGTGTGTATGGTTTATACGCCAATTTATATAGTCTGTTGTGCAGGTGCGATTGTGTTGCATTGACGCATGTTGCAGTGCTCAATAGTTTACTATGTATGTAACATAGATTACATGTATTAAAGTTTTGTACGCGTCTGTACAGGTTTTGGACGAGAAATGCCAATTATTGTTGTGTATTTTGTATATAGATGTCATGGCTTTAGTTCTTTAGTATAGTTGCGATTGTTAGCAATGAAGCGTTCAGTAGTTTTCAATGTAATATAGTTTCATGTTTTGTACGCTACTGTACCGCTGTAGAAATGAAATGACCATTGGCAATGTTTGTTTTGTACGCGAGTGTATATGGTTTTGATTATTTCTGTTTGCTTCGCGGTTTATCATGTACTAGTTTTTGGCTTCGGAAAGATACGTTATGTATTCCTGATAACGAGTATACGAAATTTCATGATGATCGGTCAACTAGTTAACCTGTAAAAGCATAACAAAGAAACAAACACATTCGCATGAATAAGAGTAGCTTTATTTAGGATGTCATAATCATAATTTTGTCATGTTGTGTGCTATTCTGTATTGTTGTAGATTAGCAATATCACAATATACTGGTAATAATGTGAGTGTTGTACGCAATTGTATAAGGCTTGTTGTTTAAATTAGGCACATTAGTTAGCAAATAATCATGTAGTTAATAGTTTAGAAGTGCTATGCACTATCGCATTCGAAAATATATTGACAACATAGTAGATAACAGTCAACAACGTATCTTACGTCACGCTTACGCGAATGTAATTAATTGAAATTAAAATAGTTCATCGTGTTGTTTATTTTAAAATAACTAGATTTCTTATTTCACGGTAGGCAGCGGCTTTGCTGTGTCCTGATATTGCTTAATTCCATGAGCAGCGGTTACCACTTTCCATCAGGTGGGCCACTTGCTAGTCTGCCATATGGCAATAAAAAAAATAAAAACTAACAACAACAATTACTACATCATTTTTAAACTATTAAACTACTACTGTTATTCCTTACTATATTTTCCCCGACGTTTCGGTACGCACGACATATAATATATGCGGTTAACATAGTACATAGGTACGCGCGCTGTATGTAAAGTTGGTGCACGTGTACAGTTGTATATAAGCAAATGTGTGCAAATTATTATTCAAATAACATATCTAAATAAATAAATGTTTAATCTATTTATTTGATAAAAATTATAAATATTGAATATTTTCTAATTATCTATACATTAACACGTGAAGCAAAAACTTTGTACTATGTAGGTATAAATCAAATAAACATAAAAAAATATTAAATTATCAGATATTACAAATTGCAATTTAAATTGCAAATTTGTATTTAATAAATTATATACCCTAATATTCCTCCTACAATTATAACATAAATTACGTAGGCATATGCATATATCTAAAAACATAGCTGGTGAACTGGTATAGTATTATACCAGTCCACCAGCCCTGTTTTTAGATCCTACGTAATAGGGAGCAAGGCTATAGTCTCCTAACGGCAAATTTCCAGACTTCGTGCTACTACTGCCGAATACTCAACAGAAAAGTCCCATAACACTTCGCCAGATCCGGCACATACTTAGGCCACAAGACGAATGAGGCACTCAATTTTAAGTACAACCGTTTATAACTCAATTAGCTCCTAAGATATGGGACTTGCAATCCTACAATAAGAACAAAATTTTATTCACACAAATTTTTATGCTGCAAAAGAATCAAAGATGCGGCACACATTCATAGGTAATTTCGAGACTAGCGCTATCCTAATGCATCGAATGTGCAGGATTGGCGCATAAAACTGTCTACATTCAAGTTTTATAGCGATCTAAACGAGAGCGAAATGGTTTATTCTTCGCTGAGATAAGTGCGGAAGTCATCGCATGAGACTTTGATATTAGAAACTTGATGTTCAAATGTCATGTAATGGGACCATTACTTTGATGTAAGGATGCGGTGCGCTTGTGAGCGGAGCGTGGGCAATTTATAATATTTTTTATATAGAAGATAAATTCTATTATTATAAAATCTTAGTAATATTAAGAGCCTAAGTAGTCGCCTCGCCATTGCTAATGTGCCGAGTTTGAACCCCACGTGTTACAAAAATTTATGTGATTCTCAAAACGTTCAGAAATATTTGATTCTAGTCTGGGCGTTTTTTGTGTCCATTGTTTGAATATTTGTAATCAGCGTCATAGATATTTTTTCTAGTGCGGGAGTTGTATTTTAAAAAGAAAAGTTTAAGTTTATGTTTGAATCATACGGGAAAGCATTATTTATCATAGGTATGTGGTAATCCAAAACATGGTATGTGTGCCAAGTGTCATTAAATTCTGTTCAGCGGAACCTCTTGGAAATTATCACGAATTCGGACTTTAATAATATTTGAATGGGTTTTAAAAATTAAACTTATTTTAAAACGGTTTCATTTTAAAGGTGCTGAATAATAACTTATATGCACGAAGTATTCAACTAAAATGATACCGGCAATTATTGAAATTGTACATTATTTAATACACATTTTTGGAGATAACATAGCTCTTACACTGAGATTTTGTTTATTTCTTTTTACCGCTGAAGCGAGCATAAATAATAAACTATTTAATACGCATACTTTTGATAAGTCTAACTTTCGTACCTTGGGATCTTATTCAAAATCCCTGTCTGGCATACCAAGGGTATACCTACCAGGCTGTTGTTGCTTATATAATACCAGGCTGTTGTTGCTTATATAAAGTGAGGTAGTATATTCCGCTAACAAAGGAACATAGCCAGCTTCCACCGAGTTTCTGAGCCCCTACTGAAGACATATTCTTTTATGAATATGATGCTGCCGTCATGTTAAACGTATCGTACAAAGGTATACAATGGATTTATAGTTATTTTTATACTTTACACGGCATCTTGTTGTGTACTTAAATATATTTTTACTTTTTGAATCGTAATGGCACTCCAGCGGCCAGTCACAATAGGTTTTGAATTATGTCTGGCATTGCGACAATTGACAGGTTAAGAGCAGTGGTAGCCATATTGTTATGGTATCAACTTTGCGATTAGCAGGTCGCGGTTTTGATTGCTAATGGGTAACCAAATATTACCGACGTAAATTCATTCTTAACACAAGGATTCAGAGTAGCTGGTGGGTTAACAAGAATATATGCAAGTATTGTTTCACTTGTTTTCCTATAAAGCAGTTTATTTTGATGTATAACATTCGCGTTAACATCAATTCGGCAACGTCAACGGCGTTCTCTGACGTTAACGCAAATGTTATGTTGATCAAGCAATAAACAGTCTCAGCACTATTGCTACGCCATTGAGTCGGTGTGCACATAATAGTGTGTGTGAAATCAGCTACGGGCGCAAAGCCCATGCCCTATATCGCAAAATATTAAGTGCCGAGTAGAGATCAAACTCAACTTAGCACCTAGCTAAATGATAATATAGCGTTAAAGTTGCTCAAAGCCTAGATAGATATACTTATTAAGAGAAAATGGGCATCAGAACATTTAAAGAAGGTTTTATAACAGATCGGTAGGCACATTACAATTTTGTCACTTTAATATTTTAGACGTACACACGGCTACATATCCAGTTAGACACCCTACACATAACTACGCTACATACAAAATAGAGAATTATCGAAAATGGGCAGTGCATAGTGGTGTCAATGTAATGGTAAGGATAGAGCGTAACAAAAATATAACGCACTCTCTCGCATAATTCGCAGCGTTCAACTTCTAATAGTTCAAAGTCAGTCTAGGTTGATGTGTCGCTGTATGTACTTACGACCCCAATTGTATAACTCAATCGTGCTGAATTATTATTTAATGCTTTTACTTAGTCATACATATATATATTTTCACTACAGATATATTGCTGTCATTTCGTATTCCTCTGTTATCTCCTCCAAATCTAAACCGATTTCATAATTATTTTCATAACCAATTTTCGAAGGAACTTGCTATGTGTGTATTCTTGTTTTATTTTTGTAAGTAGCAGTACAAAATTACTGATTTTAAAATATTCCTACCGATTTTAATTAGAAACTTATTAATAATCAGTTATAAAAACGGTAATATATAGGAACTTGGCTGTGGTATATATAGTTTATAGATAACATTTTTATAGCTCTGTTGCTTGAAAAAGTTTGTGTAGAAAATTGCTGCCCGCTCTTTTAATTCCATACAAAAGACGACGTCATTTGACTTTTCATTGTAGTCGAATAAAGGATATTCCAATGTTATACGTAGACGTGGAGCTAACTAAATATAATAAAGGCATGCGGTTCTTTCTAAAAATGGATTCGTCCCCTTTCGTGGGCGTCATACGTCATGTCTGCTTGAAAATGTATTATATAGATATTGCGTGCGTATTACGTCATCAGATTCTGATGTTTAATACACCTGTGAGTCTAGATGATGTAAATACGTCATAGTCTTACGCATATATACATAAAGTACCATACTTTTATCTCACAATATGGACCGACAACCTGGTAAGGGTCATGAGAAGCAGTTGGATTCCGGTGACCTAAGATCGATCTGTTTAGAAAACCTTGGATGACATCTATGTCCAGCAGTGGACGTATTTCGACTGACATGAAGATTACAGTAAGAGAGTAAGAGTAGGTTTAAAACACTTTTATTTCGCCAGATAAGTTTTAAATGTTTTAAAAAGTTTTTAAGTCTCAAATATCTATTATTCTCTATAAGTTCTAAGGTTCTCTGGAAAAGGTTTGCGTATATATATAATATCAGCACTGTATTAAACTATCAAACAGCTGGGCTCGGACCTCTTTCTAGTATGTGAATGGTTAGGCCATAGTCCACCATGCTGGCCCAGTGCGGGTTGGCAGACTTTATATATCTTCGATAACATTATGCAGAATTTTCAGATGTGAAGGTTTCCCCACGATGTTTTCTTTTACTTCGAAGCAAGCGATAATTAACTATGTGATTATTCTACGTCGTTTTACTCTGGAAAGAGTGGTCGTGGTTATCTTTAAGGTTGCGTAGCATGCTTGACAATCCGTCGCAACTCTTCACGCATCTTTGCCTTTCTGGTGCACTCATACAAGGGACCATTGTCTAATGCTACCTTAATTTGGTCGGTCCAGCGCATAGGCGATCTACCACGGGCTCGTTTGCCCTCGACGTTTCCTTGTACCACAAGGCGCTCTAAGGAGACATCTCCACGTCGTGATACATGCTCGAAAAAAGTGAGAATTTGAGCTTGTACGATAGAAGATAGGCGCTGCTTGATACCTAGATCTTGTAGAATGGACAAGTTGGTTTTATGCTGGTTCTATAACTATGTGATACGCAGTCCGAAAAGTCAGCGATGCGCGCTTTGGGATCAGACTCGAGACCTCAGCGTGGCAGTCCAACGGTCTTTCACAAGGCTATTGCTGCTTCCAATCAATTAACCTCTCAACTAATCCAGTTATCAAAAATACGGCAATACTAAAATGTTATTCAAACAAAAGTAGACTACCGTAACAAAATACACGTTTTAAATAATCTAGTTGAGCACAAATTAGAAAAGTGGTTCCACGATATAAAAATGCCTGTTTTGTAATTTTGTTTGTTATTGGTGCAAAGATAATGAATTCTAAAACTTTTGAAGTGGCATTCTGTTGTAAACATGAGGCGTCCACGAAACGTTCTAATTACAATACTGCCAGCAGCTAACTAAAAAGTGATGTAAGTAAGGACTCATAAAGCTTAGCGGCTGTGTAGTTTGCGGTCGGCAGCAGAATGGCGAAGTTGCATATGTTTGATATTAACCGTCACTTCATGCAACAGCAAATAGTATTCACAAGAAAGGTTTTTGTGAAAACAGCATCAAAATTGTAGGAGGCAAAATGACCAATAGGATTGCATAAAATCTCCGCTCCACTTCATATATTGGTTAATATTTCTCCGTTTCTTCGCTCCGCAGCCTCGCTTTGCTTTAATGGACAGGCAGCCTTATTACACTATAAATATGGGTATAAGAAAAGCTGACAGCGTACTAAGGATATCTCGCTTGCACGTCTACACTTAATTAGTGGTGATCACGTTACAAGATAGTATCGTGCATAATTTTCTATCATTAGACAATGAACCCGCTAATAGAAGATTTAAAAAAAAAATGTTTTCTAATGCGAATTTAAAATATACATGGAATTTCAGACCGACCAGACAGAGTGACCTTAAATAATAAAAAGAAATGTGTTATACAGGTTGTCTCAGAAGTCGACGTCAAGCCGAAATCACGGTCGTAATAGGCTAAGTTATAATAGCTATCAGAAAAATATAAAAAATATCTAAGTTACGTATTTTAAAAACTATAGGCAATTAAAAAAAAAACTAAACATCTACACCGTGTGATGGTCTTTTCACTCCTGTTAGTACAGATATTTACATATTTTTTTTGTTGTTACGTAATTTCGAATTATCGAAAAAAATCGAGAGCTTGAAAAAGTATTATCCGGCTATTCCGGCTTGATGTCGACTTCTGGGACAACCTGTATATTAAGCCTTAGTTTCGTATAATCTACAATAATTGCATCGTAGATTTACTTATGTTTACGACACAAAAGATCCCATTGGGTCGAAGTGTCGCCGGTCTGTACTGACTGGCCCCCACACAAGATAAGATACTTATGTTTAGCCTAATGCTAACGTCACGGGCTCAATTACCAGGTTAGGAAAGTGTTACCAGATTTTTCTATTAAAAATTTACACTAGCAGTGAGTCTGAAACTGTGTCTGATAGACGGCAATTAAACTTACCTATTATATGAGTCTCAAAACTTTCTACTCATATCTAACTGAGGAAATATGGGTATAATGCGTTTCTACCTATTCTTTCGAGCGTATAATCATGATACTACGTACATATGTATGAAGATTGACTTACATAACTTAATATTTGCCACTGATATGAAGCAATATAACATATCTCATTTGTATATTACTTTGAATATAAAAATACCAGAATAGAAAAGGTAAACGAATTCAACTTGTTAGGATTGAACATAGATACCAATATTAATTGGAAATCACATGTACAAAAAATTAAATGTAAATTATCATCATTTTGTTATGCTCTCCGGGAAGTAAAAAAGACCACTGACATAAAAACCGCTCTAACCAGCTACTATGCCTATGCATACTCGTGGTTGAATTATGGCATCACCCTATGGGGTAACAGCACAGATGCCCCTACATTGTTCATCATGCAAAAAAAGTTAATAAGAATTATTGTAAATATAGATGACACAGAAAGTTGCAAAGCGCACTTCCGAAAACTAAAAATACTTACCGTTCCTAGTATGTATATTTTTGAAACATGTAAATTTGTCAGACAACATAAACAATATTACACAACCAGAAAATATATTAACACAAAATATACATTACGACACAAAAATAGGTTAAACCTCCCAACATCCAGATTAAAAATGCATACATCAAGTCCATATGTTATGTCGATAAAAGTTTATAATAAATTATCTAATAATATTAAAAATGAAGAAAAGTTTAATATATTTACCAATAAATTAAAAGAGTTTTTACTACAAAAATGCTACTATCACATAAATGAATATTTAAATGATAAAGACTAATAATAAAAAATATAAAAATATGAATAATATATATAATACTGAAATAAAGACATACTTTAATAATAAAAATAAAATAAGCTAAAGTAATAATATGTTATAATTACCCATAATTAATAATTATATTTAAGTACGCAAGCAGCAAACAAATATCCAGTATTATACAGAATAAAATATATTACTATATGTTTACAAAATTAAGAGTTCGTCTTCTCTCCTACATTTGCCGTGCCCGACAGGGTCCATAATTGTTTCGTTTTATATATATTTTTATGACATCTTTGTATATACATTATGGAGTGCAATAAAGAAAAATTGAAAGAAAAATTGAATATTTGCTTCTAAATACAGGGAAATATTACTCCACTCTTGACAATGACTGAAGCTATATCGCTATAGTAAAATCTGCCTATATTCATATCCAGACGGTATTTATAACAGGCTTTTCAAATCAGCATGTAAATGAAATATACATACACAGGTTTCTATAACACGAAACCACTCAGGAACCTCTGTAAATGTCTTTGAATGGAGGCGGAACGAAATGGATTCAGTATACATAATTAAGGAGACATTTTCATTTACAAATACGTCGTCTGATCTGAAATGTTCGGCGGGTAAAATTATATCTTATTTTATGTAAATGTTGGCGAGCGTGGGCGTAAGTTTTTGTAAAATGGCCGGCTAAGGCTCATAATTTTAGAAATCATAGTTTAATTTTAAAGAGAGTTAAATCTTTCTTTATTACCTATACAAATGTCACTTTTTAATTATTTGCTCTTTAAATATATGAAAACGCATGATGCGTTTTCAAGAAGGATATTGAAATGGACTTCTACTTTGAGATCTTTCTTTTAGTATTACTACACTATAATTATGGTCCAGTACTGGAGAGACGTTTACTGTAGATATTTTACATGACATAAATAAATAATAAAATTAAAATTTTAAAAACCCTCGTCTCAAAATTCATTTGATTGACCCACATTGAGGGAGTTGTGAAAAAATATGTAATCCGCCATTTTGTGCCGGCGGCCATTTTTTTTTTTTTTTTTTTTTTTTTATTTAATTAAATTTCAGCAAACATAACTAAGAACACTCCCGACTAATACACCGTTCAAACAAAAAAAAACAAAATTAAAGTCGGTTCATCCGTTCGGGAGCTACGATGCCCAGACAGACACACACATACAAACAGACACGTCAAACTTATAACACACCGTCGTTTTTGCGTCGGGGGTTAAAAATTATAAAAATAACGGCAATATTTTTAGTACATTAAGATTTTATAAGCATGCTTGTTAGAATGTATATTATAACAGAAGAAACTGACAATCCATGAAGCAGGACTTGAACCCGCATCCTTGACAAACCGTTTCGTTTCTCTGACAACTGAGCTGTTAATAAACCAATGTAATGTTTTAGATAATATATAGATAAATTAGGTTCTCTTTTACTATTTACTGACTTATGGCTTACTGTTAGATTAAGTTTTATAATATGATTTTATTCGGAGACTGAATAAGTGTGAAGTATTTTTCATACTCGCAATATTGAAAATAGCTCATGAAACAATAAAATGCATTGGATTTTCCTATAAAGGTTTACGAAACGGTAGAGAATGCGACTACTCGAGGTTTCGAGGTAGATCCCAGGCATAGAAAACCTGTTTTTGGTTTTTCTGTTGCAAAAAATTTCACTAGTTGCACAGAGGTTGAAACTTAAATTAAATCTGATTGAAATGAAGCTGATAAATTATCCCAACCATTAAGATCACACACGACCTTTTGAACCTAACAAATTCTACCATTTATGGATGCCAAATGGTACCATCCATCACTCTATCGGAGCATACAGCTTACCTGCTCCCACATTTCTCGCATGGCTGGTCTCTTGCCCCCAATAAACGGTTTTCGATGGATATTACGAAAAGCAAAGTGAGGATCGACAGGGCAATTTGCTTCACAAAATTGCAGTGTATGGCACGTTAATAATAAGTGGTTACATAGCCTTTGACTGATTGCTCTACCTTTAGAGTATACACAAATCAATTGTAGTTTACTGCACCGAAACTTAGCAACTCTGCAACTTTTATTTGTTATAATCATGCTTCATGTTTCTTCATATTCATAGCATGTATTCACACCTCCCACAGGTGTAGGTACACACTGCAGAGGTAAGCAAAAGTGTATTACAAACACATTTTGTCAGCTTCGGTTTTAAATCCCACGTAAAGAGGGGCAAGCTTACTTCCTACAATTTCGCACTCCGTGTCGTTACTTGTTCTTGACAGAAAAAGCCAAATGCACTTTGCGCTACCCGCTAATTAACATTCTACCGCTTCCCTACCAAGGCAATTACTAGATTTTAAATTTTCGATAATATCATGATCTATGCCTGTATCGCGAAGAACTTTACGAACATTGAATTCTTGACTTAGCTGTTACTAAGAACTATGTAATACAGAATCCGCTTTTTATACCATTAGTTTAAATTAATATAAACAGAAACATCTTAGTTGGAGAAGGTATGCACATAAAAATAAAATTTAGTTATTATAAGATAAGATAAGATAAGATAATTTATTTGTATAAACATGTGTATACATACAGAAATATAAATGCATGAAAGATGTTACATGAATTTTGTCCCAACATGTTTGCCATATTGTATGACGTATAAATATTTATGAAGTTAAATGTCAAAATTAGCATGCATAGTAAAATATAATTTAAAAATAACAGTATTCATAGTTGTAATTGAAAATTGTCAAAAGAATAATTATATTTGTAATAATGATAAAATATAAACAAAATTCGCCTTTTCTCTTCGCCAATTTCAAGTAATAGTCATAATAGTGAAATAAAATAATAAAAATAATAAATGATTCAATTTGAAATAAAAAAAATAAGAAATATTTAGACGTCGGGATTATATTCTTAATAAGTATTTAATTTAATTTATTATATTATGAGCTAAAAAGTCATTGACATAATACTAAGCCATCAGCACAAGGTATGACCGCAGTATTTTTTTAAAGGCTTCATTTTTTATATTTGCCATTCTTTAGGCAATTTGTTAAGTATGACGGGTGCCATGCAGAAGACACTTCTGCGCATAAGTGCAGTCCTAGAAGCATGTATACAGAGCTTGCTGTTGTCGCGTCTATTTCTAGGAACTCTGTCATTCAAACGAGGAAATAAAGTAGGATTTGATTTAACGAACATAGCTGTCTCTAAAATATATATGCATGGCAATGTCAGTATTCCATATTTAACGAAGTAAGGCCTGCAACTATCTGTAATTTTTATAAATCTGTCTTTTTTGTAACCTGGTCTGTAACCAGGTCTACCATAAAGTTTCTTCGGAATTTTCTTCTTACAAAATGACATTACTGCGTTGTCGGCCAGAATACTTCTAGAATAGTTTTCTTTTTACAAAGAAGAAACAAGCAGACATTATAATTATCTTTTGGGAGATGCATATTTCCATTAGCTGTATGTAACTCTCAATGTTCAACTCGCGCTCTTAAAGCCCTATACATAAAAGATGGACATTTTCAGGCCAATCTTGACGGATAGTGCGCCTATTATTGCGCCTTGAAGACGTGATAGCGCGTCTTTATATTATTTATAAAGAATAGTGCTATATATTATCTGCCTTGTAAGTTCGATACCGCAAATTTAACATCTAGTGACTGCCTCGGTAGGGAACCAAGTCACTAGATGTTAAACTTGCGATAATATCTGTAAGGTTTTCCAAGATAAAATCTATTCTATGTAAGATGCCAGTCTTCTAGCGCGATAACATTAATCAAAATTCGTTCAGCGGTTGAGACGTAATTGAATAACGAACATAGAGTAATAAATTTTCACATATATGTGTACAGCAATGATTTTTAAAAGTAGCTGTGTAAAGTATAACAATAATTTATTTATTTTAAGAAGATAATCTCCATACTAGGAATTATTCTTATGTCGCGGGAGACTTTACAAACATTCAAACAACGGACTCAAAGAACACCCAGACTGCGAACAAACATTTGTGGATCACACAAAGTTTTGTCTCGTACGGGATTTGAACCCACAACACTCGACACAGCGGCAGCGGCAAGACGATCATTTAAACCAATACGCCATCCGTGAAGTCAGTCAGACCTATACAGTAGCTTTACTCTAAATTTAACTCCAATACCTAAAATAAAGCAATTCTAAAAACAAATCACCAAACATAACAGAATGACACCAAGTTTCTGGTTGAACAGCTTAATTGTGAAGTTGTCGCGTATTCGTCCTCCGTCCGACTGGAGGGTTTGGGTCGACAGTTTGGACAGTGTGACGTCATGACGGGCCACTTGTAAGGGTCGCTACAGCTGTCCGCCTTTTTTATCTACCCTCCAAATAACACTGTGTTTAAGTTTAAGGGTAGTGTTAGGCTGTTTGTTTTAGTATAATTTTATCTATACTTATATTATAAAGAGGATTTTTTTTATATTTTTATTGTTTTTTTGTAAGGATTTAACTAAAACTACTGAAACAATTCAAAAAATTCTTTCACGATTACAAAGTTATAGGTTATATATTTTTTAAAAGGTATTGTTTCTACCATAATCTAACCTAGATTTACAAGAGCAAAGCCGCAGGCAAAAGCTAGTCAACAATAATTATATTGCGACATAGGAATTATTCCTAGTGCTGAAATCATCTTTGAAATAAAAGAGTTTATGTTATAAACACATAGTTCCTCCACGTTCGTTTAAGATTGTGGTTTTATTTGCGGTAGTGAGCGTTTGATTTCTAGGTTTATGTAATCTATCGTCTTATCGAATTTTCCTCTTAGAAATATCCAGTAGGAACATTTACACATCAGATGAGTTATTGATTCTCCTCAAATTAATTGCACTCCTTTTAGTCAATGAAATGTAAATTTTGTATAGCAGTCCGGGATAAAATGGCGTAAATTATTATATTCATGATATTTGTGTAGGCATTAGACGTCGAACAAGGTGGATAAGATTAATGATGAGATAGCTATACGTGTAGTTATAAAATAAAAGTGTGGCTGCGTAAGTGCTTGGATTGATTATAGTGTAAGCACTATAATCAATGCAGCCATAACACATTACATACAGTACGCTCAAAAACAATCAACAGAATAACTCAACAAGTTCTCAATCGCTAAAATAACTTGGAGTCGTTACAAACCTTTAATTTAGCCGTCTTATTATTTACGCAGATTTCCATAGATACTAAAGGCTATATACATAAGTGGATTTTTGATGACTTGGCATACATTTTTCCCGGCCAAGTATGTGTATGGACAAGTGTGGGTTCGTATCTATTTTGTAACGTTAAGGTGACGATCATTAATAGCGTTTTTAATATTTGGGCAAGTCCTAATCATTACACCATAATATCGAGATTAAATGTAAAATTAAACAAAAAACACAAACAAAACATCACGCAAGAATAGTACTAAAACAAAACTGTTGTATACGGGTACAAGGGTACGTCAATGACACACAGTGGCTCGATGCGAACTGATTTATTCTTAAGTACCGACAACGTTAGACATAACACTTTTCCCTTCTAAAAGTAACATAGGTACATAGTTACATTTAAAAATTAACTTAAAAAAATAAGCACAACAATACATTACATATTTTTTAATTTTTCCTTACACCGTATAGCAGCTCTCCTGCGAACACGACTATCGTCATTATTACAAGTTGGCAGTGACGGCGTTGACAATGGCAACGACTGCAAAGGCGAGACTGTATTGCTAGCGTTCTCCCTTACACTATCAAAGAACTCATCTTTATCGGTCACTGCTATCTCATTATCCGAAGTTGCATTTAACCCGTTCTCAGTTTTATTACAGTGCTCCGAAGATGTATTAAACGCCCTACTTAAGGAATGACGTGATTTACGCGTATGTAATTGATCGATATGTCGTTTATGCACTTGTCCATAATCTGTATTAATTCTATACGAAACGGGGCCCGTTCTCTCCGCGACAAAACCATCAGTCCATTTGCGGTTACTTCTACTATAGTCTCGCATAATGACCGGCTCGTTTGGCTCGAGTACGCGCAGCGGGCGCGCTGCATCGAACTCCCGTCGCAGCTGTTTACTGCGCACACATTCGCGTGTGTCGGGCCTAAGCAGATCGAGGCGGCCGCGCAACCGTCTACCTAACAGGGCGACCGCCGGTTCGATTCTCGTCGTACTGTGCTCAGTATTTCGATAAGTAAACAAAAATCTACTTAATGCCGTATTAAAGTTTACATTTTCTATTTGTGCTTTTTTAAGCACCCTTTTGACCGATCGTACCGCATTTTCAGCAGCTCCGTTGCTAGAAGGATGATACGGGGCTATCAAAGTATGTTTAATACCGTTACGTTCTAAATATTTAGCAAATTCGAACGACGAAAATGGCGGTCCATTGTCACTAACTAGACGCTTAGGTAAGCCAAACCGAGCAAACAAACGTCTCAAACAATCAATAACTATCGTTGCCGACGTAGTACTAACTTTTTCAACCTCAATCCACTTAGAATGAGCGTCAACAATAACAAGAAAATACATATTATTAAACGGACCTAAAAAATCTAAATGTAGACGTGACCAAGGTTCGGATGGCCAGGGCCACGAGTGCAGCGGCGCAGCGGCGGGCGCCGGGCGTAGCTCGCGACATGGAGCGCACTCGCGCGCGACACGTTCTATGTCTGAGTCTATATTCTCCCACCATACATAATTACGCGCAATCTGTTTCATTTTGACGACTCCCGGGTGACCATCGTGAATGTCACTCAAAACTACTTCCCTCAATGATTTAGGTACAACTATTCTATACCCCCATATTATACAACCCTGATCTATGTGCATGTTATCTCGTCTATCATAATACATTTTTTCAATATTATCAGTTAATTTGTTTGCCGGCCAACCAAACATTATATAACCATAAATTTTACTCAGCAAAGAATCCTTTCTGGTTTCTGTTTTTATGTCTTTGAAACTGATTGGAAAGTCTCCTTGCACAAAATTTATATAACTACATTCACCGTTTTCATCTCTCGGTTGCATCTTGGTCAACTCTAGAGGAAGACGAGAAAGAGTGTCAGCAAAACAATTTTTTGTGGAGGCTACAAATTCTATATCAAAATTGTAAGCAGACAACCTAATCGCATAACGTTGTAGGCGACTAGCAGCCGTCACCGGAATCCCTTTGTTTTTACCGAAAATGTAACTCAACGGACGATGATCACTGCGCAAAGTGAAATGCCTACCATAAATATATTGATGATGCTTAGTGACTCCAAAAATAATAGCCAACGCCTCTTTATCTATTTGGGAGTAATTAACTTCGGCCGAATTGAGCGTTCGCGAAGCGCAACAGACCGGCCGCTCAATGCCATCTGCCCCTCGCTGCGTCAACACCGCTCCTAGACCATACGCGCTGCTGTCAACAGACAATATTAACGGGATATTACAATCATAATGAGCTAAAACAGGAGCGCTGCTTAACACTTTTTTAATCTTTAAAAATGCCTTATTACATACATCTGTCCACTCCCATGACACATTTTTCTTTAATAATGTATACAATGGTTTTAGAATATCACTCATGTTTACACAAAATTTGGAATAGAAATTAACAAGTCCCATAAAACTTTTAAGTTGTGTAATATTTGTAGGCGCGGGCGCTGCTTCAATGGCTTTAATTTTTTTATCATCGGTATGCAGACCGAACTTATCTATTTTATATCCTAAATATGTAACACTGTTTTGAAAAAACTTACATTTAGCATAATTTATTCTCAAGCCATTGTCTTTGAGCCTTTGTAGCACAGATTTTAAATTGGCTACATGTGTACGCCTGTCTTTACCGGTAATACATATATCATCAGCGAATACCGCCGTAGCAGGGAGGCCACTCAACGTCTCCTCCATTATCTTTTGAAAATTTTCAGGTATACATTTTATACCAAACGGTACCCTTCTATACACAAAAGTACCAACATGAGTTGTAATTGCCGTCATCGGCTGAGAATGATTATCTAACATACATTGTTGAAAAGCATTAGACAAATCTAATTTGGTGAACTGTTCACCGCCTCCCAAAGTAGCAAACAAGTCCTCGATTCGCGGCAACGGGTAGTGATAATCTTTTAAAAGTGGATTAATAGTAATTTTATAATCGCCACATATTCTTATTTTACCATTCGCTTTAACTACTGGCACTATAGGAGTGCCATAATCTGATCGTCCTACCTTATAAATAACACCTTCCCGTTGCAACCGATCGAGCTCCTCCTCCACGGGCTGGCGCAAAGCTAAAGGTATCGGCCTAGCCTTAACGAACACCGGTGTATTATCCTTTAAATACAGTTTAAATTTAGATTTAAATGTGCCTAAACCATCGGCAAATACTTCAGGAAACTCGTTACGTAACGACATCGCCATTAATATAATAATAATATTCTACCACATACACACAACACCATCTAGCCCAAACTAAGCAGAGCTTGTACTATGGGTACTAGACAATGGATAAACATACATATATACTTTTTTTTTTTGTAAATACATACATATTATACATAGAAACACCCAGACCAAGACAAACATCCATGTTCATGCACACAAATATTTGTCTTGTGCGGGAATCGAACCCGCGACCACAGGCGTGGCAGTCGGTTACACTAACCACTACGCCATCGAGGCCGACATTGAGTCATCGCAGCTGTTATCTTTTATACAATAACATTCCACTATAGCTAGCTTTAAACGTTTAATCCAGGTTCGACCCATTAACGGTGGTCCACCATTCTCAATAATAAACAACTGAAGTTTGTCACGATGTTTGCCACATACAACATTCACATTAATATAGCCGATTGTTTCGATAATATCACCCGTATAGGATTTTAGAGATAACATTTTAGTCTCAATGGGGACATTAGAAAAACATTTATCGTAATATGTTTTTGAAATAACAGAAATTTTACTACCAGTATCAATTTCAAATGTACAACTTATGTTTTCAACAATTAAATTCGTATAATACGGTCCGTCACCGTCATTTTTTATCATTAAGTTGTAAAAATTAACATTACCGTCATCCGTATCAGAGTCATCTAAAAAAAACTGACCTTTATGACCTTTTACACTACCACTTTTTCTGCACATTACCTTTAAATGACCTTTTTCACCACACATATCACAGCTGTATTGTTTGAATCTACACTTGCCATCCGAATGGCCCGATTTACCGCAACGCCAACACGTACTCAGCGCGCGGGCCGCGGTGCCGGCCGCGGGCGCTGCGCTGGCGTCTCCGCGGTCTCCCGCGCCGCCTCCGCCGCGCCGCCGGGCACCGATCCGGTGCAAGCCGTCATCCGCCTGCTGGGTCGCGCTGCTGTGCATGCCGGCACCTGTCGAGCTGCTCGAAACACACGCCGTAGCCGCGTGCCGTTCCGCCGCCTCCAGTGCCAACGCCAGTTCCACAGCGCGCTTGTAGTCTATGCCACGTTCTGCGAAGATCCTTGATCTCATGTCCTCATCGACTAACCCCGACACGAATTGGTCGCGCAAACACACCTCCAGACAAGCGCCAAAGTTGCATGTCTTCGCCAAATGTTTTAGCGCTTGAAGATATTCTCGAACATTCTCACCTTGTCTTTGTACCCTCTGCCGAAAAATATGTCTCTCGGCAATTTCCGATCTATCGGGTTCCAAGTGTTCTTTCACTAACGCGACTAATTCATCGTATGATTTTGATTCTGGATTGTCCGGTGAGCACAAATCGCACATAAGTTCGTAACACTCCGCGCCCACCACCGTCACTAAGGTGGCTACTTTTAACGTGTCATCGATGCAATTCAACGCAATGAATTGATTAACACGTCGTACGTAAGCGTCCCAGTTACTACCACCTAAGTTAAAAGATTCAATCCGTCCTATAGGCATTTTCTAGCACTTTTTGAACACGCGTATAGGTAATTAAACTTTCTCGTCGCCAATGTTGTATACGGGTACAAGGGTACGTCAATGACACACAGTGGCTCGATGCGAACTGATTTATTCTTAAGTACCGACAACGTTAGACATAACAAAAACTATTTAAAGAGACTTATAGAAAAGAGACAGTTACACTAGACAGCAAATCTTTTGAAAATATATATCGACAATTCCATAATGAAATTTAAATATTCATTACACGTGTCTCTTTATTGTTAAAACATATGTTCCAAATAGGTATAGCTGATAATCATGTTTCTGCCACACAAAAGCTATAAGAAATTGGTCAGGCTTTATTACACAGTGACGCATGCATTTACGTTAACCAAACTCGCAGAAATATGTGCAGTCGTAATTCAGTTTTACAAAAACGTAATTGTACAGAAAGTTATGCACTGAAGTTGTCACTTAGTCACATCACAATAAACTTGGCAAACATGTATGTGCAATTTTATGTTGTATTTCAATACAAATCTAGTATTATATAGTTATATGCTAGAGATTTGTATTGAACATTGAAATATTTCAACATATACACAAGAAAGTTCATCATGCACAGGCAAGTCATGCATGCTTCTTACAAAATACACATACTCAATAATATGCACCTTTTATTTTGTTTTCATTTCCTTTATTATATTTTACCATTTTATAAAGTACTTTATTATTAGTAAATTCTCTAAAATTGTATAATTTATTTGAAGAGGAAGGCGCTGGTGTCTTTCGCACAGTTTATACTAGCACAGACATCGCCGTTAACTCTTATATTAAAGATCATAATTATGTGTCAATATTTTGTATAACATTTGCATAGAATAAGATATAATAATATTGTACTTCTGTTTTGTTTAATAAAGAATTATTAATATTCTCTTTTATACGGAGCCATGTCATGTCAGCCAAGATTGCAAATACGTGAGTACCCAGCTTTAGTTGCAAAAGATTTGCACAGAATGAGTTGTAGACTTCACCGTGGGTTATTTCATTAAGCCTCAGCGCTTCTGACGTCTTATTGGAAATTCTTCTATTGTGAAAGATTGTCGCCTCGCCATCTTCATTATGCTTTAGCGATTTAAAACGCTCCGAAGCTCTTTGTGTGAATTCATTTGAAGTATTGTCATGTTTGAGTTGGTATTTAGTATTTAGTGATTCGGGCTTCTGCGTGGATGATTTTAATTTGGTGGTTGGTAGCTGCGTAATATCCTTTATAAATCTTAACAATATAGTATTAATAAATCTTAAAATAATATCAGTCTTGCTTGTAAACTTTTCCATTGCTGGGCACAGGCACACTTATCAATATGAGAAGGGTTGGGGCATAGTTCAGTACGCTGTGTACGGTGGCAGATTTCACACGTTTTAGAGAACATTATTTATTACTCTCAGACATTTTTTCTCACGATGTTTTCCATCACTGTTAAAGCGAGCGACAATTAACTATTTAATATGCACGTAACTTCGAAAAGTCAGAGATGCGTGCCTTGAGATGCGGACCTCTGTGTCGCAGACCAACAATTTCCCACTAGGCTATCGCTGATAAATGAATCATAACATTACATTTAATTAAGCCCGCAATATCCGCCATTTTTACGGATCATACTATGTCACATAATTTTGATTCTATTCATGACACATAGTTTAGATTTTAAGACTGTGCCGAGCGAAATTTGCCGGAACAGGCGGTCACAGTTAAGTTGATAAAATCAACACTTTTTGTTTAATACATATATAAAATTTACATTTACCATAACAATAAATGTATTTACTCCGTGTAAAAAACCTCAAATAATTAATATTTTCGACTACAAAATTACGTAAATTTGCACGAACAATGCAAAATAATCTAAAAATCACGTAACACGAGATTTTTAGATTATTTTGCATTGTTTACATTATAACAGTAGAAATCTATCCTATTTTACAGCTTAAACGAAACATAAATAGTTATATTACAATTTGTTCGTCCCAAATATTTAAGTTATTGGTTGACAATAAAGATACATATTTATCAAAAAAGCACTTCAAATCATCCTTACAATTTTACTATGGCGGCCGCGCGTCGATCTGAATATCGCGCTGTGTCATTCAGTCTAACTGCGTCTTACGCTTGGCGCAGTCTTAAGTTGAACGTTGAACTACCAAATTTTAACATCCTTTGACTACTGATTTTAAATAAAATAGATGACAATTTACTGTTTACCGTACATCACTATCACTATATATTATAAAACCAAGACACCCCCCGCGTCTGTCTGTCTGTTCGCGATAAACTCTAAAATTACTAAACGGATTTTCATGCGGTTTTCACCAATAGATAGAGTGATTCATGAGTAAGGTTTAGGTGTATAATTTGTTAGGGTTTTGTACCTGTGGGTTTCTACCTGTGCGAAGCCAGAGCGGGTCACTAGTTCTCTTATAAATATTTGTAATATTATATAAGTTGTTACTCTATACCGTGAAATAATATTTTATTAGTTCCTAAAATAAAGTCATATATCCAAAGGCTGGTTGGGCTAGATAGAGGTGTCCTGCACCCACATATCGCATGGGTATTTTTAGGTAACAAAAGTCAAACGTATTGTCGTCTAACAGTCACATTTTTAGACCTTAGACTGAGAATTGCCATCAAAACCTAGAATCAAATCCGCCACATGACCGCATGCAAATATAAGCGTAACCTTATGCCACGGGACCAACGACGCAGTAAATAGGAGTAATATTCAAAATTCACGTTATTCATAGGGTCAGCTTTAGAACCCTTATTAAACAAGACCCCACTATTGTATTCTACATTGTGTAAGGGTCCGTATAATGTAATTAATTAATAAGTAATAAGCTATTATAGCAACTTGTAACTGACCATTCAAGAATAATTACAATAGTGGATGTTAATTATGTATCTAAATAATTACTTTAATACAGAAACATGGTAATTAATACATTTTATATAACATGCATAGACTTACCTTGCTTGTTTTTAATCCAAAAAAGGTTTGCAGCAACAATTTTTACTTTACTTCTTCTAGCCTTTATCTATAGATACTAGCAGTTGCCCACTGGTCAAAATTCGACCATGATTGATTTAAATTTTAAGTTTGATCGTTATTAAGGTTTTATTGTCTATAACTTTACCCTTATAATCACATTTCATTTAGATTTCACCAAGGCTATACAATTTACCTATCTTTTTCAAACAAATGTTTATTTACTTAACTATACTCTTTCATTGACAATATTCCTAAGCTTGCTACTTTGTTTTCTTTTTATTTATTACATATAAATAAGGTATATGTAACTATAGTTACGAAGAATAGTACGACATCAGTCGAATAATGCCGAAATACTACGAACGCGATTCGACTGCGTGTGTCAAATGCATGGTTGTGTGCGTGTAGTATTTTTTATTAATTTAATGTATTTCTAATGCATATTTTATAAAAATATTAGGATTCGCCACGCCTGCTCTATATAAACTTTAACTGTGCCAAATTTCATACTCCTCAGTCCGCGTAATTTTCGTAAAGAGGGGTACAAAGTTTTTGCTTCACGATATTATAGATATAGTCTAACCGGATTTGACTGGATATCAGTTTTTATACGGGGCGGCTGCCACCTGACCTCCGCAACCCGAAGGTTAACGATATCCTAAGGCTAGACCAGTGTTAGGATATTATAGGGCACTGACTTCCCAATAACGACTGCCGTAGATGTTTATGGCAGTCGGGATCGACGGCTTAACGTGCTCTCCGAGGCACGGAGCAGGCGATAATTGTCAATCAATACGCACATCATTTCGAAAAGTCATATAACATCCGAGAGTCAGAGGTGCGCGACGTGGGTTCGAACCGATACCCTCTGCGTTGTAGTCTGTTGGACTCCCCACTGAGCTATTTTTACTTTACAAATTTCTCAAATCATGCTCCATGCCTGTATCGCGAAGAACTTTACGAACATTAAATTGTTGACTTAGCTGTTACTAAGAACTATGTAACACAGAATCCGCTTTTTATGTCATTAGTTTAAATTAATATAAACAAAAACATCTTAGTTGGGGAAGGTATGGACATAAAAATTAAATTTAGATATTATAAATCTATCTTTTTTGTAACCTGGTCTGTAACCAGGTCTACCATAAAGTTTCTTCGGAATTTTCTTTTTACTAAATAACATTACTGCGTTGTCGGCCATCATTTTAAGAATACTTCTAGAATAGTTTTCTTTTTACAATGAAGAAACAAACAGACATTATAAATATCTTTTGGGAGATGTATACATATTTTCATTAGCTGTATGTAGCTCTAAATGTTCAACTCGCGCTCTTAAAGCCCTATACATAAAAGATGGATATTTTCAGGCCAATCTTGACGGATAGCGCGCTTATTGTTGCGCCTTGAAGACGTGATAGCGCGTCTTTATATTATTTATAAAGAATAGTGCTATATATTATCTGCCTTGTAAGTTCGATAGCGCGAGTATTTACTGTGAAATTACTATACATAAGTATAGGTTGGATTTTTGTAAAGTAATTAATTAGTTTTTTTTTTTTATGGCAAAGCTTGGCAAACCATCAGACGGATCGCCTGGTGGTAAGCGATTACCGCCGCCCATGGACACCCGCAACACCAAAAGAGTTACAAGTGCGTTGCCAGCCCTTTAAAAAGAAATGAAGGAGGGAAAGGACAAAGGAAAGGATAGGAAATGGAACGGGGTAACGGGGCCTCCGGCTCTCTCACTCACCGATACGAAACGCAACAGTACGGGTACCGTTACTTCACGCCGGTATTCTGTGAGAGGGTAGTACTACCCCGGTTGATCCGGCCCATTCATGCTGAAACCAGCTCGGATGTACTACCTTAGAAAGTTACCGTATGAGCTATATATTTTCCTACTTATTTATTGATCCACCCAGAAATTACTGGGTGACTGTATAATATTGGTAAAATTTTCGTGTGATACATTTCTATTTTTTTGGCGTACAGTGGCGCAGTGGTGAAATATACAACTGCTGTGCATGAGGTATCGGGTTCGAAACCGAAAAGTTCGGTCGGCAATGTCAAATGATTTCTCAGTAGCACCACGGAGTCGGGACTTATGCCCATTAGACATCAATAGGCTCGTCTGGTATAACGTGGGACTTAAAATCATATATAGTCCTGGACCTAAAACGTAGGTGTAAATACACCTTTGCCTACCTAGTTGGTTATGAAAGTATAAGTATTATAAAAAAACAATAAGCATTATCTTATCAAAAGGTCGCCATGCTGCATACTTTTTACATACAAGTTCACATATACAGTACGTGAACTATAAAATAACGGTTACAGGGTGCTTGTACCCGGTTTTGTAGCACGAGCGAGGTCTTACAAGAACTAATGCCTCGGTGGCAACAGCCTGTTGGCCGTTCTACGCTAACATATTGCGTATAACAAAAACATGTGGCCTTATTTTAAAGTATGTAACGTGCATATGATACAGAGTCAAGTCGGTGTAGTCAAGTTGAAACATTTTATACATATGTATATACATAGACACACCTGCTGATAAACTACATACATATTTCATCACCTATGGTTTTCGGTTTTGTGATAGGGCTGAGCATGTTACAGTATTGCACATTAGGATTCGTGCTGTAGCTCATGAATCTAATCCGAGATCTGAAGCTCGTAGACACGAATATAAACTCGTGTCTAGGAGCTTCAGATCGTCTTAAATTTAGAACATGTTTTGTGTAAGTCTGTCCTTCCTTATGGAGACAAATTATGTCTAATGTTATATACCGTAGTATCATATTCCCTTAACATTAGATAGATATTTTTTTAAGATATGTTTTATCCAGCAACGTTCTCAAAATGTATTAGCACTTCTCAGCATCAGCCAAATTTCACAATTGCCAGAATCCCTGATTTGTCACATAATAGTTGGAAATTACATTCTTCATAAGCTTCAATCTATTTTTCAAGGAATAATTTCATAGATTTCAACAGTCACAAAAGGAAGAATCAGATCAACTATTTGTGGATTAGTATGGATATTATGTAATAACTAATTAGACCTATTTTTACTACAAACTTGCACTCTTGTACTCTCTACTGCAAGAATTAGGGTAATTCTTAGTAGTAGTACAGCCTCGCTGATTTCAGCATGAATAGGCTGGCTCGACCGTGGAAGAAGTGGACTACCCTCTTACAGAATATCGACGTGAAATAGTAGTATTCCTACTGTTATGTTTCGTTCGGTGAGTGAGAGTGCCGGAGGCCTAATTATCCTCTTTCCCACTTCTCGCTCCTTCTTGATCCCACTTTTCTTTTCTCTTCTTCCTTTCCTAAAGAGTCGGCACAACGCAAGTGATGCCTCTGGTGTAGCAGGCGTCCATATGCTACGGTGACCACTGACCATCAGTTGGACCAGATTTGCCACGTTACTAGTATAAAAAAAACTTACAAGTTGTTCTAAATTTTAAAGCCCACAAACGCTGACTAGTTTCGTTGCTGTGACATTGCTTGCATTTTTCATTACTCAGCTCAAAGTTAAGACTTTCAATCAGTTTCAGAACAAATTCGTGAATATTTAATGAAAATATCGTCAAGTTGTACGTTTAAAGTTTTATAATTAGCACGATGGACGCTGTTTTTGTGAAGAAAATCTCATTAGCTGCTCGTCGTTTGAAACTGTGCCCGGTAGAAGCGAAGAGACTCATCTCGTATTACGTAAAACCTTAACAACCATAACTTTCCAAATAGTAATATACATATAATACACTTCTCATTCTTTGAGGATACATGTTTATAGCTTCTTTGTAAGTAATATGCAGAGTAAAGTAATACGTTGTATTATTTAAGTAATGCTTTAATCAAAATTAAACTATATTATACGGATTTTATCGCGTTGTTCATTGAATACTTTGTGGTGACACCGCACAGACGAAGAAGTTCCGCCTACATCTAACAGATGGCGCTACACACAACAAGCGCTCAAATGACGTCTTACTATTCTGAGTCGCACAAGTGGAGTTTACACAGTGACTAAGTATATGTTACAAACTCCCGACATCAACCGTCGAGACGCGGCCCGCCAGTCACGACAATACAATCAGCCTGGTCGGAAGATCCTCCCTTTGTGTTGGAGGGACATCACACCCTGTTCCTCTACAACTTTATTACATAATTTTGTAAACTGTTACACTGCTACTATTAAACTTTAATAATTTTAAGCTAATTAAATTATGAAAACTATTAAAACTATTTATATTTAAGTTTACACTATCCACAACGTTTCGGTTGCTTTTCAGCAGCCATGGTCACGGGGAGACTAAGATGGTAGTTGTCTCTATGATCCAGTGTAGTTATTCCAAAGTACCCGAACATAAAAATTTTATCATTGCTGTTTCTATTTATGCAGAATGAGCTCAAAGTATCATGGAGATCTAGCAATGATTTGCTTCTTCTTGGGTTTGACTATTTGAATTACTGGATCCCAAGCTGGTGGCACATTCCAACCATCTTCTCTATTTGAATTAGGATGTTTTTATTTCAATGGCCTGATTTAAGTTACAGTACTCCTACGTATTTATAAAATGATCAAAATTTAGATAGTATTATTATAAAAGGTACCGTAAAAATGAAAAATGTATAGGTTTATTTTGGTAGGTTTACATTTATTTATACAAGGTATATTACCAGTCTTAGATTTTATATAGTTTAGCAGTACGTCATCAGTTCATCAATAGTGCACGGCTTGTTACAGCACTCGTCAACAAGAGCTCGCTTGCCGCGTGCACCACCAAGCGCCCGCGCACTTGCTGGTGGCATCCACCAGCCAGCATCACGCTTCACCATGTTAGAGTTCCAACACAGAGCCGCCAGGACATTGGACAGTTGCCTTCCGCAGTACACGTTACCACTGTCGGCTGACACGTAACCAGATACTAGTACAATCAGAACTACTGCAAATAACAACTTCATAATAATATTTGTTTGGTTCTACGAAGACGATTATTTGATGATGCTGCTGTTACAAAGGATGGATTTTAAATGTGATGGTACTATAAGGTGGTTTAGCTTTTATACTAAAATCTTGATCATTAATATTCAGACTAACATGGTAATAACTAAGGGCTAGACTATTTGTCTACCTTTTACGTCACCTGGATTATTCGTGCGAATGAACACTACAAGTAGGTGATCTGAAGACACCGTAACCTATTAAATATTTTAATTCTTGCATAGCATTCATCTCATATAACAAATATGAATATTAATGACTTTTCTATGATATAAAGGTATGGAATTCTTAAGTAGCTAGCCATTCAAAGCTGAGTCTTGGTGAAGAAGCAACAACAAAGCCTTACAGACGCATTATAAACTAGTACTACCTAATTATTTGTCAATATGAAGATGTCACTGGTACTAGCCTTGGTTGTAGTAGCGTGCGGTTATGTGTCAGCTGACAATGGTAACGTGTACTGTGGGAGACAATTGTCCAATGCCCTGGCTGCTCTGTGCTGGGACTCTAACATGGTGAAGCGCGATGCTGGCTGGTGGATGCCACCAGCAAGTGCGCGGGCGCTTAGTGGTGCACGCGGCAAGCGCGGTCTTGTCGACGAGTGCTGTAACAAGCCTTGCACTATTGATGAACTGATGACGTACTGTTGAATAACTGTATCAAATCAAAGACTGTTAATATAGCTTATGTGTATAAATAAATGACAATCTAATATAATATACCTATACATTATTATTTTAGTTTTTACGGTACCTTAATAATACTATAAAAATTAGTTACGAGCCCGATCGCTCTTCAAGTTTCGCCCAGTAGGTATTTGTTAGGTTTCTTCTTAAATCCACCCAAATTTAGGAGCCCCGCGAAGCGGGGCCTGTCTTTCTATGAAAGGGGTGAAAGTCAAGGGGCGTACGGGATTGTAACCTAAAAATTTGATCTTTTTTTTATAAATATTTAGGCGGTTTCTAAATTATAACATTGACTTTAAATAATACTATTTACTGCTTTTGCTCTATATACTACATTTGATAAAGATTTAACATAGTAATGATATCGTGTTATTATGACTTACAAGAACATTTTAGATAGCCAACTAAAATGTTGTTTTTATTACTCTAAATGTAGTTGTTCTCAATCCGAATGAAGATTCTTACATCCCAGCACTTCTAAACTACAATATGATTAAGATATGTGAATTGTGACTACAGATCCAACCTTAAGCCAAAACGATCTTCTGAGATTATACACGCCATATCATAATATCTACGGCTACTAACTATCACCATCCAAAATCAACCATCCAAATCCAAATCTTTATTGCATATTATGTGTATCTTTTAGGTCACAACAGTTTGATATACTCGTAGTTTAATATAACTGCCACAGACGTTCATGACATTTAACACTAATTAGTTTTCGTCGTGTCTGTGTCTTAATTCTTTGTAAGTCATAGCTAATATTATAAATGCGAAAATGAGTTGGTTTGTTTGTTTCGTTTTCACGCCTTATCTACTCGACCGATCATCATGAAATTTTGCGTACAGGTTGTCAAGGGTACAGAAAGGTTATAGAGTAAAATTTACCAATTTACCATACTCTATATAAAGTGTATATATGGATATTCTTCCTTCATCATATTTACAGAGAACCACTGCCCATGACCAGTATTTTATAAACAAGACTGATATACAATGCACACACTGATTGCATCGTGCAACCAATCCCGAACAGTGTCGGTTATTACTTATGTGATCACCAACTAATAGTTCTGTGTCTAGATGTATTAACACTAAGTCCGTTATTATGTTTGTAAAGTCACATGCAGGGCCGTGCGCCTAATCCGGGATTCATTTTGAAAATATAAACCGGCATTAAATAGATTTAAAATAATGATAAAGACGTTCTAAACACTTGCGCAAAATCTAGGTTTTGGGAAGTTTCTATAGATATGTGAGTAGCAGTGATGTGCCTGTGTGGAAGCATAGGACCCACTTTTTATAGATATATAACCAGTAGTTGCTAAATTGAAAAGTATGTTCAAAGACTTTAAACTATTATTAATCAAAAGAATGCCAACAATTAACGAGATTATGTAGAAAATATTGTTATAGGTACCCAGTGCTATCTCTTGGCATTGTGTGGAAGACTCGCCAGTTCCACCTAATAATTTATTACAGCGCCATCTATTGAATACTTACAGAACTAAGTAGATCCATCGGTACGAGTAGAGTAGAGAGAACGCTGGCAGATTCTCGAATTTTCGAATTGTTTACATACTGGGTATGACGTTTCAAGAAAACTCCGGAAACGCTTTAACCGCGTATAAAAGGGGAAGGCCAGCGCTCGCCGAGTCAGTTTACAATCGTAAGCGGTCAAGTATTCATCGGAGCAAACGGAAGCGAAAATACTACGGAGTTTGAAACAGTTATAGTTGGAAAACTGTAGTATAGTGTTTGTTGTGTTTTAAATTTAATTGTGTGTTAGAATAAAACGTGTTTTAGTCGGTAATATTGATTACATTCTTATCTTTCGAATCCAGCACGTAACAATATGATTAAATATGTCAATATGCGATTCAAATGGCACTCCTAAAAACTAAATGGTGGTCAAAATTATAATATAAATCTTATTTATGAGGAATAAAGCTAGTCTCACTAAAAAAGTCTTACTAAACACTAGGGGTTTGTTCTCGTTTATTAACACTACATGAATCCTGTTGTGCAATAAAAATACTGTTATTCAAAATCAGCAAAAATTAATTTAAATATATTATCACTGATATATTTATTTTATTTCATGTACGCAGAGTTTCAATAATAATAGTTTTATTGCAAATTAGGATACATAATATTTATGGTGTTAAACGTATGTAGTCTTAATGAGATACAGAAAAAAATGTTAACGTATTGGTTGTTAGTAATAGGCCTTATGCTTACTTATAAAAATATCGCTAACTAGTAATTGGCTATCTCTCACACACACACATACGTTCAATCATACATACTCATCTTCAAAAACACACACACAAACACATATTCTAACACAAAACACACTATACAGATACTGACTTTTTATAACTTTTTTATTTTACTTGCATGTAAGATATCTTTATTTATTTACCCCCATTTAAAAATGTACCTACAAAGTAAAACACGTCACACACGACGTACTTACGTATTGTAATAAAGGAATCAATTTTTGAGAGCCCTGACACCCTAACACAAGTTCAATCTTAGCTTGGGTGTCAGATGGTTACAACATTGTAATAACCTACAATTTGTAAGAAAAACGTTTGATTTAGCATATTGTATGTAAAAAATTGTAAAACTGGTAATAAAGATTATTATTATTATATTATTATCTCTTCAATGAATACCTTTTGACTGTGCGTATGTCGCAGTGGTTTAAATGTTTGCCCCGCCACTGGTACTGCGCTGAGTGTTGTGGGTTTGAAACCCGCGCCAGACTAAAATTTGTTTGATCCAGAAATGGTTGTGCCGAGATTGAGTGAACATCAAAATCAAAAAAATTAAAAATAAATTTATTTAGGTTAGGTTACAAGGTAACACTTATGAATGTCAAAGTTACACAAAATTTTCCTGTGAATTTACATTTACTGCCACGTTCAGCGAAGCAAGGCTGTAGGGCTCATGAGAAGAACGGGCAAGAAACTCATGGCCACTCTTTTTAATCGCCAAGTTTACAATAATAAGTGTTTTTTGTGTCCGTTTTTTGAATGTTTGTAGAGTCCCCTGCGATACCGGAAATATTCTAAGTGCGAGAGTAATCATTTATAAAAAAAACTCTCAAATCATTGACTAACAATAATTACCTTTTGATCAACGTTTTGCTGTGCCTTAACTAACACTCAAGGCTGAGTAACGTTTATCGGCAAGATGTTTTCTAATTAGTCGTTTGTTAATACTTAGCTACCTGTTAAATATTTGAGACCGGTTTATAAATAAGGCTGATCCTGATATTGTTAGTTACATAAGAAATATTTATTTATATATATATATATATATATATATATATATATATATATACATATATATATATATATATATATATATATATACATATATATATATATATATATATATATATATACCTAATACTTCTTATTTAAGTCATAAGTGAAACACTAAATTAATCGCTGAGGCCTCGATCTCGACCCATATATAGTATTATAAAACTATAAATAAGTTGTGTCTATACATCATCCTCCTCTATAAATCAAATATGTTACTTTAGTACATAATAACAGACTTTTAATTGTGTTTATCACGGGATAGTGTAATGATTAAATGTATAAAAATCTAACGCCGGCCTCAGTGCTTGTGGATCCGAAACTGTGTGGTTTGTTGTTTGCTCAATCAAGCTTCACGCAAAAACACTGAACGGCTTCAGATGTTTTTATAGTTGGATAATATGTCGCTTCACTTAAATCGTAACCACGATTCTTTTAAATTTAATTTGAACCAAAGTTATGGTACAGAGTGAGGTTGATGTAAAAGTCATTTGAGGCGAATTGTGGAGGCATAACTTAGTACTTAACGGAAGTATTGTGAAAATACAGAACACGTTACGTTTATCTAAATAATTATTCATTTATTTACAGTTACTTTGTTTACAATCATCTTTATCTTATATATTTCAGCAGTACGTCATCAGTTCATCTATAGTACAGGGCTTGTTGCAACACTCGTCGACAAGACCGCGCTTGCCACGTGCACCACCAAGCGCCCGCGCACTTGCTGGTGACATCCACCAGCCAGCATCGCGCTTCACCATGTTAGAGTCCCAGCACAGAGCCGCCAGGACATTGGATAGTTGTCTCCCGCAGTACACGTTACCACTGTCTGCAGACACGTAACTGCTCGCTAAAACGACTAAGGTTAGTACCAGAGACAACTTCATACTGGCTGTAAAAATTAGGCAGTAATAGTTGATTAATGTGTTTGTAAGTCTTGGTTGTTGCTTCTACACCAAGACTCAGCTTTGAATGGCTAGCTACCTAAGAATTCCATACCTTTATACTAAGAGACGGTTCATTAATATTCATACTTATTGTATGATATATGAATATACTGTGTAACAAATTAAAATATTAAAAAGGTCACGGTGTATTCAGAACACCCACTTGTAGTATTCATTCATACGAATAATCCAGGTGACATACAAGGTGAACGAATAGTCTAGCCCTTAGGTGTTACCATGTTAGTCTGAATATTAATGAGCAAGATTTTAGTATAAAGGTTTAACCACCTAATACTACCATCACATTTAACATCCACCCCTTGCAATAGCAGCAACATCGGAATTCGTCGTCTTAGAATCCAACAGTCATTATGAAGTTGATATTCGCTGTATTTCTGATTGCAGTAGTATCTCGTTACGTGTCAGCTAACAGTGGTAACGTGTATTGCGGGCGACAACTATCCAATGTCCTGGCTGCTCTGTGCTGGGACTCTAACATGGTGAAGCGCGATGCTGGCTGGTGGATGCCACCAGCAAGTGCGCGTGCGCTTGGTGGTGCACGCGGCAAGCGCGGTCTTGTCGACGAGTGCTGCAACAAGCCCTGCACCATTGATGAACTGATGACGTACTGCTAAACTATTTGAAATCTAAGACTGTTAATATAGCTTATGTGTATAAACAAATAAAAATCTAACATAATAGAAATATGCATTATTATTTTCGTTTTTGCGGTACCTTAAATCATTTTTTTTTTTTAAATTTCGATTTTTAAATACCTAGATGCACTGTAAATTAAAACATTGACTTTAAATGATACTACTTATTACAAACACGGTAATATACAAAAGTATATTACCGTGTTTTTGTATATTACCTACGAGAAATATAGGTATAACATGGTAATTATATCGTATATTTTATTATGTCTTATAAGAACATTTCAGATAGCAAACTAAAATGTTATTTATATCTGTCTAAATGTAGTCGTTCTCACTCCAAATGAACATTCTTACATACCTGCACTTCTAATATGACTAGTGACAAAAAATGCAACTCTAAAGTAAAACGATCTTCTAAGATTAAACACATGTCAGGATATACTATGTCACGCGGACCGAAGCGCGGCGCGGCAGCCGAGCGCGAGTCAGAGTGGAGGGGGCGCACCTCTTCCGCTACTGCCGGCGTTAGCCGATATATAACCCGAGGCCGCTCTGGTGCAAGCCTCACGGGTTGGGAGCCTTCTGCGCTGACCCACAGTCCGCGTAAAATTGTCAAGGCCACCTGAGGCCAATAACTAAGACACCTAAAAAATAAAATAGTGCATGCCTCTTCCGCTGTGCTGCCGTGACGAACATAAATGGTCTTTCTATTGAGACCACGTAGCGAGCCTTCTAAGAACCATGCCCTGATCTTCTGCTTAACGTGCTTGCTTAACAAGTTGTTATCTGAAATCATTTCAGATAACAACTTGTACAGATAAAACAGAATTATATAAAATAATATTAGACTACACTTTAAGCAGGAGATCAGGGCGTGGTTCTTAGAAGGCTCGCTACGTGGTCTCAATAGAAAGACCATTTATGTTCGTCACGGCAGCACAGCGGAAGAGACTTGCACCATTTTTTTTTAGATGTTAGTTATTTGCCTCATGTGGCCTTGACAACTTAACTGTGGGTGTGGACTGTGGGTGAGCGCAGAAGGCTCCCAACCCGTGAGGCTTGCACCAGAGCGGCCTCGGATTATATATCGGCTACCGCCGGCAGTAGCGGAAGAGGGGCGCCACCTCCACTCTGACTCGCGCTCGGCTGCCGCCCCGCGCTTCAGTCCGCGTGACATAGTATATCCTGACATGTGTTTAATCTTAGAAGATCGTTTTACTTTAGGGTTGCATTTTTAGTCACTAGTCACATTAGAAGTGCAGGTATGTAAGAATGTTCATTTGGAGTGAGAACGACTAAAATAACATTTATATTATAATTTAATTAAAAACATTTCAATTATATTTTATAATATCAGTAAAATTAAATATCGATAAATTAATTTTCTTTGATTTTAAATAATAATATTTTTATTGCACAATAGGATTTATGGAATGTTAATTAATAAACAAAAACAAAACCCTATTTTTGTTATTTATGTGAAATAAGGTTGGTAATATTTTACTTTATTTATCTTATTTTTTACGCTGATTGTTAATAATAATATTTTTATTGCAAAGTCTGTATACGTGAAGCAAAAATGTTGTACCCCTTTTAATGAAAATTGCGCGGACGGAGGAGTGTAAAATTTGGCACAGTTAAAGTTTATATAGAGAAGGAGTGGTAAATCCTTATATTTTATAAAATATGCATTAAATTAATGAAAAACACTACACGCACACAACCATGCATTTGACACACGCAGTCGAATCGCGTTCGTAGTATTTCGGCATTGTTCGTCTGACATCGTACAATTCTTTGTGACTATGGTTACATACCTATACCTTATTTATATGTAATAAAGAAAAAAGAAAACAAAGTAGCAAGCTTAGGAAAATCGTCAATGAAAGAGTACCTATAGTTAAGTAAATAATAATTTGTTTGAAAAAGATAGGTAAATTAACCTGTATAACCTTGGTGAAATCTAAATGAAATTTGATTATAAGGGTAAAGTTATAAATAATAAAATCTTAATAACGATCACACTTAAAATTGAAATCAATTATGATGAAATTTTGAGCACTAGGCGACCGCTAGTAGTTTCGCCAGCTAGGTATTACAGGTCCAATATAATAGGTGACGAGCCTATAGTTGTCTTTCGGAGACATATAATTGCATAATAAACTTATAAAAAACTACTAAAAGCATTTTAAGTGAAACGCTGTTAAATTTATCGTTGAGGCCTCGAACTCACGAGCTAATGCTTGCTGCTTGAATTTGTACCCATTCTTTGACGAAATTTTTCCTCTAAATAAAACGTTATAATATAATAATATATATATATATAATATAATAATATATATGTACTCTAATTTTGCCGAAACCATTATTCTAATTAAGAAAAAATATGGTCAGGGTTATTCTATATCACCAGTAGAATACGTGGTTAAAAGGAATTACACGATTTCAAAATCACCCTGTATATATATATATATATGTATTAGACGCGGTTCATATACGTAAAAAAACTTGGACTGCGCAATACCTATCTATAGTATTATAAATAAATTGTTTCTATACTTTAACCGGTTTTCCCTCCGACGAATAACAAAATTTCTATTGTGTGTATCACGGATGTATTAAAAAAAAAAAATCACACCTCAGAATCCAGGCACAATGCTTATTCATTATGTCTTGGGCTGAAACTATTTGGTTTTCCTTCATGTTTATTTCCTCGTTGAAGTTTAACTCAAAAGCACTGAATGGCTTCAGATGTCTTAACATTTAAATAACTTATCGCTTAACTTAAATCCTAACCACTTCTTTTAATTTTGTTTAGATCCAAAGTTATGGTGCATAGAAACTGCACGGATGGTGTAAAAGTTTCAGCGGTGGCCTCGCTAGTGCCTTTGCGTCGAGTGTTGTGCATTCAAATCCCACACGGGACAAAACATTTTGTAAACCACAAATGGTTGTTACGAGTCTGGATGTTCTTTGTGACCGTTGTTTGAATGTTTACAAAGTCCCCCGCGATACAGGAACGATTCCTAGTGCGGGGGTAGTCTCAATGGCGTAGTGGTTAGTGTAACCGACTGCCACGCCTGAGGTCGCGGGTTCGATTCCCGCACAAGACAAATATTTGTGTGCATGAACATGGATGTTTGTCTTGGTCTGGGTGCTTCTATGTATAATATGTATGTATTTACAAAAAAAAAAAAATATATATGTATGTTTATCCATTGTCTAGTATCCATAGTACAAGCTCTGCTTAGTTTGGGCTAGATAGTGTTGTGTGTATGTGGTAGAATATTATTATTATTATTGTTATTATTATTAAAAAAAGAAAATAGTGTGATCCATGTAAAAGTCATTGGTCGTTCGAACTGTGGAGGCATAACTTAGTTTTTAACGCCAGTATTTTGAAAATTGAGAACACATTTATCGAAGTAATAATTTATTTATATACAGTAACTTTGTTACAATAATCTTTATCATATACGTCTTAGCAGTACGTCATCAGTTCATCGATAGTACAGGGCTTGTTGCAGCACTCGTCGACAAGACCGCGCTTGCCGCGTGCACCACCAAGCGCCCGCGCACTTGCTGGTGGCTTCCACCAGCCAGCATCGCGCTTCACCATGTTAGAGTCCCAGCACAGAGCCGCCAGGACATTGGATAGTTGTCTCCCGCAGTACACGTTACCACTGTCTGCAGACACGTAACTGCTCGCTACAACGACTAAGGTTAGTACCAGAGACAACTTCATACTGGCTGTAAAAATTAGGCAGTAATAGTTGATTAATGTGTTCGTAAGTCTTGGTTGTTGCTTCTACACCAAGACTCAGCTTTGAATGGCTAGCTACCTAAGAATTCCAAACCTTTATACTAAGAGACGGTTCATTAATATTCATACTTATTGTATGAAATATGAATATATTGTGTAACAAATTAAAATATTAAAAAGGTCACGGTGTATTCAGAACACCCACTTGTAGTGTTCATTCATACGAATAATCCAGGTGACATACAAGGTAAACGAATAGTCTAGCCCTTAGGTGTTATCATGTTAGTCTGGATATTAATGAGCAAGATTTTAGTATAAAGACTTAACCACCTAATGCTACCATCACATTCAACATCCACCCCTTGCAATAGCAGCAACATCAGAATTCGTCGTCTTAGAGTCCAACAGTCATTATGAAGTTGATATTCGCTGTAGTTCTGATCGCAGTAGTATCTCGTTACGTGTCAGCTAGCAGTGGTAACGTGTATTGCGGGAGACAACTGTCCAATGCCCTGGCTGCTCTGTGCTGGGACTCTAACATGGTGAAGCGCGATGCTGGCTGGTGGATGCCACCAGCAAGTGTGCGGGCGCTTGGTGGTGCACGCGGCAAGCGCGGTCTTGTCGACGAGTGCTGCAACAAGCCCTGCACCATTGATGAATTGATGACGTACTGCTAAACTATGTGAAATCTAAGACTGTTAATATAGCTTATGTGTATAAATAAATAAAAATCCAACATAATAGAAATATGCATTATTATTTTCGTTTTTGCGGTACCTTAAATAATAATATTTTCAAAATTTAGATATTTTAAATACCTAGATGCACTGTAAATTAAAACATTGACTTTAAATGATACTACTTATTACAAACACGGTAATATACAAAAGTATATTACCGTGTTTTTGTATATTACCTACGAGAAATATAGGTATAACATGGTAATTATATCGTATATTTTATTATGTCTTATAAGAACATTTCAGATAGCAAACTAAAATGTTATTTATATCTGTCTAAATGTAGTCGTTCTCACTCCAAATGAACATTCTTACATACCTGCACTTCTAATGTGACTAGTGACAAAAAATGCAACCCTAAAGTAAAACGATCTTCTAAGATTAAACACATGTTAGGATATACTATGTGACGCGGACCGAAGCGCGGCGCGGCAGCCGAGCGCGAGTCAGAGTGGAGGTGGCGCACCCCTTCCGCTACTGCCGGCGTTAGCCGATATATAACCCGAGGCCGCTCTGGTGCAAGCCTCACGGGTTGGGAGCCTTCTGCGCTCACCCACAGTCCGCGTAAAGTTGTCAAGGCCACCTGAGGCCAATAACTAAGACACCTAAAAAAAAAAATGGTGCATGCCTCTTCCGCTGTGCTGCCGCGACGAACATAAATGGTCTTTCTATTGAGACCACGTAGGGAGCCTTCTAAGAACCACGCCCTGATCTTCTGCTTGACGTCTAGTCTAATATTATTTTATATAATTCTGTTTTATCTGTACAAGTTGTTATCTGAAATACAACCTTTAAATTTTGTAATATAATTTTTAATTATCTCCACTTAATTCATTTCCAGGTCAACCACGCCTCTAATGCGGGTTAGACTAACTAAAACGTTACAACTTCTATTACTATTGAACTTCCAGCCAAATCTTCATTGCATATTATATGTACGTTTTGTGCATTATAGGTTTATATAGTTCAATACAACTGCCACAGATGTTCAGTAACACACATGACATTTAGTGCTAACTGGATATCATGGTCAGCGAGTCGTGACTCTTTTTTTAAGACCCCTTTTGCACTAATCGTAAAGTCATTACGAACATTCAAACAACGGACACAAAGAACACCCAGACTTGAAACAACCATTTATGGATCGCACAATTTTTGTCCCTTATGGGCATCGAACCCACAACACTAAGCGTGGCGGCAGTGGCGAGGCGAACTGCTACGCCATCCGTGCTGTCATTTCACGTCTGTTTGAATGGTCTATATTAGTTTGATAACGAGATTATATTAAACACACGATATTGAGACTTCACTTAGTACAAGAAGGGTCAAGCCAAAATATGTATATACGGTGAGGTTATGTGTAACTTGACCATTATATTTATAGACAGCCACTGCCCATAACAAGCAATAGTACAATAATTCTAAACAAAACTGATATTCACACGGTGCAAATAAGCTCGAGCAGCGTCAGTTATTATTACTTATGTGATTAATAATTAATAGTTTTGAATCTGGGTGTACTTTCTGTCCATTAATTGTATGTTCGTTAAGTTCAACGACGCATGGCCTGACGCCCAAGATACGTTGTTATTTTTGGATTTAAACGAAATAGAATAAATATAAAATAGTGATATTTACGCTCATGAATACTTGCGCAAAATGTAGGTTTTAATAATTATGTGAGTAGTAGTGGTGTGCCTGTGTGGAAGTATAAAGCTCATGTTTTTATAGGGGGGTGTAGTCAGTAGTTGCCAGAGAGAAAAAGTATGCTCAAAGACGTTAAACTATTATTAATCAGAAGAATGCCAACGACTAACGAGATTGTGTATAAGATATGATCAACATTCATTAAGCGATTCAAATAGCACTCGTAAAAAATAAACTTTGAAGTATAATTTTGATTAACATTTAATCAAAATTATACTTCAAAGTTTCCTCGATACAGGCTTGCCTAGTGAAAAAACCAAAGGAGACTTAGGGTTTGAAATTAAGCTCTCTGCAAAATGTATGCAAAAAATAAATAAATAAATATAAATAAGTACTATAAATGTTATTTATGTGAAATAAAACTTACTAGCTTTATTTCACATAAAATAACATTTATATTATAATTTAATTATAAACATTTCAATTATATTTTATAAAATCAGTAAAATTTAATATAGATAAATAAATTTTCTTTGATTTTAAATAATAATATTTTAATTGCACAATAGGATTCATGAAATGTTAATTAATAAACAAAAACAAAACTATTTTTGTTATTTATGTGAAATAAGGTTGGTAATATTTTACTTTATTTATCTTATTTTGTACGCTGATTGTTAATAATAATAATTTTATTGCAAAGTCTATATACGTAAAGCAAAAATGTTGTACCCCTTTTAACGAAAATTGCGCGGACGGAGGAGTGTAAAATTTGGCACAGTTAAAGTTTATATAGAGAAGGAGTGGTAAATCCTTATATTTTATAAAATATGCATTAAATTAATGAAAAACACTACACGCACACAACCATGCATTTGACACACGCAGTCGAATCGCGTTCGTAGTATTTCGGCATTGTTCGTCTGACATCGTACAATTCTTTGTGACTATGGTTACATACCTATACCTTATTTATATGTAATAAAGAAAAAAGAAAACAAAGTAGCAAGCTTAGGAAAATCGTCAATGAAAGAGTACCTATAGTTAAGTAAATAATAATTTGTTTGAAAAATATAGGTAAATTAACCTGTATAACCTTGGTGAAATCTAAATGAAATTTGATTATAAAGGTAAAGACATCAAATATTTAAGAATGGCAAGCTCCAGCCCATTTGGGCGCAGCCAACTAATGGAAAGAAGCCCTCCGCCATCACCATTGCCCTTACCGTCTCCTCGTAAGGACGTAAAGCCGCCTGCTGCCGCTGCTGAGCCATTTGAGGTAATCCCTACAGCAGATATACAGAGATGGATGAAGGTTATAGATACCTATTTGAGTGAGGTCTCTACCATTGCTGCAGAGAGCAAGTTAAACTCGGAACTCAAACTACGAGTTACAAATTTGTGCCGCAAAGTAAACAATGCCTCATCTGAAATGGCTGTACATTATCAGTCGCTTAAACAGAAAGCCCTACAAGCACAAACCACAATTCAGCACCTACAGGAAACGCAAAATATTAGACACGATATTAGAAAAGCAGTGAATGGAAACTGCAGCCAGACCGATAAGAATTCGTTTGCTGACATGGTCAAGAAAGACATCAATACTTTTGTCCACCCTAACAACATTAGCGCTGCACTATTTATCCGACGGACAAAAGTAAAAGCAGTGACGACACAAAGGCTTTGATTCAGACCATAATTTCACCCGAGGAAATGAAATTACACGTGCGTGGCGTCAGAAAAATAAAAAATGGCGGTGTTGTCATCAGCACAGAAAATAGAGATGATATTGAAAAGCTTAAAGGCTCAAGTAGACTCATTGCCTCAGGCCTTTCTGTTGAAGAGCGTGCTAAGCGACGACCTAGGATATTAGTTATAGGTGTTCCTACTGCACTCAGTGAAAAAGAGGTCTTTGAGTGTATTTTTGAGCAAAACCTGGCTCAAAAATACCCAGATAAGACACGGGAGTCATTTCTAGGCTCTACCAAATTGTCTCACAAGTCTGGAAAGAAAAATACTTCTATGTGTAATTACATCATAGAAGTACCATCTGCCATCAGAAAAGCCCTTGTCTACCAGGAGAGAGTTTTTATAAACTGGACATCATGCCCAGTAAGAGACTTTACTCTCGTGACAAGGTGTTACAATTGCAAACAATATGGCCATGCTGCGAAATTCTGCCGCGAAACAACACCGACTTGTGGACACTGTGGTGAAGCTGGTCATACAATTAAAGAATGCAAAAAGACATCGCCACCGGCCTGCGCAACTTGCAAAAGATTTAAGAAGTTCAATGACCACCAAACCGGACACGAGAACTGCCCCGCTCGAAAGTATGCTGAAGACAGGTATTTAAACTCAGTTGACTATGAAGGCGCCTACGAGCGCCGATAATAAGAAAGAAGCACATCTACAGGTACCTTTAACCGCGCCTAATCATGGCTAATAAACTAATTGATGATCTTGACGAGCTTTCAATTTCAGACTCTAAGGTCTGTAAAATTGAAGATTGTCTAAGCTTATTTCCATCATATGACAAAAGTCTAACGATTATGACGCAAAATATTCGTAGTATTTATAAGAATTTTCAGGAACTTGAAATACTGTTGCATACTATAGCAATAAATTGTGACATATTAGTGTTATCTGAATGCTGGTTATCTAAAAGATCCATTGGACTACCAACACTAGCTGGATATAAATCGTTTTGTAGCGAAAATATAATTAACCAAAACGATGGCCTAGTAGTATACATTAAAAATGATTTAAATGCTGTAATAGAAAAACCAAGTATTCACGACTGTAACAGTCTGCTCCTTAAAATTAATAATGACACTGCCATTTTGTCAATATACAGGCCGCCATCGCTAAATGTAGATAAGTTCCTGAACTCCCTTGACTTAGCACTAAACAATCTATCATCATATAAAAATATTATTATAACGGGTGACATAAACATAAATATTATATCAGGGAGAAATTACATCCGAGGACATGATTACCTTAACATATGCTCTTTTCACGGTCTCTTGCCAGCCCATACCTTTCCTACTCATCAAAGTGGATCTTGCTTAGACCACTTCATTATTAAAACAAGCCAACCATCATGTACTTTTGTTACTAACTCAACAATCACAGATCATCATGCTGTCTTACTAATAATAAAACTATCACTTCATAAAAATAAATGCACACATAGCTTTACTAAACTAAACATAGAAAACCTCGCATTTTTACTCATGTGCTGACCCCAACATTTCACTCGATTACCTCATAAATGCATTACAACATATTATTCACAAAAATACAACAATTATAAAATTATCTAACAAACATAAAATAACAAAGCCTTGGATTACACAAGGACTTTTGCGATGCATTAGGCATAGAGATAAACTACATTTGTTAGCAAAAAACTCACCTGATAATGAGATTATGTCTGTGACTTACAAAAGGTACAGAAATTTTTGTAACAAACTTCTTAAGAAATTAAAACTTCAATATAACAAGACAGAATTGGAAAAGGCGGGCACTAATAATAAGCTTGTTTGGAAATTTATAAAATCCTGCTCTTTTATCACAAAACCTCAAGAACCAGCTATAGATCTGCTTCAATCAGAATCAAATCCAACACTAGCGTTGAATAAAGTTAATAATTTTTTCGCTAATGTCGGTAACGTACTAAGCGAAAAAATTACATCTCAGAGCAACATTTCATCACATCATACCCCCATCAGATCGCCTACCTCAAGCCTTAAATCTTTTGTTTTATTAGACACTGATGTTGACGAAGTTGTCCAAATAATAACGGGTCTGAAGGACACTTATGCGGTAGGATGGGATAATATACCTACGAACATAGTCAAAAGGTTTAAGCACTTCCTTGCGCCTCCTTTAACGCATATTTTTCAAATCTGATCACATAGTGGCTAACATGGACAACGGGATGCATGCTGTTGGGATCTTTGTAGACCTTGCCAAAGCTTTTGACTCTGTTTCAGTTCTTATACTACTAAAAAAGCTTGAATATGTGGGAATAAGAGGTACACAATTAGAATTATTTACAGATTATCTTAGGGACAGATATCAATGCGTTAAAATTGGTAAATGCCTTAGTTCAGATATCCTCAATGCTCCTTATGGGGTTCCTGATCTCCATAAATGACTTATGCAACCTAAAACTCCAAAATGGTATCATAGTGTCTTATGCAGATGATACAGCACTATTATTCACGGGCAAAACTCGGACTGAAGCGACTACACACGCTCAGCATGGCTTCAATACAGTTAGTAAATGGCTTTTTGATAATGTACTAACCCTAAATACCCAGAAAACAAAATATATTCACTTCTCAATGCGCAACAACACACATGATTCACCAAACGACATGTTATTTGCTCACAATAATAAATGTCATTTACACGCTGACGCCGCATGCACTTGTCCTACTTTAGAATCAACACATTTTATAAAATACCTCAGCCTAACGCTTGACGCTAATCTAAATTTTCGCAATTACATTGATTTATTATGTAAGAGAGTACGAAAGTTAATATTTATTTTTAAAACCATTCGTGGAGCTGCTAACTTTAAATTACTAAGACAAGTATACCTGTCACTATGTCAGTCAATCATATCTTACTGCTTTACCTCATGGGGCGGAACATTTAAAACAATTTTATTGCCACTGGAACGAGCTCAACGAGCTATTCTAAAAGTGGCGACGTTTCGACTTTTCATGTTTCCTACCTATGAGTTGTACCAATCCACTAATGTCCTAACTATTCGCCAATTGCTTATTCTGTACACCGTGCTTAAACAACATGCACTACTTCTATTCAGACCACTTCCTCCAGACAAGAGACGAAAAGATTTAGTATGTACTAAGCTTCATGCCAAACATGCCTTTGTAAATAAATTCTTCTTATTCCTAGGACCATTTTTATATTATAGATTAAATAGAATTTTAGATATATATAGTCTAAGTTATAAACAATGTAATGTTATTGTTACCAAACACCTGCAAACACTGACCTACTCCGATACGGAGAATTTGCTTACAGTCGTAAAATAGCCTTAAGTCATCAGTAGTTTGTAATAATATTATGTAATTTAAGTTATTTTTATTGTGTCAATATACATATTTTATTTTAAGTTTATGCACATTGACCTCAACTCTAATATTATTTGGCATATATTTTATTTTTGTAAGTAGAGAAATAGCCTGAAACACAGGTCTAAACCTAGTTCAGGCAACCACTTTATAAAAACCTAGCGCTTGAAGTTAAATTAGAATGCACAATGTCGGCCGTTTAAAGTATACCTAAGTAAAACATGTACCAGATTAAAGATAGTTATAATTTATTGTAGTATAATATTATTTTAGACTAATAACAAAAATGTATACCTATGTATTATTATTATTGAATAAATTATTATTATTATATATAGATCAAAATTTAGCTGATTCTGGTGGATTCCCTGTAGCTAGAAATTTAATCCACCAAGTAAAATCGGTATAGAAATGGGCTAAAATTAAAAAAAAATCATAAAGTCTCCACGGGCTGAGTTTTTGTTTTTTTTTTTAAGTTCTCGGGTCTTCCGCTAGTAGTATTCTTCAAAATATCCGTCGACCGACATTTAAACAAGTAACAGTATCTGAGCTTCTTAAAATATCATTGATAGCTGAAGTCAAGCCAAAATTTTAGTTCTTCACTATCGAAAGCAAATAAATTCTAAATTTTAGTGGACCCCTGCTTACGAATTGTGAACCCCCATTCTTTTGTCACGCCAACCTAGACCTCCGTCGGGTCTCCTGGACCACTTTGGGAATTACTGGTTTAAATGGTCTATATTAGTTTAATGACGAGTCAGCCCATGACCAGCAATAGTACAGTAATAAACAAGACTGATATACATACATCCGGCGCAGGCCCAAACAGCGTCAGTTATAATGTATGTCATCCACAAATAGTCCTGGGTCTGGGTGTACTTTGTATCCGTTAATTGTATATTTGTAAAGTCTCCACGACGCTCGGCCTAAAGCCTAATACGGGAGTTGTCATTTTTGGATTATAACGAAATAGAATAGATATAAATAGTGATATATACGCTCATGAATACTTGCGCAAAATGTAGGTTTTCATAGGTCATCATTTCATAGTTATGTGAGTAATAGTGGTGTGCCTGTGTGGAAGTATAAAGCTCATGTTTTTATAGGGAGGTGTAGTCAGTAGTTGCCAAAGAGAAAAATATGCTCAATGACGTTAAACTATTATCAATCTCACATCGAATGGCCCTATGTACAAGAAAGTGCAGGCCGTACCGGAAGTGATGTTCCATGACCTAAGCTCAAACGAGCTTTACCACCCCACCGCCAACGAACTCACCGTGGAACGAGGCTCTTCAAAGGATCAGCCAGAACCAACGATTAACGAGATTGTGTAGAAGATATGATCAACATTCATTAAGCGATCCAAATAGCACTCGTAAAAAATAAATGTTAGTCAAAATTATACTTCACGGTGTCCTCGATACAGACTTGCCTAGTGAGAAAACCAAAGGAGAATTAGGTTTTGAAATTAAGCTCTCTGCAAAATGTATGCAAAAAATAAATGAATGAAAACTATAAATGTTATTTATGTGAAGTAAAACTTACTAACTTTATTTCACATAAAATAACATTTATATTATAATTTAATTAATAACATTTCAATTATATTTTATAAAATCAGTAAAATTTAATATAAATTAATTAATTTTCTTTGATTTTAAATAATTATAATTTTATTACATAATAGGATTCATGAAGTGAAAATTAATAAACAAAAACAAAACCCTATTTATGTTATTTATGTTAAATAAGGTTAGTAATACTTTACTTTATTTATGTACTAACCTTATCCTTCCTTACTTATAATAACTATAAATAAAAAAATTAAAAACCCCCGATTCAAAATTCATTCGAGACAAATAACAAAGAATTTGTGAAATAAAAATGTAATTCGCCATTTTGTGGTGGCGGCCATCTTGGATTTGAAATTTATCATAGTGTATAGTATTCTACTAGTCAAGCCCTTTCATTTAATACTCATATTGAGGGAGTTGTGAAAAAATATGTAATACGCCAATTTGTGGCGGCGGCCATCTTGGACCAATTTTCATCAAACAACTAAGAAAACACTCCACTAATTCAACTTTCAAACAAAATAAGCAAAATTAGAATCGGTTCATCTGTTCGCGAGCTACGATGCCACAGGCAAACACACACACACACACACACACACACACACACACACACACACTTCACACACACACACACACACACACACACACACACTTCACACACACATACACACACACACACACACACACACACATACACACACTTCACACACACGTCAAATTTATAACACTCCATCGTTTTAGCGTCGGGGGTTAAAAATCGCATCGCTTGGTAGGTTTTGCGCGCGGCTATGCTCGCGTAAAAGTAAGTTAGATTATGTTAGTAACAGTACGTTTTTTTAAATAAAATATGCCCTGTTACTCAATGATAGTATATCTTTCTAATAATAAAATAATTTTAAAATTGGTTGATTAGTTTTCAATTAAATCCTTACAAACAAACAAAAAAAAATCTTTCTTCTTTATAATATTAGTATGGACTGGAACTTAAGTACCTCTTTACTGAATACCTCTTAAATGAAAGACAAATAATTAACTTTTGACCAACGGCCCGCTGCTGTTCCTATACTTAAAGTTCAACTAACACTTAAGGCTAAGAAACGTTTATCGGCGAGATGTTTTATAGCTAGTTGTTTGTTAAAACTTAGCTCTCTATTAAATATACGAGACTGGTTTATAAATAAGGCTGATCATTCTGATATTGTTAGTCAACCTAAACGCACGACCAAATATTCAAGACCATATATGAGGTGTATAATAAACCCACGGTTCGCCACTTAGGTATTTATTACAGGTCTCATGTAATAGGTGACGAGCCTATAGTTGCCTTTCGGACCCATATAATTGCATAATAAACTTATAAAAATCTACTAAAAGCATTTAAAGTGAAACGCTGTTAAATTTATCGTTGAGGCCTCACGAGCTAATGCTTGCTGCTTGAATTTGTTCCCATTTTTTGACGAATTATCTCTACTAACTAACACGTGTTATATCTTTGACATCATTCATTTACGAAAAAACAATTGGACTGCACAATATCTATCTATGTATAGTATTATCAAACTATAAATAAGTTGTTTCTATACTTCGACCGGTTTTTCCTCCGATGAATAACATAATTTCTATTGTGTTTATCACGGGATAACGAAATTATATTAATGAATTAAAAAACCTAACTCAGAATCCAGACACAATGCTTATTCATTATATCTTGGGCTGAAACAGTTTGGTTTTTCTTCATGTCTATTTGCTCGTTCAAGTTTAATTGAAAAGCACTGAATGGCTTTAGATGTTTTAACATTTAGATAACTTGTCACTTAACTTAAAACCTAACCACTTCTTTTGATTTTGTTTAGATCCAAAGTTATGGTGCATAGCAACTACACGTATGACGTAAAAGTTTAAATGGTCGCCTCTCCACTGCCAGTGCGTCGAGTGTTGTTCATTCAAATCTCACATGGGACAAAACATGTTGTAATCCACAATTGGTTGTTACGAGTCTAGATGTTCTTTGTGACTGTTGTTTGAATGTTTGCAAAGTCCCCCGCGATACAGAGATATTTCTAGTGCATGGGTAGTCTTTAAAAAAAGAAAATAGTGTGATCCATGTAAAAGTCTTTGGTCGTTCGAACTGTGGAGGCATAACTAAGTTTTTAATGTTAGTATTTTGAAAACTAACACATTTATCTAAATAATAATTTATTTATTAACAGTAACTTTGTTTACAATCATCTTTATGATACACATTTCAGCAGTACGTCATCAGTTCATCGATAGTACACGGCTTGTTGCAGCACTCGTCGACAAGACCGCGCTTGCCGCGTGCACCACCAAGCGCCCGCGCACTTGCTGGTGGCATCCACCAGCCAGCATCGCGCTTCACCATGTTAGAGTCCCAGCACAGAGCCGCCAGGACATTGGACAGTTGTCTCCCGCAGTACACGTTACCACTGTCTGCAGACACGTAACTGCTCGCTACAATGACTAAGGTTAGTACCAGAGACAACTTCATACTGGCTGTAAGAATTAGGCAGTACTAGTTGATTAATGTATTTGTAAGTCTTGGTTGTTGCTTCTACACCAAGACTCAGCTTTGAATGGCTAGCTACCTTAGAATTCCATACTTTTATACTAAGAGATGGTTCATTAATATTCATACTTATTGTATGAGATATAAATATACTGTGTAACAAATTAAAATATTAAAAAGGTCACGGTGTATTCAGAACACCCACTTGTAGTGTTCGTTCATACGAATAATCCAGGTGACATACAAGGTAAACGAATAGTCTAGCCCTTAGATGTTACCATGTTAGTCTGAATATTAATGAGCAAGATTTTAGTATAAAGGTTTTACCACCTAATTCTACCATCACATTTAACATCCACCCCTTGCAATAGCAGCAACATCGGAATTCGTCGTCTTAGAATCCAACAGTCATTATGAAGTTGATATTCGCTGTATTTCTGATTGCAGTAGTATCTCGTTACGTGTCAGCTAACAATGGTAACGTGTACTGCGGGAGACAACTGTCCAATGTCCTGGCGGCTCTGTGCTGGGACTCTAATATGGTGAAGCGCGATGCTGGCTGGTGGATGCCACCAGCAAGTGCGCGAGCGCTTGGTGGTGCACGCGGCAAGCGCGGTCTTGTCGACGAGTGCTGCAACAAGCCCTGCACCATTGATGAACTGATGACGTACTGCTGAATAACTATGTGAAATCTAAGACTGTTAATATAGCTTATGTAAATGAATAAATGATGATCTAATTATAAAAGACCTATGCATATTTTTATCGACCGTTTCGTTTTCTTAAATGATATATAAAAAAATCGTTTCTTTTATGAAAATTTGACTAACTGTTACTACGTCTATGCTCTGCACTTTACTGACGAAGAAGATATAGCATAGATACATAGCGCGATATGTGAGGATATTTATATCCTCAAAAAGGCAGCCGAAGATGTATTACACCAACATTTCTTACCTGCTATGGTTTTAGGTTCCTTGTAATAACGGGCGACCCTGCTGTCTACCGCGCAGAGCTCCAGACCCCGTACTGCTAGCGAAAATTTCTTGAAAAACACCCTTTATTTTTTTTGCTCTTCAGAATGACCACACTCCGCCTGATCGTAAGCAGCCGTGTGGTTTAAGAGCAGTGGCTTCCATATCGTCCTCATAGCAGCCGAGGCGATGTTGAGGTCTCTACTTTGACGGCCTAAGAAGGTGCTTTTTCACGCCCCGCTTAAAGGACCTAACAACTCTTTGGCCGACCCGAAAATCCAACCCGAGACCACAGCTGTCACATGTATAATCGCTGCGCTAAAGAGGCGTATACCTAATATATTCCTTACTATTTAAATTGTTAAGCGCTTTAAATCAATTAAATATGATTTAGTTAACACATTCTAACCGCATCAATCGAAATTAGGACAAAGAAACTGATTACTGCAAAGACCCCGTGAAGGTGTAACCGATGCGTCAATGCGATAATCGCAAGGGTTGAAGGGCTGAAGCCATTCATCCACGAGGAGCATTCACACTCTAGCGCACATCTGTGACGCCCTTTCCGGAGACAGCCACTGCGTCAAATTAGATAGGGATGCAAGAATTTCGCTGGATATTAAACTAGCCAGGGTATTATAAATTTCTTTGCGTAGTGCCTGGATATATGTAGGTATATATTTATAGAGTGCAAGGGATGATTGACATTTTCATCATGTGTGCTAGAAAATAATATACATAATACGGCAAGGGTATCTATCCAATCTGTGTACTGATTGTTGAAGAAGTGTTTTAACTTAAAGCACCTATTGCGAGAGTAGATAAATATATGCATAGAAAAGAAAAGTAATTAGTCACTAAACAAAATCTACATTTATATCTACATTCTTAATACCCGACTGCGTCAGAAGGAGTGTAATGTTTTTCGAGCATATGTATGTATGTGTGTATGTATGTCCATTTCTTTGGCACGGCCTACAGCCCAAACGGCTGGACGGTTTTTGACATATGAGGTGCCGTTGAATTCATCAGAATTGTGGTAGTGGCATGGGCTATATAAATTTTCAAAAGGGCGCCCGCAAATAAAAAAGAGGGCAGGAGTTATTTTTATTTTTTCTTACCTTAGCAATATGTGTATAAAATTAAAGATCGTGAAAAGATTATTTCAAAAATATATGTCATGTATCATATCACGTTTATATTACTGTTTTAACACAAATTGTCAAAAAGCGTACCAATTATATATCGGGACGCCTGAAGTAGGTATCATTTTCTAGCAAGAATGTATTCAAGTCAGGAATGACATTGCCTGTACTTATGTATATTAAAATAAAACTATGTTTATATTATGTTATATTATAATACTACATAAGTAACAACAGAAATAACTTGTCGGTTAATAAAACTAAAAGTCTGAAATAAAATTATTATTATAAAAACAAAAAACCCGACTGCTTATAAAGAACTGAAAAGAGAAAAACAAGTATTACAATATCTATATAAAATTCGACTGAGTAATGCATTGTTTTGTAAGCTTACTTTATCAAACATACATACATAAGCTCGAAAAATATAACCCTCCTTCTGGCGCAGTCGGGTAATAATGAAATTACTACATATGTATATTCAAATAAGTTAAACTAAATACTTTAGTGTCCTGCAGGCGGGGATAAACAATAGGTACTTAACTTAGTTAGTGTAACCGACTGCCACGCCTGAGGTCGCGGGTTCGATTCCCGCACAAGACAAATATTTGTGTGCATGAACATGGATGTTTGTCTTGATCTGGGTGTTTCTATGTATAATATGTATGTATTTACAAAAAAAAAAAAGTATATATGTATGTTTATCCATTGTCTAGTATCCATAGTACAAGCTCTGCTTAGTTTGGGCTAGATAGTGTTGTGTGTATGTGGTAGAATATTATTATTATTATTATTATTAATTACCTACGGACAAAGAAAGATCTCCAAAACTACGTTTGTCACCGAAACAATGCATTAGTCAGTCGAATTTTATATAGATATTGTGATACTTGTTTTTCTCTTTTCAGTTCATTATTTTTAAGCAGTCGGGTTTTTTCTTTTTATAATAATATTTTTTTTACATTATGGCTTTGCATAAGTTATTAGCTATAAAATATATTCAATCAGAATACCCTTATAGGTATTGATTCACGCCTGTGTGCAAAATGAGTTGGCGGTAGTATCGTAATATACTTATAATACTACCTACTCATTTGGCACCGATATTTTACCTGCTATATAAGTTCCCTTGTAATAGAGAATTGACAACTAGGTAGGTATATTTTTAAATGCCGTGCTGCCACTGATTGTTTTTAACAGTATCGTATGACAGAGTAATCATAAGATTTTTACCACGAACATAAGCGCGAGGCTATATTTTGTACGTACCTATATAAATTACAACAAAATATTTTTCTATTCGCAATAAAGAATTTTGATCTATTGCTACATTCGGTTAACCACTTTATATTTTGACGAAAACAAAGTAACAACTACATTACATAACTTAGACTACGTTCTTAATAACATTCTTTAAAATGTTTATGACAGTACTCGAATAAATGTCTCACAAAGTCTTATCCTATCAAGTAGGTACCAACATACTCGTGTAATCTATGCGAGCCGTGGCGGCACAGACTGTTACCGTTTTGAAGAGGCTGCTCATGTTTTCAAATGTATGACATATTTTCATGATGTTTCCAATTTAGATCGTACATTTCAAACTGTTTACAGCTGCTCTGTCTGTGGTTATGTCACTCTACAAGACGGGAATGTTTTACATTGTTGTTTTTGAATTGTTTGTTGTAAAAATAATTAGTAACTCGATGGCGTAGTGGTTAGTGTAACCGACTGCCACGCCTGAGGTCGCGGGTTCGATTCCCGCACAAGACAAATATTTGTGTGCATGAACATGGATGTTTGTCTTGTTCTGGGTGTTTCTATGTATAATATGTATGTATTTACAAAAAAAAGTATATATGTATGTTTATCCATTGTCTAGTATCCATAGTATAAGCTCTGCTTAGTTTGGGCTAGATAGTGTTGTGTGTATGTGCTAGAATATTATTATTATTATTATTATTATGTAATAACGATAGTGGGAAACCGTTGGGCTATAACGCAGAACTCATGAGTACGATTGCAAGATATGCAGTTCTATATTTTCTAAGTTATGGGAGCATTCAATAGGTACTTATATCTTGTTTTAAGGTGAATGAAAACATCGTGAGGACACCTGCATGTCTGAGAATTCTCTATAATATTCTTATATATAAGCGATGTCTGCCAACCCCTAATTGGTTAGCGTAGTGGACTATGGCCTTACCCATCTCACGCTGAGAAGGAGCATGGATCCAGCAATGAGACAAATTATATACAGGACTGAAGTTATTTATTAAATAGCTACTGTCATGTAATCAGTGAGAATATATTATTAGTTTATCTAATAAACATAAATTTAAAATTTATAAAACCCCCGACACATAACTAATTTGATATTGAAGGAGATGTGTGTGTTGAAAATGTATATCGCTATTTTGTGGTGGCGGCCATCTTGTATTTGAAATTTATTATAGTGTATAATATTCTATTAGTCAAGCCGTTTCATTTAATTAGTCATAATAACACGATATTATTTCTCTGTTATATCTCTTTCGTAGGCAATATTGAACAGAGTTGATAAGTGGTAATATTTGAAGAGCAATGCTTAAAGTTTTGGTTCAGTTACGTATTAAAAATAATAATAATACATAAATCTGTTATACTATGCTGCTATTTATTTATACATATAAGCTATATTAACAGTCTTAGATTTCACATAGTTTAGCAGTACGTCATCAGTTCATCAATGGTGCAGGGCTTGTTGCAGCACTCGTCGACAAGACCGCGCTTGCCGCGTGCACCACCAAGCGCCCGCGCACTTGCTGGTGGCATCCACCAGCCAGCATCGCGCTTCACCATGTTAGAGTCCCAGCACAGAGCCGCTAGGGCATTGGACAGTTGTCTCCCGCAGTACACGTTACCACTGTTAGCTGACACATAACCAGATACTACTGTAATCAGTATTACTGCAAATATCAACTTCATGATGAATGTTGGAATCTAAGACAACGAATTTCAATGTTGCTTCTATTGCAAGGGGTGGATTTCAAATGTGATGCTACAATTAGGTGACTAAGCTTTTATACATACTACAATCTTGCTCATTAATATTCAGACTAACATGGTAACACCTAAGGGCTAGACTATTTATTTACCTTGTATGTCACCTGGATTATTCGTGTGAATGAACACTACAAGTAGGTGTTCTGAAGACTCCGTGATCTCTTAAATATTTTAATTTCCTACATAGCACAAACATTTTATATCATTAGTATGAATATTAATTAACCATCTCCTTGTATAAAAGCATAGAATTTTTATGAAGCTAGCCATTCAAAGCTGAGTCTTTATGTAGAAGCATCAACCAAGACGAATAGTCAGATTATAAAGTATTGTTACCTAATTCTTACAGTCAGTATGAAGTTGTCACTGATACTAGCCTTGGTTGTAGTGGCGTGCTGTTACGTGTCAGCAGACCATGGCAACGTGTACTGTGGGAGACAACTGTCCAATGTCCTGGCGGCTCTGTGCTGGGACTCTAACATGGTGAAGCGCGATGCTGGCTGGTGGATGCCACCAGCAAGTGCGCGGGCGCTTGGTGGAGCACGCGGCAAGCGCGGTCTTGTCGACGAGTGCTGCAACAAGCCCTGTACTATTGATGAACTGATGACGTATTGCTAACATAACTATATGATTTAGATGATTGTAAACAACTTTATTGTAAATAAAAGAATGATCATTTAGATAAGTGAAATCTTTTTTTATAATCAATTTTACTCTATAACTATATTTATTACATTGGAAAATACCGATTATTTCCAATATAAAAACGTAGGCAGTTTAATAATAATATATATTTTATTTACTAAAATATAAACGTCTTTAGTTACAAAACACATTACAGGTTACTTATTTAAATATTGATTTACGTTTACGTAAATATTATATATACATTGTAATTAAACAAACTTTATACGGATTTTATCGCGTTGTTTATTTTTTATAAAACACTATTAGGTAATACATAAATTTTAAACTTTAAACTACTATTGATAAACACTTTTACTAGTTACTGTGTAAATTATACAACTGTTTAGATTTATTTTTACACTTTCCCCGACGTTTCGGTTGCTTTTCCGCAGCCATGGTCACGGGGAGACTAAAATGGTAGTTGTCTCAATGTTCCAGTGTAGTTATTTCAAAGTACCCGAACATAATTTAATCATTGGTGTTTCTATTTACGCAGAATTAGCTCAAAGTATCATGAAGTCTAGCTGTGCTTTGCTTGTTCTTGGTAAAAATTACTTTATGTAAGTGCACACATATCCGTAGGTATATCCGTATAAAGTTTGTTTAATTTCAAGGTTACTTATTGTATTAAATGCACTTAAAACCATGTATATTTAATCTAAAGGGAAACATTAACAATTTAAATAGAATATACTTATTTATGATATCTGTTTTTTTATGGTATTACCTAAACTAGGTTAGACCTGTGTTTCAGGCTGTTTCTAATATTATATTTTTATTTTACTGGTAGTAAAGTAAGGATGTACAAAATACATTTATACATGTACTTTATAAAAATAAGAATTTTATAACTACTGGCAAATTCTCTGTATCTGAATACGTAAGCGTTTATAGATAGGTACTGTGTTAAAACTACACATGTGACATGCGACTACTCAGGCGGAAAGTGGCGTTGGCGAATTTGTGTAACTCCGGGAATCATAAATGTTGATATGTAGTGTATTATGTCATTACAATGCTTATAATTTTAAATAGAAAATAAACTAAATAAAGCCGCCTGCCGTATCGGTAGTCACGTGTCTCCTAGCGATGAGCATTGCAATTAATAAAGAAAGTCGACTATAGGAAAATAGTATAAGCGCGCATTCGAATGTTGATCAGAGCGTTTTCATAATTTGAATTGTAACCGAATACTATCAACTTGGTTTCATCATGGTGCGATCAATAGATACGAGTCGGTCGATTTATCAGGTTTCGACGTTTCTTGCGATGTTTTTGTTTATTAGGAATAGAATACGATGACAGCAATTACATTTTCTGGGTATTTGAAATCTGTCGTAATATTTTCCGTATTATTTGTATCCTCAGTTCCCGTCATATTGCATCTCGTGCAAGCATTTTTTATCTTCCTAATATTGCCGCGCACTATGCTACGTGAATAGTCAATCATGCCGAGTGCATCACTAGTATGTCACATATAAAATAGTGTCTGTCTCGGCGGAGCAACGGTAGTGGCAGCGTCTACTGTGCATGAGGTCTCGAGTTTTTTCTGTTTTACTGGATTTTTGTGTATAGAAATTATCAGAAATAGTATGCAGTCTGGGGTTCCAGAAGATGCCAATAGCCTGGCATCATTACTTGGGACTGAGAACCACAGGTAGCGAAATGTGCGTGTGCGTTCTATGAGTGCCATACTCCTTTTGGTGGAATAAATTATAATTATATAATATTATAATATATTTATAATATAATATTCTATACCACATACACACAACACCATCTAGCCCAAACTAAGCAGAGCTTGTACTATGGATACTAGATAATGGATAAACATACATACATACTTTTTTTTTGTAAATACATACATATTATACATAGAAACACCCAGACCAAGACAAACATCCATGTTCATGCACACAAATGTCTGACTTGTGCGGGAATCGAATCCGCGACCTCAGGCATGGCAGTCGGTTAGGTACACTAACCACTACGCCACCGAGGTTATTCTTTGTATGTATGCACCTACATACAGTTATTTGTGCCAATTAATTATCAACATTAATAATAATAATTCTTTTAAATGCTATTTTGAAGAGATTCATTTTATTCGCATAATATTAATAATATAATAATAAGCCCTTTTTTTTTTACTTTGTGGAATTCTTTGGCGCATACTCCTCCGCGGGGTTGGGCGGAGGGGTTATGTCAGACTCGCCGGCGTAAATGAGAAAGATGGAATAAGAATAATGTACCTCCCGGTATACCGACTAAACCTACCACGGTGTTCCTCGACAAAATCACTATCGACGGGGCCGCGCGAATCACTTGCACATGCGGTCGCGACCCCGCCGAGGTTTCGGCCCGCCGTATGAAACGGCAGGCCATTACACGAAGAGACCTACCCTAGGCACTCACTCTCTTTTCTACTGTCTTCTTCTTGGAGGGGAGACGGACTCGACACAGAGGCGCGCGTGGAACACGCACGCCGCCTCTCGGACCTGGTGCTGAACTGATGGCGGGCAGGCCCACAAAGTACTATCACCCTCAGGTCAAACCTCAGGGTGGCTGGAGGTCGTCTCACGCCCTCCGGCGCCCGGCTCTGCGGTTGGGGAGAGAGTTTAAGCGCTCCCTCTCCCGCTCCACCGCCTCCTTTATGGAAATCACTTCCTCACAGAAGGATAACCAGTCTTGCATCATTTTTTAGCGTAATAATACTTTGCCATAATTGTCTTTAGAATACAGTTTGTTATTGATTTATTTATTTATATTATCATCACTTACAACTGTTATTACAGGCAATCCCAATACAATAGTGAAGCAAACCTAGTAATTATGTAACAACAACTTATTTTTAGTTGACATAATTATCTTAGTGATAAACCCAAAATTGTTTCAGGTTGCGCGGGGTGGCTCATGGACCACCCCAAGCGGTCAGTTGTTTGTAATATACAATTCAACTTTATGATTATGCTTAAAAACATATGCGTAAACTGTTATGCGTATATATAATATTATGCATAAATATAATAAGAATAAACAAAAGTGTGCCATGCTATCTTATCTTATGTGTAGGGGCCAGTCAGTACAGACCGGCGACACTTCGACCCATTGGGATCTTTTGTGTCGGTTCCAAGATTTATTCCTTAGCTATCTTCCTATGAATGTACTGCATCAGTCGTAGCGTACACTTCAGAGGGAGAAGCCTGAAGTCCTCAGGGTTTAGATATGCCAATCCCATCAGACCCATCCTCAATTCAGCCAACGCGTCGCATTCACATAGTAGGTGCAATATGGACTCGTCCTGTTCACCATAGGCTCTGCAGCCTCGGCCAGTGAACGCTCCTGTGAGAAGGCGTATTTGGCTCTTGTTATACCCGCAGAACTTCCGGGTGCCATGCTATAATATTATGTATTAAAACTTTATGCAAATGGGTAGGCTACCTATTTTGAATCATCTTATAGTACTGCATTGTGTATGCACAATTGAGTACTACAAGACGTATACCAAGACCACTTACCTGACCTAGTCTTGCAGGAATTTGCGATACCAGACAGATTCTATCCATAGAAATGCATCAGATTCTTTCAAAGAACTCATGTCTTGTATTGACAACCAACAATTAATAAATCATAATTTCACTGATCTAGGGTTATTAGAGATAGAATTTCATACGTGAGCGTTACTAGAGCCAAAATATCTATGTATTGGCGACCATAGCGGTCCTTGGTAAACAAGTTTGTGACAGGTACTGCGTATCTCAAGGCTCTCTCAATCATAATAATAATCTCAATTAGACATATGTCGGGCGTGCCACCAGCCCGGTGAATCCCTCAGGCATATAGTTTCCGGTTGTTCTCGTCTTGCTAACGGCGAGTACTTGCACAGACATAACCAAGTAGCCAGAATTATCTATCAGCAACTTGCTGTGAAGTACAAACTTGTAGAGGTCGAGGTGCCTTACTACAGGTATGTAGCAGAACCAGTTCTCGAAAAGGACCATATCACACTGTATTGGGATCGATCTATTATCACAGACAGGACTGTTGTTGCCAACAAGCCTGATATTGTGGTAATAGATCGATCAGAGCGCCGTGCAATGATTGTCGATATTACCTTCCCTAATGATGGCAACCTCGTGAAAGCTGAGAAGGAAAGAATTAAAATACCTCGAATTAGCACACGAGGTCGTCGATATGTGGGATGTGGACTCGGCAATCATTGTACCGATAGTCGTTACGGTGAACGGTCTAATAAGTGCTTGGGTCAAGGGTCAGATGCAGAAGGCAGTCCTCCTCGATACGGCACGCATAGTGAGGAGGTTCCTCTCTCTGGACCCCTAACCACCGACAGCTTGGACCTTGTCTCGATGTCGGTGGACATCCATAATTTTTATATTTTTAAATGTGTTTTTTTATAATTATATAGTTAAAAATGTAATTTTTATTGGTTAAAAGTGAATAAATGTATCTCAATTATAAGTAGTGCCAGCCTCCGGATCTCGAGTCAAATCGTCATTGCCAGATTTGGAGAATAGCCATCCGTTAGAGACTCGTGCTTTTTGATAGCTTGCGAAGTCTAGCTCGCTCTATTTGCGATAGCTTTCTGGTAGTTTGGCAAATGGTTTAAAATGGAAAACTGATTTCTTGGTTCAACTCTTCCTCTTGATCAAGAATTTGGATGAAATAGGAGCTGCACTGTCAACCAAACTTTACAAATGCTAAATAAATCTATCATAACGAAACCTATCATTTTTAATACTTCTTTTGTATTTTTTTATAATCATTGTATATAATGAAGAACATTGTATAAGAAACAATCAAACAATAGTCATATTACTCTCCCTGGTGGCAATTAAATCATTTATAATTACTACACCGTGGGTGCAGGCAAATTATTTATTTCTTGTTAGAACATGTTTTCTACGTACTTATGCCCATTATTAATAATGTGTTGTAATAGGTTTAAGATAACTTTAAAGCATTTAAGCATAAAATATAGTTCATATACAGATTTGAATTTAAAAGTTTGCATTTCCCTTAGAATTGCCAACTGATCAGTATACCCTAATAAAACAGCTATGCACCTCACGCACCACTGCTTGAGGTCGTGGAAGACAAAAGTAGCTAAGGCTTTTATCTTTGTACTCGATAATACTTAGGCGTTAGACAGGTTTTGGTGCAGGATCTTTCTTTCAAAATCAACATTAAATCATCAGAATTGGTAGATGAAAAACAACAATCTATTGGTCAATAATTAAAGTTTATTCACTATATAAAGTTTACAACAATCATAATCATACTTTTGTTAGCAGTAGGTCATTAGTTCATCAATAGTGCACGGCTTGTTGCAGCACTCGTCGACAAGACCACGCTTGCCGCGTGCACCACCTAGCGCCCGCGCACTTGCTGGTGGCATCCACCAACCAGCATCGCGCTTCACCATGTTAGAGTCCCAGCACAGAGTCGCCAGGACATTGGACAGTTGTCTACCGCAGTACACGTTACCGCTGTCGGCTGATACATAACCATACATCATCACTGCCATGGCTAATACAAGTGACAACTTCATAATAGCTATTGGCTTCAAACTAATATAAAATGTATTTGAGTAGTTACTGTTGTGAGATAGGAATTTTAAATGTGATGTTGTCGATGAAGAGCTGGCTTTTTATATTAAGAGCTTGCTCATTAATATTCAGACTGACATAACACCTTGGCTTTACTGTTTATTCAATGTACGTCACCTGGATTATTCGTATGATTGAACACCACTTTACAAGTGGGTGTTCTAAAGACACAGTGACATATTAAATATATTATTCTAACATCCCATATATTTAACATAATTATTATGAATATTCATGAACTCTTACATGAGTATAAAAGCATGAAATCTATCGGCAACTCCACATTCGAAGCTGACTCTTGGTATAAGTAACATATACAGCCGCATAAAAATTGGTTTATTTTTACGATCAATATGAAATTGACACTAATACTAGCCTTGGTTGTACTAACGTGCGGTTACGTGTCAGCTTACCATGGCAACGTGTACTGTGGGAGACAATTGTCTAATGTCCTGGCGGCTTTGTGCTGGGACTCTAACTTGGTGAAGCGCGATGCTGGCTGGTGGATGCCACCAGCAAGTGCGCGGGCGCTTGGTGGAGCACGCGGCAAGCGCGGTCTTGTCGACGAGTGCTGCAACAAGCCCTGCACTATTGATGAACTGATGATGTACTGCTAAAATAAGAACGAGAAAGAAGATTGTTAACAAAGATCAATGTGTTAATAAATAAATATTTACAATAACATTTTTTATCTATTTTCTTTCCATCGTAGATTTTTTAATGGTATTAATATTACCAGGGCCTGGATGATGTCTCAATTGAATTATTGGGTTGGGTAATGCTGCTCAGTATTAAAAGGGTTAGGCTATAGTTCACCACGCTGATCTTATGCAGACTTCACATATCTTCGAGAAAATTATGGAGATCTCTCTCACCACCAACACCACGATGTTTTCTTTTACCGTTACAGAGAGCAATAATTAACTTTTTAATATGTACAGAACTTCAAAACTCGAGACGACTTCCACTAGTAGCCCAGCCTGGTTGTTTATTTGCATTGCACAATACTTTCAAAAAGGTGATAAATTCTATTAAACTGTAGCTTATTGTTTTAAACTTAAAGTAAATTTGGAAACGATAATAATGATCTAAAATACTAATTTTAAATTATTTATTTTCCTTTTTGTCACTTCTCTCGTATTATATTTATGGAAATGTGGAAACACACACTCTGTGTCCTTAATTTATTTTTGTACTAAGAGTGAGACTTCTCAATATGATTATATCTATTGGCAAATATGCTTTAATAGAAACACCTATATCCGACCATTAACAAATATATTTTGAAATAAAAAAACACCATCCTCAGCCTGTCAAAAAACAAAGTATGAAACAATCAATTATGAGAAACTATATAATTTTATGGCAGAAAACAAGAGTAAAAATGACAGCTGTAGTTACCAATTACTTGAACAAAGGATATTATCGGGCATCAACAAAAGCAAAACTATTAAATTTAATGTTCAAAATCCCTCGCCAGGATTGGATAAATAAAGAAATAATAGAAGAGATAAATAAAAGAAACATGCTGTGGAAACAACATAAAAGCTATCCAGACGAAGATTAAAAAAAATATTTGAAAAGCGCAAAGAAGTGACGTACAGGATACAAGAAGGGAAAGCTTAATATTATCATAAGCAGTTTGGCGATTGTAAATACACACAAAAGAAATGTGGAGTCTCATAAACAATCTATCTCAGAACAAAATAAAAGAAAATACCAGGCCACCGAACCTTTTAACACCAGAGGGATATAATATTACAACAGAAGAAGAGATTAGTAATCATTTTAATAAATATTTTTCAAATATTGGTTCTACCTCAGCAAATCAAATTCCAAAACGATACCATAATTGTTCAATTTATATTTCATCAGGAGTACCTAGTGACAATAATCAAACAATTACACATTTTGCTTATACTAACCCAACTGAAATTATCAAAATAATCCGGAGTCTAGAAAGCAATTATACTAGCACAGGCTTAGATGGTATGAATACCAAATCTCTCAAATGTGTATCACCTTTGATACTCGAAGAACTTACCAACTGTATTAACACCTGCAATATTTCCTAAGAGCCTTAAATTTGCTAAAGTGACACCGATTTATAAATCGGGCAGTAAGAGCGACCCTAGCAACTACCGTCCAATATCAGTTCTTCCAGTTATGTCAAAGATTTTTGAAAGAGTTTTGCGTAGCCGTTTGGAAAATTTCCTAACCCAACATAATTTTCTCTATACAAAGCAGTATAGCTTTAGATTGAAGTCTAATACGCTATCGGCAACTAAATATTTAATAAAAAAATATAGACTAATATTGACAGCAAACAAATTGCACCAGGGATTTTTATTGACTTGAAGAAGGCGTTTGACACAATTAGCCACGAAATCCTTATGAGAAAGCTTAGTGACATCGGTATTGGCGGGGTTGCACGTAATATGTTAAAATTATATGAGAGTAAACCAAAAAATATAACATACAGTATACCGCAGGGGTCAATTATAGGCCCATTGCTGTTTCTTATATATATTAACTAGCTGACCCGGCAAACGTTGTTTTGCCATAAAAAAATGTTTTGACCAAAAGACTAATAAAAAAATAAAAAAAAATAGATGGCCGATTCTCAGACCTACTTAATATGCTCACAAAATTTCATGAGAATCGGTCAAGCCGTTTCGGAGGAGTACGGGAACGAACATTGTGACACGAGAATTTTATATATAAGATGATATACACCAACTAGGGCTAAAAGGTGACTTGAATTTATATGCAGATGATACATCGTTATTTTAATTAGGTCACTAATTTATTGACACTGAATTTAAAAAAAATGTGCATAGAATCGGTCTTAGAAGTCAGAATGATATATATATCTGTTAAAATCACGCACTAATTATGGGAAGAGGTGTATTATGTATAAAGGTGCTAAAATCTATAATCAGCTGCCTAAATCAATAAAAGAAATAAAAAATATGCAAACTTTAAAAAAAATATTAATATACATATATCATCATAAATAATACAAGCATAAATACACTTTTTAAATAATAAGCTTTATCTATTGCATAATAATAAATAAATAAATTAATAATTATACTAAACACACTTCGCTTATATATTAAAATATAAAACTAAATCAATCAATAAAAAAATATATATTAAGTAAAATACACAAGTAAACAATAAAATAAACAATGTAATCAACAAATGTGCTAAATTCACTATGTTATTAAATACTTTTTTTTTACCTGGGTGAATGCTTTGAGGCATACCTCTCCGCGGGGCGACGGAGGGGTTATGTCGGGTTCACTGGGGGAAAGATATCCCGGTAATACCGACAAAACCTAACACGATGTTCCTCGTCATAACCATAGACAGCGCGGTCACGCGAATCGCTTTCACATGCAATCGCGACCCCGCCAAAGTTTCGACCCGCCGTGTGAAACGGCAGGCCACTACATGAAAAATGACTCCCTCTACTGTCCCCTTGTGAGGGGACGAAGACACGACACAGAGGCGCACGTGGGAACACGCATGCCGCCTCTTGGACCTGGTGCTGATCGGGTGGCGAGCAGGCCCACGAAGCCCGCCACCCCCAGATCAAACCTAAGGGTGGCTGGAAGTCAACTCGCGCTCTCTGGCACCCGGGTCTGCGCTTGGGGAGAGTGTTTAAGCGCTGCCTCTCTCCTTCCGCCGCCTCCTTGATGGACATAACTTTCTCACAGAAAGAGGCGACGGTGTTCCACGATCTCTCACTCCGGACCATAGACTGAACCACGATCAGGAGCGAGAGAGCAACCAATCCGACTGCCGCGAGCAACTCACGGGCGCTGCGATGCCCAAGCCGCCAAAGTGTGCAGCGCCGTGTCCTCAACAACATCGTGGCAGTCACCGCAGTTATAACATCCAAGCGTCTCCTGCCGGCCTATGCGACACAAGAACTGGCCGAAGCAACCTTGGCCAGTCATTACCTATGTCAGCCGAAAGGTGAGGGCGCCAAGCCGAGCCACTCCTCAAAAACGGGACTTACCGCCTCGATCGTGTCGTGCCCGATAAATTAATCAACCTTCCATGAAATGAATTATTAACTGTATTAAAATTTATATTGCAAATTGTTAATGAATTTTAAATTGGTACGTCGCGAATTTGATGTTATTCATTCTTAATAGGTATGTAATTTACAATAGAATTTTGTGTAGTTTATTATTATTACTAATTTTATTATTGTTTGATTTTAACAAATATTTTGAACACAATCTGTATGTATTGTTAAGAAATAAATAACTTATGAACTTAACTTATGACTATATTTTTATCTATAGGAGAATCGCTCACCATTAGGTGGTCATATACTGTTTCGACTTAGTAAGAATGAGAAGTATAAAGCTCTTAGGTATGAATGAAATAGTTACATATGCCTATGTCCCCAATAGATAAGCACAGGTTGATAACATCCACATATGTCTCGTTATGTATAGTTTAGGTGTTAGGTTTAGAGCGTGCTTGTCGCCATCGATTGAATCCTAACTCATATTATAAATGCGAATTTGATTTAATTTTATACGCCTTCATGCCTTAACTACTTGACCGATTATCCTGAAATTTTGCGTACACGTTGTCAGGGGTACAGAAAATATCATACCTTTCATCCATAAAAAACGTACTCTTCTTCTCTCTAGCCTTTATTATTCCCAATTTACTTGGGGTCGGCTTTTCAGGTCTAACCGTACTATACTGACACTGGTCTAGTCTTAGGGTATGGTTAGCCGTCAGGTTGCGGAGGTCAGGTGGCAGCCGTTCTGTGTAAAAAATGATATCCAGTCAGAGGATATCAGCTTTTACACAGATATCAGCTTATCATGTAATTCGACAGCGACGTCTACTGAGCTACTACAGAAGGTATATACTTTATTCTTAAAACCTAAACGGTGTGTAAAAAAGATATGTTTCTGTTTTGGAATGGCTGACCGCTTTATTTTGTTAAGGTATGAAAGTGAAAATGTAAATATAAATTCACTAGAAATTTTCTATTGTAAATTTTATCGTTATCGTTATTCTGATAAAAAAGTTGTTATCAATTTAATCTATTCTTGATACTCTTTTACTTTAAGAGTATATTATCTAACAAGAATTGATAAAGAAAGCCCAAAGGGGGACTCCTTTGGGCTTTCTTTATCAATTCTTTATTAGCTTATTTACTATTCAATTTTAGTAATAATTAATCGTAAAAGCAAGTGCTTGTTTGCTTTTGGAAACTTAATTAATATCTATATTAATGTGGCTGTGTTTTATTGCTTGCTGCTGATACTTATATTTGTCGCATAATCATTTATTAATTACTTTCCTCAATGGAAGTTATTATGTTAATTTTTTTATTTAAACTGAATTCTCTTTTAGTTTCCGTTTTGAGTTTACTGCTTTTATCTTTATTGTCCATCCCAAGAAACATTTTGAATCTTAGTAAAATGTCCTATTATTCTAAATGTTTACCGAAATAATAATTAATCATCATTGCTCATTAATCACGTCTAATAATGTAAACATAGGGGTTAAAAACCGAAAACCAATCAAATGTATAGCAATTATTTTTATTTCTCGTATGAACTAATGTTTACAATAATCATTATCAGATACATGTTAGCAGTACGTCATCAGTTCATCAATAGTGCAGGGCTTGTTGCAGCACTCGTCGACAAGACCACGCTTACCGTGTGCACCACCAAGCGCCCGCGCACTTGCTGGTGGCATCCACCAGCCAGCATCCCGCTTCACCATGTTAGAGTCCCAGCACAGAGCCGCCAGGACATTGGACAGTTGTCTCCCACAGTAAACGTTGCCATGGTTTGATGACACGTAACCGCACGCTATTACAATCAAAGCTAGTATCAGTGAGAACTTCATACTGATTTTAAGAATTGATGGTGTTTTAGTGTGATTGTAAGTGTTAGATGTCGATGCTACACGAGGAGTCAGCTTCGAATGTAGAGCTGCCAAAGAATTACATGCTTTTATACAAAGAGATTGTTAATTAATATTCATTCTTGTTTTATGAGATGTATGCTATGTAAGAAATTAAATATTTAATAGGTCACGGTGTCTTCAGAACACCCACTTGTAGTGTTCATTCATACGAATAATCCAGGTGACGTTCAAGGTAAAGTCTAGGTTTTACCATGTTAGTCTAAATAAAAATGAGCTTTTTATTTAGCATATTTTTTTAGATTAGATCATCTTTTCTTGTGCCATATCTTGTCATATTCAAACTTCAAATCCAAACTTGGACAAAGAACATCAAGTATATTCATCGTCGTTAAATCCGACAGTCATCAGGAAGGTAATGCTTGATGTAGTTTTGTTTTGTCGTGGTAAGTCTTTACGTGACTGTTGACAGCGCTAACGTTTGGTACAGCGGCTCTGTACTGGTATTTTAACATGGTGAAGCGCGATGCTGGTGGATGCCACCAGCAAGTGCGCGGGCGCTTGGTGTTGCACGCGGCAAGCGCGGTCTTGTCGTCGAGTGCTGCAACTAGCTCTGTATTATTGATGAACTGATGACGTAGTATCAACTTATATGTATAACAAATAATTTTTTAAAAAGTATTCACTTATTGTTTTTATTTTAGATAGAAATTTAAAATATTTTTAAATATCTGATACAATAATTGTTTTGTGAGGTTTACGATATTAACTACATCTCAATTTTACGTATTCCTAATGTATCTTATATTAGCTTTTGTCCGCCCTTCGTTCGAGATCAATACTTTTTGGATAAAATGTACTCTATATACTTTTCTGTACCCTTGACAAAGTGTATACGAAATTACATGATGCTCGTTTGAATAGTTAAGGCATGAACAAGAAATAAACCGACAATCTTACATTTTCATTCATAATATTAAGTTAGGATGTTAACGTATATTTTATGGCAGCAACTTATTTTAGTATTTATTGTGTTATTTTCCGACGAAGATAAATGTGTGGAAAATTACATTCTGTTATTAGTCTCAATTCGTGACATAATTAGTGTAAGAGCAGTTACACTACAAGTTTATGTCGATGGTAGGTTAGGCGAAGGTTCTACTGAGACTTGGCTTGAATAAAAGCTAAATTAGCTTAGCTGTAAGACTACCTCCATCCTATAATATTGCAGCTGAATGAGAAGCGGTGAGAATGAATTACTCTTTGTGTTTTGCCTTGATAGCATAGCTTTTTATTTTGCCCCGTTGTCGCGCGCTATATGACTTTTTAATGCCAATGACATTGTCTTCTGTTTACGCGAATGTTATTCATTAAAATTAAACTACTATATACGGATTGTATCGCGTTGTTACACTACTACTACTACTATTGAATTTTACTAATTTATTATTTAGTTATTTTAAAGTACTCAAACACTCGGGTACTTTGCAATAACTATACTAGAACATTGAGACAACTACCATCTTAGTCTCCCCGTGACCATGGCTGCTGAAAAGCAACTGAAACGTCGGGGAAAGTGTAAACCTAAATATAAATAGCTTTAATAGTTTAAATAATTTTATTAGCTTATAAATTAGTAAAATGCAATAGTAGTAGTAGTGTAACAGTTTCAAAATTATGTAATACAGTGATAAATAACCATCGCGATAAAATCTATATATAGTAGTTTAATTTCATTGCCAATGACGTTGATATTTATCACTGTGGCCTGCCGAAATTCATAGAAAATGCGAAAAAATGCATAGTATTTAATGTGTAATTTTTTATCTTATTGTCTTATTTATATTATATTATGTATATTTAGGTTATAAAATTGTTTTAGGATATCCTGTAAATATATTATAAATGTGTTTAAATAAATAAATCGTAGCCAAGGCGCGAATGCCTTGCATTTAAAATATATTATTTATTGTTACATATATTATATTGTATACAACTCATGTTGCATAATTATACCAATAAAATATGTATGTTTGTGCAGTAATAACTTATTCTGGTTTAAGTGGTTGCTTGCCGTTGCTATTGCGTCGAGTGTCGTCGGTTCGATTCCTATACGAGACAAAAATTTGTGTGATTTGTGATAGAAAAATTTGTTCTAGATCTCGATGTTCTTTGCTTACGTTGTCATCATATCAACCCTGTATTAAACTATCCCACTGCTGGGTGCGCACCTCTACTTAATGTGAAAAGGGTGAGGCCATAGTCGACCACGCTGGCCAGAAGAAAAGAAATCCAGGTTTCCTCACGATGTTTTCCTTCACCGTTAAAGTGAGCGTTATTTAACTACTTAATATGCACATAGCGTCAAAAGATATAGATGCGCGCCTTGGAATTGAACTCTAGACCTCTTTGTGGCAGTCAAACAGTGTACCACTAGACTATCGCTCCTATTGCTGTGCATTGTATGACTATGTAAAGTCCCTCGCGGCACAGGCAGGACAGACGCCGCACGAGTAATAGGGGTTGGCTTGGGCGAGATAAGCACATAAAAAATAAGAAAAATATTACTTATAGATAAACACGTCGAAACCCGGAGTTGAAGGTAGAGGTGTATTTCACCATCATTTAATCATAGGGCGCCTATGGCCATCTGTCGGATACAGGTCTAGACTACGTAGTGCTCCTGAGAATTTATTGTCAGAAAAATTCAATAGCTCTGTCCGAACAGGGAGTCCAACGCGAGACATATTTGCTGCCGATGTGCCATTTGTACCAGTAGTTCTTACATGTTGTCTCATTCCTCAGAAGTGTTTACGACAGTCAATGTCTACGTGAAACGGAAATGTATTTAGTTATGCTGATAATACACACATTAAAAAAAGTCCGCGTTCACTTGGCAAAGTTGAGATATTTTTTCTTGTGTCTAAATATAATTTATGAATGGATTTTTTATTGCTTTAATATTTAAAAACACTTCATTTAAATATAGAAAACATAAAATCTTCTTTTTTTTTATATAAAACCGAGGTGAATGTTAAAAAACGCTAGTGTTTCTGAACATCACCAAGGATAGCCGGGCTGTTCTTAGTGATATTCAGAAGCACTACATCAGACTTCTTGCCGCCCGTGATCCAATAATTAACGCTACCAAACTGAGATTAGAGCTGCAAGCTGCTACTAAACTGGATATTAGCACTCAGACTATTCGTAATTGCTTACACCACTTTATATTACGATAAAGGAGATTCTGGCGAGTACCTTTGAATACACGGGAATGACAGCGACATAGATTGCAGGCAGCGTCAAAACGATGAAGACGAAGAAGATGTTTGCCGTAATTGTCTTTTCGTTGACGAAACTTAAACCCAATCGAGCACGCATGGGATGCTCCCAAACGAGCTGTTTGAAGTCGTCAGCCATCTCCAAGAAATCTGGTCAGAGACCAAGAAAGCCGCCGTTCAAGAATGGGACAGGCTACTACAAGTACTATGGACAACTTGATCTAAAGCATGCCCAGGAGGATTTCCGCATGCGTTCAAGCCAGGGCAGTATTGTATTAAATTTGTAAATATAAAAATGAATAAAATTATTTACTTTAATCAAATCTTCGAATTTCTCCAAATTAAAAATTTCACAGAGATTGGAAATTGAGAATGGAATCTATTTTTATTAACAAAAACCAAAAAGAATATAGACAATTTAATATTTTAATTGTGTGTTTTTTAATGTTAAAGCAATAAATAATGCATTCATTGATTATATTTTCACACGAGAAAAATATCTCGACTTTTTCAAGTGAACGCAGACTTTTTTTGATGTGTGTATATTAGGTATCTATCAAGCGATTTATAATGAATATGTAAAGCACCACAGATGGCTCAAACAGGCCGCAATACTTATTCCATTGCCGATTTTCGATTTACTTTAGTAACTTTTCATCAATAGTCTCAGGATAATGACAAATCTTTTATAAATTATTTATAAAGTCTACCGTATACATATGTACTTTATTGGTTACCTTTCTGGCCAAGATGTATTGAATTTTAAACTATTTGGAGAACCCAAGGTCACTAGTGCCAACGGTTTAGTACACAGATCTTTTGAGAATCTTGTATCGTTTACACAAACGTGACGTATTTGCTGATGTGCAAACCACATTCAATATTGATGAATCGTTTTATAGAGCAGTAATACGTTATCACTTTCTGCACAATACTGGCGAACCTTTATCCCAATATTTGCGGCCAACCTTATGTTGTATTCCTAGCGTTGAATTTGATGGTCAGAATGCCAATGTAACTGTATTTATGCTATCGCTAGAATTAGCGATCTTGTCGAAAGGTTTTAAAGTAATAAATATATTCAAAAATTCAAATTATTATATTCTATATGTATAGTGCTAAGTCTTACACAAAAGCCATTTAAAAACGAAATGTAGTTTTAAAGAAACATAAGTCATTACGAAATTTTGGTAAAGACGTATCTCGAGCTGGTTTGTCGTCTCACCATGATGGTAATCAACTGTTACTGGAATTTTTACTGTAGAAAAATCGGATTCGGATCAGAGTTTGGTAGTAAGATATAACATAATTGCATAGCAGGTTATGTAGTGTCGTTTACGTAAAATATTTTTAGGGAAAATGGAAATCACACTTCAAAGAACAACAATACAACAATAGAAATAACACAGTAATTATAGACTATCTAGACAAAAGCAAGGAAGTTAATGAAAATGAAAAATTATATATGTAATTAATAACAATTGTTATTTAATACCAATATAAATTATATTTTACAATCATCATCATCGCATGTATGTTAGCAGTACGACATCAGTTCGTCAATCGTGCACGCCCTGTAGCAGCACTCATCGACGAGACCACGCTTGCCGCGTGCACCACCAAGCGCTCGCGCACTTGCTGGTGGCATCCACCAGCCAACATTGCGTTTCACCATGTTATTAGAGCCCCAGCAAAGAGTCGCCATAACATTGGATAGTCGTCGACCGCAGTAAACATTAGCTGTTTCAACAGAAACGCAACCATATACTACTACAATCAGGACTACAGCAAATGCGACCTTCATGATGGCTGTGGAATATTATGTACCACCAAATAATTTTGTAGCGAACGATTGATGATATTGTTATGGTTGCAAGGAATGAACTTCGAATGCAACGTGAAGTTAGGTGGCCTAGCCTTTATATTATAAGCTTGCTCATTAATATTCAGACTTTCATGGTAGCATCTAGAATTTAGGACTGTTGATTTATCTAAAATGTCACTTGAATTATTCGCATGAATAAGCGGTATAGGTGTCCTTATGACACAATAAAATGACAATGTAAACATGTTATTTTCTAAAACCTTTAATAATTTAACATTATGAGTATGTATATTAATGAGCTACTCGTAAGTATAAAAGCATGAAAATCTGAGGCTGTTTCACATTAGTTCTGGTGTAGCAATAACATATAAGACTTACAGTGACATATATCAGTATTAAATTCTAACAAACATTATGAAGTTGACACTGATTCTAACCTTGACTGTTTTAGCATGCAGTTACGTATCAGCTCACAGTGGTAACGTGTACTGTGGGAGACAACTGTCCAATGTCCTGGCGACTCTGTGCTGGGACTCTAACATGGTGAAACGCGATGCTGGCTGGTGGATGCCACCAGCAAGTGCGCGGGCGCTTGGTAGTGCACGCGGCAAGCGCGGTCTTGTCGACGAGTGCTGCAACAAGCCATGTACTATTGATGAACTGATGACGTACTGCTAACATGCATTTGATAATGATAATTGTAAATTTTAGACTATAGCGGCAATAAAATATTATGTCAATGAATTTGTAAATCTCTTTTTTTATATACTTTGTTTGTTGGTTTGGGATCAATAAAAATACATTATATCCGCCAGACTGAATTGTCGTCACGGTGGCAAATAATACTGTAGATAATATATATATATACTTTTCCTTAAATCTGATAGAATGGCAATCCGACATGACCGGAGAGAGATCAGGTGCAACAACGGTTTTAACGTGCTTTTTAAGGCAGAAGCTGGCGTTGTTAAACATCCCCGGGTATTTAACACTGCTAACTTCTTAGCTTCGGTATGCTACTAAGAAATTTTTGACAAAACCCAATAACTTTTTGTTGGCTCGATCCGGGGTACTAACTGGAGACCTCATGCACAGGAGCCCGCCCCATAAGCTGCTGTGCCACCAAGTGTAATGATAAGAAAAAAATCACTTGGTATTATTTTAACAGCGAAATGCATGAATGATGTGTAGAGTTTTAAATAAAATATTTTTTTTCTTTCAAATATACATGAATTTGCCATTGCATGTATAAAAAATCTAAATTCTGCTGAAATATTATTGATAATGCTATTAGACTAAGAGATAGTAAAGGCCATTGAACAAAAAATCACTGGCATTCCAGTCATTACTACTAAATCTTTAAGGCTGTTGCTAGTCGTCCACTAAACGGACATTTAATATATTTCATTCATCCGTATAGTGGACGACTAATATAGGCTCTCCCTTGGACTTCCAAATCACTGTGTTGGTGCATATCCCCTGACCTTATGACCTTGTAACACCTATATCTCAGAGTCTTTTGACCCACAGGGCCCATATTCAAACTCGACCGAGGGATGACCCCAAGGTGCCTGTACACCAAATTACAAGTCAATCGGTCTAGTGATTCCGGAGTTATGCCTGTCACTAACAAACAGATACACAGACCCACATAGTGTTTTCATTAACCTCTTTAAAGAAGACTCAGAGGTTAATAAATGCGAATTTGACTTTGCCTGTTTGTAACGCTTTCACGCCTTAATTGATCGACTGATCATCATGAAATATCGTATACACTTTGTCAGAGGTATAGAAAAGGACATAGGGTATCGTCCTTCCAGGAAAAAATACTATGCCCGAGGGATAGCAAAATTAACATAACCTACATTTACGCAAGCGAGGCCGCGGGTAAAATCTTATTCCCCCTCTCGCTACGGCCATCGCTGGAAGTGGACGTGTGTCGCGTGTGTTCCTTACTTTTAAATTATATTTAATTTCTAAATTCCTATTGGACCAATTCTAGAAACCAATTTCTCGTTTACTCTTGCGATATTCTAACGGCAGGACTCCTCCCCGTGAAAGGGATAGACTGTGTTTTGTGGTGTTACTACTCTAATAAAAGGCGGTTGTGTTGATCTAATTGGTGCAAGGCGGCTAGGATTCGAACTCGAGTACTCTGCGCGGAAGCCACCGGCTCACCCAAATCAGCCAGCGAAACGTTAGCGCGGCCCGTCAAAACAACAACTCGCTACGAGCTACGAGCGGCGACATCCCCACCTGCGCGTCACCGCGGCCGGTGCTCGCTCCTGCGTAACGCTTCATCGCTGACTCATCTGCCGACCGGTTTGACAACTGGCAACGCTCCTTGTTACTCTGAGATTGAGTTGTAATAACAACATACATATCTATCTACACCGCAAAAATGCCGAGAATGCAACGTTCGCCGCCGGCAACTCCTGTTGTGTCAGCACAACGCGCCACATCATCCCCTGATATATCCAGTATCGAAACTGAGGTTGAGCAATCAAATGTTACAACGAGAACCAAACGTTTTCGTCCCGACTTCTCTCCCGAACAGCAAACGTTGGCACAATCTAACAGCAGGTTCGAATCGTTTGAAAATAAAATAATGAGCATGCTTACGACGTGGAAACAGGAGCAAGATGCTGTATTATATAAAATAACGACTGACATCAATGAGGTGAAAACACAAAACAAAGAAATACAAAAAACAAACACTGAAATTGAAAAATCTATTGAATTTATGAACCAGGCATACGAGACCATGAAAAACACCGTAGAAAGATTAGAAAAGGAACGTGTAGAACAGCGTATATATATCGTGGAGTTGGAAAAAAGGATCTTGGACTTACAACAAAATTCGCGTTCTTCGAGTTTTGAGATTAGAAATATTCCACAAACGGAAAAGGAGACTATTGACGACCTCACTTCTATCGTATTGCAAACCTGCAATAAACTCGAAGCCTCGGTGAAGCAAGCGGATTTGCGGGACATATATCGTATGCCAGGGAAAAAAGGATCAAATAGACCTATAGTCGCTGAACTTGTAACTGTTCCTCAAAAAAACCAGGTATTGCAGGCAGCTCGAATGTTCAATAAAGGGAGATCGTCAAACGAAAAATTAAATACTACTCATATTGGCATATCGGGAGACACTAAACCCATCTATGTGGCTGATCATCTGTCGAGTAGTCTCAGACAATTGTTTTTTGAAGCTCGCAAATACGCCAGCGATAATGATTACAAATTTTGCTGGTCACAGAATAATAAGATTTTTCTTCGGAAATATGAGGGTATGCCTTCAATCATTATTAAATCTCTGTCATGTCTTAATAACTTGCCCAAGTTACAATAACTATATATATCTTGGGAACCCTTACGTTTTTAAATATTTAAAATTGTATATTTTTATATCTTTCAATGTTAATACTTTTAAAAATATGTATAATAGAAGCTTACGAATACTTTACACTTATATACACTACCATTTACTACTCAAAACAACATTAATATTGCAATATAAACTAACATGTAAACACACACACTTTTATTTAAGTATACTGTGGTCTTATTTATTATATGAACTAGACAATATAGCTGCCACGGGTGTACCTATAGCATTGGCCATAGTTTCACCCTATTGTTCGTTTTATTTCATTCGTTTTTTATCACTTTATGCGTTAGGTAACAAGTTTTATAAAATACATATCAGAAATCTTAATCTTAAATACAGTATATGTAAAAGTGGTAATAACAACTGGTTTCTACATACATATATAGACTTACGTCTGCCTCACGGTGGGATAGGCAGAAACTACATTAAAGTTAATTTAAAGTGCAGTAGTAGCAAAAGTGATTATCAAAAAAGGTTGCTATTGTTTTATTATCAGGCATATGCGATGTTTGCACATAATCGTTGTTACTACACCTTTTGTGGTTTTTTTATCTCATAAATGTTCGATTTAAACACAATAACAAATGAACTAGATTCTATTGGTACAACACAGTCATGCGTATGTAAACTAGAACAATGTAGTGGGCTCTTAAATAATAGTTCTAATTTGGTGAACATTTTGCATGTTAATATACGTAGCGTGAACCACAATTTTGATGATTTTACTGTATTCTTAAGTAAATTATCTATCCCTCCTGAAATAATAGTTTTATCCGAGTGTTGGCTGAGCAAGGCGTCTACCATTCCAGCTTTAGGCGGTTATGTTAGTTATCATACGATAAAAAACACTAATCAAAACGATGGTGTTATTGTTTTTGTAAAGAGGTCAATGAAACACATCGTTATAGAGTCGCACATACAGGACGCAAATTGTTTAATTTGCAAAATTGAGTCTTTAAATCTTTCTATAATTGCCCTGTATCGGCCACCCTGTAACCGTAATATTGACAATTTTTTGTATGGCTTGGAAAATACACTTGCATCTTTATGTAACTATAAGAATGTGGTTCTAATCGGCGATATTAATATTAATATCATCCCGACAGAGTTGAACAGTATGGCGAACGATTATCTCAATCTAACGGCATTGCATGGACTTTTACCAACGCACAATTTACCTACACGTGACAAAAGTTGTTTAGATCATGTCTTATTGAAATCTAATCTCAAAACTATTACACTGATTATAGATTCTAGTCTCACAGATCACGCACCGGTTCTCTTTAGCATGGAAACGTTACTAAGACCAAATAAACGCAAAACTCACTTTGTAAAAGTAGATTATTATTCTATTAGCGCGGATATCTCGAACACAGATTTCTCGCAAATATTAAACACGTCTGATCCTAACGTTGCAACTGAGATGTTGATTACAAGTGTTGAATCATTATTACAAAAGCACTCTAAAATAATTCGCACACCATCTAAACAAGTAATATTCAAACCTTGGATCACTAAAGGATTGCTCAGATGTATACGAAATCGAGACTCCATGAGTAAACGGCTTAAAATGAATCCTGATAATTACACTCTTAAAGTAACCTATCTCAGATACCGCAACTTCTGCAATAAATTATTAAAAAGATTAAAACATAACTACGAAAGTAATGAACTACGTAAAGCACGAAATAACCCACGGTCTACTTGGAAAATAATCAAAAACATTACTCACACGGTTTCCGTTAAACAATCCCCTGTTGAACTATTAAATATAGACAAAGATAATTTGACATCTGTAAACCGAGTTAATGAGTACTTTTCCCGCATCGGTAGTGACTTAGCATTACAAATTAGCCCTAATATTCAAAATACTCAATTGCTGAATGATAACATTAATGCTAATTCTTTTGTTCTTTTGCCTGCGGATGAGTCTGAAGTAGAGTCAATCATTCGAAATTTGCGTAAAGATGCTGCGGTCGGGTGGGACGCAATTCCTGCTCATCTATTGCAAAAGTGCTCAAACATCCTGGTACCAATAATTACCCACATTTGCAATGTTTCTATGGCAGAAGGAATTTTCCCCAAATCTTTTAAAAGGGCCGTTGTGCATCCCATCTTTAAGAGTGGAAACAGAGACAGTGTCAATAATTATAGGCCTATATCTGTCCTACCTGCGATGTCTAAAATCCTGGAGAAGGTGCTAAACACCCGCCTAAGAAACTTTTTAAAGAGAAACAGTATTTTAGCGCCGAATCAATTTGGTTTTAGGACAGGAATATCGACTGAGGATGCAGTCGCTTCTCTGGTTGATGGAATAGTAAACAGTCTTGATAATGGACAAAAATGTCTGTCGATTTTCCTAGATATTACCAAAGCATTTGACACTGTCTCTGTTCCACATCTCTTATTAAAAATGGAGAGAATGGGCATCCGTGGATATGCACTTCGTATTTTTAAAGATTATCTTTCTGATAGGACACAGTGTGTAAAAATAGATGACATCGTTAGTGACAACGCACCCCTCCTTGTTGGCGTCCCACAGGGATCAATCCTTGGCCCAACTCTCTTCCTACTCTACATAAACTCCTTGTGCACCCTATCCCTTCCCTATTCTTCTATCATTACCTACGCAGACGATACTGCAATACTTGTTCGTGGCAAAAACTGGTCAGAAGTGTTTGTTCGTGCAGAATGCGCTCTTAGTCATGTAATGCAGTGGCTGTCAAACAATCTACTTACACTTAATCTCAACAAAACCACATACATCACGTTCTCAAAGACAGCTATAACCCAACCATATTTGGAAACATTCAATATAAGAGCACATACTTGTTCGACAAACACATCCACTAACATCTGCGACTGCCCAACTATATTGAGATCTGCCCACACAAGGTATCTGGGGGTATATATTGATAATCTTCTTTCATGGAAATATCACCTGACTAATATTACTGCCCGCGTCCGCAAGATGATCTTCTTTTTCAAAAAATTACGTTATTCAGCTGATTTTGAGACACTAAAATTAGTTTACTATGCACTATGTCAATCTATATTAACATATTGTATTTCTGTTTGGGGTGGAGCTATGAAATCGTTTTTTCTGCCCCTAGAACGAGCACAAAGAGCAGTCCTTAAAGTTATGACATTTAAGCCTTTTAGATATTCGACTGCCCAATTATATCACGAATGTGAACTGCTTACTGTCAGACAGCTCTTTGTGCTTGAAACAATCTGCAGAAAACATGTTGATCTGGAATATGACATTCAAGTCACAAAAAAGCGCCGTGCATATAAGGTCTGCCAGGCTCATAGCTTCAGAAGTGCGTTAGCAGCGCGTCACCACACTGTTGTAAGCTGTCATTTATATAACACTGCAAATAAATACTGCAACATCTATTCATTAAATAGATCGCAATGCAAGAAAAAAGTTACCATATGGCTCTTGTCCAAATCTTATGAAGACACAGAAAATTTGATTAAGCTAAGTATACTATAAATCCAAAATGTATCCCTCACACACACACACACACACACACACACACACACACACACACACATACAAACACGAACATTCACATACACACAGATATAGATATATATATATAATATACATATATATACGATATATATAATTATAATATTAATATGAATATTTATATAATTATATATTATTCCTACCTTAGCAATTCAGCACATGCATATGCATCTACGATACACTACACTTTCACATATCTACCTGTTGCAATTAATTGTGAGAGCCCTGGTACCCATACCACAAGTTAAATCTTACTTTGGGTACCAGTGGTCAACAAAATTATTGTACATGTTTAAATGTTTATAACCACATGGGTTATTCCTTTGTATGTATCTTTTTGTGACAATAAAATATTATTATTATTATTATTATTATATTATTATTATTGGTCTATAATTTATAGGCTCTGATGTGCTGTCCAATTTACAAAAAAGATATAATTTTACTGCCTTTCATTAAATCAAGCAATACACCACTAACTATCCAAGTATATTGCCAAAGTAATTATAGATTTTGAAATAGTAATAGAGTAACCGCAGATGCCCGAGGATTTTTTGGCGTTAATACTAATAAAAATCCTCAATAATATCTAGTGGACTAATATGTCACACAACTGATTCCCGTAAGTTGCCACTCATCACCAGTTGCTTTTTGAGTGACTTAATTTGTTTATACGCAACTTGGTCAATCGATATTTCCATGCAGCCAATTTTCGTACTGTTTTTTGAATATATCAATGATTCGGTTGGATTTCTGCCACTGCTGTGATGCAACTCGTGCGATTCTCCGATAAAATTATTTTAGAGTTACTCGATCTTCCATCTTCCGTCTTCTCGATAACATAATTAATTTAAGTTCGTAACGTTGTGCGATATTGTAAATCATTTATTCAGACTCACTTACTATTGTGGAAAAGTTATACAGACTTGGTATTCGTGGTCATCTTATATACCTACCCTGTCTGTTTAATGGAGGTGTTCCTGGCACCCACATAATCACAGTAGGTGCGACAACGGCTTTATCTTGACCATTTTTGTACCTATGCATTTCTGGATTGCTATCTGAATGATTTTCTTGTTTTGTCCTTTTTAGACCCATTTTTTACGTAGTCGGGTTATAGTTTTATAAACTTCATTTATTTATTTTATACTTTTTCGTAAAATTTATATAGCCTATGACATCCGAGCCATTATAAAGAATCTGTTGACACCTCATTCATTAAAATCGGTTTAATAGTTTAGGCGCTACGGTTAAACATACAAACATACATACACAGACTGCCAAAATCATTACCCTTCCTTTTGGTTTCGCCGTAGTCGGGTAAAATCATGAATAATGACTTCTATAACCATATCTAAGGATATTACGGTTTTGTTTGCAATTTCAGAGGTAATCGGATTTTTCATACTAGTTTCACTTTAATTACTACTATACGCACTATATTAATTTTTTTACGGAAATGCCGTAAAAAATTAAATATCATTTGATTTTTTTTTTGTGTATTTTGTAATAGAAGCAATATCCACCAAAAACACCGACTCTTAGAAATTTAATTCTCTATGTCTAGGAAAGTCGATTTTCAGCCCACCGTTCGACGGGAAAGCGTAACTTTTATAAATGCGAAAGTGAGTTTGTTTATTAGTACTTAATATATATTATAAAGCCTTACTAATATTATTATTAGCTAGGATTAATAGGTAGGATATCTGTGTTGCCTACGTTTAACAATTTTTATAGTTAATTTAAACAGCCGCGGGACTTCTTCAATAAAAAAAATCTTACTACATAGTACCAATTGGATTACTGAATCTAACTGGTTTTATATGGAGTCCCTCTACAACTCATGCCAGCGTTGAGCTTCTAAAACATAGTGTTGGGATCTGGTAGCAATCACGGGATGCTTAAGGCATTTTTTGTGATATGTCCAGTATTTTTGACGGAGTTAAAAAGAGCACTGAATCTTGTTATCTCGTACATCTATAAGTTATAAATAGGAGACAGTAAATGATGATGTTAATGGCAAGCGATCTAAGGGTAGCTAGGCTACGTAAGGGTTTAATTCTCGGTCCATTTTTGTTTTCATTCTATTTCAATGAGTTACCCCACCTCGTAGGGGATAAACATGACATAATACTGTTTGCAGATGACACATGAGTACATTACCTTCTTTGAGATAAGATTCTTTACCATATTTTCTATTAGATAACGTGCTTGCTACGTACTGTAAAATCCTAAGTCAACGGTTTATGTTGGTAAATGCTATAGTGTGCATCGGTTACGCTCTCGATGATTTTTCATTCTCGCTATAATTTAACCTGTCAGCATATAGTTCACATAACGAGGCATAATGATTAGTGTTTTTTGTGGAGGTCGGCGTGCGTACGCCGATAGAAGGAGTTAATTTTAATCCATGACTTTTAAATCAGTTCAGGCGTTTGGCAAGATTCTTGTATGACAGGTACCTATCCTAATATACAAGTCCCGGAAATTCAAATGTCATGACAAAACATTTGGACATGTGGAAGAAGAATTGAGCAAGTTACGACGTAAGATATAGGCTTATCGGAAGTCCAAAGACAGAAGGAGGACTCGATAATTCTCAAATCTGGTAACTTGCTCTTCTACCGGGAGGGCGACCAACAGTCCCAAGGTGGTGTCGGGTTCATCGTCCACAAATTTCTCGTGAACAACGTGGTAAATATCGCGAGTGTGTGGAGCAGGGTAGCGTACCTTATACTCAGAATATCTAAACGGTATTCGTCGAAGGTCATACAGGTTTACGCCCCGACCTCGGCGCACCCCGATGAAGAGGTGAAAGCTATGTACAAGGACATATCTCGGGTATCGGACTTATACATAGCACCAAGACCCATTACACCGTTGTCATGGGAGATTTCAAAACTGGGCAAACGAGGTGGTGATGAGCAGAGAGTGCGAAACTTTGGATATGGACATCGCAACTCGCGGAGCTACCTGCTGGCTAGCTTCATGGAGAAGAAAGGACTCTACATGATGAATTCCTTCTTCAAAAAGCGAGAATGTCGCAAGTGGACCTGGATTAGTCCCAACGGTGGGACAAGAAACGGGAAATATGCAATGACGTCTTTGTAATCAATTTGGTGAAAGCTGAAAGCGATCACCGGATGGTTAGGGGCATATTGAATATTAGTACACGCCTAGAACAGTCTAGATTGTTAAAGTCCACGCTCCGACCAGCACCAGTTCATATCCAAAACCTCGAGAGCTTTCAACGAACTCCGAAATCGTTTTGAATACCTGGACGAGTGCGTAGATGTGGACGACTACAACAACAGGTTTGTAGATGCTGTCCATAGAGTAGGGTCTATATTCTTTAAGCCCCAAAAGACCAAAGGATCAAATAAGATCACTGGTCCAACTAGGGAGCTTTTAGAGGAAAGGCGTAGAATGCTTCTGCAATCCTCCGAGGATATGCCAGAATACCTGCGCCTCAATAGACAGATCTCCAAATTATTGACTCGCGACCTTACAACACAAATTGTGTTCGTGAGGCGATCGAGCGGAACAAAGGCTACAAATTGTTTGCGAGAGATCTTTCTATTGGGAAAAGCCAGCTGACAAGGCTGAAGACGAAGGATGGTAGAACAGTATCGTCCAGACCTGAACTCATTAAGAAGATCGAGATCTTCTATGGACAGTTATATGCGACTACAAGACCGCCTGTTATCACTCCAGCAATAGACGCTAGAGCTGGATTTGCGTGGCGTTTGTGGACTACGAGAAAGCCTTTGATTCAATGGAAACCTGGGCAGTACTGCAGTCTCTCCAAAGGTCTCAGATTGACTACCGGTATGTCGAAATATTGAAGTGTTTATATAAAAACCCCACTATGCTAGTCTGTCTCATAGACCAGAGCTCGAAACCAATTTTTATTGATTTTCCACAGCGAGGGTTTAGATGTTATATCTCCGAAACCGTTCACCGCCGCGTTGGAAGATGTTTTCAAGCTTTTGGATTGTAAAGGACTCGGCATCAACATCAACGGCAAGTACATCACTCAACTTCGATTTGCCGATGATATTGTGGTTATGGCTGAGACTATGGAAGTCCTCGGCATAGTGCTCGATGGCCTCTGTAGAGTTGCCCGACAAGTAGGTCTCAAAATGAATATGGACAAGACGAAAATCATATCCAACGTCCGTGTCACACCTGCTCCTATTAAGGTTGGGAACTCTACTCTCGAAGTTGTAGACAAGTATGTATACCTGGGCAAAACGATCCAGTAAAGTTCAACTTCGAGAAAGAGGTCAATCGTCGAATCTAACTCGGCTGGGCAGCTTTCGGAAGCTACGACATATCTTCTCATCCAATATACCGCAGTGTCTCAAGACGAAAGTCTTTGACCAGTGTGTGTTGCCAGTGATGTAGCTTAAGTATTGTTTTTATATATTTTTTACCGTAACTAGAAAAATATTCAGTTACGGTTAATATAATATTTCATGTTTCAGATTTGTTTGAAATAATATTTTCTATAAATTGTAACATTGTCACATATTACAGAAAGGAACTATTTACCTCGGTATCTGACTATCAAGACTAAAATTGGTTAAAAACGATAAAATGCGTGTAAGCTGTTGTGATTGAATAATGGTATTGGCAGTAGTGAATCTAATTACTTGACATGTGTTTGATTACATCACGTCATTAATTGGCCTTTCAGATATAGGATACAATAGGGTTTTTATTTGGGCATTATGGCATTGGGTTTATAATAATATCAGCACTGTATTAAACTAAGTGGGCTACCACTTCTTGGCATTGGAAATTTGGCAGGCCTCTTCTCAGTGTAAGACAAAGTCCACCACGCTGACACAGAACGGGTTGGCAGACTTTATATATTTTTAGAACAATATGGAGAACTCTCAGATATGCAGATTTCCTCACAATATTTTCCTGCACCGTTAAAGTTGGTAGTAACTATTTTATATGCACATATCTACGAAAATTCAGGGTCTTCAAAGTCTCTGCGAGGCAGTCCAACGGTCTCCAGGTTATACCTTTTACATAACAAACAGCTATAGCTTGGAGACCGCAATCGGGTTTCCTTTTAGGAAATACTCAATAAAGTTAAGGTAGTCAATTAGTTTATTTCAAACTTCATTATTCTTTAATTAAAACTTTTAGAATAATTGAATACGAATTTGATGAATTACTTTGACACAAGATATTATAAGTTTCGAATTATGGAGAGCGGGTGATGTATACGAACGGAATAATTAATATTGACTTGACTGCACGGATCGCGCAGTGAGCAAGTGGTCGTTTTGTCGCTGCCGCTGCTCTGAGTGATGTGGGTCCGAATCCCATCCAGAATAAATATTTGTGTGAGCCACATATTACTGTTTTGGATCTGACAGTTTATTTGTGATTGATCCGTAGTGCATAACTGTGTCTAGCCACCGCGCCCGCGCCGGTGACTGATAGAGCTTGAGACGTCAATAAGTAATTAAAGAAAGAAAATTTTTAATTCTCCTTGCACTAGACTCTCTTTTGTACGTGAGAGAATATAAGACTCGGCTTACGAAGGCGAAATGTAATACGAATCTCTGGATCATGATTTTCAGTGCATGATTTAAACTCTCAGTACTATGCCCATAGGTTGTGAGTTCAATAAAATAGTTGTCAATTTTGATTCCAAAGCCCTGTTGAGCTCAGGACAGGTAACTCAATTACCCTTGGCTCAATTAGCAGAGAAAGTTGCCAACAGTTAAGTCTACAGTAATAGAAATATCCCTGTCTTAATTATTTGAGCATTATGTAATATGTATGTATTTACAAAAAAAAGTATATGTATGTTTATCCATTGTCTAGTACCCATAGTACAAGCTCTGCTTAGTTTGGGCTAGATAGTGTTGTGTGTATGTGATAGAATATTATATTAGTAAAGCCTCGGGTCAGCGACTCGTTACCCATGGTATTTTTTTATTAAACTACTACTTCCGCTCTAGGAATAATTCCTGTGTCTGGACTTTACGAACATTCCAACAAAGGACACAAAGAATACCCAGTCTCGAAACAACCGTTCGTGGTTCACACAAATTACTAATTGTCCTGCCTACCGGACAACATCGGCCCCCTTGTGTTTGGTTCCACATCTGCACTGCTTGCTTTTGCGAACACGTGTAGTCTTAGTCGTACAATAAGAACAACTAATTGAATAAAAGCGTTATTATGTTAATCAAATTAAAATGTTTTAATTTATATAAATTAGTAGGTATATTATTAATTCATTAATGGTAAAATCTGCTTGTAAAATATGTTCACTTTAAATTGCTATATCAAGATTATATCTATCACTGTCATTATAATAAAATGAAAGTGATCTTAAATCCATGGAAAGCGCTGGCACCTGTGATACAATGCTCGCATTAGTGCAGGTGTCAACGAGACAAAAAACTTGTCATGTTCTTTTAAAAATTTTGACATTATCATTGTGAAAATGTTTGTGAAGAAATTCAGTTAAATAAATTATTAACTGAATTTCTTAAATAAATGGATTATAAAAAGTAATAAAAGTTGTTAATTAATTTATAATTAAGTCACGTGCAAAAGATTATCAGTATTTTCAGTTACCCTGTATTAACCTATGTATAAGCATGGTGTATATGGGTTTAAATACCCCTTACTACACTATACTAAAATATTGCAGGTGATTAAATCGGCACCACGTATTTCATGATCTATTTCCATCAAGTTTTCTTTAAGATTCTTATTTGTTATGTGGGGGCTAGTCAGTACAGACCGGCAACACTTCGACCCAGTGGGATCTTTTGTGTCGACTTCCCCAATAACAACTGCCATAGATGTTCATGGCAGCCGGGACCGACGGCTTAACGTGCTCTCTGAGCCACGGAGCAGGCGATAATTGTCAATCGATACGCACATAATTTCGAAAAGTCATATAACTTCCGAAAGTCAGGGGTGCGTGACGTGGGTTCGAACTCGAGACCCTCTGCATTGCAATCTGTTGGTCTCCCTACTGACATGTGTAAGAATTTATTAGTATTTTCAATGTACCCTGTATATACCGATATATGGTGTATATGGGCTTAAATAACCTGTACTACGCCATACTAAAGTATCGCAGGTGATTAAATCGGCACCACGTATTTCATGATCTATTTGCATCAAGTTTTAAGATTCTTATTTGTAAGCATAATGAAAGTGACACGTATTCCGCACGATTAGGTCTGAGAAAATTGCATCTAAATATTAATGAACTATCTTGTGGTATAAAAGGAACATTTCTTGAAATAGCAACACATTCGAAGCTCGCTCCAAGGTTTACAAATACAGTATCAATATCATCATGAAGCTCTCACTGGCAGTAGCGATGATCGTGCTGATAAGTGGTTACGTAGCAGCGAAATATGCTAAAGTAATTTGTGGCAGACAACTGGCTATAGCAATATACACTGTGTGTGAGAATGCTAATACAAATAAGCATGATACTGGTCGGTGGTCACTTCCAGCAAATGCGATTGCACATCAATTACGTGGCAAGCGTCAGCCCGGCGTGGTTGAAGAATGCTGCATGAAACCTTGTACTGAAGACGAACTGATTACGTACTGCCCATTGCGATAAATCTATATGTCACATAATGCTACACCAGCCTTGAATAACAATTGTGAATGTAAATGTATAAAATTATGTGAATAAACTATTCATTAAAATATGATTGAGAAACTATTGGTTTTTATTAATTACTTGTTTTTACCCGCGCCTTCACTTGGATTTCTTAGAGACACATGCCGGCATAAACGTATCCTGTGTGTTGATCCAGGACATGGTTTATCTTTGTGCCAAGTTCCATCTGAATATATCCAATGGGTTACACATGATTGAGCAACAAAACCCAAACATCTTTACTCACTTTCAAATTGATTTAGATCTTTGAATATGACTTTAATATCTACGGCACCATGATTTTTCTTGTAAAAGAAAAATAACTGTTACTGTAATTTGGTATTGTCTGATGTCACCTTAAGGAAACATTGAGACTGGTAGACTTCTGGTTTTCGGGATAAAAGGAAATTAGTGGGGGAGGTAAGCAAGCAAACCCCGAAGCTAAGAGTTTAGTACCGGGCGGAACGCAACAACAGTATTACTTCTCTTAATCTGTCAGCTTAACCATATTGTGACATAACGATAAAAGCATTGTATCTGAAGGGCGTGGCTATACTTTTCGGGGCGAGCCGGCCTATTTCTACCGTCCTAAAATGAACGCAACGAAGGGACATAAAAAAAAAACAGTAAATGATGATCGTTCAGTGGTGGTCAGGAGAATCAAGATGGGTACTACTTCAACCCCGTGTCCTTATAGACCTGCAGATAGCAAAGCGTTGAATACAAGTGGACTGTACCAAAAACCAACGATATTTTGAAGAAAGACGGGCTCAAGGCATCAGGCACAGCGGTAGGGATCTCAAACACTCTGTCGCGATCTACCTTTAAACAGTAGCAAAGGTTAACTGTAGCAGTTTAATAGTTTTAAAATAATATAATATTAGAGATTTTGAAATACAAAAACTCGCGATTAAATCCGTATAAAGTAATTCAATTTCAACACTGGGACTAATGTTCGAGAAGGCGATTAACTAAAATATGATGTTTTTTTTGGCAACGTAAGAAGTCTTTAAAGTTAATACTATAACGGGTTGCACAATTCCACCACTCGCTGCCTTAGTAATTATAACATTTAATAAGGCGCAGAACATTATATAGAGAGGGTGCTACTCATATTTTTTTATTTTTTTTATTTTGCGCATCAAAATGACCTCACTTCGCCTGCGCGATCGTATGGTCTAAGAGCAGTGGCTTTCACAAAGTCAAAGTCATAAATCATTTATTCATTTAGGTCACAAAGTAACACTTATGAACGTCAAAATATATGGGTTAGTGAGTTTACTAAGTTGCTGAAGCTACATTTAGGTTAGTTGCTAGGTTCAGGCAAAGGGTTGAGCCTATGAGAAGAAACCAGCAAGAAACTCACGGCCACTCTTTTAAATCGCCAATTAAATGTAATTTCAGTATTTTACAACTCAGATTAACAAGGTGTTGCAGCCATTATGCCATATACTACAGACTATAAAAAAACTAAAGATAAAAACAATAATAACTTAATAATATTATAGAGATTAAATAATTTGGGCTAAGGTATATGTTTTAATATAAATCTAAAATAGGCAGTAGGATGCCATGATGGCGCATACACTTACACTTTGTGACAATGCAAAGGCAGTCCGTGACTAAATGCGGTTGTGCATTTATATTCTTCAATAATAATCAAATTAAGAAAAAAGTTACTTGTTAACATCACAAATAATCACGAGGTACCTCTACATTACTAAATTGACTTAAAAGTAATACAGATCTTTAAATCCTGTATGCAACAAGCAACTAGTTCCATGAGTTTTTGTCATTTAAGTAGTCGTTGACTGAATAATAACCCTTCCGAATAAGTTATATTTTAACGGCGCTTTTACATTTAAGTAATGGTAAATTTATTATATTAATAGGTAGTTTAATAAAAAAAACGTATACCGAGTCCCGCAAATGTATTGTGTACTTTATGTAAACGATAATATGGGCCTACTAACTTATGCTTATTTCTAGTGTTTACGTTATGGATATCACTATTCTTATTATATAAGTGAATATTATGTTTAATAATCATAATGTTAGCAAATATATATTGCGACGCAACAGTAAGTATGCCTATCTATTTAAATCGGTCTTTCAGGGAAACTAGTGGTCCTAAATTATAAATGCTACGTACTGCACGCTTTTGAAGAATAAAAACATCATCCTCCAGCAATTAAAGAGCATTTTAAAGACGCTAGAAATATTATAGTGCTACCTTCACTATTTAATGTATCCACATATAAGTTTAGTGTATGCTTTGATGGCTGTCCTTTAATAAATAAATAAAATATTTTAAAGGTTCAATATTCCAGACATAGACATTATATTCAATTCGGGCGAATGCAGCGGGCCGCAATGTTACCGTAAATTAAGTTTCAGTTCATATTTGACGTTTATTAGACTAGAAAAGAACTATTTAATGAACATATTTGATTACGTAGCCTTCCGTATAGTATAATATAACATACTAACAAAGTTTTGGGCAGACTAGTTTCATTATTAAATACATGCATCCCTGACAAATTCTTCTTTACCATGTTTTCTATTCGATAAAGCGCTAGCAGGCACTGTAAAAGTCCAAAGCCAAAAGTTTTTAATGGCTAACACTATAATATCCTGAAGCATGATACCTCCTTGGCGCAGCGGTAGTAAATGCGAATGCTGTGCATGAGATCTTGGGTTCGAATCCCGGGTCGTTACGAGCCCGGAGTTAGGAAGTTGGCGGTGTTAGACACCCCCGTGCCTCGGAAAGCACGTGAAGCCGTTGGTGCTGCGCCTGATCTCTCTCCCGTCGTGTCGGTTTATCATCGGATCATGAGGGTTAGGGAACAGAGAGTGCACTTGTGTTTGCGCACATTCTTGTGTACTATAATATCACCTGCGAAGATGGCCAGTCTCCGTTAAGATTGGCCATCGTGACCGAAATTCGGTCTGTAGGACATTATTATTTTAATTTATTACATTATCCAGAAGCATTATTTCTGACGGCCGGCGTTGATATGCCGAAAAACGAACTAAATGTTGAATCCATAACTTATAAAC